>OY998180.1:147663935-150402685 GCA_963921935.1 Galeruca laticollis
AAACAGACTTTTTGTATATTATAAAAAAAATTCATTCTCTTTGAAAGACGACTTTTGCAGACTCATTTGCATAACTTGGGTGAACCGTTTGTAAACGTTCGATTTCTTAGAAAATTATACGACCACCTGTGTTTTAAAGTTTGTTCAACTATTGTAAACTTTTTTCTGCTTGTTTTCTAAATAGGATTATTTGAAATATTTTAAAATACTATTTTAGTTTTATTCGGTACGTGAAATTGGAAGCATATCTGAAACATTTATCTACTCAAATTTGATCTCTTAAAAACATTCTTTAACGTATCATAACAATTGTGTAAGTAATAAAAAGAAACTGAAATTAGTTGTGATTTGTTGTTTAGTGGAAATTTTTATATATATGATTGGAGAAAATTCAACATGAGAGAAATTATACATCTATCTACAAATTTTATAATGGTAAGTTTTTATTATTACGTTTCCCGATGTATTATGATCATTTTAAAGAAAAACTTTTACTACCAGGTATTTATTATTTTAAATTTCACTTTATTATTTGGTACCAAATATTTAATTGAACACACCACAGACCTTGTTTCTTTGATGAAATGATGCCTTCATTCTGGATTCATCCATGACGTTTTTCCCGCCTTAGGTGGTAATTTTCCTCCGTGTAATTATCTGATGATAATTATTATTCTGCTTTATGTAGTTTCACAGAACTTCGTCCTTGCACATGTTTTTAATTATTAGTTAATTTTTATAGTTTAATTTATACCTATTTACACTTATTACTTAAATTTTTATAAAAAAGAAACTGGATAACTTTGCACTGCTTCTCGCTTATCCAACAACTGACGCCTAACTAACTTATTCCGCGGTTTTTTCATCTGCCAACCCTTTCTATTGTTTATAACCGGAAACTGGCAATGTTCTAGAAAATTCTTTGATTATAGTTCACCTGTCACTTTGTTTATTATTGTTTTTCTGACTTAAACTTATTGTAAACTATTGTTTTTTATTCATTATACACTTATTGTCCTTGATTAATTCACTAACATCTTATTATTATTGTCTTTTCTCATGTTATTGTTTATTTGAGATGTTCCGATTGGTCAATGCAATTATTTTATTTTTATATTTCCTACAACCTAAATATTTACACAATATACATGGATACAATTCATCTTATTATGTTTGATATTATTACATTTATACATATAAATTAGGTCGGTAATCATTTATTTTTATTCTTGTATTTCATATTCAAATACATTTTATGTTGGTATACTTGTCTCAACTGTTATATCTCGTGTAGGTCTTTGACATTTCCTGTAATTACAGTTTCCTACTTATTATTATATTTCCTATATATTTTTATGATTAAATATTAACTAACATATCTTATTTATATATTTTTCTAATTCTAAACGTCATTTTATTGTTCAATCATTATAGCATTGTTGATTTTATTATTCCATCCTATTTATTCTTTGAATATAAACAGATGCTCTGGGTGTCTAAAATTCCGTGCAGCGTTACGTTGATTTATTGATCTGCGTTTACTTGTTAGGTTCTGTCTAAGGTTTTTTTTAAGTTACAGAATTATATTAAAACTGTTTTACTATTAATTGTTTATGACTTCTTTTTATATTTATCTACTTTCTTTATGATTATGCCCATTGGTTGTACTTGATTATATTGTTATATGGATATTTTATTAATTTTGATACTTTATTTTAGGAATTCTTTTTTTCTATTGATAAATATAATTTCTTTATGCTTTATCTGGATTCTATAAATGTTATGTGCTCGTTGTATCTACAACAATATATATATATATATATATATATATATATATATATATATATATATATATATATATATATATATATATATATATATATAATGAACAACGAATATATTAGTGGGTATTGCACGCAAATAGAAGAAGGGGCTACTGAAAAGAGTGCATGTTTCTGGCTCATTAGTCGTCATCGGTAGGGTACAACCAGGAAAAGATGTGAAACATGGGAGCAAAGGTGTTGAATGAAACATGAGAAAATATGACAGAATTGCTCCCATGTTTCACATCTTTTCTTGGTTGTACCGTACCGATGATGGCTAATGATCCAGAAACATGCATGTCTGCGGTTACCACTCTTTTCAGTAGCCCCTTCTTCTATTTGCGTGCAATACCCACTAATCTATTCGTTGTTTATTGTTCATATGTCACGCACTATTCGTACATCTTGTTTATATATATATATATATATATATATATATATATATATATATATATATAGTTTCGTTTTTTTTGGTTCTTGGTCTTTTCTTTTTCAATTACATATTGTTCATTTTGTATTCTTGGGCTTAAGGACCATTTTTAAAGACATTTAACTTGTGGTTAATACATTTATATTTAACGTTTCGGTCTTACTATTACCGTCATCAGAAATAAAATTTATTAAAACTTCAACAGAACGATTATTTAACACACTTTATAGAAATTTAGGACGTATCAGAATAAAACTCACACCTAAACAAAATATGACAGACATCGATGAATATACATACATATATATATATATATATATATATACACAAATTGAAAAATATCTTATTGGGGATTGCAGCAAAAGAGGAAAAATACACTCTATTCAATTCTCCAAGCTTTCGTAAATCTTTATTTACATCATCAGGGAACTACAATAAAGGAAAGAAAAACATAAATTATAAAAAGTTTTCTTACAAACATTTCTACAACTTACATTGATCGAGATTGCATCATAGATCTTAAATACAGGAAATGTGTAAAACAGCAAGTCATTAGAGAAATAGGTCCAGTCGGCAATACCTTTGCCTACTACTGGTTCAAGTTTAAAACATTATTAAAAATAAAAGTTAAAACATTAAAAAACGAGAATCCACACACCCACGCGGACTTGTGAGAATAATGGCGGAAACTGAAAATGTCAGGTTAAGTACAACATTCATCATTACTGAATGAATGAAAAGAATCGATCTTTGCAATGACGCGAGACACTGAAACAATCGAATTGAAACTTTCAAAAGAATACCAGGGGGGTACCGAAATTATGAAAATGTTGTGAAATATCACTACAAGGAAACTCTCATTACCGAAAATTAATATGTGATTATTGATGTTATTTATTATTAATATTATTATGAATCTCTTCATGATATGTATATATATATATATATATATATATATATGTGTGTGTGTGTGTGTGTGTGTGTGTGTGTGTGTGTATATATATATATATATATATATATATATATAAGCAAAAGGTGATGATTGTCAGGTATGCGGTCAGTATAAGAAATAAAACTATATTCTCATTCTCAATATTTCGCTATTGTTCAATAGCATCATCAGGAGTTACTACAATAATTAAAATATAAATACAATGACAAAGATAGGAACACAAATACTTACAGATGTTAAGAGTCAGTAAAAGTTGATGTACACCACATTAAGGTACTAACTAGACTAATTGCTAATGATTAATTTGTAAAAATGGTTGTGGTGTGAATTGATAAAAACAAGAAACAATTTGAGTTAAAAACAAAACAACAAAATAAATAATCTGAAACGTAAGAATAAATGGGGTGACAAAACAACAATATTAAAATGAATTTAAAAGGTGACAATAAATATCACTAAGTTTATTAGTATCAGATTTGAGGTTGATAGCATCCTTTTGTTTGTTGATGTGATACATTTCGAAAAATAAACGATTCCTGTATTGGTCAACTTTCTGGAGAATCTCTGTATCGTCATAACTAAACGTATGGCCCGTCTTTATAAAATGATCCACCACTACACAGTTATTCTTGCCTACTCGACAATCACTTCTATGTTGGGTAATACGGTTTTTTAACCATTGAGAAGTTTGACCAACGTAACATCCCGGACACTGCGAGCAATTTATTTTGTAAATCACGTTGGTTTGTAATAATAAAGGTGTTTTATCTTTAACTTTCGAAAAAAGGAGAGAAATAGTTGTCAAATTGTATTTAGCAACTCTGAAATTGGTGAACTGTTTGAACAGTGGTAAAATCAGTTGAGTTAAATTATTGATGTAAGGAAGTCTTTTGTACAGAGTAGTCTGTTGATTGAAATTGTCAACCTGACCATCGTAGAAGTCTGTGTTATAAATTAATTTTTTTAAAATGTGTTTGGGATAACCGTTGCTAACGAAAATATCAAATAACGATCTTAAGTTCTTATTAACAAATTTTTCATCACTGACGTGTAGAATTCTATTTTTCATTGTTAATACTAAGTTGTACTTCTGACTCTTAGGATGATCAGAGTAGAAATTTAAAAACCTTCCAGATGATGTTGGCTTTTGATACCAATCTAACAAGATAATGTTTTTGTCGGATCTCATTACTCTGGTGTCCAAGAATGGTAAGCTGGCCCCACTCTCCAATTCCATAGTGAATTGTAAATGATTATCAAATGAATTGAAAACATTAAGTGTAAAATCAGTCTTATCAAAGGGAACAGCACAAATTATGTCATCGACATATTTATACAAAAAAGGTAATTTGAAGGGCAATTTAGGGATTACATTGTCAAGTAGCTCGTCAAGGACAAGAGTGGCTAGAACAGGACTGATGGGGGATCCCATCGGTGTGCCAAAAATTTGGCGATAAAATACGTTGTTGAAACTGAAAAAAGTGTTATCAAAAATAAATGTAACCAATGATAAAAAACTATCCTTGGATAATGTAGTGAAGGGTTCCAACAGAAACCATTTTTCATCAATAATATTGGTAATTAAGTTTAATGGGATGTTGGTAAATAAAGATACTACATCTAAAGAAATAAGTATGTAATCCTTTGGTAATCTACAGCCTCTGATAGCATTGACAAAAGAGAAAGTGTCGTTAATATTATAATTTGTGTGATCCTGAAACGCATTTTGTAGAATATCAAATAAAAAATTTGATAGCTTGTAAGTAGTAGAATTGATGGAACTAACTATCGGGCGAAGGGGTATCTCCAATTTATGTATTTTCGGTAAACAATACAACTTGGGAAAATTGGAATTATAAATGAATAATAACTTAGCGATATCATCGGAAAGTTCCTGTTTGGTTTTTAACTTTTTAATTAACAAATTATAATTTCTTTGTACAGAGGTGGTAGGATCCTTATTTAGTTCAATATAAGTTGACTCATCTCGTAATAACAATTTAGTTCTCTCAACATAATCTGATCTATTCATTGCAACCGTACAACCTCCTTTGTCTGCTTGTAAAATATAAAGTTCCGGATGAGATTTCAAAAACCATTTAGTTTTATTAAACATTTTAGTGTGGATGGAGAATTTATTACGTTTGGATTTATGTAGGAAGTTAGTTATAATATTAGTAGCACGGGCTCTTAATATATCTTTGGAATCCGTAGGTACATCATCAATAATATTTTCCAAATCGGCCATAAAAACATCCAATCTAATATTGGACGAATCAGGAGAAATACTAAATTTAGGCCCGAGAGATAAAAAGTCTGCTATATCCTTCGGATGAGAATATAGTTTTATTTCTTATACTGACCGCATACCTGACAATCATCACCTTTTGCTTATATAAATAGTACTGTCGATAATTACCACAGAATAATCATTTGTTTTGATTTTCTGATTTAAATATATATATATATATATATGTGTGTGTGTATATATATATATATATATATATATATATATATATATATATATATATATATTTATGTGAGGGATACTTTCTTTGACCTTTTTTAAAAGTTTTTCTTGGTTTTAGGTCGTTTTTATAAAATATGAATACAATAAGACGGTTTAAGTTGGGATTACCATCATTTATTTACGTTTCGGCTTACTCAAGCCTTTTTCAAAATATATCTACATCCCAAAACGTAGAATAATTGATGAAATGTACATTAAAATATCCATTCACGAACTTCGTTAAAACATAAAACATTCTTATTACTCTACGAAAACTAATATTTACAACAAATAATCAGACTCATATGACGAAATTATTAAAATTTTGACTTAAACGGAGGTTGACAGTAGAAAACCGAAATTTATCTTTCAAATAGACACACCTCGTATTTTATGAAATTTTCATTTATTTTATATACGGTTCGCAGTTTGAAGTAAAGATAGCGCCAGCTGACTACTTCTCGCAGGTGAGTAACCACACGAGCCAAATAGAGGTTGTCGGAGGGCGAAATCTTCAGTTTGGATTAGAGACTCCACATTAGAAGGCATTAAGGCACTCTTGAAGAGGCCCAAGAAGATCAAAACCGGTCAGTGTACTATGCCCTTCTCCTTACGGTTGCGAATCGCCACAGATGTCTGTCACCTATTACTGTTTTGAGGTCTTTATTTGGCATCATGTTAAACGCTTCTTCCATTTCGTGGTAATATTTTTCCTTGATTTCATCTTCTTCCTCTTCGGTTGGTGCGTGTATGTTTAGTACGCTTATATTTTCTTTGTCTGTATTAATTTGAAAGTAACACATTTGCTCTAATATCACTTTAAATCTTTTCACTCTCCCTGCATTGTGTCTGGCTATCATACATCCTGTTTCCAAAGTTCTTGTTGCTTCTCCACTATTGAAGAATATGTAGTTTTCTACTTCGCTTACAAACACTCATTCTTGTTTGGTTTCTTGAATTACTAATATGTTAATTTCATATTCGTCTATTTCCTGTTATAATATTTTCAGTGCTCCTTCGAAGTACGTACCTCTTACATTCCAGGTTTCTAGTTTCAATATTGCTTTTTCTTCCTTGTTCGTTGATTCTATTTTCGTTTCCTTTTTCATTGTTTGGAATTTAAATAAGCAAGTGACAAGCTTCACAATTTTGAATTAACAATTTTACCGTGAAATTTTCTTGGAAAGCTTCTTTTGCAGAATCGATTATTCTTGAATCCACTGTCTTTGGATTCACCAAAATAAATGCGTGGACAAACATGAATTGACTGAACAATTATCCGTGAATGAAACCCGAATTGGGTTAGCTATTGTCGAGTAATTACTTAGAAACGGTCCAAAGTATAGTTATGCAATTTCCAATAATAAATTAACTACTTTTTCGAAGTAGAAAAACTGAATATTATCATTAAACAACGTTTGTCTTGGTCCGATAATAACCACTATGTTTGCATAAGAGCTAAATCTTTTACAGCTTTGGAAATATGTTTTGATTTTATTACTTTTGCTATATCTGCTAGCTTTCATTATTCTTATGTTAATTTCAATTTCTTTCTAACTGTCACAACTTGGAATTAGCTTGGTTTGGTTTCTGTTGTGGTAATTGTCCTCATTGCTATATATTCTATTTTCTGTATTTACTTCGAGTCCATATCTCTTAGCTGCACCTTCTAATCTTTCAAAGATTCAATTAAGTTTAGTTTTGATCAATTCTGTCATGTTTTTAAGTAGACAAATACCTGTCTGCAATAACAAACTTAAAATTTGAAGATACCGATAAATATAATTTTATTTACTCTCAACAGACTATTTTTTCTGACAGTAATAAATCTATTTCAAACACCGAGACCTGACTATTGCTTAATTGAAATAATTAATGATAGCAAGTTAATATGCAACAGAGTAAAGCACAGCTAGGGTCTCTCATAACTTTTTCAATGAAACTTATAGCTCTAACTACTACAATATATTATTATGAAATAGTAAAGGGAACTGTAACGTTCTACCAATTCGGTGATACAGACTGAATTTTTATGTTATAGGTTTGAATTTTAAAAACCGAAACATAGGTAGTAAATTAATTTGTCTGTATTCAGATACATACAAATATTTTTTGGTAATTATTCCGAAAAGTATGTTCAGTGTTTTCAATGATAATTAAGAAATTTCATGAGATATGAGTAGAATCCACTGAAACAAAACGTCTACATACTTTTCATTCTGTGTTTCTTGTTATAAATAAATGAAACATCATGATAATATATGTACCAAAAAGGCTTTCTGATAACCGCTCTGTAAGGTGTCCTATATTTTATAATTTGGAGGGTTGTGGCAGTAGAAAATTTGTAGCCACCTAAAATTTCTTTTATTCATAAATAAAGTACTATGTTTTTAATAGTGATGTCAACTCAGATGTTGAAGGTCAATGCCTAGATAGTTCAATTCTTTTAGCGTAGAACTATGTTCTGTTAGGACCTTTGAATCGTTACAGGTATTTGACATTTTCAAATGATTGATTTGAATGGGTTGCACTGTTTGATATAAAAGCACACTGTCTGAGCATATTCCAGATAAATATAATTAATTATTTGTTTAAAAATATTGATATTTATTATTTATATACAATTTTCAGCAACTGATCTGTTTTCGAAAAAAATTATCACTTTCTAAAACAAATGTATTTTTAAATTGATGGCTTTATTAATATGTTTAGATGCTAGGTTAACGACCGAACAAAAAATATACATAAATAAAATCCACTCACCTCCTCATCCTCGAATCCAATAATCTCTTTCATAAGATTATCATCCAAAAGCTTCACATTCGAAAGGGTTTGTTTTAAAACTTCCACTTCGGTTTCCAATAGCTTTATCCTAGTCATAGTAAGAAAATTGAAAACAAATAGACCGATTACCAATATATACAAAAAAGACACAGCATATATACTATAGAAGCTGAAAGGCTTTCTGTTTTGAACACCGAAGTAGTTATACTCGGAAGACACTTTCGTTTTGTCGCTCATCATTTTAAGAGAGATCTTTTGCGCTGTTCACATTTAACGGAACTGTGATCTTTTCAGACTGATACACTTTGAAACACTGACCAGCTTATCAGGACGTACAAAGTTATTTAATAATAGATTAATGGGAATATTATGACGACTGCATAATCTGACGACACTGTGGAGCGTTGTGGGTGAATACATTATGTATTTGAAATTATAAATAATGATTTTACTGATAATTTTGATTCATATTTATCTAATGACAAGAATATATGTTGCCTAAAATATATAGAACCTGATTGACTACAAAACATTTCAATAGGTATAAGGTATGTAAAAATTAGTACTTACTAATGTCATTTTACTTATTTATATAACCTATAATTAATTTTAGCTAAGAGCTGAAGAAAAATCAAATGTAATTTGAAGATTACCAATACAAAACTATGAAGCCCTAAAAATAATTATATTGAAATGAAAATGAAGGTACTTATCTACAGAACTATACTATCTCATTATTTCTAGAGAAATTCCTCGTTTGAAATATACTTATACTAAATTTAACTATTTATTTTACCTTGTTACGCAGCAGTCTGTTCTTTATTGTTTGATATAATGTTCCTTCGTCCCGAGGCTACAAGCTATATATAATCTACAATCTAGACTAAATTTTTTAAGATGATTACGTTTGAAATTGAATGTTATCCTCGCATTTGGTAAATTTAATAATTTTTATCTTTCCTACTTGAAAAAAGTCGTTAACACCAAATTTCCGTTTTCCTTACTTCGTTTCTCAATCAACTGTTCGTTTGAAAAATCAGATATTTGCATTTTAGATGGAATATCAGATTTTTTCACTTTTTAGCTTTGATTAAAATTTTGGTGTTATTTAATTTTGTTATGATTTGAGTTTCCAAGGTAAGTTGAAGACAACAAAGAATTGAATATAAAACAAAACGCAAACTTTCCAGCTATGAAGATTTCATCATAATATATTGTTTGGTTTGAAATTACCCTCTATTTTTGCCTAAAATATAATCCCAAAAAATATCGTGTACCCGAATAACCTGCAACCAAAAAACAAAATACTGCTGTTTAGTTTGAATTCAAAGGCTAGGTCAAATATTAAATAACATTGAAAAATATTTCTTAGTATCTTCAGTATAAGGACTTACATAAAGACATTGTGTACAAAACATCATAGAAGAAACATAACATCATCTAACCAACAGATTTTTGTAGGTCTTTTTGAGATCCGTAAGGAGTAAAACAAGGTATAGTATTCTCCATGTCCCCATAGTAAATAACGACAACGACTATTCAACGTCTTAATTGAAATATGAAGCATTGAAAACTCGTGCTATAGAAAATCATTCCATATTTTTTCCTGTGCTAAACTCACCATTAAACGATAATAACTGAGTAAATAGTACTAAAAAGTAGAAATTAAATACATATATGTAGGTCACTTAAAAGGCAGATTCTCAAATAACAACATCTTAGGCATATTCAGTGAACTGGGCAGGAATAATATAGTTACCCTATTGTGGGTAGAAGGGAACGAGATAGCTGATGAACTAGCAGCGAAAGGGGTACAAACACCCTTCTGGCGACCATAACTCTTTTCTGGAACCAGCACCGATACAATATTGGAAGAAATGGAAGAAAAGAGAAACAAAGAAAAGATTGGACTACTGGGACAACATAGTAGGACAAAAACAAGCGAATATACTGTAGGGAAACTATGACCAGACATCGGAAGAATGCACTAACCAGAGCAAGTCTGCACTAAGAGTTTTAACAGGGGTTCTAACAGGACATTTCCACCTGAATGGACACCTAAAAAAACTCAAACTGATGGAAAGAGACGAGTGCTGATTCTGTGGGATAGAGGAGGAACCATCAATCCACATATTTGCTGAATGCAAAGCATTACAGACTCTCGGGGCTAGAAACCTGGGATCACACTAGATAGAACAGAAATATTTACCCAAACTGAAGCGGCCGATATCCTAAAATTTATCAAATGATCAGGAATAAAACCACTACAAGTTTCAGAGACAGTCCTCGGAAACTGAGTAGAGAACGGGGGGCACAATAAATATTTAGATCTCAGTGAATCTTAACCACATCAAGCGTACATACATACAGACAACGACAACATGCTCTATAATGCCGTATAAACAGAGTATATGAGCAAAAATAATATATTGGTAATATAGACAAATGATTCTATTCGTGAACCGTTAGGGGATATGTAGCAAATATTTCAAATATTTTTAAGAAATCATGGACGAATTCAGATAGTTGGGACAAGGATTCGCACGTTTCCAACGAAATAGGGACTAAGTATCCTAGGAATATATCTAGCAAAATGGCAACTGAAGCTTTTCGAAGTAATTTTATGCCGCTAAAATCTGTCGAATCAAGTTGTTTTTCTATTAATAGCTACTGAGATGAACGCGACTGCAATTTTTAAGGCTTAGATAAAATCTATATTCAACTTTGAAAGTTTAACCAAACTTAAATCCTTAGAGAATATTTAAAATTCTTGTGCAAAGGAATAAGCTAAGTAAAGTAGATACGTTCAAAAATACTAAAATAGAATTGCTCAACATGGGTGACATTCACTTGAATTCAATTTGAATATATGGTAAATATTTCCGTAATGTTAAAGGACCCCGCACTTTTTAAGTGCAAATCCGGTCCCTGTCAAAATGAATGAAATTTTGGTATCTTGTACATGGCGAACAAAAGTTGTCATGGGCTGAACTACCGAAAACCCAAATGAGTTCAATTTTGACGTCTTAAAGTATAAAGGATATTGTCACACACCTCAGGGTCCATCAAAGAAAGAAGAGTATAGAAAATAGGCAAAGTGATGACATAAAATATTAAATTACAATAAGAAGATAATGCGCCTTTTTAATATACTTTTGATTATACAGGGTGATCCAAAAATATATTAGAAATCATATGTTTTTATAGAACACAGTACCTGTAGGTTTAATTTATGAGAGGAGGTGTTCTAGATTTAACGACCAGTTAAGAAAAATGAAGCGCATCAACCCTTTAGGTTATTAGCGCTACCAAATGTTACAATAATAAATATTAACTAGTACTACAGGTATTACAGGTATAACAACACAAACAATTATAATATTAAACGTTCAAATTTTGTGCAAAAACTAAATAGTTCGTAGATAAGCTACCAAGTTTTCCATATTGAATTCTTCTCCGAGCAAATGGTACATGGTAGGTGGGATGTTGAATGACACTCTTTGCTGTGAAAACTTTGGACAGTCTATTAATACATGTTTGACTGTTAAAGGGCATTGATACACTGTACAGCGAGATTGTTCGCATTTTGATATTAAGTGTTCATGGGAAAATCGGGTGTGACCTATTCGAAGACGGGTCAAGATAACTTGATCTTTCCTATTTTCTGGAACGCTCCTCCACGGTTTAACTGTTCTTTTCACTTCTCTAAGTTTATCGTGAGATTGGGACCACTGATGTTGCCAAGAGTTGTTAACATATGCCTTAATATGTATTTTGATGTCTGACATCGTAGCTCTCGTGACTTCGGTGACATTAGGATCCTGAATTTTTGTGGCTGCTGTATCGGCTCGCTCATTTCCCTCTATTCCTGTGTGTGAAGGCACTCATAAAAACTGCTCCTGAATTGTATAGCTGGGATAGTTTCTGCTTAATTAGTATCAGTATTGGATTTGATGGATATGTCTGGCGCAAACTTTCAATTGTGTTCAATGAATCCGTTACTATGAGCAAGTGTTTTAAATTTTCTCTATTGGCATCGACTAGAGCTTGAAATATCGCATACAGTTCTCCAACTACAATGGTTGTAATATGAGGTAGTCTAAATTTGATTATTGCATTTGGAGTTACAAGTGCGGCTCCAAATCCAGTATCCATTTTAGAGGCATCAGTGTAGATATGGGTATATTGTTGGAAATAAGATATTTTCTCATGATATTTTCCTCTAATTAGGGTATGGTTTGTTTCGTTCTTATCAAAACTTGTCAACGATGTATGACATATTGGTAGTTTTATTATCCATGGAGGAGAGGAGGAAAAGAATTGAGGAATCGTTGGAGGAATAGATATATTTAGAAGATTGAGGGATCTGTCAATTCTTTCATAAAGTGGTGGATCTGTTCTTTTCCTCTTTTTATAGTCAACCGAATAACGATTGGAGAAGGTGTTGTCATAAACTGGGTGATTGGGATTTGCAGATATACTGATCGCATAAGAGAGGCTAAGGTAAATCCGTCGGAGGTGGAGGGGGGTTTCGGAGGCTTCACTGAGAAGGCTCTTGGAGGGGCTTGAACGAAATGCACCCAGGGAAATTCTGATCGCAGTATTCCGGACTGGATTTAAAAGATTCAGTACTGTTTTTTCGCTGACGAGTAGGCTACGCATCCGTAATCAAGACGTGATCTAATTATTGAACGATATATACATATCAAAGACGTTGAACCAGCGCCCCAGTTCCTATTAGATAGTATTTTGAGCAGATTAGAACTTTTGTCTTACAAATCAGGTCGTTAATGTGAGTTGTCCAAGTCAGCTTGTAATCCCAAATCATACCGAGATATTTTATATCATCACAAAAATTCAAATTATTGTTGTATAACTTGAGTACAGGGTTGAAGAAAAATGGATTTTTGGAAAAAATGATGTATTTGGTTTTCTCTGTGGAGAATTGAAATCCTGTAGACTCAGACCAGGTTTCAAGACGTCGAATATGTTGCTGCATGACAGACGTCATGTAGTTCATGTTTTTACCCTAAATATATAAAACTTAATCATCTGAGTATAATTTCCCCTTCAATGGCGTTTCAAGATTATTTAAAATATCGTTCATTGCGATTTAAAAAAGGGTTATGATTATTATCGAGCCTTGGGGGTGCCATTTTCTAGTTCTTTGTTATTCGAGAAATGCCCGTTCAATTTTACACGAAAGGATCGTTTATGTAAATAGTTTTTATTGAATGCAAGCATATTTTCATTTATTTCCCAATTATCTAATTTTAATAAAATTTTATGCTTCCAAGCTGTATCATATGCACGTTTGATTTCAAAAAATACGGCTAGAACTTTTTGCTAGTTAAGGAATGCTTCGTGAATGTCGAACTCTAAGTCAATTGTATTATCAATTGTTGAGCGTCCTCTTCTAAAACCGTTTTGTTCCCTGATTAGTAAGGAGTTGGATTTCAGAAACCAAATGAGTCGGTTAATAATAATTTTTTCTAATAATTTGCAGGCAAAAGAGGTAAGGGAGATAGGCCTATAGAAATTAGCAGTATTTTTGGGGCAGTTTGGTTTTATGATCGGTACTATTGCCGCTTCCTTACAAGTATCAGGGAATTGTTGTTGAAGCCAGCAATAATTGAAAATATTTGATAAGAATATTTATTGAAGCTTGGTTGGAAAGATTCCTTATGAATGCTGCTGGAATATTACCTGGACTGAGGCTACTATCTTTGACCTTTTTCAGGGCTTCGTAGAACTCATCCAACGAAATGGAAGTGTTAAGGGGAGAATTATTGTTGGAATCGGTACGAATGGGATTGAGTTTTTCAGTGAGAGGTTTATACTCAAGGAGTTTACTGTCATAATTGGTATTACTGGAAAATTGTTCAAAAGTGTTTGCTAATGTATCGGAAATTTCCTGAGTACTCATTAGATCTTGTCCTCGTTCTGTCAGTATGTTGATATTAAAATTGGAGTAGGTACCAGATATTCGTCTAATCCTATTCCAAATTTCTGTGGGGGCCGTAGAGATGTTTATGCGAGATACAAAGTTTATCTAAGTCTCTTTCTTAGATCTTTTGATTATGTACCGCGCTCTAGCTCTGAGATTTTTGAATTGTTGTTGATTTTGTATGTAATTATGTTTTTTGTACTTATTAAATGCTTGTTTACTTAATTTATCGCTTCTTTACATGCATTATTCCACCATGTTACGGTAGGACCATTGTGAGATAGAGATGATTTACCTATCGCTATATCCGCGGCTTTTGTGATGATGGACATAAATTTATTCAATAATTGACTATTGTCGATTTCGTTAAAGTTAGTTTGATTTAAAAGGTTATCTACAAGGTTTTTATACATTGCCCGATTTGCAGATTTTAACTTCCATTTACTAGTAGGGTGATGTGATGTCTGGTTATATCGGTTATTTGTTAAAATTGTTGGAAAATGGTCGCTTCCGTGAAGATCTGAAACTACGTTCCAAGTAAGGTTAAGTGCTGTGTTGGAATCGGAAAAGCTTAAATCAATGTGTGACAAATTACCATTATAACTGTTGAAGCGTGTGGGACGGCCATCGTTTAGGAGTGATAAGTTATTTTGTTCAATTGCGTCGTATATTATTTTTCCTACGATCACTACCCAAAGTAGGCTTTTACACACTCAAATCTAACCGCAAAGTTGATGTTTTCCGTGATCTGTCATAATTTGACATTATTTCCGCTCTAGAGCGTACTTTTCCGCTCACATGTTTTAATTTACATTAAACTTAAGAAAGTTAGTAAATAATAGGTATATTAATAGTACATTATACACCAAGCGACTAAAGTGACCCATTTAATCCCGCGGATGGGACCCATTTAATCCCCGAGGGAATCAATCCATATACATTTTTAATAAAAATAAATACTACTTAGGATGGCCTTTTACGAATCTTGGCTGGGCATCGAGGATACACTTTTATGAAATGAAACTTGGCTGGGCATCGAGGACGGACTTCCATTTTTTTGTAGTAACTCAAAGTGGATAACTGGTCTTTCAAACACGCGCGATTTTTCGAGCACGACGGCGCAGTGTTATAAGACCTTACAGATTAGACGGATTCAAACGTCATTTTAATTATTATTTTCTATCTTATAAACCCATCCAAAACACCTATGTTATAGTAGTAGTTAATATTTAAAAATATTCAAAGTGTATAAATAATTACTCCCAATATTTTTCGAACCTCAATTTGTTTAACCTTGTAAATGTCATCTTAATGCCGTTTACGGCTTTTGTAAGTTTTAAATTGTTATTAGTTGCTTTTACGCTGTTTTTGATAGATTAAGTTATTTTTCTTCTCGAAACCTTGACTCAAAACATCAAATTGCTGGAGGTTATGGACACGCCTGAAACACCATTGAAGCTTCTGGAGTTTGTAATTTGTTGAATTTTTGTGTTAATAAGTGATATCATGAGCCAGCTTCCGCTGATCGAGCATCTAAAAGGGCACGAGAACTATGGTACGTGGAAATTCGCGGTACAGATTTATTTAGAACACGAAGAGCTTCGGGACGCAGTAAAAGGCTTTTTCATTTTTTTTTTAATTATTTGTCTAAAAATAAGGTGATCGTAGAAAAATCTTGTGTGCAATTCGAGCAGAAAGTGCGTTGCCGCTTTCGGATCACTTTCCGCTCTTAATACACAAATAGCTATTTCCACGTGAGTCATTATAGGAGGAACCCCAATATACATTATATCCATTGAAATCTCCGACAATTAGTCTAGGAAGATAAATCTGATCAGTAAGATTGGTTAAGCTCTCAATGATAATATCGTTACTGGAAGGAAGATATATATATATATATATATATATATATATATGGAATTAAACATGATTCTATCTCTTTTTTAACATAAATTGATACGCCGCCGCTGGCTCGTCCCCTGTTTTGTCTGTTCAGAAAAAAGCCGTTGAAGTTTTTAGGTGTATAAGTCTTATTATTTGTGAAATTTGTTTCTTGACTTCTTGTAAACATAATATTGATGGATTTTGTTCTGATATTAATGTTTGTAGCATTTCTAGATGTGAATATACGCCGTTGATGTTCCACTGCACTATATTATTAAACGCAATGAAAAAAAAAATAGAATTAAAATATTTGATTTTCAACAAGTTTCCTGCGATGAATCGCTTTCAGTGTCAGTAGTTTGAGGATTACAAGCATGCTTACATTTTTTCCGAATTTTAGTACATCTGATTTTAATACTGCGATCAGAAAGATGTGGATATATTTCTTCAAGCATTTTACACAGTGCTGGCAAGTCATTGGTGTAATTTTGAGTAATCAATTCGGAATTGTGTGTACCATAGCAGTTATCAAATAGATCAATGAGTTGGTCGAAGTTAAGAGGAAAACGAGAGTCGGGATCATCGATAAGAGACTTAGTGGGCTTAAGTAGTTCTTGTGTGGTTTTTTTTGGGGCTGGGTAACAGGTATTGCAAATTGAGGTTCTGTGTTATTGTCAATTTCTGGAGAGTGTCGATCTGAGGATTTTATTTCAACTTGACTCGAAGTGAATGGTACAGATATTTGTTTAATTTGATTAGAGGAGGATGTTGGATGTGATACAGTACTATTTTTCTGAGAATTTGGTAATGTTTCAGGTTCTGATGGCAATGTTGATAAATTTGTGTTATGAATATCAGTAGTTGGGGCATGCGATGCTATTGGAGTAGTGGAGATTATTGTGCATTGAGATGCTATGTGACCAGGCTGTTTACATTTAAAACAGGACATTTCGTCGATGGACAAGAAGATACGGTGAGATGTGTTCTCATGGGTGACTAAGAATGAATCTGGAATATTTGTATCGTCTTGTAGAGGAGTCGAGTACACTTGACGTCGGAAACTACCGATATGGCCATATTCTGTATTAGAAACACCCGCTCTTACGGAACTTACAGGTGATAGCAACTTGATGCCTATATTTTTTTAATTCTGCCTCTAGTGTTTCATCGGGAATAGACGGATAAAAATTTGATAGTAAAATACGACTTGATGGGGTAATCAATCTACTTGCTAATATAATTTCGTTATTTATAGATATTTTATCAACTTTTGTTAAATATTCTTCTAAAATAGATTTACTTGATAAATATATGCAAATTCGGTTGTTTGAAATTCTTGATGCAAACGTTATATATTTTGGTTGAGCTTTAGGACCTAGTGCATATACATATTCTTCTAATTTCACACCTCCTAAAGATGGAAATATGAGCACCAGTGCTTTTGATGGGTAAAATTTCTTAGACGCTGCTTGTGAGTAGGTAGGTTGAGAGATGGGATGAGTTATCGTTTGAGTACTTCTGTAGTCAGAAGATTCAATCGTTTCTACGTTCATTGTTGTTGATGGTATATTAATGGACATTTGTTTAAATGCGGTCCTGTTCGCTATTGAACAGTCCGGCTATTAAAACCGGCTGCCCGAGTGATAAGATAATTAAAAACTATCCTATCTGATTGTGTTTCTGTATGGATTTGAATATATCATCAAATTATGGGGAAGAAAAACATAACTCACTGGTTTTCCTCAAAGTTGTTAACGTTGTTGGTACACTTACACAAACTAAATACAAATTTGAATAAATGTTCACTACTCAACGATCAGTTTTCTTAATGCATAGCTCGAACATTTTTGCATTTTATGGCATCGAACTTCCATGACTATCCAGCATATTTTGATTCCTTCAAAAACTGCATGTCAGTGGTGATTTTTTACTTCCGTTTTGATGCGTACGATAATAGTCTCTTCGATATCCGTAAACGAATGGCCGCCTTTATACTTTTGATGTGTAATGTAATAAGTGTAGTTATTTTTATTAATAAGAAAGTTATGTATTGCTTTAGCTTTGATTAGAGTAAGAAATAAAGTCATATTTGTATAAAATCAGTTCGTTTAAAAAAAAACAAAAATAATATTGAACAAACTGCTTCGTATATTTTTTGTAATCTTACAGTAGCAAGTTTTCTAATAATCAGTTGCAAGTTGATATAAAACTATTTTTGCAATTATTTGCGCACACGGACATTGAATCCGTAGACACCCATGATCGTCCCTATCGAAGCATCAATTTCAAAAACAATTGAATATTTATATGAATCTGTCAGTTTAATTGTGAAATGTCAAATTGAATATATTTATTGCATCTAGGTATATCAGATTTTGTAGTTTATTTGTTTTATTGAAATGGCTCGTAAATATTACCCGTATTTGTCTAAACTGTGATAATTTAATAAGAGGTATTAGCGCTTTGGCAGAGGATCCGGAATGTCTACGACTTAATTTTTTGATATACTTTGATATACCAGAACAATTAAGTCGTCTTTCGGTAATAGCAAGAGTACAAATATTTATTGATACCAATATTGACATTCCTGAATTTGCAAGATTATGTGAACAGCATATCAATAATGATGTATTTTTATAAAAAGTTCTGTTTGTGGGTTTGCAGTTCATTAATAGATATTTAAAGATAAAAGGACGTCAAATGGGCTATTTCTTATAACCAATGCGCAAGAAATCATCAGGATGTGAATTCAATTTTTTAAATGTAGACTCATTTTCGTATGAAGATTTCAAATTTGTAACGTCTTTAACAAAACCACAATTTGAAGAAGTATTCAGCTACTGTGATCCAGTTAGTGATACTAATAATGTTTGGCGTGTTAAAAAATAACATTTACTCCCCTTTTTGTGCAAACTTCATCAAGGGCTACCAGGTTAAAAGTTATTTTTCTTTATTATAGTAGACAATCTGTAAGTTTGGCTATAAGTTTTATAGGAAGATCATTGATGTTACGGCTTATTCCACAAAATATTGGTTTACAGATTATAAATGGTGGACGGTTTTGCCAAAGACATGTTACAGAGTTTGCTAATGAACTCTATAATGATAATATTAATGTTCGGAAAGCCATTGTCGTCATATATGGAGCGTAAGCATTCATTGCATAATCCGGTAACTACAAATGTCGAAGACAATCTTATGCTGTACATAAAAGTCGACATTTAGTTAAAACAGTTCTTGTTGTTTGCACTGATGGATACATCTTGGAAATTCATGGGCCATATTTTGCAATTGCTCGAAACAATGACGCTGCAATTCGGAGAAATGAATTTGAGAACAACTTAAACAACATTAATAACTGGTTTGAAGAAGGTCACATATTCATCATTGATTGTGGATATAGATAATGGATTTGTATGTCAAACTTCCACAATTATTGAACGTGGCCTACGCCAACTTTCAACTGAAATAGCAGATAAAGCTCGTTTAGTCACCACACAAAGATGGATCGTTGAAGCACACAATGGTCATACAAAGTATATTTTTAAGTTCCTCAATGAAAGTATTCAAAGTGCTCACGGATAGAACAGACTTCTGTTAGTTTCATTTTAAAAGCTAGATTCAGTTTTGTATGTGTTTGATCATAAGCTTCCAATTGGTTCAACCTATTCCTTACTTCCCAGTAATTTTCCTTAACTTTTCTCCTTCTTTTTGTCTCTCTGCAGCTCTGCAGTCCCTATGTAGCCCCTAAGTAACACCTATAGGACATCGCTAGGACATAGAACAATAGGGAACCGGCCGGAATGGAAAATTAAGCACCACATCACCGTATTCCAAATGCTCACGTCCTTCATCTCCAAGAATATTTTTTTATTGCTGGTGCATCATTAAATCGGTATCATGACCTTATTCTTATGGAAGGAAAAACCGTGGAATTAGCTAGAAAATTGAATGAAAAAGGAGATGAGGTAAATGTTGTACAGGCGAGGGTTGAAGCAGAAAATCTAATTCGCAGAAATGCTGCGGGGATGAAGTGAACATGATATTCCAACATTTCCAAGGTTTGATCTTCATTATTTAAAGCAATTAACTCTAGGTATGAGAATAGAGAGGAACCGTGATTTCTTAGAATTAGGATAAAATCCTGATTCTGCAATACCGTAAAATATCAATTGTGGATAAATTTTGTGCATAATATTAACGAAAATGAAAAGCAAAACAATAACGAACTAATATCTGGTTCCTATTGCACTTGTAAATCAGGTGCCAGAACCATAGGATGTTGTGCTCACGTAGCTAGTTTGTTATGGTTTCTTGGTTTTGGCACCAGCAAATAATTAAATATCTGAGTCGAGCGATGGTAGACTACATTCTAGATGCAGCTTAAAGAAACGAACCAGATGACCAGCATCTAATTATTAATGTACAAGACATAAATTAAACCTAAAGTTTGATATATGAAAAAAATGTAGGTACTGTGTTCTATAAAAATATTTGATTTGTCATATATTTTTGGGTCACTCTGAATAATAAAAAAAGGCGTATTTTAACTTCCTATTTACAACTTTCGTAATTTAATATTTTATGTCACCACTTTGTTTAATTTTTATAATCTTCTTTCTTTGACGGACCCTGAGCTGTGTAACAATATCCTTTATACCTTAAGAGGTCAAGATTGACCTTATTTGGGCAGTGGCGTACCCAGACTTGAACCTGGGTGGGGGGCGATATAAAAATATTTTTGACCAAAAATCATATTTACCTATGATGGTGCTTATAACAATTTTAAGTATTACAATAGAAAATCTAAACGCTTTAGATTGAGAGCAATATCATCAATTATTTCTTCAGTTGATATAACTTCTTCTCTATTAACTATAGTTTAGTTCCAAAATAGTAGGCACTAAATTCTCAAAAATATTGCATTAAACCGACAACAATTGTAACCAGGCTATGGATTCAAGATATCTAAAACTAGAATCACAGCTTGACTACAATTGTTGTCGGTTTAATGCAATATTTCTGGAGAATATAGTGCCTAATATTTTGGAACTGAACTATAACAGCATGACTAGCCCATTAAGCCTCACTTGGACAGTAGTATTTCTTAAATAAGTCTGTATACGTTTTAAGGTTGAAAAGGTCCTTTCTGGTGTAGCAGTGGACACAGGCAGTGTATAAAAAATGTTTAGAAGTTTGTGAACATTCGGATAGGCATGCTGAATACAAACTTCCAAACAGGCCAGTGCCTGACGTTTGTTTTTTATTTCTGAGCAATTACTTAAATGTTCGAGCCACAAAATAATAAAACGATATCCAAAACTCCCGATGTTCTAGCACAAGATTGGCCCTGCATAATGCGGTTTTTGGCAGCACTTATCCCACGTCCTATAGGTGAAAGAACTAAACAAGAAATATTAGAATATTTTGGGAGGAGTTTGTTTCAAAACATTGGAGGAATAGTGAGAAGAATACAATACGTTATCAGCTGATCGTTACTATTTTCACAATAAAATACATTTTCAAAATTTATGGGTAAAACGTTTTAAACATAATTATGGCGAGAAAACAGATATTTTTTAATCGGAACAATTATTTTTTCTTGAAAAAATTAAGATCACTGAAGCTCACATTGTACTTCGTATTATGTGTGAGCTTATTTACAAATATGGAAATTATATAGGGTAATACTCCACGTACGGTATCGCCAAATTACTTGCGACCATGAACGTGGTTTCTAAAATGTGTTTCATTAAAACCGAACTGCGATACGCTACGTTGGATCTGAAGATGGGTCCGGGCTAGTCCCACACAATGACCGATGACGTGGAATCGTTGAAGAAATTAAAACATAATAAGAGGTTCCGGAGTTTTCCTAGACTGGGCACAAAATGTAAATTCGTGTCTTTCTAAGAGCATATAATACAAAATAGAAATGGTAAAAATATATTTTTTGCTCTGATCTCAATAGAGTAGGTGGATATTTATAAGTTTAGCTGAGTCCATGGGGCGGGAGGGGGGTATAGGGGTTTCTAAATTATGGAATACATTGACCTTGATTTCAAGGGGGACATTCCATAATACTTGTATACGTAACGTCACCCCTTTACCATATCAAAAAATAAATAGCTAGGGGAGTCGAATGATACCTCTTTAAAAAGATCTTTGAATTCTCTATACAATCGTCTATAATTTTTTATAAAATTTATCAATGGGTGTTAGGAAATAATAATTTTGGATTTTAAAAATAAAAACACGAAGGATAGAATTTAAATTATGTATGTATTGTTCAAAATGATCTCCGTTGACTTCCATACAGTGCTATAATCTATTTTCAAAGGCTTCGCGGACATTTCTGAGCACATCTGGAGTCAATAAACGGCATTCTCGACCGATAATATGACGTAAGTCTTTTAGAAATTTAGGTTGTGTTCAAATATCTTCGATTTCAAATGACCTCAGAGAAAGAAATCTGACGAGGTTAAATCGGGCGACCGTGCTGGCCACTCCACAGGTCCTCTTTTTCCAATCCCTCGACCAGGAAACTGATTATTCAGAAATTTACGGACTGGTACAGTAAAATGTGGTGGTGCACCATCTTGTTGAAAAAAACAGTTCGTGCTCCAGAAGGTCGTTGTCGTCTTCAAGAACTTGGGTAATCATTGGATCGATGCAATTTTCCAACAGATGAAAGTAACTGTCGCCATCTAGGTTACCAGGAGTAAAGAATGGCTCCACAATGTGGTGCCCTAAAATACCAACCCAAACATTTAATTTCTGACGCATTTGGGTATGACTTTCAACAAATAAATGTGTGTATAAAGCAATAACAGTTAGTGGGGGCTGAGATAAGAATACTTCAACTCAGGCCGAATACCACTACCCGAGGAAGAGTCTCCAGTCGGGGTAGGTAAGGTTATGGAGCCCCTCACACAATTAAGAGCTCATCAAAGAACTTGTGTACCAAAAAGAACACAAACATAACCTAATCAGAAAATTCTTTGGGTATCATGACACTCAAAAATCGAAGGCAATTACCAAGTTTGCTTAGGAGAAGAGTCTTCCCGGGATGAAAATAAATACTCGTACTTCTGCTAGAACAACGTTATTCAGAGAAAAAAAATTTAAGATACAATGAGGGAATAATCCTTTTTGCAAAATTAATACCCTTCTAGTATCGATATGCTTTACATATACCCCTTAACAGATATCTACTTAATCCAAGTAGCTATGACGGATACCTTGGCTTTAAGGTTTATTTCTATGTCTATGGCTTTAAGCGAGTCTACCTGTGATCCTATTCGTTGTTTTTTCTCATCATGTTCCTTGTAGTTTGTGTAGGGACTTGAATGGTTTCTATATTATAATGTGTGGCTGATATTGTCCCCGTTACCCAAATTTAAACAAAATAAATCATTCTAGTACCACATCCATTAAGTAAATTAAAATTAAAGACGCAATAAATAACGAGAATCAAAAGGTAAGTAATAAATCAACTACATGTAAACAAATATTGACCGTGAATGAGAAAAATGAGAATCGTTTGATAAATACTTGCTACGCTTTTTAACATTTGTTGATCTTGATCTACTGCCCTTGACAACATTGCATAATAAAGGATTATATTGTAATTGAAAATACAGCCATAGATTATTGTCAGTGCCGTGAAGGGTATTTAATAACCAATGATCGAATAAGTTAAGATATTTTCTAGCATCAAAGTAGGCCAGGCTGTCTACAAAGTTGATTTATTATAAATAAATTAGATTTGGGATGTTCTCTACGTTAAATTTCATAAACACTATGCTCTGTTCATTTAGCTCACAATATCACGACTATACAGTCAGTGTAATCAAAGAAACTTTCAGATTTCATGGAATTTATATAAACAGTGCAATGAAGAGCCCATGTATAACGAGCTGTGAAGTTGGCCCCCCTCAAGGCAGTGCAAACGGGCACCTTACGCGGATATTAGGTTTGCAAAATTTTTCTGCTAGCATACGAAAACTACTCACATTTCAAAAAAAATATTTTTTTCAAACGACCGATCATCAACTTTCTACCCTTTCCATAACTTTCCGGGCCTTTTTTCACTAAGGTTTGCCATAATTTTAGCAATTTTCCAATTTTTTTGGCTTAGGGGAAGAGAAGATTTTGTTGGTACTGCATAAGCGTGCATTAGAAGTGGACTCCACAACCCTAAATTTTTTTTGGAAGTTATCTTTGGGGAGGGGCAACTTCACTTTAAATAATGAGGTTTAACTAAGTAAGGGGAGGGGGGATTTTGTTTATCTTGGTGGTGCATATGAGTGCATTAGAAGTAGATTCCGATGCCACATGTTTTTTTTGAAAATTATCATTGGGGGGGGGGCAACTTCACTCTATACATTGAGGTTTAACTAACTAAGGGGAGGGGTGATTTTGTTTATCTTGGTGGTGCATATGAGTACATTAGAAGTGGATTTCGAGGCCACTTGTTTTTTTTTGACAATTATCATCATCAAGATTTAGCCTTATGACATATGCTGTATCGTAATAATCAATAAAAAAGCTCTCTATTAACTTTATTTAGTCGTTTTATTTGTGAATGCCCTTTTCCTATTTCAAATCTAATAGGTTATGGACCCAGATTAAAATACGGTTTTCTACTTTCGATTTCGTGTTTGATGGTATTAATTTTAGTGATTATGGATACCAATAAAAGCCGTCATAATGTTAGACAATTTGATGCTGAACGTTATAGTATCTGGAAATTTCGTTTAAGATCTAAGACGCATTAAAAGTGATTGACGAGGAGATTCTGATGAAATCTAGTATAAAATGGGAAAAACTCGAGCGCCTAGACGAAATTATCATATTAGTGTTTTTAAATGAAACTCAAGGTCTCTAGAGACCTTGAGTTTCATTTAAAAACACTAATATGAGCATATTCCACGAAGTAAGGGTCGAGACAGTCAATTTCGAAATTATCATAATTGATTGTTTAAGTCATACAATGATGTGTATCGTTACAGAAGAAGCACGAGCCCACCAAATCACTTAAAGAGTAGATTCCATCTATGAAAGAAAAAGCCTAATAGCAACACAAGAAATTGGTAAGCTTAAAATTTAAAGGTAATATTAAATTAGCAAAACATTTCCTAGTTTTTGACCAACTAATGATTTAGCTGTTGGAGCTGCTAGGGGAACTTTAACTGAAATGTCAAAAATAGCTCACCTCCTGCTCACCCTGCCATCATCCTATGACGGTATAGTAACTGCAATCCATACACTGATGATAATTTGAGCCTTGCATTTACAAAAACAAAATTACTCGACTACGAAACAAAATTACAAAACGAAAGAAGTGACACCAGCAGTAAAGTATTACATGTAGAACAGCAACAAACTAAAAAGTTCTTTACTACAAATAAATATACCACACCATAACCAAAAAGCTAAATTTTCCAACCAAACGAGGAAAAGATATTATCCAATCAATAGGACAGTTTCATTCTAATATAAAGTGTAGATATTGTGAACACAAAAACCATACAATTGTTATTTTTACAAGAAAAATCAGTAAAAAGGTGAAGAACCTCGTGAACGTACTTTACAAACAATTCATACTGAACCAGATAGTGAGAAATGTTTTGCATTCATTGTGGAAAATACAGCTCTTCAGGCAAATGCATCAGAAAAACATTTAAGATTTATATTAGACTCTGGTGTTACGGACCATATGGTGAACCAAGCGAATTTGTTTACAACATTGAAGTAGTTGGACAATCCAATTAAAATTTCAGTTGCGAAAGTTGGTGTCAGCGAAGTTAAACGCCATCAACGTTACAACTGAAAATGGCACGACTGGTAGTCTGGAGGACGTTCTGTATGGTGCGGACATCCCGTACAATCCTTTTTCAGTACGCTGTATCCAAGAATCTGGTATGACAGTTATTTTTAATAAAAATGGTTCTATGACTATTTAAAAGGGTAATGAAACAGTAATAAAAGGAAAGCTCCGAAACAATTTGATAACAGTAACTCTAAAAGTTAAGCCATTAAAAATTGTTTACAAACCATTGAAAATGGTTTATAAATCATTAAAAATGCAAGCAAATTCGGTTTCTAAAAGGACATTAAATAATGATAAACTTTGGCATGCTCGTTTAGGTAATTTAAGCAAAGAAACATTTTTACAGCTAAAAAACATCGAATTTTTGAATGACAATAAATATTTAAACAATATCTAACTTACACATGATATATGTGAAGCTCCTATTTACGGAAAACAAACGCGAATTATGTCATCCCTTGTAGAGAAGATTATTTAAAGATGCTGACGACACTATATAATTTTTGCTTATCGTTTTGTAGTTTACTTTATTTCTAAATTCATTCAGACAGTCAGTCAGTAGTTAACTTGGAAGTAATAACAACTTAAATTTATTGTCGGAAAATTCTAAGTGTAATAAAGTAATAAATAAATATTTTTAAAAATAGACTTTTCACCTGCGGTGATTTGTTTGGCGCAGTCAGTAGGATATTTCGGGTCGAACATATCGTATGTGCGATTTAGTTTTCACGATTTACCGAAATAAATCGAACACTAAACTATATTGTTGAAGTTTGTGGAGGACATTTGTGCAGCGATATACCATATCTTTGGACTACTCTTCCGTCTACCGAGGACCTGTTCGAGCCGCTACCAAACATTCAACTAGATCTGGGACACATATTGCCCAAAATCTGCGAGGATCCAGCCGTGAATTCTCATAGCTAATTAGGCATATTTAAAATAATTCCTTACGTTCCGTAATTACAATTTATGAATTCTGAAGTAACTGTTAATGAACTAACTCGTGCATTTAATAATTAATTGTTAGAAACAACTACTGTCTCAAACCCGACAAATTCAATTAGTACAGTAAATAATCAAATAGATATGGCGGTACAATCTTTCAAATGGGAGTATTCAAATTGCATCCCCGATTTTGACAGGAATCCAAACGATCTACATAGATTTATTTCTGTTAGCGAATCAAAAATTGGATGTGGTGTCAAAATTTGTATATCTGGGCGCCACCATCAACCAGAAATGGGATTGCGACGAGGAAGTGAAAATACGAATCGGACTTGCAAAAGACACATTTCATAAACTTAAGAACTTCTTTCTTGCCCGAACATTGCCCCTGGCACTTCGGATTCGAGTAGTTAAATGCTACGTCTGGCCTATCTTGCTCTATGGGGCAGAAACATGGTCTCTAAAAATCAAAACTCTGAATCGGATAGAGGCATTTGAAATGTTGACAGTTCGTAGACTCCTACGCATCTCATGGACTGCACATAAAACTAATGAAGAGGTGCTGGAAATGGCCGGTATGCATAGAGAACTTCTGCAAATCGTGAAGAAGAGAAAGATATCCTATCTTGGACTCAGAGGCGCCAGATACTCAATACCTAGGTTGATTTTGCAAGGAAAAATAGGAGGTAGAAGAGGCCCGGGAAGAAAACAACATTCATGGCTGCGAAACATTAGGGACTGGTGCGGAACTAGATATGCAGCCACAATCTTCCGAAAGGCAGAAAATGGCACCTTACATTTGACATGAAAGAAGTACAAAGGACCGCCAACGTGCGAGAAGTACAAGGCACAAGAAGAAGAAGAAGAAGAAGCGAATCAATCATTAATAATTCTATTGATAGGGCCAATCCAAATAATTTCCAAAACGTTTATTTGTTGAATTCTATAATTGCTAGAACAAAAGGTAAAGCCAAAACAGTCATTAATATTCAAACATATAACACATGGAATCATTTATACATATAGATTCATTTACTTTTGAAAACTCAAATTTTTTGACGATAGTTGATAGTTTTTCTAAATATACCCAAGCATACCATTTAAATGCACTTTTTGGTACGGAAGTAGCGAACAATTTGATAACTTACTTTTCTCATCACGGTATACCAAATCAAATTATTTGCGATAACGGCATCGAATTTAAAAATACGGTAATCACAGAATTATTAGGACTACATAAAATTAAAATTCATTTTTGCTCCCCTGATCATCCTCATTCAAACGGAATTGTAGAAAGATTTCATTCGACGATAATAGAACATTTAAAGCTATTAAACTCACTAGGATTCTCAAACACACCTGTAAAAACTAAAATGAGAAATGCTATCCTGGCATATAATAATACAATACATTCAGCTACTAAATTAAAACCTATGGACATAATTAACGGACATATTACTGATAATGATCCATTTGATATTGCAATTGATAAACTTTTAAATTTTGAATGTTAATAGATATAGAGAACGTTCTAAATTATTGTATGCGAAAATCAATGCTGACCTAAAAGAGAATCTAGTAGAAACAGTAAATGAAAACCGAGAAAGTCCTGAGATGTTTATACCAAACGAAAAGATTTTTATAAAAAAGAAAAGGAGACAGAAAAACGCGAACAAATTTTATATGCCCGTTAGTATTAAATCAGTAAACACCAAGCGCAAAGTAGTTACAGTAGAAACGCTGAATCTTTTCCGACACGTGCTTGATTCGTTATCAACCATATGCATTTGAATCAAAACAATATGACAAACGCTTGTATTGAGTTTTCTTCTTTTTTTGTTATTAGAAGAAGACAGTACCAACATAGTATGTGTTGAATAATATCGTCAACTAAGTCACGTGATGGAAAAGGTTTTTTGTACAATAGTACTGCAAAACAGTATTATAAAACGCCCACTGAAAAGTTTATATTCATTTGACACATAGTTACTATTTCAGGTTTCCAGGAATACTCGGATTCAAAGAAATAATTTCACTTAGAAACCTCCGTGATAATCCAGTGAAACTTGACAATGCAAAAGTAACCGAATACTATCGCTCGATATTTAATTATTATGATATAAATCCTATTGTCACACAATTTCAAAAGATAAACAGATACATATTTTTAACACCGCTATGAAAAACAACATTTGTCAGTAAGAGATAACTAATCACAGACGTTTCTTAAAATTTGCGGAAAGAAAAGTAGTAATAAAAATAACAGAATTACTACATCGGATCATTTGTTAAAATTATTAGCGGAAATGACTCCAATGACGGAGAACGCTACGACAACCTTATTAGACAACTTCAACAAAATCAGTTGTCTGATAAAATTAAAACTCAAAATTCGATAGCAATATCTCTGATAGATAACTTTAACAAGAGTATTCAACAAATAAATCATAATCAATTATTATTAGAACGTAAATTGGAAACAATCGATTCATATGTAAGGAATCAATCTCAATTCGAGACAAATACCTTCATAAAGGACGTGATTTTTCAAATTTTAATCTTCAATCTGATATAGAAAATTCAATACCATTTGCAAAGCGGGAATCATACATCCAAGCATAATTAAAATCTAGTGAATTGTTCAAACTTTTGGAAGAATTATACAAGAATATGAGTAAAGATCGAATGCCCATAAAACTTAAAATAAACAATATTCCAATTTTTGAAAATTTTATAAAAGTCTCTTATTACATAGTAAATAGCAATATTACATATATTTTACATGTACCTGTAACATATCTTTTAGATTTAGAACTGTATAATTTGCATCCAATAACTATTCTGAGTGAGAGTCAGTTAAAAGTAATCATCCCTCAAAATAGATTTGTTTTAAAAAATGAATTGTACTTCAAATTATTGGATGAACCATACATAAAATTAGCTAGACATGAATATATGTGCCAAGAAGTCATCCTACAACAAGTTAATTCCAACAGCCCTTGCGAAGTTCAATTTCTCAACCTCAAGACCACATCATCATCAGTATATCGTCGTTTTTCTTAAGAAAACAAACAAAAAAATCAGATTAATGTGTTGCCAACAAGAAGAAATCATCATCTACATCGGCATTTACCTAGCCAACATTACGGCATCCTGTCAAATTTCTGCAAAAATGACCAAATATGTATTTATATTTTTATATGGATTTATATAATCCGTTGTACTGGCTCTGGTAAGCTGAAAATCGATGGAGCTCATCTGTAAGACACCCTGAACAATATTAAATCATAAAATTGGTCACTTCTAAATACTCCGAAGTCTGTATCGTGCTAACAACCCGAAATTTCTCCAAAAATAACCAAACATGGGGTACTTAAAGTATTATAACACCCGTTGTATTGGCTTTAGTGATCTAAAAATCAATAGGGTTTATATGTGAGACGCCCTGAATAATATCCAATTATAAAATTGGTCACTTGTATGGACTCCGGAGGCTGTATCGTGCTAAAAAAACCGAAATTTCTCAAAAAATGACAAAAATGTCGTATTTAAAGTACCATAGCCCCCCATAGCTCTGGTGAGCTGAAAATCAATAGGGTGCATATGTGAGATGTCCTGAACAATATTCAATCATAAAGTTGGTGACTTGTTGTATACTCTGGAGGCTGTATCGTGCTAACAAGACGTGTTACGAAAAGTGGCCGACGACGACGACGATATACACACAGGATTTTTTTCTAAAAACCGTATTTTTTGTGTTGTTCTTGCTGGAAAACGTAAAAATAACTAAAAAAATCAAAAATACCATTTTTTTCGGGTAAATCAATACTTTTCTCGCATATTAGATAGATTGGGCGGAAACGTAAAAGCCCAGAATAGACCATTTGAAAATATTTGACTCAACTGCCTACATTCATAACAAAGTCGGAAATGATAAATTCGAACAAAAATCAAATAAAGGAATAATGGTTGGTTATCAACCAAATGGGTATAAAATATTAAATATCCAATCTAATAAATTTATTATAGCATGTGACGTCATTTTTGATGAAATAAACATCGGAACCAAAACTTGATGAAGGAGTTAATAAATTAAGATTAGAACTTAATGAGGGCTTTGATCCTGAAAACTCCATTCCTAATAAAATGCCTAAAATAATATTGAAATCTAAAGAAACCTCTATAAAACTTGTAGAAAATAAACAAACAGGTAAATCTATATCTAAAATAGATTAAGTGGCCACATGAACATTACAATAATTCCGACGAAGCGAAAGAATTAAAACCATTCCTTCTAAATTATACAACGAAGCACCCTGTATAAATGTATATTTTTTGTGCACAATCATTTATTTGTACAATTCCCGAATCTTTCAGTGAATTAAAATATAGAGACAAAAATATTGAGTGGGAGCAAGCAATAAAGGAAGAAACAAATTCTTTATTAATTAATACAACATGGACTATAGTCGATAAACCTGTCGACAAAAAATATAGTTGATTGTTTGTTTTATTAAAAATGACGCTTTTGGTAATCCACAAAGATACAAAGCTCGATTAGTAGTCAGATGTTTGAGTCAAAAATATTTACTAGATTACGATGAAACTTTGGCACCATTGGCTCGAATTTCTAGATTTAGATTTTTTTTTTTTTTTTTATTTCGACAGAAAGTCGCATCAACCGTGGTAGGTTATTAGCGACGGTACAATAGATAATAACATAATTACACTGAATTATACACATTAATTAATTTTAAAAATATTATTAGTCTATCACAATTATTATCCTGAAATAAGGCTTGAAATGTGTTGGGTAGTTTACAAATGTTTCTTTGATTGTAGTATTTAGGACATTCTGTGAGGATATGTTTCACTGTTACATCCACATTACACAGTTCACATACTGGATGTTCTTCACGTTTTATTAGGTAAGTGTGAGTTAGTCTAGTATGCCCCAGCCGTAGACGTGAAATAATCACTTGGTGTTGTCTGTTGTTAGAAAATGGAAACCACTTTTTATATAGAGGTTTAATTTCACGAAGTTTTGAGTCACTTTCAGTCCACTGAGATTGCCACAAAGCGATCACTTTCCTATTTAATACGCACTTTAGATCCGAACTAACCACCTTTGAAATCGATACCGCACTTTCATCTGTGATGGAATTACGAGCACATCTGTCCGCTTCTTCATTTCCACTAATACCAATATGGGATGGGATCCATATAAAGATGATATCATTGTTTCGTTCTCTGGCAACGTAGAGTTCTTTCTTAATGAGATGAACCAAAGGATGTTTAGAATAAATCGTTTGTATCGAGTGTAAGGAAGTAAGGGAGTCTGTAAGGACAAGGAAAGAGTTGTGGTGGCTGCTTTCGTTGATATGTGTTAAAGCTTGATATATAGCGAATAGTTCTGCCGAGAGGATATTTGTGTAGGATAGAAGTTTCTGCGAGTCAGTTACTACAGCTGCTCCTACGCCTATGGTCGATTTCGAGGCATCTGTATATATCTTTTGGTAATTTGGATACTTTCCCAAAGTGTCGAACAGTTTGGCTTTTATAACAGTTGGGTTAGTATTTTGTTTATCATATTTAGTTAAGCTTTTGTCGCAATTTGGTATCTTTACCATCCAGGGTTCTATGTTATAATAAGTGGCAATTGGGTAAACTTTTGGCAGACAAAAGTCAATTTCTTGAAAGTATGTTCTAATTCTCTCGTAAAACGGTTTTGGTGTCCTCGATTTCCCAGTAAAAAATCCTTCCAATTTATTTGAGTGTGTGTACTGATAAGTTGGATTTGACATATTGGCAAGAATAGTAACTGCATAATTGCTGCTAAGAGATTTTCGCCTTAGGCTTAAGGCTGGTTCTCCTAATTTAGATTTAGATTTTTAGTCATTTTAGCTAATCAGTATAACTTATTGTTACATCAAATTGATGTTAAAATAGCTTATCTTAATGGCATTATGAAGGAAGAAATTTATATGCGTATACCCGATGGGTTTCAACCTAAAGAAAACAAAGTCTGTAAATTAAATAAATCATTATACGGTTTGGCCGCCCGAACGTGGTTTATGCGTTTTGACAATATATTACAAAAACATGGCTTTAAAAATTGGTCGATAGACCGTTGTTCATATTTCTTGGAAAAAAGTAATATTTGTAAAAATATCTATGTAGTATTATATGTCGATGATCTATTAATCGCCACAGTTGACATAGATACTTTGATACGTTTTAAAAAGTATTTAAAGATTCAGTTTAGTATGGACGGCATGCAAGAATTAAAACTTGTTCTATGTATTAAAGTCGAACGAAATAAAGATAAAATTACGTTAGATCATAGTTAATATTTGAAATAAATTTAATATGACCGATTGTAAGCCAGTTCATACGCTATTGCCCAATAAATTAAATTATGTTGACTTAAACTACGATTTAACTATTGATGCACATTGTCCTAATTTAATAGGTTGTTTAGTGTATGTAATGTTATGTACAAGACCAGATCCATATATCTCTACAGCCATTAATTTATTAAGTAGATATCAAAATAAAAATAATAGAGAATTGTGGCAATGCCTTAAACGTAGTTTAATATACATAAAAGGTACATTAAAACTTTAAAGTTAATTTATAATTTTTATTTAATTATGATTTTAATCATATTTTGGTAGGATATGTAGACTCCGATTGGGATAATAATGAAACAGATCGTAGATGTACAACAGTCTATATTTTTGAATTATTTGAAAATTGTACAATTTGTAGGAATACTGAAAGACAAAATTCTGTAGCAGCTTCAACACCAAAACTAAATATATGGCACTTTTTGAAGGTGTGAGAGAAGCTTTATGGCTAAGATACCTTTTAAGAGATATTAATTTTAATATAACAGAGCCTAAAATTATATGTGAGGATAATAAAGGTTGCATTGCAATAACTAATCATCCCGTTTTTCATAAACGATCTAAACACATTGATATCAAATATCATTTTACAAAAGAACTAGATATGTGGTAATTTTAAAACATATATTTCAACAGGTAACCAATTAGCAGATGCTCTGACGAAATATATGCCCTTTCCTAAGTTACAGGAACTACGTTTTAAAATGGGTTTGATGGAAATCCAGGACATAGATGATAATATTAATTATTAATAATTTTGGTCTGATTGGAGTTTTCTTTTGGGGTTTTCCCAATCCATGCACAACAACAAATGCTGGACCATAACAACGTTTCCCCAAAATAATATAAGCATAACAAGATTTATGCGTCAGTCGAAAACTAACAGCGTCAGAAGTGAAACTTTTTATGTTTTATGACGCAAAAACCACCAATGAGTGTACAAAGAGAATTCATAAATATCAACAACATAAAAAAACTATAATTTAATAAAATTAAAACAAAAATTATTCCCAAAATAAAAACAATAATTTTTCGGATAGACTATAAAAAACTATTTACAATAAAAGACAAACAAAAGTAATTATTCTTTTTAAGAAATTTGAATGCATATTACGTATTCTTCCTTTTTAATACCTAAGAAAAGTTCTGGCCGCCCATGGGGGTATCGAACCCGCGTTTTTCGCGTTATTAGCACGACGCGCTAACCAACTGAGCTATTTCGTTTGATTTTGAATCGAGTCGAGTGATGACAGAAGGGGAGAACAGCGTTGCGTTTCTCTCACTTAGTTTAAATGTAAATGATAATTAGAGCTTCACAAAACTTGTTAGCCTTTACGAGATTACCTCCTAACCAAAACTTCTGTAGTGTCCCATAAAAAGTTTCACTTCAAAAAGCAGCTATTTCCACTTCACCTCCATAAATTCGTTGTTTCGATAAATGGTTGTAATAATCTTCATTATTTGAAATTTGTATATCATATACTCCTTCTCCACATATAAATTCTTTAAAATGATCGTGAATAAATTTCACTATTATTAATCGTATCAAATAATGAAATTTTTGAGTTGAAAAAATAAAATAAGACAAACATCTGAACAAGCAATTTCCATCGCCAACGACTGAAATTGAAGTTTTTTGTCCATTCATTTTCATTTATCAAAAAATAATTTTAAATTACAATTACAAAAAAAAATATTTCCATAAATAAAGCAACACTAGTTACAACGACTTTCTCTGATGAACTGAGACTTACTTGCTCTTCTACGTACAGGTTAGCAAATATAGCTGAAAGTTTGAAAGTGGACACGCCCACGATGCGCGTTGGTCTCAATGCGGAAAGTAGGAGATAACACAGTTTATGCTTAAACATTAATGAGTACAGAACTTATCTGCACGGACAAGTATACCTGTTTATTTCCTTTTTTTCCTTTTTCAATATATTTCAATACTCTTGTTACGTTTTATTACATATTTTTTTCAAAATAATACAAATAAATACACAATGCAAAGAAATTTCCTAGTTTTTATCGCCTTAATTTTAAAGGTAAACAATTTCTATATTAATTTCGCACTGGATTATACCAATATCGGCAGAAATTATTAAGCGCTTTTGGTATCCTTTTCCCCCCGAATGCGTTCTCACTTTATCGTTCGCGCAGCGAAGTGGGGATTGATAAACGGAATAAGATGATCGCCATCAATAAACAATGCCCTGCGACTATTCTCGGCGTCTCCCCTTTGTGCGAATCTTCGTTAATTTTTTTCGCCTCTCTCACAAGGAGTTTAACAGTTTTGTTAGCTCGACGAGTTAACTCTCATGACAAAACGCTAGTGTCCCATAAAAAGTTTCACTTCAATAATTTTAATTTAAATTAACTATTACTAAGTTTTTTCTCTACTTTTCTCTTTTGTCTTTTTTATTAGATACAAAAAGGAGATATAAGAGTTTTGTTTATGTTCGGCATGTTTTCATTATCGAAAACTGTTGATGAAAGGATGAAAGCATAAATGAATATTCTCTAATATACAAATATTAAGATTTAGTCTTATGACATATGCTGAATCGTAATAATGAATAAAACAGTTAGCTCTCCGCTTATACTTACTTGGTTAATTTGTAAATGTCCTTTTCCTATTACAAATCTAATATATATTGATACAAATATGTCTAATAGTTATAAACAGTAACTTTTATATATGAATAACGACTACACATTTTAGGAAGTGGTAGGAAGTTCTAAGTGACATACATACAAAAAAAACACAAATTACTTATATTACTTTTGAGACACAAAATAGTAAAAAATATTTGGATGTATTTGTAGAAAAATGCAAATAATACACCTATGTTGACATGCATCATTGTCAAATGATCACGGTTGCTTTATTGATAGAGACGTAAATGTTTTTTTATAAATATAAACAAATATTTAATTCTTCACAAAATTGTATGGAGGATCTCGTTTCTTATTGTATTTTCTACACTTAGAATTTTTAGTTTGATTCACCTTTTTATTTAATTAGTAATTTTTGAGAGGTATACGAAAAATATTTCAATTTTTATGTTCCCAGCTGCGAGATAATGGCTATCAGGGATTAATTCTAATCAAATTCTCTTGAGACACTATCAGATAAAGTAGGATAAATATACTGAACTAAAATAACGTATCGTCCTGTATTTATAAATTTCTTCGAATTATTTTCATCCTAACTAAACTATTTGGGTCTCACAAGAAAACGATTAAATATTGAAGTAAAACCAGGCAACCTAATTACCGTTTTTGGTCGATATTCTGAAAAATGGGTTCTTATTTTTGTTGAATTCTCTTAGTTGTAATTAGTTTCATCTAATTGGTTGGTGTTCGTGTTTGTCAGCCACCTTATAACATGCCGAAGACAACTTGTGTCGTCAATTGCTTAGACTAGAGTTTCTAGTCTAACGCACAGATTATATACACTCCCTTAGATAGCCGACTCTCGCCTTCCTTCCAAAACACGTTTTACTAGTGACACTCGCGACATGAGGATGAACTAGGATCAAAGGAGGCGCCAATTTTGAAATTAGTATAAGCTCACTGATAAATGATGCCATGAGCGCAAAATAATGTAACTCTCAGTTTTAATCATCCAAAGCGCCAACATACAATGTTGGTTATACTTCGACGCTTTGGTAAATTAAAACCATTATACAAAAAACGAGTTACACTATTTTACACTCATTGCCTCAAATATATGACGCCAATAAAGTTAATTTTCGCAAGCAGTTAAAAGTAGAAATTAGATGCTTGGAAAAACTTTAGATAAATGTAACGCTAATAATAATATTTGAAGATCCAAATCATCGCTCATTATATCTGATATTGAAACAAATATTTTGCATGTTTCACTGTTGCATTGGGGCAATGATTATTAGGATTCGGAAAAAAATTAAAAAAAGTAAACAAAATTTATTATACACAACAATATATAGTATGTAAATAAACAAGTTAGATATATTTACAAGGTTTGATCGATACCTGCATTAAATCTAATATGAGGATGAAAAATTAATAAATAAGTAGGTATATTTGTCATTGTTAATTGACATTTTGTGTTTGAAGCAAGACGATCTAGGTGAATAGGAGTTATGGCCACAATATTTGCTAAAAATGAATATTTAAGTTAAAGTTTGTTTAAATAGTTGAAATTACAGATATACTTCTTTCTGTACAAATGCATCTTTAATATTTTAGTTATTAGTATATGCACTTACTTACTTGGAATATTTAATGATGGTAAGTCGTCTAATCTATAAATCAAAATATGTATAAATTCGTAATTACTTAATTAATTCAGAATAGCTTACCTCTGGACTCTGGATCTTTTGTAAACAATGCAATATTTTTGTATTACTGCAACCAGGAATGGAACACATAAAAACCATTTTGATAATAATTATAATAAAGAGTAAAATTAAAAATTATTCCACAACAGTAACTGTAAAATCACAAATGCCAATTGAACAATATTATTAACTGTCCACAGTTTTAAAAAATATATAACTGTATATGTTTCTTCTTCTGAATTAAGAATTAATTAAATCTTCTTTTCCGTGATCTCTGGTCTATGTCAGAGTTATTCTTTGTCCATGAGAATGACGCTCACGACACTTGCGACATGAGGAATAACTACAAATAAAAAAACTGTCAAACATCGAGAGTGAGCACCCCATGGTCTAAGATCAATTGAGTGACTTTGCGAGGGGTCGAATTATTGGGCAAAATCGATCGGAAATCGCTCGACGTTTGAACGGGAGCATCGCTACCGTTGTTTGTTGTTGAAGAGATTGAACAGTGGAGGGCCGTCAACACCGAAGGAGGGGGTTTCACCGACCCAGAAGGCAACAGAGCATGTGGATCGTCGGTTAATATTACTAACCCGTAGATAACGCCATACCACAACAAGGTCAGTGGGACATGTTTTTTTGGCTGAAATTGGACTCAAACTTACAATGCGCTCAGTACACCTCCAGTCGCGGATTTAGGCTTGCTGCCGCCAACCTTTTTGATGAAATGAATGTCATTAATTTTTATCCAATACTTTTTTTGAAATATATAATTTTTAAATATACCTAATAAACATCACAGATAAATAAACTTTAGAGTGATAAATAAACTTTAGAGTGATAAATAATAAACATTTTTTCAATATTAATTAATTTGAAAATTTATTTTTCCCGACCTTTTGAGGAGCGCAAAAACGTCGATTATATCATCATAATCAATTTATTCGACTAGTTGAGGTTCAATAGACAGTAAAGCCAGGGCATTAAGTCTATCTTGGCCCATACTAGCCCGTAAATAGGTTTTAACCCCTTTCAGAGTGGAAAAAGATTTTTCTACTGAACAAATTATAGCTGGAATACTCAAAAAATACGTAGAGCAATGTCTACATTTGGGTAAAAATCTCGAAGACTCCGTGAATGCAACACATTGCATATTTTTTGGGTAGAGCGTACACTTTCCATATTTGCTAATGAATCTTTGAGTTGACAATGTAAATGAATACATTCAATCCCTAATGTTCTCTTCCAAATCGTCGGGATACTTATTGACTAGTATATTTGCAATAATTTCCAATTCGTTCGTATCTATTTCAAATAAATTATCAGTTGTAATTTAACTAGTGCAATGAAAATTATCGAAAATTGATGCTCGAATGCAAGTAAAGTTGAAAAAGAGCACGAGTGCGCGGAGCGCTCGAGTGCCTATTTCAGTTTAACTTGCATGGGAGCGGATTTGTCAAAAAATAACGATTCATTTTCATTGCAAGAGTTAAATTTTATGAATCAATCAAATCGTATTGTGTCACTCTCAGTTGCTGTCATATTGCCGTCACCTGTGGCGACACTAATATTGTATACTTTATACTCATCGTAGGCACGTAGAAGCTGTCTGAAACAATCGTTGCTATGGACAATGAAAAATTTGTTAGTAAACGAAGCTTTATAAAAAAACCATTGTAAAATTTTCTAAGTGCAATGTCGCGATTAGAAAATGCTTCTACTGCAGATATTGATAAGAATATAGACAATCTTACGCCAACGAATACAAAAAAAGTCAAAAACGTCAGTATGGAGACAATTTCAAGAGTTTTGTGCCGAAAGAAATCACTTATTAGACGAGAGGAAAAAATTGCCTCCATTCTAAAGGACTGGGCAAGCAACATGCGCAAGAAGGATGGATCCCTTTATAGAGAAAGTGTGGTGAAAAGAATGTGGAACGTGACAGCAAAACTTGTGCAGGAAAAATATTACGAATATTTCGGCATTGCAATAGATCCTTTTAATGATGTGAGATTTAAATCTGCTAGGGGTGCACGAGATGCTGCGCGCAAAATATTACAAATGAACCCGGAAAAGAGAAAATAAAGCTCATCGGCTTTTACTTACAAGCCGGAGGGTCTGCAGAAAAATTTTTTTCATCTCATATCTTATGAGCTAGCATTTCGAGGTGGTGAGGCAGCCAACTGTTTGACGGATTTCTTTCAAGAAGAAAAGTTCAATGATGGAGCAAGCAGAAACGGAATAGAATATAATTCAGTGTTTTCAAAAACCTGCCAAGGAGGGGGCCGCAGATTAACAGACAGCAAATCACTTCTAATGAAGACATCTGCCCCGTTAGGTAGGTCAAATTAACCGTTTTTTTATTTAATTTTCTTATCAAAGCTATTTTCTTTAAGATTATACAAAAAACTTTTGTCAAAACGAGGATCTAACGTGAAGACGAACCGTCTGTTATAAGTTACACCGAATCGAGAATGGCAAAATAATGGTATATGGTTCAAGAACATCACAGTTGGCTGAAACGAGATCGCAAAATGGATAAAGCTGTCTGTCCAAAAAGCAGGTCTCGATAGCAAAAAGTGCAAATTTACAAACAATTCTCACCGAGCAACTGCCGTAAGCCATCTAGCCAATAAAACCTTATTTACAACTCGATAAAGAGTCTCACGAGGAAATAATAAAGAAAATGAGAAACAGGGAAAACAACGAGTTTAGTGTTTTTTTAGTTTCAACTTCTGCTTCAAGTAACGTTGCTTCTGACCAACAACAAACTTCGACTGGTTCAGTCATAAATTTCAATTTACATTTATTTTAAAGGACCTGATAATTTTGCACGAGTGCAAATTATCGATAATTTGCACTAGTGCAAAATTATCGCCTAATTGTATGCTGATTGGCTAAAACAACAAACAGTCAAACAGCAGTCGGAACATTGTTGAAATGTCAAATTTGACAGATGAAGAAAAAGGTGTTGTTCCATTTACCCGTGACTCATCCAGCGGGTGTAAATTGGGCACCATTTACCTGCTTGCAAAATAGAGTCCGAAAATCCTATGTGTAATTTGGACACCAAAGAATTTTCAACCTGAAATGTAAACGGGGAACCAACCTAGAAACAGTGTAATGTGGGCACCGCTCGCATGTTACACCTAAAAGACCACTGGTAAACTGGGCACCAAAACAATCCTGCGATTTGATAAAAGTGTTTCGGCCTCCAAATGTAAATAATATTTAACCAATTAATCTTCTTTTTAATTCAATTAATATTACAAATACATCCATTAATTTGAAATATTTATATAGATAATATGTATGTCATGTTTTTTTTTGTAATGCTACAAGTACCTACTTGGTGTTTTTAATATTACGAGTAATTGATATTTTTCCAAAACTTTCAACTACTATTTAACACAGTACATATACTCCTAAATGATAAAAATGAAATAAAACATCAGTGAATACTATAATGCAATATTTATTACGCATTAACATATAAAATACAAAAATACCGTATTTAAAGTTACGAGAGTGTATCAGTATTTACAATATAAGTACATAATAAACCATCAAGAATAAGAATATCAAACACTTGCGCAATGTGACGAACACTTTATAAAATGAAGTCTAGTAATTTTTTCGCAAATATTTTGAAAATATAAGTTCGTCAATATTTTTAATTTTTATTTGATTGATCGGTCTTTAATTTTTACTGGTAAATGAATACTTAGTATTTACACATACAGGTTGGCAAATTAATTTTGGCAGTCGGAAGTTTGGCAACTTCCGATGCGCCGTAGCAAAGATGTATGCAGATTGCAAGAGCTCACTTCGCTGGAAGAATTCGTAAGCTTCGATTCGACAGTACAGTTCAGAGAAAAGTGTGATTACCGGGGTTGTGCAATACTAACTTGTTATGGCGACTCCAGAAAGTAAAGTTGTTCATAAAAAGTTGAGTGAGCAGTGTCGTGAAATAATTATAAACGTTTTAAATTTCATGACCGAAGAGACAAACAATGACAAGTCTACAATTCCATTCCACAAAAGTAAGTTTTAATTATTGCAATAAAAATTTTAAAGCAAAGTAATTATTCAACAAATTTACCCTCGATACTAAATTTTTTAAATCGATTTTCGTACACAAAATATTTATTTTTCAAACGATTTAAAAAAGTGGCATTAGGGTGAGACAATAGTTATTTGTAATACAAGTGTCACAATGACTCGTTTTGTAGTACGAGTGAAGTTTGCGCAACGAACCGCGAAGCGGTGAGTTGCGCAAGTCACGAGTACTAAAGAAAGTCATTGTGGCACAATTTATACACAATATTTTTTATATTTCGCATTTATTTAAATTTTTTAAAGAAAACAGAATTACATATAATCCCTGTTTTTAAACTAGGAGGAGTGGTTTGAATTTAAGATGGCAATTCTGTGGATTTCTGATTGGTCAGATCACAGATGGTTTTATTCAGCATTTTTGACTTTTTTGACATATTATGACCGAATAATTGTGTAAATTGTAAACTAACTTTCACTTAAGCAAACAGACGATGATTATTTGTTTAAAAAAAGCTTCTTCGTATATGCTCTTGCGATCTATTTATATTATATGATGAACAGAATTATTTCTGTAATACATCTTCACATAGATATCTGGTCATTTATCCCAACACTCGAGCGTTATGTACACCTACATATTGATCCTATACAATAGCGTACTTTATTTATTAATATTTTTAATATATAATTTATCCAAATTTACCTTTAAGAATATTTGAGATAATAATTTGCTAGCTAGAACAACGCTAGATCATTTTATTTATAATTTGTTTCAAGATTAAAGTGAAATGTCAAATAAAAATATATATTACACACAATAACCAACCGTATGACACTAAAAATTACTAGACCAGTGTTCAAAGAGGCTCATTGTGACACTGTAAACAATGTTATAATGAAGTCTCTTTTATACGCGAATTATAAAAAGTATTTTATGCACTCATGTGTCAATTTTATGCACCGTTATGTCAACATTACAAACAAATCGACGCCATTTTTAGACCATTTAGATCAACCTAAATGAGACATTTTTTGGTTTTTGCTTGCCTGCGACTCATGAGTCAATTTTTCCATTCGTGAAAAAAAAGCACCTTTATGCACTTGCATAAATAACTATTCTGTTTCTGTCTACAGGAGTATATAAAAGGGCACATGTTTATTTTGTGTAAGATACCTATTTAAATGTAATAGGGTTTTTAGCTTATAATTATAATTATTATACTCATTTCTTACCTATCTCTATTACGTTTCGGTTTATTATTTATTTTGAACCATCTTCCCATTTCAGTTACAATTGCGGTTTGGTCTTATTAAAATATGGTTGAATTAAAATCTAAAGATCGTTTAAAACAACTAATGAACTGAAACGTAATACAGTATTTTTGTATTTAATACTTCTTTTAAATAGCCGAAAACCACGACAGAAATTTTTATTTCAAAGAACGGTCACTGATAACAAATTTAACTACTTCCTCATTTTATTTGTATAAAAATACACATGAGTAAATCTTTTAATACAACATTTATATCGACTTATTTTATTGTCAGGTCATTGAACGAGTTTCTGAAGCTACGAAAGTTAGCCAAAGAACGCTTTCCCGTATTAAAAAAGAAGCTCTGGCAAGAAGTAATGCTGACACTGATGTGTCTACTAAAAAACAAAGAACGTCCACTATCCGTATTGATCAATTCGACAAAACTGTGCTTAGAAGGTGCATAATAAATTATCACATATCCGAGAAAAAAGTACCCACGTTAAGGAACACCAAACCTTTGCAAATAGTTATGGCTCTGCAGGAAGTCGCGAATCTCTGCGGAAACAAATACATTCTTTGGGTTTTCGTTGGACCAACATGACCAACATGAAAAACAACAGAAGTTTGTTAATGGAACGTCACGAAATCAGACATTTACGCCTACTATATTTAAGAAACATAAAAAAGTGCAGAGAACAGAACAAACCTATCATTTATATGGATGAAAGATACATTCATTCTTTGTCACACGCACCTTAAAGGATGGAGCGACAAGAGTAACGAAGGATTAAGAAAACCCGTTTCAAAAGGTAATAGGCTTATCATTGTGCATGCAGGAAGTGAATATGGTTTTCTACCTAATGCTGGTATTATGTGGAACTCCCAGTCAAAAACAGGAGATTATCATAGGGAAATCGCGTACGAAAATTATGAGAAGTGGCTACAAGAAAAACTTATTCCAAACCAACCAAAAAACGCTGTTGTGGTAATTGATAACGCCCCATATCACAATGTTCTAAATGAAAAATTACCTACGACTGCTTGGACTAAACAACAATTAAAAAACTGGCTTTCTCAAAGAAACATATATTACAGTGAACAAATATTAAAACTGGATCTTTATAACGTTGCAAAATTGTACAAACCGCAATATAAAATTGATGAATTGTTTATTCGACATAGATTTCAAGTTTTAAGGATACCCCCTTATCACCCGGAATTAAATCCGATCGAAAGTGTTTGGACGGCGCTTAAAGAATATGTGGCAAAACGAAATGTTACCTTCAAGTTTTCATAGGTTAAAGAATTCTGTAATTAATTTTTCGACACATTTTCTGCAAATGATTGGAAAGTTAGATGTGGCTATGTTAAAAAGATTCAAGATGAATTTATCAACAATAAACCACTTTTAGATACTGTTGAAGATAATATTATTATTAATTTGGCCGAAGACGGAGATAGCGAGGATGATGAAGTTGATATAGAAACATCTAAAACATATTTTTCATTATAGTGTTTGTTTGTAGGTGGGATGACTGAATACATTAAACGCAACAAATGTAAAAATGTAAATAGGTGTTATAAAATTGTAGATATTAGAGAGGAATTCCACTAGAGTAATATAATATATGTAGCACATCTGTACACAGTTCTAAATAAACAATAATTGACGGCACCCAGAATCAAGATTTTTTTTTTGGCAGTCCTAACTCTGTAAAAAGTGTGAAGGGATGTTCTACTTTCATAATAAATATTCGCAAAAACCCAAAAATTTACATATGAAAATAGAAATATCTACCACAAAAAAGCTTTAATATTTTATTTATATTATTAGTATACTTATTAGACCATGTCTAAACGCGATCTCCCCAATTTGTTTTTCAAATTTTATGTACAAACCCGAATTTTTACTTTATTATCTACTACATGTTATTAAGAATAACAATTTTAGAAAGCTTAACAGGTAGGTATGTCATTAACTATTACTACGAACATATAGGAAAAATTGTTGGCCATTGTTAAATTTAGAAAGTCGTTTAACAATCTTTATCATATTGTACGCTTTATCTACAAAAACTACCTGACTTTATATACAATTTATATACAAATAAACCTCAATGACGAATATTATGAAGGGACCACTTAAAAGACATTAATTTGAAGTAAAGGTGAAAGTTTATGTCTCTTGGAGTCTATTTATTTATTATTTACATCACATAAAGTAATAAAGGGTAATTATAGAATTCCCCGTATGGTTTTTGAAGCAATAAATAATTATGTCTGTACAAAAAAAACAATTTTCGTCGAAAACTCTAATGGTATTTATTTCCTTATGCATTTAATTAATAATAAAGAACACATTAATGTAATTTTGTTTTTTAAACTCGATTTTATATAGCATTATACATGTGCCACAATTTATTATTTTTAAATCCAAATTCAAAATATTGTGTTACCCTCGTACGTATAGTAGTCTCACAACCTTTAAAACTTTGCATGCGGAATGTACGTCGTCTGCTGTTCCCGGTAATTGCGTTTACAACGTTGTCAAGTTGTATGGCTTTCTCGCTCATCGTCAACTGCCAAAATTAATTTGCCAACCTGTAAGTGTCTATTTGAAATTCTCTTAGGTTTTCACTAAAAATTAAAATAGATCGATGTGTTGTATGAAACGACGCATTAAATCTAGAATGGAATGACTCGCAAGCATTTGTAGTATAAAAAGTAGATGAATATTTCTTTGCCCACATGGTTTGTGGAAATGGAGCACTATATTCGATGTAGGTCTCTAGTAAATAGTCCGCATATTCGTATAGGTTAGTATTATCATCAGGTTTGATGCTAAATAAGTCAAAATCGAAACAGTCTCCAAATTCACTTGGGCTCATATACGTTAATCTAAACGAATATCGAATCCACTTACCAACATCCGAGTCCTTGCTTCTGAATGCATTAGTCAGTCCTAAATTATGGATTTTCATGTACCATGTGTTAATGGAAACGGCATCCATTGATTGTTGCTGTATGGCACATATCATGAACTGCAATATGATTGGTCCATAAATATATCACTCGGCTGGAAGTGGAGAGAGAGTAGTACCACTTATGAATTTTCGAAACAATCATTTTGAATAACTGAGTATACGTGTCTCCACGTTTGTTATGCAAAATGCAAAACACTAGAGGGATATAGTGGCCGGTTTCCAATCCGTGAATGGTAATTAATTGCAAAAAGTATTTTGTACAGTGCGAAAATGTACCATTCCAGTGTATACTGCTCATATCTTACTAGTACCGAATATTTCCTTCACAGGAAAACACGATAATATTGTGTAATTTACTATTAATAAAAACAAAACATTCACCTTCACTAGATGTCACACTATATTTTTCTACAGCGTCATGAACTTCCGCAGCATTTTTGGGTAATGGCACAGGAAGGAGCTTCTTACGAGAATTATAGATATTTCTGCGTGCGTAAGCTATATCTGTAGTAGTAATAGTTTTCGGTAAATTCACTTTTAATTCTCGATGTATAATTTTTGACGGCTTTTCCGTAATATCTATATTTGCTTTTCTCTTGTAAGCACTGAAACAATGACTTGACGGTTTAATTTAACTTCATCGTTCTCGTGGTTGTGTTCCAGATGGATTTTTATATCTAAATTTTCAGGTCCACATGTAAAAACTTTTGCAGAACAGTTTTTGATTTTTTTGTACAACGCCAAAAAAATCTCCCCGTTTATTAATACTTGTTGCGAAAATAAGCACTTATCAATAACTAATAATTTTTTTCCATTGGTACTTTCTACAAAATACGGCTCCATTTTATCACACCGTTCCTCATTGTAAACTGGTTACACTGAAATAAATTTTGAGACAAATTGTCAGTATTTGTAAGCAAACAACCCGTCACCCCCACTTACAACTAGAAATTGTATTTCATTGCTAAAGGCAAGTATTTATTTAATTCTGGAATTTTCAAAATCTTTTCTTAAAATTATGTATTACACGTTTGACAAAAATCATCAAAGAAATTGGCAGTACCTAAATTAGCGTATTTTTTGAAATAATTGTAGACTCCCAGGTAGAAAAATCTTTGGTGCCTAAATTACACATTGGATTATCGGACGCTATTTCTCAAGCAGACAAAATCATATCTTTGGTGCCCAAATTGCTTGCGAATTTTTGGCTGTAGTTTTCGATCGGTACCTAAATTACCCATCTAGTGCTTTGACTTTGACTTTTTCTCCATATTCAGAAAATTATCTGTCTCTCATGACGATCTAAAATCACATTCCAAACCATAACTAGAATTGCTGTTTCTAAATGCTGTAATTTTCGCGCTGCATTTCCGTAATTTCAGATCGCGTAGTCCGTTTGTTATCTCTGCATTTGGCAATAAATTCCAGTGCATCAATTATTGCTGACCATTCTTATTCTAACGCGTAACATGCATCAAGTCCAGCAGGTCAACGAGTTTGAGAAAGATTCTTAACTTTTAAATTTATACGCTGCACCAAGATCTCCCAACGATGTGTAGATATAGTAAAGAAATTATATGGCTGTTGCAAAGTAGACAAAGTCGACTGCTTCTGTTAGTGATTCAACTGCACATGAATATGATCCTACTAAATTTAAGGAATGGGCATCACAAGGAACGTAATCTGCTAAAGGATTAATTGTTTTGATCCGTGTCTGAAGGCCCGAATATATAGCAGACATATTGCTTGCATTTTCGTAAGTCTGACCACGACAGTTTGTTATGTCCAAACCATTTTTAAAAATGGCCTCAAAATTTATTCTAGCACTAATGAATTCCTTGAAAGTAATAATAAGATCAATAATAGGGCAAAAATGCGTTGGAATCAAACCATGTGAACAAAATACAGTTTGATGCATTTAGTATATGTAACGGATATATTGTAATATCCTAATTTGCAATTTTATGAACAAATCCTTTAAACTATATGCTCAGTCTCTAATTCACTAATTCTAACAATGATCACTGAACTGAAAATGAGAAAAACACTTGTGGTAATTTTGCATGCGTTATCGATTTGTGTAGAAAAGTTCATATGCTCCGCCCACTTCTGTGACATCATACTTAGGTAGTCTATTAGGGCGGCCACTCACGATCCGACTGTCTTACAGACCTAGGATCAATTTTCTGCCATACTTCTAGGAGCTTTTGGTACGCAGCTTCCTCTTGTCTCAGTCGTGACTCTCTTTACTTTTGACCTACCATAAGCATGGATGGTTTTTGTATACCTCAATAAAAGCAGCCAGTTTTTGCTCTTATGGTGACATAGTTATTTTTTTTAAATTTAACTGTTGAAAAATAATTATATATTCTTATACTTTTTTTAGATAAAAAGCTGGGTTTCCCCCATAAAAAGTATTTGAAAAAATAAAATAAAGAGCACCTTGTACGTCAAATAATTTTCAAAAACAAAGGAGGCTGAGAACTGTAACCGCCGCACACGCTCGGATCGCAGTCTGTCTGACCTCGGTCTCAAACAAAAATAATTTGATTCTCATCAGACCACCTGACAGACAAAGAAGTTGGAAGCTTTTTCCGCCACACATATTCCGGCAGTTTGACAGATCTAGGTCAGACAGACGTAGATCTGTCAGACAGTGGGATCGTGAGTGATTTTGTTTCTACTGGGCCGATTTGGCCCGTTAACAAACCCGTCCAAGATTCTGGCCCAACCAAATTTTGTAGCAAGTTTGCTTTTGATCCGTCAAAAAATGCGCCCTACCGTGCTTATAAATTCCGTGATAACACACATAATATGTATATAGCTTTCGCAACAAACTACAAATTACTGTTGAAAGAGAACAACATAATAAAATAAATTTTTTGGACTTAACTCTTCACCACATAAACAACACTATCAAAATAGAATGGCATACAAAAGAAACTTGGTCTTCTAGATACGTGCATTTCCATTCCCAACACCCAATGTCGCAGAAAAAATCGGTAGTCATAGGACACGCGGATCAGGCTATAAAAATCTCTGACTGCGAATACCGGGAAAACGCTTTAAAATAAGTTAAAGAAGCTCTCCAATTAAACGATTACCCAGATAAACTAGTGAACACAATTTTTAAAAACCGTATCTATCTTTTTTACAACCAAACTCAACCTAGAAATATTTCACAAAATATATCTCAAAAAAACTATCTTTCTTTACCATAATATTTCGGGACTTTCAGAAAAAATTAGTAGCACTTTTAAAGAACACAGCGTAACAGTAACGCACAGAGGATATACTCTTTTAAAATCTAATTTTCGCAAACTAAAATCAAAAATTCTCAAGGACAAAAAAGCCACGTTATCTATGAAATTCCGTGTAAATATTGTGAAGTCAATATTTAATAAACCGCCTAAATGGCCACAAATACGACAAAAACAACCTTCGACTATGACAACACGAAAATATTAAGAACCGAAAGCCATAAAAAAAGAGAGTTCTACGAAATGAAAGAAGTCCAAAAAAATCAAACATTCTGTCAATGCCAAATCTGATACAAAAAACTTATCGAAGATTTATTTTAATTTAATCAAATAAGTATCAACTTCAAAAATTGTTTATAAGTTGAAAGTAGAGACGATAACCTAACAAGCACCTTATTCCAATAGAATACCAATATGAACATTCAGGTCAAATGAGTTTGTTTTGCTCCTCTTTTTTAATCATAATTAATGTATAGGATACAGATCTACTGATAGTCGATAAATTTTGGTTTCCTTGCAGAATTTGTGATAACATAATATATTGTACCGTCAAAGTGTTGTGCTTGATACTAAACGTTTTATAATCAAAACCGTTGTTTTATCGTATAATTTGACATGCACTTACAAGCATCTGTTTTGCGGTAGTTTTTTTAAAAAGAAGTTTATATTGTATATTCTTTTAATTGTAAACTCTCTAGTTGTAGTAAATAATTTCCAGATGAAGGACACTGAAAGTCGGAAACGTTAAACAAAAATGTGAATAAAAATTCTCCAATTTCTGACTGAACCTTACAACTCCAAGAAAAATATTTCCGAAAAATATAGATAATTAAATTAGGTTCAAGAGAAACCAAACCAAATATATGTATATATATATATATATATATATATATATATATATATATATATATATATATATATATATATATATATATGTATATATATATATATATAATATCGGTTACTTACTAATAGTGAGATTGTTTAAAACAGCATTAGAAACATCAGAAATATTTAACATTTGGATACTAGGCAGTCTATTTTAACGTTTCAACTACATTATTACAATTTTTCAATTTTTTATTTCTTTCCAAAGACCAGGTAAGGCCAAATCTACGTTGAAGACTCAAGTTGGCCTTTCCTGGTCTTTGGAAAGAAATAAAAAATTGTAATAATGTAGTTGATACATTAAAATAGACTGCCTAGTATCCAAACGTATATATATATATATTAGTTGTGAATTAATTTGTATAATATTATTTCAGTTGTCTTGAAAAAGAAACGAACTGTTTCGAAAGCTTGACTTCAATAAAATAGTCCACATAATCTTCGTATAGTTTGATTATTGGCCCCTGACTGCATCCCCAATATTTAGGAGGCTTCTATATATATATATATATATATATATATATATATATATATATATATATATATATATATATATATATATATATACACTGTGTCCGTAAAGTAAGGAACAAATTCATTTTTAGCTAAACAGACCATTTTAAGAAATAATCCTGAAACACGTCGATTTTTGATTTTAATTTACCGTATTTTGAAATAATAATCTAATATACAGGGTGAATTACTTTCGATTAATGACGTCACCGTCATTTTTTTTAAATGGAACACCCCCATTTTTCTCAATTTTCGGATTACTCTAGCTGAGCTGATTCCAAAAATGTATCACATGTTGATTCCAATTGGTACAGGGTGGACAAAAATACAATAGTTTTGTGTGTGCTCATAAAGTAACGCCTAACATTCTTTATTAGTTAAATTAACAATATTATCAAAAATACTTATTGTCTAGCGGACAGAATATGATGAAATACATGACTTTATAAATGTTTGAACTGCAGCCCTTGCTGTATTTGACAGTAACCCAAACGGTGTACAAATTCTTGTTGAAGCTTGTTTATTGTGTCTTGAGAAATATTGTTTATTGTTATCCGCATTCTCTCTTTTAATTCTTGAATATTTGCTGGTTTCGTTTGATACACAACATTCTTCAGATTGCCCCACATAAAATAATCCAAAGGATTGAAATCTGGTGACCTCGCTGGCCATTCAATAGGTCCACGTCTACCAATCCACCTGTTCGGAAAAATTTCATCTAGATACCTTCTAACATCTACAGCATAATGTGGAGGTGCACCATCCTGTTGGAACCATAAACTTTCATCACAACATTCAGGATTACGTCTGCTGGGAAACAAATTACGTAAAGTAGGTACGAGATACTCCCTTAAAAACTCAAGGTACGTTGCCCCATTTAAATTACCTTCGATAAAGTAGGGTCCGATGATTCGATTTCTTACAATTCCAGCCCATACATTTACCTTTTGCGGGTATTGTGTATGATGCTCACGCATCCAGTGGGGGTTTTCTTTGGCCCAGTATCTACAATTCTGACGGTTAACCTCGCCATTTAACGTGAAAGTGGCCTCATCAGAAAAAATAATGTTTTGTATCAAGAGAGGGTCTCGGTGACATTTATCCATCATTATTTCGCAAAATTGGATTCTTCTATCGGGATCATCTTCGTTTAATTCATGCACAAGTTTGATTTTATAAGGATGCCATTTTTCAAGCTTTAATAATTTGTGTACCGTTGTTTTGCTAACACCGATATCGCGACTAAATTTTTGCACAGACGTGTGCGCGTCTTCTTCAAATCTAAGTAAAACATCTAATGATGTATCAGCATTTGCAGAGGGACGACCTGATTTGCGTACATTTTCAACCGTACCAGTTTCTCGAAATTTCTTTTCAATCTTACTGACTGTTGAACGCGTTATAGGTCTTTCTGGATATTTATTATTAAACAAATTACACACTTCCATCTGAGTTCGCGATCTGTCTCCATACCCAATCATCCCAAGTATTTCAATTTTTTGTTTTACACTTAACTCCATTTCTAATTCAAATTAAATCTAAGCAATAATTAAAACATTCACGAATACCAAAAATATTGTAGTACTAAACTGTCACTGAACATCAATAAATTAGTAAACAAATAATGACATTTCACAAAAAACTAGACGACTAAGTTTTTTTTAAAATTGATAAGAAATAATTTCTTTCATATTCTGTTTGCTAGACCACAAGTACCAAACATGTTTGGAAACAGCTCATTTTTATTAATCTAAAAATGTAACAAACTACAGGGTGTTATAATTAAACCAATTGCCACTAGATAATAAGTATTTTTGACAATATTGTTAATTTAACTAATAAAGAATGTTACTTTATGAGCACACACAAAACTATTGTATTTTTGTCCACCCTGTACCAATTGGAATCAACATGTGATACATTTTTGGAATCAGCTCAGCTAGAGTAATCCGAAAATTGAGAGAAAATGGGGGTGTTCCATTCAAAAAAAAATGACGGTGACGTCATTACTCGAAAGTAATTCACCCTATATATTAGATTATTATTTTAAAATACGGTAAATTAAAATCAAAAATCGACGTGTTTCAGGATTATTTCATAAAAGGGTCTGTTTAGCTAAAAATGAATTTGTTCCATACTTTACGGACACAGTGTATATATATTTATAATATATATATATATATATATATATATATATGTATATATATACATATATATATATATATATATATATATATATATATATATATAAATACAAACAAGAATTTAGTCTCGACTGACTAAGTTAAGAAGAAAACTCCTAAATATTGGGGATGCAGTCAGGGGCCAGTAATCAAACTATGCGAAGATTGTGTGAATTATTTTATTAAAGTCAATTGTATTGGGAAGGACAATATCGACACTGACTACTACTCCACTCTGATACCATAAGTAGATAACTCTATAAACTTGAAATTTAAAATAATATAACTACTTACTTACCATGTGGTGAACCTATTGCTACTAAAAGGGTAATTGCGTATGGATTTAAATAATTTGAATGAACTTTTCCTTAGAACATAACAGCTTGCTGATCCAAAATCTAAAATCGTAATCGACAATAAAAACTTTTTACACTGTCTTAACATTACTTTTTCTACATATTTAGTGCAACTGAAGAATAAAATTATACCAGATCACAGTAACTAAAACCCTTATGATATTTACTTACCCACCCATTTCTCCACTGCAACTAGCTGGTAATTTAAATAATGTTATAATATGTTTATAAGCATCTAACATTTATTTGATACCTACTGATAAATTAGGTAACAAGATTTCTTTGAACCCATTTATTATCAAAAACGTCAATACTAATAACTTCATGAACATTTCCACTACTAATCACCTTCCATAAAAGCTTGATGCTCATTGAGTTTTTTCATTAAGCTAATCAATTAAATAATTAGCATTTGTTCAACTTAACAATTAGTTATTTCCTTTGGTCTTAAGAAAACCCTACGCCTATGGTTTATCACTAAAACATTTGTGCTCAGTTGCAAGGAAACAGAGATTAGGCAAAGTGATTTTATTTCTGTTTATCAATATAATTTTACAGTGGCAATGAAATTATGAAGAATTAAAACGTTATGAAAAATATCTTTAACATGACGTGTAATGATGTAATTAAAGTTTTTATTGATGTTTACAGAATGTTTGCTTGAGCACTTTAACAGTGCTCGCTGAAAAGAAATTTATTATTTTTCCAACATCGTACCGTATAAATAGAATATTACACATCGTCAAATACTTTTTGCTCCTTTGGTATGTGTTTTTTATCCAGGGATCTACGTTGTTAACCTATGCGACATACACAATCCGTGTGGAAAACTTTTATGTTCATACAGTATGGTTTTAATTTTAGGTTAATATTTTTAGAACAACCGTCCATCCAGTAATACAAATATTAGCTTTTACATAAAATATTTTTGAAAATTACACAATTTTCCAAAAAACGTAGCAAATTTGAAATACATATACCATGCCGCGGAACTTATTTTTTTTAGGATTTCAAAGTCTTAATCATATAAATATCAGTAAAGATTATATGCTCATTTATTTTTCCCCTCTTTGACGCTTCCATCTTTCATAATCAAACTCTATTTATGACGTTATTATATTTTCCATTCCGGTCTATCAAATAGTAAGTTGTTTACGAATTATTTATATCAATCTCTTCTTTTTACTATTATTTCCGTTATATTTTTAACTGGTGTGTTCTCTAAAATGATGTGTTGGCATCTATATTAACACTACAATTGCTTCATTTCAACTGCTTGCTCTATTTGCCCCCTCGTGCACGAAAGAGAGGTAGGTATTGAAGAATTTTATAGTTCAATTTGATTGGAAGTTATTGGCGAATCAGTATTTATCATGACAAGCTAGGATAAAACAGATCGAACTATAAATATCAAATGTAAACATGGGCAACATTTGTAGAACTTCAAAACGATATTTATATTTTATATTAAGATCTGTGAAACGTAAATGTCAACCATCAGTGAATGCGAACAGTTACAAGTTATTTGATTATACTATGAAAATTGGATGGCATGGAAGGGAAACATACGCATTTCGACATTTGTTGGATATCAGTCTTCCATACTAATATATATTTATAAAAACCTAGTTTTCTACTTCATACAGTAAATTAATGTGTAGAGTAAATGAATGCCATTAGCTACCTATGGTTTAACAACTTGTTTAATGTATTTATTTGAAAATATGTGTGAGCAAAATATCGAACGGAGTACTTACAGGTTTATTGTCTGACGAAGTAGTAATAAAACATTATACTGTGGTCCATAAGAAAATGATTGCTTTTTTCCAATTTAGAAATTGTTTTTTATGGCCATAAAAGAATGTATATGAAATGAATAGCAGTTCAAGAGTAGGAGGGGTAAATAATTTTGATGAAAATTAAATTTTTCATCAAATGTGCTCTTACCTAACTACATAAACACATCTATTGATCTTATGACGTTGTCTATAAGGTTTTTTCACCAAAAATGCTTTTGCGAGCTATTCATACACACATTGTTCTATTCAACTATTAGGTCTTTCATAGCATACTTGTATTACCAGTTCTAATTAATACCCAAACACAAATAATCCATCACAGTAGCATCAATGGGTGAATTGGACGAGGTTAAGCAGAAAACGTCCATCACTCAAATGATTTGAACTTAAAGTATATTGATGTGTTTTTTAAATATAAAATAATTAAATTAAATGTCACATTGATTTTGTTATGTAGCTTCAGCTGTAATGGTATTATAACGTGATAATTTAATGAATCTTGGCAAAATATGGTTACGTGGGATGGCATGTTTCAGATAAATAAAAAAAAAGTGTCTGTAACTAGAGACACAAAAATACAAAAAAAACAATTATTCAGCTTTGGGTCAGATGAAGGTTCTCCGTTGGGCCACAGTTCTACAACTAATGAAGAAAAGTTTTCAATCTGTATTCTTCCTCGTCGCAAATATCCTCTGCGTCAAAACCAATCTTCATAATAATGTAATATAGATTTTTTTTTCATAGTTATCAGCCTTGCTATTAGCCAATTAATTTTTTGTTTTTTAATATCCACTTTTATATAACCTATATCTTTTCCAAATCTGCTGATCCCCAAAAACCACTCCCCTTTCATTTCAGTAAATGTTATTGAATTCTTCTTACGGGATAACTTTATAATAATCACATAATCCGAAAGAGCATAAATTCGTTGATGTCGTTTTATTTGAAATGCAATGTCACCAAAAACTTTATTATTCGGTTAAAAATTATGACCTGAAACGAGGAACTTACAGGTGATACTTCTCAAATTAGGACTTGACTGAACTTGCCATCATTAGTGTAAGTTTAATATTGTGGTTCCTTAACAGACAAGAAACAACCTCCTGAGCTCCTCTTACTGCTGTTCCTTCAATCCATACATATCAACTAGTTTTATTTTGTTTCCCAGAAAATATTGTATAACCAAACTTGTCTTTTGTAAAATATTATATTACTAGGGATTCTGGGCAATGGAAGAGTCTTCTGCAAATCGAATGTTAGACATTCTATATTTTCCTCATTGTTGGCTCTTTTCAGGTCATTCTTATCCAAAAGTTTGGCTTTTCTGCCAATTGTTGGTGAGTGTCTATTTGCAACTGCAATAGTTGTTTGTTGTGTTCAACTGATTCTTGTTGTAACTTGAGTCGAAAAGTATCGCAGATTTGACTCGTACCTTTTTGTGGAACTTTGAACCTCAAGTTTATTATAAAATATTCTCTTATGTATAGGAAAAATCACAGGATTTTCAATTCCATTTTTATACACATCATACATTTTTACATAAGAAATATGGGGAGGTGAAAACATTGCAGAAGTTTCGTTGCGGCAATAATGAGACATGTATTTCGTTATTTTATTGACCTGGTCCATAACTTGAAGAATTTTCTCATGTGAAATTTAATTCAAACCTCCTTGTTTAATCCCTCTTTGTCAAGAAGTGAATCACGATTATGTGCTTTTCTAAGAGCTGTTGTAACTCTCGTTGGAGCAATTATCAAGATATTTACAAACATCTGCTTACAAATTTGTTCGTTGGACAACGAGTACCTTCTTGGTTATAAACGATTTTCGATATTTCTTCCATGATTCCTTCTTTTTGGTATTTCTCGTACAAAACTTGAAATGAAACCGGTTTGAGAGTTGTAACAACCAAGCCTCCAGAAACGAACATATTCTTGTTTTCCTTTTTCTACAGAAAAAAACCTACCGACACTTTCGTGGACAGTTAACGTCGTAATTATCCAGAAATGGTTTTTTTGGTTTTAATATACCTTTATAGACGATGTAAGGTCTATTTTTATTTCGATTGATTATTGACTGAATATAAAGAGTGTTAATACCTCAATAACAAAAAATTAAACTTCAAATACTTAGCTTCTATATTTTGGAAAATACTTTTTTCTACGACTATTATGGAATTTCTATATTCCGACGTAGTTTTTAAATATGGAATAGCTTCTTTCTAGCCCCAGGGCAAGAATATTCATTCTTGCATTGGTATGGAATGAATACTTGTGGCGCCCTCTCAATGTCATGGTTAATTTGACAGAAAGAGAAAATAGGCGTGTCCCGTTTTCTACATCAGATGCTCTACGTAGAGTAAGAGTAGTGCAGAAATATCGAAATGCAGAAAAAATTCTCTAATGTGAACCTAAAATTACTAAAATGGTCATTGAGTATTAATTGTTAGAGCCAGAAGTGCAGCATACGTGTATTTTATGGCACTTCTAAGAAAAAAGAAGAACAACAATTGTCAACGGTCAAAAATGTCGATGGTCAAAATTGTTTAATTATCTATTTTTATAAAAGATTAGTACTTCATAAAAACTAAGTAAATTAATATAATTTGCTAAATAATTGTCATTACATGGCTTCATTCCTTTTTAGTGTTTGATATACTGACAGTAGTAATGATCTCACCACAAGTCCTCCAGAAATTAAGGATTTAGCAATTCAATATATGATTTTATGTTTCTATTTGATAGCCGTAGAAAAAGTATAGTCTATAACATGGGTGGAATTCAAAACTCTACACTCGTAGGACCAGAACAAATCTTTCTACTCGTGTAGAATTTTGCTTATTCCACCCTTGATATAGAATATACTATTATAAACGAAATGGATTTACACTTAAACATTATTTTTGTTAGAATCCATTGCACTTACATCTGTTACCATTTTTTGTTCAGTTGATATCAAACATCCAGTTTGTTCATCTAAATACATTATAATTTGGCCGCTACTGTCAGTGCTCTTCAGTCATTCTTCTTAAGATATGATAAGGGAGATTTCTATAACAGTAAACAATGTTTATTTAAACTTTAAACAATCTGACGAAGAAGTGTAAACAATAAAAAATTATAAACACGAAATAAAGATAAATGGTTTTAATGATTAAAACTAACTTTTCCGCAGGCTGTATAGTCCTAACAAAACGAAATTTCTCCAAAAATATGGTATATATGGATTTATAGAACCCATTGTATTGGCTCTGGTGTACTGAAAATCAATAGGGGTCATCTGTGAGACGCCCTGAATAATATTCAATCATAAAATTGGTCACTTGTATAGACTCCGGCGGCTGTATCGTGATGTTGTGTTCCCTTGCCTTCAGTTCCTTATGGTTCTTAACGTACAAGAACTTCGCTCGAAAATATATGATTTTTTAGGAAAAAAACACTGCTCTCATTTAATTAATTTTTATTACTCTTGACATGAAATGTTACACACATTTTTTTAATAGAATTCTTTATGATTCCATGGCAATAAAAAATGCCACACATGTTGGCTGGACTTTATTAAGGCACGTGGGCCGTCCAAAGGTACTACATATCGACTTTAGTTTTCAAATATAAAAAATAATAACGCGAAACTGACCATTCCGCCGCCCTTGAAAAGCTCGGTTTTCACTTATAATTGCACAAGTGGTTTGTATTTTATCGGGTAAATTTGGGTTGTTTAATGAGAAACTGTTTCCTAGCAATTTGACGAGAATAACTGTCAACTATTAAAAACACGACACCCAAGGTGGAGTGTTTTAGGTTGACAGTTATTCGAGTCAAATTGCTAAAGGAAACAGTTTAGAATTTTTTTTTTATTATAGCGCATCGACCTCGAGGGGTCATTAGCGATATTTGGTGTATACATACATATAGTTATTTACATTTGGATTTTATAAAGAATTTATAACATTTATTAATTTAAGAAATGTCTTTAGGTTACATAAATTGTAGTTTGTTCCTAAAACGTCGGATAATCCATTGTTGGAGAGTTGTGCCAGTTGTCGCTGTTGAGTTAGTTGAGGACATTCAACAAGTAGGTGCTTAATAGTTAGTTTTGAGTCACAATGATTACATTTTGGTTCGGGACCTTTGTCGAATAAATAGCTATGAGTTAGCCGGGTATGACCTAAACGTAGCCGTATTAGTAGCACTTGATCGCGACGATTTTTTGGTAGGACCGACCACGGTTTAGTAGACTTTTTTACCTCGTTAAGTTTGGTTCCCGCTGTTTTCCACTTAGCTTCACAAACACTGTTCACTTTAGATTGAATTATAGATTTGACATCCGCACTTACTGAAAACTGCACTACTCGAGCATCTTCGTTGGCCGTGGCGTCTTTTGCTCTTTGATCAGCTTCCTCGTTGCCATCTATTCCTACGTGTGATGGGATCCACATAAAGATGATATCTTTATTGTTTTGTTGAGCTATTTTGAGTTCTCCTTTAATCTTTAAGACAAGGGGGTGATTTGTGAATATTTTTTGTATGGATTTTATTGAGCTGAGGGAGTCTGTGAGAATAAGATGGTTTTGAGTGTTTGAAGATGAATTTATATTAGCTAAGGCTTCATATAGGACATATAATTCGGCTGAGAAGATGGAATATGTATCTGGAAATGTGAACTTATAAGTTGAGTTTGTAGTTACCACCGCGGTTCCAATGCCAGCTGCAGATTTCGAAGCATCGGTATAGATTTTGCGATAGTCTGTATAATCTTCTAGTATTGTTTTGAAGGTTGATCTAATACTGAAATTGGGAGTCGAATATTTATCTAGAGAGCTAAGAGTGGTTATACATTTTGGTTTTTTGATTTGCCAAGGGAGAGTAGATGTAGTCAGTCGAGGGAAACATTTGGGAAAGGAGAAGCTTAGTTTTTCAAGGTACATTTTTATTCTAGCATAAAAGGGTTTGGGAGCATGAGGTTTAACTGTGGAAGAATTGGGGAGTTTTTGAGGAGAGCAGTTATGCCTTGTAGGGTTGAACGGATTGTATATCGTTTTAGCTGCATATGTCAGGCTCAAGTACATACGCCTATCTTCTAGAGAAGGTTCATTAACTTCAGCGTATAAGCTTACAACTGGAGATGTACGAAAGGCTCCCGTTATTATCCGTAAAGCCGTATTTTGTATTATATCTAACCGTTTTAGGGTTAGTTTGTTGGCTGACGAGTATACGACTGCTGCATAATCCAATTTCGATCTATTTAACGTCCTGTATAATGTTAGAAGAGTGTCTCGATCAGCGCCCCAGTGTTTTCAGGAGGTTAAGTCTCTTTTGACACGTAGATATTAAGTTATTAATGTGTGTATTCCAATTGAGCGTTTCATCAAAGGTTGTACCCAAAAAGTTTAGTGACTTTTCGGCTTTTATGTTCTGTCCATATAAATGAATATCTGGGATGTTTACTGTTTTCTTTTTGGAGAGTAACATAAAGCGAGTTTTGCTAGTAGAAAACATGAAGCCTGTTTTCTCCGACCATTCCTCTAGATGAGACATGAATTCTTGCGTAAGAGATTTTAGATTGTTCACGTTTTTGCTTTTGCAATAGATAACTAAGTCATCCGCATACAAACGAGCTTTCATTGGGGGTTTTAATGCCTGTATGATATCATTCATTGCTATGATAAAAAGGGTGGGGCTAATTACGGATCCTTGTGGAATGCCATTTTTTGTTTGTTTTAAATCTGACGTGGTTCCGTTTGCTAATACTCTAAAATTTCGTTCTTTTAAAAAGTTTTGGATAAAGTGTAGACAGTTACTTGTTATATTCCAGCTCAGAAGTTTTTTGATAATGTAATCATGCCAGGCAGTATCGAATGCTTTGTTGATATCGAAGAAGACTGCTAAACATTTTTGTTTTTGTGCAAATGCCTCATTGATGTTACTTTCCAGGTCTATAATATTGTCGGTAGTTGATCTTTCTTATCTGAAGCCACTTTGTTCAGGTATTATTAAATTATGTTGCTCTAATGTCCACAATAGTCTTCTGTTAAAGATTTTTTCTAGTAGCTTACAAATCACTGAAGTAAGAGAAATTGGTCGATATGATTGATGATTTGATTTTTGGCTTCGGGGTTTTAGAACAGGTATTATTAGGGATTCTCGCCATGCTTTTGGAAAGGTGTGTTGCAACCAGATCACATTGTAGAGATTTAGGAGATGTTCGTGGGCATTGGAAGGAAGATGTTTTAAAAAGGTAGATGGAATTTGATCAGGACCCGGACAAGTATCTTTAAGGTTGGATAAGGCGTCTTCATATTCAGACATGGTGAGCGGTACATTTATAGGATTGTCATTTTCGGTAGTCACTTCCAGGCGGTTTTGTTCTTCTAGTGTTTTGTGAGCTAAAAAAGTTTTCGTATAATTGCAATCACTGGAACGGTTCTCGTACGTTACAGCAAGCGCATCTGCAATAGTTGAGTCAGTTGTCAATATAGTTCCTCCCATGTTGAGTATTTTTATATTATTACTTGAATTAATGCCAGATATTTTGCGTACTTTCTGCCAGACCTCTGTCATTGGTGTATCTGGGTTTAATGATGAGACATATTCAGTCCAAGATTTGCGCTTTGTACTTTTGATCGTGTGCCTTGATTTTGCACGTAAGTTTAAAAATTGAAGTTGGTTTTCCGGAGTCTTATATCGTTTGTATCTATTGAAAGCTTTTTTGCTGGCTCTTAGAGCTGCTTCGCAATCGTTATTCCACCATGGGACCGGAGTGTGCTGTTTGGTGTAAGATGTTTTTCCAATTGATATGTTTGCTGCATGTTTTATGGTTTCCATAAATTGTTCTAACGATTCGTCTATATTAGGTAGGATAGTACAAGATTCAATTTTTTCTTCAATGACAGTGGAGTAGAGTTGCCAGTCAGCAGTTTTAAGTTTCCATTTAGGATGGAAGCTTTGTTTGGTATTATTCTTTGTATTGTTGTATATAATAATGGGGTAATGGTCACTACTGTAGGTATAATCTAGTCTGTCCCATGTTAACGAAGGAGTTAGGGTTGGATCGCAGATTGTAAGGTCAATACATGATGATTCTCCGGTTTGTATATTAAATCTTGTGGCTCTGCCGTCGTTGAGAACAGAAAGGTTAAAGTCGTCTAATATTTGTTCTACAAGGTGACCCTTTGTGTTTTGAGATGTTGAGCCCCAAAGATAGTTGTGAGCATTGAAATCTCCTAGTATGATTCTAGGATGGGGGATTTGTTGTATCAAATTGCCTAAGTCCTGCTGGTTTATTTGCGATCCTGGAGGAAGATATAGGTTGCAGATATGTAAGTCTTGTTTGTCATGGATCTTAATAGCAATGGCTTCAAGATTACTATTTAGGGGAATTTCCACGGCGTCGATATTATTTTTAGTGAGGATTGCTACTCCTCCACTAGCTTTTTGAGCATCGATGAAACCATTTTGGTTCCATTGTAAAATAGATGAGAAAGAATTGAAAATGGATAAGTATTTTAATAGGTTGACGTTTGTGAACAATCGCTCTCCTGTTCTGTATCTGAATAGGTTAATTGCAGGTCTGTTAAAAGTTTTTTCTTAATTTTTGTACATCTTCTTTTGATAGCCCGGTGGGTAAAATGCGGATAGATTTTGGTTAACATATATATTAGTGCTGTGAGGTCGGTTGTGTAGTCTTGAATGATGCTTACTGGGTCGGCTGATCCGTAAACGTTTGCGAAAAGATCTGATATTTGGGTGAAGTTGAGAATAAAGGGTGGATTGTGTTCGTTGATAATTTTTCTCACTGGCTCCATAAGAACTTCGATTGGAAGATCTTTTTTGTTGTTTGTTTTGATTTTCTTTATGTTTGCTTTTGGTTGCGGTTTAGTGAAAGGATCTTTCTTGGCTTCGTTTGTTTCTTCTTCTGGTTGAGGAGAAGGTGTCTCTATTTCCTTAAAAGTACGTTTTGTTAATTTTTGATTGTCAGTGTCCGTTTCTATTGTAGAATTTTGCTCGGAGGATGTAGGTGTTTCAGTATTTATGTTTATTGGTTGTTCGTTGTGGGAAGTAGTCTTAAGTGGAGCGGTAGGCGTACTAGAAGTGGGAGGTGGAGAGTGTGATGGTGTTTCGCAATTTGCTGCGGTGTGACCTGGCTTTTTACAGGAAAAGCAGAGTGAGTCTTGGGAGAGGAAAATTCTGTAAGTTGTATCCTCATAATTTATCAAAAAGGATTCTGGAAGTGTGTGTGTTGGTGAAGTTACAAAAACTTGACGTCTGAAGCTGTAAATGTGATTAAATTCGGGGAGATTTGAGCTGATTCTAAGAAAGGACATCGTAGAAAGAGTGGTAATGCCCAGTTTGCTTAATTCATTCACTAATATAGCGTGTGGTATTGTAGGACAAACATTAGAAAGTACAAGCCTTTCTGAGGGTGTTACATATTTACGGGCCTGCACAATGTCATTGTTAATTTTGATCTTTCCTTCGTGATTAGTAATGAACTTTTCTACTATGCTAGGACTAGTAAGATACATGCAGATTCTTTTATTCGATAGTCTTGAAGTGAATAATATATTTTTGGGTTCAATAATTGTTCCTAGAGGTATAAGGTAATCTTGGAGTGTTGCGTTTTCTATAGCAGGAAAGATTATTGCTTGTTCTTTCTTTGGGAAGTGTTGTTGAGAAGTTACATCTGAGTAAGTTTGTAAGGTATTATTCTGAGAACCCCTGTAGTCAGAAGTCCCAGCAGATAGTGTTGACATATTCATATTTTTATACGAATTTTCACTCATGAACCTGAATACGGACCTGTTCTTCGAGTTTCGTCGAACATATCGGTACTGATAAGAGTAGAGGTTTGACTCTTTTTTGTTCGAGATAGTTCCAAAAGAAAATTGCAGGTTAGGTGATTCAAAATGATGTTTACGTTTAGATATCGAAAAACGTACTTACGTGTATGGTTAGGTACACTAATATGTTGTATATTAAATGCAGTATAGGTTTTAAAACACGATAGATCACTGTTTAAATATTAATTTGTCAAGAGCTGACAATTTATCTGTATCAGTGATAGATGCCAGGACCGAAATCAGTTTAGAATTTGATCAACACAAATTTACCCAATATCAATACAAACCTCGAGTGTAATTCGGCAGGACAATTTAATGAATGAGACATTTGGAAACATATCTTGCAATATTACATTCAATTTCTCGATGGAAGTATCTGGCTCAAATGCGTATCTTTTTGCATCGCAAAACGTAGAAAATTGTCGCCAGATTGATGATTGCGTCGCAACTGTATTAGTAGGCACACAGGTATTAACAATTTGACTAATGTCGGCGTTCGTAGACACACCGAATCGACTCATTGTTAGTTCTTGAAAATTCAATAAGTTGTTGACAAACATGCCAAACTATTTATTCTGGTAACCAACACCGCGATAATTGATGAACAAATGAATAAGTGAAAAAACCACTAGTGTATTTGTCGCTGTAAAAGTTAAAGCTAACTTTTGCCGCTGTCAAAGTGACAATTGCACTGTGGTATATGCGATTTTTTATACATGAGTTAAATTGTCAATGAAAAAAAAGTTTATCTTTAAAATAATAGTCTAACAAAAAACTGAAATAATCATAATCAACTGTCTTACTTTTGATAAATTTCTTCACTAATAGGTAAGACACATATCTTGTTAATAGCACGTTTAACGAGACCATTCTTGGTCAACACACATAGGACGCGTACTTTCGATCAGAACTAGGATGCGTTTCGACGATTCTGCCAAGTGGCCAGCAATGAGGAGGTAAGTTTTCCTCTTTTAATAAGACCATAATTGCAACTTCGAACTGTGGATTACCGTATTGCCATTTCGTTCGTTGTTGTAGTAGGTGCAGGTATTCCTTCATCCACCTTGACCATAAATGTTGAACTTTTTGTTGAGCAAGCTGATATCTTTTGACATAATTGGTTTTTACGTCGTTTAAATCCTTCTGTGGATCAGCAGCTAGAACTCGTCTAATAAAAAAATGTCCTGGTGTTAAAGCTTCCAGATTCAGAGGGTCCTGAGAAAACGGGGTAATAGGTCGCGAATTAAGTACCGCCCCCACTTGAGTTAATATGGAATAAAATTCTTCGAAGGTTAAATATGTTTGGTTTAGAACACGATTCAAGTGTTGTTTCATGGAATTCATAGAGCCTTCCCAAAGTCCACCGAAATTTGGGGATCGCGATGGTATAAAATGAAATTTAATTTGATTTTCAAGTAAATAGTTTCGTACCTTATCAGGATAAGTTAATTTTTGGATAGCTAACAGCTTGTTATTGGCACTCACAAAATTTGCAGCATTATTGCAATATAAAGTTGTACAAATCTCTCGCCTAGAAACGAATCGCGGTGGTATAAAATGAAATTTAATTTGATTTTCAAGTAAATAGTTTCGTACCTTATCAGGATAAGTTAATTTTTGGATAGCTAACAGCTTGTTATTGGCACTCACAAAATTTGCAGCATTATTGCAATATAAAGTTGTACAAATCTCTCGCCTAGAAACGAATCTTTTTAGAACATTTAAAAAACCGTCCCTAGTTAAATCAGAGATGAGCACTAGATGTACAGCCTTTGTAGACATACAGACGAAAACGCAAATGTTTGCCTTTATTATTTTACGGTTTTTTAATTTACCATATTTTAACTCATAAGGTCCAGCAAAGTCAACCGATGAGGACAAAAAGGGCTAAGAAGGGGTTACTCGTAAAGATGGTAATTGACCCATTTGGGCAGTTAAACCTTTTGGTTTTGCCTTCAAATATGTTATGCATTTTCGTATACATTTTTCAACTAATTTTTTTTCCATGTAAAGGTCAAAACGTTTGCCTTATAAAAGATAGGGTAGTTTGAGTACCAGCATGCATGATACGTACATGTTCATTTTCAATAACTAAACGAGTGAATGGATGTGAATAAGGAAAAATAATCGGGTCTTTAGAGTTATAAGAAATATGTGAATTTTCAAGTCTACCGCAGACTCGAATCAAACCGTTTTCTATAATTAGCGAGTAAAATTTCAAGTGACTTTTGGAACTCCCAGAACCAGATTTTTGAAGTGAACTTATTTCCAAAGGAAATGCGGACTGTTGCACCTATTTAGAAAGAGCCCCTATGCTATTATTTATTTCAGAAGATGATAAAAATTTCGAATGCTCTCGTTTTTCTTTATTAACCTTTAAGTCGTTAATAAATCTTAAAGCAAAAACATGAATTAACCTATTAAAATTAGAATATTTTTCAAATATATCAAAGTTTTCGGTGTAAGTATTAAGAAATGTCATCGTATGGAGCTTAAATTCAGGAATCTTATCAGAGTTTTTTTTCAAAATTAGAAATATTGTAATCGGTTGGCCAGTATTCTAAAGATTTTTGAAGAAAATCAGGTCCGTGCCACCATAATTTAGGTTTTTAAAATATTTAGAGTACAACCTCGATAAATAATGTCAGCGGGATTAAGAGATGAAGATATATAATTCCAATTTTTTACTAAGGTTAACGACTGTAACTCAGAAACTCGATTACTAACAAGGGTTTTCCACATTCTGGGTTCACCTGCTATCCATGAAAGGATAATTGCAGAATCTATCCAAAGATATATTTCATCAATGGAAAGATCTAAACTCGATAAACATTTCGATAAAAGTCGAGACATTAATAGTGCTCCACGGAGCTCCAAACGAGGTAGGGAAATAGATTTTAGCGGAGCGACGCGGGATTTTGCACAAAGTAAATTAAATACGATGATTCGTTATGGGGTAGAGTCGCCTAAAGGCTATTGAAGAGTGCCTTTGACCTCATGTAAATTTTATATAAATTTTGAGATGTATTCTGATTTAATTGAAAATTATTTATTGCAAAAAAATATTGATTCTTCTTAACTATACAAGTATTTTTATTGAGGTCTCTTCGGGTATAAAACGGGGGGGATCGACTTTTTTCTACACAGAAATACACCAGTTACCACACTGTGGAAGAAGTACTTAACTAGGATATCTGTAAGACGTGCCTACAAAACATGCGGTTATCTATTAGCTTAAGTGCGTATAGTATTTTCTGTATGTTTTTTATACATATTAGAGAAAATTGTCGCCTAAAGGCTATTAAAGAATCTCCTTCGACCTCACATATGAAAAATAGATGATGATTAATATTATATGTTTCCTCGAATGGTGACATAGTTTTTCTTGTAATCAATGGTTCTGAAGGTTGCCGGAATAGAATTTGTGGTCTAGCTAAATCGTAGCCTGCGGATACAGATCATAAACTTCTTGTTTCAATCACTGTTTGTTAATTGGAATCATTACTAGAATATATCATATCTTCCTCAAATATTACGGTTGAAAAAGTGCCAGAATTGTTCAATTAGCTTAAAATGCATCATTTTTACGTCCTTTCTTATGGGAAAACAGACACAAATTTCCTCAATCGCGGGTCTTTTTGAGAAATAATGGTACCGTTCAGTCTTCTGACCGACTAGAAGGTTACCCCTCATATACCACCAGCTCTGCTCAAACTATAAAAGAGTTCCGTCTCAGGAGCTCAGTCATTTGTATCGTTGCTTTCATCTCGATCAGTTATCAGCTCTTGCGGCGTGTTTTATTTTGAATTTTGTTTTTGATTTTCAAAAAAAAAATTAGTTTTTTCAAATTTAGAATTTTTTTGAATTTTGAGTTTTTTAACTTTGTTACATTTAAAAAAAATTATTTTGTGTTTTTGTTGAATTGTGTTTATCTCTTTACTTTTTGAGTTTTAACTTTGTGTTACATTTTTTTGCCATTATGAGTCTCTATATGAATCTCATAAAACATATTGCTACTTTGTTGGGAGTGATGACATCAGATGATCACCAAGTGACGAAAGGGCTTACGGAGTGTAGGAAAGCTATAAAGAAACTAAATGATGCGTTACGAAGTGCTAAGAATATTGGGGAAAAGCAGCATATTCTAACTGGTATAACTCAAATAAAGTCATTTCGTAACCAATTTAAATATATTCAAAAACATGGTGGAGGTCTATCATCTCATATGGAAACCGCAAAACATCGTGTAAAATGGGACGATCTGGATGCAGCATTTAACGGTCGCATCAGAACTGGTAGCATCTCAAACCTGAAGCATAAGGATCCTATTGCATTTCTCAAAGATTGTGAGTCTATCTTTAAACGATGTACACATAATATATTAAAAAAGGAGGTAGCTGTTAAGGTGAATGTGGCTTTCGGAGGTGAATTTGAAATTGTTAAAGGAGATCAGATTCTTAATGAGTTCAAGTATTTTACGACAACTAATTCTCCAATATATACGGATACAAACATTGACGATTGGTTTGATACTAAAGTCATTGCGCCTATCCTTAAAGACCTGGAGGAGTTTCAAGAACGTGATAGTGGTTGGGCATTGAGGAAGGTGCTGAATTTAGGCGTTAACATCAATAAGTATACTCCTCAACTAGGATCCTCTTATATTGATTTACCTACAGAAATAAAAACGAAGAAGGCATGTATCAACGTCAATAATGAAGATAATGGTTGTTTTGCATGGGCAGTTACGTCAGCATTGTATCCTGTTACAATCCATTCTGATAGAACATCCTCATACCCTCACTATTCGACTGTATTAAAACTAAAAGGAATTCAATTTCCAATGACTATCAAGCAGATCCCCAATTTTGAGAAGCAAAATAATATATCCGTAAATGTTTACATTCTACAAAAAGATAAAAAAACCTTCATTACTCTACCAACTTACCTTACAAGAAATAAGATGGATAAGCATGTAAATTTGTTGATGGTACAAGATAGATATGATGAAGCGCCAACGAAATATCACTTTGTTTGGATAAAGAATCTATCAAGACTTCTATCCACTCAACTCAGTAAACATAATTGTAAGAAATACTTCTGTGATAGATGTCTACATTATTATAGATCACAGGAGACACTTAATAATCATCTTGAATACTGCATAAAATTAAACGAAACTGCAATTAAAATGCCTGAACCAGGAAAAAACGTTCTTAAATTCAAAAACTTGAGGAATAAGGTAAAGGCACCTTTTATAGTATATGCAGATCTCGAGAGTGTTTTGAAGCAGACTGGGGATTCTAAGAAGCAACAACAACATATCCCTGCAGCCGTTGGATATTACTTCAAGTGTTCATACGATGACGCGCTATCCTTTTACAAAAGTTATATGGGTGAAGATTGTATGCGATGGTTTGCCGATGAAATGAATCTGCTTGCTCAAGATATCAGTACGGTGTTCCTTTGTCCTTATGGAATTCACATGACTCCTAATCAAGAACGTCAGTTTCAAGCTGCTATCAAATGTCATATTTGTGAAAAGTCATTTTCCTCTACTGATAAGAAAGTCCGAGATCATGATCATTTCATTCCCGAAAACAATTATAGAGGTGCAGCGCATGAGGGATGTAATATTAACTATAAAGATTCACCTACTGTTAATGTAGTGTTCCACAACTTATCTGGTTATGATGCAAATTTCATCATCGAAGACATTGCTACTCGCATGACTGGCTCTATTGATTTGCTCCCTATTACAAAGGAAAAATATATTTCTTTCACAAAACATGTTGACGATGCACGAATCCAGTTCAAATTTATCGACAGTTTCCGCTTCATGGCATCATCTCTCGATAAACTTGCTTCATATTTAACCGAATTTCCTAATTTGAGATCTCAGTTCTCTGGGGTTCCCGAGGAACAATTCACTATGTTAACTAAAAAGGGGGTAATGCCTTATGACTATTTTAATTCTTTCGAACGCTTTGAAGAAACAAGTTTACCTCCTGTTGAATCTTTCTACAATAATATCGAAGATAAGCCCTGTCCACATAGACTTTATAGTCGGGCGCAGTGTGTTTGGAATACGTTTCAATGTCAAACCTTAGGGGAATATGTAGACTTGTATATGAAGACCGATATCCTTCTTCTTGCTGACGTTTATGAGCAGTTTCGTTCCAGTTGTATTACTACGTATAATATCGACCCTGCACATTATTATACATTACCAGGATTTACGTTTGATGCTATGCTGAAACATACTGGACAAGAATTGGAGCTTCTCACTGATGTAGACATGTTTTTGTTTGTTGTGCGTGGTATACGCGGTGGGCTTAGTCAAGTATGTGGAAAACGTCGTGTTCGAGCCAACAACAAGTATATGCCCACTTACAATCCGTCTAAACCAACGAAATATTTAATGTACTTCGATATAAACAATCAATATGGATGGGCGATGAGCCAAGCTTTACCATATGGGGGATTCGAGTGGTGCGATACAAATATTGATGTTAGCGCAATTGCTGATGATGTTTCTGAGGGATACATGCTCGAGGTTGATTTGGAGTATCCTCATCATTTACATGATTTGCATAAGGACATACCTTTCTGCCCCGAACACCTCAATCCTAAGACCATGATGCCTGCTACAAGATCAAATGAGGAGACTAAGTTGATGGGTACCATGACTAATAAAACAAAATATGTTATACATTACCGAGCATTGAAGCAGGCATTACAGAATGGGCTTGTATTAACAAAAACACATCGAGTATTGAAATTCAAGCAGAGGTCTTGGTTAAAGCCCTACATTGACTTAAACACCGAGTTTCGTAAGGTTGCGAAGAATGAGTTTGAGAAGAACCTATTTAAACTGATGAACAATGCCGTGTTTGGTGAGTATTGCTAGTTTTATACAAATATTTCTATACTAATCACTGTTTCTAATTGTTGCAGGTAAAACCATGGAGAACGTGCGCAAGCGCGTTGATATAAAGCTAATTTCGCAATGGAGTGGTCGATATGGTGCTGAATCATATATAGCTAAGCCAGAGTTTAAAAATAGTATGATTTTTAATGAAAACCTTATCGCCATCGAATTGAAGAAGTTACAAATATGGTTAAATAAGCCTATATATGTAGGGATGGCAATTTTAGATCTGGCTAAGACTACCATTTATGATTTTCAGTATGGTTACTTGGCTTGGAGATTTGGAGAAAATTACACTGCCTGTTACACGGATACTGACTCTGTGATAGTTGAAATAAGGGAGCAGGACCCGTATGAGATGATGAAGCTAGATTGTCATAAGTATTTCGATACTAGTGACTATCCCGATGATAACGTCTATGGAGTTCCTCGAGTTAATAAGAAGGTTCTTGGGATGATGAAGGATGAGAACAATGGTATTATAGTGACTGATTATATTGGGTTACGGTCTAAATTGTATACAACGCGGTTACTAACCTCTGAATATGGTCTAGCGGAGAAACGAAAACGTCTTGTGGATGATGGTTATGACAAAGAAGAAATAGACTGTCTTATTCGAAACGTTGGAGTAACTAAAAAAGCTAAAGGAGTAAAGTCGTCAGTTGTGAAGACCGTAATCACATTTGAAGATTATGAAGAATGCCTTGATACCTTCACACAGAAAATAGTTTCCCAAAATCTAATTCGTGCCGAGAAACATCTGGTCCATTCAATTATCCAAAATAAAGTAGCACTCAGTCCGGAGGATGATAAACGCTATATTGTTCATGGTTCCGATGAAACCTTACCCTGGGGGCACTACTCGATTGATTGTGCTATGGATGTTGATCCAGCCTTTTGAATATACATTTTCATACTTTACATGTTTTTATCTATTTTATTCATACATTTAGACTAGAGATTTAATTTATTAGGTGAGCTGTTAGACTAGTTAATTTAATTATTATTAAATATCGAAATATCCAGCTGTATATCGAATTTTTGCCCATTTTATATGCAATAAAAATATTTGTTTATTCAGATGCTCTTATTTTACCTTCACCATCTCCCTACCCACAAATAAAGCTTTCATTCTCATGACTTACTCGACGCTTAACAAATGACTCATAAAAGATGGCTGACGCCATTAGCATGGTGGATGTTTACAAGATGACCGCCTCTGATTAACGCCTGCGCAGATCGAAATTGCGTCAAAAATGACCACGATGGACCTTGGCGATTTCCCATGTTAATTTACATAAGGAATGGTCTAGAACCCGCCTAGCCCCTTTACTGAGTGGGTTGGAAGACATCTTGTATTCTATTAAGTATTTTTCTTTGATTTTTGACTTTGACAGCTGATGATAATTTAACATATATCTCAGGGTTTTCACATTTTTCTTATTATGAAGTTACTAATTTGAAGTAGTGTTGGCTACCTAATCATTAAAACGGTATATACATCGCAGTTTAGTAGTGGACTCCTGAGAGACAGATTAAATAGAAGCTTTAACACAATTCTTAAATCTGCGGCACCATGATCAATTTTTTTTATTGACAAATATTTGCACTTCAAATATCCAACTATATTTTCACATAATATGTTGGTTTTGGAAAAAAATATTTCATCGAGTTCTCAACGTAACATACATTTGGTACAATTTCGTTCATAACTAATAATTACAGTCTCTCTGGCACTTGAAGACTAAATGGACTGACATAATTATCTGTCTGGTATACTCATCGGCACGTTCAAGATGGATTAGATTGTCTTTTGATGATTTCAGAGCACAAGAATATTGTGGCTCTCCTGTATTCCGTGGACATAAATTACTTCTGACTCGATGTTAAAAGCCTATAATTGCTCGTCTAAGTCCTTATGTAGAGTGTTTATAAAATAGGGATATACGGACATCAGTAACGTGTCTTTGTCCAGTAATGTCAAATAAGTTTTTAAATGGTTTTATAATTAATAAATATTCTCATAGAGGTATTTTTGAATTCTAAATTATCTATAAATCAGTTAAACCTTGTATCTAGTATATTGAATAAATCAATTCCCAAACGGAAGTGTTGTTTATATCAACTGAACTTATTACAGTTCTTATCAGGGCTCTAATTAATATCAAGATACAGTGTTATGTTAAGCAGTATTAATTATAATTTCTGCGAAAATTTTTGGTTGCATTCTCATAACAAATTGTGCAATAACAAAATATGTGTATTAACAGGTATTTATAAATATTCTAGCTATTGCTTAGTTATTGAATTTATTACAGAAATATGTTCATTTTAAACTATTAATATTATTTCCATTGGTGATATTCACACACTGTATAAAACATCTTTCAAAAATGAGAATGTTTATTTTATTTTTAGTGATATTCGTGCAAGTAAACGTTATTTAAATATTTAAAAGGCTACAGCTTCAGTTCTAACACAACCGACATACGGACTTGTTAGACTCTAACATTTTACAAATTGCATAACAAAAATCATTTAGATCTATGAGAGCATGCGCGATTGAAAGACCTTGTGAGAATCTCCTTGAAACCTGTTTCTGTTTTCCCATCCATTTCCCAGTGCTCGGAGACGAAAACATTGGTTTTTCCACACATTCTCAATAAAATTAGGGTGTTAGAGATCGATGCACGGCCTCTAAAATTTGCCGCGAGATTAAAATCTGAGTTTTTATATGGTGGCATCGATGCAATTTGTTAATCGATACTTCTATAGTAACGGTTTGTTTTCCAGTGCATTGTAGAGTAGACCACATGTAGATGGTAAAATAAGGATAAAAGACAAATGGTTTTATTCTTGTTCCAAATTTACGGGGGTTTGTCACCAGCAGGATGGAAATAGAAGAGAAGGAATACAGGTAACTCCTTTCATTCTTATTATGAATTGAGAACATTTAATTATAAATTTACGAATCTAGGAGTAATGTATTGTATTGAAACAATAATTCAGTTACTAACATTGTCTTAAAAACATCGCGAAACACATTACAAAGCTACAAAATTTTAGCAATATTTTGTAACAAAAGTAGTATCTGCAAAATTATGGTTCAATTAGCATAATATTATCTACACATACCAATACTTGATTACAGTGTTATAGGTTATATATAATTATCAGTTCCAAATATTCTTCAGTGTGTTCAAAATAACTAATTATGCAGTTGAATATTTATTTAGTATCAGTAGAAATTGCGGTTTGCTTATTTATATTACTATATAATATTAATATTTACCTTTCACAACTTTAAGTTTATATTTAATAGTAAATAGGTAGTGCATTGATATAAAAATTTTATTTGTTAAATAATTGAGAAATAAATTAACGTAGTCCGAGATCCGGCTTAAAATACCTACGTTCATCGAGTATATAATCAAAATCAAATTTTTTCATTCAATTATGAAAGGGCCGGGTAGCCTATTAAAATGTCCCCGCTAGTATTTTAAATTAAATTAATAGTAATTGACTTTTTGGAAAGAATTTGATTAAAATAAACTGCACTTTATATAGCTGTAGAGAACTTAAAATGTGAGGGTTTCTTCTTTAAGTAAGATTTGTTGAGCACATTTTATAGCTTCTTGTGCTAGAGGTGTTTTAATATGGCATTTTATATTTACATAACTTGGTATTACTTCTTTCTAAGGCATTATTGATTAAACCAGATGTTTTGTGAATACAAAACTGATCACATAATTATTAAAGCTTAAATTACAATTGTATAACATTTACTCAAAATCAGATTCGTCGCTGCTCTCAGCTGTCTGTCGCTGTCCTTCACTAACAAATGATGTAGCGCGCTAACTCACTTTCATTCTGAGTGATCTTTAACAGCTAGCAACCCCTATTTGCGGCCACTTTTAGATAGGCAGAAGTAGTTTACCGTTTTAATTCGTAAGTTGTATTATATGATCTATACAGGATGATCAGTTAGTAATTGGTGTCAGAACACCTAAGAATTTCTTGTTTAAAAATATTGGGATTTATCACGATATGACCTGGATTAGAGTAAATTTTATTAAATTGCAATATTTTCAGACAAGAAATTCAGAGTTGTTCCATCTGAGACCAACCTATTCTTCGTGAAGTCTATTGTGATCTTCCACAGAATCTTCTTAGAATTACTTTAATTATGTCCATTTGTTTATCTTCTCTACCTCTCAATCTACCACTCCGCATCTTTCTCTCCGCAATTTATTTTTTTTAATACCGTCACAATGTTTTATTTTGTGGGTATTCTAAATTGGAGAGAACATCTAATTGTTTGTATTCCATTGCGTTATTCATAAATGCACGATTCTGGTTTAATAAATAAACCAACCGGTTATTGACATACACGGTGTTCCAACGAATAGTTGACCCCCAGAAACTCAGAAACCAAGAGTGTTGCTATTTGGCGAGCAGTATATGTTACGATTTGACGAGCAATATATATCACGAAAACAAATTGTCAAAAACTTTCTCCCTCAATTTGTAATTATCTACCAATTGTATGGAACCAAAAAGGGAAATCCTCTCTACAGGGACGAGGCACTTAAAACATTTAACTAGTTCTAAAAATCTATTCATAAGAAAGAATTATGGACCTTTCTAAAAATATTTGAACTCACTTAACAATCATCTCAAATAATTGATTCTCTTTCACAATGGTTGTCGTAAACCTCACACCAAGACTATAGATTTGTGACAATGAATAGAAATTTTCAATTATGGGTAAGATTACATCCCTTATTCTGGTACAATAGCATAATTTATTTATATCTATCTCAATGAGCAATTTACCCGCCGTCGAGATTTCAAGTATCGACCTTAATATAATAAAAGGAAGAAAGTTATATTTGACGACATCCAGATCTAAATTACAAATTTATAGCACTATCGCAAAATGAACATTTTTACTTTCTTTTGTCTTGTAATAAAAAGACGAATTCTCGAGCAAAACAGGTAGTAGTGAATTATCTCTCGTCCAAACAGTGGTGAAACATATCTTGTTCTAAACAGACCCATTTCACAATGTAACAAGTATCTTAACAAGTCATTGAATCTTTCCGGTCAGAATAAAAATCTAACCTAATCAACTCAAAACTAAACTTATTACCAAACTGAGAATTACGATTTTATCTAAAAGTATAAAAATATTTATCGTGTTACGACGCGAAATACAACAGTGATAACTACAAGAGTGCTTCAATTCAATAATTATCGGAGAGAAATATATATTTATCATACGAGCATCTCATATCTGTGAACAACTGTCATTAATTATCTAACTATCAACTCGCCGCATCATTTGTTGTATCTACCTTAATATCTGTTTATTGCAAGATATGATTTGCGTTGTTAATATTGTCGTATTTAAGTGTTTTTTGTTAAACGTTATTTTAAATTATGACTGGTTCTTAGTTCCAAAAACCTAATCGAAGAAAAAACAACAACCTTTGGTGTATTGGTGAACGACAAACATAACAGGCCACTCCACTAAACTGATTAATCAGACAGATTATTGTCAACGCTTAGGAAAATGGTATATTCTACTGAGGAAAGAATAGAAATCGTTAAGCTGTACTATGGAAATAATCAATGTGCTAAGGCTACGGCAAGAAGGTTTAATACCAACCACCCGGAAAAAAAACGTCACCAATACATTAAGCAATTAATAGATAAGGTTGAACCCACAGGTGATGTTAAAAACAAAAAGCACGAAGTACAACATCCAGTGCAAAATGAAGCTGTTGAAGTGTCGGTATTGGGTCATTTACAAAGGAACAATCGACAGTCTATCAGACAACCATCTTGAGGACCTGTTGTATCAGCATCTAGTGTTTATCTAATTGTAAAATCCCATACATATATCTCACCCCTATAAAATAAGATTAGTGCATGAATTAAACGAAGATTATCCTGATCGTTGGCTTTAATTTTGTGAACAGTTTAGTGACTTATTAAATAACAACCTACATCGATTGTACAATACGTGTTTTCCGACAAGTGTACCTTTCTTTATCTTAAATGGTGAAGTTAATATACATAACTGTCGTTATTGGAGTGAGAGTGATCCTATTTTATTGATAGAGATACATACACAAGCCTCAGAAGTTAAACGTATGGATCTGCATTTTAAGGAATCATATTTTTGGACCATTATTTATTAACAGTGATATCAATGGAACTACTTATTTAAATTTGTTAGAATATTTTATTGACCCATGATTATTGACAAATTGGAACATGATAATAACTTTTTAGAGGTCCAACTAACTTTCCAACAGGACGGCGCACCCCCACATTATGATAGACGTGTAAGACAGTTTCTGAACCAACGTTTTCCAGCATTTTCATGAAAATAATACTATTTATTAGGATACTAATTTTTACTTTTAGTACATAAGATTGTACATTTTTTAAGTTATTTCAGATTTTCTGATTAATTGCCACAGGGGATTGTTCTATGAGACAGAGGACTGTTTAACATAGAAGTAAGTCATATTATGAGTAGCAATCATTTATTATTTTTATACTATATTTACGTATCAACATCAAACAAAAATATTGTAACACAATAGTGGATTTCTTGAAATGGTTTATTCACAAGCAAGGAGTACAATTTACAATTATCGTTTACAATTTTTCGCCTAATCGTTCAACTTCATTCTCGTCACTCTTGTCAACTCCCCCTCTCAGTCGTCGCAAGTCCTTATATAGTCATTTTCAATCTACCAGAATGTTCCTGAATGACTCTTCGAACCGTCCTGAATCATCGATCGAACATTCTTTTGCTGTGCGACCTACCTCATATAGGACAACTCAAAAGGGAAAGAAGAATACAAAATTAATTTAGACGGAAAGAAGAATACCTAACATAACACTTATTAACAGAAAAAAAATAATATCTAACTAACTGAACACTGTCATTAAAATAATTCCTCCTGGAATGACTCTGGCCTGAACTGGATTACCCATTTCAAACTCTAAGTTGTTGAACTCGCTCTTCTTCAGGATGGTTTCCCTTGAATGGGGCCAGACGTTCAAGATGGATAACAGTAGTCTTTCCCCTGGGAACTCTAACAATCCGATATATGACGTCGTTAATTGTATTTTTGATATTTTACGGACCCTCCCAGTTCTGTTGTAGGTTGCGACATAGGCTACGTCGTCGTCGAGGGTTGTAGAGCCATACGAAGTCTCTTTTTTGATAAGTGGTTTGGTTCGGGTGTCGCGGTACCTCATCATCTGGTCACTGTTTAGTTGCAGCTTGGTACGCACCATTTCGTGGATATCCTCCATCTTCCTACGGAGATATTCGACATATTCTTCCCCAGTCACGTCTTCACCAGGTTTGCAGCCTTACACCAAGTCGCATGGCCGTCTCATTTCCCTACCAAACAGGACCTTTGCAGATGTTTGACCAGAAGGTTCATTAACAGCTGATCGAATAGCCATTAGGAAGAATGGAAGGTATTCATCCCAATATTTTTGGTGTTCTGACAAAACTTTCGTTAGATAGGTAGCTATGGTGCGGTTAATTCGTTCCACCATTCCATCAGACTGTGGATGCATGGTAGTGGTTCTGGTTTTCTGAATACCCAGCCTTAGACAGACCTCACGGAACAAACTGCTTTCAACATTTCTTCCTTGATCCGAATGTAGCTCAAGAGGCCCCCCAAATCGGCTGATAAATTCATTCACGAGGACATCGGCTAAGGGACAGCATAGGCTTCAACCCATTTCGAAAAGTAGTTCATCATTACGAAAATGTATTTGTTTCCAGCATCACTTCGAGACAACGATCCCAACACGTTCATAGCAATTCTTTCAAAGGGTCTTCCAACCAAGTATTGCTGCATTTCAGCTCTTCGCCTTCGAGTAGGCCCATTGCTTGCTGCACATACGGTACATCTTCGGCACCAATCTTTGACGTCCTCTTTGAGGTTCGCCCAGTAGAACCTCTCTTGGACCCTCTGCCACGTCTTTGTCACAACGAGATGATATCCTGAGCTAGCATCATGAAGCTGTTGAAGAATTTCCGGGACATTATTTCTTGGAACTACCAACTGTTTCTTTGTTTTCGCTCTGTTAGAATTTTCGACCAGTCTCACTAGAAGTCCATCATCTAAGGACAAGGACTCTCACTGTGCCAAATACGTTTTTAAAATGGGATGATACGCAGACACTTCGCGCCACGTTGTGCGGATATTCTTTAGAACAGGATGCCTTTCTTGCTGGTCTTTCAATCTTTTGGTTCCAGTTGTCAGGGATTACTTTAATCGGTGCAATTATCTCCTCGTGTTGTTCTAGGCAACTATAGTGGCAGCAATCTAGTTGGCAGGGTCTCCGTGGAAGGGCATCAGCATTGCGGTGTCTTGTACCAGGTCTATGCTCGATTTCAAAGTCGCATTCTTGTAGTTTCTCTACCCATATTGCCACCTAACCTTCCGGGGTTTTGAAGTTTAGAAGCCACTTCAAACTTTCGTGATCAGTTCTAGCCAAGGTAGCCACTGCCTTACAGGTACTTATAGAAGTGCTCTACGGTTTCAAAAACTGCAAGGGCGCCTGGTGACGCAATAGTTTTTTTCTGCCTTCGACAATGTCTTGCTGAAGTATCCGAGGACTCCCTCTTTACCGTCTTGTATTTAGGACAGGATGGCTCCAATTCCTACATCACAAGTGTACAGTTTTACTTCTGGTAGTGGATAACCAATGATCGTAGCTGACGTTAGCTTCAATGAGTCGAAGGCTTCTTGGCATTCCTTATCCCAGAAGAAGGTTCTTGTTTTTTCAGTTATCTAGTCACATTAAGGGTTTGCCCCCAAAATTCTTGACATACCGGCGATAATAGGTACATAAGCCCAAAAAGATTCGAATTTGATGTTTGTCAGTCGGACTTGGCCATTGATGAACTGCTTTGATTTTAACAGGATAAACAGCGACTCCATCCTTGCTCACAACATGGCCTAGATAGCTGACTTTCTTTTGAAACAGATAGCATTTCTTTACGTTTAATGTTAGATTGGCCATCTGTAGTCTCTTAATTACTTCTTCGAGGTTGGATAGACATTCTTCAAAACTCCTGTCCATTATAATGACGTCATCTAAATATACCAAACATTTTTCCCATGATAAACACCTTAGAATGGTCTCCATCAGTCGTTCGAAGGTGGCGGGGGCATTACACAGACCAAATGGGACGACCGCAAACTGCCATAAGCCTGATTCGCTAGCGAAGGCGGTCTTCTCCTTATCCAGGGCATACATTTCCATTTGCCTGTATCCGCTCTTGAAATCAAAAGTAGAGAACAATGTAGACCCAGCTAGAGCAACAAGGGCGACGTCGATCGTTAGCGAAGGATAACTGCCCTTTTTAGTAACGTCGTTAAGTTTACGGTAATCAATGCAGAATTGCATTGCTCCATTCTTCTTTTCACTAGTACCACGGGGGAGGTCCAACGACTACTGCATGGTTCAATTACCCCGTTTTGAATCATATCTTGAAGGGCTGTATCTGTCAGTTCTTTGACTTGACGCATCCGCCGTGGAGCTTGACGAATAGGCCGTGCATCGCTGGTATCGATGGACTAGATCTCTTATTTGATTTCTTGCCGAATCCGACAGGGATGGATCTAAGTTGGCCATCAGCTGCTCTATATTGCTAGTAATACACTTTTCCGCGTCTGTTGCCTGGTGAACCACGGCTGTAACTGGTTCTAGAGTGCCCAACTGCGTACATTTCTGAAGGGAGACTGAGTGATATTTCAGGTTTATTAAGGGCACTGGCACTTCTTCGGTTGATAGAACAAGAGCTTTGCCGATGAGTATTCCTTTTCCCGGAATCAGGTCGTCAATCTTAGGTTCTATCATTGCCGATGTACTGTTTTGTTCTAGACCATCTATTTGACCAGCTACAACGTATTCACAATTCGGTAAAAGTTCTACGTCGTATGACTTCTTTTCGATGCATGAAAAATGCTTCGGTCCCAATATGAAGGGTTCGTCGTCGAAGGTCCAAGCGAAACTCGCAGTGATTCATCGCGTATATACCCAAGATGACCTCTTCATCGATGTCAGCCACCAAAACCGAATGTGTAAGAGTAGTGGTACCAAACTGCAATATCGCTTTTAATTCCCCATGGACTTTTGGCTGTTTCTCCAGTAGCGGTTCGTAATTTCCAACGCAACGGCTGGTCGTGCGATGGTTTTAGTGGCAACGGTATGTATTAACATGATATAATTCTTTTTATCGATTTGGCAGTCAATGTATAAGCTGCCCGTTTATTGTTTGATCGTAGCCAACTTTATAATGGAAGGGTCTTTTCGAAGGTCTAGGATTGATGTCGCCCTCCAGGAATCGACTCGTTTTAGTTTTCCTGCTGTTGAAAATGTTGAGCATGGGTCTTTTTGTTATGTAGGCAAGCACCTCTTGTGCGGCCAATTTCACCGCAACTCCAGCATCTCACGGGCCGTCTATTCTTTGAAACTACCACCCTCCAGAATTCCTCCACCATATCTTTAAATTCACTATGGTTACCAGTCGCTGGTGGCACTAAATCAGGGCTGGTTATTCCTAGTACACGAGCAGGGTTTAGTATACCTTCCGTTGCAGCTTCAAATTCCAATGAAAACGACAATGTATCCATCAGGGTCCTCGGAGGCGTTAGCAGCACCGCTCGTTGAATCTCTGCATTTCAAAGACCATCGACGAAAGCTTGGACTGCCAGATTTTCTACTAGGTCTTCTGTTGCAGATGGATAGGCCCATCTTACTATCCTAGCTATATCCATCTCGAATTCTTGTATCGACTCTCCGACTTTCTGCTTCGGAGTCTTAAGTTGAGATTTCTATACCGGCTCCAGATGGGCATGACCATAACGCATCTCAAGTCGTCTCACTAAGGCATCAAAATCTTCTGTATCGCCCTTCCGAAGAGACTGCAACAAATGCAAAGCCTCTCCTCGCAGTGACACGGTGAGTGATATGACTTTTTCTCGAGAAGTCCATCCGTTGGCTCTAACCGCAGCATTGAATTCCTTCATATAATTGGGCCAAGAGGTTTTTCCATAAAAAGTTGATGGCTTGTTGGTAGGATTGAGGTCTGCTGAATTTCTGCCGAGTCAATTCTTCCCTCATTCGATCAGCAACCTCGTCTCGCTGGGCGGTCATCTGAAGGGAGTAAAGTTTTCGTTGGAACACCGTGTATATCAGATGATTGTGGTGATTTTGTCTATAATATTTTTTTCTGAGAGTTTCTGGTCCTAAAATTATGCATCTCCCAATAGACTGCTGTATATATTACTGTGGAAGACGGAAATCCGGTAAATGTCGATATACTTATCAAGTCACTTGCTTTATGTCCGAAATGTACTCAGTGACATAGAAAACCGAATACCCAGTGAAACTTATTTTATTTCGGTAACATTTGGCATACATAACAGGGAGTTCGTAATAATGTAAATGGTAAAAATTTCACTCCATCTAATTTCTGCTCACCAACTTTAATAATGCGTTGCAGCTCCACGATTTCTTAGTCGAAGAGCCATCAGAGTTTGAGGAGGACATTGTACATTTATTAACCTTCTACCGATTATGTCCCACATTTGTTCAATTAGGGACATATCCGGGGATCTTGGGGGCCAAGGTAGGAGATCAATTTTAGCCTGGTGGAAGTAGTCCAAGGTTTGTCTGGCTAAATGTGGTCGAGCATTATCTTGCTGTAAAGCTGGATTTTAGATTTGGATGTGATTTCAAAAAAGAACCATAATATTTCTTTTTAAACTAACAATTATTTAGTGAAATTATAAAAGGAGTATACATGCTCAAATGTGGCTAATGAACGGCAGAAGGAACTTCGTGCTGTGCTGTACGACGGTATAACCCGACATGCCTGTTTAAATTTGTCGTTTTCGTGACTTATCAGAGCCCATCTGTGGTTGTCGACATGCTCAGGCGAATGTCCGAAAGTATAATATTATTGACAGATATTCGCCCTTCCACGGACGCGATGCCTTTGATGGAGTCGATATTCACCGGACAATGTTAACACTCACCAACTTCCGTGTTTTACGATAACATAAATAGTATATATATATATTCATGTTTTCTGTCTATATATTTTCACTCATTCTTCTTTAAAGATTCATTTCATTCGTCTATAATCAAGTAGTTTTAATAATAATGGTTATTTGTTATTGTGTATCTTTTATTTCTTAATCATTAGTTCAGAATATTATATTTGTTTAATATCTTTCCAACTTTCAAAGGCACACAAAGTTTGTTTTAATGAATCATTGAGGTAATTATCCAATCAATTTTTTATTGGAATTTTGTTATCAAACAGTTGGAAGCACATTTAAATTCTCAATCTAAAAATTGCCTATAGCTAGTTCGTTTAATAACCACAAATTTTAAGTATATTGTTCAGAGTTTGATCTACCTTGAGCTTTTGAATTCTCTATTAATACACACAATAACAAAGTTTTGAAAGAAATTTGAAATAATAGTAATATAAGAAATATTTCAACAGTTTGCTGCATTCTCTGAATCAGTTTCTACGTTAAAGAAAATATGTAACATATTTCGGTTATTATGAGTTCAGATTACATTACTATTAGCATTCAGTTTATTGATACACACGCAATAAATCAATAATCGGTACAATCATAATTTGAGTGTCAATTTTCGTGTGACTTATGTTACGTATAACTTATGTGGAATTTGTCATTGAGTCACCAAATAACTTTCTCATAGAGTAATCTCAGATAACAAAGTGGTTAAAGTAATATTAGGTATCAATCAATAATACTGTACAAGGTGTTACGGAGTTTTTATTATATTAGTTGATACTTGTAAATAGTGATCCAGGTGTGAGCGAATAGGCATGACGACAGATTTTTAAAAACTGTCATATAATGTTCGGCGTATATTATTCACAATGAATAACATGTTTCTGCAGATAATAAAGATTTAGTAGAAAAAATGACATTTTAGTTTTTAGATTTTTAATGTTCTCACTAAAACGCTTGTCAGTGTCATGGCGACGCTAGTGACATCACGTTTGAGTGAACGAAACGTAAACACGAGAAGTTCCTTAGATGCTCGTTGAATAATTTAGTCATTTTTTGTTTTTATTAAATATGAATTACAAAGTGTACTGGTAGTGTGCGGTCCCTCAGTGTGATAACACATCAATTAAAGCTCCTGATAAGTTATTTGTGCTTCACAAAAGAAAACAATACACAGGCGACCGCCAGGTAGCGCGTATACGTCCATATTCGAACACTTGTAAAACTGAGTAAATGATATATATCATTCACAGATAACACACAGATAGATGAGACACTGATTGTGGCGCCATCTAAAGAGCCTGTCGACTAAACAATTGAGTGATATTGAGAAGATTTCTGTAATTTTAGGTTTAGGAGGTATATTCAAATCTACTCTATTTTAATTATTCTATTACAAAATAGCAATTTAGAGTCCATCATTTGACATTTCATTTAATTTATCTCCATTAACTCAATAATGATTAGATGTTGAGTTAAATTAAATGAAATATCAAATGATGAACCATAAATGTTTAAAATGGAAAAAATAAAACAATAATCATATAAACAGTTTATTCATTTTGGTATTAAAATACACAACAAATAATTTCTTTCACAAAGCACTTTTCTTAACAAACAGAATATATAATGTAAAAACAATGCAATAATTAAAAATAATTTAGTAACATACATTCTAGATTGGAGTATCATTAGATTTTTAAATGATGTTAAATCAAGATAAAAGTAGAAAATTATTTATGATAATTTCATATTAATGTATTTATTTATTATTATACACCCATAAACACACAGAGCTGGACAAACTAGTGGAGTATAACTGTTAACTACTTAATAAAAAAAAGTGTTAGCAATGAGTAATTAACTACTATTTTTGGCAACTTTCTGCGAAAGAAAATATTTGAGTATAATTACTGTGACTGTTAGAACAAAAGTAATTAAAATATTTTTAAAATAAGCGTAATTAACTACTGCCCAGCTCTGTACATACAAGGTACCAAGTAATAACATATAAGAGTGCTGAACAGCACTTATGACTGTACAAAATTTAAAATAATATATCTAACACTTCATATCCACCTAAAACACATCTTTATTTCTTTACTGAAAGTGTTAAATAGGTCTTCAAGGCTCTTAAAAATCCCACCTTCTTGTGGAAATCCTTTCTCGTTTCTGAATGAGCTTCTACAATTAACACCAGTTATATAAGTAAACGCACAAAATAACAACAGTAAATAAGTAAACACACAAATATGCTTGAAAATTTATATCAACAAAAGAAAACAAAATTTGCTTACTATTGAAATAATAAATAAAAATGGTTTAACTGTTTAAATTTTGGAGTTTTTGATTTTTTTTGATTTGTTGATTTTTTTTATTTCTGAGTTATTTCCTGACTCAGGTTTTTCATTTTTTGTTTTTATTGGATATTTTGGATTTTTGATTACCGCTAGACCAAATACTTAGGCGTAATGGCTCAACAAAAGTTAATACTGACTTTCCCATAAATTGCCATACCATGGGCTATATATGAAAATCGTTTCTTAAGATGTAATCTCAAAAGATAAGTACTTAGTGGAAAAATAGTGCTTTTGCTTATTGTGAAGCATTAATTTTTACTTTGTAAATGCCTTTAAATGAACGAACTTTGGTATTAAATAAAATTATCAATTTTTACCACTTACTGATCAATTAAAATTAATGAAAAAATATAATAAACAAGATTGTCAATTCTACATACAGGGTGTGGCACTATGAATGAACTATTCTCTGTCGTCTTAACGGCAAATAAACTTAATGTTAAAAGCTTTTAGTGAGATACTGTGAAGCAAATGTGGTTATTCGTTTTTATTTTGAAGTAATTGTATTTTTTCGGAGGGTCTACAAATTATGTAAAATCGATTTATCCTGGAAACTGAACTAGATAGGTATAGGGAAATGTTGATGAACTTACATTATTTTTAATAGTAAAATTCAAAAATGTGATAAAATACAGGGTGTGCCATTTAAAGGAACCTAACTTTGATACGGCACGCTTTTTTGGAGCACCCTGTATATTCCAAAATATTTTTAAATTATAGTCCCAAGTAATCTACTTAATTCTACGTCTAGTTTTTTCTAATTTTATTTGCCGTTAAGACGCCAGAGAATAGTTCATTCATAGTGCCCCAACCTGTATATACGATTATGAACATTTACATATTTATTAATTTATTTCTAAAAACTATCTACCTACGTTTGAGAAATGAAAGGACTTTATGCCGATTAATCGTTTTTTTGCTTCGCAGTACATTTAGTGAAGGTAGCAAAGACTCAATACCTTCCATCCCATAGCTGGTGGAGGGAATAGCTTCCACGCGTGGTGAAGCTGGAAGTGGCTCAACACCTTTACTGGAGGAGGGAATAGCTATAACAAAAAATAAAACCTGGATTTTTATTCTTTCAATGGGTACATTTTAAAATGACCAAAATTATAGCATGCTATATTGAATGAAATTAATTGTCTCGATCCTTACTCCGTGGAATCTACTCATATTACTGTTTTCAATAAAACTTACTGTTTCTAGATAATTAATAGAGTATATTAAAAAAATGTCAGGCTAGGGACACTGCAGACCGTGCCATCTATAGAGCCTGTCGAGTAACTCAACTCCAAAACATTAATGAAAACTGTAACGTATTTAGTAATAAAATTTTATTGATTTTTATAACTGCGTATGCGCGATGTCATATTGCTCTTCACAGAAAACTGACCCGTATTTTGTGTTGCTCGTCCAGTCATTTTCGTTTATCCTGGTTGTGATAGTTTAGTGGGAATAAATCGTACAATTTGACGACGAGGAAACAATGGAGGATATGTACCATAGATATGTATCATTCAGTTTCAAAAACAGTGTTTCTCAAAATTTAAAAAAGATGAAGGCAGGTTATTAAGAAAGTTTGCTTTGCCGTCCCTGTTTTTGCCTGGTGAGTAATCTTTTTATATAAATTTATTAAATGTTATTAAATATGTATATATTTTAGATTATTCAATGAAGGGGGATATAATAGACAATTTTTCGTTTCCCATCAAAGTAAAAGAGCCTATACAGGAGACGATCCCTAAAAGAATTAAAGGTATTTATTATCTGCAATTGAAAAAAAAGAGCTTAATAACATTCATTTTTTTCTAGCTATGCCTTCCAGCCATACATATTATTCTCTAGTTGGAAACGTTGAAATGCCCACCAGAAAATATGAGAGGAAATTAACAGAAATTGGAGGTAAGTTTTATTGTATTCAATATATCAGTTTTAAATGAAACTTACTGTTTCTAGATAATTCCAGAATATATTGAAAAATGTTAAAAATTCTAAGATATTGACAATTGTTTCGATATTAAATATTATCGTCAGAATGACAGAAGTTAGATTTCATTTGATTCCTACCTTATGTTTAATAATCATTTTTGGCTAGACCAAGAAGTGAACTTGTGATTGATTTAATATATGTTTATATAATATCAAACTTCTTGTAGTTACTCACAAGGTAGGTCACTTCTTAGTTTAGCCAAAAATAATTATTAAACATCAGGTAGGCATCAAATGAAATGTAACTTCTGTCATTCTGACGATAATATTTAATATCGAAACAATTGTCAATATCTTAGAATGTTTAACATCTTTTCAATATATTGTGGAATTATCTAGAAACACTAAGTTTCATTTAAACCTGCTATATTGAATACAATAAAACTTACCTTCAATTTTTGTTAATTTCCTCTCATATTTTCTGGTGGGCATTTCAACTTTTCCAACTGGAAAATAATATGTATGGCTGGAAGGCATATCTAGAAAAAAAGTATGTTATTAAACTCTTTTTTTTTCAATTGCAGATAATAAATACCTTTAATTCTTTTAGGGTTCGTCTCCTGTATAGGCTCTTCTACTTTGATGGGAAACGGAAAATTGTCTATTATATCCCCCTTCATTGAATAATCTAAAATATTTACATATTTAATAACATTTAATAAATTTATATAAAAATAAATTACTCACCAAGCAAAAACAGGGACGGCAAAGCAAACTTTCTTAATAGCATGCCTTCGTCTTTTTAAATTTTGAGACCAACTTGTTTTTGAAAATGAAGGGTACATATCTATGGTACATATCCTCCATTATTTCCTCGTCGTCAAATTGGATGATTTATTCCCACTAAACGATCACAACCAGGATAAACGAAAATGACTGGACGAGCAACACAAAATACGGTTCAGTTTTCTGTGACGAGCAAAATAACATCGCGCATACGCAGTTATAAAAATCAATAAAATTTTATTACTAACGACGTTACAGTTTTCATTAATATTTTGGAATTTTTTGGAATCTACCGATTTTAGTTACTCGACAGACTCTATAGATGCCACGGTCTGCAGTATACCTAGCCTGATATCATTCAGAGCTTGTGACTCTACGCAATATCAGTTCGCTACTTGGCAGAGAGACTTGTCCCTTATGGCACTAATCCATTTTTCGCTGTAAATCTCCATAGCGAAGACAACACATCACTTACATAGATAAACGCAATAATGAAACAGTAGGGGCAGAAGATTCGGGAGATTATAAGCGACACATCCCATTCTAGGGGGATCGGTTGCGTCGCTTGTAGTAGGCTGAATTCGATCGCTCAAGGTAGCTTGCAGGGGAAGCTATTCTTTAAATTTTGGTTATTGGGATTAGTCGCTCGTATACGGACGTATACCGCTACCCACAAGTCGCGTGACTACGCTTTGAATGGACATAAACATGAAATACGCGATTCAACAGCTATATTGCCTAGTACTTACCTTTATTTTTGTGCAGATCATTTCGACGTCACTTTTTAATTTACTTTGTTGATTCTTAAATACACTTAGCAGCAAAAGTATCGCATAATTACTAATAATTACGCCAGTTGTTAATTTGCTATTTGAATTATGTTAAATAATAATGTTTTTTAGACATGTCTTACCGGTTCCTATGTATCAGAATGATTACAACATCTGGTCAGTTTTGAAACATTGCATAGGTAAAGAATTAAGTAAAATAACAATGCCTGTTGTCTTCAACGAACCCTTAAGTTTTTTACAACGCATGGCTGAATATATGGAATATGCACATCTTTTAAGATTGGCTTCAGAGCAAGAAGATCCTGTTCTAAGAATGCAGTATGTCATAGGTAAGTATTATAAGCTGTGTATAGCAGCATGTTCGAATGAATTTTTTTCTTGGCTTCTGGGCATGTTTATAAGGATGAATTAGAAAATAAGATGGGTAGAGGTTAGATTTTTCCTCTGAGCCAAGTAAAATCATTCCTTTTTTCATTATAATCCTTAGCAAAGTGTACCAAAATTATATTTCAACCAATTTTTGTTACCATCAGTGTTCAACAAAACATTTCTGCGGCAAAGATTTTGTGTCAGGTATCGCTGTAATTTTTCTGCATCAAAAAAGCATAGAAAAACCCGTCTAAAAGGTGCTGATGATATGGTAATCATTTTTACCCAAATTTTATCCAAAACTGGACCAGTTTGACCTTGAGTGTTGATCAATATGATGAGAGAAAATTGGCTGTATACACAACATTCACTATATTCGGCTGGACAGCTCAATTTCGAGTAACGATTTTAGAAGAATCTAGTTTCGCTATGACAAAAACGTAACAACAGTGACAACTGTAATAAATTCAAATTTTATCAATATCCACCAATCTGCAAATTTAAACCTGCTGTGTTTCTAGAACTGATATAATAAGAGGTTAGCTTTATTCGTTGTTCATTAGGGACAGTATGCATCACTTTTGAATTTGGGGAACACAAGTAAACGTCCTAAGATTTTTGAGTAAACCCTAACATTTACGAACTCAAAATAGTAAGAGTCCGAAATGTTCTGTGATCGTCGCTCATTTCCAAATTTTACCACCATCACTCGGTTAAATCATTAGGGCCCCTTACACCAACATCATTACAAAACATTGACGAAATTATTGAGAATCTACAGTGAATAATGATGAAATGGAGTCCGATATTGACGAATATCTAGATTTCTTGAAATACAAGTGTAGAAAAAGCGTCTAGCTCACTTAGGCCGGTCACATATATTCGAAATTCCTTTTCGGAATACCGTTTCGGAATTTCGAAAGCATCGAATCCATACTAATCAAAGACCTTATCACACACATGCAGTAATTTTTCGTTCGAAATTTTTTCCGATTCGAAATTTCGCATGGTGGTCTGTGCATTCGGAATCCCTCGCGAAAGAAAGCCGTTTCGAAAGCAAGTCTTCCATTGGTTTTATTTAGGTTGCATGATACATGTGTAAATTCCGTACGGAACACAGTTAGTGTGTGTGTTTATTTGGAGTAGTTTTTGATTTTGTAGCCGTATCGCACGTCTATACCTACGTGAATTTAGAAACACGATGTCTGATATAGAACAGCCTATTTTAGCCGTTGAAAGAATATTGTCATAACAGAGACCTAGAAGAACTGGCGTGTCAAGCGATTGCTAAGCAAATATACAGCGACTGGGACAGTTTCGAAGGAATGAAAAAAATTCGTGGAAAGAGTTTATAGACATCTGATAATATTTGAAGAATTTCTCTGGATTGGCTCGTAATCTTGCTCTTTTTACATAAAATTTACTATCATGCAATCTTTGGGTGTTCAGGGATGAGCCTAACAACGGCGAGGTTTTTTCTTTTTCTTAGCAAGATAGAGCAATATCGCAATCATAAGATCGTCGTCAAAGTCCATATTTTTATTTTCTACTACTGTGTTTTGACTAAAACTTAATGCTATCATCTCTCAACTGAGTCTTGTCATTTCGAACGAAAATAAACCCATGTGTGTACCGAATTTCTGATCGATATTCCGAAACGGTATTCCGAAAAGGAATTCCGAATATATGTGGCCGACCTAAAGGTTTGGTTTCTCTGATCGGTTCGGCCCGAAAAATTTCGGTGATATAGCAGGAAAAGTTCGTTAGCGTTTCCGGTAATACCCAGTATATGTGTTGTACATAGTAGCGGTTTCTATAAAAGATCGGAACAAAATTTTGGGGAAGTGTGCGGACACCTTATCGAAGTTGGACTTAACAGCGGCTTTGCGTGCTGCACGATTGCAATATTTTATTCTGCAGAATCTAAGGATAGAAATAAATCGAGTATACCTATGGACAGATTCGAAAATAACTTATATTGGATAAGGGCAAGCCATCGAAATGGAAACCATATGTTTCTAATCGAGTAAAAGAACTATCTAAAGGAACCTGGAGACATTGTCCTGGAGGTCTAAAAAGAGGAGTAAGATTAAGAATTTTGATAAATTAGGAGTTATGGAACTTGGTTAAAAGAGAGTGAAGAATTTAGGCCAGATAGCGACAGCATTTCACATCATGAAATAATTTCATCGGCATATTCTGTACAAGTGACTGATCGCTTAGAAATAACGAATCCAATATTCGAACTCACGAAAATAAATAGATTTGGAAAGGTAATTCGAACTACAGCATACATCTTTAGATTCATTAAAAGAACGAGATTCCCGAAAGTGAACATACCGAACGATTGCGAATTGATGAATTAGAGTTGTCCGAAGACTATTAGATAAAAATCATACAAGGTCAGATTTTTAACGAAGAGATATCGAGTCTAACAAAAAATAAGGAAATACATACCACTTCTAAGACATTAAGCTTGAGTCCATTTTTACACAACCATGGATTATTGCGTTTAGGTGGAAGATTGCAAGAATCGGCGTTACCTTATTCAGTACGACATCCATTTCGCCAAATAAGTTTACCAGAAAATATAATATGGGTGACCCATAGGCGAACTTTCCAATGAGGTGTCAATGCAACGTTGTCCAATGCCCGTCTAAAGTATTGGATAATAAAAGGACGGCAACGAGTAAAGTCTGTTTTGAATCAGTGCATACGGTGTAAAAAGCTTAAAAGCAAACCTGGAACCGAACCATTTGCTGCTTTGCCAAAAAATAGAATAAATTAAGACAATCCCATCAAGATTATTGGCATTGACTTTGCGAGATTATTGGCATTGACTTTGCGAGACCTCTTCATGTAACGAAACCTAATAATCCTAAAGAAAGGGAAAAGACTTTTGTTATGCTAATAACATGCGCGGTTAAACGAGCCGTTCATTTGGAGTTAGTCCCTGAAATGACCACTGGAAGTTTTCTACGAGATTTACGAAGATTTATTTCCAGAAGAGGTGTATCAGATGTAATATATTCAGATAATGCTAGAACATTTAAAAGAGTCTCTCTAGAACTAGAACAATTGTCAAATATTAGAATAGAATGGAAATTTATTATCGAAAGGGGTACTTGGTGGGGCGGCTTCTGGGAAAGGTTAATACGAACTGTGGAAAATTCCTTGAAGTTATCCCTAGGGAAATCCATAGTGAATTATGATGGGCTTCAGAGTGAAGTTGAAGCTACAGTCAATTCTAGACCGTTGACCTATATTCATGACGATTCTGAGAACTTACTAATCTTGACACCAAAACACTTTTTACTTGGAAGTAACGACAACGAATTTAGTCTCTTGCCGGAAAGAAAGTATAATGAAAACGATATTGTAAAACAATGGACATATCTATAAAATTTAATGAAAAAATTTTGGAAAAGCTGGAACTCGGATTATCTTCAGCAATTGAAATCGGCTCATGCTAACGCAAACATAAGTTCTTCCACCTTTAAAAGTAGAGATGCAGTGCTTTTATATGATCAAAACGTGACAAGATTGCTATGGATGCTTGTTCGAATAACTGATATATATCCGGGAAGAGATGGTAAAGTTAGAGCCTGCGAAGTTAGAACATCAGATGGTGTCAGTCTACGTCATCCAGTGCAGTTCTTGTTTTCACTGGAGATAGATTCAATGGGGGAGAATGTAGAAAAAGCATCTAGCTCACTTGCTAATGTCTGAGTTTATAATTAATTCGAAATGTCAAAGACTAATGTCAGTTTGAAAAAACCTCTCTCTCTAACAGTAGTACATATTTCCATTCTTGTATTGTTTTCCATTTAAAATAGTTTTACCATTTAACGCAATACTTGAAATGTGTCACAGTTCATTCTAAGGTAATTTTTATAGTCATTAGCAACCGTTGACTGAATTTCGTGTAGTAAGTTTACATGGAAATATTTTTGTCGTTTATTAAACCAGTCCTTAACTCACTGCTTTTGTTTTACGTTTTTGTACTTATCACTAACATCAGGGTTACACAAGCCTTTTTTCTGTTTTGCAGATTTTTTGGCGTATCTCTGCCTACTTTTCTTGTGTACTGATCTCAGAGTACTGTCAGTAATATTGCATTTGTAATGTCACCTTCTCCAAGCCGCTACATTTCAATACTGTCAATATTATTGATTCAATATTACTGACAGTCATACTGTTAGTGTAAGGTGTCCTTTAGGTTCTACCGCAGAGACATGGTAAATATCGAAAAAAAAACACGTATAGAGAAGATTAATTCATTTTTGCTATTTATTTTTAGTTTTAAAAAGTATAATGAGTCGATGCGTGTGCTTAAACGAGTCAACATTGTTTAAATTTTTGCTCCTCAGTTTATTTCTATTACTAGTGAACTACCAAGTTACATTTATAGTTAATCAGTGTTACGAAAACCGACGTATGTATTGAACATTTTTTTGTCATTGCGCTGATTGATTGTTTTCATTTTTTCGTTTCTTTTCGTTAAATAAACTGATAATATCCAACTCATCAACCGAGTTTCGATAAATTCAGTTTTTGCCTACCCCTCATTACCAGAGGCGTAGGCAACATTTCATTATGGATACATTGCTAAACATTAAAATAAAACCATAAAGTTGTAATTAACTAAGCCATCCTAACAATTTGCTTTTGAGTACAAGGGCAAGAATAAATCAAACAGTTTTTCCTCAACCCACATAAATCAAAATGTCGCACAATTTTAATATCAACAATCCGACGACTAGCAACAGTTATGTATCAGCCGTTAAATCAGCACCTAAACCATATTTCCCAAAAAAGGATCAAGCCATAGTGATGCACGCCGAAGATAACGTAAAATTATTTGACTATGTTAAGGAAATAGGCGACATTATAGGCCCCAAACATATTTCTTTTGCTTCGAGGATCTCGAATAACAGAATTTGCACATGTCTAACCAATTCTAATCTTGTTGACGATCTTTTAAAATCCCATCCATCCGTAACCATCAACAATAATGTCATAAACATCCGCATACTCGTATCTCCGACAAAAAGAATAATTATCTCGAACACATCTTGCTGAAAATGCAATAAAAAGCCTTGGTTTACAATTAACCTCCCCTGTCTCATTTATGAGAGCTGGTATCCCAGGTGACGAATATTCTCGTATATTAAGTTTTAGACAACAAGCCTACTTTCTTTCCACATCAGACGACTTCGAATTGCAGACTTCATTAATCATCCCTTTTGAAGGCAACGAAAACAGAATCTTTCTATCAACGGCCAAAATGGAGTGCTTTATTTGCAAGCAACCCGGACACATCGCTACAAATTGCCCAAATCTTTCAACCAACAATATACTGTCGCAATCCACTCTGACTGAACAAACTGAACAGGTATCCTCAAAAACAGACTCTGCAAACCTAATAGAAAGCAACGAAGTGAGTTCAAATGAAGACCCGATAACCCCACAAGTAAACCAGCCTACTGCTGCTCTGCCTCCAGTCCAAAAACGTGGATATTCCCAGCTTTCATCACATAGTGAAAACTCAAGTGTACCTGCAGAAGCAGAAGTTAACACGGACGATATGCCTCCCCCTCCATTCTCTCCACTCTCCACAGCAGTTCATAAAGCAGTAAAGAAGAAGCGCAAGGTGAGTGTATCTACTGAATCAAACCTTTCTACATACATAAAAGATTGTATAGCGAAAACCTACCAGAAAACGCCAGATGCCTTCATACTTCCCATAGAAAACCTTTAAGATTTCTTAGAAAATACTTTTGGTAACTCTGATCCATACTCGCAAGCCCTAAAACACACATTATCGGCCTAGTCTCAAACCTTTACCTAATTTACTCAGATCTCACAAATAGGTCCATAAAGAACAGAATTACCCGTATAACGAACAGGTTAAAAAAAAGCTTAAATGTGACACTGAAGAAACTGAGAGTTTGGATATGTCTAACGAACCAAGTGATTAAGAATATAGTTCCGAAGGCTCACAGCAGTCACATAAATCGTCATACTAAATTGCACTAATTTCTTATTGCCATGCCTCTCTGCTTAATACAGTGGAACTGCGACGGTTTTTACCCTCGTTTGGAACGATTACAACATCTTTTAACTGATTACTCGCCAGACTTCCTTTGTTTACAAGAAACGAATTTTACCAAGTCTCACAACCCTCACTTAAAAAGTTATGTTGGTTATCATTTTATAACAACTGCTCATTTATGTGCTAGTGGTGGATCCTCAGTTTTTGTCTATAATGATATATTTCACCAAAAATTAAATTTAAATACAAACTTAGAAGCAGTTGCCATCAGCACATGGTGCCCTAATAAAATTGCTATTTGTAGTGTATATGTCCCTCCAAACTACACTGTAAGAGACACAGATTTAATTGATCTCATAAGTCAACTACCTATACCATTTATCTTAGTAGGTAACTTTAATGCTCACAACACAATGTGGGGTTCAGAACGTACGTTTGCCCGTGGCAAAATGATTGAAACCGTAATTAACAATAGTAACATTAATCTACTAAATACTGGCAGCAGCACATATTTTCATGTACAATCCGGATCCTTCTCCTCAATAGACCTCAGCATTTCAGATCCAGGAACAGCACCCTTACTAACGTGGCACACCCTTGATATCCTCTACGATAGCAATCACTTTCCTATCCTAATTTCAGACAACGAACCAAAACAAGTTAACATTAAAGGAAAGTGGAAAATCGCAAAAGCAGACTGGAAATTTTACAGCCAAACGCTGAAGGAAAATTCTGACAATATCAATTATTCGAATGATGTAGACGAAGCTGTTGACCAATTGACTAACTCCATAATTTATGCAGCCAATAAATGTATAGGAAAGTACTCCGTCAACAGTCCAAAACGAACCGTTCCCTAGTGGAATGACTCCTGTAACAATGCAGTAAGGGAGTGGCAAAATGATTGAAACCGTAATTAACAATAGTAACATTAATCTACTAAATACTGGCAGCAGCACATATTTTCATGTACAATCCGGATCCTTCTCCTCAATAGACCTCAGCATTCCAGATCCAGGAACAGCACCCTTACTAACGTGGTACACCCTTGATAGCCTCTACGATAGCAATCACTTTCCTATCCTAATTTCAGACAACGAACCAAAACAAGTTAACATTAAAGGAAAATGGAAAATCGCACAAGCAGACTGGAAATTTTACAGCCAAACGCTGAAGGAAAATACAGACAATATCAATTATTCGAATGATGTAGACGAAGCTGTTGACCAATTGACTAACTCCATAATTTCTGCAGCCAATAAATGTATAGGAAAGTACTCCGTCAACCCTCCAAAACGAACCGTTCCCTAGTGGAATGACTCCTGTAACAATGCAGTAAAGGAGTGCAAAAAGGCGCTTAATAAATACCGAAGAACCAGAAATGATTCAGACTTGATAATCCTCAAAAGACTGAGAGCAAAATCCAAAAGGGTTCTTAAACAAAGTAAACGAGAGTCGTGGAATAAATACACAAGAACTATAACCTCTGAAACCTCTCCTTCTCAAATCTGGACCAAGATAAGACAGATGAAAGGAAAAAAACACTAGTTTTAAAATACCTGGCTTAACCCACGAGGGTGAAGTCATTACCGATGACCAACAAATTGCTAATATCCTTGCCCAACACTTTCTAAATAAAACCAAATCCAACCCCGAACCTCCAAACTCACCAAATAACTCACATCCTGAACTCTCTCTTACAATTGTCACCCACTCAATTTACTTTTCACCCTTTCCGAATTAAATTCAATCCTACCTTCATTGAAGAACACAGCTGCAGGACCGGACGATATCCCTATGATCTTTCTAAAACACCTACATTCAGCAACAAAAACCAAATTGCTCGAACTTTACAGCAAAGTATGGTGCAGTCAACAATTTCCGGCTCAATGGAAAGAATCAATTATTATACCAATCAAAAAGAACGACTCGAATACTAATTTTCCAAGTTCCTTTAGGCCAATCTCTCTTACCTGTACATTGTGTAAAATTCTCGAGAAAATGGTTAACAGACGCCTACACTGGTACCTAGAATCGCACAACCTATTATCTACAGCGCAGGCAGGTTTTAGATCAAACAGATGCACATTGGATAATCTGGTTACTCTACACACAGATATCTCACAAGCCATTGAAAGTAAAAAAGATATAATCGCCGTGAGTCTAGGTATTGACAGCGCCTTCGACACAATCCGTAAAACTTCCATTTTTAAGAAATTCACAGACTTTAATTTAACTGAAAATATTTTCTCCTTTCTACAAAACTTCTTAACCAACAGATCGTTCAAAGTCGTTACAAATGGGCAAAAGTCTACTTCGTACGCGCCAGAAAATGGTGTACCACAAGGCTCGGTTCTTAGCTCCACTCTATTTCTGATGAGTATCAACGATATCTGCTCCTATATAATTCCACCTGTCAAATATGTACTATATGCCGACGACCTCATTCTATACTGCCAAGATAAAGTCACTACTAGTACTTGTACTTTACTTCAGAAGGGTCTAGATAACATCCACAATTGGTCTCTCAAATCTGGTTCCCACTTTTCAACAAACAAATCCAAAGTAATCCAGTTCAGCAAAAGACTCAATCCTCTTCCTCCACAACTAAAACTCAATGGCGACTTGCTATAAGTGGTTGATCAACATAAATTCCTAGGAGTAACATTTGACAAAAAGATTACATGGAGGCAACATATCCAAGAAACTAAAGCGGATTGTCTAAATAGGATTAACATCTTAAAATCATTAGCACATCACCAATGGGGAGCAGAAGAGGAAATACTCATAAGGATGTACAGATCTCTGGTCCGCTCCAAACTAGATTATGGAAGTATCCTCTATATGAGGACCTGCAAATCGTATCTCAAATCTTTTGACACTATCCAAACCGCAGCATTACGAATATATCTAGGCGCTTTTAGATCCAGTCCCACCGAAAGCATCTACATTGAATTTTTCAAGAATATCCGCCTACCCTCAAAACCCAGTGTTTAAATTAATTGATCCTATACAACCAGCACCTGAAAACAAACCCAAAACATCGCTCTCACCTCCACAAATGCAATACCCTATTTCAAGAAACATTAATCCAACTCCCATAAAACTTTCTAATACTCCTCCATGGACCAAAAAACCGCCACTACTGAATACAAGCCTAAACATCTACAACAAGTGCGAAACGCCTAACATAGTCCTTAGAAAAATATTCAGTGAGCTGCTAAATAACCAGCAGTTTGACAAAATCCTATACACTGATGCCTCCAAAGAAGTCAATGGTACCGGATGTGCTGTAACTACAGCAGATACAATAATAGTAACATACAAACTTCCTGACGTATGTAGTATACATACAGCCGAACTATATGGAATACTACAAGCCTTAAGGACTCCAACACAGGATAACAGCCAACTTGCCATATGTACAGACTCCCACTCATCATTATACCCATCAAACACAACCGTTCACAACATCCCTTAGTCCATGATATCCTCGACACCTGCCACGACCATCACACTAGAGGTATCTTTGTGAATATCATCTGGATCCCTTCTCACAGGCAACGAACGTGCAGACCAAGCAGCGAAACAAACTTGTTCAGCCGACTTGCCAGTAGTGAAAATCCAACTTAATCTAGATTTAAAATCAGCAGTTCGACATATTATGACTCAAACATGGCAAATACATTGGAATACATGTAACACAAAACTCCGCACAATACAACCAACAGTTACCGCCCAGAAGATGCCTCCCCTGACAAGAAAAGACAAAAGTGTTATAAGAAGACTCAGAATAGGTCACTCACGGCTAACCCATGGTTACCTGATGTCTACAGAGAATCCCTCTATCTGTGAATCCTGTGATAATGTAAGACTGACAATAGAGCATATACTTACACTTACAGATTGCAAACACTACACTAACTCGTCGCAAACATAAGCTCAGTGGGACACTCAAAAACATTCTCGGACAACCTAACCAGTTTAGTGTTGTGATTCATTTCCACAAAGACTGTTTAATCTAATTTGATTTCTATTTGTAACTAAATGTATCACAGTGGCCGCTGGATGCCGAGACACGTTAATTTTAATAAAAAAAAATATAATAATTTAAGCAATGTATAGATTTGATAGATGGTTAATTTCATTGATACGTAATTGAAATAAATGACTAAGAAATAAATGTATTGTTTTATTCTCAAAACATTTATTAAAAACTGTTATTGGTAACCTGTACCAAACTCCACTGGTGAAAGCCCGAACAATTATCTCGCTTGAAAAATCCTCACATTTACCAACTTATGCTGGCGAATCTTAAGATTTACTAGTTAAACCTAATATTTACCTCAGTTGAGGTTTTACAGTAACATATACCTCAGACAAAGTAAGTTACATACTACAAAATGACGACTGTAACATTTTGGTCCTCTCTAATACTGATTCGTTCAAGATCAATAAGACCAGTTACCATCATGGAAAAATTGATCATAGTCACCGTAATTGCGCTACGAGATTTATAAATATTGCAACGTACTAGATTTGCTGTGCGAAACAAACCTCTTGTACCTATATAAAAACCAGATAAACACATATATGATCTTCCTGCACAAAAGAATCTTTCAAAAATTAGTTGAGAATGATTAAAAGCACATTTATTGAAGTTTTATAGCAAACAAATATAAATTATTGCAATCCTAAAATAAATGGTTTTAAAGATTGAAACTAACTTTTCCGCATCTGTGAGATACTCTGAACAATATCCTATCATAAAATGGGTCACTTGTGTACACTTCGGAGGCTGTATTGTGCTAACAAACCGAAATTTGTGCAAAAATGACCAAAAATGTAGTATACTGGATTTATAGAATCCGTTGTACTGGCTCTGGTACGCTGAAAATCATTAGAGCTCATCTGTGAGATTAAATCATAAAATTTGTCACTTCTAAACTCTCCGGAGTCTGTATCGTGCTAACAACCCAAAATTTCTCAAAAAATAACCAAACATGGGGTACCTCAAGTACTATAGCACCCATTGTACTGGCTCTAGTGAGCTAAAAATCAATAGCTTTTATATGTGAGACGCCCTGAACAATGTCCAATTATGAAATTGGTCACTTGTATACACACCGGAGGCTGTATCGTGCTAACAAACAGAAATTTCTCCAAAAATGATAAAAAATTTCAAGTACCATGGCACCCTCATTGTACTGGCTCTGGTGAGCTGAAAATCAATAGGGTTCATCTGTGAGATCTCCTGAATAATATTTAATCATAAAATTGGTGCTCACAAGATATGTTACGAAAAGTGGCCAACGACGACGACATACCCACAGGATTTTTCCTCTAAAAACCGTTTTTTCGTTTTTTTATTGCTGAAAAACGAGAAAATAACTAAAAAACAAAGTTTCAACTTGTTTTGGGGTAAACCAATACTTTTCTCGCATTTTGATAGGGTTGGGCGGAAAAGTAATATACACGTATAAAAATGTATAGATATCGAATAGTGATAAAATAACATTCTAATAGCCGGTTCCACTAAGCTCAATTAAATATTTAAATCGGTTATTAGTGACTATTGTCTTGTTAAGTTACTTTCTGGGTTCCACCAAGCTCAATTAATGAAACAAACGTCTACTTATACACAATTAAAAAATCGACCCATAAATCAGTGATTAAGGATTAAACTATTTGACCACCTACTGACGATTAGTTTGACAGTTCAATTTTGATTGCGATTTTTCAACACCGCGTTTCACAGTTTTATATTTTCTTTTCATGTATTTCTGTTACTGTTTATGTTCCAGAAGTTATTTGCTTGTATAGTATATAGTTATACACATATTCTACCATAACCTCAAATTTCATGATAAGGTAAGCAAACAAGTTTTAATAATAATGTGTTTAATCTACAATTATCATATTCTTGGTAAATTTTACAGCGAGCAAGGAAAATAATTATTATTTAATTTATTATTTATGTATTATATAGGAAGTTTATTCTTGACAGAATGGACTATCGACCTTGTGGTCTTTCTGCCTGTTTTACAGTTAAAACATATACATATACTGATGAATTACTGGGTCTTTACCCGTGCGTCATTAAAATCTGATAACATTACCGACATAATTATTAAGTGGCATCTCTTTCTATAAATAGTGAAGAACAGAACAAAATAATTTGACATTCGTGGGTTATGTTAACATATATTAATGACGTCAGGGTGAAGTATATGTTCGTATTGTTTATAATTTATTCGTGATAATTCATTTTCTTCTTACTCACTAAAATTCCGCTACCGCTTCCTTTTCTTCGTGTTTGCCATAATATGATTGTTGTTTGGTAGTTCGGTTATGTTTGTCGGAAAGTAAATAGTTTACGTTTAACAATTTTGGACACTGACGTTTAATTATAGTTTTATTACCGACATCAATACCAACCCTATTACGAAAAATCAAAATCGAAGTGGAACACAATTGAAATTTGACTATAGAAAAAAATTAATAGCTAATTAGTTGGTTGGTAATAAGTGAGATCTTGGTGGAACCGGTCATAAGGGTGCTATTTCATGATAACGCCACGGATATAGGAAAACAAAATGGATGACCAGCCCTTATGTAAAACTTTTACTAAAATGACTGTGGCATGCAAGTCGCCATCGGGTGACTATTTACGTTGGCTACATTGAATTTACCAAAGAATACTGAGCTGCTGACACTGAATAAGTCAAAACATTGAAACTGTTGATTGAATTATTTCTTAATTTTCTGTTTGTTTTGTAAAGTAAATCAACCGCTTTTTCAAGAAAATAAAACATAGATGTAATTTAGAGTACATATTAGATTTCTATTTCAAAATTTTAATTCTGACTTATAGCACCACATATTAAGGTAATTTCGAGGCTGCCCAACCTGTGATATTCGAAAATACAACTACTAAACATAACATTTGAAAAATCAGAACTAACTTCTCAAGGTACTGTTCAATTAGGACGTGATTTAAACATTTATTTGGTTGATGGATCTCGGAATAGCTCTGAATAATTGAGTTTGAGAGCAGGGATGCTTGCTATTCTACGGGATATATAATACAACGTTTGAGACACTTTAGCTAAATAAATTACATAGTATATGTTCATATTCTCTTTTCATTCCATTTTATTAACAACTGTGTAGTAGGGATCTGAAATAATAAAACTTGCATTGAGTAAAAAAATACAAACTTACTGAATATATAACAATATAAACTTAATTCTTATACATTTATTTGAAATAGGAAAATACCAAAGATGGTATAGGCAAGATTTTTATTAATTTTTGTCCAATATTAGTTTTGAATATTTGTTTCTAATAGTTTGTGATAAAAAGGATTTGTTGGGCTTATTTCCAACACTATTTACTCTGATAACATTGTAGTTATTTATAATTAATTTAATTAGTTTGTTTTGGTTAATTTCATCAATCAGGTGTATCCAGACCGATGGATTGGGAGAGGAAGTTTGTTTCTCTTGTCAGCAAGATCACCTGACTTGACTTGCCTAGATTTTTATTTGTGGGGACGAATAAAAGATATTTTTTTCCAAACTAGGCCTATGACCAAAGACAATATGAGGATAGAAACCCAGAATACAATTCGTTGCCTATCAACCACGGATGTGGAAACTGCCGTTTTTTCTGCAAGAGAAAACCTCGAAAAATGTATAGAAAATGATGGCAGGCACTTTGAGCATTTGAGGTTGCACTAGAATGCCCATTTCTACAGCGGAAAACTAAATAAATTTGTGTTAGATTGAAGTATTATTTTTTTATGAATATCTCCGGTTTGAAAAAGATAGAGACTTTGGGTTTTCACTATTCGCATTATCGTTTAGCCGCCTTTATACTAGTGTAATAATATCATTATTATTGCATTTAAATTTTCTGAGAAAAATCGTGAAATATGTTGAATTTTTATAAGGCGCCATCTAGAGATTTTATCAAAAATAACGAGGACATATCGTGAAGTGCATCTGATAGAGCAAGAAAAACTCTTTTACACATGACACTTAGTTCAATAATTTCTAATAAGTTTTCCCGAGATATTGTATTTTTTCCACGTCAATGTTCGTTCCCCCCTCCCACTTTATATGAAGAGTAAGATACAATAGATATAAACCAAAAATGTTCATAACAAACACGATATTCATTTGCGATCATTTTCAGTGCCGCTAATCTTGGCAAATTTTAGAGAAACACCACTTTTTGGAATTACTACTAGTGGTACGCCTCCTACCGGCCATATTACGAACTTGTGAATATTTTTCAGTGATTTCTCCTGGCCACGTTTATTGTAAATAGTTTTTCCCAAATCTCTAGGATGAGCAGTTTCCGAGATACAGCCGCTTACCTCGCTTAGTTGGCCATCCTGTGTATACGGTGATTCATTACTAATTGGAAATAATTTAACAGTAGAATCCTGACTTCAAATTATGTAGATTTAAACAAACACCTAAATAAAATGTAGCTGAATACTGAGTTTTCGGGTATTTTGTTTAAAAAACTAAAAACAATTTGTGCTCAGTATTTTAAAATTGTTGTACGTATCCATTTCATTTTTGGCAGAAAGTGACACTGTATAGTACACCCTACTAAATTATGTTAAACAAACGTATCTGGCTACTACTAGAGGAGTACGACAGGCGCAAGTGACTGGTTAATCGTTCCCAAATTCTACGCCACAGGGAGAATAGAAATTGTAGCGCAATCTTTTGATACTTTTATACGAAAATAACATACTCTTTCCTCATAACGATAAAGTCAATATTTTTCCAGATATTTTGAATTACACAAGAAGTTGCACAATTTTTTTAATTTTGATGTGTAATAACCATGTCGATCTTATGGGCCTGTGGATTGCATTTAACACGCAAATGTAACTATAATCCGTAATAACAATAAATAACACAACTATTAAATAATCGGATGAATTAAAAACAAATTGTGGTTCTGAAAATGTAATCTAAATAAAACTACCCACAATTTTAATAACACGAATATATCAGAAACAAACAGTAAAAACCTTTTATAACAAATATTCTAAGTGACCTCGTTTACCTCAATAAGCTTATTCATTCTTCGGCTGAATGATATTCTTACTTTCAAACATATGTCAGGCTGATTGGCAATAAAACTAGCTGCCATAGTTCCTGACGAGTGTTTGTCTTGTAAATATACTAATGATTTCATATGGCCCCAAAAATAAAAATCTACTTCGGGAGTTCTAGGCGGCCACGGTAATTCACTACTACCTCTGCCAATCCAACGATGAGGAAATTGGTCATCGAGATAGTTCCTCTCTATTATCCGATCATGAGATGGTGCACCATCCTGTATGAGCCACATGTATCTTCTTCTATTAAGTGGGAATTCCTTGAGATGATCGAAAAGAGTTATTTATAAAAATTGTAAATTCGTGTTGAATATGTGATTCTCGGAATACTTGGGGATTTGCAATATCCCAATTGTGACTGTTTATCCAGTTATAAACTCGTCTACGTGTGAATGTGGCCTCGTCAGTAAAAAGAATTTTGTTAATTAGATTACGATTTTCATTTTTTTATTTATCATCCACTGATAAAATTCATTCTTAAAGGATAATCTCTTGGCAATAAATTTTGTACCGGTGTAAAACGGTAAGGTAGTAAATTAAAGTTCGCAAAACTGAAGATTGGCTTACTTCAGTCATTGCTGTTAAACGCCGAATGCTTAGTTCCGGATTATTAGCAATTCGCACTAACATATCATCCTCCTGACCGAAAAGTTATTATTTTCGGTCGACCCATACCACTGTTACTCCTAAATTATTCAGTTTCTCCTAATGGACGAAAAATATTGCTGAAAGTTTGCCGATTGGGTTGAACTCCGTTTGAATACATTTGTTGATATCTGCGAGCAGCAGCAACAGGAATAATTTTCGTTCACATAAACACAAAGCATGTCTCGCATTTCAAGATTAGTAAAATTGTTATGTCGAGGCATTATGACACCAATAACAGCACCTCACTAGATCGAATCAATTTATTCAGACCAGAGCCAACTACACGAAACAAATGATATTGAAAAATTATTGATCAAATGGCACTTATCTGATTGTAATTAAAAATAGAGATAAGTTTAATTATTCAAAATATTACTTTTCCGACCAACCTTATCTAATATGCGCCAAAAGTATTGGTTTATCCCAAAAAAAGTTGGAATTTTGATAACAAAATTGAGTTATTGTTTCGTTTTTCAGAAGAAAACGAAGTTTAAAGAAAAAAAATCGTGTGTCTATGTCGTCGGTCACTTTTCGTAATATGTCTTGTTAGCACGATAAAACTTCCGGACTGCCACAAGTCACAAATTTTATGGTTGAATATTGTTCAGGACATCTCAAATATGATCCCTACTGATTTTCAGCGAACCATAGCCAGAGCAACGTGTCCTATAAATCCAGATATATTATATTTATCGTCCTTTTTGGAGAAATTTCGGTTCGTTAGAACGATACAGCCTCCGGAGTGTATACAAGTGACCAATTTTATGATTGGATATTGTTGTGATTGCCTAATAGATGAATCTTATGGATGATTCTCAGCTGGCTAGAGCCAGTACAACGGGTGCTTTCGTACTTGAAGTACCACACTTTTGGTCATTTTTGTAGAAATTTCGGGTTGTTAGCACGATACAGACTCCGAAGTATATACAAGTGACCAATTTTATGATTGGATAGTCTTCAGGGCGTGTTACATATGCGGAAAAGTTAGTTTTACTCTTTAAAACCGTTTCTTTTTAAATAATTTTGATATTGTCAATACATTACAATATCTTCGTTTCTTTACTGATTAAAGTTTCATTTGCGTATTAAATGGAATCCACTGGCCCAGAACATCGACATAGTTATTACACATCAAAATTAAAAAATTGTGTAGCTTCATGTTTAACTTAAAATATTTCGAGAAATATTGACTTTCTGGTTATGAGGAAAGAGTACATTATTTATGTAAAATGTATAGGACAATCGAAAAATTGTACTACAATTACCATTCATCCAGTGGTGTAGAACTTGGGAACGATTAACCAGTCACTTGCCCCTGTCGTACACCTCTGGTAGTAGCCAGAAACGTTTGTTTAACATAGTTTAGTAGGATGTACAGTACTTCCTGCCAAATATGAAATGTATTCGTAACATCGGTTTTAAGTATTGAGCACAAATCATTTTTAAATTTTTAAACAAAACACCCTGTAAAGCGGTGTCCACACTATGCCGCGGTTGGCTGTTGGCAAAGCCAACGCGGCAAAGCTGATTTTGGCTTGCCGTCTACACCTGCGTTGGCATTCAGTCGCAAAATGTCTGCCGAGGAGGATGTACTAGTTGCTTTAGGTGCGTTTATAATTATCAGCGACAATGTGCGTAAACGGCGCAAACGACGGTTTTGGGTGCGTCCATGCCTTCAAAGTAGAAGAAAATACGGAACTAGTGACTTAATGAAGGATTTGTTATTGGATGATGCAGACGAATTAAATCTCGAGTACAGATCTGGATGTGGTTTTAAAAATTTTTTTAGAATGAAAAGTAGTGACTTTCAAGGTCTTCTAAATAAGATAGCTCATATAATCCAGAAACCAGACACACCCTTCAGAAGTGCTATTCCTCCACATGAACGCCTTGCAGTTACTCTGCGGTTTTTAGCAACGGGAGACTCTTTCCACTCGTTAAGTTACACATTCAAGATTTCAAAGCAAATAATATCAGCCATCATCCCGATTGTTTGTGAAGCAATTGTCGGCGTTTTACAGGATTATATCAAGGTAAGAAAAAATAGACTATTACAAATAAAACCTTTATTTGGTCGATATGCGTCTCAAGTTTATTAGAACAAAACATTCTCTATTACAAATGAAACATTCACTCAGTTAAAATTTATCTAAGTTTATTACAACAAAAAATGAACAAAAGTCTAACTCAAATTTGAATATTGAAGAGATGGGTGCATCAACATAGTGTCAATAGAGTCATTGTCCGTTACCGTATAGGTTGAAGACGTGGGACTCAAGGCTGACTGTGGAAAGGTTGCTTGTGTTTGTCCATGAAAAGACGGCTGCTCAAAATATGGGTTTGGATTGGGACAAGCTGGTGGCATCGGGGCAGGAATCGGTTGTTGTACGTAGTTCGGGATTGGGAAGAAAGGCTGTGAGTAACTTCCGCTCAATGGGTTGCCACAGTCGTACTTGCCCATTTCAGCTTCAAACAAAATATTGCTAATAAGGTGTTTTACCATTTTCTGACCATTTGACGATGGGAGGTTTTTAATACGCAGTCCTACTAGGTCTCCAAAAGACTTGAACTGATCCATCCCTGATGTATGCCGTCCTTGGATACTTCTCATAATTGACAGAGCTTCTTCTGTAGCTGATGTCTTTTGTTTCTTTTGTGGGCCTCCGCCTGGCCAAACAGACGGTTCCCTTGGCAAACTTTTATTTGCATTGTCACCTCTTCCAGGTGTGTCTTTACTTGGTCCAGCAACTTGGTCCTGGTCGACAATCTGGGTTTCGTCTGCAGCTTATTCATTTTCATTTGTATGCTCGTCCTAAAAAAAAGGAAAAGATCATTGATTGAATATTGCTACATTGTTATCATTTTGTTTCAGATGCCACAAACTGGAGCAGAGTGGAAAGTTATTTCAAAAGAGTTCAATGATAAGTGGAATTTCCCAAACTGTGTGGGGGCCTTTGATGGGAAGCATATTACGTTGCAAGCACCTATCCGTAGTGGCGCAGCATATTTCAACTACAAGTGGTTTTTCAGTATAGTTCTATTTGCGGTGGTAGATGCGCACTACAACTTTATCTACGCAAATGTTGGCTATCAAAGAAGAATATCAGACGGAGTTGTGTTTAGTCACACAACATTCAAAGATTGCCTTAAGAACAACACAATGCATCTTCCTCCTCCTACTGCTCTTCCTGGAAGAATGGCTGAAACACAGTATGTTTTTGTGGCCGATGATGCTTTTCCTATGTCAAAAAACATTATGAAACCATTTCCGGGTGCTCAAAAAAAGAATTCCAAGGAAAGAGTGTTTAACTATCGGTTAAGTAGAGCACATAGAGTGTCTGAGAATGCGTTTGGCATAATATCCTCTGTGTACCGCATACTACGAAGACCTATGCTATTACAACCAGAGCGGGCTACGATGGTGGTGTTGGCAGTACTTTATCTGCACAAGTACTTGAGGAAAAGTAACTCCAAATCAGTGTACAATCCCCCCGGAACAATCGACTCTGAGTGCTCAACCACAGGTGAGATCAATCCCAGAACTTGGAGAGAATCCCCTTCAAATCAAGCTTTGGTCAACATTCCTCGAACTTCAAGAAGAAGCACTGAAGAGGCACAAGCCGTTAGAAATGAATTTGCAGACTTCTTTACTTCCCCGGCTGGAATAGTATCCTTTCAACACGACAAATAATAAGCCCTAAACTATGTCATGTGTGTTGTATATTAATGTAAAATATAATTACTAATTATTCTATGACTGTGTTAATATATATTTACCTGCGTGATTGTGTCCGTCGTTTCATTAGGTGTATTTGAGAAATAGCATGTTGTTGAAGCAGAACCATTTACTCTTGTATACATCAGAATTTCCCGCACCAGACTTACTTGACTCTCTCTCCCTCTTTATTTCACGTAAAAAATTACACACTAGGTTCTTAATTTTCTATTCCACAACTTGTTTATCAACACCAAAAGTACCTGCGATTTCTTGTACAGCATATTGTTTCTTATTTCTATCTTTGTACACTTTCAAACGACAGTCCCACAGAACAGGGCGATCACGGTAAAGCTCAATAAGTTCACACACTTTCGCGTTGGTCCACTCCATGACTGAATAGGGCACTGCTTCAGCCACAACTGAACCACGTGCGTGCACCGTGAAGCCAACGGTTTGCTCGTCACCACTACCGGCTCTCACTTGCTTCCTTTGATGGAGACCGACACTAGAGCGATTTTCGTTGGCAAACCATTGGCTCAGCGGCCACGTCTACATTGTATTGGCATTGCCAACAGCCAACCGCGGTATAGTGTGGACGCCGCTTAACTCAGTAAGCAGGTACATTTTGTTTAAATGTTTTGTGTTAAATGTTCATAATTTGAAGTCAGGATTCTACTGTTAAATTATTTCCAATTAGTTGTGATGACTCTGTATACGCTACAAAATCGGTTAGGCCAAAATCTTGGAAGAGATTGTTTTTGATCTGAGGCAAAAAAGTTACGTTTACTATTTTTTATAGACCTTAACACGTTTCTACAACTTTTGTACTGTTTTCTAAAACGTCTACTAAAACCTTTATTTAAGAAAATTCACAAATATACCAAAAAAAATTTGTATTTATTTGTTTTTGATCTAATGCAAAAATTTGAGGTTCAAATGAGCCCGTACAATTGACCTCGTGCCATTGGGATTTTTTTGTTTTCATTTTTTTGAAAGAATTATCGTTTTATTTTCTTTGCAATTGGCAGTTTTTGCGTAACATGAAAAGTTTCCCTTCTAAAGCTGTTGACGCATATATTATTTGAAATTACGCGTATCGATACATTGATTATCGAGACTAATTACTTTATATTGCTTTTTCTTTTAAGCGTTTTGACGCTTGACGCTTTTACATTTAACGCAACATCTATTTCAGATGGCGTTCTAGTCTGATTCGTAACACGTAACTACATTTCACGTTCGAAACCAGCGTCGAGCGTCATCATTATATGACTATTAAATTGTTCTTATAGTATTTCTCACTAGATTCATTTATTAAGGGTATTTGTTTTTAATCAGATTTTAAAAATCCATTAAAACGTTATTGGATGAATCAAACTAACAGGGCTTCTTTTTTGCTAAACCTTTCATCACAAATCGTTTATTATCAAACTGTCTACTGAAAACCCACTTCGGTGTTTGTTTACGATTCTTCATCATGTACTAACATTGTGACAAGATAATAGTATGTATCTAAGATATATTCAATACTAAAACAAAACTATTGGATTTTCATTTAGAAAACGTGACTTTTACTGGATTTAGTATATTCACGTTCCAAAATCGTTATACATTCAAATGTTTTCATATGAAATGTCACTGCTACTATAACGACCCATATCTGAGAAAGAGAAGATTAATGATATAGGCATCACATAAATTAATTAAATGGGCTAGTAATTCAGTGAAAGAGCCGACGCAAATCCTAAGCACAAGCGGAGTGCTTGAAATATATTTTCATTATCCCGTTCATTTCTTAGTCCAGAAATATTCTGAAAAAATTTCTATTATGTTTTCAAACGCAAACGTCACGTATATCGTTACTGGTATTAATAAATGAATTATCAGAATATAGCCATATTTCCACTTATAAGACAGTTATTTTCATGAAAATATGCATGAGAGTACGTGTAGTTAGAATATCTCAAATATGTGTTTTGGACTTTTTGCTAGAACACAGTACTATGGCAGCTATAGCTCAAACCACCTCCACGAATAGGATGAGAAAGATGGTCTACAAGCAATGCAGAAAAAGCTCAAAGTTTTATATTTGAACCGAAAGAATCTGAAATAGAAATGGAATGTATAAAATAAATTCAATAATCAGTAATTATAAGATGAGATCACTAGTCTATGATATAATATCAAGAATGTTTCTAAACTAACAGAAGAAGCAGTGGAAAAGGTGATATATATTATTCGTGATGCTTGAAAGATGGCTGATGTCATTATGGGACCAAAACCAGGAAAAACAGAGCGAATTGAAGTTATACAGGTGTCCCTAAGTAATACCTATTATCTTCAAATTGCTAGTAAAAAGTTCAAAAGATTGTGTAATAGCAGATATATAACGTTGATTTATTCGTGATATAATTTGAGAATATGTCTAACTATTAAAATATTCGCTTGAACCTTAATAGGTCAAATATATATAAAGTGTCTTTCCAGGGTTTGCAGTAAGTGCTTTGGCCTCAAATTGGGAGAGGCTTGGAAAACCATTCAATCCTCTTTTAGGAGAGACCTACGAATTGGAGAGAAAAGAGTTTAAAATAATTTGTGAACAAGTCAGTCATCATCCACCAGTTTCGGCCTTCCACGCAGAAAATGGAGACTGGATTTTCCATGGATCCATCCATCCGAAATTAAAGTTTTGGGGAAAAAGCGTTGAGATTCAACCCAAAGGAGTGGTAACCGTGGAGTTTCCTAAGTATAATACTTCAGAATTTGCTATCTTCAACAAAGTTTAAAAATATACAGAAGTAAAACAAACTGTAAAAGATGTGACTCAGTTTGTAATATTTTAAATTATTTTCAAATCTGTTATTAGTATTTTTGGAGTATAGTCTACCGTAAATGCTTTTTCATCAAATTCACAAACACACGAATGACATGTTTAAGTGCTCTATTTTATTAATATTGCTCTTTAATGAGAAATTGGTTGATTAAATAATCTTGATTATCCCATTTGTATCATAATCATAATATGACCTTTAAACAGTAAAATTGGAAAAATACTTTATTATTTATCATTATCATCAACATCATTTATCAACTGTATACTTAAACTCTGTTGTCAGAAACTCAAACCATTCTAAATAATAATAATAAGAAAAGTGGTACTATAGTTTTCTCCAAATTTTTTAGACTTAAAGAAGCTTATACGTGGACGAACGTACAATGTTGCGTCCATAACATTATCGTAGGTAAACTTTGGATGGAGCAAGTGGGAACAATGGAAATTTCCAGTTTTTTGTCTGGTCATAAAGCACATTTAACTTTTAAGCAAGCAGGAGGGAACTGTAAGGATTTACATAGAGTTGAGGGATTTGTTACAGATAAATCGTAAGTATATATGTACACGTTGTTTCAATTTCTACTCCATATTTGTATTTAGTTTAAAAACATTTTTGTGTTTATTTTAGAAAGCAGAAAATTTTGTATATATATGGAAAATGGACAGAATTTATTAAATGTACAGACGTACACTCCTATGAAGAATATGTAAGAGAAAATTCTTCGAAATTTTCCAGCAACTCAAAAAGCAAGAGTCCAAATGATTCTCCTTCTCATACTTCCAGAAAAATGCTACAAAAATTTAATAGTCTCAAAGTTGGTTCGTTCAACAAATCAAATTCTACAACAGAGGTAATGATTCAAATTACTCCGACAAACTGATTGATAGTCTTGAAATATGTGTCTGTTAATACTTTTCAACAAAATTTTATAATTTTTTTTAAATTAAGCATTGCCACGAGTTTTCATAATGTCAGAGATGATGAAAAATTTACTAAGATATTATTTGTGTAAATGTTATTAACAGCAATACATTTTTGGGCTAGTTGTTGAGATAATTCTATAAATAATTTCTAACAAAAATTTTCCTACAAGATAAGTGATTTGCCCTATTTTCCCCCCTCAAACATGTAGCAATTACAATATTATAAATCTATAATTCAATGCTCATTATATCAAACATATAGAAAATTATGTTTTCCTGGACTTTCACTCAAGAGTTGTCTATATCACAGTTTCAGACTTCTAAAACATTAGGTAGGAATCACTAGTTCTACAAAAAATATACAGCTGCTGAAAAACACGGTTATCTTCTAGCAATAATACCCTATTATGATGTTATTCCAACATCATGGGATTTATGGTTATTATAGTCTAAGAGCCGTTGACATTTTTTGGTGATGATTTAGTTAAGGCCTATTTTTTAAGAAAATGCTTTGGAGATCCTAAATAAGTGCCATTCGGGAGACAGAACACCTTTAATAGCCCATAATCACCGGTGTAGCATAGGTAGAACGATTGGCCGCGTGCAAGAGTATGTTGCTGAGGCATCTGTTTCAAGTGTATCTTCCAATTGGTAGAACAAAATGGCGAGTGTAATTATCTGGCAGAACGTTTTAAATATCCCATATACGCGCCCCGAGCTCGTGCTCTCGGTTGCCGAATAATTTGCATTATCAACGCTCTAAGGCTCGCTTTCCTCGAATACAGGACGGAGACGGAACGCAAGCGTTACGGAACCATAGCGCTACCCGGTATATGTTAGTGCTTTCCTCAAAGGTGACGTGGATAGTTCGTTATACGTGTTTGAAAATGGATTCACAATCACTTTTAATAATTTATAACATTCAGTCCATATTGTTGAGCCGTTAAAGTTGCTTGCCGACCGACTACTGGCGTGATTGCACTGGCGTCAAATACACTGCGCTTCGCCGACGTCACGCCACCGTTGCCTATGAAAGCACGTGTTTTATGTTTTAATGACGGCAACGTCGGCGACACCCGTTCCGTCTTCGTCCGCACTCAAGGAAAGCCAGCCTTTAAATTTAAAAAATAATTTTGTTAATTTATTTCTATCTTTTTAATAATCACTGATCTTCATTTACCCCTGGAACTGATAGTTTAGTACTCATCCAATGAAATTACAACAAAACATACAATATTTTCTGTTTTATTCGAGTATAACTTTGCAACTATGAAGGATACGAAAAAGTTGTATAATTATTTTTTATAGAAAATTAAATTCCCTAAAAAATGCAAAGTTTTTCTACGTTCACATGCTAATATTTTTGAAATTATCGTAGATACGAAGATACTACTTAAGTGACTGTTTTGTGAGAAATTCAATTTTATAAAACCATACTATCTTAATTTTTTTTCCCGTCATCTGATCAGCTAAATTATGATATGATACAGGATTAGTAGCATTATTTTCTATTAAACTATAAAAAAATGTCTTATGGTATCTATTTGCTTACTAATTTCTCTTAAGTCTGTATAATATAAATATAATATAGGTAGGTAAAAGTAAATTATTTAACTTGGTTACTTGTGTGTCTTCCGTTTTACACCTAGTACGAAGTTGAAGAATTAGGAATACCATTGTCATCGTTGTTACTTTCATCTTTCTGTAACAATATTTCAGAATTTTTTTGGGTTTTCTGATTATATTTTTGTGATAATTTCCTTTATTGGTTTTTAATATTATACCTGAGTCTTTAACAATCTTTGCTTTTTGGAATTTCGGTAATTTTTTAACTCTAAATTTCGTTTGTATATATGATGTATCTTGATTTGAATATGTTGGTGCGTCAATTCTATTTTCATTTCTCTTATTAATTATTTTTCTTTGATTTGAGCAGTTTTATTTCGAATTTTTTCATACAAAAGTTTAGAGGCTTCTTTATGATTTTGCACGAATGGTATAAATTAACTGACAGAATGAATAGAATTATTATATGGAAGTTTTGAATATTTCATGAATTGATTAGGGGTTAAATCTTTATTAGTCTCTCGAAGACATCAAAAATGTTCAATTAGACTAAAATGGAAACGCTCTACAGGTGAATTAGAATGACTATTTTTCGCTGTGGTATAGTAAAGTTCAATCTTATGTAATTTACAAAAGTCTTGCAATTCATTATTGTTAAATTCTGATCCACAATATGTTGTAATTTTATATGGAAGACGATGATGAGTTATATATCTCAATAAGTTTTCTACAATAGAAACGCCTGTTATACTATGAATTGGATATGCTTGTCCATAACGAGAAAATGTATCAATTATTGTTAAAAATGCTTGATTAGATATGAAATTTTCTATATCTTCTGACATTTTCGGCCAATAATATTTTCAGCGAAGTGAATTTTTAAGTTCATTAATCCCTCTATGTCCTTGTTTATATATATATGATAATATTCCATTTTGGATTTTTGTTCTTCTATAGTTTCTACATATTCTAATACTTTTGTACAATGAACAAGTTTAAACATTGAATTTTTAATGACCAGTTACTACCAATATTTCCATTAGGAATTCATTTTGAAAATATATAGCATAATTTGATTATATTTTGTTCCATATTAAAGTTGGGTACTGTTACATATAATCTAAAATTTTCGAATATTTTCTCCCTTGATATTTGGATATTCATTGTTTCTGCTAATGTTAGATAAAAATGATTTTTATAACAATTTAAAGCTTTGTTTGTTATGGGTATTTATAAGATTGAGTTTTGCAATGACGTATGAACTGTTTCTAAATCGGCATCATCTGGTACAAGATTTTCACTTGGTGGTTTTATTTGGACAACAGATATTATATTCATTTTTTTATTATCATTTTCACTATTTTTCATTTCATTGTTTCCTAGAATATTATCAATATCGTCTAAAGATGATAGATCAGGTAATGAATCCGTTTCCATTTGTTCAGGAATTTCTGTTTGTATTAAATTATCAGTTTCTTTTAATGATCAAGTCAAGATCATCAATATTAACAAATAATGAATCAGTCTCAAATTCATTGAGATTACAATTTGGTTTTATTCTTGATAAAGAGTCAGCTGCAAGATTAAATTTGCCTTTTAAATATTTTATTTTGTAATCAAATTCTTCTAGCTTTAACCTCTATCTGACTAAACGTGAATTAGGCTCTTTTAATGAAAATCACCATTGTAAAGGTTTATGATCATTTAATATTAGAAATTCACGGCCCAATAAATATGGTCTAAAATATTTACATACCGGAACAATTGCTAATAATTTCTTTTCAATTTTCGAGTAATTCATTTCAGTACTATTAATTTGTTAATTCGAATAGTTTATCAAAATTTGGATTTGGTTCAGAAGTTAATATTTTTTTACAAATATTGAAACAATTAAAATTTTCAGTTTGCTAAACATTATTGTCTCTTTTTAAACAAACAGTCGAAGTTTCTAATACATTTTCGGTAATATCCTAATAAGCCTAGAAATGATTTTATTTGTTTCTGAGTTTCTCTTAATTTATAAAAAACTGCTTAAAGTTTTGAATGTGTATTATAAATAATAAAGTATACCATACAGCCGAGGGCTATGTCACATAAATACATGCGAAGAAATTCATAATGACCATTGTCAACACTAAACTCTGGTTTTTCTATTGAATCCTTTGACGAAATTGACTGTCTCGACCCTTACTTCGTGGAATATGCTCATATTAGTGTTTTTAAATGAAACTCAAGGTCTCTAGTTAATTCCACAATATAATACAAGTTATTGAAAATTCTAAAAAATTGACAATTGTTTCGATAAATCAATATCATCGTCAGAATGACAGAAGTTACATTTCATTTTATGCCTACCTGATGTTTAGTAGTTATATTTTTGGCTAGACCAAGAAGTAACCTAACTTGTGATTGGCTTAATATACGTTTATAGAAAAAAGAAGAAGATGTGATATTACAAATATTGAAGCTTAGATATTATTAGCCCTATGGTGATATCCTGGATATCATTTTTCCAATTAAGATCAGTATAACTGTGCAATGATATAGAAAACCAGGAAAACTATATCTGCTGATCTTCACAATTATCACTTAAGGAGACAGTTTATTAGTGGAGAATTCCCTAGATTTAACTGTTCATTGACAACTTCATATTGTGGGTTTCTTAAATGTCTTCTAATTTCCAGTTCTTCAAGAAAATCCAGTTCTTGTTTCTTTTCACAAATATGCAGCACTTCTAGTTCTGTGTTAGGTGTCAATGAATGATTGGTGTCAAGTAGATGTTTTGCGTAGTAAGATTTATCTGGTTGTTTTAATCTGTAAGCTCGTAAGTGCTCACTGTATCGTATTTCAAAATTCCTAAGGGTCTGACCCAAATAGACAGCATTACATTCTGGACATTTGAGTTTATATATACCTGACTTCTTTAATAGTGGTATTTTTGTTTTTACATTTAACAATTTTGTACTAACGTTACTTTCTGTTTTAAAAGAAATTGTTGCATTCGTTGCTGAAGATATTATCTTTGAAATATTATTAGAAATATTTCCTGCATATGTGATGGTTTTATAAGTTTTAATTTCATCAGCTTGTTTAGGATATATTAGTTGTAATGCCACTTTTTTCTCTTTTTTACTAATTAGTTTATTTATCATATCTAATGGATAACCGTTAGATGTTGCTATTTGTCTAATTGTATTAATAATTAATATGTGTATCTGTTGCAATTTCTACTGTGAAGTTATTCCAGGAGGTACGTTTACTCGTTAAGATTTCACGGCAGGCTGCAGCCCTCGCTTTTTTGAAAGCTATCAGGTTATCGGATGTTGGGATTCTTCGAAACCGGCTGATAGTTTTCTCCTTGATTTTAATAGCACTGCTGACATTCTCATTCCACCAGGGGACCACTCTTTTTCGTGGGCCATCCTTGCTTCTAGGAATACTCGTTGTAGCTGCCTCAGTGATAGAACTGGTAAGAGTTTGCACATCTTCTGTAAGGTCTCCGACTAGGTCTGGTGGTACTAGATTTGATTTGAATTCTTCCCAATTTGTCTTGGAGGAAAGCCATTTACCTGAAAGGTTCCATGAACCTTCTGCGGTGTTATCTTTGATAATGATTGGAAAGTGGTCACTTCCATGTAGATCATTCGATGGTATCCACTCAAATCGGCTTAGGAGAATACTGGAAACAAGAGGTCGATGGCAGAAAAATTATTAGATCTTGAGTTGGAAAAAGTTGGTAAGTCTGTGTTGAGTATTGCTATTCTATCGCTGTCTAATATTTCCTTTATGATACTTCCTCGATTATTGAGATATTGCGAGCCCCAAAGCGGATTGTTCGCATTGAAATCACCTACGAACAGAAAGGGTGCGGGTAATTGGTTGATGATTGCTTGTATATCTTCTCTCTGCCAGTTATCATTTGATAGGTATATATTACACTGTTAACGCAGTTGGTAAATTCAGTCGGATAGCTATACTACTTGTAGTTGACTCTGGATAGTTGTAGGATCGAAGTTTATGTCTTCTCTAACGAAATTGACTGTCTCGACCCTTACTTCGTGGAATATGCTCATATTAGTGTTTTTAAATGAAACTCAAGGTCTCTAGTTAATTCCACAATATAATACAAGTTATTGAAAATTCTAAAAAATTGACAATTGTTTCGATAAATCAATATCATCGTCAGAATGACAGAAGTTACATTTCATTTTATGCCTACCTGATGTTTAGTAGTTATATATTTGGCTAGACCAAGAAGTAACCTAACTTGTGATTGGCTTAATATATGTTCATAGAAAAAGAAGAAGATGTGATATTACAAATATTGAAGCTTAGATATTATTAGCCCTATGGTGATATCCTGGATATCATTTTTCCAATTAAGATCAGTATAACTGTGCAATGATATAGAAAACCAGGAAAACTATATCTGCTGATCTTTACAATTATCACTTAAGAAGACAGTTTATTAGTGGAGAATTCCCTAGATTTAACTGTTCATTGACAACTTCATATTGTGGGTTTCTTAAATGTCTTCTAATTTCCAGTTCTTCAAGGAAATCCAGTTCTTGTTTCTTTTCACAAATATGCAGCACTTCTAGTTCTGTGTTAGGTGTCAATGAATGATTGGTGTCAAGTAGATGTTTTGCGTAGTGGGATTTATCTGGTTGTTTTAATCTGTAAGCTCGTAAGTGCTCACTGTATCGTATTTCAAAATTCCTAAGGGTCTGACCCAAATAGACAGCATTACATTCTGGACATTTGAGTTTATATATACCTGACTTCTTTAATAGTGGTATTTTTGTTTTTACATTTAACAATTTTGTACTAACGTTACTTTCTGTTTTAAAAAAAATTGTTGCATTCGTTGCTGAAGATATTATCTTTGAAATATTATTAGAAATATTTCCTGCATATGTGATGGTTTTATAAGTTTTAATTTCATCAGCTTGCTTAGGATATATTAGTTGTAATGCCACTTTTTTCTCTTTTTTACTAATTAGTTTATTTATTATATCTAATGAATAACCGTTAGATGTTGCTATTTGTCTAATTGTATTAATCTCTCTATCAAAATTACATTTGTTCATAGGAACTGAAAAAGTTCTATGTATCATTGAATTATATGCTGCTAGTCTGTGTGAGACAGGGTGGTTAGAATTGAATGGAATTGTCACATCAGTCTGTGTTGGTTTTCGGTAAATTGAATAATCAAGTACATTATTAACTCTTTGAATTTTTAAATCAAGAAAATTGATTGAGCTATTTTCTTCAATTTCTAATGTAAATTTAATTTTCGGGTGTAAATTATTGATGTGGTTGAAAAACACATCTAATTGTCGCTCACTACCCATAAAACAAGCTAATATGTCATCCACATATCTATACCAAAATAAAATATTTTTCGAAATATTACTTTCAAAGATCTTTCTTTCTAAATTGTCCATAAAAATGTTTGCTAAAATAGGTGATATAGGGCTTCCCATTGGTAAACCTTCATTTTGAATATATATCTTATTGTCAAAAGTGAAATAATTCTGATTAATGCATACATCAAATAAATTAAGTATATCTGATATTATTCCTGGATTAATATTTTTATCTTCTAGTAATTTTCTTACAAGTATTAGACATTCTTTAGGAGGAATTTTAGTAAACATATTAGTTACATCGAACGATATGAGTTTATAGTTATCTTGCAAGTGGATTGATTTCAACTTTTTGATTAGTTCTATTGAATTTCTAATTGAGTACTGAGATTCATATCCGTAAGTATTGAGTATATTGTTGAGCTTTTTTGCCAATATATTATTAGGAGCATTAACATAAGAGACTACAGGTCTAATTGGTTTCGTTATTTTATGTAATTTAACTGTTCCATATAATTGTGGACAATGAGGATTCTTATGTATGATAGACCTCTTTTCGTAATCATTTAAAAGATAATTTGAATTATTAACAATATCCCTTACATTATTAGAAAACTTCTTTGTTGGGTCTGCTTTAAGAACTTTTACATCGCTGGATTCTATAAAGTTATATACTTTGGAATTGTAATTTTCAGTCGTCAAAATGACAGTAGCATTCCCCTTATCGGATTTTGTAACTGTTAGGTTATTGTTCTTTATCTTCTCTTTTATTGCGTTTAAAACTGAAATGTCATTTTTTGTTTGACGTTTAACTTTTGAAGGTTCAATATTTTTGATTAAATTGGCAATTTTTAATTTCTCATAAAGAAAATTATTTGAATTAGATTTTAAAGCTATTTCTGACTCTGTAGCTAAAATTTGTTTAATATTATTCGTAAATTTAGGTGGTATGCTGTACTTTAAACCTTTATTTAAAAATTCTATTTCACTATTTGTAAAATTAGTGTCTGAAAGGTTTTCAAATCGTGGTGCAAAGTGTGTTGGTATGTAGGTACTTACAGTTTCATGATGTTTTGAGTATTGAATTTTATGTTGTGTGTGTTCAAGATTCTGTAGCTTCTTTTCTTGTTTCTTAAATTTCATATGCTTCATAGTGCTGATATTTTCTCTAATTTTGTCATCCAAACAGTCAAATTCTACTGGATGTAATTGGAATGTGAGTTCTGAATGTACAACTTTTATGTAGTTGTCTAAGGAGTCTCTAACTTTGAACCATTTCTTACATTCAGATTTTATCCAAACTCGTTGAGCACATTTTATAGCTTTTTGTGCTTGTGGTGTTTTATTGTGACATTTTATATTCACATAATTTGGTATTACCTTTTTTCTAAGGCATTCTTGGTTAAACCATCGTTAGTACGCCGCCACGGGCTCGTAGATTTGGTTGCACATCTTTTCTGGAGGTCTTGTAGCCGCGTAGAGAATAAGGTTGCTCTGGTTTAAGATGACTTTCCTGGATACATACGCAAATAGGGTTGTGTTCCGTTAATATTATCTTTAAATATTCATAATGATGTATAACTACATTGCAGTTCCACTGTATGATTTTGAATTTCATGTTTTATTTAGACTATCACAGGTGTATGTAAATTAACGGAATTATATACAAGAATGGTGAGTCGACAATATGTAAAAGATAAAGATAAAATATGTTTAAAAATATAGATAAAATAAATATAATATATAATATATAGAATTTAAAATGATAATAAAATTATAGTAAACTATTAATATCACAGTTAGTTAATTAGGTGGCTTTCTGGGTTTTCCCGGAGGCCATCCTTTCTTTCTTTTTTTTTTTTTTCCTTCCTCTGAGTGGGAAGTTTCTGGGGAGTCGCGATCTTCGCTTCGTTTTCTCTTTTCATTTGATGATGATGCGTAGCATTGCACGTTTTCGCAGTCTGAGACCATGTTCTCTTCAGCATCTGATCGTTTAGATGCGGGTGTTTTGAACTTGCTCTCGGTATTTGCAGGTTTTATACTCTTACAGACAAAAATTTCCTTCAATGCTGTAACGAGCTGTGGAACTATTTCTTTAATTAATGATTCAGAATCTACTCTGACTGGCGTGGTTGCTGCCTTTGCATATGATATTCCCGGTTGCGGAGCTGCTATCATTACCTTCTTCTTAGCTTCGAAGTACGATAGTTCTTCTATTACTTTAATTTCTTGGATAGCCATCTCCTGCTTGTAAATAGGACAGTCTTTCGATCGCGCAGAGTGGTTACCTTCACAATTTACACATCTGTTAGGTTTCCCACACACACATACCTGTTCATTTTTACATTTAGTAGCTGTATGGCCATACTTTTGGTACCTAAAACATCTCATTGGACTGGGAATGTGATGTCTTACAGGTAGATGATGAAAAGCGGCTTGTACGTGGCTTGGTAGCTTGGTCTTGTTGAATGTTAATATGTGGCTAGCGGTGTTGTTTTTCTTTATTTTGATATTGTTTCACATCTATTACTCCTTGGTCTTTTAGTCCCTCCGAAATTTCATCTATTGAACAATTCAAAAGATCATGGTATACTATAACTCCCTTTACAACATTAAGTGTTTTGTGCGGTTCTACCGTGACTTAGTTTTCTCCCAATTTCTATGTATGCATTAAAAGTCCGTCCTTTATTTTACGAATGCTTTTCAACTCACCGACTAGTCCAAACAACTGTTTCTGTAGTAGGAAAGGGTTGTCTTTACTAAAATCTCTTTGGAGTTTTCGGAGGATCAGGAACCGGGGCGAAGTGATCGCCTCCTTTTCCCAATTTCCTCTTGTGTTTTTGTCCGTTTGTGCAGTGGACTGCTCCGTGTTTTTTTTGGGTTAGAAGTCATTCTGGTCCCACGAGTAGCTCGGGAAGTAAATGGTTCACCCCCACAGAGCCCCGCTTGTGGGGGTAATGTGCATTAACCACTTTTTTTCCATTATGAACTCAATTACGACAGATCCATTCATCCCTTCGACATAGAAGAACCCTTGAGATTTCGGATTTTTTGTGAGGTTCACTTCTCTGTTGAGGTGTCCTTAGCTTCGCTACTCATCCTCGACCTTACTGGCATGGGTGGCCCTACCAGGAGTATAATACTCCCACCAGCATCGCTCTCGGAATCATTGCAGTTACTAAGCCCCCTCACCAACTACAAGGTCCAACAGCTCCTTGAGGGGGATTATTATTATTATTTTTTTTTAATTATTATTATTATTATTGATAATAATAATATTATTTTGTGAAGTAAAGTTACTATTATTTCTAGGATAATCTGCGAAATTTCTGGATGTTATTGGCATCGGTTCTGATTTAGGTAGTTTATTTGCAGGTATCTGATGAGATCTCAATACATTACGCCTTGATCCAAAAACCTGATCATTAGTGGGGTAATTGCGTGCTTGCTGAGGCTGTGGTTGGATATTTATAGGTTGGTCTTTGATAATTATTATCATTATTATTATATTGGTATTGATTATAATTGTTATTTCTAGGATAATTAAAATTATTACTTCTTTGATAACTAAAATTATTATTTAATGATTCGAAATTATTATTATTATTTTTGAAAGATTGTCTTGGTTCATTAAATTGACCATACAATTTCTCAAAATTATCAAACTCATCCACATAAGCCATTGCATCTTCTAAAGAATTCGGTTTTTTGAGATACATATTATTTTAAAGGACGCCAGTCCTGCTATGAAGGTGTTTAGCGACGTTTTGTCGCAATTGTTTATATGAGATTTCTTATCGTTTTCGTTTAAATTAAAATCGTTACTGATTCTTTGAAATCTTTTACTTTTTAATAGTTGAAGCCTAGCTCCAAAATCTATTAGATTTTAATTTTTATACGGCCTCGTTCTTGTTAATTCCTGCATTATACAGTTAAATCCCTCTTGTCTAAGAAACATTGTCTCAATACCTCTTTAAATTTTAGGCCATGTATTTAACTCCATTCTATTTCCGACCATAGCCTCTGCTTTTCCTACTAATTTTTCCTGAATACACTCCAATATATGATTATTGATCTCCACATCATTACAATATGCGTAAGTTTCAATCAATCTTTTACAACAAAGGAGACAGAGTTCAATTAAATTAACTGATTTATTTCTAAAAAAATATTATTTACAATGACAAAAATAAACTAAAATTCAATATTCTATATATATATATATATATATATATATATATATATATATATTACTCTGGTACGTAAATATTTTGAAGGTCACACTTCGATGGTCCGTATCCTTTCGTCGATCGATAGGTACTGATGGTCCGAATAGTAGGTAGGTGTAACTGTAGCGGTGTGTATTTCGATTCCGGCGATATACTCGACGGTGTACGGGATTCTCTGCGTCCTATGGAATGTTCAGACAGCCAGGGACATGAGCAACCGGCGGATCAATACTCTTTCGGTTTTAATCTCAAGATTTAAGAGTATCGTTTGTAGCTAGTCAGTACCCAGCTTAACGAATATCTCTGCTGGCAGGGACTGTAGTTATTACGGCACGTCAATACCACGCCGAAATTATACTAACAGTTAAAGCGATCGTTTATAGCCAGTCAGCACCCGGCTTAACGGCGCTTCCATACGAAGATACTGTAGAGCTTTCAGTGTGTCAGTACCACACCGAAATTCTTCCAACAGTTTGAACAATCGTTCTTGTTTCCGTCAATACCAGAAACCAACGGCCGTTCTAATGAATGATGTATAAAATCGGATCAATACTCCGACTTAGTACAACACTCGGCGGTGGATAGTCTAAAGCGTTTAAGGTTAAAGTCAATACCCTCGACCTACGCTTCGCACTGGAGGTGGCTGAACTTGGAGGAGCAGGAGTCCGTAAACCAAGTCGTCTCATCGTCTGTCGGTTTGCATTTTTATATCCATCGCAGTGGTGGTGGTGGAAGTCTTCTTCCCTTCTACTGTCGATTCTTCGTGCGCATCCTGGCGTGGGGGCTTTGCTGTTCTGGTGGGGTACCTCGTCATCGCGGCGCTAACTGGTTTCTTGAATTGAGTTTTATAGTAATGAATTTATATCATTACACTGCAACGATTGTAACTTCTTCGGAATCCGTATTAGATGTTAAAACATCAAATTGTGAGAGTTCTTCAATCGGCACTATGCGTTAAAGTTCCTCACAACGTCACGGATCCTACAGTGGACTGCGCCGATTAAGTATTTTACTTAAGAAAATAGTTTTTAACAAAAATTTATTTACAAGAATTTGTTACAATTTGAGATTTAGCTCTACAAATAATGTCGAACTAATTCTAGAATAGACTACGTGTATCTATCCTAATATCTAAAGTTAAAATTTTGATGGGAGCGCACTGATTTCTGGTAAGGACTATATTTTTTTGTGATTGTTTTTATAGCGATTTTCAAGAAGGTCGAATGTTTGTTGGGAGCTCAGATTAATAAATAAAAGAGATATCTTTGTTTTGATTTTCTCTTGCCCCAAACATCTAGTCACATTCTAAGTACACTTACGGACACTTCCACGGCTTTGTCATATTTACAAAGTCTCTTTTGTTGAAATTAGAAGTTTAATTGAAAATTTGTTGAAAAGTTATCCAAATAAAAAACAGTCATACTAATTCAGACATTTGAATCGCTGCTTTAAAAATTATATAACAATTTTATTTAATAAAGGCATATTCTTATATACATTTTAAAGAAGTATTTGTTGTAACATTAGATACCTTTATAGTTATAACTAAAAGTGGCAACATAGCCCAAAATTTCAGTACCTGTTTTATGTGTCAGGGGTAACCTGTTTAGTCGTTTTGTCCTTGTTCAATTAAACATATAGAGAGAGATGCAAATATCTTCAGAGTGTGCTCAACAATAATTTCGAATTTGATGAAGTATCGTAGTAAATAATGTCAAACGTGGTTTATTTATACGAGCGCCATTACGACTAGAGAGTGAACATTTAGTTCCTTCGTTTTGATGTATTATTCAAAACTTTTAGTGACAAAATAAACTTTTAAGTTAATTAATTTAATATTTTTGGATTATCATGGTTCGTCGGTGCGAAGTTTGTCAGAATAACAGCCGAAATTACCAAGGCCATGTATCTACAATACCATCCCCACTTTTTGTAATCCATTCATTATTTCACTATTGTCCTTTAGGATTGTTGGCCGGAAAAATAAATGTGTTTATGAATCAATAGCCCTCTCTATTGTATATTATTACTCTAAGATTCGGAAGCGGCATATTAGAAATTTCAGGAACCCGAAGGTTCGAGAAGGTGGTTTTAATATATAAGAGACTACCTAAGAGCAACGAGTCAGTCTACAATTTAATCTCGTAGTGAATAGACGTGAATATAAATATTAGTGAAGTATTAAGTGTAAGTGAATATACAGTGTATTTAATATAAATTAAGTGTGTACATAAATTAAGTATAAGTAGTGAATAGTTAAGTGTATAAATAAATTACGTGAGTAGATATACCGTGTGTATAAATTTATCCCACCCGTTGTGTATTTAAATAAATAAGGAAAATGTTACAATATAAATTAACGCTGACGTTGCATCTTCTATATTTGTTGTGTTAGAAGTTTCTCGCCTGTATTGTATTTTTTTATAGTAATTTCATGGGATGAGTACAAAACTATCAGTTCTAAAGGTAAATGAAGGTCTGTGATTATTGGAAAGATAAAAATAAACGAACAAGATTATTCTTCAAATTTAAAGCGTTGATAATGCAAATTATTCGGAAACCGAGAGAGCGAGCTCGGAGCGTGCATATGGGATATTCAAAACGTTCTGCCAGCTAGTTACAATCGCAGTTTTGTCCTGCCAATTGGCATATACACTTGAAATAGATGCCTCAACAATATACTAAGAAATGAAGCTTAACTAAATAATAAAAAGTTCATTGCTCCCCCGACAAGTCGGGGGTGGTCTACCACCTTCTTGCATGCGGCCAATCGTTCTGCCATTGTTATACCGGTGATTATGGGCTATTAGAAGACAACTGTAAATACTTTTATCCTTAACTAAATAATAAAAAGATGCAATATTTTTTGAACATTACCCCGGATTCTGGGCTAACCCTCACGGGTGGCACCGGTACTACTATGACGTTTTCGAGCCAAGAGACGTATCTAACTCCTAACTGTTGTATATATGTGGACAATTTAGTACAGTTAAAATTTTAAAGTTACGAGTATATTGTAAAGAATGTATTTTGTAGAGTATGGACGATTCCACTGCGGATATAGGAGAAAATTCAGTTCCAAAAAGTGATTCCGCTTATTCTATAGATATTCCGAACTCTACAACAATTTGGAAAGTTAATCCAAGGCCAGTACAAACCGGTGATGTAAGTAAATATCTAATAATATCCTTACTTTTATCTATTCAGGATATCTAATGTAACCACTATTTAATTTTAAACATGATCATCCCGGATAAATTGTTATCGTTAAAAATATTTTTGACATCGTAGAGCTACTGTAAGGTCTCAGTTTCAAATAAACAGTTCTAAGCATTAAAACTAACTTTTCCGCATCTGTGGCGCTAAACAATATTCTATCATAAAATTGTTACTTGTATACACTTCGGGGGATGTATCGTGCTAACAAACCGAAATTTCTCCAAAAATGTAGTATATCTGGATTTATAGGACCCGCTTTACTCGCTCTAGTCAACTGAAAATCAATAGGGTACATCTGTGAGACACCCTGAATAATATTCAATCATTAAATTGATCAATCGTATACTCTTTGGAGGCTGTATCCTGCTAACAAACTGAAGATTCTCCAAAAAGAAGAATTTGGTACTTCAAGTACCATAGCACCCGTTGTACTGGCTTTAGTAAGCTGAATATCAATAGGGTTAATGTTTGAGACGCTCTGAATAATATCCAATCATAAAATTGGTCACTTGTATATACTCCGGAGGCTGTATCGTGCTAACAAACTGAAACTTCTTCAAAAATGACAAAAATATCGTACTTAAAGTACTGTAGTGCCTGTTGTATTGGCTCTGGGAAGCTGAAAATCAATAGGGTTCATCTGTCACATGTCCTTAACAATATTCAATCATAAAATTGGTGACTTATTGCACTCCGGAGGCTGTATCGTGCTAACAAGACATGTAAGGAAAAGTGGCCGACGACAACGACGACGACACGACATACACACAGGATTTTTTTTCTAAAAACAGTTTTTTCGTGTTGTTGTTGATGGAAAACGTAAAAATAACTCAACATAAATTTTCAAAATTCCAACTTTGTTTGGAGTAAACCAATACTTTTCTCGCATATTAGATAGGTTGGGCGGAAAAGTAATAACTGCGATGGTGCAGTTTAATAAACTTCTTACCATAATTTTTGTTTTATGTTACTGATTTAATTCCCCTATATTAATGATAATCACTACTTTTCCAGTATTACCAGTTCACCCAGTTTGCTATGTCTTTGAATGAAATAGAGAAAGGTATGCAGCTGTGTCCAACGGACTCTAGACTGAGACCCGATATAAGAAAACTCGAACAAGGTGATATTGATGGTGCAGCTATTGAAAAAACCAGATTGGAAGAAAAACAAAGAGACGTTAATAAGATTCGGAAAAATAAGAAAACACCCGAGTGGGTTCCAAGGTAAGTATCTATCTACATTTTTAATGGGAAAAACATGTGAAAAATGTAAATACTTTCCCTATCTACTATTTCCAATATGCTGTAACATATAAATGGGATGCACAATATTTTTCACACCATTTTTAAACAATTTTAATAAGTATTTAAGTGATAGGTTTGACATATTTTGTGCTTTGGCCGTAGTCATTCAAACAAAAACAAATTTGACAGCGACCAACCATTGCAAAATGACCCATACTTTTGTACAGTTTGGTATAAGTATAAGTAACTTAATATCATTTCAAACAATGAAGTCCAATTCCAATTTTTAGTTGAATATATTGTATCTTTTTCGTAATGTAAAATTTCCAAGGATCTATTATCAGTTGATTCAGAGTTTTTATTGTTGTCTCTGGTGTTAAGTTACAAAGGAAGTAATAATTTATTATCTACGGGAAAATAAATATAATGTCATTAAATAATCAACATTATACAATTAAATCATTGTTTATATAATCAGATTAAAATATTTGATTTCGAATTTTCTTAGAATTTTATAACGGAAATGAGCTATATGGACGTAGCATTTTAAAATGTGTGTTTATACTTATACTATACATCTTCCGAAATATCACAATTAAGTTTTTTAATGTTTTAAGTATATACCATTCCATAAATTTGATATTATAATCTAGATATGCAAATTTCGTTCTTTACTACAAAAAACATTCCTTACTTTATTGAATACTACTCTAGATTATCAATTTTCAACTTAAACTCAAATTTAATGAAAGATCTTGGAATGTAATTTGACTCTATGCTTCTTATTTTTTAGATGGTTTCATCAGAGTACAAATCCTTACACGAAACAAGAGGATTGGATCTACAACGGTGATTACTGGAAGAAGCAGTATACAGATCCAGATATATTTTAAGTTGCACGCACGTGTACTGATGGGTAGTGTGTTAGTAGTAACTGTAGTATCCCAAAATTGATGTTAACTAAAAGTGTCCCCTTTAGAAATAGATAAATGTATGTGTGTGCCAAAAACTTGCACAAAATGTTATTTATCATAGAAACAAAAAATAGCGCTTCCGGGGATATTGTGATTTATGTCAATTTTGATTTAAAATTGGAACAGTAGTGTTTTTGACTCACCAAAGTCATTAACTGGAAAAAAAGTAATTAAAACCGATATTTAAAACAATCAATTGAAAAATTACAAACGAATCTATAGTAATTGCGGTGTTAGTAGTTTAGCCTCTATTTTTCTGAAAAACTTGATAAAATACGCAACGATTGGTTGTGTATTATATATATATATATATATATATATATATATATATATATATATATATATATATATATATATACAGGGTGATTCTTAACTATTCGGACATAGGCTAAGGGTAGATTGTTTGGTCCAAAATATAGCGATAGGACCAAATATACCTCAATAAAATATTGCTGTGGAAAAAGTTAAAGGGCGTTAAAGTTGAAATTTTTTTTTCATTTTTTGCTAATAATGTCTCTGTATATTCATCGATTGTTATCAAAATCGGCACAGAGGCATAATTTTATACAGGCAATATTATTTTATGTATTATTTGACATTTTGTTACAGGGGGATTTCTGATGATGATGAAATTAACTGGTAACTTTTTTGGACGAAACTTTTTAGTGATTTTTATTAAAAAATTGGACATAAACATCATTTCTACGTAATATTGGTTCTTCTGTTCAAGCACGATATTCTCATTCGTTTTCGAGAAAAACGCAATTGAACAGTTCAGAGTATCGGAAGGGGACTTCAAGTAACGGACAATAAAAAAACTTTTATCTGAAGGCTTTTATTTCGACGATAAAGCATAATTAAACAATGTCACATAAAAAGAGCAAACTCAAATTAAATGTTCTACGTGGCCTCCTCCGACTTCTATGCCTTTTCTAATTTTTTTAATAAAGGACTTTCAAACTTTAAAGAACATATTATTCTGTCCCCTTATAAAGTTAGCCGCATTTCATTGGCATAAACTAGGGATTTCATATGTCCCCAAACATAAAAATCAAGCGGGTTATTTTCAGGACTTCTTGGTGCCCATTCAAAATCACTTCCTCTGCCAATCCATCGTTGAGGAAATATGTCATTTTGATGATTTCTAACAACTAAAGGGAAATGAGGTGGAGCTCCATCCTGCATAAACCACATTTTATTTGTTACAGCTAGTGACAGATTATCCAAAATATAGCGAAAAGTATTTTGCAAAAAAAATAAATAAGAATCTCCATTTAATTTTACTCATGCTGGAAATGTCTTTCTTTCAGAGCATGCGAATTTTTTTCTTCCCAGTAATGGCTGTTTCTCCAATTAAATACCCCTCGTCTGGTAAAAGTCGCTTAATCGGTGAACATAATATTCTTAATAAAATTTCGGTCACTATTATGCTTGTTGAGAATACGTTGGCAGAACTGTAACCGTCGTGGGAGATATCTTGGAAACAAATTTTGAACAGGAGTGAAGTGATACGGGTGGAACTTTTCTCTTTTTAGAATTCTAATAATAGACGACTGACTTACTCCTGTTGCTGATGACAAATGACGTGAACTTACTGTAGAATTTTCATCTATTCGAACCAAAATTCCATCTTCATGATTAGGTGAAATTTGTTTCGGACGACCACCTTGATTTTTATTGTGAAATGACCCAGTTTCACCCTAACGATGAAATAGATTTGAAAAAGTTTTGTGATTTGGTTGCCTCCTGCCTGCTTATAACAATTCATACCTTCTGGCTGCAGAGCGCCCGTAAAATTGTTCTTGTGCGTATACACAAATCATATTCCGCATTTCTTGATTCGTAAAATGATTGTGACGAGGCATTTCAATCGAAAAAGTATATGATAGCTTTAAAAAATGCAACTATTGACTATAAACTCGCAGAAAAAAATATTCACTGTCAAGAAATGTTATCTACCAGCAACAATTATCTGACAGTCCACAGCACACTTTTCATAAATGAAATAATATTTGAAATCCCCTTCCGATACTGTGAACTGTTCAATTGCGTTTATCTCGAAAAAAAATGAGAATATCGTGTTTGAACAAGAGTACCAATATTACGTAAAAATGATGTTTATGTCATATTTTTTAATAAAAATCACTAAAAAGTTTCTTTAAAAAAAGTTACCAGTCAATTTCATCATCAGAAATCCTTCACGAGGCTCCCCCTGTAACAAAATGTGAAATAATACATAAAATCATATTGCCTGTATAAAATTATGGCTCTTTGCCGATTTTGATAACAATCAATAAATATACAGTGAAATTATTAGCAAAAAATGAAAAAAAAAATTAAACTTTAACGCCCTTTATCTTTTTTCACGGCAATATTTTATTGAGGTATATTTGGTCCTATCGCCATACTTTGGTCCAAATAATCTACCCTTAACGTATGTCCCAATAGTTATGAATCACCCTGTATATATATATATATATATATATATATATATATATATATATATATATATATATATATATATATAGCGGGTGTAAATGAAATAGGGCCCGGTAACATTTAAATGGGACGTTAGATTTCATTTAAATTTTGAAGGATTATATAACACCCACATTGGGATTTTTTACGTGACAAAACCAAATGGCCGACTACCGGTTTCACCGTAAATAACCCAAAATCTGAAAATTTAAATGGAACACCCTGTATATTTTCACATTTTTGGATTCTACGACCCCAATTACATATAGTTCAATTGTCAAATGTCAATTCTACCGCCATTTAGATTTTATTTTTTTAAATATTTTTTATCTCTATGACACCATCTAAATTATAAACAGTTGACATATATTTGCCCCCACAATATCCTTTTTCCTAATAATTCATTTTCGTGAAGTTTGTTAACGATAGAATTTAGAAATTTCAGTGTTTCCACCTAAACTCACTTTTCCCAATGGAAACGTACATGTGCCACCCTGTATATGATATAGCTCTTTCGAATACCAGATAATGATGTACATATTCATATCCTTTACTTCTCAAATAAGGTAGTAATTTAATGCTGTGAAATTGGCAGCCAAAAGCTAGCAGCCATTCTGAAGAAAACACCCGAATGACCAGTGGCGCAGCATATTTATATAATTGCCACGAATAATTGTAAATTATTTTATAATTTTGAGCAAATTTTATTTAAAAGCTTACCTAAAAATAGTAATAAGGAGAAAATTAAATAAAGTAGAGAGGCGGATCTAGGAGTGAAATTATATTTTATTTAATTTTTCACGGGAGTTTATCGCACATTCTTTTTCATATTGAAATGTTGAGTACCATCTTAAAAACCAACTAAAATTGTCAGAATTACGTGCACTGCCGTACAGGACCGGCAATAGGGTTGATTCATGAAAATGTCGGTAAAATATCAAACTTAATTCATCTTTTACCACTTGGGAGTTTCTCGCATATTCCATTTTAAGTAGAAAATATTAGGGGGAACCATCTTAAAAACGAATTAAAAAGTCAGATTGACATGCACTGCCGTACAGGACCGACCATAGGGGTTAATTCATAAAAATTTTGGTAAAATTTAAAACTTAATTAATTTTTCTATACTTGGGAGTTTTTCGCACATTCTATTTTATGTAGAAAATATTGGGAACCATCCTAAAAACAAATTTAAAATGTCAGATTGACTTGCACTGCCGTACAGAACCGACAATAGGGGTTAATTCATAAAAATTTAGGTAAAATATCAAACTTAATTAATTTTTCTTCATTACTTGGGAGATTTTCGCACTTTTCGTTTTACGTAAAAACTGTTGAGAACAATCTTATAAATAAATTAAAAATGTCAGATCAACTTGCACTGCCGTACAAGACCGGCAATAGGGGATGATTCATAAAAATTTGGGTCAAATATCAAACTTAATTAATTTTTCATTACTTGGGAGATTTTCGCATATTCCATTTTAAATAGAGAATATTGGGAACCATCTTAAAAACAAATTAAAATGTCATATTAACTGGCACTGCCGTATAGGACCGGCAATAGGGGTTAATTCATAAAAATGTAGGTAAAATACCAAACTTAATTAATTTTTCATTACTTGGGACTTTTTGGCACATTCCATTTTATGTAGAAATTATTGGGAACCATCCTAAAAACAAATTTAAAATATCAGATTGACTTGCACTGCCGTACAGAACCGACAATAGGGGTTAATTCATAAAAATTTAGGTAAAATATCAAACTTAATTAATTTTTCTTCATTACTTGGGAGATTTTCGCACTTTCCATTTTACGTAAAAAATGTTGAGAACAATCTTATAAATAAATTAAAAATGTCAGATCAACTTGCACTGCCGTACAAGACCGGCAATAGGGGATGATTCATAAAAATTTGGGTAAAATATCAAACTTAATTAATTTTTCACCACTTGGGAGATTTTCGCACATTCCATTTTAAATAGAAAATATTGGGAACCATCTTAAAAACACAAATTAAAAAAATGTCAGATTGACTTGCACTGCCGTACAGGACCGGCCATAGGGGTTAATTCATAAAAATTTGGGTCAAATATCAAACTTAATTAATTTTTCATTACTTGGGAGATTTCCGCATATTCCATTTTAAATAGAGAATATTGGGAACCATCTTAAAAACAAATTAAAAGTGTCAAATTAACTTGCACTGCCGTATAGGACCGGCAATAGGGGTTAATTCATAAAACTTTAGGTAAAATACCAAAATTAATTAATTTTTCAGTACTTGGGAGTATTTTGCACGAAAATCTCCCATGTCGTGAAAAATCAAAAAGTTTTATATTTTACCCAAATTTTTATGAGTTAACCCCCATTGCCGGTTCTGTACGGCAGTGCAAGTCAATCTGACATTTTCAATTTGTTTTCTACATAAAATGGAATATGCGAAAAACTACCAAGTAATGAAAAATTAATTAAGTTACATATTTTACCCAAATTTTTATGATTTTACCCCTATGGCCGGTTTTGTACGGCAGTGCAAATTGAACTGACATTTTTAATTTGTTTTTAGGATGGTTCCCAATATTTTCTATTTAAAAAAGAATGCGCGGAAAACTGCCAAGTAATGAAAAACTAATTAAGTTTGATATTTTTATGAATCAACCTATATTGCCTGTCCTGTACAACAGTGCAAGACGATCTGATATTCTCAATTTTTTTAAGGATGGTTGCCAATATTTTCTACATACAATGGAATGTGCGAAAAACTACCAAGTAATGAAAAATTAATTAAGTTTGATATTTTACTCAAATATTTATGAATTAACCCCTATTGCCGGTCCTGTACAACAGGGCAAGACGATCTGATATTCTCATTTTTTTTTAGGATCGTTGCCAATATTTTCTACATACAATGGAATGTGCGAAAAACTACCAAGTAATGAAAAATTAATTAAGTTTGATATTTTACCCAAATCTTTATGAATTAACCCCTATTGCCGGTCCTCTATGGCGCGCGGCGTGGCAAAATAATCCAACATTTTTAATTTTGGAAGAGTTAAAATAAACTATAATTTTTCACCTAGATCCGCCTCTGTACTATATTTTATTTTCTCCTTATTACTATTTTTAGGTAGGGTTCTTAATAAAATTTGCGTAGAATTAGAAAAAGAAAACAAGAATTTTCAATTATTTTTAGTAATTATATAAATATGCTGGTCATTCGGGTGTTTTCGTCAGAATGGCTGCTAGCTTTTGGCTGCCAATTTCACAGCGGTTAGTAATTTATAATTTTTTTAACACAACAAACTCCTGAAACTGACTCTGTTTCAACAGATTTGTAGCCTAACCTATAGTTCAGTTCCAAAATAGTAGGCTCTAAATTCTCAGAAATATTACATTAAACCGACAACAATTGTGGTCAGGCTATGATTTTAGCTATCTAGATAAAAAAATATGATTAATAGAGAGATATCGCAAGTGCATTTTTGTCACACGCTAATAGCGGAATGAGTAATTTTGACATGTACGCCTAGCGCAAATTGAATGCTGCGACAATAGTGGATAACGGCTTCCGCTATTTGGGTTGACATAAGGGAAGGTATTAACGTGATACGATAATTTGACATTTGGGATGAAACATAAAGATAATTCATAGAACAGAAATTTTAGAAAGTAAAAATAGTGAATCACCTTCTTTTTTAGACTAAATTATAAATATTTCCACATTTCCCTCTTCTATAAATAAAAGTATTTTTGCTTCTTGAAGCATTGTGTATTGGTTTGTAATTTATATTTATAAGGAAAAGATTTTTTTTTTACTTTTTGGGTATATACCTACCTGTGGTTAGATTTTTGTTCTAGTAAGTGATTTTTTTTTATATTGAACATTTCTACTTATAACAATAGACTATAGGCACTTTAAATAGTTTCTGTGCATATACTGCTTAATAATGTAATAATCACAACCAAACAGTAAACATAGACAATTAGAATTTGTAGGTTACATTTATTGACAAACTTCACTTGTCAGAATTAAGGTAGTCGATTTTACTTTTGCCATAACTCTCTTGGGTGCTTGTGTTACAATAGTCCGTATCCACTATTTACGTCGTTAAACGTAATACCGTTTGCGCTTGCGATGTCTCTCTAATAGTGCAATGCCGAAAGAGGATGGTGGCCATTTTGAACAATTATAGGGAAAATTAAAAAATGTATGTTTGTTACTCTTTTAGTCTATATACTTTTTCATTTATCGTTTATTGTTATTATTCATATTATTAAGTTACAAATATTATATTCCATTGTTTAAACAGAGTCGGCTTCAGGAGCATGTGATGTTAAAAAATTAAAAAAATATAAATTACTACTTTATTTGAGAACTAAAGGATATGAATATATATCATTTTATTGGTATTTTGAAGAGCTATTTAATATACAGAGTGGGCCCTGTATGCTTGCATTGGGAAAAGTGAGTGGAGGTGGAAAACTGTAATTTCTAAACTCAATCGTTAACAAACTTCAGGAAAATGAATTATTAGGAAAAATAATATTGTGGGGGTAATTATAAGTCGGCTGTCATAAAGTAAAAAAAAATAGAATAATATTTAAAAAAGTAAAACTAATATGGCATCAGAATTGACAGATGGAATGTATGTATTTGGGGTTGTATAATCCAAAAATGTTCAAATATACAGGGTGTTCTATTTAAATTTTCATTTACATTTTCATAACGAGCTTACACTATCTATATAATAGAAGCTACCCACACGATTTTAATATAGGTATAGATGCATAACAAGAGAGATTTAATTTTTTTAATAAAAAATTGACAGATGCAGACCTTTATTGGAAATATCCTCAATATACCAAATAAAAAAAACATATTGCCGGGTTGATTGGTAGGACGATCAAGGTAATTGGTGTCATGTCGAAAGATTCTTTTTTTGTACACAGGGTTGTCAAAAAAATTATGAAAACTTCCTGTTCAAAAATGTTAAATATCTTCATTTTTTTAAATTAAACTACAATATTTTTATTCTTTGACTTAATTCTAAGGCCGAAAATAAGGGCAATTTATGTTCACTTCCCTATACCCAATCTTAAGCGTGTTTGAGATATCAACACGTATTTAAAAATAATAATGATTTCATTTTTATTATTGCATATACGTAGGCCGTGTTATTTATTCTTTTATTTCAGCAAGCTGGTTATTTACATGTCATAATTGAATAGTATTATTTATCATTATTTGAAATCAATCGCATCGTATAGTGATAGAAACTGCTCGTTTGGAATGAAACAATGAAGATTATCTAGATTTACTTTTAATTCATTATTTGCTACAATATATCCAGATCGACCACGACCCAGTCCTGACTCAGTGAAGAGAATATTAAACAATTTAACAAAATTTGGTTGTTATCAAGCAAAAGTTAAGAGAGTGAAGCCTTTTATTGCTAATAATGATAATTAAATCAATGTTCTTGGATACTATGCTGCTTATCGCGAAGGGCCATTACGTTGTGGCGCGAGAGATGTAGGTGTACCAATGGAATCTGTTCAACGAATTTAAAAAAAAACATAAGTTTCATTCCTCCTCTTTTAATCCAGTTCAAAGTTTAAAAGAAACAGAGTATAATAAAAGAATAGAATTTGTGTTGGTAAAATGTGAAGAAGATAATAAATATTATATCGTGCGATGAATAAAAATTTACGAAAAACAGAATGTTTCATAGGCACAATTCGCATTACTGGAGCGAAAAAAATCAACACTTAACAAGGGTACGTGGTTTTAGTTTAAAGTCTTTTATGCGATCAGAGAAAACCAGGTTGTAGTTTTTCACTTTTATGATGAAAACTTAAATGGTCAGAGAAATTGTGGTAACATTATTTTGAATTATTTTATTTTCTAAAAATTACTTCTTTGGGTCAGATATGTCTTGACATATTGAGAGAATTAAAAAAAATTAGATCGTTTATCACCGCGTGAATTTAGAAAAATCTTTTTCTTTCACGATGGAACTCCTCCTCACTGTTATAGAATGGTGAACCAATTTTTAAATGAGACTATTAAAGATAGGCGGATAGCTAACAATAGATCTTTTCGGTGGCCTCCTCGATCACCAGATTTTTCTACATGGGGCTACATAAAAATGAAGTGTATTCCCATCCCCAAACAAAAAAAGAAGATTGTGAACGTAGAGTTCTCAATGCATTCAATTCTCTCCCTGCTATGATTATGCGAGCAACAAACGAAGGTGTGATAAAAAGGATTACTAAATGCTTGGAGGTTCACGGACGAAATTTTGAACACTTGTTATAAGTTCTTGTCATTTGTGATACTTATAATAAGCACGATCTATTTTTATCACTGTACGATGCGATTGACTTCAAATAATGACAATTATTACTATTTACTAATTACACGTAAATACACAGCCTGCTAAAATAAAAGAATAAATAACATGTCCTACGCCTACGCAATAATAAGGTTGAAATAATGAATATTTTTAATACATGTTTATATCTCAAAAAAGCTTAAGATTGAGCCTAGGGAAGTGAACATAAACTGCCCTTATTTTCGGCCTTAGAATTAATTAAAAGAATAAAAATATGTTACTGTTTAAATGAAACTTACTGTTCCTAGATAATTCCACAATATATTGAAAAAATGTTAAAAATTCTAAGAAATTTGAATATTTAACATTTTTTCAATATATTGTGGAATTATCTAGGAACAGTAAGTTTCATTTAAACAGTAATACGAGTATATTCCAGGAAGTAAGGATCGAGACAGTTAATTTCAATAAAAATATGGTTGATCCCATTAAAAAATCGAAGATATTAAACATTTTTGAACTTGAACTTCTCATCATTTTTTTAACACCCCTGTATACAAAAAAGAAGTTTTCGGCATGTCACCAATTACCTTGATCATCCTACCAATCAAACCGACAAAATGTTTTTTATTTCTATATTGGGGATGTTCACACAGAATGTTCAAATGTGTGCACCTGTCAATTTTTATTAAAAAAATTAATATCTCGATAAATATAAATTTTACATGTAGAGTACTGCACACAAAGTGACATTAAAATTCAAAGTAGAATCCTAAAAGTTAATAATCTACAGGGTGTTACGTTTAAAATAACAAAGTTGTCGTTCACTTCCTATATAATCGGAAGCGGCATGTCTGTCAAAATATTTTCAATAAATTTGCCGTAACCTGTTATGCATCTATACCAATTTTTGTCAAAATCGTGTCAGTAGTTCCTAATATAGTGTAAGCTCGTCGTGAAACAGGCTGTGTATCACTTCCAAAAAGCCATGTTTATCATTTTAAATATCCTAATGAATTAAGATAAGGTACCTGATAAACTCGTCTTCTAAAACGTGTAAAGCCTATAAATATATTTACTTCAGCAAGGAGTACCATAAATAATTTTCTAAAAAGAATTATTAAAATTATAGCTACATAATCAATTTGAAGAGTCTTTAGTTGTTCTTAGACTTTCTACTAAACATCCAAATAATTTTATTGATTGACGTTGTCAGCACAGAGTAATATGAACAGTAAACTATCATTTTTATTAGTAGCTTTCTATTATTCTGGTAAAAAATTATAAGAATAAAGCAGAACTGCAATAAAAAACATTATTATGAATGATAGTATTTGAAATAAAAATAAATAATATATACAAAGGAGGGTGAACAGGAGAGAGTAATTTATTTAAAATTTTAGGAAGATGTTACATTTTACAAGGTAACCATTTGTTTTCAATTAATACTCTTAACGAAACCACGAATATATTAGTTCTGCAAAGATCAGAAAATCATTAGTTCATATTAGTGTTTTTAAATGAAACTCAAGGTCTCTAGTTAATTCCACAATATAATACAAGTTATTGAAAATTCTAAGAAATTGACAATTGTTTCGATAAATCAATATCATCGTCAGAATGACAGAAGTTACATTTCATTTTATGCCTACCTGATGTTTAGTAGTTATATTTTTTTGGCTAGACCAAGAAGTAACCTAACTTGTGATTGGCTTAATATATGTTTATAGAAAAAAGAAGAAGATGTGATATTACAAATATTGAAGCTTAGATATTATTAGCCCTATGGTGATATCCTGGATATCATTTTTCCAATTAAGATCAGTATAACTGTGCAATGATATAGAAAACCAGGAAAACTATATCTGCTGATCTTTACAATTATCACTTAAGAAGACAGTTTATTAGTGGAGAATTCCCTAGATTTAACTGTTCATTGACAACTTCATATTGTGGGTTTCTTAAATGTCTTCTAATTTCCAGTTCTTCAAGGAAATCCAGTTCTTGTTTCTTTTCACAGATATGCAGCACTTCTAGTTCTGTGTTAGGTGTCAATGAATGATTGGTGTCAAGTAAATGTTTTGCGTAGTGAGATTTATCTGGTTGTTTTAATCTGTAAGCTCGTAAGTGCTCACTGTATCGTATTTCAAAATTCCTAAGGGTCTGACCCAAATAGACAGCATTACATTCTGGACATTTGAGTTTATATATACCGGACTTCTTTAATAGTGGTATTTTTGTTTTTACATTTAACAATTTTGTACTAACGTTACTTTCTGTTTTAAAAGAAATTGTTGCATTCGTTGCTGAAGATATTATCTTTGAAATATTATTAGAAATATTTCCTGCATATGTGATGGTTTTATAAGTTTTAATTTCATCAGCTTGTTTAGGATATATTAGTTGTAATGCCACTTTTTTCTCTTTTTTACTAATTAGTTTATTTATCATATCTAATGGATAACCGTTAGATGTTGCTATTTGTCTAATTGTATTAATCTCTCTATCAAAATTACATTTGTTCATAGGAACTGAAAAAGCTCTATGTATCATTGAATTATATGCTGCTAGTCTGTGTGAGACAGGGTGGTTAGAATTGAATGGAATTGTCACATCAGTCTGTGTTGGTTTTCGGTAAATTGAATAATCAAGTACATCATTAACTCTTTGAATTTTTAAATCAAGAAAATTGATTGAGCTATTTTCTTCAATTTCTAATGTAAATTTAATTTTCGGGTGTAAATTATTGATGTGGTTGAAAAACACATCTAATTGTCGCTCACTACCCATAAAACAAGCTAATATGTCATCTACATATCTATACCAAAATAAAATATTTTTCGAAATATTACTTTCAAAGATCTTTCTTTCTAAATTGTCCATAAAAATGTTTGCTAAAATAGGTGATATAGGGCTTCCCATTGGTAAACCTTCATTTTGAATATATATCTTATTGTCAAAAGTGAAATAATTCTGATTAATGCATACATCAAATAAATTAAGTATATCTGATATTATTCCTGGATTAATATTTTTATCTTCTAGTAATTTTCTCACAAGTATTAGACATTCTTTAGGAGGAATTTTAGTAAACATATTAGTTACATCGAACGATATGAGTTTATAGTTATCTTGCAAGTGGATTGATTTCAACTTTTTGATTAGTTCTATTGAATTTCTAATTGAGTACTGAGATTCATATCCGTAAGTATTGAGTATATTGTTGAGCTTTTTTGCCAATATATTATTAGGAGCATTAACATAAGAGACTACAGGTCTAATTGGTTTCGTTATTTTATGTAATTTAACTGTTCCATATAATTGTGGACAATGAGGATTCTTATGTATGATAGACCTCTTTTCGTAATCATTAAAAAGATAATTTGAATTATTAACAATATCCCTTACATTATTAGAAAACTTCTTTGTTGGGTCTGCTTTAAGAACTTTTACATCGCTGGATTCTATAAAGTTATATACTTTGGATTTGTAATTTTCAGTCGTCAAAATGACAGTAGCATTCCCCTTATCGGATTTTGTAACTGTTAGGTTATGATTCTCTATCTTCTGTTTTATTGCGTTTAAAACTGAAATGTCATTTTTTGTTTGACGTTTAACTTTTGAAGGTTCAATATTTTTGATTAAATTGGCAATTTTTAATTTCTCATAAAGAAAATTATTTGAATTAGATTTTAAAGCTATTTCTGACTCTGTAGCTATAATTTGTTTAATATTATTCGTAAATTTAGGTGGTATGCTGTACTTTAAACCTTTATTTAAAAATTCTATTTCACTATTTGTAAAATTAGTGTCTGAAAGGTTTTCAAATCGTGGTGCAAAGTGTGTTGGTATGTAGGTACTTACAGTTTCATGATGTTTTGAGTATTGAATTTTATGTTGTGTGTGTTCAAGATTCTGTAGCTTCTTTTCTTGTTTCTTAAATTTCATATGCTTCATAGTGCTGATATTTTCTCTAATTTTGTCATCCAAACAGTCAAATTCTACTGGATGTAATTGGAATGTGAGTTCTGAATGTACAACTTTTATGTAGTTGTCTAAGGAGTCTCTAACTTTGAACCATTTCTTACATTCAGATTTTATCCAAACTCGTTGAGCACATTTTATAGCTTTTTGTGCTTGTGGTGTTTTAGTGTGACATTTTATATTCACATAATTTGGTATTACCTTTTTTCTAAGGCATTCTTGGTTAAACCAAATGTTTTGTGATGCTTTGTAACGTTTTTGTAGTAACTTCTGGTACAGTCGGGTCAAATCTTCTCTCGAAGATTTTTTAATGAAATTGACTGTCTCGACCCTTACTTCGTGGAATATGCTCATATTAGTGTTTTTAAATGAAACTCAAGGTCTCTAGTTAATTCCACAATATAATACAAGTTATTGAAAATTCTAAGAAATTGACAATTGTTTCGATAAATCAATATCATCGTCAGAATGACAGAAGTTACATTTCATTTTATGCCTACCTGATGTTTAGTAGTTATATTTTTTTGGCTAGACCAAGAAGTAACCTAACTTGTGATTGGCTTAATATATGTTTATAGAAAAAAGAAGAAGATGTGATATTACAAATATTGAAGCTTAGATATTATTAGCCCTATGGTGATATCCTGGATATCATTTTTCCAATTAAGATCAGTATAACTGTGCAATGATATAGAAAACCAGGAAAACTATATCTGCTGATCTTTACAATTATCACTTAAGAAGACAGTTTATTAGTGGAGAATTCCCTAGATTTAACTGTTCATTGACAACTTCATATTGTGGGTTTCTTAAATGTCTTCTAATTTCCAGTTCTTCAAGGAAATCCAGTTCTTGTTTCTTTTCACAGATATGCAGCACTTCTAGTTCTGTGTTAGGTGTCAATGAATGATTGGTGTCAAGTAAATGTTTTGCGTAGTGAGATTTATCTGGTTGTTTTAATCTGTAAGCTCGTAAGTGCTCACTGTATCGTATTTCAAAATTCCTAAGGGTCTGACCCAAATAGACAGCATTACATTCTGGACATTTGAGTTTATATATACCGGACTTCTTTAATAGTGGTATTTTTGTTTTTACATTTAACAATTTTGTACTAACGTTACTTTCTGTTTTAAAAGAAATTGTTGCATTCGTTGCTGAAGATATTATCTTTGAAATATTATTAGAAATATTTCCTGCATATGTGATGGTTTTATAAGTTTTAATTTCATCAGCTTGTTTAGGATATATTAGTTGTAATGCCACTTTTTTCTCTTTTTTACTAATTAGTTTATTTATCATATCTAATGGATAACCGTTAGATGTTGCTATTTGTCTAATTGTATTAATCTCTCTATCAAAATTACATTTGTTCATAGGAACTGAAAAAGCTCTATGTATCATTGAATTATATGCTGCTAGTCTGTGTGAGACAGGGTGGTTAGAATTGAATGGAATTGTCACATCAGTCTGTGTTGGTTTTCGGTAAATTGAATAATCAAGTACATCATTAACTCTTTGAATTTTTAAATCAAGAAAATTGATTGAGCTATTTTCTTCAATTTCTAATGTAAATTTAATTTTCGGGTGTAAATTATTGATGTGGTTGAAAAACACATCTAATTGTCGCTCACTACCCATAAAACAAGCTAATATGTCATCTACATATCTATACCAAAATAAAATATTTTTCGAAATATTACTTTCAAAGATCTTTCTTTCTAAATTGTCCATAAAAATGTTTGCTAAAATAGGTGATATAGGGCTTCCCATTGGTAAACCTTCATTTTGAATATATATCTTATTGTCAAAAGTGAAATAATTCTGATTAATGCATACATCAAATAAATTAAGTATATCTGATATTATTCCTGGATTAATATTTTTATCTTCTAGTAATTTTCTCACAAGTATTAGACATTCTTTAGGAGGAATTTTAGTAAACATATTAGTTACATCGAACGATATGAGTTTATAGTTATCTTGCAAGTGGATTGATTTCAACTTTTTGATTAGTTCTATTGAATTTCTAATTGAGTACTGAGATTCATATCCGTAAGTATTGAGTATATTGTTGAGCTTTTTTGCCAATATATTATTAGGAGCATTAACATAAGAGACTACAGGTCTAATTGGTTTCGTTATTTTATGTAATTTAACTGTTCCATATAATTGTGGACAATGAGGATTCTTATGTATGATAGACCTCTTTTCGTAATCATTAAAAAGATAATTTGAATTATTAACAATATCCCTTACATTATTAGAAAACTTCTTTGTTGGGTCTGCTTTAAGAACTTTTACATCGCTGGATTCTATAAAGTTATATACTTTGGATTTGTAATTTTCAGTCGTCAAAATGACAGTAGCATTCCCCTTATCGTATTTTGTAACTGTTAGGTTATGATTCTCTATCTTCTGTTTTATTGCGTTTAAAACTGAAATGTCATTTTTTGTTTGACGTTTAACTTTTGAAGGTTCAATATTTTTGATTAAATTGGCAATTTTTAATTTCTCATAAAGAAAATTATTTGAATTAGATTTTAAAGCTATTTCTGACTCTGTAGCTATAATTTGTTTAATATTATTCGTAAATTTAGGTGGTATGCTGTACTTTAAACCTTTATTTAAAAATTCTATTTCACTATTTGTAAAATTAGTGTCTGAAAGGTTTTCAAATCGTGGTGCAAAGTGTGTTGGTATGTAGGTACTTACAGTTTCATGATGTTTTGAGTATTGAATTTTATGTTGTGTGTGTTCAAGATTCTGTAGCTTCTTTTCTTGTTTCTTAAATTTCATATGCTTCATAGTGCTGATATTTTCTCTAATTTTGTCATCCAAACAGTCAAATTCTACTGGATGTAATTGGAATGTGAGTTCTGAATGTACAACTTTTATGTAGTTGTCTAAGGAGTCTCTAACTTTGAACCATTTCTTACATTCAGATTTTATCCAAACTCGTTGAGCACATTTTATAGCTTTTTGTGCTTGTGGTGTTTTAGTGTGACATTTTATATTCACATAATTTGGTATTACCTTTTTTCTAAGGCATTCTTGGTTAAACCAAATGTTTTGTGATGCTTTGTAACGTTTTTGTAGTAACTTCTGGTACAGTCGGGTCAAATCTTCTCTCGAAGATTTTTTAATGAAATTGACTGTCTCGACCCTTACTTCGTGGAATATGCTCATATTAGTGTTTTTAAATGAAACTCAAGGTCTCTAGTTAATTCCACAATATAATACAAGTTATTGAAAATTCTAAGAAATTGACAATTGTTTCGATAAATCAATATCATCGTCAGAATGACAGAAGTTACATTTCATTTTATGCCTACCTGATGTTTAGTAGTTATATTTTTTTGGCTAGACCAAGAAGTAACCTAACTTGTGATTGGCTTAATATATGTTTATAGAAAAAAGAAGAAGATGTGATATTACAAATATTGAAGCTTAGATATTATTAGCCCTATGGTGATATCCTGGATATCATTTTTCCAATTAAGATCAGTATAACTGTGCAATGATATAGAAAACCAGGAAAACTATATCTGCTGATCTTTACAATTATCACTTAAGAAGACAGTTTATTAGTGGAGAATTCCCTAGATTTAACTGTTCATTGACAACTTCATATTGTGGGTTTCTTAAATGTCTTCTAATTTCCAGTTCTTCAAGGAAATCCAGTTCTTGTTTCTTTTCACAGATATGCAGCACTTCTAGTTCTGTGTTAGGTGTCAATGAATGATTGGTGTCAAGTAAATGTTTTGCGTAGTGAGATTTATCTGGTTGTTTTAATCTGTAAGCTCGTAAGTGCTCACTGTATCGTATTTCAAAATTCCTAAGGGTCTGACCCAAATAGACAGCATTACATTCTGGACATTTGAGTTTATATATACCGGACTTCTTTAATAGTGGTATTTTTGTTTTTACATTTAACAATTTTGTACTAACGTTACTTTCTGTTTTAAAAGAAATTGTTGCATTCGTTGCTGAAGATATTATCTTTGAAATATTATTAGAAATATTTCCTGCATATGTGATGGTTTTATAAGTTTTAATTTCATCAGCTTGTTTAGGATATATTAGTTGTAATGCCACTTTTTTCTCTTTTTTACTAATTAGTTTATTTATCATATCTAATGGATAACCGTTAGATGTTGCTATTTGTCTAATTGTATTAATCTCTCTATCAAAATTACATTTGTTCATAGGAACTGAAAAAGCTCTATGTATCATTGAATTATATGCTGCTAGTCTGTGTGAGACAGGGTGGTTAGAATTGAATGGAATTGTCACATCAGTCTGTGTTGGTTTTCGGTAAATTGAATAATCAAGTACATCATTAACTCTTTGAATTTTTAAATCAAGAAAATTGATTGAGCTATTTTCTTCAATTTCTAATGTAAATTTAATTTTCGGGTGTAAATTATTGATGTGGTTGAAAAACACATCTAATTGTCGCTCACTACCCATAAAACAAGCTAATATGTCATCTACATATCTATACCAAAATAAAATATTTTTCGAAATATTACTTTCAAAGATCTTTCTTTCTAAATTGTCCATAAAAATGTTTGCTAAAATAGGTGATATAGGGCTTCCCATTGGTAAACCTTCATTTTGAATATATATCTTATTGTCAAAAGTGAAATAATTCTGATTAATGCATACATCAAATAAATTAAGTATATCTGATATTATTCCTGGATTAATATTTTTATCTTCTAGTAATTTTCTCACAAGTATTAGACATTCTTTAGGAGGAATTTTAGTAAACATATTAGTTACATCGAACGATATGAGTTTATAGTTATCTTGCAAGTGGATTGATTTCAACTTTTTGATTAGTTCTATTGAATTTCTAATTGAGTACTGAGATTCATATCCGTAAGTATTGAGTATATTGTTGAGCTTTTTTGCCAATATATTATTAGGAGCATTAACATAAGAGACTACAGGTCTAATTGGTTTCGTTATTTTATGTAATTTAACTGTTCCATATAATTGTGGACAATGAGGATTCTTATGTATGATAGACCTCTTTTCGTAATCATTAAAAAGATAATTTGAATTATTAACAATATCCCTTACATTATTAGAAAACTTCTTTGTTGGGTCTGCTTTAAGAACTTTTACATCGCTGGATTCTATAAAGTTATATACTTTGGATTTGTAATTTTCAGTCGTCAAAATGACAGTAGCATTCCCCTTATCGTATTTTGTAACTGTTAGGTTATGATTCTCTATCTTCTGTTTTATTGCGTTTAAAACTGAAATGTCATTTTTTGTTTGACGTTTAACTTTTGAAGGTTCAATATTTTTGATTAAATTGGCAATTTTTAATTTCTCATAAAGAAAATTATTTGAATTAGATTTTAAAGCTATTTCTGACTCTGTAGCTATAATTTGTTTAATATTATTCGTAAATTTAGGTGGTATGCTGTACTTTAAACCTTTATTTAAAAATTCTATTTCACTATTTGTAAAATTAGTGTCTGAAAGGTTTTCAAATCGTGGTGCAAAGTGTGTTGGTATGTAGGTACTTACAGTTTCATGATGTTTTGAGTATTGAATTTTATGTTGTGTGTGTTCAAGATTCTGTAGCTTCTTTTCTTGTTTCTTAAATTTCATATGCTTCATAGTGCTGATATTTTCTCTAATTTTGTCATCCAAACAGTCAAATTCTACTGGATGTAATTGGAATGTGAGTTCTGAATGTACAACTTTTATGTAGTTGTCTAAGGAGTCTCTAACTTTGAACCATTTCTTACATTCAGATTTTATCCAAACTCGTTGAGCACATTTTATAGCTTTTTGTGCTTGTGGTGTTTTAGTGTGACATTTTATATTCACATAATTTGGTATTACCTTTTTTCTAAGGCATTCTTGGTTAAACCAAATGTTTTGTGATGCTTTGTAACGTTTTTGTAGTAACTTCTGGTACAGTCGGGTCAAATCTTCTCTCGAAGATTTTTTAATGAAATTGACTGTCTCGACCCTTACTTCGTGGAATATGCTCATATTAGTGTTTTTAAATGAAACTCAAGGTCTCTAGTTAATTCCACAATATAATACAAGTTATTGAAAATTCTAAGAAATTGACAATTGTTTCGATAAATCAATATCATCGTCAGAATGACAGAAGTTACATTTCATTTTATGCCTACCTGATGTTTAGTAGTTATATTTTTTTGGCTAGACCAAGAAGTAACCTAACTTGTGATTGGCTTAATATATGTTTATAGAAAAAAGAAGAAGATGTGATATTACAAATATTGAAGCTTAGATATTATTAGCCCTATGGTGATATCCTGGATATCATTTTTCCAATTAAGATCAGTATAACTGTGCAATGATATAGAAAACCAGGAAAACTATATCTGCTGATCTTTACAATTATCACTTAAGAAGACAGTTTATTAGTGGAGAATTCCCTAGATTTAACTGTTCATTGACAACTTCATATTGTGGGTTTCTTAAATGTCTTCTAATTTCCAGTTCTTCAAGGAAATCCAGTTCTTGTTTCTTTTCACAGATATGCAGCACTTCTAGTTCTGTGTTAGGTGTCAATGAATGATTGGTGTCAAGTAAATGTTTTGCGTAGTGAGATTTATCTGGTTGTTTTAATCTGTAAGCTCGTAAGTGCTCACTGTATCGTATTTCAAAATTCCTAAGGGTCTGACCCAAATAGACAGCATTACATTCTGGACATTTGAGTTTATATATACCGGACTTCTTTAATAGTGGTATTTTTGTTTTTACATTTAACAATTTTGTACTAACGTTACTTTCTGTTTTAAAAGAAATTGTTGCATTCGTTGCTGAAGATATTATCTTTGAAATATTATTAGAAATATTTCCTGCATATGTGATGGTTTTATAAGTTTTAATTTCATCAGCTTGTTTAGGATATATTAGTTGTAATGCCACTTTTTTCTCTTTTTTACTAATTAGTTTATTTATCATATCTAATGGATAACCGTTAGATGTTGCTATTTGTCTAATTGTATTAATCTCTCTATCAAAATTACATTTGTTCATAGGAACTGAAAAAGCTCTATGTATCATTGAATTATATGCTGCTAGTCTGTGTGAGACAGGGTGGTTAGAATTGAATGGAATTGTCACATCAGTCTGTGTTGGTTTTCGGTAAATTGAATAATCAAGTACATCATTAACTCTTTGAATTTTTAAATCAAGAAAATTGATTGAGCTATTTTCTTCAATTTCTAATGTAAATTTAATTTTCGGGTGTAAATTATTGATGTGGTTGAAAAACACATCTAATTGTCGCTCACTACCCATAAAACAAGCTAATATGTCATCTACATATCTATACCAAAATAAAATATTTTTCGAAATATTACTTTCAAAGATCTTTCTTTCTAAATTGTCCATAAAAATGTTTGCTAAAATAGGTGATATAGGGCTTCCCATTGGTAAACCTTCATTTTGAATATATATCTTATTGTCAAAAGTGAAATAATTCTGATTAATGCATACATCAAATAAATTAAGTATATCTGATATTATTCCTGGATTAATATTTTTATCTTCTAGTAATTTTCTCACAAGTATTAGACATTCTTTAGGAGGAATTTTAGTAAACATATTAGTTACATCGAACGATATGAGTTTATAGTTATCTTGCAAGTGGATTGATTTCAACTTTTTGATTAGTTCTATTGAATTTCTAATTGAGTACTGAGATTCATATCCGTAAGTATTGAGTATATTGTTGAGCTTTTTTGCCAATATATTATTAGGAGCATTAACATAAGAGACTACAGGTCTAATTGGTTTCGTTATTTTATGTAATTTAACTGTTCCATATAATTGTGGACAATGAGGATTCTTATGTATGATAGACCTCTTTTCGTAATCATTAAAAAGATAATTTGAATTATTAACAATATCCCTTACATTATTAGAAAACTTCTTTGTTGGGTCTGCTTTAAGAACTTTTACATCGCTGGATTCTATAAAGTTATATACTTTGGATTTGTAATTTTCAGTCGTCAAAATGACAGTAGCATTCCCCTTATCGGATTTTGTAACTGTTAGGTTATGATTCTCTATCTTCTGTTTTATTGCGTTTAAAACTGAAATGTCATTTTTTGTTTGACGTTTAACTTTTGAAGGTTCAATATTTTTGATTAAATTGGCAATTTTTAATTTCTCATAAAGAAAATTATTTGAATTAGATTTTAAAGCTATTTCTGACTCTGTAGCTATAATTTGTTTAATATTATTCGTAAATTTAGGTGGTATGCTGTACTTTAAACCTTTATTTAAAAATTCTATTTCACTATTTGTAAAATTAGTGTCTGAAAGGTTTTCAAATCGTGGTGCAAAGTGTGTTGGTATGTAGGTACTTACAGTTTCATGATGTTTTGAGTATTGAATTTTATGTTGTGTGTGTTCAAGATTCTGTAGCTTCTTTTCTTGTTTCTTAAATTTCATATGCTTCATAGTGCTGATATTTTCTCTAATTTTGTCATCCAAACAGTCAAATTCTACTGGATGTAATTGGAATGTGAGTTCTGAATGTACAACTTTTATGTAGTTGTCTAAGGAGTCTCTAACTTTGAACCATTTCTTACATTCAGATTTTATCCAAACTCGTTGAGCACATTTTATAGCTTTTTGTGCTTGTGGTGTTTTAGTGTGACATTTTATATTCACATAATTTGGTATTACCTTTTTTCTAAGGCATTCTTGGTTAAACCAAATGTTTTGTGATGCTTTGTAACGTTTTTGTAGTAACTTCTGGTACAGTCGGGTCAAATCTTCTCTCGAAGATTTTTTAATGAAATTGACTGTCTCGACCCTTACTTCGTGGAATATGCTCATATTAGTGTTTTTAAATGAAACTCAAGGTCTCTAGTTAATTCCACAATATAATACAAGTTATTGAAAATTCTAAGAAATTGACAATTGTTTCGATAAATCAATATCATCGTCAGAATGACAGAAGTTACATTTCATTTTATGCCTACCTGATGTTTAGTAGTTATATTTTTTTGGCTAGACCAAGAAGTAACCTAACTTGTGATTGGCTTAATATATGTTTATAGAAAAAAGAAGAAGATGTGATATTACAAATATTGAAGCTTAGATATTATTAGCCCTATGGTGATATCCTGGATATCATTTTTCCAATTAAGATCAGTATAACTGTGCAATGATATAGAAAACCAGGAAAACTATATCTGCTGATCTTTACAATTATCACTTAAGAAGACAGTTTATTAGTGGAGAATTCCCTAGATTTAACTGTTCATTGACAACTTCATATTGTGGGTTTCTTAAATGTCTTCTAATTTCCAGTTCTTCAAGGAAATCCAGTTCTTGTTTCTTTTCACAGATATGCAGCACTTCTAGTTCTGTGTTAGGTGTCAATGAATGATTGGTGTCAAGTAAATGTTTTGCGTAGTGAGATTTATCTGGTTGTTTTAATCTGTAAGCTCGTAAGTGCTCACTGTATCGTATTTCAAAATTCCTAAGGGTCTGACCCAAATAGACAGCATTACATTCTGGACATTTGCGTTTATATATACCGGACTTCTTTAATAGTGGTATTTTTGTTTTTACATTTAACAATTTTGTACTAACGTTACTTTCTGTTTTAAAAGAAATTGTTGCATTCGTTGCTGAAGATATTATCTTTGAAATATTATTAGAAATATTTCCTGCATATGTGATGGTTTTATAAGTTTTAATTTCATCAGCTTGTTTAGGATATATTAGTTGTAATGCCACTTTTTTCTCTTTTTTACTAATTAGTTTATTTATCATATCTAATGGATAACCGTTAGATGTTGCTATTTGTCTAATTGTATTAATCTCTCTATCAAAATTACATTTGTTCATAGGAACTGAAAAAGCTCTATGTATCATTGAATTATATGCTGCTAGTCTGTGTGAGACAGGGTGGTTAGAATTGAATGGAATTGTCACATCAGTCTGTGTTGGTTTTCGGTAAATTGAATAATCAAGTACATCATTAACTCTTTGAATTTTTAAATCAAGAAAATTGATTGAGCTATTTTCTTCAATTTCTAATGTAAATTTAATTTTCGGGTGTAAATTATTGATGTGGTTGAAAAACACATCTAATTGTCGCTCACTACCCATAAAACAAGCTAATATGTCATCTACATATCTATACCAAAATAAAATATTTTTCGAAATATTACTTTCAAAGATCTTTCTTTCTAAATTGTCCATAAAAATGTTTGCTAAAATAGGTGATATAGGGCTTCCCATTGGTAAACCTTCATTTTGAATATATATCTTATTGTCAAAAGTGAAATAATTCTGATTAATGCATACATCAAATAAATTAAGTATATCTGATATTATTCCTGGATTAATATTTTTATCTTCTAGTAATTTTCTCACAAGTATTAGACATTCTTTAGGAGGAATTTTAGTAAACATATTAGTTACATCGAACGATATGAGTTTATAGTTATCTTGCAAGTGGATTGATTTCAACTTTTTGATTAGTTCTATTGAATTTCTAATTGAGTACTGAGATTCATATCCGTAAGTATTGAGTATATTGTTGAGCTTTTTTGCCAATATATTATTAGGAGCATTAACATAAGAGACTACAGGTCTAATTGGTTTCGTTATTTTATGTAATTTAACTGTTCCATATAATTGTGGACAATGAGGATTCTTATGTATGATAGACCTCTTTTCGTAATCATTAAAAAGATAATTTGAATTATTAACAATATCCCTTACATTATTAGAAAACTTCTTTGTTGGGTCTGCTTTAAGAACTTTTACATCGCTGGATTCTATAAAGTTATATACTTTGGATTTGTAATTTTCAGTCGTCAAAATGACAGTAGCATTCCCCTTATCGGATTTTGTAACTGTTAGGTTATGATTCTCTATCTTCTGTTTTATTGCGTTTAAAACTGAAATGTCATTTTTTGTTTGACGTTTAACTTTTGAAGGTTCAATATTTTTGATTAAATTGGCAATTTTTAATTTCTCATAAAGAAAATTATTTGAATTAGATTTTAAAGCTATTTCTGACTCTGTAGCTATAATTTGTTTAATATTATTCGTAAATTTAGGTGGTATGCTGTACTTTAAACCTTTATTTAAAAATTCTATTTCACTATTTGTAAAATTAGTGTCTGAAAGGTTTTCAAATCGTGGTGCAAAGTGTGTTGGTATGTAGGTACTTACAGTTTCATGATGTTTTGAGTATTGAATTTTATGTTGTGTGTGTTCAAGATTCTGTAGCTTCTTTTCTTGTTTCTTAAATTTCATATGCTTCATAGTGCTGATATTTTCTCTAATTTTGTCATCCAAACAGTCAAATTCTACTGGATGTAATTGGAATGTGAGTTCTGAATGTACAACTTTTATGTAGTTGTCTAAGGAGTCTCTAACTTTGAACCATTTCTTACATTCAGATTTTATCCAAACTCGTTGAGCACATTTTATAGCTTTTTGTGCTTGTGGTGTTTTAGTGTGACATTTTATATTCACATAATTTGGTATTACCTTTTTTCTAAGGCATTCTTGGTTAAACCAAATGTTTTGTGATGCTTTGTAACGTTTTTGTAGTAACTTCTGGTACAGTCGGGTCAAATCTTCTCTCGAAGATTTTTTAATGAAATTGACTGTCTCGACCCTTACTTCGTGGAATATGCTCATATTAGTGTTTTTAAATGAAACTCAAGGTCTCTAGTTAATTCCACAATATAATACAAGTTATTGAAAATTCTAAGAAATTGACAATTGTTTCGATAAATCAATATCATCGTCAGAATGACAGAAGTTACATTTCATTTTATGCCTACCTGATGTTTAGTAGTTATATTTTTTTGGCTAGACCAAGAAGTAACCTAACTTGTGATTGGCTTAATATATGTTTATAGAAAAAAGAAGAAGATGTGATATTACAAATATTGAAGCTTAGATATTATTAGCCCTATGGTGATATCCTGGATATCATTTTTCCAATTAAGATCAGTATAACTGTGCAATGATATAGAAAACCAGGAAAACTATATCTGCTGATCTTTACAATTATCACTTAAGAAGACAGTTTATTAGTGGAGAATTCCCTAGATTTAACTGTTCATTGACAACTTCATATTGTGGGTTTCTTAAATGTCTTCTAATTTCCAGTTCTTCAAGGAAATCCAGTTCTTGTTTCTTTTCACAGATATGCAGCACTTCTAGTTCTGTGTTAGGTGTCAATGAATGATTGGTGTCAAGTAAATGTTTTGCGTAGTGAGATTTATCTGGTTGTTTTAATCTGTAAGCTCGTAAGTGCTCACTGTATCGTATTTCAAAATTCCTAAGGGTCTGACCCAAATAGACAGCATTACATTCTGGACATTTGAGTTTATATATACCGGACTTCTTTAATAGTGGTATTTTTGTTTTTACATTTAACAATTTTGTACTAACGTTACTTTCTGTTTTAAAAGAAATTGTTGCATTCGTTGCTGAAGATATTATCTTTGAAATATTATTAGAAATATTTCCTGCATATGTGATGGTTTTATAAGTTTTAATTTCATCAGCTTGTTTAGGATATATTAGTTGTAATGCCACTTTTTTCTCTTTTTTACTAATTAGTTTATTTATCATATCTAATGGATAACCGTTAGATGTTGCTATTTGTCTAATTGTATTAATCTCTCTATCAAAATTACATTTGTTCATAGGAACTGAAAAAGCTCTATGTATCATTGAATTATATGCTGCTAGTCTGTGTGAGACAGGGTGGTTAGAATTGAATGGAATTGTCACATCAGTCTGTGTTGGTTTTCGGTAAATTGAATAATCAAGTACATCATTAACTCTTTGAATTTTTAAATCAAGAAAATTGATTGAGCTATTTTCTTCAATTTCTAATGTAAATTTAATTTTCGGGTGTAAATTATTGATGTGGTTGAAAAACACATCTAATTGTCGCTCACTACCCATAAAACAAGCTAATATGTCATCTACATATCTATACCAAAATAAAATATTTTTCGAAATATTACTTTCAAAGATCTTTCTTTCTAAATTGTCCATAAAAATGTTTGCTAAAATAGGTGATATAGGGCTTCCCATTGGTAAACCTTCATTTTGAATATATATCTTATTGTCAAAAGTGAAATAATTCTGATTAATGCATACATCAAATAAATTAAGTATATCTGATATTATTCCTGGATTAATATTTTTATCTTCTAGTAATTTTCTCACAAGTATTAGACATTCTTTAGGAGGAATTTTAGTAAACATATTAGTTACATCGAACGATATGAGTTTATAGTTATCTTGCAAGTGGATTGATTTCAACTTTTTGATTAGTTCTATTGAATTTCTAATTGAGTACTGAGATTCATATCCGTAAGTATTGAGTATATTGTTGAGCTTTTTTGCCAATATATTATTAGGAGCATTAACATCAATAATTTACACCCGAAAATTAAATTTACATTAGAAATTGAAGAAAATAGCTCAATCAATTTTCTTGATTTAAAAATTCAAAGAGTTAATGATGTACTTGATTATTCAATTTACCGAAAACCAACACAGACTGATGTGACAATTCCATTCAATTCTAACCACCCTGTCTCACACAGACTAGCAGCATATAATTCAATGATACATAGAGCTTTTTCAGTTCCTATGAACAAATGTAATTTTGATAGAGAGATTAATACAATTAGACAAATAGCAACATCTAACGGTTATCCATTAGATATGATAAATAAACTAATTAGTAAAAAAGAGAAAAAAGTGGCATTACAACTAATATATCCTAAACAAGCTGATGAAATTAAAACTTATAAAACCATCACATATGCAGGAAATATTTCTAATAATATTTCAAAGATAATATCTTCAGCAACGAATGCAACAATTTCTTTTAAAACAGAAAGTAACGTTAGTACAAAATTGTTAAATGTAAAAACAAAAATACCACTATTAAAGAAGTCCGGTATATATAAACTCAAATGTCCAGAATGTAATGCTGTCTATTTGGGTCAGACCCTTAGGAATTTTGAAATACGATACAGTGAGCACTTACGAGCTTACAGATTAAAACAACCAGATAAATCTCACTACGCAAAACATTTACTTGACACCAATCATTCATTGACACCTAACACAGAACTAGAAGTGCTGCATATCTGTGAAAAGAAACAAGAACTGGATTTCCTTGAAGAACTGGAAATTAGAAGACATTTAAGAAACCCACAATATGAAGTTGTCAATGAACAGTTAAATCTAGGGAATTCTCCACTAATAAACTGTCTTCTTAAGTGATAATTGTAAAGATCAGCAGATATAGTTTTCCTGGTTTTCTATATCATTGCACAGTTATACTGATCTTAATTGGAAAAATGATATCCAGGATATCACCATAGGGCTAATAATATCTAAGCTTCAATATTTGTAATATCACATCTTCTTCTTTTTTCTATAAACATATATTAAGCCAATCACAAGTTAGGTTACTTCTTGGTCTAGCCAAAAAAATATAACTACTAAACATCAGGTAGGCATAAAATGAAATGTAACTTCTGTCATTCTGACGATGATATTGATTTATCGAAACAATTGTCAATTTCTTAGAATTTTCAATAACTTGTATTATATTGTGGAATTAACTAGAGACCTTGAGTTTCATTTAAAAACACTAATATGAGCATATTCCACGAAGTAAGGGTCGAGACAGTCAATTTCATTAAAAAATCTTCGAGAGAAGATTTGACCCGACTGTACCAGAAGTTACTACAAAAACGTTACAAAGCATCACAAAACATTTGGTTTAACCAAGAATGCCTTAGAAAAAAGGTAATACCAAATTATGTGAATATAAAATGTCACACTAAAACACCACAAGCACAAAAAGCTATAAAATGTGCTCAACGAGTTTGGATAAAATCTGAATGTAAGAAATGGTTCAAAGTTAGAGACTCCTTAGACAACTACATAAAAGTTGTACATTCAGAACTCACATTCCAATTACATCCAGTAGAATTTGACTGTTTGGATGACAAAATTAGAGAAAATATCAGCACTATGAAGCATATGAAATTTAAGAAACAAGAAAAGAAGCTACAGAATCTTGAACACACACAACATAAAATTCAATACTCAAAACATCATGAAACTGTAAGTACCTACATACCAACACACTTTGCACCACGATTTGAAAACCTTTCAGACACTAATTTTACAAATAGTGAAATAGAATTTTTAAATAAAGGTTTAAAGTACAGCATACCACCTAAATTTACGAATAATATTAAACAAATTATAGCTACAGAGTCAGAAATAGCTTTAAAATCTAATTCAAATAATTTTCTTTATGAGAAATTAAAAATTGCCAATTTAATCAAAAATATTGAACCTTCAAAAGTTAAACGTCAAACAAAAAATGACATTTCAGTTTTAAACGCAATAAAACAGAAGATAGAGAATCATAACCTAACAGTTACAAAATACGATAAGGGGAATGCTACTGTCATTTTGACGACTGAAAATTACAAATCCAAAGTATATAACTTTATAGAATCCAGCGATGTAAAAGTTCTTAAAGCAGACCCAACAAAGAAGTTTTCTAATAATGTAAGGGATATTGTTAATAATTCAAATTATCTTTTTAATGATTACGAAAAGAGGTCTATCATACATAAGAATCCTCATTGTCCACAATTATATGGAACAGTTAAATTACATAAAATAACGAAACCAATTAGACCTGTAGTCTCTTATGTTAATGCTCCTAATAATATATTGGCAAAAAAGCTCAACAATATACTCAATACTTACGGATATGAATCTCAGTACTCAATTAGAAATTCAATAGAACTAATCAAAAAGTTGAAATCAATCCACTTGCAAGATAACTATAAACTCATATCGTTCGATGTAACTAATATGTTTACTAAAATTCCTCCTAAAGAATGTCTAATACTTGTGAGAAAATTACTAGAAGATAAAAATATTAATCCAGGAATAATATCAGATATACTTAATTTATTTGATGTATGCATTAATCAGAATTATTTCACTTTTGACAATAAGATATATATTCAAAATGAAGGTTTACCAATGGGAAGCCCTATATCACCTATTTTAGCAAACATTTTTATGGACAATTTAGAAAGAAAGATCTTTGAAAGTAATATTTCGAAAAATATTTTATTTTGGTATAGATATGTAGATGACATATTAGCTTGTTTTATGGGTAGTGAGCGACAATTAGATGTGTTTTTCAACCACATCAATAATTTACACCCGAAAATTAAATTTACATTAGAAATTGAAGAAAATAGCTCAATCAATTTTCTTGATTTAAAAATTCAAAGAGTTAATGATGTACTTGATTATTCAATTTACCGAAAACCAACACAGACTGATGTGACAATTCCATTCAATTCTAACCACCCTGTCTCACACAGACTAGCAGCATATAATTCAATGATACATAGAGCTTTTTCAGTTCCTATGAACAAATGTAATTTTGATAGAGAGATTAATACAATTAGACAAATAGCAACATCTAACGGTTATCCATTAGATATGATAAATAAACTAATTAGTAAAAAAGAGAAAAAAGTGGCATTACAACTAATATATCCTAAACAAGCTGATGAAATTAAAACTTATAAAACCATCACATATGCAGGAAATATTTCTAATAATATTTCAAAGATAATATCTTCAGCAACGAATGCAACAATTTCTTTTAAAACAGAAAGTAACGTTAGTACAAAATTGTTAAATGTAAAAACAAAAATACCACTATTAAAGAAGTCCGGTATATATAAACTCAAATGTCCAGAATGTAATGCTGTCTATTTGGGTCAGACCCTTAGGAATTTTGAAATACGATACAGTGAGCACTTACGAGCTTACAGATTAAAACAACCAGATAAATCTCACTACGCAAAACATTTACTTGACACCAATCATTCATTGACACCTAACACAGAACTAGAAGTGCTGCATATCTGTGAAAAGAAACAAGAACTGGATTTCCTTGAAGAACTGGAAATTAGAAGACATTTAAGAAACCCACAATATGAAGTTGTCAATGAACAGTTAAATCTAGGGAATTCTCCACTAATAAACTGTCTTCTTAAGTGATAATTGTAAAGATCAGCAGATATAGTTTTCCTGGTTTTCTATATCATTGCACAGTTATACTGATCTTAATTGGAAAAATGATATCCAGGATATCACCATAGGGCTAATAATATCTAAGCTTCAATATTTGTAATATCACATCTTCTTCTTTTTTCTATAAACATATATTAAGCCAATCACAAGTTAGGTTACTTCTTGGTCTAGCCAAAAAAATATAACTACTAAACATCAGGTAGGCATAAAATGAAATGTAACTTCTGTCATTCTGACGATGATATTGATTTATCGAAACAATTGTCAATTTCTTAGAATTTTCAATAACTTGTATTATATTGTGGAATTAACTAGAGACCTTGAGTTTCATTTAAAAACACTAATATGAGCATATTCCACGAAGTAAGGGTCGAGACAGTCAATTTCATTAAAAAATCTTCGAGAGAAGATTTGACCCGACTGTACCAGAAGTTACTACAAAAACGTTACAAAGCATCACAAAACATTTGGTTTAACCAAGAATGCCTTAGAAAAAAGGTAATACCAAATTATGTGAATATAAAATGTCACACTAAAACACCACAAGCACAAAAAGCTATAAAATGTGCTCAACGAGTTTGGATAAAATCTGAATGTAAGAAATGGTTCAAAGTTAGAGACTCCTTAGACAACTACATAAAAGTTGTACATTCAGAACTCACATTCCAATTACATCCAGTAGAATTTGACTGTTTGGATGACAAAATTAGAGAAAATATCAGCACTATGAAGCATATGAAATTTAAGAAACAAGAAAAGAAGCTACAGAATCTTGAACACACACAACATAAAATTCAATACTCAAAACATCATGAAACTGTAAGTACCTACATACCAACACACTTTGCACCACGATTTGAAAACCTTTCAGACACTAATTTTACAAATAGTGAAATAGAATTTTTAAATAAAGGTTTAAAGTACAGCATACCACCTAAATTTACGAATAATATTAAACAAATTATAGCTACAGAGTCAGAAATAGCTTTAAAATCTAATTCAAATAATTTTCTTTATGAGAAATTAAAAATTGCCAATTTAATCAAAAATATTGAACCTTCAAAAGTTAAACGTCAAACAAAAAATGACATTTCAGTTTTAAACGCAATAAAACAGAAGATAGAGAATCATAACCTAACAGTTACAAAATCCGATAAGGGGAATGCTACTGTCATTTTGACGACTGAAAATTACAAATCCAAAGTATATAACTTTATAGAATCCAGCGATGTAAAAGTTCTTAAAGCAGACCCAACAAAGAAGTTTTCTAATAATGTAAGGGATATTGTTAATAATTCAAATTATCTTTTTAATGATTACGAAAAGAGGTCTATCATACATAAGAATCCTCATTGTCCACAATTATATGGAACAGTTAAATTACATAAAATAACGAAACCAATTAGACCTGTAGTCTCTTATGTTAATGCTCCTAATAATATATTGGCAAAAAAGCTCAACAATATACTCAATACTTACGGATATGAATCTCAGTACTCAATTAGAAATTCAATAGAACTAATCAAAAAGTTGAAATCAATCCACTTGCAAGATAACTATAAACTCATATCGTTCGATGTAACTAATATGTTTACTAAAATTCCTCCTAAAGAATGTCTAATACTTGTGAGAAAATTACTAGAAGATAAAAATATTAATCCAGGAATAATATCAGATATACTTAATTTATTTGATGTATGCATTAATCAGAATTATTTCACTTTTGACAATAAGATATATATTCAAAATGAAGGTTTACCAATGGGAAGCCCTATATCACCTATTTTAGCAAACATTTTTATGGACAATTTAGAAAGAAAGATCTTTGAAAGTAATATTTCGAAAAATATTTTATTTTGGTATAGATATGTAGATGACATATTAGCTTGTTTTATGGGTAGTGAGCGACAATTAGATGTGTTTTTCAACCACATCAATAATTTACACCCGAAAATTAAATTTACATTAGAAATTGAAGAAAATAGCTCAATCAATTTTCTTGATTTAAAAATTCAAAGAGTTAATGATGTACTTGATTATTCAATTTACCGAAAACCAACACAGACTGATGTGACAATTCCATTCAATTCTAACCACCCTGTCTCACACAGACTAGCAGCATATAATTCAATGATACATAGAGCTTTTTCAGTTCCTATGAACAAATGTAATTTTGATAGAGAGATTAATACAATTAGACAAATAGCAACATCTAACGGTTATCCATTAGATATGATAAATAAACTAATTAGTAAAAAAGAGAAAAAAGTGGCATTACAACTAATATATCCTAAACAAGCTGATGAAATTAAAACTTATAAAACCATCACATATGCAGGAAATATTTCTAATAATATTTCAAAGATAATATCTTCAGCAACGAATGCAACAATTTCTTTTAAAACAGAAAGTAACGTTAGTACAAAATTGTTAAATGTAAAAACAAAAATACCACTATTAAAGAAGTCCGGTATATATAAACTCAAATGTCCAGAATGTAATGCTGTCTATTTGGGTCAGACCCTTAGGAATTTTGAAATACGATACAGTGAGCACTTACGAGCTTACAGATTAAAACAACCAGATAAATCTCACTACGCAAAACATTTACTTGACACCAATCATTCATTGACACCTAACACAGAACTAGAAGTGCTGCATATCTGTGAAAAGAAACAAGAACTGGATTTCCTTGAAGAACTGGAAATTAGAAGACATTTAAGAAACCCACAATATGAAGTTGTCAATGAACAGTTAAATCTAGGGAATTCTCCACTAATAAACTGTCTTCTTAAGTGATAATTGTAAAGATCAGCAGATATAGTTTTCCTGGTTTTCTATATCATTGCACAGTTATACTGATCTTAATTGGAAAAATGATATCCAGGATATCACCATAGGGCTAATAATATCTAAGCTTCAATATTTGTAATATCACATCTTCTTCTTTTTTCTATAAACATATATTAAGCCAATCACAAGTTAGGTTACTTCTTGTTCTAGCCAAAAAAATATAACTACTAAACATCAGGTAGGCATAAAATGAAATGTAACTTCTGTCATTCTGACGATGATATTGATTTATCGAAACAATTGTCAATTTCTTAGAATTTTCAATAACTTGTATTATATTGTGGAATTAACTAGAGACCTTGAGTTTCATTTAAAAACACTAATATGAGCATATTCCACGAAGTAAGGGTCGAGACAGTCAATTTCATTAAAAAATCTTCGAGAGAAGATTTGACCCGACTGTACCAGAAGTTACTACAAAAACGTTACAAAGCATCACAAAACATTTGGTTTAACCAAGAATGCCTTAGAAAAAAGGTAATACCAAATTATGTGAATATAAAATGTCACACTAAAACACCACAAGCACAAAAAGCTATAAAATGTGCTCAACGAGTTTGGATAAAATCTGAATGTAAGAAATGGTTCAAAGTTAGAGACTCCTTAGACAACTACATAAAAGTTGTACATTCAGAACTCACATTCCAATTACATCCAGTAGAATTTGACTGTTTGGATGACAAAATTAGAGAAAATATCAGCACTATGAAGCATATGAAATTTAAGAAACAAGAAAAGAAGCTACAGAATCTTGAACACACACAACATAAAATTCAATACTCAAAACATCATGAAACTGTAAGTACCTACATACCAACACACTTTGCACCACGATTTGAAAACCTTTCAGACACTAATTTTACAAATAGTGAAATAGAATTTTTAAATAAAGGTTTAAAGTACAGCATACCACCTAAATTTACGAATAATATTAAACAAATTATAGCTACAGAGTCAGAAATAGCTTTAAAATCTAATTCAAATAATTTTCTTTATGAGAAATTAAAAATTGCCAATTTAATCAAAAATATTGAACCTTCAAAAGTTAAACGTCAAACAAAAAATGACATTTCAGTTTTAAACGCAATAAAACAGAAGATAGAGAATCATAACCTAACAGTTACAAAATCCGATAAGGGGAATGCTACTGTCATTTTGACGACTGAAAATTACAAATCCAAAGTATATAACTTTATAGAATCCAGCGATGTAAAAGTTCTTAAAGCAGACCCAACAAAGAAGTTTTCTAATAATGTAAGGGATATTGTTAATAATTCAAATTATCTTTTTAATGATTACGAAAAGAGGTCTATCATACATAAGAATCCTCATTGTCCACAATTATATGGAACAGTTAAATTACATAAAATAACGAAACCAATTAGACCTGTAGTCTCTTATGTTAATGCTCCTAATAATATATTGGCAAAAAAGCTCAACAATATACTCAATACTTACGGATATGAATCTCAGTACTCAATTAGAAATTCAATAGAACTAATCAAAAAGTTGAAATCAATCCACTTGCAAGATAACTATAAACTCATATCGTTCGATGTAACTAATATGTTTACTAAAATTCCTCCTAAAGAATGTGTAATACTTGTGAGAAAATTACTAGAAGATAAAAATATTAATCCAGGAATAATATCAGATATACTTAATTTATTTGATGTATGCATTAATCAGAATTATTTCACTTTTGACAATAAGATATATATTCAAAATGAAGGTTTACCAATGGGAAGCCCTATATCACCTATTTTAGCAAACATTTTTATGGACAATTTAGAAAGAAAGATCTTTGAAAGTAATATTTCGAAAAATATTTTATTTTGGTATAGATATGTAGATGACATATTAGCTTGTTTTATGGGTAGTGAGCGACAATTAGATGTGTTTTTCAACCACATCAATAATTTACACCCGAAAATTAAATTTACATTAGAAATTGAAGAAAATAGCTCAATCAATTTTCTTGATTTAAAAATTCAAAGAGTTAATGATGTACTTGATTATTCAATTTACCGAAAACCAACACAGACTGATGTGACAATTCCATTCAATTCTAACCACCCTGTCTCACACAGACTAGCAGCATATAATTCAATGATACATAGAGCTTTTTCAGTTCCTATGAACAAATGTAATTTTGATAGAGAGATTAATACAATTAGACAAATAGCAACATCTAACGGTTATCCATTAGATATGATAAATAAACTAATTAGTAAAAAAGAGAAAAAAGTGGCATTACAACTAATATATCCTAAACAAGCTGATGAAATTAAAACTTATAAAACCATCACATATGCAGGAAATATTTCTAATAATATTTCAAAGATAATATCTTCAGCAACGAATGCAACAATTTCTTTTAAAACAGAAAGTAACGTTAGTACAAAATTGTTAAATGTAAAAACAAAAATACCACTATTAAAGAAGTCCGGTATATATAAACTCAAATGTCCAGAATGTAATGCTGTCTATTTGGGTCAGACCCTTAGGAATTTTGAAATACGATACAGTGAGCACTTACGAGCTTACAGATTAAAACAACCAGATAAATCTCACTACGCAAAACATTTACTTGACACCAATCATTCATTGACACCTAACACAGAACTAGAAGTGCTGCATATCTGTGAAAAGAAACAAGAACTGGATTTCCTTGAAGAACTGGAAATTAGAAGACATTTAAGAAACCCACAATATGAAGTTGTCAATGAACAGTTAAATCTAGGGAATTCTCCACTAATAAACTGTCTTCTTAAGTGATAATTGTAAAGATCAGCAGATATAGTTTTCCTGGTTTTCTATATCATTGCACAGTTATACTGATCTTAATTGGAAAAATGATATCCAGGATATCACCATAGGGCTAATAATATCTAAGCTTCAATATTTGTAATATCACATCTTCTTCTTTTTTCTATAAACATATATTAAGCCAATCACAAGTTAGGTTACTTCTTGTTCTAGCCAAAAAAATATAACTACTAAACATCAGGTAGGCATAAAATGAAATGTAACTTCTGTCATTCTGACGATGATATTGATTTATCGAAACAATTGTCAATTTCTTAGAATTTTCAATAACTTGTATTATATTGTGGAATTAACTAGAGACCTTGAGTTTCATTTAAAAACACTAATATGAGCATATTCCACGAAGTAAGGGTCGAGACAGTCAATTTCATTAAAAAATCTTCGAGAGAAGATTTGACCCGACTGTACCAGAAGTTACTACAAAAACGTTACAAAGCATCACAAAACATTTGGTTTAACCAAGAACGCCTTAGAAAAAAGGTAATACCAAATTATGTGAATATAAAATGTCACACTAAAACACCACAAGCACAAAAAGCTATAAAATGTGCTCAACGAGTTTGGATAAAATCTGAATGTAAGAAATGGTTCAAAGTTAGAGACTCCTTAGACAACTACATAAAAGTTGTACATTCAGAACTCACATTCCAATTACATCCAGTAGAATTTGACTGTTTGGATGACAAAATTAGAGAAAATATCAGCACTATGAAGCATATGAAATTTAAGAAACAAGAAAAGAAGCTACAGAATCTTGAACACACACAACATAAAATTCAATACTCAAAACATCATGAAACTGTAAGTACCTACATACCAACACACTTTGCACCACGATTTGAAAACCTTTCAGACACTAATTTTACAAATAGTGAAATAGAATTTTTAAATAAAGGTTTAAAGTACAGCATACCACCTAAATTTACGAATAATATTAAACAAATTATAGCTACAGAGTCAGAAATAGCTTTAAAATCTAATTCAAATAATTTTCTTTATGAGAAATTAAAAATTGCCAATTTAATCAAAAATATTGAACCTTCAAAAGTTAAACGTCAAACAAAAAATGACATTTCAGTTTTAAACGCAATAAAACAGAAGATAGAGAATCATAACCTAACAGTTACAAAATCCGATAAGGGGAATGCTACTGTCATTTTGACGACTGAAAATTACAAATCCAAAGTATATAACTTTATAGAATCCAGCGATGTAAAAGTTCTTAAAGCAGACCCAACAAAGAAGTTTTCTAATAATGTAAGGGATATTGTTAATAATTCAAATTATCTTTTTAATGATTACGAAAAGAGGTCTATCATACATAAGAATCCTCATTGTCCACAATTATATGGAACAGTTAAATTACATAAAATAACGAAACCAATTAGACCTGTAGTCTCTTATGTTAATGCTCCTAATAATATATTGGCAAAAAAGCTCAACAATATACTCAATACTTACGGATATGAATCTCAGTACTCAATTAGAAATTCAATAGAACTAATCAAAAAGTTGAAATCAATCCACTTGCAAGATAACTATAAACTCATATCGTTCGATGTAACTAATATGTTTACTAAAATTCCTCCTAAAGAATGTGTAATACTTGTGAGAAAATTACTAGAAGATAAAAATATTAATCCAGGAATAATATCAGATATACTTAATTTATTTGATGTATGCATTAATCAGAATTATTTCACTTTTGACAATAAGATATATATTCAAAATGAAGGTTTACCAATGGGAAGCCCTATATCACCTATTTTAGCAAACATTTTTATGGACAATTTAGAAAGAAAGATCTTTGAAAGTAATATTTCGAAAAATATTTTATTTTGGTATAGATATGTAGATGACATATTAGCTTGTTTTATGGGTAGTGAGCGACAATTAGATGTGTTTTTCAACCACATCAATAATTTACACCCGAAAATTAAATTTACATTAGAAATTGAAGAAAATAGCTCAATCAATTTTCTTGATTTAAAAATTCAAAGAGTTAATGATGTACTTGATTATTCAATTTACCGAAAACCAACACAGACTGATGTGACAATTCCATTCAATTCTAACCACCCTGTCTCACACAGACTAGCAGCATATAATTCAATGATACATAGAGCTTTTTCAGTTCCTATGAACAAATGTAATTTTGATAGAGAGATTAATACAATTAGACAAATAGCAACATCTAACGGTTATCCATTAGATATGATAAATAAACTAATTAGTAAAAAAGAGAAAAAAGTGGCATTACAACTAATATATCCTAAACAAGCTGATGAAATTAAAACTTATAAAACCATCACATATGCAGGAAATATTTCTAATAATATTTCAAAGATAATATCTTCAGCAACGAATGCAACAATTTCTTTTAAAACAGAAAGTAACGTTAGTACAAAATTGTTAAATGTAAAAACAAAAATACCACTATTAAAGAAGTCCGGTATATATAAACTCAAATGTCCAGAATGTAATGCTGTCTATTTGGGTCAGACCCTTAGGAATTTTGAAATACGATACAGTGAGCACTTACGAGCTTACAGATTAAAACAACCAGATAAATCTCACTACGCAAAACATTTACTTGACACCAATCATTCATTGACACCTAACACAGAACTAGAAGTGCTGCATATCTGTGAAAAGAAACAAGAACTGGATTTCCTTGAAGAACTGGAAATTAGAAGACATTTAAGAAACCCACAATATGAAGTTGTCAATGAACAGTTAAATCTAGGGAATTCTCCACTAATAAACTGTCTTCTTAAGTGATAATTGTAAAGATCAGCAGATATAGTTTTCCTGGTTTTCTATATCATTGCACAGTTATACTGATCTTAATTGGAAAAATGATATCCAGGATATCACCATAGGGCTAATAATATCTAAGCTTCAATATTTGTAATATCACATCTTCTTCTTTTTTCTATAAACATATATTAAGCCAATCACAAGTTAGGTTACTTCTTGGTCTAGCCAAAAAAATATAACTACTAAACATCAGGTAGGCATAAAATGAAATGTAACTTCTGTCATTCTGACGATGATATTGATTTATCGAAACAATTGTCAATTTCTTAGAATTTTCAATAACTTGTATTATATTGTGGAATTAACTAGAGACCTTGAGTTTCATTTAAAAACACTAATATGAGCATATTCCACGAAGTAAGGGTCGAGACAGTCAATTTAATCATTAGTTCATTTGTCCTCACCCAACTCTATTTCCTCTCCTTATTTTCAATATGATGCTAAGCTTTCTTGAATCTTTCTTCCAGCGAATTTCTCTTTGGTAAACATTTTATTTGATTCCAGAACATTACTTATATATGCTTTAACAATCTTGCTCTCTGTGCCTTTAATATCAACGTTAGACATAAATTTTTATATGTACATACTACCTATTTGTAGTCCCCATTCTCCATTCGCTATTTTTCATCACTATTACCACCTGAATCTGTTTGAATGTTTTTGTTCCATATGTATGAACTTTAGGGTCGTAATCAGAATCATACTTATTTTCTAGAGAAGTGAAGGCTTCCGCTGCGTCATTTTTGAGTAACAAACTCAACGTTTAGCCAGTTATTAAAACCGATTTCTTTGTGCACAGAGGATAGAAAAGTCCAAGTTCAACTCGTAGTTTGCTGATAAGCACCAGGTTACAAGACTATTTGAAAATTATATTGTAATTATCTAGAAGTTGTGTCCAAATACCAACTAATTGTATCCTTGCATATTTTACAAACCAACCGGCATCATGGCAACCTTAGTCATACATACTACTAGTTTGAATTCTTTAGAAAACTTTTACAGAGAGTTCTAACTGGGTTATTATTGGAATACTTTTAACAATGTTCATTATCAAGAGCTCGTTGTGAGTACTACTTAAAATAATGGAAGATATAGTCAAACAAATATTCTAAGAAATCAGAAAATGTAAAGTGGAACTAAAAAACAGTATCGAAGCTAGTGAATGTAATATCTTACTGAAAGTAGAGGACTTGAGGTTCGAGATAAACGTCCTTGAGAAAGAGAATTGTTATTTAAATGAAAAAATTGGAAAGCTAGAGTGGAACGAAAAACAAAATAGCCTATTTTTGGATAGAATATTCCCGATAAAAATATGAATTCAGAATTTATCTGTACTGAACTCAATAACATGTTTAACGTAGTTGTCAACGAGTCAAATATAAATAATTATTATTACCTTAGAAAAACAGCAAATCGACCAGTCCAGATAGAGTTCGTATCATATTTGAAAAAAAAAGGAAATCTACAAAAATTGTAAAATATCCCACGACTAACAACGGGGGGGAGAGAGGGGGAGAGAGAGAGAGGGAGAGAGGGGGGAGAGAGAGGGAGAGAGGGAGAGAGAGGGGTAGAGAGAGGGAGAGAGAGAGGGAGAGAGAGAGAGAGGGAGAGAGAGAGAGAGAGGGAGAGAGAGAGAGAGAGAGAGAGAGAGAGAGAGAGAGAGAGAGAGAGAGAGAGAGAGAGAGAGAGAAGTTCGATGGTTGTTTATGTTGGGGTTTACAATTGTTTTAATTAGGGGTGGTTTGTGTGCCTAATGAGTTTGGCTTGCATTGAAGGTGGTGACTGAAGATTCAGTCAAGTGGAAAAAAGTGTATGGGGTACTTGAGAAGAAAGTGTCTGGAAATTTTGTATTAATTGTGGGTGAATGGTGGTTTTTTTGCTAGAAATCGACCGGAGAGAGAGGCGGGTTCAATCAGCAATGAAATTGGGTGATTTTGAAAGCAACGTGGTTTTAAAGGTGACTAGGATGGGGGGTTAAGAAGTGTATAGTAAAGTTCGGATATCACAAATTCCATACACCGATCATGATATAAGTGGAAATCTGACATACTTTCGATCCGAAAAATATACACCTGAACCAATTGAAAAGTCAAGCTGAAACCCTTCCCAAATCTATTGGAGCCACGAAAGAGCCACCGAAGCCAACCACCCAGCTTTAGAGAAAGTTACCAGATCAAGATCAAATTCACAAAAATAAATTCCGCAGTTTTCGCTCTTTAGATATACCAATTAGTCAGTATTATTGCTGCTAGTATCATTATTACAATGTAATTTTGTTTTCTCTCAACTGTTTCATGATTGCTTGATATTAAATTTACTATCTGTCTTTCACTAGATTCAGTTTAAATTTTAATATTAATTTAACCATTTTCGTATTACTTGCGATTGTTTTTAACTAAATTTAGATTGTTTTATTTGTTCAAAAATTATTATAAAATGGATCAGTATATTAATGAATTTGAAACAGACTTTATTAAAACATATTCTATTAATGATTACATTGAATGCTCTCACGTTTTAAATATAAATAAGGAGAATCCAAAATTTGAAATATTAGGGTTAAATATACGCAGTCTACCTAAAAATCTAGATAAATTTAAGATACTTCTACAAGGTATGGATTGTGATATAGACTGTATAGTTTTGAGTGAAACTAGGGAAAGTCAACATACAAGTTTATTTGATATTGAAAATTACACTCTAATGTATAATCAAAGTAAATTCAATCAGTGCGATGGGGCCGTGGTCTACATAAAATCAGATTACAACTTTTCATACGATATCGTAGATATTTTTAATAATAAATAACAAATAAAAATAAATTTTCTTTCAAATATAAACATTGTCATCATGAGTATGTACAGATCTCCAGCATCTGATGCACGGGATTTTACCGAACATTTAGAAAATTATTTGAAGCAGTTTTGACACAACAGTAACGACATGTACATTTTGATTGGAGACTTGAATATAGATATTTTAAAATCAGATGAAAATATAATTGCTACCTAAATATTCTGGGAGAATATGGATTTATATCAACTATTAATAATCCCACAGGAGTGCAAGGTGAAAGCAAAACTTGTTTGGACCAGATATTTCTGCGAGCAGAACAAAGTATATATGAAAATATTATTTCAATAGCTCTAAAAACATTTTACAAATCATTTTGGAAAACAGTATAAAAAGAAATGAAAATGAAATAAAAGTAATATTTATTGATGAACAAAAACTTACCAATGAATTTCGTACAGTAACTGGCCCGAGATCCAAATATTGCAACATCGACATTTTTACAAATTGTCTTAGAAGCTATAAAAAATGTACTTATATCCGTAAAAGAAAAAGGAAAAACACAAAAATAGCGCCTTGGTTTATTAATGGCTTCTTAAACTCCATTAACAAAAAAAATCAGTTATTTCAAAATACACTAAAATATCCAGATGATAAACTACTGAAAACGGAGTACAGAAATTATCAAAATAAGTTAAATTCATTAATTAAGAAAAAACTAAATACCATTATTTCTCAAAAAACGAAAATAAAGTTAGTTCGCGGACTTTATGGAACATAGTTAAAGAAATTAGTCACACTAAGAAAGAAAGAACGTCTATAGCTAGAATCAATGACGAGCGATATAATATTTAATCAAGCAAAATTGATATTGCAAACGAATTTAATATGAAATTCAAAGAAACAGGTGGCAGAAAAAATAAAAAAAGATAAACACTATAAACCACTTTGTCTTTGCACCTGTACGTGAGTTAAAAAATAAAAAAAAGCTACAGCACTAGATAATGTTAAAACAGAAACTGTCAAATTAATATCAGATTTTATTTCTAAACCATTAAAATATATATTTAACAAATGTATAGAATAGGGAATATACCCTTATTGTTTAAAAAACGCATTCCCTTACACAAGAAAGGGGATGCCATGGATGTAAATGACTACAGGCCCACCTCTTAGATAACTCATGTTTCAAAAATATTTGAGAAACTTATCAAAAACCATTTAATGTCTTATCTTGTTAAATTTAATATCATTTCCAATAATCAGTACTGTTTTAGAGAAAAAGTGTCAACGCAAGACGTCATCCTAGCCTTAACATCTAAAATTACCGAATCTCTCAATGATAGTAAACCATGCTTATGCGTATTTATAGACCTTTCTACGGCTTTTGATACCGTTAGCTATCTTCTACTTTTGAAATCACTAGAGGACATAGGATTACAAGGCAGCCCATTAACATTCTTTGAAAGTTATCTTTCAAACAGACAGCAAGCTGTAAAAATGGATGATGTATACAGTAATAGCAAAATTGTCGAATTTGGTGTACCTCAAGGAACTGTACTCGCCCCTGTACTATTCAACATATATGTAAATTGCTTGTTTTCATTGCGATGTTCAGGACATAGTTTGGGCTTTGCTGATGATGATTCTGACACATGGAACAATTTAAAAGCAAAGGTTGAAATTGACTTCTGTCAAGTAAAAAAATTGTTAGAATATAAATTATTAACAATAACTATTTTAAAAACAAATTACTTACCTTTTTCATGTAGCTCCTTCACCTCTCCAACTTTCAACGAACTCTGGATAAGTAGTAATGAACCATTTGCAATTTTATCTGTAAAGTATCTGGGGGTATAGACCAGCATATGAAATGGAAATCTCATAAAGCGTTTCTGGTCATAAAATTTAGGAGTATGCTATATAAATTCAAAATACTCAAAAACTTACTACCTGTGCATATTCTGAGAACATTGTATCATGCTTTGGTTGAAAACCATTTTCGATACGGAATCCTAATTTGAGGCAGTGCAATCAAAACTCATTTGTTTCCACTGGATATTTTACAACGGCGATTTTTAAAACTTATTTACTCGAAAAAAACTCTTTATCACACATATGATCTTTATTCTGAGACACAAGTGATGGATCTAATAGTCCAAGAGCTGATGACGAATTTTAGGAAGGTCCTTTAGGCAAGCTGAAATTGCGAAAAATTACAATTTCGTCAATTGGCGAATCCAGTCCTGGCGGTCATTAAGCGAATTAGCGTTATTTCGCTACTGCACAGCATGTAAAATTTGCAAAAAAAAACTCCAAAAAATATATTTTTGGCAACTTGAATTTTTTTCCATCTTTTAATTCATTATTTCTAGAATTCCAAAAAAAGTCCCAGACGTTTTTGTCGGTTATTAAGGATTGGTAGACGACAAAATTATTTTTTTTAAATTACCAAAAAATATTATTTAGGCAATCTGAAATTTATACCACGTATTTATTAAGTAATTTCAATAATACCTGCAAATTGCCTGACGATTTTTCGGGTTGTAAACAATTACCAGACGTTAATAAAGTTTGGAAATAAGCGCAATAAAAAGTCTTACGCGCATCCGTGGGTGCGACAAGGATAGCTATCGAGGCATGCTGGCAGCTGCCGGGGCACGAGCTCTTCGCGCTGTGATTGGCTATTGAGAAACCTCGTGTTTATAGGACTCCGTTTAAAACAGAAATATGTAATTTTTTATATTCTTTTCGCTAAAATTTGACAATTGATTAAAAATTTGTAAATTATTAATTTCGTTCGCTGCATAAATTATTTAATTAAAATCTACTTCTTCATAATCTCCTTAGATTGTAATTTAAAATAACGATGATAAAACTCTAAAAAATTCTAAGCGCTGATATAAAAAACAGTTCAAACTATATAGACAAATATTTACATGGTCATATATACACATACATACATGCTAAATTTTAAAAAAGAAATTATATTTTAATAAAATCTTTAAAAACGGTACGAGTACCAGAACACTAGATAATTTTTTACCAGTTAAAGCATTCGGTTTAACTGACAATAATCTCTTATGAACGAGTGCCGAATGTAAGCTGGAAACACGAGGTTTCTCAATAGGCAATCACAGCGCGAGAAGCTGGGGCCCCGGCAGCTGCCAGCATGCCTCGATAGCTATTCTTGTTTCACTTACGGATGCGCCTAAGACTTTTTATTGCGATTATTTACAAACTTTATTACCGTCTGGTAATTGTTCATAACCCGCAAAATCGTCAGGCAATTTGCAGGTATTATTGAAATCACTTAATAAATACGTGGTATAAATTTCAGATTGCCTAAAGAATATTTTTTGGTAATTTGAAAAAAATAATTTTGAAGTCGTCTGGCAATCCTTAATAACCGACAAAAACGTCAGGGATTTTTTTGGAATTCTAGAAATAATAAATTAAAAGATTAAAAAAAATTCAAGTTGCCAAAAATATATTGTTTTGAATTTTTTTTTTGCAAATGTTATATGTTGCGCAGTAGCGAAATAACCGCTAATTCGCTAAATGACCGCCAGGACTGGATTCATCAATTGACGAAATTGTAATTTTTCGCAATTTCAGCTTGCCTAAAGAACCTTCCCAAAATTCGTCATCAGCTGTCCGACTATAAGGCAACTTTATTTCTACAATTCGAACATTGGTTATCACATAAAAAAACAAACTTCCCTATATCACCCGTCAACAACATCTTTTTACAATCCCTTTAATGCTAAAGACACAACATACGTTTTTATTTTTAGCACCCAGACTGTACAATAGTCTTCCACAACAATTAAAAAATATTACCAATTCCAATAAATTAAAAAATCTGCTAAAAAACATATTCTTGAAATTCATAGGCAAATCATGATAGATCTGTTCGAAAAATTACTCCTTATTTTGAAATTTGGGTAAAAACAAATGATACATTTGAACACATTTATGCGACTCCATCTTCCAATATTGTAAAACCTTTATCAAATCTAGAGCCAATAAATAAGGTTAATCACATTCACATATACAAATAAACATCAGATATTATATATTTTGACTGGCAGCACGTATTTTGCTATAACCTTGTGGCTCAGTCTGCTCAAAAAAAAGTAATATGTAACACTTTTTCAATGATTTATATTCCTAGTCCTTACGGATTTTGGTCACTTACATTTGCATAAAATGTAAATACCTATGTGTCTTGGACGTTAACTCAGTTGCACAAATAAAAATATAACATATACTCAGTAACTTTAGAAGTGTTAGGGGAAGGATGTAGAAGATGACGAATTTTTTTATTTTATCTACGAAATCAAATTAATGTAGCAGTTGTGAGTATCATGGTGTTGTAGCAAGTACATTTCGTTATCATTTACTGTACTTGTTTTTTGATTGACTTTTAAAAAAATAATTTGTGTCATCTTCCCTCTACTGAGGATAAGCTGACGCACTGTTGTGGGAAGTTTGGGAGTTCAAAAATGGAAACATACATTTAGAAATAACTATAGTCTATGGTACTTAGCAAAAACAAATAAACCACAAATAAAGATAAAATGTTGATCCCAATAAATTCAGAAAAATAACAATCTTAATACATTAGCAAAAGTAATAAATGTAATTTTCGGGACCGTCTGCACCACTGCACTCCTTATAGACTCACTTTCCACAACCTGTACATTGAAACCATGTTTTGGTTTTTCCACTGAAATCTTCATGCAAATGTCAGTGCTGGATCGCTCGTCATTCATGTCGTCCAATTCATCGTCATCACAGAGCCCATCTTCAGAAAATTTGCTTTCGTCGGTCTGGCTATCTTCCAGGTTTTTCTTTGGGATATTTTCTTCTTGTTTGCGCCGGTTTTCACTTTAGTTGTACTTGCGTTTTTTGAACCCGCAGTTTCAACAAATACACTTTTTTTGTAATCTTTTTCTTAGCGTCTTGCAACTTTGTGATTTTTTATTTCTTTTTATTGTGGTCAAATACCAAATATTCTTTCAAACGGGTGCTAGTTAGTACCTCAGAGAGCTGATTTTGTCGACTAAATTTTCCTTCAATTTATTTATTGGGCACAGGAACAGGAGAAATGATGGTAATTGAAGAATGCGCACGATCGTTTTGTGAATCTTCTTTTGGGGGAGTTTTGTGACTCGGAGGTGACTCTTTGCTGTTTGATGGTCGAGGTGATTTTTGTTTCCTGGGAGATTGAATTACTGTTCGTTGTGGGGTTGTCATATTTACAGGTAGTGATGCAAGAGAAACATCTCTTTCCAAACTAGAATGGTTCATGTTATCAGCAGGTACAAAGTCACCCTCTTTGAACTTATCGCTGTTCAACGAATAAAAACCACATGCATGGAATCCGGAAACTGCTTTTTCAGTATTTGCAACCTGGTCGTATGCTAACTTAAAAATCTCAGCTACATTGTATTGAGTTATTCTCTTTTAAAACTCTTTTTGATTTCAAAAACAAATTACAACGCATTTTTAATGCGGCAAAAAATGTTACATCCTGAGGTTGTAAGTTGTGGGATGTATGGGGTGGAATAGTAGCCATGACAATACCATTCTCTTTGCAAAAGTAATATATTTTAAGTGAAATATGGCTTGTGTGGTTACACAGTACAAGTAGTACCGGATTATCAGTGCTCGATAAGGTTCTTTTTTGAAAAAGTTTCAGCCACGAAAAAATAGAGTTTCATTGCTCTATCCATTATCGGTAGAAGTGTAAATTGCGCCGCTTGGTCCTTTCTTTTCTAACCGTCGATTCATTCGGTTTCGACGGAATACTAAGGAGGAATATAATTACCAGATGCACTAAGTAGCGCTCGCCTTCCGTTTTATTAAAAACAGTTATCCTATTTATGCTAGTGGCTTCAGGTTTTCTCAGTGAGATTTGCGAATTTCTTTTTAAAAAACCCTAGTACCAGTCTTTGCCCGCCATTTGTTTATCCTAATTGAAATTGTTATTGTGTTCTGCATATTTGAAAACTGTTGTTCTTAGTTCAATGGAAGTTATTCCAAAAAATAAATTTGCCAATTTAAAAATTTGGTCTACAATCTCCTTTTCTTGAGCAAGCGAAAATATTGGACCTATTCCAAGTGACTCAGATTTCACTTGTTTTGTTGAATTTTTGATTTTTAGATTTCATCTTAACGTAGATTCATGTATTTCAAACGATCTGGCAAATTCTCGAATTTTAGGACCACTTTTTACGATCGCATTTAAGCCCGCGAAAAGAGCTTCTACAGAAAACGATCGTCTCTGCGTTTTTCTAGTATATTTACCCATATCTATAAGAGAAACTCTAGCTTCAAAACACTATATAATAGCTAACGTAATAAACTGAAAAGGCAAATATGACGCACCCTATGTTGTCTTAGCCGATTAAGCACAACTTAATAATTTTTTAAAAATTACTTAGCTTCTGTAATATTTAATAAGTATCCCATTTCATACAAGCACAAAATGACACTCAATTGTTCTGTACTGATACAACTTGTGTAAAACTAAGATTATATAACTTACCCTTTATTTTCTAAAAGTACCAAATAATAAAAATAATACGTGTTTCACATTCAACTGCTCCATTTAGACTGAACAACAATATGGAGGATCCATCGAGCTTTAAAGCAATAGAAGTATCCCAAAGAGGCTGCAGCAAGTATGAAAGCTGATATTTATGCAGTAGTGGCTAAGAAACTACGGTGCATCATCTTAAACGCTGCGTCATTTTGGACGTCCCTCCCCTACATCACGAAGGAACTATTTATCGACCTTAATTTTTTGGTAATATGATAGCCTTACATCGATAATGAAATTTGCAAGAAATTTTATTAATATGTACTAGGGAAAAAATGAATAATGTGTTTGACGACTCTGTAGGTTAATACACTCCTGTACACGTATAGGCATCTACAAAAGGATGTGGTCGATGTCTGCTTGTGGCACCTCGCTCCAAGCTACTTGATCTTCGTGGATTAACTGCGCCCGAGTCTGTGGAGAGTGGTGCAAATTCGACAGTTTCTTCCACATCATATCCCACACATATTCGATGGGATTTACATCTGGTAACCGGGGTAGACACGACAAAACATTAACGCCATGTTCTTGGAGAACCAAGCTCAAACATTGACGATAGTGATCGTGGACAATATAAAAAGAGACCAAAGGCTCGAATGCGGTGATATAGTGTACGCATAGTAACAGGTCAACCTTCTTCTCCAAACCATTGGTCAGCAATTTCACGCGTAGCAACAAAACGATTTCGCAGAGCTAGTTGCCTCAAGCGCCTGTCTTGACACTCGGTGGTATAAGTTCTACCTCTGTCAAAATCGCTAACATGGTGATAATTTTGCCGTCTTCGAACTTGAGGTACTTTGTTACACTTATCACAAGTAGACGACCTCGCAATAATTAACAATATGTGTAGTATTCGTCTTTCGTGAACAGAATTATTCCGAAAAAAATTAAGAGAAAAAATGTGTTTTTGTTAACATGGTCATAGATAAACCGTTGATATTGTTATCATAGCCTGCTCTAAATATGGTCAGGATGTTGCCAAAAAATCAAGGTCAAGAAATTATTCCTTCTGGCAATAATCCTATTGAAACTTAGTTCTTCGAGTGGTGGTAGGTTAATATATTGAAGACACATTTTTTTGTTATATGATTTCTCATGGGTTTTATGTGTAATATTATGTAAAATACACTCAAGTTATCCTATCTACAGGAAATACGTCAATAATGACATAAAATGGCAATAACAAGCAATATACAAATAAAAGATGCTTCAATACTATAATTGAAATGTTACTTTTTCCTAAATTTTAATATGATTAGATTTATACGAATGCTGCTTGTAGATTTTTACACTTAAAATTATTTACCTTTACCCTGACGTCATTAATATCTGATAACATAACCGACAGAATTATTAAGTGGCATCTCTTTCTATTAATAGTGAAGAATACAACAAAATAATTTGACAGTTGTCGTTTATGTTATCAGATATTAATGACGTCAGTGTAAAGGTCAATAATTTTAAGTGTATTTCAGTTGACGACTGGACTACATTAGTTATGATTATTATTAATTACTTTGAGAAAAGTAACCATGTGGAGAAGCTGGAAATTACTTTCAATTTCTGTCTACCATTATATAAAGCTCCTGGAAACATTCGCTTCCAAGGTCATCAACAATTTAAACAAATCCAACCCTTATAATCTGTAAGTCTAATTGCGCGAGTTATTGACAATATGAGTTCTACAAACATTCGTCTGTAAGAATTTTTATGTAAAATTTTTATAGATTAATATTGTAAAACCTTACCTATATACCTATGGGACTATGAAGGTTTTTAGTTGGCATTCCATTATAATTGAATATACTTTAAAAATACTTCAATAGTTTGAAAAATTTTGTGGGTACGTGGTTAGATTAACTGTAAGATTAAGATTGTATTTTATATACGAGTCTAAGTCCCCAAAGCTGGGATGTATCTTTAATTTTCCTGTATACTGAAGCAACACTAGTTTAGAAATATGCTTCATGTGATTTTAAATGCAATAATATATAAAAAACGGTATTTTAGTTATGATATATTCAGATTATTTCATATCGATTAAATTGTAAAGTTTGCAGCATTTCGTACCTATGTTTTTCTTGAACAGCTCAATTTGGGAATATTCATTTAAAATAAATTTATTACAAAAATATATCTTTGTAAAATAAAATAATTATGTTTTGTTGAAAAATAAAAAGTTTTGTTATTCGATCCCGAGTTTTATTACATTTCTAACTCATCTACAGTCGAATTATTGGATCTTTACCCGTACGTCATTAATATCTGATAACATAACCGACATAATTATTAAGTGGCATCTCTTTCTATTAATAGTGAAGAAAAGAACAAAATAATTTGACATTTGTCGGCTATCAGATATTAATGACGCCAATAATTCAACTGTATATGATGTTTATTCGGTGCGTGCATTTTTTAGATATTCCTCTATGACATATTTTTAGATATTTGACTTCCTAAGAAAATATCTAGCATCATGAGAAATAAAACTGACGAGGACTTAATGTATCCAGCTAATCCATCAAATTTTTGCTTAGAAATTTGATTTATTTTTTGGAAATAATTAGGGATGAAAGATATTCAACAATTTTAATAGGCACAAGAAATTATTTTACATTTTGGTCTCAATTTTTAAACCTCCCTGAAAAATGGATGTTTTATTTTTAAACTTTAAATTAATAATTTTAAACATCTCTCTTTGAAACTCATACACATTTTCGTATTTTAATTTTGATAGCCTACCCACTAAACAAGAAAAATATCTTTTTTGTGATGTTCATTTTAGAGACCTTTCGTGATTGTTTTTGATTATAATTTAATTGAACTTCGTCGACTGGCGCAGACTTTCAACTATGTTAATAATCTTAATCTGACAACGTTAATGTCGAAATTAATAGTTTATTATATAGACATTTACTATGAATGGTACAAATTTATGAATGTTTGAACTTCGATGGTTTCAGATCGGAAGGTAAACAAGAACTTAATGATTCTGAAAAAACGTTATGTTTCGACTTGATGAGGTGACCAACAGTAGCGACTGAATATAGTTTCTTTGGTGCTGACTAAGAACGATTTGTTCGGTTTTGAGTGCACACTATAGTCGAATACTAATTAACAAGTGGTATGCTTGAATTTGACTACACTTTGAAACGATGTGTTTTGACTTGATGAGTACGCACTTGACTCGAATGGGAACTAAGTAACGATATGTTAGACTTAGCATTTCTGACTGTTTGTTGAGTGAAGCTTACTTCTAAATGTAACGACGGCTCACTGGATTTGAGTGATGAACTGAATTATTCACGTTGTAAGACGGGTTAAATAAAAATCTTTAAAGGGGCGTGTTTACACGTGGATTGGTTTGACTGAAAAGAAATAAACATTTCCTATTGGCCAGTAGGATTTGACTTGCCGGAACCATTGACAATAATCAACAATGGACGCCTCCAATAGATATTTCAATTACTATTGAAAGGTGATGCCGTCCTATTGTAACCTTTTACTCAGAAAGGTTATTAGAATGTTTATTACAGACCTGCCGATACCGACCTATTAATAAAAGATTCAGTCTTGCTTACCATAGAAATTCGAATACAATGTGACAATAAGCCTTTTACGAATTTTACAATGTGCTATTTCTATACAATACTACTCTAAGGCGTTACAATTCTATTAACTCAATAAAATAATAGTGTGAAACGTGATATTTCCTAAATATTTAACAATGCTACGAAAAATAAAGTTCAGCTTTGAATGTACAACAATACCGAACGGATACAAAAGATCTACAAATACCTTAACATATATTTACAATGCTACCAAATAAAATAAATTTACGCTTTGAAGGTACAACAATTAGTGAAAGGATGCAAAATAATTTCATATCTACAAATATTTTACACGTTTTTAAACAAGTACCGTAAGCTATACAATTCAAGATTTCCCAATTTTGAACAGTGATGTTCATTTAAAACGTTAATAAGATATCTCCTAGATGTTTAAATTTTATATCCAACTTTATTAACATCCATGTTATGTAAATGAAAACATATTTTTGATGTACACAATAATACTTGAATTCGCAGTCACATACACATACTATGAACTTCTTTTTAGCAACTTCTCATAGGAAACATTCATACGATGTTAATTTGTATACTTCTCACTAATGTCACATACAGAACATTACTGTAATATTACAAATTAACATGTTTCTAAGATGGTCACATTTTGAACTTACTTTTACATCTTTCGAAATAATTTTTAGTAACTTCCTGCGACTACGTTTATAAAACTCTGAATAATATCTCATATTAAATATCACAGTAACATAATTGGGTGAGCTGTTTGATTGATGTATTCTGAAAATTACAGAAAAAAAAAGAAATCAGAAGACGATCGAAACAAATGACAGGCATGATATGGCGGATCGTGGCGTGGTTTTCAGTTTCACGTTTTATTTTATTTGCAGGGAGTGCATTTTTTGCAAGAAGTACTGAAATAAAGTCGTCTTCGCTTGTTCCAGCTTAGTTATAGTTCTTGTTATAATGGACGAACAACAATTATCGGTATGTACCTATTCCAAAATATTATTATAACTAATAAATATACTCATTTAATACATTATTACTTTAATCGGCTATTCCACATTGAAATTCCGGGTGGCGGGATATAACAGAGTTTACAAAATAAAGTTTTGTTTCAACTATTAAAGCATTTTTTCTACTTCCGTTACTAAAACCGCATTTTCAACACGAGTTTGACATGCACAAAACGACTCTTTAAACACTAGTGTTTAAATTGCGAAAAGTCACATCTCGTTTATCTTTTGTTTCTTAAACGTCAAATCAAGTGTATCTTTTGTATATGTTAAATTTTATGTTCTGTGATAATTTTGTTATTCTGCGTCATTTGATTTGTCAGTCAGCTATCAGCCATCGTCCGTCATGTAATGAATATAATTCAAATATAATATAATGTTTTCCTTCCCGCGGGCGAAGAAAAAGTATAGTAAGCACCTCGTGTTAAAAACGTCTTCAGTCACTCGTTTTACAAGGAACTCGTTCCGCTTCGCTCCACTCGTGCCTAGTAAGACTCGTGACTAAAGTAACCTTTTTGACACTTGGTACTTAATATACTATTACTTAGTAGGTATATTTTAAAAACGACTCAGGATATTTCAAATCCTAGATATGCATTACACCTACAAGAAACTTAATATTGCAATAAGGTAGATATTATTATTAATAATCTTAAGAAATGCTCATATGTTTGCAGAGATTTGGATCTAGAAGAAAATATGTTCACTGCTCAAGATATTCCAGAAGCTACTTACATATATAAAATAAAAAACAAATAGTTGGTAAGTATGTAATAAAAGGGAGTAAATATTTCAGCTGATACATACAATGTATTAAATAGTACAAAAAATATTAATTCTTGTTCTATTTTTTTGTAGTAATAGCAATAGTAATAAGTAGTAGTTTCCCATAATAGTGCTAATTCTTTGTTACAAATTTTAAGAACAGATGCGAACATTTTTAGGTTTTACATGTTTCATTTAGAATTTTAGTGTCAATTGGTTGGAGTAAAAATGCCAAACATGTTAATTATGCTGAAAAATTACTTATATATTTTGTATCAAATTATGAGGACATGTATGAGGAAAATTCTGTGACACATAATGTCCACAATTTAATTTAAGTAATGATTTGGCTTGCTTCATAAAAACCTCTAGATATCCCTGACAACAGTGTATTAGTTGAGTTGAAGAATATCTAACTTATGACACTGAATGCTCCAATCAACAAACAGAATTCGATTATTTATTATTGCATAATATTACCTTGTAAAAGATTAATGATATCTTTGTAGATAGTTATGAACGAGCTCAATATCAAAGTTTAACTTTCAGTATAAAGAGTCCTGATTGCTATTGTATTTTCAAATAAGGTTTTGTAGGAAAAGTAGTAAACATTTTTTAACTATGGTGTCATGTTAAGTTTGAAAAATATTCCAAATTAATTCCAATTTTTTATTAAGCATGTTCATTTGATACAATTTATTGTGGCAAAGTGATTGAAAGTAATATTGTAAAATCACTATCGGAAACAATTAATTATAAACTCATTAAACTTGATAATGTGTTCATATCTTCTTTATAAGTAGTTTTTCTGAATACTGCTCCACAATGTTAAAATACAATATGTTCCAGCATGGGGATAACAAGATGAGAATAGTATATTATTTTATACAGAAGAGAAGTATGACAAACGGAGAGTGAGGCATGTAGTAGAAGGTAAATCATGGAAAGCCACTTCTCGAAATAAAATATGTAATTATTTCTTTAAAGAACCCCGCATGTTTCTTATGGAAAATGGATCCAAGTCGATTTGCTGAAAATCTAGTATAATGTAGTTTATGATGTTCTGATCAAAGGTCTCCATCGGCACAATTTGATCTAAAACAATTGTTTTTTTAGCTGCTGTTCAGAGCACCTTTAAAGGTTTCACAGATACGGATTTTGGAGTGTACGTTATGGAATGGTTGAGGCACTCGAAACAGCGACTCTTGCGTGAGAAAAAGTGGCCGTAAGTGAACGAAGGAATTTTCTTTAAACAGATTGGATTTCAGTTGATTTTTATTAGTTATAATACCATTAAAAACTATTTTAATAAAAATTCTGTAAACTAGCTGTAATGTATGTGTATGAGTTAAAGTTTATTTATTTAGTTTTAAATTATGTTAGGTTATGACAACTACAGATTAATATACCCTTTTTTATTTCTTCCTTTCATTGCATGCGTGCAACAGTTGCAAACAAATTCAATTTTTGTTAAGATGTGTAGTATATCACTTTCCACACTTATGAAATTTTACAATTTTTTTTAGGTTGGATTCCTGGACAAGATATTTTTATTTTATTTTGTACCTGTTTTTTTAACTTAGTGTACTGTTCATTAATAGTGAATAAACTATTTAAATCCTTTAATGCTTTTTTCATTTTAAATGTACAGGATGAACAACTAATAACGGCTGTAGGCCATATCTCGGAAAATAATCATGAGACAACATTAAAAAAATACCTTAAGGAAAGTGTTCCTGAAAAATCGCTGGAAAATATTTTTTAGTGTCTAAAATTTCCGCTAGGGGGTGGAATGAACACTCGAAAACATAATACTGTGATTATTTCCAAAAAAAGACACACTAAAGGTGTCCTAAAAATATAATTTCAAACTTATAAACAAATGTATAACTTTTTCGTTTTTTAACCAATATTAATGATTTTGGCGTCATTTAAAACAATTTTTTCTGTTTATTAAGATTGATAACAAAATTAGGTTATTTTGTATCCGCCAGGGGGTGCTATGTCAATAAGTCGACCATTTTCCATTTTTCTCGGAAATGTAAAATGGAGCATTTTTTTAATTTTTAAATCTGATATCATAAATCTTATATCTTGGGATAGTATTAAGATTTAGACTTGCGGTTTTCACTAAATTCCTAATTTTTTAACCTCTTTTCATCAGAATTCAAAGAATGCCTCATTACATTTGAGATTTCCGAGAAAAATGTGACAAATGTCGACTTTTTGACATAGCGTTGACAAAATTATCTAATTTTGTTATTTTTGTTAAGCATATCTTATTAAAGAGGAATAACTTTTTTAAATGACGCCATAAACATTGAAATCGGTTAAAAACAAAAAAGGTTTACGATATTTGTTTTTAACAAGTTTGAACCTTCCCCACCCCTTACTTGAAGAATAAGGGCAAGAAGTCCTAAATTTTTTCATAATCTCATCAATATTTCAAAAATTGTATTTTTAGGATACCTTTAGAATATCTTTTTTTGGAGATAATCACAGTATTATGAATGTTTTTAAGTGTTCATTACACCGCCTAGCAGATATTTTGAAAAGTCAAAAATATTTTCCAGCGATTTTCATGATCATTTGCCTAAAGGTATTTTTTTAAGTTGTTCTTATTTATTCACCCTGTATTTGCTGACTAGTCACATTTATAGAGTGTCATCTAGAATGTTTGAGGTATATTATTTAGAAGTTTAAGTAATGACCATACAACATCTAAGAGAATATATACTGTAGGTATTGTTTTTGAAATGTTGCATTTAGTTAATCAGTACGATGTTTTTTATAAACATCGTATTAACATCTACAAGATGTTAAAAGGCATTTCTGAATGTAACAGAAATGTTGCCTTTTAGTTCATTATAAATACTTCCTTTTGTGAAAGTTCTAGTAACATCACAGTAATGTAAAAAGGCAGCGCTTTAACATAGCTGAGAAGTTAAGTTGTAACATCACAAAAGTTTACAGACCTAAGCTGGGGGCATTATCAGTTGTATATATCTGCATGAGATGAAAAGAAAAGGAAGAACATTATCACAATGTGATGTTGAATTAACATGACTGTAACATTTATTTGCATAGTGGGTATCTCCTATCAGTCAGTATGATTCTGTTTCTAGTATACTTCCTTCACTGTACAAATATATGGTTTTTAATTTTGAAAATCCTATCCGAACCCTACTTTCACTTACATTGAAATTGGAAGAAGTAAATAGAATAATAACATTAGGAAAAGTTCATCATCGATAATATTTCTTAAATGTCGGTGGCAATAGTATATTACAAGAGCTGAAAGTTTTCGATTCCTGCATTGCAGGACTCTCAAACGGTCGGTCCGAGGTCAGTTAAGTTGGCTCAACACAATAGATATTTTCAACAAAAACATGTTGGGTCGTTATGCACTCCCAATGCATCAAAATGCTCCATCAATGATTTTCGTTGCACCACATTCTCCGAGAGACTACAGCTGTTTTATTATGGGAAGGGGGGGATGTCAAATAAAAGCTAGCCCCCCACCCCAATAAGAATTTTGTACTTTGCACCATCAAGCGCTTGTAATGCTCCATAAAAAAATTATTTACACGCCTCCACTCAGTTAGTGGTATTACATTATTCAAAGTAAAGTTGCCCCCTCCCCCAATGATAATTTACAAAAAAGATATACTGCAGCCGAATCCACTTCTAATACGCTCATATGCACCATCAAGAAAAACCAAATCCCTCCTCTCCCTACTTAGTTAAACCTCAATATATATAGTAAAGTTACCCCCCTATAATAATTTTCAAAAAAAATGGTATCGGAATCCATTTCAAATGCACTCCTATGCACCACCAACAACAAAAAATCAGGGAAAATTTTGTAAACTTAATATGCGCGTAACGTGACCTTTCGCACTGCTTCGGTGAAATACTATAAAATGTCAGAAGACAGAATTTGGCCTAATAAACACCGCCTAAGTATATCTTACTGGTGCCTAGGGGTTTCATCACTGTTCAAGTTATTCATTGAACCCTCTACAACATATCCAAAACATTTGTAAATCGTATGCTGGGGAGGATCTCATGTTGTATGTGCTTGTATATGTACATTGTCCTGGCAGTTCTCAATGACGCCGTACCTGAAGTTGCCAACGAGAGGAATAAACCAATAACTTGGTATATGAAAGAAATAGTTATAACCTTTTTATTGAAATAAATTTCCCAAAAATAAGTAACAAAAAGAAAATCCCGTATTTCCCTAATTAGTTAAAGCTCATTAATTAAAGTAAAGAAAAAGGACAACCAGTAGCAGAGTTTTTATCGACGGACTTTACGAACAAAAGAGTGCTAGCGGGTTGGACTAATGCGAAATGGCAACCTAGAAGACCTATATAAACCAATAGAGCAGTGGTTTCTAACCTGGGGGTAATTACCCAAGAACCCAATTATTAGGATAGTTAAAAATACAGAATTACAGAGCACTGCATACTACGTTCTCTCTAGCACTAGCACTCGTTCGTTGCTTCGCGATGCTAGTTGCAAGAGGGTTGTGGGGGAGGGGGCCGGATCATCCGCGCCGCCTGCTTCATACCTACGTACTTAGGAAACAAAATATCTAATTTTAATCTGTGTTTCAAGTATTTCATTTAATTGTATCTTGTTTAAGTTGTTACGAGTGGTAATTTATAAAAGTACTTTTATATTATCTGTAATATATTTTACGATTGTTTTAATTGACATGGCTTCTATATCCGGGAAAAACTACTCATATGAAGAAGCATTTTTACAATGGGGTTTCACGAGTATTGTGGATAGAAATATAGAAAAGCCTCAGTGTGTTATATGTAATAAAGTACTTACTCCAGAGAGCATGAACATGAGACCGAACAAATTAAAAGAGCATTTCGAGTAAGTTCACAAAGAGTTCGCAGGTAAAGATATAGATTTTATTAAGAGAAAAGAGAGCATTCTGAAAGCTTCGCGAATGGAAAAGAAAATATGCAAAAGTCAAACGAATCGTGTCTCCAAGAAACTTATCAAACCTTGTTTATGTGATGCTGTATCGCTCGTTATTGGCGAACAAGATATGGCTAAGATTAAACAAATATCACTGTCAAATACAACAGTTTAAAGTCGCATTTCGGACATGCGTAACCATATTTTGAAAACCGTTAGTAGTAAATACACGTATGTTCTGTGACACTTTATCGGATGAACAGGCGGATGGCCTATGGGTGGTTACCGATAGGAAGAAGTTTCCAGAGGGTTTACAAGAAGTAAAAGAAGTCTCTAGATAGTTAGCAAGTAATGACGGTAGCGTCTACGGGGGTTATGCAAAAAGTAAATAAGTGTGTATGTTGTTACGTGTATAAGGTATCTAGAGGGTGGTTTAGAAGAAGCGAAGGGGTTTTTAAGGGTAGCGTCTACGGGGATTACACAAAAAGTAAGGGTGTATACAAGAACGGGGGTTATGCAAAAAGTAAATAAGTTTGTATGTTGTTACGTGTATAAGGTATCTAGAGGGTGGTTTAGTAGAAGCGAAGGGGTTTTTAAGGGTAGCGTCTACGGGGATTACGTAAATAAGGGTGTATACAAGAACGGGGGTTATGCAAAAAGTAAATAAGTGTGTATGTTGTTACGTGTATAAGGTAGAGGGTGGTTTAGAAGAAGCGCAGGGGTTTTTAAGGGTAGCGTCTACGGGGATTACGTAAATAAGGGTGTATACAAGAACGGGGGTTATGCAAAAAGTGAATAAGTGTGTATGTTTTTACGTGTATAAGGTAGAGGGTGATTTAGAAGAAGCGAATAGGGTTTTAAGGGTAGCGTCTACGGGGGAGGGGAGCGTCTACGGGGATTACGTAAATAAGGGTGTATACAAGAACGGGGGTTATGCAAAAAGTAAATAAGTGTGTATGTTTTTACGTGTATAAGGTATCTAGGGGGTGATTTAGAAGAAGCGAAGAGGCTTTTAAGGGTAGCGTCTACGGGGGGGTTGCGTAAAAAGTAAATAAGGGTGTATACAAGAAGTAATTAGAAGAAAGAAAATATATGGAGGATTGTGTGTGTGTAAGAGATGAGGGGTAGTGCTTACGAGGGGGAGGGGCTATGCAGTTAGCTGATTTTTTAAGGGTTCTATATTTTGAAATTCTCAAAGGAATGTTATTAGATTGATAACCAACATTTTTTTTTAAAACGGATATGTGTGTGAATTCATATCATTTTATAGAAGGTTTTTTATATTGTTATAAATGAAATCTCGCATTATTATGAATACATCTAAGACAAACAAGCAGATTACAGCAACCACATTAGACTTTGCAACTTAGCAATAAGTGATGGGGATCTAACCATTGGTACAATATTTTGAAATTCTCAAAGGAATGTTATTAGATTGATAACCAACATTTTTTTTTAAAACGGATATGTGTGTGAATTCATATCATTTTATAGAAGGTTTTTTATATTGTAATAAATGAAATCTCGCATTATATTAAATTCGCTTAGTAGGTAATATTTATGTGTTATTTCTATAGTTAGCAAGCACGTGCAGACCAAATCATTTATTCAGACAATAGCGAACTTGTTTCAAATATGATAAGATTGGAATGTCATGATAAGGGAATATTACTTTATATTACGGAATATTACTTTAGTATCTTTTAAAAAATATATGATATCAACTTGATATTGTATTAGTCATTTACGATAAAATCTAAACTGAGTTTATTCATGAAACAGCAGAATTTAGTTTTCTATCAAATTAATAAAAATAGATTTTATGTTGCAGTTTTTTTTGAAATCATATTTAACTGATGTCTTTTTCTTATACGGGGTATTTTGAAAGTCTTGAAAGCATGTGCATGATTTCTTTTATAATAAATGAATGAGAGAATTGAGTGTTTGTATCACAATGTCATCGGAAGAGTATAGACGCAAATTGGAGGAATTTTCTAAAAGCGTTCGAGAATTGAGTAAAGATATTTCAATTTATGAAAATAAGATTAAACTGATAAAGCAATTGGAGCGAATGTGCTTGGAGGATAACGTCTTCAAAAATCGCCGCCTACAAAAAATATCCACAGAATTGAACCGGCTACAATATGATGAATAATACAATTCGGGAACAACAAGATGCCATCAAGGATGAAATTAATAATGTTTTTGCAATGACATGTATAATTTTAACATCAGTATTTATTTTAATATTGAAAATTATATTGAATATTGTAAAACGAAAGTTTAAGTCTTCATGTAATATAGACATAAATGAGTATACAATGTGTTTCAATAAAACAACTCATCAATTTTTTCTTAAGAAATTCAACACGTTTTGAAACAAGTTGCTCCTCAATTTTTATCCTATCATTGTCTAATACACCGCCACGCTTTGGCCGTTAAGACGCTTCCACCAGATTTGCTAAGCACGTTGGGTAACGTAGTAAAAATTGTGAACCATATTAATGGCAGTGCTACAAACTCGAGAATCTTCAAAATATTATGCGATGAAGTTGATATAAAATTTAAATATCTTTTGTACCACACAGAGTTGGTTGGCGTTGGTTACCTTGACGACAAGTTTTGAACAGGGTGTACGAGCTCCGTGAAGAAATAGAATTATTCTTAGAAATACAGAGAACACAAGAAGAAAAAGAGCTTTTCTTCAAAATAAAAGGGAAAACATTTGTTGAAATGCTAGCGTATTTTGCTGATTTTTTCACTGAAATTAACGGTCTAAATCTCTCATTGCAAGGAAATGTGACGAATATTTTAACAGCGCAGGATAAAGTTGCTAGTTTTGTGCTTAGATGAGAACTTTACGAACGCAAAGTGCAAGCAGGCAATGTGTCGATGTTTACACAACTATGTGAGCAATTGGTAAATACCGAATCAAACAAAGTCACGTTCAAAAATTTCGTGATTCAACATTTATCTGCTGTAATTGATTCACTGAAGTAGTATTTTTCGGACTTGGATAATCGTCAGTCCAACTCTTGTATATTAAGACCGTTTTCTACTGATGATGACATTATTTGAGACGAAGATGTGGCGACAAAAGTGGAATTTCTTGGATTACGCGTGAATAGTATTTTAAAACTAGAATTTCAGAATTACCAACTCATCACATTTTGGCTCAAAGCACGTGCAAAATACCCTGTTTTAGCTAATTCCATTTGCCACCACGTACAGATGTGAGAGTGGTTTTTCTACTCTAGTATCAATGAAAACAAAGGCCAGAAATCGTCTCAATGTGCAACATGACTTGAGATGCGCTTTAAATGAAACTAAACCTAATAATAAAAAACTTGCATATGCAAAACAATATCAACCGTCACACTGAAGGCTTCCGTATAACGGTTGCCTGGTGAATGTTCGCTTCAGTGGCTGAAGCTAACATTCACCAGTTTTTTTATGTTTTATGTTAGGAATTCTAATTAATAAAGTTGTTTGTATTTGCTATTTTTGGTTTTTCTGATAATATTTCAAAGGCGAGGTAAAATCAGTTTTCCTCCTAGGTCAAAGGGGTAGCAATATTCGAAGTATTAGGAACCACTGCAATAGAGGCTAAATTACACTATCCAACATTTGTGGATTTGTTTGGGCAGTTCAAATACTCGCCAGCGGTTTCTGTGGTAGTCGATCTTTTAAAAATTTGTTAACCTTATTTGCCATAAACCATACAAAACTGACAGCAATTGTATGTAGGTAATGTAGGTACTATTGTGAACGAAGGTGTACATAGAAAAATTTACAGGCTTTAAGTTGAGTTATGGTATAAAAATTTTGCATATAATGAAAACCCAAAAGATATTATCTCAGTTGATTTACAAATTCAGATGTCAAATCTGTTGATTAAAATAGTGCTTTTATTCAAGACTAAAGCGCAGCTACTGTTACGAATGTGCATATGAAAAGATTGAACCTTCATTTTTGGACATGTAATTGTAAAGCATTTATAATTTAGAAGCGCAGATCAAAGAACATTTTAAGCCGAACTACTTTTTCCAATGTCGCAATAATGAGGGGTTCGGAGGGTACTTACGAAGAAGTCTCTATTTAAATCCATTTTTTTGTGGAATCGATATGAACAAGCACTAAAATGTGAGGTAAAGTGCAAATTGGAGGTAATACCAAAAAAGGTTCACGTGGGTGACGTTCAATACATATTGAGGCGCTGTGTTGCACAGAGGGCCCGATTTCGCGCCTAGGTTACTTTGTTGCCTTCGCGCATATGCATCAAGAAATAAGAATAATTCGATATAGCATTTAAATTTAGTGGCATATCAAGTTAAGTCACTACCTGTTAAACATTTTCTACAAGGTTGCAAATGTAAAATTAAAAAATCCTATTTTTAAATGTAGTTCAATCGGCAATGGTTGATATATTAAAATATTCAGTAAATTTTTAAATAAGATGTAGAATCTAGAGTTTGCTTTATTCTGTGCTTTAGTCTATGAGAACCAAGTCGTGCCCCTTATTATACGTCGAAAATTTAGGGTCCATCAGCTAACGTGTAAAATTTCTTAACAACATTTCATCGGGGTTATTGTCTTGTTAATACGTTTTACTGCTTCTATTAATTTCGTTAATACTTATTTAGTTTTAGAGATATTCATTTTTTTCTTTTTATAGTCAGCTGTCACACTTTATCGTAGAACATTTTTTCTTAGGCGTTAATTATTTGTTAGTGCCTCTCAATGTCATAAAAATGTTTGTTAATGTTTTGAAACCTTCAAAGAAAATTGGTCGTTAAAGTCAAGATCTTTAGTATTTCAGTAGTGCTTTTTACTATCTCATTGTGTCTACTTTATCGCTTTTTTTTAAATTATCGCCATTTTTTTAAGGTCGTTAACTGAAAGTGAGGCTCTCTAAAATTGAGAAATTTTACATATCAACTGCTGACTTCACGGACCACAAAATTTAATCTGTTCGCTAAATTATTTTTGAACTATCAGATCAGTGATTTAACATCTGACTGATATAGATAACCTGTAGTAAATACTTTAAGTGTAAATACATATTTTTCAAAATATTACTTATTTTTGGAGAATTTATTTCAATAAGAAGGTTATAACTATTTCTTTTATATACCAAGTTGTTTGTTTATTCCTCTCATTGGCAACTTCAGGTATGGAGTCATTGAAAACTGCGAGAACAATAGACATATACTAGCACATACATGAGATCCTTCCCAGCATACGTTTTAAAAAATAATTCATTTAGTGTTTTAAATGAAACTCACGGTTTCTAGTTAATACCACAATATAATAAAAATTGTTGAAAATTCTATAAAATTGACAATTGTTTCGATAAATCAATATCATCGTCAGAATGACAAAAGTTACATTCCATTTGATGCCTACCTGTCAATTTTTTAGAATTTTCAAAAATTTTTTTTATGTTGTGGTATTAACTAGAAACCGTGAGTTTCATTTAAAACACTAATATGAGTAGATTCCACGAAGTAAGGGTCGAGACAGTTAATTTCATTAAATAATTCTACTTTGCGATTCTAATGATTCTTTTATAAAATCCCGTTGAGTGTCAAAAGAGAGCACTTTTTGAAACGCAATATTTTATGCATCAAGGTTGGTAACGCTAACAACGAATCGTCAACGTTCGTCGTCTAAAAAATCATGCACACAAATAACATAACCCAATTTCAGTCCAAGAAACGCCTTAATCGTTACTAGTGCATCATTGAACAATAAATACTACAACAAACATCTCAGGTGGGGTACACCTTAAATAATTTTCAATCATTTTTCACGCAGGTAGACGATTATGCCAATTTAAAAGCACACATTTTTTGCAAATGGGCTCGTTTCATGAAATTCTATGATAATGTCACAAGATATATTGGTTCTGAACTAAGAATTTGCGACTAATAACGCCACTCTACGATTTCAAATAAAAATCAAAAAAAATATTGAAATTTGAATTCTTGTGGTAGACTGTGGTAGGCTAGAGCCAATGGCAAACAAATAAATTTTGCGCTGTTGTCACGAGGGAAAACTTTACAAGTAGACTAGTTATCTTTTTTCTTTAACGCCCGTTAAAGAGAAACGCAAAGTACTGTCAAAACGTACTCTTTCAAATAATGTTCTCCTAATCGGGTGCCTCTTATTAAAAATGGGAACTCTCTCGTAGACAAAGAAATTTGGAAATATATATTTTAAACTGCAGTGATGATGCTTTCAAAATAGAAAATATAACGTCAAATGTATGTATAATGAAAATTAAATGTTCTCCATGTAGGTTGAGTTGTTTGGAAAACGTATCATGTAACACATCATACACAAATTGCGTTACCTCAGAGTTCCAAACTCGATTTAGTACCGGATCGCTTACTCTTCTTCTGTTTAGGAGAGTTTGAGTGTCCATGTCCACATCCACTTGAGGAAGATTTGTCGAATTAGCTTCGATGAAACCTGGATCCATTTTAACGATGTCTTTTAAAAGGCAAACAAACAGAAGCACATTTTCTACTATAAAATAATATAACAAACAACTAAAAAGTCGGCGAGGATGATATCTGTTTGAGGTTGGTGTGGATATTGATGTCAATTGTCAAATTCTTCTAGTCGATTTTCACTTTGTATTAATCAACTTGGATAGTCAAGTAGGATTTGTCAACAGAACGTACTTTCAATCTGACAACAAGGGCTTCTGTCATTGGTCGACTTACAGCGGTTTATTTAAATCTAATAAAATTTTTAAATCTAATTTTCGAAGATATTTATAACTTTTTGAGATAAATATCGTTATCATAGAAAACTATATGATATTTTTAATCCTTCTGATATGATTTCACTTGTTAATTCATACCCATGAAACTAGCCCATTGACACAATTATTCGATTTTAAAATAGGGTTTTTTTAGCGAGTTACTGGTAACAAAAAGTTAAAACCATTCAATTTTTTGCCACAAATGGTAAATACCAAAATGTCAAATCAGTGACCACGGTAATAACTTCAGTTACCATAGTCAAGAGGTGGGTAACTGGCAGTGGTTCTAACCCCCACTCTTGTTTTAAAAGGTGAATGTCTCAACCATAAAGAAAATGTTAATTTGTCTATGGTCTCAACCGTCATATTATCAGTTTTAGATGTTTGTAGGTTATGTTGATTTGAGCATAATTGAGATTTGAATTTTTGGTTTTTTATGTGTGAATATAATGGAGCCTAAGGCTGAGGAAATACGAATGGTGAATATTAGCTTGAACTATGAAGGATCAGATGTCCTTCTTGAGGTGGATGAAAACAGTGCCAACATTTTATTAAATGGTATGTAAATGTTAATTTACTACTTTTGTAATAATTACTGAGCAGTCTGCATGCAATCTAGACAATAAATGTGGCTTATAAAAGTACGTACTAATGAGAATGTATTTATTTACAGATCCGCTGCCGAAAATTACTTACAACAATTAAATATTTCAACTTGTAAGTAGTAACTATGTATTTTTTTATATTGAAGATGGCTGAATTGTTTGTTGTAGTGGATGTTATAAATCCTAAAAAAGAGAATAATGGGAACAATATGACTAATAGTTCTATGATCTGGACTGCTAGAAAACCCACTTTGATGGATGAAGAAGCTACTTCATTATTCCTGGAACTTAGATCCAAATATGCTAAAGAATTTAATGATAGGAAGACCCTAAAGGCACAAATATGGGCGAAAATAGTTTCAGAACTACAAAAACTATACAATTTAGGAGACAATCCTACTGAAAAATGTAGGCAAAAATTCAGTAATTTGCAAAAGCAATATTTCAAGCATATTATACACATGAAAACCACAGGAGCCGACTTTAAAGAGCCCCCTCCATATTTTCAATGAGCTGCATGATATCTTAAGAGGGAAATATAAATAAAATCCACAAAATCTTCAAGATTCATTGGATAATATAGAGGTTATGGATATGGAAACAAAAAACAAAGAAATTACCAAGACTGAATCTGAAGAAAAGGACAATAGTTTAGCGGGACCCTCGGCAGATAACACATTAAAAATTAAACAGAGATTCGGGAAAATTGTGCAAAGTGAGAGGCCACAGTCTAATACAGACAAAATATTGAATGTTCTGCAGCAACAACATAAATTGGAAAATGAATATCAGCAGAAGCATTTCAACATAATGGGAGATGCTGTTAAAGCTCAAAAGGCTCAAGGAGACAGACTTTCGAGTATATTGGAAAGTGTTTTTGCAAATAAGAAGAATAAAACCCGCAAACGTCGTCGATCATCAACTGATGAATCTGACTAGAAAACTTTCATTTTACCATTTATATGTTTTTGTTTAAGAATTTATTATTTTTTTGTTGAGTTCTATTGTGTTATATGATAAATTGATGCAATTTGTTCTTATTTTTTAGTATCTATTTAAATAAATACATATTCTGTTTCTTTTGGTTTCACCTAAATAACGTTGGTCTCTGTTTAAATCCTCAAGGTCTTCATAATCGTTGTGTTCAATATCAACTTCTTCATTCCACTCATCATTTTTAAAATAGCAATAATTATGCAACACACATGCAGCTGTAACTATTTCGATTGCTTTTGAAACTGAGTAAGTATTAATAAAATCAAGTCTACGCCATCGTCCTTTTAAAATACCAAATTCATGTTCAATTGCAATTCTGTCAGCACTGAGACGATAATTGTGGTTTCTTTGCTCTCTAGTCATATTAATTGTACGTCTATAAGGTGTAATAAGCCACTATCTCCAATTATATGCAAATCATTTCGAGGGAAAAACTTTCTAGGGCCATGTCTTTCAATACAAATATTGAGTTGAGAGTTCATAAATACCTGCAAAGCACTTCAATTAAAAAGAATTGTTAAAAACAAATAATAGTTATATTCACTCTAGAATCATGGGCTGAACCAGGAAACCCTATAAACACATAGGTAAAAATTTTTTGTGAATAACAAATTGCCATTAGATTAATGGAATGAGACAAGTACCTATCTACATAGCTATCATGTTGGTCACTAGGTACTTTTATTTTAATGTGTGTTCCATCAACGGCACCTACAACACCTGCAATAATAAATACAGATTTTAATACTTATCACTTGAAATTGATTATATTTTTACCGGGATAATTGACAAAACCGTTAATTATTTCATCATATTCTTCCTGACTTTGTGGCCAAAATATATACTTATTTTTCAATTTGTATATGATAATGTACAAAAAAGCATTAACAATATTCATAACTGTAGATGGAACAAGTCCAAATCTATCAGATATAGATAGTAAAGTGTCTTGTTTTGAGATGTACCACAAAAACACTAGCATACTTTTCTTGGGTTCAGTAGGATACCGACCGCCTCGATATTTTTTTTACCAGAGCATGATCATCGTTTGCAATTATTTCATTGCACAAACTCTGGAAGGTTGTTTTTTGCATACGAAACAGTTGAAAAAAAGACATCTCATGATAAGCATCCAACCAAATATTTTCTGGATCTAATCTTATGTGGGATTCTCTTAAATATTTACATAATATAACTTTGGCTGACGAATGTCGCAAGGGAATAAAACTATTTGATAATATGTACAAACTATTGAACAGTATCTGATGAATCAGCAATGCTAACAGCAATAATTCTTCGTTATTCATTACACTCTATGTATTAAATAACTCTGACTAAAGATAAACAATAGTATTTATATAATATACATACTTAACAACAAATATTTTAAGGTTATGTTGTGACGTTTATAACCAATTATTTGTAACCACTTCATTTTAGCGAGTGAATAACCGCCTGTTACCGCAAATAACCGCTGGGTTATAACCAGCAGCTCGCTAAAAAAAACCTAATGTTTCAAGTTGACGGTAATGTCAGCATATTACCAACCGCTACGTCGTGAATACAAAATTCCCCAAATCGATTTAATCATCCCATTTTTTGAATGTTGCTCCTGTCTGGACACAAACAACGCAAAGTAGAAAAAATAGTATAAAAAACTTGCTTCATAAGGCCTTCCACCGCACTTGCCTTTGGATGGATGGAACTTGGATGCGTGCGATAAAATGATGCCTTATGAAACTTGTTCTTTCATATACTATTTGGATATCTTGTAGAAAGTTCAATTGAATAATTTTAAGAGAGATGAAACACCTAGGCACCAGCATGGTTTGCAAGATACACTTAGGCGCTGTTTAGCCAAAATTCTGACATTCTACAGTACTTCACCAAAGCAGTGCGAAATATTACATTATGCGTACATTAGGTTTACAACATTTTTCCTGCTAGCATACTAAAACTACTCAACAAAAAATACTTTTTCTCACCGATGAACAAACGCTTTCTCACCTCTGGATAACTTTCCGGGCTCTTTTCCACTAAGGTTTGTCATAATTTTGGCAATTTTCCAATTTTTTAGTTTCGGGGAAGGAATATACTTTTTATCTTTGGGGGAAGGGAATATTTTGTTTCTGTTGGTGATGCGAATGTGTTAGGAGTGGACTCCACTACCCCATACATTTTTCGGAAATTGTCATGAAGGGTGCCAGCTTTAGATAATGAGGTTGAATTAATTAGGTGGAGGTGTGATTCTGGTTTTGTTGTTGGTGCACAATAGTACATAAGAAGTTGATGTCGCTGTCATGTATTTTTTTTAGAAATTGTCATTAGTGGGGTCCAACTTTACTTAAAATAATGAAGTGTAAGTAACTAAGGGAAGGGGATTTTGTTTTTGTTGGTGGTGCTTATGCGAGCATTAGGGATGGACTCCACTGTCCTATACTTTTTTCGGATATTGTCGTTGAGGGGGGGGGGGCAACTTTACTAATTAGGTGGATAAGGGATTTTGTTTTTGTAGGTGGTGCATAGGAGTGCATTTGAAGTTTATTCCGATGACATTTAGTTTTTTTTGAAAATTATCATTGGGGGGGGGGCAACTTTACTTTATTATATATTGAGGTTTAACTAAGTAGGGGGAGGGGGATTTTTGAATTAGAAGTGGATTCGGCTGCAGTATATCTTTCTTGAAAATTGTCATAAGGAGGGGAGAGGGGGGCAACTTACTTAACTGACCTCTGCCGGTCCATGTAGTCTATATTATTTTTCTTCATACCCGGCCAAAAAAATCCAGTGTGCGGTGGTCATTGCGGACTTGCTGCCGTCTCGTGTGTCAGTGCAAAAATTAATTTATTTCGGTCCACGGTAGCAGAGCGTGTGCGCATCTCTACCATTGCGGACATTTTAGACTTTCTGCATCACAATCTAAGGGAAAAGTACGTCATTTCGGCCGGGTATGAAGTGAATATTTGTAGAACTGAAATGGCACTGCTCTGGTTGTTATAGAAAGAATCGAACTTTTAGGCATGAGATGAAATCATGTACAGCAGGTGAAGTGAAAAAATCGGTTGAAACATTTTTTAGGTTTACACTGTGAATGAAACTTGTTCTGGAATGGTAGGAATATTTTACAAAAAAATAATTTTTCAAAATAAAGGCAACAGCCTGTCACATTTCATGTTTATTCTTCAATAATCATACAAAACAACAAAACATATTACACATATAATATAAAACAAAATATCATTTTAATGATAAAACAATAACATAAAACATACATTCGGTAAAATATAGTACAGTTAAAATATTGCAGCCTTCACAGTAAATAGGTACCTATAAAATAGAAATACACAACACCCAAACACAAGTAAACATTAAGAAACAATTATAAAAAATGGGCTTGGTGACCAATAACATAAAAACTGGTTAGTACCACAAATGGAAATTTATATAGTTGTAACCAAGATAATCCACAGAAACATCAAGATTAATATTAATAGTAAAATGATTTACTCTCGGTTAATCAATTTGATTTCAACACTTCAAAAATTAATCATCAATATAAATTACACAATTGAAGAGAAACATAAATATTAGGAGCAGCAATTGATAAAAAACCATATTTTTAATTAATGTTTTAATTCAAGGATGTAATAGATTGCAACAGATATTTTGCATTTTTAGATTTTAGTATGATCTTAAGATACGAACAGTACATTTACATTCTGAAGTCAATTTGTATATTTGTAAGATGCCAGTCGGCTTGTTATGATTTCCGTTATACTAGATATATTATTTGATTTTGTCAGACTAATTGTTCACTGGTCACGGCGAAATTAAAAAACTAGTTCCCCTTCTAAATTTTGTGTTTTTAAACGGCTTCTCACAATACGAAGATCTTTTCTTTTCGTATTAGAAGAAACACAATTTTATATCGTTAATATCCACCTTTTGTGGTGATTTTTATTTTTCGCCGGTAAGTTAATTTATCTTCAAAACTATTCTTCTTTGGTTTTTTGGAGCTTACAATATTTTGTAGTTCGGCGAATGGTTAGTTTTTATTTAAAAAAAAACTTTTCATATTCTTTTTTTAAAGTAATTTTTAATAAACTCCTTTTTTCGTCTTTCTTATCAACATCATGGTTTGCTTTTTCTGTTTATTTGGGGAACAAAACCAATAAGATAGAACATATTTCTATTAGTTTTACTTTAAAAACTAAATTCAGTTTTCCATGTGTTTGAGCATAAGCTCCCAGCATTGTTTTCATTTTCTTTCCTTTGTTGTTTTTTCCCGCAATCTTACGTACCAGTACGTAGCACCTAGAAGACAACCCTAGGATACGAGTCCAAAAACCACCTGGGACACGGTCACGAGGGGACGCAATCATCACCTCTCCAACGCTGAGAGCCGCTCATTCCGGAATCTCCTCAAGTCAAGTCCTACGTCTTATTATCAATTCATACAATCTGGAATGGAAGATTTTTATTGTAAAACTGTGTTTATATTCGTATCGTGTTTCACGTACGCAGTGAATGCGAATTATATTTTTGATTTTGAATAAATGTAATTTGTTAAAATCTCTTAATTTTCCGTTTTAGCAATTTATATTGAATCGGACCAACGCGTAAGGGTGAATTTTAGTATTCTGTTGAATTTGGTTGAAGTATATTTAGTATAAGGTTTTTCCAGCTTTTTATCTTTTTTGGTTATTGTTTGAATTTAGTATCGTTTAAAAAACTGGTGGCGTCCGAATTAATATTGATTGTTCACCCTATCCCAGTGTAAGCTAATAGAGTGCTTTAACTGAAGCCGATCACTACTACCTGAGCAAGAGTATCCAGTTGGGGTAGGTAAGGTTACAAGTGTTAGATTGTCAGATACTAACAAAAGATTTAACTCGATTCAGATCAGGTGAACAAGTGAATTGTAGCTAACAGTTGCTTGAAAACTATTCTGAATAAACAATTCACATTCTGATAAGCCTCAAATATTAATACTATTTAAATTCCCAATTTTAAAATGATAATCTGAGTTGTATGTTATGAAAAATATTTACAGAAAGAACGTGGTTTTTAGTAAACATCAATGCGATTTAAGCCCCTAGGAACACGGGGATACTGAAACGAATTTAAACCCGTTGGTAACTTGGATTTTTGACCAGTGACAGGCTGAATATTGACTTGACTCCACATAGAAAGCTGGTCATCAACAACCGAAATCACTAGTTCGTTCAGTGTCGATCGTGAAATAGTCGGGTGATGACGAAACTGTAGTGCTGTATTATTACCTCAGGAGAAAAAGGCGAATAGCCAGAAGGTTTTGGGTACAGCCATACCTTGAAAAACATTTTCAGACTAGGTTGTTTGTTACCTCAAAACAGCTCGACATTACTGACGCGAAATTCTAGGCATTCTACAGAATGAGTAAGGAAAGTTACTTGGAACTGGTGAAATTGGTTTTCCTCTACTGCAGAAGCAAAAGACAACCATGTGGGTGTCCGTGAACGCTGAGGAACGGCTATTGATCATGCTCAGGAAAGGAACAAAGAGTAGATTTATCCAAAAAAGAAAAAATACCTCATTAAGTATTGTACATGAGGTTTGAAAATATTACATTAGGTGTCGTGGGCACCGGATAATGTTACACGAATATTTAACTACAGATTCAGCAGAGCAAGTAAAACAATTGAATGCACTTTCGGGATGGCATCCGAGAAATTTACTGAGCAGTCGGCTTGCATTCTTTACAATTTTGTGAGAAAACGAGAAACACTGCAGTACTCGTCAAATGTGGCAAATGGTGATGTACGTGGAGATGGAGTCATGAGACAGCCTATCCGCCCGCATCAGTTGACCATAAACAACAACTCATATAGGGAATCTCAGAGACTATTTAGCCAACTATTTTCTAACCCCACCAGCTTCTCTGCCCTGGCAGTGGAAATATATGACACAGTAGATCGGAACTATTCACATAATGTAGACAATATACATTATCTTTATTATGATTTAATAATTGTATTTAATAAATTTAATTATTATGATTATTATTATATATACATTCACATTTATGTAGAAAATATGCATTTGTACTTGAACATACCTGTCAATTTCACGACGTTTCCGATTTCTGGCCATGCCTTCTCCGTTTCCTGCTTCATTGAATAACCAGAAAGATGGAAATTGTATAAAATAGGGCGTTTTTCCACCTCCCCCACCAGTAACAGGTTGGTTTTTTAATCACTCATCATCAAGAAACTGAAAACTTAAATTACCAAAATTACCAGGCAACTTGACATGCGAATCACCCAGGGACTAGTTACAAATTGGATCAGTGAATCACAAACGAGTCCCCAATCAGTAGCGCCGTGTGCGGCGTCTCATTATATTACACAGGGAGTGACTCAAAGTGAACCAGTTGGAAATTCGCATCACTAATCAGTTTCTTTTCAATATCTCCGTGCGCATAGGGGCTAAAATGAACTCGCATTGGATTTAATCTGAAAATTACAGTTTGTTCTCACTTATAGTTATTTATCTCCGAGTAAAATCGGATCTCTTCAATTCAGGATTACATTTTCTTCATTTTTTTGTGAATTATAATCAGAATGTTACAATAATTAATTATGTAATATTCGAAGGGTGTCCCATTTTAATCTGGCAATATTATAATAAGTAATATAATGCGTCCATTACATTTCTTCATAATCTAAGATTTATCGATAATTCGTTGCCTTTGCTTATCAAATATTCTAACGAAAAATAGTATTGAAATAGGGTTAACGATGAGGCTCATAACTATATCTTTCACCAACCCATTTAAAGAGAAATCATCATATTCACTTTATTCTAGCAGTAACTTTAGTTTCATGGTTTATACATAATATTACTCAGATCGTGCAGACATTTGGGGAGTTCTCCGTGAAATTTTATTTGTTACCAGTTAACAGTTCTTGGTTAATATCTTCTGTGTCTATCAAGCCTCTTATCCTACAACTCTTAAAAACCCATAGCACAACTTTGAAGTAGGAATCAAGTAAACTGAACAATACGATGAGAATGACAGTCACGAACAAAATGAAAAACGTAGAAGTTGAAATACATAATAATAGTTAGATAATAAGAACAATATTAGTATCAAACATAACGGTAGAAGCTTTCACATTCTGGTGAAGAGCAAAAAAAATGAAAGTTTTGAACAAGACGAAGATATATAAATGAACAAAGTTTCAACTTGGCTTTACGCATATTAAGAAGAAAACCAATAAAAATTATTAGAAGATTAACGAAATAGATATGACTACCAAGAAGAAGAGGTAGACCAAGTGAGAGCAGGAGATATGAGAAGCAGAAATCTCGAAAAATGAATAGAAACAAAGATAATGGAGAAAAAACAGAGTTTGAAATAAATAGAAGAACGAGAAAAATAAGGATAGATTAACCTCAACATGCTTTTTGAGCGTTAGTCATGATGAGAAAAATTGAACGGTTTTGTGATGATGATGATAATATTTTCTTGTAGTCCTATTCTTAAGCAACTGTCGGTTGTAGTTAATGATGGAATTGTTGAATTAATACTAAAATCGGAGAAGTGCTAGTGATTAATTGATAGTTCTATTCACTCAATATTTTTCTGAGTAGAAATCCCAAGTGTTACATAAAATATACTCAGTGGCATAGAAACCCGAACTCCCAGTAAATATTATTATATTTCAAAAATATTTCACGTACAGGTTTATCATAAAAGTCTTAATACAAGTTTCGAATTTGAGTGCTATCAGTTGAACATTCATGTTTTTATTGTGTGTCTATCATGCATAGAGTGCGAAGGAATGTAAATTATTGGCAGCTCATTGAGTTCGAGAGAGGTCGAATTGTTGGTCTTCGAGAAGCTGAGATGTCGTTCCGAGAAATTGGTGGTAGAATAAACAGGAATGTGGATACTGCTGTTAGATATTATCAGGCGTGGCACCAATGAGACCGAACGCAAAGGACCAGAGGCACAGGACGAGTGAGCAGGACAACAGTGGGCCAAGATCGTCGCCTCAGGTTATAAGCTCTAAGAGATCGTTTCTCATCGACAAGGGTAATAACAACTGAGCGGTTTGAAACACATGGAAGGGTCCCTGGAATGCGAAGTGTTTCTGGGATTGGACTTTTTTCTTACTAACCTCAGTTGGTGTTACCTTTAACTCTGTAACATCAACGAAATCGACTTCAGTGGTATCCAAGAACGACTAGTGTGGAATCAGGAATGGAACACTATCGTCTTCAGTGAATACCGGTTCTGCCTAGACATGCATGATGGCCGAGAGAGGATGAGAAGGAGACGAGGCGAACGTCGTAACCCTCAATTTTTTGTTGAGCGGTATGTACATCGCACTGTTGTAGTTATAATATGGGGTGACATTGTATATGGCTCAAAGTCACCTTTAGTCTTCATCACGGGCAGTATGAATGCACATCGATACATTCAAGAAATATTGTAACCTCATTTGATTCCTTACCTTAGAACACTTCAAAATTCAATTTTTCAGTACGATAACGCTCGGGCACATAGAGCCAGACAAACCTTGGACTACTTCCACTAGGCTCAAATTCATCTCCTACCTTGGTCTCCAAGATCCACGGATTTGTCCCCAATTGAGCATGTGTGGGACATCGGTAGAGGGTTAAGAAATTTACAGCGTCCTCCTCAAACTCTGATGGCTCTTCGACATGAGATAGAGGTGGCATGGAATGAGATACCTCAGGTGGATATTGATTATCTGATTATGAGTATGTCTGGACGCATTAGGGAATGTGTGAGAAATCGTGGAGCTTCCACCCATTATTAAAGTTGGTGAGCAGATTATCCTCACCCGATTTTAGTGAGAATTTATATGTCCAATATTACCGAAATATGAAAAATATTTTTTACGGTGTGTTCAGGTTTCTATGTCACTGAGTATATATAAGAAATCAGAAACTCGGGGAGCGTGATAACATAGCAAATATCGAATCATCCATTTTTAATAGAGATTCTGATTGGTATTCACATTACAAAAAAATTTCAACCACAATTCTTGGCCCCAGGTCCCTTAAATGAACACAGTTATATACATTTTGGATTTGATAAAAGTGTTGTGTATTTCTGGAAACATCTACCATACGAAAATACGATATAAAATTCCATAAACGAATATTGCACATGTTTTAATTTTTTAAAACGGCAGATATTAAAAAATAAAAATTATTAACTGTGGTAAATGTGATTCTAAATCCTAAAGCAAAAAGTATTTTCAAAGATAATACGAGCCAGTTAATTATTTTTCTAGTTAACTACAAGCTTGTTGGCAAACTTGGTTAACACTAAAGATAAACATATACTAGGACATATGTTTAGATACATCAAACTCAAACTAGTTGAATTTTCATCCCATACCTACCAAACCTTTGTTGATTATTATTTATTAATTAATACCTGACCTACTTGGTAGTAATCATTGATTGTGTAAGATCAATATAAACTTGTAATCATTTAGAAAAAAATATAAAACCATCTTTACATACACTTAATGTAAAGTAAAACCAGAAATCTAAGAAGGCCGTAAATCAGTATTAGCCGACGACCTTCATTATTACCTATTGTTCGTAATAGTAATAATAGTGTGTGTCACTTAAAAGATTCCCAGGTCCAAATTAGAATATATCAGGAAATAGTTTGGCATTTTAATAATAGTGGGTTCTCTATTATTTTTGTTTAAATGTGTGTAAATAATAAAATTTACTTACCTGGCCACCAGACTTTCAGTATATTCTAATAGACTATTAACTAGATCATACAGGTCTATTCATGGTTACAAAATAAATTAACTACCAGATTTGGAAAACAAGACTGTTTGGAGAACTGACCGCTCTCCAATTTCACAAATAAAAGGGGGAACGTTAAACCCACCTAATATTCCGTTGTGTCTATTTTAAAGTGTCTATTCTATTTTTGTGTTGTGAAAAATGTGGCGTCCATGGGCGAATTCTGAAGCTAGTCCTTCAACTGGTGGTCGTAGTACCACTAGTTGACAAATGCTATACCCTCGTGGGAAACAAATTATATTAAATGTTTATACTCACTTCTGGAACGTGGAATGTCCAAGGATCAAGCTGTGCAAGAAAAGTTCTTTTTAACGAAATCTCCGTATTCCACAGCGTTTAAAATAGTAAGTAACCCTATTTTAAAAAGAAAGAAACAAAAAGACTCTGGCGGTTCAAGGAAACTAGATGGCTGTGATGTAGATATAATTCGAAGAACAATATATACCTTGTATAAAGAGCAAATGGTGCATACACTAGATATTTTAATGCAACGGCTTTAAAGGAATGAAACTGGTGTTCAGTGTTGCAAAGAGACTTTAAGGAAGTCTCTTTTACCAAACAGATTTAAATTTAAAAAACTCACTAGTAGCAGAAAAAGCATAATGGAATCTGTGTGCCTAAAGAAATGAATATTTGAATATTTATTGACAATCAACGAATTTAGATAATATGCTAGAAAAATTATTAGTGTATTTGGATGAAACTTGGTCGATACACACGATATATCAAACAAAACGTGGGTATACTCATCTGACTTGTGCCAAACTAATGAGCCATCTAATAATGGAAATCGCATTACGATAATTCACGCAGGAACCGAAAATGGTTTTATACCAAATGCGTTGTCTTTATCGACAAAGAATATTAATGACTCTTTAGTCGATTATCCTGATGATACTACAGCCAAATTATTTGAAGACTGGTTCCAAAATAAACTCATACCAAATATTCCACCCAACAGTATTATCGTCATGAATAATACCACAGTCGAAGAATAGATAAAGCACCATGTTCATATGACACCAAAGCCACTATACAAGAATATATCTTAAATAATGAGGAAAGGTACACAAAAAATAAACAGTTACTAGAAGTTTTACGATAAAAAAGAAATATTTTTGTGATTCATTGGCGAAAGCTTGGAATATACGGTACCTAGATATTCTCCTTATCACTGTATGTTTAACCCAATTCAACATATATGGCATCAACTTAAGTCAGCACTTCAAAGAAACCTTACGTTCAACTGTGGTAGCTTTTATTCAGACAGAAACTGCAAACATTCCTGATAGCAGCTGGGCCAAGCAGTTTTCCCATATTAAAAAGGTGGAAATATCATATTAATTCCCAGAGAAAAGTTTATTCAATTCAATTCAATTTGGATGACGATAGTGAAAGTGAAACTGATCTTCGTGAATAATTTTGTTTATAAATACCTTTATCTTATATAATGTACTTATATGCAAAAAACGGCAGCTTCACAAGTGTGTGTATATTAAATTTAATTCTAAACAACTTAAATATTATAAACTTTCTGAACTATAATCGCATAAATTATATTCAAGCGATTTTTCATAATAATGATCTTAACCCAATATCATTATACCTACTTATAAAACAAAATTTAATGGTTAGAGCAGGTAGAATCAACCTTCTGCTGATAAGTGGTTGGTGATTTATGACCTTCTTAGATTTCTGGTCGCACTATACTTCTAGTTTTATATTATGAAAAGGGAAGGGTAGAGGCTTACGTCTATTTGTTGTAGGAAATAAAGTTTAAATAATTCAAAATATAAACTGCAACATAAACAATAAATCCAAACAATGACATACATAACAAATAGTAAAATACCAAATTACACAAAAGGCGTTTCCAAACAATAATATTATAACGTACAAATTATTATACTATAGAATAAAATGGAGGCAACACAATTTACATAATTTTGAGAAATGAGTTTTTGCACAAACGTTTGGTGATATTGGCGCACAGCTTTGTTATGTTAGCAATTCATTTAAACAATGGACAAATATGAGACTCTCATTATTATTTGTATGAATATTTAGTGTTAATCAAGTACATCTGACTATTTTCATTATTGTAAATATTATAAAAGGTTACATGAAAAATTATTATACCTGGACTATTATGATGCTCGAATTACCTTCTGGAATCTGTTGAATAAAGAAAATGTTGAAGATCACTTTCTTCATCTTAATTTTTTGATTTGCAGATAGCTAGTTTCATTGAATACATAGAATTTTCCAGAAATACATAAAACAATCATTAAAAGTGGTTACATATTTTCATAAAACATGTTTTATTTTATTAAAGAGTACTGTACTATGCAACACAATGAACTTTTTGAAATATTTAATAATGTTATTTAGGAAAAATACTAATGATTTTTCGTATAGAACTTACAACTATAATGAAGAATAAGATATTTACCTATGTACATTCAATTCAATAATGTGTTAATGAAACTATTTGTAATTTAATATACCTAATATAATTACGAGTCTAGGACCATATACCTTGCGTTTCAATATTTATAAAATTTAGCAGGCGATCCAACAATTCTTTACTCTCTTTGCTTGGATTCAACGTTTGGATTATTGTTTATATATTTGACATGTTTGTAATAAAAGAAACTATGACGATCAGTTGTCGTCTAACTCTCAAAACTAAGTATTTCCAAAAAAGTTATACTGATAGCTGTGAGTGCAATATGTGGTCCAAAATTAATTTAACCCATTAGCGCCTAGCATACGGTTACAGATACAAGGTAGTGATCTAAGCTAAAATGTGCAGTATATTCATAGATGATGCTAAAGATCGTTTATGAGTGATTAAGCATTTGGATTCTTGGCTGTTACAGTTGAATTATTGCATCTTTACCCGTGCGTCATTAATATCTAATAACATAACCGACAAATGTCAAACGAAGATGGTCGCGGCTTGATTGACAATTTACCTGGATTTCAGCTGAGAGCTCCAGCTGAGCTGAAACTCTCTGATGGCCCCAGAATCGGTGGATGCTGCAAAGTACATGAGGATAATAAAGAGATGTCCCCATTGTCGAAGAAAATGCCGACAGTTATCATGTCAGATAAAAAGTTTGAATGTCCCAATCTTCAGAAAATCGAATGGACTGAAGGCGATTTTCTCCCGAATCAACGCTTTTTTTCTAAAGCTTCATATAACAATAATAAAGAGACAACCCCGGTTGAATTATTCGAGAAATGTTTTGATGAAATTGTAAATCTTTTGGTAGAGCAATCAAGGAAATGTAATTTGTGTTTTAATCACCCGGGTCCAAAAATTACTGCTGTAGAAGTAAAATGTTTCATAACCATCCTCATTTTCTAATGAAATTGACTGTCTCGACCCTTACTTCGTGGAATATGCTCATATTAGTGTTTTTAAATGAAACTCAAGGTCTCTAGTTATTTCCACAATATAATACAAGTTATTGAAAATTCTAAAAAATTGACAATTGTTTCGATAAATCAATATCATCGTCAGAATGACAGAAGTTACATTTCATTTTATGCCTACCTGATGTTTAGTAGTTATATTTTTGGCTAGACCAAGAAGTAACCTAACTTGTGATTGGCTTAATATATGTTTATAGAAAAAGAAGAAGATGTGATATTACAAATATTGAAGCTTAGATATTATTAGCCCTATGGTGATATCCTGGATATCATTTTTCCAATTAATATCAGTATAACTGTGCAATGATATAGAAAACCAGGAAAACTATATCTGCTGATCTTTACAATTATCACTTAAGAAGACAGTTTATTAGTGGAGAATTCCCTAGATTTAACTGTTTATTGACAACTTCATATTGTGGGTTTCTTAAATGTCTTCTAATTTCCAGTTCTTCAAGGAAATCCAGTTCTTGCTTCTTTTCACAAATATGCAGCACTTCTAGTTCTGTGTTAGGTGTCAATGAATGATTGGTGTCAAGTAGATGTTTTGCGTAGTGGGATTTATCTGGTTGTGAGCACTTACGAGCTTACAGATTAAAACAACCAGATAAATCCCACTACGCAAAACATCTACTTGACACCAATCATTCATTGACACCTAACACAGAACTAGAAGTGCTGCATATTTGTGAAAAGAAACAAGAACTGGATTTCCTTGAAGAACTGGAAATTAGAAGACATTTAAGAAACCCACAATATGAAGTTGTCAATGAACAGTTAAATCTAGGGAATTCTCCACTAATAAACTGTCTTCTTAAGTGATAATTGTGAAGATCAGCAGATATAGTTTTCCTGGTTTTCTATATCATTGCACAGTTATACTGATATTAATTGGAAAAATGATATCCAGGATATCACCATAGGGCTAATAATATCTAAGCTTCAATATTTGTAATATCACATCTTCTTCTTTTTCTATAAACATATATTAAGCCAATCACAAGTTAGGTTACTTCTTGGTCTAGCCAAAAATATAACTACTAAACATCAGGTAGGCATAAAATGAAATGTAACTTCTGTCATTCTGACGATGATATTGATTTATCGAAACAATTGTCAATTTTTTAGAATTTTCAATAACTTGTATTATATTGTGGAAATAACTAGAGACCTTGAGTTTCATTTAAAAACACTAATCCTCATTTTCACTAGATATACTGAACTCCGCGAAAAATATTTTATTGGGATGAGGGAACTGATATTAGAAACAAGCTAGTTTATAATTCCACGCGATGAAATCGTTTCTTGGAAATTTGTCGTTTTATATATTTCGCCGATATTGTACAAGCCTGATACATATTAAAACTCATGATTCCTGTTCCAAATAAGAAATGAAGACGTTGCGCGAGTGAGGGATGCATTTCCCACATTAGAACCATGTGCTAGAAGTGCAATGTAGGACTATGTATTGAACGTTTCACTATATTTCATGCTAAATAAAACATTATTTTGTAATCATATATGTTATTTTCCAAAACAGTCTCACAAACGCCTAGCGACCCATATGGTAACACCATCCTCTAGAAAAAATATGAAACTTCGTTAAACTTTTCATAAGAACCTTGCATCTAGGCTTCATTCCACTTCAGGAATACAAAACACACTTTAATTTTCTGAAATTAAATAATTCGGGCGTTAATGGGTTAAGAAACAATAATTGATGAACAAGTGTTTCTCATTCGTGCCTAAACTACAAGTATTATGTAGAAAAAGAGAGAGTTCATCTGCTCTGATATGCATAACTAGTAAGTGTTAAGACTGACCGTTCTGAGATTCTTTAGTCAAAGCTAGGCTTCTCTGATTTGGTTAACTAATGTCTGACCATTTGACTACGGAAAGGTTTATGATTAGTTGCTGGAGCTTGATTGACTAGTGGCCAGGTTATGTAAACATAGACTTACTCCTTTCCTGTCCCGAAGAAGCCCCTTATAATAGTTAGTTAAACTTTGATTTTACTTCTGAATAATGACGAAGTCTCAATTGAGAAGCTTTTCCTATCATAATATTGCTTAGTTAGACGTTAAAATAAAAGTTTTGCAAAGGCTTCACAGCATAGAGAACAGTTAAGAAATTCAATAAAAACGTATACCGGTTTTGGTCTGACATCCTAATCTGTTATTGGTTTACTACCAACTAAAACACAAATTACTCCTACAAATGATAGACGTTTTTATGTAACATATTCGTATTTTGGCATTATCAAAATAAATCTCTGTTTACTTAACAACAAATTACAATGAATGCAGTTTTAGAAGAAGTTTCTATATATTTACAAATTTCTAATTTCAGGAAAATTCTATGCATAATTAATGAAAGAAACTCAAAAGCAAAATTAATTGGGTGGAAATGTTGGTATTATAATTGGCATGTGGTTATTTATAGCATTACTCGGATGTATGAAAGAATGATCAAAGAAAGACATTCCCAGTTTATGTGCATTAGGCATTGCTGTGTCAGGTACATATACAGTATGAGGGTTGCTAAAGAAGAGACTGGTGTCCTGAGAAGAGCACAAAGATTCGGCACTAAGTGCTGAATGAGTAGGTTCTTTGGGAAGCACCGTAGGCACGAGTTGACACTTCTGGTTGGTATGTACACGACTGCTATGTAATACACATTGATATCGATGTTTAAACGCCATATCACAATGTTCACATTTAAATTTTTTTCTGGCATGCCTCCAATAATAATGCAAAGCTAAAGTTGCTTTAGTATGGTATCTACTTAGACCAGTATTTTTACACCATATGCACACCCTGCCGTTTCTAGTTACCAGCTTAGCCATATATTTATCTACTAACCTATTAACACCAAAAGTGGAAGCTGAAAGTGTTTCTTTCCATCTTCTTAGTTTTGCACTCAAGTGTCTCAATACATCTATTTCATCTGGGTCCCAAAATGGCAAAACTAATTTTTTAGGTCGATTTTGTTTTCTTGATCGGTGATTTGGTACTACAGGCGGACCTAATGTATCTGCACCCAAAGTAGAATGAATAGTCATGTGCTCTATGATGGAGGATTGATGTTCATAAGCTGCATCACATAAACGACAACGATATTTTAAATCTGGGTTCACATTCTCCTTTGAATGCTCAGTCTTAGCGGGAGATGCTGCACTGTGTCGGTGAGTATATTGATGGGATTCTAAAGAAAGATCATCTTCAAACTCGCAACCGCACGTTTGGCAGACGAAAAGGGGAAGTTCCATTTCTTCTCCATTTTCTTCGTCAGCCTGATTGCCAACATCTCCCGCCTCAGGAAAATCCGACTGAATTCTGTGGGTAAGATTCATCCTACTCATGTCTTCAGCTACTCGTGGTTCACTTTCTGGTTCAGATCCATCACTTGCTTCCATATAACTGAAAAGCCGAGCTGCTCCATGTTGTTTAGGTATGTGATGTTTCCAAGTTTTTGCATCTGTCTGAAGAAATCGATTACTTTGCTGAAGCATGGCTGCTGCTGTGCTCAAATCATGTGTTTTTAAGAGACCCTGCGATTGGGTACTGCTGTAAAATAAAAAGAAACCATATATGTAAATATATAGGCTGTTTGACGACGAGGGTGAGTTATATTCGATGAACAGTACAGGAATCTCGGAAGCTGTAAGAGCTAGGGAGTCGGAAAAATTTGCATCTTTTTATGTCAATTTCTACCTTTTAATGAAATTGACTGTCTCGACCCTTACTTCGTGGAATATGCTCATATTAGTGTTTTTAAATGAAACTCACGGTCTCTAGTTAATTCCACAATATAATACAAGTTATTGAAAATTCTAAAAAATTGACAATTGTTTCGATAAATCAATATCATCGTCAGAATATTTCATTTTACGCCTACCTGATGTTTAGTAGTTATTTTTGGCTAGACCACGAAGTAACCTAACTTGTGATTGGCTTAATATATGTTTATAGAAAAAAGAAGAAGATGTGATATTACAAATATTGAAGCTTAGATATTATTAGCCCTATGGTGATATCCTGGATATCATTTTTCCAATTAAGATCAGTATAACTGTGCAATTATATAGGAAACCAGGAAAACTATATCTGCTGATCTTTACAATTATCACTTAAGAATACAGTTTATTAGTGGAGAATTCCCTAGATTTAACTGTTCATTGACAACTTCATATTGTGGGTTTCTTAAATGTCTTCTAATTTCTAGTTCTTCAAGAAAATCCAGTTCTTGTTTCTTTTCACAAATATGCAGCACTTCTAGTTCTGTGTTAGGTGTCAATGAATGATTGGTGTCAAGTAGATGTTTTGCGTAGTGGGATTTATCTAGTTGTTTTAATCTGTATGCTCGTAAGTGCTCACTGTATCGTATTTCAAAATTCCTAAGGGTCTGACCCAAATAGACAGCATTCCATTCTGGACATTTGAGTTTATATATACCTGACTTCTTTAATAGTGGTATTTTTGTTTTTACATTTAACAATTTTGTACTAACGTTACTTTCTGTTTTAAAAGAAATTGTTGTATTCGTTGCTGAAGATATTATCTTTGAAATATTATCAGAAATATTTCTTGCATATGTGATGGTTTTATAAGTTTTAATTTTATCAGCTTGTTTAGGATATATTAGTTGTAATGCCACTTTTTTCTCATTTTTACTAATTAGCTTATTTATCATATCTAATGGATAACCGTTGGATGTTGCTATTTGTCTAATTGTATTAATCTCTCTATCAAAATTACATTTGTTCATAGGAACTGAAAAAGCTCTATGTATCATTGAATTATATGCTGCTAGTCTGTGTGACACAGGGTGGTTAGAATTGAATGGAATTGTCACATCAGTCTGTGTTGGTTTTCGGTAAATTGAATAATCAAGTACATTATTAACTCTTTGAATTTTTAAATCAAGAAAATTGATTGAGCTATTTTATTCAATTTCTAATGTAAATTTATTTTTCGGGTGTAAATTATTGATGTGGTTGAAAAATACATCTAATTGTCGTTCACTACCCATAAAACAAGCTATTATGTCATCTACATATCTATACCAAAATAAAATATTTTTCGAAATATTACTTTCAAAGATCTTTCTTTCTAAATTGTCCATAAAAATATTTGCTAAAATAGGTGACATAGGGCTTCCCATTGGTAAACCTTCATTTATAATATATATCTTATTGTCAAAAGTGAAATAATTTTGATTAATGCATACATCAAATAAATTAAGTATATCTGATATTATTCCTGGATTAATATTTTTATCTTCTAGTAATTTTCTTACAAGTATTAGACATTCTTTAGGAGGAATTTTAGTAAACATATTAGTTACATCGAACGAAATGCAAGATAACTATAAACTCATTTCGTTCGATGTAACTAATATGTTTACTAAAATTCCTCCTAAAGAATGTCTAATACTTGTAAGAAAATTACTAGAAGATAAAAATATTAATCCAGGAATAATATCAGATATACTTAATTTATTTGATGTATGCATTAATCAGAATTATTTCACTTTTGACAATAAGATATATATTCAAAATGAAGGTTTACCAATGGGAAGCCCTATATCACCTATTTTAGCAAAAATTTTTATGGACAATTTAGAAAGAAAGATCTTTGAAAGTAATATTTCGAAAAATATTTTATTTTGGTATAGATATGTAGATGACATATTAGCTTGTTTTATGGGTAGTGAACGACAATTAGATGTATTTTTCAACCACATCAATAATTTACACCCGAAAATTAAATTTACATTAGAAATTGAAGAAAATAGCTCAATCAATTTTCTTGATTTAAAAATTCAAAGAGTTAATAGTGTACTTGATTATTCAATTAACCGAAAACCAACACAGACTGATGTGACAATTCCATTCAATTCTAACCACCCTGTGTCACACAGACTAGCAGCATATAATTCAATGATACATAGAGCTTCTTCAGTTCCTATGAACAAATGTAATTTTGATAGAGAGATTAATACAATTAGACAAATAGCAACATCTAACGGCTATCCATTAGATATGATAAATAAGCTAATTAGTAAAATAGAGAAAAAAGTGGCATTACAACTAATATATCCTAAACAAGCTGATGAAATTAAAACTTATAAAACCATCACATATGCAGGAAATATTTCTAATAATATTTCAAAGATAATATCTTCAGCAACGAATACAACAATTTCTTTTAAAACAGAAAGTAACGTTAGTACAAAATTGTTAAATGTAAAAACAAAAATACCAGTATTAAAGAAGTCAGGTATATACAAACTCAAATGTCCAGAATGTAATGCTGTCTATTTGGGTCAGACCCTTAGGAATTTTGAAATACGATACAGTGAGCACTTATGAGCAAACAGATTAAAACAACCAGATAAATCCCACTACGCAAAACATCTACTTGACACCAATCATTCATTGACACCTAACACAGAACTAGAAGTGCTGCATATTTGTGAAAAGAAACAAGAACTGGATTTCCTTGAAGAACTAGAAATTAGAAGACATTTAAGAAACCCACAATATGAAGTTGTCAATGAACAGTTTTCTAGGGTGTTATCCACTAATAAACTGTCTTCTTAAGTGATAATTGTAAAGATCAGCAGATATAGTTTTCCTGGTTTTCTATATCATTGCACAGTTATACTGATCTTAATTGGAAAAATGATATCCAGGATATCACCATAGGGCTAATAATATCTAAGCTTCAATATTTGTAATATCACATCTTCTTCTTTTTTCTATAAACATATATTAAGCCAATCACAAGTTAGATTACTTCCTGGTCTAGCCAAAAATAACTACTAAACATCAGGTAGGCATAAAATGAAATGTAACTTCTGTCATTCTGACGATGATATTGATTTATCGAAACAATTGTCAATTTTTTAGAATTTTCAATAACTTGTATTATATTGTGGAATTAACTAGAGACCGTGAGTTTCATTTAAAAACACTTCTACCTTTTACATTTTCAAAAATTGTGATGGCTTACTACTTTTGTTCCTTTAAATGGAGCCCATGGTAGCCTATGATCTTATTAAAAAGGTCTTCTTAAGTGCTTTTCAACGATACATCTTTATAGCGATTTTGAAAAATATGAAAGTTATATTTATAGTTTTTTATGAATTCTTGTTATAAAGCAAATATTGCTATGAAAGTGTACTGACAGATACGACAGATATCTTCAAAATTATTATTTTTAAGAAGTTTACATGTAAGTAGTAAGCAATTAAACAGTCATGATGCAATTTTCAAATGAAGAAAAGCGAAATATGATAGAATGTCACATTGTAATTCGAAAAAACTCTGTGCGAGCTGCAGAAGAATATTTTAATCGCTTTTTTTATCGTCGTCAACCTAGTTTAGCAACATTCAAATGGCTTTTTGACAATTTATGAGAATACAGATCATTTTTAAAACCCAGAAAATGAATGTAGGTGCACAGAAATAAATACTCTAGCTTGTGTACATCCAAATCCAAGGACATCTACTCGCGAAATTGCAAATGAAACTGACACATCTCAAAGCACAGTAGATTGGGTGCTTAAAAAGAATAAATTCCATTCTTACAAATTATTTGTCGCCCAAACTTTACACCCAGGGGATGCAATTCGACGCCTTGAATTTTGCAACTGGTTTAGGAACATGTGCATTGCCGACTCACAGTTTCAATTAAAAATACTATGGACAGATGAAACCCCTTTTATAAATTGTGTTATTTTCAAAAAACACAATGAACACTTTTGGGTTCAAGTAAATCCTCATGAAGTCGAACAAAGAAGACCGCAAATTAAATTTGGATTCAACGTTTGGTGTACTAGGTTCAAAAGTTTTGGCTCCTTATATTTTTGATTCTACTCTGACTGAAAACTGTTACGTTTTTACAATTTCAATTTGAAAAAATGTTGAACGACTTTCCTTTAGAATCGCGTCGAATGTTACAATGGTTTCAGCATTATGGTGCGCGTCCACATAATTATATTGAAGTGCGAAATCATTTAAACTTGCTTTTTCCCAATTCATGGATTGGGCAAATTGATCGATTCATTGGCCAACTCGGTCTCCAGATTTGTCGGTTTTTTTATGGTGTATGGACAAAAAAAAATTTATAGGTAATAAATCATATGACGGTAAAATTCAGTTTTTGAAATATCTAGCAAGCCATGATTTTTTTTTATTTAAAAATGTAAAAGGGTGGAAGGTGTTTGGAAATATGCATAAAAATCTGCAAATATTTCCTCATTTAACCGACCCTCTAGCACTTATAGTTTCCGAGATCCCTGTACTAATCATCGAATATAACTCACCTGTATAAAGCAGATACAGTGCATATAAAGAAATGTGACGTTGAATAGCAATTTTATCAATCTAATCTAAATACCATATCAAATAATCATGAATTCAGGTGATTTAGAAACGAACCTCTTCTATGACTCACAAGACTAAAGCAAAGCTTGATTGAGTAGCATGAAACATACATATTATTGGTCACCTATATATATATATATATATTTATATAAATATATATATATATATATATATATATATATATATATATATATATATATATTAACAAAAACTACAACGTTAAGGTCAATACACCGATACATTCACTATTTTGTTGGATGTTTTAATGAAATCCAAATCATTTACTGCATTAGTTCTACCAAACTTTGATCAAATAACTAAGTTGGAATTTTTGGAAACGTTGGTGATAATGATACTGAACACACTTTTCACTACCACTACAATAACACTCACACGTACACTATTTGACGCGCGAGACCAAAGGTAAACGAAGTTTAAGAATATAACTAGGTTATCGAAACGCGCGTCAAACAGTGTGAGTAAGAGATTAAAATAGTCTTTATTTAAATGTTTTTATTCCCTATTCACAGTGTGTCTAAGGATTACATAAAAATAAATGCGGTGCCGGTGATCTGGCGATTCTTGGACTTCCTACGATTCTTTTAGGAATGTAGATAGCTCCTTGCGTCTACCGCACCTTGCGTCTACCGCATTATCCAATGTTCGGGTTCGTTGTATAACTTTGTCACCGGTATATAATTTTGGCTCCTGAAATCTTACCGATGGGTTTTCCCTGAAAGTCAGCTGAAAAACAGGGTCTCAATAATTGATATGGGTTTCAGTCTTGGAGAAGGCAACATGGCAGACGTTGATTTTAGTTTTCTTGTTTAGGAGTTAGGGGTAGTTCAGTCCGGTTGTAGGACTAGGCTGAATTTACTCCTGGTTTGAGATGTATGGGTTTGGGATTGAACAACCAAATTATGTAATTAACGTACCACGCAGAAATCTACACCCACTATCAAGGTTTTTTTCTGGGGCTTTGAGTGCATTTCGAAGATTTTCTGGCAGACAACAGTCGTAAAATTTTGTAGATATTTTTGTTACGAAGTCTTTGATAATGGGTTTGTCGGCTTTGTCATGTAACCATGAGATTCTTGGGAGTTTCGAGTAGCATGTTCAATTACCATTTTTAGATACTTGTTTTGCACCATCTGCAGTGAGTGAAAGTTGAGTTTTGTTCCTGTAAGGGTCTTATTATTCGTTAATAGATGATTCGTTTGTTTTTAGTTGTGAGTTCACTGTGTCTGCATATAAGTGGATATAACTGGCCCATTGCAATTTTAGCCTTTCGCACTTGAGTGCTAATATGTGCATTTGCGTTTCCCTGTATTGTATATCCTAGATATTTTAGTATGGTACTAGGGGTGATATTAGGTCCGTCTATGCAAAGCTGTGATGTCAATGAGCTGTTTTTTGTGGTTTTCCTTCTGAGTAATAAATACTGGTTTGTAGGTATTTATGTTTAGTTTTTGATTGTTACAATAGGGTATGATTTTTGTGTTAATGTGAGTTTGAATATTTTTGAAAGCGTGGTCCGGATTCTTTGCCGATGCTACAAAACAAGTGTCTCGGTATACAAGGCGGTTAATAAATTTGCGGAGGTTGGAAGGTAGTGAATAAATATTGAATATAGCAAAGGTGATCAAACTGATCCTTGCGGGACTCGAGCTTGGATGAGGTATGATCCTGCAATATTTTCGCTTATTTTAGAGTAAAATTTTCTATTCGGTAAATAAGAATTTAACACTTTCATTAAATAATCAGGTGATTTTAGTTTTATTAATTTGTACAATAAACCTTCGAGCCATGCAGTGTCAGAAGCTTTCTGAACGTCTCTAGCAACCATAACGGCTTTGTATTGTACCGGAAAGTTTAGAACTCTGATTATTTGAGCGATTGTGCTATGACCGCTTCTGAAACCGTACTAGGGTATTATATTGTTTTTATCAACAAATGCTTGTAACCTTTTTAGTATTATTTTGTCTATCACCTTTGCGATATAATAAAATTATGATATAGGTCGGTAGCTGTCCACATAAGATAGTTGTTTGCTTTCAATATAGGGATGATGTTGACAACTTTGAACATATAGGGGTAGTAGCCAGTTTTAATTATGTAGTTTGTGATGTGTGTTAGTTTTTAATTAAAATGTTGTGAATACCGTCATTCCCTGGAATTATTTTGTTTTTAAGTTGCTGAATGTTGTTATATAATTCCGTGTAGGGTGCTGATTATTTGTGTTCTGTGCATTTGATGTATTTAAATATTGATGTACTGTTTGTGTTATGTTATCGTGATGTTGAAAATTATTTACAAAATTATTTTGAAAGTACACTTCAAATTTTTCTGCGATTTCGGTCATATTAGTGATTATGTATCCGGTATTGTCAATTTTTGTTATTTCTTTACGCTGATTTTTAAATTGTCTAGTGACTCTCTATAGAGAATTATGTTTAGGTTCAAGTTTGTTTAGGAATGTTGACCAGTTGTAATTTTATATGCCTTGATGACGATGTTAATTGTGGTTTGATAGTGTTTTAAAATTGTTCCATCATCTTCTTGTCTAGATTATTACCATCTTTTTCTTATTTTGTTTTTATCGTTAATTCATTTTGAGATGTAATCGGGAAGGGTATTGTGGAAGTGTAGTTTGGTTTTATGGCAGTTGAAAGTTTCTTGCTGTAATATTTATGTCTTGTAGGGTTTCTATTCTTTTCGTTAGGAGTTCTGGGTTTTCAATTTTGTTTGTAATTTGAATGTTTTCATTTATATGTTTCCTAAATTTAATCCAGCTTGTGGAACTGTAGTCATATGCTGGGGTTTTGTATACTGTGATTGAGTTTTAGGATAATTAGGACAGGATCGTGATCAGAGTTTAGGTCGGTGAGGCTTTTGATTTTAGTTTTGCTTGTGGAAGGGTTAGGAAAGTGTGTTGGGTCGTCAGTGGTGTGTGCATTGCGGTCTGAATTATCGCATAATTTCTGGAGAGAACTTCTGTTTTTATTTGGATGCTTTGCATATTTATCCCACAGTGGGTGTTTGCAATTTAGATCATCTACGATTAAAACTTTATTGTGGGTTTATGTTAAATTTAAAAAGTCGGCTTCTTTTAATACATTGTTGTATGTCCCGACTATTTTGATTTTATTATATAGTAGTATGGCGATATGGTCAATAGATGTATTGTTTTGTTGCAGTATTTTGAAATTTATGCATTTTTTGATTAATAATGCCATACCGCCACCTTTGGCATCACTGGTGCGGTCTTGTCTAAAAAGACGATATCCTGGGTTTTCGAAATTTATAGATTTATTTCGTTTTAGGAGCGTCTCGATTAGAAAGAAGATATCTGGTTTATAAATGTCCAGAAAAAGTCTGATTAAATGGAGTTTAAAAAGTTGTATATTACAGAATTTTTTTTTGATATTATATCGTTTTAGAAAACCTGCTTTACCACCTACCTGCCTAGATGTCTATAACGGCAACAAAGTTGTTGTAGATTGTGAATTTCTCAATCTTGCTTCTGGCTGTTTTCATTTGCTCCAGCAGGTCGGAAACGGCTCTTGATAGTTCGCCTAGGTTTACCATTTGATGAAGTTCTTTAAACATATTGTTTAACTCAGCGAATTTGTTTACGTTGTTGTTTGTTATGGTGTTAGTTGTATTTTTTTGAGAAGTAGTAGGGATGTTTGGGGGGTAGTATGCTGGGTGGTTTTGGAGGGAGACTTGGAAATTCGGTCTGATTATTGTTTTTCTGTGTCCATGGGTTTGTCATGGGAATTGGAGCTGTAATATATTTATCTGGAATGGGTTTAGGTTTTTGATTAAGGGATCGTTTTTCTTCTAGCCAGACTCTTCTTTTGACGCAATCAGGACATATTTCCGCGTTAGCGGGATAGTCTCCGTCGTAGTTAGCACATCTTGCTGGTATTGTCTTTTCTTTTGGGCATTCAGGCGTAAGGTGTTGGCCGGCGCATTTCAGACATCTGGGTGTTCTTCCTCAGGTCGGCGTTGCGTGGCCCCATAGTTGGCAGATATGACATTGACGTTACTCTGTCTGCGATGTTCCCATTGTACTCTTGTACGCTCAATAACTCTGGCAATTTTGTTAAAAAAATTCAAAGTTATTTTTCAGTCAGTAACAACGAGGACTCCCCGTGGTACTAATTCGATAAATGTCTTTAGTCTGAATTTTATAGGTGTTTTCCATCTCTTCCTTGATGTCTGTGATCTGTATACCTTCTGCCAGGCCACGCAGGTTATTCGATTGTTTCTGTTAATTAAATTTTCGTATTGAGAGGTAAAGTTATCTGTTGTTTTTGTTTGTTTTCCACATCTTCTATTTCCTGCGCCCAGGACGGAGTAGCCAGCTTATGAATTTGAACTTCCACTGTTTGTTGTCGATTTGTATTATCTTCCATTTCATCAGAGAAGTTGATATTAATTTGCGACCCTATAGTTCTTCTATTTTTGAAAGCTGTTTTTTTATTTTAAATTGACTGGTAGACGTGCTGTTTGTATTGTTTCCACGACAAGTGGGTATTGAAAGTCAAGGGCTAGGAGATTTTGTCCCTTGTGTTTCGCTATCCTGTGATAAATTTGTTTCCTATACACTTTTTATTTATCAATTCGATACACTTTTCTTTTGTGTATTCTATATTCTTTTTATTTGAAATGTCTATACGTTTAGTTTATATCTATAGATTCAAAAAGATTTTTAGGAATATTAAAAGCCTCTATTATTTTAGTATTATTGTATTGTTGTAATTCACTGGATTTGTCATCTGAGGATGCTGTGTCCTCGTTTAAGTACACTAATTTTAATTTTTTTAATTTTAAATCCTCCGTTTTATTTTTTATCCGATTAATCTGATTTAATAATGTATTACACCTACGCTATTTGCAGAGCAACGTAGTTCGTCGTATACAATAGCTTAGGAACTTTCCCTGTCACTTTTTTTAAATTGTTTTTTGTTTATCTGATTTTAGTTGTCTTTTTATGCTATGTATTTTTTCAATTTTATGTCTAAACTTACCGTTAAATTTTATTTTCCTAGGGGACGTTTTCACTTTAACTGGATGCGTTTTAACCCGAACGTTGTTTCACTTTTAAACAGATCTGGCTTTGCAGCATTTAGTTTTTGTATTTTATTTCTAAGACGTTTGGTCTATTCAGTCTGGTAAGGAGTCCCCGTTATCGGGGGAGATGGAAGGGTAAGGAAATCAATGAGGGATACTCTCTAGATTTCAATGTATACTTTGACTATTAAATAATTTAAAAATTCACTGTTTTTCTTTTAGGCTTGTAAAATGTTTACCTCTCGGCTCAATTGTGCCGAGCAAGGAAGTGTGAGTGTGAGTGGTAGTGGAAAGTGTGTTCAGTGTTCAGTATAGATTATGAAATAAGTTTGGAAGAAATGTCATTTGCTCGGTAATTCTGTCACAATTTTGGACTGTGTACTGTACATTAAAACGAAAATAGTTCCGGGAACTGTATGTAAAAGTGTGACAATCAATTAAAACAGAAAACTATTTCGTTTAAAACTAACCATATTTGGCTGTGCAGCAAGTGGGGAAATTAATTTTCACACTGGTGAAATAAGAGAAATTTCCTTACTTGTTACAACAAATAACAAGTTTCGTTAATGAACTTGAAATATTAATATCAAATGGAGAAGTATGAAAATCAAGGAACTGTCATATCCAAGAGATTAGAGATACGCATCGGTACACAGAAAGTAAATAAGTAATTTGATAGATTATGTTTGAATATGCTGCAGAGATAATAAAATTTTATTTGTTTTTCTTACCTGCAAGGTCCAGGGTTGGAATTAGTAATCGAGTTGGAAGTAGATGTGGAAGCACTGCCATTAAATGTGTTCGCTCTTAAAATATTACTGTTATTTGTCCTAGTCCTTTGTTCCAGTGGGCTAAAATAAATAAATAACATAGTATTGTTAAGGGCGCAATCAGAGTTATTACACTTATACATTCCTGAGGCTGTATCGTGCTAACAATCCGAAATTAATCCAAAAATGGCAAAAAATATGGTATAACTGGATTTATAGGACCCGTTGTACTGGCTCTGGTGAGCTGAAAATCAATAGGATACATCTGAACAATACTCAATCATAAAATTGGTAACTTTTTTACACTCCGGAGGCTGTATCGTGCTAAAAAACCGAAATTCCTCTAAAAATTACCAAAAATGTAATATACCTGGATTTATAGGGCCTGTTTTACTGGCTCTGGTAAGCTGAAAATCAATAGGGTTTATCTGTAAGGTGCACTGAACAATATCCAATCATCAAATTGGTTACTTGTATATACTCCGGAAGCTGTATCTTGCTAACAAACCGAAATTTCTCCAAAAGTGCCAAAAATGTTGTACTTCAGGTAACATAGCACCGGTTTTACTGGATCTGGTGAGCTAAATATCAATATAGTTCTGTGAGATGCTCCGAACAATAACTAATCATGAAATTGGTTACTTGTGTACACTCCAGAAGCTGTACCGTGGTAACAAACCAAAATTTCTCTAAAAATACCAAAAATGTTGTACATCAGGTAACATGGCACCCGTTGTACTGGATTTGGTGAGCTGTAAATTAATAGGGTTCATCGGTGAGATGCCCTGAACAGTATCCAATCATAAAATTGGTGACTTTATGCACTCCGGAGGCTGTATCGTGTTACCGAAAGTGGCCGACGACAACGACGACGACATAGACACCCAATTTTTTTTCTAAAAACCCGTTTCTCGTGTTTTCTGACTGAAAAGCGTAAAAATAACTCAAAAAAAATTCAATACTTTTCTCGCATCGAGGATAGGGTTGGCGGAGAAGTGAAATGTGGATTTAAAAGTAATCAATAGCAATTGCGTGTGTTGTGAAAAATATGTTAGACACTGTTCTATGATCTAACTGATTAACTTGAAAATATGAAACTGTTATTTCAATCTTTTTAAATAAAATTTAGTTTCCCTTTCCCTTTAGTCATCAAGACCTAATTAATTGTTTAAAATGTAAACAAGAAATAGTTTCCATCAGTTTATAGTTAAATTATTTTTATTATATCTATTTAATTATTAATTTAGTGAATATGGCGAACAATTATTATCGAGAAAATTGTGAAAGAACGTAACTTTGAACTAGTCATATTTTTCTTTGGAATAACTATCAAAACATTCCTAGACATTACCACTAACTTTGAATCTCCAAATAAGACCGAATAAGACAATAAGTAATTAATCCATTTCAAATCTTTTAAGTGATCCTTCGTGAAACTTTCTACCTGGCACTACAAAAAAATAATTTGCCCATTGAAAATTAGATGTGTTAGAGCTTTATGAATTTTTCAATTATTAGAAAGGTTTAATCGTTTTAACCCAAAGATACATTTAATTTTTTACTGTACTCACTACAATCAATTTTATTTCTCTAAAATCAAATTACGTGACGTTATAACAACCGTGTATAAATTAACAAAGTAATAAACTGAAAACTAAAATTATACTTACTGTTGTTCCTGTTGGTGTACGGACAATTCTGTTAAATCATCAGCTAAGAACTGGCATTTGCTACAGGCTCTCTTGTTATGCACTTTCAAAACATGAGTGGCAAGTCTCTCCGATCTTGCAGCTTTGTAGTCGCATAAACTGCAAACAAATGGTTTTAAATGCGTGTTCATGTGTCTCTTAAGACACCAATTATCCACGCCACTCCACGAACAGTAACAGCACGTAAAACGTTTTTCTCCTTTTTTCTTTCCGTTACTTCGGGAAATATTTCCAGTCTTAACATTGGTTTTTATATCGGATTGCGGGACTCGCGTATTAATTGGAGGAGCTCTTGACATATTATTAAAACCAGGAATTGATAACGAACTTATTGTTGACAAATCATTGGTTTGATTTGTTATATTTGAATTATATTTTTGATAGTAAGACATTCCTGATGCATTTTTCGGAGGATGTCTTCTAATCCTATTTAAATCGTAAGGATGATCTCTATGCATTCTTAAAAAATGTTTTTTGACATGATCGGCCCTATTGAATTGTTTTTGACAGACATAGCACTGAAAAGGTTTTTCTTCTCTATGAATATTTTCGTGTCTAGTAAATAGATCTCTCCTATCTGTAGCATAGGGGCAAAATGTGCAGCTGTAACGTTTGGTTGAAGTACTAGTTTGTTCAGGACTAGTAGATGCTGAATTTCCCAATACTTGGGAAACATTTGAAATAGTTGAAGCATTATTAATCGACTGATTGTGATAGTCTTCACTTTGTACAGTACTAGAGGCTGGAGGTTTATTACTGCAATTACTTTCTAATTTGTTTTTTAATTTTTGTAGATACTTTACGATTTCTTGAATTACGGGGTTATCTTTGGTTAACGTATCGCATGATTCGTCAGTGTTAATGTTGTGTTGCCTATTTAAATGTATCCTCACACACCTCGCCCAAGCACTCTCATAAGGACACTGCGGACAGTGAAACGCTCTCACTGAAGAGTGTGTACCTAACCAATGTTCAGCTACTCTAAGAAGGTAGCCCACACAATCACATTCTGAACATTTATACAATTTTTGAGCGGGATTATAAGTAGCTATTTTAGATTGTGTCCACTGTAGGTTATCTTCACTAGATATCCATTTATCTTCATAGGTAGTATTTAAAACTGTTCCATTGTTCGGTTTATGACATTGGAAATTAGGATTGAGTATACCGCTGGGTGAGAAACCATTTTGCATTAGAGCAGCCAAGCCAAATGCTGTTAAATGCTCTTCGGGTTTAAGAATTGGATTTTCTATTTCGTATTCTATGGGCGTTAAGCCCCTATCTGTACTTGTGGAAGCTAACCTCTCATTGGCACTCAGTTCTGGTAAACCATCTTCTCCATAGAGTTTTCTGGTTATCTCTTTGAACATATCCTCATAACAGTCGATGGCACTGCCTGCCATAGGCATTGCCACTTCCATAGTGGAGAAGCCTCCTCACAGAGGAGGGTCTAAGACCTAAAATTTAAACAATAATAGTCGATAACTTCTGAAATGTTTTATAAAAACCTACAGTTTTGAAGGTGCAAATGATTTTTTGTACATTGAGTACTGATTTTAAACAACAAATGTATATCAAAAATATAGTTTTAGCTTCAACCATTTTTTTTATCTGGGAGATAAACCTGAAATAAAATACAGATTGAATAAAGGTTTATCACGTTTAATTTAATCAGAGAGAGTAAAGTAATTAATTATATTTTCAGCAAACAGCTAACTAAAATGTGTTTTATTAATGGTTGAATCAAAATTTGTGAAATTCAGAAACATATAAAAAAATTGGTTCATATTGTACACAATTTAATAATAAAACTTGTTTGAAGAAAGAGATAAAGCAGCAACTAGTTAGGTTAGGTAATCAAAAACGAAATTAAACATGAATTTTAGTGCGTTACATGAAAATTTGCACTTTCATAGATACATATTTTTTATAAATGTAGTTTTTATCCTAATTTTTCTACATTTTCCGAACTTTTAATGCAGAAAATAATTTGCTGTTATCGATTAAAACATTAAGAACACTAAACGTACTCGAATTTTTTCAAGTGGCATTTTAACTTTCACGTACATGGGTACTTCAACAGGAAGAACTAAAGATCTTTGCATGACTGACTAAATGAGAAACTAAGTAACGAGCTTCACAATTACAATAAAAAGCGTTTTTATGAAGTGCCCTTCATTAGAAGTATTTTAAAGGCAGTTTTCATAATAATACCACTGTTGAAACCGCTTAGTTAGTTCTTCTATTTTATCGTCTATGTTATTAATTTGACTTTATATTCATGAAAAGAGCTGTTATTTGAACTGTTTTTAGATCTCTATGCATATTAGAGTACCACTTTTTAAAATGTGAAAAATTTAGGATATTTACTTCAGTTATTCTTTATATGTATCCAATAATAAAATAGATGAATGAATATAACAAAAGATAGACAACGCAAAGATAATGTATAATGCTCTAAGGAAGAAACAAGTACTATCTCCGCGATAAATAACTCAGATAAGTAGGGTGAGTACACCAGTTATCCTGCCAGCTCCCATTTACGATCATTTACGCATTTTCTTAAATAATAAGAAATGTGTTCGGACATTGCTTTCAAATTTTCCGACATTTAATCTGTCGAATTTCGTACATGATATTTGACAATTCGTAACCTACAATCTGTAACAGTTTTCGTTTAATCGCCATTTCAAATTCAGACGTGGAACAACGTGCAATAATTTGGTAAAAAATAGTGGGGTTCACTGAGTTCAAAGTTTCAAAGTGTTTTTATTATTTTATTGATAGTTTAGTATGATGTATTGTTAAATAAATTACTGTTTTAAATGAAACTTACTGTTTCTAGATAATTCCACAATATATTGAAAAACTATGAAAAATTCTAAGAAATTTGACAATTGTTTCGATATTAAACATCATCGTCAGAATGACATAAGTTACATTTCGTTAGATGACTACCTGATGTTTAATAATTATATTTGGCTACACCAAGAAGTGACCTACCTTGTGATTGACTTAATATATGTTAATTGAAGAAGTATGATATTACAAATATTAGAGCTTAGATATTATTAGCCCTATGGGGATATCCTGTATATCTTTTTCCCAATTAAGATCAGTATAACTGTGCAATGATATAGAAAACCAGGAAAACTATATCTGCTGATCTTTACAATTATCACTTAAGAAGACAGTTTAAAAGTGGCGAACTCCCTAGATCTGTTCATTGACAACTTGATATTGTGGGTTTCTAATTCTTCAAGGAAATCCAGTTCTTGTTTCTTATCACAAACATGCAGTACTTCTAGTTCTGTGTCAGATGTCAATGAATGTTTGGTGTCAAGTAGATGTTTTGATTAGTGGGATTTATCTGGTTGTTTTAATCTGTATGCTCGTGAGTGTTCACTGTATCTGATTTCAAAATTTCTAAGGGTTTGACCCAAATAAACAGCATTACATTTTGGACATTTAAGTTTATATATACTGTCCATAAAATTGTTTGCCAAAATTGGTGATATAGAGCTTCCTATTGGTAAACCTTCATTTATAATATATATCTTATTGTCAAAAGTGAAACAACTCTGATTAATACATACATCAAATTAATTAAGTATGTCTGATATTATTCCTGGATTAATATTTTTATCTTCTAGTAATTATCTTACAAGTGTTAGACATTCCTTAGGAGGAATTATAGTGAACATATTGGTAACATCATATGAAATGTTTAGAGTTATCTTGTAAGTTGAATGTTTATAATTTTTTGATTAGTTTTATTGAATTTTGAATTTAGTATTTAGATATATCCGTAATTATTAAGTATATTGTTAAGTTTTTTGCTAATATATTATTAGGAGTATTAACATAAGAAACTACAGGTCTAATTGGTTTCGTTATTTTATGTAATTTATCGTTCCCATATAATTATGGAGACTGAGAATTTTTATTTACGATGGATTTCTTTTCATAATCACTTAAAAGATAATTTGAACTATTAACAATACCTCTTACATTAGTAGAAAACTTTGTTATTGGGTCTGCTCTAAGAATTTGTACATCGCTAGATTTTATAAAAGTATATATTTTTGAATTATAATCTTCAGTTTTTAATACAACAGTGGCTTTCCCCTTGTCAGATTTTGTAATTGTTAGGTTATTATTTTCTACTTTCTTTTTGATTGAATTTAAAACTGTAAAGTCATTTTTTGTTTGACGTTTAACCTGTGACGGTTCAATATTTTTGATTAAATTGACAATTTTTAATTTTTCATAAAGAAAATTATTTGAATTATATTTTAAAGCTATTTCTGATTCTGTAGCTAATATTTGTTTAATATTATTCGCAATTTTTGGTGGTATGCAGTACTTTAAACCTTTATTTAAAAACTCTATTTCAAAATTTGTAAAATTAGTGTCTGAAAGGTATTCAAATCGTGGTGAAATGTGTGTTGGTATATAAGTACTTACTCTTTCATGATGTTTAGAGTAGATTATAATAAAACTTAACAATATAATTAATAAACATCTAAATACTCAATTAAAAATCAATAGAACTAATAAAAAAATTAAAAGCATTTAACTTGCACGATAACTCTAAACTCATTTCATTTGATGTTACCAATATGTTCACTAAAATTCCTCGTAACGAATGTCTAATACTTGTAAGAAAATTACTAGAACATAAAAATATTAGTTCAGGAATAATATCAAATATACTTAATTTATTTAATGTATGTATTAATCACAATTATTTTACTTTTGACAGTAAGATATATATTCAAAATGAAGGTTTACCAATGGGAAGCCGTATATCACCAATTTTGGTTAACATTTTTATGGGCAGTTTAGAAAGAAAAATCTTTGAAAGTAATATTTCAAAAAAAATCCTTTTTTTTTGGTATAGATATGTAGATGACATATTAGCGTGTTTTATTAGTAGAGAACAACAATTAGATGTATTTTTCAACCATATTAATAATTTACACCCAAAAATAAATATACATTAGAAGTTGAAGAAAATAACTCACTCAATTTTCTTGATTTAAGAATTCAAAGAGTTAATAATGTACTTGATTACTCAATTTACAGAAAACCAACACAGATTGATGTAGTATTCCATATAATTCTAATCATTCCATGTAACATAAATTAGCAGCATATAAATCAATGATACATAGAGCTTTTTCAGTTCCTATGAACAAATGTAATTTTAATATAGAAATTAATACAATTAAACAAAAAGCAACATCCAACGGTTATCCATTACATTTGATAAATAAATTAATTAATAAAAAAGAGAAAAAGTGGCATTACCACTAATATTTCCTGAACAAACTAAGGAAATAAAAAATTAGAAAACCATCATAATGTGGGTACAAAATTGTTAAATGTAAAAACAGATATATCCCCATTAAAGAAGTCTGGTATATATAAACTTAAATATCTAAAATGTAATGCTGTCTATTTGGGTCAAACGCTTAGAAATTTTGAAATCAGATACAGTGAACATTTACGAGCATGCTGATTAAAACAACCAGATTAATCCCACTACGCAAAACATCTACTTGATACCAAACATTCATTGACACCTGACCCAGAACTAGAAGTCCTGCATGTGATAAGAAAAAAGCACTGGATTTCCTTGAAGAACTAGAAATTAGAAGACCCTTAAGAAACCCACAATATGATTTGTCAATGAACAGAAAAATATAGGGAGTTCTCCACTTTTAAACTGTCTTCTTAAGTGATAATCGTAAAGATCAGCAGATATAGTTTTCCTGGTTTTCTATATAATTGCACTGTTATACTGATCTTAATCGGGAATTATCTAGAAACAGTAAGTTTCATTAAAAACCGTAATATGACTAGATTCCACGAAGTACAGGTCGAGACAGTTAATTTTATTAAATCAATATTTTAATTTAATATTTTAAGGCCGATATATAGAAAGAATTTACTAGAATTCAGTTTGCGACCAGGTGGTGTTATTAAGATTAAGAGTAAATGCATTGCAATCAAATACAGTAAATGGCCGGATATAGATATCAATTTACTTGAGTACAGTGTGTGTGTGATACAGCTCAAATTTGTCCATTTTATTACCATGTGACCGAAAGTACGCTTGGATTGATTTGAATTGCGACAACTGGTGTATTTTAATGGCCGGGAAATAGCAATTCCTGATTTGCTTTCTGGCCATGTACAAAATATTACTCGAAAAGTAAATTAGGGCATAGATAAGGCTTAAATATGCTTCATGTGCTATCTAAAAGATAAAAAAGGGTTTAATTGCATATATTTAACTCTTAAATATTTTTTAACGGGTTTTGCTTGGTTGTAGAAAATTTGTTATTTTATTCTTAGATAGGTCCTAAAATACGAAAAACCAAAAAAGAAGGATCAGACGACAAGATTTGATTTCCAGTATACAGAAAAGACTCGCGGAATTGGAGAAGCTTGCCGGTTTTATGGGGTCCCGGGAAGAGCCGTGCAAGACAAGGTTTCGCTGGTCGAACAGCAGAAAAACCTAGAAAAGACCAGGTCCAATATTCGACAAAAAAGGGGAGAATTAAATTCGGAACTGGATATGTGAACTGGCAAAATGTGGGCTTTCAGTATAGAAAGAAAATTTTCTCGACATCGTGGTTGATTTGGAGAAAATCTAGGCAAAGAAACACACTTCCCGAATGGCAAACCCGGCAGAAGGTGGTGTCAAAACTTTCTTCACGACCATCCTGAAATTAGCGTCCGTGAACTGAAGGGTATACATAAAGCCCGAGAAGCACTGAGGAAAAGCAAAATTAGAACGTTATTTTTGCTGTCATAACTAACAGTATTTGTTCTAGTCTGTTATTTTTTAAAATATTATTCAAGTCAAATTAATCGCTTATTGTGCCTTAATTTGTTGTTTTTTTCTTATACTATTATCAGCCCTCTTACCTAAGTTAATAAAGGTCATATTCCAATTTAATTCTTAGTGGTCGACATCAGGTGTACTGATGGTCGACAATTGAACCAAATGTCCGGCGACAGGTGTTTTTGCTTTTTTCGATTTATGATTTTTTTATAAATTTTGAGTTTTAAGTGCGTCTTTTAGCGTTACATTAAAAAAAAAGTAAATTATATGAGGATGATATGATAAACTACTCAAAAATATTGGTATACAGTATTATGGTGAAATCAAATGCAGAAGTCACCAATTTGACAAACTGGTAGCAAAGGGGTGCGTTTACCCTATATGCCAAAGTACCCACGATATTACCTATAAATGTCAGTGCATCCCTGGACATCATTGGAGAATAACAAAATTGACAGTCATAGAAAAGTGATTTACAGGGAAAATAAAGAATATAATAAGTAGAGTCCAAGTGAAATGATATAATAATCTGAGAGTTAGAGGCGAAGCCGATAAACGTTAAAGGACAAAAACAACTAGGCCATATTCACGTATTGAGGTATAAATAATAATAAAAGGAATTTACGAAATAGACTGCAGGAGAACGATAAAATAGGAAGACAGAAAATAAGAAAAGTGGAACAAGTGCAATTTGAGGTAGAAAGTAGAGGAATTCTCATTGCTGGCAGGATGTTCTAAAAAATCGCTAATGTTAAATTCAATTCTAATTCGAAGGATAAATTGAAGTTGTGTAAGCAGATTATACCTCATGTATCTATATTAAATAATGATAATAGGTTATTTTGTTTCATAAGAAGGTGATTAGCACAAGAAATGAACTATTAGCGAAAACAAATATGTGAACCAGTCTGAGAAATTTAGCAGTTCTAAACCTTACAGTAAGCCGGCCTTGTTAATTAAATAAATAAAAAGTTCAATTTTACACTACAACATTTGCATATTGCACCTATATCATTATGTTCAAAATTCATCTTGACTGTATCTTGTTTTACTATTTTCACTCATCCAACACTATTGAAGTAGCGGAATACTCATTTTATTACTAAAATTATCCCAGATATTTTCAACATATCAATCCAATAACTTTCGAAAAATACATGAACCCAAAAAAAATATTTTTATGTCCGCTTATGCACTAACACATGCTTATATTATTGTTTTTGTATAACTAAGAAAACATATTGTACATTCCTGTAAGCGAGTAATAATAAGTTTTGGTAGTAGGAATATATGATTTTTTGATTAATTTGAATTTGCCAGAACATCGTTTGAAAAATAACCAATGTATACACGATAATAATAATTATTGTTGTCTAGGAATATTTAAAAAGCTGATTGACATTTTCTTGAACCAGAACTTTAAATTTAAGTTATGGGTATATAAATAAATAGCTTTCGAAATTACGTATGTATGTTGTTGTTTTAATATAAATCATGTTGATAACTTGATACATTTTTCATTAAATATGGATAACAAACACTGAAATTTTTTTATTAATAATATCAATGTGATTTATTTGTTTAATAACTACGAAGAAATATTTTCTTAGGACGCACTGACATCTGTCATCACTGTCAATTTCATAATCATTGATTGATCGAAATCGTCACACAAAACGTTCTACTTAAGGCCAATCGGAATCGACGCTACTGTTGTTATTGTCAAAAGTACTCCTAGTTCCTCAAATGTCACGTAAAACGAATATAAGAAAACATTGAGACTTACCACATTGTAGAACGTATACAATGACATGACAGCATCTGCATATGATTGGCAAAATCACACAACAACTGACACTTCGATATCTCACAGTAATTATAAGATTATAGAAAGAAAATAATGATTGAGGAGCAAACGCATGAAACGCTTACTCCTACGATGTCTGACCCACCCAATACTGCGGCACCCACTGCCCGCCTAGGGCTTCCTATCCCCCTCCCCCTCCCCCCAAGACCACCCCACTATTGCGCCCGTCCCGACCACCCTTGCCATCCACCCACCTAACATCCTATACAGCCCTCGACTAGCGACGTTGCCATACACCTCTTCCCCTTTTCACAATAAGAAACTACTCTTTTTTTTATCCCACATGCAATGTGTGATTGTATTCTGCATATAAGATTTTATAATTTCATTAGGACATATTTATAAATAAGCCGAAATATTCAATTTACGGGGTAAAAGACCAAATTGGCTTATTTTCTATTCAGTTTAACACGAAAATGTCAAGTCCATTGAAGAAAATAACACAACCTGCTGAATTTCAATATATAGAGTGTATCAAAAATATTTTCACTTATAATCTCCCAAGAGCTTGAATAATTTCCAAAATATTTTTGGAAGAGCGATTCGGTACGAAAATTTTGTACCTACATTGTATTTTAAATAGTTTTAATTTTTTTTACTTTCCTTTTGCCCTAGTAAAAAAATGTAGGAATCAGTCTTAAAAACATTTTTTCATACTATAATAGTATATTGTATAATTAGTGGGAAAAGCATAATATTCCCAAACGACTGTGATAATTACCAGACGAGGAGCGTAGCGATGAGTCTAGTAACACAGGAGTTTGGGCATATGCTTTTCCCACGAATTATACATACTATTTTTTCTTCGATCGTTGATTTACATTTAAAAAATTAATTAAGAACTATTTAATTCAAGATGTAATCAAGTAAGTTTAGATAGGTTTCTCTATGTATGACAAAATATACAGGACATTGTTTCCGAAGATCATCGGCAACACATTTGGTAGATGCTGGAGCTGATATTCTATCTTTAAAGCGCCACGGAGGATGGAAATCTTCCAATGTGGCGGAAGAATATATTGACGAATCACTTAATAATAAAGTAGAAGTGGCTAATAAAATATTCAACACCCCTGCCTCGACTTCAAATGAAAATGATCGAAACGAGATAAACCAAACAATTAGCCATGCAGCTTCAACGTCTATAAATTCTCGTTGCCCTCCAGTACAATTTACACATTGTACAAACTGTACAATAAATGTAAATATTAACAACAATTAATTTGTGTTCAAGAATATCGTTATAAATTAGATGTTTCTTTTAATTCTTTTATAACAACTTTATCAATACCTATAAAAATTAAAACCATACTTTGTTTCATTTTATTGTAATAATCCATTTGTAACATTACCGCACGCTACAGCAGTGCGTTAAGAATATTACCGCACTGTTATTTTCTAATTGCTTAGCAACTGCCCACTATTCTGGAATGTTGAGCTTTGCGCAAAACAGGTCAAAATAGTGTCACTTTTCACACGATCGGAGAAAATAGTATGTTACGTAACGTGTGTTGTAAGAAGCATTTTACGCACGAATCGAAAAGTTAGTCACGATGCCGCGAAGCGGCGAGTATGTAATTCCGTGAGTGTCTAAAATGTATTACAACTCGTGTTACGTACTATATTTTACCTACGGTAAAAGGTAAAGGAGATTATAGATAATCTCAAAAATAACAAAAGTACTGGTAAGGATAACATAAGTGCTGAAATACAAATATAGTGGGAAAACCTAATTAAATACATGCACAAACTGATGAAAGAAATATGGAAACAGGAAAAAATGCCGGAACAGTGGAAAGAAGCCATAATATAAGCGATACACAAGAAAGGTGATACATCTGTTTTTGAGAACTACAGAGGCATATCACTGTTAAATATAGCTTATAAAGTACTTGCCTCATACATAAAAAACTTATTATTGCAAAAAATGGAAAATGTTCTCGGTGAATATCAATGTGGATTTCATAAAGAAAGATCAGTGGTAGTAGATCCATTATTCACACTTAGAGAAATCCAGGCGGAGAGCTACGAATTTCAGAAAGACATACACATACTATTCATAGATTTTAAGCACCCGATAGAGTAACAAGACACAAGTTGTATCCAGCATTAAAGGAATTGGGAGTGAATGATAAGCTGATTAGGTTGATAAAACTAACGTGTGAAAGTAAGAAACTGAGTAGCAAAAATTTTTGAAGTGGGTAAAGGAGTGAGGCGAGGCGACCCTTTGTCTGCAGCGTTGTTTAATTTTATTCGGCATCAGTGCCTAGTATTTGCAGACGTCATTGCGATAGTGACAAGAGGCAAACAAGAATTAATAGAAGTAATGGTATGAATGAATAGAGTGAAGAAACAATGGGGCTGGAAATAATAAACGAAAAGAAGACGAAGTATATGAAATGGACTATACCTATACCTATAGTGATATTTGGTATTGAAACTTGGACAATTGATAAAGGAGAACGAAGAATGCTAGTATCTGTGAAAGAAAGTGTCTACGCACAATTGATTAAGTAATGAAAGTAGGTGAAATATGGCAAAGAGGTATGAATAAAGAACTAAGAGAATTGTTCAACGAACCTGATATAATAGGCACCGTAAAAGGAAACACACTGATGGTTAGGCCATATATAAAGAATGAATAACGAAATAATTCCTAAAAATATAACAGAAAGTAAGATTAGGGGAAGTGGTCCTCGATGCTTAGACTTTTTCTACAAAACTATTTACTTGTATTATTTAAATTTGTGCAGTTGTAGAAAAAGTATAATGTGCAACTTGTGGGAAATAGTATATTGTGTAACAAGTAGGGAAAGTTCAACTTTTCTCACGAGTGTGGAAGTTTGTGGACGAGCCATCAAGAGCGAGTGCCGCAAACACACGAGTGAGAAAAGTACTTTTCCAGCATGTTGCACACTATACTTTTTCTACAACTGCACCAATTTAAAAAAACAAGTAAATAGTTTTGTAGAAAAAGTCTAAGCATCGAGGACCACCCACCGAAAACGGCTGGGCATCGAGTACATCCTGCTTAAATCGGCTGGGCATCGAGTATCCCCTACTAGATTCTCCATATAAATGTATGTAGTGTGGGCAAAGTGCCGTGAGAAATAATATTCCTCACAGTGTGAGCAATATATGGTTTTGAAATTAAGTAAGCTATGAGAAATACGCTACTTTTCAGAGCAATTGTAGAAAAACTACTTTTCTCACTTGTGTGTTTGCGGCACTCGCCCTTGGCTCGTGCCACAAACTTCCACACTCGTGAGAAAAGTTGAAATTTTCCCACTTGTTGCAGAATGTACTATATACCACTAGACAGAAACAAATAGCGATTTGTATAACAAGGGAGGAACGTGCTACTTTTCCTCCCGAGGATGAAGTTTACTGCCCGACGCGTAGCGGAGGACAGTAATCATTCAAGGGAGGAAAAGGCACTTTACCCCCATGTTATACATATGATTTTTCCGCCTCCCTCAAATAACAAGACATTTTTAAATAATTTATTTATGAAACTAACAAACAAAATTAATAAATACTACTTAGGATGGACTTTTACGAAACTTGGCTGGGTATCGAGGATGGACTTCTAAAATGCTTGGCTGGGCATCGAGGACGGACTTCTAAAATGCTTGGCTAGGCATCGGGGATGTACGTTTTCATTTGTACTTTAAAACCTTTGGGATTTTAACTGTCCCTTTATACGCCTTGGGTCTAAAAGTGACACTTTAGTTTCTAAGTTGTGAGACTAAAGTAACCACTTTAGTCTCGGAATTGCAAAAATTATTTCATTGATTACGTACTATGACGTCACTTTTACTTTTCCTCTCTAGGGGGGACTTTGCTCCCTACAATGAGGCCAGGAAATGTATACTTTGGATAGAGGTAGGCGGAAAAATTAATAATGACCCATGCAAAATCAAAATGACAATTTTACGCGGTAACATAAAATCTGGGAAGTTGGTTGTGACTGTAGCGCTTTGGTCGAATGACGTTTCACATTATTCGCCATATTAGATTCAAATTTATCATAAGAATATAAAATATTGAACATATTTGGTGAACAATTCTGGCTTAAATCCGGAACAAGAAGATCTATTCAAAGATATGAGTAATATTCTTCGTGAAATTATACCATATTTCAACCATAAATCCAGTATTCAGAAGAAAAAAATCATATCGAAGTATTACTGTTATTTTATGAGACATAGTCTTTAGTGAAAAAAACCCACAGCTCTTTATTTTATTCGCTATTGACGAAAAAAAAGTGGAAAATGAACTTCAAAAAGAAAATTAATAATTGATGTTGTCAATAATAAATAACATGTACTTATTTTTAAATTGAAAATAAATTATGTCAAACATATTCTGGCATCTACACGTGACAGCTGTCAAGTTAGGGAAATTATCAATCATTAATTTTGCAGCTAGGTCACGTGACTGAGAAATCTTTCGAGGAATTTATGTTGTCGTCATGGCAACCTGTCAAAATCAAGGCATCTGTATTCAGCAAAAATTCAAAATTAATATGTAAACAGTTTTTTTCTAAAGCGGTGTTAACAACTTTAAGCAGATGAGGTAAAAAATGCATTCATCCTCCGAATCAAGAAACTAGGTACTCCACCAATTATCACGACTGGCAATAAATTATCGTATAATTCATCATAGAAAGCTAATAAAGGTCAGTTAAATCTATATTTTTAATTTCCAATTGAAACGCATCAGCAGATGCATAACAGGTTACGGCAAATTTATTGAAAATATTTTGACAGACATGCCACTTCCGGTTATACCGGAATGAACGACAACTTTGTAATTTTAAATATAACACCCTATATATTATAATTTTTTTGGATTCCACATTAAATATTAATATCAGTTTGTGTAGAATACTCTATACCTAAAATTTATAATTATCGAGATATTAGTTTTTTAACAGGTGTGAACATCCCCAATATACCAAATAAAAACATTTTGTCGGGTTGATTGTTAGGATGATCAAGGTAATTGGTGACATGTCGAAAACTTCATTTTTATTTACAAGGTTGTTAAAAAATTATGAAAAGTTCAAGTTAAAGAATGTCAAGTATTTTCATTTTTTCAAATGAAACAACCATATTTTTATTCCTTTACTTAATTATAAGTCCGCAAATAAGGGCAATACATGTTCACATCCCTATACTTAATCTGATGCGTTTTTGAGATATTAACATATATTTAAAAATACTAATTATTTCAGCCTTATTATTGCTTAGGCGTAGATCGTGTTATTTATTCTTTTATTTTAGTAGGATGTGTATTTACCTGTCATAATTAAATAGTATTAATTGTCACTATTTGAAATCAATCGCATCGTACAGTGATAGAAATGGATCGTTTGGAATTAAGCAAAGAAGATTATCTAAATATACTTTAATTACATGGTGAATATGACAGAGTTGCTACTAAGACATGTGCTTTATTATCTACAAGAGACTGAGATCGAGCACGACCCACTCGTGACATAGTCAAGAGAATATTAAACAATTTAACACAATTTGGTTGTCTTCAAGCAAAAGTTAAGAGAGTGAAACCTGTTATTGATAATAATGATAATGAAATCAATGTTCTTGGTTACTATGCTGCTTATCCCGAAGCGTCATTACGTTGTGATGCGAGAGATGTACATGGTATCTATTCAACGAATTGAAAAGAAAAATAAGTTTCCTTCCTGCTTTTTTAATCCAGTTTAAAGGAAACAGACTATAATAAAAGAATAGAATGCGAGTGACTTCAAATACTGTCAGGTGACAGGTAAATATATAGTCTGCTAAAATAAAAGAATAAATAATACTGCCTACTTCCACGCAATAATAGGTCTAAAATAATTTTTTTTTAAATACATGATAATATCTCAAAAACGCTTAATATTGAGTATAGGGAAGTGAACATGTACTACGCTTATTTTCGACCTTATAATTAAGTAAAAGAATAAAAATATAGTTAAATTGACTGTCTCGACCCTTACACTAAAAATATAGTTGTTTCATTTAGAAAGATATTTGACATATTTAAAATAACAAAGTTGTCGTTCACTTCCGGTATAGCCGGAAGTTATATGTCTGTCAAAATATTTTCAAAAAATTTTCCGTAACCTCTTATGCATCTATACCAATTTTTATCAATATCGTGAGAGTAGTTTCTATAGATAGTGTAAGCTCGTCGTGAAGCAGCCTGTATGTGTTAAATTTAACATAGTATATTTAATAAAAATGATTGGAGTCATTACATCTCAAATTCTCAGTTACAAACCACTTAGTTCACTTAGTAAGAACTACAAAATCTGTGTTCCAACAAGAAGAAGAGCTATATTTTAAGAATATTTTTTTATGAATGTCAGATGAAGGCAGACATAACGTAATTATAATTTATACATTCTAAAAATTCATTTATAGATAAGCATGAAAGGCTTCCGAATCGCTAACATGCTACTGCATTAGCTGTATGTCCCATATCTTTCTTTTTCTTTCATTTGTTATGATTAAATATTAATTAATAAATATTTACTTTGTTAAAAAGATGGACTTTTTTATTGACATCTACTTTCAACTAATAATTTTCAGTTTTTTAAGACTATTGTAAGACAATTTCTGCTGTTATCTAATCTAAAACGATCGTTTCAATGTCGGCCGCAATGTATGAAAAAACATTTCTACATTTAGAGAACACTTTAAGTATATGTTTGTAAATTTTCTAAAATATTCTAAGTAAAATTGTGTTCTTGGGAACCACCTTAATAAAAAGCTAAATCTCTCAATATCAATCTATATATGAACTTAGAGATTTTTAAGGTGGATAACCTTTTTACCGTTATGTCTGACATATCTATTCTTTTCAAATCATCCTTGTAATAAAACTTATATGAACAGTGAAGAAAGATCGATTCAGTATCAGACAATCTACAAGGATTATTTTTCTTAATAAACCAATAAAAATGAATGTACAGCCTGATGTTTTATATTCTGGAGAAGTCGCTGGTCGAGGATATAATGAAATTGGTTTTCTCCCATTAAATTGCATCACAGTTCGTTGCTGATCGTGGCTAGGAGAGATTTAACCTCATTACAAATTTACTTTTATTTGAAACTAGAAATAACCATAAATTTTAAGAAACCCAATGGAAACGAGAAACGTAACATACTAAGTTGTCATTCTTAAAACAATTCTTTTAATTTTTCCCTGAATCAAACCATATGGCTTAACTCAACACAAGAGATTAAGATTAAGAGCTCAACTACTGAAGGAATGAAAATATATCCCTATTGAAATTTCAGGCAAAATCAAAATTTCGGAGATTTGATATTTAATTTAGCACGTTTGTTGTTTGTTAATATGGGTAAAACTATTTATCTTTAAAAGTGTCATGATATTCCAAACAAATGAAAATGAGAACGAAAACGAATAGATACTAAAGCAATAATTAGACCCATAAAAATATTTGTTGCTGAAACAATGGAAAAAGTAGGATACTAAGAGCGATGCTGAGAACCTTAGATCATATATAGTATATGATCAAAGCTAAGAACAATTAAAATCGTAAAGAAGAAGTATAGAATAAGAATGAATCAAGAAATATCACAAGAGCAACAAAAAATCCATACAAAGATAATAACGGTTTTAAAAATTGAAACTAACTTTTCCGCACTTATATACTCTAGAGGCAGTATTGAAACAAAATTTCTCCAAAAATGACAAAAAATGTGGTATATTTGGATTTATAGGACCCGTTGTACTAGCTCTAGTGAGCTGAAAATCAATAGGATGTACCTGTGACATATCCTGAACAATATCCAATCATAAAAGTGGTGACTTGTTGCACACCGGAGGCTTTAGGTATCGTGCTAACAAGACATGTTAGGAAAAGTGTCCGACGACAACGACAACGATGACATACACACCGGTCTTTTTTACATAAAAAGCGTTTTTTAGTGTTGTTCTTCCTGAAAAACTCAAAAAATCCAAAATTCCAACTTTTTTGGGGTAAACCAATACTTTTCTCGCATATTAAATAGGGTTGAGCGGAAAAGTAATATGATACATCAATTATGTAAACAGCTACATACAATACTTACATACTAAAGGAATATAGAATTTCATGTCGTACGCCTCCGATCTTATACAAATAGAATCAGTTATTTACATGCAAAGGATATGTTCTATCCACATAAAATGAAAAATGAGATGCATTTTCATATATTGCATGAAATTTGATTGATCATATTCACTGGTTAAACAAATTGATCGATTTCAATTTGCTTATAAATATATTGTAAATATTGTTCGACCTCATAAATATTTTTCTGTTTAACGTGCGTGTTTCAACGGCATTTTCGAAGAGTTATGTAATTTATCAAGGATTTGCAACTGATGGTATTTTTCAACCAATAACAAGCGAAAGCGTCACAAGAAAGAAGATGCGTTTTTGTGTAGAAGGAGAAATCAACTGAAGATCAAGAAAAATAGAATTATTTTCAATGTTTACGTTTAGTGAAAACGTTCATCTATTTTATTTAGACTGTAGAACAAAGCGAGTGTAAGAAGAAAAAATCGTACACCTCTTTGAATTTAATGACTTTATTACTTTATTGAATAAATGTACCTCAGCATAATGATATAAGAGAATATAAGATAATCATCCCTCTCTTAGTTTAAAGAGTTATATGTTCCCAAACAATCTTTGACCAAAACAAAAACATCTTCTCCTCGAGCTACATAGCTTGTAGTCATTGAAATATCATTCCAATGGAAAAAGTAACATCAAAAATCAATATTTCTACTAACGACATCTGTTTAGTGTCAAAATAAATAATTTTTGATTTGAAATATTGACCATTTTTCAAAAAAAAAATACTTACGTGGCAGCAGATACTGAAATATATTTTCCCCGGAACATCAGCATCCAATATCATATAATATGTTCACAATAATCTTTATTTTTATAAAAGCAGAGTACCAAAAACAATGACTAGGAATTTAGTCGGAAACATACTATAACTCTTCAATTAATCACCACTGAAATTCATCATTGTCGATTTTATTTTAGTGATTCATTAGTGACTTCCCAAGGTTTTTAGCATATACATATATGATATATTTATTATAGAATAAAAACATTGCGAAAGTTATAGAACTAGAAATTTCTATGAATAAATAAGAATATTATGTTACTGTAAATAAGATAAGAAATGCAGAGTTAGCTTTCATTTTACGATTTGGTGTATCAACATCAAGCACAGATTCCAGAATCTACTATCTGCGAAGAAAGAAGAAACCGGAGTTCATTAAATGAATTGTAAGTGCCAAGTTTCCTTTTTTTTTACTTTTCCATACATTTTTAAAAGAATAGGCGAGATAATTTTTATTTTAAATATACTTGCTGCCGATTTATTTTATTAACGGATTGGAAAATTTATTGGAAATATTCAATAAGTTATATATTAAAGAAAATAATAAATATAATAATAATTTTGAGAATTCATTTTCATCTGTGAATATAGACGAAATGGCTCCCGCTACTGTAAAAACCCTCAATTGGGAATTATTTAATTTAAAATGAGAAAATATTAAACCGTATGACGGTAACAGTAATACGTTAAATAAGTTTATAATCAAGTGTGAAAAATTAATTGAAACATATTCGATATATAATGATGTAGAAATAATCAACCATATATTGGATTGTATACAAGAAAAACTTATAGGAAAAGCTGAAGCCATGGTGGTCAATCGAATGGAACTAAGCACATGGCAAAATATTAAAGAAACCTTGAAACAGTGTTTCTCAGATCGAAGAGATTTGGACTGCATCGTGCAGGAACTAACACGAACAAGGCCACTTAAAAATGAAAATTTAATCGACTTTGGGGCTAGACTTCAATTGCTGAAAAGCAAGCTTATACAGAGAATCAGTAATGACTGTGGTCTTACTGAAAATGATAAAAGATGCAATATAAATCATTGTGATAAGACGGCACTGAACACCTTTGTTTCAGGATGTACCGGTGTCCTTAAGATCAACATGCGTTTCAAAAAGCCCAACTCTTTAGAGAATGCAATGGCTTATGTCGAAGAATTTGAGAATTTTGAATGATTATACGGTCATTTAAATGAGCCGAGATCCTTCAAAAATTCTAGTAGTTAAGTCACCTAATAATAATTCATATAATTATAGTAATAATAATAATCAGAATAATGATTATCCAAATTATCTTAAAAATAACTATAACCAATATAACCATCATTTTCAACAACGACAAAATTTTCCAAGCCAACAAATTAATATAAAACCACAACAACCTTGACATTATCCAACTAATGCGCAAGTATTTGGTCCAAAACGAAACGTTTTCAGGCCACACCAAAGACCTGTACATAGTTTACCTAGGCCGGAACCTATGTCGACAATATCGAGAAACTTTACGGATTCTCCAAGGAGAAATAATATTTTTATAAATAGAAATAATAATAATAATGATAATAATAGATTAAGAAATACTAATAATAATTACTTACAAAATAACAATCAAAAGTCAAATTTCATATCAGAGGAATTATACAATGATTATGACGAAACAGAAAAAATTGAAGAAACAGTTAATCCGTTAGAGGATTTTGAAACTTTCGTTTTTACAGAAGAAAATGATGATCAAGAACAAAATCAAAATTTTCGGAAGGCTCCTCAGAAAAAAACCGAGGTAGCAGAAATTAAAATTACTTTAAAGAAACCGCTAGAATACATAGCAATAAAAAACCCAAAATTAAAATCTTTTCCAGATAATACAACAAATAGAAAAAATTGCATTAAAGTTAAACCTGCGATTGATTCGTTATCAAGTATAAAATCAAATTATAATGCAAATGAAATAGATTTAGTACCTGATTTATCAAATTTGTTCAATATTGAAAATAGTATAGAAAATAAAGAAATTGTTAATAATGAAAATAATATTAATAAAATTTATATTTCTGATATTCAATAACAAAATAAAATTATTATATTGAATGACACTGATTTAAAAATAATAAGAAATACAAGGGAAAATAAAAATATACAAATCATGGAAGAAGTAAATCAAATGATTGGAAATGATGTGAAAAATGAAAACTTCAACAAGAAGATAGAAGGAAACAATCAAATTATAAATAATGAAATGGATAAAAGAAACAAGAATATAAATGAAACTATAGTTAAGAAAATGGAAGAAAGTAATAAGAAAATGAACGAATACATAAAGAAGGATAGAAATAAGAAAATAAAAGAAGGTAACGAGAAAATAAATGAAAATATGAAGAAGAATAGAAATACAAAAATAGTTGTTAGAAGTAAGAAAATAGAAGAAAGTTCCAAAAGAATAAGTGGAAACATAAAGAAGAATAAAAATAAGAAAACTGTTGAGAGAAATATGGAGAAGATGAAAGTATTAAGAACGTAAACAAGAGAAATGATAAAAGAAGTATACATGTGAACAAAAAAATTCGAAATAGTGAAGATATAATAAGAAGACGAGAAGATATTCAAGAACTGCAAGATTTTGTCAGAAAATATTGGGAACATTTTGCTTTAAGGTTGTATTCAATACAAGTAGTCATCAAATGGCATAAAACATACGGAGATTCTATGTACATATGTAAATAATTATTATTTAGTTCACAACATTAGAAGTTGTTATTAAAAAATAATACGATAATTAGACATAGAAATATATAGATATGATAATAATTTTAAAATAAATAATACAGAATATTCCATTCTTTCATTTAATGATTTTATTCACTATTATTTAAGTTCATAACAACTAGTTATTAAAAACAATAATATAATTAGATATAGGAATATACGTATGATAATAATTTTCAAAAGTAATAATATGAAACATTCAATTTTTCATTTAAAATCCTATTCATTTGGTTAAAATGTAAATTGATGATCTTGATTCGATAATTCAAAAAGAAATTGATTATTTACCAGATTTATCATATTTAGATATTCTAGGAAATGAAAGAAAAGAAAATTAATATAATATCAGCCATACAAATAAAACCACCAAATGATTTTGTACCAATCCATACTGATTTACAAACAGTTCACATCTTTTAAAATAATTAAATAATTTTCTTTTGGTTTAAATGATACTCATATCATTCATTTGATTAAAATAATATTTTTTAGTTTTAAATAATTCTATTTGATCTGAACGACGACTTAATACTACCAATTAATCTAGGATTATGTAAGCTTATTTATAGTAAATATACTTTCATATATTATATAAATTTAAAATTAGTAAGCAAATAGAAACTGTTATAGTCTATTTGAAAATCAAGAGAGAGTAAATTCCCAGAAATGTTTTGCAGTTATCAGTGTTAAAGGCAGTAAACCATAGACGTGCGTTTTCAAAATTAAATTAATATGGAAATAGAAATATTTAATTTGTTTTAGTTATTTATACCTAGATTACCAATTTTAGATAGATAAACATAATTCGTAAGTAGTAATTTAATTTGGGTAAAATGAAGAAAAAGTCAATATTATTTTAGGCATTTTGTTTTAGGCATATGTTTATTTATAAAATATGTATATAATATGTACAGATAATTACAATTATTTATAAATTAATATGAGGAGCAAAAAAAACAATTAAGTAGGTATATGAGAAAAACAAAACCAACCGCAAGGATAAAATTTGACGAGCAACATGCAAAAAATACGACAATATTAAATCTTAAAAAATTAAAATCTAAAAATAAAATTAAAGTACATAAATTAATAATTTTAAAGTTATGGTTCCTCGCACTCTGTGTCAGAAGATTCACCATCTGATTCTAGAGAAATTACAATGGGCTCTATAGTAATATCAATTATGTTATCTAGCTCCCACATTTTTTTTTCTATTTCTGTAACGTGTCTAATACATTTTTGCCAATTTTCACTTGTTACTTCAGATATTGCCTTATTGAAGAGATTTTTAACATCTGATAATTTAAAAGTCGTGTTATTTCTGGCAACATAACCTTTAACTTGAGCCCATATTAATTCTATCGGATTCATCTCACAATGGTAGGGTGGTAAACGAAGGATTTCAATTTCTCGTTTTTTGGCTATCTCCTCAATATTATATTTTTTATAATTTTGCTTATGTTTTTTAGCAATAGTTAACAATTCTGCCCTCAGCATTGTATTGTCAAAGGCTAAATTTTTAGAAGATAACCATTTTGCAATTTCATCCTTTTTCCATTTAGTGGTTGGTAAAGGTTCAAGTAATCTGGAGTGGTAACTTGCATTGTCCATTATAATAACCGATCCTTTTGGTATGAATTGAATCATCTGTTCAAAATATTCGTCAAACACGTCTCCATTCATTTCTTCGTGATAATCAACGGTTTTTTTTTATTCAAATAAGAGTAAACCATTCTCAAGAAAACCGTTTTGTAAACAGGACGTATTAAAAAGTGGTGAAGTACGTTGGAGGTGTATAAAGAAAAATTTAAGATGTTTAGCCAAACTGTACACTGTTGGTGCGGAATACACAGTTACTAGAAGTGAATTAATCCACAACCACGAGTCCGATGAAACTACGTTGGAGAGAAAAATAGTGACGACTTCATGCAAGCGCAAAGCTGAGGAAGACATATCGGAGAAACCTTCAAAAATTATTAAAAGCGTTCTTTCAAATCATTTGCCTGAGAATTTGTCATCGATAGATGTCAGTCTAATAAGAAGAAATTTGTACAACAGCCGCCGTAAGCTCTTACCAGCCCTGCCTAAGGATATTCACGATGTACATTCTGTACTCGATAGTTATGGACCGAAAACCACAACAGGTGAAAATTTTTTGTTTATTAACAGCACAGCTGATAATATCATTGTTTTTTCTTGCCATACAAATATAATAAGTTTATGTAAAATGAAAGATTTTTACATGGATGGCACATTTTCTTATTGTACAAAATATTTTTATCAGTTATTTACCATCCATGGACTGGAAAATGGGCATTATGTTCCTCTTTTGTATTGTCTGTTGCCCAATAAGACCAGTGACACATATATGAGACTTTTTCTGTTGGTAAAATCTAAAATTTTTGAACTTTATAATATTGTTTTTGAACCGAAGGAGGTATTTGTGGATTTTGAAATCGCAATTCATAACGCATTAAAAGTTGTCTTTCCCAAAACCAAACTAAATGGTTGTAGATTCCACTTGCACCAGGCGTGGTATAGGAAAATACAATCATTAGGGTTAACCCAAATGTATAAAGATAAAAACTGCGAGGAAAGCAAATGGCTTACTCATACTTTTGGGCTAACTTATTTAGACCCCTCTGAAGTTGAAGATTGTTTCATATTTGATCTCATGTCATACAAACCGGACCATAAACTTATAGATAAATACGCAGACTATTTATTAGAAAACTACATAGCGCCAGAATCTCATTTTCCACCAAATATATGGGCATATGAAAACCCATCAATTAAAAGAACCACAAATGCCTGCGAATCATTCCATTCGCACTTTAATTCTAGTTTTTATTCAAGTCACCCTTCTATATTTATTTTTATAGAAAAATTAAAAGATTGTCAGATCGATGCATATTTAAAAATAAAAAATTTAAATATTCCAGCAAAAATTAAAGACAAACAAGTAAAAAACAAACTAAAATTTATCGAAAACATGGTAAATATGCTTCGATCTGACAATATTTCTAGAATTAATTTCGTTAAATCTGTATCACATCAAAACGTTCTTTAAAAATTTATAGTTTACCTAAGTTATAGAAATAAGTTGATGTAATAATTTTATTGAAATAAAGAAATATTTTAATATAAAGCATTCTGTTATTTTATTTGATTTGCGGCCGAAAATACCTATGAGATAAGGAAGCAGCTTAAAACCTCCGGCCGAATTTACCTACCGGCTTTTAGTACCTGCCCTTTTTCCGGCCGAAATTACATCCGCCCGAAGCGGTTGCCATTCTTGCCATTCGGAGGTCGTTAAGTAACAATTATCCCTTTCTATTCTGGTTACGCCTATGACGCACGTTAATCCTCTTAGGCCTACTGTAGTAACAATGAAAGATCATAAAATAATGTGATAGTCCAAGAAATGTAATAAATTTTGTATTGAAATTAACAAAAACCATTTAGAATGCATTACAAATATTGAAGTTTTACCGCACGTACTGTACTATAGTTTTGCATACCGAATTAGTTTTTATTCTGGGAATTTACTCTCTCTTGATTTTCAAATAGACTATAAACAAGTTAAGAAATAGTCTAGTAGAAGCTAATGCGACAAACCCTATTTCATACCATAATTTGACTGAGCAAATGATGGAAAGAACGAAAAGTTTAATCAATACATTGGATAGAAAATCAGAAAATATTTACCCGCATATTAGAGCAAAAAAGGATTAATAAACGCTGTTGGAAAAATTGGTAAATGTCTTTTTGGTACTCTTGATTCAAATGATGAAGAGAGGTATGATAACGCAATAAATATATTACAAAAAAACCAAAAAAAAACTAATTCACGAAGTTAATATGCAGATATCCCTAAATAAGAAATTAATCGATCATTATAATAAATCATTAACTACCTTATGGCATAATCAACAGAAATTACAAGATACTTTGGAAAAATTTCATATATGAACTGGAAGTAAAATAATAACGTTAAATAATTTTATCACATATTATAGCACAATTTCACAGATTAATCTGGATTGTAAAAGTTTAATCACGTTAATTTATAATATTGAAAATTCCATTACATTTTCCAGATTAAATTCTATTCATAGTTCAGTGATTTCAAATCAAGAAATTGTAGAAATGGTGAAGTATTTGCATACAATATATGAAGAAGAACCAATTCCAAAATTTAATAATATTTTGAATCATTTCAATAAAAGAAGATTATCCGATGTTAGAAGAAAAATATTACTGTCAACAAGAAATGAAGTCAAGAGACAATTGTACTATGGAAATATTAACCGGCTATTCTCCTACGAACTGCTATGCTAACGATGCTCACCTTCAAGAAACTATAATGGAACAAGTCACAAATAACAAAGTTTAAATTATTCCAATTTCAGCGATAACAATATTAACAAGATGTACTTCTGATCAATATTTGGAAATTAATCATCAATCGATAATCCGAATTCCAGAAGATTGCAAGATTCCAGTTGGAGAAGAGATATTTTCTAACAATATCCAAATTAGAAAAGGAAAATCAATAATATCGCCAAAATAAGATACAAAATTTTTAGAAGTTCAAACATATAATTCACCAAACTTAACTAAAATAGACTGAAGGATTATATGAAATTAATCATGCAATTCGTTGGTGGTATTTTTACACCTAGCGGACATACGGTATACATACATTATGTTCAATTTAAAAACCCAGTTCTCCAAGCTGAAGGAGAAGTAGAACAGTTGTCGAAGTGAACCGTTCGTAGTTATTATTTAACGCGCTAGTGCCAGGAACTTTAATAGAAAACCCATTGAACCCCTGCTACAGTCCACAATATCGCTTCCAAGAAGGGTTGCAACCCCGCAGAAGGTCATCCGAGACCTTCAGGTAAGAATACCATCTTGGGCGATTTGCTTGCGTCATATTTTTTTATATATATATTTGTAACCTTTCATAACTTAACGAAAACGTTTTTCATTCTCCGAAACATTTTTTGGTCACTTCTCTCGGGATGTTAATTTTCAAAGTTCAAGCTTGTGAAATTTGAAAATATAAATCTTTATATCCACTTTTTATAAGTTTCAAGGTTAACTGGCATTAGCATTCCCGATAATTAGTAGTTTTTACTTCCTCCCAAATTTGACTATTTAAACATAATACACTTAGTTTAAATAAAAATAAGTTCAATTTATTAATACATTTGGCCCATTTATGCTCTTTAAATAGCTCCATTTCCAAGTGTACTAAATATTTATAATTGGATTCAACTCTAGTTACTCAGTAAAAAATAATTATTGAATTAAAAATTGAATCTTCTCTCTCTATTTACTTATTATTATTAGATACCTACTACCCTCTTGTGTATTGGTCTTATAATTTAGTTGTCTCAGATTATTAGGTAGTATAAAGATTGAGTGGAATATTCATTAGACACGTTAATTGTAATTTCTCAAATCAGTTATTTTAGCTTGAGTTGTATAACTTTAATATGTATGTATCTATATAATATATTTATCAATTGAAATTCATTATTTCTGTGTTCGTAAGTTTTATAAAGGTAAAAGGTTTGGCATTAGAATCAGATCACTCTTATTATTGTATCACAATAGCGGCTAGATTGCGTCAAGTAAAAGCTCTTAGAGACTCAGCCTCTGATAAAATTTCGATACTGCATGATCTTGCCATACAGGCGGAGGGGGATCAAAGTACTCATAACCATTTTAAAGCTAGATATGCAGAATTAAGAATATTTTACAGTGACTTTAACCTTCAGCATTCTACAATTATTACTGCTCTGGCTGCAAAGAGGATGCAGATCTGAATATTGAAACATTGCTCAGACAGGAAGGAGATAATAAATATTTTCATATAATGAGTGTTTATTCTGATTTGTTTGATACTAACTTGCTTTAATTCGCATTAAAAATATTAAACTTACAGAAGCTAATTATGACTTAGCTTTTAGTAAATTGATTAAGCATTATCAAAATACGCGTGCGTTAGCCATATTTTATTGGGAACAGGTTTATAATTCTCAAAAATTACCTTCGGAGAACCCAAAATATCTTAGACGGCATTTGGCACTTTTTTTTGATAACTTGAAAGCTCTAAAAAATTTAGGGTTACCGGTCCGAGAGTAGGATTTTGTACTATTTCACCTTTTAAGCAAAAAAATTGATTCGGAAACTCTACAGCGATTCGAACAAGAAAATGCCACTTTTGCGTCAGAAATTCCTAAATATGATGATTTATATAAATTTCTTGAAAAGCAATGCGATGCTTACGATTCAGTTGTTTTAATCGAACCTCCTAAGAGAAATAACTCAAGTAAATATCAAATAAAAAATGTTAAACTGTACAATTCTGCATGTCTTGCTAATGTTGCAGATCTAACTAAATGTTGTGATTTGTAAAAATAATCAGTCGAGGTTACACTTACATTTCCTAATTTCAGAATTTTTGGATTCTCTCTTCCAAACGCGCAATTCGGAGTGTGCTGAGTCACTGTATTCGATGCTTTAAACTGAAACATGTGGCCCACGAACCTTTCATGGGAAACTTACCTCCTACCCGCAAGAACCAAATTAAACCATTTTCTTGTGTAGGTACTGATTATGGAGGTTCTTTCTTAGTCACTCCCCTTAAAGGACGTGGAATTAAGTCACAAAAGGCCTGTATTTATATCTTTCTGTGTTTCGCCACAAAAGCCGTACACTTAGAATTAGTATCCAGTCTCTCTTCGGATGCATGTATTGCTGCTTTGCGTCGGTTTGTTGCCCGTTGAGGCAGATGCACCCATATTTTCTGTGATAATGCAACCAACTTTGTAGGGGCTTCTCGCATTCTCCATGAATATATGCAAAAGGCTTGTGGATCAGAAAAAATAAAATTTTCATTTTCTCCTCCGGCCGGTCCACATTTTAACGGTCTTAGTGAAGCGGGCGTAAAGTCTGTTAAAACTCATATTCTTCGAGTTGTTGGCTCTCAAGTTTTAACTTTTGAAGAGTTTTACACCTTGTTAGCTCAGATTGTAGCTATTCTCAATTCCAGGCCGCTCTATTCTTCAAGTTCAGACCCCAATAATTGCCGATCTGGATTTTTTCAATTTAAATATGAATCAGTTGGATCGATGGCAGCTTATACAAAGACTACAGCAAGATGTGTGGAAACGGTGGCATAGTGTGAATAGCAGAAGATCATCCGAGACCTTCAGGTAAGAATACCATCTTGGGTGATTTGCTTGCGTCATATTTTTTTTTAATATATATTTGTAACCTTTCATAACTTAACGAAAACGTTTTTCATTCTCCAAAACAATTGTAAAAATAGAGTTTTTAAAAATAGTTTTCAGTGTTAAAAAGTTATAATTGGCGCATTATTTTTTTTCATACGAAAATTCCGCAAAAGATGAAACAAGAAAGAAGAGATCAAGACAGAAGATATTGAATTGGAAGAGACAAATTCAAAATCGAAAAACAACTCCATTATTTTTCGATCTTAGGGATGTAGGAGTTATAGAACTAGAAATTTCTATAAATAAATAAGAATATTATGTTACTGTAAATAAGATAAGGAATGAAGAGTTAGTTTTCATTTTAATATATATATATATATATATATATATATATATATATATATATATATATATATATATATATATATATATTAAAGTGAAATATATCTATCAGACAAATTAAATCAAATCAGCATCATACAAATAGTGTGAATCTTAGTAGTTCATTAGTAAACATCCAATAAAAAAAGATATAATCCGTAAAGACATGAGTTGAACGTGTCAAGAAATTTTTAATATCATATACAATTGATAAATTAATTTAAGAGATTGCTATTTAATTTAGTATCTATTTTCTTTTAAAGTATATTGCAAAATAAATAACACCAACAAGTAAATTACGTCGAACGTAATATTATACATAATTGTGGTGATCCCTGTATATATCATCACATAAATTTTCAAACAAAATTCGATTATTACAATTTTATATTTTATAGACACTTTCGGAAACACCGTATATCGCATAAACTTTCATAATTATTAGCAAACGTCAAGGTCAAAAGATCAACGCTAGAAGCAATGTTATGTTAGTAATTCGTACGGTGTAGTTCGGTGTGTTTTTCGAAATGCATAAAAACAAAGTGATTTCGTCTATACTAACGCAAGGATAGATATATTGATTCAGGAAAACAATGTTTGTTTATCAACAAATGAACTGGAAAAACAAAATTAAAAACAATAAAAGGTTGTTGATTTTGAGCTTAAGGAGACGCCGTGAAAATGAATTAGAGGGTGGACGTGTAAAATTTTATCTCCTCAAATTTCTATTAAAATTTGAAATAACTTAAATAAATTATCAGAAATATTAATCAAAAGTGTTCAGACGACGTTTTAAAGTAAATAAATTAAAATACATTCCGTATAATTAAAAATAAGTGAACTTTAGTGAAATCATCTAGATTTGGTAAGAACTATAACTATAATTACCTTATTACAATTATTCTGGTGGTTATCCAAGGTATCTTATAATAGAGATACTCTGCTGACGATATTAACCACATATATCATCATTCCTACATCTTGGACTTCGTTTTTGTTTGATCACAGCTGATCATTTTTTCCTCCAAGAACAGCACATTCAATGCTATGCTCTATAACTAACGATGAACATTTTCCACGTGTATATTGAACTTTTTCTATAAAAACATTTCACTTATATATTTTTGTATGTAGGTTAATTGTCTGTGGTAGCAATTTATTGGTTAAACGTTAGTATTAACTGTTCAATCTCCACTGATAACGGACACAAACACTAAATTCATATTAAATAAGTATTCACTAGATTTTTGCATAATAATAATAAAGATTCTTAGACACATCACTTTGCCTTCCATTTTGTAAACTAAACAAACATTTAACAGAATAGCACACTACACGTTTTCGCACTTAAAGATCTATGGTTGAGATTGAAAGTTTTTTTTGGATGTACATTCAAACATAGAATAAGAATAATGATACACGAAATTTATTTGTTGAGTTTCAATAATATTTATAGTAATGAAAGCGTTTATATGGTTGTTGCGTAATAATGATACAATAATGAATTTAAACGTATAATATTGGTTTATTAATTGATTATAAAAATTTCTTATCTTTTCTCATTAATTAAATTATGTTCAATTGTTCAGGTTCGTCTTATTTTTCTCTGATATCTACCTATAGTTTCTTGTTGCTAGCAAACGTCAAGTGCCGAATCTCATCCCTGAGATACAGTATTTAAAAGGTAAAATAAAATTGATAATAATTTTGAATTGGGTATAGCGGTAAGCGTAACCAATTCTGGCGCCCATAAATAATAATAAAACATATATTAAATTAAAATAAAAAAAAATATACATAATAAAAACAGCAGCCCAACTGAGGTAAATTAAAAATCATAATATAAAATAACACTACAACATAAGGGCGTAAGTAAAATTATATATAATAAAAATGGCTCCCAACGTAGAGGCATTATTTAAAAATATATAATAATATATATATATATATATATATATATATATATATATATATACATAAAACTATAAAACCAGAATAGTTCAAAAGTTATCGGGAATAAGCCTTCTCAGGAATAAGTGAACTCTTTTTTACTTTATGTTGAAAGCTTTCGAAATATGTTTATTTCTTCATCAGTCAACTATAAAAATATATACACAGGTAAAATAAGCAAAAATATTGATTTAAAATTATTACTCGAGGTTAATCCTTAAAAAAATTCACAAAGGATACCTTTGCATGGAAACCACTCACTTCTTGAACTTTTAAAAACAATAAAATGTAAACTGTGTTATCGTTTATAGCACCAAAAAGAATGAAATGAATTTTGTAAATAAATATTATTCTTTTTTGAAAAACAAAAAGAAGACGGCCTTGCGAAACGAAAAAGTTGGTAAATGACTCTCAACTCAAAATTAGTTCACAACGAAAGAGAAAGTGATTAAAAACAACTGTGTTGCATGGTAAAAAACATCAGTACAGAACATACTCGGTTAATCCTCTCACTATTAATTATTATGACCGTTTGATGAGGGAATCATACAACCCAGGACATGAATAGGTAGATTAATTTGATGTCATTATCCTCCACATCCCGAAAACCACTGTCACTAGTATGCAGGGTGGAGGGGAAATATGTTTAAACCACGAGCTGTGAAGATGATGGTAGGCAAAAAGGTGTCGGCTAGGCTAGTTGTTTTTCAATTTTTGTTGAAATCAAAATTGAGGATGTTTGAATAAATAATACTGAGATTTTTTATGTCTGAACGTTTGTTCATGGCCAAAGGTTCATTGTTGATGTATATCATCTCCAAGAAATTTCTTTAAACATATTTCCTCTTCACCCTGCATACTAGTGACAGTGGTTTTCAGGATGTGGGGGAGAATGACATGAAATTAATCTACCTATTCATATCCTGGGTTGTATGATTCCCTCATCAAACGGTCATAGCAATTAATAGTGAGAGGATTAACCGAGTATGTTCTGTACTCATGTTTTTTACCATGCAACGCAGTTGTTTTTAATAACTTTCTATTTCGTTGTGAACTAATTTTGAGTCATTTACTAACTTTTTCGTTTCACAAGGCCGTCTTCTTTTTGTTTTTCAAAAAAGAATAATATTCATTTACAAAATTCATTTCATTCTTTTTGGTGCTATAAACGACAATACAGTTCACATTTTATTGTTTTTAAAAGTTCAAGAAGTGAGTGGTTTCCAAGCAATGGTATCCTTTGTGAATTTTTTTAAGGATTAACCTCGATTACTTATGAGTAATAATTTTAAATCAATATTTTGCCTATTTTACCTGTGTATATATTTTTGTAGTTGACTGATGAAGAAATAAACATATTTCGAAAGCCCTCAACATAAAGTAAAAAGAGTTCACTTATTCCCGAGAAGGCTTATTCCCGATATCTTTTTAACTATTCTGGTGTTAACTAGTTCATGCCGACTACCTTTTACTCTCTATATATATATATATTCATATTCATTATTAAAGTAGTTGTTGAATATAAGTTGTGGTAATATTCTTATCATTGTCGGTTTATCAATAGCTTTGTTAAATAGTTACATCGCAAGTATTATAATTATATTGTAAAAATAAGTTTTTTAAAAATAGTTTTCGGTGTTAAAAAGTTATAATTCGTTACTATTTTTACATACTGTTTGATTATCCAATTTATTCATCAATGAAACCAAATTTCCCTTTCCTTTCCTTGAAAATGTAAATTCACTCCTGCATGTCTTAAATAGTACCTATAACTATTTGAAGATAGAAAAATTGCAGAATATATTTGGAGTGCATTAAAATTGCATTCTTTGGTATTATTTAAGGTCTATTAATTATTTTTGTACTTGTACTCATTGCTGTAACATTGTTTCAGAAGCGATACATATTATTATTATTATTATACATATTTACATTCCTATTATGAAACATCTACTTCGAATCAATGAATTGACATGTTTCGAAATTTTTTTCACTAAAAATGGTATTAATTAATTATATTTCCATCAGCTGTCGAAATACGTAATTATTCTATGGATCTCTAGCAGGGATTAATATTATCCTACAACGAAGAGGAATAGCATTTCCAAATAATACTGTCACTAACATATTTAATCAATAAATCTTTGTAATCACAATCATAAGCTTGCAAAATGACTAAATTAACAAAGCTGAAATTTCATACGTGAAATTATTTTTATTTTAGCTGGTCAGGTATAATTATAAAGGATTTGATATATTGAGGATACATTATAGAAAATTGGAAGTAATACAGGATGGTGCACATTTATTTTTTGCCTAGCTTTGGTAAACCATAAAAGAGAGATAATTTTCGAACATAAAAAAATAACTTTAACATATATATTCTGAATTCAATCACGTACTTATATATAATCCACCTTAATTTTAAAGCAATATATATTCAAATAATTTAAAAGATGTAATATATCTACTAATTTGCTTCACCGTATATCAGTTTTTTCACCAACACATTCATTGTCGTCTTTGTCTTTTGAAAATATGATATGATATGTAATGTATTTACCGCACTTCTGCATGTAATAGGAATACCTAGTCTTTCATTCGATCTAAATATAATCAGTGACATAGAAACCCGAACAACCAGTAAAAATTATTTTATTTCGATAATATTTAGCATACACATCAGGGAGCTCGTAATATGTAAATGATAAAATTTGCTCACTACTCACCAACTTTAATAATGGGTTGAAGCTAGACGTCACCACTGAAAACGATTAATTCGATGTTCAGAATTAAAGGTAACACCAACTGAGATCTGTATGAACAAAGTCCAAACCTTCTTATCCGTCCAGAAACATTTCGCATTCCAAGGATCCTTCCATGGTTGGCAAACCACTGAGTCGCTATTGCTCTTGTCGATGAGAAACGATCTCTCAGGGATAATAACCTTAAGCGACGATCTTGGCCCTCTGTTGTTCTGTGCCCCATGCACTTCATGTTCTGTCTTCTTGGTACAATGCCTGATAACAGTAACAATAATGTCTCGGAATAACAGCCCAGCTTCCCCCAACAATTCGACTTCTCTCGAACTCAGTTAACTGCCGATAATTTGCATTTCTTCGCAATCTAGGCATTATAAACACTTGTGAATTCTTGTAAGGCAACATTTAAAACACTGTACTCGAATATATTCTGTTTTCTGATATCGGAATGGACCGGTTCTTCCAGTATTTATAGCAAATAAATGAATGGTTTTAAAGATTGAAACTAACTTTTCCGCATTTATACACTCCGGAGGTTGTGCTAACAACAATGACCAAAAATATAGTATATCTGGATCTATAGGACCCGTTGTTCTTTCTATGGTGCGCTTCAAATCAAAAGGATTCATCTGTGAGACACCCTGAACAATATCCAATCATAAAATTGGTCACTTGTATACACTCTGGAGGCTGTATCGTGCTAAAAAACCGAAATTTATCCAAAAATTACCAAAAATGTAGTATATCTGGATTTGTAAGACGCGTTGTACTGGGTGAGCTGAAAATCAAAAGAGTTCATCTGTAAGGCGCCCTGAACAATATCCAATCATAAAATTAGTCACTTGTCACTTCGGAGGCTGTATCGTGATGTGATAACAAACCGAAATTTCTCGAGAAATTACAAAAAATGTAATTAACTGTCTCGACCCTCACTTCATGGAATCTACTGATATTAGTGTTTTAAATGAAACTCACTGTTTCTAGCTAATTCCACAATATAATAAAAAATGTTGAAAATTGTCAATTTTTTAGAATTTTCAACATTTTTTATTATATTGTGGAATTAACTAGAAACAGTGAGTTTCATTTAAAACACTAATACAAAAAATGTGGTACTTCAAGTACGATAGAACCCCTTGTACTGGCTCTGGTGAGCTGAAAATTAATTCGTGCTAACAAGACATGCTAGACAAATTGCCCGACGACAACGACGACGAGTTACACACAATATTTTTTTCTAAGCATCATTTTTTCGTGATTCTCTCGCTGAACAATGTAAAATAACTCAAAAAAATATTCAAAATTCCAATTTTTTTTTGGGCTAAACCAATACTTTTCTCAGATGGGCGGAAAAGTAATAATTGAATAAAAACTGGAATGTTCAACTGATTGTGCTCAAATTATATTTTTGAATTAAGGCTTTTATGAGAAACGCATTCGTGAAATATTTTTAAAATAAAATAATATTTACTGAGTGTTCTGGTTTCTATCTCGGGTAATAATTTTGTCTTCAATAAAAATTGTAAGAACGTTGGCAGAGACAAATTATAGAGCAATGCTTGTTCTAAGAACTTTTTCAAAATGTTCTTATGACACTTATACCATTAAAATGGGCACCGGCTATAGAGCTTTTTGGCTCTTTAATTTGTTCTGTAAAGTCTGCAATAAGCGCTTTTACGGGTTTTAAAGAACTCTTATATAATTATTTTTAAGCAGCGCATATTGTTTCATTATACAATTTTTGTGTTCCATGGTGTTCTATTTAGAGAACTTCAAAATTATTTAGCTGTATCTTTTAAAAACAAAATGCTTCTGTATCGGAAATGCTCTTGCTTAAACCTGATATTGTAGAGTCCAGGGAGCTGCAAATGTTAGTGCGGAGAAACCCTTATTGTGAAATATGTGGTATAAATATGATAATTTTTGAAAGCGCTATCGGTTTTTCTTATATTTATTTCTCTTGATGAAAAAATTTTAATACAATAGTATATTATGCAACGATCATGTAATGATGGTTATTAATACACGAGCATTAACCGGGATACGAAACGAGCCGAAGGCGAGTTTCGTATGGTTTATGCGAGTGTATTAATAATCATTACATGAGAGTTGCATACGCTAGTTTTTCTACACCCGATAAATAATCAAAAACCACAAATTTTATATTTTTATTGAACACAATAGGTAACAGTAATTATTCGTATTTCTATAAAAAAAAATTACAAAATTGTAAGTAATACCTCGGGTATCGGTATTGCCTTAGCTACAAGAAAACTATAAACATTTTATTTGTGTTTATATTCAACATATAATAATTGTAATTAATCCGTTATCGCTGATATCAGACATTTTGATAAATTAACGAAGTTTAGTTAGGTATCTATGAAAATTTAATACGTACTGATTTTGACATCTAAAACAATTACATAGGAACCTAGGATAAACGTCAAATGCACAGCATGTTTAATTGAAGAATTATTGGTTTCTATTGATTAAAAATCTGTATCGTAATGAAAAATCTGTATCGTAATGGTTATCATTATGAAACGGATTATGGGCATATAAGTGCATTGTTATAACACGGGTGTAGAAAAATATTTATATTCCTAAATTGATGAATTGTTGCAGCCAATTGTATAAAAAATAGTCAGAAAGTGAATATAATCCATATTATTGATATCATTTCACCTATTATATGTAATTTTAATTATGAGTTTTCAATTCTTTTAACAATATGGTGACAAAAAGAAAGACTTATTTTGTACTTTCAACATGGATTCTTACTAACATGATGATGTCGATTACAATGATTGTAGAACCACTATGCTTTATGAGAAGTTACTATAGCACATTTATGTCATTTAATATCTGCAATGTTGTCATATTTTACCATATCTCCGTAACTATTAGGTTATCGTCGCGTTCTACCTTGTCATTATGACAGTTGGGCAAGTTTTTAAATACATTCTTGGATCTTAAGGAAGAATTGGTAAACCTTTATTAATACTCTTAAACAAATTTCTTAACGCTGAATGTGAAATATTATTTTACATCCGAAGATCCCTTGTAAATTCTGCGTTTTTTCCCAACTCTAATATTACAGGATCATCCTCATTACCTTCAGTTTTAAAAGAAATTGTTGTATTTGTTGCTAAAGAATTTACCTTTGAAATATTATTACTAATATTACCTACATATGTGATGGTTTTATAATTATTTATTTCTTTAGTTTGTTTAGGAAATATTAGTTGTAATGCCACTTCTTCTTCTTTTTTATTAATTAATTTATTTATCATATGTAATGGATAACCGTTGGATGTTGCTATTTGTTTAATTGTATTAATTTCTCTATCAAAATAACATTTGTTCATAGGAACTGAAAATACTCTATATATAATTGATATATATGCGGGCAATTTATGTGACATAGGACAGTGGCGTTCCCCTTGTCAGCTTTTGTAATTGTAAGGTTATTACTTTATAATTTCTTTTTGATTGAATTTAAAACTGTAAAGTCATTTTTTGTTTGACGTTTAACTTTTGACGGTTCAATACTTTTGATTAAATTGGCAATTTTTAATTTCTCATAAACTAAATTATTTGATTTATATTTTAAAGCTCTTTCTGATTCTGTAGCTAACATTTGTTTAATATTATTCGCAAATTTTGGTGGTATGCAGTACTTTAAACCTTTATTTAAAAACTCTACTTCACTATTTGTAAAATTAGTGTCTGAAAGGTTTTCAAATCGTGGTACAATGTGTGTTGGTATGTAAGTACTTACAATTTCATTATGTTTAGAGTATTGAATTCTATGTTGTGTGTGTTCAAGGTTTTGTAATTTTTATTCCTGTATCTTAAATTTCTTGTGCTTCATCATGCTGATACTTTCTCTTATCTTGTCATCTGAACACTCAAATTTTATTGGATGTAGTTGGAATGTGTTCAGAATGTACAACTTTTATGTAGTTGTTTAAGAGGTATCTTATTTTAAACCATTTTTACATTCTTCTTTAAGCCATGCCCGTTGAGCACATTTTCTAGCTTTTTGTGCTTGAGGTGTTTTAGTATGGCATTTATATTTACATAATTCAGTATTACTTCTTTTGTAAGGCAGTTTTGGTTGAATCAAATATTTTGTGATGCTTTGCAACGTTATTGTAGTAACTTCTATTACAGTCGTGTCAAATCTTCTCTCGTTGATTTTTTAATGAAATTGAGTGTCTCGACCCTTACTTCGTGGAATCTACTCATATTACTGTTTTAAATGAAACTAACTGTTTCTAGATAGTTCCACAATATATTGAAAAAATTCTAAGAAATTAACAATTGTTTCTATATTAAATATCATTGTCAAAATGACAGAAGTTACATATCATTTGATGCCTACCCATAGTTATTTTTGGCTAGACCAAGAAGTGACCTACCTTGTGGTTGACATAATATATATTCATAGAAAAAAAAAGATATGAAATTACAAATATTAAAGCTTAAATATTATTAGCCCTATGGGAATATTCTGGATATCTTTTCCCATTTAAGGTCAGTATAACTGTGCAATGATATAGAAAACCAGCAAAACTATATCTGCTGATCTTTACAATTATCACTGAAGAAGACAGTTTAAATGTGGAGAACTCCCTAGATATATCTGTTCATTGACGACTTCATATTGTGCGTTTTTTAATTAAAATTATTAAGCTATCACATATGCAGGTATTATTTCTAATAATATTTCTTTAGCAACAAAGACAACCCGTACCATACGTATCCGACATACTCTACCGCACCATACCGCCCTGTACCGCACCACACCGCTTGGCCGATTGACCCCAGATGTCGTCAGTCCAGAGTCCAGACACCGACAGCGCAAGAACCCGTGGAGTCTTCCCAAGATAAGTCCCTAACTTATTTTCGGTAGATATAAAATGTTGAGTTGGACATTTTTATTGTAATAACTCATTGTGTTTCTTACACGGCTTATGTAAATTAATTTTCGTGTCAAATAAATCCATTTGTCCCGAAATTTTGTTTATTGATTCACCTTATCCCAATTGAGGTAATAGAAAATAGTGTAACTGAAGCCGAATTCACAACCTTAGGAGAGTCGCAACGCCGGGTGATCTCAGCATAGTGACACATTGTTCAGTTATACCGATCTTAAATGGGAAAAAGATATCCAGGATATCCCCATAGAACTAATAATATCTAAACTTTAATATTTGTAATATGATATCTTCTTCTTTTTTCTATTAATATATATTAAGTCAATCACAAGTTAGGTTACTTCTTGGTCTAGCCAAAAATAATTATTAAATATCAGGTAGGTATCAAATGAAATGTAACTTCTATCCCTCTGACGATGATATTTAATATCGAAACAATTGTCAATTTCTTAGAATTTTTAACATTTTTTTAATATATTGTGGAATTATCTAGAAACAGTTAGTTTCATTTAAGACAGTAATATGAGTAGATTCCGCGAAGTAAGGGTCAAGACACTAAATTTCATCCCCATTATTATTTTGAAGTACTATTAGCCTGTCATTTTTTTTATTATATCTTCGTCATTCTGTTTTTTTCGTATTCAGACCTATTCTATTTTTTCATCCTCGGTCACTATAGCACTATCCGTTTGTAATGCTGCTGGCATCTCCTGGAAATCATTACTACCTGTGTTAGTGTTATTTATGGCAATACTATCGCGTAATAGTTTTTCATAAATTTTTCTGTTTTCCTTCAAAACGCTCCACTTTTTTTACTTGCTTCCATTTACTTAGTACTAGCGACATTTTTTGACAAACATTTCAAACCCAAAACAAAATAAAATAAACTTACACACTACCGCTAAAAAACCAAATGAACTTGAACAACATGGCGTCAATCAAAATATAGTAATTCTATAGCCTTTTTGGATGAAACAAAAAGCGTTCTATTCATACATATTACTGTATAATGATTTTATAACAACTTATTTAATGAACTTTTTCCGTTCGATAGCAGCTCCTATATTTGCAATTTTGTTGTCTGCAGCAAAATCTTAGAAACCCCCTACACAATATTTCTTTTGAAAGACTATAAGCGACATTACGGAATAATTTTATAAGAGTGTCATAGGAGATGGTATAATTAATTCTATAAGGCTTTACTGTGCATCGCCTTTACAATAATTTGATTGTACAAGCACCATTACTGTGGAGTGACGTTACTGAAATCACTTATAGATCAAAATTAACAATTATATTATAAACGTTCTATTTTACTCTATAAACGTTCTTACAATAAATTTAAAAAACAATTTAGTTTCTGAATGAAAAATAGTCCTACGTGTAACATTAATTCAATGTTCTAGATACAATAATAAAACATTAACAGAATATAAAAGTCCCTCTTAATCTAAATTAATAGAACTACTTTGCTAGCTGGGATGTCACTCAGTATATTATATTTTAATGAGCGTTAGACTCCGTCATCTCCATGTCTTTTTTAACAGAGAATCCTTCAGAAACTTTATTTCTTATTCAAATTTTTGATATGTAGTTATTATACAGGGTGATTAATTACTAATTGGATATAATTTAACAGTAGAATCCTGATTTCAAGCTATGAAGATTTAACTCAACACACCTAAATAAAATGTAGCTGCTTACTGAGTTACACGGTGTTCTGATTAAAAATTCAAACACGATTTGTGCTCAGCACTTTAAACCTATTTTACGTATCCATTTCATATTTGGCAGTGTAGAAACTACACACTCCACTAAACAAACCTTTATGGCTACTACCAGAGGCGTACGACAGGGGCAAGCGACTGGTTAATCGTTCCCAAATTCTACGCCACTGGTGGAATAGAAATTTTAGTACTATTTTTCGATTCTCTTATACTTTTTACGTAAATAACATACTATTTCCTTATAACGATAAAGTCAATATTTCTCGAGATATTTTAACTTAAACATGAAGCTGCACAAATTTTTTAAATTTGATGTGTAATAAATACGTCGATGGTTTGGCCGGTGGATTGCATTCAATACGTAAATGGAACTTTAAACCGTACTAACAATAAATAATGCAACTATACAATGAACAAATGAATTAAAAACAAATTGTTGTTCTGAAAATGTAATTTAAATAAAAGTACCTACAATTTTAATAACACGTAAATATCATAAACAAACAGTAAAAACCTTTTATAACAAATGTTCTCTGTGACCCCCGTTTACCTCAATAAACTTATTCATTCTTTGGCTAAATGATCTTCTCACTTTACAAAATTTTTTGGGCTGATTGGCAATAAAATTAGCCGAATTTACAATTTGCTGCCAGATTTCCTGATGATTGTGTATTTCTTGTGAATATAGTAATGATTTCATATGGTCCCAAAAATAAAAATCTAGGGGATTACCTTCGGGAATTCTAGGCGACCATGGAAATTCACTACTTCTGCCAATCCAACGATAAGGAAACTGGTCATAGAGATAATTCCTCACTCTTATCCGATAACGAGGTGGTGCTCCATCCTGCATGAACCACATGTATCTTCTTAGATTAATTGAAAATTCCTCGAGATGAATCGAAATGAGTTGTTTGTAAAACTAGTAAATATGAGTTACCATTAAAATTTGCTGGTAATTCATATGGACCCAACAAATGTGATTTTCGAAACACATGGGGATTTGCAATATTCCAATTGTGACTGCTTCTCCAGTTCTAAACTCCTCTATGTGTAAATGAGGCCTCGTCAGTAAAAAGAATGTTGTTAATAAAATCTAGATCTTCATTTTTTTTATTTATCATTCATTCTTGAAGGATAATATCTAGGCAATAAATTTCGTACCGGTGTAAAATGGTAAAGTCGTAAATTTCCCTTTTTTAAACTTCGCAAAACTGAAGATTAGTTGCTCCAATCAATGCTGCTAAACGCCGAGTGCTTAGTTCCGGATTATTAGTAAATGACACTAAAATAAAACCCTCTTGATCCACGTTTACTATTTTCGGTCGTCCCATACCACTGTTGCTCCAAATCGACGAAAAATATTGCTGAACGTTTGCCGATTGGGTTGAACTCTGTTTGGATACATTTGTTGATATCTGCCAGCAGCAGCAACACATAAATAACTTTCGTTTACATACACACAAAGCATGTCTCGCATTTCAAGGATATTAAAATTGTTGTGCCGAGGTATTTTCACTTTCAATTTCACAACAATCACAATTTCAAGTGACATTAGCAATAACTAACAGCAATGACAATCTTTTGGTGTAGATGAACTAGATTGTTGGAGTGGACTGTTGTGTTTGTCGTTTACCCATACACCAAAGGTTTTTGTAGTTTTGTTTCACTTCGATTAAGTTGTAGAAAGAAGGACTAGTCGTAATTTTAAGTAACCTTCAATTAAAAAACACTAAAATATGACAAGGTTAATAACGTAAATCAAATCTTGCAAAAAAACAGATATTAAGGTAGATACAACAAATGATGCGGCGAATTGATGCGTTAGTTAATTAATTACAGTTGATCACAGATATTAGATGCTTGTTTCATAAATATGTATTCCTCTTCTATTATAATTGAAACTGAGACACTAGTAAAAAAGCACTTTTGTATTTCGCGTCGTAACACGATAGATTTAGTTGAGAGAGGATAGATTGGAGTTTTATTCTGGCCGAAGAGATTCACTGAGTTTTTTTAGATACTTGTTTATCGGAGATACAGTGCAACAGAAGTAGCTTGGCGGTCAAAGGTCACAAACTATAAACTCTAATTAAAATTAAAATATAACATGTAAAATAATAAAATATTAAAAATCATTAAAATTTATGTCTCGGATTGTACTTTCGAAGTGAACACGAGAGGAGTTGCGAGAAAAATGATTTAAAGCCTACGTACCTACAGCGGATTTTGCTACTGTGCACACGGCCTTCGCCCGCCAAGCTACTTCTGTTGTACTTGTACGTTTATTCCAACTGATATGTCGGAGATGATTTTACAACTGACTCATCAGAGATGATTTTACAACTGAATCATCGAAGATCATTTTTACAACTGATGATTTTGCCCGAGAATTCGTCTTTTTGTTACAGGGGAAGAGAAAGCTTAGTAATAATTTTTCGACCGAGAATTATTGAAAAGGAAACATTCATACAGTTCTGTATGTCAAAAATCTTTGTATTAAGGTCACGTTTGAAATCTCAACTAAGGATATAAGTTTGTCACAAAATAAGGCGTGTAAATTTACCTATAATCGAAAGTTTCTATTTTGTGTCGCGAAACCATTATGGATTTTAGAAGGTCCATAATTCCTTCTTGTGAATAGTTTTCAAAGCAAGTTACGGTTTTAAGTACCTCGTTTATATATCCTTTTTCGATTCATATAGGCGAGGGAGAATGTTCGTCAATTTATTTCTATGATATACACTGCTCTTCAAATCTCGACATACACTGCTCACCAAATCACAACAGATAGCACCCCACTAGATTGAAACAATTAATTCAGACCAGAGCCAACTACGCAAAACAAATTATATCGAAAAATTATTCATCAAATGCCACTTATCTGATTGTAACTAAAAATAGAGATCGGTTTATTTGTTTTAAAATATTTTTAAATCATTCTGATTTTATTTTAAAGTTAGAAGATCTATTTTATTTTTACTTTTTTAAATAAAACTGTTTGTAGATAATTCCTCAATTTATAGAAAAAATGTTAAAATTCTAATAAATTGACAATTGTTTCGATATTGCTATCATCGTCAGAATGATAGAAGTTACATTTCATGTGATGTCTACCTGATGTTTAATAATTATTTTCTGCCAGATCAAGAAGTGACGTACCTTGTGATTGACTTAATATATATGGATAGAATCTGCTGATATTTAGAATTATTACATAAGAAGACAATTAAAAAGTGTAGTACTCCCTAGATTTATCTGTTCGTTGACGACTTCTTAGTGTGGGTCTCTTAAGTATCTTCTAATTTCTAGCTCCTCAAGGAAATCCAGTGCTTTTTTCTTATCACATTCAGTTCTTGTTTCTTATCACAAATATTTAGTGCTTCTAGTTGTGTGTTAGGTGTCAATGAATGTTTGGTGTCAAGTATATTTTTTGCATAGAGGGATTTTTCTTGTTGTTTTAATCTGTATGCCCATAAGTCTTCACTGTATCTGATTTCAAAATTTTTAAGGGTTTGACCCAAATAGACAGCGTTACATTTTGGACATTTAAGTTTATATATACCTTCTTCTTTAATAGGGATATTTTTGTTTTTACATTTAACAACTTTGTACTCACATTACTTTCTGTTTTAAAAGAAATTGTTGTGTTTGTTGCTAGAGATATTATCTTTGAAATGTTATTAGAGATACTAACTGCATGTTTTGTACATTTTTGATTGTTTATTTTGTTTAGAAAATATTAGTTGTAATGCCACCTCTTCCTCTTTATTATTGAGTAACTTATTTATCATATGCAACGGACAAACGTTGGATGTTGCTATTGGTTTAATTGTATTAATTTCTCTATCAAAATAACATTTGTTCATAGGAACTGAAAATGCTCCATGTATCATTCAATTATATACTTCTAGTTTATGTGGCTTGGGATGATTGGAAATATATGGAATAGTTACACCAGTGTGTGATGGTTTTCTGTAAATGGAACAATCACGTACATTATTAACTCTTTGAATTTTCAAATCGAGAAAATTGATTCAATTGGAAGATCCCGAGTTTTCAGGACAACAACCAAGATCCACACGGAGGCGCATATAGCCCCCCGCCTGAACCTTCCGATCCATAGTAAATAACAAAGAAGATGTTGGAATATCGCGTGATATGTTGACAACAACAACGAAGAGATCTTGGTTGTTGTCCTGAAAACTCGGGATCTTCCAATTGAAGGCACAAATGAGCGTTTGGCTTCCCTGCTGAAATCCGTTGTTTTGTGTTTTCCCATGTTTCGATTAACATCTTTGCTCCCAAATTTCACATTCTTATTTGGTTATACCGTGCTGATGACAGCAAATGAGCCAGAAACATGCATGTCCGCGGTTACCACTCTGTTTTAGTAGCCCTTTTTCTTTTTGCGTGAATTACCCATGACTCTCTTCGTTATATATATATATATATATATATATATATATATATATTTATATTTATATAATAACAAGATGACGGCTAATGAGCCAGAAACATGCATGTCTGCGGTTACCACTCTTTTCAGTAGCCCCTTCTTCTATTTGCGTGTATTACCCACTAATTTATTCGTTGCTGACGAATAGATTAGTGGGTATTGCACGCAAATAGAAGAAGGGGCTACTGAAAAGAGTGGTAACCGCAGACATGCATGTTTCTGGCTTATCAGCCGTCATCCGTACGGTACAACCAAGAAAAGATGTGATACATGGGAGCAAAGGTGTTGACTGAAACATGAGAAAATAGAACAGAATTCAGCAGGATAGTCAAACACAACATTTGTGTCAGTAAAATTAGAAGATCTCGAATATTCGAGACAACAACCAACATAGACACGGAGGTGCATATAACACTCCCGTCTGAAACTTCCGACCCAGATTAATGAAATAATAACAAGATGTACGAGTAGTGCGTGACATATGAACAATAAGCAACGAATAGATTATATATATATATATATATAGTCTTTGCTGACTGTTGGGAATAAAACTGGTGAATATTGGGGAAAGCAGCAAAAGAAACGGAAAACGTGTACTCTTAACGAAAAATTTTCAAGCTTTCGAGGATGATTGTCCTCATCATCAGGAATACTGAAATGGAAGAACAGCATTAAGATACTGTAGTTGATAAGTAAGATACAGTTTATTTTTATACAACATAATGGATTCTAACCTCAATTCGGAGGTAAGTTCGCACCTGTTGCGATTTCTTCTATATTGTATCTTACTTATCAACTACAGTATCTTAATGCTGTTTTTCCATTTCAGTATTCCTGATGATGAGGACAATCATCCTCGAAAGCTTGAAAATTTTCCGTTAAGAGTACACGTTTTCCGTTTCTTTTGCTGCTTTCCCCAATATTCACCAGTTTTATATTTATATATAATGTATATGTTCTGGTGAAGGACACGATATGTCCGAAACGTAAACAAAAACAAAAATGTTAATTAAAGCCAAAAAAACCATTTGATTTGTTTAACTAGGAACCTACAATCCCAAGAAATTTTTTTCCATTATATATATATATATATAAATATATATATATATATATATATATGTATATATATATACCAAATTAAGATACCTTTTTATTGAAATGTTACATTCAAAGATCTTTCTTTCTAAACTGTCCACAAAAATGTTTCAAAAAATTGGTGATATAGGGCTTCCCATAGGTAAACCTTCATTTTGTATATATACCGTATTGTCAAAAGTGAAATAATTCTGATTAATACATACATAAAATAAATTAAGAATATCTGATATTATTACTGCATTAATATTTTTATCTTCTATTAATATTCTTACAAGTTTTAGATATTCTTTTAGAGTAATTTTAGTGAACATATTGGTAACATCAAATTAAATGAGTCTTGAGTTATCTTGTAAGTTGAATGTTTTTAATTTTTTGATTAGTTCTATTGAATTTTTAATTGAGTATTTAGATATATATCCGTAATTATTAAGTATATTGTTAAGTTTTTGCCAATATATTATTAGGAGTATTAACATCAGAAACTACAGATCTAATTGGTTTCAATATTTTATATAATTTAACGGTAATGTAATTGTGGAGACTGAGGATTTTTATTTACGATGGATTTCTTTTCATAATCACTTAGATAATTTGAACTATTAACAATACCTCTTACATTATTAGAAAACTTATTTGATGTAATAAAACACCTCAAGCACAAAAAGCTATAGAATATGCTCAACGAGTATGGCTTGAAGGAGATCATAAAAAATGGTTTAAAATATGAGACTTCTTAGACACCTACATAAAAGTTAAACATTCTGAACTCACGTTCCAACTACATCCAGTGGAACTTGACTGTTTAGATGACAAAATAAGTGAATGTGTCAGCACGATGATGCACAAGAAATTTGAATTATTAACATTATTTCTCACAATATTAGAAAACATTTTTGAAGGGTCCGCTGTAAGAATTTGTACATCGCTAGATTCGGTAAAGTTAATTATTTTTGACTTATAATCTTCAGTATTTAATATAACAGTGGCATTCCCCTTGTCAGATTTTGTAATTGTTAGGTTACTACTTTCTTTTTGATTGAATTTAAAACTGCAATGTCACTTTTTGTTTGACGTTTAACCTTTGACGGTTCAATATTTTTGATTAAATTGTCAATTTGTAATTTCTGATAAAGAAAAGGATTTGAATTAGTTTTTAAAGCTATTTCTGATTCTGAAGCTAATATTTGTTTAATATTATTCGTAAATGTTATTGGTATGCTGTACTTTATACCTTTATTTAAAAATTCTATTTGTAAAATTAGTGTCTGAAATGTTTTCAAATCGTGGTGGAAAGTGTGTTGGTATGTAAGTACTTCCAGTTTAATGATTTTTAGAGTATTGAATTCCATGTTGTGTGTGTGTTCAAGTTTTTTTAGTTTTTGTTCTTTTTTCTTAAATTTCTTGTGCTTCATCGTGCGGACACTTTCCTCAGATTTTGTCATCTAAACAGTCAAATTCTGCTGGATGTAGTTGGAACGTGAGTTCAGAATGTACAACTTTTATATAGGTGTCTAAGAAGTCTCTTATTTAAGAATATTTTTTATATTTTCCTTTAAGCCATATTTGTTGAGCATATTTTATAGCTTTTTGGGCTTGAGGTGTTTTATTACGTCAAAAAAGTTTTCTAATAATGTATGAGATATTATTGATAATCCAGATTATCTTTTAAGTGATTATGAGAACAAATACATCGTAAATAAAAATCCTCAGTCTCCACAATTTTACGGAATCGTTAAATTCCAATAAATATTGATACCAATTAGACCTGCAGTTTCTTATGTTAATACTTCTATTAATATATTAGCAAAAAACTTAACAACATACTTGACAATTACGGATGTATATCTAAATACTCAATAAAAAATTCAATAGAACTAATCAAAAAATTAAAATATTCAACTTACAAGATAACTCTAAACTTATTTCATTTGATGTTACCAATATGTTCACTAAAATTCCTCCCAAAGAATGTCTAACATTTGTATGAAAATTACTAGAGGATAAAAATATTAATCCAGGAATAATATCAGATATACTTACTTTATTTGATGTAGGTATTAATCAAAATTTTTTACAATAGGGTATACATTCAAAATGAAGGTTTACCAATTTTGGCTAACATTTTTATGGACAGTTTAGAAAGAATAATATTTGAATGTAACATTTGAAAAAAAATCTCATTTTGCTATAGATATGTAGATGATATATTCGGTTGTGAACGACAATTAGTGTATTTTTCAACCATATTCATATATTTCACCCAAAAATTAAATTTACATTATAAGTTGAAGAAAATAACTTAATTAATTTTCTTGATTTAAAAATTCAAATATTTAATAGCGTACTTGATTATTCAATTTACAGAAAATCAACACACACTGATGTAACTATTTAATATAATTCCAATTATCCCAAGTCACATAAATTAGCAGCATATAATTCAATTATATATAGAACATTTTCAGTTCCTATGAACAAATGTAATTTTGATAGAGAAATTAATACAATTAAACAAATAGCAGCATCCAACGGTTATCCATTACATATGATAAACAAAAGAGGAAAAAGTGGCATTACAACTAATATTTCCTAAAGAAATAAAAAATTTCAAAACCATCACATATGCAGGTAATATTTATAATAATATTTCAAAGATAATATCTTTAGCAACAAATACAACAATTTCTTTTAAAACTGAAAGTAATGTGAGTACAAAATTGTTAAATGTAAAAACAAAAATATACCCATTAAAGAAGTATGGTATATATATACACTTAAATGTCCAGGATGTAATGCTGTCTATTTGGGTCAAACCCTTAGAAATTTTGAAATCAGATACAGTGAACACAGCATACAGATTAAAACAACCAGAGAAATCCCTCTATGCAAAACATATACTTGACATTAAACATCCATTGACACCTAATCCTGAACTAGAAGCACTAAATATTTGTGGTAAGAAACAAAACTGGATTTCCTAGAAAAGTAAGAAATTAGAAGACACTTAAGAGATAGGAAGTCGTCAATGAACAGATAAATCTAGGGAGTTCTCCACTTTTAAACTGTCTTCTCAAGTAATAATTGTAAAGCTCAGCAAATATATTTTTCCTATTTTTTTATATCATTGCACAGTTATACTGATCTTAAATGGGAAATATCATATTTTCTTCTTTTTTTATTCATATATATTAGAGAGATATTGCAAGTTCACATAACACCCAGGCAGTAATAGTGCGAAGTAATTTTGACATCTAAGCATGCGCAGAATGCTTAAATTATAACGCAAACTTTATTAAAGATACTGGCTGCCCTTAATTGTGGAGGTATAAGAACTGTAAATTGTGGTGACCTTATTCGTTTTCGGGTACTCTCGCGTCACGATCGCGTACATTCGTTTAGTTTATAGTTTGAAGACAGTCATGTACTGAATAAAATATAGGTTATATTTTGATTTTGTTATAAATGGCGAAAACTGTTAAGACTATTAAACGATTACGATTTACATACCAAGATGACTTGGCACTGTTAAAGGAATTTTTGGCACACATACCATTGGAAAATGTGGATAACTGGAACATAATCCAGGAAAACGTTGCCAATACGCAACGTAAAAATTTTTTAGTAAAAACCTTAAAAAACTACGTTCAACTCTTGTTAGAGACATGGATCAAACAGGAAGTACATTGCTTGAAAGAAATAATATTCATTTCTATAAAAAATGTACCTAAGTACCAATATACTATTATATAAGTTATAAGATTATTTTTAGGGACCTAATAAAGTATATTCTAATTGCAGATCTGGTGTAGAGGAACCATACTCCGAAAGAGATGCCCTTTTACAAGAGCTGCATGCATTATGTGGCGAATCAAAAATGGTAAAAAAGAAAAACAATGTGGACCCCAAAGAAAAACAAATTCGTATATTAGGTATCCAAGCAAGAGAAAATTTTGCAATGCACGGCTTTCAAGAACAATATATAGGGGATAGTATTGCTATGTCTAGGGACAAAGATAAGACGAATACCCCTGAAAATTATGAACACTTCGATCATAACTATGGTACATAAATTGTATTTCTAATCTTCTGTTTTATGTTAGTCATAAATAATTTTAGCTGATGAAATAGAAATATGTGAAACTGATTCTATTTATAATAAAGATATGATGGTCAGACCAAGTGAAGAACAAGAAATACAAACAGCCACTGCACCAAATGCAGAAACTTATAGCTTAGAGTCTATATTACGTATGTGTTTATTTTTTTTATAAAACATTAAGTACATACTATAATTATATTTTGTAGAACCTAATAGAAGAAGAAAAAATAATAATGTTCAACCTTTAAAAATAAAAATTAAATATAAAAGTACAAGAACTTGATTTGCAACAACGAAAGGTAGCCATAGAAGAAAGAAAAAGAAGACTTGAAGAAGCCGAATTGCAAATGGAAGAAAAAAAATGGAAATAGATTTGGAGGAGAGAAAACAAAAGATGGAACTGGAAAAACAAAAAATTCAGATGGAATTGACTGAAAGAAACTCAGTTATGCAGTTGCTACAGTCACAACAAAAATTAATAGACCGTTTAGCAAACACACCAAACAGCTAAATTATTAACTAAATATCAAACTACAAACAGGAACTACCTTTAATTGTTAATACATCTCTTTTTTGTTGAACAAGGTTCAATGTGCTTCATGTTCAATGTTTCATCGAATATAATATAAAATATAATTATAAAATAATCCAATAAAATTGTATTTAGTTTTATATGGCAATGGATTTAAATAATACTTGTCCATTTTAAAACAAAACTTTATTATAACAAAATATATCAAACTCCCAAATATTCTTCTACTGTAGGAGGATCAATGTCAAAATAAGTGGCAGTCTGACTGCCATATAAACAGGAGTGGCAATTTGTGAGTAAAACACCTACTTTGTATAACCCCTCAATATCTTGCAATGACAACTTTAGATTCTTTTTAAAATCAAGAAATGCAAATAAACTGATTATTTTCTGAAATCCCCATTCTACACTAACACGTAATGTTTTCATTGATATAATTAATTGTTCTTCATGTGGAAGTGAATTTTGTCCTCCAAATGGAGCTAAGAGTAATTGTCTGACTCCATAAGCCTGGTCCCCATATAAAACATACGGAGTATTTCCGAACACTGTTTTTTCTTCTAATTGTGTGTACAGTTCACTTTCTCGGAATCATGACGCCTACCTGGGTAAGCTCCCTTTAGGCTAATTACAATACCATCTGGAGTAATCACCGATTGATATTTGACACAATGACACCTTTTATGTCCAGAGTAGTAGTCTTCCTGCTGTTCAGTTTGTCTACAAATTTGTCTAATAGTGCCATCAATGAAACCCAACAGTTTGGAACAGCTGCCCCATGCGCAGACACAGCCTAAAAATATTAATTAACAGGATTAAATTGTCTAATTTTTTTCAATAATTATGTACCTATGAGTATGACTGCAATCTATTTCATGGTTTTCCAAGATAATATTTATAGTTTTCTTTAAAATTTGCGATAGTGACAGGGGATATATTAAACATGGGACATATATCCGTCAATCTGTTCGGGTACGTTAAACACCTTAATAACATAAACAAAGCTGTTATTCCTGAAACAACACATTTTTCTTATAAATTGAATAGTTACCTACAATAAATTTACTGACCATTAACTCGGTTACGAGTATTAGTAATTATATCTTCGACTAACCCTAAAGCAGGAGAAAATCTAATAATACCTGCTCTTTTAAAACGAAAATTTAGCTTTGTTTCCTCATCGGTCATGTGTTTTCTAAATTAAAATGAGGATTTGGATTTACATCGTCTCTGTCTACTAACACATTCGCTAAAATTAAATATTCCATCTCCTCATCATTTAATTCTGCCAAAATTCCAATTTCTAATTCCTCTTCCATATTTAATTAAATCAATCTACTCGTCTTCTAGTACTTGTATTTACAATGCCTATTTGCTTCAATGTTTATTTTAAAAATTAAGGTTAGAAATAATGTCAAAGTAAAAATAGGGTTTGCAATAAGTGTTATTTTAGCGCCTGCTTTAATTTCAAACTAATTACGTCGCTCTATTAGTGCTTGCAGTTAAGTTGAACTTGCAATATCTCTCTAATAACACAAGGTAGGTAGGTCACTTCTTGGTCTAGCCGAAAATAATGATTAAACATCAGGTAGGCTTCACATGAAATGTAACTTCTGTCATTCTGACGATGATAGCAATATCGAAACAATTGTCAATTTATTAGAATTATCTAAAAACAATTAATTTCATTTAAAGAAGGGATATAAGTAGATTCCACAGAGTAAGGGTCGAAGCCGTAAATTTTATTTTATTTTTGTTAATAAATTTCAATATATTTATAGTTAACATGGATTAAAGTTTTATTTGCGTATTAAATGCAATCCACTGGCCCAAAACATCGGCATAGTTATTACAAAAAGTACATTATTTAGGTAAAAAGTATAGGGCAATCGAAAAATGGTGCTAAAATTTCTATTCCGCCAGTGGCGTAGAATTTGGGAACGATTAACCAGTCACTTGCCCCTGTCGTACGCCTCTAGTAGTAGCCATAAACGTTTATTTAACATGATTTAGTAGGGTGTACAGTGTCTACACTTTCTGCCAAATATGAAATGGATACGTAAAACAGTTACAATAGTTATTTGTAAAACAAGTGTCACAATGACTCGTTTTGTAGTACGAGTGAAGTTTGCACAACGAACCGCGAAGCGGTGAGTTAAGCAAATCACGAGTACTACAGAAAGTCATTGTGGCACAAGTTTTACACAAATTTTTGTATAATTTGCATTTATTTAATTATTTAAATAAAATATAATTTCATATAATCCCAGTTTTTAAACTAAGAGGAGTGGTTTAAATTTAAGTTGGCAATTCTGTTGATTCCTAATTGGTGAGATCACAGATGGTTCTATTCAGCACTTCTGACTTTTGACATATTATAACCGAATAATTGTGTAAATTGTAAACAAACTTTCATTTAAGCAAAAAGAGGATGATTATTTGTTTAAAAAGGAGCTTCATCGTATATGCTTTTGCGATCTATTTATGTTATAACATGAACAGAATTATTTCTATAATACATCTTCACATAGATATCTGGTAATTTATCCCAAAAAACGAACGTTTTGTATACCTATATATTGATCCTATACAATGTAAGAATAAACAATTGACAAATCATTGATAAATAAACGTTAGCGTACTTTATTCATTAATATGTTTAATATATAAATCATTCTAATTTACCTTTAACATAATAATTTGCTAGAGCTAGAACAACGCTAGATCATTTTATTTATAATTTGTGTCAAGGTTAAAGTCAAATGTCAAATAAAAATATAACTAAATACAATAACCAACTGTACACTAAAAATTACTATAACAGTGTTCAGAGCTTCATTGTGACACTGTAAACAATGTTATAATCAAGTCTCTTTTACACGCGAATTGTAAAAATACGTTTAAAGTACTGAGCACAAATTATTTTTAAATTTTGAAACAAAACACCCTGTAACTCAGTAAGTAGCTACATTTTATTTAGGTGTTTTAGATTAAATCTTCATAATTTGAAGTCATGATTCTACCTATTAGTAATGAATCATCTTGTATAACTGCTGTACGACTGTAATTAAATAAAAAAATTTGTCGTTAATCGTAAAGTCTTTTTTTTAAACTTATATCTTGAACTTTTGATTTAAAAATTACTAAGAAACTCATGAGTTTATAAAGGTCAATATGAACATGGACACATCCATTGGAAGTCAATTTACAAATATACCAATTTTACTTTCCGACGTTCTATCAATTTTAAACTCATTATATGTAAGTATAATGAGAAAACCGTTTCGACGCCTACAAGATAAAATCTGATTTTGACACTGTATTACATATAAAGAGGAAATGTCACTGAATACACTTCAAATGTTGTGTTCATGATTTGCGCCCAGCTAGATTATTCCCACTGTTATGTAAAAAAGTTAATGTGATATTAAATTTTAAAGTTAAATTGATTGGTTGTAGTAACAATTAAAGAAGTTTAGAATGTACATTTTTATAGTTCTGTAGCGTATAAAAGAGACTTCATTATAACATTGTTTACCTACGACCACCTCTGTAAGTAGTCAAAAACACACAGTCGGCAATCAATGTAAGACGTCTATTACGCACGGTAAAACAAAACGCACGGCTGTAAAGTAAATCGCACGGCTTCCATAGCAACCCCTTAGCAACTATCAATAGACGTAGCCATCTTATTCAAGATTTATTACTTAAATATTAGACGTTGAATTTTATTCTATATATAAATGGTAGATAACATTTATTAGATATGAGATTGCATTTAATACTAAGAGTTATTTCGAATCATATGATAATTGGTTCCGTTTCATTCAATCCGAGTCTTTTAGCTGTCTGAATGTATCTCATATTAGTAAACAATACTATATTATACACCAAGCGACTAAAGTGGCCCATTTAATCCCGCGAGTCGTGTTTGATTCCTGAGGGAAGTAATCCGCCTAAGGGATTAATGTCACTTTAGTCGAGAGGTGTATACGCTATTTTATACAATTCCGGTAATTCTACATACATCTCTAATAAAAATAAATACTACTTAGGATTGACTTTCACGAAACTTGGCTGGGCATCGAGGAGCGACTTTTATAAAACTTCGCTGGGCATCGAGGATGTACGTTTTCATTTGTACTTTAAATCCCTTAACAAGTAGGTCTTAGGTAAAGTATAGTACGTAACTCGTGTAGTAACGCATTTTACGCGCTCACGGAATTACGCACTCGACGCTACGCGGCTTCGTGCGTAACTTTTCAGTTCGTGCGTAAAATGCTTCTTACAACAAACGTTATGTAATATACTATTATGTAAAAAATTAAATAAATGGGAATTATGAAAAATATTGTCTAAAACTTGTGTCACAATAACTTTCTGTAGTACTCGTGTTTTGCGCAACTCATCACTTTGCGGATCGTTGCGCACTCGTACTACAAAACGAGTCAATTTACTAATTATTACTTTTCCGCCAAACCTATCTATATGTGAGAAAAGTATTGGTTACCCTTACTTCGTGGAATATGCTCATATTAGTGTTTTTAAATGAAACTCAAGGTCTCTAGTTAATTCCACAATATAATACAAGTTATTGAAAATTCTAAAAAATTGACAATTGTTTCGATAAATCAATATTGATGTATCGAAACAATTGTCAATTTTTTAGAATTTTCAATAACTTGTATTATATTGTGGAATTAACTAGAGACCTTGAGTTTCATTTAAAAACACTAAATTTAAGTTTGTTAGCACGATACAGCCTCCGGAGTATATACAAGTGACCAATTTTATGATTGGATATTCAGAGCGTCTCAAAGATAAATCCTATTGATATTCAGCTCACTAAAGCCAGTACACCGTGTTCTATGGTACTTGAAGTACCAAATTTTTGTCATTTTTGCAAAATTTTCAGTTTGTTAGCAAGATACAGCCTGCAGAGTGTATACAAGTGACCAATTTTAGGATTGAATATTGTTCAAGGTGTCTCACAGATGTACCCTACTGATTTTCAGTTCAACAGAGCCAGCACAACGGGTGCTATGATACTAGAAGTACGACATTTTAATCATTTGGTATCTGGAAGTGCCACATTTTTGTCCTTTTTGGAGAAATTTCGGGTTTAGTACGATACAGCCTGTGGAGTGTATACAAGGGGCCAATTTTATAATTGGATATTTTCCAAGGTGTCTCACAGATGTACCCTATTGATTTTCAGCTGACAATAGCGAGTACAGTGGGTCCTATAAATCCAGATATACTGCATTTTTTGTTACTTTTGGAGAAATTTCGGTTTGTTAACACGATACATCCCCCGAAGTGTATACAAGTGACAATTTTATGATATAATACTAATCAGGGCATCTCACAGATGCGGAAAAGTTAGTTTTAATCTTTAAAACCGTTTATTTTATACAATTTATAACTATTCTCTTTTTCCAGGATGTATTTAAGTGTGTATCGTGTTTGTATCGAAATAATTGTAATTCCTTCCATTTTTCTGGAGAAACTATAGGTGTCGTTCTCGGTAATATTTCTTTATCAAGTATAACACATTTTTTATTTGTCCATCTCTTATATGTTTTTGAAATAAATGTATTCCTAGAAAAACAGAACTCTGTGTAAAATTTGATACAGCATAGTTCGTTTTCTCTATCATAAATGTAGTTCTATAGCAGATTTTAATCTGAGTTTACTCAGAGATTAGATTTCTCATAATGTAATGTAGAAAAGAGCCATTCATGTGGCCAATACAGTGTAGGTGTATGTTTACTACCCTCTTTATTTTCGTGTTCATTTATATCCTCTCTTTGTTTTATGCTGAAAAGTTTCGAATCGTACCCCTTGATTTCTCCCCTTCCTGTTCATTATATTTGGGTTGCCAGGCAACCCCCACGACCCAGAAACTTCCCCTCGATTTTGCCGCGTGGTAGACTCAGTTTTTTTTCTTCGGTTTTCTCCTTCGTTACTCGAAATCCTTCTTTCAAGTCTGGATTGTCCCTGTCGGACACTGTCACTTATGGGACGTTCCCGTCAACAAATTACAGTAAAAATTATCTAGTTGATTGCTGGCTGGGAAAATAAAGTGATTATAGAGGGTTATTGATTTACTTATTTACTGTTTGTTGTCACCGGCCGATTTCTTCGGTGTTTCGTCTTCAATTATTCACCCAAACATTAAGCCAAAAACTCACAGATTAGCTTTCCGTTATATATAAAATGATGTTTACATTTTCGATTTCAGAAACAGTTCATGTTACGGACTAGTATTTGAATATAGAATTTTGAGATATACCTATTTTATACTCTGAATTTCACTTTATTTTAAGAAAGTCTGATTCAATATTACAAAATTTTGAAAAAATCTTCATGATAACATGAATACCTAGGTGAATTTTAATAATAAAGTATACAGGGTGATTCATTACTAATTGGAAATAATTTAACAGTAGAATCATGACCACAGATTATGAAGATTTAACCCAAAACACCTAAATAAATTGTAGCTATTTGCTGAGATACAAGGTGTTTTGTTTAAAAACTTAAAAACGATTTGTGCTTAGTACTTTGAAGCTGTTTTACGTATCCATTTCATATATGGCAGAAAGTGTAGACACTGTACATCCTACTAAATTATGTCAAACAAACGTTTCTGGCTACTACCAGAGGCGTACGACAGGGGCAAGTGACTGGTTAATCGTTCGCAAATTCTACGCCACTGGTGGAATAGAAATTTTAGCAAAATGTTTCGATTGTGCTACACGTTTTACATAAATAATGTACTCGTTCCTCATAACGATAAAGTCAATATTGCTTGAAATATTTTAGGTTAACCATGAAGCTGCACAATTTTGTATAATAAGTATGTCGATGTTTTGGGCCAGTGTATTGCATTTAATACACAAATGAAACTTCAATCCGGATTAACAACAAAGATATTGAAATTTATTGACAAAAATAAAATAGATCTAACTTTTTTTTATTCAAGTTCAAGTGCGTCGACATCTATGGCCATTGGCACGGTATATTACACGATACCATAGTTTATAAAAAGTATTAATGTCTTTAAGGAACTGTATAGTTTTGGATAGTTCACTGGGAGAACTTAACATTTCTTTTAGTGTAGGCTTCATACTGTTTCTCACTCTGACGTCGTTGTAGAGTTGACAGTCTATCAATATATGTTTAACAGTAACAGGACAGTTGCAAGCGTGGCATGTTGGGCTATTATCGGTGGTCATTAAGTGCCCATGAGTCAAACGTGTATGGCCAATTCGCAATCTTCTCACAATCCTTGCATAATGACTTGAAAAATCGGTGAGTGAAAGGCGACCAAGGCTGGGTTGAATTTCATGAAGAGTTGTATTCTTGTTGGTCCAATGAATTTGTCAAGATTTGTGGATTAAGGCGTTGAATAAGGATTTCAGATATTGGCTTAGTTGTATTGTAGTAACAGTGGTAACGAGGGAGGCAGCTTCTTTGGCGTGTTGGTCAGCAGTTTCATTGTCATGAAGGCCGATGTGATATGGAAGCCAGATAAGTGAAACTTTAGTATGTCGAGATAAAGGGATTGGTATAAGTCATGTACGTTTTGAGCTAGTGGATGTCGAAGAGCAGTATTGTGGACTGAGTTAAGTAGGTTTAGATAAGGTGTGGGAGCTGTCATGTAAATGACAGCAGCCATAGTCCATTTTGGAAAGAAAGAAGGACGTTCTCGTCAGCGCCCCAGACGAAGTGCGAGAGAGTTTTGATGATATTTAAGCGTTTCAGGCAAACGCCTTTGACATCGTTTATATGTTGTTTCCAGTTAAGCCGTGAATCAAAAATCATTCCAAGGATTTTGCAGGAATTGACAACAGCTATGGTGGAATTATTTAGAGTGATAAGTGGAGCAGATGATGCAGCTTTTCTACTAAATTTAATAATTTTAGACTTATTTAGAGATAAGGATAAGCCGAAGTTATCAATTTTGTTTTGTAGTAGATCTACAGCATTTTGTAGGAGTTGGCAGGAAGTGGAGGTGTATTTTCCATGGCAATAAATAATTAAATCGTCAGCATACAGTGCCGTATTGAACAGGGGCTGGAACATTGGTGCATATGTCGTTTATAGAAAGTATTACCAACGTGGGACTTAAGACTGAACCTTGGGGAACACCATCAGTTTGTAGACGAGAGACGGAAAAATTACCATTAACAGAGACTCTGAAGCGCCTGGAGAGTAAGAAATGTTCGATGAAGTGGTAGATATTGCCATTGAGGTTAAGGTGGGAAAGTTTATTTAAAACCGCTTTCCTAGGGATGGTATCAAAAGCACCTTCGATGTCAAAGTAGCGGCAACAACTTCCTGTTGACTGTTAAGTGCTGAAGAAATGTTAGCTTGGAGGAGAGCAAGATTATCTCGGGTTGACCGATTACGTCGAAAACCACCAGATTGGAAGCGTGGAATAGTTTGATATTTTTCAAGTAACCATAAAAGTCTTTTGTTAATCATTTTCTCTAGAAATTTGCAAGTGGTGCAAGTAAGGGAAATAGGACGAAATGACTTTGGTATTAAGGAAGGCTGCTTTTTGAATTGGAATGAGAGTGGATTCGTGCCATTTATCGGGGAATTGTTGGGAAGTCCAAATAATATTATATAGGTTGAGCACTTTAAACAGAGAGACATCGGAGAGTTTTTCAAGGAAGATGTATGGGATTTTAGTTCATAAAAAGTGAAAGGGGCATTGACATATGTTACATCCTGCTGATCAATTTGCTCGACAAGGGAAGGGGTACAGAGAGAAGAGATAGGGGTTGATGTCAAAATATTATTTTTGAATTTATCTTCAAAGTATTCTGCGAAAGTGTTTGCAATAGCTTGGCTATCACTTATAAGCGAGTAGTTATAGATAAGGCTGGAGATTTTGAGGTTGGTCTTGTTACCTTGTATTTGTCGAATTTTATTCAAGACTTGACTAGGATTAGTCTCGGTTGTCAGGGAGGAGACATAGTTTTGCCAGGAGGACTTTTTGCTTTGTTTTATAATGTATTTAGCTTCTGCTTTGAGTCTCTTGTTACTTTTCCGCCAACCTATCTAATATGCGAGAAAAGTATTGGTTTACCCACAAAAAAGTTGGAAATTTGAAATTTTTTTTTGAGTTATTTTTACGTTATCCATCAACAACAACACGAAAAAACGGTTTTTAGAAAAAAAATCTTGTGTGTATGTCGTCGTCGTCGTCGTCGTCGTCGTCGTCGTTGTCGTCGGCCACTTTTCCTTGCAAGTCTTGTTAGCACGATACAGCCTCCGGAGTGCAATAAGTCACCAATTTTATGATGGAATATTGTTAAGGGCATTTCACAGATGAACCCTATTGATTTTCAGCTCACCAGAGCCAGTACAACGGGTGCTATGGTACTTGAAGTCCGACATTTTGTCGTTTTTCGAGAAATTTCAGTTTGTTAGCACGATACAGCCTCCGGAGTTCAACAAGTCACCAATTTTATGATTGAATATTATTCAGGGCATCTCACTGATGAACTCTATTGATTTTCAGCTCACCAGAGCCAATACAACCGGTGCTACGGTACTTTAAGTACGATATTTTTGTCATTTTTGGAGAAGTTTCAGTTTGTTAGCACGATACAGCCTCCGGAGTATATACAAGTGATGAATTTTATGATTGGATATTATTCAGAGCGTCTTAAAGATGAACCCTATTGATATTGAGCTCACTAAAGCCAGTACAACGGGTGCTGTGGTACTTGAAGTACCAAATTTTTGTCATTTTTGGAGAATTTTCAGTTTGTAAGCACGATACAGCCTCCAGAGAGTATACTATTGATCAACTTTATGAATAAGTATTGTTCAAGGTGTCTCACTGATGTACCCTATTGATTTTCAGTTGACTAGAGCGAGTACAGCGGGTCCTATAAAACTAGATATACTAAATTTTTGGTTATTTTTGGAGAAATTTCGGTTTGTTAGCACGATACATCCCCCGAAGTGTATACAAGTAACAATTCTATGATAGAATATTGTTCAGGGCCACAGATGCGGAAAAGTTAGTTTTAATCTTTAAAACCGTTTATGTAAAAGAAGATTCGCAGGAGTTTTATTTCGGCGCAGTCTATTAAGGGCAGTTCTGGATTGGCGCACGGCATTTTCAGAGGCAGGATTCCACCAGGGTACAATTTTATGGGTGGCGGATAAAACAGTTTTACCTACGTACAGGTCTGCTGCAGATTTTATAGCATCGATTATCATTTGAAGGTTACTATTGGCATTCGTTGAAGGAGGTAATGAGAGGAGTGTATTTTGATTGGCTGGTTTGTAATCTGGCCAATTGGCAGTTTTCAAATTCCAATATCTGCGGGTAATTGGTTCTTGGTTAGATGGGCTGGAGATGAGAATGGGAAAGTGGTTGCTGTCATGCAGATCGTTCAGTGTATTCCAAGTTAGAGAAGGGGCGGATTTAGGGTCACAGATGCTTAAGTCTATAGCTGAGAAGGTATTGGAGGAGATATTGAAATGTGTGTTCGAGGCAGTATTTAAAAGACACGCACCAGATATGTTTAAAAAATTTTCAGCAACTTTGCCTTTTCCAAATGTACGTTTGGATCCCCACATAGTATTGTGGGCATTGAAGTCACCAACAAGTATGAAAGGTTGGGGAAGCTGTTATACCAAATCGACAAGCTCCTCTTCTTCTAGTTGGTGGTCAGGAGGAACATATAAGCTACATATTGAAATTTTATTTGGGCACCAGGCGGTAATGGCAATAGCTTCAAGGCTTGTGGTTAGGGTAAGAGGGATGGAATAAATATCGCTTGAGGCAAATATTGATACACCACCGCTGGCTCTAATGCAGTTGGTTCTAACGTAGTGATACCCTTCGAAGTGTTTTAAGAGAGGATTGTGATTAATTTTAAAATTAGTTTCTTGAAGACATAGAAAATCGGGTTTGTGGAGGGAAGTGAGCTTTTGAATTCGTTCTACGCGAGGATAAAATCCATCGTAATTCCATTGTAAGACAGCAAATACTTAAAGAGGATAAGGGAAAGTAAAATGTTTAGTGGGATATTATCGAGGAGTCAGATGAGTTGTAGTCGCCAGTTGTCGGGTCACCGGAATAAATGTAAGAATCAAGATCTAGTTTGGATTTAATTCTGTTTTGCAGACGTGTTAAGCGATTTTTCAAGGAGCGTTCACTAGAAGCAGTGTAGAGAGTTTTCAGGTCTTGGAGTAAGGAGGGAATATCAGAAGTGAATTTATTGGCTTCAGTTAATGGATCAGACATCACAACAGTATTTTCAAGAAAAGCAGTCAGTTGGGTTTCAGAAAGTGAGAGAGGACTAGAGAAATCAGAGCATATTTTGTGAATATTGGAACAAGTAGTAGAGCTTAAATCATCTTTCTCAGGAACATCAGATTTGAATTTTTTGGTTTTCTTTTTAGAAGGTTTTTCAAGGGTTTGCGATAAATTGGGAGCAGAGGGGGAGATTGCATTTGGGCGGAGAAAGTTGCTGGTTTCGTGTGGTGAAAGAGTTGGGGAAGCCAGGCTGCTATCATTAGAGTGCGGTCTTTTCTCACCAGGTTTTGGTGATGGTACGTGAGATGGATCAGTAGGATCAAGGAGGTCATCGGTGGAGGTTTGGGTATTATTTACAGTGCAGTCAGCAGTAGAGAGGGGCAGATGATGTATGGCTTCAATGGATGCAACATTTAATTGGGAAGGAGAGGATGTAGTGAAATTGGTGCAAGATTCAGCGGCGTGATTTGGTTGCTTACAAAGAAAGCATTCTCATTTATCAGTCGAAATAAAAATTCGGTGAGGGGTGTTTTCATGGGTGATGTTTGGAGGGAAAAATCATCGCGGTCCGGGATTATATAACCCCTTCGGAAGCTCATAACATGAGCATACGCATCGTCGGGTGTGCCGCATCTAACATGAGTGATGGGCGTAATGTTTTTTAATCCGAGGTCGAGGAGAGCTTTTTCAATCAGAGAGTGAGGAATCGAGGGGCTAACATTGGAGATTAAAATTCTTTTAGACGGAGAAATAAGTCTACGAATAGGTATAATTTAAGAGTTGATTGTAATGTTGGAAGTGGTCTTTAGGAGATATTCAATTTGTTCGGTAGAGGATAAATATATGCAAAATGAACATTTTTGGGAGAAACAATGCTTGCTTTAATATAGTCGAAGATGACGGAGTTGGGAATAAATTGCATCACAATAGCTTGATCTTTAGAGGGTGTTGGGGGCGGGGGCGCTTTACTAAGGGTAGCAGCAGCATATGATCGATGAGTTGTGTCTATGGCTTGAGATGTACTCTGAATTTAATTGACGGTGGATATGTTAAGGGAGTGAGACGGTAAATTAGCCATTCTGCGATTCTGGTTACCAAAATCGCAGATATGAGGGCAGGGGGGTATAAAGTTCGGCGAATATACCAATATTCGCTCGATAAATTCACAAAAACCAAAATCACTCGTTAATTACCAGGTCGGCTAAAAAACGGAGGTGATTGAACAGGAAATAAAACACGCCCGTCTAAGAGAGTCAACTCGTGAATCATCTTCTAACTTTAAATAATATCAAAATGATTAAAATATATTTTAAATCCAATAAACTATTTTTAAAACATTCATATAAGTGGCATTTGATGAATAATGTTTCAATATCATTTGTTTTGTGTAGTTGGCTCTGATCTGAATTAATTGTGTCGATCTAGTTGGGAGCTATCATTACTGTCATAGCTGTTAGTTGTTGCTAATATCACTTGTAATTGTGATTGTTGTAAAATTTAAAGTCGGTTAAGCGAAAATGCCTCCACACATTTATTAATCTTGGAATGCTTTATGTCCTGTGTTGGAGCTGCACGCAGATAAAAACAAATGTATCCAAACAAAGTTCAACCTAATCGGCAAACTTTCAGCAATATTTTCATCGATTAGGAGAAACTGGACAATTTTGGCGTAACAGTGGTATGTGACGACCGAAAATAATAACTTTGGGATCAGGAGGATGATGATTAGTAGGAGTTGCTAATAATCCGGATCTAAGTTCTCGGCGTTTAGCAGCCATGACAGGAGTAAGCCAATCTTCAATTTTCCGAATTTTGAGAAAAGGCATATTTACGACCTTACTATTTTACACCGGTTGAAAACTTATTGCCTAGAGATTATCCTTTAAGAATGCATTTTGCTCAGTGGATGATAAATAGAAAAATGAAGATCGTAATTTTAATAACAAAATTATTTTCTCATATTTTCGTGTTATTAAAATTGTAGGTACTTTTATTTAGATTTCATTTTCAGAACCACAATTAGTTTTTAGCTCATTCGTTCATTTAATAGTTGTGTTCTTTATTGTTATTACGGATTAAAGTTACATTTGCGTATTAAATGCAATCAACTGGCCCAAAACATCGACATAGTTATTACACATCAAAATTTAACAAAATGTGTAGCTTCATGTTTAACTTCTCGAGAAATAATGACTTTATTGTTATTAGGAAATAGTACGTCATTTACGTAAAAAGTATTAGAGAATCGAAAAATTGTCCTAAAATTTCTAATCCGCCAGTGGCGTAGAAGTTGGAAACGAATAACCAGTCACTTACCCATCTTGTATGCCTCTGGTAGTAGCCAGAAACGTTTGTTCAACATAATTTAGAAGGGTGTACAGTGTCTACACATTCTGCCAAATATGAAATGGATTCGTAAAATAGGTTTAGTACTAAATACACATCGTTTTCAAATTTTTAAACAAAACACGTAACTGAGTGAGCAGCTACATTTTATTTAGGTCTTTTGGGTTAAATATTCATATTTTGAAGTCAGCATTCTACTGTTAAATTATTTTTAATTAGTAATGAACCACCCTGTATACTACTACCTTAAAAAAGTACGGGCAATAGGTTATTAAAACAGAAAATATGTATTATTTTGAGCCCAGGAACACGGGGTCTATTTGATTTTTATGAATTCTTTTCGCACAAATCTCTATTTGCTTTCTTAAACGCCGCATAATGCTCAGATAATATTCTTTATTCACTGTCTAATCTTCTGGCATATTACATTGGCACAATATCGCGATAATCTGATAAATCATAACCTTCACCTTTGATCGTATTTTTTTGAGTGCCGCCTCAGTTGGAAAGCGCCATTGCCAAATTTTTTTTTTGGTTTGCATATAAAACGCATGTCTCTTTACCACTTTTAACTTCAGCATAACTTCAGCAAGTGACTGTTTGCAGAAAATTATGTTATTTCGGCACTAATCGAGCGGCAACTCGTTTCATACCCAAACAATAATCGTTAAAAATGGTTCGAATCATTCGTGAGGCATAGAAATATGAGCAGCTGTCCCTCTCCAACATAAACGACGATTTGCCTTCAGTTTAGCGAAATTAAGTTCATTTGACGACTTTGACGGCCGACCAGAGGCATCTCATACATCATTTCGATCGCTTTGACAACACTGTACCACTCATACACACGTGTTTTCGATAAAGTAGTTTCTTCGTAAGCCTTATGTAACTTTTCATTTGCAATTGAAAATTTAAGATACTTTGTTTGTTCGATATTTTTATTATAATCCATTTTAAAAATTGCAATATACACTAGTATTGAACTGACAAAATGAAACACTGAGAAAATTAAATAGCAGATGAGATTGTTCCAGCTTAGCGATAAAAAGAATTTCGACAATTCCCTTAAGTGGGCATTTTAAATGATCAATTAACAGTACCTACTTCCTTGACTGTAATCAATGAAAAATATTTTTCTTAAGTTTTAAGTCAAATAATTGTTAAGAGTTTAGGATATGTATCATGTTTTCACTTTATACATTTATTTTCTTTAGCTTGAAAAAAACATTGCACACACAAATTCAGTTGTAATGTACTCTTGATATACGGTATTAAATTTTCATGGGTTTCGTCCCCTTTCCACCCTCTGTGAAAATCGGTTTAAACGTGAGGGTGAGGCAACATGTTTAACACGAAAGAGGTTGCCGAACTCAGTTCCTAATGTAATAGGCTTGAAATTATACTACACAGAAAATGGAATGAACAAAATTCTAATGACTAAATCTCCATATTGTTTGATATTTTTAATATTTAGGAAAGTATTATTTAAAAATTAGTATTAAAAGTTGAGATGCGATATTGGAAAACATTTAATAAGAAATAGGTATACAAGGTAAGTCTGTCACTTGGAATAAACTCAGTAAATCAAAGACACTTTTTTTGTTGGAAATATGCTTGCACGGGTCGATTAGTATTTTAAATTGCTCTCTCTTTGATGTAAGGAAATTTTTTACAGACGTGTCCCAAATTAGAAATATGAGGTCATCGACAATTTTTTTCAATGGCAATCCTAATTTTTTTATGACTATTCTGGAAGGGAGTGTCAAGTTACACATGCATACCTACCAAATATCAAATTTTTATTACTTGTCTTTTAAAACATACTAGAGGACCCGTGCTGCTCCGCAGCATTAGGATAGACTATGTATGAGAGGGTGTAATTATTACATAAAATCATTTTACAGTACTTCCTTCCAGACAATATTAGCTGTGCGTCGGCCGCAGTATTTGGAAAAAATTGAAAGTAAAGTTGATTGTGCACACATGATTTTCCTCAAACTAAACGAATTTAAACAGTTAATAGCTCAAAAGAAAGAGCTTGATCCACTGAGTGTTCTGATAGTGAAACGATCAAGATCCATTCATTAGAAGAGGGGCTATGAGAATTCGAATTGCTTGAGTGAATGTGTCCCATAAGAAATGCACAGGGAAGAATCGCGATAGAGTATAACTTGAGTAAGGTGGGAGTTGAGTAAAATAATAATTCCTAAAATGAAGGAATCTGATTCAACTTAATGAAATAATTCCGGAAATTTAAAATTGAAATATCAAGGGGTATTTGTTTACATTTTTTTGTCAAACTGGGTTGATATTGATAATGTCCAATAAAAAAGTTAAACAAAAACAAGTAAGGAGGATCTGAGGATATTTCCAACAAAAGAATTGTGTTTGATTTACTAAATTTATTTCAGGCTGGAGACTCACATTGTATATCCAAGTTAATAAGAATTGAAAAAATGCCATTTGGCCGCATTCACAAAAATGAAGCATTTACTTTGAAGTAAAAGTCAGAAGCAAAATGTAGCGTAAAATGTTTTGCTCCAATTCGTATTCATAATCTCTACCTTTTCCTTGCAAGGATATGCTTTGGAAAAATAAAGTAAAATGTACAGAGATTAGCTTTTAGCGATCTCGACAAATCAGTTGAGACTGGCATTATACCATACCTTTCAACGACTTCACCACACTGCCGAATTCTTCCTTATAGGAGAATCATGAACTAATCCAGGACAACTTGCATCTTTACTAGTTATAACACAATTCTGATTATGTGTGGACCGTACTTCAATACTGCTAAAACGTTTTCGATATACATATGTCCCTAAATTGGGCTAGCTTAATACGAATGTGCGTGCAGTGAACAACCTCAATATCTGTTGGTAATCTGGTCAACCACTTCTTTATGGCCTATATGATTTGATTTTCTGTGCACCTCACGAAATATTCTGTACACTGTGGGCTGCGTACATCCCAATTCTTCAGCAATTCCACTTTGAAATTCGGGGTTTTGTAATGAAATTAACGTTGGGCGGCAAAATATGAGACGCATATGGTTTTTCACCTTTATAAAATGGCTCTAATTTTCTTTGCAGCATGGAGAGTAGGCGCGAGCAGCTAGACTTCAAAACGGAATGTAATAAGAAAATCATCCCAGTTCAAAGTAAGAAAAAGGAAAAAAAAACCAAAGCTACAAAGAAAAAACCGCTAAAAAATAATAAATAGTAAAATCTACAATCATTTAAGAGAAAATAAGGCTTTACAACTTTTTTTATAAGAAAAAGTTAAAAACCCTCATTAACAAAGCTATGAAAAAAATAAGAAAGTAAGTGCTAAATTATATTTCAGGTAAGGAAAGGAAATTGATCAGAAATTTTAAAAGTTGCGGAGGGTAAAAAGATATATTTTTGCTCAAAAAAAAACTTCGCCATGAAAAATAGCTAGGCACGTATCGTTGATTGTTTGTATGAATTGACTTACCAGAGAAAACGAGATATTAGAAAACGTTATAGCTGTTTTATACTACACAATTTCATGTACAAGATTTGGTTCAATTTCTTGTACAAGATCTGGAACAACAAATTGTTTGGCAATAAATTTATTCTGTATTATACGGTACAATATATTGTTCAAGAAATTGTTCGTGATTCTGCGCAGTACATCGTTTTTGTTACGTCAAAATCAAAATCGTCTATGTTAAAGGTTAAATGAAATGTTCTATGATCCTAGTGAAATGTCAATAATAAAATAACCTAAAATGTTTGGGCTTCGGTTGTATCCGTTTAGTGTGTGAATTATTGATTACTTTTGATTAATGTATTGTTATAAATGAAACTAAAAGCTGTTTCAGACTAGACATTTTTTTGTACAAGATTTGGTTCAATTTCTTGAACGCTACTGTCGTTACAGCAAATTGTTTCAAAAACGTAGATTGAAGTGAAAATTGTGTCGGAAAAGAGAACATGTTCTATTTCTACACAATTTCTATGCCAAGCGCAAGCGCAGTTGGGATATATTATAACGGCTTGCAGTCTAACCTAGTTGATTGTTTCAGTTTTACAGTTACAATTTCAGATTCACGTTTATCGTTTTGTGGCTTGTTTGTTAGTTTTTTTTGTAGGTTTTGTTGTTATTTTGGATTATTGTGACTATCATTTTGTATTAATAAACTAACACATAAACGTGAAACTGTAAACAATCAACTATGTTAGGTTACAGGGCGTTATAATATATCCCAACTGCGCGTGCGCCCGACCTAAAAATTGTGTAGAAATAGAACATGGTCTATTAGATTCCTACCGGGAATATTATAACAATGCATTTCGATAGATGTCCAACTCTGCGGTTTTAAATGAACCGAACTGCTTCGAAAGACGACAATCAAACGACCAAAATTCGGGTCTACTATCGTTTTAAGCATTCCATTCCTCCGTTCGGAGTTCTTAATTATTGAAATACTTTACCTACTCTATTTTTGTACGACAAAAAGAGACAGCCTTAATTAAAACCAAACAACATTCACAAAACCGGTATGAACCTACGACTTAATATAGAAGCTACAAGAAATAAATTATAGTGACTACTACACCAGTTGACGAATTGTTTACGAGTAATGCAAATTTTATTAACAATAATTTATTTTGATGAAAAATACCGTTTCAGTTTACACAATAACGCGGAAGTACATTTTATGCATAGATTATAAGGCTGCTCCGCTACTTTCGGAATCCGTCAACCACTCCACATTTTCCTCCTCAAATGTTTTCTCAGAACACATAGGTGAGATACAAAATACTTATTTTCGCTGGAGGAGTTGGTGAGAGATACAGGAATAAATTTGCCATGTCCGACATAAATTTTTTGTATTCTGAGAAAAGAAACTGTGAGTAAATTTCCTTTCGAGTGATTCGAATCTACGTTTTGCGATTAAAAGAGAAGCTCCAAGTTTTTTGTGAGCATTGGCATCTACGAATGGGATGTTTACTTGATATCGTCCGTTGTCTAAAATTTTGGTGGTGGATGAGAATATTTCTCCGACCTCTTCTTCAGCCCATAAAGAGCGAAGGGCGGTGCTCGAATCAACCTCTTCCTGAGACTATTAACCAAGAAAAAATGAGAGTGTTTAGGTAAGAGAACTTTCCCTGATACAATTTTGTGGGACATTTCCAGATATCAGCCTAAAAGGGTGTTAATGAGCGATGGAACTCTAGAACCTAAGTGTTTGATATCATTTATAAGGATTGCATAATAAATGTCGCAACCGAGCAACATATCTATGCGAGAAGGAGTGTTGAATTGATCGTCAGCTAATTTTGAGCTGTGAGAGAATCATTCAACATTAAGAGATACCTGAGGTAGAGGGTTAGTAATTTTAGGTAAAATTGCGCACGAAACTTTGATTTTTTTGTTTTCTGCGACTTTTGAAAACAAGGTGATATTTATAATATCGGTTAACATGGTGCTGCCTCCTAAAATACCGGAAACTTTGAGAATGTAAGGATATATTTTGTAGCCTAAATTTGCAGCTGGAGAGTGAGTGATGAGTGAAGTATGACTGCCATTGTCTCAAAGAATTCTAATAGAAAATGGATGTCCAATCTTGGCCTTGACATAGTCCTGTGCGGTGGCTAATAAAACATGAGAATTTTTGGGCGAGAGAGCGATCAAGGAGGTGGTCGAAATATGTGACAAGTCTACTGGAAGATGTGAATTGCGATCAATGGAAGATGTGCTAGGAGAGCTAGGTTGAGGACTATGGGATGGAGGTGGTGTATTGACATTTCGAGGTACAGCACTACGCGAAATTTCTGCATATAATAGAGTGTGATGTTTTTTTGCACAAATTGTACATTTTAGGGGAGAGAGACACGCGCGGGTCGAATGTTTATTTCCAACGCAAAGCATTTCACTTTACAAATTTGTGCCTATCTTCAGGGTCTAGAGGAGTAACATTGGGACAATAATATATTTTATGAGAGTTGTTTTTACAAAATATACAGTGTTTGGCATTTTGTGCGAAATTAGACGTATTGGATCTTTGGTTGGAGTGAATATTATGCGCAGTGTTACGCATTGAGACCTTTTGATATTTGATAAGACTATCTGTTAGCAAACCGATTCTATTGAGCAACTTATTTTTGTCAGTTAGTGAGCCGACATTCGCAGAAAACCAGTGTGCGATGTGAGTTATGCTACATTTAGCTACAGATCTAGCTTTTTTATATTCTTTGAGATGAGTGTTCATGTTAAATATCTAAGAGAATAAATATATGAGGATAAATTGATATTGCCAAAAACTTCTACCCCAACTTAAGCTTACTTAATTAAAACATATACAAAGAATGAGAATAGAGAGACAATATCGCGAAATAGTTCACTTAAGGAGAATTAAAACGTTTATTAACCGGCTCACACTTTACACAATTTTTATCACCTGTCAGTTTTCAACTTGTTAACAACCCCTGGATCGACTGGGCGGCGATCCGGAAGATATACAGGTGTAGATGCGGTGAAGGGATAATCCAGGCGACTCCTAGGAACATAAATGTGTTGACGACGAAGAGAATCGAGGCGATCCGGAAGATAAGATAACGAGAGATTTCAGAGGTGTAGAAACGATGCGAAGAGAAACTGTGATGAGAGTTCTGTAGTGTCCGAATTATTAATTTATCCTGGTTTCTATACAATCCGGCTCGAAGAACCATTTGTACCGTATGTGCAAGTAAACTTATAATTAGCGCTATGTTTTTCAATTTAAAAAGTGTTGGAAGTTAAATAAAAATCAAATTCGGACACTACTACTATATTTACACTTATTATTAATTGTATAATGTTTCTTTACGGTTGCGAAAATTTGCTACGTAATACTTATTCGCTTACTAATCGAGATACTGAAAGAAAGAATTGCAAAATATTTTCGAGTATGTGTAGCTCAAATAGAAAAACTCACGAGATATACACAGAGAGAGAAAGAGGGAGAGAGAGAGAGAAGCGTAAGAATATTAAAATAAATTACAAGAGTTACTACACTAAACTACTGAGATACAACTTGAGCGTAACTCAAAGCTGTAGCTGAACCGATTCACTTGAAGAAACATTCACGACTAATGGTTCAAACTGAAATCTTCTTGTTAGAAAGATCGTATGCCACCCATACCATACGTGCAAATTTTACAACACGAAGAGATATTTGCTTTTCCGGGTAAAGCTGTACTGTCTCAATAATCATAGAATAGCTATCTTTACAAATTGTTTATAGAATCTTCTATGAGAGGAAATGCAACAAAGTATACTTGGCAAATAAACCTTGAATATTGTTAGAGGAACCTACAAGGAATCACAGTGGTTCCCGCCGCGAGTTTTTAAAATACAAAAAGGGTTGTAACTTCTATCGCAGCACAAAAGGTTGTAAATTCGATACAAACTAGAATTTATTAGAGATAAAAATGTATTTTCGAGCAATTAGTTCGCTCCTTTTCTTGTTCTGTTTCTTCGTTTCCATAGATTCTTATATGTGAGGGGGCCCTGTGGTGCTTTGGCCGCTAACTTATGGCAAACTTGGTAGATATCTTTAACGATTAGATGATAGCTATGCAGGACTTTTGTAGTGGTTACTCAGTAAGAGCCCCTCGTATAAACTACGTTCACCATAGAGCCATTATATCTTTGAGGAAAACACTTATCTAGTAGCCGTTTTTCGGGGATTGAATAAATAACATCATTTAGAAAACTCACTGGGATAAATATATTTAGAATTACTAACACAGATTATAATACACTATACATACTTTTAAACTTATTCAAAATAATAATATTGAATGAATCATGAGTTGCTGACACTTTGTATTTATAGGAAGCATTCGATCAGTGGCCTGTATGCATGACCTTCCGCATATCAGGTGAGTGTGATATTTACTTTTAAATGGAACGTGCTTTCCGTATGTCTCGCCTGACCTCCATAGATCAATACTCGCTATTTACACTGAAATTATTATTAACACAATTTAATATTTTTCTATGATAATGTATTTTTTTCTATACTGTCTTTTCGGGATCATCACACTTTCATGACTGTAGGTATGCTGTATAAGATACACAATGGGTTCCGTAACAGTGGACCGATTTTCTGCGTAATCTTTACGTGAAACATAACTTATTAACACTAGGTACACTTTCAAAATATCAGTAGAGGAATTGGAATTTTATATTGCACTATAATATTTATTTACTCGTATTAAAATTCTAAAAGTATGGGAACAACAGAAAATGCCTAAGGGATGGAACAGAAGCGTCATAATACCCATACGTAAGAAAAAACTCGAAATTTTAGAGGTATATCACTTATGAGCACAACATACAAAATTGTAGCAATTATCTTAGTGAGGAGGCTAACCCCTTCCGCGGAAGATATTATTGACGACTACCAATGCGGATTTAGGGCTGGAAGGTCAACGACAGATTAAATATTTACGATCAGACAGATATTAAAAAACTGAGAATACAACTAGGATGTTCACCAAATCTTCGTGAATTTCCAGCAAGCATATGACTCCATAAAAAGAAGCAGGTTGTGGCTGGACATGCTAAAAATGGGCATACCAAGAAAACTAACCTAAATGTGCGTGATGAACTCGGCGAACTCATATGCATTGGTAAAGTTAGGAAACAGAACATCAACAGTATTCAGTGTAACATCAGAACTCAGAGAAGGAGGCCCTTTTTATCCGTTGCTGTTTAATTTTGCTTTGGAACACGTAATTCAGAAAATAGTGACGGAGCTAACAGAGGGTTTTGTTAATCAAGGCTCAGAACTACTGTTGGCTTTTGCTTATGATATAGAGGCGTGCGAAGGAGGAAGCATGTAATCTTGTCCTACGAGTGAATGAATGGAAAACGAAGTACATGTTAGTAACAATGTTAGTACAAGGGATCAAAGACCTCAAGTCAGACAGAGTATATCTCTTAATGAGTACAACTTCGAAGTGGTTAGGGAATTTACGTATTAAGGTGCGATAATTACATATGACAACCGAGTAGAAAGATATGTCACAGCAAGAATAATGGTAGGAAATAGAGCGTTATACCCTCTCACATCATTATTAAGATCTAAACTGCTAAAAAGGCAATCCAAACATTGTACAAGTCAATTCTCTCAGTAGTTACTTATGGCAGCGAAACCAACGGGAAATAAATAAGGTTCTGTTTTCGAAAGGAGAGTTTTTAGAATGATATTTGGACCCCAAAAAGACGAAACAACAGGAAAGCGCTACAATGCGGAATTGAAGATACTGTATGGATGTGAAAACATAGTCACATAGGCACATAAAAGCTAATCGAATAAGATGGGAAGGTTATGTAGTAAGATCAGAAGGTCACAGATTAATAAAAATAGTATTTTTTGAGATACCTGATGGCAGAAGCTCAATAGGACGCCCTGGAAAAAAATGGAGGCGTCACAGCAGACTTATCTAGGATTTGAGTACAGTGGGAAATTGAACCACAAGATTGTAAGAGGCGAAGGTCGATAGTGGGTGCTGCTAAGATACACCCAGAGCTGTAGGGCCAGGACAAAAGACGAAGAAGACTATATAATTTAATTTACTGTGTAGGTAGCGGGCCTATTTGCACTGTGGTCGCATTACACTTTGAACATGTAGCAAAATGTTACCAGCACCTTTTCCATCCATGTCATGGTCCTTTTCAAAGATAGTGCAATATTTAATTTATCAAGCAACATGTCCACTTGTTTTTAGAGTTTTGAAAAGGTAGTTAGACATATACATAATCAAACTTGAAGTGGATTACCATTTTGGTAGGAAATGCTCTAGAAAAGTATTTATTAAAAATATTTAGATAACGTATTATAGCTTCAAAAGATATATCCAGTCAAACAAAATGAACAGATTGGTACAAAATCCTGTTATTAAAAGCGAATATATTAATCCTCTCAAAATATTCAAGCGAATATTCCTACTTGAGAAAGTGAAACTTTAGGATTGCGTAAGAACCGTTTTACACTTACGAGAATTATTGCGAAATTTACTCTGAAAATTTTCGTAAGAATAATTTTTGCTGTTTTACACGTCACAGAATTATTGCCAAAATTTTCAGAGTAAAAATATAGAATGAGTTCTATATTTTAATGGCAATAATTTAGAAAGTGCGCGAGAATCGACGCAGAAGCCAATAAGCCATAAATAAAATCAAAATAATAAAGGTGTCATGTGTCGTTATAAGAGGATCTTTTACCATTAATTTTTTATTTAGGAGAGCTAAGGTCTCTTCTTTGAAGCAATTTTTTTGAGCATTGAGATCTTTGTTTTTTGAATTTAATTAATAAAAATAGCAAATAATAGCTAACTGCTATAGGACCTGACAGTAACTCTTTTTGTCTTGCAGGCATGGCTGTAAATACCAATTAAATTGCCAAATCATATAATATGAAAACTTTAAATTTTTTACAAAATAACCAAACATCTAAAATAAATGGATAAAAAACAGCTGATTACTTAAAGAATGCGAATCGTGACAACTGCTTCCGAAAACAATCTCTCTGCGCAGGCGTATGACATAAATTATTATGAAAGTTTTTGTTGTGAAAATATTATGTGTCAAACAGACAAGCCATGAAATATTTTTAAAATTCTTATCAAAATTATAAATATTATTTTCAGAGTAAATTTCGCAATAATTCTCGTACGTGTAAAACGGTTCTAAGGAAGGGAATATTAATATAATAAAGAAGAAAATATAAAATAAATACAATCGCTAAGGTAATAAAATTCGTAGGTAGGAGAATACGTTAATCAACAAAACTGCGCAAGAATATTTTATCAGTATCACTTTATTTGATTACATACATGAAGAGACTGATAAAAGGTGAAAGATGTATCCAATAATATAAATTGGTAACCATTCAATTTTTATATCTAAAATAAAATTATGTACCTAAACTACAACAAAGGTTAATATTGCGTAGAGAATAAAGTTCAGCAAAAATTATTAAAGAAAATGTATGCTGAATTTAAGAAGATACTAGGATTATATGCCACAAATTTATTTTATTTTTCTGGAAATAATAAAATAAATAACTATCAACTTTTTGACGAAACCTGGCGTTACATGGAATGTAATATGGTATATGAAATAAATTTATAATGACTAATAATTTGTTAAATCAAAACTAAGGTAATCAACCTATTGAGAAGATATAGCTTAAATTAGTCAGGATAATCCGGCGAGAGAATTATTTTTGGCATTCAAATATACAAATAGGTATACTTAAAGTATTTTCTACCTTAAGATGTACCAGCTATAGAAGATGTGTTATTAGTTGGAATTTTTTGGAAAACCCCTTCCTTTTTTAATAATATGCTAACTAAAATATAATAAAACTACTACATACTTGTCAAAAAGTACTCTGCTGTTTGTACTACATACATTTTATTGTATCTCTATTTTTAATCAGAATTAATTACTGTTTTGTGTAAAGGCATAGGATTAGAGAGAAGATCAAAATAAAAACGTCGCATGAAAATCATAAGGCTTTGCGAGGATCAATTTGTAGCAATCGGAAGTCGTGGGCAGAAATCTTATTCGAAGTGAAATATTTAATCTACTTTATTGAGACCATTCATCAAAATGATTTTGAAAATATCTCAAGAACAAAAAAGGTCTAGTATTTACAAAAAAGGAGTAGAAGGTGAATTGTGTGAGAATTTTTTCCCTCAGAAAAACGAGTTTTCAGGATGTAACTATAACCGTTTAGGATGTAGCGTAAAAAAATACGTAATATGACTATTAAAGTCAGTCACTATTCCAGTAGTGACAGATATACACTTCTCCTTCATCAGCACACACAATCTACATTTTATCTACTCGTCATTTGGTGTACTGTTGGAAAGTGGCTCAAGACATATTAAATAAAAGTATTCTTTTTCGTCAGTTTCACTCTCTGGACAGGTGGCCATGGCCTTGCGATTTTCAACTTTTTTTGGTTTGTTATCTACTTTTTCGGAATTAAAAACACTTCTTTTCGGGGCTTTGTTTTTTGCTTTACTTGTTCACTCGATTATTTCTCTCTTCTTCTAATTGGTCTTTCACTGGGGTGTCAGAATAGCACTTTCTCTTACACTTCCTCACTCGATTTGGTTTCCTAGCCGATGCTTTTGGGTAGGGTCTTAGTCTCTCCGGAGTAATTATATAGGCTATTTTTCTATTATAGATTATTAAAGGAACAGGATTTGTAGTTCTGGTTTTGATATCTGATATGGTATTGCTAGATCCTTCTGTGCAACTGTTTACTAAATTGTGCAATTCTGGGCTAATTACTTCTTGATTTGATATGCCTGGATCTGGCTTATCAGTGATGGAGATCGCAAGTAATTCATCATCGGTAAAAATATCCCTGTTGTATGGAAACATGTCTGATATTCGAAAGCCAGACTGGATATTTTTAGGATTAAGTGCGAGTGGTCAAGCATTAGCGATTATTGCAGAATGTGGAATATTCAAATTGCAAAGTTTTTGAAGAAACGGAATTAAAATGATTAGATGAGGTCTAGGTTATAGGGATAAAAAGATAACGGCCTCTGAGCCATTGTTGAGGTTCATTGTCTTCCACGTGAAGGCTTTCAGCTGCACTATATTCGAATGGGCTAGCTAACTCTGCCAATGTGTATTTCAAACAAAGTCTAGAGTCGAAAATTAATCCTAGCAATGTTCGACGAATGGCAGAGGATTATTTTTCCTAATTTATAGAATCAAAACATGCTAAATGAGTTTGGATTTTGTGAAAGAGACCAAAAGTCCTCGGAAGATATTATACTGTAATAGTTTCACGACTACATTTAATTAAATGTTCTGTTAATCTGAAATAGTTTTGAAATCAATGGATAATTTACTTTATAATAATTTTACAGCCTTTCTAGATATTCTGGATTTTTTCCTTCATCTTCTTCGCTCGACTAGGATTTCTCCAGTTTGTTTGCCTCTTACTCTGTCTCTGTTGCTGTTGTTGTTAACAGCCTGCCCACCTTTTCCTTGGCCTTCCTGCTGGCCTTCAAGTGTAAGGTTTGTTGTTCTTGTATATGTAAGCAAGTCTCTCAGGTTCCATTCTATTTACGTGGTAGTCCTATTATTTTTCCGCGTTTTTACCCTTTTATTGATATTCTGAATGTTGCACTGTTCGCGTATGTTTGTCCCTGTATGTTACACCTTTTATTTATCTCATAACGTTCATTTCTATGCTATTTATCATTTGTTTTGTTCTTTTTGTGCCGGCTCTTGTTTTTCTGCGTATGTTAAGATTGGCCGCACCATACCTTTTATACATTTTTATCTTGCCTTCGTTGGGCACGTATTTGTTTCTCCAAAATGTCTCTCTTAGGCACCCACCAACTTTTGCTGCTTTTGTTGTCTGTCTTTTTTCCTCTGTGGCTAAGTATCTATTGGTGCTAATGTCAATCCCCAGGTATTTAAATGTCATAACGTGTTCGATGATTTTTCCTTCAACTTCCAATTTGCACCTGCGAGATTTTTTACTGATAACCATGCATTTTGTGTGCTTATATTATCCCGTTGTACTTTTTAGCCTTGATGCTAAAAATGTGGAGTTGTCTTTGCAGATCGTTGTTCATTGTTAGCCATCAGGACCGCGTCATCGGCATAGCACAGTATATTGATCTTACGAGGCCCCATTCTATATCCTGCTCGCTTTATAATTTCGAGTAATATTTACTTAATTATCATGTTAAATAAAACTGGACTTAGTGAGTCTACTTGAAGTCTTTCTCCTTTTAGCGACATGTGGCTTGTTTGTTGTTTTTTGATCTGTTATTTTTGTTTATATCCTCTACTATTTTAATGAGTGTTTTGTTTATGATTTGTGTTTCCAGTAGTGACAAAATATCATTCCGTTTGACTCGATCGAAGCGCTTTTCAAATCTACAAAGCACATGCATGCGGGCTTGTTGAATTCTATCGACTTTTCCACTATTTGCCTCACAATGAATGTTGTATCAATGGTGCTGCGGTTCTTTCTAAATCCTCGCTGTTCTTCCGCTGTTTCTATTTGTTCATTTAATTTCGCTTTTATTATTGCTGTTAGTGGTTTAAGCGTACTGTTCATTAAACTAATACCTCCATAATTTTCTGGGCTCGTTCTCCATTTTTTAGAATGGTAGTAGTAAACTATCTTTCCATTCTGTCGGGACTAACCCTGATCCCTTTTACTCCAAGAGCCGATGTTCCATGTGCCGAATCTCATGATATTCCGTCTAATAATCCTTTTTCGTGCTTTGGTTATTACCTTTGTATCCGACCTATTCCGAGGCTTCTCGTTTCATCTTTGAGCACTTTAGCATGTTCAGCTTAGAGAGGTCACTAGCCTTGCCCGAGTAGGATTTTTTTTCGACCTTCTATTTTCTAGATCCAGTGTGTTTTGCGATTGCAGTGGCACTTTGGGCAGGGAGTGATTCTTCATCACGTAAACTGGTCTTGGTCCAGTGGAAGATCTGGTCCCTAAGGCACCATGTTCACAATACTAGACTCTGATGGTGAAAACCACCTACGCCACATACACAAAAGTATAAATAGTGATTTTCATCACCGCAAAAAAACTGTTGAAATATGAATAATATTTTTAATGTATCTCCTTCAAAGTATTTGGTTCGGTAATCTGCTCCTCAAAAGTTAGGGAAGTTAATGAATATTGGATTTATGTTGAAAAATTTTAATTTTTTTATTCACCCAGGTTTTTTCTGTATTATATTATCGAATGTTAACTTACTTATCTGACTAGTTTATGTGTTTAAGTTTAGGGCAGTTATTAATTCCACTGTATTCAGTCATCTTTGATTTATAATTTGGATTTTTGTTTTGATTAATGACTAGACGGAAGTTTACTGCGGATGAAGCTACTAGAGCTATTGGTATGATTGAGGCAGATAGTCTTTAAAGAGAAGTTGCGGACCTGTTCCAAGTCAGTGAAAGTGTCATTTCGCAGCTTCTACGTAGGTGGAAAGGTGAAAGAAAGACCTAGAAGTGGACGACCAAGGGCTACCACCTCCGCACAAGATCGTTTTCTGACTGTGTCTATCGTTAGAGAACCTCTGAGTAGTTGTCGAATCATGTAACAGCGTCTTTTGAATGCTTCTGGTTTTTCGGTTTTAATCGAAATAGTGCTCCGAAGACTACACACGGTTAACTTACATTCACGACGACTTTTGAGAAGAGTTCGATTAACAAAAATTCATAGGCGTGCTCGATTGCCATGGGCTAATGAACATGTGTATTGGCATGTTGAATGGAGGTCCATATTGTTCACAGATGAGGCGAGGTATGGACAGTATTCTTATAGTCGTCGTATTCGTGTATAGACTTTTCCTCGAGTGCTAAGAAAGCCAAGAACAATGCAGGGAGTTCATCCGTTCAGAGGTGGCACATTTGCTGTCGGGGAGGCATTGTTTTAATGGGCATACAGAATTGTTAGTCCTTGATGTACACATGACTACGCAGATTTACGTATAAAAAGTGTTAACAGTGTTATACGTTTGTTTCATGCTGCTACTGGACCAACTTTCCTCTTTTTAGCCGATAATGCTCGACCGCATCGTGCAAGAGTATTCGAAACGCTTTGGATTTCCATGGTATTTCGCATTTGGCAGTTCCCTCTCTAACCCCCGACCTCAATCCCATCGAGCATGCTTGGGATCAGCTACATAGAGCCTTGAATTCCCATCAACCACCCCCACATACACTCCAAGAACTTAGACAGCTTTTACCCAGACTGGAGAAAATCAATCAAGGCTACTTCAACGACCTTATTGAAAGTATGCAGAGGCGTTGTTTGGATGTAATTGATGTAAGTGGAAAGCATACTCGTTATTAACGCAAGTACTTTAATTTTTAATAAAATTAAAATGGTGCACAACTTCAAATTGTTGTTTTTGTTGTTTCAAATTGCAAACGTATTGGGCAAAAGGCCACACAAACGCTTATATAAAATAAAAAAAACATTCAATGAATAACTTATAAACATTTGGTGATCAAAAATCGTAATTTGTTAATACAAAATCTCAGAATTTATGAACTTCCTTAACTTTTGTGGAACAGTTTATGTGTGTAAAACTGAAAAAAGAATAAAACGAGCAATCTGTCTTTTCAGAGAAAATGTGTGTTCCTTAAAGTTGGATAAGAATAGATAGAGTTCAAGTTCTAATGTGCCACTTGGATATCTAATCGGTTTATATACCTTAGTATATATTTACTACTAGTAAACATTTCAATCCAAACAATTTTCTTTCGTTTATAAATAATTTAAAAGGTAATCAAGAAATAGGAAATAATAGGATTTAAATACTTTGAAAGATACCATTATCCTTCTTCCGAGTTTGCTCACCACATCTGTTACTGTACAAACGATTTACCAATTAATTCAAATAAAACAAACACGGAGTTTATCACATGAAGATAGAGAACAAGTATTGTATTAGAAATAAATCAGTTAAACTTATTTTATTCACCATACTTGTATAACGATAGTTACATCAATTGAGTTAAAGGCTTAAAAGTTTACTCAAATTTGCGAAATTGCTAAGCGAAATCCGTGTATTAGTGATTAGGGAAAGTTTTGCTGACAGCGTGTGTTTGATAATATACTGACAGTCAGAAGCCTTAAAGATGCGTATTAACAGGAAATTGATGAATCATATATTTTCGAGAAATTTCAATTCATTATTCAAAATTATCTGATCGAAGGAGAGGTCACGAACAAAAAATTAAATATGTGTTAATATTAGAATTATAGTTAATCAATTTATTGAATTGACTACTAACACATCACTAAATCCCACTCATAGTGCGATTTAGTGACTACTTATTAGTGTTAGTTGTTGTTTTAGATTATGAAAGTGTAGGTTTGTAAATAAAGCCTTCTTGATGTCAAGCTAATATTTATTTAGTTAATTATATACCCAAATAAAACAACACAACATATAAGTTTGCGTTGCTGCCAACCATTTAATACAAAATGTTACCAAAACATAACATCCTCCCTCAATGCAAACCTTTACATTACAAGTTTAAATAAACATTATTATTTTGAACAAAAAAACATCAATTTTACAAAAGAATATAATATTATTTTATAGACATCAAATTAAATAAATTTCCTAAATTCACAAACCTTTCCATTGGCAATCCCTTTGTAAGAATGTCAGCTGGTTGATATGAACTATCAACATGCTAAGTTCCACTTTCCCATTCGCAATTTTGTCAGAAATAAAATTATATTTAGTTTCTCTATGTTTTACTCTCTTGTTATTTTCCGGATTTTTTACAACGTGGATACATGATGTATTATGAACGAAAATAATAACTATTTCTTCAACAATTTCTTGGAAATCCAATAACGATTTTATAAAATACAAACTTTCTTGAATTGAATTACAATGAGCTATAAGTTCTGCTTCGCAAGTAGATGAAGCTACAGAATTTTGCTTTCTTGTGAAACATGAAACAATGCTTTTTATGAAGTAGTCTGATATAGATTTTCGATCATTAGCGTCGCCTGCACAATCGGCATCGACATAATTTAAACATAATGTTTCCAGTGGGTTTCTATGATAAATTAGACTCAAATTTATAGTACCCTTCAATTATCTGCCTTAATATTCTTTTTATAAATTCCAAAGATCCTGAGTAGCTTTGTCTAAGTATCGACTAAAAAAGTTATCAAATGAGGTTAAGATCCCATCATTAAAAACATTAGGCAACCAACCAATTCCCTAACACTTCATATTTTAATTTTCTGAAACATTCAACTTAAGTTTTGGATCAATTGAAATATCAATTGAATGCAATCTTCAAAATTAATTTTTTTCAAAATTCTTTCAATATTTCTACTTTGGTTAAATTTTAAAATACTTTATCATATTCTATTCCTAGTCTAAGAAAGTATTCCTTTATCTTTGATATCAAATTTTTCCTTCAATTTTGTCTTGTAATATTCCAATTTTTCAAAATCTGTCCCTGCTAAAATAATATCATCTGCGTTTAAGAGTAAGTACATTTTCTTATTTTCATTAAAATTATAATATAAACAATAGTCTGTTTTTGATCTTACAAATCCTAAGCTTAACAAAAATCATTAATTTTATTATTCCAGTATTTTGGGCCTTGCTCTTATCCATATAAGGTTTTATTTAATTTTAACACTTGATTTTTATCATAACTAACCCCCTCTGGTACTTGTATGTACACATACATTATCGACCGTAATATTTATGTAAGCAAAAGATGATGATTATAAGGTATGCGGTCAGTATAAGAAATAAAACTCTATATTCTCATTCTCAATATTTCGCTATTGTTCAATAGCTTCATCAGGAGACACTACAATAATTAAAATATAATGACAATAACAATGATACGAACATAAATACACTCAAAATTATTGACCTTTACCCTGACGTCATTAATGTCTGAGAACATAAACGACATAATTTTTAAGTGGCATCTCTTTCTATTAATAGTGAAGAACAGAACAAAATAATTTGACATTTGTCGGTTATGTTATAAGATATTAATGAATGACGTCGGGGTAAAGGTCAATAATTTTAAGTGTACTTACAGATGTTAAGAGTCAGTAAAATTCGATGTACACCTGTAACGCGAAAAATTCACCGAGCCGTCGGAGACTTAATTTGGCTAACCTGTCGACTGGGAGAAGTCACAGCGCTGTCGGTACGAAGTTAAAAATTTCAGTCCTCCATTTGCCGTCAAGGTGTAAACACACCATTTCAACAAAAGATATTCGCATGTGCTCTGGCAGCCATTAGTGCTTATTGGAAAATTCCGACATAGGGGAGGAGAAATACAGCTGGAACCAACAATTGGCAGCTCCGACCCGATAGGTTTCTGGTCCCAAAACGGTCGACGACTGTGGGTTCCATAAAAATTTAGTGGAATTGTGTTTTGAGGTAAATTTTCCTTGACGGCATTGGATTCATTAACAAGGGGGGTTTTTGTATATGGACATTAAAACAAAAAAATCACTGATTGGAATTTAATGGGTCAGTGAGACCAGTTCCAGGAGGACTGGATTAATCTGGAGAAGTTTCAGTTCCTGTTCTGGTGCCGGAAAAGGATAAGTTAACAGTTTTCCTTTTCTATTTCTTCAAACTCAGTAGTAAACTCTCATCTATGCTTCACATATTACCGTTTTTTTTATATTAAGTTTTATTTCTTTTTTTCTTGCGGCAATTACTATAATCTCGCTTACACTTGTATTTTGTATTTAAAAATTTTGTAATCTTGCTCATAGAATAAGATACGCTGGAACACTATGGTACGTACCTAGTATTGCGATATTTAGTGGTTTTTACCTATTTCTAATGGTTTTATGTATATAATTTGCGCCGTATATAATTTTGGGTTGTATTTTCTCCAGCAACGCTAAACTCGTTGTTATTTAAATTTTTGGCTTATGCAATTAGTTATATCTATATTGATACTGGTATAAATTGCGGAAGTGTGAACCCTCGTAACTATACATTGTTGATTTTGATATATATATATATATATTATCGTTGTATTTTTGGAATATTGTACATGAACAATTTGGTCGATTCTCTAGAATTTTTGAAGTGAGACATCGGTGTAGATTTCGGCCTTCAGCCCATCTACATCCTGTGTTTACAGCCTTCAGCTGAGCTCAGATGTTATTTGTAATACCTTTTTGGAAGTGACATTGTAACAAATATTTTGAAAAGAGACCTTTGGTCCACCAAGACTAATTAAAATTTCAATCAGGGTGTATTTGCTGACTTTTATTTACTTATGATAATTTACCTATCAGATTAACCTTTGGAGTGTGTAGTGTGTGTTGTTAACCCACTGAGGAGTTGTGGGCTAACTTAGGAAGTCTTGGGTGCTTGCCAAAACTTCTCTGGCGCCCTTTTTGTATACTTAATAATCATTTGAAGAATCCACCCCTTCTTCGACTCGAAGCTAGTCGACTGGCGAGCACGGGTTGTACCACGTGAGACAACCCGCATACCTATAACGAGCACTGTGAGGGTTTGTAGGTTTTTCTCGTTATATGTTTTTGGTTCCCATAACGTGGGGCCGTTAGTAATTTTTTTTTGTGTCAGCAATACATATCCCGTAATTTAAACTTAAACTTTTAAAATTAAATTTTTTTTTAGCATCTTTGATTAAACTACAACTTTAAAAATCTAAATTTTATTTGTTGCCATTTGATTAAACTTGAACTTTTGATAAGTTAGATTTGCAGATATATTTTCAGTTTGTTTTTTTTTGCTTTTTTTTAGCTATTGGCCTGCACCAGATTTAAGTGGGTTTTGTAGGAAATCTGGGGCTTGCTTCAATTTTGAGGGTAATTGTTTTATTGGGGCGTACCTGGAAATAATTTCCCTTAATATGTTTTGATTGTGCCAGATTTAAGTGTTTTTAGTAAATCTGGGGTTGTGTTCAATTCGAAGGGAATTGTTTTACTGGACGTAATTTGTAAACAACATACCTTATTCTGTGAGACTATAATAGATATCAAACTGAAAATTTTATGGTAGAAATCAGACAAGAGTTTATTCGTTCGTGGGCAACATTTATTTTCTTTTCATACTGATTGATTATTGCAATTTTGAAAAATTCAATATTGTAGATTTTATCTTTTTTTTTTAAACTTTGATAAATTTTCAACTTTTTCTTAGAAACCAACAGTCATTGCAGATTTAACTTCAGTTATTGTGTCATTTGTAATTTATTACACCGGATTTAATTGGGTTTTCATAGTAAATCTGGGGATTGCTTAACTTTGAAGGTAATTGTTTCAATTGTGGGCGTAACCTGGAAATAATTTCTCTTAATTAGTTATTGATAGTGCCAGATTTAAGTGTGTGTAGTAAATCTGGGGTTTGAGGTCTTGAAGGGAATTGTTTTATGGGGCGTAAGTGGTAAACAAATCACCGAATTTGGTTGAGCAGTGGTAAATATTAAATTGAAGTTTTAAGACAGGAAACGGACAAATTGTTCATTGTTTGATGTGCTCTGTTTTTTTCTTCTGTTTCAGGTAGCAAGTGAATAAGAAGATTCCTGATATTGATATTATTGTCTGAATAAAAATTTGTAGTTTTGAAAATTTTATTTGATTATCTATTGTATAATATTTGTAATTGATAGATATTGTAAATTTAAAAGGTGAGTTACATATTGGAGCACACTGTGTATATATTTTAGTATCAGAACAGTAACTGAATTCGTAAATACTTTGCTTTATGGTAAGTTTATTTGACTTTCGACGATTGTAGGCTGCATTGTGGGTTCGAACCTTAGCGGATCGGTGTTTTGGAAGTGGTGCCTTGGGCTTGTGGACTCCTGTATTTTGGAATCGCTTTTGAGGAAGGAACGTTGCGTTGGTTCGAGAAGTACACTTCGTGGAAACTCTGTAGGCTGGAGATATTGTTTGGACAAATAGGGACTTTTGGACATTCGGTATCTGGATTTGGGTTTTAAATTCCTTATTAGGTTTCAGTTGGAGGGAGGCCATTTGAGGTACAGGTGTGTCGGTGAAGAATTATTGTTCTGCTAGGTTGGAAATTGGTTTGTTGCCTGGATTGCTTGTCAGATCGAACTTAAAAAGGAAAAAAAAATGTCTCGTAGGTTTGTAGTTAATCGGTTGGTTCAGGATGAGCTTGTGTATGAGTTGACAATACGCGGTATTGCAAGTGGCACGGTGTCTGAGATGCGGCGTAGTTTAACTTTAGCGTTGCAGGTAGAGAAGGAAGATGATAGTATAGATCCGCCAGAGTATCCGTATACAGCTGCCGAAGACTTGAGTGCAGTTGAGAATAAGTTAGATCAGATTGAGCCCGGTGTAGAAGAGTTCAATGAAACTCGTGTGAGTGATAATTTCCAGAAATTACAGAGTCAGTTGGTGCATGTCATAGGACGGTTGGAACGTGCGACTAATTTCGAAGCAGGTGATGCTGGTGTTCGACAAAGGGCGAAAGTAGATGAATTAATGGCTAAAGCTCTCTCTTTATTCGAATCATTGGGAAGTAAGGCTTCTAGACATGAGCGTTCTCGTCAATCTCAACCCCCCCCCCAGTTAGAAATTCTTTCTCAACCTGGGCCGTCTTTTGCACATTTGTCAACAATCCGTAGATCGACTCTCAATGAAATCAGACCACTTCCTAATCCTGGTAATGCGTCGAGGAACTTGTCTAGTATTAAGACGATCTTGCCTAGTAAGTGGGGTTTAGTGTTTTCTGGAGATCCCAAAGGTATTTCACTATCGAGCTTCCTGGAGAAAGTGGAAGAGTATCGAGTTTCGCGTAATGTGGATAAGGAAATTTTGTTAGCTAGTGGTATCGATTTATTTTCTGGTAGGGCTTATCAATTTTATTTAGCTTATAGAGAAGAGGTCAACTCTTGTGATGAATTCGTGGATCTATTACGGGAGGAGTACTTGTCCGTGGATTATAATGAAAAACTGTTCGAGGAAATTAAGAGTAGAACTCAGGGTCCTGATGAAAGTATGGGAATTTACTTGGCTGTGATGTCTGGTTATTTTAAAAGGTTGACTTGTTCCATTTCGGAGGAAACTAAACTTAAAATATTGTTAAGGAATATCACGCCTTACTACCAACATCATCTTGGACTTATAGAAATTAATAGCGTGCGTGAGTTATTGACTTTGGGTCGTAAATTGGAGGCTAGGAAATCGGCTATCGAGAATTACAGTGTACCATCGAGGGAACTAAATTGTATGGAGCCAGACCTAGCTTATGTGTCATCGCATGTGGAACCTGTGTCTGAAGTTGGAACTCTAACCCTCCCTACTTCGTCATCAATTCCTAAAGTTCATGAGCTCGTTTGTTTCCGTTGTAAGCAGCCAGGTCATCGGGCCGTAGCGTGTCGTAGTAATAGGAAATGTTGCTTTAGATGTAAGAAAGAAGGATTCACGGTTAGGACTTGTCCTGATTGCTCTTCCAGAATAAGCCAGCGTAAACGAACCGAGGTGTGCTTGAATGATCGGTTAGAGTACGTCAGTGAAAACCCCCCGGTCAGTAGTTTTCGTGCCGTTATAGATTATGTGTTGGATCATGTCGTTAATGATGAACGTCCTTATCTTAAGATAGATATCCTAGGAAAAACTTTGTTAGGTCTTTTGGATTCGGGCGCATCAAGAACTATTTTAGGAGGTAAGGGTTATGAGTTAATTTCTTGTTTAGGGTTGACTTTGGATAAAAGTAGGACGACTAATTGTACAGTGGCAAATGGTAATGTGTTACAGAGTATTGGAACCGTAGTGTTACCCGTGGTTTTGAGGGGTCGTATGCGGTTGATTGAGGCTCTGGTTGTCCCTGAATTAACTCACATTTTGATCCTTGGTGTAGATTTTTGGAATTTGATGGGCGTCGTCCCAGATCTTCGTCATGACGAGTGGCATTTTTCGGCAGATCCTGTGTTGTTAAATAGTGTGAAACATGTGTCGTCTAAAACGGTACTCACTCCTTTGGAACAGCAGAGACTTCAAGCGGTGAATGATAGGAATATGGAAATTATGGGAAAAGGTCTAGGGTGTACCGATAGAGTAGAACACGTGATAGTAACTTCTAGTCCCCCCATCAAGCAGCGATATAATAGGGTCAACCCCATTGTACAGAGGCATATTGATGCTGAATTGGATGATATGCTGCAGTTAGGTGTTGTAGAACCCAGCAATAGTCCGTGGACTTCTCCAATTTTACTGGTCAAGAAGAAGGATGATTCCTACCGATTTTGCGTGGATTACAGGAAGTTGAAAGCCGTCACTGTTCGAGATAGTTACCCTCTTCCCCTGGTAACGGATACTTTAGAGAAGTTACGTGAGGCTAAATATTTGTCTAGTTTAGATGTCAAGTCCGCTTATTGGCAAGTTCCGGTAGCCGAATCTTCAAGGCAATATACTGCTTTTACGGTACCTAATAGGGGTCTATTCCAGTTCAAACGACTACCATTTGGTTTACATAATGCCCCAGCCACCTGGCAGAGACTTATCGACAATGTTTTAGGCCATGATCTTGAACCGCATGTTTTTGTCTATCTTGACGACGTGGTTATTTGTACGCAAACTTTCGAAGAACATGTACGGGTACTCGAAGAGGTTTTTAAGAGGTTAGCGGATGCTAAAATTACTGTTAGCGTGGATAAGTGTCAGTTCTGTCGTCCTGAAATGAAGTATCTTGGGTATGTAGTTGATCGTTTTGGGTTGCATGTGGATCCGGATAAGGTGAAGGCAATGTTGGAGTTACCGTCTCCTCGTAATATTACGGAAGTTCGTCGTGTGGTTGGAATCTTCTCCTGGTACCGGAGATTTATACCTAATTTTTCAACCATCATGTTCCCCATTACGGGTCTTCTCAGGACAAATCGTCCTTTTGTGTGGTCTTCTGAATGTGAGTCTTCGTTTCGTCGTGTTAAGGAATGTTTGGTTTCTGCGCCGATTCTTACTTGTCCCGATTTTAATAAACCCTTTGTTGTACAGACCGATAGTAGTGGTTATGGTTTAGGGGTTGTGTTGAGTCAGCCTCACGAGGATGGTGACAAGGTTATTTGCTATCTAAGTAGATCTCTTACCCGCCAAGAAAGGAATTTTTCAACCACTGAACGCGAATGTCTCGCTGTGGTTTGGACACTAGAACAACTTCGGCCTTATTTAGAGGGTGTTTCTTTTACCGTCATTTCGAAACTAAAACAGGTGTAGTAGAAAATCGAAATTTATATTTCATATAGACACCTTGTATTTTATGAAATTATATTCATTATATAATTAATATATATATATATATATATAAACATATATTAATACAGTTCCTTTATTTCAAATTATTTATATATTTTTTTTGTGCAATACTTTTGATATACACAGTATTGTATATAAAATCAATATTTTTGAAAGACTCAGTATATGTCAAATTTGACATAATTTAATTTCCGATTAGATTTACATAGAATGTATTCCATGATGGATAGATCATGTTACAATTTAGAAGAAATATTCAAAATTTAAGAAAACAGAGGTCACTGTAGGCATATCGATAGTAATAATAAAATAATTTCATATCTCTTTGTAATTAGAAAACAAGTTTAGATTTTTTTCAAAAAAAAGGAAAGTTTGTAACCACTGTAGAATGGAATTATTTATTTGAAAAAAATTTTAGGAGTTGAATTTGATATCCCGAAGAGACATCGTATTTGAGATTTGTCCAAACATTTGGTAAAAATATTATAGTAAGTTAAATAGTATAATTAATAATTATAAAGCTTCAGTCGATACCCATTATAAATTCAGTGCGTGTGTGTTTTTTAGAAAATTTAATCATATTAAAAAAAAATGAAAGTTCCAGAATTCTAAATTATATTTAGAATAGTACGAGTTTGTTCCTGTTCCCTAGTATTGGTGAGTCCGTACCAGTTTATTATTATTTCTCGAAAATATCCGGCCTTTTAGCAAAATTAAAATAGATGCATCTAAGTTATAAGAAATATTCATTTGAATTCAAATGAAATACTGAATACGTATTGAAAAACTGAACAATTCTCAGAATTTATTTAATAAATATTCTGGACTGTGAACGTGGTACTTGACATTTATCTGATTCAAGTGACAATCCGAAATTTTGAACTTTTTTGAAAAAATTATAAACCTTGAGTTTAGATATTAGGTGTTTTTTGTGTGTAGGATGTTTTTAATTTTAATTTCTGTAGGAAAATACGATTTTGTTATTAGATATAAAAAAGGGGAAACCTAAAATTTGAATTTCGTGATTTAATAATTGAATATAAATTTTGAATCTTAACTTACTGTGGTATTCGTGTATAACATATTTTGAAACAGTTTGATAGAAATTAAAAAAATTTAACTCAATTAAAATTTTATTTTTGGCAGTGAGATTTGTATTATTATTGGTGACAGATAATTCATTTAAATATCGTAAATGTCATAAGGCAATTAAAAAACCTTTATAATCTAGAACAAACAGTCACACGAGACTATTGTGTAAATAATCAGAAATAATAATTGGAGTAAATATTTAATTTGGACAATACTTTCAACTTATAAAAATTTACTAATATTTTTATTAACGATTTGACCAGCCCACCCTGAGATAAGAGTGATAATAATTTATTAATTCATAATAAATAAATTCATCTTTTGATATAAAAAAAAATTATGGCCGGGAATTACGGTACAGTGCGAAAGCCGCATGTACTATATATATATATATATATATATATATATATATATATATATATATATATATATAATTGAAAATATCACGGGGATTGCAGCCTAAATAATATTAAATATTCTTGTTATACAAAACCGAGCGCTTTCGAAAGACTATTTCTTTCTTTTTCAAGGTTGCATGTTAGAATTATAAGAAATCAAAGAAAACAGGATACATAGTCATCACCTCCGACTTAAGTTAAAGTTAAAATCAATGCCTCAACATTGAATTAAAATGCAATAGGAAACCAAAAAGTTGAAAAAGTGAACAAGTAAAAAATTGAAAAATTGACAAACTGCAAAATTGAGTTTAAATTAACAACATAAATTAATACTTAGCTAAAATCCCTCCTGAATGTTGAGGCATTGATTTTAACTTCAACTTAAGTCGGAGGTGATGACTATCCTGTTTTCTTTGATTTCTTATAATTCTAACATGCAACCTTGAAAAAGAAAGAAATAGTCTTTCGAAAGCGCTCGGTTTTGTATAACAAGAATATTTAATATTATTTAGGCTGCAATCCCCGTGATATTTTCAATTTTGTTTGTTAATAGTTCAGCCGTGATTACTTGTCTCTGTTTATATATATATATATATATATATATATATATATATATAAGTAGAAGGGTAGTCTTGACGGCTATTTAGAAAACAAAACAACTAATATTGCGGTTCCTTCACAGTAAGGGCTGGTTAAGAAGAAATTTAACTGCTTTTTTTACAAGTTTTCTGCAATGCTAAAATATGAACAAGTTCTTATTATAATATAATTCAATTATAAAATTATAACTTACGTGCAAAGTGAGTTGTAAGATTAAGTTAAAAACACAATGAAACATAGAGTACTATTTCCGTCGTCAGTAATGGGTTACATTTCAAAAACTAATTAATTAAATTTGTCAAACATGAAGACAAATAATTTTTTTGATTAAATGCCTGTGTTTTTTTACTTCTAAAAAGTATCAACTAATTGGTGAATTTCTGCCATGCTTACCAGTACCTAATTTTAATTTAGCTTGTATCGAGGTCGAACATTTTATATTATTGCTGTTACGAGGGTCGACTGTAATGTAACCCAAACCAAAAAATCAAGTAATCAAGAATATGTCATTCAATCACTAATCAATTTCACTAGAATTCACGTTATTTACATTAATCATGTTAATTGAAAGTAAGAAGGAGTACGTGTAAGTCAAGTATTGTGTATCTTGTTGAGAGAATTAGTATCAGATATCATCTCTACGCAATTCCATTTAAAATTATGAGGTTTATTATGAACTACAGAGACACCATCGTAATCAGCACTATGTTTTAATATAATATGTTCAGCCAAGGCACAAGATTGTTTTTTTAACCTAATCTTGGGTAACACGATCTTTTAATACTTTGATTTCTGACCATAGTAAACTTTCTCGCAGTCATGACAAAGTATCTTGTATACTACTCCCGATTTCTTTCAGATGTCATATTTTGTTTTTAATTTTGAAAAAACTGTTGAATCAATTGTGTTATTAAATTTATGTGTGATTCTAATGTTCATTTCATTCTTAAAAACATTTATGATTTTAGCTGAAAAACTCTTAATATAGGGAATTGTGACATATTTTATTCCTTCTACAATTATGTATTTGTTTAAATTTTTGAAAGACCACTCTTGTTTTTACTCAACTATACTGATAAAAGAATCAAGTAATTTTCTATAAATGTAACAAACTATTTATATTCAATATTGCTTTTGCACATGATTCACACTATTTTTCTTCTTCTATATTTATCTTACTTAACCCATTTACATTATTATCATACAATTTTTTTAAGTTGAAATAACCCATATGTCTATCCCATTTATGCCATAACTCATTCTCATTTGAACATATAAGCTTATCTTATTAGAGACTTTAAATTCAATTTCATACAAGTTTTCTCGTGAACCAACGCCAATTAGAATATTATCTTTGAATAATCTTACCTGTCATTCACAGAAAACTGTTTTTCTATTTGCAAGCTCTAATTTATTTATAGACATGAGATCTTTTTCAACTTCGGAACGTACAGTACATTTGTCATTTTTGCCTTAATAGGTTTACCATTAACATAACTTATCGCATTAATATTTCCGATAGCCGTAGCTTCCAAAAATTGATTTTATTTACCGACAGCTATTTTAATAGGATTTGTAAGCATTAATACCTCAGAAAAATTTTCTTTATCATTTGTCCCGAGTCTATGTATTATGCTATTATTTTCTACTATATCTAAACTATCACTTACAAAACAAATGCCCTCACCTGCACTTTCGTCATCTTCACTCGCTTTTGTGTTTGTTTCAACATAGTGAACACTTTTATTTTGATGCTGCTTGACTTTTTCTCTTCTTTCGTACCTTTTCTCATTCTCATTCCTCCAGTAATCATGACTGAAATGTCCTATTTTTCCGCATGCAAAACAAAAACCTTTTCTTCATATGTTCACCTAAAAATGCTGCTTCTTTGGTGTATTTCCATTCCACACCTTTTTCGACACTAGCTCTTTTCTCTGCTTCGATTTGCAATTTGTTTTTGACATATTCAAACTTTAATGTATCTTCGTATAATTTTTCTAAAACAGTTACTTCTGTGTCATATAATTTTGGAAGTGCCAGCAACAAAATACAGACAGAATTATCTTCTTTAATTTCTACACCCGACTACTTTAATTGATATAGAATACTATCAAAGTTTATCAAAAAAATTTCCATTTTTTCATCCTCTGACATCTTTAGAGACATAAGTTTTCTTTTTAGGAACAATTGACCTGATCACGTACGTGTTTATTATCGCTTCCCACATATATTATGCTGTTTTTTTCTTTTATTATAGCGATCTGATTGTCGTCAACACTTCAGACATTAAGAGATTTGCATTTATTGTCCCTACTTGTCTCTTCTTGAGGTTAACCAGTCTGGGCCAGCCTGGTCTCAATACAGTCTTCTACCCTTTTTCTGTTAATAGAACCAAACACGGAACTTCCATGTTTTGAAATTACTCCCATTTAAAGGCTTTACTACGTTCGCGTAGTTCTTATTCGGTGTAGAATACATTTTTTATCAATTGTTCACCACGTGGTTAACCTCACACTTTATTTTTTGACTTTACTTCGTGGCCTGAGCCCATAATCTGTTGTTTCAGATTATGAAAATGTAGGTTTAAAAATAAAGCCTTCTTTATATCAAACTAATATTTATTTAATTATACACCCCCAAGTAAAAAACGTAGCGGTACAACTTTTTCAGTAACATGACATTCATACACTCTAACCGGAGCAGTTCATACCACACGTATAAGTTTGCATTGCTGCCAACCATTTAATACAGAATGTTACCAATACATAACATTAGTTGCCACTAAATTTCTTAGTAGCGTTACAACGGCTGTTTAAGTTACTTTCATAAAATACTTTAACCTAGAATTGTAACTGGAATTGGAGAGAATGTTTTAAGTTACGATGCTGCCAAACTTCAGAGGCCGCTGATCATCAATAACCGTAACGTCAAAATTTGCTCTGTTTTGATTGGTATTGTGGCCGTCGGCCATTTTCTTTCAATATATTTCGGCCATTCTGATATTATAATAGTATCATAAAGATAACGTTTCCGTTTATTTTCTGATTATCGAAATCTTTGTGTTTTTCTTGATTTACTGAAAATCTTTTTGGTGTTAGTATTATTTATTTCTATAGATATAGTTATATAAAATGGAGGGAAAAATAAACAAACCATTTAAGACACTCTGTTGTGTTCCGCTTTGCTCAGTCAAAATTAGTGCCCAACATCGGTTTCCAAAACGTGAACCTGAAGTATTTCAATCCTAGCTGAGACATACTTCCGTGTTTGTGATAGACATTTTAGTGATGACTGTAAAGTAACAGGAAAAAGAAATTTAAAAAGGAAAGCTGTTCCCACTTTATTCATTTCAGGTAGGTAATTACGTACACTCAATATTAGGTTCACGTGTATCTAAAGGTTAACTAATCATCAACAATCATGATTTTACTTACAACACCCAATTGGGACTGTATAAATTTTGATAATTTTTGTTATAGTTTGAAATTAATTAGTAGGTTATCTCATCCCCAGACAAATATTAATTTACTAATATTGGTGTTATCTATGCACTATTTCTTGATAGTGCCCAAGTTTTTTGAAGCATGCCTGATTTCACCAACCATTTCCTAAAGTAAGGTAATACCTAAATCGTATTTAGGAATTCTTAAATGCAATTTACGTTTCACCACACACCAAGTAATACCAAAGAGTGATAATGTTAGGTATTTCCTTACGTTATCTAACCTTAGGAAATGGTTGGAGAAATGGGGTACTAATGTTGAATTTACAGACCTAAACAAAGCTTTCTTTTCTTTGTAGCCAATGAAGAAATTTTGGAATCATTTAAAACTGATGAAATAATTCACACTGAAGCTGATCCAGCAAAGAAGTGTAAAATCGTAAACATTAAAGCTATTTTCGGAGAATGAAGCAAATCAGAGAGTGCTCCGGTGGTTGCTGAAGGTATTAGTGAAGATGTTAGCTATGAAGGACACCTGCGAGACAAGTTAAATACTAATTGGGTTGTGATTTTCAGGATCCCCTTCAACAAGTATCCCTAAGCAAATTAACTTTACAAGATAGGCACAAAAGACTGTCCCAGCAAGTAAACCCCTTAAAGGAGCCCTAATGAATAATTCTGAACATAAGAATTATTGGGAGCAACAATTAACTGTATTGAAAACAATGAAATGTTTTAATAGTAAAAACAACTATTGCAATCTGCTCCATCACTAAGGAACTTAATTTTTAGTATTAAAGGTTTTATTCAATCGAAAACGAAATATTTAAACAATATAGACTATTTTGTCTTAAGATCGTTTCAACAAGATAGTCTGGAAAACATTTTTGGTGCTGTAAGAAGTTATGCTTAGAGAGAGGTATCTCCAAGTGAGCAGCATGTAATACCAGCATTTAAGGCTTTGATGATTAATAATTTTTTGTTAAAACATTCTCCAAAAAGCAATTTCTAGCCAGGTGAGAGTGACGGAGCTCTTACAGATCTAAAAGAATTTTTAATAGGTGAAGCTTCACCAGTCAACTCCAGTTCAACTGAGCTATGCACATTAACAATTCCAGCATCAGTTGCTTTAGATCGAAAATCGCAAGTGGGTAGAAATATAGTTACATATATAGCTGGGTTTATTGCTCGCAAAATGTTATATGTTTATGTTATCGGAATTATATACTGTACATGAGTCATGAACAAGATACAGCTTTTGTAGAAGCAAGGCAGATTCTAAATTAACAATTTTTTTCTTTTTAGTATCAGAATCTTTGTCTAGGTTGTTCTATCTTATACCAAGATTGTGTTACGAACAAACTCTATCAAAAATTTTACAAAAAACGTTGTCATAACAACCTGATAAATGGTGAGGAACATACATACAATGATTCTCTATTAATTAAATTCGTAGTCAAATGCTGCCACCACTTCTGATCTAAAAAAGTTAATACTATTTCAAGAAGAAATGATGTTAAATTTTCAAAATTTATAAATGCTAACAAGGATTCGACATTTGTTGATCCAATAATGAAAGCAGCTCATATCAAATTTTGTTCTCGAGAGAATCGCTTTGAGAAGAGAAGACACTAGAAATGCCTTGTTGAATTATTTTGAACTAGATGAACTAGATGCCAGACCACATGGTTAAAAGAATAACGCAAAATGAATTTTAAGAATAGAAATAGAGGAATCTTGGGAAATAATCTAGTTATGTAGTTTGTTGTGTGTTATATATATTATAATATATTTATCGTTTTATAATTATTTTTTTTATCTTAGGTTCAATGAATGTTGGTTCGGCTAGCTCAAATTAATTGTTGCGGCGATAATTTATAATTATTTTTGTTTATTTATAGCTCAGGGTAAATATATCAAGTTGAGCATGAGTACTCCTTAATCTCTTTGAGTTCAGGCATAAAGTTTTTTATGTAATTTATCATTTTGTTTTATATAGTTTAATAAAGAATTATTTGTTTAATGGAATAACTATTTCCTGTTTTTAATATAGGGTATTGAAACGAAAATGACGAACACTGTAATTATATATTATCAAAATTGTGTGGGAAATCGGAAAGAAAATACATCTATCAACATAAAACAAATTTAAAATGGAAATAGTAGAACAAACAACTAAATCTAATAAACACAATAAATTGGTACCTTTACGACAATTTAATATGTTTTAAATGGCCAAATCATAAAATTTTAAATTGGTTAACCAATAAAAAGACGCACTTACCTTCACAGAACAATAGTTTCTTCTTGTTACCAAAAATCTCCAGTCTGCTATAACACCACGATTGTGTTATTGTGTCTACTGCTTTTCCTCCCGCTGGACTTCGACTAGACCTGGTAAAATCTTGAATTTCTCGTTCTTAATACACTTTATACTATTATTTATCTTCTCTTCTTTCACAATCTGGTTTCATTCTTTAAAATATCTTTTTAAATTATACTATCTGGTATCTTTTATTATTCTACAGCCTTTATTTTATTTATATATTTTAATTACTTGTCTTATGTTCCTTTATTTATCTTTCAAATCTTCTCAAATTATTTCATTAACTTTATTTAACTTCTTTATATACTGTTCTTTTAATTATATGAGGACTAGACTCATATTTTCTTGAATTTTTAAATTTTACTTAACATATGTCCTCCCTCAACAATACACCACATACTACTGATCGCTTCCAAATCAACACACTGTTTTTTCTTCCCGTTGTCATGGACAAAATTAATCATTTAACTAGATTTTCTTACAACTATCTACATATCCGAGGTTTTTTTATTTAATGTCATATCTTTTTCAACTATATTAGGATATTTAACGTTCTTTTCATTTCCAAAATAATTTGATCTACTGAATTAAAACTCAACTTCCCTAAAAACTATCCCTAGTTATAAAAAAAAACCTCTTAATATATATTATCTTTCCATTCTCATATAAACAAATCTACAATGTAATTACTCTGATTTACTACACTCCTCTCTAATATTTGCAGATATCTTGACAAATGTTCCATCCTTTTCATGGTATGCAGGGCTATAGTCTCTGCCATTTCTTGATTGAAATGCCTAGATATAAATAGGACTATTCCTTCCTCTCTCATTTCCGGTTCTAAATATTGTGCTGTGTTGTATAATGTCATAGCGTACATATTCATATTTCTGTTAGGACCATAATCAAACTCTCCAAAATATAATCTTTCCCCGAAAATTGCATGTTGAATTTTTCCCCAAAAGTAGTTTAAAAATCTGTTTTCAAAATCCCTTAAATTTTCTATTTTATTTTCCTCGTTACAAAACCATAATAATGGCATCCCACTTAACATACCCCTGATTACTAATTTCATTTCCACCAGATCCCTAATATCTTTAACCCCACTTCTCACAATTGTAATAAACACTTTGGGATGAATATGATTAATATTTCCATCATACTTAATTGCTCCATCCACAAAATCTGCTGAAGATACTACAACTGCCCTTGAATTTTGTTCTAAACTTCCCCCTATTCTCCTCATTTTTATCTCTCAGCTTCCTATTCATTTCGTCCATCTCCTTTTTAAAATTGTTGTCCCATATCTCATTCTTTTTAGCACACATCCCTGTTTGTTTTTCTACTCTAACATCCTAAGTCTTTAATTTCCCTGTCAACATTTTCTTTAAAATTCTGCATCACCTCCTCACTCACTTGACTTAATAGAACCCACTTCATTGGTTAATTTTTCATTTTGCTTCGTGACTTCTATTTGAATCACATTTGGTATATTTTCCTCAAGACGTTTTCCCAATTCTTGTACTTCTTCTACCACATGCTTGTCTATCTCTTCCCTGATTTTATTGGCATTTTCTTGAATTTCCATCCGCAAATTTTCATTCAGACCCTTCATATCTTCTTTCAACTTTTCAATCTGCTTTCTAAATTGCTCGTTCTCCTCCCTAACTTTCTTGATCTCATTCAAACTTTCCATTTTCACCTCATCAATTTTCTTTTCCAAGTTATTCATGTTCCCCTTTATATCATTCATATTCTCATTCATTTCTCCCCTCATACTATTCATATCTCCTTTCATACTATTCATATCTGCCCTATTTTCTTCAAATTTGTTATACAAGTCTCCCTTCATCGTGTCCATCTTCCCATTTATATCTCCCCTCATGTTATTCATGTCTCCTCTCATACTATTTATATCTCCTTTCATACTAATTAAAAATTCCATTATTTGATCTTCTCTACTTATTCTTTTCTGTCTCTCTTGTCTCCTATCCTCTTGTTCTTATTCTGCAATATCTCCCTGATTATCTCTAAGATTTTGTTCTTGATCATCTCCTGACAAATCTCCCTCTGAATGTTCTCTTCCCTGTTCCATATACTGCACTTGGAAATCACCCATACCATGTCCTCTTTCTTCATATGAACTTCCTTCTGTACCTACCTGTTTTCCGTCCTTTAAAGTCATTTTTCTTTCTATCGTATCTACTTATTGTTAATACAGTCAAAAAAATATTTCCATATTATTTATAATTATATGCAAATTTTTTTATATTTATATCTAATGAAGATTTATAGCGATATATGTATGAACTATGTAATAAAGTGTTGACATCATGGTAAATATTTTGAATATTATTTTAGTATTTCAATGTTTATAGTAAATAAATGATATGATAGGTATCCACTCTCAACATTCAATTCACTTTAGCTTCATTCAAATATGATAAACAACAAATAATTCCCTATGTTTTGGTGATTTCTAACCAACTTCCTGCCCCACAAACACGAAAACCTCTCACATCAATACCTTATAACACTTCTAGATGTTGTGATGAGTTCAATACATTATAAAAGTGTAGTTATTATTACTAAATAAATATTTAATTTCATAAACACTTTTTATAGAAACTATTCCTGGTTTACCATATATTTTTGCCAGACAAACAAATTCTATGTTACAAGTTTTTTTTATAAATTGAATGACTGTTCACCAAGACAACAAAGACTGTAACTGCTTATTGAAATATAAATTACAACTGAAATTGTTTCACCAAATCCTGCATCATCACGAGTTTGAATTATTGCCAAATATTTTCGTATGCTCAACTCTGATGCAAGGTTTGGGAGTACTATTATCAATTATAATTTTCATTTTCAATAAACCGCTGCTTTATTTGTTCTTTTGGTAAACACTCGATTTATTGTTAAAAATGATAAAATTCTTCCTCAGTATAATATTTAAAATTCCCGCTCTGAATTCCCCGTTCAAATAATTCAAATGAACACCCCTATGAATATAGTTCCTGCGGCCATACTTCAGATAGCACTCAAAACTGTAGTCACCGCTGACAACATAAGAGTTACAATTCTAGGTTTACGTGTTTTATGGTTACTTTTAAACTTAACCTAAAACGTAAAGCGTATGAAATCGAGTACGTGCAGGATAATTAATCAATTAATATAAATTTCCTCTAGGAAAAAAGATCCCGGTCACAAAATTGGGACAATTACGAAAACGATTTATTTATGGAATTTTTCAAACATGTGATTCCCATTATTAGGAACAAAAAAAAATAAAGTCTTAAAGAAAGACAAAAAAATGCTTGGGGACGCAGTTGCAACAGAATGGAGGCCCATGGTATGTTTGTATACATTTCATTAAGATTCCTTATTTTACATAATAATAAAAATACTAATTTCATTAAGCCGATAATTGTGCTTACAGTATGTTGCTAAATTGGGGTGTGGTAGTACAATTTTTTTTACGACCATAAAGAAAAATATAAATTTCAAGTGCGTCTTCGATTAAGAAGCCTACCACGTTGTAATACAGATTTTCATTTCCCACGGGCTAGCTGAATCGAAATATTTCATTTCACACGACTTTCATGAGCTACGAGACTGTCATTATATTAACGAATTTTTTGATCATATATATTATAATATATGATCGAGGCATGTTTGTTAACATATCTGTAATAATTTGACATTTCACATCCGTGTTTACTAAATTTGTTTATAAAAAACTTTATAATCGAAAATGGGTAGCGATAGTGAGGATGATTTGACATTGAAATGCTGATCCCGATATGTAAACTATTCATTGCTTTAGAAGTATATCGGTCACTATCCTGGTAGATGCAGGAGGTGATAAAACTTCTTTAAAGAGACACGATCATTGATACCTTTTTCCGCAGGTGAATCATAACGATTTTTTCTACATAAAGTATTTTTATTTCCGAGTTGTCAAAATTTTAAAATTTTGAACGTTATTTGTTTCAAGACGTAGGTAGGTAGATGTACAAAAAGAAAAAAAATGTATGGTTCATTCAACGGGTTAAGGACCCGTTCTAATAATTTCAGAGAAAAAATTCTCTAAATCAAGCAACAATGACGGCAGGAAAGTTTATAATAAAAATTATTATGAAAAATATTTGTTCATGATTTCTGATGGTCGTAGAAATAGTATAGTGTACAATTTGCATGAAATGACCCATTTCCAGCTCGTAGTTATATGAAATTTTGTAGTGGTCGCTACGATCGTACTACAAAATTTCATATACCTACTCGTGGGAAATTTATGTCATTTCATGCTCATTGTACAATATACTATTGTAGTTCAATCAATATAATAATGCAGTAAATCAGTTGCTGCATTCAAAATGTTAATCCATGTAAAATACATTCTATGATAGGTAACCTGAGAGATATAAAACGGCTGAAGGAGCAATGGCAGCGAATGAAACTGCAGGCAAAGAGGTCCATAAGCATATATAGAAAGCAGTGCAATTTAACTGGAGGAGGTCCACCTTCAAATGAACCATCTGAAATTGATTGGAAGACATGAATTTACAGAAGACACTTACATGATTATGATCCCACAAGTTTTCCTTCAAATATAGAGTTTGTTCAGGAGACTCTTGTCGTCGAAGAAAATTTTGAAACTTTCACCTCATCTGCTACTGGTTACAATAATGCAAGTTCTATGCATTTTAATTGAAATAATACACTTACCTATAGCATGTACATAGAAAATTAAATTCTTAGTCTTTATTAAATGACACTCATTTTGGTCTTTTACAAATGCATAATAATTAAATATTTTCCCTAAATTCAATACCATGTAATATATCATTAGGATTTTGTACTGGTTGTAACCACCACTGAAAAGTGTCTGAACGATGAGGATTGTACTGAGGGTAATGTACCTACATTACCCTCAGGACCATCATCTTTTGTTAACGAAGACTTCACAGTAGAAAACATTTCGGATGAACAGCCACCTGCTGTTTCCAGAACACTGAAACGTGCTGCTATAAAAATAATGACAGCATATGAAGAAAAATTATATGAGTTGAATGAGAAGCGAATGAAATTACAAATTGAGCCAGCAAGAGAAATGGACGATTATATTAACAGTTTTCTGCTGCCAATTATAAGTAATAGTAATCTTCGTTCTTGTTGACTATCCAAAAAGGTCATGTGTGTGGTGAAATTGAGAGAGTATTATGCCTTTATCTAACATGTCAGGTATCTGTTTATTTATTTCTTGTCTGTGTATATATGGATATATATATATATATATATATATATATATATATATGACATATATAATGTATTCGTCCGTTGTTTTAATTTCACCTGGTTTGAAAAAGGTATCTGAGAATTTTCGACACAGTTTTATTATTTCTATTTTGTTTTCTGAATTCATGTAGTTGGTTTTAATTAAATCGAATATATCTATTGTTTGTTTTAATTTTTCATAGTTTTTGTTATTTAAATTCAGGAAAGAATTAATATTGAATACATCATAACTGGATTTTTCAAATGATTCTACTTGCAAGGGTTCTTTAAGATGTATTGAAATCGTTCTATCTGCTTTGTTTTAAATTTCCATAAGAGCAAATCCGTTCTCGCCATTAGTAAAAATTTGAAGTATATGCAGTGGTCCTAATTTACCTTCATTTATCAATATTTCTCCATTGAAAATAGAAACAGGTAACTTCTTTAGAATTTTATGTTGTGCTTCTATCGTGAATTATATACAGGGTGATTCATAATTATTGGGAAGATTGTTTGGACCAAAATATGGCGATAGGACCAAATATACCTCAATAAAATATTGCTGTGGAAAAAGATAAAGGGCGTTAAAGTTGAATTTTTTTTTTCGTTTTTTGCTAATAATTTCACTGTATATTTATCGAATGTTATAAAAATCGGCACAGAGCCATAATTTTATACAGGCAATATGATTTTATTTATAATTTGAGATGTTGTTACAGGGGGAGTCTCGTGAAGGATTTCTGATGATGAAATTGACTGGTAACTTTTTTTTGACGAAACATTTTAGTGAATTTATTGAAAAATATGACATAAACATCATTTCTACGTAATATTGTTACTCTTGTTCGAACACGATATTCTCATTCGTTTTCGAGAAAAACGCAATTTAACAGTTCAGAGTATCGGAAGGGGATTTCAAATATTATTTCACTTATGAAAAGTGTGCTTTGGACTGTCAGATAATTGTTGCTGGTAAATGACATTTCTTGTCAGTGAATATTTTTTTCTGCGAGTTTATAGTCAATTGTTGCATTTTTACAGCTATCATATACTTTTTGGATTGAAATGCCTCGTTACAATCATTTTACGAATCAAGAAATGCGGGATATAATTTGTGTATACGCACAAGAACATTTTTGCGGGCGCTCTGCAGACAGAAGGTATGAATTGTTATATCCAGACAGAAGGCAACCAAATCACAAAACTTTTTCAAATCTATTTCATCGTTTGGGTGAAACCGGGTCATTTCACAATAAAAATCAAGGTGGTCGTCCGGAACAAATTTCACTTAATCAAGAAGATGAAATTTTGGTTCGAATAGATGAATATCCTACAGTAAGTTGTCATCAGCAACAGGAGTAAGTCAGTCGTCTATTATTAGAATTTTAGAAAAAGAAAAGTTTCACCCGTATCACTTCACTCCTGTTCAAAATTTGCTTCCAAGAGGTCTCCCACGACGGTTACAGTTCTGCCAACGTGTTCTCAACAAGCATAATGGTGACCGAAATTTTATTAAGAATATTATGTTCACCGATGAAGCGACTTTTACCAGACGAGGGGTATTTAATTGGAGAAACAACCATTACTGGGAAGAAAAAAATTCGCATGCTCTGAAAGAAAGACATTTCAAGCATGAGTTTAAATTTAAATGGAAATTCTTATTTATTTTTTTTGCAAAATACTTTTAGCTATATTTTGGATAATCTGTCACTAGCTGTAACAAATAAAATGTGGTTTATGCAGGATGGAGCTCCACCTCATTTCCCTTTAGTTGTTAGAAATAATCTAAATAACATATTTCCTCAAAGATGGATTGGCAGAGGAAGTGATTTTGAATGAGCACCAAGAAGTCCTGATTATAACCCGCTTGATTTTTATGTTTGGGGACATATGAAGTCCCTAGTTTATGCCAATGAAATTAACTCGAGAGACGAACTCTGGAGGAAAATACAAAATGCGGTTAACTTTCTGTTCTTTGAAGTTCGAAAGTCCTTTATTAAAAGAATTAGAAAAGGCATAGAAGTCGGAGGAGGCCACGTAGAACATTTAATTTGAGTTTGCTCTTTTTATGTTTGATTGTTTTTAAATATGCTGTATCGTCGAAATAGAAGCCTTAAGATACAAGTTTTTTTATTGTCCGTTACTTGAAAGCCCCTCCCGATACTCTGAACTGTTCAATTGCATTTTTCTCGAAAACGAATGAGAATATTGTGTTTGAACAAGAGTACCAATATTAGAAATTATGTTTATGTCCTATTTTTTAATAAAAATCACTAAAAAGTTTCGCAAAAAAAAGTTACCAGTCAATTTCATCATCAGAAATCCTTCATGAGGCTCTCCCTGTAACAAAATGTCAAATAATACATAAAATAATATTGCCTGTATAAAATTATGCCTCTGTGCCGATTTTGATAACAATCGATAAATATACAGAGACATTATTAGCAAAAAATGAAAACAAAATTTCAACTTTAACGCCCTTTATCTTTTTCCGCAGTAATATTTTATTGAGGTATATTTGGTCCTATCGCCATACTTTGGTCCAAACAATCTACCCTTAGCCTATGTCCCAATAGTTATGAATCACCCTGTATTTAAATTTCCTTCTGTCTATATCTGATAGGGATTTCTGTATTCTGACCTATTAATTTATTGTTAATTAAATCAATATTGAAATTCATGTTTTTTTAAAATCATTTAATCTGGTAATACCGTCGAAAGTAAATAAGAGAAAAGAGATATTATAGTTTGGATTCTGAAATTCAGGAAATGCTGTAAGTATTGATTGATATATGATATCTTGACTATATAAAGCTGTTTTAATTTGTGAATTGATTTGATTAACAGAACTTGGATAAATTTTTTATACAATATTACATTTAATAATAGAACGTGAGCAACCGGTATCTATAAGTAATTTTAAATTAGGATTATAAATTTCGATGTAGGGTGATGTGTTATTTGAAGATATATTAATATCTACTAGGGCTTTTCTTGTTGCAGGCCCGTTTCTATAAAATTTTCATTTCGGTTCTAATAGTAGTTTGCGTTTTAAAAGTAGGAAGATTGATTTACGTCTAGATCGGGATTATTATCGTCAGTATTAGATGTATTGTTGTTCATCTGAATAGTAATCGGACTGAAGGTATTCGTTTGTAAATAGTTCTTCAGAAGCAAAATTTGGATTTTGTCCGTTATTTTTAAATGGATGATTTTGATTATAATTGTTATGATTTTGCCAACTTTGTCTGTGTGATAGCATGGAGGTGTTTCTGGAGGTTGTTGATATAGGTGTTGGTTTAGGAAGTTGGTTCATTGGTTTTTGATTCAGTCTCAAACATTTTGTGGGGGTCCAAATACTTGTCTGTTTGTAGGATAATTTTTGGTAGACATTTGTCTAGGTTGAATATTAATAGATTGGCGCTAGGGAATTGGTTAGTTACTTTGTTATTGTCAAATACGTTATTGTTAATAAAATTAGGCTGGGATGAGGCATTTGGTTTTGAGGATAGAATCTTTGTTATGAGTACGATTGATGATTATTATTGTTATTAAATTTATAAGTCGTTGCTATGTTATTGTCATTTAAATTAGCGGATAGTTTTTTCAAAATTTTCGAATTCGTTTACATAGGCCATCGTATCTTCCAGTGAAACGGGTTTTTAAGATATAAGTTATTTCTTAGGGTACCACTACAGCCCGCGATAAAAGTGCTAAGTGCAGTTAGTTTTATCATAATAGTTTATTTGGCAGGTTCTCTCTGCATTATTAAGATTAGGATTATAACTGATTTGTTGAGTAATACTACTTCTTAATAATTGAATTTGGCTACCAAAGTTTATCAGCTGTTCGTTCCTAAGCGGTATCGTTCTTGTTAGCTCTACGATATTTCTACGATCAGCAAAACATTGTATAAGGGCATCTTTTAAATTAGGCCAATCTATTAACTCAGCACGATTACCTACTAATATTTCGGCTTTATCTATAAGTTTTTTTTGAATCGATGAAAAGTATCTTTATATAATTGTGCATCTTTAAACTGTCTATAGTCATTAATTAGGTCTTCGCATCATCAAACATTTATTTAGGGTATTACAGTTACCGTCATAAGGTTTAATGTTATCAATTCTAAATTTTAAAAGATTCCAGTTCGTTTTTGGCATATTTTGTCTAATATTTAAATTTAAATTTACTTTCGTTACTAATTTAAAAGTTAGTGCGAAAAGCGATAGACAATTGTTCGCTATGAACAGAACTTCTTTGCCCAAATCCTTACAAAGAGGAGTTTGTAAAGGTAAAAAGGAAAAGGCACTTACATATTGTTCCTCAACTCGATCGCTCTGCTATCCAGGTCCTTTTTCGTGATTCCCTGTTCTTGTTGGACTAAGTCCAAAAGATTATGAGTTCGGTTATACGCACTTAAGTTGTAGAAACTCCAAGGTCCCGAATTTCACTTCCGACACAATGCGAAAATGTTTTTCACTTTTTCGAAACCCGCGTATCCTACTGACTGCGCCAATTAGATACGAAAACTTCGAATTTGGTTCTTCAAAAACAAATTTTACAATTGTACTTTGAACTTTATTGAACAATGTTTAAGCATATAACGATAGTTAACAGAATGTAAAGGTTTTATAATCTTTATTGTTAACATAGAGTCATCATTTTATTTATATGGTGTCAGTTCGTTCTTCGTATGCAACTAGTGTAATATAGACGGTGCTTCAACATCAATTATAGATAATGGCTTGTATACCATCTAATGTAATAGGAAAATAAACGAATATGTACAGTACCTCCTAAATAACAAGGCCAAAGTGATCTGACGTCAGCAACCTGCTACGTCATCATAAGAAGACCATTTCGACCACTGTGGACCATCACAGTAGAACGGCCTACGACTAGTTGCTTAAGCGAAGCGAGTTTGTATTCATTGCTAATCAATCAATTTATTTAATGCATTTTACCTGGCGTATCTTTATTCTCAATTTATACATAGTGTGGTGGAAACATTGAATTTGTGTTTTCAATAAAGTCCGGATATTGAATTGTGAAATAGCTGGAAAAATAGTGACATCATCATTGTATAATTTATGGTATTGAAAAGTGCTTTTTGTCGCAATTATATGTACCTGTTTTGGCGAGATTTTTAAAAGCAACTTTATATAATTTTAATTTAAATTTATGTTGAAAGATAATACAGCCTTTTTGCAAAAATGCGTAATAAATGTTGTCTACCGGATTGTAATGGAAATTACGCCGCCAAAAATCAAGTGCATGTTTTTAGTTTTCCCAAAAATGAAATTATGCTGAAAAAGTGGTTGTGAACATATCCGCGCGAAAATTTACAACCTACAAAATACTCCAATGTGTGCGAACGTTATTTTACACAGGAGAGTATAATTAGAGTAAGTAAACATTACGATGAAAAATCCGGGAAGACAGTGGAGGTACCTTTAAAGTATCCGAAGCTGACATTATGTTCCATTCCAACAATTTTTCCAAACTGTCCTGCATATATTTCAAAATATAATGTGTTACCGAGAAAAAGTAGAGACGAAAAAAATATTATAATAGAACAGCATAATTTATCACAACCAATCAAAGAAAGTATAGAAGTAGGTATATGAATCTTATAAAAAACGAGTAACTTTTCAACATTTTGATGAATTCACAAATACTTTTAACAAATTGCCACTTCCTGAAAGATGGCTCAAGTTAGTAAATAGTAAAAAACGAATTAATTTTACTTCGCATAAAAAACTCACGGATTCCTATTATTACTAATTCTATAATTATTCATGCAGATCTTAAACTTGAAACACGCTTATATTGACAAGAAATTTTTGTACAGAGTGCTCCCTAGGGAGGAAAAGTACGACTTTGCTCCCTATAATGAGACCAGGAAATGTATACTTCGGATAGAGGTAGGCGGAAAAATAGTTTTGCTCCCTAGGGAGGAGAAGTAAATGTGACGTCTTGGTATGTCATCAATGAAATAACTTATACGGCATTGACGACCTAAACTATATTCTATTATATAAATATAAATTTTACCGTTTATTTCTAGAACACCCTGGATTTTGCAAAATGGTGAAAATCAGTAAATTGTTTTTAATTTAACGATTTTTACATTAATAATCTGACTTCAATTCATAGATTCATCCAGTTCTCGAATTAAGGACAGAAATATTATAGCATGCTATGTTCGATTGATAGATTAACAGTTTCAAAGTGTATTACGCTATAATGTATCTACAAAATATAGATTAATATTTAAAAAATGAGTGATTCAAGCGAGATTGATGAAAATAACGTGCCTATAAGTTATACTGTACCTACTTCTTAGTTTTAGTTCATTAATAAATTTTTTTTCTTATTTTCATAAATAAATTATTTAAAAATGTCCTGTTATCTGAGGGAGGTGGAAAAATCATATGTATAACAAGGGGGTAAAGTTCCTTTTCCTCCCTTGAATGATTATTGCCCTCCGCTACGCGTCGCGCAGTAAACTTCATCCTCGGGAGGAAAAGTGGCACTTTCCTCATACAAATAGCTATTCTCGCATATTAGATAGGGCTGAGCGGAAAAGAAATAGTTTTTTTACAAAAAATGCTAGACTGGTTAGAAATTAGGAAAAATTCTGATGAGTTCCCCAAAGCTTAAACATCATAAACTTTTACAGCTTTTCATCATACCGTTTACGATTTGCTTGAAGTTGTTAAGTACTGTTTTGAAGAATTAAATATGAATTATATGTTACTGGGAAAATTTCAAACAGATCCTCTTGAATACAGATTTGGAAAATATAGACAACTGGCGGGTGGCCAGTACAACATTTGTATTTGGCAAATGTATGATTGTGAAAAAAACGTATAATCGTTAATGCCTTTAAAATTTAATTGCTTTGGATCTGTGACCGTCGATTCATATTAGGAAATTAATGATGACCTATTACTTGAAAATATAACTGCTGTCTCAAAAACGAATTGGTTTTCAACTATTTGTGATTTTACTGAATGTGAAATTCAAATTTTGATTCCGAAAATACCAGTAATTACATATTTAGCTGTCTATTGTATTAAATAAGTTCGATGTGATACATGCAAATCAGAATCAGAATATGTACAGATGATCTTGTATTTAATGATAAACATATTTTGATATAAAATTTAAGCAGAGGATGTTTTAAATTTCCTAAAGATAAGTCACTAATATTGTTATAAATGCTTATTTAATTTTCAATAAAATTATACAAGACAATGAAGACATTTTTTAAATATTCGCAACAATAAAGAGTTTTTATCAACAGTGACATTTGAATATATTAGAAAAAATAATTTCTTATTATACTTTTCAGAATGTAAAGTACAGAATTCCGAATATATTGTAAAAATTGTCATTCAGTCTGTAATAAATACACTTAAAAAAAATTGCTGTGGAAAGAGTATTGGCAGATTTGGTAAGGGAAATAAGAGAAAATTAGATACTTTAACTGCATAAATTAATTATTAAATTTAAATTTTAAATATAACAACAGATACTTCAAACTTGTAATTAACTATTAATTATTTTTTCTTTACAGATAACTTCCATATACTTCTTTTGAAAAATACATATATCTCTATTAAAAGTAATTAATTTTAGCACTTCTCATTAATCTACAATTGGTTTATTATTACTTTAAAGTAATATATGATATTTTCTTGGAGATTTTTTTTGTTCTGAATTTTTTTTTCCGCAAAACCCTAAATGGGGAGCGATTAAGAGCGCAATTCACGTCTGGCAGCCCCGTTTCTACCGAAAGTTCTAAAAACATAAAACGATTTCAAAAAATATTTTTTAAACATCCGTTGCATTGATTAGGCCTACTATATAGCGGCAGTTTGGTATACAGCATCGCTTTCTTATAGTCCCGTCACACCAGAGCACTCTGGCCTTGTTATTTAGGAGGTACTGATTCATGACTACCAAACTCTAATGGTAACAGGTTAAAGTTGGGTCTGTTGGCCCGTAAGTGATTCTTATAATATCTAGAACAATTTTAACGAAAATCAAGTGCCTTTAAAGCACAATAAATTGCGCTATGTGGAATCAAACCATATCGTGCAGAAGGTATCTCTCGAACAATAATCAATAAACCCTTGTACAATGATAATGTGAATTTAAGTTTAGTTTTTGGGAGAGGATGACACTGTAAATTTTACTATCGGTTTAGTATCATAGTACTTAAAAACCTTATTAGCGATCCCTGTGTTGGTAATCAAGATTTTTATATAAAAATTATTACACAAAACCACTGCTCTTTAATTATAAAAATAGGGTAGCACTATATAAATACAGTAGAGAATTTTGAAACAGACAAGCAATGTCTCTCTACAGTTGTCCCTTGAGTGAGTATAGCCATTCTTCGTAATCATGTTAATTTTTTGTTGCATACAAATTCTTTCTTCTTGTTAGCTACAGGTAGTTTTTCAACATGCTGGCGACATATGAGAAATTCCTTGTTTCTCTACTTTCCATTTCTTTTGAGCCTTATTTTAGTTGGCATTTCCATCTCAGCCTACCTTTTATCGTGTACTTTAGGTAGCAGCCCTTCTGATTTCCACGGGGAAGTTGCGCTTATGATTCTTTCTACCACTTTCATTCGCATATTCATATCCTATGCATAGATATATAAACAAGAATACTATGCATTTGACACTATTATAAACCATAATTCTTGTTCCTTAAGAATATTTCCAAAATTTACCATAGCAAACGCGAGATTTTAGAATATTTAATTAATTTTCATTCAATGCATAACTATTTCTAAAATCTCTCTAGAATATGCTGACCAAGATTGCACTTTTTTCCAAATATTTTTCATAAATCCTACTGCTGTATATCTGTTTTTCTTCTCCTTCTTCAAATGTTTTCACTTTTTAGAATAAGAATATATGTTTAATATAGTAAATTATTACATTTTTTATTAATTTTGCTTTGATTTTGTGTAAAATTAATTTATAAAAAAATAATAGCTTTTTGAAATTGTGTTAAACGGTACTGGTGCACCTGAATGGGCTACAAATATTCATATATACAACTACATTCGTTAGAATCATAACGTTTTTTGCTTACATACTGTGACAATTTATTTTGATTAAAAAAAAGGGAAAATTGTTTTCTTCCTCCTACGCTCTTAATACTGCAAACAAAGGAATTACTCTAAATCTCCCTCCAAGGGCCATATGTCTCCGCCTATGAAGTAGTGGATTTGTGAATTGGCGTGGGATCGCTGTTGGTGACGACGTTGGATGACGGAAGATGAACGAAAAGCGGCGATGAACGCGAGAACTACCAGGACCGGAAAACCTTTTTTATCCATTAATATTGTTACTAATAGTTTAAAATAAATTTCGAAATAAATGTATAATTAGAACAACTTAATATTTAGACGAAATGCGTTAATAATGAAGTAATTTTTTGAAGATGGAAGCTGTATTTTCACCAACAAATTATATCAAATTCAGGAACAATGCGATGAAAATGATTTTTGCTAACAAATTATTATTATTATTATTATAAAATAATTAAAAATATAGTACAGCACTCCATGGATGCTTAACTGCGGTGATTTGTATAAAATTATTTCAATTTTAATAGCAAAAATACAATTAGAACGATTTTAAACCCCACTCATTCACGAGTTTGAAAACATTAGGTTCCGATCGTTAAGGCGTTAATACCTACCAAATAAAAACGTGTTTCTGCCATCATTAAAATGTGATAAGATTAATTTGCAAAAGTGCTGTTTTTCTACACAATTGGTAAATATACTTGAGATGTATTTACTTGTGCTGAAAATCAATAGGCCAGTCACTGAGACACAAACTGTCTTCTGAGCTGAGATTTACTTATATATTTCTTTTTTTTTCTATTCCTAACTATTGTTTGTGATGTTGGTATCCAGGATAGCATCAATATGTCAAACCTCCCCTCAAAAATCACCACTTACTAAACCTCCAATCTATCTTCATAAACGCTAATCTATTCTAATTCTAGTTCTAATCGATTATCTCAGAAAAGCCACCTCCTTTCCAAGTATCATCTCTCGATCAAGCCATCATTATGCCTTCTATCCCCACACTGTACTGTTCGATTATCTCAAAGCAATAGATAACATTGTTTCTCCCAAAAACGTACATTTCGCTTCCAGAATCTCTCATGGCCGCATATGTATTTATTTATCATCAACCACTAAAGTTGACGACCTTCTAAAATCTAATCCAAACATCTTAGTTAATTCCAATGTTATTCCTATTCGCCGGCTCATCTCCTCACTGAACGAATACTTTTTTCCATTGTCAGTCCATCCATTCCACACCTCGTTATTGAAAAATCCCTTCATGACCTACGATTAACCTCTCCTGTTTCATACGTCAAATGTGGCTCGCCCGATGATGAATATGCACATGTCCTGAGCTTTCGCGGTGTTACCTACGTTCTACCCTCTAGTAAACATTTTTCTCTACAAACTTAGATTCTTATCACTCATTAAAATACATCGCACAGAGCATTAATTTCAACCGATAAACTTGAATGCTTTATTTGCAAACAGACCAGACACACCCGCTGAATCATGTCCCAACACTTCCACTTCCCACGACCTTCGACCTTATTAAATACATCCGTTAAAATTGAACCCTCCTCTTCTGATGACCCAGCCACTACTGATACCATTTCAGACATTCCTAAATTACCCTCGGAAGTGACAGTCGCTCCGTCCTCTCCTGTAACTTGCGATAACGACCCCACTCAAATGACAGCAATCTTGACTCTCCCACATTCTATATCAGCTTCCATTACTGCACTCCCAAATCCTAATCCAATGCCTCCCCTAGAATTCTCAATATCCAATTAAAAAAACCTGCAAAAAAAGAACCAAAAAATCTAAACTGGCTGAATATGATTGTCACAATATAAGCTTCGAATCATGTTCTATGATACATAAATTCTTTCATGAGTCGCCTTTAATAGCGCCCATCTTATTGCGTTCTTCGAAAATACATTATGCTTTACCTGAAGCCAATAGATTTATCTCAGATATTGCCTTCCTACTGAAAGACTGGTCCTTAATTTATTGTAACATCAATGAAAGATCTTCAATGAATCGCACTACATGTCTGATTAATAAAATTAAATTTAAACTTCACCCTAAGCTAAACAATTATATTGAAGAACCTCTTTCTGATGACGGTAATATTACTGACTTCTTCACACTTCTCAGTAAATAACTTCTTTCTCTTTCTCTAAATTAGAACCATTATCTCTGATACGATGGAACTGTGATGGATTTTATCCTCGCTTAGAAAGATTTCAGAAAATCATCTCCCTCTATAACCCTGACCGGCCTCCAGGAAACCAATTTCAAAATTGGCCATTAGCGCATTCTAAGAAACTTTGGAGGTTATCATTTCATCCGTACCAACTACACTAGTGGCCAGTGGCGGTACTTCAATATTTGTATCTAGCGATGTATCTCATCCCCTACTAGCCTAAAATTTAGAGGCAATTGCTGTCACTGCTTGGTGTCCTAATAACCTTACCATTTTCAGTATTTACATTACACCTGACCACTCCCTTAATGAAGGAGACTTCACCGACATAATATCCCAGCTCCCCCACCCATATATCCTTGTTGATGACTTTAGTGCACATCACATCATATGGGGGGCTACCCGTGGATGAACTAGGGGCAAAGTTATAGAAAACGTTATACATTCCTCCGGAACCTGGTTACCTAGTTGTTGAATACTGGATTGAAAACTCACTTTAACATCTCCTCAGGTTCCTTTTTTGCCATTCCCCCTCGGTTTTTGTGACCCTAAAACTGCACTTTTCCTTTCTTGACCAGTTTTCAATGACATACATGATAGCAGCCACTTTCCTATCATTATATCTAACCTTTCTAATAAGGAAACTATCACTAGAAGATTCTGGCACTTAAAAAACTCAAATTGGTCTGATTGTACTTCTCTCTCCCCAGTCTATTTATCCTCTTTAGCTAGTTCTGCGAATATAAATGACACTCTAAAAATGTTTACTGAAAATATACTTGCCGCTGCTGAGGCTCACATTGGTAGAACAGTCACTACCTCGGCACAAAAAACTGTGCCTTGGTGGAATCCACTCTGCGAAAATGCCATCCGAGAGTCCAAACATGCTCTTAACATGTGTAGACGAAATACCTTCTTCAACATAAAAAGCTCAAAGGTAAATTCATAGTCAAACAGACCAAAATTCCTCATGACAAAGTTATAGGTATGTCCGAGTCAAGTCTAGAAAAAAATTGCACAGATCCAAGGCAAGAAAACTAATATTAAAATTATCTCGTTAATAGTTAATGATACTGTTATTTCCGACAGCCAAGTAATTGCCAATTGACTCGAACAAAACTTGCAAGATAAATTTAACAATCGTAACCCCATTTCCGTTTCACACAATTCTCCACTTTTCAGTTGAATCCTTATGACGTTGCGCCTGTCAATGCCCTTTCAATCTAAACGAACTGAAATCTGCCTTGTCTACTTTTAGACATTCAACTTTCGGTCCCCTACATATTTCTTAAAAATCTATCCCATCCAACTCTCTCTAAGTTTCTCGAAATAAATAACCTCATTTGGAATACTCATTAATTCCCTGACGCATGGCGCAAATCTATAATCATCCCAATAAAAAGCTGATCAATCCACCATACTTTCGACCGATTTTACTTACTTGTAAACTCATGGAAAAAATTTGACCTACAGCATAACCTCAAGGAAATGATCCACTGGCCCACCGAGCTCGAGAAATTTTTAGAGTTTCTCAAAGCTACAAATCTCTACCATAAGATATAATTTAAAAATAGTAATAATTCGCGTAAATATTATTTCTAATTATTCTTTCTGTGCCAATGACCAGCGCTGTCGAGGCACGTTAAACTAATAAGAAAACCACTCATATTTGCTGTAATTCTTGTCCAGTGAAAATGAGTAATATTTCTTCAAAAATATATGTAAAAGAACATTCACGTATGTCTCTAATTATTTTTAAAACTATCATCAATAAACTATGGAAGATAATAGGTAATGCATTAATATTTACTTTTCTTTTATGGAATATTCTCCACTCTCCAGTAGCTTATAACTAAGCACCCTGTATAATTTTGAAATCATACTATAGTAAAGTAAGGCCATATTTCATCAAAAGTGAAATCTTGTTTTAAAATATTTGTTTTGAATTCATTTATAACAGTTACTAATCGGTATATAAAAAATACATTTGGAATTTTTTATTTTATAGCTATAATTTTTTTGTTTCAAGCTCCGACATTTTTTCATTGAGCTACGTACGTCCAATATAAAGCAAGTTTTGATTGTCATTATAATTAAACGCCGTTTTATATATAATATATTATTCATACTATACTACCCTTGAAATGTATATAGAACATTCACAACCCATTTTTTCATTGAAAAATTTTAAAATATTGAACCAATATTACCTGATTAGGTAAACAATTAATTCAGTTTATTGAATACATCTGCTGATTCGGATCTGTATAAAACGATTGTAAAGGACGCGAATATCAGGTGGCGGGCGTCGTCGCGGACGGTGGCCTATCGGCGTCGGCGCCGTGGTTGCGGCATGCGCTGCGCGTCCCTGGAATGTTGGAAACGCGCAAGACATAAGGCGCATCTGATTTACTGTTTGCAGTTCGAACGCGGACGGCCGAGCCCATAAGCATTTCGGTTGAACGGGTTGTGGCTAGTTTCAACACTTACGGAATCGCCGTCGACTTCGGCAAACCGTCACCCGCCATGGTCATGGGTGTACCGCCAACACAGAGGTCGAAATCGAACATAGTGAGGCATTGTGTATATGTGCTGCTATTGTGAGTGAGTCAACAACCCTCGACCTCAAAAGACAGGTCTCTTCGGCTTTAGATTTAAATGTCATGTGTCTTGAACCGTAGAAATTGTTTGGACAGCACCAGGTGGTCCCATCGACCACCCTGTGCCATGGTCCGATTTCCAGCGAGTGCAGCGGGCACGTGTGCCGTCACCTACCTCCATGGCCATTGATAAAGGTACGCTGTGACGTCAAGTCGGTCCACGCGACCTCAAGCTTTTTTGTTACTGTTACCCTTATCTTTGCTTGCTTTAATTTTACTCTTGTCTCTTGCTTATACGTTCTCATTTCATATCGATCAATACACGAACGACCCTTCTAAACCTGTTTCCCGGTCGAGCTTTGCCACATCCGCGCTTCCGCAACAAGTGCTTCAATTTCTTTAATCACTCAATTTTTAATTTCTTAATCTATCCTCAAATACTACCTCCAACAACTACAACCAGTCATACATTCAAAACTTCGTGTCGACAAATCACGCAACAAATAAACGAAACATTAAACCAAAACAAAAATATTTCTTTTCATTCATAAATTTTGAAATGCATCACATGTTGGTGCTCACCAAGATAAATAGAAACATTGACTACACTCAACAACATAACTATTAAAATACTTTTTCTGTACAAAACAAAACCGCATGTTTATCTTTGTAATTTTTAATGTTTCACAATATATTAATATCGAATAAAAAATATTTAAAGAAATACTATATATGTTTTATATCACAACTGTTATTTGTTTATATTATACACTTGTTAAGTATGTGACTCTGAAGCACTGTATATCAGTTTTCGTTGAAGGTTTATTATTTATTTACATTCAATATAAATACATGACCGTCACGTTTATTCAGGCTTGATAGTAAATGTAAAATATGTGTAAGTGGTTTCACAATTTTTATGCAAGTCTAAATATTAGAATATATTCGGAATAGATATAGGATGTTTCACGAAGGTATGCTCCATTATATTTTATAAAGTATAGAGGGAATTATTTACGAACAAACTATTATACAGGTCGTCAAACGATGAAATATTCCATAATCGAGAATCAATATTTAATCTAATGCTTAGACATGGTATTTTAATAATAGCGGGGGAAATGACTTGTCACATTGGACATCTTTGAACCTCGGAATTTTAATATTTCGTTCATTAATTTTTTAGAACTTTATATTGCCTATTCCTCCTTTTGGTTTGGCAGCACAATTTTTAGAACTTACCAAGGCATTCGGAAACAATTATATATATATATATATATATATATATATATATATAAATTCATTTAATTTCTTCAACCATTTATTTATAATATTGAAAAGTTTATTTTCTTGGGTTCCTAGGTTGTTTGAAATAATTAAAAACGATTATGTTTCACAATTTTCTATGAAAAATGGATATATATAATTTTAACGTTTCGCTTCTTTTTTGAAAGCATATTCAAAAACAATACCATTGTTAAAATAAGAGACGATTAAAATATCAGCAGATAGATAAAAACATAACATTAGTAGGTTTCTTAAAAACATTAATAAAAACATAAAAACATAGCATTAAAATTGATGTACTCACCTTAGAATATCAACGGAACGATACTATACGAGGTAGGTTGAAAATGAAATTAGTTGATTAGCTTATAATAAATTTGACTTAAGTTTTTAATATCTTGTCTATCCATATATATATATATATATATATATATATATATATATATATATATATGGCTCTGAATTCCAATAGGTAATTTTGCGGCTTTAAATACTCATTTTTTTCCAATCCACTAGCTCTTCTCATGTTTACAACTTTTGATTTGTCTTTTATAATTTGCCTCTTGTACTGAATGCATAGACTCCAATTGTAGCTGTATGAACCTGGAACCCGACTTAATAAAAAAAATCTAATTTTAAGCTCACAATTACCTACAGTAATTGTAGTAGAAATCATATTACACAAAACATAAAATCGGTAAATTAAATCATTACCACATCATCAAATAAAAACGATAAAACGTAAATACATCTAAAATTGTTTGTAGTATCTTGTAGTAGAATTATAAATTTTGTAGTAATAATATTAATTCCTGAAAACATGTGTAACTGTGTGTGTGATCGAATTGGATGACTGCGGGAAACTTATGCTTACACGTTCGCCCAACCGCATATGTTTTAGAGATATTTCTTTATTATATAAATTTTTCATTCAAGGGAACAGTATGTTTACATCATTTGAAATCTATCTACATAGTTTTTGTTTGAAAATAGTAGGTAATGTCTAAAATCAAAAATAAGTTTTTTTTCCTTTTTTTTTCTTTTCCTTTTTTTTAAATGTAACTTTTGGGAATAGCACATTACGCTTACGGATTGATATTAGCGATTTCAGACTAACAAGAGCATCGCAGTCAGGGTAGGTAAACACTTGGATAGACATGGAAATACTAAATACCAACTTAATTATTAATTACAACTATAATTTGAGATATATATATATATATATATATATATATATATATAAATTCATTTAATTTCTTCAACCATTTGTTTATAATATTGTAAAGTTTATTTTCTTGGGTTCGTAGGTTGTTTGAAATAATTGAAAAACGATTATATTTCACATTTTTCTATGAAAAATGGATATACATAATGTTACCGTTTCCCTTCTTCTTTGGAAGCATTTTCAAAAACAATACCATTGTAAAAATAAGGGACGATAAAAATATCAGCACATAGATAAAAACATAACATTAGTAGGTTTCTTAAAAACATCAATAAAACATAGCATTAAAATCGATGTACTCACCTTAGAATATCAACGGAACGATACCATACGAGATAGGTTGAAATGAAATTAGTTAATCAGCTTATAATAAATTTGACTTAAGTTTTTAATATCTTGTCTATCATTCACAGAAAACTTATCTTGTTCTATATGTATCATTTCTTTAATTGATAATTTTTGATGATTTGTGTCTTGAGCTAAAATTTTTGTTTTTTTATAATCAAATTCATGATTCTCAGTGCTTTCATGTTTGTGTAAAGCGGTTGATGTATTTTTTCTATATTAGTGACCATTAATTCTGCTCTCCAAGTATTGTGTAGTCATTCCTATATAATTCTTTGGATGGTATGGAGTATATAATATTTGATTTCTTATTATCTTTGGTTTTGTTTTTTGTGTGTGGGATTTAAGGCTTACATTGATGTTATGTTTTGATAAAATGTATTTAAGTTTTTCTGATAACGGATTTGTGTAAGGTAGGGCTATATATGTATCTTTTTCTTGGCTTGATTTTATTTGTATATTTGGTTTTATGTTGTTATTGTATAATTTATATGTACGTTGTTTAATGATTCTATTAATTTGGTTTTCTGAATATTGATTATTTTTCAGAACATTTTTGAGTTTTTTCATTACTTCAGGACGATATTCAGGTGAAGTTAATTTTATAGCTCTATCCATTAATCCTATAATAACACCGTTTTTTTGTTATTTGGGATGGCATGAGTTATAATTTAGATACCGTCCAGACCATGTTTCTTTTGTATATAGTTTGGTTTTTATTTTGTTATTGGTTTTTATAAGTGTCATGTCTAGAACATTTATTTTGTTGTTGTTTTCGATTTCTAAAGTGAATTGGATACTTGGGTTGAATTTATTAAAAGAGCTTAGGAAGGCATCGCACTTGTTACCCGGAATTACTGCTAAACAGTCATCAACGTATCTTTTAAAAAATGTTACATCAAAATTTATATCATTCAATACTTTTTCCTCTATATATTCCATAACGATTTGCGCTAGACTTGAAGAAATTGGAGATCCCATTGTACATCCGTTTAATTGTTGGAAAAAGTTGTCATTATATTGAAAGTAATTATGTGTTTGTATAAGCATAATGCTTTCTAGAAATTCGTCATAATTAAGCGATGTATGTTGTTTGATCTAATCCCATTTATCTTTTAGTACAAGTGTTATCAGATCATTTGGAATATTTGTGTATATTGAGATGACGTCTAGGGATATGATTTTATAATTATCAGGAATATGTACTTTATCTAAAAACTGCTTAAGCATATATGAATCTTTCACATAAAAATTATTTTTGGTTGTTTTTGATAGACTGTATGCAAGATATTTAGATAGTTTATAAAAAGGTGATTGGATGTATGACACTATTGGACGCATTGGCATATTTGGTTTATGTAGTTTTGGTAGTCCATAAAGTTTTGGTGGTAAAGCGTTGTGTGTTAGTAATTTTTTTGCTTCGTTAGCATTGGTAGAACCATTATTTAATAGTTTTTTTATAAATGTATTATTTTTGTTTTGAAATATTTTGGTTTTATCTAATTGAATTTTTTGATAAACATTTCTATCACTCAGTAACTATGTCATTTATCTGGTTGTATAATTGTTATTTGGGGATTGCATTTTATAAATTCTTTGGTTTTCTTAAATTTTTTTTGGATGTTTTTTTGGGATTCATTGATTTTTTGAGTTTTACGATGACGGAGTTTTATTTTATGATTGTTGATAGTATTTACAACATCAGCTCTAATATTGTCTTTTATTTGATCTGGTTTATGTATAATGGCTGTTTCTATACTTACAATATATTCTGTATAAGGTAGTTCATTCTCGTTCTTGTATGGTAGAGCGAAATTTTTTCCATATGCCAATACTTCTGTTATGTCACTTGGTATATGTGTATTATATATATATATATATATATATATATATATATATATATATATGTAAATCACGCGTTTGTAATAATTCTGATAAATTATATGGTTTTAGTAATTTATTTGATTGATAGAGATATGTATTGAATGTTAAAACTTTATCCTGTATTCTGTGACAATTTAAATTCATGTGCTCAGTCGTACCCAATTCCCCACATTCACAATAAGGATTTTCTTTAAGATTTAATTTAAATATATACTGTGAAATTAACACATGATTAAATCTAAGCCTACATATTACAGAGATTTTTCGAAACCTCTATACCGCTAAACCAGGGTTTGAGTGGAATAATTGGTTGTTTACTTTTGTATACATAACCTTCTGTGGTATTGTTATATTCCTGAACTCAAGATATTTTACAGATTATATTTGAAAAGGCGCAAATATCTTCTGTTGTACATTTAAAATCAGTTAAATCGCCAACTGAAAACATAAAATAATCGAATAAACCGATACAAAAATAATCTCACTTTAGAATCACACTCATTATAAACGATGTAGATAATTGCAGTAACATTTTTTATATTTGTACTAGAAATTGTAATGCCCGAAAAATAAAATCGTCAAATTAAACCATCAACACATCGTCAGATAAAAACGAAAACTACTTAAATACATATAAAATCGATTGTAGTATATTGTAGTATAATTATAAACTTGAATTAAGAATATTAGTATCAGAAAACTTAAAATAATCAAACAAACCGATGAAATAATAATCTCGCTTCAGCCTCACACTTACTACAAACGATGTTGGTAATTGTAGAAACACTTCTATTTTTGTAGTAGAAATTGTAATGCCCGAAAAATAAAATCGTCAAAGTAAACTATTAACAAATCACCAGATAAAAACGTTTGTAGCATATTGTAGTACAATTTTAAATCAAATAACCATTAACGAAAACTACATCAAAAATCGTTTGTAGCAGGCTGTAGTAAAATTTTAAATTTTTTCAGTAAGAATAGTAGTCCCTAAAAACATAAAATAATCGAACTACTGACGATTTCAGATGTATTAAAGTACTTTTCGTTTTTATCTAATGATGCGTTTAGTTAATGATTTTATTTTTCGGGTATTACAATTTCTAAAAATGCGAGAATTACCTACATCGTTTGTTGTAAGTGTGAGGCTAAAATGAGATTATTTTTTCATCGGTTTATTTGATTATTTTAAGTTTTCAGGGACTGATATTCTAGCTACAAAATTTGTAATTGTAATTGTCTTCTAATTCCTCAATGAAATCTAGTTCTTGTTTCTTATCACAAATATGATGTCGTCAATGAACCGATAAATCTAGGAAGCTCTCCACTTTTAAACTGTCTTCTTAACTAATAATTGTAAAGATCAGCACGTATAGCTTTCCTGGTTTTCTATATAATTGCACAGTTATACTGATCTTAAATTGGGAAAATGATATCCAGGATATCCCCATAAGGTTAATAATATTTGTAACATCATATCTTCTTTTGTCTAGTAATATATATTAAGACAATCGCATGATAGGTCATAGGCCACTTCTTGGTCTATCCAAAAATAATTACTAAACATCAGGTGAGGTTAGGTTTATAATGAATGGGTCAATGAGGCCCTCCACTGCGACTCGCGAGAGTCTATTGTGGCTCTAAACATCAGGTAGGCATCCCATCAAATGTAACTTCTATCATTCTGCCGATGATATTTTAACATATCGAAGCAATTGTCAAATTTTTTTAGAATTTTCATTATTTTCTTATTATAGTGCAATTAGTTCCATTTATAATAACAACATGAGAGATTCCACAAAGTAAGGGTTGAAGCAGTAAATATAATCCTCAAACATAGTTTACAATTTGTTACTCTGATAAATACTTCCCGTTTTCCACTCTTTTCACGTAACCAAAAAATGTCCTAATCCTTGACATTTTATCACATTAACTATATCGTGTCGCCTGCAAGTCACGTATTTCATGATTCATAATCCCTTGGTACGTACCGTCACCTAGCTTTTTGGGACCATATATTCTTCTCTCCTTTATTTTAAATTTTCTCAGTTTTTCTCTTCGTATCCCATTGTTTCAGCGGGATATGTGACGTCTCTTATCACTTACCTTGTAATCGCCAATTTTGTTCTTTTGATTGTTTTGTATTTGTAATACAATCTAAATCATTCAACTTCCGAATTCAGATGTACATTTTTGTTCTTGCTTGGCTTATTCCTTATCTTTTCTGTTTTCTTACTGTTGAAACTATTACGTTTGAGGTCTCTTGCGTTAATATCGTCAGCATATGCGATTATCTGGCATGTTTTTATTAGCGATTTAAATGAAAAAAAATCGAAGTTCGCTTCTCATAATTCTTTTCTCCGAATAAATGTTTCATACAGTGACGGATTTAGAGTAGAAGTAGGGAAATGGGATACTTGTAGTAAAACAATCTCTACCGTGGGGTCGAGAAGTTCTAGAAAATTAATTATTAAAACTTGCAGTTTGCAGCTATTTTGAGGTTTTGTGTGTTTAGGGCATTTTCAACTAAACGCATAAGCGTTACATTTATCATAAACTACAGTGTTTAGATTAATAATTCCAGTAAAGCTGTTGCGATAACAACAAAAACTAGTTTTAATTAACCCTCCAAATATGGATGAAATGTACAGACTTATATAGAATTAAAAATTTTTACAACGATTCTTGTAATTGATCCCAAATCCATGAAAAAATAAATTTGGTACAGTTTTAATTGAATTAAGTTTATTCTGTTAACAAAAACCAATAATCTCTTGTACGTTTTTATGTTAATCCGCGACGGTAACTCTTTTTGGCAGTTTGCAGTTTATTTGCAGAAAAATATAAAATTTACAAAAAATTGTTATATAGCAACATTCTGCAAAAAGAGACAACAGCAGAGCTGATACGAGTACCATCTCTCAGTAATATGTACATTTACAAATTATGTATAGTGTGATCTAAAAAATGATATAATGTAAAAATGAGCTGATCATACAATGTAATAGATAAAATTACAATAATACAACGAGTATAGCTTACTAAACACTTAAAAGGAGAACCAAAACAGTCCAAGACGTAAAATGAATAAATGATACTTTATAAATAAATGAAATACAACTGTCATATACTTTTTTCTACAAAATCAGTATGCGCTAATTTCTAATTTCTCTCATACAGTATTCTCTTGTATTCATATTTGAGTTCATCCAATTTCAAGGACTGGTGGACCTGGTTATAAAGCTTAAACATCGTATAAAAAAATGAAGATTTGAATCGATTAATTGGAGGTGAAGTATGTCCTCTGAAACGTGTATGTATATTATGTACATCACAACGGAACTTAATTTTGTTGTATAAATATGGTGGATATTTAATCATTATGATTTTGTGTTAAAGCGTTGCCAGACATAAATGCCTTCTGTTTTCCATGCTTAACCAATTAGCGTCCCTCAATTTGTGACTTATCCTCGAAATTTCCATATCCTATATATATATATATATATATATATATATATAATATAATAACATGTTGTTAACATATCACGCGATATTCCTACATCTTCTTTATATATATAAAGAATTAGAATTTCATAAAATACGAGGTGTTTCTATATGAAAAATGAATTTAGATTTTCTACTGCACCTACGTTTTACTCGAAATTTAAATTATTTTGATATATTAGCCTGACTGTTCTTTGAAGAGGGAAATAGCTACTTTCCTGGCTAATATTAGCCAGGAAAGTAGTTGTTTTTCTCTTCAAAGAACGGTCAGGCTAATATGTCGAAATTATTTAAATTTCCTCCAAAACGTAGGTGCAGTAGAAAACAAAAATATTTTTTTCTTTCTATATATATATATATATATATATATTTATATATATACAGTGTGACAATTTAAAAACTTACAATGTGCTATATCTCACGAACGAGAGATGATATCAAAAAATGCTCAAAACCGTTTCTAGGATAGGAAGGGGGAACTAAAATGACATACAAAAGAACTCGCCCCCATCAACCCCCTAGGCCCCATCTACCCCAACTGAAAAAGTTTAATTGGGAGACCCCTACTTGTGATACATCATTGAAAAGCCTACAAAAAATGCTATCCAACGGTATGAATAATAATGGTACAGGGTGAATAAACTACAAATTTGTTAAAAATGTCAATGAAGTAAATGTTCATAGTGGGTTCCGTTGTTTTGTAAACAATAGTACAGCCTATTTTCAAATTCTGCACGAACTTTGACAAATGTTGTTCTAGTAATAGCGCGACATGCTTGACGCAGGTTGAGTTTTATACACAACTGACCTGAGGTAACCCCATAAAAAAAATCAGGTGGCGCTAAGTCTGGTGACCTCGGTGGCCACTCAATAGAACCTCTCCTTCCAATCCATTTGTTCGGATAATTAGTATCCAACCAGTGCCTAACTGCAGCTGCATAGTGAGGAGGTGATCCATCTTGTTGGTAGTGCAGCAAATCTTCTTCTAGAGCTAGATTGCCTTGGTCATCCCGTTGATTCTCTAATTCATGCACAATTAAAGGTTGGTATGTGTTTTCCAGCATATCCAGATAAATGTCGCCATTTAAATTGCCTGGTATAAACAAGGGGCCAATTAAAGCATCCCCTAATATCCCTGCCCAGACATTAAGTTTTTCAGGGTATTGAGTGTGACCTTCTCTAAATCGATGCGGGTTCGTACCACTCCAGTACCGACAGTTTAATTTATTCACATTGCCATTCATCATAAAAGTACATTCATCACTGAAACAAATATTTTTCAATAGTCTAGGTTCAACGCGAATTCTTTCAGTCATTAGTTCACAAAACTCAATTAGTCGGTCTGGGTCATCATCGCATAGTTAATAAATAATTTGCGTTTTGTACGGGTGAAACTTAAGTAATTTCAACACCTTCCTGACCGACTCTCGTGATAGTCCTGTCATTGTAGATACCTGACGTGTTGATGCAGTAGGCTCTATTGCAAATTGCCCAAGGACCTCAACTTGGCTAGCTTCATTCAGTAATCTTGGGGCATCCCTTTTTTTATTTTGCACTGATCCCGTTTCTCTAAATTTTTCAACTAAATCTCGGATGTACACGTGACTTACATGTTTGTCCGGATGCCTATCATCAAATATTTGAGCTGTTCGTAAATAACACTGGTTCTGGGAGCCAAATATGAAAATCATCTCCACACGTTCAGGTATACTGTAAACCATCGTGACAACTACAGCGAATGACTGATCGTACACAATGATGACACTAATGACATTTAAATGTCTCAAATAAACAAAAAATTATTGACTGCGACAGAAACCAAAAAACAGATGTTTACAACTTGTTTTTGCAAAGTCGGCAAATTAAAGTTTTCATTCAACAACAAAAAGACCCCCTTACTGAAAATAAGGTTTTATTGGCCTTTAAAGATTTTTAACATTGTATCACAAGTAGGGTTCCTACGTTTGTTTTTAAAATTGTTAGATAATCATTTGGTAATTATTGATATACACCCTGTACCATTATTATTCATACCGTTGGATAGTATTTTTTGTAGGCTTTTCAATGATGTCTGCTATTTAAACTTTTTAAGTTGACGTAGGTGGGGCCTAGGGGGTTGATGGGGGCGAGTTCTTTTGTATGTCATTTTAGTTCCCCCTTCCTATCCTAGAAACGGTTTTGAGCATTTTTTTATATCATCTTTCGTTCGTGAGATATAGCCCATTGTAAGTTTTTAAATTGTCACACTGTATATATATATATATATATATATATATATATATATATATCGTACACAGGAATTTTGTGTTTTCTGATTACGCAAAGAGTCAATATTGTTCGAACCGGGACCATATACTGTGTCACAATAATTGAAATAATCAAGCACCATAATATCACACAGCAATATATTTTTCTTTTGATCCAATATATGTCGATGGGGGTAGATATTTTAAATTGCTATATGCTTGTTTCATACATTTGTTGACTTGAGCCTTGAACTTTAAATCAGTGTCCAGTTCAAGACCTAGGTTTCTATCTACCTCTACAAACTGGATAAACGTACCTTCAATAGATAATGAAATATGTTCCCGTAATTTATTTTTACTTTTTCGGAAAAGTAAAATTTGTGTTTTGCTTGGATTTATTTTTAACTAATGTCTTTTTGAAACTGATACAATCACGGATAATTCCTCACTGATTATATTTGAAACACTTTCATCGAATGTTGAAAAACAAAACCTCAATTGTGTATCATCGGAATACATGTATGATTTGCAGTTCCACAAACTAGTGCATATATTGCTTGTGTATATACTAAATAAAATTGGATCCAATAAAGAACCTTGAGGTACCCCACAGAATATATTTCTCGTAGGGTCGGTCAAACAATTTTCTATTAACTGAATTGTAATATTGGAAAATCGTGCATAATAAAGAATGCTATACAAAAATTGATGATAAAAAGCACTTAAATAGTGCAGCAACAATAAGACAATCGTTTCCTGTCCCTTATCAATATTGTGGAAAATATCACCGTAACCTCCAGTAGTGCAGTTGTACAGCAAAAAAAGCCTGACCGAAAACCTGATTGGCTAATGGGTAAAATGTCATAACGATTTAAATGTTCTTTACATTGCTGTTGAATTGCCTTCTCCAAAATCTTCGACATAATTGGTAAGATAGAAATGGGTCGAAGATCATTGATAGTATGTACGTTTGCTTTTTTGGAATAAGAGAAATTTTCGAAACCTTCTAAATATCTGGAATAGTTGACTCAATCATGCTAGTATTAATTATATGTGTGACATAGGGCAATATATAAGGGCAGCATAAAAGTAAAATATTAACCTGTATATCATCTATACCAGCAGCCTTCGTTATAATTGCAAGTAGGTATTCAAAGATGGGTTGTTGACTCATAGGCTTAAATCGTAACGATTACTCATAGTTGAACTTTAAGTTATTTTTATAAAATTGCAATAGTTCTTCATCAGCATCTGTGGAATTTTCGGACGCTAGAAGGAAATGAGTATTTATTTCATCGGGAATATTCAAATGATCTGGTATAGTTCGATTTGTTTGTTTTCTTCGAATGTTCATTTCTTATGTTTTGCCACATTTGTTTACTACTTCTACCAAAATTATCTTGGCAATATTTAACATACTCTCCTTTTTCATTGTTAATGGCAATAGTAGTAACATTTTTCATCTCTTTGTAAAACTCATAATGAGTAGGGTTTCTTAGTTCTTTTACATTTTTTCAGTGATTTATTAACAACTTGATATTGTCTGTTACCCATGGCGGCTTAGGTTTGTATACTTTTATTCTTCGCAATGGTGCAATCACATCAAATATATTCGATATCAACGCTTCAAAATGGCTCACTTGGTGATTTATGTTATCGAACCAGAGTATTTCATCGAATGGAGAAGCTGTTAAAATTCGTAAAAGCAATTATTTGTCTACAATAGTTAAGTTTCTTATATATCTTGTCTTATTATAATTGTGGTTAATTTCAAAATTCAATATGCAATAAGCTAATTGATGATCTGACGTGAATTTGTTCCACTTCTACATTGTCCAGTAAAATAAGGTCTATAATCAAAATTTTTGACACAACTTTTTGATATAATGTAGTTTCAAAGATGCAATAACAACGTGTAAAGATTTTATTGTCTGCAACCACCGGCAAGGGTTGAAATTTTTTTTAAATGTACTCTTTCGCAGTTACTCGAAAACGGTGAAAGTTGGACAAAAAAATTTTCGCCAAAAATTGTATCGTTTAAAATTTTACATGAAAAATGTCTCTTGACTTTTTCCCCCTTCAAAATTAAATGAGTTAGGGAAGTTTTGCATTTAAAAAATCGTAAGTAGTAGAAAAATAAGACGATTAAAAGTTGAAAAGAATTTTATACCTGTACTAATTGTTACCTGTCGAAAAATATCAGGTAAACATATTTTTTTATGGTTAAATTTAGGAAATTTTACGAGGAATCTAACTATGGAGAAAAAAATTTATTTATTAACTTTTAAGGATTCAAATTTCCATTTAGAGTTGTGGTACTGTATAAATGCTCTATGTCTCAGTGAAAAATTATTTCCTTTTAATAGTGTTCCACGGATATTAGCAACAATTAAAGTGCTCCAAAAATGTTAGTTTAGTAAGCTAATTAAACAACTGTTGAAGAAACATCAGAAAACAAGTAAGAATTTACTAATTATTGTTTATCGTTTTTTATGTGCCGACCTAAAAACGGAAAAACTGGCATATATTTTGGTCGCACAACCAGTTTAACAACAATGGTCTGCTTCCTATGCAAACTCAACAGTCACGTTGCCCAGAATTGCCCCAACATCATAGCAATGAAATCCTGAACATCGAAGTCCCCCCTACAACAACCCGAGCTAATACAATCATCTGCCCACACTACAAAACCTACTAACAAATCCCAACATGCACAACAAAGCAGTTACGCACCCCACAACGTTACTTAAAGCCCCTGAAAACGTTCCAACAAAATGAAAAATTTACGCGCCCTAACAAGCGGATCTAAATAATCAGACCTACAAATTACTAATCTAATCAACGCAGAACCATACGATATACCACCCCCAAATATCAAACCTATCACCAAAAAATTTAAAACAGATTCCCCAAAAGCCAACACAGCTGTACTCTCCCAGAACTCAAAAACTATAATACAAAATTGCTACATAAAAAAACAAAGCTTATTAATTCTGACTATTGAAAGTTTTCTTGCATTTCTTGAAAAAGCTTTTGGAAACGACAATCCTCTTGCTGAAGTAAAACGATTCACAGCAACCATTTAAAGCATTTTAGACCACATACATTTAGTTTATAAATCTCTGGAGAGCTGATCTACAAAAAATAGGTTCACCAGATTATCCAGAAAACTTAAAAAAGCACTGGAAATCGAACATGATAACATAGAAAGTAAAACCTCGATATGCTCTATCGAAGAAATGTCTGAAAAATACCAATCAGATAGCTCCCAAAACACATAACCTTGAACATACTTCCTTTTTTACTTTATTACAGCGGAATTGCGTTGGATTTCATCCTAGCTTAGAACGGTTGCAACAACTAATCACTGACACTAAAGTTAATATAACTCTGTCTCCAAGAAACTCACTTTACCGACTCACACTAAAAAAGCCCTAAAAAACTTCCTGGGCTATCACTTTCTCAGGCCCGACCCTCTCCGAGCCAGCGGCGGCTCTACTATCTTCGTCTCAAACGAACTCTGCTCTGAACATCTTCATCTGAATACATATCTCGAAGCCACAGCAGTTAACGTATGGTGCCCCAAAATAACAATCTACAGCGTATATATTCCCTCCAGGCACAATCTAACCGAAGTAGAACTAGATAACTTAAAACGACAGCTACTCAACCCCTTCATCTTAAGTGGCGATTTTAACGAACACAACACTATCTGAGGTTCCAAAAAATTATTCGGACGTGGGAAAATTATAGAAAATTTCCTTAATAACAACAACGTTGCTATCCTAAATACCGGTTCCAGCACACACATTAACATATCCTCCGGTACATTCAGTTCAATTGATCGCAGCTTTAGTGATCCAAAATCCTATCCAACCCTAATATTCTAAACATTATATGACTTATACGATAGCAACCATTTCCCTATACTCACATCTAATTATATCGGAAATGTAACTCCCAACTTAATAAAATGGAAAATCTCTCTAGCAGATTGGCCCCTATTTACCCGCCGTACTGAAATTATACTTTCCAAATTCAATCCAACAACCAATATTGACTAAACCATTGAAAACTTTAGCATCTGCATCCTCACAGCTGCAAAAGAAACCATAGGATAAATTAAGCTTTCCTAGAATCATAAAAGAATTAATTCCCTGGTGGAATAGCGAATGCAAAGCGGCAGTCCGTCAAAGTAAAACAGCCCCAAACAGATATCGTCGAGCTAAAAATATCGAAAACGGATGCACCTCCAAACTTTCGCTCAAAATAGCGGAGTACCTCAGGGCTCTATTCTAAGCCCCACTTTATTCAGTTTCTCTATCAACGATATTTCTTAAAACTTCCAATCACCAGTAGAACACGGTATGTATGCTGACGATCTACCATCTGTAGTCACGGTAAAAACGCAAAATAAACCTGCTCCATCTTACAAACAGCAATACACCATGTCAGCAACTGGTCTTCCAACATCGGACTAACCTTTTGTGGTACTAAATCTAAAATCATCAATAACACATTCACGAAATGAAAGCATACTGTATCAAAAAGCTTAGCATACTAAAAAGATTATCCCGTCATCATTGGGGAAATGACGAAACAGTACTTCTCAGAGCGTACATAGCTGGAATCAGATCAAAAATAGATTACGGAAGCATAATTTATTTCTCCTCCTCAAAATCTCATCTAAACACGCTTAACACGATCAACAACGCGCATATGCCTAGACGCCTTTAAATCCAGCCCAACCGACAGCTTATATGCTCAAGCTAACGAACCTCCACTTCACCTGAGACGCCAATATAGTTTACAAACATATTTCATTTCAACATCCACCAACTCCCACAACCCAGTCCATAACTTAAACCCAAATGAACATAACGAAGAATCAAATCACCCATAAAAATCATCACGCACTATCATCGACACTCTAAAACGTATCCTACACAACATCGACCTCAACCTCAACCTCATACTACCTTTCCGTATATCCTCCTCTCCTTCATGGAAATAGACAATACCAAACGTCGACACATCGTTAATGGAACTTAAAAATTAAGAAACCCCAAACCGACTCATAAGAAAAATATTCACCGAACGATTCAACCACCAGAAGTTTGACAAAATCATATATACGCTTCCAAAAACAGCAAAATAGTAGGGTGCGACGTCACCTCACTAAACGATATCTTTCACACAACTGCTCGCGAAGATACTTGTAGTATATTCACCGCAGAAATATTTGTAATTTTCCAGGCCATCAAATTATTATACACAGAAAATAAGAATATCGCTATCTGATCTCTCTCATATTCGAGACATTAAAAAAGCCAACTCTAAACATACACTAATACAATAAATCCACGAAAGATACGAGAAAGTCTTGTCTCAAAAAACCACGGTTACGATAATCCGGACCCAATCACACATTGGAATCACAGGGAATGGATCAGCCGACAACGCCGCTAAGCTGGCCGCTACAACTATCACCCAAAAAACAAACATACAAATCTCTGTTCAAAATATACCTCAGAGAATCATACTGGGACACAACATACTCCGCCTTTCATGAAATCCATACTCCCCACAAAAGAAAAAGTAATTATAAGAAGACTGCGTATTGGACATATACGTTATAGCCATGTATACTTGATGACAAAAGAAGATTGTCTCCTGTGCCAGTTATGTTCCCTACATATAACTGTTAAACACATCCTACTGGAATGTCCCCGCTACCAAATCTACCAGCAGAAACACAACATAAAAGAACTACTTAGTGATATACTAAAATTTAGCGAAGTGAATAGAGTGATGCTATCCTACCTAGAAGACACAAATTTAATAAATCACATCTGACATGTTCTACTTAAGATGTATCGAAGTAAGTAACTGTTTTATCCAAAAGTTCCATTTGAGAATTTCAAATTGTTATATTTTTTTTCAACAATAAAAAACTCTGTACCTATCACAAGAATTGGAGGTCACACTTTTTAAGCAGTACAAAAAATTTATTCTGCTTATTTTTCTACCACTTACGATTTTTTTAAATTTACGGCCATCCCTTAAACTTAAGACTTCCATAACTCATTTAATTTTGAAGGGAGGAAAAAGTCTGTAGACATTTTTTATGTTTAATTTTAAGCTCTACAATGTTTTGTCTTCACCGCATTCGAGTAATTGTGAAAAAATGCTTTTAAATTTTTTTCGACTCATGCTGGGGGCTGTAGACACCTTTACACATTGTTATTGTATCTTCGAAACTATATTTGTGTCAAAAATTTGGATTTCAGACCTTATTTTACAGAACAATACACTGTATTTAGACTGTTGTAAAATATTCATACTTTTTATCAAAAATCAACGGATAAAAAAATTATTCAATAATAAAAAAATATTCACTATTTCCTTTTGTTCAAAGATAAATTACTGAATTATGTTTGATATGTGTTCGAAGGACTAAACCTACTGTTGCGTATTCATGATTTGTCAATTGAAAGAGTCGTTACGATTTTTTACCGATTCAAACAGTATTACTACACTGAAAATACGTTGGTGAATACATAAAACTTACTTAATCTACTAAGAGAAGCAAATATTTACATATCGTGTATGTGCACCTTTTTATACTTCAAGCATATGGTTCAAATAATAAACTTGCAGAGAGGGAAAACATTATTATATATCCTCTTAAAACAACATTTTTATTTCATATACTTCATAAAGTCAATGATCATGAAAACAATTAACTGAAATTATTCGTTCTCAGAATGTGCTTGTATGTACCAGGGTATAAGCTTTCGAAAAACACATATTTACATTTTATCGGAGTGCAAATCACCTCTGAATGCCTTGGAAATCTTGAGCTTGGAACTCCAAATATATTTGGAAGAAATAAAATCAACAACTCGGGTATCAGTTTTGTCAAATAAAAATAATCCTGATAATCGCAACATTAAAATAAACGGTTTTAAAGATTAAAACTAACGTTTCCGCATATGTAACACGCCCTGAACAATATCTTACCATAAAATTGGTCACTTGTATATACTTCGGAGGCTGTATCGTGCTAACGAACCGAAATCTCTCCAAAAATGACCAAAAATTTAGTATATCTGGATTTATAGGACACGTTGTATTGCCTCTGGTGAGCTCAAAAACAATAAAGTTCATCTGTGAGACACTCTGAACAATATCCGATCATGAAAGTGGTCACTTGTATACACTCCGTGGCTGTATCGTGCTAACAACTCGAAATTTCTGCAAAAATGACCAAAAATGTGGTACTTCAAGTACAATAGCACCCGATGTGCTGACCTAGTGAGCTGAACATCAATAGTATTCATCTATTAGACGCCCTGAACAACATCCAATCATAAAATTGGTCACTTGTACACACTTCGGAGGCTGTATCGTGCTTTCAAACCGAAATTATTCCAAAAATGACAAAAATGTGGTATTTAAGTAAGATAGCACCCATTGTACTGGCTCTGGTGAGATTAAAATCAATAGGGTTGATCTGAGAGATGTCCTGAATAATATACAATCATAACATTTGTGCAGTCCGGAGACAGTATCGTGCTAACAAGACATGTTACGAAAAGTGGCTGTCGACGACGACGACGACGACGACGACGACGACGACGACACACACACACACACACACACAGGATTTTTAAGCTATTGCATAGCTTCTATCGAGGGCCTTGAGCGTGGAGACCGAATCCAGAAATTCCGTAACGAAAATAACCTAACACCCCCCACTCCGACCGGCACACCGGTGATACTTTTTAGTTTTGCCATAGGTGTATAGGTATTAATCATCTATGTACAAAAGTGAGTATCTGTACTCGTATAATTTGTGTACAAAGTGTTTTAAATATGAATGAACAAAGTGCATTTATTAATGAAGAAAGTCATGAAAAAATAGCGTAAGAAAATGAGTGAGTACTCTATATACACACATTTTATTATTATCACAAATGCAGTATTATTTTTTGTTTTGTTAATTTATATTTTTATGTATAGGTAATACACATTAATGCCGCACAGAGAAAGTATATATTATATTATATCTATATAAATGTACATCGCGTGAAATTCGATGATCAAACTCTTGATATCGTTATTTTTGTTCAAATTTTTTGAATGAATAATTGTTTTGGTGTGTAATTACACTATTAATACCTAATTATTTATACCTAACTATTATTTATACCTATATATTTTCTTTTTATAGAGAAAAAAAGCATAAAGAGCTAAAAAAAGAGCTAAAAAGAAAAAGAAATTGTGAACGTCAAAGTGTAAAATTCTATGCAATATCTTTACCGCGGCAGTCTCCGAGTGCCACACGTCTTTTTTTTCTAAAAACCGTTTTTTCGTGTTCTTTTTGCTGAAAAACGGAAAAAAACCCAATTTTTTTTCAAAATTCCAACTTTTTTGGGGTAAACCAATACTTTTCTCACATATTAGATAGGGTTGGGCGGAAAAGTAACATATCGCTTTAAAAACTTATTCGAAAACAAACAGACAACTATTCCCTCCTGTTTGGTGAGTGATGCGACGCGAAGAAATGCGTCGCGTCACTTGTCATCATCAGCATCCAAGGTATGACGGTAACAACCAGAGATGATAATAAAAGAATTATAGTTCTATTATAATAAAATATCCAAGTCATACATTTAATTACCTGCTCACCAGACAAATACTTTAAACATGGCGCAGCCAAGACATAGCAACAGAGTCTGAAAAAAGGTGGCAGGTTCAATAAAATCCGGTTTGATAAAGTTGATGAAACAGTCGAGTCGGCCCCCAAACTAGAGGACAATGGCGATGGCGGGACCGGTAAAGCTTCCCCCAGATTTTAACCTACAAGGGGAGAATGCTTGTACCGAATGGAAGTTTTGGAAAGTGTCATTCGAAGATTACTTAATTGCGACAGGACAGCACGAATCTGGAGACAGAGCAAAACTGGCCATATTAAGAAACTTTATTGGGGCCGAATCTGTTAAAATTATGGCTACTTTTGAAGTAACCCCAGAAGAGGGGTGAATATGACCCTATAATACAAAAAATGAGGACTATGTAAACCCCAAGAGTAAATAAATCCTTTGAAAGGTACAACTTCCTAAAAAGAACACATAAAGAAGGAGAAAGTTTTGAGCACTTCCTAACTGAATGTAAACTACTAATAAAATCATGCAATTACAATGCAACAGACCCAGAGGACAAGGCTTTACGAGATAAAATTATAATGGAAATAAGGGACTCCACAACCCGTGAAGCATTACTACGAATAGATAACCTCACACTTGACAAAGCTATCAAATGTTGCAGGACAAGTGAGCAAAGGAAGCAACAAAATAAGCAGGAAGAATGTGAGGTACATAGAGTAAGAAATAAAGACAGTGAAACATACACAAACAATAAAAAAAGTGGATATACCGATACGAAATTCCAGTGCAGGCGATGTCAAAAAACTCATGGTCCAAGACAATGCCCAGCATTTGGCAAGAAATGCAACAAATGTGGAAGACTTAACCATTTTGCCAGTGCATGTAGAATTAAAAATGTGAAGACAGTAAAGCAAGACAATGGTGTATTTTTTATAGACAGTATAAGTGAATTAAGTAAAGGTAAGAAATATTTTTCAAAAAGTATTGTCATAACATAAAAATTAAAATTGATACCGATGCTGATGTAAGTATATTGCCAGATAAAATTTTCAGAAAAGTTAACAAACAGTTTAAAGTTATGCAAACAAATTGTATTTTGCAAGAGTTTGAAGGCACAGTAGTCAAACCCATAGGTTTGACTATGGGATAGTTAATCTCCTGTGTAAATATAAAGATAAAGAAATTTATGAAGATTTTGTAATAGCTCAGGAAGCAAATCAGATGTTGCTAAGTGGTGTAACAAGCATAAAATTAGGGTTAATTAAAAGAATAAACTCCGCAAAGAGTCAGAGAGTAAAAATGAAAAACTTGAATTCATAAAAGCAAATAGGGATATCTTCAATGGTTTTGGTAGGTTCTCAAAAGTATATAAAATTGTCACAAAAGAAACTTTTGAACCAGTAAGCCACCCACCAAATCGAATATCATTAGCAATACGTAATGCGGTAGAGGCTGAGTTAAATAGGCCAGTTAAAAATAAAGCAATTATAAAAGTGGATGCAATAGATCCCCGTGCTAGTATTAACCGTGTAGTATTGGTAGAAAAAACTAGTGGTCAGATTAGATTATGCTTGGATCCTTCTGATCTAAATCAAAAAATAATCCGAAAGCCACGAGTTGTTCGTAACATTGAAGAGATATGTAGCAATTTAATAGGTAAAAAATATTTCTTGGTTTTCGATATGTCAGAAGGTTACCCACCATCTAAAATTAGATGAAGATTCATCATGGAAATGTTGTTTCTCGACACCATTTGGTACATACCGCTATGCGGTGTTACCATATGAATTATCTAACTCACAGGATTTATTCCAAGAGGTAGTTGAGGATCACTTCTCAAACATCCCCAATGTACACATTTTTCATGATGATATGATAATTACAGGTAATAATAAAACCAAACATGATTTAGCAGTTAAACAAATAGTAGACAGAGCTAGACAGGTAAATGCAAAATTCAATTAAAGCAAATTAGAATATTACCAAAATAAAGTTAAATTTATGGGTCAAATCATATCACAATAAGGTATGGAAATAGAGCCAAGTAGAATTGAGTCATTGTGCAAGCTGGAAAGCCCAAAAAACAAGTTAGAATTACAAAGGATCTTAGGATCTATTAACTATGTTAGAAAATATATACCTAACATGGCAGAATACATGTATCCTTTTGTGAACTTTTAAAAGCAGATATAGAATTTGAATGGATGCCTAGACATCAAAATGTTCTCAATAAAATTTAAGATATAATTTCTATATCTCCAGCACTTGTTCCTTTTGATTCAAACAGAAAAATAATAATGCAATGTGATGCTTCTAAAAATGGTATCGGATGTTGTCTTTTTCAACAATATGACAACATATTAAAATTAGTAGCGTGCGCGTCTAGAAACATGAACAATCATGAACTAAATTGTAGCCAGACAGAAAAAGAAATGTTGGCAATATACTATAGTAAGCCAAAATTCTATGAGTTCATTTACCACTACAAGGTCACAGTACAAAATGACCTATTGGCAAAATCGGTTCAGTAAGACTACAGCGTCTAAGAATCAAACTATTAAAATATTGACTGTCTCGACCCTTACTTCGTGGAATATGCTCATATTAGTATTTTTAAATGAAACTCAAGGTCTCTAGTTAATTCCACAATATAATACAAGTTATTGAAAATTCTAAAAAATTGACAATTGTTTCGATGATATTGATTTATCGAAACAATTGTCAATTTTTTAGAATTTTCAATAACTTGTATTATATTGTGGAATTAACTAGAGACCTTGAGTTTCATTTAAAAATACTAATATTAAAATATTATTTGAATGTTATTTATGTCCCTGACAAAGACATTCATTTTGCGGATATGTTATCTAGGTCCCCCTTAAAAATCACGATAGTCTCGATACACAAATGCACGAAATGGTGCATACAGTATCAAAATACTTACCAATGAGTAGTGATAATAAAGATCTCTTTAGAAGAGAAACAAGTCGCGATGAAACACTCACAAATATTATAGACTTTTATTATAACGGGTGGTCAAATGAAAACAAATTATCAAATTGTGTTAAACAGTATTTTAATTTGAGAAACGACATATACGTAGAAAATGGTCTGCTTTTCTATAATGACAGGTTGATAATCCCAAAAAGCTGTAAAAAGTTAATTCTCAAAACTTTACATAAAGGCCACCTAGGGATGAATAAAACCATAAATAAAACAAAATATCATTTATTTTGGCCCAAAATGACTTCAGATATTTCAGAGTTTATTAAACAATGTCACATATGTGAAAAATGTATGCCAAGTAATTACAAAGAACCTTTATTACCACACAGCGTTCCCAAACTAAATTTCAATAAAGTCTCGACAGATATACTAGAATATGGTGTAAAAGCGTACCTTATCATAATAGATCAATTCTCTCACTGGATGAAGCTAAGTCAGTTGAATTCTAAGACTTCCAAGTCAGTTATTAATGCTATGCAAAACGTCTTTACAAGATTTGGTTATCCTGAAACAATAATAGCTGACAACCTACCATTTATTTCCAATAAGTGTAAAAATTACTATAAATAACATGACATTACAATCCAAACATGCACACCCCATCACCATCAAAGTAATGGATTAGCCGAAAAAGCCGTTAGTGTTTGCAAACAAATATTAAAAAAATGTGACGAAGAAAAAACTGATCACAGAAATGCAGTAATGGAATATAATAACTCACCTATAACATTTTAAAAAGTATCTCGTGCCCAAATATTATAGAGTAGAAACCATAGAGGGCAACTACCAACAAGCAGCGTAAACTTTGAATTTAAAGTCCAAAACCACATTTATACATACTTATGTAAACAAAAGGACCAAATTAAGTCACATTATGATAAAACGAGCCGTAAACGTACTATAGATTTTAAAGGGGGGGGGGGGATAATGTAGTAATTAAATCTAAAAATGAACAATATTGGGAAAAAGCAATTGATTTAAAAGCAGCAGATGAACCTAGGTCCTATGGGGTTAAAAAATTGAGTAACGAGAAGGTTATTCGGCGTAACAGTTATCAAATGAAATTATCGGTAGTTGACAATACCGATAACCACAGAGTGCTACAGCCTGAGTTGTACCCTGAGCTGATACAAGACTTACCTCATCATGAATACAATGTAAACATACCTGAAAACAATGTAAATATATCTGTAAATCACAATGACGTGGAAATACATGATAATGTAGATATTGTAGAGGATAAGGAGTTAAATTTGTCGGATAGATATTTGGACTTACTATTGAACCCTAATGTAGAAATACATGAACAAAATGTAACTACAAGATCTGGGCGTTGTATAAAGCCTAGGAAGGTGTTAGATCTTTGAAAGGGAGGTGTTTGGTAAGTGATGCGACGCGAAGAAATGCCTCGCGTCACTTGTCATCATCAGCATCCCAGGTATGACGGTAACAACAAGAGATTTTAATAAAAGAATTATAGTTGTATTATAATAAAATATACTTTAAACACTTTCTACGAAAGAATTCGCTAAAATACAAACACCCTAGCCATTGAATTACCAGATTTCTTTCCAATTAATATAAAACCCCCTTCTTTGGACAATCCCTATTCCTACCATTAACGTAAATAAAAGTTTCAAAAAAGAACATGAAAGAAACTACTCTCTAATATCTATTCAGTACGTACTCTTATGGAAGTAAGCATTAAAGAATATCATTTTATGTACATCGACGTATCCAAAACACCTAATGGCTTAGGAGCAGTAAGTAAGTAGGGTAAGACAGGGATAGATGCCCCAGCTTTCAAAAGTGTCTCATTATTTTAATACCAAATATATTAGCATAGATTAGTCCTGTAATATAGTTAGTTTAATCATTCATATAACTACCTATTACTGGTTTTGCAGAAACTAAGTTTTTGCGAGACTATTTCTTTGGGGATAGATGCCTAACTATATGGATATATGTCTGTTATGATTGATAGATGCCCTTTTAAATAATGATCAAGAATAAGTAAGAGCAATGTAAGATTTATTTATAATCCTCAGATATTGGTGATATAACACGCATATTTCTAATTATATATACGCATGTCTTTTACAAAAAATCTGTTTTTAAGCGATAACTAATCAACATTCATATGCATCTCTAATAAAATAGAAACTAACCATTTTCTTTTAACCTTAGTGACTATTTAATATTTTTATTAAATCAACATATTTATAGAGACAATGATCCTTCTTCATTTAGGTCGAACCGGAAATCGCTTCGAGTTTTCCACATCGTGAGCAATAGTTTTTAAAAAGTGTACATGGTTCGTGCACCCACTTCTGGCACATTATACACTAAATCCAATCAGATTCAGACTTCGTATTCTTGTAGTTATCAAAGCAGTTTATGCAAAAAAATTTCTTCTATATCATTAGTATTTTCTTGTTTATATTTCTTTTTTTTTACGGGTAGACTTTTGGTTTTTTTGCCTTTTTGAATATTGGGTGAGAAGTGATTTTCGTTTTCACTATTCGAACTATAAATAACATGTCTTTTACGTTATTCCCGACCCCGGTTTTCTTTTGAATAATAATCCTTTTCTTTATCACTGCAATCATTCACGTCGCCATCTGTTTCTTCAGTTAAGTTCTGATTTTTCTTTGGTTTTTTTTTCTTGCCTCTCTTGCTGTATTATAAATCCTCTCAGGCTTATCCATGAGGTCATTATTGGTCATAACTTTGGCCAGAAGTTTATGAAAATTACTCTCTTTTTCTCTGCTATGAGCTTTAGCCTTAGCTACAATTAAACCTTTTGTTTATCTTCTAGAAAACTCTGGATTTCCCTCTATAAAACTTTTGAACCATTCATCTCCATCTATCTGGTTTTCATTAAGAAAATTCTGTTGAATCTGCAGCTTCTCGGTATCTGGTACGCTAAATTACATATCGATCGTATATCTGGAGAAAATCCCGCGTCCCAAGCTTCAAACTGTACGCTACCAACTTTTTTTTTCATTTTCTAAATCCAGGATAGGATGTTTTCTCAAAGTTAACATTATTTTGGTTATAGTAGCGTAACGCCTTGGTAATACACTGAAGGGAATCCCAAATCGTCTAGATAATTCATTGATCCCCAATTCTCTTTTGTCAATTCCATCAAAAGCTGACTGTAGCTACTCTATTGTCCAAGAGATTACTCCACCTCGTGCGCTCTCCCTTCTTTTGTATTTCCTAGACATGGCTCACCTACAACAAGCAGGGTAGGTATGTATAAAATATTTAATTGACATGCAAGTATCCCACACACACACACATATTATATATATTACTTAGTAGCAAAATTGTCGTGACGTAATACTTATACATTAAAAGTACGTTAACAGTGCTCTTACAGTATAGAGGGTAGAAGCCGCTATGAGCATCTACCCTTTGAAAACTCGGGGCGACTATCCTTTACACTAAGGATTGATGCCCCTTTATATTTTAAGTAAAATGAATACTAAAAATCAGTGATTGACTGACTAAATGTGTTCTCAAAGAACCAATGAATCAACGCATTTAAGATAGAATGTAATTACTACTTATAATTATATAAAGCAATGGATACTTACGTTTAAAACTTTGAAGCGTTCATTGCATCCGCTGCGAAAGTATTTCAGAGCCACAAGCGAGAAACGTCGACCGCGCCCAACATTTTGGGTGTCACTGATGGCGCTTATTTAAATAACACGTTTACTGTTTTGATTTTAGTTAGTTGTTTTTTTTAGAAATGAGGCGTCTATCCCAGTGCGGAATCAATCCTGGACTTAACCTAAATGAAAATCACACGATTAAACTATCTCCACATGATAGCGTCGACACTGAAGAACTTTATGCCATATTACGAGTACTTATCATCGCTAGAAGATGTCAATATAAGATAGCAATAATAGCGGACTCTATGAGCTCCATCCACAGCATTCAACAACTTTTTCCCAAACATCCACTAGGTCTCCTCGTTAAAACTCAACTACACCTTCCATCAATCCAAGGCAGACGTCCAAATTATTTGGGACCCATCGCACACCAACATCTCAGGAAATGAAAAAGCAATGTGCTAAAGAAGCAGCACATAACAACGAAGCAGCAATTGTTCGCGAAGCGATAGCTAATGACTATGAAGCGATAATTAAAACAAAAGTTCAGTGCTAATGGCAAAGTGACTGGAACAGATCGCAGACAATACAAATCATGCGTTAAACCATGGAAAAGCAGTTTCAAAAGTCAAATAAAAAGCGATCGCCTAAGGATGGGGCAAAAGTGAAACACTCCTACCTATTTAATCGAGAAAATTCACCGATATGTAAAATTTGTAATGCGAATCTAAATGTACAACATTTATTGTTAAACTGTCAGAAGTACAGAAAAAAAATTCCTTGGCATAAGGTATGAAATAAATGAGATGACATTATCTATCAAGAAAAGAGGCTTTAGTCCGCTTAATTATAGTTTAAAAAAATTCTATAGGACTGGATAAAGAGATTCATTATCATTATCATATATTTTTTCGGTGGTCACGATTAATTATTATTTCTATTCCTCTTCGCCCCAAGTTATTATTACCCAAAATACCGATACGTTTGGTGCAGACTGATACATCCGAGAATGTCTCCGGCTAGACTCTTACCACTGTTATTTGTATTATTTGTACTCAATGCGTGGAATTCACAAAAATTTAATCAATGGAAAGACGGTGAAACTACTATTGGATTTGGACATCTTACATAATGGTTTTTAAGGTTAGAAAACGAGTAAAATTAAAAACACTTTTACTTTATTAATTAAGTTTGAATCAAGGTGAGTTATTGATTCCAGGTGGAAAACTTTAAATTAAATATATAGTTTGTGTGTTATAAAAACTGAAGAGTGCATAGCAGAAACTGGAGAAAAGAAAAACAAAGTAAAGGCTTTCAACACATCCATAAGTATTATTTATGATTTTCGTCCATTAAATTAAAAATAAAATTGAATAAGATACAATATTGCACCATGAACTACTAGTCACGTAAAAATATTATCTAGAATTTACATTGCATGAATACATTAAACGATTTACTAGAATACGTCTCTTGATTTGCTCATCTTCTGTTAAATTTAGAATTTTTATCAAAATCCGCACTGAAGTGAAATCCCCTAGTGCTGGGAAATGCAATTTCGTGCGAGTATTCAAGACATTATTGATCTACTTTTCCACAGGTATTACAGGGCTGGAACTAAATAATGTAATAGCAAATATACCAATATGTTTATTATATAACTGAGACACTTACGTCTTTTTAATAAATATGAATAATTCAAACTCAATACTATCGAACGTAGTTATAATTTTCTGCAGGTTATACTTCTTCCAAGTAAAATAAATTCAATACAATCGGGACGATATACAAGATATACTAATAATGGAATAAATTTCGTTAATGATGTGATAAGAAGAAATGAAGTAATATAACTCGAAATATAAATTCATGGCAAACACTGTATTATACAGATGGTCGAGTTGACTGAGACCATATAGGCTAATATTCATATTTTGTATGTGATTCTCATTCATTATCAGGCTTTTAATTTAATCTGCTATATCTTACAAGTTGTTTAGTATAGGATACATCAACATTAATGAAGTGTACGAATGGGACATTTGCAGAAACACAGAAGAAGATCTCTCATTCTAGAGATAGATGATGGTGATAGAAATCTAATAGGAGTTAACCAGTTACACCTCGTTACTAAGATTGAAATAAATAGTTGTATGTTTTCGATAAGGGAAGATAATGAACTCTATTTTGGAAATTACAATTTCATATACAAAGCTAAACAACAGAAGTTTAAACAAAACTAAATAAATAAAAAAAATTACTAGTGGTAATTTATATAAATTAGTAGGTATGTTTAGTACAGAAAATAAGTCCAAATGCACTTTTAATTTTATTAAATTCGTTATGGTTTAATAAAAAAGACATACTTATGTTTTAAAACGTCGTACGCCATTTTTATAACACTTTCAAAAAATAATAAAAGTTAAACGTGAAGTATCGTGGTTCGCTGGGACGAACTTTTTTCTTTTTTCGTAGTTCTTTTTCAAAAATTTTGTCTGAAAAAATTAAATTCAAAATAAGACATGGTTATTTGTTTCAAAAATGTATTTATTAAAACAAAAGTTCAGACAAATGAGTGTCAATTTTAAGAACGGAAAATCTAGTAGATAGCCTTCCAATTAATGTTATTTTCATTCTCGACAATTTGTAATTTTGGAGCGAATAACTATTTTTGAAGCTATTAGATTTGTAATTTTAGTGTAGTTGAGAATAATTTCTTGTTAGTGTTTTTTAATGAAACTCAAGGTCTCTAGTTAATTCCACAATATAATACAAGTTATTGAAAATTCTAAAAAATTGACAATTGTTTCGATAAATCAATATCATCGTCAGAATGACAGAAGTTACATTTCATTTTATGCCTACCTGATGTTTAGCAGTTATATTTGGCTAGACCAAGAAGTAACCTAAGTTGTGATTGGCTTAATATATGTTTATAGAAATAAGAAGAATATGTGATATTACAAATATTGAAGCTTAGATATTATTAGCCCTATGGTGATATCCTGGATATCATTTTTCCAATTAAGATCAGTATAACTGTGCAATGATATAGAAAACCAGGAAAACTATATCTGCTGATCTTTACAATTATCACTTAAGAAGACAGTTTATTAGTGGAGAATTCCCTAGATTTAACTGTTCATTGACAACTTCATATTGTGGGTTTCTTAAATGTCTTCTAATTTCCAGTTCTTCAAGGAAATCCAGTTCTTGTTTCTTTTCACAAATATGCAGTACTTCTAGTTTTGTATTAGGTGTCAATGAATGATTGGTGTCAAGTAGATGTTTTGCGTAGTGGGATTTATCTGGTTGTTTTAATCTGTATGCTCGTAAGTGCTCACTGTATCGTATTTCAAAATTCCTAAGGGTCTGACCCAAATAGACAGCTTTACATTCTGGACATTTGAGTTTATATATACCTGACTTCTTGAATAGTGGTATTTTTGTTTTTACATTAAACAATTTTGTACTAACGTTACTTTCTGTTTTAAAAGAAATTGTTGTATTCGTTGCTGAAGATATTATCTTTGAAATATTATTAGAAATATTTCCTGCATATGTGATGGTTTTATAAGTTTTAATTTCATCAGCTTGTTTAGGATATATTAGTTGCAATGCCACTTTTTCCTCTTTTTTACTAATTAGCTTATTTATCATATCTAATGGATAACCGTTAGATGTTGCTATTTGTCGAATTGTATTAATCTCTCTATCAAAATTACATTTGTTCATAGGAACTGAAAAAGCTCTATGTATCATTGAATTATATGCTGCTAGTCTGTGTGACACAGGGTGGTTAGAATTGAATGGAATTGTTACATCAGTTTGTGTTGGTTTTCGGTAAATTGAATAATCAAGTACATTATTAACTCTTTGAATTTTTAAATCAAGAAAATTGATTGAGCTATTTTTTTCAATTTCTAATGTAAATTTAATTTTCGGCTGTAAATTATTGATGTGGTTGAAAAATACATCTAATTGTCGTTCACTACCCATAAAACAAGCTAATATGTCATCTACATATCTATACCAAAATAAAATATTTTTCGAAATATTACTTTCAAAGATCTTTCTTTCTAAATTGTCCATAAAAATGTTTGCTAAAATAGGTGATATAGGGCTTCCCATTGGTAAACCTTCATTTTGAATATATATCTTATTGTCAAAAGTGAAATAATTCTGATTAATACATACATCAAAGTATATCTGATATTATTCCTGGATTAATATTTTTATCTTCTAGTGATTTTCTTACAAGTATTAGACATTCTTTAGGAGGAATTTTAGTAAACATGTTAGTTACATCGAACGATATGAGTTTATAATTATCTTGTAAGTGGATTGCTTTCAACTTTTTGATTAGTTCTATTGAATTTCTAATTGAGTACTGAGATTCATATCCGTAAGTATTGAGTATATTGTTGAGCTTCTTTGCCAATATATTATTAGGAGCATTAACATAAGAGACTACAGGTCTAATTGGTTTCGTTATTTTATGTAATTTAACTGTTCCATATAATTGTGGACAATGAGGATTCTTATGTATGATAGACCTCTTTTCGTAATCATTTAAAAGATAATTTGAATTATTAACAATATCCCTGAAAGCGGGGGTTTATTCGAACATTTGATTTTAGTTCATTGAAGAAGTTTTTTTTATTTATTACCTATCAGAAAATTACATTTATTTAAAAATAATAGGTATTTTCATTAGAAATCGATTTTATTTAAGTTTATTATCGAAAGTGTTTTTTAATTTGTACTGTGTGTATTAACACAAAGAATTCGTTTCTCATTTGAAAACAAACCTAAAAACAGTGGAAACCATTTTTATTGATACAAAAATGCAATATAAATGTTCGCCTGACGTTGCAAAATCTCAAAAAAGTAAACGTTTTAACCGCTTTCAAACTGAAAACTAGAACAATTTCCAGCATTACATTAACATGTTCAATGTTTAACAAATATATCAGATTAATTATCTTGAAATGTTACAACCTCTCGAATTATCATAATTAAAAGCTTCTTATAACTTGTTCTCGTCTTAGACTCGTGCTTAACAATTAATATAAATGTCCAATCGAAAGCCTGCAACGTATGAGTTTACTTCAAATCGTTCGTGAATAATTCTTTCACTGTTTCTGATATCCTTTTAATATCTACGATGAATTTACACCCGTCTCGTAACACATTGTCGTCGCTTACAGACATGTACTTTGACACGTTTTCCACTTTTGCTTGGTTATAGTGGATCTTTTAGAATTACTTGAAAATAAAAATTCAAAAAAATTTAATTACAGTTATAATAACCTATAACAAAATTGATCATACCATCATAGGATTCATTGTAACTTAACAGCGTTGTTAAATGTCTTTATAATGTTTTTTTTTGAAGTTGAATCATTTTTTGGAAGATATTTACAATGATTTATTATTTATATTTAATTTACAACTATACCATCATTCTCATTTAATTAGGTAAGTATTTTATATATATATATATATATATATATATATATATATATATATTATCTTATTATTATATTGTGACCATAACTATCAATTTTTAATTTTAGTCTTCGATAATGATATTCGAAAGCTCGGATGATAAATATTAAAAATAGTACATATTGGTATTCCTTGCCAAATACCGACAAAAAATAATCTTTTATATATATATATATATATATATATATATATATATATATTATATACTATATTCTTTTATAGTTGCCCCACGTTTGGGTGACAAATTATTATATATCTGATGTTTTAATAATTATAATTGAATGGATGTATGATATATAACAATATAAAATATTAACTGTGGACGTGTTCACAATTTGTGATTGTAGCTACACTATTGTGAATACACCTTTACCACTGAATATAACAGATTTGAATTTTGACAGCAGTTGTCAAATTAATATGCCCGGCTCAGATGAATATTAAATTTTGTACTTTGAAAGATAAATCAATACACAATCGACTTACTCACTCTTATCTCAGGGATGGATCAAAGATTTTAAATAATAATTCAAATTTATAAATTTCAATGAATTCTCCAAATTAAGTATTACGCTATTCCAAATCTAGAGTAACTGTTTGTTCAATATACTACAAGACACTTAAATTATCTTATGACATATATGATTTTACTGTCACTGGAAATTAACCAAATGTCACTTATTATATCAAATTTTCTATAGCATGAAAATTATCAAACACAATGAGAATAGATATGAAATGAGTACCAAAGGGAGTTGGAATCAAATTTATATAATATATGATCAGATAACAAATTACAAAAAAATTATAACTTTTCAAAATTATCATAAAACGAAAACAAAGATAGAATTTTATATCAACCTTAATATTAAAACAACCTATATTAGGAATCTACTAGCTAAATATTTTTATCAAAAGTTCAAAATGTCTGATTTTATACTTGATGTATATCAATGTCAAATACGCAAATTTCCGTGCAAATTGTCTATTCCAAAATTTTCTTCACCTGACGTTGAATTTTATATGTGTAACGTTACTGTGATTTAGATCAAATCTATTATCATAAGATGCATCTATATTTGAAATATATTTAAGAAAAGGCCTATTAATTCTCGAGAAATCATGTAAATAAACTGGACAGGACTCACCAACTAGGTACTGGTTAACTCGTTCGTATTCTAAAACGGATTTAGAATTCAGCAACACTTTCTAAATTTATAATTTAGAAACCGAAAAACCACTTGCACTTTAACGATGTAATTCTTCTGTGAATTATACACGCACTGGCTTTATAATGCAAGGTTTTTATGATCTGATAATATATTCATATAATTACTATTATATTCTTAAATAAATTTGAGACAACTCTTAGTTAAATGTTGTCTCGTGAGGGTTTCAAATTCAACTGCCTAAACTTTATACGTAAATAAATCTCTTCTCCTTTGGTTACCAAAAATTCCTTTTTTTTTTAAAAAATACAAATTTATGTTTTCCTATAACAAAGAAAGATTTGCATTCTTTTATTATAATTGCAATTTTACTAGCAGAGACATCTGTATTTTGAAACTTCAAATATTTGTTTTTAAAACGTTATAAAATCTATCTATCATTAGGTATATTCGGCATTAATGTCATCCGAAATTGAAATGTCAAATTTTATTTGTATATTGAATCTTTCAAATTGTTGATTATACAGTGTGTATCACTAGTATTACATACAAATATACATATTTTCCCTTATTTTAATGTTTTCTTTAGAATTTAGATAGAGGAGCTGTATTAATAAATATATATATATATATATATATATATATATATATATATGTATATATGTATATATGTATATATAAATATATATAGTGTGACCCATTTAAAATAGAACCGCCCCTGTAAAATACGCATTTTTCAATCAATCTCCAAAAAAAAATTTTGTAATATTGGGGATCAAAAACAAATTTCCATAATTTTAATTTAATTTCCAACTCTATGTTTATTTTTTTTTTTCAAGTTTCACTACACCACTGGATTTGTAGTCGTCAGAAATAAAAACCATCAATATGTCATAATTGGTTCGCAACGAAGTTAGAATAACGTTAATTTTGGAAACAAAGAATTTGACTATAGTTTTTATTTAGATTATAAACTTATTTCAAATCCGGCAACCCTGTTGATACAAAGTAGAACACCAGTGTCCATATATAGTGAAAATCCGAAGTAATTGCTTATGCCTTTCTACAGTTCTAATTCGTGAAATTATGGCAATGTGAACGATTTTTGGGGAAAGTGATTTTGTAATAAAAATCTAGCTACGCCACTGAATTTGTAAATTATATTCCCTTAGAATAATTTAATTAAATATGGGTTATAAGTGGAGTCTAAAATAACTCCAAATTTAAAGTTAATTAAGTTTTGCTAAGTATTTCCATTTTGAGTTATTCTATAGTCACTTATAAACTATCTTCTATTAAATTATTTTGAGGGAATATAATTTAATAATCCAGTGGTGTAGTCAGATTTTAATTACAAAATCGCTTTCCCCACATTACCATATTTTCAGGAGTTATAACTGTAGAACGGAATAAGCTATTGACTAAGTTCACTGGTGTTCTACTTTGTATCAAAGTGTTCCGGATTGGAAATAAATATATAATCTGAAAAAAAATTATAATCAAGTACTTTCTTACCCAAATTAAAGTTATTGTAACTTCATTGCTAACCAATATTTTTTCATGAAATTTTGATGATTTTTATTTTTGACGACTGCAAATTCAGTGGAAACAAAAATTGCCTAATAAACTTTTGCCGTTTTGACAAAGAAAAAAAACATAGAGTGTCTTGGAAATTGAACTAAAGTTATGGAAATTTGTGAAAAGATACAGTTTTTGATCCTTAAAATTACAAAAATTTTTTTCGGAGATTGACTGAAAAATGCGTATTTTATAAGGACGGTTCCATTTCAAATGGGCCACACTATATCATATATATATATATATATATATATATATATATATATATATATATATATATATATAGACGAAAGTAGTTACCCTATATGTATATATATATATATATATATATATATATATATATATAGACGAAAGTAGTTACCCTATATATATATATATATATATACATCATTTATATAAATAAAATAGTTACCAAAAATTAGTAAGTGCATTATTATTTTAAGACAAAATAAGAAAACCACTTAATACAAAATAATGTAGAGAATATGATCACTACAAACATAATTATGTAATTTAATAATCAATAAAATTATAGGTTCTCGACAAATCAAATATGTCGCTGTCGAAACAGCACTGTAAAATTAGGTACAGGGACCATGAATAATTGGCAACTATAATATAATCTGAGTCAGAAAGCCATTATAAATTTCTATTGGGTTTACGGTTAATAGAGGAATCAATGCGATTTGCTGTTTTAGGCAAAGTATGATGAGCTAAACTGACCATGAAATAATCAAAAACTTCATTACACGGTGGAATTGACGTATTGAAACGGCGTCAATCGGATAGGGGTATTATTAGAATAGATCTATTTCCAGATAAACTTGGTATATAGAAAGATTTTGATATTAACACAGAAACATTCTCCTTTTTATTATATATAAACTATTTTTTTTAATTGTTTTGAATTAAGCTAGAAAACAAGAGTGCATATAATTTAATTTGGAACCGATCAACATTTTCTGCTTTTTGACTTCAAATAATTCAAAAAACTTCCAACTTCGTTTACACAAGAAGTGTCAAACGACAGACGTAACGACTTAAAACTTCAGATTTGACAACACCAAAGTTACAAATTTATGGAATACACATTTTTGTTGTTCTTTTTTTGGCAGATTTTAGTATTTAAACACCTCAAACGTTATATTATATAGTCATATCTTAATTATTAATAACAATTTGTTAACGAGATAATTTAAATCAGATTAGTTCATCCATGCGATTTATTATTAGATCAACTAATTTAGGGAGAGCGATATTGCAATTAACTGCTCCCGAACGAGTTTTAACCAATTTCGTTCGACTTAAACACCAGTTTACATGTAATTGAGATTGATAATTAATCAATTAACATCGAAAGTGAAGATTTTTTTAAACCAGATTTTGACCATTTTTGAAAGAGAAAACAATTAATTACCTGGCTATATGTCGCGACGAATACCGAATTACATTTGAAAATAGTTATTTTTGAACTTGTATGAGTGTAAGGGGAAACGCCATCTCTCTGTCTCAACAACAAAAGATTTTTTTACTTATTATAGTTTGTAATATCTTTGTAGTTACTTCATGTTTCTCAATATATTTAACTCACTCAGTGCCTCAATATTACACGGTTTTTACCTGATAATTTGCTACAATCTAGCTCTTCAATATAAACCTGCCAATGACTTAACTCTACTGAGTGCTTGTCTTTATTCAAATAATTATGAGCCTAAATACACTACTGCGAGGTCTACAGTTCTGCCCCCCAGTTGTCGGCGCATTTTAACCTTTCACCTTAACTTGAATAGTGTACAGCTAACGACGTATAATCTTTAGCCACCCTAACGCCACACTGTCCTCAACACAATACCAAATCTTGACTTGGGTGAGAGATCAGCTTGAACCCCGAGTCTTTGTTTCGATTATATTTCTAGATTTCAGTGTATGGCCTCAATCAAAATCAGTTAGTAAATTTCACCCAAAACAAATCTATGACAAAAAAGCCAGATCTTGGCATATGTAGATTATGTAGTGCTAATAGCCAGATCAAAGAAGGAATTGGTGTATTTGAAAGTGAAACAAAAGTGTACGAATTGTCATTAATGAGCATAAGACTAAATATATGGAAATGGAACCTTAATCGAGCACTCATCAAACCATAGAAATCGAAACCGAGCAAGGCACAGCATTGAGAAGGTTGAAGAAGTTGAATATCCGGGGTGACTGTAACGATTCAAGGCGACTAGGTGATGGAAGTGGACGAGAGGTTATCGAAAGGAAGTCGAGCAATGGGAGCAACGTAGAAAATATGGAAATCGAAAGACATATTAAGAGTTGCCAAGCTTAGTCTATACAGGACGGGAATCCAGCTTATTGTATTGTATGGATACGAGTGTTAAATATTTATTAGAAAGGAAGAAGACAAAATTAACTGATGGGAAAGAAGAGTGCTTAGAAAAATTAGTAACAATACTTGACGTAAGATGGGCCAAAAATGTACTAAAGAGAGGACGAGGAGGAGAGGTAGACCTAGAAGAAAGTGGATTCAAGATTGCGAGGTGGATCTACGATGTATCGAAGTGATGAACTGGCGAGAAACCGCTACTGACATAAAAAAATGGAGAAATTTATTAAAATGGTATGCAGCCATGGGTCTCTAGCACCTGAAAAGCTGATGTATATATGTATATAATCGATCATTGGAATTGTCATTCCAACAAGTAGCTTGTATTGTGCTCTTCTGCTTTTTTAAATGATCTTAAAATATTTGGCATTCTAGGCACAATTCTGTCAACAGGGAACGTATTTATTCACGATTGGCTCATTTACGGGGGTTAGAATTTGGAAACTTAGATCACTGATGGACAGAGTAATGAACAATTGCCTGGAATTTTTTGTGCCTGAAGGAAATATGTGCTATGACGAATGTATGGTGAAATATTTTTGAAATCAGGGATGCAGATAATATATATGTGGCAAACCCATACGCTTTGGTAATAAAATCTGGTGCCTCAACACTCCCTCTGGATACTTAGTAAATTTTTAAATGTACCAGGGGAACAACACAAGATGTTCTCTTGAATATGAAAAGAAGTTTGGGAAATCGGCCGCCCCTTTAGTAACAATGCTGGATGAACTGAAGGAAGCAAAAGGTTTTCATCCATACACGTTATTTTTCGACAGTCTCTTCACGGGATTGTCACTTCTAAAATACCTTCAGGACAAAGGCATGCAAGGAACAGGCACTCTACGTGAAAATCGCATTCCAAAATTCTGTCCTATTATAACCAAAAAGGCAAACAGCCGCGAGGTGCCTCCACATTAGTGCTGGCAAAAAGAGGATAAATGTAAAACCGGTTCCGTAAAAAACCGGTTTCAGAAAAATCCGGTTAATTGAATAGTGATTAAAATCGAATACTCTTCTTTATGTTATATTTTAATAAAATAAATACCAGTGTTTGTATTAACTTATTATTTTTGAAACCATTAACTTTTGTAATTTTAAAATATCCGAATAATTTCTTAAATTTCTCTGCTTTAAACGTAATTCGAAAAAACGGTTAACTGAATAACCGGTAATCCTAATAATCAGTCATCCGAATAACGTTGAAAGCAGAATATCTGAAAATTTAAGAAATTATTGGGATATTGTGAAATTAAAAAAGTTAATGGTTTCAAAAATAACAAGTTAATACAAACAACTGGTATGTATTTTATTAAAATATAGTATTAAGAAAAATATTAAGAACCAAAACTAATTTGAATTATTATTATAAATATTAATTGCAACATTTGAATTCTCATTACTGTAAACCGTTAATGTAAGTACATGTTGTTGCTTAGCATTATATTGGGTTTCGGAAGTTGACAAAGTTCCCGGATTTTCTGTATGGGATAACATGTTTGCAATTTTACTTGACCAAGTAACGAGTTCTCCGCGTATCCTTCAGCTACGACGCTGGATTTCCATCCTCCTAATTTTTTAACTGTAGGATGTCTCCACCTGTATTTGCTGGAAATGTAGCTGAATACGTCTAAAACAATGTCCCGTAAACCCGAGAGCATTGCCTAATTTTAGAAAAACCTCTATTTTTTTGGGAAACCCTCCATTAGCATTGTGGCCATAAGGCTGATTTGTAATCTTGCCATTCCTTATTTGTAAAAAACCATGGGTGCCAATGATCTTGTGAAATCACAGTATTGCTTCATTATTTTTATCCATTCCGATTTTGTAATTGCTAACGTTCGGGTTTTTGTTACAATAACTATCATTACGTTCTTTTCTAAAATTTCCAGTTCACCCATTTTCATATTTAGGAGTTCATCGCATCTGCAGGCGTCAGATATGCCAATAATTAAAGCAACCTTAAAGTAGAATATACCATTAAACACATAATTGACATGAATTAAATAGTAAAAATATTACCTTTTGAACAAGCTATTCCTCTGGAGCCATATTTAAGAAGGTACTGATGTTTTCTTGTGAGAGAACATTGGATTTTTAGGTTTATATCCAGCATTCTACCATTTCAAAAATGCTCGCAATTTGGTATACTGGCTAATGTCAATATTTTGCTTGATATTAAGTACAGTTCGCAGCATTGAATATCCAGACCATAATGTTGAAGCTTTACTTTCTGTACTCATTTCAATATAATATGGCAGGCAGTATTGTTTCTGAAATATGCTGCACACCCTTAATTGCGCACCATTTAATGTAAGACGAAAACTTTCTCTCGTACCTCTCTTTTCTTTTCTCCGGAATTATTCTGTCAATCGCAGTGTCCGCAGCTTCTTGGACTTCCGAAGCAGTATAGGTTAATTCAAAATCAGACATTATGTACTTGTTTAAGCAAAAAAATTGAAATTTCGTAACGGAGAAAATATTTTTTGACTTAGTTATCAAAACCAATAAACTAGTAATATTGCATAGCAACAGTTTCATGAATTTCTTTGTCGAAAAAAATATTAAATTCTTATAACAAATTTTCTTGAAATTAATGTTTTTAAAAGCTTGTAACTAAGCAATTGTGAATAAAATAGTGTACATACCACGCGGGAAGAATTCCAGCCACAGCTTTTAGAGGCCCTCGGCGGTACGCGCCTCGGGCCTCTAACAGAACCTGGGCTATAATGATCCACTTCCCAGGTGGGTTTGTAATATACTATTACCTACTTCATTTTATATAACATAACTCGCAAAAATATGTTATGATAACCATAATAATACAGAAAATAGTTTATTACTTTAGAAATAATCATGTGATAAGGATACAAATAAACGTAAAATTAAGTGATAAATGTATGTGGGAAATAAAATAAGTAAGTAAAATATTCTGGATAGAAAGACCGTATCGCAGTGGCGAAACTATGGGGGGATGAGGGGGATAGAACCCTTCCAGAACCCTAAATATAAAAAAATGCCTAAAACATAATCACAGCAAGCATACTTGTTTGAAATGTTCTAGAAGTTAGGAACTGTAGGCAACAATGGCCGTTCATCCCTAACCCTCTCCCCCCCCCAGAACTTCATCCTAGTTACGCCACTACTGTATCATGTCACAATCAACCATTTCTTATACAAATAAAAATAAGTCGGATATTAGGTAAGTTATTTAGAACACATGTGTGCACAAAGAAAATGAGATTATTTATATATGGTTATTATGGTTATGTATGATATAAAGGTAAACACATTAACTTAAATATGTCATTCAAAATTATATCGTTTACACGTTTACAACAGATCAGTGTTGAGAATATGTATTGTATTTTTTACATTGGAAAATAATCTCTTGTGAACGAGTAGTTCTTAGACAAGATAATATTTTATAAAAATGTTGCTCTTTAATATAACCAATCTTTAGATATTTCGTTTTACTATATAAATATATATATATATATATATATATATATATATATATATATATATATTTATATATTTATATATATATATATATATATAAATTCATTTAATTTCTTCAACCATTTGTTTATAATATTGAAAGGTTTATTTTCTTGGGTTCGTAGGTTGTTTGAAATAATTAAAAAACGATTATATACATATATATATATATATATATATATATATATATATATATATATACTCCCAAGTTATACAGGCAACATCAACAATCGACAATTTGACAAAATAATTAAAAGATAAAGAACTGCTTCGAATGGTAGTATACGAACTTCAAGCGAAATACCTATGATGCAATTCAAAAACGAACAAAAAATTGTTCAAAATTATTTCCTGTAGAAACCACGCAAGCTGCAGGCCGCTTGAATCATAGCTGGTGTAATGCTACGACATGCTTCATGAATGCGTTTTTTAAGATCATCTAAACCCATAGATTAGGATAAACCAAGTCTTTAAGATAATCCCACAAAAAATAGTCCAGTGGTTTTAGATCTGGCGAGCGACGAGGCTAAACTAAAGATCCATAAGTACCAATCCACCCGTTGGGAAAAATTTCATCGAGATGCTGCTCAACAATACCTGCATTATGAGGTGACGCACCGTCCTGTTGCCAGAGCTTTGTATTCCGTTGTGTCAAAAGATTGTCCTTCATATGGTAACGCAATGCGTGTACAAGAAAATGTGTAACCTTTCTCCAGTCAACGTTCCCTCATAAAAGTACAGCCCAATTAAATGACCATTGAATAACCCACACCACACATTTGTACTCCAAACGGTTTGGAAATGAGTTTAATGAACCCAGTGTGGATTTCCGTTTGACCAATAATGGGCATTATGTGTATTCACTACACCATTGTTATGGAAGTGGCTTTCATCACTCCAAAATATTTTATCTAAATCCAAGAGATTATTGGCAATCATAACATCAATTAGAAAAATAAAGTCCAATCTTCGTTCGAAATCAGTAGGCATGAGTCCTTGAACTAAATTAAATTTAAAAGGTGATATTTGCGTGTCTTCATAATCCTCCGTACAGTGCTTTGCTTATTCCAATTTCTTCAGCTATAATTCTAAGGGAAGTTTGGGGGTTAATACCAACATATGGAAGTACGTTAATAAAATTATCATCATTTATCACGGGATTTCGTTGTGCATGGTTTTTGTTTGGGAATGAAATTTTGCGCAACTTCCATTCTAATCTAGGAAACATGTGTGCTACCTGGCGACGTTGAAGAAAATGGGACGCTTCTCCAGCATTTTTCTTAAGGCAGGATTTCCTAACAGCGTCGGAACGCATACATTCGACGCATGCGATGGACACGACGTACTGGTCCAATGCAAATCATATACAACTGATTTCCTATGCAACCGTCTGACGCTTGACCGTGCGGCAATCGAATGCGTTTTTCGCATGACTGGTCTCGGGAGGAGTTTACACGCAGAGGCTTGCGTGAAAAGTATACGGAATGTGTATGTGTTACAATTTTTACATTAAGAGGATGACCAACTTATAGAGTTCATTGCTGAACATCCTGCTATTTGCCGAACCCTTAGTTTCCTTTTTTAAATAGTTCTTTTCTCTGTTGCAAACATGAAGAAATACTATTGCTTCTCCATTTTCCTCTTCTTCTAACAGTAATAATTTGACAGAATCTGCATGACAACTAATAATTTTTCGTTCAAAAGATTATTTTAAACGTTGATAGGAAAACAAAGCCTGGTTCGTTTGCCGCACACGTCAGACTCATGCGTTTCGTCGCTGTTAGAAAAATCCTACCTTTACATTTACTATAAGGATAAGTGTACGTACACATAGGACGCGATTAAGCGATGAGCGATGCTATGCGATGCGGCGAGACTAATACAAACCTTTAAAATTAATAGCAGGCGTTCAAATTAAGCGCTTGTTGCCGTGTTATGACGCGATGCGATGCTATCCGCTCTCGTGCGATTGTTTATATTTCAAACGTGTTTGATTTTACTCGCTCGTGTTGCCAGTCATCGCCCGTGTTCCTACCGTGATGGACGTATAAAAATTTATAAACGCAGTCCGAGTATGCCACCTTTATGGGATCAGCAAAACAAAAGCTGTCGAGATCGGGACAAAGTGGAGAAATTATGGCAGGAGATAGCTTCAGAACTAAATGTTTTAAGTAAGTTAACATTGTAGCAGCATACCAACAGTTTATTTTATACTTTCATAAGGCAACACTTTTTAAATTCTACAAATTAACATTACATATGTTATATTGATTACATTAGTGATTCACTAAATATAATGTTAAAATATTTCTTAATTCGTATGTTTGTGTTGACGCTCTGTTGTTTACACGTGAGGCGTGCTGACTGAGCATGTCACTGCATGTTTGTTCGTGATTGTTAATGTAATAATCATGGATTCTTTCTCGACATATTAGAATATTATGTAGTAAACATATGCATTTGATGGTAGTTTCTGCTACGAAAGGATATGTCTCAATTGCTTTTGTTAATATTCTCTATCTAGCAACTATGATACCAAATGCACATTCCTGACGGAAACGGAAATTGTACGTCTGAATCTGGTAATGTTGTTGGCTTGGGTAAACTAAACTTTCCATTTTTTAACAAAGCGTAGGTTTGTGACGTCTAAAAGGTTCCTCTATCACTTTGTTTTCCGTATGCATCTACTTCTATGGTAATAAATTTGTAGTCGGCATCTGCCACAGCTTGTAGGACGATGGAAAAATATTGCTTGTGATTGTAATACATTGTACCAGAATTCGCTAGAGATTTTATTCGAACATGTTTTCCATCGATTGAGCCGACACAATGAGGCAAATTCCATTTATTCCAATATTCAGAAGTGGAACGACTTAAAAAGTCTTCTGTAGCGGTCGGCAAATATGTAGCAACGAAACCTTGCCATATTGCTTCGCATGTTTGTTCAACTATGTTTGCCACAGTTGAAACGCCAAGACGAAATGAAAATGCTGGGCTTCTCTAAGAGGCACCGGTAGCCAAAAACCTGGAAAAAGGAAAGTCAATAATATAAAAACAATTTGACTTGTTGCAAACATATTATCTCATACTTTTTCTTTATTTTTTGTAGGAGAAGCTGCTAATAAAATATGGAAATCTTTAAGGTATGTCTTTAGAAATGAACTCAAGAAGTTACCGAAACCTAAGTCGGGTGACGAAACTCCTTCAAACTTTAATCGAAGTGGACGTACTTTAAAGATTTATGGTTCCTCAAGGATCAAATGACTCCTAGTCAGTTGACTGGTAACCTACCCACTGACGATACATCAAGGCAAATAATCGAAGATGAATCCAGTGATTATTTATTACTCAATGAACTCGTCGATGAAGCACCTGTTACTCAGGATGAATTAACAGAATTATAAAACCAATTACTCATCGGCGACAAGCACATTAATGCGAGTACTAGACCAAATGAAACTATATGTCGAGAAGAAACCTCTGCACCACCAACAAAACGTCCAAGGGAAACAGCTAAACGAAAAGAAGACTTGGACATCGACACAATCTCAGGATGACGACTATCACTTTCTTATGAGTTTCTATAAGCCACTCCAAAATATGAGTTTTGATAGGAAGACGTGGTTTCGTCTCAAGATGCAGGAACTGCTTTACCATGATACGATCAACGAGCAACATGCCCAAAACACCAATTCTGCCACTTATTTCTTAGACACAAATTGCTCTGCTCATCAGCTTCAGACGGGACAAACGTTTGTGAAAACACCATTGATTTCACCCACTTATTCTACAGACACAAATAGCTCTTTCACAAATTTATAAAACTTCACTACCACGAAAAATGGCAAATTTTTCACGTTTGTATTTCTCAGAATTCGTTTTTGAACGTTTATGTTTTTGTAAATTGTAACTTTTCATAATAAAATAATTAAATAGAACCATTTTTATCTCTCCTCAACGTTACGGCAAGGTGTTCTTCAACGCTGATTGGAACCCTCCAGATTGTCGTCACTTTCTCTACTAATGGTGTTATACCATTTTTAATATGTATCAATGTTTCCAAAGACATTCGGAAATATTCTTGAAATTTTACTCGATATATGGTTAATTTGTGAAATTCTCCGAAGGTTAATCGGTGACGATAAATTTCATGTACCCATTTCCTTATTTTACGTCTCATTTTTTGTAAAAATACGTATCTTAAAACTGAATTTTCTGATAAAATTAATCCCATTGTAAGTGACACAGGCAGCGGTTGGAAAACAACTAAGCTTTTGATTATCGCTTTTTATTAAAACACAACCAAAATATAGCAAGCAATCAAAAGCATAGTATGGCATAGCATCGTATCGCATAGCATCGCTTAATCGCGTCCTATATGTACGTACACTAAGGTCAGACGAGCGTTTATTTCACGGGCGTCGTAACGCACATATTTTCTAACGCACGTTATTAGTGGTTGTCACACGAACATTGCGTTTTTACAAACATTTTCAATAAAATTAATGTACACATCAAACACGATGAACCCTGTTCAAGTGTGTAGATTTTCTTATTTTGTATTTAAAACACCTACATAATAAGCCCAGTTGGATTAAATTTCGTTAATTTGTTTACTTGTAATAAACAAAAAACCGCCAATTTCAGCCATTTTTCGTATGTTACATAATTCAGTTATTTTTGCTTCTAAATAATCGTAGTGCAACTTTTGATGAAGGTCTTTGTGTACTTCATAAGTGTTATTACTTTTGGCTTGAAATATTATTAACTTTTTGTTCAGTTCTATCTGTTGTGTAAAAAGCTGTTTTACAAAAATCTAATTTCCCCAGCCTACAAGCGTCGTACAGACTTCTTTAACGTCTCATTTTACTCGTAAAGGGTTGTAGTGTAACGTAGAATAAAGGAAATTTTGATTTTCAACTGTAAGTTGCTTAAAAATGACGTTAAAAATGAAGTACTTTAAACAATTAATTTTGAGCAATAAATTTTTTTTAAATTGAATACACAAATTGATTAGTTGATTGCTATGATTTTTCTGCAAATTTACAGCCCTTATTTATTGCTCTACGATGCTCTGAAGCGAGGATATTTTTTTTCGCAAAATCATTGCGGCTTTGTTTATTAATATTATGAGCTCAAATTTACAGGTAGTCTACAGTAAGAGTTGAACTACAGTGTCATATATTTGCGCAAAGATAAATGTCAATATTTCAGTGAAGGTATTGAAAAAGCGGCAGCGTGGATTTAACGCCGCTGCGGAGAAAGGGGGGGGGAGGGGCGCGCTACAGCCGCGCGGCTGACACTGATCACGCGTCTTATATTTAGAAATGTAGAAAAAATTCTTCTTATCTCAAGAACTAATGATCAAATCATGATGATTTTTTTTTGATTTGGGGTAGCATGAAAAAATAATAACAGCTAGCGGACTAGATTTTCAAATTACAAATTATTTTAGTGGGAAGTTTTACATAATGCATTACTTTGATTGTTTAAAGAACTTCATTTTTAACGTCATTTTTAAACAACTTACAATTGAAAAATAAAAATTTCCTTCATTGTACGTTATACTACAATCCTTAACGAGTAAAATGAGATGTTAAAGAAGTCTGTACGACGCTTGTAGGCTGGGGAAATTAGATTTTTCTAAAACAGCTTTTTACACAACAAATAGAATTGAACAAAAAGTTATTAAATATTTCAAGCCAAAATTTTTACCACTTATTAAGTACACAAATACCTTCATTAAAAGTTGCACTACGATTATTTAGAAGCAAAAATAACTGAATTATGTAACATACAAAAATGGTTGAAATTGGCGGTTTTTTGTTTATTACAAGTAAACAAATTAACGAAATTCAATACAACTGGGCTTATTATGTAGGTGTTTTGAATACCTATAAGTTGATATTCTTGTAAATTTTCGGTAGCAACAACGGTTCAAAAGTTATATGCGAAAAACCGATTTTTGTACTTTCTCTCATTACTTAAACAATGAATGAGACCGAACTCGTGGCCACATTCATATAATATAATATCCTCGCACCCTCCCCAAGAACTTTCTGCAGGAAAAATGCTTCTTAACGTTTTTTGTTGTAAAAAGTCTAATCCGACTGAACTAAATGCCTTGTATATAAATTCGGAACAGGCAGATTTAAATATGTTGCTATTTTCTTCACTATATCGCCAAATTTATTAATACCAACGTTTTGAATTGTGCATTTTCCATTTAAATAGTTAACGAAAAAAGATGTGGTGGGGCAGATTTCAGGCCGTAGATTCATAAATTTTTTACTAATTTCGTAGTATTCAAATGCACAGCATCTTTGATTGAAAAATTATGGGTTTCTATTGATTTAAAAATCTGTATCGTGATGAAAAATCTGTATTGTAATGGGTATCATTATGATACGAATTATGGGCATATACGTACATTGTTATAACACGGGTGTAGAAAAAGTAATTTTATGGCGTTGAAAGGGTCTCGTGTGTTTGCGTCTATTGATACAAATGGCAGGCTAAAACGTACGCACACGTTTTAACATGCGTCTTGTATAATACAGACGTTCAGCATTGTACGTACGTTCGAAACGTACGTTTAATCGTGTGACTAGTCGTATTGAAAGTATAGTAATGCTTCAACGTGCAAAATAAACGCTCGTATGACCCTAGCCCAAACCAGCAGCATGTCAACGTATTCGTCTGAATTGAATGTAAATATAACAAGATTAATTATTTTTTTAAACTTGTGGATAGTGGATACAAAAAACAATTAATTCTACGATATATTATATTAGGTACCGTTTGCAAATGATTGATGTTCTACACTATAAAATAGAGGTTTAATGTGAGTGGGATAGTAAGTAATGCTTTCCACTGCGACCCCGATGTGTCTAATGTGGCTCACATCTTGCTGGAATTCGCTATACAGTTCACACCTTTTGATAAAGGAAATGGTCGTACTATGCAAGACTTCTTTAAAATCCGTGGGCTCCAGTCAGGTAAAGCCGAAGGTCTGGAATCTGAGTTTGTCCAGTGCGGAGCAAGTACAGAGAATGTGCTCTGCAGTTTCATCTTCCACGTAACAGAAGCGACAGTCTGGTTTTTGTTGTAGTCCCATTCTACTCAAGTGTGTTCCTAGATGACAGTGTCCTGTCAGAAGACGTACATCAGGTCTACGCCATTCAAGGACGTATTGGGAGGCTTTCTTCGAGCAGTTTACGATAATCGCCTTCGAGTGTGTGAGCCTCGGTATGTCTCTCCAGAGCCTAAGCGTTTCACGCTTGACCCTATCTGAGTTGCAGATTTTGGTGGTGCTTATTGCAATGCCAACAACGGGTTCTGGTCCAATGAAGGTAGAGTCCATTCATTTTTGGCGAGCGCGTCGGCCTCTTCATTGCCTTCCATGCCGCTGTGCCCAGGGACCCAGATCAAAGTTACTTTGTTCCGCTTACACAGGTGGTCAAGTATCAGAATACAGTTTCAAACTAGCTTAAAATTCACTCGATTGGAGCTCAGTGCTTTTAGAGCCGCCTGGCCATCTGATATGATTTTGATAAAACTGTTACTCTGCTCTCTGGCGGCCATCTCTGTAGCTATCATCTCTACTTGGAAGATAGTGGTGAACTTGTCAAGATTAGGGTTAATTTCATAAACTCTCACTTCTACGCCCTTCTCGGTTTTGGTGCCGTCCGTAAACAGCACGTAGTGTGAGGGCGAAAAGACGTTGTCACTCCTACGCTAATCATCTCTCTCGGGAAAGAGGATGTTATAGGCTTTCACTATGTACAGCTGGAGAGCTACCGAGTCTGGGATCATTTCGAGGATGTGGTGATTACTAATTTCACTCAGCAAACCCGTGTGATCTCTTTTGTTTGTCTGTTTTGTCCCATACCCATCTGAGGCTCCAGATGGATAGTATGGCTTTGTTGATTTTGTTTCCCAGATGGGAGTTGAAGGTCAATTTTTTATCCAGGATAATACCCAAATATTTGACCTCTTCCTCAAACTGGATTGGCACTCCAGATACTAAACCCTATCTATACAACTAAAGTCGAAAGCATCGTTATTTGATGTTCAGTCGTACTATCGAACGCATCGAATGGGTTAAATACATAATCTTGTTTCGAAATTCTCGGGTAATGCGTATATTTATTAGCTTTGTTAGTTGTTGCTGTTGTCAGTATTGCTTAGTATAAATTATATATATATATATATATATATATATATATATATATATATATATATATATATATATATATAGCAAGATCTGAATAATTGAATAATGTGGAGAAACGAGAAATATATATCACTTACCGCAAACGCGTGAATAACCTAATTAAAATAATGAAACAAAACTACTACCGAACCGAAATACAAAAAAATGGAAGTAATAAAAAATATATGTGGAACCTAGTTATCAACAAAAATAAAACCAAAAATTATATTAATTTTATAACTAATGAAAAAGACGAAAAAATAACATCCAAATCAGATATGGCAGACGAATTTAACAGTTACTTTGTAACAGAGGGAAAAATCTTGGCACAAAAAATAACCGACTAAACCCCCTCCTCGACGATCTAAAAATTCTGAGACCTTTTATTGGATGCCTGTAACTACGAAAGAGATAAGAAGCTTAATAGTATCTCTGAAAGCAAACAAGGCTCCAGGCATAGACAATCTGCGAGCAGAAATATTTAAAAAATTTAGTGAAGAGTTGACTAAACCTATAGCCGACTTAATAAACTTGATCTTTGCAGAAGGCGTATGTCCCACTATTTTTAAAAAAGCTGTAGTAACCCCAATCTACAAAAAATACAACAAGGCAAAGATGTGCAACTATTGGCCCATATCACTTATTACGACATTGACAAAGCTAATGGAATAAGCTGTGAAAAAAAGAATAACTGAATTCATAGCCAACCACAAATTATTATCACAGCATCAATTTGGCTTTCAAGAAGGACGTTCTACTAATTGAGACATTGCTTTCTTCTGTGTACAGTTCTGTTGATGAAACTAAATCAACCGCAGTTGTATTTCTGGATATGGCGAAGGCGTTTGACAGTGTGAGCCATGAACAGCTGTTGGACGTCCTGGGGGATGCAGGAATACGTGGACTGCCTCATACATTCTTTAAAAGCTATCTAAAAAATAGGACAAAAATAGTAAGGATAAACGATAAGGTCAGTGTGGAAAAAATATATTGTTCGGGGTTCTCCAGGGAATTGTGCTGGGACCAATACTGTTTAATATATATATATATATATATATATATATATATATATATATATATCAATGATTTATTCTCATATAATTCTACAGGTAAAATAATAGAATTCGCGGATGATACTGCTATAATATATACAGACAGTACGTGGGAAGGCCTCAAACAAAAAATAGAAACCGATCTAAGACATTTATTTGATATCTTGAGACACAAAATTTTAACAGTCAACTATTCGAAAACATTTATTGTACCTTTCACTACTTACAAATACAAACTGCCTCCTTATGAAAAAATGACTGTTACTATTAACAACATACATATTGATATTTCTCTGAAATACGAAATAAAGTATCTCGGACTAACAATAGACTCACAACTACGATGGACATCTCACTTACGTGAAGTAGCTAAGACACTGAGATGTTTATTGTACAAATTCAAATATATACCGAGAGTACTGAACTTACAGCATCGTAGAATCATATATCATGCTCTTGTAGAATCACGTCTTGGATATGGCATATTAGGTTGGGGAGGAACTGTGCCTACTCATCTAGAGCAGGTTGAAATTCTGCAAAGAAAATAATGCATTTTAAAGATTTAACCTATAGTACAAACCAACTTTTTAACGAAACTAATATAATGTCCATACGGCATCTATATATTTTTAGCTTAATTGTTTACTTATTTAGAAATCGCTCATACTTGCAATCTCCTGGTCACCATTATCATACTAGAAATAAAACAAAAGATTTTTTCCAAACCAACACAGCGAAAAAAAACAGTAGGAACTAGGTACTTCGAATTCATAGCACCACGTTTGTTTAAGTCTCTTTTAGAAACGTATAAGACTCATATAAGAAGAATAAATTCTATCAGTTTGCTAAAAAAAATATTTAAAAAATATGTAAAATCCCTAGAAAATTAGGATATTAATAAAATCATTGATTGCTAAGATGAAAAGGTATATATGTGTATAAGGAAAGTTGAATTAACATTATGTTAAAGAAAACAAAAGTGGCAATTGAGTGGCGCCATATAGGATCATTGTGCCTATGTCCAACCTCATAGGCCTTAATAGGTTACAGTGATCAAAAAAGGCCACAATAGGTAATTAGCCTCCCCTGTTTATTTACATTTTTGTAAAGAAATGCGTTCTACATTTTCTATCTGTTTTAATTTATTGTAATGTATTTTTTCTCGCTGTTTATACATTGGTTTTATTAGTTATGTAAATCTAATATATTATCTTTTTGGTGATTTGTAATTATTAGTAAATAAACATATATAATAATAATATTTATTATTAATTTTAGGAAAAAAGTTATTCTTCATAAAAAGCTCTGCATTCTCTAAAACCTAAAATACAGTCATCAAATATCAAATTTTGTAGTCGTATACGAGGTTTATAAAAAAATATGAGTTTTACTCAAGAGTAAAGTACCTTTAAATTTGACAATATCAAAAAATGTTACTAAAAAAAGTTGATCAGAATTAAAAATTACGTTTAAATATGTAATTGCATTCATTTACATTTTGGCCTGCTAGATCCTCAGACCTAACCCCCCCCCCTAATTACTTTTTATGGGGTTACCTGAAACAAAAAGTTTTCCAGAAAGCGCCGTTTCAAGATATTGACTACTTGGAGAGGATAATTTTAGAAACATGTCAAGAAATTTCTCCACAAATGATAAGGAATGTATTACGTGATTTTCCAATAGAACCAATAAGTGCATTGAACGAAAGGGTGGATATGTGTAAGCATTAGTTAGTTTTATAACTTAGTGTTTGAATGCATTTTATTATTTGCAAAATAAATGAATATGCACTTATTACTTAATTGCAAAATTATTAGAAAACATCGAAAAACTAAAAATTTATCATGTGTTTTGTAATCACAAGAGATAAATGGTCATTCAAAATAGAAATATTAGTAAAAAATAAAAGAATCTGAAGTTTTAATTTAAATGGATGTACTTGCATATTTCAACGTAGTTTTTAATTCTGATCAACTTTTTTTAAAAACATTTTTCGATAATGTCAAATTTAAAGGTAGTTTACTCTTGAGTAAAACTCATATTTTTTGACAAACCTCGTATATGACTAAAAAATTTGATATTTGATGATTGTATCTTAGGTTTTAGATAATGTAAAACTTTTTATTAAGAATAACTTTTTTTCTAAAATTAATAATAAAAAAGTTTTCCATATAATTCCAACTTAGGGGGACATATTATATATATATATATATATATATATATATATATATATATCAGGAGACAAGATTTTAAGAGTCAATAAAATTTGATGTACACCATGTCAAGCCACAATTAGACTGAGTCTGAGTCTTCTACCCATCACGCCAAAGTAAAAATTGTGGCTAAAGTTTTTTGTAAAAATCATCAAGTCATAGTACCGATTGGGTCATATATAATGAATAACCCTGTATTATTTAAATTTCTAAGCAATGAGAAATATTGCAAAATGTTCATTTTTGCGAATAATTCTTAATTTCTTGAAAAGCTTTTGAACATCAAGAGACTTCAATTTATCTAAAATGTCAAGACATGAAATATTATACTTCAAGGTAGTTATTTATCTTAAAAAGATTGTTACTTGACGAAAATTCAAATTTTCATCCGGTGAAAATAAAATTCTATTAAACGTGTAAGAGAGACGGAAACAGCTTTGCTTTTAGTAAACTTGATGCTGCGATAATGTCAAAAAATGAATAATAGGTTTTCCCTGAAATATGCTTTTAAGTAAAATGTAGAGTGGTAGTATTTGGTTGAAATTCTTCTCATTTTACTGTAGTATTAATGTATTTAACAGGAATATTATTCTTATGAACTATTTTAACCAATTTCTATGTAGTTTATTTGAGTGTTTAATAATAAACCTACTATAAATTTCTCGAAAATATTGTGATGCTACTTATAGATACAAAATTAGCACTGCAGGCAGTGTTAAGTATATTTTTTTCCATTTCTCCTCATCTTTCACATTGCTTTTCCAGTTTAGTGCATATATTATTGTAATTTGTAATACGAATGTCGTTTTACTGTATTATGATATTCTATATCCATTTGGTAAAGTCACTTTATTATCTTCGATACAATATATATTTGTGTGGCTTATTTTTCATAGGAAGGTAATTAAAATTATGTTTCATTTAGTAATAAAATCTTTCAAAAAGTGCAGTATTAAAATATTAATAGAACTGCACTTTTGCTATTTTTATATGTATATTATAAATGTAGAATTTACGCGATGTTATTTGAATAGATCATTAAGTGTGTTACAACCCGTAACTACTATCGTAAACTTACATTAAAGTAACTACTATTGTAGAGTCACGGCGGATCCCATTTTTTAATAAGCTCTAAACATATTCATTGAAATATTTTTATTGTTTCTTGTATTTTGGATCAACTTTTGTGTGTATAAAAAATAGGTAAATAGTAAACTAAAATTATATTTCAAGAAATTTCCGCTCATGGATAATAATTCCCATTTGCGAGTACAGAAATCGAACTTTGCTATCGGCTAAATAGGAAGAAACAGGAATACAAGTATTTACTGTTAGTTTGTCAAACGTTGCTCGTCGCATCAGTTTGACAATAGGTATGATGACAGTACTAAGAAATAAAAAAGTAAATGGTTTTAGGGAATGATATGTGATGAAAGGATTCTGAGAAAAGACCTAGTTTTAATATAAACATTTAGATTAATAAGATTTTCAGGAAAATAAAAGTATAAAATACTGCAATCGGCCATGCTGACCGATACAGCGCATGACGTCTCGCTTCAGTTAATCAGTGATGGTAAACTTTTATAAGAGCCATCCCTACCAACACAAAAAAATTCTTATATTAAATTTCCCTATTTTTCCCCTACACTAAAATTTGAAAAATGAAAATACGTTTTTCTTGAAATTTGTTTTGGCAAAAATGTATGGTTATTATAAATCAAAATGCAAATTAAGATTAATTTGTTCTTCCCATTTTGCTTGCTTTCTTCGACTCAGCAGTATCGCTTTGCTCAGAACTGGAAGTTGACTCTATTTTCTGCATTTTTATTCTAAAATAACTATTAACAACAAGATAATTGCAATAATCAATGAGTTAAAAGAATCCAATATAATTGAATAACAAACAGAAAACTTAATCATGTCTGTCGATAACTTTGGACACCGCCGTCATCATGCTAATGAGCGGGTTAAGCCGTATATGCCAAAAGTAGCGTATCCACATACTCCTGACGGTAATATTGATGCGAAAAATGTAAAAATCTGTAATGTAAAGTCGCCGACTGCAAATAGCGATGTTGCCAATAAAATATATGTCGTTGAACCATTGCAAGTGTACCATAATGAGCTTCGGTCACTTCAAACAACATTAATCTCAACATTACAAACGCAGTTGGTATCGCATCAAAATAAAATCAACGAAATTGATACATTGATTTCGAGAAATCCTTCTGTCGGAGCTCGAGATATGTCAACTAAAAAAATATGTGGACGAAGGAATTGCTATGGGCAAGGGATTTTTGAGAAAAGAGTTTAAGAGTTTTGGACAAGTAATATACGATAAATTGTCGAAAAGTATTAGCCAAATCAATGATAAAGTCAATATGTATAAAGCGTTCATAGATGATTTTCAAACCAACTACAAAGGGATAGAACGTTCGTTTCCTGTTTTGAAGGGGGACTCGAAGCAATTTATGACGACTATTAATTATGGCATTGAACAAAAGAAGAAAATATATTTAAAGAATACTATCACGAGTAATGGAAATATATCATCAATTTAGAAAGTGCGCGCGCTTATGAGACATGCCATCATCCATCGAAAAAATCCAGCTTATTAACGAACTCCGCAAACCTATACGTAAAATTACCCACGTAGACGTACAATTGTCAAAGGCCTAGATGATTTATGGCAAATGGATTTGGCTGAAATGCAACATTACGCTCATCAAAATAAAAATCACAAAATGATACTAGTTGTCATCGATTGCTTTTCAAAGTTCTTGTGGACACGTCCATTAAAGACAAAAACTGGTGAAGACTTAACTCGTGCATTCTCAGACATTCTCGCTCACACAAAACGATCTCCTAAAAATCTTCAATTAGACCAAGGAGCGGAGTTTCAACAACTAATGAACAATCACGAGACTAATCATTATAGTGTATTTTTCACGAAAAATTCTTTCACTGAACGAGTAATAAGAACAATGAAATCAAAATTGTGCAAACATTTCAGTTTGAATGGCACATATGAATGGATAGACATTTTACCTGAAATTGCGGAGGATTACAATAACACAAAACATTCAACAACCAAATATAAACCTTCTTAAGTCAATAAATCAATCGAAAAAAATATTTTAAACAAAACATATAGTCAACTAAAGATTGCCGCCGCACCTCGAAAATTCAAAGTTGGTGATATTGTACGTATCAGCAAGTCGAAACATGTCTTTGAAAAGGGATACACACCCAATTGGACAACTGTACTATTCAAAATCATTAAAGTTAAAAAAATAACCAATTCCACGTATTTGCTCGAAGACTTGCAAAGTATCCTAATCAGTGGGGGGTTTTACGAAGAAGAGCTGCAGAAAATGTCAAATCAACACATTTACTTGGTGGAAAGAGTGCTTAAAAGAAAAGGCAACAACAAGTTATTTGTTAAATGATTGGGTTTAGACAAAAAAACAACAGTTGGAAAGATAACGTGGATGTTGTCGTGTAACTACTTTTCGCTTCACTGCGCATGAATACATTGTTTTGTAGTGGGAGATAGCAGTGAGTATAAATTGAAGAAAGTTGTAGGTTAGATTCTCAGTCGTCAATATGTGTTCTCAAGACAGTGGTTATAGTACAAAAAGTTATGGTGCTCAATCAGATCATATTTTACAAGTGTATCTACTCATCAGCTGATTTAAATTCACGTTTAACATTTTTTGGTAGATTTTTAAATAATAAAACGAATATGAATGCTAATAATATGCATACAGTCATTGAAAATATATTATTAAGTTCATTTTTCATGCTATGGAACATACTGCTAGTGTTGGTTATATTGATCATGGCGAAAGCCTTGTAGGTTGAATTCGGTTTAATGGATATGTTGTTGTTGTTTGCGGACGCCTAAAAATATGATCTACAGCAATTAAAATCTCCTGTTGTCGTCGTCGTCGTCCTCCGTTTTGTAATTCTTCTGGTACCCAATTTATCGTAAGCTTTCCCCACTTCTTTTGACTTGAGTCGGTAGTATCATCATCATCAGCAGAAAGACATAGGTTTTCAATTTGCTTCATAACTCTTCTTTTTTCTTCATAAAATTTCCTCAAATAGACGTCTATACTCAACTAATGACATACTACAACTGATTCATTTACAGATATATTAGTTTCCTATATTTTATATGATAATAGCCCCACGCCCCCCATTTTGGCATTGAACTTAAAAGAGACATCATTACTGCATATGAATTTTATAGTTTCCAACATCCTAATAAGCTCCCGCCTCCCCCATTCTTTTTTCTCTATACCCTGTATAAATTGACGAGCTTTGGACGGAGAGCAATAACCCACAACGAAAAAAGGTGGACGAGACGGAGCACCACAGAGCACATGTCATCATACCACAGAACACGAAGACGCACAGAACACACACACAAGACAGATGTCACTTCCGGTGCGCGCGCAGCTTTGGCCAACATGGCCGACGAAATCCAACATGGCCGACTTCCGTCTCAGAATCGGCCTAGCACATCTACGCAAAAGGTTTTCGATTCCGTATGGCTCGAGGGACTAATATAGAAACTAATTAACTTATAAATACCAAATTGCTTGATTAAAATAATTAACTCATATTTGAACAATAGAAAAAATTTTACAAAAATCTATGACCACACGGCAGACCCCTACTCCATTCCAGCTAGAGTCCCGCAAGGGCCAGTATTATCACCTCCGCTATAATCCATTTTCATCCATGATCTCCCAGTCTCACCCCAAATATTAACCGCTATGTACGCTGACGACACGTGTTTTGTAGCATCTGCAAATAATCCTGAACATGTACTAGACACTATACAAACACACATAAACTCAGAATTCATTCCTTACTTCAAAAAACACAAACTAGTTATTAACAGCTCCAAAACAGAGTATTTATTACTCATGAGATAGCTAGAAGTGCCCCCCCCCCCCCATTGCAATCACAGTTTTGTGTAGACGGTAATCTTATCGTCCCAAGTATTAACATTAAATACCTGGGTTACAATGCAAAGTAACACAAACGCAAGTGCTCACATTGCACAACAAATACAAAAAGCCAAGATTTCAATGGGTAGACTACCCACTCATCTGCAACCACAGTAAACTCACAACTCAAAACAAAATACTCATATACAAACAGATCATTCGTCCCATACTCACCTATGCAGCCCCAATATATTACACAGGTACACAACACAACTTCCCCTCACTGCAGGTAATACAAAACAAGTGTCTCAGTATGGCAATTAAACATAACACAATCTACCCAAAATTTTCAAAAAATTCGTGGTTACATGAAAAAGCCAACATACCTACTATCAAAGACTGCATAAACAGAATCTCGGCAAACTTTTACAACTACTGTCTGCCACAAGATCTTCGTAGAAATCTCATAGACGCAAATCGCGCAGAAGGCACCCGCGATAGTGGGTGTAGGCTTCTGCATGGATCGCTAATCACATAACTTGGTTGTTTTAAAATACACCGAACCCATTTTCATCATGGGGGTAACATCAGCACAGTTAAACAACTGTGCCGTAGTACCCCTTATGCAAAATAAACTGTATTCCTAACAAACTATTATAATTCAAAACCAACGTCAGCCATGTAGCCTTCATGAAATCTAATTCCCCCGATTGAATTTTAAAACCCTGTTTTTCAACCGATTTTCAGGGATACCTCAGCCGAAAGATGTGAGGAGTAAAAACTATATATTAGGGACAAAGTTATTCGAACAACAAAAATATATGGATAATGCTCCTGGAACAAGGAGCCATAAAGGACGTCAAGACACACACAATAGCACTAAAAATCGCCAGACCATCGGTACACTGTATTTTATTTTATTTTTAGTATATTGTAATTTGGGACTCAAAAACTGATAATAAAGACCATTTTTAATCTAAAATCTAATCTAAAGCTTAAAAGGGGCCGTCGGACGGACACCAGAAACCAGAATATGAAAACTTCTTCGTCTTTGGCAAGGAAAGTTTATTTATTGTTTTACTCTCCAGAAGGTCTTATAATTTTAAGAAGCACTAATGTTTAATAACACAAAGGGAAGATAAATGTCACTCCCTGGCCTACGAAATAGACGTCAACTTCCATTTTATTATCAGTAGTAATAACCCAAGGACATTGATCATTGTTCGAAAAAATTTTATAACAGATTTCGAAAGTTTGTTGCTTAGAAACAGACCGACGCCGCAGGCGGAGGTCCTGTTGTCTATAAGCAACAAGCTTGAGAAAGTTGTTATACATTTTTTGAGCATTTATCAATGTTCGAGGGTTATTCGGATAGAAGATTTTTTGCTAATTATAGAAAAGAAGTACAGAGCTTCTATAATTTCATTAATATTCTCGTCAGTATTATGACCAAATCGTGACATTTTGTAATATTAAATATTTGAAACGTCAAAATCGAAATAAATAATCAAATTGTATCCATAGCAACGTGATAGAGTGAAAACAGCCCATGGGATCTGTTTTCAGTATAATGTTGTTCTGATTGGTTCTGTTCAATCAAATGACCTCAAATTAACTGATTTCATTGGATTTTCATTAGAATAGATGAAGTATTTGATTCTATTTTCATCATTTGTATTAAACTAAAAAATATAATTTATTGTTATCGATAGTATAAAAACCCATATTATTATCAGTAATAATATAACAAGAGAGTGAGAATAAATTGAAAATAATTTGACAGATTTTTTGAAAACTTGTTGCCAGGCAATAATCACGAGAGCCCGCAGGGCTCGAGTGGCTATTACCAAATGGCAACAAGTTTGAACAAAATCTGTCAAATTATTTTATAATTTATGGAACTCGGGAGTTATATTTAACTAGATTATTTTTTGATTCAAAAATTTTTACAATAAAAAAGATTGTCTTTATTACTGCTTCTTTATAATCATTTCCGTCTTTTCTTTCCATGTTATAAGCCCAACCATTTAAAATCAATGCCAGAGTATCTGTTGTAGTATATTGATCCAGAATATAATTTCTTTCTTTGGTGAAGGTCTTAAATTGTCTCCATATAGACTGATTACTTATTAGAGTATTGTTCGAAGTAGTTTCTAATAGTTATTTGTAAAACAAGTGTCACAATGACTCGTTTTGTAGTACGAGTGAAGTTTGCACAACGAAGCGCGAAGCGAGTACTACAGAAAGTCATTGTGGCACAAGTGTTACACAATATATTTTATAATTCGCATTTGTTTAATTATTTAAATAAAATAGAATTTCATATAATCCCTGTTTTTAAACTAGGAGGAGTGGTTTTAATTTAAGTTGGCAATTCTGTAGATTCCTAATTGGTCAGATCACAGATGGTTTTATTCAGCACTTCTGACTTTTGACATATTATAACCGAATAATTGTGTAAATTGTAAACAAACTTTCATTTAAGCAAAAAGAGGTTAATTATTTGTTTAAAAAAGAGCTTCTTCGTATATGCTCTTGCGATCTATTTATATTATATCATGAACAGAATTATTTCTGTAATATATCTTCACATAGATATCTGGTAATTTATCCCAAAAATCGAACGTTTTGAATACCTTTATATTGATCCTATACAATATAAAAATAAACAATTGACAAATCATTGATAAATAAACGTTAACGTACTTTATTCATTAATATTTTTATTATATAAATCATTCTAATTTACCTTTAGTATAATAATTTGCTAGTTAGAACAACGCTAGACCATTTTATTTATAATTTGTGTCAAGGTTAAAGTCAAATGTCAAATAAAAATATAACTAAATTCAATAACCAACTGTACACTAACAATTAATATAACAGTGTTCAAAGAGCTTCATTGTGACACTGTATACAATATTATGATGAAGTCTCTTTTATACGCGAATTATAAAAAATCTTTTTTGATATTTCTGCATCAGAAAAGGTACTAAACCGATGATTTCCACCCATTTTATATATCGCGTTGACACAATTAAGTAATTATTTTGATAACTATCTGACACTTGCTAGGCATATAAAAGCCACAGTGATTATTCCCGAGAATAATCACAAGAGATTTATTCCCACTATAATAATGACATAATTGGTTGAAACTTACCCTTGTGACAAATAAAGAAGCATTTCACTGGTTTTAAGAAACGTCAAAAAATAATCTGCTTAGTAACACATATTTTATTCTATCAAAACAAAACTAAACTTGTTTAGTTAATAAACTCAACAATAATCTCTGATTATTAGTCACCTGTAACTGTAAAAGTTTGGAGGGTGGGTGACCCCACAGCACTTACGCCACAATTGGCCCATTTTGCATCCTTATGAGTTTCAAAACTTTCTTCTAGCTCGTCATCCAGCCTACTTGTTTGAAGTAGGCGATAACGTCGCCTGAATTGAGTTTCCTCATACTGGCGTATGTTAGCCTATGCTCACCGAATACATGAAACCTAAAATGAGAGAGTGTCTGACATTCGCAAAGAATGTGTTCGACAGTCTCATATTCTTGGTCAAATCCTCTACAAAGTGGGGTATTGGACAAACCCAGTCTGTGGAGATGTTTTCGTAGGTGGCAGTGACCAGTCAGAATACCCGTGGCTGTTCGTAGGTTCTGCTTGTTCATAGTCACGCATTTTTTGGCTACTTTGCTGTCCGGATACTGTAGCAGTTCCTTGGCAAGCCTGCAGCCTCCTGCGTCATCCCATCTACCATTAAACTCATCAAGGGAGTGTTTCTTTAATATGTCAGCCATCGCTGACGCCGATAGACCAACGAAAGTGCCGGGTCCCAAGAGTTTGTGGGAGGCTGCCTTCCTGGCTAGCGAGTCTGCAATCCGGTTTCCTTTCGATTTCTCATGGCCCTTGATACAGCCTAAAGTGACCGTGTTGTTACAGGCTTCGATTAAGGCCATGTAACATTCTAGTACTAGGCCTGATGTAATGCGTGGTCTGATTAGGGCTAGTAGTGTTTGTCTACTATCCGTAAGGATGTATTATAATGATTATAATTAATAATTACCTATGGTGTTCCTTTTGGTAATCTCTTTTGCAGCGATGTAGATAACAGTGAGCTCTGTTTGCAGCCCATTGCCCATTTTATATTTAGATTCAGGGATCTGGAAAAAATTCCACAACCTGAGCCTATATTGGTTTTAGACCCATCTGTGAAGATGCGGATTGCGCCTTCTTGACTGTGAATGGTCTTTGCACCATTTCTCTATAATATTGAGGGCCTCTTGCATTAAAGGGCAGAGTGTCTCCTCGAATCTTCCTGATAGCAGAATCATTAGGTCATCTGCATATGCTATTGTGTAGAAGTTCCCATCGCTGAGGCGGCTGACTAAGGAGGCTAAGACCATGTTCCACAGTAGTGGCGAGAATACCCCTCCCTGTGGACAACCTTTTACAACCAAGCCTCTGATGGTTACATCATATAAACTCATCTTTATCGCTCTTTTTGAGAGCATGTTATATATCCAGCCATTTTTGGTTTGGGGAATATTCTTGTTGTAAAGTGCGTTTGTTATTTTAGGAAAAGTGGTTCTATCGAACGCACATTCTATGTCTATGAATACACCCAGGGTGGACTCTTTTTTTCCAACGATCTCTCGATGCGGCCCGCCACGTGATGAAGAGCCGAATCGGTGGATTTCCCTTGAGTGTATGCATGTTGATTTGAATGCAGTGGATTTTGTGTTATCACTACATCTCTTATGTATCGTTCGCACAGCCTCTCCAAGGTCTTCATTGAAAACGATGTGAGGTTAATGGGTCGATATGCTTTTGGACTGGAATTGTCCATTCTTGCTAGTTTTGGTATGAATACAGCTTTAACTCCTCTCCAACCTTTTGGAATATACCTCAGTGGGGATGAGAGGATTACTACCAGGTGCGGCATTAGGTCCTCCAGGCCCCACTGAAGTAGAGCTGGATAAATACCGTCTGTTCCTGGGGATTTGAAGGGGGAGAATCCAGATATGGCCCACCTCAGTCTGTCCGCGTCGACGATCTGTGATATACGCCAGTCATCATTCGTCGGGTTAGGTTAGGTTCTTCAACCCAGGCTGCCGTGTTTGTGGTTCTGGAGTCAGCTGAGTTGACATTAATAGTTAAAGGCTATCCTTCAGGTTGGCAGTTTTTGTGCCATCCTCTTTGGTTAGTATACCGATATGACGGTGGGAATCTTTTGAGAGGGCTTTTTGGAGTCTCGCTGCTTGGGGGAAATCTTCGATTTCCTCGCAATAGATTCTCCATCCTTCTCTTTGTTTTTGTCTAATGACTTTTTTATACTTCTTGAGTTGAGACTTGTATGCGTCCAATCCTCTTCGAGTCTGGTTATTTCAGCCTTATTAATATATTTCCTCGCCGTCCCCCTGAGCTGATCAATCTCATGGCACCACCACGGAGTGGAGGCACCATCAAGATCGACCCGCCTGAGTGGGTAAGACATCTTATAGGCGTTAATTATGAAGTTTTGAATGGTTTCAGAATAAATTTCCCAATCTCCTTTATTGTTAGGCAACACATCTTCGACTCCTCGCAGATCGCCATTCAAACAGTGGACATATTTTGTCCTGTCCGTTTTCCTGGGGTCGCGAGTTATTGTGGTGGTTGTGAGCGCCAGTTCTATTTCAAATTTTATCCAGCGGTGGTCCGACATTGAAATATCGTCGGATACATGCCAGCCGGAGATTATATTCGAAGTGTTTATCGTAGATAAGGTAATATCTATTCGCGTTTTACTACGAGAGTTAATAAAAGTTGGTTCAGTACCTCTATTTAGAATAGAGAGATTCTTGTTAGATATATAATCATAAAAAGACTTACCTCTAGTGTTAATATCTTTGCTGCTCCATCTTACGTGGTAAGTATTTGAATAGCAGCCTATTACCAATTCAAGCTTCCGGGTGAGACAGTGTTCCACATGGTCCTCCTACACCTTTATTGGTGGTGGTTTAGCTGCGGGGGGGAGGTATGCGGATGCCAGTATTAACACTTTATTTTGACCTTTCTGTGCATATTCAACCTTCACTACTAGGTCGGAGGACGAAAAATGCGTCAGTGGGTAGATCTTAAAATTCCTATGCATATATATGGCCGTCCTAGGTTGCTGATTGCTTGGGAAACCTTTTGAATTATTAAGACTCATAATTTTGGTTTGTCCTATCCAGGATTCTTGTATAAGTGCTATTGTGTCCTGGCGCACATCAAGGGGGCGGCATAGTGTTGCCGAGGCCACCTTTTTCTGTTGAATGTTACACTGAATATATCTTATTTTTTCATTGTCCATCTCTGATTGATGGTGGTGAGATAGGTTTTGATTTCTTTTAGGCCATCTCCACTTCCTCACTTGGAGGTGGGTTGACGTCGCCTGTATCCTTGCTTAGAGCTGTTAGTTGTGCCAGGAGACTGTCGGTCGCCATCTTGTAGGATGGTTCGACAATCTCTGCAGAAGTAACATCTCCTTGGAGTTCCTCGGATGGGAGAGGAGGATCCGTGCTCGATCTTCTCCGATCCGGGTCGAGTTTTTTTGTTTTAACAATCAATGAGGTGAACGCGTAGTTCAACCTCATTGATCTTTTTTCTAGGACTCCCATTTCCTCGTCTCCTATGCCGAAGACGAAGAGGTGCCCTTTGGGATTGACCTTCGCTTCGTGGTGACTTTTGTCAACTGATGGAGGTTGTCGACGTGCACCACGGCGACCTTAGCCTCCTTCCACGGTTTCAGTTTTGAAAATGTGTTCCTTAGCCACTCTAGCGTTTCGTCATTATCGCAGGTGACTCTGATTATTTCGCCATGGTGCGACCACGACCTAAAAGTTGGTGGCTTTTTCTGACTGCCGGAGGCGGACATAAGAGTTTCGTCCAAAGCCTCCATTAGATGTCTTTTGACGAGGTCTCCATTATCGGTAATTATTTTACCGTATGGATCGGCCTTGTCTATAATAGCTACCCGTAAATGGCTGGTAGCTGCTTCGCTGTAGCTTTTTGCTTTAGCGTCCATCCGTATCCTCTTTCATCTGGAAGAGTTCTCTTTCGAGGTGTTGGAGCGGATGCGCTTCTTTTCTTGGGGGGCGACGCATTCCAGGCCTCTTTTGGAGGAGGAACTGGCATCTCCACCCTTGCATTTTTGGCCGCTGGTGCCAAGTTTACATAGGAAGGGGCGAGTGGCGCTGGTGGTGTACATAGAGACGCCAGCCTGCTGCCTCGCGTTCCTCTTTCTCTTTGCCTCAGCACTGCAGACTCTTTTACCTCGACGGTGCTTTTATGTTGGAGGTGTGCGTCCTCGCTCATCCTCCGGTTTTTGGTGTTTTTGTTTCGATCCATTTTGATCCCACCAGTCGCTAGGGAAATGTTTGTCGTCTCTGGCAGAGCCCCGCATGCCAGGGAAAGGCTATATCCAAGGGAGTGTCGCCTGGTACCCCCAGGGGGACGTTTGCGGTCGCATTCCCTGCGGCCATTCAGCCATCGGCACATTCCTTACACCTTAGATTGGGTTGTTCGAGTGTCATTTGATTGGTCAACACTGCTGTCACTGATAATCAACATTGCTAACATATCCAGCGTTGCCACGAGGAGGCAGACACTCGTTGGTTGCATTTCTCCATTGGACTGCAGAAAGCTACCTACAAGCAGACAAGCAAGCGCAAGCAAGCAAACCAACTACAAAGCAATGGCCAACTTACAACGAACCCCGCCGATTATTAGTCATAAAGTCTGACGTATACTTTCGGTATAATAAATTTATTCAGTAATTAGCATTGAATTAAAAGTAAAGAGTAAAGGACGGATAGCTGCCATCTATAATCATAGACGAAAGTAGCCATCTTGAACAACCAAGTATGACTTATTTTATTTTGCATTTGGAATTTTTATATTATTTATATTGGTGTTTATTAGGATTAATTAGAATAGTATTTTAAGTAGTAAGGCTTCGTTATTCCAAAAATTAATGTTTTGAATTATCATAAAGGCCACATCTTAATATTTTTCCTCGATTTGCACATTTACTTGATCCATTTAAAAGTCTGTATCTTCGACAACATTTCCAATGTTTTTCTCTGTTTCTGCAAAAGACATGTACTTTAAATATTATGATGTACCAAGAACATAACATAACTATAAGAAATATGTGGTATAAAAAGTGACCTACAGTTGGTCCGGTGAATCTTTTCCCATGCGTCATTAATTTCTGATAACATAACCGACATAATTTTTAGTCGCATCTCTTTCTATTAATAAAGAAGAACAGAACAAAACAATTTGACATTTGTCAGTTATGTTATCAGATATTAATGACGCATGGAAAAATATTCACCGGACCAACTATATTTGACTAGCCAATTGAAGTGTTGCAGCATACCGCTGACTGAAAATTTGAGCTGCATTTCTTACTTTAATTTTTTTAATTTTATTCTCATGTACGTGCTCATCAGTTAAATGAGGCAGAACTTCTAAACCATCTATTGGCCCCTTATCATTTTCATATAACCTTTGAATATGTTCCCATTTTGCTGCTTTCTTTACACCGTTGTTCACATGAACTAAACCCTTTTTAATAAGGCTATTTATCATTCCTTTTAATAGATGAGGAGGGTCTAATATTGGGAATATTATGAAAGTATCTAACTCAAAGGCCCATATTTAAAATTATTTATGTTATTATTTTGTATCCTTGATTAAACTATTATTGACACCCGTTTTATTTTGGTCACAAATAACTGTTATGTGTTTCAAATTTATTTTCATCAGTTCCCTAATAACTTTGATTAGCAAATCTTTTATTTTGAAAGATTTTGCACCTTCTCTGCTGGAAAAATGGAAGGATATTGGAGATTTCCATTGTTTTTTTATTCCTCTAACCATGAACATTAACACGACCCGTAATATAAATATCCCTTGTATTTTCTCCCATATCCTCGAAGTCTTCTATATAACCATGATGTTCATTAAAATGAAGACCTGGTAAAATTGCCCTTTCATAAAATAACACAGCTACATATTATTCGGACGACTCCATTGATTCCATTGTTTCTTGAAAAGAGTCAAAAATTAATTTATTTATGCCTGGTCCCCCAACAATTTTATCCAAAAGCCGAGTTAGGGTAGATTTGCTGGGAAATATTAATATATTATGGAGAACTCTATAAGATTTTGTACTTTACTTGTATAGTGACAATAATAAAAAAATTTATCCAATGTAAAGCGTCTCAATTTTTTTGATTTGTTGTTCTCGAAATTGACAACGATTAACATAGCTGCCATGAGATTTACCTGTTCAATATTAGTTTCAAGATGATTTTGTTTTTGAAATTTCTTCGCATCGAAAAGCCTACGTTTAAATGATTTTTTAAGAACTCTTTCTGAATTACATTTTTATGTTATTGTTTCACTGCAGCATACAATTTATTTATTCTTGGAGTAATTGTCCCTTTAGAAATCCCTGATTTCTAAAAAATTTGCAATGGTGACAAAAGCATATCAGCAGGACAATCTGAAATTATTTATTTAGATTTAAATGTTGCCACTTTAAAGTTATTATAAAAGTAATATTAAACGTATACTTACTTTGGGCTATTTCTGACGGACTTTCAGTGTTATCAGTGTTCGCTTCAACATACATTTCGCTCATTTTGGAGTTATTACGCTCATTAGCGTTCGTATAATTATGTTCTTGAAACCAAAGAGAAAAAAACTTAGTATAAGTGATTATCACAATTACTTTTAATACGTACCGTTCCACAATGATGATGAAACTTCCATAATTGGTACCAAATTAATCTCATCTAAAAAAAAATAAACAATAACATTTATGCATATTAAAATTAAATATAATGATCCTACCATTCAAATATAATGTTGGGATAGCATTAGGGTGTCGTCTGTTAGATCTAGTTGAAATTTGAATGTGTTCAAAATGTTTATGGCAAATTATTTTTGCATGGTACACTAATAAGGGGTTCATTGCATTTAATTGAGCATTGTTTTTAGCCAGGAGCCAACTTTTAAAACGTTTCAAGTTTTTGTGAGGATTTGGAAACAAATGCATTACATTAATGAACTGGTATTGTAAAATACAACATTTATTAAAAGGCATTCTCCAAATTAATACTATGGTCGGTAGAGTTATCTAAAAGGCACAAACAACAAAAACACAACAATACAATAAACTACGATGATACTGAATAAAGGTTATCTATGATGTAATCATATATAATCTTTGGATTTAATGAATTATCAACCAGAACCAAAAACCAATCACCAATCCAGTACCAACATAAAATTATTCACTTTTGTATCATTTACCAACCTAATTTCTATTTATACTATCGAGCCATCTATGGCTCTAAACCGATATTAAAAAATTGATTTGACCTTGAGTCATCTGCGTGAACCGTCTATAGAATAGATGGTTTGTGATCAATCACGTAGAAAAATAATATACCTAGCATCTCATTCATAATATCGAGATTGTTTTGAAGCCATTATTAAATTCTATAACAATGTGCTAGAAAATTACAACAATACATCCATTTTCCTGGTGTAGCAACGCTGTGTAAATGGAATCATAAAATTTCCAGTGGCGTACTACTTTGATCATTTTTGAGGATATTCTCAACTTAAAAATAGTTGTGTGATAGAAATGCTGTAAAATTACATACTGTAAAGACTGTATTGAAATGAAAATAATTGAATTTAGGAAAAATACTGAATTAAAAAGAAATTTTGGATACGATTAAGTCAAATGATTATCTGAAAATAGGATAGGTATTGAGAGATAATTAACCAATCGAAAGAATTTTATTCAATTTTCAAATAATAACAAAATAATGATAGATAAAAAACAAATTAAATGATCGACCAACTATGAAGTTTTATAAACGTGTGGATATTTTGTATAGTTCAATTGAATAAACCTTAAGCACCGGCATTGTTTGCAAGATATACGTAGGCCTTGTTAGTCGAAATTGTGACTTCTGTCATTTTATAGTACTTCATCAAGGCAGTGCAAACGGACACCTTACGCGCATATTAAGCTTACAACATATTTCCTGCTAACATACGAAAACTACTCACTTTACAAAAAAAAAAGGATTTTTTTTCAAGCGATCGATGAACAGACACTTTCTACCCTCTCCATAAATTTCCGGGCCCACTAAGGTTTGCCATAATTTTGGCAATTTTTCAATTTTTTTAGCTTAGGCGAAGGCATATATTTTTATATTTTGTTGGTGGTGCATAAGCGTGCAATTGAAGTGGACTCCACTACCCTAAATTTTTTTCGGAATTTATCTTTGGGGAGGGGCTACTTCCCTTTAAATAATGAGGTTTAACTAACTAGGGGTAGGGGGGATTTTATTTTTGTGAGTAGTGCATATGAGTGCATTAGAAGTGGATTCCGATGCCCCTTTTTTTCTTTTGAACGGGTGGAATATAGTCGCTCACTCGTTATTTGTTTTACAATGTTACTAACAATAACAAAAAAACCTTCTACTTACCATTCCTTAAGAGTAACTCTACCAGTGATCATTTTGAACCTCTGGTAATACAGCAAGACAACCAAAACGTCATCATAAATCCTGTAACAAACATCAAATACTTGGGAGTAATTATAGATAAAAACTTAAAATGGGACTACCACATTAAATTCATTGTAAGAAAATTACAATTTATCCTTTATAGATTTAAGTATTTAAAAAAATGTATACCGTTTAAGTATCTTAAGACTTTATACTACGGTTTAGTGGAAAGTCACCTTCGGTATGGCATACTTGTTTGGGGTAGTGCCTTAAAAACTCACATGCATCCTTTAGAAGTTCTTCAAAAGAGATTTCTTAAGATAATGCTACATAAACATTACACCTATTCATCAGACCTTTTATACAAAGAAGCCAAGATATTAGATCTGCATCAACTATATTTCTTATGCGTAAGCACAAAATTTCACACCACAAAAAATAAATTTGATTTACCTGAGCATAGATATGAAACTAGACGGAGACATCATTTTACTGCTCCTAGAATGACTAGTTCTTTATGTCAGAGATCATTTATGTTTTTAGCACCAAGGATATACAATTGCATTCCTATAGAATTGCAAGGCATTCCAGATATTAACTGATTAAAAAAAAAGGTAAATTTTTCTCTTAGAAAGGGAAAGAGACTGCTATAGTACTGTCCTTACCAGTGGGTAAGTACTAGAGATGCCCGAATATACATTTTACTAATCCGCCCAACCTTTCTACATGCGAGAAAAGTATTGGTTTACCCCAAAAAAAGTTCATAGTCACGTATTTTTTGGCTACTTTGCTGTCCGGATATTGTAGCAGTTCCTTGGCAAGCCTGCAGCCTTCTGCGCCGTCCCATCTACCCTTAAACTTATTAAGGGAGTGTTCCTTTAATAGGTCGGCCGTCGCTAACGCCGATGGACCAATGAAAGTGCCAGGTCCCAAAAGTTTTTGGAAGGCTGCCTTCCTGGCTAGCGAGTCTGCAATACGGTTTCTTTTCGATTTCTCATGGCCCTTAATCCAGCCTAAAGTGACCGTGTTGTTGTAACAGGCTTGGATTAAGGTCATGTGACATTCTAGTACTAGGCCTGATGTAATACGTGGTCTGTTCAGGGCTAGTAGTGTTTGTCAATTGTCCGTAAGGATGTATATGTTATTACCTGTGGCTTTCCTTTTGGTAATCTCTTTTGCAGCGATGCAGATAGCAGTGAGCTCTGTTTGAGCAACACTTGCACTGCAGCCCATTGCCCATTTTATGTTTAGATTCAGGGGTCTGGAAAAAATTCCACATCCTGAGCCCACATTTGATTTAGACCCTTCTGTGAAGATGCGAATTGCGTCTTCTTCCGTTGGGTCTTGTTCGTTGTTTTTAAAGATTACCTTGTAGGGCCTGTGGAAGGCATATCGCGGTGGAATCGAGTCCGTATTGGCCTGCAGCAGTGGGACCTCCCTGAGGGCCTCATGCCACAAGTTACGTCTCAGTTTACCGGATCCTAAATCAGGTTGTATACCGGTAGAGCGTAGACGTGTCATGATCATCAAAACAACCTCCTTGATGTATATGTCAAGGGGAGTGAGACCGAGGATTACCTCCATAGCTCTTGTTGGTGTGGTTCTGATGCCTCCTATAGTGCTGAGGCATGCTGTTCTTTGGATTTGATCCAGTTTACGGACGACTGTCAGCTGGTTTGCTTTAGCTCCCCAGGCAATCGCGCCGTACGTTAGCATAGGTCTGATGATGGCAGTGTAGATCCAGGCAGCAACCCTAGGTGACATTCCCCAGGTGCGGCCTATGGTTCTACGACACAGCTCATAAGAAATATATGCTTTTTTCTAAGTGAGAGTTCCACGTTCCACTTACTGTCAAAGGTGACCCCCAAATATTTCACCTCTGAAGAGAAATTAAGTTTGGTATCTAGGAGCTTTGGGGCTTGATGTTTTGCAAGCTTTTTTCGTGAAAAGAACCATCTCCGTCTTTTTTGGATTTATTGACACCGAATGGTCTCTGCACCATTGTTCTATAATATTGAGGGCCTCTTGCATTAAAGAGCAAAGTGTCTCCTCGAATCTTCCTGTTAGCAGAATCACTAAGTCATCTGCGTATGCTATTGTGTAGAAGTTGCTTTCGTTGAGGTAGCTGACGAAGGAGTCTAAGACCATGTTCCACAGTAGTGGCGAGAGCACCTCTCCCTGTGGACAACCTTTTACAACCAAGCCTCTGACACGAAAAAACGGTTTTTGAAAACAAATCCTGTGTGTATGTCGTCGTCGTCGTCGTCGTCGTTGTCGTCGGTCACTTTTCCTTGCATGTCTTGTTAGCACGATACACCCTCCGGAGTGCAATAAGTCAGCAATTTTATGATTGACTATTGTTAAGGACATGTCACAGATAATCCCTATTGATTTTCAGTTCACCAGAGCCAGTACAACGGGTGCTATGGTACTTGAAGTACGAAATTTTGTAAATTTTTGAGAAATTTCAGTTTGTTAGCACGATACAGCCTCCGGAGTTCAACAAGTCACCAATTTTATGATTGAATATTATTCAGGGCATCTCAATGATGAACCCTATTGATTTTCAGCTCACCGGAGCCAATACAACAGATGCTACAGTACTTTAAGTACGATATTTTTGTCATTTTTGGAGAAAATTCAGTTTGTTTGCACGATACAGCCACCGGAGTATATACAAGTGACCAATTTCATGATTGGATATTAATCAGAGCGTCTCAAAGATGAACCCTATTGATATTCAACTCATTAAAGCCAGTACTATGGTACTTGAAGTACCAACTTTTCGTCTTTTTTGGAGAATTTTCAGATTGTTAGCACGATACAGCATCCAGAGAGTATACGATTGATCAATTTTATGATTGAGTATTGTACAAGGTGTCTCACAGCTGTACCCTATTGATTTTCAGTTGACTAGAGCGAGTACAGCGGGTCCTATAAATCCAGATATACTGAATTTTTGGTTATTTTTGGAGAAGTTTCGGTTTGTTAGCACGATACATCTCCCGAAGTGTATACAAGTAACAATTTTATGATAGAATATTGTTCAGGGCCACAGATGCGGAAAAGTTAGTTTTAATCCTTAAAACCGTTTATTTATAGTTTGTATGAACCTTAAACCAAAAACACAGTCGGATATCATTTGAAAGGTTAAATATTTGTCTACTGGTCCATAGTAATAGTAATAGAAATAGAATTGTTCTTTTGTGTTAGGCTAATTTCAATTTTTTAGTTTAGTCTTATAATAAGCAAAGTTTTATTGATATGTTTTAGTAACATGCCGAAACAGGTATTATTATTACATCTCTCGGAACCCGGGTTAATTTATTCATGATTAGCTGTACATTTATATACTACGCTATATGTTATACGATTCTCTCTCATATTTTGTGATTTATTGTTGTCATAGTGTATGTATTTTTTGAAAATAATTGAATAAATTATTATTATTATAGCTTCAGTATTTAATGTAAATAAATGAGTGTTTCCTACGCCATTGTTTGTGATACAGCCTCCGAAGTGTATAAGTGCGAAAAAGTTAGTTTCAGTCTCTACAACCGTTCATTTTTTCTATATTTACTTTAATTAATAGTAATTTTAAATATACAAAATGCAAAATAAACATTTAATTTTTTGATAATTGACAGAGTTAAGACATAGGCGTAAGATAATAATAAAAATAGTGAGTTAACTTAACTATAACACTATATTTATGGAATGTTTATTTGCGTTTATTCAAATTGGATTTATTCATAATGTATCAATATGGCAATAAAAAGTAATCTACGGATGTCAGTAAAACTTTGCGCCATATACATATCTCAAGTGACTCTAGAAAGAATAAAGTTTCCATTTAATAAACAATTAAAGTGATGGAATCTAGTGTTTTAAATGAAACTAGAAACCATGAGTTTCATTTAAAACACTAATATGAGTAGATTCCACGAAGTAAGGGTCGAGACAGTTAATTTCATTAATGAAATCTAAATCACAAACATTTTTGATATCACGTTTATTAAATTTATCCAACTTTTTTCTATTAATTGATACTTACAAACAAACATTCATCCAAATAATTCACAATTTATTGTCTGAAGTTTTTCAGATAAATTTTTTATATATACATAGTTATCTTCCAACTGCTGATCTAAAAAATCATTTGGCAAGAAAAAAATGTATCAGACTTGGCCCAATTTTTGGTGTAAGGGTGCAAAAGTCTTAAACATTTTTTTCTTACCAAATGATTTTTTAGATCAGCTTAAAATTAGCTGGAAAATAACTATGTATATATTAAAAATGTATCTGAATAAATTTCAATCGATAAATTGAGAATTATTTGGATGAATGTTTCTTTGTAACTATCAATTGAAAATAGAAAAAGTTGGATAAATTTAATAAACGACATGATATTTTACGTGATTTCAAAATTATTTGTGATTTAGATTTCATTACTTTGATTGTTTATTAAATGGAAACTTTATTCTTTCTAGAGTCACTTGAGATGTGTACATGGCGCAAAGTATTTCAATTATTTTTGTAGTGTAACCTTTTATTTTGCGACACTAATATACTCCTTAATCGAAAAGAACTAGTTATTATAAAACCCATATTTAAAAAGGGAGGGGAATCTGAGTTAAATCAGAATAATAAACTTTTTACTTACGTCAAAATCAATTAACAAAAACCAACATGGATATTTATACATTCACTACACAGGTAGGCAACAACAGAAAAAAATATTTCTATTCAATAATTGAAGTGTACAATAAATTACCAAAGAATATAAGGCAAACAAAGGATTTTAATGAATACAAACAAAAATAAACGGTTTTAAAGATTAATACTAACTTTTCCGCATCTGTGGCCCTGAACAATATTCTATCATAAAATTGTTACTTGTATACACTTCAGGGGATGTATCGTGCTAACAAACCGAAATTTCTCCAAAAATAACCAAAAATTTACTATATCTAGTTTTATAGGACCCGCTGTAGTCGCTCTAGTCAACTGAAAATCAATAGGGTACATCTGTGAGACACCTTGAACAATACTTATTCATAAAGTTGATCAATCGTATACTCTCTGGAGGCTGTATCGTGCTAACAAACTGAAAATTCTCCAAAAATGACAAAAATTTGGAACTTCAAGTACCACAGCACCCGTTGTACTGGCTTTCGTGAGCTCAATATCGATAGGGTTCATCTTTAAGACGCTCTGAATAATATCCAATCATAAAATTCATCACTTGTATATACTCCGGAGGCTGTATCGTGCTAAGAAACTGAAACTTATTCAAAAATGACAAAAATATCGTACTTAAAGTACCGTAGCACCGGATGTATTGGCTCTAGTGAGCTGAAAATCAATAGGTTTCATCAGTGAGATGCCCTGAATAATATTCAATCATAAAATTGGTGACTTGTTGAACTCCGGAGGCTGTATCGTGCTAACAAACTGAAATTTCTCGAAAAACGACAAAATGTCGTACTTCAAGTACCATAGCAGCTGTTGTACTGGCTCTGGTGAGCTGAAAATCAATAGGGTTCATCTGTGAAATGTCCTTAACAATATTCCATCATAAAATTGGTGACTTATTGCACTCCGGAGGCTGTATCGTGCTAACAAGACTTGCAAGGAAAAGTGGCCGACGACAACGACGACGGCGACGACGACATACACACAGGATTTTTTTTCTAAAAACCGTTTTTTCGTGTTGTTGTTGATGGATAACGTAAAAATAACTCAAAAACAAATTTCAAATTTCCAACTTTTTTGTGGGTAAACCAATACTTTTCTCGCATATTGGATAGGTTGGCGGAAAAGTGATAATCATGATATTTAAGTAAAACTAAAACCATACACCTAGTATTGAGGAATACGTCTGTTAATCTGTATTCACTGTTAAAGCTTGACAATTTTATCCCATTTTGTTACTTTCACGTTGTCGGGATGAATTAAAGTAGATATTACTATTATATTATATATTATCGGGATAACCAAAAGAATAAATAGAATTTTTGTTACCTAGGTGTTATGCGTTGAGTAGCGTGTATGAGATTTTTGTGTACAATAGTACATCTACAGATTGTTACTTTTTTGTAATATTTACGTCTTCTCATAATTTCCTCACTTGTTTCATCTACAAGTGAATAATTGAAAACAATATAATTAAACTGAGATACAAAACCTACATAATACCTCAATATTAAATTATCAATAATATAATTCAGTTTTTTTATAAATTTTAATATTATTGTCACTTTAATGTTTTTACTTTCAAACCTGTAGGTGTATACTATAAAATATTTTAAATTAATGAGTATTGTCCTTATAAATTTTTGAAATTTGTTATTTTAAGGATAAGAATTACTAACATATGTTTTTACATAATATTTTAAATATTCTGGCTGCTTTACTACTCTACCCGAGCAAGTGATATTTGTATCCTTATTTATTACCACCGGTGGTGGTTCTATATTTTTAAGTACCATATTCGGTCTCAATTCCTCAGTCGATTGTGCCTTTAGGCTGTGTAGTGTGGGTTCCATAATTGTTTCTTCAGTAGAGGAACTAGGATAATCAGGTTGGCAAATTAATTTTGGCAGTTGACGATGCGCGAGAAAGCCATACAACTTGCGACGTACATTCCGCATGCAAAGTTTTAAAGGTTGTGAGACTGCTAATTCGTACGAGGGTAACACAATATTTTGAATTTGGATTCAAAAATAATAAATTGTGGCACAATTATAATACTATATAAAATCGAGTTTACAAAACAAAATAACATTAATGTGCTCTTTATTATTAATTAAATGAGTAAGGAAATGAAAACCATTAGATTTTTCTACGAAAATTGGTTTTTTTGTACAGACATAATTATTTATAGCTTCAAAAATCATACGGGGAATTCTATAATTTCTCTTTATTATTTTATGTGATGTAAATAATAAATAAAAAATAGATTCCAAGACACATAAACTTTCACCTTTACTTCAAATTAATGTCTTTTAAGTAGTCCCTTCATAATATTCTTCATTGAGGTTTATTTGTATATAAATTGGAAGTCAGGTAAATTTTCTAGAAAAAGCGTACAATATGATAAGGATTGTTAAACGACTTTCTAAATTTAACAATGGCAACAATTTTCCATATCTGTTCGTAGTAATAGTTAATGACATACCTACCTGTTAATCTTCCTAAAATTGTTATTCTTAATAATATGTAATAGATAATAATGTAAAAACTCGGGTTTATACATAAAATTTGAAAAACAAATTGGGGAAATTGCCTTTAGCGATGGTCTAATAAGTATACTAATAATATAAATAAAATATTAAAGCTTTTTTGAGGTAGATATTTCTACTTCATATGTAAATTTTTGGGTGTTTGCGAATATTTACTATGAAATTAGAGCATCCCTTCACACTTTTTACAGAGTTAGGACTGGCAAAACAAAAAAATCATGGTTCTGAGTGCCGTCAATTACTAGAACTATGTACAGATGTGCTACAAATATTATATTACGCTAGTAGAGTTCGTCTCTAATATCTACAATTTTATAACATCTATTTACATTTTTACATTTGTTGCGTTTAATGTATTCAGTCATACCACCTACAAACAAACACTATAATGAAAAATATGTTTTACATGTACAGGGATCATCAACAGTAAAATAATAATGTGCATCTACAAATGATTCTTCAAAATCACTTTCTATATTAACTTCATCATCCTCGCTATCTCCGTCTTCGGCCAAATTAATAATAATATTATCTACAACAGTATCTAAAAGTGGTTCATTGTTTATAAATTCATCTTCAATCACTTTAATATGGTCACATCTAACTTTCCAATCATTTGCAGAAAATGTGTCAAAAAATTCATTACAGAATATTTTAACCTTTGTAAAATTGAAGGTAACATTTCCGATCGGATTTAAGTCCGGGTGATAAGGGGGTAGCCTTAAAACTTGCAATCCATGTCTAATGAACAATTAATCAATTTAATAAGTTTTATATTGCGGTTTGTACATTTTTGTGACGTTATAAAGATCCGGTTTTAACATTTGTTCACTGTAATATTTGTTTCTTTCAGAAAGCCAGTTGTTTAGTCCAAGCATTCGTAGGTAATTTTTCACTTCATTGTGTTATGGGGCGTTATCAATTACAACAACAGCGTTTTTGGTAGGTTTGGAATACGTTTTTCTTGTACGCACTTCTCATAATTTTCGTACGCCATTTCATTATAATAATCTCCTGTTTTTGACTGGGAGTTCCACATAATACCAGCATGAGGTACAAAACCATTTTCACTTCCTGTATGCACAATGATCAGCCTGTTACTTTTTGAAACGGGTTTCTTAATCCTTCGTTACCCTTGTCGCTCCATCCTTTAAGGTGCGTATGATATGGATAAATGTATGTTTCATCCATATAAATGATTTGTTTGTTCTGTTCTCTGCACTTTTCATGTTTCTTAAATATAGTAGGCGTAAATGTCTGATTTCGTGACGTTCCATTAACAAACTTCTGTTGTTTTTCATGTTGGTCCAACGAAAACCCAAAGAATGTATTTGTTTCCGCAGAGATTCGCGACTTCCTGCGAAGCCATACCTATCTGCAAGGTTTGGTGTACATTTCGTAACGTGGATACTTTTTTCTCGGATATGTGATAATTTATTATGCACCTTCCAAGCACAGTTTTGTCGAATTGATACATACGGATACTGGACGTTCTTTGTTTTTTAGTAGGCACATCAGTGTCAGCATTACTTCCTGCCAGAGCTTATTTTTTAATCCGGGAAAGCGTTCTTTGGCTTACTTTCGTAGCAGCAGAAACTCGTTCAATGACCTGACAATAAAATAAGTCGATATAAATGTATTAAAATTTTTACTCATATGTATTATTATACAAATAAAATGAGGAAGTAGTTAAATTTGTTTTCAGTGACTATTCTTTGAAGTAAAAATTTTTCTCGTGGTTTTAATATGACCAAACCGCAATTGTAACTGAAATCGGAAGATGGTTCGAAACAAATAATAAAACCGAAATGTACTAGAGATAGGTATGAAATGAGTATAATAATTATAATTATAAGCTATAGAACATATTACATTTAAACAGGTATCTTACACGAAATAAACATGTGCCCTTTTATATACTCCTGTAGACAGAAACAGAATAGTTATTTATGCAACAAGTGCATAAAGTGGTGCTTTTTTTCACGAATGGAAAAATTGACGCATGAGCCGCAGGCATGCAGAAACCAAAAAATGTCTCATGTAGGTTGCTCTAAATGGACTAAAAATGGCGTCGATTTGTTTGTCATGATGACATAACGTTGCATAAAATTGACACATGAGTGCATAAAATACTTTGTCTCACCCTAATAACACTTTTTTCAATCGTTTAACAAATTAATATTTTATGTAGGAAAATCGATTTAAAAAATTTACTATCGAGTGTAAATTTGTTGAATAATTACTTTGGTTTAAAAATTTTATTACAATAATTAAAACTAACCTTTGTTAATGGAATTGTCGACTTGCCATTGGTTACCTCTTCGGTCATGAAATTTGAAACGTTCATAATTATTTCACGACACTGCTCACTCAACTTTTTATGAACAGCTTTACTTTCTGGAGTCACCATAACAAGTTAGTATTGCACAACCCCGGTAATCACATTTTTCTCTGAACTGTACTGTCGAAACGAAGCTTACTGATTTTGCCAGCGAAGTGAGCTCTTGTAATCCGCAAACGTCTTTGCTACGGCGCATCGGACGTTGCCAAACTTCCGACTGCCAAAATTAATTTGCCAACCTGTACCCCCTTTCTTTCTCGAAAATTATTACTACCTGATTCAATTAATCCTTTCCTATTTCCTTCTACCTTTTGATATTCTTCTAGCATTACTTTATATGACATAAGACCTCCTCCACTGCTAGGATAATTTTTTACTACTACTACATCTTCCCTATGTAACTGTCTCAAGTCTCAACTCCCTTTTATTATGATCATAAAATTATTTTTGTTGGCCTGCTCTTTCCTCAATATGATTCTAGTTTCCGAATAATCTCTATTATTTATGATTAAAAATTGGCAAAACCCCGAGAATTTCCCTACCACATAATAACTCTGCTGGTCAACGAGTATTATCTATAACTGGTGTAATTCTTAATTTCTGCAAACTGTTTCAATTTCCTATTTACATAACTTTTACCTTGATCAGTATATATAAGTGAAGGAATTTCATACCTTGCAAAAATTTATTTTAACCTGGTGGTAGTATCTGCTGATAACGAACTAAGCTGTGCTACATCTGCAAACTAACTAATAAATAATTATATCCTTTATAATAAAAAACATCACTACCCAAAATCTCCCATAGTTTACTTGGTAAAATTATTGGTTCGCCAGAATTAGCTTTTCTAAATCTAATACGAATGTCATAGTTAGAAATTAAAGTAGAAATATCATTACTCATGAAAGGCCAAAACAATATTCTCTAGCTCTCGCTTCACACTTCTGAACTCATAAATGATTAAAATGAATTTTTTCTAACTTCCCTCTTCGTAACGCAACCAGTACAACCACTGCTGTATTACGAAATACGATTCATTGTCTTACAAATAATTCTTCTTTATATATCTTTATTACAATTTTTAAAGTTAAATTTTATATAATATTCCTTTGTTTAGTACTTCTCTCTACTATCACGCTATTTTTGGTCTGATCCATAACAAATCACTCATGTACACTTCACATCTAACATAAATGATTAAAATGAATTTTTTCTAACATTTCTCTTCGTAACGCAACCGGTACAACCACTGTCGTATTACGAAATACTAGTCCTTGTCTCACAAATAATTCTTTATATATTTTTCATAATGTTTTAATATCTCAGGTATGTCATCTGTCCACCCTTCAACAATGACCTTTTTTAATAATGCTCATTCAGGACATTGTTCTGTTTCTTTAATGAATGACCCTAATTTAATATTTGTCTTGGGTAAAACTTCAATGTCTGCTAGTTGGTCTAAAAAATAATCTGTTTGTTTGAAATTTGTAGACAATGCATCTGACAAGAATATTTATTTACCTGTCTTATACTTTACTTACAAATCATACTTTTGGATTTGAAGCCACATTCTTTGTAACTTTAAGGGCCAATGGTCGGTGATCAGTTTCTTCTACTACCGTGAATTTCTCTTTATTTCTATTTCGAACCTAAATGTTTTGTTTCAATTAGATGCATCCCCACATTAGAAAGTTTTTTTCTTAATTTACAAAAAAACTTTACATTATTTGGATTTTCCATATATAAAATTGACTGTATTTTTGCCTAAGTAGTTTACTTCAACTGCAAACTTACAATTTTTAAATTTTATATAATATTCCTTTGCTTTGTTTAATACTTTTTTAAGTCTACTATCACGCTCTTTTTGATCTGATCCAAATCACTCATGTACACTTCACATTCATCAATTCTTTCAAATATCATTTTAACTGTTCTTGGGAAACTTCCGGACTTGTTTTTAAACCCCATGGTAATTTTTTAAAACAGTACCTTGCAAAAGTACATTACTACTATTTTCTATTAACCCAATTTAATTAAATACTGTTACAGCATCTAATATACTAAAAAATTTAGGACCTCTTACTTAAGCAGCTATTTCTACAAATGTCAGAAGCTTAAAATATTCCTTTTTTATATTATCATTTCAGTATTTTGGGTCTAAGCAAACTCATACTTCCACTGTTTACTTTCTTCCCTATAACTAGAGCATTTACAAATTCAGTTGGTTCTGTAACTTTTTCAATAATCCCTAATTTTTGTAATCTATTTATTTCTGTTTTTAAAGGTTCCATTAACATAAATGTTATTTTTCCACATGGTATACAAATACCTTGAGCTCCTTCTACTAATTTAATATCGTATACAACACCTTTTTTATCTGTAATCTTCTGCTCGAATACCTTTTTATATGAAATTTACTGTTTCCTTACTTATCCCTTGCTATGAATATTATCAAGATCTTCATAGTGTTGTATCCACCTAAAACATAAAAGAAAAATTAAAGTTTATTGAGTTATGTTTATTAGAATAGAGGTACTCATAAAGAATTCTACTTATAACATACTTTCAATGAACATTTGTAGTTATTCAAATATTTAAGATATCCTAAACTTAACTTGTTATCACCTAAGATCAACTTACTGAATATAAATTGTGTAATAATAAAAGGACTCCTTAAATTGTTGACAGTTGATACCAGAATACATCTGAATTGCTTGCGAGTTGCAAGAAGCCACTTAAAAATACTGCCACATGAGTTTTCTTCGGCCTTGGGACTCCGCTCAGGTTGTGAATTCGGCCTTAGTTACACTATTTTTTATTAACTCAATTGGGATAAGGTGAATCAATAACAGAAATTTCGGGAAAAATGGAATTATTCAACACAAAAATAAATTCACATAAACCATGTATTCACCATACAATACGAATAAAAATCAGTCTAACAATAAAAATGTCCAACTCAAGATTTTATATCTATCGAAAATAAGTTTAAGGACTGTACAGCTCTCAGCGATAGCAGCAGGTTCTTGAGCAGACTGGTTTCGTCTCTGGACTCTGGGTGGTTGGCGACTTCTGGATCACGATCGGCTTCATTTACGAGCTGCAGAGCTGTAGGAAAAAAGAAGAAAGGATAAACAGTAAGAAAAATAATGTAAATTGAAAAGAAGGAATAAGATGAACATATTAGGAGCTTATGCTCCAATACATACAAAAATTGAATTGCATTTTTAAAATAAAACCAAATAACTCTCTGCTTAACCGTCCTGTTCCAAAATAATTAGAAAATGCAAATTTAAATTATAGAAAAATAACCAGAAAGAATCTGTTAAAAATTTGCTTCACAAAATAAAGTTGGACGCACCTAGTTTTTTAAGAAAAATAATAACTGTGAAAAAACTGGAAACACCAAAAACATAACGTTTGCAAATGATCGAAATATATTAACAAAATAGAAAAATCAGAATAGATTGATTTATAAGTACACAATTACAATTTGAAAAGAAATAGAAAAACTTACCTGCGAAACAGGATACACATCGCATAAAATATAATTGTAGACTGAATAATTTTGACTTCTCAGTGAAGGATGTTAACAAAAGAGAGCGTTCGACTGGGATTTGTCGTTTAAATTGCAGAGTTGTGAATGTAAAAACGGTCATTCGACGTGTTATTAGAATATCGAAATACATAATTTTGAATTAAAGGTGGGAGTAGCTGAAGAATAAGTAACGCTCCTAAATAACTAATGAAAAATTATAGCATGTCGCGATAGACATGTTACAATACTGTTACAAATTTGTACAAATGTCAATAAATTGCAAATAAACTATTTACTACCACATATTTTTCTCCTTAATTAGTTTGGACTTGTAGGGATGAACCCATACGAACCATGGAAATAACAATTTAATACTCACACCTTACTCATTTAAATTAATTAAATAGTTAACGCGATATTGTTTACATTCTATATTATTAACCAAATAAAAGATTATCTATGAGCAAAATGACAAAAATGACGTCAACAAACGCTGAATGGCGCTGTTGTCACATGAGAATGTACCATTCGTATGATTTTGGGAACGGTGCTCGAGAATATAATTTTAAAAAGTGCGTATACATGAACGTGCGGTGCGGGATCCGTGCATTCGATGCTCATTATATTTGTTGTTTCAACAAACCTCCCATGATCTATAGGAAACCCGCATTCAGTTCAATCGTGTCATTTAATAAATATAAGAGTTATCTATTTTGTACATATAACTTAGCTTTTCATGTACTCTGGCTGCTTTTTACTTGGCATTTTTCGCGCGGTCACGGTGGAAACAAAGCAAAAAAGTAATATTTTTCAACATATTTCAGCAGATATCTGCTGCTATTGCCCCCAGGCATTATCAAATATTCTTCTGACCACTCCATTACTGAACTATTTTCCTAAAAATAAAATGAAATCGCGCGAAAACGACATACATTTATCAGTGCCGTCCCAATTTGAACAACGAACGTACACACCGGAGCGTTGAAAAACCGACAGGAGATGGATCGAGGCGCGCGGTTTGTGCGTGAGGTGCGTGCAACTTGAAAACACGTACCAACTTAAACAAATAGGTGCGCGCGCGCGGCGTTTTCGCGGCGCAGAGCGCTAATGTATTCGCAAATAGAGCATTCACAGGCTTGCATATCGTAACGTGGCGAACGATCTCAAGAATAGCGATTCGGTTCGAGATTCAGAGCGGACGAAACTGAATTACCGATCACCACATCCACAAGAAATGAATCACGGGTGCGACAGTAGTTTTGTTTATCGACATATAGGAATAACAGAAGCCAAACGGTCAACTTTAGAAATATTTTTACAAAAGTTTCAACTTTTATTCTTTAGAACAGAATATCTTTTTAATAAATGCATAGAAAATCATTATTGATGCTGCAAATGGAAGATCATTTATAAATTATATGGCAAATGTATGCATACTTTGCCCATATATGATATAATGTAAATAAAGTAAATAAAAAAATAGAATTGCGGTGTCAGGAAAAGGACGAAATTTTCGGTATAAGAGTGTATGCCGTCCAGCGCATAATTACGAAATTAGGAAGAGAGAACAGGGCAAAGTAGAGATCTTACATGGCGCGAGTGACGAACAATCACTCCTGATGTATTTTTATTTGACTTTAATTGGCCTTAAAGGTAAATTGGAACAAATTATGTATTAAAATTCAATTATTTGTCAATTGTTTATTTTTATATGGTATAGGATGAATATATATATATATATATATTGTCACATACAGGTTGTCCCACCATGGTAGTGACATGTGTTGATAATACATTTTATATTTAATTACTTAAGTGGAAGTTGTATTTGAGAAACACAATATTTCTGATTGTGATGAGAAATTAGTTAGTGTAGGTCCTACACAAAGCTATGAAACTCGCGCTAACGTCTTACACAAGTCTTCGCCAATCAGAAATAAGAATTATGTTAGCTAAAAAATTATTATCATTTGAAAACAAAATGGTAGATTCAGTACAATTGCGTTATTAATATTTTATCAGTTAATTTCCATTGAATAAAATCCAATATTGATATATTTTGTTCAACATTTTCTACATTTTTATCAACAAGTTCATTCATATGTCTTGTAAATGTCGCATTTGCTCTGTCAGCTCTTGTCTACCAATTTATAGTTTATATTACGTACACAAACTACTTCTGAAAGATTTGTCACAATATACTTTCCATATTTTTATAATTTCATTGTATCGTAAAATTTTGTGGTATGTTTTATTATGAATGTCAGTAGAGAATGAAGTATACAGCGTGTTATTTGTCGATAGATGGATCTAACGTGTGAGAATGGAGGACGAACTGTGTCGCTGCTTGTCGAATGTAGATGATAACGACTTGTCTATTTATCCAATTATATTCTCCATGTGATATGTACAAAGCTATGCAGATATTGAGTGAACCTCCAGGATTTTTACCGTCACATAGTTCTGTTTGGCTGTTAGTTTTGCAGAGGGATGAAAGTATCATTTATAGAATTATGTAAGAATGTTTATGATATTTTAGGATTTGACAGTAAATGACATTTATTAAAATAGAAATGTTTGCAAACAATCCTTTAAAATTTAGGTAGCTAAGTTAGGATGGAGTTTTTGTTGAAAAGAAAAACTAGGCACTTGACATATTTTTGACGGTTAAAAAAATAAAAATTTTGAAGAAGATAAAAAAGATATATTAAGGCAGTTGGGACTTTTGAAATGTTAAAAAGTTGATTGCATTGGATTTAACTGGCTAATATAAGGAGCGATAATTAAAAATTAAAACATTGTAATTGACAATTCAGATGGATATTTTGGAATAATCGAAGAAATTTATATACTCGTACATGTGGAGCACGTTTATAAGAATTGGAAGACAGAAGGGATTGATTTGAGGTGAGATTTATATACATATAGAGCACGTTTGTGGGAGTTGGAGGGCAGAAGAGATTAATTTGAAAATAGATTTGTATACATATAGAACACGTTTATAAGAATTGGAAGAAAGAAGAGAATCACTTTAAAAGGTCTGGTTAATTGTTATCAAAATTCTCAAATAGTGTATATTGCAGAAGTTTTTTTGTTATCATAAGACATTGAATGTTCTTGTAGATCTTAAATTAATATATTTTCTTATAAGGTAGTCCTAACATAGAAAAGGAAAATCCAGAAACAAAGATCTTTGTTTGAGGGATACAAAAAAGAAGCAGTTCCTGTATATCAAAAGGTAAGAGATTTAATTAATAAACTGAGATTAAAGTAGTAAAAAGATTGAATATAATAAATTTCGGATAAACAAAAGAAATTACAATACAGGGTGTTTCTTTAATTAGAATTTTAAAACATAAATATATAATTGTAAAATTGTAACAAATTTGAATTTAATTAAAAAAAAAAGAAAAAAACATAAGACAGAATTTAGTACTGCCATTTTTTTCAAGAACTGACTCCCTGTAAATAAGACATTTTGTATAGAGCCGGAGCAAATATATTTTGATATTTTTTTTTATGGTAATTTCAATAAGGTCTGAATAATTTTTATTAAATTGTACTTGCCTATTAATGGTAAGTTGGCGCCCGATAACATTTACGTAAATAGTATACACTTTATTTATCTAAATTGAATTTAAAAAAAAAATTGTATAAGTACAATAGTTATAATTCTAACAAATTTGTGCCTGTGACGTGGAGCAGAATAAAATTATTATTGTAATATTCAGATATTGATAATTATAGTTATACCAAAATCTGTCTCCTGAAACGTGGGGCATAATATATATATATATATATATATATATATATATATATATATATATTATATATATATATATATATATATATATTGAAAACATTTATCTCATTACAAAATTAGTATTAAAAACATAAAAATTCATGTTAAAAATTTTTTTTGGCTATTTAGGGGACATTCGGTATATTAGAAAGGTTCAATCTGGGTAACTATATTCACTGGATCATTTAATAAACAAATCTTGAAGTACCAATGTCTATATTTAGTTATAACAGTTTCACGTATCTGTGAACGTATCCTATCAGAGGTGAATTCTAAAATTGTCATTTATCCAGTCAATAAAAGGAATTTGAAACAATGTCACATTGAAATAAAATAATAATAAAATGTTTAACAAATCATATTTTGCAATAGAACAACTATTAAATAACAATGGATATTTGAATAAAATAAGACATTATGAAAGATGAATTGGTTGGATAAGTGACAAGTCGAGACTAAATCAAACATTTTTGACAATTGAGATATTTTGAAGGTGACAATTATAAAAAAGCTGATTGATCTCCAGAGCGGATTACAACGGTTGATCTGATTGGAGATGATCGTAACGTGATTAAAAAAAGAAAATTATTAGGGGATGTCAGATTTAAATAATTATATCTAATGGGAAGAACTTTATAATTTTGAATTTGTTATTAGAATATTAACAGATTAGTTATTTTCTTTTGATTTAAATAAGAATTTCACTCATTAAATTTAAAATAATAATAAAATTGGCACCCGACAGAACTTACCTGGGATAGGATCTCAGGCCGTGGCAAATATAAATAATATTATAAAGTTTATTAAGTGATTCACATCAAATATACATCTCAATATATATATATATATATATATATATATATATATATATATATATATATGGGTATATATAATGTTAGAGTTTTGGGATAAATTACCAGATATCTATGTGAAGATATACTACAGAAATAATTCTGCTTATGATATAATATAAATAGAACGCAAGCATATACATAGAATTTCTTTTTTAAACAAATAATCATCCTCTATTTGCTTAAATGAAAGTTTGTTTACAATTTACACAATTGTTCTATCATAGTATATGTCAAAAGTCAAAAGTGCTTAGTAAAACCATCTGTGATCTGACCAATCAGGACTCTACATAATTGCCAACTTAAATTTAAATCACTCCTCCTAGTTTAAAAACAGCAATAATCTATTGCAATAATATTTTATTTAAAAATTTCAATAAATGCGGATTATAAAAATCCTGTGTAAAACTTGTGTCACAATGACTTTTTGTAGTACGTGTGCTTTGCGGATCGATGCGCAAACTGCACTCGTACTACAAAACGAGTCATTGTAACATGTTTTACAAATAACTATTTTAGTTTTCCTAAAGATTGTCAGGAAAGCAAATTATGGACGAATTGTATTTAATTGTGTTTTCAACATTTCACTAATGATTGTTTTGATCGAACCTCAAAGCTAAAAGTTAAATTGTGGTCACATGCTCTTCCTACAATAAAAGTTGATCGTTTGAGATATGTAAATATTTTCTTATATTATTTGTTGATAATTATAATTATATCAAACTTTCTATATTTTGTAATGTCGATTTACATGTATTTAATTTTTACATGCAAGGAAATTTATTCCAGTTCAATTGACCATGAAAATATATTATTGCAACATTTGGCTGCTACAAAGAAATAATTGATAGACATTTTTGAAAAACTGTCAAACAGAAAGTAGAACGGAAGTACGAGCAAAAAGAGATAACATTTTTGCAGTGAACCTACATTTTTTTTCTCCAAAACCTTATAATTAGGTTCGGCAAACATTTCAAGATTCTTTACCTTCCCAAAAATGGTGTGGGAAAACCAGCCATACGTGGATTATGGTAACAAGTTGCAGGGAGATTGCGTGTGTATTAATGAGCCATGGAAATTACCAATAAGTTATTTACAAAAGGCTGTTTCAGTTGAACAGGTACCATATCTATAAAAAAATTGAAATATAACTTTTGATGGAACTGCCACTAATATCAGCATGTGCAATGAGTTAAATTATAATTTTAGTAAAATAATATAAAATCATATGTAATTATGGACAAAAATATATATTTCTTAATACCAGATCCAGTATATATGATTAAATTAATTAGAAACTATTTTGGGGATCTTAACATTCAGTGATAAAAATTGGGATTTAATTGGTTACAATAGGCATATCATTATCATAATATTTGTAATGTCATATCTTCTTCTTTTTTCTATTCATATTTTTGACACACGAAAAATGTATTGTTGACGTTCTTCGTGAAACATAAACACAATGCAATATCTACTGAGGCGTCACGTAACATGCGTTTTCGCGCATAATTCAAAGTAGATAGAATAAAATGCAATAATTTTCCTTAAAAATTATTTTATTACTGAAATAATGTATTTTTCGGAAATAGCTGACGTGTTCGTACATTGTAGAAGGGGATTTCAAAATCTGTCATGATGCCTCTTATGTTATTTAACTTAATGAGTCGCAAGAAAAAGAAGGTCTTCATTTAGGAAATAGATTGAGAAGAAAACATATAAACTTTTTCAGACAAAAAATTAAAGTTAAGTTAGTAACTCAATTATTTAGCAAATATGTGACTGAATCTTTAATTTTTTGTGAAGAAATTTTAAAACTAGAGGATTTTCAAGGTTGCGACCCCGCTGCCAACTTTATATTATTACTTAATAACGCTTTTGATATTAGTAATTTCCATTTTCAAACTTTCTGGTTGTCCAGTTTTAGACTGGAAAAGGAAAGCTGGATTTACTGGAATACTTATGGGTATGTAAATGACTGTTTCGACCCTTTACTCTGGGGAATCTACTCATATTACTTTTTTTTATTGAAACTAGCTGTTTCTAAATAATTCCACAGTTGATTGAAAAAATGGTAAAAATTTTAAAATTTTTTACAATTGGTTCGATATTTCACTATCGATGATAGTAATTATGTGTTCAATTATTGGTATATATGAGTAATACATTAATAAAAACTAACTAACATTTTTACCCACATACAAGCTAAATCAAGACCACATAGAAAAATTTTTTTAGTTCCACAAGAGCACATGGTGGTTATAAGAATAACCCTACAAGCAAGCAGTTTACGTTTGCTTTTAAAATTTTTTTAATTCATGAAGTAAGGGAAAGGAGCGCGGGAAATTGAGTTCCCTTAGAAGACATTAATATTTTAAATATTGGTTTTGAAAAGAAATATGCAATAAATGTATTAAATGAGTCTATTGCAAATAGAAATGATGACGAGGATGACATTATATTAAATTTTGACGAGGAACATAGTTATGCCTTTCAGGTAGATTCTCTATCATCATATTGTTTGGAAGTACTCACATACATACCGGGTTTTGTGAGTTTTAAATTGGCGAGAAACTAAAATGTGAATATTGTGATTCCCAACAAGTCAAGACACTGCCTTCCATATCCAAGTGACGATATCATTAGTGTATGTATTATTGGTGAAAAATTTGTAAGAGGTATAAAAAACCATTTTAAAAGAATAAAAAGTATATAATGAAAACAAAATAATAATAAAAATTATGAATCAATTTAAAGACAAAAAATGTTTTCCAAATATGATGCCACATGGTACTACTCGATTGAAAAACCACAATATTGTTTAATAAAAAGGATCTCCTGAAATTTTTAGATATAGTAAGGTTTGTAAAAATATGACTTGTACAGATTATATTAGGAATACATTATCAAAAATAATTATATTTAAAGAAATATAAAATATGTAGTTATTTTGGCACTCTCTCATTTCTTTTTATTCTCTAGAAAATAATTTTTATATAGCACGGCTACAGTAAAACGGATATTGCCGTCCGCCATGTGCAACAACCATGCTGGTCAAACAAACTTATGTTTATTGGTGCCTCCTTTCCTTTTAATTCAATGATCATCAGTAATTACTAGAACGCATACAATAAAACTGTTATGAGTAATCGTTTGTTACAACGTCTGTTTTCAAAATATTATAATAATCGTACAATTGAAAGTATGAATAATGTGGAGTCTCTGGGAATTTCATTGTAGTGAGTCGACGACAATGAAATTTAAAAAATGTGTATCAATCATTGTAAAGCAGAGGTATACCGGGGTATTCTTTCTAAGCTATAATTGATAAATTGTACAAGCTTTGAAAATATACCCCGATATGCAAGCTTTTTCTCGTGATAGGTAATGAAACTGCAAGTTTTTGGAGGAGAAAATACGAAACCATAGAAGTAACAGAAATATTTCGATGTATTCTAGGACATAATTTGCAGAACACTCCATATGACAAGAACAAAAATGTAGTGAGGAAAATATTGGAATTACCTGTTGGTAAACAACTTTTTGGGAATGGACTATCAACATGCTACTGTAACTAACGACAAATTGTAGAGGTATCCAATCACGTAAGAATATTGTACTATGAATACTCAAAAGGTAAGGTAACAGCACTGAAGAGATTGCAGTATTGTAAAATGTTCTCTGGAAGAACTGTTAAAATATGTATTCAAAAACAAGCTAAGATTGTTCAAAAACAGGTTGATGTCACTTGATCCAAAATAATGTGAATTTTGATGAGAAGAATAAAGTTTTAGATGTTTCCAAAGCTTTTATCTTGAAGAAGGGAGAAAATTGCAATGCTACGTCAATCACGTTAAGAAAGTTGTAAAAAAATGTATATATGCATATATACACTTAAAATTATTGACCTTTATCCTGACGTCATCAATATCTGATAACATTACCGACATACTTATTAAGTGGCATCTCTTTCTATTAATAGTGAAGAACAGAACAAAATAATTTGACATTTGTAGGTTATGTTATCAGGTATCAATGACGTCAGGGTAGAGGTCAATAATTTTTAGAGTATATAATTTAGACGTGCTCTGTATATATATATATATATATATATATATATATATATATATATATATATATATGTATATATGCAAAGATTGTGTGGACTATTTTAAGTCAAGCTTTCGAAACAGTTCATTTCTTTTTCAAGACAACTGAAATAATATTATACAAATTAATTTACAACTAATGTATATATAATATCGGTAACTTACTAATAGTGAGATTGTTTAAAACAGCTGCAGCTATTTTAATGTTTCAACTACATTATTACAATTTTTCAATTTTTTATTTCTTTCCAAAGACCAGGAAAGGCCAACTTGACTCTTCAACGTAAATTTAAGGGATATTAACAATTAACAGATTTCATAGAGAGTTGAATTCGACTTAGTTGTTGTTTTTGTAGGTAATAAAATATTCCTGAAGTAAACGAGTGCAGGATTGTTTTTACACTTGGACACGGGCGTAACGTGTTAGGTTTTATAAAAGGAGTAAATTTGAGAAAAATTTAGTTTATCATACCTTTATCTCTATCAACAAAGATCTTATGGAAACTAGTGAAAATAGAAAAATTCTTTAAAAGATCAAAATGAATCGGTTGAAATTATGAACGTGAAGACGTATACGGCATTAAGTTTTGGAGGTTGAATAAGTTATGCAAAAATTTTCTTTTTTGGATTAAATTAAGTGTAACTAATAAAAACGTTAAAACTATATTAAGATATTGAAAGCATAAATTTATTGTGAATGTAAAATTATTATCAAGAAAATGATTTTTTTAAAAGTATATAGATAAAAGGTGAAACTAAATGTGAGTTAACTTAATTGTGATTCGAAATTTTTAGAATGTAGGAGTATATGGAACTTAAGTCATCAATGTCATTTCTTTTATTCATACAGTTATCATGTCTATTAAATTCAATCATTTCCAATTTTATATTCTAAATAAATTTATGCTTTCAATATCTTAATACAGTTTTAACGTTTTTATTAGTGACACTTTATTTAAACCAAAAAAGAAAATTTTTAACAAAAAAAATTTTTTTTCTATAACTTATTCATCCTCCAAAACTTAATGCCGTATACGTCTTCACGTTCATAATTTCAACCGATTTATATTGATCGTTTAAAGAATTTTTCTATTTTCACTGGCTTTCATAAGTTAAATATCTAGGGATAACCCTAGACAGTAAGCTTCTGTGGAATAAGTATGTTGAAATAACTGCTAGTAAAGCAATAAAAGCTTTGATGGCGTGCAGAAATCTAGCTAGTAAGAGGTGGGGCTGTAACCCAAAAATACTGCGATGGATGTACGCCATGATTGTGAGACCAGCAATTACGTATGGGGCAATAGTTTGGCATACAAAAGCAAGTCAGTACAGCACGAGAAATACTCTCGACAAAGTTCAAAGGCTTGCCTGTGTGTGCATCACTGGAGCTATGGGCACTTGAGATCACTACAGATATCACACCTCTACATCTGGTTATAGAAAGATCTGCCCAAGAGGCAATTCTTAGAATATCTAAGGAAGGTTCAGGCAATCAGAGTATTAGAAATCAGGGTGCGTGGTCCTCTCTAACAAAATATATCTCATCAGCGAATCTTCCCAGTGACGAAATAATCAAGGAAGTAAGTATCGAAAAGAATTTCACTACGATGCTAAATACTCTCAAAGAAAAATCCATTCTGATAGTCAAGCAGCTATCAAAGCATTGAGCTCCCATATCATTGACTCAAAGTTGGCATGGGAGTGCCGAAGAAAACTTGATGAATTAGGCAAGAATAACAGGGTTCCTGGCCACTCGTGAATCACAGGAAACGAAGAGGCCAATACACTTGGCAGAAAAGCAGCACAAACGCCTTTTATTGGCTCGGAGCCTTTCTGTGGTGTAGGAAAATGCTCCTATAAGAAAGAATTTCGCAAGAAGGAGGAAACCGAAAGAGAAGCACTCTGGCGGTGCCTTCCCGGGTTGGAACATTCCAAAAAGTTCCTGCGAAACTTTGACACTGCTAGATCCAAAAAATATTTGGACCTCAGTAAAAATAAGCTACATCTCCTGACGGGATTTCTTGCAGGACACTGCCGCCTTAGGAAGCACCTAATGAGAATAGGTCTAGCAGAAACTGACGATGTAGATTCTGTGGGGAGGAGGATGGAACTCCGGATTACCTAGTTATGGAATGCCTTGCCATTGCAAGCCAACGCAAGAAATGCTTCGGAGAGTGGGGATATAACCTCGTTGAGGCCGTTCCAAATATTAGAGTTCATTAGAACCCTGGAACTGGAAGGCGAGCTGTAGTAGTAGCAAGAACAGCTCTGATAGGGGGGGGGCACAATAAACCTTAGGTTTCAGTGCATTGTAGCCCCGTTAAAATCTACATCTAGCTTTCATAAGATCTTTGTTGCTAAAGATAAAGATATGATAAACTTAATTTTTCTCAAATTTACTCCTTTTATAAAACCTGATACGTTACGCCCTTGTCCAAGTGTAAAAACAATCTTACAGTCGTTAACTTCAGGAATATTTCATTATCTACAAAAACAACAACTAAGTCGAATTCAACTCTCTATGAAATCTGTTAATATCCCTTAAATTTACGTTGAAGAGTCAAGTTGTCCTTTCCTGGTCTTTGGAAAGAAATAAAAAATTGTAATAATGTAGTTGAAACAATAAAATAGACTGCCTGGTACCCAGATGTTAAATATTTCTGATGTTTCTAATGTCGTTTCAAACAATCTCGCTATTAGTAAGTAACCGATATTATATATACATTAGTTGTGATTTAATTTGTATAATAATATTTCAGTTGTCTTGAAAAAGAAACGAACTGTTTCGAAAGCTTGACTTTAATAAAATAGTCCACACAATCTTCACATAGTTTGATTACTGGCCCCTGACTGCATCCCCAATATTTAGGGCAAATAATAAACAAATTATTAAAAAGTAAGGACCTTCATTCAAGAAAATTCCTCCCATATATATATATATATATATATATATATATATATATATACAGAGCGCGGCTAAATTATGGAACGAATTCAATAATCCTGAAATAGGTCGATTTTTAATTTTAAATGCTAATTTTTTATTAATGTGAGAACATTATGACGTCACCAGGTGACGTAATAGTTGATTTTTTTTAAATTGAAATGTAGGTCTGGTAAGGCTTCATTTGGAATGTTTTTTATTAATGTATTTAGCAATATTATACTTAACTGACTAATGCTTATACAGGAAAAATAAAAATTAATTTAATTTAATCAGAGAATGATTTTACAATAAACGAACTGCAATATTAAATTTATTAAGACATAATACGTTTCAGGTAAATAAAATGCTCAAAACTTCATCCACCGGTATTTTGTCAGTAAGCGAATCGACGAACACATGCTTCTTGCACATTACGGATAACTTCCGGAGTAATTCTATAAACTTAATCTCTAATTCGATCTTGCAACTACTGTAGATTTTGCAGTTTATCTGCATAAACCTTTGATTTTAAATAACCTTGTAGAAAAAATCAAGAGGTGTAAGATCTGTTGTACTATCATCTGGTAAGTTAGGTTTGTTGGTGTATGGAAACACATTGGGAAGGACTGGTATAACTTCCATTCATAGAAATTGCAGATAACGTTCCTCTGTAAGATTTTCTTCAAAAAAATTAGAACCAATAATTGTGTCATTCATTATTCCCGCCCAGGCATTATTTTCCTGATAGTGTTGGATATGACATCCAGGAATCCAGTGAGGATTATTCTTACTCCAGTATCTGCAATTTTGACAATTGACTGAACCATTTAGGAAAAACGTAGCCTATTCAGAAAACATAATTTGTTTAATAAAACATAGATTGCGGTTACATAAATCCTTCGAAACGGCACAAAACTGCATACGGCGATCGGGATCATCATCGTTGAGTTCTTGATGTAACTGAATTTTGTACGGATGGTACTTATCGTCTTTCAGAATACGTAATACCGACCGTTGAGATATAGTATTATGAGGATTATCTTTAACACTTGATACAACATCAAGTTTCAGGTTTTCTGATACCTTAGGACCTCCCGCGTTTTGAATACTTTTAACATGACCAGTTTCTCTAAATTTTTTCTCAATTTTACTGACTGTTGGGTAGTTTGCAAATGGAATTGCATACCTTTTGCTGAATTCTCGTTTTATCTCCACATCCTATAAAAATTAAAATTTCTATGCGTTGGGTTTCACTTAAATTAGCCATAATTTACTTCTAAAAATTCTTCACTTGAAATTGGGTCGATATGACGAACGATATTTTAACTGACATTAGGCAGGCACTTGATTTTTATTGATTAATGGCAACTTGATTTTTGACGATTAATTGCTGTTGTGTTTTTGTGTATTTCTTTAGCTTTGTCCTTTTTTTACTAAAAGATAAAGGTAATTAACTACCGCGTGTATCACATAAAATATTGAGCTACAACAGCTTATTGTTATTAATATTTAACAATATTAGCAAATTCTCAAACTGAAAAATAAAATAAATTTTTCTTCACCCCAATAGACCAACTACGCCATTACTGAATACAGTATTAGAAAACCTTTCAAATGAGGTATTACAAGAATTTAAAAAGATAACAATTACGTCGCCATGTCAAAACTGGTGACGTCACCATGTTCGCAAATTATTTTCGAAATCGGCATTTAAAATTACAAATCGACCTATTTCAGGATTTTTGTAAGAAGTAAACTGTACATATATTTATATATGCCACAGCGCCCCGATATAAGCGCCCCGACAACTGTGCTACCAACAACTGCGCTCCAGATAATAAATTTTTTGTATTTTTGAGTAGTGGTTAAGAATATAATTAAAAATATTATTTTGAAGTTAAAATTACTTTTTAGATGATATATAAATAATATTTTAAGTATTATTATTAAAATTATATATTTCCTATGTACGTATACATAAAAAACACAGCTTGTCCGTTAAAAAATTCTAATAATCAAAATATATAACTCTATAGAAAAATATGGCATTAGGGTATTTTCTTCGTTAGAAATTAAAGCCAGAAATGTATCTCATAAAATTATTTAATTTGTCAAAAAATCATATTAATTATACCAATAAAATAAAACATCATACAATCATAAAACGTATAAAATTCCAAATTTTAAAAAAGTACTCTTAACTGATGTCACAAAAATGCAGTAGGGTATAACAAATGCAGACTAACTAATAAATATATCGTATAATAATAAATGTTACAGATAAAACATATAGTCTTAACTAACGTCAAAAAGAAATTGTTATTTATTATTATTCTCCAATTAGTTACAATTCAAAATTATGAGATAAATCTTGTAAATAAAGAATACAGTCAATTCTATTATAATTTTGCAATAGATTGTTTATTCGGCTATGAACTAGCACATATTTACTTTTAGAAGGTTCTGGTTGCCGAAATCCAGAATTATATCGATCTAACTTATGCACCTGATGCTGTTCCGTTTTAAAATATTCAATAATTTCATATAAAGATGGATGGTGGCAGTTGATTGTATGTTGAAAAGCTCTATGCCATTCTTCTGAAGAATTATTGGTTCTTGGTAAATCACTAATTACTCTATCATAATTATTCCACATCAATGGGACACAATAGTTCCAATCTGCGATTTCTTCTTAATCTACCGATCTATGTATCTTCCCAATAACTTATTATGCCGTCCATTTCCTGTGGAAATTGGTCAACTAAGATTTCGAATACAGCTACAACATTGTTACTGGGCACAAAACTTAACGATAAGATAATTTTTGTATGAAGACGAAAATTTCCATCATTCAAATACAGGTTTGATAAGTTAAGCTCTTGAATTTTGCGCTATAAGTTCTGACTCAAATGAAAAAAACAACCCGTCACTAGATGCTCGTCGATTGCTGCAGATCTGTTTTTGCTCGTCTACTGGACACAACTAAAATTGGAATTTGTTCCTAACGTGTACAATTTCCAACGCCTACACTTCTGATCTTATTAACAAATCCTTGTCGGATCACCTAAACTGACAAGCTGTTAGATTGTTATTCCATCCACCTTTGGATCTAATAGAAAATACATGGAGAATTACAGGCACCAAAAAAGAAGAGCGATCGGACAAAAATAGAAGTCGACGAAGTTGCGAAATATACTATACGAAGAACTGTCAATACGTTGTTTATGAACAATGTAGAACCAATATTAAAGAAAGTGCTGGAGGCTGTTAGTAAAAACGAGATCATCCCTGAAATAGGTAAGGAGACGTTGAGGAAAATCATACATAGTTTGAATTTTAGTTATGAGAAAATAAATAGAAAGAGTGTTCTTATTGGAAGATATGAAATAGTATTATGGAGAAGAGAATATCTAACAAAAATTAACGAGTTTCGGATGTAAGGAAGAAATATTTACTATACGGATGAAACATGGATCAACGAGGGGCACACGGTGAAAAAAGTATAGCAAGATGGAAATGTGGAAAACACACGTCAAGCAGTTATTGAATGCTGGTCAAACGGTTTAAAAATGCCATTCGGAAAAAGCTGTCGTTTGACAATTTTAAGTATAGGAAGTGATAGCGGATTTGTGTTAAATGGTGAATTAATATTTAGTCCAAGAAAACGGGAGACTACCATGAAGAGATGAACGCGGAGGTATACGAGCAGTAGTTTGGTCGCATTACTAAAAATTTGGAACCAGAATTTGTCGTCGTTATGGATAATGCTCCTTACCATAGATGACACTGTGAAAAAACGCCACAACTGGCATGAAGAAAAGCTAAAATTCAAGAATGGTTACGAGATAAAAGCATCCCTTACGATGAAAGCAGTATAAAGAACGAATTGCTCCAAATTGTGAAGATACATGCCTATAAATATAAGAAACTTGCTGTATATAAATTAGCATTGAACCATGGAATTATTATATTCAGGTTACCCCCGTATCATTGTGAGTCGAATCCAATTGAATTAATTTGGGCACAAGTTGATGGGGATGTGGCACGGAAAAATCGAACGTTTAAGTTAGCCAATGTGGAACGCATTCTTAAGAAATCATTGGAACGAGTGACACCAGAAACTGGAGCAAGTGTGTTGCTCATGTTCAAAACGATGGAAAGAAAATGTGGAATGTGGATAATATGGCTGATAAAGTTATGCATGATATTATTATCAATGTCGGTAATAGTGATGATATTGATTATGGAAAATCGTGAAATGACAAAGGGTGAATTCTAACATTTTTTTTCGGTTATACGAGTTTCATTTTTGTAATTGTTACTTTTGTTCGTGTGATTTCCTTTTTTGAAAAAATATCCCTTTCGTTTCAATTGAAGAATTTTCTTTATTCTATAAATGTTTTCCACGCCCAAAAAATAGTTCAGGAAAATGTAAAAATGCTATTTTCAACCCCGCAAAAAAACGTCCACGCCACTGTGCACGACCTATACCGGTACAGGCGAAGGTCATTGCACTTTTCAAACTTTTTGGTTTTATTATAATATAGGTATTAAGTATGCGCCTCAGGTACAACACCCTACTTTCGCTGTTGTTTTGTGATAACTAAATTTTAATGTTGAGCGCTGTTGCCCCCTTTACAATAAAGTATTTTATACATCAACAAATAGTTATAGTGAAATTCTCTTTTTGTTATGTGATTCGTAAATTAATTTTTTTTTGTCGCGTCATCTACTTCTAAACATTGTTAAATATAAATACTCCTAAAAATTAGAACACAACAAATAATCAGTTCGGTTAAATAATTTATACTTAGCGGTGGAAGGAAAGCAACCAAACACATCAATATTATTAAACCGATTTCCGTATCTAATTATAAGTGAAGAAAACTGAGATGGTTTGATTAAGCAGTAAATTTACCTCAATACCAATTCTACTTTTCTTTGTTTATGTTTAAAGTTGGTTTAAATTGATACGTTGTTAATATAGTTCAAAACAACGATTGTGAAATCGTGGTAATTAAATAGAAAATCGTTGAAAATGCGGTATAATATTCCTTTTTAAATCATATACATACTAATTACCAACAAGAGTAGATTTTTGGTCTTTTCTTCGTAGCCCTGCACTAATTTTTACTGACTTCGGTCTTATCAAACCTTTTTACTGCCAAAAGAGCAGCTCCGTAGTACTAGTACGGGAGGTAGCGGTTAATTTTTTTGAGGAATTTTATACCGAATAAATGACATTTTTAACATCTGAGTAATATTCAATTATCAACAAAATGAGCGTCTGCTGTCGCACCAGCGATGGAGCTATGAGCGGGAGCATGTTAAAGTTGCTAAAAATTTTTTATACCATCCCAAAATTTATGGACGGTTGTTTAGATCATTTTCTACCTGAAAATAGTAATCTGCTATGTTTCGGAAGACGGTTATACATCAGTGACGTAAACGAACTGTGTTATAAATTTTGAATTGAAAGTTATTTTATATCTTCTAACCTTCATGGAGCTGGTATGTCATACTTTTTAAATAATAAAAATCGTCAGCTGAATTTATAACCGGGGTAAGACCGTCAGTGAAGGGTATAAACATGCCGCGCGCTTAGTGCATCTGAGCGTTGGACAGTCACTTTGAGTATTGAACTAACCCACTGACGATCTTTACACTCACATTCAGCTGACGGTTATTTTTTGTGTGGATAATAAAATTGCAGTATCCGTCAATTTTAACAGGTATTACATTAATTTATGCTGCTACTGACGAGTTTTTAATATTCTTCATACTTATCAATCTCAGGTCGCTTTTTACTTATATGTTTAAGGATTTATATATAAAAAATAGTAATTCAGATCCTTTTAATTTCACATGTTTTAATTAATTACTTCATTTATAAGTTAAAATTATAGACAATCATACTAAAATTTATTGTTAGTAAAATTATTAATCGCTTTCTTCATCCAACTCTTCTGTAGTTTCAGTTTCATAATCATCAGTCTCCTCGCTACTACAATCAGAGCTAGGTCTCGTTCTAGTTCTTCAGTATTATCCTCGTCGTCACTATCTGATCCAATTTCTTCTCTTTCAACGATTTCTGTAAAAATATAGGACAAATTTCAAAACTATATCGGCATTACTATGGTTTAATTTTAAAATGTTATAAAAATATATAAGCAAAAAGGTACCTATTGATTCCTTATCAATTTCTGTTATGTCAGTTATTGTTGGAGGAATTTGATCACCGTCAAACCACTTGAATGTGTATCTGCCATTTTCATCTCCTTCTACAATGTCATCTGTAACGGTAAACGTTCTAATATTAGTTCGCTTCTATCGTTTGTTCCGTTCACTATCAGTTCAAGGTATTTAATATTTTTTATTTTATCTAGACTGTATTTGCCTATTGTGATAAACTTTGTGTTGTTTGAGGTTTTTTTATTGCTGGTCATATACTTCGTTTTGCTCTATTTATTTCCAAACCTATTTTTTCTGCTTCTTTATCAACTTTATTAACTGCCTCCTTTATACTTTTTTTATCTCTGTCTCCGTGTGCTCGCTCCAATATTGACAACATTGGCGTCTACAGGCGGTTGATGTTGACAACTCCAGTTGGTGACTATTGTCAGCTTTTTCTTGAAAACTTAGAAGAAATCAAATCAAACGCTGAACGTTTTAGCAAAAACAATTTGGTGATTGAAAAAAAGTAGTTATACTGATATTTTCAGTTTATCGAATACTAATAATATTAAGTAATGAGTGAATAATAAATTTAACTCACCTTGATTCATAAGATGTTGACTGACTCTTGAACGATATTTTTTGGTAACGCTCTAAATTGTCTTCTGCAATAGGTACAGATTGATGGAGAATATATTAAAAACTAGGCAGTCACAGCACAAAGTGCGAATAACTTATAATAAATCGATGTAATACAGATTGGAATTGATAAATAGTACAATTTTATTATCCACAAAAATAAAAATAACCGCCAGCTGAATGTTTGTGGGTGTAAATATCGTCAGTTCATTACCCAAAGTGACTGTCCAAACGCTCAGATGCACTCAGCGCGCGGCATGTTTGTGCCGTTGACCTACGATCTTACCCCCGTTATAAATACAGCTGATCGTTTTCTTTATTATTTAAAAAGTATGAAAATTCAATTGCATGAAGATTATAAGGTATAGAATGACTTTCGATTCGAAAATTTTAACATAGCTGATATACGTGACTGACGTAATCCCTCCCCAACCAGACCCAAAAAAGCAGTCTTCGCTTTGTCTTCTGGGTTTATTTCTACTTGCCAGTAACCAGACTTCAGATCCAATGTGGAAGACAATTTACTGCCGGTCAAAATGTCTAGCGTATCGTCGATTCGAGCCAAAGGATAGCTGTCATTCTTCGTCACGTTGTTGAGCTGGCGATAATCCACGCAGAATCTCGTAGTTCCATCCTTTTTCTTGATGAGCACTACTGGAGGCGCCCATGGACTAGTAGATTGTTTTATTACTTTCTCTTCTTCCATCTCTTGAATTATTCTTTCAGCTTCCTCTCTCTTCGCTCGTGGTAGTCTATGAGCTGACTGCCTAATTGGCTTGGCATCACCAGTATCGATTTTGTGTTGTTTGACGGCTGATGTTCGACCAGTCTTCCCTCTTATTGGTACGAATAGGTCTCGATACTGCAAGAGAAATTCTCTCATTTTCCTTTTCTCAGCTAGATTCAACGATCGAATAGCTACTGATAACATCTGTTCGAATATGGCATTGAAATTGTCAGTTGCTGTTGTTAGACTAACTATAGACGTCACTGGTACGCAGGATCTAATCCGGGTTTCCTTCTTGATGGTAATTGGGTAATCGTTCACGTTTATCGCATGTACTGGGATGTCCTTCGCCGACGTAACCAATTTTTTCCAATTAGGACTCTTCTGCCAATCTCTTCGTCGTGTGTCGTGGTTCCATGGCTCCATCATAACCGGTGTACCCTCTTCCATGATTCCCTGTAGCCGCGCTACTATCATGGTTTCGCTTCGTGCAGGTAGAACGGTATCTTCCTGCACAGCTGCCAGCACCGTGCTACATTCATATGGATGAATGAATACCTCTTCGGAACCTACTTTAATGGCTCTATTTCTAAAGTCCAGCATGTAGATTCATTACGTCCATTCCCAGAATCACGCCTGCTTCGATGTCAGCTACGATTACCGTATGCGTGAACTTTTCTGCATCAATTCCCAATTGTATTTGTATATTTCCGTGAACGTTGGCACTCTCACGTGTGTCGGTTCGCAGTTGCAGTCTCGTTGGTAGAAGCTTATTATTGGAGTTTATTATTTCTGGCCGTATAATGCTCCATTGTCTACCAGCAGAGTATATTTCTTGCCATTCACTTCGCCATCCACATATACACTGTCATTGCGACATTTGAGAAAAGCTATCCGTATGAGAGGGCCTTTGGAACGATCCTGGGTCGGTGCTGCCACCTCGTAGCCGACCCGCTCTCATTTTTCTGTGACTGAAGTTCTTGGTTTGCAGGAGTCCTGGGGCGCTTACACGAACTGCGTACATGCCCTAGATCGCCACAATTGCAGCATCTGATCTTCTTCTTCATCATACTTTTTATCAAACTGACGATCTGATCAAATCTATCTCCGTCATCTTCTTCTTGGCCGGTACTAACTTTGTTATATCTCGAAGCCTACGCTGCTGCTTCATATTCAAGAGCAGCAGTCAATGCATCGACTAATGGGTTAAACCTGTTTTCTGCTGCTGATGGATAAGCAAATTGAACTAGTCGGGCAATATCCACTTCATACTCTTGAAGGGTTTCATCACGTGTCTGCTTTCCGTTGTTCAGCTGGGTTTGGTACAAATGTTCTAGATGTTCGTGACCACATCGCATGTCTGACCTCTTCTTCAGCTGCTCGAAATCCCGTTTCTTCAAGTGGTGTCATCTGAAGTACATCTAAGGCATCTCGCTGAAGGGCGATGGTTAAGTACACTGCCTTCTCCTTATCGGACTAATTATTCACTCTAGCGGATGTCTTTTCTTCGAACGTTGAGGCCTCGACTCGGGCAAAACTGCCAATGTCTTTTATCTAAGGGTGTGTTTCTGGTTTGCAAGGTTTTATTTGCTCGATTTTCTTTTCTTCCGCTGATGCGCCTTGTGGTCTTGAATCTGTCATATTTCTCTCCTTTATTTTCTCGTCTATCGTTCCATCGTTCTCATCTTATTCTCAATATCATATTTTAGGGACGAAATTTTATTTTCAACGTTAGCGTCAATGTCGATTTTCATTGATAAGATACCGGCAGAAATATTGTTCTTCATAGCAGAAATCTTCTCGTCCATATTAGCAGAAGTCTCGTTCTTCGTAGCAGAAATATCGTTCTTCATATTAGCAGAAATATCGTTCTTCATAGTAGAAATATCGTTCTTCATAGCTGAAATCTTCTCTTTGAACAAAATTTTTGCTGGATCTAAGCTGTCACTTTCCGTGCTATTTTGAGCCTTTCTATTACTTCACTCTTCTTTCCGGATATTTTCAACTCGCGATTCTCCAATTCTGCTTTTAGTTCTGTCACTTTCAGGTCACCTAGCCTCTTACCCATTTTTACGTAACATTGTATTTATATTACCCCACACCTGACATCAATGTAATGTTTTTCTTATTTATTTAAATACATAACGTATGGGAAAAATGTAAACACACGATATATCTACTTACGTAATTTACTTATACACTTGACTATTCACTTATATTTAATTTATGTACACCACTTAATTATTCAACTAATTTATATTAAATACACTAATACACTGTTCACTTCTTAACTAAGTTCACTTGTTCATTATTCTGCTATGATATTAAACTGTAGACTAAACTGCTGGTGGTAGGTAGTCGCTTATATATTAGAACGTTTTTCTGGAACACTTGGAATCCTGAAATTTCTAGATTGTGTCTCCCAATAAACAATCGACATTCTTAGAAATTACTATAAAAGTAATTACAAAAAAAAAATAGTCCTTCCCAGAAATAGGCACGCTCCCGTCAAAATTTTAACTTTTAGATATCGTATTAGACAGAGTCGCATTCAGGGGCTACAACAGTGTGCGATTTCGTAACAATATAATAATATATGCATTCAATAGAAGGCAGCTTCAGAATTAATGTCTTCTTGCGAAATATATGTTTCGTTACACGAACTTTGTTTTTACAAACTTTTATTCACTTCAAAATACAAAATATCGACTTTCAAAAATATCAGTAGAATATATAAATTGGTCAAACAGGATGTGTAGATAAAAAATAATATGCAGACTGAATTAAATATATTTATAATTATATTTATATGTTGAATGTGCTGAGGTTGCACCAACGGTCGTTGCAGTTCCGGAAACCAGTGAATACGTCGGCAATATACAGGATGTAATTCCTCCATCCCGAGAAAGATCCATACAGGGTATGGATAGATTACTCATCTTCTTCTTCTTGGAATGTTCTCGGTTTTGGTTTTGGATCAGCTGTGGCTTCGTTGACCATTTTTGTTGTGGGTTGGCGTTTACATCTCGACTTACATTTGAAAAAAAGTGCGATCGCAATTACGATGTAGAGGGGTGTAGGCCATGCATAGGCGTAGTTGTGTGGAATGTTTCTCAAACTAACTTCTTCCATTCGATTTTCTTCTTTTATCAGTTGGTGAACTTTGTCTAAGGAAACGTCTTTAATTTTAATTTTTCCAGAGTGAATTCTTCTTTCGTTTTCGATCTTTATTTCAGGAAGTACTAAAGGTTGACCTGGGATGACATCTTCGTGGTTGATGAATACGTTTCTTGGAGTTTGGAAGCTACAGCTCGGTGGTAGTTCTATAAAATAGGTGCCCTTTAGAGATATGGAATCGGTTGAAAGTTGTTTTGATTTTTGTTCCATCTGGAAATACTGCGATGTAATGCGCTGAATTTATACTTTCGATTATTTCGTTTTCTACGATAATTGGCACTGGTACACATTTCGGTTGATCTTCAGTTCTTAGTTGCAACAATTGGTGGATGCATTCTTCGGATTGGGCATCTACCATGGGTTTTTCGTTGGGGCAAATATACAGTTGGTGGATATTTTCACATTCTTGATCTTCGTACTCGAACTGATTGCCTTGCATTGCCAGAAAAGGCTTAGGTGGAACAAGGACCGTGTTATTTTTTGTGGGAATAGAATACAGGTGAAAATAAGTATTAGTTTCGGGTTTAACTAAGGGAAAGTGAATAACGAAAACAATTCTCTCTTTAGAGTAATAAGAATCAACGGTTAAAATGGTGTAGTATTTAAATAAATTTTGAGAATCACTGCCAAAGATTAGGGTATTCATTGGATAATATTTGAGTAATGTTTTAACTATAAATTATAGATGTTCAAACTTTAGAACACTATAATGCAACGTTTTTAATTTTGCAAATGCAATAGAATTTTAAATATTATTTAGCATTTCTATCAAGATTTTAAATGCTGCTTGTATTTGATTAAGAGTATTTTTTGTTAGGAAATAAGAGGAAAAATCATTAACAAATTTTTCAAGTTCAGAGCTTAGCTCATTTAGTTTTCCTGTTATCTCTTCTTAATTTTGTTTTATTAATGATATACTACTGTTATAATCATCTATAATTTGACTGGTTAATGATATTTGTAGAGGTAAATTCAATAAATATTTGAATAATTTCAAGTTTGTTTCTGAAATTTGTATGGTGGTTTCAGTTTTATTGTCATAAAGTTTAGTCAATTTTGGAGCTGCTGGTGAATGAAATACTATTTTAAGAAATATTTGGTTATAAAAATGATGAATAGGCGTTTCTGATATGGGAATTTCTAATATTGGATTTTCGTGACTAGTGTCTATGGTGTCGTCGTCATTTTCTGGACATAATTCATTAATTATATTTTCTATGTCAGTGTGTGTAACCTGAGGGGTTTCGTCAATATTTCCTACAATTGACTCATTATCGAGAGATATATCTTGTTGATCATTTTGTTCATTGTTACTGTCAATAGATATATTTTTGTTAAAATCGTTCATGTATTCAAAAATGTCATTTGCATTGATTTCGTTTATTTTAATTTGAGAAAGAGCATCTACATTTTTAATCAAGGTTCCTTTTCTATAAACAATTTGATAATCGAATTCTTCTAGTTTCCATCTCCATCTCGCGAGACGAGCATTGGGTTCCTTTATTGAGAAAAGCCAATGTAAAGGTTTATGATCACAATATATTGTCAATTTTTGACCGTATAAATAAGGCCGAAAATACTTCGTAGCCCACACAATCGCGAGTAACTCTCTTTCGATTGTACTATAATTTTGTTCTGCTTGGTTTAGCGTCATTGAGGCGTAAGCCACAGGTCGATCTTGGCCTAAAGGACCTTGTGATAGTACAGCACCTATCGCAAATCCGCTAGCGTCAGTTGTTAAGATAAATTCCTGTGTAAAGTCAGGATATATTAAAATAGGATCGTTACTCAACAGTTCTTTGCATGTTTCGAAACATTGTACATACTCAGGTCTAAATTCTATCTTTGAACCCTTTTCTAAACATGAAGTCAAAGGTTTAGTAATTTGTGCAAAGTTAGGTATGAATTTTCTGTAATAACCTAATAGACCTAAAAATTGTTTTATTTCTTTAGTCGTTTTTGGAATTGGGAATAATTTAATAGCTTCAATTTTTTTGGGTTTGGTTAAACACCATCTTTTGTAATAATGTGCCCTAAATAAGCGGTTTTCTTTTTTAAAAATTCACATTTGTTTAACTGAATTTTGATATTGCTTTCTCGAAGTCGTTGGAATACCATTTTCAAATTAACCAAGTGTTCTTGTAGTGATGTCGAATAAATTATTATATCATTTTTTAAGCCATAACTCATCCTTAAATACTCGTAATGTCCATTTTCTACAGTAAACGCTGTCGTCCGGGTGCATCTCGATTTGGTGAAAACCCGATGCTAAGTCCAACGTTGAAAAATAGTTACATTTACCTAGTTTGACCAGAATTGTATATATGCGAGGAATTGGATATTTGTCTGGAATGGTTTTCTCGTTGATTTTTCTATAATCCACGACGATTCTCCACTTCTTCTTGCCAGAAGCGTCGGCTTTCTTTGCTACGATCCATAGAGGCATTAGCCATAGTGAATTACTCGGTCTAATTATATTTTGCTCTAACATTTTTTTCAATTTGTAGTTTAACTTCTTCTTTATGTGTGTATGGGTAAGGGTAACTTTTAGTATAAACAGGTATTTCATCAGTAGTACCAATTCTATGTTTAATTCCGTTTGTAAAAGTTAACTGACTTTGGTCTTTATGAAAGATATCAGCGTATTTCCTACACATATTAAGAATTTCTCTTTTTTCTTCGTCATTTAAATAGCCTGTTCTAATGAGATTATCAATTTCGCCATAGTTATACGTCATTGTCATTTTTAAGATCAAAATGGTACATTTCAAAATTATTTTTTACAGGAAAACTATTAATAGGATATAAAATGGTAAAATTTGTATCGTCGTCGGAATTGTTACGAATTTCGACAGTTGCCCAACCGTTATTAGCGACTGAGATACATTCAGGTATTATACAATTGCCTAAAATTTGTTGAGGTATTAAAATTTCTCCAGTGAGCGTAGTGACTGGAATAACAATTTTTGTAATTGTTTGACCTGGTATAATTTTTGACACAATTTTCTTTGGAGTTGTTTTAAAATAATTAATTGGTAAATTGGCATTTCTTGATTTTAATTTGTGAATTTGGAAAATCAATATTAATTCCGAGTGATTGTAATAAATCTACTCGGATTAAACCATCGAAAATACAATGAAATTTATACGCATAAAATGTTACATTTTTATCATCGTTAAATTCTGAGAATACGGGTATGGTTACGGAAGTAGTATGACGTGATGAACCGAAGGACGTTGAGACAACGAAAGGTTCATGACTTTTATACTCAGCGAAATATTTATCAATTATTTCTGGAGACAAAAAAGATTTAGTTGCACCGGAATCAATTAATAATTTTAGTGGTGGATTTTTTATAGTAATATAAGGTAGTTCTCTTTTATCGGATGAATTGTTAGACTCTATCAACTGTGCACGTCGAGAGGCGGATCTTCGTGAAAATTTTCAAAATTGTCATTATTATATTGAAGTTAACAATAGTCATCATAATTATTTTCTTCTATGACGTTATCTACATTGTTTTCATTATCAACATGTTCTACATTATATAATTCTTCAGACACCCACCTACGGTTTTGAGGTGCTTGTACTTGAGAATGATTATTGTTTTGTCTAGTTGTAGTTGTCATAGGTACAGGTCTGGGCCCGTTATTTGGATTATAGTTTGGATTTGGTTTCCAAACATTTTTAGATTCGGTCCTGCCGAATACTTGTGCATTAGAAAAATATCTTTGATTATTATTGATTGGTCTGGGTTGAACAGGAATTGGACATCGTGGGAAATTATTATTAGGTTAAGGGTTATTATTTTGAAAACTAGATTGTTATGGTTGAGGAATTCTTTGATTAAAATTAAAATTGTTATTTCTATTAAAGTTACGAGAGTGACTTGGAATTTGTGAATTTTGTTGCACTTGATTAAATTGTGGCTTAGTTTGATTATTAAAGTTTTTAGAGTTCGGTTGAAAATTAGAATTATTTTGTAGATATCTAATATCATCTTCCTTTTTTATGAAATGTATAGCGTCCAACATAGCTTGAGGTTCTTTTGTACGAACCATGATACCATACGGATTTCTTGAACCTGCTAAAAAACTTGTAAAGCTTGATTATTATACATATTTGGCTTCAATGCATGTGTGTTTCTATCGTTTTCATGTAAAGCTAAATAGTTCGAAATAGTATGCAATACTTTCCTAACTTTATCATAAAATTGGTACGGGTATTCGTTATGCCCTTGCCTTAAGTTATTCAAATCAAGATATAAGCATGTTTCATCTCTAGGATCACTAAAATTTCTAATTAATTCTTGTTTGATTTGATTTATTGTGGTACACCCACTAATATTAATGACTTCTCTTGCATTTCCTTTTAATTTACTTATTATAGTTCTGAAAATTATAATGTTTTGGTAATTATCGGCATTTGTAATATCGTAGAAATGATTTACAATGCTATCGTTACTTTCTAAGAAAAATTGTAGTTCATTCTCGCTACCATCGAAATCTAGAATGGTTTCGGCATGAACTTTGCTAAAATTGGGAATATTTGCCATTTCTAAGTTATTTTCGTCTAAAGAAAATGAATTTAAAGTTTGAGCAAATATTTCTATTTTTAAATTATTATTAGATGTGTCGTTGATTAAATTTAACTCTAGGTCGTTCCTGCTATCACTGAAGGAAGAGGAAGCACTAGAGGAGTCTGACATATACAATGAATAAAAATAAATCGACTTACAGTACGATCTTCATCTGCCCTTGGTCCTGGACTTCTTAGGATTGAACTGGATACTTTTCTTGGTTTGATTGTCACTTCACTATTGAAAATAGTTAAAAGTTTTCCGATTTCGATTCATTTCGTGACAATCCTACTGATTGCGCCAAATATATGTTCCGTTACACGAACTTTGTTTTTAAAAACTTTTATTCACTTAAAAATACAAAATATCGACTTTCAAAAATAACAGTAAAATATATAAATTGTTCAAACAGGATGTGTAGATAAAAAATAATATGCATACTGAATTAAATATATTTACAATTGTATTTATATGTTGAATGTGCTGAGGTTGCACCAACGGTTGTTGCATTACCAAAAACCAGTGGATATGTCGGCAATATACAGAATGTAATTTGCGTTATGAGCAATTTAACTTTTAAATATGCACTAATTACCAATCGACTATTTTACACTTCAAACTATTGTTATTCAGGACAATGTAGCAACGCCTATGAATTGATTACCTTATGTTTCATCGCAGTATTCGGATCTTAGGTAGTCTATCTTTAGTCGAAGGTTTTTGGGTTACATTTACTGTATAACCCCTTACTTTGTGAAATCTACTCATGTTGCCGTTATAAATGAAACCAACTGTTCAAAAAAAATTACACTATATAATGAGATAATGATAAAAAGTCTCTCTATTTAGTAGAATTATCAAGTAACAATTAGTTTCATTTATAACGATAACGGGGCTACATTGCACTGACATCTTAAGCTTTATTGTGAGCAATATTAAGTACATGTTATCAACTTCTGTTCAACTTCAACTCTTTCATCATAGGCACGGGTATGTTGGTTATAGCTTGACGAATGGTCCTTAAGGTGACGAAATATGGAAGTGACCCTCATCACTGATGTAAATAAGAATGTCGTCAGGTATTGCAAGAAGCGCTTTACATGAATTTTCTCGAGAAATAAAACCACATGGATTAAGCTCCCACACTACATCTAATTTGTATGGATGAAATTTCAATTTTTCTAGGAGTATTCGCCTCACAGAATGAGCAGAGATAGATGGAAGTTTAACTAAATGAATTTGCACATCATATCAATTAATTAAGGTAACTCTGATCACAGTACATATGAGGAGTATCAAGACGAGATTAGAATGTATATCAAAAATCGACTCACAGAAAATTTGTATAAAAATGGTGGATTTTGTTGTTTTATTGGCTAGGGTTGATTTAGAATCAATAAAACATATAAACAGAAAATTAACTTTAATAAACTGATTGGAATAGTAATCACGTGTTTTTACAACTTAAAAAGTAGTTTTCATATGACAATTATTATATACAGAACTACAAACTATAACAGTGTTTGTTACCTATGTATGGGATCACAGATTATTATCCATAGAATACCAAGAAATTTATTTTTTGTCCGTCTTTTTTCAAAAGTCTTCAACTTCCTTAGTATCTCCTACTTCTGAGCCTTTTTGATGCTATTTATGCACAGATTCTCTTTGGCCGTCTATTGTTGTTGATGCGTCAAAACTTGTATATACCGTATTTGTTTACATGTAATAAAAAGCTTATAAGCTTGCGAATTCTTATCATCTCTAAAGTGGGAAATCTTGCTTTTTGCCTAAAATTATTTTCAAGGACCAAAAACTTTTTTATAACATTTCATTAGTAATTATAAATTAGGTTATAAACGAAATATTTATAGCGGAAAGTTTCTATAAAAATCAACACTCTTTTGTAGAGGAAAATTTTCCACACCATTGTTATATCTTGCTTAGAGGTCATAACAAACTAAGTTCACGCTATAATTGTCAAACTTACCGATAAAAACGTTAGTTTTCTAATAACAACTCCAGTGTTACCAATTCCTGAAATATCAATAGTAGCTTATCTTACCAGAAGTGAACGTCAACACTTTCGAACGTAATATCCTGTATATTTTTGCAAATTTTGTTCTCTCGTCATGACCTGATTCCAGTTATGTCCATGAAATGTATTTTTAATTAAAGGCATATGCAATGTTTCACAATCAATGAGTTATAACTACTCGATATTTTTTAATCATATTGAATAAATAAGGCTATTTTGACAAAAACTGTATTTTCGAGGAAGTACTGAGTGACACAAAAGATTCAAAAACATGCTAAAGCAGTGTTTTTTAACCTGTGGGTCGCAAACCCCTGGGGTTCCCAAAGCCATACACGAGCAATCGTGGGTAAAAGAAAAAGGCAAGCGTTTGTAGATCCAACACTTTATTAAAAAATAAACGGTTTTACGGATTAAAACTAACTTTTCCGCATCTGTGGCCCTGAACAATGTTCTATCATAAAATTGTTACTTGTATACACTTCGAGGGATGTATCGTGCTAACAAACCGAAATTTCTCCAAAAATAACCAAAAATTTTGTATATCTGGATTTAGAGGACCCGCTGTACTCGCTCTAGTCAACTAAAAATCAATAAGGTACATCTGTGAGACACCTTGAATAATATTCAATCCAAAAATTGATCAATCGTATACTCTCTGGAGGCTGTATCGTGCTAACAAACTGAAAATTCTCCAAAAATGACGAAAATTTGGTACTTCAAGTACCATAGCACCCGTTGTATTGGCTTTACTGAGTTGAATATCAATAGGGTTCATCTTTGAAACGCTCTGAATAATATCCAATTATAAAATTAGTCACTTGTATATACTCCGGAGGCTGTATCGTGCTAACAAACTGAAACTTCTTCAAAAATGACAAAAACATCGTACTTAAAGTACTGTATCACTAGTTGTATTGGCTCCGGTGTGCTGAAAATCAATAGGGTTCATCAGTGAGAAGCCCTGAAAAATATTCAATCATAAAATTGGTGACTTGTTGAACTGCGCAGGCTGTATCGTGCTAACTAACTGAAATTTCTCAAAAAATTACAAAATGTACTTCAAGTACCATAACAACCGTTGTACTGACTCTGGTGAATTGAAAATCAATAGGGATCATCTGTGACATGTCCTTAACAATATTCAATCTTAAAATTGCTGACTTATCGCACTCCGGAGACTGTATCGTGCTAACAAGACATGTAAGGAAAAGTGACCGACGACAACGACGACGACGACGACGACGACGACGACATACACACAGGATTTTTTTTCTAAAAACCGTTTTTTCGTGTTGTTGTTGATGGAAAACGTAAAAATAACTCAAAAAAAAATTTCAAAATATCAACTTTTTTTGGGGTAAACCAATACTTTTCTCGCATATAGAAAGGTTGGGCGGAAAAGTAATAAACGGTTTTAAAGATTAAACCTAACTTTTCCTCACTCCGGAGGATGTATCGTGCTAACATACCGAAATATCTCCGAAATTACCAAAAATGGGGTATATCTGGATTTATAGCACCCGCTGTAGTGGCACTGGCGGGCTGAAAATCAATAGGGTTATCTGTGAGATGCCGTGAACAGGACCCACTCATAAAATTGGTCACTTTTATACACTCCAGAGGCTGTATCGTGCTAAACAACCGAAATTTCTCCAAAAATGACTAAAATGTGGTACTTCAGCTACCATAGCACCTCTTGTACTGGCTCCAGTAAGCTGAAAATCAATAAGGTTTATCTGCGAGATTTCCTGAACAATATTCAATCATAAAATTTCTCTCTTGTATACACCCGGAGGCTGTATCGTTCTAACAAGAAAAAGTGGCCGACGACAACGACGACAACATACACACAGGATTTTTTCTAAAACCTCTTTTTTAGTGTTTTTATCACTGAAAATCGTAAAAATTAATCAAAAAAAATCTCAAACTTCTATTTTTTTTGGAGTAAACCAATACTTTTCTCGCATAGGGTTGGCGATGCGAGAAAAGTATTGGTTTTCCCTGAAAAATGTTGGAATTTTTGAGTTATTTTTACGTTTTTATGCGAGAAAAACACGAAAAACGGGTTTTTGGACAAATATACTGAGTGTATGTCATCGCCGTCGTAACAAATCTTGTTAGCACGATACTGCCTCCGTATAAAGTCACCAATTTTATGATTGGGTATTGTTCAGGGCTTCTCACAGATGAGCCCTGTTTATTTTCAGCTCACCAGTGCTATCGTATCTGAAGTACCACATTCTTGGTAAGTTTTGTAGAAATTTCGGTTTGTGAGCACGATACAGCCTCCGGTGTGTTTACAATTGACCAATTTTATGACTCGATATAGATCAGGGCATCTTACAGTTGAACCCTATTGATTTTCAGCTTACCAAAGCCAGTACAACGGGTTCTATAAATGCACATATACCATATTTTTGGTCATTTTTGGAGAAATGCAAAAACAATACTTTACAGTGATACTTAAAAGTTTTTATATTTCACAGTTTTGGTTACTTATCTAAAGAATACAGAAAAAAGGTTTATTTATCTGACCCAAGTATCTACGTTCATAAGAGCAGATACCTACTACAAAATAAAATTATCTCTTCTTAAATGTGTTTGTACAATATATTGTAATGTTTGTCTTATTTATTTAAAAGTTTGAATTACGGCGGTGGGATAAATTTATACACACTTAATTTATTTATTGACTAGCCTATTCACTAAGTTTTATTATATACACAGTACCTTCACTTACACTAATTTATATAAACACTACAGTTTATTTACTTGAACTATTTATGTGTTCACTGTTTATCTCACGAGATCAAATTATAGACTAACTTATCCCGCTGGTCGGTAGTCTTTATATATTAGGTGCCTTTTATTCCCGAACCTACTAGATTGCGGCTCACAAAAACAATCGCCTCCCTGAAAATGTCTAGATAATAATAGTCACAAAAAATAATGGTAAAGAGTTCGAAGAAATCCCTGCACATTCGCTAAAATTTTAACTTTCATACATGGCTTAGACAGAGTCGAATTCATGGGCTACACCAGTGTGCGATTTCGGGCAGCTGTGCAGCTGATCTTCTTATCGCCATCGGCTACTCATATGAACCTGCATAATAATGCAAATATAAGGGGAGTTTTCAATGCTGCTGAAATTTCTTCCGAAGATAATTGATAATCTAAAATTGATAAAAATTAAAGTCAGCTGACGATAGCGACATCGTCAATCGGACCGCTGAAGTGTAAATCAGTTTATTTGTACTGAGATAAGCAGTCGGGTAACTATGGTTGTGGGGGGTGAGGGAGATAGAACTCCACCGCCTCACCCCTCAAACACTAAAAATAAAATCTAAAACATAATCACAGCAATCCTACTTGTTTGAAATGTACTAAAATCTAAGCAGTTCATCCTTCCCCCAAAACTTTAAAGCTAATTACGCCACTGGACATGAGTTAGGTTTAATCGAGTTATTTTTGGCCTAGAATATATAGTTTAATTTATGACAAACTTTTTATAATGCTCAGTATATTAATTATAGTCACCATTCGTTCAATGATAATACATTATTTTTTGACATTATTTGACCTATGCTATACCCCAACAAGAAAAAATTGTTAATCGTGGCTTCGACATCAAAATATTATTCAAAGTTTTCCATTAAATACAAAATGTGAATAACAGGAAATCCAACTCGCAGCATTAAACATTTATTTATCGATTACACCTTCAGTAATTCTATTTTTAGACATTCTTCAGTAGATAAAATAAATAATGATGACATATATGGTTTAGTTCTAAACTCCACGAATTATAGCTATACGCACCAAGTAAATGGTGTAATTATAACTTTTAAAAGACTAAATTATTGTGAAAGGAATATAGAATGTCTGCAAATTCAATATTGGAAACAATAATGTCGATAATTATAGTCCAGGCGAACAAACTTTTTGACCCGAAAAAATCCTAACAGGCTAAGCACACCGGGAAAGAGTAGAAATAGTACGTTCAAAAATATAGACAAAAAAGCAGGAGCTGGATCCACCCGGTTGCGGAAGGGTGGATGTAGATAGGGGCGAAAAACGTTTTTTGCGATTTCCGGCGTAGATAATTATTGTATCAAAAAAAGTTAAATAGAAAATTTGTAGATAATTAAAAAATACGTAACTCTTGTTTGAACATTTTTTCACAAAACCTCGATTTTTGCATTTTTTTTCTGTTATGTTGGTACACATGTCTGTTATATATGTTGGCAATATCAGCCATTTTGGATTGTCAGTTTGTTTTTGACATATAAAAACGTTAGTCCTGTTTTGGCGTGCTCTTCGATTTTTTATTATTCGAAACAATGGATCAAAGAAACTGTATTAAGTTTTGTGTAAAAAATGAAATTAAATGCAAGAACATTTGAAATGTTGACTGTGGGATTTGGCGAGTCTACTATGAGCAGAACACAAGTTCAATTATGGAAGCGTTCAGAAGAGCCAAGACCGAAAAAAGCAAGTCAAGTGCGGTCAAATGTGAAGGTTTTGCTCACTGTTTTCTTCGACTGCAATGGCGTGGTGCATCATGAATTCTTGCCACAAGGTCGTACGGTCAATAACGAATACTACCTTGAAGTTATGCGCCGTTTGCGCGAAGCAGTTCGTCAGAAACGCACAGAATTGTGGAAAAAGCAATAATCTATTTTGCACCATGATAACGCACCAGCTCACACATCGATGCTTGTGCGTGAGTTTTTGGCCAAAAACAAAACCGTTATCATGCCTCAACCACCGTATTCACCGGACTTGGCCCCCGCTGACTTTTTCCTCTTCCCAAAACTGAAGACACCGATGAAAGGAATGCGTTTTGCTACGATTGAGGAGATAAAAGAAAAATCGAAACAGGAGCTGTTGGCGGTATCAAAAAGCGCGTTTCAGAAGTGATTCGAGGATTGGAAAGAACGCTGACATAAGTGTATTATATCTGAGGGGGATTACTTTGAAGGGGACAAGATTGTTATTGATGAATAAATAAAAATACTTTTTGAAAAAATTGAAGATAGCGGTTATTTTTTGATCAGACCTCGAATATATATATATATATATATATATATATATATATATATATATATATATATATATATATAAATTCAATAAATCACGGGGATTGCAGCCTAAATAATGTTGAAAGCTCTTGTTATACGGAACCGAGCGCTTTCGAAAGACTTTTTCTTTCTTTTTCAAGGTTGTAAGGTAGAATTATTGGAAATCAAAGAAAACAGGATACATAGCAATCACTTCTAACTTCAATTCAAATCAAAACCACTGCCTAATCATTGAAATAAAATACAATAAGAAAACGAAAAATTGAGTTTAAATTATACATGTAAATTGGTACTTAGCTTAAATCCCTCCTGAAGGAACACATATTGGTTTTAAAATTCACCACTACTACATTTTAAACGAGAATATTAGAACTAATTCGGTTGTTTCAAGTGTATCTAGTTTTTGGATAGAAAACAACGTTTTTTTAATTTACAATACCTATTTACAGTCGTATTCTCTTCAAGCGAGTTAGTTTTATTTTATATCAATATACCAGGGTGGTTGAAAATTTACGAGTGTGATACCAAATGCTGCACCAATCTTAGCAATGAGATTAATATTTAAATTTTTGAATCTTGGTGTCTAATTAATGTCAAAACTGAAGAAAAACCTTCTTTTTAAAAAATTGTTTCATATAACAGTTGCCTGCTGTTATTTTTTTTGTTGGTTTTTTTTAAAAGGAGTTGAATCTGCTCAAAGTCACCAAACCGCATGAACTCTCACTTCCTCGGTCCCGTGGCTGTGAACATATCCAGGCAATTATCACGTGTACAAAGGTTAGCACCGGCTAAAAGAGAACGACACCTATAGGTGGTAAGTTTAATTATTTCAAGAGTTATCTTTAAAAAAATCATCAAAGTCTAATCTCTCACTCTGGAATTTTTAGATTCCGAAATTGCCAACTTCAGAGTCTGTCACCCTCCGATTAGCAATATTTTTACCAACCTTCAAAGAGGCAAATGGCAAATCCCGCCCCCCTGTCAAGTTCATCAGTCCCGACAGAGGGAGAAACTCTCCACATACCTCCCCGAAATGCTGTTAGTTCAAGTATGGTACTCTCCATGCCTGGTGTATTTGGTGTTAAAAATGTTTTAACATTTCTTTATGTAACGTACGTTATAGTGTGAAAATATGTTTATAGCGGAATCAGTTGCTAGTACTACGCCCGTGAAGAAACGCAACAATCTCTCCACAGACTCAATACAACACTTAACTAAGGGAAGAATCGTCAATACTAGTTGGGTTGACATTTGTACAATGCAATAGATATGTGTAAATCTTACTTATGTCATCGATGTCAGACTTTTCATTCATTGTTAGGTCTTTGACTTGAATGTGGTACATTTCTAAGAATTTACGTTTATTTCTATTTCTTTCAACTTCTAAAATTTCACAATTTCCAAAATATACGTGATGTGTCTCATGTATTACGTGTTCTGTAAGCGCACATTTTCTTTTCCCTAACTTAGTAGTACTTAGTGCTTAGTAGTACTAGCAACTGACTCCGCTATAAACATATTTTCACACTATAACGTACGTTACATAAAGAAATGTCAAAACATTTTTAATCAAATAACACCAGGCATGGTGAGTACTATACTTGAACTAACAGCATTTCGGGGAGGTCTGTGGGGTGTTTCTCCCTCTGTCGGGACTGACAAACTTGACAGGGGGTGAGATTTGCCATTTCCCTCTTTGAAGGTTGTTAAAAATATTGCTACTCGGAGGGTGACAGGCTCTGAAGTTGGCGATTTCGGAATCTAAAAATTCTGAGTGAGTGAGAGACTGGACTTTGATGATTTTTGTAAATAAACCTCTTGAAATAATTGAACTTACCACCTACAGGAATCGTTCTCTTTTAGCCGGTGCTAACCTTTGTACACGTGATAATTGCCTGGATATGTTCACAGCCACGGGACCGAGGAAGTGAGAGTTCATGCGGTTTGGTGACTTTGAGCAGATTCAACTCCTTTTAAAAAAAAACAACAAAAAGATAACAGCAGGTAACTGTTATATGAAACAATTTCTTAAAAAGAAGGTTTTTCTTCAGTTTTGACATTAATTAGACATCAAGATTCAAAAATTTAGATATTAATCTCATTGCTAAGATTGGTGCAGCATTTGGTATCACACTCGTAAATTTTCAACTACCCTGGTATATAGATATAAAATAAAACAAACTCGCTTGAAGAGAATACGACTGTAAATAGGTATTGAAAATTAATAAAACGATGTTTTTTATCCAAAAACTAGATACACTTGAAACAACCGAATTAGTTCTAATATTCTCGTTTAAAATGTAGTAGTGGTGAATTTTAAAACCAATATGTGTTCCTTCGGGAGGGATTTAAGCTAAGTACCAATTTACATGTATAATTTAAACTCAATTTTTCGTTTTCTTATTGTATTTTATTTCAATGATAAGGCAGTACTTTTTATTTGAATTGAAGTTAGAAGTGATTGATTGCTATGTATCCTGTTCTCTTTGATTTCCAACAATTCTACCTTACAACCTTGAAAAAGAAAGAAAAAGCCTTTCGAAAGTGCTCGGTTCAAGAATTTTCAACATTATTTAGGCTGCAATCCCCGTGATTTTTTGAATTTTGTTTTTTAACATTTCAGCCGTGACTACCTATATCTGTTTTTATATATATGTATATATACATATACATATATATATATATATATATATATATATATATATATATATATATATATATATATATATATTATATATATACCACTCCCGACCCTTTTGTTTCTGCGTGAATTACCCAATAATCTCTTATCTCATTGTGGTTTACATATCACGCGATATTATATATATATATATATATATATAAATATATATAAATATATATATATATATATAAATATATATATATATAAATATATATATATATATATATATATATATATATATATATATATATATATATGGGTAAATTCAGACACCTTTAGGAATTCACGTTACATATTTTGTGAAGTAATTATCAGTCATTTAATGACATTCGTCAGTTTTAATATTCCTGAATTAATAATAATTTGTAAGGAGATCTGAGCAGTTATTTTTCCCGAAACTTTGTATATAATTATGTAATAATTATTTTTTTGTAACCATGCCAATAACACCTAATTCCGATAACAAGATTAAAGTTTGTTCCAATATCAGACACGTCAGTGAACCTTATTCTGACAGTGACCCCAAATCGGACATTTGGGTAACATTATTCCGACAGAAAATATAAATAGTCAATTAACCTTCAGAATTAAAACGTTTAATATAAAAATAGAAAAGAACGTTCTACAAAATTATGTCAACAGAAAAAAAACCTCTTTTATTTATTTCCATTGGAGGCTTGATCTTCTTGACGACTTCATAAGGATCGTACCAAATTTCATCTTTAGTACTTGGCCATTTCCACCATCCACCAGCTTTAGCCATTGCATTAGCTAACATTTTTTCCTTGCTTTTATCTGTAATTTGTGCTGGGTAATAGTCGCCAAAATAACTGAAAATTACGAAATCACCAATTTTTATTTTGTCATAAAATGAGGTTTCTGCTTCTCCTTCACATGATAATTAAGTTAATTACTTTAGTAAAATTGCTTCTTACCTTCTTGTTCAATTTGACCATTTTCCGTTTCATCGTTATCTTGAAATGTTACTTCTTCACTTTCTGATCTCTCTTCTTCTTTTGAGTTTTTTTGTTTATCTTGCCGAATATGTTTTTTTCTAGGTATTTTTACTTTTTCTTCACGCAACCTCTTGTTTTCTTCTCTTTTTCTCTTTCTATCCTCTTTTTCTTGAATTGCTTTTTTGTGCTCTTCCTCTTTTGTCAAAAAATATTTTCTCCAAGCATCAGAGGTGCCTACAGAAGGAACTTCAACCCGACTATTCCTTGAGTTTACCTTTTTTGTTGGTTCAGGCCAAAATAAACAGTTTTTAAACAGAGATGGTATAACCACTCCTGGCAGTATTTGAGAATGTTTCGTATTACTACAAATATTCCCACTTTCATCTTTATTGACGGACTCCACTCTTACTTGCTCGTTTTCAATGGTATTAGTTCGTTTTTCTGGGGTTACTTCAGTTGTATTAGTTCGTTTTTCTGGGGTTACTTCAATGTTTTCCATTACTCCTACACTTCTTCCTAACACATTGGTTTTTCGTATTTCGTCAATTTCTTCCTCGCGTTTTTCATCACTTTCTTCCTCGCGTATTTCGTCATTTTCTATTTCCATTATTTTGTGAATGCTTTTTCTTCTAATATAGTTTCTTTTTCAGCGTTTTCCGTATGACTAACCATGAGTTCTACTTCACTTGTTTCGGGATTTTCCAATGTGTTTTCTATATCTTCAGGTAATGATTCATCAGCTTCAAATACAACCAAATTTTCTTATCCATCTTCCAGAATTAGGCCTTATTCTACATCTATTATAATATTTGGAGTATTTTGTTTATTCTGAGATAACCTTGAGTTCTCGTACATTTTGTACCAGATTTCATACAAACTTTTATTTTTAATTTCACCTGTCCAGTTTGCACCCTTCAGTTCATAACATTTATTAAAAAAATCTTGCTGAAAATATGTTTCGAGATATTGCAAATGACTCACTTTTTTAGCATCTACTGCTTCATTTGTTTTGTTTAACTCATTGTTATCTTCGTTGAGAAGTTTGTGATAGTCGATATTATTAGCATCAAAAGGGAAAAGACCACATGCCTTGAAGGCGTTTTTAAAAAGATTTTCTAAATTTAAGATTGATTTCACAGCATTTTGAAGAACATGAGCAAATGTGTCTTTGCCTAAATGTTTATAATTATTTTGTGTTTTGAAATTTTGAACTTCACTTTTCCATTTCATATTTAAAGATTTGAACCGGCTCACGTCCAGGGCCTGCAGAATATGTGTGGAATTTGGTAGCAAGCTTATTACGACTATTTGTTTTTCTCTGCAAAACTATGTCAAAGGTAAAGTGACATGTGATTTGTGCCCATCCAAGTATAATACTACTGGAAACTGAATTTTTTCAGATAATAGCCATGGGTAAAAAATGTTAGTTATGAATTCGAAAAAAGATTCTGAGGCCATCCATCCACTGGTTGACTTCCCAATCCCCCAACCTTTAGGCACTTGTGATACTATATGCTTTGATATCCTTTCATATAGGTACATCACCATAGGTGGAGCTAGTTGACCAGCAGCATTACCAGTTATAAGAACAGTCAGGCACTCTTTGTCATCACCTGATCTATCATGAAGTGACTTACACCCTTTCTTAGCAAGTGTCTTACGGCCTTTTGGTGATAGTAAAAAAGCAGACTCATTCGTGTTAAATATTCTTTTTGGGTCAGAAATATTAATATTAGATGAAACAAAGTAATCTTCAATTTCTTTATGCCAGTTTTTGATTTTAGTTTCAGTTATGGCTGCTCGAGAAGCGCATAAGTTTTGTGCTATTCTTTCACTGATTTCAGGATGCCTTTTAATAAATAATTCATACCAGTGACGGTCCGGTCTTCCATGTGTAAAATTGTTGGGACGTTTTAAGTTTTTTACGAGAAGACAGACACTGTCAAGCAATTGATCTTTGGTTACAGGAAAACCCTTGCGCCCCATGTTAATGATCCATTGCACTAATAGGTTTTCTTCCTTATCAGTTAATACTGAAGGAGCTCCACTACGACATTCTTCTGGATAAGTGCCTTGAATCTTCCCAATAAGCATAGTTCTTGGAACGTTATATTGTTTCGATGCAGCTAAACAAGGCGTGTCACTTTTGAAGGCATCTAAAGCTCGCCTCAAATCATCTCTGCTATATTTGTAGTTTTTTCTCGTCGAAATCCTCTAAATAAAGCAAATAATGCAACAATAAATAGTTATTAATGATGATTACTTCTGAATTTTAAAATAACAGAGGATACCCGTATACATAAACTGAACATAATTCAGACAGTTGAAGCACGCAACTCCGTCACTCGTGTCGGAATTTGGATACGACCTCTAAAATGAGCTTTTCTATATAAAACGGTATCTACTGAGGTTATTTCATGAGGAAAGAACGGGATAGTATCATATCAACCATATATCACATGCACACAAATCCGACACTCAGTGTTTGATTTACGGAAAATACAAATTTGCTTGTACCTAATCCCGACACCATAAAAATTATAAAATTCTGTAGTTTTACTAATAGCAAACCTTGTTAAAATGCAAATTTAAAACTTTAATAACCAACTTCAAAGAAGTTCATTTCAATGTGCTCAATTAGTGGTGTCATGAGGTTAAGAATATAACAGCTAAAATCTGCTTACCTCAACACCTCTGCACCATCAACTTTTCAGGTTATGCATTTACCGTTAAAGTGTCGATAACATAGGGAACTATTCATTACTGGAATAGTTTATGTTGAATTTTATCAACAGATGTCCTAACGTATATTTGTAAGTTGTAAATTTCTTATTTTAGCTGAATCAATTGAAATATGATATATATATATATATATATATATATATATATATATATATATATATATATATAATGAATTATTTATTTTCTATCTTTTCCGGTGGAACCCGAAGTCGACCACATTAATTTCTTATATCAAAAAATTAGGCTTAATATAACCCGCCCAAATTTCAATAACATCGAACAACCCATTCAAAAGCTACAAGGGTGGCCATTGTTTCATTTACACTCAGTATGTATCACAATAACAAATTTCGGTATATTTTACAACTTTTATTTTTAGTTTGATGACCATTAAATTGTCCTGAGCTAACCAGTCAGATTGATTATATGCAAATAATGATATGAGAAGATCAACAAATATAAATTGTTTCCAGCGTTTATAACAACATTTCAATTAAGGAAATACTTTTAAAAAGCAAAATTTACTGGTAATGAGACTCATACCTAAATATTATGCCTTTCAATGTTTACTCCGTGGTTAAATGGGTGTTACGTTGACGTTTAATGTAATCATTTATTGACATTTCTGAAAAAAATTTCCTATAGCATTTTTGAAAGATGCGAATATTTGTTATTTGAATTGAATTGTGTATACTAATTTTGATACTACGTAATAAAATCTTATTCTTAACATATGTAGACATTGTCTACGTGCTAGTATGAATGAGTATTTCATATTATGTGCTCTGATTCAGCAAATTGAATGATAAGTTATTAGTATTACATTTTTATACTAGTAGACAATTAAAAATTAGTCCGTTGTCGATTTTAAATAGCACAAAATATAATGAACATTGGAAAGTTATTCTGTTTATATCTAATTATTAAGTTGGTTGTTTACAACTTTCGATTATTTGCCAAATGTCTAATCTAACCTGTTTTAGTGAAAGGAATACTTCATACTTTTAACAGACAGGTCACCGCGAATCATTGGCGATTGACAACATTTCATACGGAAATAAGCTATTCTGATTCCTGAGTAATTTGAAAAAAGAGTTGTCACAAGTTCAAAATTTGTAGGGAAATCAAGATTCATTAAGAAATTTGATAGTGGTCAGTATCGATTATGTAAGTAATAGTTAAATCATTTAATTTAAATTAATTTAGGGTTAACTATGGAAGCAAGAAAAGGGAATGGAAAGAAAATCATATTAATGGAATGTTTTAGATAACTCGTATGCCTGGAAAGCCTTGAAACATATATAGATTCGTTCATACTTCCATGAAAAATAAGGAAATTCACCCAATACCATGAAACAAGGTTTAATTCTGTTTTAGATTCATCTGAAATAATGTTATTGCATACGCACATGTTGGGTATGGTACGCCAATATTAAATTAAACCACTTCCGAAACAGATAAAACTTAATTATTACTGATAAAATATAATATCAAAACAGAAAAAATATACCTACGTTCTTATAAAAAAGTAGGTTATGTAATCGATTCATCGATGAATAGATCAGACAGTTTCTAATTGGGAAACTGAGGCTTACTAGTGATCATTGTTAAGAACTATATGAATATTATGAAATTAATTGTAAATTTAATTCACGCATTATAGGGTTATCAGACAATGAGATATGTGCAACTAATAGTGGCGGCGATTAGGGCAGGCCAGGGGAAAATATTGATTCAGACCAAAGTGATCGTCATCTTGTGCCAAATTTGCTTTCACAATTCAAGTCAGATCTGCACAACCAGTGTGTATCCCTAATTTGTTCAAGCTTCTGCAAGTGTTTTTGACTATCCCTATAACCACTGCAACGGCAAAATAATATTTCAGTGTCTTGAAACGGATCAAAAACTATTTGAGAAATTCTGTTCGTCAAGAACGTTTGTCGCATTTAGCTATATTAGCCATTGAAAAAGATGCTTTGAGATACCATTTAAAATGACATTACTGTCTAATGGTTTTGTTTATATTTAAACTAATGTTTTTTTAATTTGTAACAGTTGTATTTTACTTGATAACTTAAACAACTTATTACAATTATATTTAGTTCTTACTCGCATTTTGAAGTAGGTTCAAATATAAAACTATAACATGAAACAACGCCATTTTTAGTTTTAGATTTTACGTTACCCCCCCCCCCCCCCCCCCGTTCTAGCGTCCAATCGTCTCCACTGACAACTGTTAGATATTATTCAAAATAAATATTCAATTTTCACAACATATTTAGACATCGTTATGCCAATTTATTTATTTCTTGGGAAATATTATCTTAAAGATATTACTGTGGAGTTTTCTTTATACAGGGTGATTCATTACTAAATGGAAATAATTTAACAGTAGAATCCTGACTAAACATTTAAAAACCATTTGTGCTCAGTACTTTAAAACTGTTTTATGTATCCATTTCATATGTGGCAGAAAGTGTAAACACTGTACACCCTACTAAATTATCTAAAACTAAGGTTTCTGGCTACTACTAGAAACTTACAACAGGGGCAAGTGACTGGTTAATCGTTGCCAAATTCTACGCCACTGGCGGAATAGAAATTTTAGCACATTTTTTCGATGCTGCAATACTTTTTATGTAAATTACGTACATTTTCCTTATAACGATAAAGTCAATATTTCTCGAGATAGTTTAAATTAAACATGAAGTTGCACAATTTTTGAAATTTTTATATTAACTATGTCGATGTTTTGGCCCAGTTGATTGTATTTAATACGCAAATGTAATTTTAATCCGTAATAACAATAAAGAATACAACTATTAAATGAACGGATGAATTAAAAACAAATTGTGGTTCTGAAAATGAAATCTAAATAAAACTACCTACAATTTTAATAATACGAAAATATCAGACAAACAGTTAAAACCTTTTATAACAAATGTTCTCTGTGACCCCCGTTCACCTCAATAAGCTGATTCGTTCTTTGGCTCAATGATCTTCTTACTTTAAAAAATATGTTGGACTGATCGGCAATAAAATTAGCCAAATTTTAAATTTGCTTCCATAGTTCCTGACGAGTGTTTATTTCTTGTGAATATATTATTGATTTCATATGGACCCACCCATAAATAAAAATTTAGGGGATTACCTTCGGGAGTTTTAGGCGGCCACGGAAGTTCACTACCTCTGTCTACTAGTCATCGAGATAATTCCTCACCATTATCAGATAATGAGGTAGTGCATCGTCCTGCATGAACCACATGTATCTTCTTCGATTAAGTGGCAATTCCTCGAGATGATCGAAAAGAGTTTGTAAAACTTGTAAATATGGGATACCATTCAAATTTGCTGGTAATTCATATGGGCCCATAAAACTACCTCCAAAGATACCGCGTCATACATTTATCTTAAATTCGTGCTAAAAATGTCATTCTCGGAATACATAGAGATTTGCAATGTCCCAATTGTAATTGTTTCTCCAGTTAAAAACTCTTATACGTGTAAATGTGGCCCAGTCAGTAAAAGAATTTTGTTAATAAAATTACGATTTTAATTTTTTTTAGACGGAAGAGAGAAGAAAGTTGCTCGTTCTGTATTCATTTACATACCGAAAGTTGCGTTTTGAGTGTTCCATGTAGTGAAAGTGACAGTTCCGTACTGCAAAACACTTTCGAGACGCTCTGGAGTAGACTACTTTAACTTCCTTAAATGTGACAGTTGACAGTTTCACTTCGATGATTTTGCATAACCTTAAATTGTTAATTTTCTGAAATTATTTGTTTCATCCTAAGTTTTGTCTAAATTAATTAATAATAATGAATGATGATGAAAAAGAAAACGTCAGCGATAAAGAGAAAAACCCAACGGAAAACGTAGTGCTCGCTTATTTTTCAGAAAAATTTAAAATCTGGAAAGTTCTACTTTATGGTCTACATTCTCGATGATTAAAAGTACTCTCGCAATTAAACAAGATGTTCACATCAACAAATATCCAAAACTCATCAATTTCCTGAAGAAACAAAACAAAGGGTACACTGCAAAAAAATCAAAAACTTTAACCAGAGAAAATTTAATAGAATTCTTGTTACATTTACCCGCTGAGACATATCTCATGTGGAAAGTACGTATTATTACTTATTAGTTTTAATCTTATACAAAGAGTGAATGTCTTTTAGATTTGTCTAATAATAGCTGTGGCAGGTGGATTACGACGGGATGAATTAGGAAAATTAAAATTGAATGATATTCAAGATAAAAATGATGTTTTAATTATAACAGTACCAGAAACCAAAACTGGCAAACAACGTATCTTTACTGTAACAAACAAAATTTGTCTTGGTATAAATCCCATAGAATTGTTTTAGACGCACCTCAGCGTCCCTTTTAGCTGATACTGGCGCAGACCTTCTGAAGTTAAAAAATCATGGTGTGTGGGCTTCTTCTACCGTAGCGGAAGCTTATATAGATGACTCGATAACAAACAAGATGGAAATTGCTAACAGAATACTTTCTTCCACCACAAATACGAATCAATCAACAAATTATATCGAAGACACAAACACATCTACAAATTGTATCGAAATCACAAACACATCTACAGAGATTCCATCAACATCTAGTAGAGATATACATATTCCAATCCAATAAATATTAATAATTGTCCTGGAGGTACAATCAACATTACTTTTTGCAAAAAATTAATAGAATAATATTGACATTGCAAATATACATTATATTGTTCAATAAATAAAATGTTTTCAATTCTCTATTATTTATTTTCTTTCCTCAGTGTAATTGAAAAAGTTTTGGGTCTTATGCGTCGTCTAAAAAATGTTGTGTACGCCGCGGCTGAAATACTACTTTGTTGGACTCGTCTGTTGCTCGCCTCGCTTCGCTTGTCTCAGAATTGTTAGACTCGTCCAACAAAGTAGCACTTTCAGTCCTTGGCATACAAATAACTACATTTTATTTAGATGTTTTGGGTTAAATCTTCATAATTTGAACTCAGGATTCTACTGTTAAATTATTTTCAATTAGTAATGAATCACCTTGTATAACAAAATCTGACAGTGAATGAATAACTAGTATTTTTATTCAACTAAAATTATCCATTCTGCTCCGTGGTGATCTCTTAATGTTTTGTTAATGAAATGTATATATTCTCGTATTTTTAGATTTGCCTATATTGTGGGATGGGATAAAATGTAGTATTAATGTTATTCTTTTACCAAGTCTTATATTCAAATATGATATTAAATTGCAAATTTAAAGGTAAGTAATTTTTAAGGCTTAGATAAAATCTATGTCCAACTTTGAAGGTTGAAAGTATTTACGCAAAGCCGTGGTTGAAATGTGCCGCAGTAACTGAAATACACTAAATTTTACTGTACTATTTTTTATTATGCTAAAAGGAGTAACGTTAGGCGCGGTGATACGGTATAAACTATTGTAATCACACTATTGTGAAATGGGATACTAACATCAGGAAACAGAGTTGATTCGACGCGAAAATCGTATTAAATGGATGCGAGAGAATAGCGTTATATTAATATCTGAACACTTAGCACTAAGGTACTCGAGGATGTTATAAGCGTAATTTTCACTTTCATTATAGAATATTTGAATCCCTTCCTTTGATGCCATTTACTTGAATAGTTACTAAAACTTATAGATCAGACGAACTCGCTCAAAACGAGGTAAATTTTTCGAAAAACTCCTCACCTCACCGGGAAAGTGTAGAAATAGTACTTTAATTAAAAACATAGAACAAAAAGCAGGGGATTGATCTTCCCGGTTGCGATAGGTTGTGATTTCCGGCGTAAATACTGATTTGTCAGAAAAACTTGAATGAAATAGTTGAGATAATAAAAAATACACAACTTTTGTTTGAAACATTTTTTCACATAACCTAAAAATTTGGGTCAAAATCTAAAACAAATGCTTTGTTGGTTTTTTATTTTTAACTCAGCCAAAACATAAGATCATTATGAAAGTTGGCTTATTTGTAGCTTTTGTATCCTGAAAAAGTAGAATTTTTTTCGTTACTCTAAGTTAACTAGTTTTTGAAAGATTTAAAATTCAAAATAAGACGTTTTTCATCAGGCGTTCATCTACATACACCAAAATATAATATATATATATATATATATATATATATATATATATATATATATATATATATATAACTGCAAACAATCTAGTAGGGATGCGGTCAATATAGGGCTGATCAAAAGAAAACTATTTTTTGACTAGTTGAGCTTTCGGAAAATGTTTATTTCCTTCATCAGAACATCTACAATGGAACAAAAATTTTTTCAAATTAATAAAGCTGAACATATATTTGAAAAAAAAACACAGTTGACTCACCAAAATAAGTTTTGAAAACTGTCCATCAAGAACATCACCGGAGCATGAAATTAATTAACAAAAATCAAGACAAAAACAAATTTCTGACAGTCTAAACGTTTAAAATGGTCATATCTACAATATCTTGTAGAACTGTAAAAAGTTTGAACTAACACAACAAGTAAAATAAAATACAGTCAGAATGAATATTAAAAACTATATACCAAGGGAGAAAGGTATCCATTTCAAAGTAAAGTAATTATTGGTTTTTGTCACAAAACAAAAAGAAGACTAATTCTTCTAATGATATTATTATTCTAGAAGTCTGGCCTATATAAATCTGATCACATTCGTTGCAAGGAATGCTGTAAACTAGATTAGACATCTCACTCAAGCCCAACCTTGACTTGACCTTGGTGTAAAGGTTGTTAATAGTAAGTAAATTATAGGTTGTAACCATAACAGTAGTTGAACCCTTCAGAACTTTAAGCAGGTCAGGTGTTAAACCAGGTATGTATGGTAGTGAACCAAAATACAAATCTGTACTGTGGGCTGAATCAGATACAGTGACTTTATCTTTAATAAAAGTTGTCGGAGTGTTGTTTAAAAATTTATTTATCATACTTCGAGGGTATGAATTCTGAAATAAAATGTTTTTCAATGCAATCAGATCATTATGTAGGAAATCTGGATGAGATAATTTTCTCACCCTATCACGAAGGCAGAGAATTAAGTTTGTTTTCATTTTGGGAGGATGACATGACCAGCAGTTTTGTGTTCAACGGTCACTACCCTTCAGCTTTCGTTTATATAGATATGGGTTTCTTCGAGGAAATAGGTAGACAATTTGGTCAACATTCTGTCTTCTTATTAAAAAAATGGGCAAAACTTAACACAAGGTTAGCTAGCGTAGAACAGAAAGATGTTCCTTTTGAAGTGTAGACAGAACGGATGTTTCCCAAGACACATAACAAATGGAATAAGGAGCATAGATGGTTTGTTGGGAACAAGATCTGGACAACTAGGATCTAAGATAAATAACTTTAATTTAAGGTTAAGAAAAAACTTGATTAATTTAGAGATAAGGGTTACTTGTTCTGATTTGTTTGAGGTAGAAAGGTATCTTAGATCTATTAAGACAGAATTGCATAATGTTTTACCAGGGGATATTTTAGTCGAATTTGAAAATAGACAGTTGATAAGATACAACAATATTTTTAGAAAAATCAGGGAAACTCAGACATTAAAATTTGAGAGAATTAAAACTGATCTCTTTAACAATGTTAAATATGACGAGGGATGGTTTAAGAACTTAACAGATATTGACCTTCCTTACAATGTCAAAAAGTTTCTCTCGTTGGGCCCTAGGTTTAGTGTGGAGCCGTCAATGACTGATTTCAAAATATCAAAAATTTTAGCTGATTTGGAAAATCTTATTAAGAGCTTAGATGATAACAATAAAGATTTGGCTAGATCTCGATTTACTAATATTCTCACAAATTTTTCACATAATCACAAAAATGACAGGCATTGCATGAAGAAATATTTTTTTGAGTGTAGAGATTTCCTTAGAGAGCATCCAAATGTATATATAGTAAGGAGCGATAAAGGTAATGTAACTGTTGCCATGTATAGAGAGGATTATATAACACGCTCTGAACAACTTTTATCTGAAACTAAATATTATAAAAACATTCCTAGGAATCCTGTCTGTACATTGCAGCAGAAAGCTAATAAGTTAGTAACCTCATTTGAGAAATCTAAATTAATTCCTAAGGAGGTGGCTCAAAAACTTAGATTTTATAATTCAATAATTCCTAGGTTTTATGCACTGCCTAAAATTCATAAGCAGAATTTAGCGATGAGACCTATAATATCATCGTTTGACTCTCCTAACGGGAACATTGCAGAATATTTAACAGACATTCTGACCAAATCTTACAACTTTGAAAATGATTATAACATCAAAGATTCTTTCATGTTTAGTGGTTTTATAAACAATCTCGTTATTCCAGATGGTTTCGTTCTTGTCAGCTTCGATGTGGTCTCACTTTTTACAAATTTACCCTTAAATGTCATTTTAGACAGCATTTCAGCACATTGGGATGATATTCAACCTCATTGTACACTGACTTTATCAGCTTTCAAGGAAGCACTTCAATTTGTTTTTGATTCTAACGTTTTCATTTTCAATGATACATTTTATAAACAGATTTTTGGCACCCCAATGGGGTCTACTTTATCACCAATATTAGTTAATTTTGTTTTGGATGACCTCATCGAGCAATCTATTGATTCTTTAAGTTTTCCAATTCCTTTCGTCAAGAGGTATGTGGATGATTTGATTCTCGCCCTTCCTAATGATAAAGTGCAGTCTACATTGAATTTGTTCAATTCTTATAATGAGAACTTACAATTTACTGTTGAGAAAGAAGAAAATGGTATTTTACCGTTTTTAGACATGAAAGTGCATAGGGGAGATGACAATATTATAAGAACTTCTTGGTATAGAAAACCAATATATAGTAATAGATTTATCAGTTATTGGTCATGTCATCCTCCCAAAATGAAAACAAACTTAATTCTCTGCCTTCGTGATAGGGTGAGAAAATTATCTCATCCAGATTTCCTACATAATGATCTGATTGCATTGAAAAACATTTTATTTCAGAATTCATACCCTCGAAGTATGATAAATAAATTTTTAAACAACACTCCGACAACTTTTATTAAAGATAAAGTCACTGTATCTGATTCAGCCCACAGTACAGATTTGTATTTTGGTTCACTACCATACATACCTGGTTTAACACCTGACCTGCTTAAAGTTCTGAAGGGTTCAACTACTGTTAAGGTTGCAACCTATAATTTACTTACTATTAACAAACTTTACACCAAGGTCAAGTCAAGGTTGGGCTTGAGTGAGATGTCTAATCTAGTTTACAGCATTCCTTGCAACGAATGTGATCAGATTTATATAGGCCAGACTTCTAGATGTCTATCTGGGAGACTGACTTCACATAAGAGTGACTCTAACACTGGAAAGTTGTCTTGTTCTTTGGCGGAACACGTTATTGTTGGTAAGCATACTATGAGTTTTGATAATGCTAAAATACTTGCAAGAGAAAAAAATTACAATAAAAGACTTTTTCTTGAGATGTGCCACATACATAGAAATTTGAATAACTGTCTAAATAAAAAGTCTGATCTGGATGGACTCAGTAAAATCTACACCTATCTATTAACTTTGTAGAATAACTAAGTTATTTCATTTCTTGACTTCAACATTTATATATCACCCTGTATTTTATTTTACAACACCGATTCACATCATTACTGTATAAATATATTCGATATCTAATCTGCTAATAATATCATTAGAAGAATTAGTCTTCTTTTTGTTTTGTGACAAAAACCAATAATTACTTTACTTTGAAATGGATACCTTTCTCCCTTGGTATATAGTTTTTAATATTCATTCTGACTGTATTTTATTTTACTTGTTGTGTTAGTTCAAACTTTTTACAGTTCTACAAGGTATTGTAGATATGACCATTTTAAACGTTTAGACTGTCAGAAATTTGTTTTTGTCTTGATTTTTGTTAATTAATTTCATGCTCCGGTGATGTTCTTGATGGACAGTTTTGAAAACTTATTTTGGTGAGTCAACTGTGTTTTTTTTTCAAATATATGTTCAGCTTTATTAATTTGAAAAAAATTTTGTTCCATTGTAGATGTTCTGATGAAGGAAATAAACATTTTCCGAAAGCTCAACTAGTCAAAAAATAGTTTTCTTTTGATCAGCCCTATATTGACCGCATCCCTACTAGATTGTATGCAAATTTGTGTTCAACGGTCACTACCCTTCAGCTTTCGTATATATATATATATATATATATATATATATATATATATAACAACAAAGAGATTCATGGGTAATTCACGCAAAATAAGGGCTACTGAAATAGAGTGGTAACCGTGGACATGCATGTTTCTGGCTCATTTGCCTCTTCAGCACGGCATAACCAAATAAGGATGTGAAATTTGGGAGCAATGATGTTAATCGAAACATGGGAAAACACAAAATAACGGATTTCAGCAGGGAAACCAAACGCTCATTTGTATCTTCTATTGGAAGATCCCGAGTTTTCAGGACAAGAACCAACATCGACACGGAGGCGCATATAGCCCCCCGCCATGAACCTTCCGACCCATAGTAAATAACAAAGAAGATGTAGGAATATCGCGTGATATGTTAACAACAACAACAAAGAGATTCATGGGTAATTCACGCAAAATAAGGGCTACTGAAATATAGTGGTAACCGTGGACATGCATGTTTCTGGCTCATTTTGCCTCTTCAGCACGGCATACTATGGGTCGGAAGGTTCATGCCGGGGGATTTATGCGCCTCCGTGTCGATGTTGGTTGTTGTCCTGAAAACGCGGGATCTTCCAATTGAAGACACAAATGAGCGTTTGGTTTCCCTGCTGAAATCCGTTATTGTGTGTTTTCCCATGTTTCGATTAACATGTTTGCTCCCAAATTTCACATCCTTATTTGGTTATGCCGTGCTGAAGAGGCAAAATGAGCCAGAAACATGCATGTCCACGGTTACCACTCTATTTCAGTAGCCCTTATTTTGCGTGAATTACCCATGAATCTCTTTGTTGTTGTTGTTAACATATCACGCGATATTCCTACATCTTCTTTATACAATATATATATATATATATATATATACAACATTATATTACAACTTAAGATATTAATGACTATAAGATTATTGAAAGGAAAACTATTCGAGGGTTAAAATTAAACTAAATCGAACTAAAGAAATTCATTCAAACTTTATAATGTACCTTGTACATACATATGACATCGATGTAATATGAATTCAAACTAATTAAATGAAAAATTTAAAAAAACATCACCTGTTATAAAATGAAAGAATCAACTCTTCTAATGGAATCGTTAAAAGTTTATGCATTATCTTAAATTCCTATTAGATACCATCAAACTATTTAGAAGCCCTAGAAATGTTTCTTGTAATATATCCAAAGGTGAAATTCAAAATAAAAACATTAGGGTTATAAAATCTTTGACATCTGTTGAAGTATTTGTCATCTGGGATAGAGCAAGATTAAGAAAGGTCGATGACAGCTGAAATTTTTTAAGAATTATTAAAATGCAAAAGATATATATATATATATATATATATATATATATATATATATATATATATGGATTGTTTATTTAGAATTTTAAAAGATTATGTTTTATAATTAAAAAGTAAATATTTTGAAGAATATAATGAAATCTATCAAATGAACAACTATAAGTTACTATGATATGTTACTAATATTTATATGATTTCAATAAGCAGAGGGCTAATAAAAAAATGAGGTATTTGTTTAGAAAAAAGTTGTTGATTACAAAAAAAAAAGAAAAGTGTGGACGAGTAGTATTGAAAAATCAAAAAAGAAGTACATTGTTCTTTAGATAAAATTAATAAGAATTGTTAAAATTTAAGTAAAATAAGATGTGAGCAGTGAAACTAACTTGTAAAAAAGCATTCCAGAAGAGAGGGAATATCCTGTGGTGAGAATATAATTTTTCACTATCCCGAAGCGTATACATATCCTGTATCGTGGGAATAATAATTTTCACGATCTTTGAAGAGAATATATGCCTGGAAAGCCTTCGAAATTAAATGGATTCGAATGGATTCTTGAATCAATCCCGACATTTTTCGAAGCGTCTACAAGAAGGAGAGAATAAGATAAGGTGAACAAATTTATTGATAATCGGCGGACGATAAAAAGGTATTTAAAAACTGTTTTATTTCAAATAAAACTTACCGTGTGTGTATTAAACATTAGATATTGAACATTGCTGACATCGTGTGTTTTTGACAGTCATCCATTTTCTAACGAGAATCTTGGTGAATATCGAGTTATTTTCATATTGTATATTGTCTCAAACGTATAACAAGTTGCATACTTGTATGTATTTAATATAATTTCATTTCTGTGAATGTGGGCCGTATGAAAGGTCATCAAAGATAAGTTCATTTTTTCCAATTTATGATAAAAAAGAATAATGTATTTTCTTGTATAAATTAACAAATCTTTCCCTTCGGAAAGAATAAATTATACTGTCTGTAGACTTCATTTCTAAGCGTTTAATTTTTATTAGTTGGTAGTGGTGTTTGAAGTTACGAGCCACGAGCGTATTCCGAATAAGATACACAGGACCGTTTTGTAAAAATTTATTCAACATAAATATTTCAGTTCACAATTTTTTATCAAAATACAATATCAAGATTTGGCGCTTATTAAAAAAAATCATATGAGAATATTTAACTTTATGAACCCAAGATCATGAGAAGTTGAGTGCTCATTGAAAAAATAATAAAAAGAGTAAAAGAGATATAAAGGTAAGTGCACTGTGTGGCATTATTGAACTTAAACAATTTCTTAAATATACCGGGCAAATTAAGAAAACTTTTATTAAATCAAAGATATAATAAAATTAAATTAGTTAACATATAAATAATTTTATTATAATTCAAACTATAATATATATATATATATATATATATATATATATATATATATAATCAATGAAAATATGAAAGAATAACGCGTGGAATATAAAACAAAACCAGAATTAGCGGGCATATCACGCAAAAGAAGTTACAGAGAATGAGTGGTAACCGTAGACATACATGTTTCTGGCTCATGAGCCAGAAACATGCATGTCTACGGTTACCACTCATTCTCTGTAACTTCTTTTGCGTGATATGCCCGCTAGTTCTGGTTTTGTTTTATATATATATATATATATATATATATATATTTCATATACTATAATGTGACATTGAAAATGCAATATATTGTAATCGTTTTGGTCGAGCGTCAATTTGTAATTCTTCTGCTCGGGCGTCAATTTGTAATTTCCATGGGTAGTCAGGGGATATAAAAAGGGGTTAATGGTTAGAAGTGTTTATTTAATAGTAACCTGTCAAACTAAAAATTCAATAAAATCTCTACAACTTACAACTAATTCTATATACAGTTATTATAAGTACAATTGTTTGTCCTTGATTCTGTGAGGCTTCACTGGGGGTGGACGCCTGGTCGGGTTGTTTACAGATCTCCTCTTATTATACGGCTTCTCGTAGTAAATAGTCTGGATCGGTCGTACCTCGTCCCTTTGACTTTACGGCAAAGATTTATTGATGAATCAGTACTATTATATAAACTTACTCAATTTTGTCGACTTGGTATACTCGTTTCCCCCTCGTTCAGGTTGCCTAAAATAAAAGTATTCGGTACCGGATCCCGTGTTCAACAAACAGCGTGATCTCGGTGAGGTGGGAATTCGCTTCCAAGACTTGGCTTCCGTTCAAGGCTCAGCATGCTCTAGAGTTTCGGCCGAAAGACGGGGTTTGCTAGTATGGAACCTTGAGTTCAACACACTCCAAGGGGTCGACGACAAGCCGGGTGTTAATTACGATCACAGGCACGTAGTAAATAGTCTGGATCGGTCGTACCTCGTCCCTGTGACTTTACGGCAAATATTTATTGAAGAATCAGAACTATTATATAAACTAACTCAATTTTGTCGACCTGGGATACTCATTTTACCCCTTCGTTCAGGTTACCTAAAATAAACGTATTCGGTACCGGATCTCGGTGAGGTGGGAATTGGCTTCTGACTCGGGCTCAACACACTCCGGGATTTCAGCTAGACGGGAAGGCCTCTGTCCTGCGCTAAACACGCTCCAGAACTTTGCTACGACGGTTAGCTTACGTTCTAGGCTCAGCACGCTCTAGAGTTTTGGCTGGAAGACGGGGTTTGCTACCGTCGAACCTTGGGTTCAACACACCCCAAGGGGTCGAGGACAAGCCGGGTGTTAATTTCGATCCCAGGCTCAACATGGATATAGTAAATTAACTCGGTTATTCACCGATGAAGCTTTCCTATCTCTTCTAGGAGTAAGGACTGAGCTTGTAGGTGTGTTGAGATATTTCGGTGGTAATAATATCGGTCGAGCTGTTAATGAAATGGCGAACGTGTTGCCCTCTAGGTACTGGGTGCCCAACTTCGTCTACTGTGATGATTTGGTTTGGTAGTGTTCAAAATCCCAGTCCCCGATGTTTTGTTATTAATTATGTATGGAGGGTGTTAACTAATATTTTAGACTACAGTGTTGTACAATATAGTAAACATCAATATATTTTAATAAATTCTGGTTGATAGACTGGGTACATACACTGTGTTCTTTATAAAATGCGACATTGGGATTCCTGTACAAAACTGTCAAAAGCGAGCTAAGTTTTTTACCAAATAGCATTCATACAAAATAATAACAGATTTGAAAAGATCGTTAAAAAATAAATCCAAATGCACTTTTAATTTTCTTAAATTCGTTCTGGTTTAATAATAAAATGCATAATTATGCTTTAAAAAGTCGTACGTCATTTTTATGCCACTTTCGGAACATAATATAAGGGGCGGTTCACACAATAGAAATTTGAAAGTTAAACGTGAAGTAACGTGGTTCGATTCCGCGCTGTAGCGAAATTTTTTGTTTTCATTTCTTTTTTCATAATTTTTGTCAAATTTTTAGCAGAAATATTTAAAAAAAGACAGGTTTATTTGGGTTATAAAATCATTTATTTCATTTCACGCTCAAATACCGCCATACATGATTAATAACAGTGCTACTAATTTTTCGACATTCATTAATAATAATTTTTTCAATTCATCTTCTGCCTTCGGTTCATGTTCTGCTGCCTTAATTTTAGGAAACCCTATAAAAAGAAAGCAGGGGGTGCTACATCTCAAAGGCCTCAAGTTTCTTTTGCTTCGGTCAATGTCCAGGATTCCATTCCATAGTGCTATTGAAGAGTTTAGACATTCTGATAAAGGCGTCTCTTGCTTTTTCTATTCCACATTTTATTTCCTTTGACTGGTCCCACTGTTCCCAAGTAGATAAATTTGGATACTCTTTCTACTGGTCTATTATTAATAACTAGTTGGCAGGTTTTTCTTCTCTTTAGTTATGACCATAAACTTTGTTTAATTGACAATCATTTGTAGTCCATATTGTGTGTTTGATACTCTTTCCTTGCATATCTTGTATATTCTACGATGGATGATTTTGAGGAAAAGTTCAAGCAAGTGGCTCATTAAGCTGATGGATCTGTACTGTTTGCATTTCTTTGATCCTTGTTTCTTGGTAGCAATATAAATTCCGCAATGAGCCATTCTTCAGGGATATTGCCGGTGTCGTATATATTATTAAATATTTTGCAGAGCATTTTTAGAGATTTTGCATCCAGTTGTTTAAGGAACTCTGCTTGTATCCCGCCTGGAACTTTTCCTTCTCTCATGGATTTTATGGCTACTTCTATCTCGTTCATTAGTATTGGTGGTCCAGTTTTTGTCAAAGAACATATTCTCCATGTACTTTTTCCAGGTGTTTTTATAGTTCCTAAATCCACAATAAGTTCTCCCTTGTCAGTAATGAGTTTTCCTACTGTTCTCTTTATATATTTGCCAGTTATTTCCCTCACTTTATGCGGACATCAAATTTCTCTTGTTGTATTTCTATTTCGTGGCATTTTTCTTCCATTTCTTTCTGTTTGGCATCTCGTATCTTTCTTTGTATTGTAAGGTGAATCTCTTTGTAAGCGGTGGTGTTATTGTTCCGTTTTCTCCTCTCTTCCAACATTTGTAGTATTTCGTCTGTCATCCACGTCTTGTGTTGTCTTCCTTCGCTTTTTAGGAATTTGTCTTTGATCTCTTCTGCTGTTTTACAAAGCGACCGTATTTTATCTTCTATGCTTCTCGCTTTTTCATCGATTTCTAGACAGTTTTTGTTCAGAGCATTACTCAGCATAACAGTAGATGTTAACGTGATGGGTCGGTAATTACCTGTTCTCGTTTTATCTCCAGCTTTATACAATGGGTTGACTAACCCAATCTTCAGGGCTCCAGGAAAAACACCCAAACAAACATTTGTTTGTTACAGTGGCTAATGGTAGAACAATTTCATCAGCTATTTCTTTCAAGGTTTCAGACCTAATTCCAACAATCCCTGGTGATTTTTAATTTTAATAATTTAACCTCAATTTCATTTGTTGGAAATGAATATATAGTTTTTTCTATTGGCCAAATAATTTCATTAAAAGATTGAGGATCCTTAATTCCATTTGCAAGCTCTCTCCTATCTCACTGAAGTAGTCATTCAATTCATCAGCTATTCTTTTTTCATCAGAGATTATTCGATTATCACTTTTTATAATTTTCTGTATTCTATTTTCAGTCCTTTTGCTGTTACATATACTTCTAACACATTTCCACAGAGTTGAAGATGTGTTGCCATTTTTTTCAGTTAATGTATTATAATATTTATTTTTTTGATTTTTGTATAAGTTTAGTTAAATTGTGTTTATATTGAGAGTATATAATTTTTCTATTTATGTCATTGGGATTATTTATAATATATAAATATAATCGATTTTTTTTATTTATGGACTTTAATAAATCTGTCGTAACACATGGTTTTTTATTTTTACATATTTTTAATTTTAACTGACTTTTTACTCTCACCAATTAGAGTTTTTAAGACGACATTTTTCTGCAATTTTGATTGCGAATAAGTGTTCTTAAACGATGATAGTCAATGTATTGTTTGCAGAGTAATGAATTTGTAACATTGACATTTCTTGAATCTATATTATTTAGAGTTAAAGCAGTTGGAGAATGATCAGTAATTTCATAGTTGAAAATCCAACACGTATATGAATTGCTTTCCTAACAAAAAAATAATCAAGACATGTTTTGCTAATAGGCCTTGTAACATTGTTAATATACGAAACAAATTCGTATGTATTTAATATATTCTTGTATTGTTCAACATAGTCATAATCTTCTATAAGTCCATATTGATATCTCCTACGAGAATGTGATTATCAAACTTTTGGTTATTTTTCAGGTAATTAAAAAATAAAAAATGGAATTAAAAGGGAGAGGGAAAGAGAACGAAGGCGTAAAATAAGAGCAGATCCTGAGAAGCGAGAAGAACGAAGAGGAAAAGAAAGACAGGAATATTTGCATCGAAGAAAAGACAAAGTAAAATTGTTCCAGAAATGACTGAAAGGGCCGTGCGAACTCAGCGTAAAAAATGGAAAGAGTACCTATTCAGAAGACGTCGTATTGAGAAGAAAATAGGTGAGATAATGCAGAATAATGAGAACTTGGACAATACCTCCATAGATACATCCGATGGAAGGAAGATATATGGCATTAAAACATCAAAACAGAGGAAAGTACGACGCCATCGCGAAAAACAAGAGAGAAGAAATGGTATCCGAACTTAAAAACAAAGTTGCCAAATGGAAGAAGAAATATTATCGTTTAAAAAAGGATGTGAATAAATCAAAAGAAGCTACTGGTTCTGAGTCAGCTTCACTTACTCCAGGAACCCGAGTAAAAGTCGGTATATCGCTTGCTTTTTCTGAAAATATCCAGAATGTTTCTTCGTCAATTTTTCCTGATTTAGGTCTTGCTTTTCGGTTTAAAAATAAATACACTGCCAATTGGAACTCGGTAGTAGTGCTTGATGTGTGGTATTATCTGGCTTCACGAAAAAACAGTGGGTGAACATTTTTCGAAAATTTTTAAAATTTCCATAAAAAAACCTTTAAGGGCCCACCCTGAGACGGGAGTAGAGGCAAGGGCAAAAAAATTGGCTCCAGGGATTTTCGAATGGTTCATATTACAAGGTATAAGACGTCACCTACACCGAATTAGTGCTGTACTACGAACACATATATATCACACGATTCTATAACTTAATGTTTCACATTAAGCAATATAAATAATATTGAAAACTATTTTAGTTGTTCGTCCAATAAATGAAGTCTATTCAAATAAGCAATGTTAGAATCAATAAGCGCAACAATAAAACACCTGACATAGCTTTTAAAAATTGATTTTTAATTAAAGTTACGGAATTATTTATATTCACATTGTTACCCAGTAATAAGATATCAAAATTAAAAAACATTCATTATATGTAGTATAATGTTACACTAGATAGTCGGAGGGAAGCGGAACAAAAATACTGCGAAGATTTAGAAAAACGCACGGAATTTTCTATTATATTTTCGACTCCGCCATTTTTTCCATCAAACGGAGGACAATTCGTATCAAGAACTTTCAATGGCATTGAGGGTAGTATAGGATGTTGGTTTAAAACGCTCAAAATCCTTTTTATAATCATTGTATAAATATAAAAATGCAATTACTTCTATGACTTTACAGTTCGCACTTTAATTTCCTTGGCTTGATCCTAGGACGGGATATTAAAGTTTCGTTTCAGTACCTATTTATACCAGTGATACCCAAAGTCACGTCAACGGTAATATACAAGATGTCCATAACAACGAAAAAAAATGATTTAAAAGGGGCGACAGAGGATCTCCTTTAAGCAGTAATTTGGACGCTACAGTATACGATCAAAATTTAAACTATATTACAATTGCTTTCTGTTCACTTTCACATTGTGACATTTTTCGTATACTTTATAGTTTTTTATCCTTTTTTGAATGAATTGGAAATCGTTGCAACATTAACACACTATGTTGTACCTATATCTCAGTTTACAAGCTAATAGACCTAGATACAGTGGAAACGCTGAGTATTTTCCATCACGTGACTGATACGATATCAACCATATGCATCTTAATCAAAACAATACGACAAACGCTTGTATTCAGTTTCGCTCTTTTTCTATTATTAGAAGAAGACAGTACCAACATAGTATGTGTTAAATAATATCATCAACTAAGTCACGTGATGGAAAAGCTTCATCGTTTCTTCTGTAGATAAATTTCACTTAGGTGGCTTGGTTCCAATGTGACCTTTTCAGATCTGTTGTGGTCCTCTAAACATAGATTACATTCTCCAGCCTCAGCCTTTTTATGAAGTCTGTCAGATTATAGACTGAATATTTCATGTAGTTCCTTGCCAGTGGCTTTAACATGCCTAGTACGGAGAAACTGTTAAACTGTGGCCGTGAACATAGAATGTGCTCCACAGTTTCTTCCTCTGTTCGACAGCATCTACATAAGGATTTTTCTGTCAATCCCATCAATTTTAGATGCCTATTGAGCTTACAATGCCCTGTAAACGCCTGGAAAATTGTGGCGTTCTTTGGTAGGCTTACTGAGAAAGCTATCCCTTGTTTTAGTCACACTACACCTACGCCTTTAGACGTATTTGAGCCGTCCATGTACTATGTAGCTTCCGCCTGTCTGTGTACACCTCCCTTCCAGTCTACCCTATCTGGTATAATTACTTTCAATTTATTATTAAAGCTATATCTTGTGACTGTTGCATAAAAGGGTTGCTCCATTACATTATCCGCTTTCAGCTCCGCGATTAGGTTCCGATAATTCGCACTATGCAGCCTTTGTGTGTTACTCAATGGCTTTATAGTCTCCCTTTGCTGCTTTCTCCACCACCAACCCATAGGTTACCATTGGCCTAGCCACGCTTGCATATAACCATAGGGTCATTTTAGGTTTGAGTACTCAGTTCTCACCACACATTCTTCTGCATCTGCCCAACGACATAGCAGTTTTTTACATGGTTTTCAATAAGTGAGTATTCCATGTAAGCTTATGACCAAAATATATCGCAAGGTATTTTATTTCTTTGGCAAATGCAATCTCCGATCCACCTAGCACATGAGGTTTTATATCTGTAAGAGCTGTTTGTTTAGTGAAGTTGACCCCATGCGTTTTCTGAGCATTGACTGTAAATCTCCCTTATTTACACCAGTCGTCAACAATATTTAGGGATGCCTGTATTCTTCCAGAACCACCCATGCAAACTTTCCTCTGACAAAAATTATCAAGTCGTCTGCGTATCCTAGGCAGTAAAAATCCGCCGGGGATGATTCTATGAGGAGATCGTCAACTAAAGTTGCCCAAAGTAACGGTGATAGAACATCCTCCTGTGGGCATCATCCATCGGGTTTTGTTTTGATGGTGGCTTGACCCAGAAACAAAAGAAGATCGTCGGGGGAGAATTGGTAGCGGGAACTGTATGTTGGTGAGCTCTAGAAATTTCAACGAAAATTGTTGAAAAATTCAGAAATCAAGTTAAAATTGTTAACTACATCGGTAACTAAATACACAATACAAGTTTAAACGAGTTTCCCACTCTAGAAGGAAGTCTTCAGGAAGAAAAGACAAATAGTTGTGGACCATAGCTGTACCTAGGGGACTCGAAGTAGCAGACATGTTGAATTTCGAACTTTTCATCGAGTAAGGTCAGTGAAATTCTTTCTTTGGGTCCCAAAGCAAAACTATAGATATAAAATGATCATTTTTCCTAACTAAAATAAATAAATAAAACGGCCTATAACAATTTAAATGATAAAATTTCAAATTAAATAATCGCCGATTCTAATTATTCTACTAATAAAGAACTTGTATCTACCTGTTTTGAATATTATGAAGATCCTTTATAATATAAGTAATTAAGAATTAACTCTCAAATAATCATGTAAAAATCCATATGTAATTTTATCCTATCTCATCATGTCTATATAATTTTTGTAAATGTATGTAAATATCTTGTACATACGTATTTCGTTGATACATGTCGAGAACAATTCACTGGTCAGCAGATGTTCGGATTGCAATAAAATATCCATCTGCGCAGCTGCAGGAACTCAAGGTTATATATAATTCTATCTCGCATGTCGTAGTCGCCAGAGGCGTAACGCTATTCAATTTATTTTGAAAGTAATTGGAATAAATAGATTATTAAATTTAATTAAAACATACAAATATTATATCAAATCATTTCATTTATTATACACATCCAAGAAGGTATCAGCTAATTTCACTTATCTTCAATACATATATACACCATAGATATTATTACTATAAAATCGGCGGCCTGAACCTGAAGAGAAAAAGAGTTTTTCATGTCTCGGCTTTGTAGGTAGGGAGCAGCCGAAGGTAAGTCATTATACTCATAAATAACATAATTAAATTAAATTAAATAATATTATTATAAAATTGATATTATTGTTATAATATATATGTATATATATATATATATATATATATATATATATATATATATATATCATCATCATCATCATCATCATCATATGCAGCTTATTCAACCATTTTGTTATGGTGTAGTCTCCCTTTACATATTTATATATTCCACTTCCATGTGGGCCCATTGTTGTCTATTGCTAGCTATGCGGCTCCAAGTTGATCCTGCGAGTTTTTTATGTCGTAGTCCCATCTTAAGCTGGGGCGTCTTCTTGGTCTTTTCACGCCTCGGGGATACCATTGCGTTATCTTTGTGGTCCATCTATCGTCTGTCCTTCTAGCGAGATGCCCCGCCCATTGCTACTTTAGGGATCTGATTCTATTTATGACATCTATCACTTGGGTCTTTTTTCTGATCCAATCAAGCCTTTTTCTATCTCTCCTTGTTATTCCAAGCATGCATCGTTCCATAGACCTCTGCGTTACCTGGAGTTTTCTAATGATATCAGTTTTCAGGGTCCAGGTTTCACAGCCGTATGTTAATACTGGTAGTACGCACTGATCAAACGCTTTCTTTTTCAAAAGGAGTGACATTCTAGACTTGAAGATGACAGAGCTCTGTCCAAATGTTCTCCATGCTAATTTGATTCTTCTGTTTATTTCTGGAAGTAGAGAGCCTGATATGTGTATTAGTTGACCCAGGTATATGTATTCCTCTACTATTTCCAGGGCAGTGTCATTAATTGTTATTACTTGTGCGTTTATCAGTTCGTTATACATTATCTTGGTCTTACTCAGATTTATTTTAAGGCTTACTTCGTTGCTTGCTGCATTCAATTCATTTATTTGTTGTTGCATTTCGCCAGGGTTACTCGCTATCAGGATGATGTCATCAGCGAATCTTAGATGGTTCAAGTATTCTCCATCTATATTCAGACCTGTGTTGTTCCAGCCCAGTTTTCTGAAGATGCTTTCTAGTGTTGCTGTAAATAACTTTGGTGATATTGCGTCTCCTTGTCTAACTCCTCTGCTGGTGGGGAATTCTGGTGTGCCCTCATATATCCTAACTCTCGCTTTGGCTTCCCTATATATATTTGCTAGGGTCTCAATATATGGCTTGTCGACCCCTTGTTCTGTTAGGGCATTTATTACTGCTCTGGGATATATAGAGTCGAATGCTTTCTCAAAGTCGATGAAGGCTAGTGCTAGTAGTTGATTGTATTCTTTGGTTCGACTGATAACCTCTTTGAGGGTATGGATGTGATCTATTGTACTGAAGCCTTTGCGGAATCCAGCCTGTTCTCGTGGTTGGGCCGAGTCTAGTGTATTTTGTATTCTGTTGTGAATGATCTTTGTGAATACCTTGTACGTCACTGGTAGTAGACTTATTGGTCTGTAGTTCTTAATGTCTTCTTTGCTGCCTTTCTTATGGATCAACACTATAAGGGCGCTGTTCCACTCTTTAGGTATGCTCCTGGACATCAGACAGTTCGTGTATAGTTTGGCAAGGTACTTCCATGTTTTAGCTCCTGCATATTTGAGTATTTCGGTCGTGATGCCGTCATTTCCCGCTGCTTTGCCATTTTTCATGCTTTTCAGTGCCATTTCTACTTCCTCCACCAAAACTTCTGGTATAACATCTTCTGAGTGTTCTATTATTTCTTCCAAATTTTCAGGGGCCTTGTATAGGTCTCCATAGAATTTGGCTACTAGGTCTATTATTTCATTCCTGTCTGTGGTTCTTGTGTTTCCATCAGTTAATGCAACTATCTGTCTTTTCCTTATTATTAGTGCCCTTTTTGCATTTTTGTAGCTTTTACGGTTTTCTATTGTTGTTTGTACCAGTTTCTCGTTGTAATTCCTGATATATTCTGCGATTTTCTTTCGTATCGTCTTGCACAGTTCGGTGTATTCAATTCTTTGAATATTTGTTGTCTTTTTCATTTCTCTTCGTTTTTGTAATAGTGCTTTTGTTTCCGGAGTAAGTTTTTTGTGTTCACCTCGTTGTTGCAGACCTCCCACTTCTACGGCGCAGTTTCGAATTGTGTCCATCAGTTCAGGGTTGTTATATTCCACTTTTTGTAGTCTTTCTTCTAGTAGTGCTTCATATTGGTGAGAGTTCTCTCTCAGCCTTTCGTTGTTTATGTTTTTCGTTGTGTTGGTTTTGATTAGTCTTGACCTTTCTAGTTTTATATCTAAGACCAGTCGAGCTCTAATTAGTCGATGGTCGCTTCCTGTAGTGAACTTGTTGAGCGTGCTTAGATCTATTACTGTGTTAATTTTATTGGTGAGGATAAAGTCTATTTCGTTTCTGATAGTTGCACCGGGGCCTTCCCACGTCCATTTTCTGTTAGGGTTCTTCTTGAAGAAGGAGTTTGCCACATACATGTTCTGAAAGTGTGCGAACTGTATTAATCTCTCTCCTCTTTCATTCCTTTCTCCAAATCCATATTTCCCCATTCCTTTTTCTTGGTCTTTCCTGTGTCCTACTTTGGCATTAAAGTCTTCCATTATGTATTTGAAGTGACTCTTGTCGTTGCTGAGCGCTTGAGTTATTTCATTATAGAATTCTTCTATTTCGTCGTCACTATGGCTGATTGTTGGGGCGTATACCTGAATAATCTGGATAGTACATCTTTTGGAGAGTCTTAGTGTTATGCTGGCTACTCTGGCTGAGGTGCTTGTTATCCTTATGATTCTATTTTTCCAGGTTTTCTTAATTAGGAATCCTACTCCGCTTGTTCTTCCTGTTGGTGTTCCTTGGTATATATATATATATATATATATATATATATATATATATAAAAGTGGAATATAACAGCCCTGAACTGATAGACACAATTCGAAACTGCGCCGTAGAAGTGGGAGGTCTGCAACAACGAGGGGAACACAAAAAACTAACTCCGGAAACAAAAGCACTATTACAAAAACGAAGAGAAATGAAAAAGAGAACAAACATTCAAAGAATTGAATACACCGAACTGTGCAAGACGATACGAAAGAAAATCGCAGAAGATATCAGAAATTACAACGAGAAACTGGTACAAACAACAATAGAAAACCGTAAAGGCTACAAAAATGCAAAAAGGGCACTAATAATAGGGAAAAGACAGATAGTTGCATTAACTGATGGAAACACAAGAACCACAGACAGGAATGAAATAATAGACCTAGTAGCCAAATTCTATGGAGACCTATACAAGGCCCCTGAAAATTTGGAAGAAATAATAGAACACTCAGAAGATGCCATACCAGAAGTATTGGTGGAGGAATTAGAAATGGCACTGAAAAGCATGAAAAATGGCAAAGCAGCGGGAAATGACGGCATCACGACCGAAATACTCAAATATGCAGGAGCTAAAACATGGAAGTACCTTGCCAAACTATACACGAACTGTCTGATGTCCAGGAGCATACCTAAAGAGTGGAACAGCGCCCTTATAGTGTTGATCCACAAGAAAGGCAGCAAAGAAGACATTAAGAACTACAAACCAATAAGCCTAAAGAGTGGAACAGCGCCCTTATAGTGTTGATCCACAAGAAAGGCAGCAAAGAAGACATTAAGAATTACAGACCAATAAGTCTACTGCCAGTGACGTACAAGGTATTCACAAAGATCATTCACAACAGAATACAAAATACACTAGACTCGGCCCAACCACGAGAACAGGCTGGATTCCGCAAAGGCTTCAGTACAATAGATCACATCCATACCCTCAAAGAGGTTATCAGTCGAACCAAAGAATACGACCAACCACTAGCACTAGCCTTCATCGACTTTGAGAAAGCATTCGACTCTATATATCCCAGAGCAGTAATAAATTCCCTAACAGAACAAGGGGTCGACAAGCCATATATTGAGACCCTAGCAAATATATATAGGGAAGCCAAAGCGAGAGTTAGGATATATGAGGGCACACCAGAATTCCCCACCAGCAGAGGAGTTAGACAAGGAGACGCAATATCACCAAAGTTATTTACAGCAACACTAGAAAGCATCTTCAGAAAACTGGGCTGGAACAACACAGGTCTGAATATAGATGGAGAATACTTGAACCATCTAAGATTCGCTGATGACATCATCCTAATAGCGAGTAACCCTGGCGAAATGCAACAACAAATAAATGAATTGAATGCAGCAAGCAACGAAGTAGGCCTTAAAATAAATCTGAGTAAGACCAAGATAATGTATAACGAACTGATAAACGCACAAGAAATAACAATTAATGACACTGCCCTGGAAATAGTAGAGGAATACATATACCTGGGTCAACTAATACACATATCAGGCTCTCTACTTCCAGAAATAAACAGAAGAATCAAATTAGCATGGAGAACATTTGGACAGAACTCTATCATCTTCAAGTCTAGAATGTCACTCCGTTTGAAAAAGAAAGCGTTTGATCAGTGCGTACTACCAGTATTAACATACGGCTGTGAAACCTGGACCCTGAAAACTGATATCATTAGAAAACTCCAGGTAACGCAGAGGTCTATGGAACGATGCATGCTTGGAATAACAAGGAGAGATAGAAAAAGGCTTGATTGGATCAGACAAAAGACCCAAGTGATAGATGTCATAAATAGAATCAGATCCCTAAAGTGGCAATGGGCGGGGCATCTCGCTAGAAGGACAGACGATAGATGGACCACAAAGATAACGCAATGGTATCCCCGAGGCGTGAAAAGACCAAGAAGACGCCCCAACTTAAGATGGGACTACGACATAAAGAAACTCGCAGGATCAACTTGGGGCCGCATAGCTAGCAATAGACAACAATGGGCCCATATGGAAATGGAATATATAAATATGTAATGGGAGGCTACACCATAACAAAATGGTTGAAGCTGCATATGATGATGATGATGATGATGATATATATCTACATTAGCGGCGTGAAGTGGCATCCCCCCATGTTAAAATTGCGGTTAAGGTGGCATCCGCGGTAAAGTGGCATCCAATATACGGATGCCAATTTGCAAATCGAAAAAAGATAGTGCAATCATCAGCTATCACATAAAGTAAAAATGGGCCGGAGTCTAATTTGCACAATATTTGAATGGATTTGTAATTAAAGTTCACAGAATTTCTGTTGTTCGGCGCTGGTCTCGCTTATTTGTATATGCCGGATTGAATGAACGATCAGATTGGCATCCGTGTATATATTGACTATTTAGCGAACACTTTGACTACTGTATATCTATTTTATTTGCACTTAGACATTCAACGGTTCATCTATAAAATGAAATATAATGGTTGTAATCATTTCAGTTACTAGTATAAATTAAATTTTCCGTCGCACTTATGTTGGCATATAATGGAAATCATTGAAAATGGAACTGAAAAATTGTTAAATATGTTCTTGAGAATATAGTGTTTTTTTCATCAACTGAGGTAATGTGTCAAAACGTTATAAGAAATATATCGATGATTTTACACTATAAATTTTTGTCTGTTAAAAATCATCCGATTCCAATAATTATTCTTTGTTTGTTTTTACGGAAGGTTTATAAAGAAATATGAGAATATCAGTAAATTGGTACATATATCGGTTTTATGGCTTTAAATGTTCATGTAAACGCTTATTCACAAATAATTGTTAATACTTTCTCTTCAAGTAATCAAACAAAAATGTTTATTATTCATTATTGAATAAATGAAATTGAAAAATTGGAAAAATTCTATTCTGCAAACCGAAGCTAACCTAACCTGACTAAGTGGCCGTGAACGTGTATAATTATTGTTAGTGTTACATTATCCATGACATAACATGTAATAAGTAGATAATCAATGAATCAACAAAGCAATGGTTAGGTTCAGTTGGGTAAGGTTGAATCCACAGCAAAATTAAATAATTCAAATTTCTCAATATCATAACATCAAACTCTCCATGATTCAATATAAATCACTTTGAATAACGAGTGAATCATTAATGCAATAATGACCAGTATGTGGAAATCCTTATATCTATGAAAACAGAGTTTTAGCAGTTTGCAGGATGTCCGATAACTTGATTTCTTGATTAAAGTTTTTTGAAGAGTTATATTTTGAGTTACATTCCAAAATACAGCTCCCATATAAATAGGTAATTATGAAGATAACCACGACATCAGGTAGTTTAAGTATGCTAAGGAAAGTCAACAAAAACTGACTGATTTCTATTTCGATTATTAGGTTTCTGACATGAATTTTAATTCGGATATCTATAAGTAACTTTTTAAAAAACTTTATTTTTACAATTTAAATAATATTTAACAATTATGAAAAATATATGTTTGTAGTTTGAAATCTAGTCTACAACTAACTAAAAAATGAGCGCATCGTCCACAAGACACCTTCGCAATCTTGCTGAATTCCCACAAAAGTCGGATTCGCGGAATCTAAATTCCGGACTGTGGGATACGCAGCGTCAGCATCTTCTTATGGGAAACAAGCGAGGTGACGACATAATTCATGGGTGTCATAGTTACTTGAAACTATGTAAAGGAAATTAAATGTTATTTCGAAAATATTCTCGAAATACATTAAGGCGTTACTACTAAGAAAACCCTAACATATATATTTTGTTATAGATATGTAGATGACATATTAGCTTGTTTCATAGGCAGTGAACGACAATTAGATTCACTTTTCAATCATATTAATAATTCACACTCAAAAATTCAATTTACATTAGAAGTTGAAGATTAGAATAGCTCAATTAATTTCCTTGATTTAACAATTCAAAGAGTTGATAATTAATTACTCATTTTACAGAAACCAACGCATACCTACGATATTATTTTGATGGACAGATCAATACAATTAAACAGATAGCGACATCAAACGGTTATCCATTAGACATGATAAATAGTTTACTCAATAAAAAGGAGGAGAGAGTAGCATTACAACAAATATTTCACAAACTAACTACATGAGTACAAAATTATAGAACCATCACAATGCTGGTAATATCTCTTTTAATATTTCAAAGGTGGTATCGTTAGCAACCAATACATCAATTTCTTTCAAAACAGGTGTAAGTACAAAATTGTTAAATGATGAAGCAAAAATATCCCAATTGAAGCAATCTGGTATATAAAGACTTAAATGTCCAGAATGTGATGCTATCTAAATCGGCCAAACCCTGCGAAATTTTGAGATGAGACGAGGTGGAGTGAACACTTAAGATCGTGCAGACTGAAGCAACCAGAAAAATCTCATTTTGCTAAACATCTACTCGACACAAATTATCCACTACACCTTACACAGAACCAAAAGTACTACCTTTTTGTGATAAGAAATAAGAATTAGATTAGAAGACACTTGAGAAACCCACAATATGAAGTCGTCAACGAACAGATCAATCTAGGAAGTTCTCTACTATAAAATTGTCTTCTCAAGTCATAATTGTAAAGATCAACAGATGATAGTTTTTCTGTATTCCTATATCATTGTATTGTGATCTGGAAATTGACAGAGTTTGACATCTAGATATAACAATTTTGAGTAATATTTATTCGTCGTCTACTTCGCAATGATACTAGTTGTCACACAAAAAAAGGAGGTAACTGAATTGAATCTAACAGATAATAGAATGAAATGTGGATGGTAAAGGAAATGGAACAAAGATTCCTAGACGCAAACACAATGATTTTTTATTTATTTGGTATAATAAAACAGGAATGAATTATTTTCTTCAGAAAAACGAACAAAAAATTCCTCTCAAATATAATTAAAAAAAACTTCTTCCGCTCTGATTCAAACTAAAAAATATCCATTGTAATAAGAAAATAAGTCCTTGCATTTCCTTAACCTGCTTATATTTATTGCAAATATAAACTTTAATTACTGGCCATGATTTATTATGAAACAGATTTGGTACTGATTACCATGACTTTACCTTTCCTTTTCTGGGAGGACGTTTTAATTTTATATGTCGCTTGAAGAAAGTTTCCGCCACTGTCTTTTGTTCAGTCGTCCAAGCTACGAGTTTTCGTTTGGTTCCGTTTTTAAATTGGTGTGAAACAGGAGTAGTATCTTGAACAAAACTTGAAGCGATAACAGGAGAAATTTCTTTAATTTCTTCCCCCGCATTTATATCTCATGTATGTTTCTCATTCTCTTCAACCACATAATCATCAATATCTATTTAATCGGGCCTCATTCCTTTGTACCTCTCGAAGATGTTAGGTTGCTTTGAGAGCATCAATAATTTGCTGAACCTAGCAGTCTGGTAAATATCGTCAGGCAATCGATACCACTCAGCATGTGTCTTTTCTGTATGCCCCATAAATGCAGCAAGTTGTTCTAAATCATTTTTTCCAATCGAAATATTTGAGCTACTCTCGAAGATATGAAGTCGCCTTCTCTACGTACTTTATCAATTGATTTTTTCCTTTTCTTCGATTTCCTATCCAAAGACATTATTTCTTGTACCTGTATTTCATCAGAATAACATCTTTCTATATGTCGAACAAAATTGTCTAGTTTTTACACTGCAGAATAAACAGTTATGTTTCCTTCTGATCTTTTTATTCTTAGTAGCTGGAACGTAGCTAGATGTATTGCAAGGTGTGTTATTCATTTTATTCAAATAACTTATATCTATTACGGAACCATCAGGGAACCATGGTGTTCTACATCACTGCCCAAAATTGCATTGCTTGTTCAGACATTAATTTAGTACTTTCCGCAAGACAGTCACCAGCGATTTCATCACTGGAAACATCAATGTTCATATTATTTGAAATATTCATCTCAAGAGTTCCTAATATATTGTTTGCATCCTGTGGTTCATATTTTATTTTAACTGGTGCTGAAGGGTATGATCCCGATAGTAGCAGCGAGGCCTCATACGTTGACAAATCTAATACGGTGGACAAAGGAACATATTCGGATTTTGCTTTTATATCGCTCCAATCACTTTGTTAACAAAGAGAAACGTTCCAATACATCGGTGACATTATAAGAAGTTGGTATAGGAGACTTATGTTTGTTAAAATAGGAACTCAATATTATGCAGAGAAAGTTACATTTCATATTGTACTAGCAAATACTGAAAATACCAATATGAGCATCCCAAAGAATTAGTTACGGCTTAGTGAAATCACAAAGAAGCGATAAAATGATTCTGAGAGGAGAACTTTTTGCGAAAAATAGGAACCGTGTTACTCGGTAACGAGTGGAAATTTCATGAAAATAGATATGCGAACAGGCACAACTTACATCATTTGTTCTACAACAAATTTTCATTATATCGTTACTCGCAGTCAGACTAGGTGGTCTGTAAACGTGGGGGTCATTCCAAGTAGATTCGTATTAGGACCCTATTTTATTGAAAAATGGGTAAATGGATGGGGTTTCAAGTCGTTTACCGGTACTTCTTGAGGTTTATCCATTTTAAAGAAGGAGTTATCCTTTTCGAAAGTGAAGTTTCATTTTTTTTCTTTAAATGGCTTTGAATAGCTTGATCCATTCAGCCACGAATTTATTGTACTGTTTGTTATAATAGTCAGTATAGGAGGACAGCATAGTATATAGATATATTATGAAAGTATATTGTCAAATCAGCCTAAACGTTAGGTTCTTAGGTGGAAATTTCATAAACAAAACTTTAAATAGTACAAAAACTATACAGTACAGAGTTTATAGGTTTCAGTATAAGTTATGGGCTTATTCAATCTAAAAGAAGAGTCACATTGTTCAAATTTGACAAAATGAAATACTCGTTTAAAAAATGTGAAACTGTTGTAATGAGTTTGTTCTCTCCCTGTATATACTTTTCAAAATCAGGTTAGAGTTTTATTGCATTTTCAAGCTGGAGTGGGTCTAAAAACCTGTATCTGTGACAGAATATTTGGGTTGTGCGTTTCAAAGTACAGAGGGCGGTCACCTGAATACGAATTAGCATCACGGATTCTTCTTTTCATTGTTGAGATCGATAAGGCAATGAAAATTCTTCTTCCTACGATTCTTCAAGTATTACGAAGATTTCTACAAGCTGTTAGATAACTATCATCAATAACGCTTGTTTGGGTCCTTTTCCAGTTTACTGGAACCGATCTTTGAAATGGCGTTTTGGGAGACATTTAGTCTATTCGCAACATCTGTCTGTGTTAAGCCCGCTTCCAATAGCCCGAGAAGACTCTTCGATAGTTAATTTTCTCTTAGCATCATCAAAATTAACCAAACTCTTAAAAAATTTGTTCAGCTATTCAATATTCTTATACAAATAAAAATAAGCAATTCTGAATGCAGAAAGCTTATCATAGATCACAAAAATCGAATAGAGGAATTTCCAAAAAGCAACACCAAAATTAATATAACGGTTATTGTGAGACATCGACTACAAACGGGTTTCTGTGATCTGCCATATTGGTGACTCTGAAATAATGTCCAGATAGTATAGCTTCTGTAAGTGGGTTTTTGAATCAGCTTTCAAATCTTTTGAGAGTTTTAAGTGTTGCTTCGAATAGTCTGGAAAAAATTAGATTTTAATTACATATGCACCTTTTGCTTACAAGTTTCGATACGGAGCTCTGAATATGATCACAATTTTAAACTACAACGGCTGATTTTTGGGTTTGCCCCAAACATTCTAACGATATGTATCGATACGTTCGAATAAATACTAATCAAACTATGGTCAAACAACTCATAGAAATAGATAAATGTAAATTACAACCAAGAAAGCACGATGCATTTAAATAACCGTACACTTTACCGTAACGAATACGTTAATTCTAAATATATTTTCAAAGATGCCACTTCCTCCGTTACAAGTACAACATTTATACACGACCATCAAATCTGCAGAATAAAAGTGATTTAATAAACTCAAATATATCTTGTATTCCAACGTTGCCAAATTATCAAGATGCTAACCTGTCCGTTAAATATATTTAGCAAATATACATTGGTGTATATTGAAGGATTCCTGGCTATACCGTAAATGTACCGATGCCAATTTGAACGCTAGATCTATATATATATATATATATATATATATAAATTTATTAAGTTATCGACCGTTACTTAATTATAGAATATTTCATAAAAAACAGCAGAATAGAAACATTTTATATTAATCTATTTTTAATGTGTGTAATGTGATGCTAGTACCCGTATCGGCAAAACAACTCTGTAAGTTTTTATTTATTGTTAATTTTAATGGGTTTAAAAATGTACATTACTAATTATTGTAGAATTTCTTCTGAAGAAGCTGTTAAACAATGGCGAAATATTGAGAATATTAGAAAAATTGCAGTTTTAATTGCCTACAGACCGCTATACCCGAAATTTATGAAATATTCTATATATATATATATATATATATATATATATATATATATATATATATATATATATATCTGGCACGTACGTTATATCTATATCTATATATACAATATGTCCCCCTAAGTTGGAATCATATGGAAAACTTTTTTATTATTAATTTTAGGATTAGAGTTATTCTTCATAAAAAGTTCTGCATTATCTATAACCTAAAATACAGTCATAAAATATCAAATTTTTTAGTTGTGTACGAGGTTTGTCAAAAAATATGAGTTTTACTCAAGAGTAAACAACCTTTAAGTTTAACAATATCGAAAAATGTTACAAAATAAATGGTTTTAAAGATTAAAACTAACTTTTCCGCATCTGTGAGATGCCCTCAATAATATTCTATCATAAAATTGTCACTTGTATACACTTCGGGGGATGTATCATGTTAACAAACCGAAATGTCTCCAAAAGTAACCAAAAATGCCGTATATCTGGATTTATAGGTCCCGTTGTACTCGCTATAGATAGCTGAAATTCAATATTGTACATCTGTGAGACGCCTTGAATAATATCCAATTATGAAATTGGCCACTTGTATACACTCCGGAGGCTGTATTCTACTATCCGAAATTTCTCCAAAAAGGACAAAAAATGTGGTACTTCAGGTACTATAGCACCCGTTGTACTAGCTTTGGTGAGCTAAAAATCAATAAGGTTCATCTATAAGACGCCGTGAACAATATTCAGTCATACACGCTAGAGGCTGTATCGTGCTAACAATCTGAAAATTATCCAAAAATGACAAAAATTTGGTACCTCAAGTACTATAGCACTCGTTGTACTGGCTTTAGTGAGCTGAATCTCAATGGGGGTCATCTTTGAGAGGCCCTGAACAATATCCAATCATAAAATTGGTTACTTGTATATACTCCGGAGGCTGTATCGTGCTAAAAAACTGAAATTTCTCCAAAAATGACAAAAATGTTGTACTTAAAGTACTATAGCACCTGTTGTACAGGCTGTGGTGAGCTGAATATCAATAGGGTTCATCTGTGAGATGTTCTGAATAATATTCAATCATAAAATTATTGACTTTTTGCACTCCGGAGGCTGTATCGTGCTAAAAATCTGAAATTTCTCAAAAAATTACAAAAATGTCGTACTTCAAGTACCATAGCACCCGTTGTACTGGCTATTGTGAGCTGAAAATCAATAGGGTTCATCCGTGTTGTCCTTGATGAAAAACGTAAAAATTACTTTCAACTTTTTTGTGGGTAAACCAATACTTTTCTCGCATATAGATAGGTTGGGCGGAAAAGTAAAAAAGTTGATCATTATTAAGAATTACGTTTAAATATGCAATTACATTCATTTACATTAATAAAATTATTTTTAAAACGTATGTCTACAATAATGCAAATTTAACTGAGTTACATGTTATCTATGATGCACTGACAAACAAATAATTTGTTGATAGAAAATGTCGACAGTAAATTTCAAACCGCGTTAGAATTTATAAGACACATAAAAATGGTAGCGTTATTAACTGATGAAGAGAAAAAATAAATTGTTTTGGTTGTGGGAGATTACTATAAAACGCACAGAGGAGCAGCAAATATTTTCAATAATAGACGTCCCAATAAAAATATAACTCAATCAACTGTAACGAAAATAGTAAATAAATTTAGAAGAACTGGAAATATTAAAAATAATTTTAATGGAAAACATCGGAAACTGGTTGCTAATGAGAATACGCAGTTTGATGTAATGATATCTGTTGTAGCAAATCCAAAATTGTCATTGCGCAAAAGAATGTCATTGTTACAAAATAATGTAAGTAATAATACACTGGCAAGAATTTTAAAACTAAATAAATACAAACCATACAAACCAAAAATCGTACACACATTAAAAGAAAGGGATTATGATAGGCGCTTTGATTTTTGCTCTCATCCAAGAAGAGTTAGAGGAGGACCCTTTTTTACGAGGCATATAATTTTTTCCGATGAGGCGACATTTTCGTCAAATGGAACTGTCTGGTCACAACATTTTCGCTGGTGGTCTGGGGAAAATCCCAATTTTGCATTAAAGTCTCATGACCAATATTCGTTTAAGACGAACGTGTGGTGTGGCATTTATAATAACAAACTAATAGGACCTTTTTTTCGCGAATCTATGAATGCCGAACGTTATTTACAGTTTCTACAAACTCATATCAATGAATTCATGGAAGAACTACCCTTAATAGAACGTCAATGTATTTGGTACCAACAAGACGGTGCCCGCATGCCACAGTACAATAAATGTTAGGAACTATCTTGAAAATTTGTTTCATAGTTATTCACAGATATTCTGATCTCTTTTGGCCTGCTAGATCCCCTGACCTAACCCCACTTGATTACTTTTTATGGGGTTACCTGAAACAAAAAGTTTACCAGAAAGCGCCGTTACAAGATATTGACCACTTGGAGAGGATAATGATAAGGAATGGATTACGTGAATTTTCCAATAGAACGATGAAGTGTATTGAACGAGAGGGTGGATATGCCGAAGCATTAGTATGAGTCAAAATTAAATGTGTTTGTTTCTAAGATTAATATGATGTATTGAATGTATTTTATAATTTGCAAAATAAATGAATATGCATTTATTGCGCGTTTTAATTGCGAAATTATTAGAAAACATCGAAAAACTAAAAGGTTATCATGTGTTTCATAATCACAAGAGATACATGTTAATTCAAAATAGAAATAGTAAATATTAGTAAAAAATAAAATAATCTGAAGTTTTAATTCAAATGGATGTACTTGCATATTTAAACGTAGTTTTCAATTCTGATCAACTTTTTTTAGTAAAACTCATATTTTTTTACAAACCTCGTATACGACTAAAAAATTTGATATTTGATGACTGCATTTTAGGTTTTAGATAATGCAGAACTTTTTATGAAGAATAACTTTTTTTCCTAAAATTAATAATAAAAAAGTTTTCCATATGATTCCAACTTAGGGGGACATATTGTATATATATATATATATATATATATATATATATATAAAACTTCAAAGAGTGGTCTTTGTTAAAAAAAACCTCAAACTCGTGGAGATAGCAGCCAAAAAAACTTTACAGGTTAGAGATAAAGTGAATCAAATAGTACATTACCCAAGCTTTCGAAGAGCATTGTCTTCATTTTCAAAGGCTATAATAAACCAGAAAGAAAAAATCGGTTAACTTAATAAAGAAAATAATTTTTAAAATCATTACGACTTACTTGTAGTGTTGATTTAAAATTAAACTCACATTTCACAAATTGCAGGAAAACCTTCATCCACTAAAGACTAAAATGTCGACTAAATATAATTTCTCTCCTACATATAGTAATGAGAGCCAGGATTTTTTTCCCGTTTTTTAAAACCAAAAGACGTACAACAAGAAACGAACTGATTTTGTTGAATATATATTTCAACATGAAATCGACTGCTGTCGAAAGGTAGAGATACGGGGGGCAATTACAAGGTTGAAGTAACAACATTTAATAAAAATCTAAATTTATCAGCAATACTGTTGTGTTTTTTTGGTTGCTTTGGTGAAAACTTCAAAGAAAAACAATAATAGATTAATGTCCACACCTAGGATCACGTCAAGATTGAAAAATTACACCTTTAAATTTAACCATACTATTGTCTGACAGCTGCCACCTGTCTTTTGCAAAATGTAAAAAATTGGGATGACGAAATAAGACAATAGTCAGTGAACACTCAAACCTCTCACATTCGGTATTCCCAAACTGTCAACCCATTCCAGCAATTACTATTGTTAAATAAAAAAGCCAAACAAGACCCACCCGCAAATACTAACGATCTCCACTTTCGTCTGATGTTAATTTCCATGAAAATCAGTATTAATAGTTTAAAATTCTCATAACAATAATAATGTCAGTGAGTAAAAGTGATGTAAGATCTGTAACTTTTAACACATGGAAAGAACCTAACCTCTCACGTTAAGGCCCGACTGTTTGGAAATCATTTGCATTCGCAACTGAGCTGTGATAGCCATAATGTACACAAAAATTCTTCTGCTTTTAAATGAAATATTGAATAATGTTTGTATTGTCAACACTCGACTGACCTGTCACATCAGCCAACCATTAACTCAAAACACTAATTTGGGAATCAATCTCCTCGCTACCGGAGTGGACATTATTAAAGTGCAACAAATATGTATAAATCTTACTAAGTGACTCAATGTCAGACCTTCTATTCATTGGTTCCTCAATGTTATTAATATGATACATTTCTAAAAACTTTCTTTTGTTATAGTTTCTTTCTACATCAAGAATCTTTACTTTAACAAAATCTATATGGTGGAACTCATCTATAACATGTTCTGATAATGCACATTTCCGCTTTTTTAACCTAGCATCGCTTTTATGTTGAGCACAACGTGATTTCAAATTCTGAGATGTCCTTCCTACATACTTTTTGTTACAATTTTTACAAGAGATACTATATATTACGTTAGTTTTCATCATGGAGTCTTCCGGTTGTTTTAACTTAGTAAAAAGAGACTGTAGAGGTTTGGCTGTTCTTTGAGCAATTTTTACATTGGTCCCCTTGAATTATTTGATGATTTTTTCTGACAGATCTTTAATATAAGGAAATGAACCAAAAGTAACCTGCTGTGAATTATTGAAATTAGTATCCTGTTCATTTTCATTATTATTAATATGGCGAGCATACGGTCGGTCATAACTGACTTGAGTTGAATTGGAAATCTATGAAGTCTTTCTTCTTCATTTGAATTATTGTGTACGGTTTTGGCGGTTCACTTTCAATAAATATCGAAGAAGCGAGACTGGGGAATAATATTCTATTCTGCTCAATGACCTTTCTATGGGGCTATGTGTTGCATCTACTTCTGGAACGCAAGAATGGCCCGGAACTGAAAATTTCATAGTAATTTTTTGTAGATTTTTGTGGAATTGTATTAGGTAGTCGAGAGTATAACTCATAAGGCTATTCCTATTTTGTGGCACGCAGCTATCACTACACAATATTATTTTGGTAAATTCTGGATGGTCTGCTAACACTGTATGTAATATTTTACTGCGCTAGCCATGATGTTTCCAGCTCTTCCATGTAAAGCCTCAGTCCAAACCGAACAATACACTTGTTTACCAATTGAAAGGTGGGCAGTCACATTGTACACATACAGTTTACTTTTATAAAAAAAGTTTTTTATATCGGCCTTTGGACACGTCAGAACTTTTTCGAGATCGAAACATAAAAGAGGCTTCCCACTTTCCCTGTCTTTTTCCTCTTCTTTCCTCATATGTTCTTTTTCATTTAAATGATTTATGTGGGCTCTTCCCTCCTCCTCTGTCAACCTATTTTCTGCTATTTTCACTTTTATTTTTTCGCAAGTATCGCACATCTTTTCGAGGTTTATGAAATGCTATGTTAAAAAAATTACAAAATATTTTTCCGTATATAGAAAAAGAGACCGGAGATGTTTCTTTATCATTTGCATATTGTAAATACATTTCATACAACTTTATTATATTCAGTTCACTTTCTTAATACTCCTTATTGCTTGTCTTACGACAATAATGAGATTCTATTCGAGGTAACATGTTAATATGCTATTTGACAAAATATGTATATTCGAGCGATGTTACCCGTTTTTTATGCTTCCCTTGGGTACTCTCCAGTGAGGTATTTGTGGGAGTTTTATTTTTATGCACCGTATAAATTGGTTGGACTTATACATAATGTCCACAATAATACGGCTTGCATACTTGAATTTTCTGCCCATTTAACGTAAAATAATATTTAAATGTTCTTCCTTTTTTTGAATTATCTTGGTTTTTTCCTTTCCTTCTTCTGTACGGAATGTCAACTTCAGTGCTGTTTAAAATAAAGTGTTTCTTCTCTACAGCAGAGAGAGAATAATAGTTTTTGAAAATTGCCTTTCTTTACTCGTCGCTTATTTTCCGAGAACACTGATAAAAGCATTTTTGGACACAATCTTTTTTATTTTTAATTTCTTTGGCTGCCACTACCTTTTTCCTGGATGAAATATAATAAAGGCCTTGATCAAACCTTGCTTTTCTTTTGTTATCTGCCCACTCTGAAATATTCTTTCTCCGTTTTCGTGTCAATTTCCTTTTTCCTCCTTCGAACAATTCTTCTTCAGACTCTATTCTTTCTTTTCTAACAACTGTGAAACTTTCACAAATGTCTCCTTCAGTAACTTCCGAAAAATCTGTTGATCCTTCCTTCACCTCCGTTGTTTGTAAGGGACTCAAAACACAACTACGATTCCTTCTAAAAAATTAATTTATTTTATTACCACCACCCTAATTATTATGCTGTATTTTAATGTTACCTGTTTAAATCAGTTTCCAAAATTAAAGTAGAATTACCAGCCATTAAATTGATATCTAATTTAGTATTGACTCTGTTGCCTGTAGTTTTTAAAATAACAATATTCTTTGTACATTCTTTAGTATATTCGGTTGAACAATTGGGCAGATTACTAAAAGACAAAAAAATAACATTCTTGAAGCTTAGTTTTCTGTGTTTTCTAAAATACTGTACTTTTTTTCTAAGGCAACTTGTGGAATCGAACTGGAGTCGCTTCCACTATCGCTACTGGTTGATCTTGGCGGTAAAGATGGCAATGGAATATAACGGCCTCGAATTCTAATACTAAAAGAAAACTTATTTAAGATCCTGAAAACCTAACCTAACTTGAACTTGAGGTGGAATGTATTCCTTATCTCGGCCAGAGTCATAGCCGTGACCATCACTTATATCACTATCACCCATAACTAAAAGTTTTCAAAATAAAGCCGGAGCACATTCGCGTGAACCTGTTACTCCAACACTGTAGACAAACTAACATAATGAAATTAACTGTCTCAACCCTTACTTTGTGGAATCTACTCATATTAGTGTTTTAAATGAAACTTACGGTTTCTAGTTAACTCCACAGTTTATTGAAAAATGTTAAAGATTTTAAAAAATTGACAATTGTTTCGATATTACCTGACGATGATATTTAGGTAATATCGAATAAATTGACAAAAATGTTCTGCCTCAATAAGGACAAGTGTATGGAAAAATAGAAATCCTCTCTACAGGACGACGCACTTTACATTTAACTAGTTCTAAAAATCTATTCATAACAAAGAATTATGGACTTTTCTAAAATCCACAATGGTTGGCATGAATAAAGACTATTTATGGTTTTGTGGCAATGAATAGAAACTTTCAGTTATGAGTAAGATACATACCCTATTCCGTTACAATGTGGCAACTTATAGCTTTTGTCAATTGGAAAGTTACCCGATGTCGATATCTCAAGTTTCAACCTTAATATAATCTTTTACAACATCCAGATCAGTATTACAAATGGTTTTCCTTACAGTAATCCATTGTCGGAAAATGAACATTTTTTACTTTCATTTCCACTGTAACAAAAAGACGAATTCTCGAGCAAAACAACCAGTAGTCAAAATATCCCCGATAAAGCAGCGGTGAAAATATCTTGTCCGAATCGGACGCATTTGATAGGGTAACAAGTATCTTAACAGCTCAATGAATCTCCCCGGTCAGAATATAACTCCAAACTATCCACTCTCAACTAAACTTAATACTAACCGGGAAAATTACGTTTTTAGTTGAAAGTATAAAAATATCTATCTTGTTACGACGTGAAAAACAGAAGTGCTAACTACAAGTGTTTCGGTTCAATAATAATCGGAGAGAAATACATATTTATCATACGACCATCTAATGTCTGTGGCCAACTATAATTAATTATCTAACAATCAACTCGCCGCATCATTTGTTGTATCTCCCTTAATATCTGTTTTTTTGCAAGATTTTTACGGTGTTAATATTGTCGTATTTAAGTGTTTTTTATTAAACGTTACTTAAAGTTATGACTGGTGCTTCTTTCCAAAACCTAATCGAAGTGAAACAAAACAACAAAACCTTTGGTGTATCGGTGAACAGCAAATACAACAGTCCACTCCAATAATCTAGTTCATCTACACCACTTTAAATTCAGTAAATTAGAGCTTTTCTTCGCCATCGTGGCAGAAAATGCTTTGTATTCTGTTTTTGAAACGTTTAAATAGAACTTATTTATACCTAGATACTTTTTAAAATCATTAAGCACTACAAACTTTTATGGAAATTCCGTATTATCGAAATCGAACACGGTAAAAACAACTCCTTGATTATTCTAGTATATTTCAGTCACTTGAATTTCACTTGAACTCAATAATACTTAGCTATCCTCTATCCTATATTAATATTAGGTACAATGAAGTTAAAAATAGTGGAAAATATCCTGACTCATTTTTACACACGCGAACTAGAAATTATTAAACAATGGAAATACTCTTTCTGAAGTCGCTTTTACTGCAATTTAATAGCATATCCAAACAATTATGTACAATTTAAATGTAAACGATGTTCGTGTTCAGAAGTATCAAACTAATTATTTTACAGTGTAGTATTAAAATAAATTAAAGCAAATTTTTAAAGCTGCAACATATTACGAAAGTTCGCTAGTAAATATGAATACGAACTTGAAAGAACACATTATGTAACAAACAAAATACCTAATTTTATTTTTTATTCTTTCCGAAAATGAGAAATATGTAATAGCAGCTATAAATGAAAAACGCCGAACAATTGAATAAATTACTCAAATCAAAGGAGAAACGCTGCAAAATGCTAAGGAAGAATTTCTACACCAAATATTCTTTTTTTCAAAAAATTTATAGTCTATTTCAGCATATGATTTAACTATTTTTAATTATTTTGAATGATTTTAAATACTTAATATCGTTTTATATTAATATATTATTATATTATATTATATATATATATATATATATATATATATATATATATATATATATATATATATTATATACTATACTGATGTACTGAATATATATATAAAAAAATGTTTTCTATGACAACATCAACTTGTCAAAAATTGTCATCAATTTGATAACATGCCAATTTGGATATTTTAACGATTAAATTGTACAGTGATATTTCTTCATATATATAGATATTATATTATTGTGAACAACCTCAATTAGTGTAAGTAAAAAATATTTTTACTTTAAAAAATATTTTAAATTTATATAATATTTATTTTGTAGATTCTTTGATAATGATAATAATAAATTATCGAAAGCTTAGGATTAACTAAACAGAGTTTTCTTTATCACATTGCCGCATTCCCCAATAAAAAAGTTACCCTATATATATATATATATATATATATATATATATATATATATATATATATATAACGGAAATTTTTGACGGATCGAAACCAAACTCGCTACAAAAATCGTTTAGGCCAAAATCTTGGACGAGTTCGTTAATGAGCCAAATCGGCCCAGTAAAAACAAAATGGCGGCCTGTCAAAGTTGAAAAAAATCGTAGTTCCTTTGTTTTTCATTTGACGCAAAAAACTAACTGAGCTTTTTCATAGACCTTAATACGTTCTACAACTTTTGTATTTAACATTTTTCTCTAAAACGTACATTGAAACATTTATTTAAGACAATTCACAAATTTACCAGAATTTTTTTTTGATTTGATGCCAAAATGTTACTTTGGTTTTTTGTACATCTCAAAACATTCTATTACTTTTGTATCTAATTTTTTATTTTGGGTTTTATGCAAGAATGTTACTGAAATTAGCCTGTCCAATTGGTCCTGTGCCATTGGGATTTTTTTAATTCTTCTATGTACATTTGTGGAAGCCCCCCCAAATAAAGAACGCATATTGTAATGTTTTTCTAATTTATTTAAACAGTAAACGGGTGGGATAAACTTTAAACACACGGCATGACTACTTACGAATTTATTTAAACACTAAACTGCTCACTATTTAATTTAATTTATATACACACAATCAACACTTTACTGTTCGCAATTTCTCTCACGAGATCTCTTTATCAACTAAACTAACTCTCCCGGGTCGGTCCTTTATATATTAGTGCCTTTTTACTAGATAATTCTAAATTGCGACTTATACAAAAACAATTGGCTTTCTGGCATTTTCTAGATAAGACCGGTGACAAAAACAATGTCTAGATAAGATAGTCACAATCGTAAACAGTTCTAAGAAATCCCTGCGCATCCGCCATAATTTTAACTTTCATACATGGCTTAGACAGAGTCGGAATTACGGACTATACCAGTGTGCTGTTTCGTAACATTACCCCCTCCTTAAATGAAAGTTCCTTCTGGAACTTTTGTGTAGCCGAGACTGGATATTTGAATCGGCAACTGACCCCATTTCTACACTTTCCGATCTTATGGAGATGGCAGGGCACCGTCTTCATCGGATACTGATAACGGGGGTTGCAGCTGCAAATTAATATCTGGACACCGGTATCTTGGAAGATAACCCCTACCATGTTCCTGATGACTCGCCAATCCAACTGGTTACTCGCTATCTTCAGCATAGCCAGTTTCTTCACGCTGGATTCTAACACATGGTCTCGGAGGTTTCGAAGTGCTTCCCACACATCGCGGTAGGTAGATCGATCTTGAAATTCATTTTTAGTTACCACGTAGAAGACGTACCGCGAATTATGTTTCACTTTCAGTGTCTTGCCAGGGGCTGGAATCTGGTATTCAAGTTTTTCTAATTGCCCGAACTTCTTTCGGAAGACGGATGCCAACCCCCGTGCGTTCTTGATACGGGCGGGGATGTTGTGCGCCAGTGAATAATCTTCCGAGAGAGTAAACAAATCTTCTCGTTGATCTGAAGTGACTCCATATCTAGCTTTCCCAGTTCCTCCATACGCGCCCATAAATTCATCGATGGTAGGGTCAGACACATCTCGAATATGGTTTACCCCTTTCTCTAGGTCATGGTCTCCTTCGAATGGCGCTAGTCGGTTTTGGTGAACTACTTTTAGTTTTCCGTTGGGGATCTTGCTTATGCGATATATAACATCATTGATCCTTTTCTTGATTAAGTATGGACCTTCCCAGGATTTTTGTAATTTTGGAGAAAATCATTTTCTCCTCGTCGGGTTGTGTAACCATACTTTGTCCCCTTCTTTAAAACCGCCTTCTTGGCCTGCGTGTCGTACCGACTTTTCATTCTGTCGCTGGCAACTTGAAGAGTTGTTCGAACTAATTCATGAATATTGTCCAGTCTTCTTCTCAATTGGGTCACGAAGTCTTCTCCTGCTAGATCTTCTGCAGGCCGACAGCCAAATTCCAGGTCACAAGGAAGCCTCATTTCCCGTCCAAACAGAATTTTCGCAGGTGTTTCACCCGTGGACTCATTGACGGCAGATCTATAAGCTAATGCGAATAGGGAAAGATACTGGTCCCAATCTTTCTGATGGTTGGAAACTACTTTGGACAGGTATTTTCCAATAATCCTGTTCATTCTCTCGACCATTCCATCTGACTGTGGATGTAATGCTGTTGTCCTGGTCTTCTTCATTCCCAGCTTGTCACACATCTCCTGGAATAGATGGCTTTCGAAATTTCTTCCCTGGTCACTGTTGACTTCCAAGGGCACTCCATATCAGCTGATCAATTATTTCACCAATACATCCGCGACAGTTCTGGCCTATTGGTTCGGAATAGCGTGAATTTCCACCCACTTTGTAAAATAATCCATTACAACCAGTATGTATATGCCACCACTTTCTGTCGTCGGAAATGGTCCAGTGATATCTAAAGCAATCCTTTCGAAAGGGATTCCAACATTGTAGTGTTTCATGGGTGCCTTTCTCTTGCGATGTGGTCCATTACTCGTAGCACAAGTCGTGCATTTCTTACAGTCCTTCACATTATCGGAGCTGTTCATCCAATAAAACCTAGATTCGCTGGAGGGTTTTCTTCACTTTCAGATGACCTCCCGATGGACTGTCGTGTAAATTCTTTAGTACTTCAGCTACTCTTGTTCTCGGGATAACTAGCTGTCTCCTCATCTCGGAACCATCATCGTTTCAAGGACTCTTTTCAACAGCCCTTCTTCCAGGACAAGGGAGTCCCACTGAGCCCAATACGCCTTGAGTTTCCGTGAAAATTTTGACACTTCTTGCCAGGTAGGTCACCGATTTTCTTCCTTCCATTGCCGGATCATCTTCAGGTGAGGATCGTTCTACTGATCTTCTCTGATCCTGGTGGGTGACCATTCCTCGCTGACTAAAGTAGTTCTTGAAGCTGCAGCTTCCCTAGATTCCGCCTTGTTACAGTGGGAGCAGTCTGTTGGGCACGGCCGTCTGAACAGGGAGTGCTGCATGATCAGTCCGGATTAAAAATTTCCTACCATAGAGATACTGGTAAAAGTGTTCCACGGACTTCACTACCGCCAAAAGTTCTCTTCTTGTGACGCAGTAGTTTCGTTCTGGTTTGGAGAGGACTTTACTGAAATATCCCAGCACTCTTTCTTGCCCTCCTTGGATCTGTGAGAGCACTCCACAAATTTCTACGTTGCTAGCGTCAGTGTCAAGAATAAAGTCTCCCTCTGGTAATGGGTATCCTAATATTGGCGCCAAGGTTTCAAAAGCTGTTTGACAGTCTTCGTCCCATTGGAAAGTTCTTGTTTCTTCTGTAAGTCGAGTTAGAGGGCTGGCAATATCTCCAAACTTCTTGATAAATCTTCTGTAATATGTGCAAAATCCAAGGAAACTCCTAATTTGATGTTTGTCGGTTGGTTGCGGCCATTGCTGAATGGAAGCAATTTTCTCTGGCTTTACCGCCACTCTTTCATTGCTCAATATATAACCTAGATAGTTGACTCAGTTTTGGAACAGCTGATATTTCTTCGGGTTTAACATGAGCTGGGCAGCTTGGAGTCGTTTGAATACGTCTTCCATATTCTTCAGGTGTTCGTCAAATGTCTTCCCCAGTTCTACGATGTCGTCCAAATACACCAGGCATGTCTTCCAAGACAACCCTTTCAAGACATTCTCCATGAGTCTTTCAAATGTCGCGGGCGCATTACAGAGCCCGAATGGAATGAAGTTGAATTGCCATAATCCAGATCCGGTGGTAAAAGCAGTCTTCTCTTTGTCTTCTGGGTCCAAATTTTTAGAAAATGTATCAACTAATGTCAGCTATAAATGTCAGTCTGTCAGCCATACGTTAAACAGTGCACGCAACTGTATAAAAAAATTACCAAAAACGATGCGGAAATGGTTATTTTGTGAAACTGTTTTCGATGTCACAATAGTTATTTGTAAAACAAGTGTCACAATGACTCGTTTTGGAGTACGAGTGAAGTTTGCACAACGAACCGCGAAGTGGAAATCACGAGTACTACAGAAAGTCATTGTGGCACAAGTTTTACACAATATTTTTTATAATTCGCATTTATTTAATTATTTAAATAAAATAGAATTTCATATAATCCCTGTTTTTAAACTAGGAGGAGTGGTTTGAATTTAAGTTGGCAATTCTGTAGATTCCTAATTGGTCAGATCACAGATGGTTTTATTCAATACTTCAAACTTTTGACATATTATAACCGAATAATTGTGTAAATTGTAAACAAACTTTCATTTAAGCAAAAAGAGGATGATTATTTTTTTAAAAAAGAGCTTCTTCGTATATGCTCTTGCGTTCTATTTATATTATATCATGAACAGAATTATTTCTGTAATACATCTCCACATAGATATCTGGTAATTTATCCCAAAAATCGAACGTTTTGTATATCTATATATTGATCCTATTCAATATAAAAATAAACAATTGACAAATCATTGATAAATAAACGTTGCGTACTTTATTCATTAATATTTTTAATATACAAATCATTCTAATTTACCTTTAATATAATAATTTGCTAGCAAGAACAACGCTAGACCATTTTATTTATAATTTGTGTCAAGGTTAAAGTCAAATGTCAAATAAAAATATAACTATATACAATAACCAACTGTACACTAAAAATTACTATAACAGTGTTCAAAGAGCTTCATTGTGATACTGTAAACAATGTTATAATGAAGTCTCTTTTATACGCGAATTATAAAAAGTAAACTTTGTATACGTAAGTTATAAAAATATAATTCAACACTGTATCTATGTACCTCAACCAAATTGTTATGTTAGGAAGGTTATTAGTATCAAAGATGCGTCAAGGTTTTGCATAGTTATTTGTTGAATTTCAAACCTATTTGGCGGGGAGAGGAGCGCAAAAATTTCACTTTTCCATTATTAGCAGAGACCCTATAATATATATATATATATATATATATATATATATATATATATATATATATAATGTGTCTACTCAAGTTGGAAGCATATTAAAAACTTTTTTATTATTGGCTTCATTAAAAAAAATTATTCTTGATATAAAGTTCTGCATGGTCCAAAACTTAGAATGCAACCACCAGATATCAATTTTTTAAAAGCTGTATACGAGGTTAGTAAAAAAATATGATTTCTTCTCAAGAGTAATAAGTAACCGTATTTTTTTACAATATAAAAGAATGTTATAAAGTAAAGTTATACTCAATCAAACATATTTAAATAAACAATTACATCCATTTAACATGAAAATTCAAGTTTTGTTCCTTCTTTCCACTTTCCTTCCATCAGAGCGCACAATTCAAATCGAATATCGGTAGTAATGTGTGTAAGAATTGCGGTTTGTATTCCTGATATTTCTTACGTTGTATAACATTTGCTACTGCTCATTTACTTAGTGAAGTATTTTGGATTCCAGAGGCCCTTTTGCATAATGGCATTTTTGGTTCTTCTATGACAGAAAACATAATTTCAAATTCAGTGTCCGCATTGGCAACCTGTTTGTGGCGTTTATTCTTAAAATTATTTTCACTTCCACTGGCCTTCATTTCATTTAATATTTCTGTAACTGTTGAATGCCCAACGTTTCTATGCGGATATCTATTATTAAAAAGATTTGCTGTCTAGAGATGTGTTTTGTGGTTTTCTCCAACAATTAACACAATTTCTATTTTTTCATCACAATTTAGTAAATTTGCCATTTTGATTGTAATTTTATAAATGCCAACTCACAATGAGATTCAGTGTCAAATATTTCATGTCAATGCATTCTAGATTACATTCATTTTTATCTAGACAGAATAATTTATATAGAATGATAGTAAATAATCACAAAATCTAAATTTTCATGCTACGTAATTGCATGTTTGAATATAACGTTCATTTCAAAATATCTTTACTCCATAACATTTTTCTGTATTGTAGAAAATAAAGGTACTTTACTCCTGAGCAAAATTCATATTTTTTTGACAAACCTTATATACGACTTGAAAAACTTGACATCTGATGGGTTGCATTAAGCTTTGGAGCATGCAGAACTTTTTATCAGGAATAACTTTTTTTCAATAAACCAATATTAAAAAAAATTCCATATGGTTCTAGCTTAAGTATATATATATATATATATATATATATATATATATATATATATATTTACACGTTGTTTTGCAAAATATTAAAACTAGAAATCTTATATATTTTATGTTACGGTTTTAAGAAATTCTTTATTTTCATTTTATTATGGTTATTACAAGAATTTTTTTATTGTATAATATTTTTGTGTGGATTTATCAAACAAAATAAATATACGTTAATATACGATTCCAGTTTTTGTCAAATATGCTCCCCTCAACTTTTAATTTTAAATGTGAATATAACGTTACGAAAATGATGGTTTAAACCGATTAATTGTAACGCTTAAATTACGTTAAAAGTAAGTGCTAAATATTATTATATAAAAACGTTTATAAATTGCATTATAAAAACGTTTCTACTACATTATAAAAACGTTTCTACTACATTACAAAAATAATGGGTAAATCACATTGAAAAGGTAACGTTTACGTGACGTTAGTAAGGTGGGTGCTAAATTTCGTTTCAAAAGACCGTCTATAAGTAGCATTAGAGCGTTCATATTACGTTATAAATGCAATGGGTACATCACGTCAAAAAGGTAACGTTTAAATTACGTTAAAAGTATGTGCGAAATATCATTATACAAAAATGTTCATAAACTGCATTATAAAAACATTTATATTACGTTATAAAAGTACTGGGTAAATCTCATTGAAAAGGTAACGTTTAAGTGACGTTAGTAAGATGTGTGCTAAATTTCGTTTCAGAAGACAGTTTATAAGTTGCATTATATAAACGTTTATATTGCGTTCAAACGCAACAAGTTAATCACATTAAAACGGTACCGTTTGAATGACGTTACAAAAAACACGTTGTATCTAACGTTGGTAAAATCGTTATATGTTACGTAGAAACGAGCGACATTACTCCGGTAATATAACCAGTTGCCTAAAAACCATTTATAAACGTTAGGTTATATGTTAAATATTTTACGTTTTTAAAACGTTTGTGTGTTTATTGGGAGTGTGCTTTGGACTGTCAGATATTTGTCGCTGTATAAATTTTGCTGCGTGTTTGTAGTCAATTGCTTCGTTTTTTCGAATGAAATGAGTCATCACAATCATTTTACGAATGTAGAAATGCGGGATATGATCTGTGTATACGCACAAGAAAATTTTAGCGGTCGCTCTGCTGCCAGAAGGTATGAATTGGTATATCCAGGCCACAAAACGTTCTCCAATCGATATCATCCTTTTGGTGAAATCGGGTCATTTTATAATAAAAATCAACGTGATTTTCCGAAACAAATCTCACCTAATCCAGAAGATGAAATTTTTTTTCGAATAGCTGTAAATCCTACAGTAAGTTCACGTCATTTGCCAGCAGCAAAAGGAGTAAATCATTGGTCTATTATTAGGATTCTAAAATAAGAAAAGTTCCATCCCTATAACTTCACTCCTGTTCAAAATTTGCTCCCAAGTGATCTCCAATGACGGTTACAATTATGCCAACGTATTCTTAACAAGCATAATGATAACCAAAATTTTATTAAGAATATTATGTTCACCGATGAAGCAACATTTTCAGCATGAGTTTAAATTGAATATTTGGTGTGGCGACCAACTACTAGGGCCATATGTTCTGCCTGCAAATTTAAATGGAGATTCTCATTAATTTTTTTTGCAAAAAAAATTTTGTGATATTTTGGACAATATGTCACTAGATGTAAGAAGGAAAATGTGGTTTATGCAGGATGGTGCTCCACCTGATTTCCCATTAGTTGCTAGAAATCATCTAAGTGACATATTTCGTCAACGATGGATTGGCAGAGGAAGTGATTTTGAATGGCCACCAAGAAGTTCTGACTATAACCCGGCTTGATTTTTATGTTTGGGGACAAATGCGGCTAACTTTATAAGGGGACAGAATAATAATTTTTTTGATGTCCGAAAGTCCTTTATTAAATGAATTAGAAAGCGCATAGAACTCGAAGGAGGCCACGTAGAACATTTAATTTGAGTTTGCTCTTTTTATGTTACATTATTTTTAATTATGCGTTATCTACTAAATAGAAGCCTTACGTTACAAGTTTTTTTATTGTCCGTTACTTGAAATCCCCTTACGAGACTCTGAACCGTTCAATTCCGTCTTTCTCGAAAACGGATGAAAATATCGTGTTTAAACAAGAGTAACAATATTACGTAGAAATGATGTTTATGTTATATTTTCTAATCAAAATCACTAAAAAATTTACCAGTCGATTTCATCATCGGGAATCATTCACGTGGCGCCCCTGTAACAAAATGTATAATAATACATAAAATAATATTCCCTGTCTAAAATTATCTCTCTGTGCCGATTTTGATAACAATTGATAAATTATACTGTGCAATTATTAGCGAAAAAAGGAAAAAAATCAACTTAATGCACTGTATCTTTTTCCACAGCAATATTTCATTAAGGCATATTTGGTTCTATCGCCATATTTTGGTCCAAACAATCCGCCCTTAGCCCATGTTCCAATAGTTATGACTCACCTTGTGTACATCGTAACATATACGATGAAATAAGCATTCACATCAACATGAAAATATACTTTACTCATTAATTGAATTACAAAATTATTTTAGTGGTACAACATGACATTAACGAATTTCATTCAGTTGACATTCAACGTCAAAATTAAAAAATTTACTTTCAAAAAATACTTGGCGGTCTGTCATTCTGAATAAAAAGTATTTAGATGTTCGAACACCTTGTATATGTGTATATAAAATGTGTTCAAATATTTTAGATGGGGCACAAATTATCGCAACCCCCTGTAGTTTTCTATATCGCTTTTGTTGCTTGATTTATAGATAGGAGTATATGCAGATATATTCCATTTAGATAGAAATATTGTATATTTAATTATTAAATTGTATATATGCATTAACTGACTTTTTAACCATTCCAGACAGCCTTTAATAACGTAAGGTGGAATTCTATCGATAACAGCTGCTTTTTTAGGCTTTATAGACTGTTCATAATCTTTTTCGATTATCTCATTTAATGTAAAATTATTATTGTTAATAAATGTTTATGAGAAATTTAAACTATAACTGGATTTGTCGCAACTATGTACAGACGAAAAAAATGTGCAAATGTATCTGCTGGATTTACTGGCATCCCTTCATAGCTGTATGAATTGAGATTCTTTCTTTTACTTTTATTAACAAAATTCCAAAATGTATTCAAATTATTGTTTGTACTACCTTCGACTCTCTTAATGTATTTTCTATATTCTATACCAATTAATGATTTTAACTGTCTTCTTATTTCTTTATATTTATTAGTATGATATTCCTTCACATGTTTAACTTTGTATAAAATAAGTTCCGTTTACTACATATTCTAGTTTCAGATGTAAACCAATCAGGTTGTATATGTTTTGTATACTGGAATAGCAATGGAAAAAATATTGTTAATAATTTTGTAAAAAATTTCTACAGCTGTATCGACATTAGATTCCCCAGTCAGTGATTCCCAATGCTCATCCCTTAACATTTCTGTTACCAATTAGAAATTCACTTTTTTAAAGTTATATTGACTCTATAATAATTTAGTTGATGGTATTTCAACTAATTCTTGGTACCTGACGGTGATATTTAAAGAGGGATGAAATCGGTCCTCCGTAAATAATGGAAAATGTTCCTTTGTGACATTACAGTTATTTAAATTATCAGTTGAAACTATTACTAAATCCAAACATTCGGCATTATCATTTTCAAAATTATTACACAAATTCAATGAATTGAAATTGAAAAAATCAGCGTGTTTAATTTAGAGCTGGGGTTATTAAGTGGTATCGTCGTTCCTCTTGATTCCGGTATATTAAAATCACCAAAAACAAATGTTTTATCAATATCCTCAATATTATTTTGTAAGTATTCGAAACAATCTATGTAGTTCCCTGAGTTATAGTCTGGAGGTATGTAATCGCCTATAATCTGACATTGAAACTTGCACCTAAGTTTTAAATCCAAAACTAGAATTTTGTACAAAGTTTAGTTACTTTTAAAATTTTAATCTCTTTTCTACATGCTATAAAAACAATCCCCCCCTCCCCCGGACTTTCTCGTTGACACTAAATTTCTATCTGCCCTATAAACGTTATACAGATCGACATTCACTAGTTCATCATCTCTAACACCATCTTTTAACCACAATTCTACTACCACCAATATATCGTATTCACAATCTGAACTGTTCCTATAAAATTCCGTCGTCTTTGTATTCAGATCTCTGCAATTTCGAAAATTTATAAGGAGCGTGTTGATGTTATTCGAATTCGAGTGTACGTAGAGAGCGCTCCTGAAAAATACTAAATACCAGAAATTTCTGGTGGGTTACATTCAGATAACATAGATTCCTCTTCCGTATTGAAATTCAAATATAGTATTGAAACTGAAAACAATATTTATCAACTTAACATTTCTGCCACACTCAATGATGACATCATTATCAATAAATATGTACAAATTCAAAGCTAACGATATGATATTAAAAGCAATTTTTATATAAGTATATTAAGTCCACAGTGTTCTTTTATGCACGCTTTAGCATATATGTACGGACAATATGTATTTTTACATATTTTTTATGCTTTATTTTGAAGGAAATCGTAGTTATCAGAATAGTACCATCGGAATACAACGTGTATAACTATGAATAAATGATTCATTTTGTCAACCAACTCTTTCCCAGCCTGTTTTTGTACTTTATGATATATATATATATATATATATATATATAAATATATATATATATATAAATATATATATAAATATATATATATATATATAAATATATATATATATATATATATATATATGAGCCTGTACTTCGCTAATGAAGATATTAAATAAAATGGTTGACTAAAATTTTAAAATGTGGTTAATTTAAATTCCAGATTCTGGATAAGCATTTAATGATTTTCTCTCCGTTTTATTTTACGCAGCAATTCTGCGCTCTTGTGTATGCTTTCTTGTGGAAATTTATTTAGAAATTCTCAATCTCCGTAAATCACTGGGTGGCACAGATGTAAAAATTCACTTCTCAATGAAAATGAGAAAGCCAATTTATTGCGTCTTCCCCAAATTGCCGTAAATTATTATTGACAGGTAATTATTTCCTTTGTTCTCTTTGTATACGACCGTTGGAGGTTTAATTATTGAAAATTTTTATGGTTTTTATATAAATGTCAGTTAAACACATAGCACTCAATAAGCGTTTAAAATTTCGCAAATGTTTATATTCAAAGCATATTGGCCAATAAATCGATTATATACAATTATCGCCCTTTTAATTATAGATGAAAATGTTTCATGTCAATCGCAAATATAAGAGTAATTTATGACGGTATGACCATAGAACTGAAACAGGTTAAAATTGGCAATCCAAGCTAACCATAACATAGTTTGAAAATGTATCTATGTATATTTGATATGCCTGACTGGAATACATAAATCAACATTATTTATTAGATCTTTTGTCTTTCATGAACTTTTAATAATTCAAGATGCTCTCACATAATTTTTTTACTGGGGCTTGCCAAACCATTCGTTGTAGTATATTGTAATGTTTTTCTTATTTATTTAAACGTTTTTGTTACGACGGGTGGGATAAATTTATACACACTTAATTTATTTATTCGCTTAACTATTCACATTTATATTAACTACACAGAATATTCACTTACACTAATTTATAAAAACACTTCACTACTGTTTATTTACTTGATCACTGTTTATCTCACGAGATCAAATTATAATCTACCTCTTCCCGCTGGTCGGTAGTCTTAATACATAAGTTCCCGTTTTTTCCAGAACCTTCTAGATTTGCGGCTCACAAAAACAATCGCCTCCCTGGAATTGTCTAGATAAGACAGGTCACAAAAATAATGTACCTCACTGGAAATGTCTAGATAAGAATACTCATACTTATACATGGCTTAGACAGAGTCGGATACAGGGAATACACCAATGTACGATTTCGTAACAATATTCTCCGAATCTGGTAGTTTTAATCACAATTTTTATATCCACCATGTTATTTCGTTCTCAGTTTTTATATATTGTCACTTTATAAGTTTTTTGGCATAATTTTCACTCAAATATTTTGGCACACCAATGAGATCTAGTATGTTACTAGAAGCACAATATATTGTTTTAAAAGAAATACAACAGGATATATAAAGCAACGAAGACAATGTAGTGTTACGAAATGTTACACTGGTGTAGTCCCTAAATTTGACTCTGCCTAATCCTATATTATAAACGTTGATGTTTTGACGGGAGCGCTCCGATTTTTGGGAAGGACTATTTATTTTTTGTGATTGTTTTTATAGAGATTTCAAAGAAAGTCGATTGTTTGTTGGGAGTCGCATACTAAGAGTTTCCGGAATTCGAATGTTTGAGAAGGTAATTTTAATATATAAGAGACTACCTACCAGCGACGAGCTTTCAGAGCAGAACAAGTTAACAAAAAAGTGAACTGTCAACAGTGTATTCCATATAAATGAGAATTAAGTGTGTACATTAATTAAGCATAAGTGAATAGTGTGTAAGTGTATAAATAAATCTAGTAAGTGGATATACCGTGTATATTAATTTATCCCACCCGTTGTGTTAAAAACTATTTAAATATATAAGGAAAACATTACATCGGTGTGGGGTGATATAAATAAATAGTTACGTAAAAATGGCTAAGAGACTAGGTGAACTGAAAGTAGCGGAATTAAAAGCAGAATAGGAAAATCGCTATTAGGAAATGTCCGGGAAGAAGAGTGAATTAGTAGAAAGACTCAAAATAGCACTGGTAAGTGATGACTTGATTCCAGAAACATTTTTATTCAAAGTCGTCAATCGTCAATTTCTGCTAATACGGACGAGAAGATTACCACTATGAAAAGCTATATTTCTAGTAACATATAAAAAACTTCTGCTAATATGGACGAGAAGATTTGAGCCATGAAGAACTAGTTTTCTGGTATGAAGAACGATATTTTTGCTATGAAGCACGATATTTCTGCCGATATCTTATCATTGAAAAATGATGTTGCTACTGACGTCGAAATAGTATATTACATTACGAGTGCGGAAAGTGACACTTTTCACACGAGTGGGAAATATTGTAGCCGAGTGCTACAATCCCACGAGAGTGAAAAGTCACTTTCACACAAGTAATGTACAATATTTTTCCTACGACCACCCATTTTATTAAACAATATATGTAAATATCAGATCGTGTATATTGAGTTGCTTGACTAATCTTCTTCTCGTTCCTTTTTTGGGCTATATCCTCAGGGATAATTTACTCTGTTTTATACATGTGAGGAGAAAAAGTCTTGCTCTTGGCAATATTTCCCTCCCTCTAGAATGGATATCTTCCTTAAACAAAACTGCACTACTGTTGAGCATAGGTACTATGAGTTATTGCACTTTTATATTACTTATGGTGAGTATTGGGGTATTAGTAAGGTAAGACTTCACAACACAGGAAATTAACTTTTCTCGCTTGGGGGTAGCGGCCAAGCTTGGATATACCCAGAAATGCTACCTCGGATATAGGTGGAGAAACCCAGGTCTATAAAAGAGAAGATTAAGTTAAAGGGATATTTTAAACATAGTTATAAATTGGTGTATTATTGATAATCGTTCATCATTTAAATTAGCTAAAATTGTACATATATCAAATGGCGCGCTAAGTTTAGTTTTGCATAGCTCTATGTAAAGGTTGAATTGGTTTGATATATTAATTGGACATTCTAGTATTATGTGGTTAAGTGATCCTATTTGCCCACATTCACATAGTGGATCATTTTTAATTCCAATTATAAACATATGGAAAGGAGTTAAACAGTGTCCTGTTATCATTCTTATAACTGTTGTTAAATGTCTTCTGGTTTTGTATTGGTATTGGTTAAACCAGGGAGATCGTGGTAATTGTTCGACAACTTTGTAATAGAACGATTTTTTATTCTGTTTTATGAGGTTCCATTCATTGTTCCATTTTGCCCATATGCTCTTCTTGATATCTGGGAGGTAGTTTTGATAATTCAGTTTTATATTCGCTGGAACTGTAAGGGAACAACCTGTTTTAGCTAGCTGATCAGCTTTATGGTTTCCTTTGATTTCAGAGTGACCTGGGATCCATGCTAGTACGATATTAAAGCCGTTAGTATTTGCTAGTATAATTCCTTGTTTAGTTAATATTGATGAATGCTCTGTTTCTTTGGAGAAAGCTGGTTTACATATTTTTTGTAGTGCAGTTTTAGAGTCTGAGAAGATTATAGCTTTCGTAGTGTTAGTTTTTAAGATGAATTGAAGTGCATGGTTGATAGCAGTAATTTCTCCTAACCATATTTGTGTGAATTTTGGTAGCCTAGATGAAAATGCATACTTGAGTTCTTCACTGTAAACTCCAAACCCAGTGCCATTGGAATAGAGAGATCCATCTGTAAATATTCTTGTATGATCCGGAAATTTGGATATAATTTTTTGGTACTGAATTTGTGCTAGTTCATCAGTTTTATTAGATTGAAGATTTGCCACATTTAATGGAGTTAGCTGAATTTCTAGGTCAAATGCATAGCAAGGCAATATTTCTTTTGTGTACATCATATTAGTAGATGGTTGTAGCCGGTGAAAGATTTGTATTAGAGTTGGTTTTTCTTTGTTAGTCCAATATCTTGAGTTTTTGCTTATGTTATTAAGCTTCTTTAGAATATTGATTATAGGGTTATTTGATATTGCCAGGTTTTTATTAAGTATTTGGAGCTCAGCCATTCCCTCCGATATTTGAGGGGCATTTCACCGTTTTCTGATGATAAGGCTGGGATTGGTGTTGAATTCATGTTGCCTGTAACTATTCTTAATCCCTGGTTTTGAAGTTTGTCCAACCTAGTTTTATTCTTTTTGTGAGGGTGAAAATCTGGCTACCATAGTCCATGTGACTTAGTACTATTGCTTTGTGAAGTATTCTCAGTGTGAGGGGATCACAGCCTCACCAAGTACCGCAGAGAGCTCGCATAACGTTTAGTCCTTTACATATTTTTGTTTCTATGTATTGTATATGTGCATTCCATTTAAGGTTTTGATGAATGTACATAGGTATTTAACTTTATCCTCCCATTCAATAGTTTCAGAGTTTATTTTTATTTTGGGGATAGATCTTTTTATGATTTCTTTACTAAACATTACTGCATGATATTTATTGGTTGATAGTTTGAGATTATGTGTGTCTAACCATGTGTTGAGTTTTTCTAAAAATGTATTTAAATTATTTACCATTTGGCTCATATTCGATCCACCAATTATCAGTACCATGTCATCTGCATATTGGACAAGATTAACATTTTTAGGGAGGATATCATAAATAGGTAGGGTATAGAGATTAAACAGGATTGGACTAAGGGGAGATCCTTGGGCTAGACCTTGATTAGCTGGCAAAGGTCCTATTGTTTGTCCTAAGTTGTCTTGGACGAATATGGCTCTGTTAGTTATAAAAGCATAAATTAAGTTTATTATATATTTAGGTAGGGTTAGGTTTATTAAAGTTTTGTACAGAAGTTGGATATTAACTGTGTAATATGCAGCTGAGAGGTCTAAGAAAATGCCTATGGTATATTCATTGGCTGAATAATTTATAGGATATAAGAGGTTAGAAACGTTAAACAGTCCATACAACCTTTATTCCTTCTAAATCCAAACTGTAGCGGATTGAGTAATTTTTTGTTTTCTACATACCATTCCAGCCTGTTTTTTATTACTTATTCTAGAAGTTCACCCACACATGAAACTAGAGCAATTGGTCCATAGTTCGTTGCTACTGATTTGTCTTTGTAGGGCTTTATGAGAGGAAGAATAATTGTTTGCTTCCATGTGTGTGGAATGATAGCAGTTTGCTTGTAATCGTTAAAAAATTGTAGTAAATCCTTAGACAAATATGTTGGCATGTGCTTAATCATAGAGTATGAAATTTGGTCCATACCTGGTGCGGAGTCTTTTTTTGCCTCTATTGTGAATTTATATTCCTGATAGGAGAATGGTTCAATTTCTGTTGATATGGATGTTTGTATGTTTTCGGTAATGATAGGTGGGCATAAGGAGGATAAAATTTCTTGAGCCAGAATGCCAGGTGGAAGTTGATTTGATAGGTTGTTGTGAGGTGTACGATTTGAAGCTTTATTGATTTTATTCCAAATAATTTTTAATGGAGAGTTACGGTTTATTTTTGCACAGAAGTTGCGAAAACTGTTCTTTTTTTTGGACTTGAGAAGTTTTCTAGTAGAAGCAATGTTCCTTTTAACTGCTATAAAGTTTTCTATCGTAGGGGAGTTGGTAAATGTTTTAATTGCAGATATTCTGCAGTTGATGGATACTTGACAGGAGTTATCCCACCAAGGGATATTGTATTTTTAGTTGTGTTTGATTTTATAAAATGGTATTGCCGCATTTGTTGCTTTTATAATATTATCTTGGAATGTTTCATATTGAAAGTGGGTTAGGGGTTGTGGGGTTGTACAGAGATGTTCATAAAAGGTGTTCCAGTTAGAGGTGTTCCAATTAGCTTTTTTATAGTTTCTTTTTGTGGTTACTATCTGATTGGGGTTGTCTTTATTATTCGAATAAAGTTTGCAGATGGTTGGGTAGTGATCACTACTTCCAGGGTCTAGGAGGACTTCCCAGGTAGCATATGGAGTTAACTCAGAAGATATTAGGGTAACATCCACCACAGATTTATTCTCACTCGGTGAAGACAATCTGGTAGCCTGTCCATCATTTAGATATACTAATTGGAGTGACTCTAAGGAGTCAATAATGTTTCGACCATTAATACTTATTTTCTTGCTCCCCCATGCGGGGTGGTTGCAATTTAGATCTCCCATAATAAGTAGGGGTTTCTTGAATTGCTGAATAAAATGGATCCAATTATTTACTCTGAGTATTGAGCTTGATGGGCAGTATATATTTGGAATATTAATGTTATGTTGTGGTGGGTGTATTGCCTGTGTTTGAATATTTATATTGTCAAAGTTACTTTGGTAGGTTATTGGGATGAATTTGATGGTATTTTTTATTAGAATAGCTGTTCCACCGTAGTCATCTGCTCTTTCGTTTCTAAGAATTTGAAAGTTTCTGTACGTTATATTATAGTTTTGTTTTAACCATGTTTCATTTAGTAGGATTATATCAGGATTATGGTTTCTAATGATTACTTTCAAATTATCTGTGTTTTGAGTTGTATGAACGTATATTCCACTGGATTACAGTTAGTGGAGTGAATGCGAATAAAATTCAAATATTACACAGGAGATCAGAACATGTCCGTGTCGGACAGGTTCATATAGTCCCCTGAGATATTTTGTTTTTTTGGTGCATGGTGATAGAGGTGTACATGTTTGTGCTGTGATTATTTCTGTTAGCTGACCCACTTCTTGCTAGGGTGTAAGATAATTATTTGAAATAAAATTTCCTATAAACGTTAACACAAGCTCTCTGTGGGATTCTGATAAGAATGATATTGCTTGAACTACATCGAGTTGCAGTTTTTCTTCTTCCTCTTTTCTTGCTAATTGTTGGGGCAGTTCACTATGTGTTGTCGTTTTGTTTCCTATCTCTGATCTGCCATTTGGATTATTTAGGAACTTGGTATGTGCGGCTTTATCGTAGCCTGTTTGTCTTTTTCTTTTGCTGTTTGGGAGTGTTGTGGCTCCTTGTACATAAGATGCTACTTCGGGAGTTGTGGATATTGTTGCTAATCTCCTTTCATGTACTTGAATTGAGTTGGCCTGTTCTTTTGAGTTTTTTTTCTTAGAGTTGGAAAGTTTTCTAGGTCATTTTTTGGTGGGCTGGTGGGAGAATTGGATGGTATTTGTTGGCTATCTTCGTAATATGAGATGTTTGAGAATGCCATAAGTTGTTTAATGTCTTTTTGTCATTTTTGTTCTTTGCATATTTGATCAACTGATGAGTGATCATTATTTTTGCGGTAGATACAATATAAATTGCAGCTTGAGGCATTGTCATGGCTTTTACTGCAAGTTTTGCATTTTGCTTTGCCTCTACATTGATTTATGCTATGTCCATAAAGTAAGCAGTTATAGCTTTGAATTACAGGGCTTATATATGGAGTTACCAGGGTTGGAAGATCATATACTTCCACTTCTCGTGGGATGATTTTACCTGCAAAAGTTAAACATACTGTGCCTGTGGGGATGTACTTTATATTTCCATCAACGATCGCTCTTCTATTCATTCTCTTGGCATGTAGCACCTTACAATTATTGATGTTTGTTGTTGTAAACTGAATTATTTCTTGTTCTGTGAGGGTCATATCTACAAATCTTTCAATACCTTTGCTTGATATATTGTGACTTGGTATATATACTTCATAACCCAAATTTTCCCAGTCTTGCTCATTAATAAAGTTGTTAGCAGCTTCTGCATTCTTGAAAGTGACTCCCATTCGGTTTTTACCCTTTCTGGTGAATTTTATAACATCTTGTAGTTTCTAGTTAAAGATAGTTTTGGCTATACTCATAATATGTAAATTGCCCACATAACCTGACTTTCCCTGAATATATACTCCAAACGGGGAAGAGCCATGTGGAGTGTATAAGATTTGTGTTCTATTAATTTGTGATATATTTTGGTCTTTGTCATTACTTTTATCAGGAGGTTCGAGTGGTTTATCTCCCGCCTTTTGATTTACTTTTTCCCCCTTTTTTTCTTAGTATAGGTTTTGTATATATGTAATAGAAATAAGTTGGAATTTACTTACTTAGGTCAAAGGAAAAGGATTTGACACAAAAAGTGGTTAGTAACTCACCCTATCTACATAAACGATTAAATCACACTTATATTCAACGATAAATCCGTATTCACAGTTAAATTCACTCAATCAACGTAAAAAAAAATGAAAAAAAACTTGACTAATCTTACGTTTCATTTGTGACAATATATGTTTAAATATTGTTTTTGAAAAAAGTGTTCATGAATTTACAAATACTTTGATAGTAAAATAAAGAAATAACGATAATTATTGTTCATTTCAAAACATTACAATAAGTACGTACTTATTAGATACAACTGGGGAACAAATTAAATTATTTGGGTCCATAAAAATTAAAAGTGAAATGATTATTGTTACATTAATAAATTAACCGTTTTAGAATTTCGTTGCTATCCCTTAGTTGTTACATTTATTTATGAAAAGTGAGTAATAAACTCTTTATTTACTTTAATAATAATACATTTTTTTAGAACAACATTTTAATTCTTCAACGACACACTGACATATATCAGTCTTCTTTTTTATTTCTCTTATCATTACTTACATAAACCATAGATAAATTAAACTAAACCGTAACATTAATTACTTGAACTTTAAAAATAGATAAATTTTGTTTTGATAAAATGAAAATATAAGAAATATCATAATTAGATTAATGTAAATCGACTTACGAGATCTGATAACCAAAATTCAAATCTGAATTAGCTCAGTTGGAAGAGTTTCTGGTTTGATGACCGGAAGGTTGTGGTTTCGATTCACGGCGTTAACAACTTTTTTTCTTTTCTTTATGTTTTATAAATAATTAGTTTTCAGTCTAGTTTTTATGTGAATATTATTAATAAGGAACAGCAATTAATAATTACATCTGTAAATCTTACAGGATTCACGGGTTCGACGGCTTATTGACATCCGCGTTGAAAGTTACTTTCCGCACGCGTTAGAATAAAGGTCACTTTCCATGGGAGTAGAGACTGTGATATGTGTTACTTTCCTATGCGGTCGTAGGAAAATAAAAGTTCGTCTCTAAAGTCGGATATTGAGGACAACAACGATGGACGAGAATATTGAGAATGAAATGACAACTATGGACGAGAAAACCAAAGAGTTAGAGAGAAAGATGAAAGATTTAACAACATAAGACACGCCAGCAGAAGAAAAGGAGATCGAACAAATAAAACCCTGCAAGCCAGAAACACAGTTCAAAATAGAAGATATTGGCAGTTTTTCCTGAGTCAAAGCCCCAACGTTCGACGAAAAGACATCTTGGAGCAATTATGTAAAACAGTTTGAAGCAGAAGCTAGAGTGAATAATTGGTCCGATAGGGATAAGGTGGTGAACTTAACCGTCGCGCTTCGGGGAGATACCTTAGATGTACTTCAGACGATACCTCTTGAAGAAACGGATGACTTCAAGCAGCTGAAGAAGAGGTTGGACATGCGATATGGCGACGAACATCTAGAACATTTGTACCAATCCTAGCTGAAGAACCGAAGGCAGAAACGTAACGAAGCCCTTCAAGAGTATGAAGAAGATATTGTCCGACTAGTCTGATTTGCTTATCCATCGGCACCAGAGACCATGATGGAATATTTGGGTATCCAGACCTTTATTGATGGCTTACGTGACCCCAATATGCAGAGGACGCTTCGTTTAGCCCACCCCAAAACATTGGTCGATGCATTAACTCGCTCTTGAATATGAAAGAGCCGCGAAGGCTTCGGGATAGAACAAAGTTAAGACCATCCATGAACAAGGTAACGAGGACCGACTTGACCAGACCGTCAGTTTAATAAAAAGGTATGTATGATGGACAGGAAGCCGAAAAACATGAGATGCTGGAATTGTGGCGATCTAGGGCATGTACGCAGTTCGTGTAAGCGCCTCAGGAATCCTGTAAACCAAAAACCCCAGTCATAGGAAAACTAGAACGTGTCGGCTACGAGGGGGCAGCACCGACTCAGGATCGTTCCAAATACCCTCTCAAATGTCGCAATGACAGTGTATATGTGGTTGGCAAAGTTAATGGCAAGAAATATACTGTGCTGGTAGTCAATGGAGCAATTAGAACTATTATACGGCCAGAGATAATAAACTCCAAGAATACGCCTCTACCAACGATACTGCGACTGCGGTCTGCCACAGGAGAGAGTGCCAGCATTCACGGAGAGACACAAATCCAATATTTGGAAGTTGGTGCGGAAAAGTTCACGCATATGGTAATCGTGGCTGACATTGCAGAAGGCGTGATTCGGGGAATGGACGTAATGAATCTATACGGTTTCCAGTTAGACTTTAGAAACAGAACCATTAAAGTGGCTTCCGAGGAGATATTCCCTCATCCATATGAAGACAGCACGGTGTTGGCAGCTGTACAGGAAGATACCGTTCTACTTGCACGAAGCGAAACCATAATAGTAGCACGGCTACAAGGAATTATGGAGGAAGATACACCGGTCATGATGGAGCCAAGGAACAACGACGAAGAGGTTGGCAAAGGAGTACTAATTCGAAAAGGACTGATTACGTCGGCGAAGGAGATCCCAGTACGTGTGATAAACGTAAGCTATTACCCAATTACAATCAAGAAGGAAACCCGGGTTGGATCCTGCTTACCAGTGACGTCTATAGTTCGTCAAACAACGACAACTGAGTAGCTGGTAAATACTTGAATGGAGCTGAGAAAAGGAAAATTCCTTTTGCAGTTTCGAGATCTATTCGTACCAAAAGGATGGAAGACTAGTAGAACATCAGCTGTCAAACACAAAATCTAAACTGGTAATGCCAAGCCAATTAGGCAATCAGCTCTGAGACTACCACGAGCTAAGAGAGAGGAAGCTGAAAGGATAATTCGAGAGATGGAATAAGAGAAAGTAATAGAACCGTCTACTAGTCAATGGGTATCTCCAGTAGTGCTCGTCAAGAAAAAGAATGGAACTACGAGATTCTGCGTGAACAATCGACAACTCCGACGATGTGAATCACTGGTGTAAGATATGTACTACTGTACTACTGCTACGAGTAATAGACCACATCGTAAGAGAAAGGCACCCAAGATGTTTTAATATAAACGAGACTACCTACCAGTGATAAGTCAGTATACAGTTGGCTTCCATAGCCAACGGAGCAGAACAAATTAACAGTAAAAGTGAACAGTGTATTTATATATATATATATATATATATATATAAATAAATGTTTGTATATATATATATATATAAATAAATGTCTGTATATATATATATATATATATATATATATATATATATATGAAAAATAAATTTCGGTTTTCTACTGCACCTACGTTTAAGTCAAAATTTCAATAATTTTGACATATTAGCCTGACCGTTCTTCGAAGTGAAAAACAACTACTTTCATGGCTAATACTACCCATAATATTGAATTACATCCCCTTCGTTGAACGTGACGTCGATCGACCCTTTTGTCGATACAGACATCTGTGATGATTCGCAACCGAAAGGAGAAGGGCATAGTACACTGACCCGTTTCGACCTTCTTGGGTCTCTTCAAGAGTGCCGTAATGCCTTCTAGTTCAGAGTCTCTAATCTGAACTGAAGATTCCGTCCTCCGACAACCTCTATTTGGCTGGTTACACACTTGCGAGAAATAGTCAGCTGGCGCCATATTCACTTTCAATTGCGAACCACCACCTCAGATAATTATTCGACCGTATAAGTCGTATGAAATAAAATTTCATAAAATACGAACTTTTTGTTAATACAGTCATCTGTGGAGATTCGCAACCGAAAGGAGAAGGGCATAGTACACTGACCGGTTTCGACCTTTTTGCGATGCAGCATATCAACTTCGGTATCGTTTACTTTTTCCACGAGCGCAGCGGGAAAATTGATTTGTGTACGAGTTGTACACAATATTTTTCTACGACCACGTTTGTCAATGAAAGAAAAAAGTAACTTATATAGGTATTTTATTTAAACCTTGACAGAAAGAATTTAAAAAATTAAAAATCAGTTAAAAGTCTTATAGTTAATGGTGAAATTTGAACAATTTTGAATTATTATGACTGGTGTGTCTTTTTTTTGATAATAAGTTTGAATTAACTGTAATATTAATATCTGTCAACGAAATTCACTATAAAGATAATGTTAGATTGTCAAAAAAAATTGGTATTGACATTTCCGTATGCAAAAGTGCCGTAGCGTGTACTTTTACCACTCTACATTATTACTTTTCCAATGAATATCGAAGAAATTGAGAAAACGCCTTTTTGTTTATAAAAATTTGTGTAGAAAAGCGTATTTTGCATAGTGACTGTAGAAATATTTTATTTTAAATATTTTCTATTACTTAATCTGTAATATTAAATAAAAATGTTATCAATTATTGAAAATACCCATAAAACTCAATTTATTTATTTATAAGATATATTTTTAAAGTGCTAGAATGTATAAAGTATGTATTTTACAACAAGTATTGAAGAATCGCAGAAATCTAAGACTTATACTTCATTCAATTTATTGAGAGAAATCTATAATCAAAACAGTAGTTTTGGGTTGATGAATAGGTATCGATATATAAGTAATTTCAATAATCACCAATAGTAAATTTAAAATTTAGGCTCAAAAGAATACCTACTATTATTTTGTTTATATATACGTCGTTAAACTACTTTTCAACATTGAATAATAACAAATATTATTTGTGACAGGGATTAATTATTAGTGAGTAACTTCAAATATAACAAACATTGACCGATGTTTTGCAGGACAACGTCTGCCGTGCTCAGCTAGTAGTGTATAAATTGTATAAATAAATCAAGTAAGTATATATACCGTGTGTATAAATTTATCCCACCCGTTGTCTTAAAAACTATTTAAATAAATAAGAAAAACATTACAGTAGTAAGAACACATTTATAGGAGTGACAGAACACGCTCCTTACTTTGAGAAAATAGTGGTAATTAGTTACACTTTTATTTTGAGTTTGATTGAAGAAAAGATATTTCATCATTATTTTTAGTTAAAGATACTTCAACGATATTGTAGTTAGTACTGAGAATGTCCTCTTTCAAAATAATTTTCTGATGAAACTTCTTTTTCGTGGCTGATCCTTTCTTGAGACTCCGTGTCCTCTTCCACTCATTTTACTTTTGCGCCAACTCTATCTACGAGAAAAGTATTGGCTTACCCCATAAAAAGTTGGAGTTTTAGATTTTTTTGAGTAATTTCACCGTTTTTCAGTGAGAGAAACACGAAAAAAAGTTTTTAGAAAAAAAATCGTGTGTGTATGTTGTCGTCGTCGTCGGACACTTTTCCTTGTTTCCACGATACGTCCCCCAAGTATATAAAAGTGACCAATTTTATGATTGGATAGTATTCAGGGCATCTCACAAATGAACCCTATTGATTTTCAAATCATCAGAGCCAGTACAACGGGTACTATCATGCCTGAAGTACCACATTTTTGCAAATTTTTGGGAAATGTCGGTTTGTTAGCACGATACAGCATACGGAGTGCATAAAGTCACTAATTTCTTACGGTTGAACCCTGTTGATTTTCTCCTCACCAGAGCCAGTACAACGGGTGCCATGTGTCCTGAAGTTCTTACGGGTTAAAAGGAGTAGCTTACCTTAGCATGATGGGTCATGCAATATATAGTAAAATATTCAAGTGAAACAAATGAATTTATTATAATACTTCTTTCTTACAATTTTATAGAATTTGGTTTACAAACTAACTCTTGTACACTATCGAATTTAGTCTTCTTCAACTTTACTTTCTATCACTGAATGTAGCTCCTACAAAAGGAAAAATATGATTAAGAATATTAATTTTCGAAAATTGTAAACAAAACGGTTAATTCACTTCCAAAATCCAAGGTTAGATTTCTTCATCTTTTCTTCTTGATTTTATTGTTAATTTGGCCTCAACCTTTATAAACAAATATTTGTTTAAATGATCTTCCAAGGTTAAAATCACTAAGTGGTCTGCCAAAAAAAGGATAACTTTATTTGGTTTGGTTTCTTCTAGAAACGTGGCACTTGCTGAATTTAATTATAAAATTTGAGAGGTATTTAAGATATTTTTATCTACTTATGTACTACTGAATAAGTACCAAATATGTGGATATTATGTGCATCTTTAATATCATCTGAAATTTATTTATTGACTTAAACTTTGGTTAAGCTAAAGCCACTTTAAGGCCACATGTCAACTTAGGTAAGTTTAAAAATAAATGATGTATCCTTCACTTTATACTTTTCCAACATCGTATGATATACTAAAGTAAATGTTTGTTTTTCTGATTTTGCTGTTTTTTTTTCTTTTTCTGGCTTCACTTTTGTTCCCATTTTGTTACTTACGTGGGATATTTCTTGACCATTGGGTCTACAGTCTACACATTAGGACAACACATTCCATAAGATAAGATAGTGGTAGATATAGGATGTTCATTTAACCAGTTATCATAATAACAATAGTTTTTTCATCTTCTTTTAATGTAAAAAATACTTTCATACCTAATCAAGGTATAATTGAGTAATCTAGAAGAAGATAAGATATAAATAACAAATAATAAAGTTCCAAACTTCATAATAATAAGATTTTTCCACTACTAGCTGTGAAGTTGGCAATTATTGTGTCATCTAGCCAACTGAGAAGTTGAATTTCTCTATTAGTGGTTAATAATTTTTTCTATTGTTAACCTAGGTCAATAATGGACAAATTCAAATGTTTTGAGAATTCAGGGATAATAGCTTAACAAAAACTAGTGGAACATAATTTTGTATAACCAGGAGATTGTGTTTAACATATTTACAGCTTGAAATTAGCTAACAAGATAAAATTATTTCAATAAAACTGTCATTAGTTTAAAATTCGCGCTCAACCACAAATTTCTGATGACATAAGGAGTGCGTTCATAATATATGGGTGAGGTGAGGAGCGAAAACAGTGTCAGTGTCAGTCAGACGACGGAGTAAACGCCTAGGGAGAAATCAGTTTGAATGATTTGTAGATCGACACTATCAAAATTTGACATTGAATTGTGTTGTTTGTCTTCCGTTAATTTTAGAAAAACGAGGAATGTTTTAACCTTCAACATTATCACCAGTGGAATTTGAATATCTTCTGTTGATAGAAACTGGTAGCTAACCTTGATCACATAGACAAATAATATATTACTTTCTCTATGGTGAAGCATATGTTAAATGTCTTATGAACGCTCACTTTGTACCCAAGTGTTGTAAACGCACTACCGCTGTAATTGTTCAAAGTTCAAAGTAAAACATAAATCACGTTTTGTAAAATTTTTGGATGTGATCATATAATTGGTTTCGTTAATTCGTTGCACTTAATATTGGTGATTATGAACTATAGGAATAATGGTATTCTATTGCTGTGTGATTAAATTATACCTACATGATTTTATAAGACATTTTTTTATTTTTGTCTTAAATTTGGCTAGTAGTGGAAAAAAATGTATATACACCACGGTGGTGAAGACATTTATAAACCTCGCACCATATTCCGCTCGGGGCAGAGCCCTTCGCGATATAATTTTGGTGCTCGGTTGATAATAATAGTCTTCACCACCTTGGTGTATAATATACTATTATATAGGTAATTTCTTAGAGTAATAATAAACATAGAGAGGGCAATTCATTCATAAACACGTTTATTTTTGCGGCCAACAATTCTAAGACAGTAGTGAAATGATGAATGAATTACAAAAAGTGGGGATGGTATTGTAGCTACATGGCCTTGGTAATTTTGGCTGTTTTTCTGACAAACTTGGCACCGACGAACCATGATAATCCAAAAACATTAAATTAATTAGTGTTTTTAAATGAAACTCAAGGTCTCTAGTTAATTCCACAATATAATACAAGTTATTGAGAATTCTAAAAAATTGACAATTGTTGCGATAAATCAATATTATCGCAACAATTGTCAATTTTTTAGAATTTTCAATAACTTGTATTATATTGTGGAATTAACTAGAGACCTTGAGTTTCATTTAAAAACACTAATATGAGCATATTCCACAAAGTAAGGGTCGAGACAGTTAATTTCATTAAATTAATTAACTTAAAAGTTTATTTTGTCACTAAAAGTTTTGAAAAACACATCAAAACGAAAGAACTAAATGTTTACTCTCTAATCGTAATGGCGCTTGAATAAACGAACCACGTTTGACATTATTTACTACAATACTACGACGTATTCGAAATGATCGTCGATCACAGTCTGACGATATTTGCATCTCTCTTTATATGGTAATTAAACAAGGACAAAACTACTAAGTAGATTACTATTGACACATTAAACAGGTACTGAAATTTTGAGCAATGTTGCCACTTTTAGTTATAACCATAAAGGTATCTAAGGATACAACAAATACTTGTTTAAAATTTATATCAGAATATGCCTTTATTAGATAAAATTCAAGTAATATTAATTAATTTTAAAAATAGCGACTGAAATGTATAAATTAGTATGACTTTCATTTATTTGCATAACATTTTAACACATTTTCAATTAAACTTCTATTTCATTTATCGTGCAACTAAAGAGACTTAGTAAATATGGCTAAGCAGTGGAAGTATCCGCAAGTGAGTTTAGAATGTGACACGATGTTTAGGGCAAGAAAAAATCAAAACGAACATATCTATTTTATTTGTTAATCTGAGGGTAATTCATACCCAATTAATAGAACTTACTTGTAAGCTGACAGCACAAACTTGTGGCCCTTAATCACATATACGTATATATTTTGGAAGGGGGTCTCGAACATTGGTAATTTATCATGATTATTTTTAAAAGCATTTAATTGTATCGTCATCATTTTTTTATGGGACATCTTAATAAAGAGATATATTTGAGAAAGAACCTGCAATGTTTGCTGTCAGAAAGCACTCCGAACCCACTACTATATTCTTTTTCTAACCTCAGGACCAGGGGACGAGAGAATATATTATAATAAAAGGTTGTCTCTTGCATATGGTCGTAAATAGGTAGCAAATGGCGCCCCTAACGTGTGTATAGTGCAGATTCTCTCTCATTTGTAACAGGATTAATATGTTAATAACAATCTTCATGTTAATGTGTTGGATTAGTATTACAAATTTTTTATAAATCGCTATTGAGTTTATATAATTTTTATTGTTTTGTCAATTTATATTGACGTTGATAACAGTACCTTGTCAGACAAATATTCACTTTTAGTTCTATGATCTATGACTAGGAAATTTTTAGCGATTACCATTTTGGTGTTTTGGTTCGACATTAAGGGGATTGTGAACTATAGTATGTTACAACCATTAACCTCATTAATTCAATATAATAATAAATTATTCACTGGTTATGAAATTATTCCATCGGGTTTATTTTTAAAATAATAAAAGTTGTTTAGTTTACAATATACATTTGATTTTTGGTAGATGTTGGAGTAGGATTTTGAATTAAATCCACATACTTATCAATACAGTAGTTATTATTGTGACAATCAATACTTAATTTTCTTATAATTTTTTGCCAGAAGGTTTGCTATGTATATAAAGTATATTTTTCAGTAATTTTTTAGTTACTTAGCTCTATTTGTTTCACACATACTATTTGAGGTGGAAATAACATAGGTTTTTGTTCGTTTTGCATTAGATATATTGTTTGGCAGCACCAATGGGTGCAATATAAGGGTTGAGGTGGTATATATATTAGCAAAGCTATTTTTTTGTAGCGAATATTATTAATTCATAATGAGTTATTCTTGGTTGCCATAAGAATGTAGTAGTAGGGTTATTTTGTTTTTATTAGGTTGGGGTGGGGTTCAACAGTGACACTGTCGTAGTAAATATTTTTAGATAATTTCAATTCATTGTTTCATCATGCAGGTTAATAGGCTATTAGGTGACGAAATAACTCATGAGTTGCCAATTTGTGGATATCTTATCGGTGGGACAGTTGAAGAAAAACGTTCAATATTGAGCGATGGCTTACGAATGGAACGACTAAGTGAAAAGGAACCACCAAGTATGATTAATTTAGAATCGATTTATGAATTAAGTATTTGTGAGGGAAAATTATCAGATCTTGCATCGCATATAGACTCTTTCGATTCAAATAATAAACATAATGAATTTAAACGAATTATGTCCCGGTTGATCCATTTGTCGAATAGATTAGAGAGAATCAGGTACGATGCGTCAAATGAATGTCGTGGCAAAGCACTGATGGATTGGTGCAAAACGTCAAAAGAAAGGTTACAAATCAATTATGATTCAGCAAATAGAAGTCAACAAATACAGAATAATGGATCTGTTCTACAGGAATTTTTGGTACCAGAAATAGATCATACATCTGAATAATCTGTACCAGCAGTCTTCTGAACATTTGGGAATTATAGAAGATTTCAACAATCTAGAGATTCGGGGTGATAATTTGCAGACTCAAAGACATGGACTTGGACGAGTTTCTACTTTGAGAGAGATCTTTGGAAGCAAACATACAAATCAAATAACTCCGGCTGTCAGATCTTTGAATCCAAAAACGGTTCACGCAGATAATGCTACTCAACCTCCGATGGTTGATAATAATAATAGAGTTCCTTTTCGTGCTCAAATATCTTCCACCACTAATTGGGAAAGACAAGGTTACCCCAATTCCGTACAATATCATCCTGCTATGCCAAATTTAAGTACAGTAGTTCAGTATCCAGCATACGATACATCAGTCAATAATCATTCAAATGTTACCAGTGGTAATGAACAATTATGTGATGTAACGCGTGGGCGTGTACAGTTCAATGGATTTTAGATAGATTACTTCGCTCTGCTGCTGAACTGTTGTGGTTTCGAATTAATTACTTTACCACATGGGATGAAGTAATGGAAAAATTGAGGGATGATTTCCAACATCATGATTATGAACATATCTTACAAGAGGAAATACGACATCGTACTCAAGGTTCCCAGAGGGTGATACATTATTTATAAGTAATGGAAAATTTGTTTCGTAAATTATCTTCATTGCCTTCGGAATCCTTTCGTCTACAAATAATTAAACGTACTCTTCTTCCCTGTATACAGAAACAAATTTCTACACATTCAATTAACTCCATTTCTGAGCTACTCAATCCGGCACGGTCAATCGAAGCTACTGAGTGTAGAATACAACAGTTCTGTCCTCCTTCAACAAATACACGTTATATGGTTGAACCAGAATTGGCCTATAGAAAACCGGTCAACCCTCTTTTCGATATTGAGACTGAACAATCGAAGTCTTCTACTTTAGCGTCAATAAAGGTATCAAGCAATGAAGTATTGTGTTGGAATTGTAATAGTAGAGGTCAAAGATTTAGGAAGTGTGACAAACCGAAACAATTATTCTGTTATAAATGTGGATATCCAGGGGTAGCTGTGAGATCCGGTCCGAAGTGTATAAAAAACGAACAGAAACCGTCACTTTAAGTCGGCTGTCGGCGGTCGCGATGGGAAAAGTACACGAATACTCTGCTAAAAATGAATAACGTTGAATCACCTTCGACTGTTCAGGAATCGCCAAGCAAGTACCCACTAAGGTTGATTAAAGAGAGGAAACTCTATTGGCATTGCAGTGGTTATTGGTAGTACCAATAGAAGATAGAGCACTTGTGGTCACTTGGGTGTGTCGAAAACGGTAGCTCGGATAAGCCTACTATTTTATTGGCCCAAGTTACGACACGATGTAGCACGGTATATTAGAAAATGTCGTATATGCTTAAGTTCGAAACCGGAACAAAAAGTTCCCATAGGCCAAATGTTGACCTGTCAAGTCACAGCCTCAAATCCATTCGAATTATTGAGTGCAGCCCTTCTTGGGCCATTACCTAAATCCACATCGGGGTTTTCTTTTATTTTTATAGTTATAGATTGTTTCAGTAAGTCGTGTTAACTTTTCCACTTAGAACTGCCATGGCAGCAAACGTAGTAAAGGTCTATGAGAATCAAATGTTCTCAGCTTTTGGGGCTCCCAAAACTATCGTTGTGGATAACGGAAAATAGTTCAGCGGTACGTTATTTAGGGAGTTAATGACAAGATACCAAGTGAAAATTAAATTCGTTGCTTTGTATCATCCACAAAGTAACCCGGTAGAGAGACCTTATCGTGTGCTGAAGACCATGCTTACTGCATACGTTTCTGAAAATCAGCTCCAGTGGGAAAACATTTTACCGAAAGTTACATTCGCAATTAGATCCGCGAAACACGACGTAACCGAGGTAACACCAAATCTCATTGTATTTGGCCGTGAAGTTCGAATAAATAATGGCGCAAATGGGAATACGAAAAAGCCAAGAAACGGTATAATTTACGACATAGAAATGAGAGGTTCGTTCTTGGACAATCTGTATGGAAACGTAATTATGTATTGTCAGATGCGTCGAAATATTTTAATGCTAAATTTATTGGACCCTTTTTAATTAGTAAAATTGTTTCACCTTGGACCTCTGAGCCTATGAGTCGATTGGAATTGGGAGTGCAAAGGATCTTAAGTCTCATCCACCGGATAATGGTACTAATTAAGTTACTTTAGCTCGAATGGTAATCGTGCTACTGATGTGCTGTTTAACTGTATGTCGTAGATAAAATACTTTCTTTCTCTCTATATTTTGCACCATCAGGCAAAAGTTTTAATAAAACTTTTTTTAAGGAAGGGTGGTGTTGCTACGGGTTAAAAGGACTAGCTTACCTTAGCATGATGGATCATGCAATATATGCTAGTGTTTTTCTTATTTATTTCAAAGTTTTTATTACGACGGGTGGGATAAATTTATACACACGGTATGTCTCCTCAATTAATTTATTTATTCACTAATTTATATTAGGTACACATTATATTCACTACACTAATTTATATAAACACTTTCACTACTGTTTATTTACTTAGACTTAATTTATATTTACTTGTTTACTGTTTATCTAACGAGATCAAATTATAAATTAAACTGTTGGTGGGTACTCTCTTATATAGTAAGTGCCCTTTTTTCTAGATATTTCTAGATTGCGGCTCACAAAACAATCGCATTCCTGGAATTTCCTAGATAAGAATAGTCTCGAAAAAATAATGGTAAACAGTTCGAATAAATCCCTGCGCATTCGCCAAAATTTTAACTTTCATACATGGCTTAGACAGAGTCGGATTCAGGGACTACACGAGTGTGTTATTTCGTAACAATATAGTAAAATATTCAAGTGAAGCAAATGAATGTATAATAATACTTCTTTCTTACAATTTCATAGAATTTGGTTTACAAACTAACTCTTGTATACTATCGAATTTAGTCTTCTTCAACTTTACTTTTCATTACTGAATGTAGCTTCTACTAAAAAGAAAAATATTATTAACTTTCAAAAATTGTAAACAAAACGGTTAATTCACGTCAAAAATCCAAGGTTAGATTTCTTCCTCTTATCTTCTTGATTTTATTGTTAATTGGGCCTCAACCTTTATAAGCAAACATTTGTTTAATATTTTTTATGTACTTATGTACCACTGAATAAGTACCATATATGTGGATATTAAAAGCATCATCTGAAATTTATTTATTTACTTAAACTTTGGTTAAGCTAAAGCCACTTTAAGGCCACATGTCAACTTGTGTATGTTTAAAAATAAAGGATATATCCTTCACATTATACTTTTCCAACATCGTATGATATACTAACGTAAATGTTTGTCTCTTAGGCCTTTTCTTTTTCTGATTTTGCTGTTTTCTTTTTCTACTTCTGGCTTCACTTATGTTCCCACTTTATTACGTGGGATATTTCTTGACCATTGGGTTTACAGTCTACACATTGAGACAACACCTCTTTCCTGTTTCTCTGTACGCCTTCTGGTTAGTGACACTATCTGAGTCAAAGAAGTAAACCTGGATTTCTGACGTGTGACTCGGTTGATGATAATTTTATAGAGTACTCCCCTTATTGGATCGCAACAGCGCATTCCATAAGATAAGTGGTAGATATAGGATCTTCATTTAACCAGTTATTATAATAACAATAGTTTTTTATCTTCTTTCAATTTAAAAAATACTTTCACACCGCATCAAGGTATAATCGAGTAATCTAAAAGAAGCTAAGCTATAAATAACAAATAATAAAGTTCCAAACTTTATAATAATAAGATTTATATAGGTAATTCATACCCAATTAATAGATTATTATGATTATTTTTGAAGGTATTAAATTGTATCGTTATCATTTTTTTTGGAAATCTTAATAAAGAGATATATTTGAGAAAAAACCTGCACTGTTTGCCTTCAGAAAGCACTCCGAAGCCACTACTATATTCCTTTTCTAACCTCAGGACCAGGGGATGAGAGGATGTATTATAATAAAAAGGTCGTCTCTTGCATATGGTCGTAAATAGGTAACAAAGTACCACATTTTTGGTAATCTTTTGAAAAATTTCGATTTGTTTAGTTAGCAGGACACTGCCTCCAGAGTGTATACAAGTGACCAATTTTAAAATTGGATATTGTTTAGTGTAGTTTAGTTTAGTTTGGTCATTTTCGAGAAATTTCGGTTTGTTAGTACGATACAGCATTTGGAGTGTAAACAAGTGTCCAATTGTATCATTGGATATTGTTCAGGGCGCCTCAAAAATGAACCCTAATGTTTTTCAGCCCACCAGGGCCACTATAACGGGTCCTATAAGTCGAGATATACCACATTTTTGGAGAAATTTCGGTATGTCAACAGAATACAGTCTCCGGAGTGCGGAAAAGTTAGTTTTAATCTTTAAAACCGTTTATTTTTTCATGAGTTTCCGTCCCTGGCTAGTATTTTAAAATCTTCCATAGATTTCACTTTATTTCGTTTCGTCGTTTATTGAAAGTTTTCCAAAGAAATTACTTTAGAATTTATTTCACAATCTATGGATATTATTTCTGAGGTATATATACGTCAATTTGCCTCTATGACCATTGATAAACAGATCAGTTGGCTCATTCTCATTATATGTCCATACCAATTTAACTGTTTCTTTTTTATTTCGGTAATTATTAATGTTTGCCCCGTCGCTTCCCTTATTTGTTCGTTTCTGATTCAGTCCCATTCTGATAAAATCATTATATATAAAATTTATATTTTTAAGTGTACAACATATATTTGGATATTTTAGTCAACTGCAATTTCGTCATTAAGTAAACTCAAGTTTTGTGATATTGTTTTAATTTCAAGTCCAATTAATTGTTCAGGTATTACGTCCTTCAGTCTAGATGATTGTCTATGTTTGAGTCAGTTTTAAAATTCTTTTTTTTATTGATGCCTCATATTACCTTTTTAAAGCACGCGTCAGCGTGTTTAAATCGAACTTTCAAACATGCGCGTTTTTTAAAGTCCCCATGGTAACAACAACAACTTGAGAAACGTAAGTATCAATGACAACTTTTTTTATTAGCTTTTAAATAGTATATTTTCATTGGGAACCAATGTCTTATTTGGTTTTTTCTGCAAAATGTATTTATATATTCATATATACACTGTATCCTTTTAAATATAAATAAAGAAACTTTTTGATTATTGATCTGACAGCAGTACCCCGTAACGTCAAATAAAAATAAATACTATTTGACGTTCACGAAACTTGGCTGGGCATCGAGGATGGACTTCCATTTTTTTGTAGTAATGATATAATAATAATATTTTATGATTCCAAAGTGCACCAATAAAAAAAATAGCGTAAAGTATTCGTGGATAACTGGTCTTTCAAACACTTGCTCTATTTCGAGCACTCGGCTGCGCCGTCGTGCTCGAAAAATCGCGCGTGTTTGAAAGACCTCTTTATCCACTTATACTTTAATATACTATTGATCATTTCAATATTCTTAAAAGCACGAGTATAGAATTGGTTCCACTCTAACTTCTAAGTAAAAGTCGTTAATTGTCACATTTCCATGAACCATAATACTTAAAATCTTTGAAATCTTCCATATGCATGTTCATTTCAAGAAATATATACAATTTATTATTTTTAATATGACAACTACCTTCGAAATAAAACATTTGGAAGTCCATTATATTCTATTATTGCCTAGAAGCATGAGTAACACAACCATTTTATTATAACTCACAAAAAAGTGCTTCCGAACGAGATTTCTATTCCACACTATTTATCAAATTGCCTTAAATGCCATATTCATTTGCTTTGTAATTAGACATACTTTAATAATTTTATTTTGTGATTCAATGTGACAGAAGTGTCAGTTTACTAAATATTTCAATAAGTTTGTTACTTATTCAAATAAGAAAAGAACTGTCATCTGATTGTAGGTACCTCACCTTACCAAATGGCACTACATCCCGGGGTGGGCCTTGGCCTCCTCAACAATCGACCTACATTGCATTCTGTCTTTTGACTTGGAGCACCATCATGTGATTTGCATTGTTTGGAGATCACCGGAGACATTATTTAGCCCTCTTGTCTTCGTGTTGTAGACTTTAAGTTAAGAAGTTACTAGAAAACAATATGGTAGGGTGAAAATAAGTCACATCTTGCAGAATCATTACATTGTCCGATTCATTAAAGCCAATGGGATATATCATATAGGTATATCATTAACATTTTGTTTTGTAAAGACCATATTTTGCTAGAAATATACTTAAATTTGTTTTTAAAATTCTATATATTTACGTAGGTCAAAAACATCAATTGTAATTTAAGAGGTGTTTGTTCGATCCAAATTATTGATAATGTAAAAATCGCAGCAAATTCCTATTTATTAAAACAAAAGTCATGGAAAATGTCTATACAGAATTTGAAAAGAAATGTTGAAAATAACCAATCAACAATAGAAACACGTACTTATTTATAGGTTCGTCAATATCGATTTTCACTAACCTAGATGACAAAAACTACCATTAATTCTTTTGGTTACCTGGATGAGATATAATAAAATAATAATCTTTAATTCATCCTGAATCCTGATACAAGAAATGTTGAAAGTAACCAATCAACAAAAGAAACGTACTTATTTATAGGTTCGTCAATATATATTAACACTAACCAAGATGATAAAAACTCCAAATAATTCTTTTGGTTACCTGGATGATATATAATAAAATAATAATCTTCAATTCATCGTGAATCCTGATACAACATGATAGTAACAAAATGGAGCAAAACTGGCAAGCTTTAACAGTAGTTACAGATTAACAGATATGTATTCCTCAATACTACAAGGTAGTTTCAGTTTTATGAGAATGTCATAGTTTTTTTTTGTATTAATTAAAACATTTTGTTTGCTTTATATTCTTTGGTAATTTATTGTACATTTTGATCATTGAATAGAAACAAGTTTTTATGTTGTTGACAACCTGCGTAGTGGATGTATAAGATTCATGTTGGTTTTTCTTAATTGATTTAGAAATTTAGAAATAAGTAAGCCGTATTTATCGTATCATAGGTAAGTAAATGTAAGAGAATGTTCTACCCATTGTTTTGTGGCTAGTCAGGGGCGTACATAAAAAATGTGTCATTATTGTTGCTTTAGAGCCATCAAAGATCTCGTTTTTGATATAATGGTCTGGGAACTAATCTAAGTCAGATCACGGGCAAATTAAAGAACCTCTTTGATTAATTTCAAATGAATTTGTTCGTGAAGCCACATGACAAATTAAAGAACTATTTCAATTAATTTTGAAATAAGTGTTTGTTCCGTTACTTGGTGAATTAAAGAACCGTTCAAATATATTTTGGAATAAGTGATTGTGATACCACAAAATGTGGGCCTGTCTTTGATGGGGAACCTTAATGAGACCTGAAACATCTCTGCTAGTTTTAAACTTACGTTTCCTGGATGGGTCATAGAAAAAGATGAATTCTTTTTAAATAATAAATATCTGGAAGTAATATTAGAATTGTTTTATGTGTATTCATATTTAAATGTAATGGTTATGCTCTGAATTATAATTTTAAGTTATACATTATAAATTATGTAAAATGTATAATTAAATTTATCTGAAACTAGTATCTATCACTTTGTTCCTAGTTTATATTGAAGTAAATTCCCAGTACAAAAATAAGTCCTTGTAAATTGTGCAAGAAAGAATATCGACTGAAATAGTATAATGTAAAATATGCAGCATGAAATTATTTTCAGATTATGCTAGTTTACCATGCTGTAAATTTAAAAAAAAATACTGGAAACGGTGCATATAATTATTAGTAGTAATCTTCTCAATATGCAATATAGCCGGTTGATTTGTATAGTATTTTTCACGATCTAAGAATAGTATATTCTATAACAAGGGTTGAATAAGCAAAATTCTATACGGTTCAACGTGTGTAGAATTTTGAATTGTACCCGCGTTTTATACTATACTTTTTCTACGACTATCAAATAAAAAACAAACGAACAATATAACTTTATTAATAATTAAAAATCGAAAATATCTGCTTATATTAGTTTTTTTTAATTTTCCTTGTCTGGATTAGTGTTATATATATATATATATATATATATATATATATATATATATTAACGAAGATTTCAGGTTTGCGGTCATAAGAAATAAAAACTGTTTTTCTTATCTGCTCAATATTTCGCCATTATTTAATGGCTTCATCAGGAGCGGAAGAAAATTGGTGTCAGTTAATTAAAATATAAAACAGCACAACACGTTCAACACATTTTTAGACAGTCTAAAAATGTGTTGAACGTGTTGTGCTGTTTTATATTTTAATTAACTGACACCAATTTTCTTCCGCTCCTGATGAAGCCATTAAATAATGGCGAAATATTGAGCAGATAAGAAAAACAGTTTTTATTTCTTATGACCGCAAACCTGAAATCTTCGTTAAAAAATAAATATTTCCCGGTCGAAAAAAGAAGAACTACTTCCTTTTTATATATATATATATATATATATATATATATATATATATATATGTATATATATATATATATATATATATATATAATTATTTATAGTTACGCCAGTAACTGTACAGTTTTTAAATGTGACTTGTTTAGGAGAATCACTTATATTTTTGGTGCGCAATGAGGCAAATATATTTTGTTGCTGCTGGTTGGAACAAGAAGGCCCCAGATGTGAATTAGGCAAATTTTGTTCTTAAAAATTAGTTTCGCTGACTGATAGCTCTTGGTTTTTATCAATTTTGCGACATTATGCTTGTCAATACATTTAGGCGGTTCTGTAAGGAGGTATCTATATATCTTTCTGCAACTTCTGTGGATTTCCAGCCCCCGTGCCGTTTCAAGGTTTCTATGTTTGCCCCAGAATCCACAAGCATTGTTGCTGAGGTCCTGCGGAAACAATGTCCTGTGTATAATTTTGAGTCAGATAAATTTAAAAAATTTGCCACTTGTCTAGACATATTCCCAAGTTTATTTATGCCTATAACTTGTTTTGTGCAGCGTCCTTTTTGAAAATTAATAAAAAAATTGTTTGTCACAATATCTGGAGGTCTTAAAGAAACATATTTTTTGAATAGGTGATAAAACTTTCCGGTAATCGTAAATTTTGGTTTTTGTATCCGGAACATTAATAACCATTGCAGAACCCAAATCTTCAATATCCTGTATTTTCATTGAGTAGAGTTCATTTTTTCTACATGTTCCCATGATTCCAATAATCATAGCGACCTGAAAAAATTAATATTATACTAAATTGTGAATGTTAGGCCCGGTCTTTTAAGTGCGCATTTAATGACAGGAAAATAAATTTATTAGGAGGTCTTATTCAACAAATGAAGTGTAAATGTCTTTCAAACTGACTTTAACCATTGATTTATTATTCATTGAATTAACGTAACAAAAATAACTATTTTAACGATGGCTGCAATGAAATTACAATAACTGACTTCATAATATGTGTAGAGGAAGATAGTTTGATGCACAATGTGTATATGATAGAAAATGATAAACAATTATTACGTTTCGCGGTCGCCTTGTAGGTAGTAAAACAGATTATAGGTTAGCTGTCACTTGCTTGACAGCACTGAAATCAGTATTTCATATTTTATATAAATATTTCTTTAAATTATTGCTGTAATTGTATCGAAAACGATGGAAGGATTCGCCCTTATCTCATCTTTGAACATGGTCAATACGTCCTGTCACTGTATATGCGTCACGTTCTGGGTTTACAAAATCTACTATTATTGTATCTCTTGGTCTTCGAGTTCCTCGAAATCATTAAAAATGTCCATTTAAAAAATAAAATGACAGTTTTAATTTAAACTAGGCTAGAATCGGCAATACTAGAAACAATTATTTAAAAAGAGAAGAAAAACAATTCGTAGTTGATCGGCTTCAGTCGGTTGTTATTCACAATCCGAACAAGTTTATTTCTTATAGCTCCTAATAACTTAACTGTAGAAAAATGCTTGATATTCTGCGACTATAAATTATCCAATAATGGAAAGACGAATCTAAGGTTTATTTGATAAATATATATTATTTATAACTTTATTTAGACTTACGCTAATAATGTATTTACCTTTGTAGCGAGGTATTTATCATCAGGCGCATTGTTTATAAAACAGTTAACTTCTCCTCCAGTTAATGTTTTTGATTTTTTTGCTCGATATCCCTCAGATTGTCTTTTTAAAAATGCTCGTAACCTGGCATATTTTGACAAATCCTCTTTATGTTTTATGTTAATAGTGGTTCTTAGCATTGAGTATATTTTCCAGAGAGTAGATGGTTTATTTGACTTTGCTAATTCTGCAAAGTATACAAGAAATACATTCTCTGAAAATGATTGGGCTTTTTTTAATCTACGCCATTGGATAAACAGGTCATATTGTTGAAGATAAATATGTTTAGATTTTTGAGGCAACAGATTGCCTGCTGTCGCCTCTGCTAACTCCCTAATTTCTGGAGGAGTTGGGGCAAAACTATCACTACTGTCAGTATCAGACACTAAAAAGGAATGAAGCCATGTAATAGCTATTATTTAAATAAAATTATATAAGTTTACTTACTTTTTATGAAGTAATATGAATTTGAATTTAAAATTTGCACTTCTGGCTCTAACAATTAATATTCAACGACCATATTAGTCATTTTACGTTGAGTTTAGAGGATTTTTTATGCATTTTGGTATTTCTGAACTACTTCTACTCTGCGCAGTGCAGCAGGTGTACAAAACGGAACGCGCCTATTTTATCTTTCTGTCAAATGAACCGTGATATTTAGAGTGCGCCACAAGTATTCATTCCATAACAAGGTCGAGAATGAATATTCTTGCACTAGTGCTAGAATGAAGCTATTCCATAATCAAAAATTACGTCGGAATATAGAAATTCAATAGTCGTAGATAAAGTCTATTCTATTGCATCTCATATAATAACTGGAGGCTGGAGGCACAATTGAAAGATATACCCGAAATTTTAAAAACTCCAGCCATTTTAAAATTTTAAATATTTCCGCCAAAGATCAATGACTCACAGAACAAAAAGTTCTGTCATTTCACTGCTATGGCAGCGCCTTTGTGTTGTTAGTCGTAACTAAAGTCTACATCAAGTGAGCTATCTTCTTTTTTAATAGTAGTTATATGATCTGCGGTGTGCATCGCATGGCATACATCAGACACCCAATTAAATTTCTACAGGGTGCATCATAATAGATTTCGGAGTTTACCGAAGCATAATTTAGTTTTGTTGGAAGAAGATTAACAGGTTTGCATTCACTCATATTAAAGTTTGAAATAACTGTTTTTAGATAAGAGCTTTGGTCTAATGAAATTGAGATTTCAGATCTTGTAATACCTATTCCTACAAATAATTAAGCTTCATTTAGATCGACCATATTAAATTTGGTCAATATTTTTTTTTAATTTGTGATTGTGGTGTTATCATGAGTTGCAATCAAAAGATCATCAACATATAACACCAAATAAATATTTTCATTAACACTTCCATTGTTTCAAAAGTAAAGACAGCGGACAACTAGAGAATTTTTGAAGCCTGACTCTATTAAAATTATGTCAAATCGATTAAATCAACACTTTGAGGATTGTTTTAAGCCACATAATGATTTATGTAATTTGCAAACTTCATCATTTTTAGCTTGAATTCGTTGAGGTATTTTCATATAAATTTCCTCTTTAAGTATACCATATAAAAATGGCATTTTAACATCCATTTGAGGTACTCATAAATTATAATTATTTGAAACTGCTAGTAAAAATCTAAATGATGTTATTTTAGCAACAGGTGCAAAAATTTCGTCAATGTGGAGTAAATATTTTTGAATAAGTCGTCTTGCTACCAGACGTGCTTTATATTTTGCTGGGTAGCTGTTTTCATCATTTTTAATTGTAAATACCCATTTGCAATCAACAATATTTTTATTAGTTTGCCTTTTATTTATTGACCAAGTTCTATTTTCTAATTTGATCCTTTATGACAAGCTCCCACTGGTTTTGATCATCCCTGGTTTTTATCCCGCCATATGTTTCAGGTACCTTTTTACGTGTTACGGATGATAAGATATTTGTAAAAAATATATTATGGTAACAAGGGATTGGAAGTTGTTTAACTCTTTCATCTGGGGTTCTTTTAAAGAGTTCTCACTGTTTATAGTTTTACCTGCTTCGGTGTCAAGCACTTTATCAGTTTTTATCACATTTTGTTGGTTATCAACTGATTTTACTAATTTATGCTCCGACGAAATTTCAAATATACTAGTTTTAGTACCTGATTCCACTAGTTTATGTGATTCTGAAGTATAGCTATTAGTCTTAGGACACGATACTGATTTTGTTATGTGCCGTGCGTTGATTTATTAAGACTATTGTCTAATGTTATTGGAAGTGAACTAATTTATTTCGACAAAATTAATATCTCGTGCTACTAAGAAATTTTGATTTTCTACATTCCAAATTCTACAGTCATTTGGTTCGTATCCAACTAAAATTCCTATAAAGGAGTTTTCCATCAAATTTTGATTTCCTTAGTTTATCATGATCGTAAAAAGTTGCGACATAAAATCCGTACTTTGGTAGGACGTATATTAAATAAATTTGTTGCGGATTGTACAGCTTCTCCTCTAGATTTGCACAACTAATCATGCTTCTGGCTTTTTCTGTTATAGAACGATTAATACGCTCAGCTACACCATTTTGCTTTGGAGTTAGAAGAACTGTTATGTGGTACGTGATATCTTTCTGAACACAAAACTTTCAAATTCATTTAATAGATCTTCGCCCACATTATCACAATACTGGTTTACTACATTAACATTAAAATGAGAAGAGCTTTTTGCTACAAAATCTTTAGATGCTCCCAATACTTCTGATTTATAGGCTAATAAATAGGTAATAGTATAATGAGTATACTCATCAATAAAAGTTAGAAAATATTGCTTGTTATTAATTGTTATAGGTGAAATTGGACCAGGAACATCAGAATGAATGATGGTTAATGGTATATCAATATAAGTTTTTAATTTTGATTAAACAAATGGTAATTTAGTTTGTCTACTATAAATACAAGTTTCACATATTGTGTCTTGGATGGGTTTAATATTTTTAATCAGAAAACTATTTTCTACCATTTCAGATTGTCTTAATTTTTCAATATGACCAAGACGTTTATGTCAAATATGGTAGGAAAAGGTATTGGTTTACCCCAAAAAAAGTTGGAATTTTGAATTTTTGAATATTTTTTTCGTTTTTCAGCAAGAAGAACACGAAGATAATGTTTTTAGCAAAAACAATTCTGTGTGTATGTCGTCGTTGTCGTCGTCGTTGTCGTCGGAGTTGTCGTCGTCGTTGTTGTTGTCGTCGTCGTTGTCGTCGTCGTTGTCTTCGTCGTTGTTGTTGTCGTCGTCGTTGTCGTCGTCGTCGTCGTCGTCGTTGTCGTCGTCGTTGTCGTCGTCGTTGTCGTTGTCGTCGTCGTTGTCGTCGACGTTGTAGTCGTCGTCATTGTCGTTTGCCACTTTTCCTAACACAAAGTCACAAATTTTATGATTGAATATTGTTCAGGGCATCTCACATATGAATCCTACTGATTTTCAGCTCACCAGAGCCAGTTCAACAGGTGCTATGGTACTTAAAGTACCACATTTTTGAAAAATTTTGGTTTGTTAGCACGATACAGCCTCCGGAGAGTATACAAGTGTCCAATTTTATGATTGCCTATTGTTGAGGGCGTCTCACAGAAGACTCTAATTGATTTGCAGCTCACTAGAGCCAGTACAACGGACGTTATGGTACTTGAAGAACCGCATTTTTGGTAATTTTTTGCAGAGATTTCGGGTTGTTAGCACGATACAGCCTCCGGAGTGTATACAAGTGACTAATTTTATGATTGTATACTATTCAAGGCGTCCAATGGATCAACCCTATTGATTTTCAGATCACGAGAGCGAGTACACCGGGTGCTATGGTACTTAAAGTACCATATTTTTGCTAAGTTTGAACGATACAGCCTCCGGAGTATCTACAAGTGACCAATTTTATGATTGGATATTGTTTAAGGTATCTCTATTGATTTTAAGCTCACCAGAACGTATCCTATAAATCCAGATATACTACATTTTTGGTCATTTTTGGAAAAATTTCGATTCGTTAGCACGATACGGCCTCCGAAGTGTATACAAGTGACCAATTTTATGGGCTTTCCACTTGTTTGCATACGATACACCGACAGTAAGGGACCTCCGGTCAAAACAGAACATTTTCTAGATGACCACTCACTCACATATTTGTTGTGACGACAATTTCTCCTCGTTTAGTAGTAATATCAGATGTTCCACTTTTATCTTTATCAATGCTTATATCACTTGTAATTATCTTAGTTTGCAATGTGCGGGGTGAGTTTGACTTGAAGTTAATGAGGGTTTTCTTATAATAATAGCAATCTTGATTTATATAATTATTTCGACCACAATGACTGCAATTAATATTAGACATTTTTGAAGAGGAAGTATTATATTTCGGTTTTTGTACCGATAAGAAAAAGAACAGCTTAAGCGCATGTATCAAGAAAGATCCAAATCTTATAGAACTTATACCAAAGCAGATATCAGAAAGGCTTTTCTACAAATTGCTGTTTCATCGCCAGACCGGGAAATACTTGAAAATATTATGGTGGAAAGATCCGAATAAGAAAATAGAAGTGATCACTTACCAACATGGTCGAGTTCCAGTACGACATTTCGATCCGCTAGCAACGATTTAATACGAGATTTCCATATTGCGCACCGCTCGCCGTTAAAGGGTTCCATATATCGTTTATTTGTTTTGTTTTCCGTTTAAAACAATGTACCACCAACAACCGTTTATTGAGAATAATTTTTTTATTATTTCTAAACCTGATAAAAATAGAAAGAAAACACGTAACTCTGGGCCCATAACCTTTTGGAAAACAAAGGTTTAATGGCACTGAAATTAAACAACTTATACTTGGCCGATATGTGTTTATTCGAGAAAAAATTCAGTAGATCTAACCATTTTATTTTATTTTAAGGCAGCTTGAAATGACGGAGAAGTGATTACGTTAGCACCATAAATTTTTATGTTGTTAATATAACATAGACACCAAGAATGCACGGTTTAAAGTTTAAATTTTGCCTTTTTTATTGTTGTAGAAATATTATTATTTATTGATATATCCAATATTACCATGGGTATAATTGAAAAATCCAATACTCGAGAAAAATATATATCCAAAATTTTCATCCGATGAATTGCATAACAGAATTTAAGTGAAAAAGCGTCTTGTTCTTCGATAGTAGCAACTGATTATAATTATTCCTATAAATTGTTCTCAAATAATTGTTAAACTTTATACAAGAATAATATTAAATAATATCCATCAAGCTTTATAAATCATATATTTTTGAGGTAATGTGACTTATATGGTTTCTGTATATTTTACTGTTTTTTTTTTGGTATAGATGAAAATATAAATTATGATAAAGAACTATAAATTATTTTACTTGAAAATATTGTTTTATGGTAAAATAAAACATTCCAGCGTGTCGAACTACTTGATTCTATCATTTAATATAAATATTAACCTCAGCTGCAAACAACAAAACCAAAGCTTTTAACTTTAACACTCCATTGATTGAACTCGAAAATTAAATCATGATAGTCGTTTTTCCAAATAGAAATTACTACTAAATAAACAAACAATACATATTTTGTTCATCATATTTTATTTGCAAATCCTGATAAAATATCGCCTTTTTTATCCTAATGTAAATTCCTGATATTTATAATGTTAGTATTATTACATGACGCATTATGATCAGAAGATAGATAGTAAGTAAGTACAAGAAAGCACGTTTTTAAAACAACATATGTAAAAGTTATTGAAAAAGTGGTATAAGTGACCGAAAATTTTAGAAAATTGGACAGTGCATTTATTAGACAGTAAGTTATTAAATTTCTATATAAAGGCTACATAATGCTTGAAAAGACAACTTGAAATAAAGTAAATGAAAAAGCCATTTTAGCCCAGGTGATGATCAAAAATTTACATTCATAATGTCTTTATCAGAAGAAGCCATTCCACAGTTAACCAGTATAAATGAACGGCAGAATCAAAAACAAACTGAAATAATAACATACAATTTAAACGAAGAAATTCAATATATAAATAAACAAATAACTTCTGAACAAATTAGAACTACTAAACTAAAAGAGGAAGTAAAAGAACTGAAAAACAAAATCAAATATCTGGGAAAAAAATTTGTTCGAATAACATCATTATTTTTAAAAGCAATTACCAGGCAGGTGATCTAGTAAACTTTACAATAAATTTGTTGAATTTGAAACTTCAATTGAGCCTCAAAAACACTGAAATAAACGATATTAATACGATTGGAAAATCACAGTCGAATAAACCAATAGTTGTAAAGTTTCTGACAGCATTGACGAAAAAAGATATTTTGAAAAACTGCAAAAAATTGAAAGGATCAGGCATTGTAACTGCGGACACCTAAAACAAACTAAAAACGAAAATAAAAAAGCACATACATACAAAAGCACTTTGTTTGAAGAGGGAGAAGCATACTCTTATAAGGACTTAGGAACAAACTCTACTAAAGAGAAAAATTGTGCAGGTGCAGCATCATCAAACAGCAGTTTTCCAAAAGTCCGAGAGGAAGACAAAACAGAAATTCTTTCAAAAGTACAGAAAAGAAAATTACCAGATAACGAAGAGAAAGAAGAACAATTACCAGCAAACCAAAAAACACTGATAGAGCCAAAATTCATTAAAATATTTATAACTAAATTTAATTAAACCTTATAAGCTAACCACACGTACTAATTCCTAATATCTGAAAGAATTAAATCTAAATCAACTTAAACCTGTCTTAATTAATATCAAAATTTGGTCAATTTTTTTTATATTTATCTGAGGAAATTAATTTTAAATTTTATTGTGAATGTCTATTTTTATATAATAGTCTTAGTAAATTGTATTAAATAAACCACTAACATATCGAATATTACATTATATCCATATACTAACACTTATTAAACTGTAAATACTTATATAAATGAATTATTAAATGCTTGATTTTGAAATAGAAACATTCCATTTACAAACATCAGAGGAAACCAAGGTGATCCTAAAAATAAAGGACAACAACACTAATGTTTTAATATCTCTCTTGTTTGTGTTGAGATTTTAAATGGAACGGGAAGTTTGTATTTTACACTGTTTAACTCGAAGGACCTTATTTTTGTTACTGTATTACTTATGTATGTTAAGATGGTTCAATAAATTAACTATTATGTCACTTTCACTTGGTTTTTATTGACTGACGTTACATTTTGTTCAATTGCTTGAACAATTAAGAAGTTCACTGATTTGTAGGCATTTTTCACTTTTTCTATTTATCACATGATCTGGTAGATTAACTGAATGATGGTTAATGAAATGTAAAAATGATATACCGGTAGCAAACGCCGGCATTTCATTAGAAAGATAGTACCATTATGTGCGAAGGTTGACTGATGAAGTTGACTGGAAAGTTCGTTTGAAGGATGACTGGGAAGTGTTAAAATTAGGGTATTATTCATATTTATAGGTCGGGTATAGTGAGTGGGAAGAAGGAGAATCATATCAGTATTTGACCAATGGGAGAAGAGAGTTTGAAATTTAACGGTCAGATACAGCGAGTGGAGAGTACACGTTTGGGGTGATTTTTTGTTGCATGAAAAAGGTTTGTTTGTTACAGATAACGAAGTTTGGAAGATTGTTTTTGTGAAGCGATAAGGTGTCGGTTGCTTTGAAATATTAAGTGGAAAAATCATTAGACAATACTTATCTGTGTTTCTTGTGTGAGACTAACGTTAAAATGGATTTTTGTCGGTTTAAAGAAATATTAAATGTTTGAGAAGAATGATATATTTCTTTATATGATCTGGGCAGGATATATGAATTATGTTATACAAGGGGAAGTTGAAATAACGATTACAAGAAGAATTTGGTTGTTAAATCAAATTCGTACAACTAATTTCAAAATAATCCACAGTAATATTTGTAGCATCGCTCGTAATTTTTATGAATTTCGTATCTTTATAGAGGGCTTAGAAACAAAAATTGAATGTATTGTGCCATCAGAAACTCGTTTTATTCCAGACTTATCACTGTATAATATTGATGGTTACCGAACTTTATATAACTACGGAGAATTTTACCAGAGTAATGGAGTCATTATATGTATAAAATCTGAGTTGTAGTTTATTTGATTTAACTGGTAGTTCACGTATTAAAATAAAACCCCATTTTGAAAATAAAGCGTTTATTATAAATGCTTTCTATAGATCATCAGCTCCTGAAAACCAAGTCGACTCGTTTATTGAGGAGTTAAATAAAATTTTAGATATACAATCTGATTATTGCGATTTTAAACTTTTTGTTGGTGATAATAATATTGATCTATTAACCGAAAATGATAACAAGAGAAAATACTTAGATGTCTTAAACGAATGCGGTTATCAATGAGCCATTAATTTTCCAACAAGAGTTCAAAAAACTTCAAAAACATGTGTAGATCATATTAGTGTTTTAATTGAAACTCACGGTTTCTAGTTAATTCCACAATATAATAAAAGTTATTGAAAATACTAAAAAATTGGCAATTGTTTCGATAAATCAATATCATCGTCAGAATGACAGAAGTTACATTTCATTTGATGCCTACCTGATGTTTAGTAGTTATTTTTGGCTAGACCAAGAAGTGACCTAACTTGTGATTGGCTTAATATATGTTTATAGAAAAAAGAAGAAGATGTGATATTACAAATATTGAAGCTAAGATATTATTAGCCCTATGGTGATATCCTGGATATCATTTTTCCAATTAAGATCAGTATAACTGTGCAATGATATAGAAAACCAGGAAAACTATATCTGCTGATCTTTACAATTATCACTTAAGAAGGCAGTTTATTAGTAGAGATATAGTTTTCCTGGTTTTCTATATCATTGCACAGTTATACTGATCTTAATTGGAAAAATGATATCCAGGATATCACAATAGGGCTAATAATATCTAAGCTTCAATATTTGTAATATCACATCTTCTTCTATTTTCTATAAACATATATTAAGTCAATCACAAGTTAGGTCACTTCTTGGTCTAGCCAAAAATAACTACTAAACATTGGGTAGGCATCAAATGAAATGTAACTTCTGTCATTCTGACGATGATATTGATTTATCGAAACAATTGTCAATTTTTACTATTTTCAATAACTTTTATTATATTGTGGAATTAACTAGAAACCGTGAGTTTCAATTAAAACACTAATATGAGCAGATTCCATGAAGTAAGGGACGAGACAGTTAATTTCATGTAGATCATATGTTTATACATTCTAAATGTGACTATTTTTATGATAATTTGATTCCTCTAACAATCAACACATCAGTAACTGATCACTATACACTAATGCTACAACTGATTCTCTCTGAAAAAGATCGTGTTATAAACTCTAACTCGAAATGTTTTGCCCAGATAGAGAGGAATAAACTGATACATAGATTTTAACATAATGACTGGAATGATATTATTCTCAATCCAAATTTGGATTCCGCAACTGATAAATTGGTTAGCACTATCCAAGATAATATTATACAGTCAACAACTTATACAAAGATTAAGAATAACTTAATAACCATCTCTCATAAAATCCATTAACAAAAAAAATGAAATGTTTGCACCCACCAGTATCACAGAAATAAAAAATATAATTAGTGAACTAGCAGTTATTTAACGAACAAGTGTATTAATAAGGGCGATTAACAATCGAGATAATTTAACAAACGAGCGGAGCGAGCTGGTTAATGTTCGAGATTGTTAATCGCCATTTTAATTCACGAGTTCGTTATAAAACTTTTCCGTTGACCGTCCTGTTCAAAAATGAAGATATCTTACTTTCAGTTTCTACTTATTTAACGATAAACAACAATCACTATTTCCTATTTACATCAACACGATTTAAAAATAGTTTAATTTTCCTTAGTGGTAGTTTTATTATTGTAAACATTAATATTGGAAATTACACAATCACTGAAATTGGAAGGAGTTGATAAGTGATTATCTGCTGTATAGCATTTTACCAAATTTATATTCAAGTTTTCTTGGGTGTTGATTTGTATGTCAAAAAGAAGTTGTCAATATATAAGTCAATTGAATTGAAATAAAAAGTTACTTTACAATTTAGGTCGTTTATTCACATGAGACATGTACCATCCACTCAATCGAACCAGTACGTTCGTAATTCATTGAAAGAAATATTGAGGGAAACAGTTGCCTATATTTTTTGTTGTTTCTGGGTTGTATATAATAAAATCGTTGATTAATTGAAAATCATTCATTAACAGGGATAATTAATGATCGATTTTAAGTGCGTTAAAATACACCATAAATGGACGGTCGACGGAAAAGAATATAAAAGCACCGGGTTGGGATGAAATAAAGGCTGAAACGCTCAAGCATATTTCAGATTTTATGGTATATCTGCTAATAATTATAGGTTTTTTCCAACTGACGATTTTGAGATCGTCACAAAACGATTCAGAAACTGTTTGGACTGTTTTTGTGCGCAGGTCCAGACTTTACACCGTTTGCAAACGATCCCAAAAAGGTGAAGCTGGAACGGTTTTAATGACTGTTCACTGGATGGAAAGTTTTAGATAAAAGTTGATGTTAAGAATCTGAAAAATGATCGTTTAAGGTGAAATTAAAATTTAATAACTAAAAAAATATGAACGAAAAAGTTACAGATATGTAATATTTTGTCTTACCTAAGGTAAATTGTAAAAGCAGTGTTGAGAGAGAAATTTTTGTTGACACTAAATTATATTTTCTGTTCCTTTTCTTTTACATCATATTTCAATCACAAACCTTAGTACCTGTTTATGAATAATGAGTTGTTCAGTTCAAAACAAATGTAAATAATTAAAAATAACTTTGTTTTATTTTTGAAAATATTCACATTCATACATTGTAGTGTCAAATTGAAAATACTGTTTCAGAATGGCAAAGTATTTGCAATTATCTCTCTGATATTTATTATATCTTCGTCTTCATCATCAGAGTCTTTAACATCACCTCAACCTACATCCTGGTTCAGCTGTATAATAGAACAAACAAATAAACATAGGTACCTAAATAATTTTCATTCTGGGATTATTTAATTATAACTCTAAATTATCTTCATACGAAATATCTGACATAAAATCACCATGTCAGACTTCTTACATTATTGAATATTTGTTTGATTTATTGAAAATAAAAATGTTTATAAAACAATAACAATTTCGAATATTAGGTTAAACGATAACAGGCTGTACATGTACAGAATACAGAATAGTGCGCAAGTCAGTCAATTCAGTTTCAGCTCACGACCATGTACCGAAATGATAGTTTCAAAACCGTTCGTAAGCGGTCCCAAAATCAGTTGGAACGCCATCAAAACCGTACGATAAACCGTCAATTTTTAGTATTGCGCATGAGCGTGACCGTTGCTGAACGGTTTTCAATGAAGTTGGAACAAACCTTATAATAAATAAGTCATTAGAAATAGAACAATTTCCTTCAGCATCCAAGACATCGATTGTAAAACCTATTTATGAAAGAGGAGAAAGAGATGAGTTGACAAACTACAGACCAATATAATGTATAACCTGTTTATCAAAAATACTAGAAAAAGTAGTTAATGCACGGTTTAAAACATTTCTAGACAAATACCAGCCACTATCAGGGTCTCAATTTCATTTCCAAAAGCGCAAGTCCACTGACGATGCTCTACTGGCAGTAATAAATATTTTATATGAAAATATTGATGAAGGTTTACCTACAATTGCGGTCTTCTTAGATTTTCAAAGGCCTTTGACATCGTTGACCGCTACCTTCTTTTGGAAATACAGAAACACTAGAGGATATTGGAGTTAGAAGTACAGATCATGCTTTTTTCGAAAGTTATCTGACAAACCGTTCTCAGAAAGTAAGAGTGGGTAATGAATGCATTAAAGAAGAGACAGTTGCGTGTGGTGTACCATAAGATACATTTCTGGGCCTTATTCTATTTAATATTTAATAAGTTATTTATGGTAGGAAGTAACAGTAAAATCATCAGTTTTGCAGACGATACAGTTCTGATATACAGTGATCAAAATTTGTACGATTTAAAGTTACGGATTGAAAATGATTTAAATTGTATACAACAGTGGTTTGACATATTAATAAAATAATGAATACTAATGGTTTATCGAAGTTTAGTTGAATATCACCTAATTTATGGTCTGATCAGCTGGGGTTGAGTGGCGAGAACTTACTAAAGTCTATCCCAATGGAGTTGATAGCACGGATCGGGGGTTAGGTTAGGTTAGGTTAGGGTTGCAGGCTTATTATAACCCATATAAGAAATGAAAACGGATTTTTGGATCAATGATTATTGGAATTTCAATCTAATTCAACCAAAGACTACCACGAAGAAATGACGGCTGATGTTTTTGAAGAACATTTCCAACAAATGATCGAATACATTCCCCAAAATTCAGTTATTGTAATGGATAACGCCAGCTATCATTCTCGATTAGTACAGAAGCTTCCCACAAGTTCATGGAAAAAAGCAGCGATAATTGAGTGGTTGCAGTGTAAAGCCTTAAATTTCGATGATACAATGGTGAAAAAAGAACTTTTGCAAATTGTTAGGCAGCGTAAGGCAGAGTTCAAAAAAATTGTAATCCATAAGATGGCAAAAAGTAGAGGTATTATTGTACATCGCTTACCCCCTTACCATTGGGGGCTGAACCCAATAGAGCTTATATGGGCACAAATCAAAGGTTATGTTGCCAGGAACAACAAAACTTTTAAACTTCAAGAAGTACGGCAACTTTTGATGGATTCATTGGCAAAACGCCATAAAACATGTTATAGCTGAGGATGGGAAAATGTGGGATCTTGACGACTTAATCGACGAAACTGCAGAGGTCGAACCGTTAATTATTAACTTAGAACAAGACAATTCTTCAGATTTTTCTGATGAAGAATTTAGTTAATAATGCTGCATATATTATAGTTAAAGTAATGTTCACCTGCAATTATTTGTTATAATATTCTACAAGAATATTTGTAGAATATTCGTGTATATAAATCGTGCACAATTACTTTGTATTTTCATTATAATATGAATTATAATAAACGTTAAGCAAAAATCATAAAAACCCTGTTCTACGGCTATGGACCGTTTGGTTACCTGCGTATGCTTTCATTTGCATTTTATTACCTATTGTTATTTGACCGATTACCGGGTAGCCTGGTCACCATTTCTTTCTTCTTAGTCTAGATACATTGTAAAACATAAATAAGAGATAAAAATTTTTGAAACACCCGACCTCCGTTTTCCGTTTATGATACGCGATCTGAGCTATCAACTACTTTGAAACGAAGTATAAAATATTCTTGATATTTCGAAAAAATTATTCCTCAAAATCCTTCTTGGAAAAATGAAAAGATATGGCAGTAAACTTCCATATACTGAAACGAAAATATTAGACGTTAGACAATTATATTTAAACAAGCGGTATTAATACAACACAAACTTAAATCAAGTCTGCAAATTCAAACTCACAATTATACGACAAGAAGCAAATATACTTACCTGAATCCAGCAATGTAAAAAACAGCAGGACAAAGAAGCTTTTTGTTTCATGAATCGAAGCAAATTAAATGCGAATCTTCTGTAAAGGTACTTACTTTAATACTGCATGAATATATTATCAAAACAGATAGATACGCTATTCACAACCTTATCGAAGTTAATTACTGATAATGGTTCTATCAATTTCTGTTTCTATTTTATTAATCCTTAGTCAAAGTAAAAGTTTTTATTAATTATCTATTACTTATTATTATGTATTTGGTACGTAGTATAAGTTTTATATCATTATTATTTCATCCTCGCAAACAAGCATTATTGGCTTCGTAAGTATATATATATATATATATATATATATATATATATATATATATATATATATATATATATATATTTATTTATTTATTTATTTATTTCGCAATGTCGTCTGTTTTTTGTTTGTCTGTATTTTGAATTATGTGTAAGATGAATAGTATTAATGATATTAATAAAAAATATGGAAATGAAAATTTCAATGAAATTTTTTTTAAATCATTAAAAAAATAATGTTAAAGTATACTTGCCTGACCACCTGACCGTATCTAGTATTTAGCTTTTAGTCATTTCTAAGTATGTATGATACATTTAGTATTATTACGAAACAGCACACTGGTATAGTCCCTAAATCCGACTCTGTCTAAGCCAGGTATGAAAGTTAAAATTATGGCGGACGCGCAGGGTTTCTTAGAATTGTTTACGAATTGTGACTATCTTATCTTATCATTGTTTTTGTGACCAATCTTATCTAGAAAATGCCAGAAAGCCAATTGTTTTTGTGTAAGCCGCAGTCCGGAATTTTCTAGTAAAAAAGGCACTAGTATATATAAGGAAACGACCCTAGAGAGTTTAGTTTACTTGATAAAGTGATCTCTAGAAATAAACAAAAATACACCGAAGTAGCGAACAGTAAAGTGCTAATATAAATTAAGAATCAAGTTCGTGTGCATATAAATTAAATTTAAGTGATTAGTTAAGTACATATAAATTAAGTGTAAGTGTGTTTAAAATTTATCCCACCCGTTTAAGTTTTAAATAAATTAGAAAAACATTACATTGGTGTCAGAAGTGGGATAATATAAATAAATTGCTACGTTAAAATGGCCAAGAGACTATGTGACCTCAAAGTGGCGGAACTAAGAGCAGAATTGGAAGATAGTGAGCTGGAAACGTCCGGTACGAAAAGTGAATTAGTAGAACGACTTAAAATGGCACTGGAAAGTGACGGCTTTGGTCCAAAGACAGTTTTATTTAATGACGAGGCTTCCACCTTAATCTCGTCAATTTCTGCTAACATGGACGAGAAGATTTCTGCCATGGAAGAGATTTCTGCTATGGAGACCGACATTTCTGCTAACATGGACGAGAACATTTCTACTATGAAGAACGATATTTCTGGCATGGAAGATTTCTACGAACGTGAAAAGCGATATTTCGGCTATAAAGAACGATATTTCTGCTATGAAGAACGACATTTCTGTTCATATGGACGAGAAGATTTCTACTTCGAAGAACGATATATCCGCCGATATTTTATTAATGAAAAACGACATTGCCGCTGACATTGAAAATGAAATTTCGTCTCTAAAATCTGAAATCGAGAACAAGATGTCAACGATGGATGAGAAATTCGAGAATAAAATGTAGACGATGGACGAGAAAATCGAAAATAAGATTACAACGATAGACGAGAAAATCAAGGAGTTAGAGGAAAATATTGCCGATTCAAGAAGCGAGGCACGCCAGAGGAAGAAAAGAAGACCGAGCAAACGAAACCTTGCAAGCCAGAAACATTGGCAGTTGTACCCGAGTCAAGGCCCCAACGTTCTACGGAAAAATGTCGTGGACCAATTATGTGAAACCATTTGAAGCAGCCGCTAGAGTGAATAATTGGTCCGATAGAGACAAGGCAGTCAAATTAACTATCGCGCTACGGGGAGATGCCTTAGATGTACATCAGATGATATCTCTGGAAAAAACGGATGATTTCGAGCAGCTGAAGAAGAGGTTGGACATGCGATATGGTCAAGAGCATCTAAAACATTTGTACCAATCCCAGCTGAAGAACCGAAGGCAGAAACGTGACGAAGCACTTCAAGAATATGAAGTGGATATTGCCCGACTCGTTCGATTTGCTTATCCATCAGCAGCAGAGAACATGATGGAATGTCTGGGCATACAGGCGTTTATTGATGGCTTACGTGACCCCGATATGCAGAGGACGCTTCGCTTAGCCTATCCCATAACATTAGTCGACGCATTGACAGCTGCTCTTGAATATGAAGCAGCAACAAAGGCTTCGGGTTACAACAAAGTTGGAACCATCCAAGAAGAAGGCGACAAGGACAAGTTTGACCAGATCGTCATGCTTGATCAAAAGTATGATGGACACGAAGCCGAAAGAAAGATCAGATGCTGGAATTGTGGGGAGCTAGGGCATGTACTCAGTTCATGTAAGCACCCCAGGAATCCTACAAACCAAGAACCCCAGTCACAGGAAAACTAAAACGGGTCGGCTACGAGGGGGCAGCACCGACCCATGATCGTTCCAAAGACCCTCTCATACTGATAGCTTCTCTCAGATGTCGCAATGACAGTGTATATGTGGATGGCGAAATAAATGGCAAGACATATGCTCTGCTGGTTGACACTGGAGCAACTAGAACCATTATACAACCAGAAATAATAAACTCCAAGAAGAAGCTTTTACCAACGAGACTGCGACTGCAGACCGCCACAGGTGAGAGTGCCAACGTTCACTATGAGACACAAATCCAATTGTGAATTGGCGCAGAAAAGTTCACGCATACGGTAATCGTAGCTGACATTGAAGAAGACGTGATTCTGGGAATGTACATGGTTTCCAATTGGAAGGTACACCGGTTATGATGGAGCCAAGGAACCACGACGAAGAGGTTGGCAGAGGAGTACTAATTGGAAAAGGATTGGTTACGTCGGTGAAGGAGATCCCTGTACAATTGATAAACGTGAACGATTACCCAATTACCATCAAGAAGGAAACCAAGATTGGATCCTGCGTACCAGTGACGTCTATAGTTCGTCAAACAACGACCACTGACAATTCTGATACCAGATTCGAACAAATGCTATCAGTAGCTGGTCAATCTTTGGATCGAGCTGAGAAAAAGAGAATGAGAGAATTTCTCTTGCAGTATCGAGACTTATTCGTACCAAAAGGAAGAAAAACTGGTAGAACATCAACCGTCAAACACAAAATCGATACTGGTAATGCTAAGCCAATAAGGAAATCAGCTCGAAGACTTCCACGAGCGAAGAGAGAGGAAGCTGACAGAATAATTCGAGAGATGATAGAAGAAAAAGTAATAGAACCATCTACTAGTCCATGGGTGCCTCCAGTAGTGCTCGTCAAGAAAATGGATGGAACTACGGTTTTCTGCGTGGATTATCGCCAGCTTAACAACGTGATGAAGGAAGACAGTTATCCTCTGCCTTGAATTGACGATCCGCTAGATACTTTGGCCGGCAGCAAACTGTTTTCCACCTTGGACCTGAAGTCTGGATATTGGCAAGTGGAAATGGGCCCAGAAGACAAAGAGAAGACTGCTTTTACCACCGCATCTGGATTATGGCAATTCAACGTAATGGAAAATGTCTTGAGAGGGTTGTCTTGGAAGACATGCCTGGTTTATTTGGACGACATCGTAGTACTGGGGAAGACATTTGACGAACACTTGAAGAATTTGGAAGACGTATTCAAATGACTCCAAGCTGCCCAGCTCATGTTAAACCCGAAGAAATGTCGGCTGTTCCAAAGCGGACTCAACTATCTAGGTCATATAGTGAGCAACGAAGGAGTGGCGGTGGATCCAGAGAAAATTGCTTCCATTCAGCAATGGCCACAACCAACCGACAAACATCAAATTAGGAGTTTCCTTGGACTTTGCACGTATTATAGAAGATTTATCAGGAAGTTTGGAGATATTGCCAAGCCTCTAACTCGACTTACAGAAGGAGCTATAGCTTTCCAATAGGACGAAGACTGTCAAACGGCTTTTGAAACCTTGAAGAGGCATTTGACCTCGGCGCCGATATTAGGATATCCATTACCAGAAGGAGACTTTATTCTTGACACTGACGCAAGCAACGTAGGAATTGGTGGAGTACTCTCACAGATCCAAGGAGGGCAAGAAAGAGTGCTGGGATATTTCAGTAAAGTCCTCTCTAATCCAGAACGAAACTACTGCGTCACAAGAAGAGAACTTTTGGCGGTAGTGAAGTCCGTGGAACACTTTTACCAGTATCTCTATGGTAGGAAGTTTTTAATCCGGACTGATCATGCAGCACTCAAGTTGTTGATGCAGTTCAAGAATCCCGAGGGCCAGATCGCTAGATGTATTGAACAACTTCAAGAGTACGATTTCAACATCGAACATCGAGCTGGTGTGAGTCACCGAAATGCCGACTCCCTGTCCAGACGGCCGTGTCTAACAGACTGCTCCCACTGCAACAAGGTGGAATCTAGGGAAGCTGCAGTTTCAAAAACTACTGTAGTCAACGAGGAATGGTCACCCACCAGGATCAGAGAAGATCAGGAGAATGATCCTCACCTGAAGACGATCCGGCAATGGAAGAAAGAAAATCGGCGACCTACCTGGCAAGAAGTATCAAAATTTTCACCGAAACTCAAGGCGTATTGGACTCAGTGGGACTCCCTTGTCCTGGAAGAAGGGCTGTTGAAAAGAGTCCTTGAAAACGATGATGGTTTTGAGATTAGGAGACAGCTAGTTATCCCTAGAACGAGAGTAGCTGAGGTACTGAAGAAGTTACACGGCAGTCCATCGGGAGATCTTCTGGGAGTGAAGAAAACCGTTCAGCGAGTCCGTGAAAGGTTTTATTGGATGAACAGCTCCGACGATGTGAAGAACTGGTGTAAGAAATGTACGACTTGTGCTACGAGTAATGGAGCACATCGCAAGAGAAAGGCACCTATGAAACAGTATAATGTTGGAAGCCCTTGCGAAAGGATTGCTTTAGATATCTCTGGACTATTTCCGAAGACGGAAAATGGTAGCAAATACATACTGGTTGTAATGGATTATTTCACAAAGTGGGTGGAAATTTACGCTATCCCTAACCAAGAGGCTACAACTGTCGCGGATGTATTGGTGAAAGAATTTATCAGCCGATATGGAGTACCCTTGGAAGTCCACAGCGACCAGGGAAGAAATTTCAAAAGCCATCTATTCCAGGAAATTTGCGACAAGCTGGGAATGAAGAAGACCAGGAACAGCATTACATCCACCGTCAGATGGAATGTTCGAGATAATGAACAGGACTATTGGAAAATACCTATCCAAAGTAGTTTCCAGCCATCAGAGAGATTGGGACCAGTATCTTTCCCTATTCGCATTGGCTTATCGATCTGCCGTCAATGAGTCCACGGGTGAAACAACTGCGAAATTCCTGTTTGGACGTGAAATGAGGCTTCCTTGTGACCTGGAATTTGGCTATCGGCCTGATGAAAATCTAGCAGGAGAAGACTACGTGATCCAATTGAGAAGAAGGCTGGACGATATCCATGAATTAATTCGAACAAATCTTCAAATTGCTAGCGACAGAATGAAAAGTCGGTACGACAAGCAGGCCACAGAAGGCGGTTTTAAAGAAGGGGACGAAGTATGGTTACACAGCCCGACGAGGAGAAAAGGATTTTCTCCAAAATTACAAAAATCCTGGAAAGTTCCATACTTAATCAAGAAAAGGATCAATGATGTTATATATCGCATAAGCAAGATCTCCAACGGAAAACCAAAAGTAGTTCACCAAAACCGACTAGCGCCTTCGATGAATTTATGGGCGCGTATGGAGGTACCGGGAAAGCTAGATATGGAGTCACTTCGGAACAACAAGATTTGTTCACTCTCCCGAAAGATTATTCACTGGCATACAACATCCCCTACGTATCAATAACGTACGAGGGTTGGCAACCCTCTTTCGAAAGAAGTTCGGGCAATTAGAAAAACTTGAAGACCAGATTCCAGCCCCTGGCAAGACACTGAAACTGAAACATAATTCGGCGTACGTCTTCTACGTAATAACTAAAAATGAATTTCAAGATCAATCTACCTACCGCGATGTGTGGGAAGCACTTCGAAACCTACGAGACTATGTGTTGGAATCCAGCGTGAAGAAACTGGCTATGCCTAAGTTAGCGAGTAACCAGTTGGATTGGCGAATCATCAGGAACATGGTAGAGATTATCTGTCAAGATACCGGTGTCCAGATATTAATTTGCAGCTACAACCCCCGTTATCAGTATCCGAAGACGGTGCCCTGCTATTTCCATAAGATCGGAAAGTGTAGAAATGGGGCCAGTTGCCGATTCAATCATCCAGTCTCGGCTGCACAAAAGTCCCAGGAGGAACTTCCATTTAAGGAGGGGGTAATGTTACGAAACAGCACAATGTTATAGTCCCTAAATCCGACTCTGTCTAAGCCAGGTATGAAAGTTAAAATTATGGCGGACGCGCAGGGTTTCTTAGAATTGTTTACGACCATCTTATCTTATCATTGTTTCTGTGACCAATCTTATCTAGAAAATGCCATAAAGCCAATTGTTTTTGTGTAAGCTGCAGTCCGGAATATTCTAGTAAAAAAAGCACTAGTATATATAAGGAAACGACCCGAGAGAGTTTAGTTTAGTTGATAAGGTGATCTCGAGAAATAAACAAAAATACACCGAAATAGCGAACAGTAAAGTGCTAATATAAATTAATAATCAAGTTTGTGTGCATATATATAAATTAAATTTAAGTGATTAGTTAAGTACATATAAATTAGTTTATATAAATTAAGTGTTAGTGAGTAAGTGTTTAAATAAATTAGTAAGTAGCCATACCGTGTGTTTAAAATTTATCGCACCCGTTTATGTTTTGAATAAATTATAAAACATTACAGTATTTTACTATTTTAGTATTTCATTATAACAGGATGGGCAATATTTTGTTATTTTATTTATTATTTTATTATAGTTAGAAAGTAAGTAGTGTAATTGTTGAATTTGATTTTACCACTCACAAATAACTTAAAGCTATTTCAGTGAATTTCAACATGTTTAGTTATTAATTATGATATTGAGATTGTTGTTAATTATATCTAGTTAATATTTATATATATATATATATATATATATATATATATATATATATATATACTAATTAAACAAACGAGTTATCTTGTAAACTGTTTTGTATTGAAAAGGCCTAAAGCAAATAAAATAGACTGGGTACGCAGCATTATTTAGTGTTCCAACATTTTTATTCATCGTTCTTCAATCACCTCCAAAGCTCATGACAATCTTGCTTCACTTCGAGTGATAACCACATCTGAAAGGCATTGTCATCAAACTTTATTCCCAAAACTCCCCTACTACTCCAACTTTCAAATCTCAAGTACTTAAGTTCTGTTATCACTCTTTTTTATTATAGTAGGTAACAAATGAGCTGAATATTTCTATAAAAATCATTGTTTTAATCAAAAGTAAAAAACTGTAAACAATAACGATTATTTAGTTTCACTGCAAATGTGGAAAAGGAATTTTATGTCCGATGCGAAACTTCCAACCACTAGGTTGAAGATCTGTTTTCGTATATTGCAATGTTTGTAGGGAAAGGACTTGAAAACTGCGTAAGCAATCTCTATTTCCTGGAATAACCGTATCAAGCGAAATTGTCTAGCCAATGAAGGTTGAAGAAATACGCCTCTTAGATTTTTCTAGAGAATGGACGTACTTAGAAGATAAAAATAATAATTTTATAGAAATATTGGTGTTTAATTCATTTAAAATATGTATGATTCGGTAAAATTTTTATATTAAATCAATTTTAAAAAAGTATTCCATAATAATTAGTATTTTTTCAGATGGATCAGTAGAATGCCTTCGTATTTCCTTCATATCTTCATTATAATAGTTCTACATGAGCAGACCATATCCCTTCTAAAAAATGGAGAACGCGCCGAATTCAGAGACTTCGCCAATTTATAGTATAAACACATTTTAAAACTTATAATGAATACTCATTTATACAAGATTAAGCTCATTCAAACCTGAACAAATATTTTAAGAATATAGTACGAAAATCCTGAAAACAATAATGTATTGTAACGTGTTGCCAAATTTAGATCGTATTACCCCTGTTCAATGTTAGATGAACTTTGAAGTTTGATCTTAAGAAACGGTGGATAAAATGTTAATTTAATTAATACCATGTAGCGCAAGTTAGTAGTATGCGATGCAAAAATGTTCTGTAATTTTTGTTTCCATGCAAATTTTATTTAAAAGTTTACTTTCGTCCATCTCAAAATTAATCATTATAAATAAAATATCATGAAACTGGACATTCCGTAAGTTGCAAATATTTTTAAGTGAATTGGAAAATAATAAAATTCTTTATTATTATTCTTGATTTTTCATTAACTACTTTGAATTTATTTTTCAAAGACATATCCCTTATGAAAAAAATTTTCATTTCATATTTGTCAATTTGCCTCGCAATAATTTTCTCTTGGATTTATTTTCATGTAGGTCTTTTAACTTTTGTAAATACACAAACAATATTATACGTATTATTTATTAAAGTTAACTGCTAATCCTAGAACATTATCCTATAAAACTTTCAGATACAGCGACAGCATCATTCAGTAAAAATATGCGTATAACTACAATTCTCGAACACACAGTTTAGTTTAAGAAAAAAAATATTCGGAGATAATAGAAGTCAAGAAACGAATTTAATTTTTTTAAATATGTAACAGATCTTCTGAATAGAAGAATTGTCTGGGCGGGACTATATTTGATTTGATAATTAATTCAATGTGTATAGTTTTACATGCTGGCAATGAAAATGGCGAAAAAACAAATAATATAGAAAAAGTGGAAGCATATAACACTTAACCTGATTGTGATAATAGGTCTTCTTGTCTGCAATTATTTGAGCGAAAGTAATAATAAGTTTTATAGCGATCGCGTATATCTATTGTCAACTACTAATTAACTACTACTATACCTCCAAAAATCTAGTCGACACGAGTCGAACTCTACTGTCTATTTCGCCTTCAGCGAAAAACTTGGGTAAAAATGCTAAATGCTTCCAACATTAAATGAAATGATTTCTGTGGGGACTGAACAATGATCACCCACTTAATAAATATAGAGTGTAGCAGAGAAATGGGTCAAAAATTAAATCACATACTATTCATAAATAGTTTGTTATAAACATGCACTCAAAAAGTTTCAGCCCTTTGCATTTACAAAATTGAACATCGACCCTCTTCAATACTCTGTGAACTGTACGACATTTTGTGACGAAAAATGACACGTGGCTTTCGTATTATCTATTTACTCAATTTATTTATACTCTTATACACTATTCACTTATACTTAATTTATATTAAACACAGTTCACTTTTATGTTCACTTGTTCTGCTCACGACTCAATTTTAATGTAGACTGAACTCACGGCTCGCAGGTAGTCGCTTATATATTAAAAACCTATCCGGAACATTCGGGCTCCTGGAATTTCTATAATGCGGCTCCCAACAAACGATTGACCTTTTTAGAAATGCCACGATAAAAACAATCACAAAAAATAGTCCTTCCAAGAAATCCGCGCGCCAAAATGTTTACATTAGATATCGTATTAGACAGGGTCGGCTTCGATAACTACATCAGCGTGCGATTCCGCAACATTACCCCTCCTGAAAAGGAAGTTCCTCCAGGGACTGTATGTATAAATCGGCAACTGGAACCATTTCTACACTTTCCGGTCGTATCGAAATAACAATGCATCGTCTTTATCGGGTACTGATAAAGGGGGTATAGATGCAAATTAATATGTGAACGCTTGTATCTTGGAAGATCATATCTACCATGTTCCTGATGAAACGCCAATTCAACTGGTTGCGGTTTCTTACTATCTCAGACATAGCCAGTTACTTCACGTTGGACTCAGACACATGGTCTCGAAGGCTTCGAAGCGCTTCACACACATCGCGGCAGAGATGCATCGATCTTGAAATTCGGTTTTGGTTACCAGGTAGAAGACGTACTGCGAATTGTATTTGAGTCTCAGTGTCTTGCCAGGGACTGAAATCTGTGATCTTTAAGTTTTTTTAATTGCCCAAAACTTCGTTCGAAACAGGGTTGCCAACCCTCATGCGTGGCGGATATGTTGTGTGCCAATAAATACTCTCTCGGGAGCCTGAACAAATCTTGTTGTTATGTAGCGACTATATCTAGCTTTCCCGGTACCTCCATATGTGCCCATAAATCCGAAGGCAGAGTCAGGCTCTTCTCGGAAATGGTTCACTCTTTTCTCTAGGTTATGATTTCCTTCGAATAACGCTAGTCGGTTTTGGTGGACCACTTTCGGTTTACCTTGGAGATCTTACTATTGTGATAGATGACGTCAATGATTGTTTCCTTAATTAAATACGGACCTTCCGAAGATTTCTGTAATTTTGGAGAAAAACCTTTTTCCCTCGTCGGGTTCTGCAACCACACTATGTCCCCTGCTTTGAAACTGCCTTCTGTGGCTTGCGTGTCGTACCGTTTTTTTCATTCTGTCGCTGGCAACTTCAAGATTCGTTCGAACCAATTCGTGCACATCGTCCATCCTTCTTCTAAATTGGATCACGCAATCCTACCCTGCTAGTCCTCTCCCGGTCGACAACCAAATTCTAGGTCACAATATAGCCTCATTTCGCGTCCAAACATGATTTTCGCAGGTGTTTCACCGGTGGACTCATTGAGGGCAGATCGATAAGCCAATGCAAATAGGGATAGACAGTGGTCCCAGTCTTTCTGGTAGCTGGAAACTTCTTTGGACAGGTATTTTCCAATGGTCCTGTTTATTCTCTCGACCATTTTATCTTACTATGAATGCAACGCTATTGTCCTGATTTTTTTCTTTCCCATCTTGTCACAAATTTCCTGAAATACCTGGCTCTCGAAATTTCTTCTTTGTTCGCTATAGACTGCCAAGGGCTGATAAATTCGCTCACCAATATATCAAGGACAGTTCAGGTCTCTTGATTCGGGATCGCGTAAATTTCCACCCACTTTGTGAAATAATTCACAATGTATTTACCACCATTCTCTGCCGTCGAAAATGGCCCAACATTATTTTGTTTCATTGGTGACTTTCTCTTGCGATGTGGTTCATTACGCGTAGCACAAGTCGTATATTTCTGACATCAGTCCTTCACGTCGTCAGAGCTGTTCATCCAATAAAACCTTCCACGGACTCGCTAAAGGGTTTTATGTACTCGCAGATGACCGCCAGATGGGCTGTCGTGTAACTTCCTCGATACTTCAGCTACTCTCGTTCTCGGAATAACTAGCTGTCTTCTCCACTCGGAACCATAATTGTTTTTAAGAATTCTTTTCAACAGGCATTCTTCCAGAACAAAGGAGTGTCACTGAGCCCAATATGCCTAAAGTGTCGGTGAAAATCTTGACTCTTCTTCCCAGGTAGGTCACCGATTTTCTTCCTTCCATTGACGAATCATCTTTAGGTGAGGATCATTCTTCTCATCTTCTCTGATCCTAGTGGGTGACCATTGTTCGTTGACATCTGTAATTCTTGAAATTGCAACTTCCTTAGATTCCGCCTTGTTGCGGTGAGAATAATCTGCTCGATGTTCGCCCCTGTCTAGTTTTCCCTGTGACTGGGGTTCTTGAGTTGCAGGAGTTCTGGGGCGCTTACACGAACTGCGTACATGTCCTAGCTCGCCACAATTACAGCATCAAGTTGACGATCTGGTCACGTCTGTCATTGTCACCTGCATCTTGCATGGTCCTACCTTTGCTGTATACTGAATCCTTCGTGGCTGCTTCATACTCAATAGCAGTGGTCAATGCATCAACCAATCTCTTGGGATGGGCTAAACGAAGCGTTCTCGCCATAGCGCGGTCACAGAAGCCGCCAACAATAGTCTGGATGTCCAAACATTCCATCATTTTCTCTAGTGCTGATGGATAAGCAAATCGAATTAGTCGGGCAATATCCGCTTCATAATCTCGAACTGTTGCGTCACGTTTCCGCTTTTAGTTCTTCAGCTAGAATCGGTACAAGTATTCTTAATGTTCATGATCATATCGCATGTTCAACTTTATCTTCAGCTGCTCGAAGTCATCCGTTTCTTCAAGCTGTACAGTCTGAAGTACATCTATGGCGTCACCCCGAAGCGTGATGGTTTAGTTCACTGCCTTATCCCTATCGGACTAATTGGGTGCTCAAGTTAAATCTTTACCATCCTTTTTTTAACCTTAGGTAACATGAAAATGAGTTTTTTTTAATGAAATAACCAATTTTTCTGTTTCATTGTTCAATTGAACATGAAAAAAATAGATAATAAACTTACTGCATGCAACTTTAAGTGAATTATGTAATTTTGGTCATATCATTATAGTTACATAGTCCAAAACTGTCAAGTCAAATTACAAATCATTCACCGATTTATGTAATGATGTGCTCTAGTTCTATTTCCATTTAACGAATGGATTAGCGTACTGTTACCATCAACAGGCGGAATTTTTTTGCCAGCTAAATAATGATCTAGGAATAGGTCTTACCGGTTCGCGGGTAATATTACTTTGTTTTCTGTTAAATGACAAGTATTTATTTATAAAGAAATGAGATAATTCGTAGAAAGAAAAAAATATATTAAATCAAGTAAAATTAAGATAAGATAAACGATGAGATATCTGTAGAGAAAGAAAAAATAAGTTAAATTAAGATACGATAAGCGGACGCCACCTAGAACATTATCAGCTTTGTAGTTGTTTGTAATTGGTACACATCCACATCAATAAACCTTGTGAAGAGGGTTGGAAGGTATATAAATATGAACCAAGTTATAAAATTTACAAATATGATTTAATAAATGTAAAAAAGATTATATGTTCAACAAACAACAAGTATCAATTAATAAAAAATGAATTTATAAAAAAATAAAAGATTTACAATATTGAAATAAATTTTACAAAAATACAAGTTTCAAACTACAAATATAAACTTGAGTTTTCAACGGCAATAATATGAAACGAAAAGAAAACAGGAAAAGCAATTTATCTATGCTATAGTTAATGGATAACTGTTACTTCCCTTGACTTTTCCGATGTTTACAGCTGCTTGGGAAGTCAACCAGTACTAGTACAGCAAAATACAGCTCGTCTGGCACCTAATTAAATTCAAAAATTGAATCCCATTCCTAAAGTGCTAAAAATTACAATTGTGTGAGAAACTGAATAAATTATAATTTAGTGAAATGCAGGATTTCTAAAATGTAATTCAGGAATATTAGTGAAGGAAAGTATTATTTTAATAACGTGGCTCATACATTTAGAATCATCCTGTATTTTACTATATGAACGATAAAGGTACAATAAATTAGATATAATTCCATTCAAGCTTTTTTATGTAGATAAGGTGATTAAAAGGGAAATATTTAATATTATATAGAAAACGAATGGATAATGAAACAATTATTTTAGACATCTAATTATAAAATTAGATCGATAGAAATTGTTTAAGTGGAAAGAAATCATTTCTTCTGGCATTATAAAGTAAAAAACACAAAAAAGAAACAAAAAACGTGCTTCGTATCGGAACTTTCCAATATTAGTAAAAAGAATAATACCAAAGATAGATAAGCGAGATACTGAGGGAAATGAATTGTTAGAACAGATTTAACTATATATAAACTTACCATTCACTTGAATACACTTTCTAAATTGAAGACGGTCAAACCAAATTGATTAAGAAATATATATAACTATATTTATTTACTTAGATAGTTCGATAATGAGAGACCCCTTTTAGTTTTCGTGCGGGATTAAATACATTTCATATCCAAAACAAATGTATCAAAATTGGAAATACGTGTACAGAAGTGATCAATTTTATAATTGCATATTATTCAGGACCGCTTATTGATTTTCAGCTCACTAGAGCCAGTACAACGGGTGCTATGGTAACTGCAGTGCCACTTTTTTTGGTCATTTTTGGAGAAATTTTGGGTTGTTAGCTCGATACAGCTTCCGGAGTGTATACAAGTGACCAATTTTATGAATGGATATTTTTTAGGGTGTCTCACAGATGAACCCTATTGATTTATTTTCAGCTCACTAGAGCATGTTTGCTTATTCTTTATCTTTAAAACCGTTTATTTTCTTCTCAAACTAACGCTATACGTGAAAACCTTCGTATTTCTACAAGCTTTTCTTGACCCCATTTGTTACATTTTGTATATTACTGTAATTAAAAATATCTACTCGTACTATTTTGGAATCACTAGATGTGAATAGCAAGGGGGAAAATACTTTATTTTCCTTCTTGTTGGATAAATTTCACCTCAACTTTCATTTTACTGGAATTTTTAATCTTTTAGCTACTATTACTAATGAGAACGGGGTTGAACGTACTTACGTTGATTAAAATATTCGCTACGAGCAGTCGCATATGAATAACTGATTTCAATAAATTTGAATTCCATTTTAGTATTCTGCATATGTAAGAATGTTCAATTTTGTTCCAAATTTCAAACATCAATAGATAAATTTATTTAATGGTTAATTGGCAGTGCAAATCTTCAAATTTAGAATTTTTAATGGCTCCTCGCCAAACTTCTTTTATAATCAATAAAACATAAAAAATGTTCCAACGTTTCGGTTCCTTAATTTAGGACCATCATCCAGGGCAATTAATACAATCTTTATAATAATGTTATACCATCGAAATAGTTACGTTACAATCTGCAATAATATTTTGTTATAATAAAAATTTTAGCAAAATGTTATTAACATAATTTTCTCATAGTTAAAAACAGAAAAAGTGAGAGTTTACAATTTACAAAGATGAACTATTTTTTATTGTAACATTTCAACATTAAAAAGCTTACCAAATACATCAATACATCGAATTTTGGTTTTTTTTAAATTATTATTAGGATTGAATAGATGAGGCTTTTACTTGATGAAGATCCATACTGAACGATGAAATAAAACAATATAGTTTGTTTAAATCTTCATTTATTTGAACTAATGTTCAATTTAAACTTGTTGATGCGTTTCACTAACACAGTAACTTTGTCAAAACGTTTTGACAAAGCTACTGTGTTAGTGAAACGCGTCAACAAGTTTAAATTGAACATTAGTTCAAATAAATGAAGATTTAAACCAACTATATTGTTTTATTTCATCGTTTATTATTAGGATACTTATATACAAGACGAAGACATAACTTTTTAAAAACCATTCAATTCATTTTTAAAATGAAGTTGCAACAATGTTCCATGGTATACATGTTTTCTTGATTCACATATTATATTTCAAATAAGTAGAAAATTTTTATAGTTTGTCTTGTTGGCGAACCGAAATTACTTCTTTTTGAAGAGTAAAAACGGCAAATAATAATTTGTTCCAGTACGGTTATGGATGATATATTAAAACGGAAAAGCAGAAGAGTCATGAATTTGAATTTAAATTTTATTTGTTAGATTGTTATATACATTATCCAATTCATCCACATCTTCTCGAAAATTGAGTGAATTGTTAGTCTTTTTTATATGAATCATTTCTTTTATAAATCTTTTATGAAAATTGGTTTCTGTAACTATAATTTCAAAATTGTTGAAGTGGAACTTATGACCTATTTCAAAATAATGACGGGATATAGCTATATTATTTTTAAAATTCTTAATATCACATTGGTGGTATTCTTTAAATCTTGTGAGAAGTATCCCACACATGATTGGTTGCAATTGCCACAGTTTTATAAATTGTATTAGGTATTTCTATTTTTGGAATAGCTGGCTTAAGTTTTGTGAGGAATTGCTTAGTTTGATTTAGTAGTTTGTCGGCAATTTGTATATTATAGGGTTTGCAAATATTTTTAATTATTCTCTTGACATTAGGGATGTAAGGTAAAGCAATATATATGTTATTATTTTTATAATTATTATTATTATTTACATTTTGATTGGAATTTGTGGTACAATTATTGTTATTAGGATTTGTTGTAAGATTGCTATTAGTTCTATTGTGGTTATTATGATTTATACTGTTATTCGGTAAGTTAGAATTACATGCTTTTGTACTCTGTTTTTTATATTTGGCTCAAAAAACTTTTGTGGGTAATTATTTTCGATTAAAATGTTTTTTATTTTTTAAATATTATTCGGTCTATTTATAGGATGTGAAAGCTTAATGGCTCTAACTGTTAGGCAGTTAACAACGGTTTTTTTATATTTGTGAGGGACCTTTGATTTAAAATTCAGATACCTTTCAGACACAATACTTTTTGTATACCAATTTGTAATAATCTTTCCTTGTGAGTTGAGGACGATGATGATACCAAGGAAATTTATTGATTTATTATTTTCTTGTTCGATTGTAAATTGGATTTTATTATTATAGCTATTGAATTTATCAAGGGTATAATTTAATTTGTTTTTAGGAATACACAAAAAACAGCCATCCACATATCTTTTAAAAAATAAGAGTTGAAAATCAAGATTATCTAAAATATCTTTTTCCAAATCTTCCATTACTAAATTGGCAATAGTGGCAGAAATAGGTGAGCCTATGGCAACGCCTTCAATTTGTAAGTAAGCATTTGAATTAAACTGGAATAATGTGGATTGTAAACAGAGTTTAATACTTTGGAAAATGGATTCAACGGTAGTGAGGTAAATTCCTTGACTTCATCCCGATGTCTTTCAATGCTCTTGATTGCAAGGCTAATAGGAATGTTAGTATATAATGAAACAACATCAAGAGAAATAAGGATATGATTTTTAGGTATAATTTTATTTTTTATAAAGACAGAAATCCCAAGAGTATTTAATATGAAATTGAGATTTGCTAACAACACTTTGACAGTTCATACGTAGAAGAACCAATACAATTAATTATAGGTCTAAGTAATGTGTTAGGTTTATGTAATTTCGGTAGTCTATGTATGTGAGGTGCAAATACATTATAGCAAGTAAGTTTATTTTTTGTGTTAGAGTTAATTAATTCATTCTTAAGCCAAGATAAACTCAAATTATTAGAACTATGTATGTGAGTCTTCCTTTTGTTGACCACAACTTGTGCAACAAATTAAGTATAAAAAATATTGCCCAACACCCAAATATCTTATAACGTTAAAAACAATTTGAGTGCTTGTCTTGTCAATGCCAAGGACAAATTACATAAATTACAGAGGAGTGGTATTTACAGACTTTCATGTTCAGATTGTAACGCTACCTATAATTGTAGGACTTGCAGATCCCTAAAAACTAGAGTAATGGAACATGATAGAACTCCGGAGAAATCCGTATTTGAATATTATTTGTAATTCAACAACCATAGTATTGATCACGAAAGCGGGAAAAACACTCTTACACAACCAACATTACATCCAAACCTGTCTTAAAACTTGATTTGTACGAGGATTTAGAAATTATGAAGGAGGTTGATAAAAACAATACGTGTCTTAATGTACGGACAGAGTTTGACATAAATATTACCCCTCTAGATAGAAACCTTTTTGATGGCAAGATCTTACTCAACATGATAATAGTTCAGATCAGTTGGGACCAATACAGCGCATGACCACAACACCCTAATTCGAGCTACTTCACTAACTTTCATGGCGGGACCTTTCATGCTCCTGCGCGCCTCCTCTTCGGGGTCTCTTCTAGGCCTGTTTTTTGCTGAGGGAATGTAATTAAATGGCTGTCGGAGCGAATAGCTCTAGCAGTAGTTGTTTTTCCTTCAGAGGCTTTCGGGTTGCTTCTGGGGTGGGGCGGTGTGTTAGTTGGTTTCTTCTTGTCTGATTGTGAGTCACTTTTCATTTAATATAATCAAGAAAGTAAATTTTAATTTTCTCTCCTGACTCGTACTTTATTTTAAAATAGCATCACAGTTCACCAACATTTCTGGATAAGACCCTGGACTATTTTCATTTATTCACACCACCACAAATTTATTACTCTGGGAAGCTCTTGTCAACTTTTGCTTCCATGATTCTGATGAAGTCATCCAAGCACCGGTTGTTGTTAGCCTACCTTACTAATTATCACCTTTAAAACTGTTCATTTTCCACTTAATCTTTTCAATTGTCAAAGGTCGAACAGCTGTTTCACACATATTGGAATACGTTCAATTGTATCCCCTATTTCAGGGTGTTATACCTTGTACAATGGGTTGTTTTTATTGCTATTTTAATAGTTACTGACTGTGTTTAAAACACTACTTTTTAATTTGTTTTTACTGTTTCTTCTGATTGTGAGGATTTGGTGTACACCCTGATCATGTAAGTAAATTTAATCTAGTTGGCCCTTCAAAACCTTTTTATTTCATCCTGTATCTGGATGATCCATTTTCTTACTCTTACTCTTACTAAGGATGGTTTGTCCATAAACTGAAAGTGCTCTGCTCACATTAAAATTCTGTACCAAGATATAAAATTGGTTTTTCTTCTATAATTATTTTTCTTTGGTACACTCAGCTGACCTCACTCGTTTATAGCATAGATTGACATGGTTGTGCCAGGATTATTTGTAATCCAGGAATGATAGGCTGAGTTGACATATTTTTTTAGTGCACCATAGACCGATCTGTCTAGTCGCTGCTACTTATGGGAACAGTGAGGAGAAAAATACAACACTGTTACACCATTTTGTTTCAGGAAATCTAAAGCAGCGATGGACAGGTGGGAGTCGTGGTTATCGAGAAGAAGCAGAACTGGGGAACATTTCACGTACTTAACAAAATGCTTACACCATTCTAAAAAATGGACTGCTGTCATCCATCCCGAGGGCTTCACACCTCCAATACTTCCTGGCGGTGCGTTATTTAACATATGTTATCTGAAATTTACTCTAGGGAATATAAAATATGGGGGAACGCTATTCCCTATAGCTGAGATTGCCACGTCCAAAGTTACCAACGTGTCTCTTTCTTGAGAAGTAATTTTGCCAATTTGTTTAAAACCTCTTCTGGCTATAATAGTCTAGCTGCTCTTAACATGATATGGTGTGGTGTGGTACCCCGTTGGATATTTCTTTTATATATTCTCATGTTTCTAAAATTTAATTTTAAAAATTAATTAATTGCATCGCACCCCGGGGCATGTAGTTGAGTGCGGCAATTTACCCCGGAAATAATACGGAGAATAGCTCCAGTGGTGTTTTTGACATAGTTTTTATTTTTCACCTTAAGATGTAAATAAATACCTGCTCTCAATAATTGTCCACTGTTTAAAACAAGGTATTTCCCATTTTCAAATTATAAGTGTATCAGAAGATATTAAAAATATACTGTGAATATAAAAACTTACTTATCCGAAATATATTTGAGTTTTTCCTCGACTACTCCGTACGATTGCTCTGGTATTGCTGAAACTATTGGGAGTTCAAAATTAGATACCAGCGCCAAATTGGCGAAAGTTAAAACTTGACATATGTACATTGTTATTCGTTTACACTTTAAGTTGTTGGTATTTCGAGTTTTATCATTAAATATTTTCAACTATATATAATTTTTTGTAGTGTATGTGAGTGCATAAGTGTTTAAATACAGTTTTTATTCATATTTGATCGTTTCTTAACCAGAACTTTTCGTTCATACTCTCGTGGAAAGTTCGTTTTGCCCAAGAATCACATTGCGGAACACAACAATAATGGTTTTAACTCACTCATTATTCACTGTATAATATGTATTAGTGAAAATAATTTTCACTTAGTACCTCAGAATTACAATGTGTATGATTTTTATGGAAACAAAGGCCAAAACACTATAACCTGCAATATTTTCCAAAATCAACAATATGCATATATCTAGTTTCAAAAATCGACAGCAGTATCCGTTATTTAGAATTCCCAATCTACCATAAAGAAAGTTGTAGAGATGTTGTTCTTGTATAAACAGTTGGCGTCACCTTTATCGAAGCGCACCACTTATGGGTGACAGAACTAATTTCTACAGCCGAGATATTTAATTTTGTTTATTTGGATTATGGGTAAGTAAAATTTACAATTTGTCTTAAAATTGTTTATTATATAATTATTTAATTACAATTTCAATAAACAATTTTGAGACAAATAATTTAGACAATTAAGAAAACAGCAAACATTAAAATTAATCTGCATATAATATAAAAAAATGTATTAAGCACAAAATTACATATTTCTACTAAAATTACATTATATTTACGAAAGTTATTCCAATATCACATCAAACTGCACCTTAAGTTATTTTAAAATTATTGACAACAAATATTTTAATAAAAAGGAGTTGAAAACTAGATTTCGCATTTCCGTGAAGAACAGGTCTGAAATGAAAAAGAAATTGAGCGCAGTACATTAAGTTACCAAAAAAAAATATTTTTCCTCGTTAGTCCTTTCAACATCATTATAATATTTTTTAATTAATAAGGGGACACAAGCTTTTAGGAGTTGAGAAAATGCATATGAATTATGTTCTCAACAGGTGAACCAATCAAAATGTATACGACCATTTGCAAAGTGTTCCATTATTTCAGTAATATTATCCACATGTCCTAAAAGTGGTAAAATATGATGAAGTCATGCAGTATTGATAGAAATATAAGCGCTTCTCTGTGTACATAAAGCAGATGTGTTATATCATCATTTTCTTTGAAGCTAGTGAAACTATGGTGGACATCTAAAATATGTGTCAACATTCTTCGCAATTAAAAGCTGTACTTTTATTTAACAACGATACCAAAAACGAAGCTAATTGTTTGAGTGTCAACATTTAAATCATTTAGTTATATATCTAAAAACTGGAATTCAATATTTTTCAATTCATTAATAGTAGTAGTTAATCTTGAATAGTTTTGGTTTATTACGGAAATTTAAAAAAATATTTAATTTATCTAATAAACTGCAGTCATATGCTTCACAATTTGTCTTGTAGTTTTTGACTATTATTATTGTTACTAAAAATAAGATTTCTTCAACTACTTTTGGTGGTGTATGATGTAGGGGTTGAAAAGGTAAAGCAAATTTAAGTTTTTTAGGTAATGTACTTGTAAATGCATTATCTTCAAAATGATCTACATACAACCGTACAGATCTTCCAGCTCCTCCGCCGGCAATTTAAATTTTGCCTTTCAATTGTAAATTCAAAACCCACATTATTACTGGTGATATTAATATTGATCTATCACTCGGAAATGCCGATTATGTAGAAGAATATAAAACAATATTAAATACGCTTGATTATGTTTCATATATTAATCAAACAACTAGGCGACGGAGTGGGTCCTGCATAGACCACTTTTATGTTAAAAACGGAACTCCTACAATCATTCATTCTTATGTATGATCCAAAGATCATTATCCAATTGTTTTAACATTAAAGTTTTCAAATTCGCAGGAACGTGCAAGAAGTTTACCTATATATAAAAAATTTATAAGTTTTAAGAATTTAAGAAGTAAGATAAAACCTTGGATAATTAAACATTTATTAAAAGAAATAGCACAACAAATCAACTATACAACAAGTTAAAGAAAAATCCCACAGATCGGGACCAAGAAGATTATTACAAAACATTTAAAACAAACTTCTGAAATCAACTAAAAATCCAAAAAGCAGTATACACAACGAATGATAGAACAAAATCAAAATAGGTCCCAAAATATGTGGATATGTGTAAATAATTTAAGCGGTTGAATCTGAAATAAAAATAACAGCAGTCATCAGAATCAATGAAATTTTAACTGAAAAGTCTGATATGGTTAATGAATTTAATACATTTTTTACGCTAACAAGATAGAACCACCTGATGATTTTAACGAAAATATTTTACAACAAGATAATACTGTTTCTGTATAATACAAATGAAATTGAAGTACAAAAAATGATAAAACCGCTAAAAATAAAAAAAATCTCCAGGTGTAGATGGTTTGCGAGCGGAAACTTTGAAATAATTATCAGACTTAATATGTAAACCTCTATCTACTAAAATAAATATTTGCTTTCATAAGTGCCTGAAAAGTGGTATGGTAAAACCTTTATTTAAGTTAGGATCGAAATTGGAGGTAGGAAATTACTGTCCAATATCTTTGATTTCCATGGTGTCAAAAATCATAGAAAAAATACTAAAAAACCGAATCGTAAAATTCCTAAATAGTTATCACGTAATTTAAGACAATCAGTTCGGCTTTAGTGAGATTAAATCAAAAGAAGATGCTATTTGGTCTCTGACAAAAACAATGTGAGTCTGTTGACTCAAAAACACCCGCTTTAGCTATATTCGTTGACCTCTCTAAAGCCTTCGATACTGATCGCACGACATACATATAAGTTACAGAAATATGGAATTCAAAGCAAAATTTTCCGTTTATTAAGTAGTTACCTATAAGACCGACAGCAACAAGTAAAAATCGGCGATATCATCAGTGAACCGAGGACAGTAACCTATGGGGTACCACAAGGAATGGTTCCCGGACCTCTTTTGTTTACGATTTATATAAAAAGTTTATTGAATATGGACTTGAGTGTTTTAATAATGAGCTACGCTGATGACATTGATATTCTACAAATCAGACTCTTGGGCATATCTAAAACGAATGGCATAAACCTATTTCTCTCTGATTAAAAAATGGTTTGCCAGTAAGGAACTTACCTTAAACATCGATAAAACCTACTACTTGCCATTTACATCCTACTCGAATACCCTGCCTGACATGGAAAATCTCAAAATCGGCGATATGACGCAAATACCAGAGGCGCAATATGCTAAATATCTTGGGATCACTACCGATAAGCATCTTCGTTAGGATCTGCAAATACATAATATTGCAAAGAAATTAAGAGGTCTCATTAGTGGGTTCAAATCTCTAAAGGAGCTTTTAGACATACCTCATCTGAAAACAATGTATTTTGTACTTGTTCAGTCACAGTTATCCTATGGCATCCTAGGCTGCGGAGGTGTTTATGACAACCACCTCGAAAAAATTAATATTCTACAAAAGTGGATACTAAAAATAATCCATGGTAAAAAGTGCACTTACTCTAGCGATCGGCTGTTTGATATCAGCAAAATTCTTGATATGAGGCAGCTTTATAGTCAACGAATACTTGTGTCTTTAAACAACAAAATAGAATTAGAAGAAATTGAATATCAAAACAATACGTGAAATATGGACCAAAATATTGTAAAAATACCCAAATTTGGAAAAAGTATTCAACAGCAATTCTTTGATTACATAGGGGCAAAAGTATACAACTTAATTCCACATTTTCTGAAACAAATAAACAATTACATATATTTAAAATAAAAATTAAAGAATGAATTTTTAGTTAATAGCGACACATATTTAGAAATATAGTAAATAATCTTTAAAAGATACTTACCTCTTAGTTACAGTAATTTTTTCTACTCTAGATTTTAGTTTAGATTACAGATATTAAATATTAAACGTTACGTTTATTCTAAATATTAGATTTTCGAACTTATGTACAGATTAAACGTAGCCACACACATAAACGCATCAAACACAAACTCAGGTTGTTTCCTATTATATTTGATTCTTAATTGTAATTTCTTTCTTTCAAAAATAAACATTACTCACTTACAAACTTACTTTAATTTACTTTATTAGAACTAAAATCCTAAATAAAATAAAGAAAAAACTAAACTAATCTTACTCACCCTTGTTTGTCACACCATAACCATATTTTGAACAACTTTTATTTTTGACACTTTGACAAACACAAGCCAGATTCACACCAACCAGTATAAGACTGATTTTGATATTCTCGTTTTTAATCACTAAAAAGTATATTTTATGATATTTATCAACATTAAAGACAAAATGTTAAAATGTATTGTAATTTATAATATTTTAAGCTATTTTGCTCTATATCGTTTATGTAAAACAGTCTTGTAGTTTGCGACTGCAGAGACAACATGCACGGATCGATTGCGCAGAAACCACATACAGCCTGTACATCAAACCGCCTCTTATTTGATTTGTCTATGGTATCTACATAGTATCAGTCTCTATTCAGCATCACGTAGACATAATATGTTTAAAAGATAAACATGGCGCGGCGATTTACCCCTGCGGCATACTGTTCATTTGATCTTTATAAAATGTTCAGCATATGTTTATTTTGATAAGGAAAATAGACTTACAGTAGTTCCTTGAAGCCAGAGACGGAGTACTCGTAATGGTTATCGATAAAAAATGTGCAGGGATCACACATCTTAAATGAAAATATCGAAAATGACTTCCGCACACCTTTAGTTAATGGAAAGGTAGTCATGTTGGGATCCTACGCAATGAGTTAATAGTATATTATACAAAAAAGTAGTGAATACTGTCATTATTGACCGAGCACCAATATTATTAGAGGGGCATTGCTCCAAGCGGAATAAGGTGCGAGCTCTATAAATGTCTTCACCACCGTGGTGTATATATACAATTTTTCCACTACTAGCCAAATTCAAGACAAAAATTAAAAAAAGATTCTTTTAAAAATCATGTAGCACTGGAATGTAAAAAATTCTCCATTCCTCTAATAAAACAAAAATTAAGTAGTCTGATGCAAATTGACATTTCCGCTAGTAAAACTTATTTTCAAACAACGTTTGTAATTATCTCCATGTTGAAGTTACTGGATGCCATCAGTAATTTTCGGTTAAGCACGAATTTTAAACTAATGTAAACTAATGGCATTTTTATTCAAATAATTCTATCGTGTTAGGCAATTTCACGCAGTAAATACATTAAAGACAATAATTGCCTGGGTATACAAAATTATGTTTTTGTTAAACTACGATTCCTGGATTCTCAAAACATTTGGATTTTTCCATTACTAACCTAGGTTAGTAATAAAAAAATTATTGATTACTAATAAATAGCCTTGTTTATATATAAACAAGGCTAATAAGGAAATTCAACTTCTCTTTTGGCTAGGAGACGCAATAATTATTGTCAACTTCATAGCTAGTAGTGAAAAAAAGTAATGTATTGATACCATGTCTATGATTTACCTACCGTAGTAGAAATGAATAATCGATAATAAGAATACTAACGACTAATTATTTGGAAATTTGGTAAAAAGGTTTTAAAATGGTTTGTAAAGTATATCAAGTGACCATAGGATTAGTTGTTAATGGTTCTGTTAAATAGTTAGTTGTCAATACTGGTCAATAATTAATAAATACTTAATTTAAAACGAAAACTATCAAGAGAACATAGCGTCTCAAAATCAGCTGTTCATCGCGTCCTAAAAGAACAATAGTTGTATCCTTTTCACGTACAAAAAGTACGTAGTATGAGAGCGGCCGATTATGCTGCACAACTTGAGTATAGTCAGTGGCTTCTGCGACAAAAACAAGCAGACAATTCCTTTACCTTTAACGCTCTTTTCACGGATGAATCCGGTTTCACCAGATATGGAGTCATTGATTCTCATAATATGCATTTATGGGACGATGAGAATCCACATGGCATTATCCAAAGAAGGAACCAGTATAGAATTATTGTAACTGTTTGGGCAGGGATAGTTTGCAATCATTTGATAGGGTCATACTTTATTGACGGTACTTTGACTTCGCAGAAATATTTGTTTTCTTTGCAAAACGAGTTTTGGAACCTGTTTGATGATGTGCCACTACAAACTCGGAGGAATTCATGGTTCATGCATAATAGGGCCCCTCCTTATTTCAGTTTAGATGTACGACACATTTGAAGACAAGGTTTCCTAATAGATGGATTGGTCGGGGAGTTCCTTTTCAGTGGCCACCAGGAGCAGGAGACTCCAATCCTATGGATTTCATTTTCTAGGAGCATCTCAACAATAAACTGTACGCAACACCTGTGCAAACAAGGCAAGATTTAATAGACAGAACTGTGTCAACCTGCAATTATATTAGACATAATATGGGATTGCTCTTTCAAGTGTAAAAAACAACAACCTTCGTAGAGTTATAATGTGCGTTGAAGTGGGGGAGCTCATATTGAACATTTAATAGATTAACGTTAGGTTTTTTGTTGGTTATGGATTAGTTTTAGTCTTATGTCTTATAACTTGTATTTTTGACGTTTTCTCAATGGTTTAACTACTTTGTGTTTATAATTTTGATTTAAAGCAACTAATTACGAACTTTGCATACTCATTTAATTTCCATGGAATGAGTTGTCAATATTTTCATTATCGACTATTGCTAAGTTATTCATTTCTACTACAGTAGATGAATCTTGGATATGGTATCAATAAATTACTTTTAACTCGTGACATAGGATATCTTCATAAAAATGATGAATGCTCAAATCGGTTTGAAGTGCATTAATAAAACGGAAAATATCAGCCAAATGCCTAAATTTATCAAATTCCAGCAAGAGTACCTTTTCATTAGCTTAGGTGTGGGGAAGTTATTTTCGATATTTTCATTTAGGTTGTGTCATCCCTGCAACTATTACGAGTAGTAGGCTTCAATACACGTCTGTAAATCTGTAAATCTTACCAAAATAAACACACACATACATTATAAATATGTTCAAAATTTTAAATATAAAAATAAAATAATTACACCGTAATACGTAAAACTAACCAAAACTATAAACAGAGACCTCTCGCTTTATAAACGACAATTATCACTACCGCTTATGAACAGCAGACTAGTGATGGTACTTTATGCATATAATTTATTTACGATAAAAAGACGATGACGTTGCAAAACAAAATATTGTGAAGTTGCCAAACTGCAGTTTTTTCCTTTGCTTAACGAAAACTAGAAAAGTCAATCTGATGGTAGATTGACAGTTCTTCTTTCTCATTGTTCCGTGCCTCGTACGGCGTAAGTCAAAAATATTTATTTAAGAATAAAAGGCTTGTATGATAGTCTTGATTAATTTAATATAAATATTTATTCATGAAAAACTATGGATAAGATACAAGAAACAGTAACCAATCATTCTATACTCGAATTAACATTTAATTATTTTACATAGAAGAGAGTTAAATGACGAACTGTAGGTCCTTATACCTTATTCTATGCTCTATAGAACTATCTTCAAGAGCACTGCAAGGGTTTACGCTAAAAGGAATCGACACAAGCTGTAATCACCTTCATGCAAATTTAAATATTGCTTCTTTACACAATATCTATTATATTTATTATAATAAAAATAGAATGGAAAAGAAAAATATAGATACACAAAATAAAAGTTTGTTACAAGATATAAAAATAAAAATCTCCCATTTTATCAGTATTATTTATGTAGAGATACTGTGGTCGTTGTTTTAATTTGTGTATTATAAAATAACTGTACCTAATTAATTTAATAATAGTTATTAGTAAATTTGAAAAGGAGGAAATAAAGCAAATTGGATAAAAATATACAAAAAATAAAACACAAGGTTTCCACTACTCCACTACAAAATCATCACTATCTTCATCGTCACTGTCAAAATCAATAATAAGTGGAGGCACATCCTGTCTATCAAATACTACTTCTTTATCCCACCCATCTTGTATAATTTTTTCAGTGTGCTCTACTGTCTATTACCAAATATCAGGAGTCACTTTTTCTAACCACTTTTTCCATACACCTATTGCTTGTTCTGTTGAGGAACTATCAGTTCCCACATGATCTCTATCAAAATTTTTAACTATGCCCCAAATATGTTCAATTGGATTGAGAATACAGTGGTAAAGGGGAAGTCGAAGCACTTTGTGACCATATTTTTCAGATAATATGTCAGCTTCATATACTGTTGGTGGTTTATTCCTACAAAAATGCATATATTTAAACAAAATAAGTTATCTAAGTATTACCATAATATATTGAAAAATGTTTATATCAACTTACCGTTGTACTAAATTCAATAATTGGGTTTTGAGGAAAGTATTTTCAAAAGGAATATCATTTTGTATCAACCAGTTCTGTATATCACCCTTTTTGGTAGCTATTGTTGGTACTTTATTGATCACTGTACTGTGATAACTTGCATTATCTATTACAATTGGGCAGGTTCTTCCAAGGTCACTAAAAACTGGTATTCAAACCAATGCAAAAAATGTTCTCGGTTCATTTCACCGTGGTAATCACCATCTTGTTTTTTGGAAGAAAAAACCAGCCCTGCTCCAGGAATAAATCCAGAAGAGGAACCAGCATGCAATACTATATACCTACAATAAGGAAATAACAATTTACTACTAGGTTTCCTAGATAGACTGCATAGCTCAAAACAACTATTATTAATTATATAGATTTAAATAAAATAGTGTGACTAGTAAATATTTGAAAAGGTCTTAAAATGGCAGGAATGTTAGTACATCATAAATTAGTTGCTAAATTTTATTATTCAATTACCTTGGACCACCAATTTTGGTTTTTTTCACGCTCCTATGATTAGAATCTTGCCATGAACGTCCAACAGTACCAACACAAATTGATATAAACCTTCCGTTTTATCTTGACATATTCATGTAGAAAATGTACACGTTTTAATGCAATATGTGGCAACTCCATCAAACCACGACGAGGATCATCTTTTTGGTATTTGAATCCAATATTTTTCACTATCTTCCAGAGTGATGTTAAACAACCATTAAAGAGATCGCGCTCCTGGAGTTTGCTTCTTAAAGTTTCCAAGGTTATGTGTTCCTCTGAAAAAATATTGTGTTAGTTAATTGTGAATAAAATAAAACAGTAAATTCAATATACTCACTGTTTCCATACATTTCGGAGAGCATTTTGATCAATTTCAACAGTAGGTTTTATGCGTTGTCTCTTTTTAGGTGGGCTTTTAGGCTGTTCACCTATATTATACTTGGCGGCAATACGGTTAACAGTTGTAACGCTAAGTTGTAAAGCTTCTGCAACTCTCTACAGTATCATTACTTCAATTTATGAAAGAATAATATATTATCAAGTTTAGTTAACCTAACCTAACATTAAAAACATTTAATCATTTACATTTAAATATGTAACAATAATATTAATAATGATGAATACAAATAGCGAATACTATTACTTACGTCTCTTACAGCAGTAAGCGGGAGAAGCGGGCCCCCGTTTCGGCATTCTCGTTCAAAATAGCTCAACAAAGATGTTACCATCTCTTGACATTTTCTGTTCATCTGCTTCGGCATTTTATTAACCACACACTGCAGATTTGCCTAAATAATTAGTTATGAAAATAACTGTTTTTTTAATCTTAAAGAAGCAATGAATTTAAAAGCACCAAAAAAACTTGTACATATTAGACGATGATCCAATGTCAATAAACGTCAAAACAAACTGGGGACTTTTACCAGTTGATTTGACAACGTCTTGAAGTTTTGCCAACCCGTAAGCTGTAAATTGCCCTGGCTGTTGAGGATAAATTGTATTCACGGTTGGTAAATTAATATTTATTCTGATAAGCACGAAAGTAACTAGAAATGACATAATCGTCTTTTTATCGTGAATAAACTATATCATCGTAGACGGCGGCGCATGGCATTCAGAGATAAACACGAATCTCATTCTGCCCCGCTGCTCCGTTCCGCCCCGGGTTCCCCTACTAACATTATTTTCCGGTAATTGTTTTCTGAGCAGTTAAAACCGTTTTTTAAAAAGCTTTGTACTATACTTAACGGTAATAATTTTTTTGTACACGGTGATTCATTAAGGGTGTACACCGAGGTATTTACAACTTCGGAAAAAAATCTTATTAGTTCCAAACATAAATGCTTCGAAATATTTTGAAATCGGTGGCTTTCCTTTAAGTGCAATCTATCAATTACAGAAGATATTACCTTTTTCAGAAAATATGCCCTAATCAAAGTTAGTGAAAAATATCAAAATTAGAAACTGCTATCATATTTCTGATATTTGGATTTTGTTCTTTTTCGTTTTAAAAGTTCTATCTGTCAAATTATTTTGAACATGGGCAAACTAATCTTTTATAATACATCAACTGGAGAAGTCCATACCAAATGGAAGTCATCATCAAAATCGTTACAATCGAAAAGTTTGTTTTGATATCTTCAATGGAATGATTATCGAAACTTTTTTCATTAAGGGAAACTTAACAGAAGAAAGGTACTTATAACGTGCTGTTGTCTGATGATATGAAAAGTTCAAAAAGTTACAATTTATTTAGAAAGTAAATTAAAAATGGATGATAGAAACAGACAGACGGTTATTTAGCAATATACTGAATCAAACTCTATCATAATTGAGTGAATGAAAACGACGAATACTCAGTGTGTATTAGTTTATTACTTTTAGGCTAAGCGCTTTCGGCTGTTAAGCCATTATCAAAGCCGTCCTATGAAAAAATACAAAGCTTGTGAAATTTTGAAAAAAAAACAATTTAAAAAAGTTGAACTTACGTCATTTAAAAAATAATTGTCAAAGACATCAAGCTGATCAAAAACAATACTCAATACTCAAGATCTATCCAACCATCGTTATGATTGAGTCATTCGAATAAAAACTTTAAATACCCTATTATAAGGGTGTAAAATTATATTCACAAGATGTAAATACACTCAAAATTAAAAAACTGAATTAAAACAGATGACAAGCTTGACATTAGAATTACGGTGGCTAATAAGCCAGCGCGCCGTAAAAACAAGTGCATGACAATACAACATATTTACACGACGAACACTGAATCAAAAGCATGATTGTAAAGATGAAAAAAAAATTTTTTCATAGTGAACTGAAAATTGTAGGGAACCCCTAATATTACATTTATTTTTAAATTTGAAAATGAAGTTAAAGATGTGAATAAAGCAAAAAAAATTGAAAAACTCTATTCAAATTCAATTCCCAACATTCATCCAATTTAGATGAATAGTAAAATCCACCTCATCCCTCAGCTGAATACTGAAACCGAATTAAGAGGTTGGATCCATTCCCCAGCCAGTCAGGAACAAGCGTAGTAACCTAAACGTGCGAAATGCTAGATAACATAAATCAAATATTTAGTTGTAAATGCATCCATGGAGGAGCTTATATAATCTATTGACTAAGGTGGAAGAAATACACTGGCAAGGTGAACCCAACAACCGACGGTCTCACATACGAATTAGATGTAATGGCATAGTGATTGTGACCTAATGGACCAAACTATGTCCCATACATAGCCCGACGTCAAGAACACAATGTGATTATGAATTTAAGTCAGTTGTTACAAACCTAGACCCATACTAGGCATGTACAAGAAGAGAAGAAATCATAGGAGTATGTTAAGAGTGGAAGGGGTAGGATAGAATGTGATAAGAGCTGCAAGATAAAGAAGTTGATGAACCCAACTATGACCCATACATAGCTAGGTTAAACGGGAACAATGAGGTTAAGAAATTTTGGTAAGTATGACAAACCTAGATCCATACTAGGCATGTACAGGAAGAAACAGGGTGGGGTGTAAGGAGAAGAAAGAGAAGGCGTGTAGTTATAACAAACCTAGATCCATACTAGGCATGCATAGAAGAGAAGAAACAAAGTTTATAGAGAGAAGAAAGGATAGCAGCCATGCCATGGCTGTGACAAACCTAGATCCATACTAAGACCGTCAAGAACCAGGCATGCTCAAAATAATAAGAAAATAAGGGAAAGTGAAAAGGAGGATGATTTGCTCAAGTTATTACGTAGCTTATATGCTTAACCAAACTATGACCCATACATAGCCTGGTGTCTAAAAATGTGAGAAGTGAATAAGGTTGAGCAAACTTAAAATAGAAGAAAGAAGAAATAGAGGTAAAGAATTAATAGAAGATAGGAAAGACTCTTTCATTCGCCTTTTACGAATCAGTAGAGTGCTGGGCGATATATTCTTGGACCGGATCGCCACGGTGAGAATGTAAGTCGAACGCCGTAGAGGACCACAAGGTCTTGAACAGAGGTTGAAATTTACAATTAAGATGTACCTGTGTGTTGAGGCAGTTTTCTGAGTTAACATTCATTTCTCTGAGTATTTCTAGATCCTCAAGCAAGTCCATCTTTCTAAAGTTGTTCCTAGGAATGTTATGTAAGATTTTTGAGTTACGTGATGGAGAAAAGTTATGGTTATTGAACTTAATGTGGAAGCCGAAACAATTACCCTTATCAGCTTTTGTAAAAATTAAACTATTAGCTTTCACCTTGCCAGCAATACCCCTTACCAACCTTTGTTGTTTAAAGAATTTTGACTTCAACTTAGCCTTGTTGTTATGAAATTTAGTGAAGTTTCTTTGTAAAGATAAATAGCAGCTACTCTTTATGTTATTTATCTTTACAAAGAAACTTCACTAAATTTCATAACAACAAGGCTAAGTTGAAGTCAAAATTCTTTAAACAACAAAGGTTGGTAAGGGGTATTGCTGGCAAGGTGAAAGCTAATAGTTTAATTTTTACAAAAGCTGATAAGGGTAATTGTTTAATCATAATGTACAGATGTGATTACATAAATAAAACTGAAGATTTTCTACAAAATAATAACTTCTTAATCATGAATAATAATCCCACTAAAAGATTAACAATTGAGTTAAAAGACATATTGAATGAACATAAGACTTTCTTCTCCGCACATGGCATCAATACTAGACATCTCACTCCTACTAACCCTTACATACCTAGACTTTATGGACTTCCTAAGATACATAAAGAGAACTCTCCAATGAGACCAGTGGTTAGCTTTTCCAACACACCTTTGGAACTTCTATCTAAATTTGTCAATAACTTCCTTTCTACAACTCTAAATTATAAACCAGTGTACACTGTTAAGAACACCTTGGACTTATCTGATAGAATTAAAGATTGTAACTTCCAGTCTAATTTTTTAATGGTTTCTTTTGATGTATCTAATCTCTTTACCAACGTTCCCAAATTGGAGACGATCCCTATCGTTAACAACTTACTCCAATCTAAGAACATTGACCCAGTTACAACATCTCATGTTATAGCTCTACTTAAATTTTGTCTATCACAGGACTTTTTTTCCTTTAATGATAGAGTATACAGACAACCAGATGGATTAGCCATGGGTAATCCACTCTCACCATTGTTAGCGGATTTGTTCCTTGATCACCTGGAGTCAACGGTTATCTTCAATAATAATTCACATTTTAGTAAAGTTATTAAATGGTTCAGATATGTTGATGACGTTTTAGCTTTTATTAATGGGGATGTGGAGGATGCATATAGTATCCTCAGTAAACTTAACGATATACACCCTTCCATACAGTTTACTTTGGAAATTGAAAACAATGGATCAATAAAATTTTTTGGATTTGACCTTATCAAGGAAAGATTTTGAAATTGAATTTTCCATATACAGAAAACCCACACAGACTGATCATCTTATTCCAATACACTCTAACCACCCCATTCAACATAGAATGTCCGCCATATCTTGTTATGTATATAGGTTACTTAGGGTTCCTCTTTCTCAACATAATTTCAACGTAGAACTTAATATCTTGAAACAGTTGGCATTTAACAATGGTTATTCTCCTCTAATTGTTGATAGTATGGTCTCTAAGACAACAAGGAGGTTGAGAAGAAATTTGGCCTATCCTGAGGTTCACAACAACGTTCAAACTCAATATCGTGCGTTGACTTATTGTGGTGTAGTTTCAGATGAAATTTCAAAGATTATTACCAACAATCTTGAAGATGTTAAAATCTCCTTCAAATCTAAATGTTCCATTTCCACAATTTTCTCTAAGAACAAAGATCCTATTGATAAACTCAATAGAAGTGGTATCTACAAATTAACTTGTGATTCCTGTCCATCTACTTATGTGGGTAGGACTACTCGTTCTTTAGGTACTAGAATTAAGGAACACCTTAATAAACCCACTTCATCGAATTTCGGCTTCCACATTAAGTTCAATAACCATAACTTTTCTCCATCACGTAACTCAAAAATCTTACATAACATTCCTAGGAACAACTTTAGAAAGATGGACTTGCTTGAGGATCTAGAAATACTCAGAGAAATGAATGTTAACTCAGAAAACTGCCTCAACACACAGGTACATCTTAATTGTAAATTTCAACCTCTGTTCAAGACCTTGTGGTCCTCTACGGCGTTCGACTTACATTCTCACCGTGGCGATCCGGTCCAAGAATATATCGCCCAGCACTCTACTGATTCGTAAAAGGCGAATGAAAGAGTCTTTCCTATCTTCTATTAATTCTTTACCTCTATTTCTTCTTTCTTCTATTTTAAGTTTGCTCAACCTTATTCACTTCTCACATTTTTAGACACCAGGCTATGTATGGGTCATAGTTTGGTTAAGCATATAAGCTACGTAATAACTTGAGCAAATCATCCTCCTTTTCACTTTCCCTTATTTTCTTATTATTTTGACCATGCCTGGTTCTTGACGGTCTTAGTATGGATCTAGGTTTGTCACAGCCATGGCATGGCTGCTATCCTTTCTTCTCTCTATAAACTTTGTTTCTTCTCTTCTATGCATGCCTAGTATGGATCTAGGTTTGTTATAACTACACGCCTTCTCTTTCTTCTCCTTACACCCCACCCTGTTTCTTCCTGTACATGCCTAGTATGGATCTAGGTTTGTCATACTTACCAAAATTTCTTAACCTCATTGTTCCCGTTTAACCTAGCTATGTATGGGTCATAGTTGGGTTCATCAACTTCTTTATCTTGCAGCTCTTATCACATTCTATCCTACCCCTTCCACTCTTAACATACTCCTATGATTTCTTCTCTTCTTGTACATGCCTAGTATGGGTCTAGGTTTGTAACAACTGACTTAAATTCATAATCACATTGTGTTCTTGACGTCGGGCTATGTATGGGACATAGTTTGGTCCATTAGGTCACAATCACTATGCCATTACATCTAATTCATATGTGAGACCGTCGGTTGTTGGGTTCACCTTGCCAGTGTATTTCTTCCACCTTAGTCAATAGATTATATAAGCTCCTCCATGGATGCATTTACAACTAAATATTTGATTTATGTTATCTAGCATTTCGCACGTTTAGGTTACTACGCTTGTTCCTGACTGGCTGGGGAATGGATCCAACCTCTTAATTCGGTTTCAGTATTCAGCTGAGGGATGAGGTGGATTTTACTATTCATCTAAATTGGATGAATGTTGGGAATTGAATTTGAATAGAGTTTTTCAATTTTTTTTGCTTTATTCACATCTTTAACTTCATTTTCAAATTTAAAAATAAATGTAATATTAGGGGTTCCCTACAATTTTCAGTTCACTATGAGAAAATTTTTTTTTCATCTTTACAATCATGCTTTTGATTCAGTGTTCGTCGTGTAAATATGTTGTATTGTCATGCACTTGTTTTTACGGCGCGCTGGCTTATTAGCCACCGTAATTCTAATGTCAAGCTTGTCATCTGTTTTAATTCAGTTTTTTAATTTTGAGTGTATTTACATCTTGTGAATATAATTTTACACCCTTATAATAGGGTATTTAAAGTTTTTATTCGAATGACTCAATCATAACGATGGTTGGATAGATCTTGAGTATTGAGTATTGTTTTTGATCAGCTTGATGTCTTTGACAATTATTTTTTAAATGACGTAAGTTCAACTTTTTTAAATTGTTTTTTTTTTCAAAATTTCACAAGCTTTGTATTTTTTCATAGGACGGCTTTGATAATGGCTTAACAGCCGAAAGCGCTTAGCCTAAAAGTAATAAATTAATACACACTGAGTATTCGTCGTTTTCATTCACTCAATTTGCATATAGTGTGTACACCATATCCACAGGCATTTCTATCATAATTGACAGTATCCATTTCAGCAATGTTTAGATGTCTAACAATTAATATTGTACCCCTTGACAATTTACTGGATTTGACTTATTACCGTATTTGACAAACTACTGGATTTGGCAATTTACTGAATTTGACAAAAAGCTGATTTGTTCATGTTTCCGGTCACAATACAAGTAGTAATAAAAACTACTTCTGTGACCTAAACTGTTTATTCAATTTAGCGTAACTATTTTCTATATATTAATATATCTATCTTTTTATGTATTAATGTATCTATATTTTATTGAATAAATTATTATTATTATTATTATACTATTATTATAATTTATAATGAATGATTCATCAAATTTTCCTAGAAAATATTACTATTCAACAAGATGGGTGCCCAGCGCATTATAAAATAAATGTCCCAAAATATTAGACGCAAGACTAATTTTCCATGGCCAGCAAGGTTACGAGATTTTAAGGTTTTAGATATTTACTTGTAGGAAAAAATAAAAATCAGTTTTTGAAACACGTTACGACACGTGAAAATATAAAAGATATAATTCGGGAAACAATTCGAATTATATCTCTTGCTGAAATTCAGGGTGGTGATCCCCTACGGAACGACTATATTTTTTCGTTTTGTTAATTTCTATTAATCTTTGTTTTATTACATTCCGCATACTATTCTTTGAAAATGTTATTGGTGCGTTACTACTAATTATTTCGTTGTCAAAACAATTTAAGTAACATAACTTAAAAGACAAGCCAACACTCATCAAACTCAAAATTATATACACGGTGTCCCAATGAAAAGTACCCACCCTAAATAAATGAAGAGCTAATAAATTTCTTAAAAAGTTGTGAAATACTTCCATATTGATTTCAAGGGGGACACATTTTACCATAATAGTTGTATACGTAACGTTACCCCTCTACCCTACACGATGATACCTCTTTTAAAATATCCTTGAACTCTCTTTACGATCGTCTATGATTTTTTATAAAATTTATCAATGGGGTAGTGGAAATAACTGTTTTAATAATAAAAACATGAAGAATAGAATTTCAATTATCATATGGATTGTTCAGAATGATTTCCGTTGACTACCACAAAATGGTATAATCTATTTTCAAATGCTTCGCGGACATTTCTGAGTAAATCTGAAGTCAATAAACGGAATCCTCGAACGATTACTTGACGTAAATCTTGTAGAGATTCAGGCTGTGATGCAAATACCTTCGATTTCAAATGACCCCAAAGGAATAAATCGAAAGGGTAATAATAGGGTGGCCGGGCTGGTACTCCACAGGTCCTCTTCTTCCAATCCATCAAGGAAAGTGATTATTCGTAAATTGACGAACCACTGCAGCAAAATGTGGTGCACCATCTTGTAGAAAAAACAGTTCGTGCTCCAAAAGAACCTTGTCGTCTTCAAGAATTTGGGTAATAATTGGATCGATGTAATTTTGCAACAGATGTAAGTAACTGTCGGCATCTAGGTTACCGGGAATAATGAACGGCCCGATAATGTGGTCTCCTAAAATACCAGCCGAAACATTCAATTTCCGACGCATTTGTGTATGCCTTTCTAGAAATAAATGTGGATTAGTTTCACTCCAATACCTGCAATTGTGTTTATTTACTTCACCATTTAAGTAAAAGGTAAATTCATTTGAAACACATGTATAGCAGTTCACAGGCAATGGCAGTTGCGGAGTGACGCAAGTACACTCCCACAAAAACCACCACACCGAAAAAACCCAATACAACCTGTCTACGACATGTAAATGTCAAACCATGAAAAGTCACTATACATATACAGTAATTTTTTTCATACAAAATCTCAATTTTCAAATGGTCGAAAAAATAGGAACGTGTTCACCGATCACGATAGAATGTTAGTTGACTCGGGGCGCTGAGATGATGCTACAGTAAAGTTTTCAGCCTGGTAGCTGTACTCAAAGCTGAGATACAGGTACCCTCGTTTTAGGTAGTTTGTCGATTATATATATATATATATATATATATATATATATATAAATATATATATATATAATTGTTTTTATGATTAATAAAGAATTATAAGTTTATATATAAATGTTGGTTCGGCTAGCTCCAATATATATAGTCGCCTACGAGAACTCCTTACTCCCTTTGAGTTCTGGATTTTAAATTATTAAAGAATTATTTGTTCTTATCTATAATTTCAAGATAATAAATATACTTTGTTTGAAATTTCCGTTGGAACGATACAAACAAATTTACAATCTAAAAATTTTTAACAATAACTATAATCTAATCAACTAAATAAATTGGTATACCTTTAACACAAATTTAAATTGATCAAATGGCCAAATCAGAAAATTTTGAAATTGGTTAACCAATAAAATTTCGCTACACTAACCTTCACTGAACTATAGTTTCTTCTGGGCTCCAACTATCTCCAATCTCCTGCACCACAAACTCAACTAGACACAACTCCTCTAGGTAAGTTTTGAATTAATCTTTCTTGATAAACTTTATATTACTTTATTTATTTTCTATCACAATATGGTTTCTTGCGTTTCAATATCTTTTAAACGATGCTTTCTGATGACTTTTATTCTTCTATAGCCTTTATCTTTTATATCTATTTTAATTAGTTACCTTCTGTTTCTTTATTTATCTTTCAAATCTTCTCAGTTTATTTCTTTAACTTTATTTAACTTCCTTTTATACTTTTCTTTCAATTATCTGAGGACTTTGCTTAGATTTTCTTAATTTTTTTAAATTTTCATTCATATATGTCCTCTCTCAATAATGTTACACCACTCACTCCTTTTTCCCCAAAATCAACAACACTACTTTTTTCTGCCCGTTGCTATGGACAAAACTAGTAATCTCACTAGATTTTTTTTATAACAATTTACATATTTATTTAATTTCATGTCGTTCTTGTCTATATTCGGATATTTAATGTTCTTTTCTTTTTTAAAATAATTTAATCTACTTAGTTAATACTCTACTTCTCTAAAAACTATCCCTATTTATTAAAAAGAACCTCTTATTATGTATAACTTTTCCAATCTGAAATAAACAAATCTACAATCCAAAACTTTTCAAAATATATACAATTCTTTTCAATTTTTATTAGAATTCTTTCACAATTATTGTTTCTCATAAACTTGGCCTGAAATTTTTATTTACAAAAATACTTTATGTGTTACTTTCCATCATCGCTTCATACGCTATCAGAATTACATAGCTCTATGACAACGAACTTCTGTCGCTGACATTTCATGCTTTAAAATAAATTTGACATTGAAATCTTGTTGACAGTTCTCTGTGTCATTGTAATAATAAACATTCTAATTCTTGTTAAATATGATATATTATAATAATCTAAATACATTTATTTATTCTTTTAGGTTTTTAGATAATCTTGATGAAGTATTTGCCAAATTTACAACTTATTATATTGTCTAATCAGGATTTATAGCTTAATATTTGAGTTGAGATGAACTGTTTACATGCTCAAAATCACGGTAAATATTTTGAATATTACTTTAGTATTTCAATATCTATGGTAGATAATATCATAGGTATATATATATATATATATATATATATATATATATATATATATATATATATATATATATATATATTTGTGGCAACTTGGTGGTTCCAACGATTTCAATGAAACTAGCTGGATGATAGTTTGAAAAGTTATTACGATCGCATTATACCACGATCCCTGAAAATTTCTTAAGGGGTCCATCTAAAATTTCGAAAATATGGGCATTTTAAGTTTTTTTCCGATTTATACGGCTTTTGACCTCAGATAGGGAAAAAACACCTTTCCAACCGTATATAATATTTGAGATATTTGGTGTACTCTTGTGGTGTTATAGCTAAAATAAGTGGTCCACCCTTTGATTGTTTTCGTTTCTTGAAGTGTTTTCCAATTTATACGGTTTTTGACCACAGATCAAAATTTCTTACAACAAATTATTGAAAAAAATCTATATTATTTTACTTAAGTATATGAGAATTGAATTTAAAAGCTGAACAAAAAGTACTGATATCAGTCCAAAAACATCTTGACGAGGTGAAAATAGGTGACGCAAGTATACCCTTTATAAAATATGTTATATCAAATCATACGATGTATAGGTCTATATCTACTTATAAGCTTTTTACAATAAGGGTAAACTATGGCTACATATTTACACTTTATTACCTATTTATTTGAAAGTTTCAAATAATTGATATACTTATTGCGTTCAGCCCTGTTTAAATATTGTTAGTGTTTGTTTGAAGCTGACTTTTTTCATTCTTTAAACTTTACCACAAATCATTAAACTTTCTGTATATATTATATACGGACGCGGAAATTAGGATTCATTCAGCTTACTACCAAAAATATATATGATTACAATGTATAGAAAATGCTTCATTCAATTTATAGGTACTATTAAAATACATAACAAAGAAAGGACTCCATCCGATTTATACTATTAAAGCCCATTAGAAAGAAAGGGCCCCATCCGAATTATACTATGCAAATGCATTACAAAGAAAGGCCACATCTGCTTCGCTTGAGTTGTCAGAACTACAAAGCGAACAAACAGCTTTTATGCAAAATATAAACTATAAAGTACATTTTATTAATCAATTCAGAGGACGTAAAATGCCATTTTAGCAACCGCAGGCTTAATAGCGCCCGAGGGCTTCTTTAGCGCCTGTTCAGAATTGGCGATACAGCAGGGTGAACCCTATATAGTGCATTGATAGATAACAGATTGCCTTTTTTACAGAAAAAATTATGTTTGAAAGTTTTTCTAAATTGGTTTTTATTGTTGTTTCAGTGGTTTGCTTCTATTTTAGTTTATAATGAAAGTTTAGTTCTCGAAATAATCAACATGTCAAAACGACGCAATACCAAGAACACTGCTGTCGATGCACTACATATGGTTACAATTCGGCCGATGGGGGCGCTACGATATTATTTTGTATCGCCATTTCACATTCAGTTTAATAAGTAGTTTGAAAACTTCTTTCAAAATACACTATACATCTTACAATATGCAAAGCTTACGCAAAGTGAATCGTAGATACAAATGGTGTCTACTTATTACTACTCTTATTGTCAGTTGCTAGGTAACGCGACTGTGTGTTGTTATACAAAGTGATGTTGGATAAAATGTTGTATGAGGCGTAAACAGCGTTTATGGACCTTACGTATTAATAGCCCTCGTCTAACGCATCAGGCTCTTACTTACACGTTGCGGTCCATAATCGTCTGTTTTACGCCATTGATAAATAAATAACTATTTTTATCTGTACTACAATGGGACCGGTTGAAAAACAAAATGCATTAAAATGAAACTGAGAAGAACACAAACAAACACTAAGATTGATTCCTATTCTGGTAGCCGACCAGTACACATTACTTATCGGTGCTTTAATAGTACTAGTTTGTGTATCGTGAAAAAGTAGTAAGATAGCAGTGAAAACATTATTAGTGCATGCATAGAGGTGACCAACTGTAAGTTGCATGAACTTTTTCCTTTTCGCAAATTAAAACAAAATAAACAAACATAATTAGCTTAGTCTAATAGACAAAATCAGTTTTTTACTGATTTATATAGGTATACAAAATATTCAAGTAGACAGATCCGTCCTCAGAACGTATGAAATCTCCCACAGAAAATTTATTAATTGAAACATTAATACAATCTCTGATGGGGTTTCTGACTACAGGGGCCCCTCTCAAAGTACAGTTACAAATCACCAACAGTCTCAAAATACATCTTATGCATCCGCTCTCACTCAACAAACATTTCCCAGCAAGGAGCAAGCGATTGTGTTTCCAACAATTGATGGATTGTTTCTCCAGGATTACATATACGCATTAGGGTCTCTGATTGGTCCAAAATCTATTACAATTTGCTCAAGAATCTCCAATGGTAGAATATGTATATATCTAATAAACAAACAAGCAGTGGACACTTTTATGAATAAACATAAATCTATTAAAATCGGTAACTCTATACTTGATGGTCGTAGACTCATTACGCCATCTCAACGATTGGTCTTATCAAATGTATGTCCATCTATACCCCATGATGTCTTGGTAAATGAACTGAAATAGTTAGGTCTCACCCTACTGTCGCCTATACCCTTTTTAAAAGTGAATGTGTCGAACCCTGAGTATAGTCATATTCTAAGTTTTCGCCGACAAGTGTACATAAAACCTATCTCAACTCCTACAGATATACCTTCCTACATTACTTTATCTTTTGACGGCACACCTTATCGTATATACATATCTCAAGACGGTCCCGATTTTTTACCAGCTATTACTCAAAGTACAATGACAAATAAAAATCCGGAATCAAATATTCAAAATGCAAATACTGACATTGAAACACAACCTCTCAGAGAAAATACAGATCAATTAGAAAAGATTCAAGCTGCAAAACCTCCACCAATACCTGCACCACAACTAGCCCCAATCGACATAAATACCGCGCTAAGTGGAAGTAAAAGACGCATAGAACAGATTATCTCTACGCCAGATACACCCGAAGAAAATAAGGACTCCAAACAATTCATAAAACCCAAGCAAAAAAAGAAGCACCCAAAAACTGATGAATCCAAAAGCTGCAGAGAATCACTACTACCAGCACAAACATTTATAAACAGTCAAAGCCCTCCCAACTCACTCGATTTTGATCAACTGGTGCTCTTGCTCGACAATACAATGGGAGACCCTGACCCTGTAAAAACCATTCTCGAATTCACCGATAATTTTGACAACTTGGCTTTGCAACTTTACCAAATCCGACCTTACCTCACAGAAAGAAGCATCAAATCTCGCTGTACGCGACTCAGGACAAGAATCATGAAGCACATTGGCACTCGTTCTACGGATATAGAAAGTGACGCATCATCATCCCAGGAATTGTACTAATGAACAAACTTATGAATATATCTACTACATCAACTTACATTCTTCAGTGGAACCTGAACGGGTTTCACTCGCAGTTACCTATGTTACAACATTTGATAAGTCAATATAACCCATTTATTGTAGGATTACAGGAAACAAATTTTACTGAAAATAAAATAACTGGATTAAAAAATTATACAGCTTTCTATAAAAACAGGGTAAACGCAAAGATAGCTAGTGGAGGAGTTGCAATTTACATAAACAATGACGCTGATGTCAACGAAATATCTCTAAAAACAAATTTAGAAGCTGCTGCAGTCTCTATCAACCTAGAACGAAAAATTTCTATTTGCAATGTGTACATACCCCCCAATAAAGAAATTTCAAGTCAAGAACTAACAGATCTCTTCTCTCAAATAACATCTGCACGCATCATTATTGGAGATTTCAACTGCCACAACACCGAATGGGGATGCAAAACGACTTCCAACAAAGGCAAACTGCTATCATCAACTACAGATCTCTGCGGTCTTTGCCTACTGAACAGTGGGGAAGGCACTAGACTCAACTCCTGCACCGGAGAGACAGCAGCTCTAGACCTTACCTTTTGTAGCCCAAATTTACTAACCGAACTAACTTGGGAAATTCTACCTTTCATTTATAATAGTGACCATGCTCCAATAATTATTAATAACTCCAATCACAGGAATATAACCAATACAAACATTAGTACAAAATGGCAATATAAAAACGCAAATTGGGCACTGTATCAGCAAACAATCGAAGAAAATATAACAAACTTTGAAATAAAATCGGATATAGACGAAACAGTTGATAATTTTGCAAATACCATGTTAGAAGCAGCAAACGAATCAATAAAAAAAAACATCACTGATTAAAAATCGTCAACCCGTACCATGGTGGAACAAAAACTGCCAACTGACAAATAAAAATCCGGAATCAAATATTCAAAATGCAAATACTGACATTGAAACACAACCTCTCAGAGAAAATACAGATCAATTAGAAAAGATTCAAGCTGCAAAACCTCCACCAATACCTGCACCACAACTAGCCCCAATCGACATAAATACCGCGCTAAGTGGAAGTAAAAGACGCATAGAACAGATTATCTCTACGCCAGATACACCCGAAGAAAATAAGGACTCAAAACAATTCATAAAACCCAAACAAAAAAAGAAGCACCCAAAAATTCATGAATCCAGAAGCTGCAGAGAGTCACTACTACCAGCACAAACATTTATAAACAGTCAAAACCCTCCCAACTCACTCGATTTCGATCAACTGGTGCTCTTGCTCGATAATACAATGGGAGGCCCTGACCTTATGAAAACCATTCAGGAATTCACCGATAATCTTGACAACTTGGCTTTGCAACTTTACCAAATCTGACCTTATATCACAGAAAGAAGCATTAAATCTCGCTGTACACGACTCAGGACAAGAATCATGAAGCACATTGGCACTCGATCTAATGATATAGAAAGTGACGCATCATCATCCCAGGAATTGTACTAATAAACAAACAGTTACGTATGCTACAACATTTAATAAGTAAATATAACCCATTCATTGTAGGACTTCAGTAAACAAATTTTACTGAAAAGAAAATAACTGGATTAAAAAATTATACAGCTTTCTATAAAAACAGGGTAAACGCAAAGATATCTAGTGGAGGAGTTGCAGTTTACATAAAAAATTACGCTGATGTCAACGAATTATCTATAAAAACCAATTTAGAAGCTGTTACAGTCTCTATCAACCTAGAACGAAAAATTTCTATTTGCAATGTGTACATACATACATAGAAATTTCAAGTCAAGAACTAACAGATCTCTTCTCTCAAATAACATTCGTATCATTATTGGAGATTTCAACTGCCACAACACCGAATGGGGATGCAAAACGACTTCCAACAAAGGCAAACTGCTATCATGAGCTACAGATCTCTGCGGTCTTTGCCTACTGAACAGTGGGGAAGGCACTAGGCTCAACCCCTGCACTGGAGAGACGGCAGCTCTAGACCTTACCTTTTGTAGCCCAAATTTACTAACCGTACTAACTTGTGAAATTTCACCTTTCATTTATAATAGTGATCATGCTCCAATAATTATTAATAACTCCAATCACAGGAATATAACCAATACAAACATTGGCACAAAATGGCAATATAAAAACGCAAATTGGGCACTGTATCAGCAAACAATCAAAGAAAATATAACAAACTTTGTAATAAAATTGGATATAGACGAAACAGTTGATAATTTTGCAAATACTATGTTAGAAGCAGCAAAAGAATCAGTAAAAAAAACATCACTGATTAAAAATCGTCAACCCGTACCATGGTGGAACAAAAACCGCCAAGAAGCGGTTAGAGCAAGTAAACATGCTTACAATCTATGGAAAAAGCACAAAAATCAAGAAAACCTGATCGAATTTAAAAAACAAAAAGCAAGATGTAAATACATAATAAAAAAACGCAAAAAAGAATCGTGGCATGAATTCGTAGCCAGCATTAATGACAACACTGCACCCACAGAAATTTGGAGCAAAATTCGACCAGTATCAGGGAAACGCACCATCACAGGAATCGAGCTCTTCAATATCAGAACAAGCTCACATCTGAAAATAAACTAATAGCCAATGTTTTAGCTGAAACTTACAGAAAACACTCAGAAACTCAAATTTTTGCGCACAATTTCTCGGCTTGAAGCAACAACAAGAAAAAAACTTTCCCATAACTATAAATCCAAATGACGAATCTTCATTGAATGCTAAAATCTCTGAAACTGAACTTGAAGAAACATTACAAAAAATGAAAAACACAAGTCCAGGACCAGACGAAATCCCTGCAATATTTATCAAAAATTTGCCTACCTGTGCCAAAAGAATCTTATTGGACATCTTCAATGTTATTTGGACTGAAAACAAATTCCCAAAAAAATGGAGCCAAGCTACAATCATACCTATATTAAAACAGAACAAAAACAAAACTGATCTAGAATATTATCGGCCAATATCTCTATCATGCGTGATGTGTAAATTATTGGAAAAAATTGTAAACCAGCGGTTGATGTGGTATCTAGAGTATCACAACTATATAGCAATGCAACAATGTGACTTCAGGCAACAAAGATCTGCGCAAGACAACATAATCGAACTAGAATCTGAAGTACATGAAGCTTTTGTCACCAACCAATTATGCGTCACAATATTTTTTGACATCCAACGTGCATTTGATGCTGCCTAGCACTACAAAATATTAAAACAATTAACAGAGTGGGGGATACAGGGCCATATGCTTTCATTTATCTCCAGTTTTTTGAAAAACAGATCCTCCCGAATCAAAGTTAATGTAGAACTCTCAAAAACCTTCTTCCATGAAAATGGTACTCCTCATGAATCAGTAATTAGTACTACACTTTTCCTCACAGCTATTAAAAACATCGTCGATACAACTACAGCGCCTGTCAAGTACAGATTATACGCAGACGACTTAGTACTTGTTGCCAAAAGAAGGACCTTAGAATCAATTTCGAGAATAATTCAAAATTAAATTCTATAGAAAACTGGTCAGAAGAAACTGGATTTATGTTCTCAACAGAAAAAACGAAATCTCCTATCTTTTCAAAACACAACAATAATTATCAACCTTGTCTCACACTATACAATAAAAATCTCAGTTTCGTATAAACTTACAAATTTCTAGGAGTAATATTTGATTCTAAATTAAATTGGAAACATCATATTCTAGAACTCGTGAGGACCTGCAAAAACAACTTAAATATAATAAAAATGTTGAGTAACACAATGCAAAAACAACTTAAATATAATAAAAATGTTGAGTAACACAAGTTGGGGATCTGACTCAAGTACTCTTCAGAGAATCTATAGAGCAATCATTAGATCTAAAATTGATTATGGAGCAATTGCCTATGGCTCGGCCACAAACACCACTCTCAAACAATTGAATACCATCCATAATACTGCCATTCGTTTAGCCATTGGAGCATTTTGTACCAGTCCTACTTCAAGTGTACTATGTGAAGCAGGTGAACTACCTTTGCACCATAGAAGACAACTACTCAGCATGTCTTATGCTACTAATGTTGCAGCAAACCTACAACATCCAACATATGCCAACACCAGCATTTTATGAAAGGGTCGCCAATTATTATAACGATACCAGTTATATTCTTAGCTAACAACAAACCCAGCACTCCACCCTGGACTATTGCTAGTCCGAAATGCCACTTTGATCTTTGCAGCTCCAATAAACAAAACACACACCCAGCCCTTATTAAGTCCAAATTCCAAAACATTCTTAATATTTACCACCCCTCCCCCCCCCCCGTACAAATCTATACGGATGCATCAAAAACATCGGAATGAGTAGGAATAGCAGTGAAAGTCCAAAACGATACTCGAATGTACCAATTACCCAAACTATCATCTGTATCCTCTGCAGAGTTATTTGCAATACTTCAAGTCCTTATACTCATTCAAGGGAGGCCAGAACAAGAGTACTTAATCATTTCCGACCCTCTAACCTCGCTGAAAACTCTCAAAAATGTATACAGCCATTGCCCCCTCTCAAAGATGATCAAGCAACAATTCCACTCAATTCGGCATGGCGGGAAAGAGGTTGTATTCATATGGGTACCCTCGCACATAGGAATTCTCGGAAACGAAGAAGCAGACAGGGCAAGCACAAGAAGCAATTACAAGTGATAGTGCAGTGCGTGAAAACAGAGTGCTTGCGTCAGTAGAGTATGGGGGCATTTGGCCTGGAAAAATTTTGTTGAGCGTGGGAACTTTTTGTGACGTCACATGACCACACCCTTTGACCTTGACCTATTTTTGGGGGTTTGGCCCGGGCCAATTGCCAACATTTTTGGGGGTGGCACGTGCCATTGCCAAAATGGGGGTTTGGCCCGGGCCAATTTTTGGGGTCGCGCGGGGGATGGGGGTTTGGCCCGGGCCAAAATTTTTGGGGGTCGCTCTTTGGCCCAAATTTTTGGGGGTGAGCGAAGAGGGTTTTAAGGGTAGCGTCTACGGGGGATGGGGGTTTGGCCCGGGCCAAATTTTTGGGGTTAGGGGGTGTATCAGTTTGCGGCTACGGGTGGCCCGGGCCAAATTTTTGGGGGTCGCTCTTTGCGTCTACGGGGGTTATGCAAAAAGTAAGTGTGTATGTTGTAGGGGGGGGGTGATTTAGAAGAAGCGAAGAGGGTTTTAAGGGTAGCGTCTACGGGGATTACGTAAGTAAGGGTGTATACAAGAAGAAGCGAAGAGGGTTTTAAGGGTAGCGTCTACGGTGATTACGAAGGGTGTGAACGGGGGTTATGCAAAATTTAACCTACATTATCCAGGTGTCGGTAACCTTGCCGTCATTGCCATAACGGCGCTAACAACTATTTGTTATTCACCAGAGTGCCAAAACGGCCGTGGGTAGCTGGGGTAGCGAAGCTACTTTTACCGTATACTGCGCATGTTTTCCATTACATATAGGTCTAAAAAGACACATTTCGACGATCTGCGCACATGCTAAAAGGCCTTTAACTATTATTTGTCGGATTGGAGTCTAATAAACGCCAATATGATTGTTCGAATATTATCGTATACAGGATGTACAAAGATGCCATTAGGGCACTAGCACATATCTCTAGTAAATACACGTATGTTCTGTGACACTTTATCGGATGAACAGGCGGATGGCCTATGGGTGGTTACCGATAGGAAGAAGTTTCCAGAGGGTTTACAAGAAGTAGAAGAAGTCTCTAGATGGTTAGCATTGGCCCGGGCCAATTGCCAAAATTTTTGGGATAATGACGGTAGCGGCTACGGGGGTTATGCAAAAAGTAAATAAGTGTGTATGTTGTTACGTGTATAAGGTATCTAGAGGGTGGTTTAGAAGAAGCGAAGGGGTTTTTAAGGGTAGCGTCTACGGGGATTACGCAAGTAAGGGTGTACGGGGGTTATGCAAAAAGTAAATAAGTGTGTATGTTGTTACGTGTATAAGGTAGAGCGTGGTTTAGAAGAAGCGAAGGGGTTTTTAAGGGTAGCGTCTACGGGGGAGGGTAGCGTCTACGGGGATTACGCAAAAAGTAAGGGTGTATACAAGAACAGGGGTTATGCAAAAAGTAAATAAGTGTGTATGTTTTTACGTGTATAAGGTATCTAGGGGGTGATTTAGAAGAAGCGAAGAGGGTTTTAAGGGTAGCGTCTATGGGGGAGGGGGGGGTCTACGGGGATTACGTAAATAAGGGTGTATACAAGAACGGGGGTTTTGCAAAAAGTAAATAGTAAATAAGGGTGTATACAAGAAGTAATTAGAAGAAAGAAAATATATGGAGGATTGTGTGTGTAAGAGATGAGGGGTAGTGCTCACGAGGGGGAGGGGCTATGCAGTTAGCTGATAAAAAAGATGCCATTAGGGCACTAGCACATATCTCTGCTATTGGTCAGATTTTTATGGAACAAAAGACATTGTGATTGTTAGATTATTATCGTATACAGGATGTGCAAAAAATATGCCATTAGGGCACTAGCACATATCTCTGTCATTATTGGTCAGATTTTTATGGAACAAAAGACATTATGATTGTTAGACTATTATCGTATACAGGATGTGCAAAAAAAGATGCCATTAGGGCACTAGCACATATCTCTGCTATAGGTCAGATTTTTATGGAACAAAAGACATTATGATTGTTAGACTATTATCGTATACAGGATGTGCAAAAAAATATGCCATTAGGGCACTAGCACATATCTCTGCTATTATTGGTCAGATTTTTATGGAACAAAAGACATTATGATTGTTAGATTATTATCGTATACAGGATGTGCAAAAAAGATACCATTAGTTCGAACGCGGTATGGCAAACGAGGAGCTAGAAATTTAATTGCAAGTCCCACATTTCATAGTCGTGTTATATTTAACGATGATGTTGAGAATCCTTTATTGGCTATAGAGCTTAAGAAAACTAAAATTGTATTTCACAAACCTCTTTATATAGGATTAGCAATTTTAGATATTTCAAGAATATGTGTTTATGAATTTCATTATGATTATATGCTGACCAAATTTTCACCTGAACAATGTAAATTACTTTATACCAATACTGATAGTTTAGTATACGAAATTCAATGTAATAACATATATGAAGAAGTAATAAAGGCGGATATTCACCGTTTTGATACTAGTGATTATCCTGTAAATAATGTGTTGGATATTCCTCTAGCTAATAAGAAAGTACCCGGAATTATGAAGGATGAAAATAACTCAAAAATTATGACACATTTTGTAGGTTTACGTTCTAAACAGTATGCCTTCAGAGTGTTAGGTGAGGAAAACGATGTAAAAAAAGCTGAAGGTATTAAGTCTGATGTGGTAAAGAAAAAAAATAACTTTTGATGATTATATTCTCTGTTTGCAGAAATTTATAGAAAATCCTCAAGAAGAGTGTTTCATGCATGCAACTCAACGTTGTATACTATCAAAGTTACATGATGTATACACCATTGAACAGACAAAAATTGCTTTAAACCCATCAGATGATAAAAGATATTTGATACCTGGTTCACATGACACTCTTCCGTGGGGACATTATAGTATTATGGAGTTATGATAAATTGATTGGAATTTATTTTCAGATGAAGAGTTTGGAAGATCTATGTATTAAGATAATTTGTAATCGTATTACTAGAATTTCAAGTTTTCTTGTACAAGCTCTAATTCCTCAGTTTTTGAAAATAAAAATTTCTCGAGAATTTCGTACCTATAAATGGTTGCAGATAAAAGAAGAAAGTGATAAATCTGATCATTGTGATGCTATATTGCTTGATTTTGAATATGAATCAAAAATTTCACCAGAGCTTCGAGATACCTTATTAAATTCTGAACACTATTGGTGTCAAAATGATTTTGAGGCAGTTGTTTTCATATTACGAGAATATTTTGAGTGTCTAGAGGCTGCAGCAGATTTACCCTACTGATTTCACTGTATCTTTTATCTGTATAACTATATTTAATATGTACTGTCAAATGTATAATTTTCATTTTGGCTTTAATGTAATATGTACTGTTTTTTTATTTGATGTAATATGTATATAAATACAATTAATAAAACAATATTCATATAACCTTGAAACATGATTTTTTATCCTAGCTCCGTCCCCCACAGGTTTTCAAGAATTTTTAACGCTATTACGTCGATTAGAAGTTTCATAAGTAGTACATGAGTAAGAAGTGCTGTTTCTTTAGACTGATGTTTAAATTGTAAATTTGGAATTTTGTTGCCAAATATGCCTTTTCAGCAACATATGACGGTGATGCTTGAGGAAAATACCGATTTAGGTTAGTCTTTTTCCCATTTTGTTCTAACGCGATACGAATGTTCACCATCATGATCGTTTTCATTTACACTACATCGAGGTCGCTCTAATAGTTGAATAGTTGCAGGATTTAGAGTGCCATCTACAGGAAAATTTAATTTCTCCTGGAAATCTTTTAAAATCGATGACATATTTGTGATATCATGTTCCGACTTTATAACATATCCAAATCTTTCGATAATTTACATCAATTTTCTCAGATGCCACTAAAGGTAAAATTATTATTAATAGTGAAAGAAACATCCTTTACTTTCGATGTTCAATACTGATTCCAAATCAACATAAAAGTTTTCATCATCAGCATTACTTGTTTTAGAGGTGAAATGAAACAAAGAATATTTTCATAATTTTATAATGTTAAATCATTGATTACATGGACTTTGTAATAGTACAGATATTCTCTAAGTGCTCTTCCTATTAAACTGCTGTTGTCATAAGAATAAATATCACAAACAGCATACATTGAATCTAAACAATTGGAAAAGCCACATATTGAATTCGATATAAATGTTTTTAATAAATTAATGATATTATAATAAAAATCTCAAAAGTTCACTTTATTTAAAATTGAAATGTGATGTTGAAGCAAATTCTCATGAACACTTCTTCTTCATCGAGGAAAACTGTTACATCATATTTCTGAATTGTCACAAATTTTTGATTATCATAAATAACTTTAGGTATTTGACAAAAATCTTGGTACAACATGATGGGATTAGAATCTACAACATCATCATCTGGAGAATTGAAGAATAACTCGATACTTTTATGCAGCACTTCTATGATCTCATCCCATTCTAAAGTATTGAATGACATTTTTGAAGGTTCTACGATAAACGATGATAAAATGATGGCAGGTGCAAAAGTTCTGGCAGGACTCAGGCAACATCCAACTTCAAATCGAAGACCAGCATTGAAAACTGTATGCAATAAATAATGTCTTTCTTTTCTTATTGCAATTTCATAATTAAGTACAATTTGATCTAAATCACGATCATAATTTGGTTCTTCATCATAACTACTATTATCACTACATGACATTGTAACACTATAATACCCAGAATCGTGACTACTCATTATGATGACTTCCAAACTAATGGCGATCAATTTATATGTTTATCTCTGTCCTCCACTCAATTAAAGTTGATTGGTTGCTGGTGATCTATACTACTACATCATCAGTGTTAATCCAACTGTTATGTTTTTCATCTAATCCTAACCATTTAACGTACATTTTGTTACGTTTCCTCTTCAACACCTTTTCAACGAGATAAATGTGGGGATTTTTGGTTTTTTGTAATTCTTCTTCATAGAAACAACCTCTAATAGGCGATCCAGTCATATCTTCTATCAAATACGTTACAGGATTCGTTATTTTGACTTTCGTAATTTTGAATAGTTCAGTTGTAAAATTGAGAGTGTAACCTTTTTCAAAAGCATGTTTCGCTTTACTTATTCGCACAATATCTCCCACATTTAATTTTCTGGGTCCGGCGATTTTCAAATAACTGAATTTCTTATTTAAAATCAATTTTTCGTTACTTCGATTCACCTCTGATGGGTTGTATCCAGTTTTACTATGTTTTGTGTCGTTGTATTCCTTTGTGATTTGAGGTAAAATATCGATCCATTGCTATTTCCCAATTAAGCTGAAATGTTTATAGAGTTTCGTTTTGAGCGTTCTAATGACTCTTTCTGCAATTGCAGCTTTCTTCGTACTAAATGTACTATAATGATTGATATTATGTTTTTTCATTAGAGATTTGAATTTACTATTGTAAAATTCCGTTCCCTGAGCTGATTGTAGATTTTTTGGCGTTCGACTCCTGATAATACTCGAAAATGCTCGTGTTATTTCTTCGGCTGTTTTCGTCTTGAGTGGACGAGTCCACATGAATTTCGAGAAACAATCGATAACCACCAAAATCATTTTAAATCCTTTATTATGCTTTGCATAAGGTCTCATTTCGGCTAAATCCATTTGCCATAAGTCATCAAGACCTTTGATTATTGTTCGTCGACGTGGATAATTTCGTCGAATCGGTTTATGCAATTCTTTAACAAGTTGAATCCTGTCTGCAGACATGATATCATAATGTCTTTTGTTCCATAAAAATCTGACCAATAATAGCAGAGATATGTGCTAGTGCCCTAATGGCATCGTTTTTGCATATCCTGTATATGATAATAATCTATCAATCATAATGTCTTTTGTTCCATAAAAATCTGACCAATAATAGCAGAGATATGTGCTAATGTCCTAATGGCATCTTTTTTGTACATCCTGTATACGATAATAATCTAACAATCATGATGTCTTTTGTTCCATAAAAATCTGACCAATAGCAGAAATATGTGCTAGTGCCCTAATGGCATCTTTTTTGCACATCCTGTATACGATGATAATCTAACAATCATAATATCTTTTGTTCCATAAAAATCTGACCAATAGCAGAGATATGTGCTTGTGCCTTAATGACATCTTTTTTGCACATCCTGTATACGATAATATTCTAACAATCATAATGTCTTTTGTTGCATAAAAATTTGACCAATAATGGCAAACATATGTGCTAGTGCCCTAATGGCATATTTTTTGCACGTCCTGTATACGATAATAATCTAACAATAATAATGTCTTTTGTTCCATAAAAATCTGACCAATAATAGCAGAGATATGTGCTAGTGCTCTAATGGCATATTTTTTGCACATCCTGTATACGATAATAATCTAACAATAATAATGTCTTTTGTTCCATAAAAATCTGACCAATAGCAGAAATATGTGCTAGTGCCCTAATGGCATCTTTTTGCACATCCTGTATACGATAATAATCTAACAATCATAATGTCTTTTGTTCCATAAAAATCTGACCAATAGCAGAGATATATGCTAGTGCCCTAATGGCATCTTTTTTTGCACATCCTGTATACGATAATAATCTAACAATCATAATGTCTTTTGTTCCATAAAAATCTGACCAATAGCAGAGATATGTGCTAGTGCCCTAATGGCATCTTTTTTGCACATCCTGTATACGATAATAATCTAACAATAATAATGTCTTTTGTTCCATAAAAATCTGACCAATAGCAGAGATATGTGCTAGTGCCCTAATGGCATCTTTTTTGCACATCCTGTATACGATAATAATCTAACAATAATAATGTCTTTTGTTCCATAAAAATCTGACCAATAGCAGATATATGTGCTAGTGCCCTAAAGGCATCTTTTTGCACATCCTGTATACGATAATAATCTAACAATCATAATGTCTTTTGTTCCATGAAAATCTGACCAATAGCAGAGATATGTGCTAGTGCCCTAATGGCATCTTTTTTGTACATCCTGTATACGATAATAATCTAACAATCATAATGTCTTTTGTTCCATAAAAATCTGACCAATAGCAGAGATATGTGCTAGTGCCCTAATGGCATCTTTTTGCACATCCTGTATACGATAATAATCTAACAATCATAATGTCTTTTGTTCCATAAAAATCTGACCAATAGCAGAGATATATGCTAGTGCCCTAATGGCATCTTTTTTGCACATCCTGTATACGATAATAATCTAACAATCATAATGTCTTTTGTTCCATAAAAATCTGACCAATAGCAGATATATGTGCTAGTGCCCTAAAGGCATCTTTTTGCACATCCTGTATACGATAATAATCTAACAATCATAATGTCTTTTGTTCCATAAAAATCTGACCAATAGCAGAGATATGTGCTAGTGCCCTAATGGCATCTTTTTTGTACATCCTGTATACGATAATAATCTAACAATCATAATGTCTTTTGTTCCATAAAAATCTGACCAATAGCAGAGATATGTGCTAGTGCCCTAATGGCATCTTTTTGCACATCCTGTATACGATAATAATCTAACAATCATAATGTCTTTTGTTCCATAAAAATCTGACCAATAGCAGAGATATATGCTAGTGCCCTAATGGCATCTTTTTTGCACATCCTGTATACGATAATAATCTAACAATCATAATGTCTTTTGTTCCATAAAAATCTGACCAATAGCAGATATATGTGCTAGTGCCCTAAAGGCATCTTTTTGCACATCCTGTATACGATAATAATCTAACAATCATAATGTCTTTTGTTCCATAAAAATCTGACCAATAGCAGATATATGTGCTAGTGCCCTAAAGGCATCTTTTTGCACATCCTGTATACGATAATAATCTAACAATCATAATGTCTTTTGTTCCATGAAAATCTGACCAATAGCAGAGATATGTGCTAGTGCCCTAATGGCATCTTTTTTGTACATCCTGTATACGATAATAATCTAACAATCATAATGTCTTTTGTTCCATAAAAATCTGACCAATAGCAGAGATATATGCTAGTGCCCTAATGGCATCTTTTTTGCACATCCTGTATACGATAATAATCTAACAATCATAATGTCTTTTGTTCCATAAAAATCTGACCAATAGCAGAGATATATGCTAGTGCCCTAATGGCATCTTTTTTGCACATCCTGTATACGATAATAATCTAACAATCATAATGTCTTTTGTTCCATAAAAATCTGACCAATAGCAGAGATATATGCTAGTGCCCTAATGGCATCTTTTTTGCACATCCTGTATACGATAATAATCTAACAATCATAATGTCTTTTGTTCCATAAAAATCTGACCAATAGCAGATATATGTGCTAGTGCCCTAAAGGCATCTTTTTGCACATCCTGTATACGATAATAATCTAACAATCATAATGTCTTTTGTTCCATGAAAATCTGACCAATAGCAGAGATATGTGCTAGTGCCCTAATGGCATCTTTTTTGTACATCCTGTATACGATAATAATCTAACAATCATAATGTCTTTTGTTCCATAAAAATCTGACCAATAGCAGAGATATGTGCTAGTGCCCTAATGGCATCTTTTTGCACATCCTGTATACGATAATAATCTAACAATCATAATGTCTTTTGTTCCATAAAAATCTGACCAATAGCAGAGATATATGCTAGTGCCCTAATGGCATCTTTTTTGCACATCCTGTATACGATAATAATCTAACAATCATAATGTCTTTTGTTCCATAAAAATCTGACCAATAGCAGATATATGTGCTAGTGCCCTAAAGGCATCTTTTTGCACATCCTGTATACGATAATAATCTAACAATCATAATGTCTTTTGTTCCATAAAAATCTGACCAATAGCAGAGATATGTGCTAGTGCCCTAATGGCATCTTTTTTGTACATCCTGTATACGATAATAATCTAACAATCATAATGTCTTTTGTTCCATAAAAATCTGACCAATAGCAGAGATATGTGCTAGTGCCCTAATGGCATCTTTTTTTGCACATCCTGTATACGATAATAATCTAACAATCATAATGTCTTTTGTTCCATAAAAATCTGACCAATAGCAGAGATATGTGCTAGTGCCCTAATGGCATCTTTTTTGTACATCCTGTATACGATAATAATCTAACAATCATAATGTCTTTTGTTCCATAAAAATCTGACCAATAGCAGAGATATATGCTAGTGCCCTAATGGCATCTTTTTTTGCACATCCTGTATACGATAATAATCTAACAATCATAATGTCTTTTGTTCCATAAAAATCTGACCAATAGCAGAGATATGTGCTAGTGCCCTAATGGCATCTTTTTTGTACATCCTGTATACGATAATAATCTAACAATCATAATGTCTTTTGTTCCATAAAAATCTGACCAATAGCAGAGATATGTGCTAGTGCCCTAATGGCATCTTTTTTTGCACATCCTGTATACGATAATAATCTAACAATCATAATGTCTTTTGTTCCATAAAAATCTGACCAATAGCAGAGATATATGCTAGTGCCCTAATGGCATCTTTTTTTGCACATCCTGTATACGATAATAATCTAACAATCATAATGTCTTTTGTTCCATAAAAATCTGACCAATAGCAGAGATATGTGCTAGTGCCCTAATGGCATCTTTTTTGTACATCCTGTATACGATAATAATCTAACAATCATAATGTCTTTTGTTCCATAAAAATCTGACCAATAGCAGAGATATATGCTAGTGCCCTAATGGCATCTTTTTTTGCACATCCTGTATACGATAATAATCTAACAATCATAATGTCTTTTGTTCCATAAAAATCTGACCAATAGCAGAGATATGTGCTAGTGCCCTAATGGCATCTTTTTTGCACATCCTGTATACGATAATAATCTAACAATAATAATGTGTTTTGTTCCATAAAAATCTGACCAATAGCAGATATATGTGCTAGTGCCCTAAAGGCATCTTTTTGCACATCCTGTATACGATAATAATCTAACAATCATAATGTCTTTTGTTCCATGAAAATCTGACCAATAGCAGAGATATGTGCTAGTGCCCTAATGGCATCTTTTTTATCAGCTAACTGCATAGCCCCTCCCCTCGTGAGCACTACCCCTCATCTCTTACACACACAATCCTCCATATATTTTCTTTCTTCTAATTACTTCTTGTATACACCCTTATTTACTATTTACTTTTTGCATAACCCCCGTTCTTGTATACACCCTTTTTTACCTAATTCCCGTAGACGCCCCCCTCCCACATAGACGCTACCCTTAAAACCCTCTTCGCTTCTTCTAAATCACCCCCTAGATACCTTATACACGTAAAAACATACACACTTATTTACTTTTTGCATAACCCCTGTTCTTGTATACACCCTTACTTTTTGCGTAATCCCCGTAGACGCTACCCTCCCCCGTAGACGCCACCCTCCCCCGTGGACGCTACCCTTAAAAACCCCTTCGCTTCTTCTAAACCACCCTCTACCTTATACACGTAACAACATACACACTTATTTACTTTTTGCATAACCCCCGTACACCCTTACTTGCGTAATCCCCGTAGACGCTACCCTTAAAAACCCCTTCGCTTCTTCTAAACCACCCTCTAGATACCTTATACACGTAACAACATACACACTTATTTACTTTTTGCATAACCCCCGTAGCCGCTACCGTCATTATCCCAAAAATTTTGGCAATTGGCCCGGGCCAATGCTAACCATCTAGAGACTTCTTCTACTTCTTGTAAACCCTCTGGAAACTTCTTCCTATCGGTAACCACCCATAGGCCATCCGCCTGTTCATCCGATAAAGTGTCACAGAACATACGTGTATTTACTAGAGATATGTGCTAGTGCCCTAATGGCATCTTTGTACATCCTGTATACGATAATATTCGAACAATCATATTGGCGTTTATTAGACTCCAATCCGACAAATAATAGTTAAAGGCCTTTTAGCATGTGCGCCGATCGTCGAAATGTGTCTTTTTAGACCTATATGTAACGGAAAACATGCGCAGTATACGGGAAAAGTAGCTTCGCTACCCCAGCTACCCACGGCCGTTTTGGCACTCTGGTGAATAACAAATAGTTGTTAGCGCCGTTATGGCAATGACGGCAAGGTTACCGACACCTGGATAATGTAGGTTAAATTTTGCATAACCCCCGTTCACACCCTTCGTAATCACCGTAGACGCTACCCTTAAAACCCTCTTCGCTTCTTCTTGTACACACCCTTACTTGCGTAATCCCCGTAGACGCTACCCTCCCCCGTAGACGCTACCCTTAAAACCCTCTTCGCTTCTTCTAAATCACCCCCCCCCCCTACAACATACACACTTACTTTTTGCATAACCCCCGTAGACGCAAAGAGCGACCCCCAAAAATTTGGCCCGGGCCACCCGTAGCCGCAAACTGATACACCCCCCTAACCCCAAAAAATTGACCCGGGTCAAACCCCCATCCCCCGTAGACGCTACCCTTAAAACCCTCTTCGCTCACCCCCAAAAATTTGGGCCAAAGAGCGACCCCCAAAAATTTTGGCCCGGGCCAAACCCCCATCCCCCGCGCGACCCCAAAAATTGGCCCGGGCCAAACCCCCATTTTGGCAATGGCACGTGCCACCCCCAAAAATTTTGGCAATTGGCCCGGGCCAAACCCCCAAAAATAGGTCAAGGTCAAAGGGTGTGGTCATGTGACGTCACAAAAAGTTCCCACGCTCAACAAAATTTTCCCAGGCCAAATGCCCCCATACTCTACGTGCGTCACACTACAAATGTCACATAAAATCATTAATTTATAACAAGTGGCAGGCCGAGTGGGATCAATCTAAAGATAAACTGAGGCCAATTAAACCAACCATCAAACCTAAAATTAACAACGTAATGAATAGAAAATGTCAAACTGTGTTAACACGCCTCAGAATTGGTCACACTCGGTTTACTCACCAACATTTAATCCCAAAATCTGATCCGCCAGTGTGTGATTTGTGATGTATGTAGAGTTAATGTAACTGTTGAACACTGTCTTGTAGAATGCCCAAAGTACAAACAAAATCGTCAAGTGCACGGACTACCTACCGATTCAAAAAGTATGTTAAATAACACCTTGTTAAATGTAAATTGACTTCTTAAAGGAGATCAATCTTGACAATCTAATTTAAATTGCAAACATTTCTATCTATAAATAACAGTACCGTTAAAGCGCTAAAGCCCTAGTAGTTAATGCAATTAAAAAAACAAAAAAATACTAAGATTATTTAAAAAGGGCTGAACGCAAGTATATCAATTATTTGAAACTTTCAAATGAATAAGGAATAAAGTGTGAATATATAGCCATAGCTTACCTTTACTTTAAAAAGATTATAAGTAGATATAGATAGTGTTTTTGATTATATTTCTAGCTGAACTTTGTCAACTGGCGTAGTTATTCAACTAGGTAAATAATTTTAATTTGACAAAATTAATGTCGAAACTAATAATTTATTATATGCAAATTTACAAAATGGTACAAAGTTGTGAATGGTGAACTTCGGTGATTTCAGATCAGAAGACACTTTACGTTTCGATTTGATGAATATTAAAACTAACTTTGTTATTGAGCTTTGAGCTCGATTCGATGAGTGTGTAAAACTCGCGTCGATGAATGTAAAACTTTGTTATCGAGAGTATTGAACTCGCTTCGATAAGTGTAATAAACTAACTTTGTTGTTGAGCGTTGAGCTCGATTCGATGAGTGTAAAACTCGCGTCGATGAGTGTAAAAAACTAACTTTGTTGTTGAGCGTAGAGCTCGATTCGATGATTGTAAAACTCGCGTCGATAAGTGTAGAACTGATGAGTGAGAAACTGACTTCTTCACGTTGTGAGACGTGTTAAAAAGAAATCTGCGAGGGGCGTGTTTACACGTGAATTGGGTCGACCAAACGAAAATAAATATTTCCTATTGGCCAATATCATTTGACGTGTCGGGTTCCTAGACAAGAATCAACTATGGGTCCTCCAAAAGATATTTAAATTTCTATTGAATACTCCAATAGCAATTGTAACCTTTTTACTCAGAAAGGTTATTCAAAAATGTCTTTCATATCTTCCGACCGTCGACCATAAAATTCATGCAGAAGTGACACTAAATTTAGGGTTTTCACAATACAATATATAATAGGGTGAAACGTGACCTTTTCCTAACTTCTTAACTATAGGACAACGCGACAAGATGTCGACTTTAAAAATTGTGCTATGTTAACGCCCAAACAAACTATTTACAATTATTGTTGCAAAACGTGATATTTTTTTAAAGGTATTTAACAAAAGTTGAAAATAAAATGAAACTATCCTTCGAATTTACAACAATATAAAAGATCTTATCAATTCTGAAACATATTTTTACAGCGCTATTAACTAAAATGAATTTACGCCTTAAATATACAAGGTGATTCATAACTATTGGGACATAGGCTAAGGGTAGATTGTTTGGACCAAAATATGGCGATAGGACCAAATATACCTCAATAAAATATTGCTGTGGAAAAAGATAAAGGGCGTTAAAGTTGAAATTTTTTCTATGTATATTTATCGATTGTTATCAAAATCGGCACAGTGGCATAATTTTATACAGGCAATATTATTTTATGTATTATTTGATATTTTGTTACAGGGGGAGCCTCGTGAAGGATTTCTGATGATGAAATTGAGTGGCAACTTTTTTTGACGAAACTTTTTAGTGATTTTTATTAAAAAATATGACATAAACATCATTTCTACGTAATATTGGTACTCTTGTTTAAACACGATATTCTCATTTGTTTTCGAGAAAAACGCAATTGAACAGTTCTGAGTATCGGAAGGGGATTTCAAGCAACGGACAATGAAAAAACTGGTATCTTAAGGCTTTTATTTCGACGATAAAGCATAATTAAAAACAATGTAACATAAAAAGAGCAAACTCAAATTAAATGTTCTACGTGGTCTCATCCGACTTCTATGCCTTTTCTAATTCTTTTAATAAAGGACTTTCGGACTTCAAAGAATATATTATTCTGTCCCCTTATAAAGTTAGCCGCATTTTGTATTTTCCTCCAGAGTTCGTCTCTCGAGTTAATTTCATTGGCATAAACTAGGGACTTCATATGTCCCCAAACATAAAAATCAAGCGGGTTATACTCAGGACTTCTTGGTGCTCATTCAAAATCACTTCCTCTGCCAATCCATCGTTGAGGAAATACGTTATTTAGATTATTTCTAACAACTAAAGGGAAATGAGGTGGAGCTCCATCCTGCATAAACCACATTTTATTTGTTACAGCTAGTGACAGATTATCCAAAATATAGCTAAAAGTATTTTGCAACAAAAAATAAATAAGAATCTCCATTAACATTTAAACTAAAGCTGGAAATGTCTTTCTTTCAGAGCATGCGAATTTTTTTCTTCCCAATAATGGCTGTTTCTCCAATTAAATACCCCTCGTCTGGTAAAAGTCGCTTCATCGGTGAACATAATATTCTTAAAAAAATTTCGGTCACCATTATGCTTGTTGAGAATACGTTGGCAAAACTGTAACCGTCGTGGAAGATCTCTTGGACGCAAATTTTGAACACGAGTGAAGTGATACGGGTGGAACTTTTCTTTTTCTAGAATTCTAATAATAGACGACTGACTTACTCCTGTTGCTGATGACAAATGATATGAACTTCTGTAGGATTGATTTTTATTGTGAAATGACCCGGTTTCACCCAAACGATGAAATAGATTTGAAAAAGTTTTGTGATTTGGTTGCCTTCTGCCTGGATATAACAATTCATACCTTCTGGCTGCAAAGCGCCCGCAAAAATGTTCTTGTGCGTATACACAAATCAAATCCCGCATTTCTTGATTCGTAAAATGATTGTGACGAGGCATTTCCATCGAAAAAGTATATGATAGCTTTAAAAAATGCAATAATTGATTATAAACTCGCAGAAAAAAATATTCACTGACAAGAAATGTCATTTACCAGCAACAATTATCTGACAGTCCAAAGCACACTTTTCATAAATGAAATAATATTTGAAATCCCCTTCCGATACTCTGAACTGTTCAATGGCGTTTTTATCGAAAACGAATGAGAATATAGTGTTTGAACAATAGTACCAATATTACGTAGAAATGATGTTTATGTCATATTTTTTAATAAAAATCACTAAAAAGTTTCGTCAAAAAAAGTTACCAGTCAATTTCATCATCAGGAATCCTTCACGAGGCTCATCCTGTAACAAGATGTCAAATATTACATAAAATCATATTGCCTGTATAAAATTATGGCTCTGTGCCGATTTTGATAACAATCGATAAATATACAGTGAAATTATTAGCAAAACACGAAAAAAAAATTCAACTTTAACGCCCTTTATCTATTTCCACAGCAATATTTTATTTAGGTATACTTGGTCCTATCGCCATATTTTGGTCCAAACAATCTACCCTTAGCGTATGTCCCAATAGTTATTAATCACCCTGTATACAATGAAGAAAGGAAGCATACAAGTATCTTTCATATTTTAAAAGTATCGTAAACAATAAAATTCAAGATTTTACAATCTTGAACATACTCCTCCCGTTGAGAGAATACGATCAATTATAAAGTCCATGAATGTACATATTTTAAAAGTATCGTAAACAATAAAATTCAAGATTTTACAATCTTGAACATACTCCTCCCGTTGAGAGAATACGATCAATTATAAAGTCCATGAATGTTCATCTTCAACATTAGTCGGTAGAATCAGAAGTAACGCTAGCTTCTTCACATTTCGGACAACTGTAGATTTCGCGGTTTTCACTAAAACAGTACGTACCACACCGTCACTACCGGGATAGCACTTCATGATTCTTCCCAGGGCCCATTGTGAGGGTGGAATGTTGTCTTCTCGTAGTAAAACCACAGCCCCTTCGTGGATTTCAGGACCGGCCTTTTCCAATTTGGTGCGAATCGTCAACTCGTTCAGGTACTCCTTACTCCATCGCGTCCAGAAATGCTGCTTTACCTTCTGTATGTGCTGCCAGTGTGACAGACGGTTACTAGGAGTCGTGGAATAATCACGACTTCGCAAGTTGGTCAGTGAGTCCCCTATTAAAAAATGGCCAGGAGTAAGGGCGATAGGACCGGTAGGGTCAGAGGAAATACTAGTTAATGGTCTGGAATTTAATATAGCTTCGATTTCGATAATGAATGTGTTAAATTGTTCATGCGTGAATAGCATATCACGTCCGGCAACTCGGTATAAATGTTTTTTAAAGCTTTTCACTGCCGCTTCCCATAAGCCCCCAACATGTGATGCTTGAGGGGACTAAAATGCCACTGAATACCCTTGTCGCTCAAGTATCCTTGAATTCGATCTTGTGCTTCGCGTGTATGGACGTCTTCAATTAATTTATGAAAATATACTATAACTAAATTGGTCACGTGGTTATTTTTAGGTAATATAATTGGATGCTTAGCGTCGAATGGTAAGTTAGACAAAATCAAACGACCGCCTACTCTCATTATCCCTTCTTTGTCCAGAAAAGGATTTAACTTGAGCAAGCTAGAATCAATGGATTTATGATAGTCGGCTGAGAGTAAAATCTTTATGTCATTAAGAAAGGATTGCCTCTGCACGCATCGGATTATTCTCGTTTCTACCTGGATCACTTCCTCATCTGTTAAGGGTTTGGTGGATGGTGTTCGTCTTACGAAAACAGTAGGCCAACGAACGGGTCATTCTTTCTAGCGTAGAAAATCTGTTTAATGTCACAAAGGGTCGGGCAGCTGTAATCAAGCATACTCATTTGCGTTGCTCAGGTAGTTCAGGTATTTCTCCCTCTTTCGGTAAATCGAGATTCGGCCACGCCGACATAGATTGGCCTAACCATGAGGGACCATCTCGCCACAATGTCGCAGAGGAAAAATCTGCAGGTAATACTCCTCTGGATACGAGATCGGCCGGGTTATCGTGTGTGGATGGATACATGTCGCCATTGCTTCACTTGTGTCATTCTTTGTATGTCAGCTACACGATGTGATACAAAGGTTTTCAACTGTTGAGGACAAGTTTGAACCAGCGTAATGCAATTGTAGAATCGGACCAGTAGAAAATTTAACTTCTTCTCGGAGGGCCGCATTTACAGTTTCCATTAAGGTAGACAAGAGGTGTGCCCCGCACAGCTCTAATCTCGGTATTGTTATCGTCTTAATAGGCGCAACACGGGACTTAGCACATAGTAACTGCACTTCAATGTTTCCTAAGAGATCGATAGTACGTAAATAAACGCATGCACCGTACGCTCTTTCACTAGCGTCGGAAAATCCATGCAATTGAACTTTTTTAACATCGGCGGTAATCACGGTACGTGGAAATGACAACAAATTAACTGACGGTAATTGTTGGCAATATATTTGCCATTCACTGTGTAATTCGATAGGCAACTATTCGTCCCAATCAAGCTTATAATTCCACAAGCTTTGTAAAATGATTTTCGCGAGTATAACAACTGGTGCTAATAACCCTAAACGGTCGAATATTTTTGCAACTTCGGATAATATAATCCTTTTAGTAATCCTAATTGTCTGAATAGGATTAACGGTATACATAATCGTGTCGTTGTGCGAATCCCAGTGAATGCCTAATGTTTTCAAGGTAGTGTCACCCAGTTGCAATCTCGGGTTTACATCTTCGACCGGTATATTTTCTAACACCGAAGGATCGTTGGACGCCCATTGTCTCATTGTTAGACCGGCGTCGGAAAGGATTCCATCCATTTCTTTTATTATGATTTTTGCTTGCTCTTGACTTTTAGCGCCACTGAGGAAATCATCCACATTAAATTCGGTTAATAACAATGGGGCGGCTACGGGATACATTTCACTCTCATCTTCACTTAATTGATGCAGACATCGGATGGCTAAGTACGACGCGCAAGTGAGACCGAACGTGACGGTATTTAATTCGAAAATTTGCAGCCTTTTCTGTTGATTTCTCCAAATGATACGTTGAAATTTACGATCTTCGCTTCTCTTGAACAGATAGTACTTGTCGCCCTATACATCGTATGATTTGATATCACATCTTGTGTAAGGGGTGTACTTGCGTCACCTCTTTTTACCTCGTCAAGTGGTTTTTGGACTGATTGGCATTACCCTGTATTAACTATGTAAAAATCTCACAAAATTCAAGCTGTCGGTCGTGATCATCTTCGTTTAATTTTTGTACCAATCGTATTTTATATGGATGAAATTTATGGGACTTCAAAATTCCATGAATACTACTTCGCGGTACACCAGAAACCTGAGCTACTTTCATTATCGTTTGAGTATTATCCATCTGCAACTGACCCAAAGCTGCCACCTCGACTGCTTCATTCCTCACCGGTCACTGAAGTTCGTGTCGTTTGCTTTACACAGAACCCGTTTCCATCAATGTACTCATTAACTTACCGATGAACAATTATACACGTTGTGTGTGTGTAGGAGATGAATATTTCTTCTTTTGATTTAACACGTTCAGAATTGGTGGAGAATAATTAAAACATTTATCACTTTCCACTTGTTTATTGAATTTTCTGTTTGTTTATTCACTGCATTGCAATTAGGGACGTTACTGTTAAGTTTAGAGGTTTTTATTAATTATTTAAAAGATGGAATCGGCATTTGGCCTACTTAGGGCGTTGCCGGTAAATGTTGAAGAGTTACTATATGCTCGCACTGAGGTGTTATGAGAAAGAGGTATAGTGTTAGAGAGAGAGAGAGAGAGAGAGAGAGAGAGAGAGAGAGAGAGAGAAGTTCGATGATTATTTTGAGTTAGGGTTTGTAAGTGTTGTAATTTGGGATAGTTTGTGTAGAGATTTGGCCCTGATATAGGATATGTTTCCTCTGCAGGGCTGGTTGGGGGTGTTTTGTTGGTGGTTTGTGTGCGAGAGTTGACTTGAGCTTGAGTTAGAAGTGTGACTGAAAATTCAGTTTTGGAAAAGTGTATAGGAGACTTGAGAAGAAAGGTGTCTAGAATAGAAAGTTCATGTTTTAATTGTGGGAGTTTTGAGTTTTCTGCTAGAAATCAACCGGGGAGACAGGCAGGAACAATCAGTAGCGAAATTGGGTATTTTTGAGAGAAACGTGGTTTTAACTTTCCGTCGGGCGCAGTTTTTTTTACACCTGTTCGGGCGCAGTGTATCTGACGGAACCAGTTCATTATTCAGAGAATCTAATTCTACTAATTGAAAAGCAGCTAATAATGATTATAAATTATAGCCATTGATATTAAAAATTATTGTATATTATAGCACAAAACCAAAAATATTAATATTATTCATTTGAAACATGTTAAAAAATTGAAGTTATTCAAGTTGTTATTTAGATCAGTAATCAAACAAGATGCACATATGAAATTTGCGTGTTGTAGGCAAAGTGATGTTTTACAGTTTTTGCACTGATATCTGGATAATCGTCTGAGACCACTTTCTGAGGTGCAAGGCAGACGTCTTCGTTTCTTCTGCAAAGCTTCATCATCATCTTTCTGGAGTTCTGCTGATACGTTGGGCCTGAATCTCTTCAGCTTTTCCTACAGAGAAAAGGAAATTTCGCTGTTTCTTTGACTTCTTCTAGTCAAATGTTCTAACACAAGCTCATGGGATAGCTTTTTTAGAAAAAGTCGCCTTCTTATCTCTGTCAAACCGTTCCCAAAGTAAACTATTTGTGAGTTGATTCCACTTATATTTAGCATGGAAAAAAACACCACCATTGGCCAGCGCTTCACATTTCTAGATACATTATAAGATGCGATCAGCGGTGTCAACTCCACCCTTTGTCCCATTATAGAATGTTATTATGGATGGCTTCATTTGGATACCGGTGTCAGGATCTATGGATTTGTCATTCTGTAAAGTAGAAACAAGAATAACGGTTTTTCCTTTCTTTGGAATATATGAGACTAAAGTTGTGGAATCATTGAATCCAAATTTACTCGAATATTGTTGTCTCCCAGCTGTTGAAACAAAATCAAGTGGTAACGCTCTCTTGTTTTCCTCCACAGTACCAACAAATGAAATTTGTTTTTTTCGTAAGTATTCCAGTCAAAATCAGTAAACCAGTTGTCAGCAGTTAGATTCCGGCCTGTGCCTTTTATGTGATCTATCATCCGCTTGACACACATCTGCTGGCTTATTACTGACATTATATGGGCCTTCAGGCTGCTTTCCAGCATATATTTACAAATTATATAAATATCATACTAGTGCAAAAATCTTCAAACCATACTTCGCGGGTTTTGAGGGTAGATATTGGCGGAAAGAACGTCGGCCACGAAACGCCTCTAATTTCTCATCCAAGGTTACATTTTCTCCCAGAGAATAATTTGCTTGGCAATTTCCAACAAATTTGGTAAAAATGTTCCTCACTGCTACCAGCTGGTTAGTTTTTATCATTTCCTCCCTTGTCAGGCGGTCGTCAAATCTTACGGACCGAATTATAAATTTAAACCTTTTAATGCTCATGACCAGTCCAAATTTCTCGACACCATCTCCATTGGTTCCCCAAAGTTCTTTCAGACGTAGTCTATTGCTTTTATTTACTCCTGCTAGAAATAAGAGCCCTATAAATGCTTTCAGTTCAATCAAATCTATGAGTCGTGCGTCCCTTTCTCGTTCATAATTATCTTACACAAATGCTATGTACTGGTTTGTATATGTAACTATGGTTTCCAAAATCTCATTTGTAAAAAAACAATTCCAACATTCAAGAGGCGTTGCCGCTTTTTTGCATCTCTTATGACGTCTGGTAGATACCTTATCAGATTCTGAGCTCTAGCACGAACTCTATTTGATTTAGGGTTAATATACCATTTTGTAACTTTTTGATTCTCCAAGTTATAGAATTGTGTTTTCTAGCCATGGTATAGCCTGAAAATCAAAAAAAGACATTGTTCGGCCCCAGTGTATCCAATACATTAACGCTTAAAATATTGCCAAATATGCGAAAGTCGAGATACCTAAACATATTGTTTTGTAAATATACATAAGAATAAATAAAATAAAATACTTACAACTCAAAAAAAAATACGATATTTATAATTAGTTAATTTTAACGTAATAGGGCGCAGTGTATCCAAGGGATCAAATTATCTGCCATGTACCTATGAAATGACTGAACACAAACTGCTGCTGATGTATCGAGAAGTGATCCAAAAATAGGAGGCCACTGATGCGGTGGTGGGTATAGCACTAAAAGTGGCCACACATGATGCAAAATAAAGACTGTTGTATCTGGTAGAACTGCGCCCGACGGAAGGTTAATAGTGTACGGAATGGGGAATTAAAAAGTTACTAGTAAAGGACGGATATGTATAAGACGAACCACGTTGCGTTGCGGATAGTTAAGAGTAGATGAGGTGGGTATTTGAAATGATTGAAAAAAATTTGGAATTGGGTGTCTCCGATGTCTTGAGAGTTAATGAGAAAAGGTAGGAATGATTTTGAGGATTTTTATTTTTATTTCGAAATTGTTTAAAAGTGACATAGAAAGGTATGTGGATGATGTCTGGTGGTGGCGACTGGCTTTTTTCAAGTTCGAGGAATTTAGTTAGTTAGGTGTTTATTGTCTAGGTGAGGTGGTAAAAATGTTGAAATATAAAACTTTGTGAATATCTGGTTAAAATGTTGAATTGAGTAGATGGCTGGTATCATCATCAAGTAAATCCAAAAATCTCGTTATACGTCGGTCCATTTGGCTAGTGAATAAATTCACTATACCACAGGAAAAAATGTGAAAAGCCTGCAGCACCGAAGGGGAGGTTGGGGCTCGCGGATGAAGTTGAATCGCTTTCGCTCCTGATGGGAGTGAAAGCAAAGTGAGCACGCCTGCCTATATTTGTTATAGAGCAGCTGTGTCGATAAATGGAAGGAATTAGATGGCGAAGTGTTTCGGCTATGACGTCCCTTGAGTTAGGGATGGCGATCATTAGGGTGACAGTGAGAATTTCAATTAAGATTTTGGTATCAGTTGAGAGGTCGTAAGGAGCTGGTGGCTTTTCAAGAGTGACTGGAGCGGTCTCTTGAGGGGTTTTGGGTGTCGATAGCCTGTGGAGACAGCGAGGATGGAAGGCGGGGTAAGGACCACCGCAATTTGTAGGGGTTCCGCAATTTTCGGATCGGTGGCCTGCTTGGCCGCAAGAGGGGCATATCGGTTTAGACCGACAAGAATCAGCGGAATGTCCGGTTTAGGTGCATCGACTGCAATATTTGGGGACTGGGGGAAGCGGATTGGCGTTGGATGGCTCACACTCATGTGGGAGACCATGAAATGAGAGGCCGGAGGTAAGGACCTGGTGGTAATGAGCTTCGGAGGTGGTGATGATGCGAAACATCGATGTGGGCTTGCTTGTGCACTTGGCGATAGTTCGCCAAGTTTTGAGGAAAGGTATTTGTTAATCCTGAAGAATTTCTTCGAATTCTTCGAGGCTGATCGTGGAGTCTACATTCCTGCAGACGAAAGAGAAGGTGGGTAAAAGATTTTTGTTTGCTGGGCGAGGTGGACGTTCGGTGGAGGAGTTGAGGACGTTGATAGTGATGTTAGAATCACCAGTTGAATGATGGATTCGTCTCAGAATTGTTGAGACTAACATGGGGGAGGAGGTGTTTTAAGAAGCGCTGTTCTGTTGAAGTTGACTTTGAGGTAAAGGATTTGTCCGTTGAGGAGCTCAAGGGTATTTAACAGGGTGAAGAGGGATTTTTGTGTGGAGTATTGGGATGGAAGGTTTCTGAGATTAAAGGTTTGTATGGTGTTGTTTGTGGGGGTTGTTGTAGGGTTATTGATAGGGTTTGGTGATGTGGGTCTGGTTTTGGTGTAACCGACGAGGGTGAATCCATCCTCGTCGGGAACGGGAGGTTGTCGGATGGCTGAGGGTGTGGGGGATTGGGATCTTACGGAGGAAGCGTAAGACCTGGTGGTGGATGTGTAGGAAGTGTACTTGTGCGCGGGTGTTTGTTTGGTGGGCGTTTGTTTAGAAATGGTAGTAGGTGACGTTGAGTGAGAGTGGGTTTGTTTGGAAGTGTGTGAAGACGGTATGTTGTGTTTAGTAGGTGTAAGAAGGGGGAATTCTTTCTCGGAAAGTATTGGAGTTTGAGATGGTGTTGAGTGAGAATTGGTTTTTTTAGGTGTATGTGTTTTGTTTTTGGTTGAAATGACAGAGGGATGATCTTTATTTAAAAAGTTTTCGACCTGAAGGGGAGTTAGAGCTATCTAGGTGGGCTTTATAGGCTACGGGATTGAAATTGGGGTGGGAGGGATTGACTGAGTTGAGCCATGCTTGTATATGTGGAGGGAATTCAATGGGGCCAGGAATTGGAGTTGGGGTGTAATTGACAGTTTTGCTACTGCGTGTACGTCTGGAGGACATTATTGGTTATTAATATGGTGTAGGATTGTGGGTGAAAGCTAACACCGACAGCGAACTCACCGCCGGAGGGAGCTGCCCCCCCAAGTTAAAGGTTTCCGGCCTTATTAGCTTTCAGGAGTTTTATATTACCTAGGTGCTAAATGTCCTTCCTTTCTTCTTCTAGTTGGTGTGGCTTGATTATTTAGGAATCTAAAAATAAACACAGTTAGTCTACATTAATTTATTTTTATAAATAGGAGGATTGTTTCGAGAGAAACAATTGGTTACACTTCCTAGTGTATTATGAACTGTCGAACTGAGGAGTTCGGCAGAACATACGGGTTGGTTGGGTTTCTTCGGTGGAGGCGTCCACGGTGCCGGCGAAGTCGCGGTGAATTGGTTTGAATCAGTGACCAATTCGAGCTTGTATCACCTTCCTCAAGCAATGGACTGGCGCTACTGGTGGAGTGTATGTTGTGTGTCTTATTTTTATGTGAAGCTTATGGGAGGAAGGGAGTAGGTATTTTAGAATTTTCCAGAATGTTTGCTACGTAACAGGGGATTAGATGGTTGCCCAGTTAATGATTATATGTTCGTATGGAAGGTTGCATAATTAGTAGGTAGGTGTTGATGGATATAATTAATTAAATTTCTCAGGGATTTCAAATCCGAACATATTGGTGGCGCGGGAAAGAATGAACTAATAACAAGAAATGGATACAATAGGAAACGGGAAAATGATATGAGTGAGTAAATGATACATATGGTATATAATTGTAAATATAGAAGTAAATAAGTATAGTACGAGTATATAGGTGTAAATAAAGAGTTATATGTATAGGGGCCCTTGGAGGGAGTCTAGGGTGATATGTACATAGTAATGTGTAAGGATTGTAATAGTGACATTACAGTGATGTAAAGGCTCTAATATTAAGATTAGGGTGGTATATAAGTAGTGTAAATAATGGAGAGTAGAGTTCTTTTTGTTTGAGAGAGAAAGAATGTGTGAGTACTCTAATTTGTATACTAGAGTCTCTGTTTTGAGAGAGAGTGAGTGTGAGTACTCTAGTTTCTATACTAGTGTTTCGGTTTTTATTGAGAGAGAGAGAGAGATTTTTATTGTTAAGAGAATAAGCAAGAGTACGAACTAATGAATGGATCTAATGAGTAGTGAGGTTTGAAGTCTTTTGAGTTGTTTAATGAGTAAGAGATGGGTCTTGTTTTATGAGAGAATGAGAATGAGAAAGGAGCCAAGTGACAGTTTTTTAGGGCCTACTTGATCTATATACCGGCGCAATACGCCACCGTATTAACAGAATGAATAATGCTGGGTAAGAAAGGGAACGTTTTTCCTCGGAGAACGTGAAAACTCCAGTATAGCTATTGCTACTCCCTTTCTACGCGGACGAATGAATTGTATGGTGAGAGCTAGTGCGATTAAGTAATGTTTGAGTAAGTAATGAATGAGCATGAGAGTAAGAGTACAAGGTAGTGTGACCACGAATGCAAGAGTGGATATAAGAGAGTATTTTTCTGACTAATGAGGTTGTTTTTGTATAAAGTATATGTGATGAGGGACATATGTCAGAAGAGGACCCTGTCGCGGGCGAGAAAGAGGTTTAAAAAGTTGATTTCTTTGTTGTTGTTTTTATTTATGAGTCTGAGGAATCAGGCAGAGGTAGAATAATTATTTTGAGTATAGGGCAAGTATGTATTCCTTGATGAAATCATATACACTCGGTCTAAAGTGCTACAGACTAACCAGGGTTCATCAGAGAAGCTCATACAACTAATTTCAAATTAATTCAAGTTGGGAAATGGTATTTATTCCAATATAGAGTTATGAGAGAATGAGAGAAGAAATATGAGCCAAGCGGTAGTTTTTTCAGCCTACTTGATTTATATACCGGTGCAATACGCCACCGGCAGAGGCTTAGGTCGACTCTAGGTCGACAAGTGTGGTACCAGTTTATTTAACGAGTAACGGCCCAGGAACCTCGGCTATGTGAATATTCTAAGAGTACGAGTACAATTGAGACTGCAAATGCATATAAGAGTGCGAGAGAGGATGCCAGTAAGTTTCTAAGTGTGCGAGTGAATGTATTGATTACAATTGAGAGTGATAATGCGTATGCGAGTGTGAGAGAGAGAGTGCCGTGAGACTAGTGCAAGTAAGAGTGCGAGTTCAATTGTGAGTGAGTACGACCACAAGTGAGTCTGAGTAAGTGCGAGTGAATGTAAGAGTACTACGAGTGTAAGTAGAGTAAGATTGCGATTACAGTGAGAGAAGCAACGAGTGAGTGTGACCACGAGTGAGTGCGAGTGCAACTGTGTAAGAGTAAGAATGAGAGTAAGAGTGCAATTGTATGCGATTGCAAGTGAGAGTTCATGTGTAAGTGTGAGTGAGCATGATAGTAATAGTGCAAGGGAGTGTGACCACGAGTGCAACAGTAGATATAAGTGTCTTCATCTGACTCTAATGAGGTTGTCTTTGTATATAAGTTTTGTGATGAAAAACGTTTGTCTGAAGGGGGTCCGGCTCTTTCGCTGGACAAAAGAGGTTTGAAAGGTTCATTTCTTCTTTATTGTATGAATAAGGGTAAAGTATCTTCCAAGTATCTTCCAAGTATCTTCCAAAAATCTTCCAAGTATCTTCCAAGTATCTTCCAAATATCTTCCAAGTATTTTTCAAGTATCTTCCAAGTATCTTCCAAGTATCTTCCACGTATCTTCCAAGTATCTTCCAAGTATCTTCCAAGTATCTTCCAAGTATCTTCCAAGTATCTTCCAAGTATCTTCCAAGTATCTTCCAAGTATCTTCCAAGTATCTTCCAAGTATCTTCCAAGTATCTTCCAAGTATCTTCCAAGTATCTTCCAAGAATCTTCCAAGTATCTTCCAAGTATCTTCCAAGTATCTTCCAAGTATCTTCCAAGTATCTTCCAAGTATCTTACTTACAAGTATTTTGCTAGTATCTTCCAAGTATCTTCCAAGTATCTTCCAAGTATTTTCCAAGTATTTTCCAAGTATCTTCCAAGTATCTTCCAAGTATCTTCCAAGTATCTTCCAAGTGTCTTCCAACTATCTTCCAAGTGTCTTCCAAGTATCTTCCAAGTATCTTCTTCTTCCAAGTATCTCCAGGTATCTTCTTCTTCCAAGTATCTCCAGGTATCTTCTTCTTTCAAGTATCTCCAAGTATCTCCCAAGTACCTTCTAAGTATCTTCCAAGTATCTTCCAAGTATCTTACAAGTACCTTACAAGTATCTTCCAAGTATCTTCCAAGTATCTTCAAAGTATCTTCCAAGTATCTTCCAAGTATCTTCCAAGTATCTTCCAAGTATCTTCCAAGTATCTTCCAAGTATCTTCCAAGTATCTTCCAAGTATCTTCCAAGTATCTTCCAAGTATCTTACTTACAAGTATTTTGCTAGTATCTTCCAAGTATCTTCCAAGTATCTTCCAAGTATTTTCCAAGTATTTTCCAAGTATCTTCCAAGTATCTTCCAAGTATCTTCCAAGTATCTTCCAAGTGTCTTCCAACTATCTTCCAAGTGTCTTCCAAGTATCTTCCAAGTATCTTCTTCTTCCAAGTATCTCCAGGTATCTTCTTCTTCCAAGTATCTCCAGGTATCTTCTTCTTTCAAGTATCTCCAAGTATCTCCCAAGTACCTTCTAAGTATCTTCCAAGTATCTTCCAAGTATCTTACAAGTACCTTACAAGTATCTTCCAAGTATCTTCCAAGTATCTTCAAAGTATCTTCCAAGTATCTTCCAAGTATCTTCCAAGTATCTTCCAAGTATCTTCCAAGTATCTTCCAAGTATCTTCTAAGTATGTTCCAAGTATCTTACAAGTATCTTCCAAGTATCTTCTTCTTCCAAGTATCTCCAGGTATCTTCTTCTTTCAAGTATCTCCAAGTTTCTCCAAGTATCTTCCAAGTATCATACAAGTATCATCCAAGTATAATCCAAGTATCATCCAAGTATCATCCAAGTATCATCCAAGTGTCTCCAAGTATCATCCAAGTATCTTCTTCTTCCAAGTTTCTTCCAAGTGTCATCCAAGTTTTTTAAACTATCTTACAAGTATTCAAGTGTCTGAGTGTTCAAGTGTCTAAGTTTCTAGCGTCTAGGGTTTTAAATGTCTAAGCATTTGTTGAGTGTCTACGTCTACATGTCTGAGTACTTATTTTCCAAGTGTTTCAAGTTTTCTAAGTGTCTGATGGTCTAAGTTTTTGGGTTAATCGCTGTCTTTTTCCAGAGGACGAAAGGTGTGGTTTTCTTGACGAGAATAGATTTGAAATGGTAATAGGGGATTGCTATGCTGCACTGAAAGAGGGTTGGTAAAGAGAGTCAATGTTGTTTTCAGAGTAAGTTTTGATTTGAGAGTGCTTTGATTTGAACGTGTTGGTTGGTTGTGTGGTGTGGTCACACCAGAAGAATGACTATGATGAGGGTGAGAGGAATTATCAGTAAGCTATAATGGGAATAAGTTTTTTCAAAACAGTACATTTCTTTTCTAAATGATAAAAAAAGCATTGAGAGAGATTAAGTGTTGATCAATTTATTTTTCTTCGAGAGATCTCTTTGTGCCCTAATCTAATTTTGTTTTTAATATGTGTACAATTAAAGCATCAAATAAGTATTCTTTACTAGTATTCAAATTCAATAATGATTTTACGATAGTTCTAGCTTCTGACGTGAATGTTCGTAATTGCTGTGCCGTGTATTTTGTTACATTATTACAAGAGGTTAAACGATTGAAATAGGCAGTGACAATTTGCCTTGTGTTATTATATTTGGCATTTAAAATATCTAATGCTACGTAGAAATTATTTCCATTTATAATTATTGTGAATAAAATGTTGTTATCAAACAATTTTTGTGATAAAAAAATACGAAATTGATTTTGTATAACGTAAGAGATTTATCAATTGTTTCACAATAAATGAATTATTTTGTATCAAGAACAGTTTTGTCACACATGAACCTGAATGGAAAATATTTATATTAGTTGTACAAACAAAAGTGCTTTGTATATTGTCAACTGATGTTTGTAAAATCAATTATACTACCGAAACAAATAGTTTACTTTTAAAAGGGTTACACAAAGGAAACATATATTTTGAATTTATAAAGAATAATACCTTAAATGACCCAGAATATTTTTTAAATTTCAAATGATGAATTGTAAACAATGTTTAAAATTTGTTAAAAATTATTACCATGATGTTAAATTATTTATAGATTGAATTTTGTCGAACACTGTATAAACAGATTAAAATAAAAAAATTTTGTGACGACATGAGATGCGTAATGTTTTATCAATATCACTTATTTTATAGTTATAAATACCTTTTAGCGATAACGAGTTTGTTTTCACTATTTGTCGGCGTCCGAGATCGGATTCTTGTTAGCTGGTGAATAAGTTGGTTTTCTCGAAGGACCTTGAAGAATTTTGCGTGGTCACAAACCACACGTGGCCATCAACTGGAACTGTATTTAGGACTACTTAGGGCTGTTATCCGGTCGAAGGGCCATATACACGTTCTGTGTGTGTAGGAGATGATTATTTCTTCTTTTAATGTAACACGTTGAAAATTGGTGGAGTAATAATTAAAACATCACTTTTCACTTATTTATTGAATTTTCTGTTTGTTTAGTCACTGGATTACAATTACGAACGTTACTGTTGAGTTTAGAGGTTTTTATTAATTATTTAAAAGATGGAATCGGCATTTTTCTTACTTAAGGCGTTGCCGGTAAATGTTGAAGAGTAACTACATGCTCGCACTGTGGTGTGATAAGAAAGAGGTAGAGTGTTTGTTGTAGGTCTTATTTATATGTGAAACTTATGGGAGGAAGGTAGTAGGTATTATAGAATCTTCAAGAATGTTTGCTACGTGACAGGGCATTACATGGTTGCCAAGTCAATGATTATATGTTCGTATGGAAGGTTGCATAATTAGTAGGTAGGTGTTGATGAACATAATTAATTAAATTTCTCAGGAAGGATTTCAAATCCGAACACCAATATTTTGATTTGGATTATTATTGAATATGCGCGCTGTGGCTATAATACGTTCAACATTTTTCAAATAAATTCCCGCAATTTCTATTCTCTCCTGAACGGTATACACCATATTATCAACACAATGTAGTAAGTAAATGTGCCCGAAATGGATGTGTATTAACAATACTCTTACTAAGAAATTTAAAATGATAACAATACTTTATTTAGGTTCATCATCAGGGCTATTCATATAATACACCTAATGAATATATGTATGTTTCATTATAATTGTTTTTAAAGAAACCAAAATGGATATGTTAAAGTGGCTGGTGAGTTTTTCAATTTTAAGCTTTGTAATATAAGAAAAAATGGGGATATTTAACTAATGTTGTGTGTAAACTCTCAATTTTATATTTTCAACTTTGATTAAATAATGTTAATATCATCTTTAAATGAAAATAAGAAAAGTTTTTATTATTGTAAGGTATTGTTGCAGATTGTCTTATAACGAAATTGTAATAGAACATTCATTATGTGTATTATATGAATAGCCCTGACGATGAACCTAAATAAAGGATTCGAAACGTTGGAAAAAGAAAGAAAGAAAAGCTTTTGAAGTTTTATTTCTTATAAAAGAATTTGGCGAAGAACCATTAATTATATAAAAATTGAAAATTTTCATACTGCCAATTAACCAATAAATATATTTTAATTTTTGTTTTTATTTTTAAAATCCAAAATCATTAAAACAGTTATTTCCACAAACCCATTGATACACTTTATAAGAAATTATAGACGATTGTAAATAGAATTCAAAGATTTTTTAAAAGAGGTATCACTCGACCTCCCTTGTGATTTAAATTATAAAAGGGGTGACTGTGTAGGGTAGAGGGGTCTCGTTACGTATACAAGTATTAGGGTGGAATATGTCCCCCTTGAATTGAAGGTCGACGTATTTCACAACTTTTTTAGAAAATTGTTTCCACAGTTATTTAAGGTGGGTTCTTTTCGTTCAGACACCGTGTATTTGTAATGACAACGCAATTTTGGAAAATTAATAAGTGATACTATTTGTCTTTTATCAGCTGGTAAGAGTTATGTCATGAGTTTGCTCCTAAATAATGAGGAATAATTGAAAAACGAAAAGTTTTTATTGAGGGTAGAATACGTAAATTTCACAAAGTAATAGTAGTAAACCGGTAATCGAATTTTAACTTTTAATAAATGCATCTAAATAAAAAATATCCCATATTTTATTTTGCTGTCTTGAATATAATAATAATAAATACTGGTCTGTATTTATTACCACTCATTTTATGCAACATTAACCTACTTTTTAAGTCAAAAGTTACGTCAATCGTTATAATATGAAGTCCTGGTCACAAAAAAACATTCATAATCAGTGATGTTTTCAACTATGAGGTAGGTATATGACCATTAGTCTCAATTTAGTCATGCAAGTTGGTCATTACTCAAGTTTATATCGCAATTAAGTGAAACTAACAATAAAAATGTTGCATTTGATCACACCTTTCTCAAATATTTTTAGGTTTAAATAAAATTTATTTCTAGCACGAGTACAAGATGAAAAAATCATTTTTTAAATTCTCCTGTTGTTTTATGAGCTGATTACGAAAATAAGTATCACATACCAATTTCTCATATTTTGATATTTTATAATTCAATATATTTTTCATTCAAATATTATTTGGTTGGCACTACATTCTATTGTAGTAGTAAACATTAAAAGTAAATGTTTTGGAGCGGCAGTCCTGATAAATAGCACAGCCGTTTGTTTCCTTTCAGTTATTAAGATAGTGGAGAAAAGCTTTAAAATTTGCAGTACTTTTTTGTGAAAATAAAAAAATCATTCAAATTATTATTACTGCAGCATTGGTGTGTCTGCAGATAGCTCCGACAGTAATTGCCTATCCTAATTTTAGTTCAGTTGATCGGTAGAATATGGATGGAACTATCCCTGTATCACCTTGATCTATTGATTACATTTTACAATCCAGTCCTTGATAGAATGAAAATCAACCAAGTAATGATAATTCAAATTATTTCCTGGAAAATTAGGAATTAAATTTCATTTTGCAGTTTTATTAGATTCATTGGTTCCATTTTTATGCTTGTCAAGTTGTTTTGTAATTATATTATTTCATTTAAAGTTCTTCACAGTTGCTCTTAGAAATAGAATTATTGTTGTTGGTTACTTTTAAAATATACTTCTAATTCTCTTTTCAATTAATCTAGTCAGTGAAAATCTGTTGAAGTCAACGCAAGTTGCAGACTGCATTAAAAAAATATGTTTCCTCCACCAAATAAATAGAGTAAAAAACAACATAAATCAAAATCAAAATTTCAGAGAAATGTCTTAAGTTATAATTCTGATACATTTCACTAACTCTTACTTACAATATTATGAAAAATAACTAATATATTAGGTATATCATAACTAAAATATCCAAGTGTTTTTTAGCCGATTTCATAATAAGAATTTTTCCAAAATTCCAAGATGCATCCAAGCTATTGTCAGTAGACTCAAGTAATTCCAAAACAAGTCAATTGTAACAGACAAACAGTAAAATGAGCAATAAACTAGCATTTTCTTAGCTTATGGCCGACAGAAAATTTTTCAAGTGTGCATGTACCTTTAAATACTTATTTGTGCTAGACATAAACTTCAGGTCGAAATATGCTGACGTGGCAAAATCCTCAGAAAAATATATTTCATTAAACTTTGAGGCGATTAGATTGTTGCAAGTTTTACGTATCCCGAAGTAAACAACTTTCATTGCAACTTTCATAGCATGTAGCTGCGAAAATATATAAAGTATTCATAGGCAACTTCTTACTTCTTGAAAATCCCTGGAAAATGAGAATTTCACCGCATATCAGGTTAAAAACCATAAGAGAAATTTAAACTTTTTACTTTACTAACAAAATTTCCAATAGTTTTTTAAGATAATGTTATACTCTTATCTTTAAAACTCTCTAAACGGATTATGTTCACCTTCTTTTTACCGAAACAAACCTTTTTGCGATGTTGATTTCCATATTAATTTTTGGTATTTATCTAGATTATATTGTAGTCTGTTTTCAGATTCGGCAAACAGTACGAAATCAACAGGGAATATGACTCCCGTGCTTTGTTAAAACCTAGTAATAGCATGTAGCTGCGAAAATATATAAAGTATTCATAGGCAACTTCTTACTTCTGGAAAATGAGAATTTCACCGCATATCAGGTTAAAAACCATAAGAGAAATTTAAACTTTTTAATCAAATTAACTGTCTCGACCCTTACTACGTGGAATCTACTTATATTAAACTTTTTACTTTACTAATAAAATATCCAATAGTTTTTTAAGATAATGTTATACTCTTATCTTTAAAAGTCTCTAAACGGATTATGTTCACCTTCTTTTTACCGAAACAAACCTTGTACCCATTTTCCATCGAAAATCTTAGTACCTACCTGTTATCAGCACATGTTGCCCATATTTTCTTAAAATATATTGGTTCTTGTTTGAAGAAAAAAGGGTTTTCCAAAAGGACGATTAAATAATGTTGTTTTAAGATAAACAGTATAATGAAATTGACTGTCTCGACCCTTACTTCGTGGAATATGATCATATTAGTGTTTTTAAATGAAACTCGAGGTCCCTAGTTAATTCCACAATATAATACAAGTTATTGAAAATTCTAAAAAATTGACAATTGTTTCGATAAATCAATATCATCGTCAGAATGACAGAAGTTACATTTCATTTTATGCCTACCAAAAATAACTAACATCAGGTAGGCATAAAATGAAATGTAACTTCTGTCATTCTGACGATGATATTGATTTATCGAAACAATTGTCAATTTTTTAGAATTTTCAATAACTTGTATTATATTGTGGAATTAACTAGAGACCTTGAGTTTCATTTAAAAACACTAATATAAACAGTATAAACAATTTTAGCCCGTTTCTACGGAGACTATGAAAAGCGAAATAGATATCGATATTTTGTAGAAGGGTGGATGAATGTTATTGCATTATTTAGTTATCTTAAGCTCAATAAATTTGTGCAAATGGAATAATTCGTTAAAAAAACCCTTTGTTTAGCTAAACGTAAATGACTAGTTATAATTAAAACTAACAAAACAACTCTCGTCTTCGAAAAAATGTATTAACAAAAATAACTTAGAACAAACAAGTAAGTCCATCTCAAATTATATACCTGGATGGACATTAAACTAAATTTTGTAAGTATAGATTCCTTCACACACAGACTGGTTTTGGTTCCCAGCTCTATTTGGTAATTTAGTAAGTTATCTGTTCTTCTAATTTTTTTTACTTAAAGGCTGCTGAATTCGTACACTGTATACAAAATAGCAAATTAACAAAAAGTTAGAAAAATAGTAGAAATAAAAACTCGTTGAAAGAATAAATTACTGTCTAATGTGATTTTTCTTGTACTAAAGACTTAGGCGAGGCCCGAAAATCTGGTAATTCTAATAGAGAACAGATTCTGTAACAAGGTTGACAATTCGCATGCATTTCAAAACCGAGTAGCAAACATTAACATTGATTTTATTTAATTAATATTGTCCAGTTACCGTTAGGTGTATGGCATTATAAATACAATATATCACATGATATGATAATATTATCTAGCTTCATTTTATAATTGCTTATTATTATGTTTCACTTGTCTCTTCCAAACATTCCTATTCTGCGCTATTGGTCTAACCTCTCTTCTCTGCCTCTTCTCGAATTTGGTCTTCCCATGTACGTCGTGGCCACCCTGTCCTGTTTTTGCTATGTATTCTGGTTTCATAGATTTTATTTGTTATTCTATTTTCGTCCATTCAATGTACATGGCTTAACCAGGTCTGCTGTCTTTCTCCAATTATCGAGTCTATGGGCTTTATTTTTAGATCAGCTGTTATTGCCTGGTTTCTAATTTGGTCTCTTCTGGAGATTCCTTTTATTTTTCTCAAGAATCTCATTTCAGTGGCGTTTATTTTACTTTTATTTTGCTTTGTTAGGCTCCAGGATTCACTGCCGAATATTATTGATGACCAAGCCCCTTTTACTTTTCCGCCCAACCTATCTAATATGCGAGAAAAGGTATTGGTTTACCCCAAAAAAAGTTGGAATTTTGAAATTTTTTTGAGTTATTTTCACGTTTCCCATCAACAACAACAATCACGAAAAAACGGTTTTTAGAAAAAAAATCCTGTGTGTATGTCGCCGGCCACTTTTTCTTACATGTCTTGTTAGCACGGTACAGCCTCCGGAGTGCAATAAGTCACCAATTTTATGATTGAATATTGTTAAGGACATGTTACAGATGAACCCTATTGATTTTCAACTCACCAGAGACAGTACAGCGGGTGCTATGGCACTGGAAGTACGACATTTTGTCGTTTTTTGAGAAATTTCAGTTTGTTAGCACGATACAGCCTCCGGAGTTCAAGAACTCACCAATTTTATGATTGAATATTATTCAGGACATCTCACAGATGAACCCTATTGATTTTCAGCTCATCAGAGCCAATACAACTGATGCTACAGTACTTTAAGTACGATATTTTTGTCATTTTTTCAGCTCACTAACGCCAGTACAACGGGTGCTATGGTACTTGAAGTACCAATTTTTTGTCATTTTTGGAGAATTTTCATTTTGTTAGCATGGTACAGCCTCCAGAGAGTATACGATTGATCAATTTTATGATTGAATATTATTCAAGGTGTCTCACAGGTGTACCTTATTGATTTTCAGTTGACTAGGGCAAGTACAGCGGGTGCTATCAATCCAGATATACTAAATTTTTGGTTATTTTTGGAGAAATTTCGGTTTGTTAGCACGATACATCCCCCGAAGTGTATACAAGTAACAATTTTATGATAGAATATTGTTCAGGGCCACAGATGCGGAAAAGTTAGTTCTAATCTTTAAAACCGTTTATTTTTATTTTATATAGTATCTCTTTATTCACATAAAATGTGGACCTCGGGGTATTATGAAGTCTTCTAGTTCTTCCAGTTCTATGTTTTATTTCTTCGTCAATTCTTCAATGAATGTGCCTTGTTACCTCTTCAATTCTAATCTTGTGTCTTCTTTTCTTCGATGACAGGAGCTTGGTTTTACTTTTTTCGATGTTGATTTCCATATTAATTTTTGGCATTTATCTAGATTATGTTGTAGTCTGTTTTCAGATTCGGAAAACAGTACGAAATCAACAGGGAATATGACTCCCGTGCTTTGTTAAAACCTAGTAAATGAAGTTACGAGTTTACGATTTATTAATAAATTTCTTGAAAGAGTGCAATGTTAGTATCTGAATCGAAAACAGCAATTTTCAAAATCCTGTGGCGAATGGAGTAATTTCCGTGCCATCTTTCTCACACACACGCACACAAGTTACGAGGTTTTGACTATGTATGCATAAATCAATTCAGAATTTCCTGCTCAAACTTCTCTTTATGAGCTATACCACCGGAAATACAGAAACCAAATTTTTTCAAATACCGCTGTATTAACCGTAACTCAAAATACTATATTCTAAAATGGGAACAGCCCGCTACCCACTGATTCAATTCTATTTTAAAAGCTAATAAGTTGTAGTTACTAGGTTTTAACGCTGTTATTTGCATCAACTGTAAACATAACCTAAACTATCGTATAACGGGTATTTCTACTTCTGTCAGTTTGTTATGGGGTTTTTTGTGAGAAAATTGTTTTGGAACTCGAAAGTTCCGAAATGAACAGTGCAAAATATAGGGGTTTATCCAGAACTGCAGTTATTTTACAAAATGACAGGAAATTGTTGTAAGTGTTGTATGTTTCAAGCTTAAAATAGTACCTTATGCACCAAGGGAGCAAAATGACACGTTCGTGGCGAGATCGAGCTTCAGGCCCGAGCCTAGCGAGGGCGCTGAAGTCGAACGAGCCACGAACGCGTCATCCCTCTCGCGGTGCATATACTATTTTTTGTCACGAAGGACGCTATACATGACATTTGTTAATATTAATCGTTATAAATGACAGAATTGAAAAAAAAAGGTTTTGTTGAACATGTTTCATTCAAAAAACAATTTTATTGTAATTTATTCATAAGAACAATTAACGAACAGGAGTAGGATAATGGAAAACTATACATTTTTATTGCATTAATTATGCTACATTTAATATTTGACATAAAACTATAATTAAATTAATTTATCAGAACAAACAAAATATTTTCATTATTGACAGAAAATCATTACAAAAATGTAGCGTATGTTATATTGTAATCCAATGTACTGCTAAGTATAAGTTCTTCGTTTCTTTGGTTTTTATCCACTCATTCGCTTCGCGCCGCCGCCGGTGTCATTTGACTTTCTCTCTCTCTATCTATCTATCTCTCTCTCTCCGTGTATATCGCGCACGGGCTTTCACTGATGTATGTATGATATGGATTTGATATAGGTAGCGTGGTTGTGTGTGTGGTTTAGCAGAAGCATCGACATGATGAGGGAGCCGCTGCTTTCTATAGCCGTATTTTTCCAACACTATACTAAAACGCGAGAAACGAACCATATGACTTTCGCCACCTAGGGACAGAGACGCTTATTCCAAGGCCTCTTTTAGACACGCAAAATAAGCGATTTGCGTCCAGAGTGACAAAAATACATATACGTAAAATTCCTATAAATTTTCTTTATGAACAACAAAATATACCTGTAGCTAAATTAAATTCAGCCTTTTGCGAGATTTTCATAAGCTGTATATATACAAAATAATATTTAACTACAGAACTATATACCGGGTGACACAAGATGTAGGTCCACCCCCAATTTTGTTACAGTTATGAATGAAAGGATCTGGGGCATTTTTTAATGAATTGACTGGAATAAACTGGAGAATTTTCGGAATTTTTTTCCCAAAAATAGGGTTAGTCTAGGTTTCAGCTATGATAAAAATATTATTAAATAACACCATCAACTAGCCTAGTTTCCACAAAAAGTAGTATTTCTCAGGAATCAAAGACAACTTGTGATTTTTCAAAAAACTGATTTTGGCAGCCCTTTTTAAAATGAATACCCATGAATAGACAAATTGATAAAACACCATTCGTATAGAGTGAAAATTGTCGATATCCAAAAAATATCATACTGGTAACTGAGACGCACCAATATAGTTCATAACTAAAACATTCTAGGCACTTATTAGTATGGGTATGCTACATTTATTTATAGAGTTTCATTACAATGACATATTTAATTTTGCATTGACAAGTTATCAATCGTATTAAGCAGCTTTATTTTCAAATTTTAGATATGCGGAAGCAACAATTTCTCATTCTAAGCCAGAATTGTTATTCATCCGATGCCACCGATGCAGATCCGATGTTCGACCCATTGGTTGGATAACGCTCTCATATTTTACAGAAGAAGATATTTTATTTCCAGCCGAAAATTACGCCGAGAAATCTACAACATGTATCGAGACAACCAAGGCCCTAACTTCTGGCACTTCAGAAGATATTATTGTTAAAGAAATAGTAACATCTCTTGTGGAAAGAGTAGTTCAAGAAGCGAATTTGAATAAAAAGGTGGCAAACAAAAAAAATCAACAGAAACCGATGAAAAGAAAAAACCGAGAAAAAAGTTTAATATAAATTCCTTACTGTCGCCTTGCAAAAAGACATGCCGTAAACGTTGTTTTGAAAATATAATGCCGCTTACAAGAGAGAAAGTGTGAATGTGGGACGTGCTCAAAATTTAAACAACACAAAGAAGAATATGATATACCAGAAACGTTGAAAGTTTATCATCCAACAGGAGAGTAAAGCGACTTTCCACCACGCAAGAGGCTGAACACGATATTGAAAACTGTGATTCTTGTTAAAGTTTTAAACTTCACCATGAAAGATATACTGTCTCTAGAAAAGAGTACACCCAGGATGTCTAAGGAATGGCCCTCTAATATCCACATTTATACTGTTGATATGCCAAAAGTACTTATTACAAAATGGCAGAGGAAATCTCATTTTTTGTGTCTAGGTTAGTCGCTTTCAATGAAACATTCTCGCCCCTACATAAAGGAAAAACTCAGAGTTTGATGTGGGATGAGGCCATCACGGTATGGACTGCTGCTGATGTAGCTTCGGCGTTTTTTTGGTCATAAGAAACACTGGTGCTAGTTTAAATGAGTTTTTATTTTGCTATGATAAATGTTCTGCCCAAAACAAGAATTGGGTGTTATATTCATTCAACTTTTGTTCTGCTAGTCAACCAGAACTGGCGTCCCAATACCATCACAATTAAATACTTTGAACCAGGACAGTCTTTCATGAAAGCTGTTTCGGTTCATGGACAAATTGTTACAAAATTGAAAAACATAAAGAAGTTCTAGACTTTCAGGAATTATTAAATCTAGTAACTAATTCGTCAAATCAGACAGTGGCTGTACCACTAACACTAACAGAAGTTTTGAAGATGGTTCTAGATAGCGCGGCAAGAAGGCAGACTCTGGAATCAATGTTATTCCTATTTTAGGTGATGTGAAAATAGCGGAATTTCGAAAAAATAGCAGGAGTTTATTTAACAAAACGTCTGTCTGCCATGAAAGTTTTTTAGAATCCTCGTTTTTGAAAAAGATGTTTCCTTTGACACCTCCTCCAAAACTGTCTGGTAACAAAGTGATTAACGTAGCAAAAAAGACGAAGATTGAAGAAGTGTTGTGTCCTTATATGTATACCCGAAAACAACTCTTCTGGCAAAAATTGCCAACCGAGACTTATATTCAACCAGTGCCTATACATAATTAATACACGATTTCAAAATGATGATTTTTGTGCTCCCTTATTTCGTAAGTATTTCTGTTACGATTTTATTATACTGTCTATTTTTGTATTTCGCAATATAATAAAAACGTTTGGAGACGAAATAGTTCTGTTTTATTGTCATTCACATAAAAAACCACACTCAAAATATAGTATCTAAAGTTACTATAGGATTTTATTCTTTTTATTTGTGATTATGCTTGTTAAAAAACTAGAAACCCAAATTTTATACTGTAATTTAGCATTAAGCTTAGAAATAATTATACCACTAAAACAAGCGAAAATTTTGTACCCTAGAAACGATTTTTATTTCAATTTTGAAGCATATCTTATTCTGACGCAATACAAAAATTGAAAATTGCAATTTTCTGACAACTTCAAAATCAAGATACTAGGTTTTAGCCTTCGTCGAATCTCAGAATCATATATTTTCCACCAAACTTCGTAATATTACCCCACGATCTTATCTATCCTCTAATACACCTTATACGATATTTTACAGGTTTTATTGACAAAAACGTTTGTACCCCACACGGTGCCAAAGCGATATTCCTGCAATTCAATAGTCGCGCGCAGCACATTGCAGTTTCCTACTTAGCCGATGCGTTTATCATAGGTTTGTTCCAACCGAAGTAAATACCGTTCTAGTACCGTACAATCTCTGTAACGCAGCAAATTTGATGTAAATTACACAGACTTATTATATTCACTAATCAGCAGGTCTACTGGGTTTGTATCGTAATTGTACGGTTTTTGTGTTGGTTGGAACAGACCTCATGTGTGAGCTTGTCAGTTTACACTTGACGTTGTAGTGGAAGGAGCTTGACCGTAGACTAGGAAAGAGAGGGGACTCGGAACGCTGTTCAACTATTGTGATACCAATGCTCACCAAGTCATAAACTTCATTGTCATCATATGATAGTTCTAAAGGACTAAAAATTTTATTTTATAAATTCATCTTTATACATGGGAAATTTAAAAATAAAAGTATATTGATTTAACTTATATCAAAATTGTAGGCATTAGTAATTATGATCTTTTGGGGTTAGGAATTGCGAGAAACTGAACAATAAATTCGTTAATTTTCAATGAAAAAATTTCGTAATGTCTTTTCTACTAACATAATTGAATTTATTAGGAAATACGTTTTAATTCACTAGTGGGGTTTTATGATTAAAAGCTTATTTTTTAAGATATAAAGAAAAAAGTAGCTACCATAAAAATAAGTTAGAAATAAGTTACCTATGAAACGAAATTTCAGGTTCTTTCTTTCTGCTAGAACTCTCACACTGATAAGCACAACAATTAACCATCTTAACAAAATCAAAAGTCCACTTTAAAATCACTTTAATCGCTCAGTAATCGCAAAAAACTCTCTGGTGTTCACTATAGCGTTGACCACCAAAAAATGGCGTCGGTTTTAAAATAGGTATTCAAACTGACAACACAGCTTGCATAGAGAGTTACGCGTCCCCTCTGTTTCCTAGTCTAAGAGCTTGAGAGTGAAGAAGACAATGACCTTGAACCGGAAATTGTAGAATGTGAAGACGATATAGTACCACGGGTACGGGTGAGAAACAAACCAGCTCGGAAGAAGCCCTACCGTACTATCAAATCAAGGCTAAGGTAAATTGGAGTAAATTACCATTTAGACAATGTCCTCGAACTAAGGAAAATATAACAAGGAAAAAGGCAGGACTAACTACTTACCCGCTGAGCACAGAACCTTGCAAAACATTGCTGCAAATTATATTTCTATACATTTTGGAATGTTTCCTGGAGAAATTGCAGTAATATTGTTGCGTTAGCTCAGTTGAAACATTGTGACTTGCTCATTAGAGAAACATTTCATTAAGTTGAGATTTCCTTCCCACTGAAACGATTGTAATTGAGGTTGTCGTGATGTTCTTAGATATGCCAGTTGTAATATTGCATCAGCATTTTTTCAGAAATATTGCTGTAAGTTAGTTATTTGTTATTTTTGAGACATTTCGCTATTAAGTTTCAGTGATATTGTCAATTACACAAATTGAAATATTCATTTACTTTTGCTAGTAACATTGCTGTAAGTTAGTTATTTCTTCCAGTCGAAATATTTCGATATCAAGTTTCAGTACCTATTCAAGTTGGAATATTGCGAGTTTCCAGTCCAGTGTTTCGACTTTCGACCGGTCGCTGGAGGGAAAATGGAATAACATTTTTCACATTTTTTCTGTTTTCTTGGTTAAGTGGAGCAATGGATTAATTTATATTTGTATACTCTATACAATAGGCTCACAGTTTCCTTTTTATTTTATAGTTGTGAATTGAAAGGTATGTTTCAGGTATAAATGTTTGTTTTTCACTTAGAATTATTAAGTTTCAATTATATTAGTTGTTATATAGTATATCAACAAGACTATAGGCTCCTTCGATTTAATTACTTGTTTGTGAAGTTTGAACCACAAATTTTCATTTTAATATACCTCCAGGAAGCACCAAGTAATCTGGTTGCTTCCCAGTATATAAGTTGATATCTGTGCAAATTGTGTAGTGTGATATATTTTTTATTATGAATTTTTTAGTTCAATAAATTAATGGATGCACATCTATAATTTATTTTTTACTGCTTTTAGTATTTGTATAATGGTTCGATGCGAAGTATTCAGTGGACCATTACGTAGAAACTGACAAAACATTGAAAAAAAAACGATTTTGATGAATATATAGCAGTGTTCATATATGCATTGAACTGAATTATCTGCTACTGGAGATACATGTTTTTTTGTATCTGATGTGTTATTTTATGTGCAATATTGTTTTTATTTCGGTTCAATAAATCGTTGGGATATTTTGATTTAAATTTGCTTTTTTTGGGTTCTCTTACTTGTCCAACGTTCAGAACGGACACACATTCTGCGTTAAAAGTGCAGTCACTAATGAATCTCAATAAGTTTTTTTAACTTAGAATATACATTTTGACAAAACTCTATGAAAACTTTCAACAACACCATGAAACCAAATTGAAGTCACTAGCCCTCAACACACGTTTAGTTAATCATGCTATAGCCTCTACAGATTAAAAGTACTCTTCATTAAGTACAAACGCAAGTCATTTCAAATTGAGGTTAAGAAACTAATTGATCCATTTTGAAATTTTCCAATCTTAATACAATTAAGCATTTTTCCATAATCAATATGATAATTGGAGAGTACCTGTAACTCCCTAATAATTATATTGCCAAATCATAAAGATGCTTTTAGTAAACTTTCGAAGAGTATCTTCAACTTTCAATAACAGGGAATATGCAACATCACAAATAGAAGTTGATTCAAGTATACTTCTGAAATGTCTTGGAATGGTACTAGTAGGTTCTAATTATAAGGTCCCTGCTACATACCAAATGAAAGTTGATTTGAATATACTTTTGAAATGTATAGGAACATTTCCTGAAACGTCTAGTTATGAGGTAACTGCAACATCATAAAATAAAGTTGATAAGAATGTGATATTGAAATAATGATACAACCTTGCATTTGAACGGTGTTAGAAATATCCGTACGTACCATCACCTAACATAACTTTTGAAATATTACAAATGAACGTTGCAATGGCGGCTGTTACGGCGTTGCTGGCATGTTGATGCAACATCATTGCAAAGTCGGAAGCAACATTACACATCCTATATGTGATTTGCAGCAACGTTGAGGCAACATATTCTTGCTCAGTGGGTACAGCTATAATATTTCCTCTGAGTTGGATGCATTTCGACTATTCCTGACAAATGAAATAGTAGATAATATTGTTTCATACACCAACAACAGGGCAGAAAAGGTTACGAACATTGTTTATCTACTACTATTTTAGAATTTCTATATTCCGACGTAGTTTTTAATTATGGAATAGCTTAATTGTAGCCCTAGGGCAAAAATATTCATTTTCGCCCTTGGTATGGAATTAATCATTGTGGCGCCCTCTGAATATCACGGTTCATTTGACATAAAGTGAAAATAGGCGTGTTCCGTTTTCTATACCAGCTGCACTACGGAGAGTGCAGAACTATCAAAATACATAAAAAATCCTCTAAAGTAAACGTAAAATGACTAATATGGTCGTTGAGTATTAATTGTTAAAGCTAGAAGTGCAGCATAAGTGTATTTTGTGGCACTTTTAAAGAAAAAAAAAGAATAAAATAGAAATTACCAACAATTGTCAACTCTCAAAAATGTCGATTGTCAAAATTTTTTAATTAACTATTTTTTCTAAATAGTAGATCAAAATTGATTAATATTTCATAAAAAGTAAGTAAATTTTTAAAATTTTATTCAAATAATAGCTATTACATGGCTTCATTTCTTTTTAGTGTCTGATACTGACAGCAGTAATGGTTTCACCACAACTCCTCCAGAAATTATGGAGTTAGCAATTCCATATATGTTGTTTTGTTTTTTAATCGATAGTCGCAGAAAAATTATAGTCTAAAACACGGGTGGAATTCAAAATTCTACACTATTGTATGGTTCGTTTACTTTTTTATTTCGGCAGATAGGTATTCATGCAATGGAATAATGTTAATCCAGATAAAGAGCAACGTACATGGAAACCAATCAATACTGTAGACATCAAAGCCTATATAGTAATAACAATTATTTTGGGTGCTTTGCAAGCTTCAAAAGAACCTATATCAATGTTGTGGTGCTCTAAAAAGGTTATTTGAGGCCATCATCGCATTTATCCGATTTGATGACACGAATACAAGAGAGACTAGAAAAGCAGCTGATAAATTGGCAATCAGAGAAATCTTCGACGAAGGTTTGTAGAAAAAATTAGTAAAGCCTTCAATCCTGGAAGTTCCGTTACTGTGGATAAGCAACTGGTGTCATTAAGAGGTCGTTGGTCATTTCGGGTATACATGAAAAGTAAACCCGATAAGTATTGGTTGAAAATATGGGCATCAGCTGATAGTGATAATGCATACACTCTGTACATGCAACCATATTTAGGTAAAACTGACAATGTAGCTGAAAATAATCAAGTAGAAAGGGTGGTCTTAGATGTTAGTCGGCTGCTTAGGGTCTGGATACGAGATTAAGACGGATAAATTTTCACAACTGGCAGATAAATTAATAGAAAAAAGGATGACCCTGTATGGTACATTGCGGAAAAATAAAGCTCCCGAATTGTTGCCAAAATAAACATGTTTCTTCTAGTATGTTTGCTTTCAAAGAGCGGCACACAATGTTGACCTACGTTCCAAGTAAAGGAAAAGCAGTATTGCTACTATCCACAGAACATCATGACGATGTAGTTTCAGGAGAGAACAACAGTTTCAAGTCGGATATCATACTCCACTATAACAAAACAAAAGGAGCTGTAGATACTACGGAAAAAATGGTACAAGAATATTCAGCTCATCGAGTTACCAACCGAGGCAATGTTCAGACAACTTTTAGACGATGCCGGCATAAATGCAAATAAATAAAGATGTAAAGACTCCCAAAGAATATTTCTTTGGACGCTGGGCGAGTCGCTAATTAAAGACAACGTGGTTAGAAGACTCGAAACAGAAACGAAAATGCACACAACAATTAAACAATACATACTTGATGTTTTGCCAGATTTTACAGACATAATTTTAGAACGTGATGGAGTTGAGCGGTGGGTGATACCTGTGCGAGAGAAAAAGGGATCGTAAATCTAGACAAATATGTTCTGAATGTAATCGTTCTGTACATGTTACCAACTCTTTGATACAAATTATATGACAGAAATCTCAAGGACAGCATGATAATTCACCAGACTAATTTTTTTAACATAATAATACTTAAATTTAAAAAAAAAATTTGTAACTATATTTTTTGTTAATTTCAACCTGTTTTCTCTAATAAATAGTACGTCTTCTTTGAAAATTATTGTAATTTTTTTAAGATACACACAACTACAACATATATTTTATTTTTTGTGTGGGGTACATTTGCACCCCACACAGTATTTAGCGTCGTTTTTCTAGAACGGTACGACGAAGGTTAAGAAAGCACGGGAGAGGAGTACTAGTATTGTTACGTCATTAATTTGTTCATGTTCCTATTGCTGAGCTTTTACTTATTGCTTTACAATAATTGTTGGTCCGAATTCTGTAGATTCCATGTTATGTGTTCTTACTATGTATGTGTTCTTTCTATATAGTGATTTTACATTTTATGTTAATTTTAACATGTATAACTTGTTTTCTCAAATAAATAATACGCCTTTGAGAATTCTTGTTACTTTATTAGGATGCACGCCATTATAACATATACGTGATCTTTTGTTTGGGGTACATTTGTACCCCACATAGTATTTCGCGTCGTTTTTCTAGCACGGTACGACGAAGGTTGAGAAAGAATGGGAGATGAGTTCTAGTAGTGTTACGTCATTCATGTTTCATGTTCCTAATGTTGAGCTTTTACTTATTGCTTTACACAAATTTTTGGTCCGAATTCTGTAGATTCCATATTATGTGTTGTTTCTATGTAGTGATTTTACATTTTATGTTAATTTTAACATGTATAACTTGTTTTCTCAAATAAATAGTACGTCTTTGAAAATTCTTGTTACTTTATTAAGATGCAGACAACTATAACATATATTGGATTTTTTGTGGAGGTACATTTGCACCCCACTATTTCGCGTCGTTTTTCTAGCACGGTACGACGAAGGCTAAGAAAGCACGGGAGAGGAGTTCTAGTAGTGTTACGTCATTAATTTTTCATGTTCCTATTGTTGAGCTTTTAGTTATTGCTTTACAATAACTGTTGGTCCGAATTCTGTAGATTCCATGTTATGTGTTCTTACTATGTATGTGTTATTTCTATATAGTGATTTTACATTTTATGTTAATTTTAACATGTATAACTTGTTTTCTCAAATAAATAATACGCCTTTGAGAATTCTTGTTACTTTATTAGGATGCACGCAATTACAACATATACGTGATTTTTTGTTTGGGGTACATTTGTACCCCACATAGTATTTCGCGTCGTTTTTCTAGCACGGTACGACGAAGGTTAAGAAAGCACAGGAGAGGAGTTCTAGTAGTGTTACGTCATTCATTTTTCATGTTCCTAATGTTGAGCTTTTAGTTATTGCTTTACAATAATTGTTGGTCCGAATTCTGTAGATTCCATGTTATGTGTTCTTACTATGTATGTGTTATTTCTATATAGTAATTTTACATTTTATGTTAATTTTAACATGTATAACTTGTTTTCTCAAATAAATAATACGTCTTCGAAAATTCTTATTACTTTATTAGGATGCACGCAATTACAACATATACGTGATTTTTTGTTTGGGGTACATTTGTACCCCACATAGTATTTCGCGTCGTTTTTCTAGCACGGTACGACGAAGGTTGAGAAAGCACGGGAGAGGAGTTCTAGTAGTGTTACGTATACGCGATTTTTTGTTTGGGGTACACTTGTACCCCACATAGTATTTCGCGTCGTTTTTCTAGCACGGTACGACGAAGGTTAAGAAAGCACGGGAGAGGAGTTCTTGTAGTGTTACGTATACGTGATTTTTTGTTTGGGGTACATCTGTACCCCACATAGTATTTCGCGTGGTTTTTGTAGCACGGTACGACGAAGGTTAAGAAAGCACGGGAGAGGAGTTCTAGTAGTGTTACGTCATTCATTTTTCATGTTCCTAATGTTGAGCTTTTAGTTATTGCTTTACAATAATTGTTGGTCCGAATTCTGTAGATTCCATGTTATGTGTTCTTACTATGTATGTGTTATTTCTATATAGTGATTTTACATTTTATGTTAATTTTAACATGTATAACTTGTTTTCTCAAATAAATAATACGCCTTTGAGAATTCTTGTTACTTTATTAGGATGAACGCAATTACAACATATACGTGATTTTTTGTTTGGGGTACATTTGTACCCCACATAGTATTTCGCGTCGTTTTTCTAGCACGGTACGACGAAGGTTGAGAAAGAACGGGAGAGGAGTTCTAGTAGTGTTACGTCATTCATATTTCATGTTCCTAATGTTGAGCTTTTACTTATTGCTTTACACAAATTTTTGGTCCGAATTCTGTAGATTCCATATTATGTGTTCTTACTATGTATGTGTTGTTTCTATGTAGTGATTTTACATTTTATGTTAATTTTAACATGTATAACTTGTTTTCTCAAATAAATAGTACGTCTTTGAAAATTCTTGTTACTTTATTAAGATGCACACAACTATAATATGTATTGGATTTTTTGTGGAGGTACATTTGCACCCCACATAGTATTTCGCGTCGTTTTTCTAGCACGGTACGACGAAGGTTAAGAAAGCACGGGAGAGGAGTTCTAGTAGTGTTACGTCATTAATTTTTCATGTTCCTATTGTTGAGCTTTTAGTTATTGCTTTACAATAATTGTTGGTCCGAATTCTGTAGATTCCATGTTATGTGTTCTTACTATGTATGTGTTGTTTCTATGTAGTGATTTTACATTTTATGTTAATTTTAACATGTATAACTTGTTTTCTCAAATAAATAATACGTCTTTGAAAATTCTTGTTACTTTATTACGATGCACGCAATTACAACATATACATGATTTTTTGTTTAGGGTACATTTGTACCCCACATAGTATTTCGCGTCATTTTTCTAGCACGGTACGACGAAGGTTAAGAAAGCACGGGAGAGGAGTTCTAGTAGTGTTACGTCATTCATGTTTCATGTTCCTAATGTTGAGCTTTTACTTATTGCTTTCCACAAATTTTTGTACCGGATTCTGTAGATTCCATATTATGTGTTCTCACTATGTACGTGATGTTTCTATGTAGTGATTTTACATTTTATGTTAATTTTAACATGTATAACTTGGTTTCTCAAATAAATAATACGTCTTTGAAAATTCTTGTTACTTTATGCACACAACTATAACATATATTTGATTTTTTGTGGAGGTACATTTGCACCCCACGTAGTATTTCGCGTCGTTTTTCTAACACGCTACGACGAAGGTTAAGAAAGCACGGCAGAGGAGTTCTAGTAGTATTACGTCATTCATTTTTCATGTTCCTAATGCTGAGCTTTCACTTATTGCTTTATAATAATTTTTGGTCCGAATTCTTTAGAATCCATATTATGTGTTCTTACTATGTATGTGTTATTTCTATATAGTGATTTTACCATCGCGATCATACTCTTCTCGACTCACCTTTTCCTTAGACTACTACAAATGTCGTTTTTTCTGATTTTGTCGAAATCTTTTTCTCTCTAATGTTTCTCTTATTTGTCTCAGTGTGAATATTAGATCTTGTGTGCTCATTCCCTTCCTAAATCCATGTTGAGATTATTCCAAACGTTGACTCTAGTTTTTGTCTGTTTTCTATTATTCTAGCAAACACTTTACAAGGTATGCTAGTCAATATGATGCCTCTGTAATTTGCGCAATTTCGCAAGTTCCCCATTTTGTAAATTGGCATTATTATATCTGTCCTCCAATCCATGGGTATTTCTTTTTGGTTTAATATACCATTTAATATTCCAAGGGATTCTTCTTTCAATTTTCTCCCATGTACTTTATCATTTCAGATGTGATATCATCCTGTCCTAGAGTTTTCCTATTTTCATGTTCTGTATGGCTTTTGACATTAATTTCTTCTGAAGTAATTGTTTGTAGCTCATTTTTATCTTGATTAGTTTCTTCGTCTTGCTTTGTGTCAGTTAGTTGTTCAAAGAATTTCTTCCGTCTGTTTATTATTTTTATTCTCTGTGGGCAGAATATTTCCTTCTTCATCTAGCAGATTTTTCAGTCTAGGCGGTTTGTTTGTTTTAATGTACCATACAATAGTTTTTAGTTTCCTAGGTAGTTTTCTGCCATTGTATTTCCAAATTCTTCCCAAATTAGATTTTTTGCTAGCATTGTCAAGCGTTCTACTTCAGCGCAGATAATGTTATATTTTTGGTGGTCTACTTATGATTTCGATTGTAAGTATTTTTTTCTCCTCCGTATTGTAAACAACCCATTTTGACACAGTTTTGAAGGGCGTAAGTAAAAATTACCAAAAGTGTGTTGTATCTATAGTGGTGGAGCAAGACATGGCAGGATAGCCATGTGTTGTATGAATTGTTGATAGTTGATATGACGGATGATCATACATTTCAAGATGATTCCACAAATTAAAGTAATTGTGGACTCACCCCAACCTGGATTATAGTGTGGAATTCAACATCTCCACTGGGCTTTATTTACACACTAAATAACACTTAAATTAACTATACATGACCTATAATTTACTAGGACGGTCAAGTTCAATTCGTATCAATAACATACATTCGTTGTTATCGATAAACATAACAGAATATTAACTGATTCCTAGATGTTTACGATTTTAATTCTTATAGTAAATAATTTGTGTAATGTTTTTAAATATGTTTACAATAAGTTGAAAATATATCTTACTAACATGTGTTTTGTTTATTACAATATTATATTTAGTTGTATCAACCTCGACATGATCTGAGTTCATATCAGTTCGTATGAATTGTTTCTAACCTTCGGGGTTGATAACCACTACAAAAGGGTATCGATTGCCCTTGGCGATGGGTTGTAAATCAACTTACCACCCTTGGGTGGTTAGGTTAGGTTAGGTTAGGTATTAATTTATGTCATATTAAAAGTGTATCTTATTTCCTTTAGAAACACCCTATATTCATTAAGTTTCAACTACAAACATAGGAGATACCTTTAATTTTTTATTTCATTAACAACGTCAAGATAACATCTTCCCTGTTCCCTGTCAAACAAATCAAATTTTTTGGGTTTATACGCGTCATTTCTTCTTTTTAAAAATGCTCGAAGTTTAGGATACTTGGAAATATCTATGTTTTCCTCTATGAAAAGGGTGGACTTCAACATGGAATATTCACAACATAAGTTTAATGGAGACTTTATTACAGCAGATTCGTCGTGAAAGTACGCCAAAATCACGGTTTTTGAAGCTGCAGCAGCAGGGTTTGTTTGGCACCATTTCTTGAAGTATTGATACCTTGCTTCCCCAATTTTTCTGACAGCAGCGATAGACAAGCGATATTTGCTGATTCCTCTATATCCATTTGGCTAATACACAAACCAATCATTTCAATTTCTCTCAATTTTTGATATTAAACAGTCAGCTTCACGTTGTTGATAAAATAAAAATGCTTATGACGCTATAGAAACCGGTCAGAGGTGTCTTCATAATTTCATACGAAAAGTATTTGATTAAATTAATAAGAATCCAAGAATAAATTATGCAGGGTTGAGAAAAAATCTTATATACTTCAGTGTAAGTACATTTACTAGTCTCGAACTTTATTGCCAGCCCTCGCTATCGCTCGAGCGCAAAATCAGACTCAACTAGTAAATGTTACTTACATCCTTTGTAGTATAAATAACTATGTCCATTTGTATTTCTTGTCCTTTACCTTCAGATGTATTTTTGTTTACCGCCATCTAGTTTTCTTAGTATATATATTTGAAATTTTTGTGGTGTACAATATCTGCTGAAATAAATTCAGAATCTACCTGGATGCATCTGAGAAGTAAATATTATGCTGCTCCATCTTCCTTTCTGAAGTTCGTATTATTCTAACAGTGCTGTCAGTGAACACGTTTAATCTACAGATAGATAGATAGATAGATAGTTGATAACTATAAATCTTTGTATGTGCCACCTAACGGAGGCTTTGTGTAAAAAATTACATGTTGATATAAGCCTACTCATACGTAATTTGGAAAAGTATAATGCAATGTTTCTCTTATTTGTTTGAATTATTCTTAAAACAACGGGTGCGATAAATTTATATACACGTATATCTACTTACTTAATTTATTTATACACTTAACTATCCACTTATACTTTATGTATGTTATAATTAATGTACATACTTAATTTCTAATTTATATTAAATACACTAATATACTGTTCACTTTTGCATTCACTTGTTCACTGTTCAACTATGAATTCAAACTATAGACTAATTGCGGTTGGTAGGTAGTCGCTTATATATTAAAACGTTTTTCTGGAACACTTGGATTCCTGGAATTTTTAGATTGCGAGTCCCAACAAACAATCGAACTTCTTTGAAATTACTATAAAAACAAAAATAGTCCTCTCCTGAAATCGGCGCGCTCCGGCCAAAATTTTAACTTTTAGATATCGTATTATACAGAGAGGGCTACACCAGTGTGCGATTTCATAACAATAATATTACCTATTAATTCTCCTATTCCAGATTCATAGAACAATAAACACAGGATGAAACTATTTTTCAATTAATTCAATTTAGAACCGGTGTAAGCTTCAAAATCTATTGGAAAACTTTCTATGTAAAATAAAACATTAAGGGCCACATGATAAACATATTCTTTATACGTTTGTAAGATACTAACCGTCTAGTTCGGCCAAACAATTTCACAAAATTTTAAAAGGCGCATGATGGATGATGTGTTGCACTGCGTACGTTGTTCTATTCTCCATGTCAGTAAATCCTGAATTCTTATATGCATATATGATCCGCGGATAATACCCTATTAATATAATTACACTATTAGAATTAACTTTATCATATACTTTCTATTCCAGATGTCTTGTAGCATTACTGAGCGGGTCCCGGATAATAGAGGCGCAGTTGTGGGTCCCCAAGGGGGAGCAGGTCCTACAGGGACAACAGTAACCGTAACTGGATCAGGATGTAGGCTGCGAGGTACCGGCGCAAGTAATGCGAGTTTAGCAACGTCACCGAATTCCAGAGGTAGCATACCGATTTCGAGTGCTCCCCAAAATGGGCCACAATCAAGTGCTCAAGGTGCTCCACTACGGCCAAAGCCTTGTTGTCTTCTTTGGTGTTGTTGCTGCAAGTGTCCTTGGTAAATATATATTGTTCTAATTTTCATAAGAAATTAAGCTGTTTTATTGATTTTAGGTCAATAGAGTATGCTTGAAAGTCAAAAATTTTCATTCATTTCGATTTTGGAACAAATCTGTAAAAAATTCATCGATTTATAAAGAAATATACCAACTGGATACCTATACGATTAATTCATAGAATAAATGGTAAATGAGTAGTTTTAAAAAGTGAACATTGCAATGAAATCACACAGTAGCGTCGCTGATACAAAGTATTTATGAATCATAAATTCTACTTATTTACGCCAGATAAACCGTGTGAACTTTTCATTTATAAGAATAATTCGTTGTTCGTTCGTGTACGTTCTCGTGAAGATTCATATTGACATTGGCGTTTAAACAGAATCAAATTACACTTCTGCAAATTCGAGTTAATTTATTCCACTTTTTAAGTCTTTACGATCTTGCATTCAATAGTTGTGAGGGGAGCAATCGATTTATTTTATACTATAAACCAGTTCAGCACAGATCGGTAATAATTTAATTTACACTTTTTAATATTTAGTATCGAAACAATTGTCAAATTTTTAACATTTTATCAATATATTGTGGAGTTACCTAGAAACAGTTAGTTTCATTTAAAACAGTAATATTGGTCTATATTTTTCTTTTCTTCTGTATGTGTTGTATGCTCTTGTCGTCTCTTCCCTATTATCATGATCTTTGTTTGTTTATCCTCACATTAATCATTTGTATCGCCTTCTGGAATATCTCCATATTTTCTTTCATTTTTTTTGCTTTTACCTATAATCACCGCTTAGCAGAGTTCTGATACTTAGTACCTTCTCATTTTACTAGTATCCTACTTCATATAGCTTCACTTTTTTCTTTGCCATTATAATTGCTTCATCTATTACCAACGTGAACAATAGTGGACTCAAGATACATCCTTGTTTTACACCTTATGTGGTTTCAAATGGTTCTGATTTCTCTTACTTCACTCTTGCATAATTATGAGTATGTTTATATAGGTTTTGTATTACTTTTATTAGAATTTCATACACTCTTCTATTCCTTAGAGTTTTCCATATATCCTCTCTTTTTAACTGGTTGAAGGCTTTTATCAGGTTTATGAAGCAGCAGTGTATGTTTCGGTCTTCTCTTATGGCTTTTTCTCTGAGTTTTCTCATAATGCCCGAATGCAGTCAAACATATGCAGATTTATTTGATTATGTAGAGGGTATTATTGAGAATAATCTGATAATCACTGGAGACTTTAATCAACCCAGTTTAACGGGGGAAAGAAGCAAACATGATATCTTGTTCGGGGGCATAGTATAAGTCATGAGTTCCCATTAATACCAGAAGATCTTCACCACCCCACTATTGAAATGAGGGTATGTGTGGATATCTGAGGAAAACAATATAAACCGAACTCTTTTGTAGCCGGATTGAGGTACTACAACATTAAAAAATGCGATCTCTTAACTCTGCCAAATATGATCAGGGAAACAGACTTGACGGCACTGTATGGCATCCTTGATATCAACGAAGCATTGAGGTGCGTTTACGATAAAATACAGAATGTTTTAGACGCTACGGTGTCCATTCACAATGTAAGGAATTCCAAATATCCTGTTTGGTTGGATAAAGAAATAAAGCATTGTATCATATCTAAAAGGCGCCTATATGCAAATAGACATCTCTTTGACTTTCATATGGACCTGTACTTCGATTTACACTGAGAAATATGATAAACAAAACTCATGACGACTACATAAAAAACATGGAAAATTCAATAAAAAAAGATACGCGAAACTTCTGGACATTTACAAAAACGAATAAAAATAAAGGGTTTTAAAGATTAAAACTAACTTTTCCGCATATGTAACACGCTCTGAACAATATCCAATCATAGAATTGGTCCCTTATATACACTCCGGAGGCTGTATCGTGCTAACGAACGAAATTTCTCCGAAAATGACCAAAAATGTAGTATATCTGGATTTATAGGACATGCTGTACTGACTCTAGTGAGTCGAGTGAGCTGAAAATTAGTAAGGCTCATCTATTGTATGCCCTGAACAATATTCAATCATAAAATTGGCAACTTGTATATACTCTGTAGGCTGTATCGTGCTAACAAACTGAAATTTCTCTAAAAATGTCGTATTTCAAGTACCGTAGCACCCGTTGTACTGGCTCAGGTGATCTGAAAATCAATAGGGATTATCAGTGAGATGTCCTGAACAATAATCAATCATAAAATTTGTGACATGTTACGAACAGTGACCTACGACATACACACAGGATTTTTTTTCTAAAAACCGTTTTTTCGTGTTCATCTTGCTCAAAAACGAGAAAATAAATATTTTTTTCCAAATTACATTTATTTTGGGGGTAAACCAATACTTTTCTCGCATATTAGATTTCTAATCTGTATTTAAAGAGGAGGAGGCAATATACAAATTTAACCACGAAACAGTAAATGAAACAATACCTTTTGTTAACGAGGTATCAGTGATTGAGTATTATCAGGTCATAAAAAGGCTCAAGCCTAAAAAGTCAGCTGGCTTTAATGGAATACTTTTTTTTTTATTTACAAGCAAGTCGCATCTACCACTGGTTACAAGCAAGTCGCATCTACCACTGGGGTAATTAGCGACACAAATATAGGTTGTTTATAGTTTAGTTAATATGTTAATGTCACTTAGATATTTAAAAAGGTTCTGTGTATTACAGTTTTCGCCAAGAACTTGGTCTAAATTGTTGCTGAGGTTGTTATCTTGTCTTGATTGTTGGAATTTTGGGCAATCGGTTATTAAATGTTTGACAGTAAGCTGGATCTTGCATAATTCACATTTTGGGGGTTCACTTTTAGTAATTAAGTAACTATGAGTAAGTTTGGTGTGGCCTATTCGTAACCTAGTCAGTTTAACTTGAAGCGATCTTTTGTTTATTGGCTGCGCTCGAGGTTTCACTTCCGGTTTCACGTCGCGTAGTTTCGATTGGGACGATTGCCATTCGATTTGCCACAGTTTAGGTCATAAAAAGGCTCAAGCCTAAAAAGTCAGCTGGATTTAATGGAATACCACCCTATATAATTAAAGGTTGTGCGGAGTGGCTGCAGAAACCACTGTGCTTTATATTCAATGTATCTATTGGAATATCAATATGCATAGTTGTGGAAGGATGCAATAGTAACTCCCATCTACTACAAGTCTGGGAACACATCATATATAAAAAAGTACAGGCCAATATCAGTTCGATGTGCAATAGCTAAGCTATTTGCACAAATAATACATAACAAGGTGTGGAGTTCCGTCGAACCTATGAAGGTATTTGTGAAGAGCAACATGGTTTTGTTTCAGGGAAATGTGCAGCAACGAATTTGCTTCTGTTCACTCACGATGCACATAGATGTATCTCTGAAAATGAACATATTGCGTTATTTACACTGATTTTCAAAAAGCTTTCGATTAAGTGAATCACGACATATTAATGGGAAAAATAGAAGTTATGGAGCAGACTTACCAAGCTTGAATTTCTTTGTGTCTTACCTACAAAATAGACCATACAAGGTCGGATATAAAGGTCATTGTACTCGAAAATATCATGCAAACTCGGGAGTACCCCAAGGATCCAGCTTGGGATCACTATTATTCTTAATTTTCATAAATGACTTACCGCAGTAATTAAGATCCTCTGAATGTTCAATGTTTGCTCACGACCTTAAATTTGATAAACAAATTGAAAATGGAGATGATTGCCTTCAACTCCAGAGCGATATAGATTCAGCGTTCGAATGGTCAGTTGAAAACGAATTACCTTTCAACAAATCGAAATGTGTTGTATTATCATGTACAAAGAAAATGAATTAACTAAAACATGAGTACACTATTGAAAATGATAAACTCCAGAGAGTAAAAAAATTAGGGATCTAGGCGTCAAGTATGATTATGCACTTTCATTCAGATCACACAGCAAGTTAACGCGCAGGCACTGAAAAGCTTGGGATATGTGCAAAGGAACTCCAGGTATTTCCGAAATTGGGAAACAATTAAATACTTTTACAATTATTTAGTTAGGCCTAAACTCGAGTACTGCACTGTAATTGTGAATTCTCACATATTGGAAGAAGTACAGAATCGTTTATTGAGATTTCTCTATATGAAAAAACATTTATACGGATTACAGGACAATTAGAACGGTAAGTCTCCAAAATAAATTCAACTTAATGAACTTAGAAACGAGAAGACAAATATCATCGGTTAGCATAATGTTTTATAAGATATTCAAAAAAGTTTAGAACTGCCCCAAATTAAAATCCCTTCTGAAGGTAAGAGTTCCCTCTCGTGCCACTAGACTTAAGCATCTTTCAAAATACAACTCACTCCCTCAAGTAATTTTTGTTGACCAGTTACCACAGTGGTAAAAATAACAAATAATGTTTTGCAGCTATCTGAACTTAGTTTTGACCTCTCTCCGAGAAATTTTTTCAATGAATTACACCGTTGCTCGTTTTGATCTATATTTATATTAAGATATCTGTCGTTGTTATTGTATAGTGAGCATAGGCATTGAAAAAATTTCTGGGAAAGAGTTCTAAACTGAGTCAAATAGCTGCAAAACATTATGAGGCGCCCGTTTCCAAAACTTGTTAAATAAATCGAAAATGATTTCAAGAAAATCCAACTTTTCTGAAAACTTTATTGGGAAATCAAATAGGTTTGTGTTACTGGTTTTTTATTTGTAGGCTGTCCTTTAAAACTGGCTTACGGTCAGCAAAAAAATGTTAGAGAATATTTTGCTGAGATATTTAAAAAACAAAGCTCTATTAAACGAGTTTTGGAAACATATTGCGGATTTAGACAGCTTTAAAAAGTACCTGAATAGTTAGTAAGTTCAAAAATCGTTATGCAAAAATAGTATTTATTCAATTTAACTTTCAAAACAAAAATACAGATTCTCATTTGAGCAAAAACAGGCTCAGGATGTGAAATATTTTAAATTCTGTATTTATCTCATATGGAGCAACATTTGCCTCAGATTTATTATCCTCAACTGAAATAGTATTAAGAACACGTTCGTAAAATGAAAAATCATCTTCTGCGGCATTTCTCCAATCAGGACCATAATGTTTTTTTAGAAATGCATCGACATCAGAAAGCTTTTCTTTTTTGACTGGCACTTTATTCTCAAGGAGCGCAGGAACAATGATTTCCAAAGTTTTTCTGTGTCTTCGGTTTTTATAATCTTTTCTATCCGCCCTAACACGCGATCCGGAGGTAAAAATGAGTGACCCACCATGGGAAAAATAATGGTTACTTCTTTGACAGAAGAACCTGAATAATACAGCCATTTCATTAACATACCTATCATTATCACATTCTTCTTCTGGCCAGGACATACGTCGCAAAAAAGCTGGATACTTTTTGTAGTATCTTCTAGATCTAAGGATGAAAGCTTATGGTTAGGTTAAGTTAGGTTAGGTGGAGTATCTTCTAGATCTAAGGATGAAAGCATATGGTACAGCATTGAAGAGATTTCGTTGGATCCCTTTTGTCTCATATTCTCAGTCCATGTAAAGACAGTTACACTATCTTTGGTTTGAGTGGCTTTGGAATGATCTGGACATACAGCGAAGTTGTAAAAATATAGTTGCCGGGAATAGTAAGCCGACTGATCTGCTACCCGTGGTAGGACCAGATTTTTTTGGCAGTCAATAATAACATCTTTCTCGGGACTTTTAATTTTTTCATAAAGGCTTTGACTTTTAAATTGTGCACCCCTAGCTTTGTTAATAATTATTATGCTTTGCACTCTAAATCTCGAGATTTGCAGTGTAGTCAAAATCCTTTGCTTCAACTTTTTTACATTCCTTCTCCACGCAATCTGAGTCAGAAATAGTTTTTATCAGATGTAAGTGTCTTCTAAGTTCGCAATAGCCAGTCAATACACCAATTATCAGTCGTATCTGTGATCTGGGTTTATCCAGCAGCCACCGTATCCTTGTTGAATCTGTACAGGCGATTGTTTGTTTCTCCTGTCTGAGGCCGTTGTAGTTTCTTCAGTATTTCTCAAGTCTTCCCTGGTCCCATTCTTTGAGCAAGACTGAAGTTTGAGCTATTATTGGTTCCGGTCCACAACAGGACATGTTGGCACCTCGCCTGGCTAGTTCATCTGCCCGCTCGTTGCCTTCGATCCCGATGTGTCCTGGTACCGACAGTGGTGCAACTTTTCGTTCTAAAGCCAGGCTATCCTAGGCGTCTGCGCTTTCTTGAACTAGAACAGTACTAGTTCTGGGGCTGCAAATTGCTTTGATAGCAAATGCTAACACGACATATAAATGTGTCCCGTTCTGTTATTGGCTCTGCGGCTTTCGGGATGGCAATCATTTCTGATTGGAAGATCGTGGAGAATTTACCCAGAGCATAGCTCTTCTGCACTCCAATGGCCTCCATCAGGACACCTGCTCCCGATTTTACTTCCATGCGAGAACCGTCTGTAAAGCACTCAAATCTCCCGGGTATAAATCCAACTTGTTCATCGTCCTACTGCTCACTTGGCGGAATGATAACTTTGAGCCTGGTGTCTGTCCTCACTTCGTCTTTTTTTGGAACAGCTCTGAGAGCTAGAATTCGGAAGTATTTGTTCTTTTGGCCGTTGTCCCGCAATCTTATAAAGGCCGCCATCGCGCTCATAATAATCGATATGGGCAAAGGCAATCCTAGAAGGACATCGAGAGCTTGTGTGAGTGTCGTCCTAATAGCTCCTGTAACTCATAAGCTCGCTACTCTCTGGACATGCGCCAAATTGTGGGACACCCATTGCTTCTCCACGGCCGGCCACCATACCACGGAACCATATTGTATCTTCGGTCTTATGACCGCAGTGTAAAACCAGTGGAGGATTTTGGGACTTACTTTCCGGCTTGTCGCACCTACCACAGTGTAGTTATTGACTTGCTAATGACTCTGTCAGTATGTGGTTTCCATTTTACCTTCTTGTCAAGCAATTCTGCCAGGTATTTGGCTTCCTCCCGAAATTTTAGGGACGTTCCAAATAACTTGTATGGCTTGGTGTATTCAATTGTTCTTCTTGTAAACAAGACCATCTCGGTTTTATTTGCATTAACCGAGAGTGCTACTACATTGCACCATCTTTCGACGATATTGCAAGCTGAACGTAGTGGTATGGCAGGTTTCAAAGCCAGAAATGGTTGGCTTTTTAGATGGAAATATCGCTTCCAAACTTCATTCAAAAAGGTGAATCATAAGATGCCGATGTTGTTGGAGCAGACTATTGGGTAACTGATATTTTGTCAGATTTGATAAAATAATATAAACCCAGATGTATATTGTAACATTTTTCTTATTTATTTAAACAGTAAACTACTCACTAACACTTAATTTATATATACTTAACTAATCACTTAAAATTAATTTATATGCACACAAACTTAATTATTAATTTATATCAACACTTTACTCTTCGCTATTTCGGTGTATTCTTGTTTATTTCTCGAGATCACTTTATCAACTAAACTAAAGCTTCTTTGTCGGTCCCTTATATATTAGTGCCTTTTTCACTAGATAATTCTAGATTGCGGCTAAAACAAAAACAATTGGCTTTCTGACATTTTCTAGATAAGACTGGTCACAAAAACAATGTCTAGATAAGATAGTCACAATCGTAAACAATTCTAAGAAATCCATAATTTTAACTTTCATACCTGGCTTAGACAGAGTCGGATTTAGGGACTATACCAGTGTGCTGTTTCGTAACATTACCCCCTCCTTAAATGGAAGTTCCTCCTGGAGCTTTTGTGTAGCCGAGACTGGATATTTGAATCGGCAGCTGGCCCCATTTCTACACTTTCCGATCTTATGGAAATAGTAGGGCACTGTCTTCATCGGATACTGATAACGGGGGTTGTAGCTGCAAATTAATATCTGGACACCGGTATCTTGAAAGATAATATCTACCATGTTCCTGATGATTCGCCAATCCAACTGGTTACTCGCTATCTTAGGCATAGCCAGTTTCTTCACGCTGGATTCCAACACATATTCTCGTAGGTTTCGAAGTGCCACACATCGCGGTAGGTAGATCGATCTTGAAATTCATTTTTAGTTACCACGTAGAAGACGTACCGCGAATTTCAGTTTCAGTGTCTTGCCAGGGGCTGGAATCTGGTCTTCAAGTTTTTCTAATTGCCCGAACATCTTTCAAAAGACGAGCGGGGATGTTGTATGCCAGTGAATAATCTTCCGGAAGAGAGAACAAATCTTGTCGTTGTTCTGAAGTGACTCCATATCTAGCTTTCCCGGTACCTCCATACGCGCCCATAAATTAATCGAAGGTAGGGTCAGACACATCTCGAATAAGGTTTACTCCTTCCTCTAGATCATGGTCTCCTTCGAATGGCGCTAGTCGGTTTTGGTGAACTACTTTTGGTTTTCCGTTGAAGATCTTGCTTATACGATATATAAGATCATTGATCCTTTCCTTGATTAAGTATGGACCCCTTCCCAGGATTTTTGTAATTTTGGAGAAAATTGTTTGCTCCTCGTAGGTTGTGTAACCATACTTTGTCCCCTTCTTTAAAACCGCCTTCTGTGGCCTGCGTGTCTTACCAACTTTCCATTCTGTCGCTGGCAACTTGAAGATGTGTTCGAACTAATTCATGAATATCGTCCAGCCTTCTTCTCAATTGGATCACGTAGTCTTCTCTGGCTAGATCATCTCCAGGCCGACCGCCAAATTCCAGGTCACTAGGAAGCTTCAATCCACGTCCAAACAGGATTTTCGCAGGTGTTTCACCCGAATTATATATTAAAACTTCGAACTTGGGTTTTTAAAAACAATTTTACAACTATATTTAGAACTTTATTATACAACGGTTGAACAGAGAATGAAATTTAAGATAATACAGAGTTTTTATAATCTTCCTGTTTTACAAAGAGTCATCGTTTTATTTATATGGTGTCAGCTCTTTCTTCTTATGTAATTCCTCCCCTCGAAGACGAGAACATAACGGAGTGGTGTTCGAGTTTTGGTTTTTCTGTTGGATTTTCTTCTCTTAGGGTTTCTTCTTTGCTTTGGACTTCTTCCCTTATTTGTTTTCTGCCGCATTGCTGGAGCGATGTCCTGATTTTCTTCTTGAAGATCCATCCCACTATTATTAAGATGGCAATAACAGAGGACAAGCCGCCAAAAATTCGTGAATAGTGTTTAGATGTTGAAATTCTTAATGGTATAAGTTGTTTTGACATTTTGCTGATTTTGTGGATTTCATCCAAATTGATTTTTTCTATTTTGGGTGCTTTGTACTCTGGTATAATTTCTAATTTTTCCCAGTTTAGCTTTGGGAGAAATAATGGTTTTCCTTCTTTAATTCTGGCGTCGTTGATAAATTTTTTAGTGTTGACTTCTATTTGACATGATTCTGGTATTTTTATTAGTGTAGGATTTTTGACTTCTATATATTGATCTGTGTGGCATTTGGAGAAAACTTTTTCTGTTTGCATTGGTATAATGATTACTTCGTCTTGTGTTATTTGTTCAACGAGGGATTCTTCTAATGTTAACTTGATTTTCTTGCAGTTTTTCACCGTCTGGTTTTCTATGAGCTGTAGAGTGCAGTTGTTTTCAGGGAAATGGTCTTCCATGCAAAAATATGTATCCTCTAGAGTGGACAGTTTTCTTCTTTGAATTGATGTTCTGAGTTGGTTTGTGCCAAATAGGGATACTTTAGAGGGAATATTTGGTTGTTTTGAATGATAGGAAAGAGGTGATAAAACTTAAAAATTTCAGCTTTGGTAATTGGTATATGTATTGCAAAAATTAATTTTTTATTTTCAAATGTGACTTGTGTGCCTAAAAATTGGTAGTATGTTAATATGTTCCTAAATTTCATGATTTGGTTGCCTGGGTAAATTTTTCTTAAGTATTCTAAAGTGTTTAGTAACTCTTGACTAGAAATAATAGAAGGATGAAGTGTGTTGAGTTTTGCAAAAGCTATGGAATCTTCTAAATTATCTAGAAACGTGATAACATTTTGGCAATCCAGATTTATTTGGGAAATAATTCCTTGAAAGGTTAAATACTCATGTGATTCAGTGATTGATTTTTGTACGCTCATTTGAAATTTTCCCAGAGAATTTGCAAAATTTTCTTGATTTTTTGATAATATGCGAATTGTTGTGTTGTAGTTTTTTATTAGATTGTTTGAAAGTGAACGTTGCAAATTTATTTCTGTAACCATGTTCTGTTGGTTTGTTTCGAGAATTTTTATTGCGTTATCATATCTATTACCGTCGTCAGCGTCAAGTGTACCAAACAGCCATTTCTGTAATTGTCCGACTCCGTTAAAGAAACTTCTTTTATTACGAATATGAATATGAGGTTGTAAGTTATCAAGTTTCGTTCTTGTAATTTTTATGAGAAATTCTGTCCTTAATAACATATCTTGAGATAAGGCATGGTATGAGATTTCATTAGTTGCGTTTTTTGTAACTAAATTATTTTTTATAATGAAGAAATGTTTCTCAATGTTAAACAATTGCTTAATAATAGGTTCTAAATTTAAATAATGTATAAATGTATGTTTACTATAAATAAGACGTGCGTCTCCTAATTGTATTGGTAATAAAGGGTTATTTATAGTCGTCGACTCTATATCTCTTATAGTACTACTCGTGTATATTACTGGTATTGCCAGAAGTATCAGGAATGTTGTTTTCATCTGTTACATTTTCCTTAAACAGTTGTTTTTTGTTAGTTTTTGGTTTTCTGGCACTTGTTTTATGATATATATTTTTATCTGTTATTAATTTAATTTTTGTTTGAGCTAGTACTTTACGTTTTTCGAATTTTGGAAGTTTTTTATTTCTGGTTTTTGTACGAATGTAAGCTACTTTTTCATTTTTATAGTCAAGGGGATCTGTGCGCTCTTCGTTTCTTTTACTAATAATTTTTTCTTTTGTTGTTTTGTTAGTTTCTTTTATATTTTCATAAAGTCGTTTGGCCGCTTGTTTGTGAGTTTGTACGTAATCTGAAATTATTACATTATCATTAAGGTCGAAAGGGTTGGTCTCGTTTATATGTCCTTTTATTACTTCGAATGGTGTATGTTTAGTAACACTATGGATTGAGTTGTTATATCCGAGTATAGCCCGTTTTAATAATTGGTCTGAGGTGAGGTTTCCATTTTGTTCCCTTAAACAACGCACATGTTCGATTAGGGTAGAATGAAATCTTTCGACAGGACTGTTTGAATTACTGTTTCTAGCAGTAGTATAGTGAAGCTCTATTCTGTAAAGTTCGCAAAAATTTTCAAGATCTTTATTTTTAAATTCTGTACCCGAATCAGCTGTTATTTTCGAGGGTAGACCGTGGTGGGTGATAAAATTAAATAAACATTCTACTACAGATATTCCGTTTACAGCTGGTAGAGGGTAAGCTTGGCCATATCGAGAAAAGGTATCTATTATAGTTAAATAAGTGTTTCCTGAAATTTGAAAACAGTCAATATGAATGTGTTGAAAAGGACGTGAACAAGTTGGTGTAAGATTGAATTTTACTATAGGTGGATTCCGATCGTATTTATTTTTCTGACAGATTTCGCAGTTATTTATATAATTTTCGATATCGTCCGACATTTTTGGCCAGTAAAATCGTTTAGTAAGTGCTTCTTTCGTTTCATTTATACCACAGTGGCAAGTTTTTGTTACGTGGTAAAATTCGAGTTTTTCTTTTTGAGCGTCTCTAGTCTGAATATCTTCTAATACAGTATTACTTTGAATTATTTTGAAGGCAGAGTTTTTAAAATATGATTGCTTAGTAGTCGTGAAAGTTCTAGGTAGCTCAGGGTGTTGGAAAAAAATAGCATATTTTTTGTTTGGGGCGATATATTCTTTTACGAAATTTATTATATCAGTTTGTGAAATTTTTGAGGGTAGAGTAACATATAATCTAGTATTGTCAAAAATTTTTTAAATTCTAGTTTGGGTAGATTCTATATCTCCCAATGTTATGAATATTTGATTTTTGTACGTGTTTAATATTCTTTCAGTAATTGGTATGGAAAAAATAGGATTTTCTGCAGATGTATGTTTAGTTTCAATGTCAGAATCGGAGTCAGAGTCTTGAGATTTATCTGGTTCTATTTGTATATCTGAAATAACGTTGATTTTTTTATTTTGGCTTTTAGTTGGCTCTACAATGTCTAGTATATCTTCCAGGTCAGGGCTACTGACTGGAGGTATTTTATCAGGATTTCTTAGGAAATTTTCTATTATTTCATCCGCGTCTCCTGCGTTATTTATTATAGATTCGTTATCGATGGCGTTTAGTTCTACACATGGATTTCTACTTAAAGCGTCTGCTGCTAAATTTGACGAACCTTTTTTATATTTAATTTCATAATCAAATTCTTCTAATTTTAGTCTCCACCTTACGAGCATAGAATTTTGGTCTTTTGTGGAGAAAAGCCACTGTAATGGTTTTTGGTCAGAATATATTGTAAACTTCCGGCCGTAAAGATATGGGCGAAAGTATTTGCAGCTCCAGACTATTGCGAGAAGTTCTTTCTGAATTGTTGAATAGTTTATTTCGGCTGAATTTAAGGTTCGTGATGCATAACATATGGGCTGATTATTTTGCGATAGTACTGCGCCTATTGCATAATTGGAGCTATCTGTTGTCAATTCAAATTCTTTGTCAAAATCTGGGTAAATTAACACTGGTTCAGATGTTAATATATTTTTACATGTTTCAAAACAATCTATGAAATCTTTTGTGTGAACTACTTTTTCATTTTTCTTTAAGCATTTAGTCATAGGTTTTGTAATTTTCGCTAGATTTTTTATGAATTTACGATAGTACCCTATTAAACCAAGAAATGATTTTATGTCTTTTTGGTATGGGAAACTTTTTAATCGCTGAAATTTTTTTTGGATTGGGTTTTATTCCCTCTGATGTAACTATGTGTCCTAGAAACTCTACTTCTTTTCGTAAGAATTCTGATTTATCCAGTTGAATTTTTAGTCTTGCCTCTCGTAATTTTGTGAAAACAAGTTTTAAATTTTGAAGATGTTCTTGAAGTCCTGTGCTAAATATAATGATATCGTCCATATAGACCATACAGACTTTATTTTGGAGGTCTTTTAAAACTTCATCCATAACGCGTTGAAAAGTAGATGGTGCGTTTTTTAACCCAAATGGCATTCGTAAGAATTCATAATGCCCGTTGTCAACTGTGAATGCTGTTTTTGATATAGAGTTTTCTACCATTTGAATCTGATGAAAACCGGCCCAAAGGTCTATAGTTGAAAAATAATTTGCTCTTCCAAGTTTATCGAGGATTGAATTGATATTTGGTATCGGATATCGATCAGGAATTGTCTTTTCGTTCAGTTTACGATAATCGATAACTAATCGATATTTTTGTTGTCCCGATTGATCTTTTTTCTTGTTCACTATCCACAATGGCGATGACCATGCTGAAGTTGAGGATCGAATTATGCCTTTATCTAACATTTCATTTATTTGTTTATTTATTTCTTGTTTGTGTATGTAGGGGTATCTATATGAATTAGAATGTATAGGGATTTCGTGTTTTGTCCGCGCCGTGAGGGATAATTTATCACCTGGTTTGAAAAAAATATCTGAGAATTTTCGACATAGTTTTATTAATTCAGTTTTTTCCTCCGAATTCATGTGATTGGTTCTAATTAAATCCGATATATCTATTTTTTGTTTTAATTTTTTATCGTATTTATCATTTAAGTTAAGGAAAGAATTAATATTGAATACATCATAACTGGATTTTTCGAATGATTCCACTTGAAAAGGTTCTTTAATATTTATTGAAACAGTTTTATCTGTTTTGTTTTGAATTTCTATAAGGGCAAATCCGTTTTCGGCATTAGTCAAAATTTCAGGTATATACAGTGGTCCTAAATTACCTTCACGTATTAATATTTCTCTGTTGAAAATAGAAACAGGTAATTTTTTTAGAATTTTGTGCTGTGCTTCTATCGATAATGATATATTAAAATTTTCTTTTTGTCTGTATCTGATAGGGATTTCTGTATTTGAACCTATTAATTTATTGTTAATTAAATCTATATTAAAATTCATGTTTTTTAAATCATTTAATCCGATTATACCGTCGAAATACTCATGAAAATCAAATAAGAGAAAAGAGATATTGTAGTTTGGATTCTGAAATTCTGGAAATGCTCTATGTGTTGATTGGTGTATGATGTCTTGACTACCTAACGCTGTTTTAATTTGTGCACTGATTTGACTAACAGAATTTGGATAAAATTTTTCTATAATATCAGGTTTAATAATAGAACGTGAGCTACCGGTATCTACAAGTAATTTTAAATTAGGATTATGAATTTGAATGTACGGTAAGGCGTTATCTGAAGATATATTAATTTCTACTAAGGATTTTCTTGTTGTAGGCCCGTTTCTAGAAAATTTTCATTTTGATTTTCGTCATAGTTTACATTTTCGAAATAAGATGTTTGATTTACGTCTAGATCAGGATTATTATCGTCACTATTAAAATTATCGTAATTTTGGTAAAAATATTGTTCATTTGTGTATGGATCTGATTGATTGTATTCGTTTGTAAATAGTTCTTCAGAAGAAAAATTTGGGTTTTGTCCATTATTTCTAAATGAATGATTTTGATTATAATTGTTATGATTTTGCCATCTTTGTCTTTGTGATAACATGGATGGGTTTCTAGAGGTTGTTGACATGGGTGTTGGCTTAGGAAGTTGATTCGTGGATTTTTGATTTGGTCTAAAAACGTTTTGTGGGAGTCCAAATACTTGTGTGTTTGTAGGGTATTGTCTGGGAGGCATTTGTCTGGGTTGAATGTTAATAGGTTGGCTAGGGAATTGGTTAGTTGGTTTGTTATTGTCGAATACGTTATTATTCATAAAATTTGGCTGCGATGAATAATTGGTTTGTTGGTAAGTGGGTTGCATTTGATTATTAGGATATAGTCTTGGTTGTGAGTACGATTGTCGATTATTATTGTTGTTAAATTTAGAAGTTGTTATTCTATTATTGTCGTTTAAATTACCATATAATTTTTCGAAATTTTCGAACTCATTTACATAGGCTATTGCGTCTTCCAGTGAGGCTGGGTTTTTAAGATGTAAATTATTCCTCAAGGTACCACTACAACCAGCGATAAAGGTGCTAAGTGCAGTTTTCTCGTAATGGTTTATTTGGCAAATTCTTTCTGCATTATTAAGGTTAGGATTACTACTAATTTTTTGTGCAATACTACTTCTTAACAATTGAATTCTGCTACCAAAGTTTATCAGTTGTTCGTTCCTAAATGGTCTCATTCTTGTTAGTTCCTGTACTAAACAATCAATATTTCTACGATCCGCAAAACATTGTATAAGGGCCTCTTTTAATTTAGGCTAATCTATTAACTCAGCACGATTACCTACTAATATATCAGCTTTATCTATAAGTTTTTCTTGAATTGATTGAAAAATGTGTTTAGATAATTGTGCATCATTAAATTGTCTATAGTCATTAATAAGGTCTTCGCATCTGATCAAAAATTTATTTAATGTATTACTATTGCCGTCATAAGGTTTAATGTTATCAATTCTAGATTTTAAAAGATCCCAGTTCATTTCTGGCATGTTTCGTGTAATATTTGAATTTCGATTTATTATTGTTAAACTATTTGTAACTTGATTATCTATATTATTTTCGTTATTTATTTCTATATTTATAATTCCGTTAATTATTTCATCAATGTCACTCATTAAATAACTAAAATTAATAAAAAGCTAATGTCTGCGATAGACTATTGTTCGATATGAACAGAACTTAACTATCTTTGCCGAAATCCTTATAAATAGGGGTATGGAAAGGTAAAAGAGGAAAAGGCACTTACAGATTGTTCGTCAACTCGATCGCTCTGCTCTCCTGTTCCTTTTTTCGTGATTCCCTGCTCTCGTTGCCACTAAGTCCGAAAGTTTTGAGTTCGGTTATACGCACTTAAGGGGTAGAAACTCCAAGGTCCCGAATTTCACTCCCGACACAATGCGAAACTGTTTTTTACTTATTCGAAACCCGCGCGTATCCTACTGACTGCGCCAATTATATATTAAAACTTCGAACTTGGGTTTTTAAAAACAATTTTACAACTATATTTAGAACTTTATTATACAACGGTTGAACAGAGAATGAAATTTAAGATAATACAGAGTTTTTATAATCTTCCTGTTTTACAAAGAGTCATCGTTTTATTTATATGGTGTCAGCTCTTTCTTATTATGTAATTCCCGTAAACTCATTGACGGCAGATCGATAAGCCAATGCGAATAGGGAAATATACTGGTCCCAATCTCTCTGATGGCTGGAAACTACTTTGGACAGGTATTTTCCAATAGTCCTGTTCATTCTCTCGACCATTCCATCTGACTGTGGATGTAATGCTGTTGTCCTGGTCTTCTTCATTCCCAGCGTCTCGCAAATCTCCTGGAATATATGGCATTCGAAATTTCTTCCCTGGTCACTGTGGACTTCCAATGGCACTCCATATCGGCTGATAAATTATTTCACCAATACATCCGCGACAGTTGTGGCCTCTTGGTTCGGGATCGCGTAAATTTCCACCCACTTTGTGAAATAATCCATTACAACCAGTATGAATTTGCTACCATTTTCTGTCGTCGGAAATGGCCCAGCGATATCTAAAGCAATTCTTTCGAAAGGGCTGCCAACATTATACTGTTTAATAGGTGCCTTTCTCTTGCGATGTGATCCATTACTCGTAGCACAAGTCGTCCATTTCTTACACCAGTCCTTCACATCGTCGGAGCTGTTCATCCAATAAAACGTTTCACGGACTCGCTAAAGGGTTTTCTTCACTCCCAGATGACCTCCTTGTCGTGTAACTTCTTCAGTACCTCAGCTACTCTCGTTCTAGGGATAACTAGCTGTCTCCTCATCTCGGAACCATCATCGCTTTCAAGGAATCTTTTCAGCAGCCCTTCTTCCAGGACAAGGGAGTCCCACTGAGCCCAATACGCCTTGAGTTTCGGTGAAAATCTTGACACTTCTTTCCAGGTAGGTCGCCGATTTCCTTCCTTCCATTGCCGGATCATCTTCAGGTGAGAATCATTCTCCTGATCTTCTCTGATCCTGGTGGGTGACCATTCCTCGTTGACTACATTAGTTCTTGAAACTGCAGCTTCCCTAGATTTCGCCTTGTTGCAGTGGGAGCAGTCTGTTGGGCACGGCCGTCTGGACAGGGAGTCGGCATTTCGGTGACTCACACCAGCTCGATGTTCGATATTGAAATCGTACTCTGGAAGTCGTTCAATCCATCTAGCGATCTGGCCCTCGGGATTCTTGAACTGCATCAACCACTTGAGTGCTGCATGATCAGTCCGGATTAAAAATTTCCTACCATCGAGATACTGGTAAAAGTGTTCCACGGACTTCACTACCGCCAAAAGTTCTCTTCTGGTGACGCAGTAGTTTCGTTCTGGTTTGGAGAAAACTTTACTGGAATATCTTCTCTTTCTTGCCCTCCTTGGATCTGTGAGAGCACTCCACCAATTCCTACGTTGCTTGCGTCAGTGTCAAGAATAAAGTCTCCTTTAGGTAATGGGTATCCTAATATCGGCGCCGAGGTTAAATGCCTCTTCAAGGTTTCAAAAGCCGTTTGACAGTCTCTTCATCCCATTGGAAAGCTCTTGCTTCTTCAGTAAGTCGAGTTAGAGTCTTGGCAATATCTCCAAACTTCCTGATAAATCTTCTATAATATGTGCAAAGTCCAAGGAAACTCCTAATTTGATGTTTGTCGGTTGGTTGCGGCCATTGCTGAATGGAAGCACTTTTCTCTGGATCCACCGCCACTCCTTCATTCCTCACTATATGACCTAGATAGTTGACTAGTTTTTGGAACTGCTGACATTTCTTCGGGTTTAACATGAGCTGGGCAGCTTGGAGACGTTTGAATACGTCTTCCAAATTCTTCAGGTGTTCGTCAAATGTCTTTCCCAGTACTACGATGTCGTCCAAATCGACCAGGCATGTCTTCCAAGACAACCATCTCAAGACATTTTCCATGAGTCTTTCAAATGTCGCAGGCGCATTACAGAGCCCGAATGGCATGACGTTGAATTGCCATAATCCAGATCCGGTAGTGAAAGCAGTCTTCTTTTTGTCTTCTGGGTCCATTTCCACTTGCCAATAACCACACTTCAGGTCCAACGTGGAAAACAGATTGCTGCCGGCCAAAGTATCTAGCGTATCGTCAATTCGAGGCGGAGGATAGCTGTCTTTCTTCGTCACGTTGTTAAGCTGGCGATAATCCACGCAGAATCTCGTAGTTCCATCCTTTTTCATGACGAGCACCACTGGAGACAACCATGGACTAGTAGATGGTTCTCTTACTTTTTCTTCTGCCATCACTCGAATTTTTCTCTCAGCTTCCTCTCTCTTCGCTCGTGGAAGTCTTCGAGCTGATTGCCTAATTGGTTTAGCATTACCAGTATCGATTTTGTGTTTGACGGCTGATGTTCTACCAGTCTTTCCTCCTTTTGGTACGAATAGGTCTCGATACTGCAAGAGAAATTCTCTCATTCTCTTTTTTTCAGCTCGATCCAAAGATTGACCAGCTACTGATAACATCTGTTCGAATCTGGCATTAGAATTGTCAGTGGTCGTTGTTTGGCGAACTATAGACGTCAGGATCCAATCTTGGCTTCCTTCTTTATGTTAATTGGGTAATCGTTCACGTTTATCAATCGTACAGGGATCTCCTTCGCCGACGTAACCAATACTTTTTCAATTAGTACTCCTTTGCCAACCTCTTCGTCGTGGTTCCTTGGCTCTATCATAACCGGTGTACCTTCCTCCATGATTCCCTGTAGCCGTGCTACTATCATGGTTTCGCTTCGTGCAGGTAGAACGGTATCTTCCTGTACAGCTGCCAACACCGCGTTGCCTCCATATGGATGCAGGAACACCTCCTCGGAACCCACTTTGATGGTTCTGTTTCCAAAGTCTAATTGGAAACCATTTACATTCATTACGTCCATTCCCAGAATCACGTCTTCTTCAATGTCAGCTACGATTACCGTATGCATGAACCTTTCTGCGCCATGTCCCAATTGTATTTGTGTCTCACCGTGAACGTTGGCACTCTCACCTGTGGCGGTCCGCAGTCTCAGTCTCGTTGGTGAAAGCTTCTTCTTGGAGTTTATTATTTCTGGTCGTATAATGGTTCTAGCTTCTCCAGTGTCTACCAGCAGAGTATATTTCTTGCCATTCACTTCTCCATCTACATATACACTGTCGTTGCGACATCTGAGCGAAGCTATCAGTATGAGAGGGTCTTTCGAACTATCATGGGTCGGTGCTGCCCCCTCGTAGCCGACCCGTTCTAGTTTTCCTGTGACTGGGGTTCTTGGTTTGCAGGAGTCTTGGGCGCTTACACGAACTACGTACATGCCCTAGCTCGCCACAATTCCAGCATCTGATCTTTCTCGACTTCTTGTCCATCATATCCATCATACTTTTGATCAAGCTGACGATCTGGTCAAACTTGTCCTCGTTGCCTTCTTCTTGGATGGTCCTAACTTTGTTGTAACCCGAAGCCTTCGTTGCTGCCTCATATTCAAGAGCAGCTGTCAATGCGTCAACTAATGTTTTGGGATGGGCTAAGCGAAGCGTCCTCTGCATATCGGGGTTACATAAGCCATCAATAAAGGCCTGTATGCCCAGACATTCCATGTTCTCTGCTGCTGATGGATAAGCAAATCGAACGAGTCGGACAATATCCACTTCATATTCTTGAAATGCTTCGTCACGTTTCTGCCTTCGGTACTTCAGCTGGATTGGTACAAATGTTCTAGATGTTCATGACCATATCGCATGTCCAACCTCTTCTTCAGCTGCTCGAAGTCATCCGTTTCTTCCAAAGGTATCGTCTGAAGTACATCTAAGGCATCTCCCCGAAGCGCGGCTGCTTCAATTTGTTTCACATAATTGGTCCACGACATTTTTCCATCGAACGTTGGGGCCTTGACTCGGGTAAAACTACCAATGTCTTCTAACTTAGGGTGTGTTTCTGGCTTGCAAGGTTTTGTTTGCTCGGTCTTCTTTTCTTCCGCTGGCGTGTCTTGAGTCCATATATCTGTCATATTTTCTCCTTGATTTTCTCGTCCATCGTTGTCATCTTATTCTCAATCTTCTCGTCCAACGTTGTATTCTTATTCTCGATTTTCTCGTCCATCGTTGACATTTTATCCTCAATTTCAGATTTTAGAGACGAAATTTCATTTTCAACGTCAGCGGCAATGTCGTTTTTCATTAATAAGATATCGGCAGATATATCGTTCTTCAACGTAGAAATATCGCACTTTATAGTTGAAATCTTCTCGTCCATGTTCTCTTCCATGGCAGAAATCTTCTCGTCCGTGTTAGCAGAAATATTAGCAGAAATGTCGTTCTTCATAGCAGAAATGTCGTTCTTCATAGCAGAAATGCCGTTCTTCATATTCGTTGAAATTTCCTCTTCCGTGGCAGAAATATCGTTCTTCATAGCAGAAATCTTCTCGTCCATGTTCTCTTCCATGACAGAAATATTAGCAGAAATTGACAAGATTAAGCCTCGTCATTAAATAAAACTGTTTCTGGATCAAAGCCGTCATTTTTCAGTGCCCCTTTAAGTCTTTCTACTAATTTACTTTTCTTACCGGACGTTTCCAACTCACGTTCTTCCAATTCTGCTCTTAGTTCCGTCACTTTCAGGTCACGTAGTCGCTTGGCCATTTTTACGTAGTAATTTATTTATATTTTCCCACTTCTGACACAAATGTAACGTTTTTCTTATTTATTTAAACAGTAAACTACTCACTAACGCTTAATTTATATATACTTAACTAATCACTTAAATTTAATTTATATGCACATAAACTTAATTATTAATTTATATCAACACTTTACTGTTCGCTATTTCGGTGTATTCTTGTTTATTTCTCGAGATCACTTTATCAACTAAACTAAAACTTATTGGTCGGTCCCTTATATATTAGTGCCTTTTTCACTAGATAATTCTAAATTGCGGCTTACACAAAAACAATTGGCTTCCTGGTATTTTCTAGATAAGACTGGTCACAAAAACAATGTCTAGATAAGATAGTCACAATCGTAAACAATTCTAAGAAATCCCTGCGCGTCCGCCATAATTTTAACTTTCATTCCTGGCTTAGACAGTCGGATTTAGGGACTATACCAGTGTGCTGTTTCGTAACAATATATATGTTAGTGATAGAAAAATCTGACAAGCTGTAGCTGCATAGAAAGATCTGTTTAAAAAATGTAAAAACTCTAACACTAAAGTATACAGCCAACAAAAACGCTGGTATGTCTGCAAAATTATTTAATGAATGGCTTGCTAATTTTGACAAGGAAGTGGTAAAGATACATAGGAAGACCTTTGTTATTTGTTGACAATTGTCCATCGCAGAAGTTAGATTAAATAATGTGAAAATTTGTAATCTACCTCCCACTACAACATCATTGATACAGTCTATGGACCAAGGAATAATATCTGCTTTCAAAAGGAATTACAGGAAGGAATTAATAAATAAAATTATATTAAGTATGGATGCTTATGGTCCAACATCAAGATATCAATTTTATCAGCAATTCACATGTTGAATAAATCTTGACTCAAAGTGTCTGGTAACACTATAATGAACGGTTTTATTGAGTGTAAATTTCTTTCAACAAATGAAGTGTTGAATTAAGAAATTGACTTTCCATCTGCCTCAGAAGGAAAGAATGATGAAGAGTTTCATAGGTTTACCGAATTTGATAATGAGGTTTCAGTTTCCGTTGAATACTGCTGATATTCCAGATTGTCACGAAGTGAAAACAGCTTGTGATAAGCAGGTTTCTTGAGATTAAATCTAATAGGTACTGATTTCACAACTTACTATAAACTGGAACACGAAATAACGAACATTTTATGTAACGAGAAAAAACAGTCCAAGATATCTGATTTTTATGTAAAAATGTAAATTATTTTAGTTCACAAATGTATTTTTTATTTGTATTAAATATATGCATCTAACAATAATATTTATATATAACATACATATTGCAAATGCAAACAAATATAATCTTTTTACAAATTGAAATAGTCAAAATTACAAATCTAGCAAAGAAAACGGAATATGTATCAAAATTAAACAAAAAATATATTTAAGAGAATAAATAGCCTGGCTACTGGAATAACCCAGCTATTGGAATATTTTTATGACAAAATCGTTATTCCATTAAACGGGTTCTACTGTACTATTGGATCTACGCACCTTTGAAACCAGGGTTGTGATATTTAAAACTAAATGTTTAAAACAAGGTTGTTTTAAACATTTGTTAATCTTAAATTTATTTTTTTATTACTTCAAAAAACTCTTCAATACAACTCAGCTTTTTATTAATACATATTTGTAACTGACACCTACCTGATATTATAAGTATAAGTGCTTAACAAAAATATTCTTTAAAAAATAATATAAAAATAACATAAAATAATATAGATATATTATTTAACATACGAACAAGAAAACTATCTGGGTATTGAAATGTTTTAATGTGGTTACTAATTTAGCAGTCTTTGCGGTGCCAAGTCTTTTCCTAAGGGTGGTATGGACTAATCCGAATGCAGAAAACAGTCGTTCTACCCCAGCCGAAGACGCTGTTGCACAATGTAACTGTTGGACAAGTTTAATGGTGGCAGCATTCAAATCTCTTTTCAAGGCGTTCCACCAGACGATGGGTTTAACATTTTGTACTGATTCTGTCGTAAACAATTAGGATGAGGCATTGCATATGGATATGAAGCAACAGTATATTCCATAGCTATCTCACGTTGATTGCTATCTAATTTGAAACCTATAAAACGATAATCAAGAATATTAGCAAGATAATGAGCAGGTGTAATAGCCATTGCAAATCTCTTTTTACAACATGATAAGTCTGTTTCAGTAAGATTTTCTCCAAATTTATTTAATAAATTTAACCATATTTCTGTAGCTTCACTAATTGTGCAAAAGTTGCCTTGAACTTTGTCTAGAGGAACAGCGATCAATTTAAATTTTTGTAGATAATCTTGGGCATTCATTTCAAAATTCATGTCATGTACTAAAGAAGCAATCTGAGTATCGATTGCAGCACGATTTTAAGTGCAAACTTTTGCAATTATATTCCATCTCACATCTTGTGGCAGGACAAGCGCCTTGCCTCCCTCCTGCTTATAACGTGCAGCTGCAAAGTGCACATTTCTAAAATACTTCACTATGTTCTTAACTTGCTCCTTTACTACCGGAATTTGAATACCTTGTGCAAGTAAATTTCAAATATGTGCTGAGCAGCTATACGTTAGAATATCTACCGTCCCAACTTTCTCGGATGTAGCAATTTCTTTTCTCATTTTACTCATATTCGAAGCATTATCAGTCACAAGACTAAGTGGAATATAATTTAATTTTAGGCACTCTTTTATCGCTTTTATTGCTAGAGCAAGCAAATATTCTGATTTATGGCTATTGTCTTCCGTATCTATAGTACTTACTAAATGAATTTTTTCATCAGTTACATTAGTTACAGAGATACACACAATGGAATCATTTCTTACATTACTCTATATATCTAGGAACATACACACTACTTTACCAGCTAAGTCATTCTGAATTTCGGATTTAATGGAATTATACACTTCATCTAACAATTTTGCACCGATCTGGAACCTGTTTGGTGGTTGGTATCCCGGGCGCAAGCATTCAACCATCTTCTTAAATTGAGAATGCCCAAAAATTTTAAAGGGAGAATTTGTCGCATACAGAAACTTGGCATTTGAAGGTGTAATTTCTTCTTTTCGTTAACTGTGGCTCTTACTACCAATGAATCCAATTTTCTTCTTTTCTTGGAGTTTTGAGGATCAGTAGCCAACGCGGAAATATTCTTTGCTGCGGATGAGGAAGGTTCAACTGAAACTGAACTAGTGTCTGATTGTATATTGCCTGCAATTAATTTTTATTTATTAATAATTGAGATAAACGAAAAAATGTATATAGGAGGAAGTAAAGCAATTTGCAATTTAAAAAATCGTGTTTTATCTTTACTCTTGCATATACTTATTGTTAAAACCTTCCTTTAATTAAATATGTTGCACAGCTTTACGTAAACAGTATATACATACCACGTAAAAACAAAAGCAGATTCAATTTGAATAAAAATATTTTTATCACTTACCTCCTAAATCGACGCATATATCACTGCTACTTTCAATTTGATTATCGGAGTGTCAGAATCAGAAGAAAGTATTTCGCCGGGTATTTCTGATTCTCTTGCACTTTTCCTACACTCTCCTACATGATTTTACATGCGTGCTACTAAAGCAACAAGTTCTTTATTGCATGTATTGCACTGAACTCTTGCGGTTTTACTGGTACTGGCTCCAGTAGACGAAATGAAGTAATTCCATATAGCATCCTTTCTTCGTCCAGTCATTTCTAATTTCCACAAAATTTAAGTGACAAACACACAAAGTAAAACTGGCTGTTGCTGTTAAACTAACCCAAAACTAATCCCAGACACAGTATTTTATCTGCTAGCGAATTAGGGGTATTCCCAGACTCAGTTGATTAGTACTGACTTCTGGTGTACATTAGCCAAATTAAAAATAGGTACATACTTCTCTAACGCGACTGTAGAGGTATCTGCGTTCGCGCTTTATTTTACGTTTAAAACAGTTGATTAAAACTGTTTCAAGCATGTTTTTCTGAGGTGTTTTAAGCTATTTGAAAAAACAGTTTTAAACAAAAAAACAGCATGTTTTTATGAAAAAAAACGTGTTTTTATCATCCCTGTTTGAAATACCACTTTGAACGGTAGATTTGCATACTTTTGTGACAGTGTTTCTGAAAGATGTAGCTAGTTTTGGAAACGTCCTATTTTTTTGATATGATGGTATTACTGAAAGCAATTAGATTTGGTACAGTAAAATTATATAGGTATACGTCAAAGCTGTCTAAGAAGGTATTTTCTCACTTTCGTTAAAAATGGATCTAGTTAGCAATGAAAACGCACGTATACAGAACACTATATTACATCTCTGTTAATTATTAGTTTTATGCAAACCTTAGATTTATCATGTAATTAGGTTCTTGTAACTTTTTTGAGAAATAAATAATAAACATCGTGTCGGTTATGCCTCTGTTTGGTCTAAATCCAAACTGCGTTTCTTCTAATGTGTATTATTCCACTGTTTCCCTCAATCTTTTCTCCAAATTTCTGGCGTACACATTGGACACACTAATAGTCACTGTAATTTCGGCATTATCTGCTATCCCCTTTTTTTAGATTGGGGTAATGATCCACAAATTCGAGTCCTCAGGTGTTTTGTCATCGAGTACTTCGTTCATGAGCTCTGTTAGATAACTAACCGCTTTCTCTGGCATTGCGCATGTCCGCAGTTATTTTGTCATGCCCCAGTGGGTTCGTTAGTTTAAGTTTTTATATATCTTCTTTCACCTCCATTTTGCTTATTTTTTCATTGGGGTCTAATTCAGTTTTTGTCTAGTTTGTGTATTTGTATCTTGATTATTTTTATCTTCGTCTATCCCTTCTAAAAGTAATCCCTCCATCTTTCCATGATTTTATCCTCGTTACTTATAAGATTTCCATTCTTGGCTTTTACGTATGATGTCGTTTCTAAATTCTCTTGTGTCATATGTTTTAGCGTCCCGAAGAATAATTTTTGGTTATCCTTTTAAGCTGTTTTTATTTTTTGCTGTTTTTATTTTTTCTCCGAAATCTTGCCACGAATTCCTTTTTCTTCTTTTATCATTTTGTTGACTTGGCTTCTTTGTTGTTTATAGTCCTCTCAGTCTTTTAATTTTTCGACTTTTTCTTTTTATCCGCCACTGCATTTTTGCTGTCCGCGTATGTAAATAAAGTCTGCAGCATACGCAGCTTAGTTTCCAATATATATTTTATTTTGGTATACTCGATGACGCCTGAAGAGTATCGAATACCATGCACGTTCTTTTCCAGTTATAACACAGTTTTATTATCACGCTGACTTAATGCATCATTCGATTGAGGTGGCAAAAACATGTGGTGACTTTGCTTTAAACCAATCTCGATGGTGAGTTCTTTGCGAACAAAGTGTCCATCTACGATGAATCCTTGGATGTCTACGAATGCTACTCTCATGATGATGATGACTGCTAGAATATTGAAGTGCAGCAGCAGTAGCAGCACGTTCTAATTTGAATTCTTGATAATTTCGGTGAGGTAAAAATACCCCATTACGCAGTCGTGCATTATGACGCTATATACCTTGGTATTTTCGTGGAAACCAGTGTTTGCTTCAATGTCAAGTTTTACATCAACTGTAGATGTCTTCATGCTTTCTTCTTGTTTCGAGCAATCGATAACAAACAATGCACGCTTCTTGAATGAGGAATAATCCAACAGAGGACGCTTCTGTGTCGAATTCATATAGCTAGGATAAAATTCAGTATAGTTGAAATAGACCTCATTGTAGTCGTTTTTAGTAAAGTCCAACCTGCATTCTTTTATTGGGATAATATTCCCCATTTAGCGAGAGTCGGATACTTTGAATGTCGGCATTGTCGAATAAAGTTGGGTCGGCTGTGTTGTTGTCACGTTTGTTGGTTTGAAAGAAAACAATAACATAACGAGGTCGTTCGACTGAAGTTGTAGTTTCAAGAGCTCAAATTTCACGTCTAGTATTTCTGGTGATGGCTGGCAGTTCATGTATCTCCCACTTTCTGAATGGAATAACTATAGGCTGATCCTTTTAAATGGGCTTCATAAGTTCCAACCTAATATCATCATTAGGATAGATATGCTTGATTTTCAATTCGATGTTGGTAATGGTAATGGTAACAGTTGTAGTGGAAGTACCACCAGCAACGTATTTTTCTGTGATATATACACAATCATTATGGTTTCGAGCTCGAACCAAACGTATTGTTTGTCGTCCACATGTAATCGTAGGACAGTCATTGAAAATGTTGAAAATATACTTGAGAGGAATTTGTAGGTCAAATGATTTATCGGCGGCATTAAGGTTGGGGTTTTTGGGATTATTCCAGCCAGCTATAGCCATATGATTGGAATCTTCTTGATTGTAGCATGTCATGGCACGTACAGCGCTCAGGATTCCAGGATCTCGAACCGTTTCCATTTCTCTAACACTTTCATTGTATGTGCACGAATCGAAAAGCAAAGCACCAAAATTATTTGCTAGCTTCACATCCCCAGCTCCATGTATATTGAGTGAACCTTTAGTGCACAACAAAGTATCTTCCATTGCAAAGAACGAAGCGACTTAATTGATGCTAAATTCCACAATGTCACTGCAACTGAACGATTTGATGAACGGAGCATATGTTCTGTATTCAGCTTTGCGTATCGATTCATAGAACCTCGATTTGCCTTAGATATCAAACATTGGAGGCATATCGTTCATACGAGAACGTTTTCCATACATGGTCGTCATCGTTGTTGTCGTTGCTACGTTTTTCTTTCAACAAAAAGCCTAAAGATTGCAAGAACAATTTGTTAGCAAACGTAAGTTGCTGCTGCTGTTGCTTTGAAGGACGTTGCTTAACTAATGTGCAGAGGAACGTCTTTAATGATTAATGATCAATCCCATCTGTTGCTTCTCGCTCTAAGCTCCAACACCAAGGTGCTCTTTTTACCACGAAAGTTGATAGGATGTCCGTCTTGGTCCAAAGCCAACACAGTAACGTTGGTAATTTCACGTTGTGGTATAACAAGTAAATAAAGTAAATTATGTGGAGTTTCGTCAATGGCGTACCCAGGATTTACTTTTCTAACCAATTCGTAAATAGTATGAGCAGATCTGTCTGCGTCGAAGGCTCCAGTGGTAATGTTACATTCGAAACGAAATTCTATATTTACTGAAAATCATGCATTGTAATGTATTATTATTGAGTTTCAACGCAAATACAGTTTCTGATCCAAATGAATTGCTAGTGCTTCTGCTGCTGCTGCTTGTCTAGTATAAACGTTTCAATATCAGCGATTCCGTAACATTCTGGAGGTATATCAAACATTGCATCTTGTTGTCATTATCGTAGTAGTGAAACTTGCGATTTTCAGTGTTTGGTATACTGTGAAATGAGTCAATAAAACGTATTGCTAACTCATAGTCTTTCTCCGGATAGAGTACAATAGGTGTAGGAGGTTGGAAGGTAAATACGTGATTTGTGCTATTTACTCTCAATAACTGCGACATGATGACTGATGGAAGTCAAGGGATGAAGGTGCTTTAAATAATACATAGAATTCTGAACGTTTTAAGATTTATTTAATACACGTTGACATATAAAACAAGATGCTGAGAATATGCAGGACCATCCCAATGCATTGTCCAATCGGGGCTGTTGTAGTGAACGAAGCATGGTATACGAATTTGTAGATCAAAATTTGATTTGTATTCGTTAGGTGGTTTATGCCATATATCCAACAATTCAGACGGACCGACAAACCGTATCAAATATCGAATGGGAACTTTTTTCAGTTCTTCGACAGTAAAACTTCTTGGATGGGGTTTTTGGTTTTGCATTAATAATGATTTAATGTCCTCCTTCTCTCATTGTTCGATGGATATTGATGTAGAAATTTCAAGCACAAATGTCCACAATTGATCGTAGTTTTGATCATAATTATTGTTATAATTTTTTTTCTCCTAAATACTTTACAATTTCTTTGGGTGGTTTCAAATTACCAAATGAATCGAAATAATGAACGACATTGTTATTCTTTATATATGCTACCCAATGTGTTCCGCCGTTTTTGGATGAGTCCAAGTTAACCACTGCACACTCTTGTTGTCGAAGACCGAATTTAGGTAGAGTGTCACGTATGAAAACACCTCCAAAATATGTTATTTTATATAATTTTGTAAAACGTACAATATCAATGTCGTACAGTGGACGATTGGGAAGCTTTATCGCGAGTTCTTTTTAAATACAATCCAAATCCTTTGCCACTGGGATACTTTCTCAGATATAAACCATTTCCGACATGTCCCATAGTCTTATTCGATGAATTGTCGAAAAGTATTAGCCAAATCAATGATAAAGTCAATATGTATAAAGCGTTCATAGCTGATTTCAAACAAACTAGAAAGGGATAGAACGTTCGTTTCATGTTTTGGAGGGGGACTTGAAGCAATTTATGACGACTATTATTTATGACGTTGAACAAAAGAAGAAAAAAGATTTGAAGAATACTATTACGAGTATTGGAGATATATCATCAGTTTAGAAAGTGCGCGCGCTTACGAAGCATGTGATCCATCGAAAAAATCCAGCTTGTTAACGAACTTCACAAACCAATACGTAAAAATTGTCCATGCAGACGTACAACTGTCAGAGGCATAGATGATTTATGGCAAATGGATTTGACTGAAATGCGACCTTACGCTCATCAAAATAAAAATCACAAAATTATAACTCGATTGCGTTTCAAAGTTTTCGTGGGCACGTCCATTAAAGAGAAAACCCGGTGAAGAGTTAGCTCGTGCATTCTCAGACATTCTCGTTCACACAAAACGAGCTCCAAAAAATCTTCAATCAGACCAAGGAACAGAATTTTACAACAAGTTTCAACAACTAATGAACAAACATAGGATCAATCAGTATAGCGTATTTATCACGAAACTATAGTCGCTGAACGAGTAATAAGAACACTGAAATCAAAGTATAAACTTTCTCAAGTCAATAAATTAATCGAAAAAGATATTTTAAACAAAGCATATGGTCAACTAAAGATTACCGCATCTCGAAAATTCAAAGTTGGTGATATTGTACGTATAAGCAAATCGAAACATGTCTTTGAAAAAGGATACACACACAATTGGACAACTGAACTATTCAAAATCATTAAAGTTAAAATAACCAGTCCCACCACGTAGTTTCTCGAAGACTTGCAAGGTATCCCGATCAGTGAGGGGTTTTGCGAAGAAGAGCAGCAGAAAACATCAAATCCACACATTTACTTGGTGGAAAAGTGCTTAAAAAGAAGCAACAAATAAGATGTTTGTTAAATGGTTGAGTTTAGACAAAAAACACAACAGTTGGATAGAAGACGTATATGTTGTCGTGTACTACTTTTCGCTTCACTGCGCATAAATATATTGTTTTATAGCAAGAGATAGGAGTGGGTAAAAATTGGAGAGAGTTCCAGGTTAGATTCTCAGTCGTCAATATGTGTTCTCAAGATAGTAGTTATAGTACAGCTAGTAGTAGTTGCGCTACAGAAAATTATAATTATGATGCTCAATTAGATCATATTTTAAAAATGTATGAAACAGCTGCCAAAAATGAAAACCACTACTTATTGTATACCGAGTTTTTGACAAATACGGATTTTCGAATTGGATGTGGTCTAAGTCCAGCAAGAACGTTTAGTAGTGCAATCACTCTATCATGCGTCGATAAACCTACGAATATCTCCTTCAGCTCTTACGAATGGACCACATTCATGGACATTTTAAATAATAATTCATTCATAGGTGCACCAGTTCCAACATTTCACGAACATGAAAAAGAAGAAGAAGTGTTATCCTGTGGAGACTACCGCACCATTTGACAAGTAATATTTGATTGTGTTAAATGGTTGGAGGTGACCAAATATGGTATTAATATCCCTTTAAGAAAACAAGATGTTTATCAAATTCTACAAGTCAATCATTGTCTCATTTCCCCTGTCTCACTCATTTAGAATCCATAAATTTTGGGTGAATACTACAGAAATTTCACTCAAACTAATGGACATTTGAGTTATTGCAAGCCCTTTGTGATTGTAGTGATAGCATAATGCCAATTGCACTTAGAGAATTTGTATATTTCTATAATTCTAAAGTTGTAAACGATTTAGATGATGTAATATGTTGATTGATTGAAATTATTGTGTTTTATTTGATGTTCTGATGTTACGTGAGTTGATTGAAGAAGAATTTACTAATTAAAATTATAAATATTTTTTATGTTTTGATAATAAAACACTTTTTAAAATTACAATATATTTTTTATTGATTAACTATATTTGAGAATAATGAAACATTTACAGTATTTGAGTATATATATCGTAATAATAATAATACTCACTATCATTAACAATATGTTGTAAGTTAATATCAAAATCGAATGAGGGCAGAAACTATCTCTGAGTTTAATTATCAATTACTTTGCGTGAATTAACATCTCCTAACATATCGTATAGCATATTTGAACTTGAAATTTTTGTGAAAACTATAAAAATATTATGGATGTCATTAGGAATTTCACTCAAAATAATGAACATTTCAATAAATTTGAGTCATTGTATGTACCCTAAGAATAATTTTATAAACACACATACTTGTAAATCACAGTATCTTTATGATTTTCTGGTAACACGTGGAATGCATTTTTTATTTGAATAGTCGGGTGTCTGTGGAAATCTTAATCACCACATGTTTTAGAACAAAATTCCCTTTTTAATGTTGGGGAAGACATTTTTTTTTATTTGAGAAGTCACAATTAACAGTCAGATGGTGGCAATTCGTTTTCGTGAGAACATTAAAAAAATCTGGCTAACATATAGTCGTAGTCGTAGACGACATTTCAATTCCATTTTTTAATGTGGAGAAGCTATTAAATATTTTTTATTTGAGTAGACATAATTAACAAACAGATGGGATTATCTAAAAAATCTAACTCGCATGTAGTGGGGGACGGCATTTCAAATTTTATATAAATTCACTATTTCTATACCATGCATACAGTTACAACTGAGCATGGATAGAAGACATTTACTGAAAATTAATCTGAGTTTGTACAGTGCTCTGAAGACTACTACTACTAAAAAAAGTAAGTTTTTTTCTAAATTTTTATTTCTTCCCTCCAACCATTATCAAGTTGTTCACTTTTGTTTGTTTTTTATAATACAAAGTTTCACTAAAACGTTAAAGTTTATTAACACTAGTCATATTTATTTTTTGTTGATGGATCTGTCTACACTAAATTCATTATAATTGATTGCAGAAAGGAAGCCGATCATCAAGCTTCAACATTTACCGTTAGGAGAAACGCAGCCCATCCTAGGAGCAAAATTAGTCCAGACGAAATTTGGTGAGGTGATTTTGGTGGAATTCACAAACAACATTACGTTTTTGCCCAAAAGAGTAACGGAGCAGTACCGAGACCACGTGAATACTTTCAAAACCCAAATCTTTAGAAGATTGGTTGAGGTGGGTAAACCAAATCCTGCCATTTCTTTTAAAGTAGTTCAAAATTAGTTTTCGCTTGTTTGATGAGTTTTATTTATTATATCATATATATTGTACATGTGGCTTAACCACACGTATGTTATATTATTTAAAACTAAATATTTGCCTGAATATGATGCTGAGAAACCATCAAAGTATATTCTCTATACGGATGTAAATAATTTGTATGAAAAAGCAATGTGCGAGCATTTACCCTTTGATGGTTTCGAGTGGATTGAAAATGATATGGAGAAATTTAACGACATCAATTTCATAAAATCCATTGCAGATGATAACCCTGAAGGCTATATTCTTCAAGTAGATTTGTTATATCTAGACAATTTCCATAATCTACATAAATATTTTCCTATGTATCCCGAACACCGCAAACCACCCAGTTCAAAATTAGTAAAATTAATGACTACTCTGCACGATAAAAAAGTTACACTTTACATTATAGAAATTTGAAGCAAGCTTTAGAACATGGACTAGTATTGGAAAAAGTTCATAAAGTTTTGAAATTTAAACAATCTGCATGGCAAAAGCCCTACATCGAATTAAACAATAAATTGAGGACTTTAGCCACCAACGACTTTGAGAAAGATTTGCGAAAACTGATGAATAATGCTGTGTTTGGTAAATGTAGGGAATGCATCCGTAAACATAGAATTTGTAAATTGGTATCTGCATATGAGGGTCGTTATGGAGCTAAAAATCTCATTGCCAGTCCGAGTTATCACAATAGAACAGTTTTCGATGATGATCCTCCTCTAATGGCAATCGAATTGAAAAAGTCTGAACCAATTTTCAATAAACTGATGTACGTGGGTATGGCTATTCTTGACATTTCAAAAACCGTTGCCACACAGTTTCTCCGCGCCTTAATAACGTAATAAAAAGCAATAATTGTGAAGTTAAAGAAGATATTAATTGTAATGAAAAAATGAATTAAATATGATAAATAAGAGTTGAGCTTATAGATCGTAGCGAAGTGAGCGTGCAGTTATGCCGAGCCATTTTCAAAGCCGGAGAGTAGGGGTGAGTTAAGATTAAAAGGGTGCCACTGTTTTATTTTCGCTGAGCCAAAACAGAGGCTCTCCTGGTTGTCCTGGAACTCCCTATCAGTTAACGTATTATATAAAAAATAACATGTATATTTAAATAAAATATTTGTATTATTATTCGAGAAAAAAAAATAATAATAATAAGCTCAAAAAAAACTAAAAGCAGAAGCCTGATGGCGAACAAATAAAGCGGAGTAGAACTCTAAGTTCGATCTATTTAATTATAATAAAATAATATATACGTGTATACAGATAAGTTAGAATCAACATATGTAAAGATATAAACAAAATAATAATGGTATCAAAAAAAAATCACCAATATCCGGTTGTAGCCGGGTGGTAATGATAGCTGGGAGCTGGTGAAACGTAACGATGTAGATATATTTAAAACAAGAGCTACTTTTGATAGGCTCCTTGGCCTGTACAAAAAACTTGTAGCCCGTACTCAAAGACCCTAAAATACAATCAGTACTAATTAGGCTACCAATCATAATTATAAATTAATAAATAACAGATATATAATTTTGTAGTCTTTAGCCAAATAGAAAAATTAACAATTAATTCAATAAGAATCCTTTTAAAATAAATCAGAAAAAAATTACAGAGTAATATCTAAGGAGTGTATTTAATAAGGCAAAACAAATACATGTTTGTGCTACAGCTAAATAAGGAGGTAGGTAAAAATAGTTAAATACTAAGAAACTTTCAAAAATTAAAAATACAAAAATTACAGATATTCAAAGTATAGTGCGAGGGAAGCAAAATAAATAAATTAAAAACTAGACAGCATAATGAAAAAAATCAGAAGCTAATTAAGTAATAAAAAAAGAGTCTCTCTATTGTCTGTGTCCTTAGAGTTCTAAATTTTAGGTAAAATTCTAAACAAATCAACTATAAATAAGTACCCCCTTAAGATATAATATTTTTTTAAATATCTCACATAATTTAGTTACATGGAGCTTGTTGACATGGCCAATATATTATTAAAAAAAATCAAACTATTCAAACAACAGTAATGAATAACGCAAATAATTAGTAAATAATAAAATGTAACTTAAATTAAGCAATATAAAAATCAAATAATTAAAAGTCTTTTGTCGAACAAACTCCAAAACTATGTATACTGGCCAAATTATGTCACCTGATGGTACACAACATAATGTAATGAGTAAGCCTCTATTTTTTCCGTTAGAGAAAAATAATTAACAGTGGCTGAGGTCGTTTATATTAGACAAAATAAGATAGTGACTAAAATATTATTGCAAATAACATAACTACGTGAAATATTGAACAAATATCTAATAAAGATAAAAAAGCTTACTATTCGCCATTTTGACAAGAACTATCTAATTTAGGTACTTATAAATGAAAGCAGAATAAAAAATAACGTTGGTATGGATTACAACAAAAAAACTAGTGTAGTAAAAATGAATATATACCTAATGAAAAAAATCACATACCAACTTTTCCTGGAAATAACCGCTGAATAAAAAATTTTCTCGACATAATGAGGCAATCTGATGTACAAAATCATAGAGAATAAATGATATGGAACTAGAAAAATGTGTCCCAATAGCAAATAAGATTTAGCACATCGTAAAAAAAGAAAGTCACTATATTTTCCACGAATAATAAAATATATTGAATAAATAGAAAATAGCTTTAGGTTTATTTAAATTAAAAATCAGGAAAATGATGAAGTAAACGCATTCTATCCCCTAATTAACCCAACCACCACGTGTCAAAATTAACCCAGAAATTACTTATACCGAAAATTACTTAAATCTAGGATGAAATAAAACAAACTGGACTCATAATAAAAAAAATATGGGTACAAGGTATCGGAATATGTAAAGGAAAATAATATCTTACCCTGGGATGGTTTATAGGGGTTTCAAAGAAATGTGTAATCGGTGGCCTCAAAATACTGAATTTTAGGTGAATCTTCTGGTATTCAACCAAAGAACGAATTCAGAACAAACCAACCATGAAGATTCCTTCGGAGAATAAGCCCAAAATCCACAAAAAAGTAGCAACATACGGTGTATTAAATCTCCAACCAGTCGAACACAATTCTCGTAGTGAAGTGAAATTAAATTTCTCTTCAAATTTCGTACTCACAAACACCGATAAAAATAATGCAAAGAAAAAGGCATTCCATGGCAAAAACTAATCCGCTTGGTAAATAACGAATGTGTAGAAACGAAAGTGAAGGCCTGTACACACGCATTGTTTCAAAATAATAGATTATAATTTCCTTTATTATTAAACCCTACATTTTACCGAATTCATTCATAAAAATGTTGATTTTAGCAAAACACAATGCTATTTGCCTGTATGCAACTAACATAAAACGAAACACTATATAGATATTTGAATTATAAAAGGTTAAATCACGATTTAGTTGAAAGAGTTGCAGGAGTAGATTGTGAACTGGGCACAATAACAGTCAGTTGTTGGTAAATTAACTAGACATTTCACTTGAATATATCAAGATTAAACTAAAATAATAAGTTGACTGTCTCGACCCTTACTTCGTGGAATATGCTCATATTAGTGTTTTTAAATGAAACTCAAGGTCTCTAGTTAATTCCACAATATAATACAAGTTATTGAAAATTCTAAAAAATTGACAATTTTTTAGAATTTTCAATAACTTGTATTATATTGTGGAATTAACTAGAGACCTTGAGTTTCATTTAAAAACACTAAAATAATAAGAATTATAATTTATGAATACGGGGCGGCTCGAAAATGTTTAATGGTAAAATCAAACCGTGATACCGTAATTTACGACTTCCATTACAATTTTATGCTTCTTACAATGGGAGTAGACAATTGTAAGTTGATGTACACCGACACTGACAGTTTTGTTTACCAAGTTACTTGTGACGATGCAAACGGACAATTCATGCAAACATGGACAAATTTGATACATCAGACTATCCTACTGACAATATCTACAACATACCCCGAGTTATTAAAAAGTACTAATGTTTGATGAAAGATGAGGCTAATGGACAAGGTCCAAAATCTACAGTTATAAAGTTCAGGGAGTAATGTTGTCAAAAAATCAAAGGGGATTAAAAAATGTATTGTGAAAAATAAAATAACTTTCAATGATTATGCGCATTGCATGAAAAATTGTAAATTGACAAAATACTATACGTTCCTTCACCCATGATGTTTATAGCATCGAACAAACAAAAATAACGTTGAGTCCTCACGATGATAAAAAGAAATTATTTCATAATTATTTTAATACACTTCCGTGGGGTCATCATAGCATTTTGGAATAGTTTTTTTGTTTTGTTTTAGGAATGACTACTCCAACTATTATCACTCTAAAAGACAATTAAAAACATTTGCGAAAACATTACTTCAATCCTAACTTATATAACTGAAGTTCATTTACCACATAGTTTATTATTAAAAATAATCAACCATTATGCTAAACATAGATGGAATTTTTTTAATAAAAAAGCAACTGATTCATAGCCCCTAAATGAAGATGAATGGAATTATCACACATCATCGGAAGAAGAAATTTATAATGATAGATTTTGTGTTTGATTTCATCAGTATTATATTAGAAATTTAAATCTAATTCTATGTCAGCGGTGTTATAATCAGCTAGTTTACATTTGATATTAAGCTTCATGTTTTACGGGATCATTGGCATGAAGTATATGACAATAGAAGTTTAACTATTCTTCACATGTCAAGCAATATGTTGTGTCAAAATGAATTCAATAAATTACTGTTTCAATTGAAAACTAGATCTAAATATGGTAGGGATCTTCATCCAAATCAAATAGATGACATGCATCAAAATCGATTTATCTCTGTTTATAGTGATGGTTATGACAGCGATATTGATTTGTGAAATATACCATTTTTCGCTTTTCATATATATTTAAATTTATAATAATATATTATACTTTTATATTAAACTATTACATAATCTAAAATATAGTTTGTAATATTATTACTCTTCCATGTTAAGTTATAACATATAGTATTTATTACTACTTTGGAGATTATAGCATTTTTCACTTTTTATATATTTATTTGTAATATTATGACTTTTTCATTCTAATTTATATATAACTATACTTTCATATTAAAATATAACATATTATTATCAATCAGCTTGATTAATTCAATTTTTTTAGTATAAAAATGATGTATTTTTTTGTCTATCTTCCAACTTCATTATAATTTTAGTATATTGCTTAAATATAAAATTGCCAATTATTTTTGTTTATTGAAACAATGTATTTTAAGTAGGAAGAGTTATTTTATTTGAAATGTATTTTACAGAGTAAAGTGTGTGTATATGTGTGGTAGCTCGTACCATCAGGTTAATTTCGAAAAATCGTTTTCAATGTTTAGTGATAACTCCATAATAATTTTAGCATATTCTTTATTAAATCAATAATAAATTTTTTTATTAAAACACCTAATATCTACTCATCAGCTGATATATTACAGCATGGCATTCGATACTCTTCAGGTGACATAGAGTATACCAAAATAAATGATATATAGGAAACTAAGCTGTTGTATGCTGCAGACTTTATTTACGTACGCGTACAACAAAATGACGAATTTCTACTAGAAATGTCACATTTTTAGTGTGTTTCCCATTATTACGTCTGCAAGTTTGTTTGCGCATCATGGGCAACTGAAAAGTTTGAACGTGATTCCTGCCACACCTCTGGATGATAAGGAGGACCATACTCCTGCACTCAAAGAAATCTGCAGCGTCTCCGACAATGGTTTTTAAATACTGCATTACCTTTGTAATTATTATATCAGTAATAAATTATTTTTTAAGCGAATGGAATTTTTTCATTAAAACACCTAATATCTTCTCATCAGTTGATATATTACATGACGATTTAAATTTACGTTTAACAATTTTTGGTAAAATTTTAAATGATAAAACGAATAAAAATGCTAAGAATATACATACAGTCATTGAAAATATATTATTAAGTTTATTTTCCATGCCATAGAACATGCTGCTAGTGTTGGTTATATTGATCATGGCGAAAGTCTTGTAGGTTGAATTCGGTTTAATCGATATGTTGTTGTTGTTGTTGTTTACGGACGTCTAAGGATATAATGCACGGCCCTTGAAATCTCCTGTTGTCGTCCCCCGTTCTGTAATTCTTCTGGTACTCAATTTATCGTAACCGTTTCGCACTTCTTTCGGTAGGATCATCAGCAGAAAAGCATATGTTTTCAATTTGCTTCATAACCCTTGTTTATTCTTCATTAAATATTACTTCCTTATTTGATCGATCAATTTTTATCATAAATTCCTCAAATAGACTATATTCAACTAATGACATACCACAACAGATTCATTTATAGATATATTAGTTTACTATATTTTACGTAAGCATCCCCACACAAAATAATGTCTCAACCTCCGCCTTTTCCTCCTCCGTTTTGACAATAGCTCGTATATATTACTGCATATGAATTTTGTCGTTTCCAATATCCTAATAACCCCCCGCCCCCATTTTGACATTAAACTTATTTACCAATTATTCTTTCTCTATACCCTGTATAAATTAGCGAGTTTTGGACGGAGAGGTTAAACATTCGATCCCCCGGCGATAACCAACGCTGCTCATGTCACACATTGACAAAAAAAGATGGACGACACGGACCATATGACTGATGACGTCATACCAAAGAACACAAGATGGATGACATAGAGCACATGAGAGAAGACGCACATCACAGAACACAAGATGGATGTCACTTCCGGTGCGCGCGCCGATTTGGTTACGAAAACCAACATGGCCGACTTCCGCTCCAGAATCCGCTTTGGTCATCTATCTACTTTCCGCTGCCTTTAAAATAACGTTCTTAAAAGTTTCCCCTTTTTCTTCCACTTGTCCGTTTTTGTTACTTAGCTTGACATTTCTCTCTAATTTCTTTTAGCCTAAGTTTGTAACAGTCTATTTTGTCGTTTGTTACTTTCCTCTAATTGTTTCATTCGCATTCTCATTTGTAAGCGGTGTAAGTGGTCGCTTCCTATTTGTGCTCCTCTTCTTACTGTTAGGTCTATAATATATTTCCATAGTTCTTTATTTATTAAAAAAATAGCCTATTATTGATTTATCGTTTCTTGATATTACTTGTTTGGTTATTTTATATATTTCTTTTTTGGCAAAATTAGTGTTTCCTATTTTCAGTTCATTTTCTAATCATAGGTCTATTATTCGGTCTCCATTTAAATTCTCGGTTTTCTCCATTTCTACCTAGGCACCATTCTATGCCTTTCCAACTATTCTGCTTAGGTCTCCCATTATTATTACATTGTTCTTTGCTTTGCCTATTTCCTCCTGTAATTCCGTAAAAAAGCAGTATTTATCTTCTTTTTTGGCAGCTTCATTTACTCCATAACATACTAGTATAGTTATGCCTTTTTCCTCTTCCCTTTTTTTATATTTACCGTCATGATTCTTTCATTTCTAAACTTTTTTTATTTTACATTTCTAATTTTTTTCTTTTATTAGCAATGCTACTCCCGCTCTTGCATTTTCTTCTTTTTTAACGGCAGACCAATGCATCCAGTATCCATTGGTTAATTTCATTATTCCACTGTCCTTCTTTTTCTTAGCTTCGGTTATCCTACTTAGTCCATTTTTGCTAGTTCTGCTTTCAGTTCGTTTTCTTTTCTATTTAGTCCTTTTACATTACATGTACCATAATTTTGATATTTTCCGTTTTTCTGTTTATTCATTTCTTTTTCCCTGTTAATCTCTATGTCTTGCGCTTGTAAAAGTCGACTTTGTCATTCTTCCTCATTCGTGTCCTTTTTCATAGTCTATGTCGATATCTGTATACTGTCCTGTGTTTGTCCTTTTTTATCCATTTTTTGGAATATTTTTTACTGAGCCCGGTACTCATTTATTTTCGTCCATATTCAGTCCATTCCATTTATATTTATCTTCATGTATCCCACTTTTACATAATGTCCGTTGTTTCTTTCTCTCGTATTAGCCTCTGGGAAAGGCGGCAACGGTGCGTGGAAATAATAAAGTGTTTATAAAATTCGCCTGCGTTTTATTTCGATATATCGGAAAGTGCAGCGAAAATTAATTAACTAGAATTTGAATTGTGTCAACAAAATGTAAAGTACGTAGTGCTACAAAAAAAACAAAGAAAATCGTTAGATTTTGTAAAAACAATTAAATAAATAGGTTAGTGTTAGGTTACTGAAATAAAAAGCAATTGATTTAAGGCGAGTCCAAAACGATATAATTTGCGACATTGTCAAATTTAAAAACTAAAGAACAAAATAAAGAAAGAAATTAGATATATATAATAAGTGGTTGGATAGATCAAGTATCTCCGAAGAGTTGATCTGGATATCTTGGTCTTACGCTACCACGAAAATAATATAATGAAATAGTAGTTGAATACAAAATATGAACTAAATGGATAGTGATGATTATTCTACAGAAGATTCAAAGGAAAGAAAAATGGATGGTTTATTTGAAGTTAGTAAGAACCCCACCTAGAAGTAAAAAAGATGAAAAGTTAGATGAAATAATAGGGTTAATGAAGGAAATGTCTGCAGATCAAAAGGTTATGAAATGGAAACAACAACTAATTAAAAACGAGATCAAAGAAACTAAAGATCAACAGGCTCTGTTTAACGAGGAAATAATAAAGTTGAAAGTTTAGAACGAAGTATTGAGAAAAGAAAACCAAACAATTAAAAAAGAAAATGCGGAAATGAAAAAAGAAATGGAAGAGATGAAAAAAACAATGGAAATTATAGATAAATAAAGAATAATGTGATGATAAATGGATTGAAACTTGATACCAATTAGCCGTCGGAATTGGTGGAAAAAGTCAGAAACTTTTTGAGTCAACTACTAAAAATAAATATTTATAGTGGAATGTCAAAAAGAAGCTGATAAAGAAAAAATTATGGCAAATAAAGCTAAATTAAAGGAGAGGAAAGAAGAAAGAGTTTTTATAAATAATGATATGACCAAGAAGGAAAGAGAAAAACAAAAAGGATGTTTGCAAAATTATAAAACCAAAAGGGAAAAGGCGTAAAAATGGGATACAATAAGGTAACAGTAAATGGACACGAATGGAGATGGGATAAAGAAACAAATAGAATGAAAATACTTGAAAAAATACATTCAAAAAACTAAATAAAGAAACAGATATTCATGGTTACAGAGAAAAAGATACGGCAACGGAATTTGATAAGAATAAAGTAAAATTAGCAACAGAAATGTGGAGAATTGGAACATGGAATGTTAGAAGTATTTTAGGAAAAGAAAAAGAATTAGAAGAAGAGTTTCGAAATACAAACTTGAGAATACCAGAGACAAAAAAGGGCAGGGGAAAGTGAAAATTGATAATGGTCATACACTCATATATAGTGGTATTGAAAATGAGAAAAGAGCGGCAGCAGGAGTTGCATGCATAGTACATAGAAACTTAGAAGAACAAATTACTGGATGGACGGGATGGTCAGAAAGATTACTGGTAATTGAAATGAAAAATAAAAATATGGACACAAAAACTATAATAATTTTATATGGACCAAATGAAGACGATAGATAGATAGATAGATGGTTTATTGACCCCATTCACATACATAGTACATTAGAAGTCAGTGAAAGTAGTACATATGAATACATTTTACCAACTAAAAATATTAAAGATTGTATAGTGTTGTATATGACAAATTTAAAATATAATAAAAATAATAGAAAGTAAAAATTTTACATAAATACAGACATACATTTCATAAAGTAAAAATATTGATGAAAATATGACAATTTTAAAATATAAAATAAGTTAAAAAATAATAGAAAGTAAAAATTAAATTAAACAAAACAAACAAACATATAAGCATTAAGCCCAAGTATTCAATTCCTACAAAAACTCATCAACTGTATAAAAACAATAATTTAAAAGAAAAGACTTCACCCCTAATTAACTCCTCAGACTGGTTCGATCGCCTTCTACTTACCATTACTTAATGCTCTTAAGAGTCTCATACCATGTACTAAATTTGGTATTTTTAAGGTGAAGGGTTGCGAAGAAATTAATTTTTTTCGAAATTTTGGGCCCCACTTTGAGGACCTATAACTCCTCAGGGATGAAACTTGGTATAGAGGTAAATTGCCCCCAATTGTCATATTTTGGGCTCCCCTATACGCCTCTGCTCTGTGTCGGTTCTTATGCGGGACACCCTGTATATAATGAATTAAAATTTCATAAAATACGAGGTGTTTCAATATGAAAAATAAATTTCGGTTTTCTACTACACCTCCGTTTTAGCCAAAAATTCAATAATTTCGACATTAGCCTGACCGTCCGTTCTTCGAAGAGAAAAACAACTACATTCCTGGCTAATACCACGCAGAATATTGAATTACAACCCCTACGAAGAAAGTGACGTCGTCGACCCTTTTTGTCGATACAGACATCTGTGGTGATTCGCAACCAAAAGGATAAGGGCATAGTACACTGACTAGTTTCGACCTTCTTGGGTCTCTTCAAGAGTGCCGTAATACCTTTTAGTTCAGAGTCTCTAATCTGAACTGAAGATTCGGTCCTCCGACAACTTCTACTTGGCTCGTGTGGTTACACACATGCGAGAAGTTGTCAGCTGGCGCCATCCTCACTTTCAATTGCAAACCACCACCTCAGATAATTATTTGACCGTATTAGTCGTATGAAATAAAATGAATTAAAATTTCATAAAATACGAGGTGTTTCTATATGAAAATAAATTTCGGTTTTCTACTACACCTCCGTTTTAGTCAAAATTTCGATATTAGCCTGACCTTTCTTCGAAGAGAAAAACAATTACATTCCTGGCTAATACCACGCAGAATACTGAATTCGAAGGTGATGTAATTCTTCTAGCTCTTGTTTAGGTATCTTGTCATCTTTTGGTTGAATCGGAATTCCTTTGATGACCAATTTCTTCTTTTTCATATTCCTTTCCAATTATTCTACTCTATCATTTGTTTCATTCAATTATTTTTCCAGGGTCCTTTTTTCTCTTCTAGCCCCCTAACTTGATGCCCATTTTCTTTTTTTATCTTTCTATTATATTTTATGTCCATCATCATTTGTTCATTCTTCTTCATCATATCAATAAATAAATATTCACTTCCCGTGCTCGTGATCGTTCACATACTTTGCTCTTTATGATAATTTCATCCAATTCTCTCACCATCTTCCGTGTTTCGACTTCGCTACTTTCTGTATACATCTGTCCTTTTTCCTTTTATAACTCTTTTTTTGATTCGCCCTGTATGTTTTCGCTTGTGCCTGTAAATGTTTGTCATATATATTATCTCGTACATCTCACTTTAATTTTATTTCACCACTTGTTAACGCACTTGTCGGATTTTAAATTAATAACTGTATTCCGCTTTTATATATATATATATATATATATATATATATATAACAACAACAAAGAGATTCATGGGTAATTCACGCAAAATAAAGGGCTACTGAAATAGAGTGGTAACCGTGGACAAGCATGTTTCTGGCTCATTTTGCCTCTTCAGCACGGCATATCCAAATTTCACATCCTTATTTGGTTATGCCGTGCTGAAGAGGCAAAATGAGCCAGAAATATGCATGTCCACGGTTACCACTCTATTTCAGTAGCCCTTTATTTTGCGTGAATTACCCATGAATCTCTTTGTTGTTGTTGTTAACCTATCACGCGATATTCCTACATCTTCTTTGTTATTTACTATGGGTCGGAAGGTTCATGGCGGGGGGGCTATATGCGCCTCCGTGTCGATGGTGGTTGTTGTCTTGAAAACTCGGGATCTTCCAATTGAAGACACAAATGAGCGTTTGGTTTCCCTGCTGAAATCCGTTATTTTGTGTTTTCCCATGTTTCGATTAACATCTTTGCTCCCAAGTTTCACATCCTTATTTGGTTATGCCGTGCTGAAGAGGCAAAATGAGCCAGAAACATGCATGTCCACGGTTACCACTCTATTTCAGTAGCCCTTTATTTTGCGGGAATTGCCCATGAATCTCTTTGTTGTTGTTGTTAACATATCACGCGATATTCCTACATCTTCTTTATATATATATATATATATATATATATATATATATATATATATATATATATATATGTGTATGTATATATATATATATATATATAATATGTTGTTTATAATAATATACAATAAAGAAATTTTATTAATATCTAATTCCATTCGGTTTAAAAACAAACTGTGATAAGGCTCGATAAACAATGTTCTTATCGCTAAACGCTTCGGACAACCATTCACCTTGCAAGCCAGTAGATCTATTGATAATGAAAACGCAATCAATTGCAATTTCCAATTCAATTTCAGTCTCAAAACTCGTTATACGAATTACATAAATTTTGATTATTAATTTGGTAACATAAAAGATAGGAATTTGTTATTGTCAGAAAATCAATTAATCAAAAATTTAATTTTGATAAAATCTGATTCAATATTTAAGCTTCTTCTTCGGCATTTTCCCATTATAAATTCGCTGTTTTTCCCTCCACAATTCTCTTAATTTCCAATCTCCCTCAGATCTTCCTGGCCTTCCTCTTCGTCTCTTTACCGGTGGTTCCCATTTTATTACTTTTTTGGCCATCTGTAATCCGGCATCCTTTACACGTTACCATACTATTTTAATACCCTATTTTCTATCGTCCTTGTCATAAATAGTACAGTAAATGGGGGTTTTTGCTAAGAAAAATAAACACCCGGTCCGATTGACCTGAAATTTGAAGGGTAACTATAAAATACCATAAAAGGCAAAGTTGATATAGTGTTGTAGTGCGCTTTTGCCCAGGGGGTGGAAACCACCCCTTCTCGGGGGTGGAAAATAAAATGTTGAAAATAACTTCGGAAATCGATAGAGGGGTTAATTTTAGGCAAAAAGGTTCCATATAAACATTTTTCGTAAAGTCAATATTTACTGAGTTATTCTTGGTTGAAAATGCTCGTTTTTTATGAAAAAAATCACGTTTTTTAACAGTTTTTCTTGTATAAGTCAACAATTTGACATGCTACAAAAAAATATGTCGGAACTAAAATAAAGCTTACAAAAAAAGGGAGGGATTGAGAGGTTTATCAATGACATAGGTGCAATTATTACCGAGGTACGGCGGCTAGAAAAAAAATTTTTAGTCACTAAATTACATGCATTTAACGTAAAATAAATAAAAAAGTTGAAGTTTTCAAAGAAAGTATACCGTTTAATTTTCAAAGTACTTCAAAAAATCTTTAAAATGAATCCAGTCATTGGCATAAAAATTAACGAAGTTCTGATGAAAATAAAATCGAATTTTCACTTTTTCTGAAAAAAAATCAGCACTTACGCTTCTGAATTTTTTGATAAAAATAAACCAAAATAAATCCTTCAGCAATTTACTTTATTTATGTGTTAACTATGTGTTCTGCAAGTTTAAGCAATTTAGAGTACATATTTTTGAAAATAGAAATGTTAAAATGAAAAAAAAAATTCAAATTTTGAGAAAAATTTGATATTTTTGAAAATAACTTACAAAATATTGAAGATACGAAAAATATTCAAAAGAGGAAAATGTAGCTTATTTTTTACAGAATATTTTGTTTTTTTTTCATTTCTGTACGATAAAAATTGACAGAGTTATGGCTAGTAGAAGTTTTCTCTTGAGGGAAATAGTCACATATCTGAAGCTTCTTAACCTCAAAACAATATAAACACATGAATAAACGAAATCTGTGAACAAAAAATTTTTATACCAATTTTTTAATTAACAATGCTTTTGTTAATTAGTTAATTTTTTCCAGTTGAAATGCATTTTTAATAAGATTGTTTAATTCTTTTTTTGGGAAATTTAATCCCTGATGAAAATGAAAAACGCACTTGTTAATTAACAATTTTTGTATGTTACTAAAAATTAATATTAAGGAGCCATTATTTAACAAATACGTTTTTAGTCAACAAAAAAAATTAAGAAACCATTTTTTTCTGATATATCATTATTTTCATCAGGGATTGAATTCCCAAAACTACTTTTTCAAAAATCTTTTTAACAATGCATTTGATTATAAAAATTATTTGAATCATGAAAGTTAATTTTTTTTTAAAATTATTGTTATATAGCTTTCAGTAATAAGAAAACAAAATACTAACAATAAAAGAAAAAAAATATTTCCTGATTGCTTTGTGAAAAAAATCTAGGTTTCTAGCTTAGAAACATTTTAACTTTCACCTGGTACAAATTAACAAAAGCATGATTAATTAAATATTCGGGATAAAAATTTTTTGTTGACAGATTATTGTTTATTCATGTGTTTAGATATTACCAAAATATTTTTATTCCTCAATATTCATATTTAGTCGGTTAAATTAATCTTTTTGATCAAGTGGCTCACGCGCTAGCTACAGCCGCTACCCGTTTTCAGCCCAAGTTTCACCCCCAAATTACAATTATAAATATTGTAGCTACGGTTCTGGAAGGTTGAACTTTTCTTTAGGAAGTTTTCTGCTCTTTAAGGATCTTTATTCAAATGTTGATTATCTTTAATAGTTTTCGAAATATTTTCAAAAAACCAAACCATTCCTTTTTTTCTTACGTTTGCAATTTTTGCCGGCCCCTATTGTTCAGTTGATCGTTTGTTCTAGATGCATTTTGAATCGAATGCGACCAAAATCATAATTTTTGGTAGTCCAGACTAGGTTGATGACGAATTGGCAACAAGGTTAATATTCCTTCCGTTCTTATTCTATCGTTTCTTGTGAGTTTTAAACATCTTCTACAATTGTCTAGTTGCACAGTTCTTACATTGTTTCTGACGGTGGTTGTGATTGGTCATATTGCTGCTCCATATTTGGATTAAATTTTTTAAAAAAGTATTTTTTTCCTTTCTTTGGGAATTGTGTTATTCCATATCAATCCATGAAATGTTTTTGTTTACCACACGCAATTTTTATTTCTTTATCCATTAAACAAATACGATCCCCGTGAACAACTAATCCCAAGTACTTAAAAGTATGACAGCTTTTGATTATTGTATCTTCCAGATTTAAATCTGCAACCTGTTGTTTTAACTTCTTTCCCAACCCATGTTGATCGTTGCCATCAATACACTTAGCGGCAAAAGTATCACATAATTCTAATACTTGTTGTAATTCGCCTAAATACAGATATAATCAAACAATTAGGATAAATTATAAATACAAGTACTATCCCCGTGAACATCCCAAGTACTTGAAAGTATGACAGCTTTTGATTGTGGTATCTTCCAGATTTAAATATGCAACCTGTTATTTTAGCTTCTTTAATTCTTAATTTGACTCAAAGAACTGTTAGAGTAGCTTTTTTCCACTACTAGCCATGAAGTTGACAATTATCGTGTCTTGTAGCCAACTGAGAAATTGAATTTCTCTATTGTTGGCCAATAACTTTTTCTATTGTTAACCTAGGTCAATGATGGACAAGTTCAAATGATTCGAGAATCCAGGGATAGTAGTTTAACAAAACGTATGCAACATAATTTTGTATACCCAGGAGATTGTCTGTAACTTATTTGCTGCTTGAAATTACCTAACACGATAAAAGTATTTCAATAAAAATGCCATTCGCGCGTTCAGAAAGCACAACTGTTGCGCAACCTTTGGGTGAATACTCTGTAAACGCACTTTGATCAGTGAGCAAAACTCAACATATTTGGTGAGCAGACGCCATTTTTCTGAGCGGTTTTCAAGTGCGCACGCTAAGCACAACACATTGTGATGTTTTTATATTAGTGCAATAAATACATTTTTCTACAAGCATTTCGTTATTTAGTTATTAAATATCTCATATTTTATTCTTATACTCATAATACAATGGGTTTCATAATGATACATCATTTCAACCAATAAAAATCGACTATTTTTATAATGCAACGCGTAATTTTCATAACGATACACCCTGTCATCCAATCAAAATCAAGCACGAATTCTGTACTAAGTCAAACGAGCGCAACTCTGAACTAATTCTGAATTCAATACTTAAACATACATTTCATTTAAATGTCAAATTCAAATAATAATTTTGTAATTAATAAAATGGCTAGTACTAGCGACAGTGAAACTGATTTGGAAACTCCACCAGAGATTACAGAAAAAGCAAATGGGACAGCGAGTAATTTGTTACCCCCAAATATCAAAGAAAATATATGAATATTGTTGCAAACAATATGGAATGGCAACTTGGTAAAAATACAAAATTGTTTTCGAAAAATGTTTTACTGGTATGTTTTTAAGGTCTTTCGAACAAAAAGAAAGCTGTGTTTATGGACATATCACTCAATGCTCAAATCAACTTTGAATATTAAGCATACAATTGATTTAGATACACCAAATTACAAGCATTTCTCGCCGCAAATCAGAGGGTTTTAGAAGTGACTTCGAAAACTTTAACCGCTGATGAAATGAAAACTTTTATTACGGAGGCACCATATAACGAATATCTTTTTATAAAAGTAAGTTACTTTTAATCATTAATAGTCTTGAAACAAATTATACTATCTATTAATTGACATATTATTTTTCCTTCTTTTCAATTTATATCTACATCTATATTTTTTGAATGGTTATTTTGTAGAATTTGAAATATAAGTTCTAACCTTATCTAACACCTATTTCTTTTAGGTAACGTTGATATTTGGCATAATGGGAGCTTGTCGAAGACAAGAGCTATACAAATTAAAAATACACGATGTGATAGATACTACACAATATCTACTAAGGGTGAATATAAGGGGTACTAAGACAAAAACTGAACGAAACTTCACAATTACTAGGCTTTAATATAATATTTGCAAAAAATACATGCACTTACGTTCACAGGAGGCTGCGACAGAGATTTTTTTTCTGAATCGTCAACGTGGCAAATGCACAATTCAACATGTTGGCATCAACAAGTTTGGAAACATGGCAAAACAAATTGCTACTATTTTAAAACTTAAGGACAGTAATCTTTATACAGGACATTGCTTTCTTAGAAATTCTGCAACCTTACTCGTTGAAGCTGGTGGCGATATAACGTAGTTGAAGCGCTATGGTGGATGGAAATCTACATTTGTTGGAGAACATTATGTAGACGATTCAATTAAAAACAAGATTGATGTTGTAAATAAAATACTCCACTCAATCGAATGCAAGAATGCAGAGCATACGGTGAAAGGAGTAAATTTCAAGACAAAAATGAATATCAAATCAACGACTTCAACAAAGCCATCAAGGCTCCATACCCCAAATGAATTTCCATAACTGTCCTGGAATAACTATCCACATAACAAATAGATAAGGTGTATATGTTGTGTTTATATTCCATATTAATAAAATTATATTCTCCATCTTTGTATTCATAATTTAGTTTTAGCTTGTAGAAAAAGTACAGTATGCAACTTGTACATAATGGTTATAATGCACGAGTATGAAGTTTACGACACGAGCTGAAGGCGAGTGTCGTAAATCATATGTATAGTTCACGTAAGAGATATAGTGCGAACTTTAAAGTTTCGGCTTATCCGTTGATTTGAATATTGTCATAGTCCAGTCAATATTATAATTTAAAATGCTTATTAGACGATATATTCATTTAACATTATAATTTCAATTAAAAATCGTTAAAATGTATTTAATAATTTTATAGTTATTAAATATATCTTAAACATAACACCAGACAATTAACATTACCTTATATCTCGTTTTATTAACAAGAATTAGTAATATAATTTCCAAATAACTTATTATATTTCCCATATTTCACTGAACTATAAGTATATTTTAAGATAGGAATGTTTTCGAACACGTAGGTGGCCACCAGCGATAAGCAATGAGTCACTATTTAGTTGGTAGACTAGCACCAAGATAGAGTGTAGTGTGTAAGTGGTATTGGTAAAAGTAAACAAAATATTAATAACTTTCAGAGTCTAGCTCCGCAACATAACTTTAAGGAGGTATACCATTACATTTCGGCACTATATGTTTTGCGCGTACTATACTCATTGCATAATGTACTAAAGTAATACAACATCACATTATGCGCTGGAATTATTTCTTCATAATAATTGCTGTTTTTTCACGAATACAACGTCTACTCACGTTATAATCATGTAGTCAATGTTCCTGGAAACCTTCTACTGCATGGGCTATAATATTTCTGTTTATATCAATTATATTACCATCATTTAATAACGCAAGAATTAGAATGTATCTAGCCATAATTTAAATTTTTCATATTTATACTTTCCAAAAAATTATCGTTAAGAAGACACACGTCAACCATTCGTTGTTCCGCGAGCGCTCACTCAACGGTTGAGTTATAAGTAGCGTTGTCAGGTGTCCCGATTTGCTGGGGACGTCCCGATTTTCAGAGGTCTGGGGGCGCGTCCCCATTTATATCTGATCGGGACACTGAATGTCCCGATTAATCAATAATAAATTTATTAAAATCCATTATTATTAGAAAAATAAATAAATTACGCATCGCATCACTATGTTGAGTAAAGTCAATGTGCTCAAAATAGCACGCATTACATTGCTGGTCTTCGTGACCTCAAAAGAGTTAACATTCGGGTTATTATTTATTCTGTGGCTCCGCATTGTTTGCTTCACTCAATCGATCTTCGTGTGTCCATTTCATCCGTTCGTTCATATCAGTTTATTACGGTTCGTATGTGTTTTGCAATTTTAACAGCAGACAAAATATACCTACATTTAGGAGGTTCTTTGCAGGTAGCCATTAGGTAAATGTATGCGCAAATGCTTTTAACATTTTTCTTATATTTGGTAGTTTTTAAGATTCTAATTCGCGTTTGGAAATTTTCGGTGATGTTCACAGATATACTTGTATACATAGAAGAATATGTTATATTCTTGATGTTTGGATATAAAGTTACTCATTCATCTAACACATCTAAGTTTAGAGTACTTTGCACAATGTGCCAAAAGGAGTAGTATATCTCATGGTGGCAAGAAAGTCAAAAATGAAATGAAGACCAAAAAAGAGAAATAAGTGCTACTTTACCTAAATCTCTGAAAATATTTTTAAAAACAGATCGAATGAGCACCCATGAAGAAAAAGTGATAGCAGCTGAAGTCACAAAGACGTGCCACTCGGTCAAGCATAGCTCATCATTCAATTCACTCGAACGTGATGCAAAACTCGATCATACTTTGTATAATTATTCAAAAATTGCGGAAAAACTAACACTTGGACGATCTAAGGCCAGTGCATTTGCACATAACGTTTTAGGTCCAACATCCACTCAAGAGGCCGTCGAAACTTTGCAAAAGGATACATGTTAAAATGTTGCTACTGACGCCTCCAATCACGGTACCACAAAATGTTTCCGCTTATGGTGAGATTTTACATCCCAACTACAAATTTAAAAACGTGTGTGATTGCCTTTGATAAAGACGCAAATGAAACTGCATCAGCCAACCAAATCAAATGAATTTAGTGACACGACTGACAGAGCGTAATATTGATATTAAACACCTTACCAGTTAATGTGCAGATAATGCAAATGTGAACTTTGGGTGTCGTAATTCAGTATTCCAGTTATTGCATCATGATAATGACAACATTTTATCAGTGGGATGTCCTGCATACATTATGCACAACAGTGTAAAGTATGGTCGGATAATAGTGAGTTTGATTCAGATAATTTCATCCTAAAGCTGCATAACCATTTTTCATAATATGTGAAACGAGTTGACGCTTAAAAATCATTTTATGACATGCACGAAGCTAAATTTGCTCCCGTCGTGCGGCATGTTAAAACAAGATGGTTGTCACTTCTCGTGGAACGCGCCACCAAATCTGAAATATTATTTTATAACATTGGGAGAAGACGATTGTCCAGCTGCGCTGTGGTAATTCTTTAATTCTGACGAAACAGAACATTGTCTGGCATTTTACCAAAATGCACTGAAAGTCTAGCAGGATGCAGTAGTATGTGTTGAAAACGAAACATTGCTGTGTTTCAAAAGTCACGAAGTAATGGTTGAACTGAGTAAAAAATTGAGGCAGCGGATTGAAGATGAATGTGTGGGATTCACGTGCAACAATTGATTTAAAAATTTGTCTGATAATAAAGTTACGAAAATAAAAAAAAAGACTTGTGCGTGGTACAAAAATGTTCTACAATTACATAGAATCTAAATACGAATTCAAGGATAGCAGATTGGACTTATTTAAACCATTTTCTCTCCAGAACGACTCATACACTTACACTATTTAATATCTGAAAATTTATACGACATAGATCAACTTTATAAAGAATCATGTAAAGTCCAAGAAGTTGTGAAGGCAGCAGTGCAAAACACAAGATGATGCCGCCACAAAAATGGCACAATATATTTATAGGTAATGAAGACTTTGCAAATCTTCAAAAGTTATTTTCTTTTAGGGCTTCAATACCGGTATCAGACGCGGCAACGGAAAGGGTATTTTCTCAGGCTAACTTAATGTGGTCTGAGCGGAGAAACCGTTTGACACTCGAGCATGTCAAAGAAGAAATTCAAATTAAAACAAACTTCAGCATGACTTGCAGTGAATTTTATAACTATGTTTTAAAAACAAGGCAATCCTAAAAGCAGCAAAATCTAATGAATAATATAATTTTAATAAACTATTAAAACTTAAAAACCGCGTCAATAATTATTACGTAAACTACGAATTTATTGTAATATTTTGTAATTTCTACTCGTCCAGCCAGCAGATCTGACTAGTATTATATAAGGTTAAATTCAGACTTAGTAGTAATATTAGTTGCAAAACGCAATAAATTATACGTTAATTTGAAAAAACTTGTTTTTTAGTTTGTCCCGATCTGCAACCCTAAATCCCGATTTGTTTTACCTTCTGCCCGGATTTAAAACAAATCGGACTTGGCAAAACTAGTTATCAGTCATGTTTTCTGAATGCACCCGATGTTTGAAAATAAATTTTACTATTGGAAATGTCAATCTGCATCAGACTACTTGATTTTTGTTTTATTAGTGGAAAGACGAATTTGCATTCCTGTGCTATTGTATTTACACCACGGAGGTGAAGATATTTATAGGCCTCGCACCTGATTGCGCTCGGGGAAAAGCCACTCGCGAAATAATCTTGGTGCTCGGTCAATAATAACAGTTTCCACCACCTTAGAGTATAATATATTGTTGTTGATCGTAGCCATCAATACCCTTAGCAACAAAACTCGCATAATTCTAATAGTTGTTGTAATTCGTCTAAAATCACATATAATCTAATAATTACGATATTACCCTGTATAATGAGAAATAAATCAAATGAAACCAAATGTTTTTATTGAAAAAGTCATTTTTTGTCCACTTTTTTAACAAAATTAAGATTCAGCGATTCCGGTATTATTTCTTCAGTATACTAAAATATAGGCTAGTTGCTTTTCTACAATAAATTAGTTTCTCTAGTGTCTATACATTTAAAATGAATCCACACCGAATACAACATCGAAATTTAACAGGGCAAGAATCCGTGGTGACCGTCACCCGGAGTGATAAAGGTAGAAATAAGAGTTACATTGCTCAGCAACTCCATGTGAATAAGTCTACCATGAGTAGGGTTTTAAGTCGATTCAGGGAAACTGGGCAGCATACGAGAAGTCCAGTACCAGGACGTCCAAGGGACTGTAACCGCACCATTATTATTATGTTATTATTATTATTATTATTATTTTTTTTTGGGTGGGAAAACCTTCAAAACGCGCTTGGCGTAAAAGTTGTAGGTTGCCAAACAGTGTGGGATTTGTACCTCACTAAAAACCCACCCATAAGGAGCATCGACTACTGGGGTCATTAGCTCTTGTTAATACATCTTATATATGTTACTACATTATTATTATTATTATTATTTTTTTTTGTGTTTGAGCATCGACATCTAGGTCATTGTGCTCGTCGATATATCATTGGGGTAATTTATAATTTATAAAATAAATTTGTGGACTTTAGATAAGTTATCACCTGGTTAAGCTTGTCATTTTGGTTTCTAAGAATGTTTTCGATCTGGGGTATTTTGATGAATTGTCTGTGAAAATTGAAGGCTGCACAAGTAAATATATGTTGTGTTGACAGTGGGATGCCGCACTTCTCACATCTAGGTTTGTTCTTTCCAAGGAGGAGGTGTAAATGGGTTAGGTTTGTGTGGCCTATCCTTAATCGGCTGAGGACGACTTGTTCACGCCTTGTAAGAGTTTTGGGGTAGAACCCTTTTTGTACGCTCGGTTTAATGTGTCTTAATTGTCCGTCATATGTATTCCATCTGTTCTGCCATGCTTCGTAAATTTTATTCTTTATATCCGTTTTCTTATCCAGGAAGGTGTTAGGTATGCCTTTGTCAACTGTTCCGCTTGTGGCTTTTTTTGCTACTAGATCAGCTTCAGTATTACCGGTAATATCGGTATGCCCAGGTATCCACATTATTGAAATAGTCCTTTGCATACTGTATAGATGGGTTGATAATTCTTGAATGCGTACAATCCATTCATTTGCAGAAAAACGATTTTTTGTCGAGAGAGTGGCAGTTAAGGAATCCGTACAAACTAAACATTTTTCAAAGCTGCTCTGACTGAAGTACAACAACGCTTGCCATAATTATTATTATTATTATTATTATTATTATTATTATTTTAACTAGTTCTCTTCTTAAGGCATTTTACATAAACTCAGGCCTTTTGGTCTGAGTGTGGTTTATTCAAATATACAGATATAAATCTATCAAAGCATGTTTGACCTTCCACTTTTTAGCGTTATTTTCCCAGTACTTTCCTTACAAGTGCCAAGAATAGCTGTTTTCTGCATCTTTCCAATTGCAGATGGACTGATTTTAAGAGTATCCACAGCCTTACCAAGCTGCCGCGGTACAATGCCTGTTGTGGATAGGACCATGGGTAGGATAGTAACTTGGTCTACTTTCCACTGCTCTTTGATATACTGAGCGAGGTCATCATATTTTCGAAGCTTTAGGTTGATTGTGTTTTCCATGTTGTTATCATTCACAACTGCGAAGTCGATAATCCATACCTGTTTTTCTCTCAGGCTCCAAAGAACCACATCCGGCCGGTTTGCTTCATTTGTCCGATCAGTAAATATTGTTCTATCCCAGTATAATTTGTAGTGGACGTTTTCTAGGATGCTTGCTGGTGTATACTTATAGGTGAGTTTTTCTGTTCCGGGTATCAAGTTATATTTAGAAGCCAGAGCATGGTGTACTATCTTTCCTGTTTGATCGTGGCGTTTATTGTACTCAGATGCGGCGAGGGAGCTGCATCCTCCAGTTATATGTTGGATGGTTTCCCCCATCCTGCCACACATTCTACAAGTGTCATCTATCACGGTTGGATCTTTAATAATATATTTGAGATAGTTCCTAGTTGGTACAACCTGATCCTGTATGGCGATCATGAACCCTTCAGTTTCAGGGAAAAGGTATCCTGTTCGTAAGTAGTGATTCGACCACTTTTTATCTGTACCCTCTGCGGCTAGGATAGTAGGATGTCTTCCATGCAGTGCTTTCCTCTGCCATGCTTCTCGTCTTTCTTGTACAGATGTTGGGTGAATGTCACAGTTATTAGTTAGGTTCAATGGGGTGTATTTATCATCTTGAGAGCATACTATATTATGAAGAACGGAAGTCCTTGCTTTCCTATGGAAATAGCTTCTCATTGATTTAATTTGACGAATGTTCATGTCATAGAGGTTTACTATGCCCAATCCACCTTCTTTGCGGGGTATATAAACTCTTTCCACAGCACTTTTCGGATGACGGCTTCTAAACTTGGTCAGTTGAACTCTGATCCATCTGTCCATATCTTCCAGGTCTGTATTGCTCCATTTCACAACTCCCATAGAATAAGTGATGACTGCTATGGCGTATGTGTTGATAGCGATGGTAGTGTTCTTGGAATTCAAAGATGTTTTCAATACCCTTCTCACTCTTTTCTAAAACTCGCTCCTAAGTTGTTGTTTAATCAGCGTATGCTCGATAGCTTTGCTCTGGTTCATCCCTAAGTATTTATACAGCTCATCCGTATTCATTGACGTTATTGTTTCCTGGTGGGCCGTTTCATATGTTAGGTTTTGGTTGAGTTTCCCTTTGTTTATACTTTGGATTTTGCACTTATCTACCCCAAATCTCATCTTTATATCCTCGGAAAAACTTTCGGTTACTTTTAGTTGGTACTGAAGCCCTGTCTTTGTTGCTGCGTATTGTTTGAGATCGTCCATGTAGAGTAGATGGCTGATCTTGTGCTTTTGTCCGTTTTCATCCTTCATCTCAAATCCTTTCATCGTGTCATTTAACAGGTCCGTTAGCGGGTTTAGGGCCATACAAAACCACAGTGGACTTAATGTATCTCCTTGATATATACCTTTTCTTATCTGTATTTTTACTGTGGTGTAAGCTATTTGAGGTGTTTTCAGGTTTAAGGTCGTGCGCCACTTTTTCATGATCTTTTCCAGGAAGGTGATGAGTTTCTTATCTATTTTATAAATTTCCAGGACTTTCAGAAGCCAGTCGTGGGGACAGGAGTCATACGCCTTGCGGTAATCTATAAAGGTTGTAAATAAGTTTCTCTGCTTCGTTATGGCTTCTGACATTATGATCTGGTCTATGATTAACTGCTCCTTACACGCCAATGACCCTTTCTTGCAACCTTTCTGTTCTTCACCTAGGATGTTGTTGGAGTCACAATGTTTTGTAATATTTTCGGCAATGCAGGCTGTTATTACTTTGTAAAACGTATTAAGGCATGTAATTGGTCTGTAATCAGCTGGGTGAGATGACATCCTTTTTTTTGGTATCAGCAGTGTTTTTCCCTCACACAATAGCTCTGGTACTGAGTCTCCATCCTCCAAAAATCGGTTTATCAGTTCTAGCATCTTTCCATGCAAGGCGTGAATTCTCTTTATCCAAAAGTTCTGAATAGTATCGACTCCCGGGCATTTCCAATTTTTGAGTTTATCAATCACAAACTTCAGCGTTTCAGGTGTTATAATTGTCTCTGCCATTGGTTGTATCCTATTTGCTTTATCTTCAATTTTTTTCAGCCAGAGTGCGTCTCTGTTAAAGTGTTCCTCTTTTGACCATATGTTTGCCCAGAATGTTTGCATCTCTTCTTCGTTTGTGGGTATGGTTTGGTTTTTCTCAGGCATCTGCTGTTGGATATTTTTGTAAAATATTTTCTGGTTCCTCCCAAATTGCACATTGTGGTCTCTGCGTTCCTTACTTTTCTTATATCTTCGTAATATTTGTGCGTATACACTGAGCTTTTGTTTCATTGTGTCCAGCATTGTCGCAATATTGTTATTAAGAGGGTCATATTGTGTGTGTGTTCTGTATACATTCTTAATCTTTCCAACCTTCTTCTTCATTCTTTTGCTTCTGCTTCCATTAGTAAAGGCAGTCAGGACAGCAATGTTCCTCCTGAGTTCTTCTATCTTATTTTCCAATCTAGTTTGCCATGGAGGGGTTCTTTCTATGTTTGGCTTGTTTGTCTCCATACTCTGGTTCTCTCTCATCTTCCCCCCATTACATATTACTATTGCAACTGCTGTGCTATATAAACAGTGGCACAGGTCTTCATAGTTCTCTATACCTCGTACTATCTGATTGGTTAACACCTTTTCGTTCGCAATAGATATTAATTGCTCTAGTTTGCGGCTTCCATATTGCTTTGGTATCTTTGGTTTCTGGGACGGTTCAATCCCATTATATAATATTTTTGCCTTATTGAATTCTTGTATCATTTTCTCCTCCAATCTATATAGCTCCCCGTCTTGTTCATTTTCGTCGTTGCTGTTGTCTATAGGTGTCTTCTGATTGACTATATTGTTGGGTGGTACATCTGGGGTTACCTCAATAGCAGCATTTGTTTGTTCCCCATTGACGTCGAGTTCTCGTTGCATTTCATCCTTTATTTCATTTCTTCTTAATTCAGGAATTAGGTTTCTCCGGAATAAGGCTGCTCTTCTATCAGCTACATTTTGTTCGGTCACGTGCTCCAATGTTGGAAATTGGTGAACAAAAGCGTCACGTAAGTTCTGTCTGTACCCTATTAGCTGGGTTTCACACAATGTTAGGCGGTAATATAGTCTTAAAATAGCTTCATTCATATCGCTTGTCCACTGTATTCTTCGCCTAGGTGCTCCTGCCTGAGTGGTCCCGAGTTGCCTGCGGGAAACACATCTGGCAGCATTATGTCGCTCTCGTCCAGTTGTTGATGCTTCAGATGGTCCATACGGTGGGGAATCACCATCCGATTCTCTTACCACCGAGGGCTGTCCTTTGTTAACATCGGCTGCAGCCCCAGGGGCCGATGTATCCGAGGCTTGGCTTGAGCTTCCAGGTGCCACTTTATCACAGAGTACCGGGCGGCAAACCCAATACACCGGTTCCAGTTCCCTCTCGCGTTTGCCCATCTCATGTAGATTCGCCACCGGGGGTTGGTTACCCGATCTTGAATCCCCAGAGATGGTTTACCAGGGTCTACCGACGTGGAGGTGCGAGTAGGGATTGATAGGAGAGGCTGTAAGAGACGCTTCACTACCCTTTAGACCCCTTATTATTATTATTATTATTATTATTATTATTATTATTATTATTATTATTATTATTATTATTATTATTATTATTATTATTATTATTATTATTATTATTATTATTATTATTATTATTATTATTATTATTATTATTATTATTATTATTATTATTATTATTATTATTATTATAGGGGTTCTGTGATCTCAGTAAATTGGTACTGGTTCTTGTCTGGTTCCACTGGAGAGGCAATTCAGCCTAACCCAATGGGGTAAAAAACTTTCTGACAATATGTGTTGTTTGTAGTATGACCGTTCTTGAAATACCAGTGATAACGTTTGAGGGGATTTCGAGTTTCTGGAGATATTTTACAAAGCTTCTTGATACCATTCCTTCGGCAGAGATAACAACTGGGACTATGTCAATCTTTTCAGTCTTCCAAATATGTTTTATTTCCAGTGCTAGATTCTCATATTTACTCCTCTTTTCATTTTCTGTTTTCAAAACATTGTGGGACAATGGGATTGCTATGTCTGTTATTGTGGCCTCTCTTTTTCTTTTATAAATGATTACTATGTCTGGTCTATTGTAGTCAATATAAGGCGCCATTCTGTAGCCAGTTGAGGGACTTATTTATATCAATCTCAGGTTTCGTAAGTTGGTTCGGGTATTTTCCATATAGTGTTTTTGTTTTCCACTGGGTTTCTAAGTCTGCTTTAGGTCTTGGTTGGTAATCCTGGTCCTTAAGCCGGAGTGGGGTGTAATTATTATTATTATTATTATTATTATTATTATTATTATTATTCTTATTATTATTATTATTATTATTATTATTATTATTATTATTATTATTATTATTATTATTATATTTACAAAATAGGCTTCAAGAGGCCCATCAAGTTCATGTAAGTCCTGATACTATATGAAGAAGGCTTCGTGAAAATAATCTAACTCCCCATCAAGCCGCAACAGCACCGTTACTAACTGCAACTCATAGGAGAGAAAGACTATGGCTTGCTCGAGATCATGTAAATTGGGCAGAAGACGATTGGGCCAGAATACTCTTGTCTGAGGAATCCAGGTATTCTTTGTTCAATAATAATCGACACGAGTATGAGTATATAGACGCGAAGGAGAGAGATGTGTCCAGTGTATCAATCTTCCTAGATTGAACTATGGAAGAGGATCAGAGGCGAGGGGAGGAATTTCTTTGGACGTAAGGAGTTGGTACTTTTTCAAAATAGAGCTCTCACTACTCGAAGGTATATAGAGTCAGTTTTCGAAACTCACTTCATGCCATATGCCCCTTTTATTGGAGAATTGTTTCTGTTTATGCAGGATATTGCACGGCCTCACATTGCTATAACTGTACCGGAGTATTTGAATATCTGAATAACCTGGATGACCTTAGCACTACCCTGCTGGTTGTATGGGAGACAATACCACAAAATATCATTAGGAATCATATTCTTAGTATGCCAAGAAGATATCAAGGTGTTATTCGTGCACTTGGTCTAAATACGAGGTACTGAAAATAAAAATTACTGCAGTTGATTTTATTATTCATAAACCGAATACTCATGTTTTTTATTTATTTGTCTGGGAATTGAAATTTTATGTTATTTCGATTTATTAAAGATGAATATACTTTATTATACGTAATTACTTTAAATAAGTGCAAATTTTTTTAAAAATATTTGTATTTTGGTTTTTTGACTTTCATTGATACTTTTGAGATACTTTTGTTGCTAAGTGTATTACGTCATTGTGTTGTTGCAGGAACCGACAACTACACAAGTCGATTTTGAAGACTGTTTCTACCAATATATTGTTGGGTTTTCTTTTGTTTCAGTTCAAATCCTAGCGGAAAAGCAAACGATGAAAACGGACCTAATAGAAATTCAAATAACTCGGATATGATGGTGAATTGTGAATTAGAACCACCGTAAGTAACTAGAGACGTTCAATTTCTATCCATTTATAACAGTTATAAGAAATTCCAATTATTTTTTTAAAACTAACTTTAAACTTTAGCAATTTCTGTTGAACTTAAGAATGAATACCGTATAAAGTTCCGTAGTACATCTAATTAATTTTTTTAATGAACTTTTATGGAAAATTTTGCATACTAAAATATTTCATAGTACATATTTAGAAGTAGTAGGAGTATGTATTTCGACTAAACCTATAGCCAATAAGAAATTTCTATCAATGAACAAGAAAATCTGGCAATAACTAGGTCAGCTAGAATATTTACATGTCATTTAAAACTGCTTGTTTCTTGAAATCGAACCAGAGCGGTGTAGTGTAGAAGTAGAGAGTAGATGTTACACAGTAGACAAATTAAAATTATTATTCGTATCAATTTTTTCCTATACTAATTCATAGAAATTAAAAATATTCATAATAATCTCTTTGCAACATTCAAAATATCATTAATACTACACAAATTAATTAATATCACCACTGCTTTCAAAAGCTGACTACGTGAAAGCGCAATGATGCCCCATATCGAAAATTATGGCTGTCTCAAATCAGCTTGTCCGTGAAGTTCGTACAGGTTACATTCTTAAATATTTCTCGAAAAACACAGTAACGGCAGATTATTTTCTCAAAAAATTCTACAAAGTATATGGTTTTAAAAAAATATTTTTTTTATTTGAGTTCAGTTAAACATTTTGTATTTTTCAATTTTATTTTAAATTATACCATTTCCAGCCGAAAACGAAATAGTGTTCATTCTTCATCATACTTCAATTCGAATAAATAAACATTTAATATTGAGTATACATCGTTAAAATGTCCAATTGACGTTTCTGTTACGGACAATTTATTTTATTTTGCAGATAAAAATTTACTAATAGGACTTTTTATACATATACTGTACTAATTCTACAAAATAAAAAATTAAATTTTATTATATAAAATTTTTATGTAAACAGCCCGAAGATAAATCTAATTATAATAAAATATATTTTCAGTCCTTCGTTAGAGGAAATCCGGAATTGGGGCAGATCTTTCGAAAAACTCATGAAAAGTCCAGGTAATTGAAAACTTTTCAATTTCATCCAATATTGTAAGATTCGCCTAAAAATTTCAATAAAAGATTCCTCACTCACATTGAAGTTTTCCTTAAATTGCATCAAATCCTGATCTCAGAAGTTCAATATAGATAACTAGTTTAAACGTGTTCAGAATAATTTAAAAACATTTTTTTTAAAACAAGCTTTTATTTAAATGCAGTAAAAAGAATAAAATCAACTTTTCCTTTAAATCTTGTCTCGAGATTTAACTACTCGTATTTACTTAACTAGTTTGAAATTATTAAAAATTAAAATCAATCAGATCAAGTAATTTATTTTACTTGTTTATCTACACAGGTAAATCTCGTGACAAGCTTTTATATAATATAAATTGTGTAATGACGTTATACGTTGATAGTAAAAGTTTTGAAGGAAAAGTTTATTTTATCATTTTTAGGGCATTTAAATAAAAGCTTTCTTTGAAAAAAATAATTTTTAATTTATTTTTTCATTTTTAGTTATCGCTGGACAATTTTCTCAGTGTGTTCATCTCATTCGACGCATCTTTGTTGCAATTTCGTTTGCCAGTCTAGCCCTTGAATAAATAGACCTTCTATTGTACCTTACGAAATACAGTTCCGGGTTTATTTTGAAGTTACCCTTCTCCTAGATAGGTCGCAAACCAATGCTATTGACGCCTATCTCGCTAAATTACACAAGCCAAAGTTAATTAACGAATGCTACAGATTCGAACAATTCGACCTCAATATCATAATTGAGGACTCCAAAAACCACAGTACACTAAAATTTCAGAAGAATTGGAGCAACGGAGTGTAACTCGCATTCTTATCCTCCGCAACTCCTTTCATTTGATACCCATATTGTAGGAAAGCATTTAAAACTTACTCTGCAATCTTTAGAAGTCCGCCATATTGGATTTAGAGTAATGTCACTTCATTTTTGGAGTTATTCTCAGCAAGCCCTTTCATTTGATATCCATATTGTAGTAAAGCATTAAACCGTAGTCTGCCATCTTAAGAAGCCCGCCATACACATAAACATCACTGGAAATGCGGAGGAGAAGACCGAGGACCTAATGATGAAAGTAACCCCGGCTTGCGACGCGAGTATGCTTCGAAAACGTGGCATGAACCAACGTCCATCGGTGCACTGGTGGAATGATCACATTAGCGTTCTTCGTGAAGAGTGCCTAAAAAAAGACGACTATCTCAGCGTGGTTGTCGGCGACAAAACTCTGCTGAACTGGTGTCAGAGTACAAAAAAGCACGGCGAAACGTGAGCAAAGCTATCAAAGAGATAGCAAAAGGAAATGCTGGGTGGAGCTTATAAATGAGGTTGAGAAGAACTCGTGGAGCAGACCGTATAAGGTGGCTATGATCCGCCTGAAAAACCAACCAATGCCCTCACCCACATACCCACAACTCTTACAGAGGATCGTCACCGCGCTCTTTCCTCAACAACGTGAAATTTACTACTCAGCAGAGCAGTGTGATTTGGAAGAAATCCTGCCAATCACGGAGGACGAGCTGATGGAAGCATATAAGCGATTAGGGAACAATAAAGCACCAGGACTAGACGGAATCCCAAACATCGCTTTGAAAACAGCTATCAAAGCAGCACCGGCCTTGTTCCTAGCGGTTTATGACACATATCTCAAAGAAGGAACTTTCCCTCGGAAGTGGAAATGGAAACAACGACTGGTACTACTTCCTAAGGGGGAAAAGCCACCAGATGAATTGTCATCTTATCGGCCGCACTGCATGCTAGATACAGCAGGCAGGATACTAGAACGAATAATTCATCAAAGAATTGAAGGAGTAGTTGAACCGCACCAGGATACCTGCGTCGGATGGTAGCGAGCTACTTTACAGACTGGTTCCTGAAATACGACACAAAGAACGGTCCAAGGGAATATAAAGTAACTGGAAGAGTACCCCAGGGCTCCGTTCTATGCGCTCTTTTGTGGAATACCATGTACGATGGTCTGCTGAGGCTAGTCATGCCAGATAATGTTAAACTCGTGGCAAATGCAGAGCAGACAACGTGGCAGTAGTCATCGTCGCAAAACATCTCGATGAGGTAAATCTAGCGTTTGACATCACCTTCGAGAGGCACAGCCCAAAACCCAAAACCGCGGTAGTGCTAATCACCAGCAGGAAGCTGGCGGAAACCCTCACGCTGGGAGCTGGAGAGCACGAAATCACATCACAACTGTTCATTCGGTAATTGGGAGTGATGCTTGATGCCCGACTCCTCGTCAAAAAGCAGATAGATGATGGTAAGTGCCAAGGCATATGTGGTAAGAGCAAGCCTATCACGGTTGATGCCTAATGTTGGAGGCCCAAAACAGAGCAGAAGGTTGTCATCATTAGTGACGTCTTTGATGACCTATGGAATTTCCGTTTGGGCTGACGCTCTGGGAGTCCAAGAATCTCGGACAAAAGTCGCATCAATATATCGACTAGGTGCCTAGAGAGTAACTAGTACCTTGCGCACAGTGTCTGAAGAAGCGGTGTACGCCATTGCCGGAATGCTGCTCATTCGAGTGCTAGCCGATGAACGGCAAGTCCTCTATCAACGACGAAGATCATCTACGTCGAGTTCTGATGAACTCAGAACTGAAAAACGGCAGCATAACATACGTCGATGGCAAGCGCTATGGGATGCCTCAGTGAAGGGTCGAGGCTACAGATCGATGCTTGGCTGAACAGAAATCATGGAGAGCTCAGCTACTACCTGACACAGATGCTTTCAGGACATGGCTACTTTCGGGCATATATTCATCGCGTCAAATTCTCCAGATTGCCCGTCCTACTCCGGAGTCACTGAAGACGCGGAACACTTATTCTTTGTGTGTCCACGCTTCAGCTTGCCACGTGATGCTCTGGAAATTGTCTTTAATCAGAAAATCCAACCAGAGATATTAGTAGAAGCAATGCTGTCATCAGAGACTGCCTGGAACGCAACCAGCACTTTCTCCACAGAAATCCTCCAGTATTTGCGTTCCATCGAAAGGAAGAGAGCAAAAGAAAACATTGCTAGAAATTTAGAAGAAATGACTTCATTTATCTGAAGTAAAATGTAAAAGTATTTTCCAACCTCTATGAAAAAAACATACATACATACATACATTGCAAGTTAAATAAATGCTTTTAAAAATTGTCTAGATCAGTTGAACGTGTACATTTTTATTATTAACTTGCTTTTATATTGGCTCTTCTTCCTGACATCTGAATTATCCCAAATTTAATACACGTAATTTTGACCTTATATCCTGACCAGAATCATCCGAAAAATTCTTAATATCGCAGATTGAGATATAAATTATCTTAAAGATATTAGAATTATCGTTTCCTTCTATTGCTCTTTTTCTCCACAGATCCATTTCTTACACTAGTTCATTTTCTTCTTCCTGGTTCATTATTGTATCTCAGTCTTTCTATCTTCTCTTCCATTTAATTTTTTGTCTTTCGAGTTTTGTTTCCATGACTCCTCATTACATATCTCATTAATAATGTATTAAGGTATTAATTTTGTAAAATGTATTTTCAGCGGGTCGGCAAGTATTTAGGGATTTTTTAAGAGGAGAATACTCGGAGGAAAACATATTATTTTGGTTAGCGTGTGAAGAACTCAAACGAGAAACAAATTTAGAGGCGATAGAGGAGAAAGCAAGAATTATTTACGAAGATTATATTTCAATTCTTTCTCCCAAAGAGGTTTGTATTTTATACAATACTAAAACAAATTATGTAAAACAAACCTTTGCGTAAGTCAAAATACAAAAATTTTCTTATTACTTTTGACGCATGATACACTAAAATTTTAAAAATTTGAATTAAAAACTTTCGAATTCCTTCATGACATTCCAACACATTCGGCATAATTAATAGAAACTTATTAATTATTATCGCCTAAGCTATTTGATCTTCCTATTGTTATAGGTGTCGCTGGATGCAAGAGTACGTGAAATTGTAAATCGTAACATGGTGGAACCGACTCCACAAATGTTTGAAGAGGCACAACTTCAAATATATACCCTAATGCATAGGGATAGTTATCCACGATTCGTCAACTCACCATTATACCGATCAATGTCTCAACAACAGAGCGGTTCTTCAGGTCCCCAATCTGCTGTGACAACGTCAATGGTCACAACGGTCTCTTCGGGGTAAGTAAATTAGTAAATGTCAAATATGTACCAATATGGCGAATTCTTCTATTTATATCGATATCTATCAACACACTAAACAAATTATACCAAATAAATTCAACTATTCTTTTCGTGCAGAGCAAATCTTGTATTCTAAGGAATTGATGCATTTCCTTACTGCCATTTTTTCAATGCAGACTGTTATTTTAATGTTTCAGTCCAAAAATTTCAAAATAATCTCAAGCTCATAAGAAGAGAAAAAAATATTAAAACATTTTCAAGAATATAGAGATATATTTTATAAAGAAGGTGAAACACTATCATTTACAAATAAAATTGAATATAATATACACACGAGAGATGAAATACCCGTATATACAAAAACTTATCGGTATCTTTTCGTACATAAGCAAGAAGTTGCTAATCAAATTAAAAAAATGTTAGATTTCAATATTATACGGCTTTAAAAAATACGCTATAAAAGAAAATAAATGAAAATTATACGATGCATAAAAAGAGAGTAAAGTGTATATAGCGCGCAAAAATCCACATCTAATGACTTTTATGGGCCACCTACTTGTCAAAGTATTTTTCAACGAAAATAATAAAAAAGTTTTATTCGAAATTTGAATACTACTAATTAATAAAAGAAGGCAGCGGCATCGCTAAAAAGAAAAATGAATTTTTATACAGAAGTATATAAACGTTGCTAATACAGAACTAGGATACGTAACATAAAACGTATTAAACGGTTTACATTACAATACGCGGCGAATTGGCATACACATACACATTACACAGTCTTTGGACGAATAAAAAAGATGGACCTAGCATCGCAACACATATAACACACGAGGAATAATGAAGCCAACTTAACGACGATTTGTTATAGATCTAGAAACTACCCTCTTATCCAGCTTTCCCATTTGAAAAGCCATTGATGCTGATTAAGGTTCACTTTCTAGATGATTGTCTAATTATTGGAGATTCATAAAAATGCGAAATATTATTTGTCATAGTTTATCTTTAATGTCACAGGGTCCTCAATAATAAAATATTTTCGAAAAAGTATATAAATAAGATGTTTTTAACATATACCTATTTGGCAGAAGCGGGAACTCAAAGATTTAGTATTCAAAAGCATTGCGTAATGTTGAATCTAAAACCTATCCAAACAAAAAATGGTTCATGATTTGAAAAAATAAAGCATTAAATAATTACAGTATGCATGTAATTTCTAGTTATTTTCGGAATTAATCTTTAACTGTATTGAAAATAAATTATTGTTCAATGTTTATTGTCTTATATAATTGTTTATATTTTTGTACCTATCCATATTATCATATGACTTCCATGCTATTAAAAACAATATCATGCTTTAAAAGCTTTTGCGGCTATACAGACCGTGAACGAGAAAAAGGTTGAGGTAGAGCTTATGGATCTTTATTTTTAAATCAATAATCAACCTCTGTATTTCTAACATTCGAAGGTAAGAACAGCGTTCAAATGATTAGGAAACGTACGTCAAAACATTAGTAAGCGTTATGTGTCTGTACATTTATATATCGATTTAGTAAAATACAGACATTCAATAGCTACAATTTTATATTGTTGAATTATTTTCTTCAGTTTTCTAGGACCTATACAATATGAAATCATTAACAGTCTTGTTAAATAATGGGAAAACTTGTTGAATAGAGGCACAAAATAATGTAAAGGCCGCTAAATCATTACGCATTTTCTTACATACTGTCAAAAATACAGAGCGCTGCTAAATTATGGAACAAATTCATTATTTTGAAAACAATTTATTTTAGGTAAAAATCCTGAAGTAGTTAGATTTTTAATTTTAAATGTCGATTTTTTTAATAACGTTTTGACACGGTGACGTAATCGTTGATTTTTTTAAATGGAAATGTGTGTCTTGTAATACCTCATTTGAAAGGTCCTTTAATAATATATTCAACGGTATCATACTTAACTGACTAATGCTTATAGAGTGAAAATAGAAAGTAATTTAATTTAATCAGTGAATAATTTTACAATAAATGAACTGCAATATTAAATTAGTTAATACATGATACTTTTCAGCTAAATTAAATGCTCAAAATGCCATCCGAAGGTCTGTTGACAATCAGCAAATCGACGAACACATTCTTCTTGCACATTACGAATGACTTTCGGTCTTGTAACTCCTGTAGATTTTGCGGTTTATCTACATTAACTTTTGATTTTGAATAACCCCCTAGAAAAAATCTAGAGGTGTAAGATCTGTAGATCTTGGAGCCACTCTATTGGTCCTCGTCTACCAATCCACGTCCCAGGAAAACACTGGTTTAAAAACTCGCGAACATCACGTGCTTAATGCGGTGGTGCAGCATCTTGTTGTAACCAGATACTATTACCTCGTAACTTAGGATTGTTGGCGTTTGGAAACAAATTGGCAAGGACTGGTATAACTTCTGTTCACAGAAATTGCAGATAAGGTTCCTCTGTAAGATTTTCTTCAAAAAATAAGGACCAATAATTGTGTCATTAATTATTTCCGCCCGGACATTGATTGTCTGATGGTGTTGAGTATGACCTTCAGTCATCTAGTGGTGATTATCGTTACTACAGAATCTGCAGCTTCGACGATTGACTGAACCATTTAGGCAAAATTTAGCCTATTCAAAACGTGGATTGCGGTTACATAAATCCTGCAAAATGTCACAAACCTGCATACGGTGATCGAGATCATCATCTTTGAGTTCTTGATGTCGCTGAATTTTGTACGGATGGTACTTTTCTTCTTTCAGAATACGTAATACCGACCGTTGAGATATGCCCATGTCCGCTGCAGTTTGGCGTAAAGTATTATGAAGATTATCTTCAACACTTAATACTTCATCAAATTTCACGTTTTCTCATATCTTAGGATTAGGACGTCCAGCATTATGAATTGAATATTTTCCTTGAAATTTGGTGTATCTAACAAAACTTAAACTGATATTTTTATCGACTAATAGCAACGTGATTTTTGACGATTAATTGCTGTTGTGTTTTTGTGTATTTCTGTAGCTTTGGCCTTTTTTTACTAAAGCAAAAAGTTTATTAAATACCGGTTGTGTCACCTAAAGTATTGAACTACAGCAGCTTATTGCTAATAATTTTTAAGAGTAGTAGCAAATTCTCAATCTGAAAAATAAAATAAATTTTTGTTCACTCCGTAGATATAATAATTGACCAACTATGCCATTACTGAATACAGTACTGAAAGGCCTTTCAAATGAGGTATTACAAGACCCACATTCCAATTTGAGGAAATCAACAATTACGTCACCACGTCAAAACTGGTGACGTCACCATGTTCGTATATTATTTAAAACATCGGCTTTTAAAATTAAAAATCGACCTATTTCAGGATTTTTGTAAACAATAAATTGTTTGCAAAATAATAAATTTGTTCCATAATTCAGCCGAGCTCTATATATCTAACTGGTTATACGTGGCCGGATAAACGGCTTAGCAAAAAACAAGTCGATATTAAACAGTAATTTATTATACGAGGCCAGCACAAAAAATAGTATATAAGGATACATGGAAGAAAATGTATGTTTACCCATGTTATGATGAGTATTGTTCAGGACATCTCACAGCTGAACTCTATTGATTTTCAGCTCACCAGAGCAAGTACCACGGGTGCTATGGTACCTGAAGTATCACATTTTAGTAATTTTTGGAGAAATTTCGGTTTGTTAGCACGATACAGCCTTCGGGTGTATACAAGTGACCAATTTTTATGATTGGATATTGTTCAGAGCATCTCACAGGTGAACCCTATTGGTTTTCAGCTCACTAGATCCAGTACAACGGGTACTATGGTACCTGAATTACCACATTTTGGCCATATTTGGAAAAATTTCGGTTTTTTAGCACTATACAGCTTCCGGGTGTATACAACTGACCAAATTTATAATTGTTTATTGTTCAGGGTATCTCATAGATGAACCCTATTGATTTTCAGTACGCCAGAGCCAGTACTACAGGTGCTATGGTAACTGAAGTACCTCATTTTGGTCATTTTTGGAGAAATTTTGGTTTGTTAGCACGATACACCTCCGAGTGTATACACGTGAACAATTTTATGATCGTATATTGTTCGGAACATCCCACAGATGAACCCTACCGATTTTCAGCCAACCAGTGCCAGTACAACGGTTCCTATAAATCCAGATATACTAAATTTTTGGTAATTTTTGGAGAAATTTCGGTATGTTAGCACGATTAGCCTGCAGAGTGCGGAAAAGTTAGTTTTAATCTTTAAAACCGTTTATTTTCTTATTAATTTTAATACGCTCGAAAGAATTTTTACTTTTTGTAGGTTACAATATACTTTCAATTGTAGGTACATACTGTCCTATCCGTTAAAAATATTTCATTTTCCTTTTGTTTCCGTTTGATGGGTACCAAAATGGTGGAACGGTGAAATGTTTACGTTCCTTGTTTAGTTCATTCATTCATTTAGTTCATATTGTTTTATAGAATCGGTACTGACTACGTGTTGAATGCGAGTATTCGAATAATAAGATGAAGGTACTAAACAAAATTGGGGCCTGTACATTAAATTGACAAATTTTCATAAAAATGTAATACTGACATAGTTAAATGAATGATCTATATTTTTTTCTAGGAACCAGGACGGTTAAAGCCGTTCCCTTTTCAACTAAGGCGGCCTAACGAGAGACACGACAGTCGACAATAACCTCATCGGGCGACGGTCGACTATACAAGGCGTCTCAAAAATAGAAGATTGCCGCAGCCGACTCGAAGCCTAACGCCGATTCTTCGGAGCATTCCTTGCACAGTGCACTGTGACATGTGACCGTTTTAGGGCCACAGCGCCGGCGCCGCACAAACCCCATAAACACAGGACGCTGTGAGATTTAGATGTGTTCGTAAAATCAGTTTTCCGGCACATGTTCACTTTGTACAATAGCAATCATATTTCTCTGAACTGGACCTCATAGTCGCTCACTTCTTAAAATTAGTGTTGTGTAATAATAACGAAAATATGATTCATCTCATTGTAAGCTGGGTAAAAAAGTTGGATGGTATCGATTGAACTACCATTATGTCGAACTAACTAAATTTTCAGGATCACTTTATGCTATTTAAATACTTTCGACGAAAAATTTTGCGGAACTGATACATTTACATCAATTAAATTGTAACACTCAACAATAAACAAAACATTCCACCACTTCCAACTGGGAAAAAACTTCCCTGGCAAGTCCAAGTTTGGAGTTACAAAACTGAAATCCGAACACCATAATAATATTATGCACAAGTGCGTATATAATGATCAGAAATACATTACTGAAATTAAAAAGCATCACTTGCGCACACCATTCTACTGAATATATGATTAATTTAAAAAAAATAGTATACTAATGAAGCAATTCGGAAATTGTAGAAGTTAAACTATTCAAAATAACTGTTCTTTTATTATCATCAAATGTTTTTCTCTAGGAAAAGTATTGTATTGAGGATACAATTGCCCTAAGAAAACTAGATCTGTCTACGAAAACACCTGAAATATTTTGCAAATGGTATATCAGAAGTTGTTGATATAGAAAGAAAACACCCAATTATGATTCATTTTTTATGAGAGAGTGTTGTGATTCCTTTTTTATTTTGCTTAACAATTTGACACATCTGCCTATATTTTAAACCATTTCTTTCGTGGCTACGGTAATTAAACAATTTGTCTCTATACTAGTAGGTTTGGTGTTTGGTTTGAGAAGATTCTAGTACATATATTCAACAGCTTTTTAAAACATAGCAGCTCAAGTTGCAAATAACGTTCGCCCTAAAACTGTCATCTTTTATAGTTTTCGAAGATAGATACTTAAACATAAATTTAATGTATAAAATGATCAATAATTTATTTAAATGAGGTAAACTATATCAGTATCGCAATTGAACTGAGTCAAAAACTTTTTCATTATTGTTATTGGCTCATTTGCACAATCATTCGGTTGTTGTTAGCACACACAATTGTAGAACACAAGAAGATTTCTATAATTCGAAATAAGAGTTATTCAACCCTACTTGAAATAGCAAATAAAATAAGTTTAAGCAAGTGACGCCTACCTTAACAATCTATTGAAAATTACTGCCTTTCATATTTGTATATTTCACCAGCTATTTTAACAATTTTGTTTAATGCTATACAATGTGTTGATAAAGAATGAAAACTATCAATCGTGCAAAAACAATAAAATCAAATACATTTGATGTAATTAATGAGAATCACAAATAATTGAAAGACTTATAATCGTATGGTGGTGAGTTGCTTTAATTAAAATTTGTAAATCAGTATATCTAGTATACTGAATGCTTAGAAAAACGAGGAGCAATTCAAAATACAAAAATAAACATTTTGATATAAAAAAATAATATTTGTTTTATGTGTTCTAGTGGATTTGGAATAAGTGGGACTTTTCTTAAAAGTATAGTGGTGATTTGTACATATTATTTCGCGAAAAATTTTGATATAGGTACTATGAAATTATAGAAACTTTGAGAAAAAGAGGTATGTTTCATTCTATAACAACTAGTTGTTCTCAGTTTCACCTTGTAATGTAGAATTTTGTATAGGAAATGTCGAATATGTATATACTGTATTCGTTTTATCAGAAATAAAATTAAGTTCTTCAATTAGTATAAACCAATTGAATTCACAAATGGTTGGTTGTGAATAAATTAAGAGATATCCGATACGTTGAAAATAAAACTGTTTCCAAGATATTACTAACAAATAGGTATTCACAATCGTAAATATAATCAAAAAGTCAATAACTAAACGCCATAGTTTTCGTGACAGAGTGATAATTCTTTATTGATAATTGTATCTGCATTATCATCGAAAATAGTATTTCCGATAATAGCTTCTTTCGTAAATTAGTCAACTCAAGAAATGACCCTTTCATAGATGTTTTTGCATATCAGGTTATCCATTTGTCTTTTGCAATAATATTTCTTGTTAAATCATTTAAAATGTTCACTTAAAATGAGATGTGTGAGATGATCTTTTATTGATCCATAAGCAATAAAAATTAAAACTATAATGTAGATACAAATTTATGATTTTCTTCCTTCTCATTGCTATTTTGGACAACTTGTTTTAGAAACTTCTGATGTTAAATTCGGGACTTTCTTAATATAATTTTAATATATGCTTACAGATAAAGCTGTGCACACAAAAATTACTAATGTAATTAGAAAACGTTGGCAACTCCCATAATCTGCAAGTTGATCTCTTCAAAACTTTTATCACACCAATCGATTCTCTATTCAAATAATTACTCTCAGTGAAGTGTGGTTTGTAATACTTCTTAGTAAAGCGTTATTAGTCATTTCAAAAGTGAATAAGATATTTATTTATATATAAATATAGCAAGTTGTCAGAACAAAATTGAAGATACTTGAATGAGTAGATAAAGTAATTGTTATAATACTTGTTGCCAGTTTAGTAAGCAAATTATGTTGAAAAGAGTTGTGATAATATTTTGACGGATTTTTGGAAATCATAATTAACTATAAAGCTGCTTTGAAACGTATATATATAGATGCGATGTTAAATGTTCTTAAAATGTTCAAAATGAGTAGTATAACTTAAATGTCAGTCTTTAAGATTGCGTTTAAGCCAAAGAACAGTTTCAGTTATAGAAGGGAACTTAATTTTTCCGACATTTTTCTACAAAATTTTCAACAACGGAGCTATATGATAAGTAAACTTAATATATAAATAAAAACAATGTAAAGGTTCTTTTGCACCTAACTCAAACTTTTATAAAATTTGATGGTTATTGAAGAACATGACTTACCGAATATTCCCATTAGTTTAGTGCTAAATATGATTACTAGAGCTGTAGTTCGCAAATGATTACGTTCTGAAAATAACCTGAAATAAATAATGGTGCAGAAGTTCCTAATAAAAGTAGATGATAGTTACTATAGGCCTGTAAGCGAACGAGTTTAGACGTCAAAAATTAGGTAAGTATAAATGAGAATTTATGCTCAAACACTTCTATTCATATTTTTATATTGAACATTTGTTTAGAAAACCTATTCCACTTGTGAAAAATTTAGTTAGTTTTGATAAACTTTAGGGTCCAAATCTTTTTTACCCGACTCTAGGGATGGGAGTAATAGAAACAAATACGGTAAATACGGTATATAAGTATTAATGTAGGAGATTGCTCGGTATACGTAAAATGAGATTTTCTGGATGCTTATCTTAAGCTTCTCTTGAAACACATTGTCAAAACTATATATACAGGGTGTTTCATCAATAGTTGGATATATTTTAACTGTTGAATCTTAAGCTCAAAACATTAAGATTTATCCTAAGGCACTTTGATAAAATGTGCGTTTTTATGTTATTTACATATATGTATGTATATATATATATATACATATACATATACATATATATATATATATATATATATATATATATATATATATATATATATAACCAACAAAGAGTGGGTATTTCACGCAGAAAGAAAAAGGGGCTACTGAAAAGAGTGGTAACCGCAGACATGCATGTTTCTGGCTCATTAGCCGTCCTCAGTACGGTATAACCAAGCTAGAGTGTAAAACCTGGGAGTAAAACTGTAGATAGAAACACCCTTTCATGGTTATACCGTACTGATAACGGCTAATGAGCCAGAAACATGCATGTCTGCGGTTACCACTCTTTTCAGTAGCCCCTTTTTCTTTCTGCGTGGAATACCCACGAATCTCTTTGTTGCTTGTGTTTACATGTCACCCATTATTCGTACATCTTATATATATATATATATATATATATATATATATATGTAGATTTTTTTTATTTTTTTAGGGAATTTCAGCAATAAAACGTATCCGTGTACTCTTTTAAGTATTTAATCCAAGCTTTCGAGTGAATTTTCACCCATCATCTGGGAAGAAACTTACTGAGATTGAAACGTGATTAACAGTGGTAAAAAATGGAATGGCCATCGACAGCACCAACAACTACGTCTATCATTAACTCACACTATATCACATACTGTGTGTGGGATTGAGATTTCAACCACGTGGTCGATAACCAGACTTCGACAAACATGAATTTTAAATTTTTTTAAATCGTGTAATAATTTTATATTGTAATTAAATGTGATATAGTGGGAGTTAATGATAGACGTAGTTGTTGGTTCTGTTGATGGCCATTCCATTTTTTACCACTGTTAATCACGTTTCAATCTCAGTAAGTTTCTTTCTTGATGATGGGTGAAAATTCACTCGAAAGCTTGTATTAAATACTTAAATGAGTACACGGATACGTTTTATTGCTGCAATTCCCATTCACATTGTAACTGGACAGCAAAGACATACCTTCACATTATATATATATATATATATATATATATATATATATATATATATATATATATATATGTATAGATACATGTATTATATATATATATAATTTGAAGCGAGATATTTGCCAATTTATTAGTTAAGGTTATTTTTGTGGGTATGTGGCAATACAATACCGGAGTGTACTCTTTTAGATATTTAATCCAACCTTTCGAATAAATGTTTATTAATTTTCAAGGACTAAAAATTAATGGTCAAAATTACCAATTTTGAACATAAAATGTTAACTACTTACATTAATCCATCGAGAATTTGGTAAAGATTTAAATTTTTATAATAAATTATTTTAGACATACAGTAGAGCCCCGACTATCTGTGGAATTGGGTGGCAAATGCACCGCGGATAGCGAAAATTTCGGATAACCCGAAAAAAGACTAAAAATGAAGTGAAAACTCGAAAAAAATATTTCAGCATAAAAACTATGTTTTATTGTACAAAAAACATATGTAGAACTTTTAAAATATGTACAGTACAGCAGAAACCTTTGCTCTACATCTAAATTAGTAAAATAAAGAACAATAAACAAAGAACAATATACTGTACTGTTCAGTTACGCCTTTTTTCTAAATCAGACACTCGTTTTTGCTTCTTGCTTTGGAAACACCTTTTCTTTATTCTAGATTGTACCTACCTTAACATGAGTTTTTCTGCCATATGTGCTTCGTCGTCTTGATCCTCTAAATATTGAAGCAATCCGTCTACGTGCTGCAAAGCAGTTTCGTAGGACATCCTCGGAGGCGCCTTGTCTTCTGAGCTTTCACTTTGTTCTTAGTTCTCGTTCAATCCCATTGCTTTGTTCGTTATCTTTACGTCAGTCAGTCGTTCAAACCCCGGCACCCTTGCGTCGCATTACAGCCACTATTCTATATTCTCCTGGTCAACAAATGTAGCGGTCGGCATGACTTCATTCTCTTTTTTACAAATGGTTCGGTTGACTTTTGTTTCGATACTCGGAAAAAGTTTTCTCCATGATTTAACAACTGTTGAGCATTTCATGTAGTCCCATGCAGAAGCAATATCGTAAATGCTATCCAAAGTTGTATAATTCCTCCAAAATTCGTTGAGATCGCAGCATTCTTCGAATTTTAACAGTAATAACTTTATTCTGTACGTTCTCTTCATGATTGCAATGACTCTCTGGTCCATAGGTTGTATCAGCGCAGTAACATTTGGGGGCAAAAACTTTGCGAAAATTTGCCCGTCACACTTGCAACTGGGTGTGATGACGCGTTGTCAATTAACAAAACAGCCTTCTTTGGCAAAATTTTTGAGTCAAGATATTTACGTACTTGAAGCACAAAAATATTTTCAAACCATTCTTGAAAAATCTGCTGGTTCATCCAACCTTTTTTTTGTTGTTAAAATAACCTTAAAATACTTCGGTTTCTTAGATTTACCGATTACAAAAAACCTAAGTTTGTGACTACCCGCAGCGGTGCTGCATGGCAAGATTGTAATTCTTTTCTTGCTAATTTTGTGACCTGCCGCTTTATGTTCACTTTCAAATGCTAAAGTACGAGTGGGAAGATACTTCCAAAAAACCCCTGGTTCATCAGCGTTATACATTTATCCATAGGACAGATCTTCAGACAACACAAACTCTTCAAAATCACGTTGAAAATCATCAGCTGCCTGTTGATCACCACTCAGCTTTTCTCCATGTAGACCAATATCTTTAATTCCATGAAGTTTCTTAAAACGATGTGACAAACCGGACGACGCATCAAAATTTCTTTCCAGGCCTAACAAATAAATACAGTTTTAGCTGAAATGGGAGGGCCAGGCACCATTCCGTTAATGCCGAATCAAGTTCATTATAGGTTGATTTCTTCATTGCTTTTCTTTTTTTCATCCCAGAAGTACTGTCCGACACTGATGCAAAGGCCAACAGTGTCTTTTTGCTTCAAAACGTCTCGTACTGTTGTTTCCCCGATCCCGTAATTCAAACACATCTGCTTCCTTGAAGCGCCATTTTTTTTATTTTAGAACTCATTTCAAGTTTTTGTACAATGGTCAACAAAACTTTCTTTCGTTTTTCAGCCATTATTAATTTGAGGAACTAACGACTAACCAAAATAATAAACTTGAGCGCTCACAAAGAAACATAAAACACGACTGATCACTAAGTACAACTGACTCCGCTAGCAGGCCGAAAGAATAGTATGTAAGGTCAGGGAAATTGGCAGACGGGATCGGGACTTCAAGGTCGTCAAGGTTCGTAATTAAAAAAAAATTCGTGGCCCTCGCAGATACTCCGCCTCCATTTATCTAAATGAGAACATTCTGTTATTTTATTGCCACGTCCCCACAATAATTACCTTTATATATATATATATATATATATATATATATATATATATATATATATATATATGTATATATATATATATATATGTCTATATTGTAAATCTGATACATTCTTAATTTTGAAAATTCTTCATAATAAATAGTAATATCTAATTGATGGGTCTTAATATAGTTCATTCGAATATATTTATTTCATCAAAAACATGTAGATTTTTAAAATGGTCATATTCGGAATTGAACCATCATTTGACAGAAATATACTTCAAAATCTGTGAATATTATTTTATTGAATATTATTGAAGAAATACAAAAAGAAACATGTGCAAGAACAAATTTAAATGGAAAATACACACAAACGCTTCCCATTTTGTACAAGACAAGAATAGTTTTCAAAACTTTTGAGGACTATGGTTGCTACATTTTGATGGTTGTGAAAAAAACCTACTTTATTAAGAAATATGGGTAACTCATTTCCAAAGTGGATGGGTAATATTGAAACGGCCATAAATTTACAGTAATGATAAAAGTAAATTTGAAATTGATCATTTTAGGACTATGTTTCCATTGTATTGTCCAATTTAGACGTCATAGAGTTATTGGTTATGTTCGTACTTATTTTATTTAGAAAGATAAAAAGATGCAGTAAGATAATACTGATAAAATTGTATTTCAACAAACTAAAAAAGCCGATATATTGTGCCTATATTTTTCAATTTGTCTGATCATCTCGAACGTTTAGTTTCTGTTATTTATTAACATTCCACCAGCTTTAGTAATTGGACACTACTATGAATCTATTGTTAAACGCAAGTAGACCCCAGGTTATCGATAGGATAGATTATTTAAATTACTATTCCGTGTTATCAAATATGTATTCTGGAGGTAAAGAGCTTTATGCTAGTTTTTCTGGAGGAGCTGCTACTACTACTATGGAAATAAATTAAAATGACTTCGCACTCAAGTTTAAACATCTAACCGTCATATTTTGGTTAAGTTTTTTCTTGGAAAAAATAATCAGTAATATATAAGATATCTTTTATGCGATTATCTTATAAGCTACCATTTCTCGGCTCGATTGTAGGATGAAAACGTAATCGTTTTATTAATCAATCATTTACGACAAGGTAACGAATTTTTCGTACTTGCCCGAAAAATACTTCTCGGACGCTTATTCAAACCAAAAAGTTTCACATATACAATTAATGTAGCTTTGGAATATTATATTATTATGATTTAAATTACTTGAAGTCCAATACCGCGTTATTCATGGCAGTATTGCCATGTTCTACGGTAATTGTGTTTTCTTTTGCTAAAGACATAGACGTTGCAGGCTCAAAAGTATACAGCATTCTACTTTGTCCTTCGGTAATTGCATTATCGTTTTCAGTAGAGGTAGACGGTACTGGCTTGGAAGTTCTCAAAATTTTGGTAGCCACTTCCATTTTATCACATAAAGAATCATCTATATACCCTTCAGCGACACTAGATGATCACCATCCTCCATGATGTTTTAATGATATTATATCACCATCAAAGAAGCTGACGTTCTGCGGAAACAATGCCCGGTAAAATCGTTTGGATTGTCTAGTTTCAAATAAATTGCAATTTCCTTTAGAATACATGCTTTTTTGTGTATACCTACAACCTGCTTTATGCACTTTCCGTTGCGATAAGATAGGAATAATCTTTTTTCGCTAGTCTTTTGGGGGTAGAAGAGCGTATTTTCTGTAAAAGTCTCAATATCTGCCCGTAACTGTGAAGGATCTTTGTTTGTTTGTTTTATTTTCAAATATTTTTATTAATAAAACAGTACCTAAATCTTCCGTTGTCATTTTTGCAAGTTCCTCACGGCGGCATGCTCACGCAATACTAAAAATAGAAATTAACTGCAACAACACATTTCGTTATCAGTAAGTAATCATTATTGCCGTGTCATATTCACCTTATGCATCATGTAACTAATGTCAGGTGCATTTTCAAGAAATTCCTGAAAGTGATCAGAGGATAAAAATGTTGATTTCTTCGAACAATATCCATGATGTTTCTTGTTTAGAAATACTTGTAATGTCATACACTTAGAAATGTTGATATTTCTTCTTATACCAATCATCGTCTTGAGCATTGAATTACGCGACCTTAGAGTTGAGGATGTCATTGTTTGTGACAAGTCGCCAAAATATGCAAGAAATACATTTCACGAGAGATTTAATTTGCTTTTTTGCATATATTCCACAAGTTTATTGTATGCTCGATCATAGACTACCTTCGACCTTGCAGGCAATAGTTCCATTGTTGCTTTGTCAATCGCGTCTTGTACTTCTGGAGGAAGACTCCCAGCACTGACATCTTGTTCACTTAATATAACATATGACATGATTATAATAATGCCAGTTTGAGAGATCACAACAAACTTGTAAAAATTTGTATAATGGATCATAAAAAATATGATGCTACACGGACGAAAAATGCATTTCGGACGAATGCGGTTGCCGCATTTTTCCAAAATACAGCATTTTTGTCCTTAGAACAAAAATAACAATTTTGTTCTGTGCTATTTTTACATAATTACTATAGTTTTGTTGTTGTACCATTTTCCGTCTCTGAGAATCAATGTGGAAATAAAAATTGCATTACATAGGTGATATAAAAACGTTCAATCTGTTTAATATATGGCAACATTGATTAGATACCTAATTCGATTTTGCAGTTTTAAGAGACTATAAAAATTCCAACTGTTTTCTTTGAATTCATTTTTATTTCAGAAAAGTCCACAATTTTATATTGGTATTGGTAATTGAAAATATGTTCTTTCTAAAACTATAAACAATTTTTCCTGATTTTTATTCTGTTAAAGTTCACCACACCTTGTTTTTAACAGTCTACTACCCATTCACGTATTTGTTATAAACAAAAAATATATAGTATTAACTACTAGAAATAGAATAGGGTAAATGTGCTTAAATCGTACCTGGCAAAGATTTTTTTTTATTATTGATAATCTAGAAACGCCCCAAAATTTTAAAGCGACCAATTAAACCAATACCTAATTCTTTAACACTTTTATTATTTAAAATTAGAAGAAAACAACACAAACAACGTAAAACTCGATATTTAAAAAAAATTGTAAAAGGTACACAAATCGTGCACCCATACTTTACAGTTGTTGCATTAAATAATATTTTCCTGCCTGTCTTCTTCAGACTGTATGCAGTACCAGCTGTCGTGTAAATTGTCACTTTTTTGCTTCTTATTACTAGTTTTAAGTTCCACCTGCTTTTTAATTCTTTTTCCAGATTTTTGTAGATTTAAATTAATTTTTTCTTTTAATTTTCTTCTATTTTTTGTTCCAATTCATTTTTATAAGGGCTTGAAGTTAAAACCTGAGAAGCTGTGGTACCTTTTGATAGTTTCTTCTGTACCATTGGAAATTTTGGAATTGGAGATAACTCCTGAAGATGATTTCCAATTGATGAAATATTTTTTGGGTTAATTGGTGTGCCAGGTTGACTTGCTGATTGATTGTTAGAAGTCGATGGCTGAATTGCGGTGTTTTCACTTAATAATGTTTGCAAAATATGACCACTAGTCGATGGTTGAGAATGAAAAGTTACTAGTGTATTTTCCTAATTTGGAGTATCATTTACTGCTTCTGCTTTATGTAGGTTATTTTCACCAACGTCTGTTGCTTCCGTTGTTTCCAACACTACAAAGTATTCATCTTTAATTTTATGGCGATCAGAAGGCCACAAACCACATGATTCAAATCCATGTAATGCAGTGACCATACAGACAGCTCTTGGGTAGGCAATTCCTAAAAATTCACTAATTTCAGTCTGTGTAATTACACTCACAGGATGAGGGTGCATCCAAGTTGCAGATGCTTCATTAAAATGGTGTTCCAGGGATTTAAAGAAATATTTATAGAGGCCCTGAAGCCTGCGTGAGGTATGAGCCGGTAAAAACAGCATTATGATTCCATTACATATCTCTAACAAGCCTTATTGCATCAATGTTTTCGGTGTGAGTGGAATGACCATCAATAAAGAGAATAACTTGGTTATTTCCACTTTTTTCAAGCCGTAAGTAGCGGATAAAGTGTTTCATACAGTCTAAAAATAAATCACTTGTGATTCATCCACTGTCTGAACAAGTGTGGGTCCATCCCCTTTCAATAGGTCATTTAACCATTGACGTTTGCAGATAACCATCGGAGGTATAAATTCCCCGGCAGCATTCATACAGCATACACATGTTGTATTTGTAAATCTTTCACCGCTTGTACAGCACCTACTTGATTTTTCCCAATCTTGGCCAAAATGTTGGATGGTTTATGAACAATACATTAAAAAAAATGTTGCGGTGAATTTTTTTCATGGTCTGTAGTTTGTTCATATTTATCAAAAAAGTCAATAACTCTTTCCTTGTTAAACCCTCTACAACGTGCCATTGAGGTTGCTTCGGGTTTACGCAACGATATTTCAGGGTGATATTTTAAAAATTTATAATACGACTTCCAACACACTAACCTCTTTTCTTCATTAAATCTACGATGAAGATCTTACTTTTCAGCCAGTTGAAAGGCTAGGCCACGCAATTTTTTAATTATCAGACCAAAAACAGGATTCTAATTCTTTGCACCAATTCTGCGTCCATCTCAGTTGTTAAGACTTTTAGTCGTCCAACGCTCTTAAATTTGTTAAGATTTTTTACACGTCTTCTAATAGTTGGCTTAAGAATTTTGTAAATGAGACAAGCTTCATTAAACCCCATTATTTTGGTATGACATTTTTTCAAAGCCTCCTCCATATAGACCTCTGACCAATAGTTGTATTTTCTTTTTGACGTCATTATATGAAAATATTGAAAATAAATGCATCTTAATAGTTAAACTTTGTTTAGTAGATTATAAAATAAAGTAATCATGAAATTAATTTTATCCTAAATCGTACCGGTACGCTGCCCTGATAGGGATGAACGCGGTATATTCCAAATTTTTCAAATTTGAGTTAAGGGCATGATATGGTTTATCACACATATGTTTAATCGTGTAATAACTTAAATTGCCGTATCTTTGATATTTCCTTGTAAAAGCGATATTCTTTTTTGCCGTATGTACCAAACCATCCATGCTTCCTAAGGATAAACGCAGTATATTTTCAATGCTAAGAATGAACACGGTATAAAGTCAATTGGCGCCTTAAGATACCGCGGTCTTTTTTATTATGCAATAGATACCTCGCTTTTCCTTAGTAGCGCCTAGAGTTTCGATGGCAACACACGACATGCTTATAGAGCATATCTTTTCCTTGAATCCTTCAGTTTCTCACTATAGACGAGAACATGCTCCAAACAGATTGTACCTTCGTAGCGACGTTTCAGTTTCCTTAATGTATGAAGATTTTAAGTTCCCAGATACAAAAGTTTCTTATGATTCCTATAGGGTTCGTGTTAAGGAAAGTAATATTTCGTTCGCAAAACTTGGCCAAGAGGAGTGAGAGGTGTGTGAGGAATTTAAACTCCATGGCCATACAAAAGATAACTTTCAAGAAAACTGTATGATTTGTCATAAATGGCAGTTACATATCAACCTTGCTAAGAAATCTCGAGAGCTTTATCAAGAGCAAGTAAGCGTGTCTTCTAATATCAATACCGTTTCCCTTGACCTCCAAAAAGTGATCATGTTTCCACGGATAGATGGCTTCAAACGAGTTATCTCCAGTAAAAGACCCATTGCCTATAATGAAATTTTTGTTGCTCTTGACAGTACAAAGAAATTACCACCGTTTGCAGTCCTGTGGAATGAATCGATTTCCGGACGTAATAAGGAGGACATAATTAGCGCTTTTTTGCTTTTATGCTAAGCCAAAGAGATGTCAATTGCTTCGTGTTTTGGTTGCATAATTATTCGAGCCAGAACAAGAACTGGTGCTTCCTGACGTTTTTGATTAGAATGATAAATTCTGCAGAGATATCAGCCAGTGAAATTGCGGTGAACTACTTTGAGCCCGGTCATAGCTTTATGGCCGTTGATAGCTTTCACCACCAAATAGAACTCTCCTTAAAAAGACAAGGGAAAATATATGACTTTGATAATTTTGTCAAAGCGGTTAGTGAATGCAGAATGAAAAACAAACCTCAAGATAAAATTTTGAGTTTTACTGGTTTTTATCATGGAAAGATTTAAGATCTCAGCAAAAAGTAAAACGCGACAGCAACCGACCTCTGGCAAATATAAAACAGCTAAAATCAAACCGTGGATCATTTTTCCTGAAATACAAAAACTCGTTTGATCCAAACGAAGACTTCAAGACATTATATTTCTTGTGTAAAAAAGCAATTTCACAGAGAGGACAAAAAAATCAAAAACATCAATTTGAAACATTAAAAATAAATGTACAATTGGTACATTGGCTTACTTTAATACCGATTGTACCTGCCATGTTGGTATCGAGGGTATTCATATTCGTATTACTCATCGTACTGAAGGAGAAACTGACGAGGCACCATCGTGTAAAATTTTTTCTGCAAATTCAATTTTATTTTCCAGAGAATCTTCCACATAGCTCTCTGCTACTGTGGAAGATCTCCACCCCCATGTCTCTTAAGACCTAAGATATCTACACCTTTATTGGCCAACAGTGTCGCCGAGGTCCTTCCAAAAGAATGACCACTATAACTATCGGGGCTCTCTAATTTCAAATATTTAGCAATTTTTGTTGGCCAACTTCCAATCATCCCTTTTCCTACTACCTGTGTAGTGCATTTTGCGTTGCGATAATTTAAAAATAAATTTTTATATTTGGCATGAGGTGGTTGGAGTGAAACAAATTTCTTAAATATTTCTAGGTAGTGGATTTCTTCATCTACCTTGTTGGTTAGTGTCCGTTGTACATTATTTTTCGTATTTGGAATCTTAATAATTATGTATTCTTGATGATCTATATTATCTATCGTCATCTTGTACCATTCCTCCCTTCTGCATGCGCCAGTTATTCCCAACATCAATCCTACCTAAAATTACAAATTTATCTAAATTTGTTGTCATAGCTCTAATAATATAAAATAGATACCTTAGGGATTAGAAATGGGTCATCGGGAGCTTCATTTAAAAAGCTTTTAATCTGCTCTTTTGTAAACGCAGCAGTTTTCTTAGGTCTATGTCCAACATTTTTCCTCTTTAGATAGGCAATCAAAGTAAGAAATGTTGAAATATCGATAGCATTTCAAAAAAAATAGTGCTTTTCAACATAGAATATTCTGCCCAAAGACTACCAGGCGATTTCAATGTCTCATTTTGCCGAACAAAATATGCCAACAACACTTTTTTATTAATACTGGCACCATTCTACTCCTCACACCAATTCTTAAACATTATGTAGACTTTTTCATAGCGATTCCTGGATTTTTCTGGGATTATTACTTCACATCCTATTTGCCACGCTTTTTCTACTTCAGTATCATTCTCACACATTTTATATTAGTACCTAAATTAATCGAAAATCCAAGTTCAAAGTATAGACTTTAAAATATAATCTTAAGTTCCACAGTAAATGCATTTGTTTGTTGATAAATAATATCTTGGAAACACTTATCAACTGCCCAACGATTATTAAATTATATCATTGGCAAGTTGGCAACCGCCTACTTTATACCAAAATGCAAATATATTTTAAACTGATCGAGAAGTATAAATGTCACTTTTCACTTTCCCTTCATTTCGAAGAAATTTAAATTATTTTATTGACATTTATTTCAATACAATCGCGCAAAAAATGGTATAAGCATCTCGAACGCTAAGGGTTTTACCGGTCGACAGCAATGCTTGCTGTCGACCGGTAAACAACCCTTACCGTTCTTAATACTTAATATACTATTTTTTCAATAAGAATTTTTATTTAATGAACATACTACTGTAAACTATACTAAATTATAACCCTCCGTGCTAAGGATAAACGCGTTTATGCTCAAAATATTACTCTATTTCAATAGAAAATATTGCGGTATGTGGAATTTTGAGAAAAATATAGTAATTTTTAAAATTCTAGCTATATAAATAATAAACAACCATTGCAAAAAAAAGTTATTCACAATAAAAATTTAAGTTTGATGACAAACAAGTGAAGGCTGAGAGAAAAAACAAAAAACATGTTATCTCAGTTTTATGTTTTTGTGACATACCGCGTTCATCCTTACGAGGGCAGTACGATTTACACACAAACGAAAGGTACGATTTTCAAGTGAACCAATAACAACAATTATTTACTCGATACCTTGTAAATAGAAGCAAAATATTTCTAGAAAGTAAAAGAAATACTAATTTTTTAGTTATTTTTAGCTGCCATACGATACACATTCTGTGTTTCAAGTGCAACTAAAGATCCCTCTTGCTGCAGTTAGACGCCGCCATGTGCCCGTAGGCGCGAAATTTGAACGGGGAACGATTTATGCGTATTTACGCTACATAGTACTTTTTACCTTTCAGATACCAAAATGAATTGGTTAAATATTCAGTGAAAATGTACTTAGAATCATTGGCGGATCTCGACAATCAAGTATAACTGAATACTTCGATGTCAAAAGTTATGGAAGAAATGAATTTAACAAGTACAAATTTTAGTATAAATAAGTGCAGTTTGATTGTTAAGAATATCATTAATAATGCAATTCTCGCGTATACATTTTGTAATATTACAATTTCTCATTATCTGTATCTGGTACACTACAAACTGTAAAATAATATTCTACAATCCTACTACTTATTTCTGTTTAAATTTCCATATTTTATTAATACGAATTGACTTGCCGTGACAATCTATTTATATTTACAGAACTGATTTTTCTTCTCTTCCTTATTAACCATATTATTTCATTTATATACATAAGTGCCATAATGAGTAAAACTGAAAGATAAACTTATACACTATCCACATTCATTATCCATGTTTCTTATCGTCTTTTGGCGACGATCAAGAATACCATAAAATAAATCATTAAACTCGTTATTCCAGCTCTACGAACTACGTACCGTAAATATACCCAACTTGGAAAACTTTATTGGTTCAAACCGCGATTCAGCAAAAACGAATGCTGTTAAGAATGATGTAAATGTTTAGTAAGGTTAACCAGCTCAGTGAAGTTGCACCATCAAGCGCTTGTAATGCTCCATAATGCTCCACCGAAATAATACTTTGCACCCCTCCCCTCAGTTAGTAGTATCGCATTATTCAGAGTGGAGTTCCCCCCCAATGACAATTTGCAAAAAAGATATACTGCAGCCGAATCCACTTCTAATTCACTCATATGCACCACCAAGAAAAACAAAATCCCCCTCCCCTTACTTAGTTAAACCTCAATATATAAAGTGAAGTTGACCCCCACCCCCCAATTATAATTTTCAAAAGAAACAAGTGGCATCGGAATCCACTTCTAATGCACTCATATGCACCACTAACAAAATCCCCCCTACCTCTAATTAGTTAAACCTCATTATTTAAGCTGAAGTTGCCACTCCGCAAAGATAAATTACGAAAAAAATTTAGGGTAGTGGAGTCCACTTCTAATGCACTCTAATGCAGAATAAGACGTTGGCCACTTACTATTCTTATGCAATATTGAATTTAGCAAGTATCCATATATTATTGAAATTTGCTGAAGAAAGTTGGAAGTGAGCATGTCTTCAAGAGAAAAATAAATAGTGTCACGATGTGATAATTATAATAAAAATTGGGGAAGATAGGCGAGGAGCTACCAATATTGAAAGCTGATCGCAGAATAGAAAAAATTTCAGCCCAATTGATTCAGATTCAATTGTCCGTAAACATGTGTGAATAAATTGTATGTTGATAAATGACCCTAATATTTTACGGTCATCACGGATTTTGATCAATCTCAGTTCATTTCCGTTGAATTCGGGATTACCGAGATTTCAAGATTTGTGACCATGTTACGGGTTCATTTTGCACAATGAAACCCTTCCTTTTGTTTAAGAGAATAATGTCTTTCTTGATCGATATATTATAATTCGATAGAGACAAACTCTTCACCCTTCGTCATAAACGAACAAACTCCTGTTTACTGCACTTCTGCTGACTCTGATTGTTCTATGATTAGAACTAACAGCCCATGGCAATTGGTTCTTTAGTTTGCAGTCCCGGTTACTCCGATTGTTCTATGATTAGAATCAACAGACCATGGCCATTGGTCATTACGATTGCTTGAAAGTGTAGCGTGGTGTAACGTAATTTCCACCACACTTTGAGTAGAGTGTAGTTCAGTGCAGTTAGGAATGAGTCAATATTAAGTATCGAGTGTAAGGTATTGAGTGTAAATTACACCACGTGTAGGGAAGAGCTACACTTCGATACATATGAATGAACCTCACATTACTATTGTTTATTGTATATGCCTCAACCTAAGCCAAAAAAATTGGAAATTGCCAAAATTATGGTAAACCTTAGTGAAAAGGGCCCGGAAAGTTATGGAGAGGGTAGAAAGTGTATGTTCATCGGTCGTTTGAAAAAAATCCTTTTTTTGTAAAGTGAGTAGTTTTCGTATGCTAGTAGGATAAATGTTGTAAACCTAATATGCTCGTAAGGTGCCCGTTTGCACTGCCTTGATGAAGTACTATAAAATGACAGAAATCACAATTTCGACTAACAACGCCTACGTATATCTTGCAAACAATGCTGTTGCTTAGGACTTATTCAACTGAACTCTCTACAAAATACCCATTTTAAATAGTTTGCTGGAGAGGATCTCATGTTTTATGTTTTTGTATGTTGTTCTCGCAGTTTTCAATGACGCCGTATCTGAAGTTGCCAATGAGAGGAACAAACAAACCACTAGCTATATAAAGTAGTTATAGCCTTTTTATTGAAATACATTCCCCAAAAATAAGTAACATTTTGAAAAAATTTCATGTAATTACACTTAAAGTATTTACTACATACCAATGAACAGACACTTTCTACCCTCTCCATAACTTTCCAGACCCTTTTTCACTAAGGTTTGCCATAATTTTGGCAATTTTCCAATTTTTTTGGGTTAGGGGAAGGCATATATATATATATATATATATATATATATATATATATATATATATATATTCGTTGCTTATTGTTCACATCTCACGCACTATTCGTAGATCTTGTTATATATATATATATATATATACTTTTCATATTTGGAGGAAGGGAAGATTTTGTTTTTGTTGGTGGTGCTTAAGCGTGCATTAGACGTGGACTTCACTACCCTAAATTTTTTTCGGAATTTATGTTTGGGGAGGGGCAACTTCACTTTAAATAATGAGGTTTAACTAACTTGGGGTAGGGGGGATTTTGTTTTTGTTAGTGGTCCATATGAGTGCATTAGAAGTGGATTACGATGCCAGTTGTTACTTTTGAAAATTATCATTGGGGGGGCAACTTCATTTTATATATTGAGGTTTAACTAAGTAAGGGGAAGGGATTTTGTTTTTCTTGGTGGTGCATATGAGTGCATTAGAAGTGGATTCCGATGCTACTAATTTTTTTTGAAAATTATCATTGAGGGGGGAGGGGGAAATTTCACTTTATATATTTAGGTTTAACTAAGTAAGGGGAGGGGGATTTTGTTTTTCTTGGTGATGCATATGACTGCATTAGAAGTGGATTCCGATGCCACTTGTTTTTTTTGAAAATTATCATTGGGGAGGGGGCAACTTCACTTTATATATTTAGGTTTAACTAAGTACGGGGGGAGAGATTTTGTTTTTCTTGGTAGTCCATATGAGTGCATTAGAAGTGGATTCCGATGCCACTTGTTTTTTTGTGAAAATTATCATTGGGGGGTGGCAACTTCACTTTATATATTGAGGTTTAACTATGTAAGGGGAGGGGGATTTTCTTTTTGTTGATAGTGCATATGAGTGCATTAGAAGTGGATTCGGCTGCAGTATATCTTTTTTGCAAATTGTCATTGGGGGGGGGACCAACTTCACCCTAAATAATGCGATTCTACTAACTGAGGGGAGGGGTGCAAAGTATTATTTCAGTGGAGCATTATTAAAGTATAAAATTTGAAAATTCCGATTGGGTAGGGCTAACGTTTGTTTGCAACCCTCCTTCCCCCCAATTTTTTGTCCTACACTGTGCAGGGAAACCCCCAAATACCCACCATTTTTTGATACCTTCAACTAGCTGATTCTCCTCTGCGTCCGACAAAACCTTCTGTTCTCCATATTTTCGGGTGGATAGGCCTCTTCGTTTACGTGACAATGTCCCTTGCGGAATTCCAAATTGTCTTGAAACTGACCTCAGTGTTTCGCCCCTTTCTATGTGGTCCAAAACCCGCCGCAGAGTATCATCGGTATAGTTGTAATATGTGCGGTAACCCAGAACTCTTCTCGATTTTCGAGTCATCGTGTTCCAAGTCACGTACAATTTGAAAATAATCTGAAAAAAAATTATTATTACGCCTCTGTCCACTTTATGATTTATCATGTTTGAAGTTAAGTTGAAAACACATTTACATACCTAAAGCGATTTACGAGAATTAAATATCTTAAATAGCATGCTTTCCACAGCAAGAGTTTTTCACGTGTTTTAATTTGACAAAAATTTAACTATTTGTCTACCTGCAGCCTGCAGTGAAGATTAAAAACAGCATTTACTTGTTTGGCACGACAAGCAGCGAATCATCTCCACTACCAACTTAACACTATCCACTCAAAAAGTGGCCGACGCTTCAACTCGAGCCTGTTGAAGGATTCGGGGAGGTGAGAATTGTTCAAGTCACATCCCTGTTCTAAGTTGGGCGCATTTACGGTCTATAGAAAGATTCTTACACCTTTTCGACGGTCTTATATTACTTAGCATCGTTATCTAAAAGTGTTTCCGGAGTAGACTTTTAGTAAAGAAATGCCTTAAGAATTACGCCACTGTGAAACTAGATTAGTTTATATTAAACGTTCTATGCAAGGAATATCTAGAGAGGCCTATTTCTCTTTGAAGTATTATTTACTTCCGCCCTTGGCTTAAAATATATATAGCAGTGGAGGACGATATTCATTTCAAATTTCACTATATCATCTTTATTGTGTTATTTTTATCTCATGTTGTGTTTAATATGAAGGTATAGTATGGAAATATACATATACCCAAAGCGTCAGAAATTAATTAAGGATAGATGTAACCAAATCTATAGTAAAATAATAAATAATAAAGATGGCATTGGATGGAAAATACCTGGAATTTATGTCAATAAATAAAGCAAGTAATTAATTAAAAAAAATTAATAACTGATTGTTCACTCTAGATATTCCAGTCTCTACGATTGAATGTTTAAACTTCAGTATTTACTATTTGGCAAATCTATTCTTCCATCAATCAATGAAAAACGCATCAGTGGGGTACACGCACAACTAGAATAAGAATTTTCAAAAGTAGTATCCATGATTTTGAAATAGTTTGTTAATGTGTGTATTACTTTACCTACCCTCATAAGGGTTGCATCTTTCTGTTGGTGTTAAAACAATAAAAAGCTTTAAAATTAAATAAAATTTTTAGATGTTTTCGTTATTCTATCAAAGAGACTAAACCTCTGTTACACTATTGTAGCTTAAATAACGGTTTGTATGATCCAATTGGATTTTATGCTTCATAATTTTTTATAGTATATTTTTTAATATACATGTTATATAAGAAAACCAAAGAAAACATTTGTATTGAAAAACTTAATTGTATCAATTTCCTATTAGAAATAAAAAACAATTGCCCTTGCAGATACCTAACCAAATTAGGTTTGTTTCCAAGGTTTCACTAACCCAGATTTTCCATTGTTTTCTATTTTCAGTCATAATTATCCTTTCTGTTTGTATAGTTCCTCTTACTTCTCCTAAATCTGGAATTTACAGTTTAAATTTTTGCATTGGCCTTCCTTTTTTCTTTCTTCGGCATTAATTGGCTTCATGCTCTCTTGTTGTTATTCTATTGGATTGTATCCCCATCAGGTACCCTTATCACTTCAATTGCCTTTTTGTTTGACTTATAAAGTCTTATCATTAACATGATGGTTTGATATAGTACCTTAAAATCATTGTAATAACACACCACTGTTTTAGGCTGGGATCACGATCTCTCTAAATATTTTGTTTGTTCTTTGGAAGCGTTAGTTGGGAGCAGCAAATTTCAAAAATCTAAAGGTATAGCATCCAAACTACGTTTGGTCTAAAATTCTAGTCCGTTGATTTTGAAAAACTTGAAATCACACTTATTTGTTATGAAAAGCGCAACCCGCTCCTAGTATACTTCTTAGCCATTTTAAATCACTTAAACAAATGACTGAATAAAATGTTTTCTTTGTTTATTCTAAGAATAATGCCAAACACCAATTGCATTCACGTCTTGTACAATAAATTAAATTGAACACGTAGTACACTCAAACCATGATTCAAGTTAATGTGTCGCCTATTAGATGTCAATTTCAATATAAAAATTGTGTTTTGACGGGAAAATACAATTGGTGTTGACCACCTTTGGATTAAAGTTGTATAAAAGATGCTTGTTATAAAAAATGAAAATCTCAGAATTATTATATATACTGAGTAATCCAAAAAACCGAATATGAATTTAGGCATACTGTATAGTTTCTGTTCGACACCATTCCAAGTTTCCCATGTCGCAAGTCCCGCCGAGTTTTTACAATATTTAAACATGTGATATACTACGTAATGTATCTTCGACCACGGCGAGACAACGCCTCCAAAACCCTTTACAAAATCTTCTTCCTAAATTCCCAACCTACATCCATTTTTCAACTAGCACTACACAGTATACCTCTCAATATAGAAACACAATTAATCGAGATCACTTGTCAAACATAAAATAAATATAAAATATACGTTTGTTGTCTTCATTTATAATAATTGTTTCTTTCTTTAGCAACCCTATTATTCACAAGCGTATTCGTAAATAAACCATTTACATATTCTGGATTGGATACAAAAACGCAGAGAATTTTTTTGCTGTAAGCTGGTAAACTATTCATATTAAGAAAAACTGCTTAATATCAACTCAAACTATGCGCAAACGAGATTGATAAGTCGTAATAAAGGTAGACGAGTTTAAGGTTCCGAGTAAGTAAAGTCGTAAACTGAATGGTGCAGCTCTTGAACTCCCAAAGAAATTCAGTGAGAAATGTGCATGAATTGTATATTAACTATAAAACAAAGTTTTAGACGTAATTGCAGGCGCCACACATGCACTATTCGCCGAACACTGAATATTTGACGTTCAGCGAACTAGCTGTTTTGCTATTTGCCGATTAATGAGCAGACGTCTACACACATGTGAGGTTTGCAAAGCACCTGTTCGTTCTGGGAATAGAAATCATCGATTACTTGGATGTCGATGTTGCTCTTCTTGCGTATCAAGAGGATTTGGAAAAGAAGGGTTCCAAATGACTGGTTCATTTTCATAGTATTGTAAGAAATCGAACACCAAGTCGTTAGTCCACTCCATATCTAAAATAAGAATAATATAATTGTTTATGTTATTGCAATTAACTTTCTGATATGTTTCAACATTTAAAGAAATAATACTTTGTACATAAATCACTTATTTTATTTTAAATTAACTAACAATGAATAGTTTCACAAATTTTGCGAACATTCATATTTTTTATATTAAAACATTTCTATTGTTAATGAAATTAACTGTCTCGACCCTTTCTTCGTGGAATCTACTCATATTAGTGTTTTAAATGAAACTCACGGTTTCTAGTTAATACCACAATATAATAAAAATTGTTGAAAATTCTAAGAAATTGACAATTGTTTCGATAAATTAATATCATCGTCATTCTGACGATGATATTGATTTATCGAAACAATAATTGTCAATTTTTTAGAATTTTCAACAATTTTTATTACATCATTCTGACGATGATATTGATTTATCGAAACAATTGTCAATTTTTTAGAATTTTCAACAATTTTTATTATATTGTGGTATTAACTAGAAACCGTGAGTTTTATTTAAAACACTAATTTTTATTATTATTAAAACATTTTTTTAGTTTTTTTTAATTATAAACTACCATAACTTGCACAACCATAACATTAATTCCGTAAAAGTTATGTTTAGTGTATTTTATTGTTTAATTCACACTTCAGAACACACTCACTTCTGAATGTTGCGATAATTGCGCCAGAATATTAAGTTTAATAAAACTAACTGAGGTCTTTAATAATTGACAGTTTAATAAAATTTGTACTTACTTCTTATTCCCCAGCACAAAGCCGAATATGTGGATGAAGCAAATTTCGCCTTTTCCCAAATATTCGACCCCTTTGATGTGTGCAAAAAGACCGACACTAAACGGGAACAATGAGCACTAATGTTTGCTGCTTACCAAATAGACGAATTGCTATCCACACGATTCGTGATTCGGCGAGTCACTGCTCGGTATTCGGCGAATAGAGCATGTGTTGCGCCGTCTTAAGGCCGACAAAATTGTGAAAGTCGAAGATATTTCAATGTTATGTGATACTGACAAATTTATTTATTGCATAACGAAATACTAAACATTTCCAGAGCACTGTCGTCTTAAATAAAATTCTTAATAAAACCACCATTCTTCATAGCCTCTAATTCACCTTTCCCATTATTCAGCAGTGCTCGGTCATAATGCGTGCGCACTTTCCTCTTAGTCTCCCAATATAACAGTTGGTAATTGTGACTTGTGAAAATTCGACAACGGTACGGACAACCGCGAATGGACAAGGGAGTATAGCCGCCAGCGCTACGCCTTCGAAACAACATAACGACCTCCCGGAATATCTCACAGAATTCGAGAAAAAGGAGGGAAAATACGCGACGCGATCTACGATGAAGTCCTGTCGCAATTGCATGTCTTAGGATTGACATTTAAAATTGTATTATAAATTTATTATTTTTATAATTTACATTAACTAAATTTGGTGCTAAAACTCCAACAAGATATAAGCTTTTAAGGCCTCAAACGATGATAGAAGCTAAGATATATATGAATAAGAAAGGCTTATGAAATTTACAAGGACTCTGAAAAAAATTGATGGGTGTATAAAGTCAAACCATGGCCAGAGATGTAGTTGATGTAGATGAATTACCCGTGGTACCCATTTTAGATGTTACAGCTACTAATTTTTGAATAGGTTTACCTTTACGAGATGTGGATCGTTTTTTTATATTCACACTTATTAGTTCGAAAACACTGGAGGCGAAAAGAAGATCACAGTGCATTAGTAAAGAGTGGCCCCAGTATAGGAGATTTATATTTACTTCTTCAAATTTGGGTTAGTATAAATGAATATTTTGAGTTTTACCAGATTCTTAATGCATTGGTTTTTATTTTTAGATTTGTTGTGTAAAAAAAGAAGGAAAGCTTTTGGTAGAGTTTTTGAGGACATGTGGAATGAGAAAGATTTGAGACATGTAAGATCACTTGAGCATGGAAGAAAAATTCAAAGGACTTGTATAAACAACTACAGCTATTCATGTGGTCTAATTAGTCATTTTTATGTTGCTACTGAATCTAATATAGGACTGGTGGAATTTAAATGTCCGTATGGATCAAAAAGTGGGACATTGAAAGAGGCTCTACAGCAAAAAAAATGTATTTAAAGAAAAACGAGAATGAAGAAGATGTAGTGAATAATAAACATAATAATTATTATCAGATTCAAGAGTAAATGTTACTAACAGGACTGAAGTGTCGCGATTTATGCACATATTTAAAAAATCTAATGAAAGTTGTGTGGTTTGGATACATTTTAATGAATAATTTTGCAAAAAAATATTTAATCAGTTAACATATATGTAGAATGTTTTGTTTTTAATCAATAGAAACTTCTTTAAAATTTATGCATGTGTTTATTTTTTTAGTGGAGACATTACATTTGTAAGTTAGGCACAAAATGTATATAATTGATTTACACAGCTTAACAAAGAAATAAGTATTCTAGATGATAATATTTTAAAAGTTTTCAGTCTTCTTATAGCCCTCTCTACATGAACTCATTCATGGGTTATTTTTCTTAGGTATTCTACATCTTGTGGCTGGAACTGTTATCCAGTGATTTTAAATGTTGGAATATTAATGTCTATTCCCACGTTCTCCAAAATGTTGTCAATTTCAAATCCTTTATCTGCAAGTATTTTTTCTCCATTATTAAACTGCTTATTTTTTGCTTAAAAAGAGCTAAAAGTCCACTATCGGTAATCATTTGTTTATCTGATATTGAACCTAAAAGAAAAGTAGGTATACTGTTATATTCAGGATGTTTCAATATGTATACTATCATTGAAATCAATTAAAACTAAACATTTTGAAAAGTATACCTTCAATATTCAATCTTAAATTCTTACATGTTTATAAATTTGATACAAATATTATGGCTCCAACTGGATTGATCATAATTAATCCTTTTAAGGTATTGGTTCCGTTATAGTGGAAGTAGCATTTTGATTGTCTCATCAAACACGATGGTGTTTGTCACAGAAAACGGACCCGAGGATAGAATGAAAAGTGCTCTCTTGTCGAGTATGAAATCTAATGCGACAATTATTGCAGCGGTTGTGTCTCTAAATAGGTCGGTAATGTAGATTTCTTAAAAAAGATTTATAGTTTCCATTATTCGATACTGCCGCCATCTGGCGGTGAATAGAAGGGGATATGTATTGTACTGCCAGTACCTGGAAGGTAGTAAATTACATTAGATTCAAATTCTGAAGCTCAAGCCACAGAATATGGTTCGAACTTTCAGAATTCGAATCAAATGTAATTTACTACCTGCGAGGAACAACAGAAATATAGGTAGTTCTCCATTATACAATCAAAATTAAGAAAAAATGCAATAAAGGGCTATCCAACTAAATGCATTTGTTATTAACTGCCTTATTTTTGAATGTATAATAAAATTACACCCTGAAATAAAGATTTTTTTTTATTACAGATACATTAAAAACGTTTACAAGTACAATAATGAACATAAAAAATTATAGATACATATATTTTATTTTCTATCTAATCTAAAAAGAATCTAAAGTTATTACATTAAAATAGATTCAATTATTAAACGATGCTACAAATAAACATACAGAAGCTATTTAAACAAGATAAGAGAAAATGTTAGCACTTTCAATAATAAAGTAATTTATTTGTGAAATATTATCCCCTTACTGATCAAGTGGTGAAATAATAAAAAAGTGATAAAAGTTTTATTGAACCTTTATACAATACCTTAATTAAACTACATATTTTTTAGTTCAATTATAGTCTTAATTTAGTAAAAAACATGTTAATGATCTCATAAATATGTTATGCTATCCTACAAAAAATATAATTTAAGGCGTTGCGTGTATGCATCACTGGTATGTAATGGGTTAAATAGGGGAAAATACTGTTAAATGGTTCAAACAACAACAGCAAGTAAAAATGATTGTTAATGAAGAGAAAGAATATTTGATATCATTACAGTGTTTTTAAATGAAACTCACGGTCTCTAGTTAATTCCACGATATAATACAAGTTATTGAAAATTCTAAAAAATTGACAATTGTTTCGATAAATCAATATCATCGTCAGAATGACAGAAGTTACATTTCATTTTAAGCCTACCTGATGTTTAGTAGTTATTTTTGGCTAGACCAAGAAGTAACCTAACTTGTGATTGGCTTAATATATGTTTATAGAAAAAAGAAGAAGATGTGATATTACAAATATTGAAGCTTAGATATTATTAGCCCTATGGTGATATCCTGGATATCATTTTTCCAATTAGGATCAGTATAACTGTGCAATGATATAGAAAACCAGGAAAACTATATCTGCTGATCTTTACAATTATCACTTAAGAAAACAGTTTATTAGTGGAGAATTTCCTAGATTTAACTGTTCATTGACAACTTCATATTGTGGGTTTCTTAAATGTCTTCTAATTTCCAGTTCTTCAAGGAAATCCAGTTCTTGTTTCTTCTAATTTGAGCATATTGCACGAAGTAAGGGTCGAGACAGTCAATTTTATGATATCATTACGATTATTACTTTTCCCTCAAGTATTTTGTTACCTTAGACAACCTCAGACAAAGGCAGGCCTTCTGTGGGGCTTTATTTATTCACATATACATACAAAAAAATAATGAAACCATTAAAAAATGTATAAGTCTGGGAATGTATAACATGAAACAAACTCTGTCTGCATTTCTGAGAATAAACTCTTTACATTCACAATACAAAATAACCTACCTGTTGAAGGTAATTGTACCATCTCACTGAACTGTTCCGGTTATTCTTGTTGCTGAGGAGTAAACTTACTTCAACTAAAAATATAAAAACATTTCTTGCACTGACAAAAATATGAATAATAATTATAACGGAAAATGTTCACATTGCAACAAGTATACAGAATAATAAAAACTATAGTTCAGCCTACATAATTAAGATATATGACCGTTGAGAAAAGATGATGTGGCCACCTCAAGATGTTGAGCTTACATAAAAGTTGAACTTATCCATACTTCCCAGCAGTCCACAAAGAAACTATACTGTTGGGATCCAGCTTGGGTACTTTTGGCTTGTGCTGTCAGGAAGTTTGAATATATTCACCGTCGACAGAACACGTTTTTACTGCTAGTTACAGCGACATTTCAGCCCCCACAGATTCGATTCTTGTATTTCCACTACAAAGGCTATATCTACTTTAAACAGTTAACTTACTACTGGGGCAGGATATGCTTGGACATTTTAAAGATGATAAACAGGGCTCTTATCTGAATGACTTGAATAAGAATCTCCTGCCTACATTTATGAGACCCGATATAGAGGAAGTCATCTTTCTTATAGGCTAAAAAGCGGAATTTGTAACATTACTCTGTTACTAAATTATTAATATGATTTGATAATAAGATCTACCACAGGATATGTATAACAAGTCAAAACTGTGAAATAGGTACAGCCGGTTTCAAGTGTTATTGCACACTTTACATGTTCTTGAGTGTAGATCATTTATTTAGCTCCGAAAAAATAACACAAAGCATTCAAAACAATATGTACATGATAGTATCCTTAAAAACTGATACAAGTCTGTAAAAATTATATATGTATAAAAACACAAAATGTTGACAGAACAGTACGATCAGTTTAATGAATGTAACATTTTATAGACGACTTTTAGACTTTTATGTCTCAGCTTATTAGCGATTAGTTCCTAGGTTATGTTAATACTAACAATCTATTAATACAAAAAAGAAAACTTTTGTTTATGATCAATAAAACCCAATAACAATTTGTAGAGTATTTAAATATATACCTTTTCTCCAGCTTAATCCAGGGGTAGGATCCAGATTACTGGCAAAATGTAACGTTGGTACTGCGTTACGAGTAAGGCCCCTTTTCGTATCTGCAACTCTACAACTTCTTTCAAAGTACTCTTCACACCCCACATACTTTTTATATACTTCCTCCACGGAATACATATCATAATTCTGCGGACGTTTACCCATGCGATTGTCACAACCCGGTACACAACATTTTCTTAATTTTAAAGGGGGTTTATAGTTTTCATCCATATCCAAAAAACAAATATATAATTTGTCTATGCAAAAAATTATCACTGCAAACACAGATCATATAACTACTATTAAAAAAGACTACAAACACATGTGCTGTAAAAATGATTTCAAAGTGAATATTTTTCTTCTACTTCTATCAAAATATCAAAGAATACACCATTGCTTGTATTAGTCATAATTCATGTCGTCACAGATCATCGCCCAGCTGAATTAGGCTCTTTCACACTGCCATCTTTACGCGAATAGAGAAAAAATGGTTTATTACTTAAAGTTTTCTTTTATATGGTACCCTCTACGAGAAAATAGTGTAAGTACAACTGCATTCAGCGCGCAGTGGTTGTGTCTCTAAGTTCTTAGGTTTAAGCGGGAACGCCTAGCTTTTCCTTCTATCATCGTCCGTATTTTGTGGTGTTTGTATTCTAAATTTTGCAATCGATACTACATACAACATTTGGGTAATATTCATATCAGATAACTTGAAATATAGTAAATTGACCCATGCTAGAAATATCCTTGCTAATGCTGATTATTATATTAGGCACATATCTGACAATGTGTCATAGTCGGAATTCCGTCGTAATTTCATCAATGTCAAAACATTTCTTTTAATGGAGTTAGTATATGGACCACGCCAGTTGTAAATTCTTTTTTAGATTGAATAACAAATTTGAAGTGGTTTATATAATTTATAAGTTTGTATTCCACTATAGTAAAATCTCTTTTTATATACATATACTGTACAGCCTAACGTACAATAGCATTCTCATCAACTTGACGAACACAAGAATGGTCGATAGATGGAACAATTTTTGGTTTTAATTTGCATCTTGTGGCAAATCTATTAATATCGTCTTCTCTGAAATGCGTTATGCATACCTAAAAAACATATTATATTTTTTGAATTATACACTGATTATTCACTCTGGTTGCATTGTTGATAGACTGAAGTTCTAATTTTATCGCTTCATTACAACTATTTCCAACATTCGACTTACGAAAACGAAAAAAGTGATACGCCTGTAATTCCTTTTGTCGAATTGTGACATTTAGGAACACAACAACGCATACTTAAATTATTTAAAACTAACTAAATATAATATTAAAAACGAATGTAGCCCAGAAATTAAAAAACAGCAAACACAATAAATTTTGTGATTTTGTTTTAATGTTGACAAATGACAAGTAGGAGAGAGATCGGTTTGTCACTAGATTTGAAAGGAGAGGGGTTCGTACCAAAAGTGTACGCGCATTCTGACCGCAAAATAGTCGAATAATGGGAAAGGTGAATTTGTGTCAAGCAGATTATTCAAATTTTTTTCTTTGTGATAGCGAAATAAGTATAGAGGCCTTGAATCAACAACAAGTAGGATAAATAGGCTGGTAATTTCATTCGTAAATGAAAATGTGTAGACAAAAGTCGCTATACGAAAGAAATAACAAATAAAGCACTGCTGACATACCTAAGCCCATTTCATAAAAGTCTGTAGAATGAGCAATATAGTTTTTATACAGGGTGCTTCAAAATGAGCTAGTATAGGTAGAACACTGCAAAATAAGTTGGGTTCGCTCAGTAAAAAAATTTCGTAACGGCATCCGTTTTCAATATACAGGCTATTGAAAAAATAATTCTTATACACGTTTTTTACGATTATGTCGAAACTACTAGCCACATTTTAATGGAATTTTATAACTACCTCTCATAAAGGGCGCTAGTTACACGGTTCGAACCGAGTAGTTTTGAATATATCTTTTTAGAGGTTGAATTTTCTAGCCAAAATTCAATGCAAACTCAAACATCATTCAATTTTATACCAAAAACGTACTCTTTGTAAAACTCGATACTGTGTACCGTTTTCGGAATATTTTGATTTGAAAATGACGAAGAAATAATTAATGCTGGTATAAATTATTTTTGAAAACCATCACCTATTTATTAAAAACCGTTTAAACCATCAATAAATCTCAGTTTTCCATCGCTGACTCAGAGAAATCCATAGTGAGGTTTGCGATGAACACTAGTTATGTCTACAGCGTTATCAAGTGGGCACCTGTGAAACTGCATAATAGACACTTTTATACGATATTATATATTCTGTTTGAACACCATTTTAATTCATTCTTTGTATAACTCTCAGTACAGTCTTTATACATTTTTTGTATTATTTCTGCTCTTCGTTAAAATATATTTTTGTATAGTTAATTTTAGTTCTTTTCAAAAAGACATTTTTCGTAAAGAAAAACAAAACTGGCGCAGTCAGTAGGATCGCGCGAGTTGTGAAAACGTGAATTATACAGTGTACCGATTTCTACGGTTTTCGTATAAACTTTCATGACTTTAACGTTTTAACGTTTTGAGCGCGAGTTCTATCTACCCTTTCTGTGGGATCAACAACTGAGAGCAGCCTTCCTGTGGACGTAGTGAGAGCAACCAAAGAGTCGGGGAAGAAGATTTTCTAAACGTAAGTGCCGAATCTCCTTTTCTCGCCTTCCTATACCATTCTTTGGAATTAGTGAAGATATAAATTAAGATATTTTTATTATTATATACATTAAATATATATGAACGATTTGAATAATAGAAACGTTGATAATATTGTAGACGCTTTTAATAATATTTCATTAAACGAAATAAACAGTAACGAAATGGCTACACCAAAAATTAATTGGGATCTTTTCAGATCTAAATTAGCAAATATCAAACCATTTAACGGTGATAGTGAATATTTAAACAAATTTATCACTAGATGTGAGAGTTTAATTGAATCCTATAGAAATTTAAATGATGCCGAATTAAATTCACACTTAATAGAATGTATTCAAGAAAAGTTAGAAGGCCGAGCAGCTTCCATGGTCGGTAGTAGAGTAGAGTTAAATACTTGGCAAAAATTGAAAACTGCTTTATTACAGTGTTTTGCTGATAGGCGTGATATAGATTGTTTAGTACAAGAATTAATTAGAGCCAAACCTTTTAAAAATGAGCACCTTATCGATTTTGGTAGCAGGCTTCAGTTAATTCGTAGTAGTGTAATTCAGAGAATAAGTAACGACCCAAATATAAATGTTGTTGAGAGAAATTGTCAAATTATTCAATACGATAAAACTGCACTAAATACTTTCATAGCGGGTTGTAATGGAACGCTAAGAAATAATATGCATTTAAGAAAACCCACATGCTTAGAAGATGCGATGGCATATGTCGCAGAATTTGAAAATTTCGAAAGACTTTATGGATCATTACATGATAAAAATTTTCGACAAAATAATTCTAATAATAATAATAATGGTATGCAATATTCGCGATTCCAAAATGTTCAAAGGTCAAATTCAGACCAAAATCAAAATCGTAACCAATATCGAAATTTCGTACCAAATAACAGACCAATTAATAATCATCAACCTACATATAATAATTATCGATATAATCAACCCAATGTCTCAAATAATGTAGGACAAAACAGAGAATATTGGCCTAACCAACCGATACCTGTTCAACCTATCCCACAAAATAATAGATATTTGACGAATCGACAAGTATTTGGTCCAACAAAAAATGTTTTTAAACCTAACCAAATACCACAAAATCAGTTACCAAAACCTGTACCAATGTCGACAACGTCGCGAAATTTCACAGAAAGAAGTCGAATGCCTGTTAATAATACTAACAATAATAATAGATTCTTCCAAACAAATCCACATGTTAAACCAAATTTTGTTTCTGAAGAATTATATTTAAATCAATGTGATAATCCAGAATATGATCCTAACCAATTTAATGAATATGAAGAAGTAGAATTTGATCAACCCGATACGAATGATGAAGTTCAATTTTAGGAAAATTTTCAGATAACCGGGCCTTCCAAAACAAAGACGTAGTTGAAATAAACGTTATTACCGCTAATCCTTTACCGTACATAGAAATTAAGAATCCCAAAGCTAGACTATTAATCGATACTGGTAGTTCTAGATCAATAATAAAACCTTCTATTGTAGAAAAATATTTTCCAGATACAATTTACCATTCCAATACTGTATTATCTACTAGTCTTGGAAGTAAAGATATTAGATTTCAAGCACTCGTGCCTGCATTTGCAGAATTAAAATGTAAAAATTATTTTATTAATTTTGTATTATATGACTTCCACAATTACTTCGATGGAATCATAGGTATTAAAGATCTTGTTAATATGAATTTAAATATTGACCTTGCGAACCAACAATTAGTAGGACCTAATATAAAAATACCATTTAAATTTAGACAACCTGATGATATAGAATTTTCTTTTTCAATAGACGCCGGAGAAAAATGTTTAAAAAATCTCCCAGTAAACATATATAATGGTGATATTATTGTAGAATCGCAAAGTTTAGAAAATATATTTATACCACAGTTACTAAGTACTGCCAAAAATGGATTTGCACCTATTGAAATCCAAAATCACACAAATAAAGCAATAACGATAACATTAAAAGAACCAATACAAGTAACTCCATTTGAACATTCTCAATATGAGTTATTTAAATTTGAAACTTTTGCTAACGATTTTGAAGAGAATAATTTAGCTAATCCTAACGATATTACTAAACTTATCCGAACAAACCACATGAATAAAGAAGAAAAACAACACATTATTAAATTATGTAAAGAATATTCCGATTTATTTCTTAAACCAGGTGATAAGTTAACTTTTACTTCGAATGTTAAACACGTTATAAGGACAAAAGATGAAATACCCGTCCATACAAAATCTTACAGATATCCGTACGTACACAGAGAAGAAATCAGGAAGCAGATACAAGAAATGTTAGATAAAAATATAATCAGACCATCTTGTTCTCCGTGGAGTTCTCCAATTTGGATTGTTAAAAAGAAAATGGACGCATCCAACATTCAAAAATGGAGATTAGTCGTCGATTACCGAAAGATAAATGAGAAAACCATCGATGACAGATATCCGATTCCAAATATATCCGATATTTTAGACAAACTAGGTCGAGCTCAGTATTTCACCACCCTTGACTTAGCAAGCGGATTTCACCAAATACAGATGAGCGAATGCTCTATTGAGAAAACAGCGTTTAACGTAGACGGAGGACATTACGAATATCTTCGAATGCCTTTCGGGTTGAAAAATGCTCCATCCACATTCCAAAGAGCCGTAAATGAAGTTTTAAAGGACCTTCAACATAAGATATGCATGGTGTACATGGATGACATCATCATATTTAGCACGAGCCTTCAAGAACACATCCAAAACTTAAAATTAGTATTTTCAAAATTACGCGAAGCACAGCTAAAGGTACAACTTGACAAATGTGAATTTCTACGTAAAGAAGTCGAATATTTAGGCCACATTGTAACCCCTAATGGAATAAAACCCAATCAGAATAAAATCAGGGCGATTCAAAACTTTCCTATTCCAAAAACACCTAAAGATATTAAATCGTTTTTAGGACTCTTAGGTTATTATAGAAAATTTATAAAAAATTTCGCCAAAGTAACTAAACCAATGACAATATGTTTAAAAAAAGATCATACAGTCGAACATACACCTGAATTTATTAATTGTTTCAATACTTGTAAAAACGTTCTAACGTCAGAACCAGTTCTTGCTTATCCTGACTTTAATAAACCCTTTGAATTAACGACTGACGCTTCAAAATTTGCCATAGGCGCTATATTATCCCAAAAAATCATCCTATTTGCTACGCTAGTAGAACTCTTAATTCAGCCGAAATCAATTATTCCACTATAGAGAAAGAATTGTTAGCAATCGTATGGTCATGTAAATATTTCAGGCCATACTTATTTGGTCAAAAATTCACAATATTTTCAGATCATAAACCCTTACAATGGCTTATGTCTTTGAAAGAGCCTAACTCACGACTTGTGCGTTGGCGATTGAAATTAGAAGAATTCGATTACGATATTAAATATTTAAAAGGTAAAAGTAACAAGGCAGCCGATGCACTTTCTCGCTTCCCTAATATGAATGCTTTAGAAACTGCATCACTTGACGTTAATTTAGGTGATATTGAAGAAATTGTAAATCAAGAACTCGAAAGAATTAGTTCATATAACGAATCTACAAATCAACTTCCTAACTTAGACAATATTGACCTTACAACTATTTTAGACGAAAACGAAAGAAACGTATCAGATACCATGATTAATTCATCCCCATTGGACGAAGAAGCGAACCCCAATAATGATGACATCGAAACAGTACACACTTCTGTAGAAAATCCCATTTTATCAATTCCAATATCTGAAAAACCACTAAATATGTATAAAAATCAATTATATTTTACTAGCAATGAAAACCTTTCTTTCAAAGTTAAAAGAGAAAAAATATTCGAAAATATTCGCTTATATGTTACATTACCAGTATTAGACACTGAATCAAACGTAATAAAATTCATTAAGGAATTTATAAATCCTAACCAAAATTATGCTCTTTATTTCCAAAACGAACCCTTATCACGAATGTTTATAGTAACTGCGCAAAAAACATTTAAAAATTCAGCTTTTAAATTTATCATGTGTACCAAAATTCTCACTGATATTCAATCAGTTGACGAACAACGAGAAAAAGTAGAATATTACCATATAAGTAAATCAGGTCACAGAGGTATAAAGGAAGTAAAAGCATCCCTTAGTCGTAGATATTATTGGCCAAAAATGATAGAAGAAATAGAACATTTCATAAATAATTGTGAAACCTGTCTGAAAAATAAGTATGACAGAAATCCCCCAGTTATAAAATTCAATTTAACACCCACAGCTTCAAGACCTTTCGAACATATCCATTTAGACGTTTTTTATATATCGAATAAATCGTATTTAACAATCATAGATTCATTTTCAAGATATGGTCAAGCTTATCCGTTAGACAGTATAACAGGAGTATCTGTAGTTGAGAAATTACTTGAATTTATTTCCCATCACGGTCTACCTAGCAAAATTACGTCTGACCAAGGTACAGAATTTAAAAATTTCGATCTTCAAGATTTTTGCAAATTACACCACATCCATCTACATTTTACAACATCAAAAAATAGTAACTCTAACTCTCCAGTCGAGAGATTCCATTCAACACTAATCGAGCATTATCGATGCTTGCAAGAAGAAAATAAAAATTTGAAACCTGATCAACTAATAAAAAATTCAATTTTCTGTTATAATAATAGTATTCATTCAGTTACGAAATATACGCCTTTCGAAATTATTAAAGGTCACATAAACAATCCCGATCCTTTTGATTTAGACGATCATTTAATTATATCAACTTACGTACAAGATCATAAAGAAAATAGTAAAATATTGTATGAAAAGATTAAGCAAAATAATGAATCCACCAAAGAAAAGATTATTCAAAAACGAAATGAAAAACGCGAAAATCCCCCAGATTTTGCAAATCAAGAAACATGCTACGTAAAAACTAAACAGAGAAATAAAAAACTACCTAAATTTAAAAAGACGAAAGTACTAAGCCAAAAAGGTATCCTTATTAAAACTAATAAAGGCACATACCATAAAAATTTGACTAGAAAACCGAGGTTAGTAACAAACAAATTGTTACAGGAATCTAACGATGATGAACCTCCTGACATTGATGACAACATACATCATGATTCTGCAGATACAATGCATTGAAGAGGATGTATCTACCACTAAAATCGAGAGCCTAATCCTTCCAATCCAATTAGGAAATTCTCGTATTATATACAATAAACATACATTTATTCACTATGTAGATTTAGACATTATTTTTAAGCAAGTAAATAATCTAATAAAACATTATTATATCATTAAAGATAGTATTAAAATAATTAATAGTAGTAACCCCATATCGTATCATAATTTAGCACAAAGTATTTTGACAAGGACAGAATCTTTAATTAATTCTTTAGAAATAAAACTGAATAATCTATATCCCCATATCAGAAGTAAAAGAGGACTTGTAAATGCCGTAGGCAAAATTGACAAATGGCTTTTTGGCACACTAGATGCAGATGACGAAGAAAGATATAACAAAGCAATTGATTTACTGCAGAAAAACCAAAAAAATATTATTACAGAAGTTAATTTACAAACCTCTTTATACAAAAAACTTATTGAACACTATAATAAATCTATAAATATTTTAAACAATAATCAAGAGATACTTAAAAATAACTTAGAAAAAATTCAAGCTTCATTTTACCATAAAATAGAAACTCTTGAAAGCTATTTAAGTTTTCAGGGAATTATAACACAAATTAACTTAGATTGCCAGTCAACGATTACATTATTAGATAATTTAGAAAATGCAGTAGTATTTTCCAAATTAAACTCTCTTCATAATTCAATAATTTCTAGTACTGATATTTTCGAAATGATTAAGTATTTACATAAAATATATAACTCTAATCAAATTCCTAAATTTGAGAATTTATTAACTTATTATCAATTTTTGGGCACTCAAGTGTCTATATCAAATTCAAAATTAATTTTCGCTATCCATATACCTATCCTTAAAGAAAAAACCTACGAATTTTATCATATTTTCCCAGTAATCCAAAATCATAAAACTTTTACCCCTCTATTTCCCTATTTGGCACACAAGAATGAAGATAACCAATTCGAGAAGGAAGAATGCCCTCTTCTAGAAGACACATATTATTGCCGACAGAATCCTGTATCCCAAGATAATTGTACAACGCAACTACTCCAAGGAGAAGACCTCTCACATTGCCACATCATTGAAGTAAATTTACAAGAAACAGTCGTCGAACCAGTCACCGAAAACGAAATCTTAATTATACCCGAAAAACCTCAACAAATATTTTCAAAATGTAGAAGTAACAGATATATTCTTGTGACGTCTCCAATTTTAATCAAAATACCAGACTCCTGCGAAGTATGGACTAATAACCAGAAATACATTAATAAAATTCCAATTAGTAACGGCAAGCCGTTTATACTACCAAAAATTGAGATGCAAACGTTAAGTGGTTCCAGAAATTACCAAATTCCGAACATAACCAAAATAGACTTTGAAGAACTTAAAGAAATTAGCAGAATTTCGAAACAATTAGAACCAATTTCAGAAGTGGAAGACAATCCGTATAATTACACAAGCATATTAGGAACAGTTATTGGAATTACAATTGCCTGCGCCTTAGTCTACATTTTCATTAAATATAGAACCCAAATTTTGAAGATTTTCAAGAAAAAACCAAAGGAAAACCCAACAGAAGATAAGAAAAATTCGAAAAGCCACTCCGTGTTTTTCGAAACTTAAGGAGGGAGGAGTTATGTCTACAGCGTTATCAAGTGGGCACCTGTGAAACTGCATAATAGACACTTTTATACGATATTATATATTCTGTTTGAACACCATTTTAATTCATTCTTTGTATAACTCTCAGTACAGTCTTTATACATTTTTTGTATTATTTCTGCTCTTCGTTAAAATATATTTTTGTATAGTTAATTTTAGTTCTTTTTAAAAAGACATTTTTCGTAAAGAAAAACAAAACTCACTAAACTTTTTTATACTTCGTTTCCGTCATAGTGATAGCATACTGGGTGGTCCTAACAAGTTTGGGTATATTTGACCAGTTTTGTACGTTCATTTAATAAACAATGCAATTGTTATCGAGGTCCGTTGCTTATTGTCCTGAAGAATACAAGTCAAAAATACCACTGTTAAGGACGGAGTATTGGGTTTTTACGGAAGAACCGATTCAAGTTATGATTTATATAATAAATATTTCAAAATATTTTAACGAGGAGCGGTCAATGAGTGTGGTAGGTACTGGTATATTGTTTGTTAATTTATGATTATTTATTCAGTTTATAGCTCAACTAGGAAAATAGCACTGTGCCTTATAATAGAATGTATATAAAGGAACGACATCAAATTAAAATAATAATAGTAAATCAACATAAAAAAATAAGTTGTAACCCTAAATAGGGATGATTTGCTCAAAACTGGTAAATGGTGTAATTAAAGTTCTAATTCACATTCATTTGGTATATCGGAATCTGATGAATCTTCAACTCAAGTGTTAATTACTATGGGTTCCACAACTTTATCAATAATACGGTCCGTTTGCCACATTTCAAGTTCTTCTTTGTTAGTGTGACTTCAGCTTTTTTCCAATTGTCTGGAGTTACCTTTGATAGGGAATTATGTAGTAATTGTTGTAAGTCTTTTAATTCATAAGTTTTGTTACGTCACCCTTTACTTGCGCCCATATGAGTTCAATTGAATTAAGCTCGCAGTGGTATGGTGGTAATAGTAGCACACTTACTCGACGTTCTGATGCCATTTCATCAATTACATATGTTTTGAAATTTGTTTTGTGCTGTTTTACAATTGCTACTAATTCTCCTTTTACCGAATTCTCCTTGTACACGATGTTATTTGTATAGAAACATTCGATTATTTCTGCTTTTCTCCACGTAGCTGTTGGCAATTTCTCTACCAGTCTTAAATGGTAACCAGCGTTATCCAGATCAATTTCAGAGTGTTCTGGAATTAAATCAATCATATGCCTGAATTATTCCTCAAAAACGTCGGCGCTCATTTCTTCGTGGTAATCTTTAGTTGATTTAGATTCAATTTAGATTCAAAACTCAATAACCCACCATTGACAAAAACATTTTTATTGCCAAAATGGGTTATAATAAGTCTGCATCCTTTTCCAACGGAAATATTATTCAAACCAGTAGATACTCCTTCGACGAACGCCTGGTATGAACTTTTCACTGTCGTATCTACTCATACTTTTGATACGGTATGACCTTCGTTTAGCCAAGTCTCGTCTAAATAATAAATATTTCTTCCTTCTTCTCGACACCTTTCAATTGTTCTAAGGTAATCCATTCTCCAACATACAATGTCTTCTCTATCAATTAGTAGTGACTTCTGATTATACTTCTCCCAGTGAAATCCAATCTCTAATGTACTCCGAAAGTTCTGGGAAACTTTTTTGTATACCATGTCAACTTTTTGGAGGAATTTCGAAACTAGCAAAAGAGGGATTCGATGACTGGAAACACGGAAGCGACTACTTAAAAAGCCATGAAAATTCATCAGACCACAAATCTTGTGTCTTAGTAATGAAAAGAAGAATGACAACGGCCGGAAGAATTGACTCTCAGATTATGATTCAGCTTGAGGATGAAAAGAGTTATTGGAGAAATGTTTTGAAACGAGTAGTTGCAGTTGTGAGGTCCTTAGCTGCTGCTGGTTTACCTTTGAGAGGGCATTATGAGAAATTTGGGTCGACACATAATTGTGGAAATTTTATTATGTGTATTGAACTAATATCAGAATTTGACCCCTTCCTAGCGGCTCACATTTCGAAGCATGGAAATCCAGGCCAAGGGCACACTTCATACTTGTCCTCCACCACATATGAAGAATTCCTTAAAGTGATGGGTCAAAAAGTTACAGAGGAAGTAGTAGCTGAAATAAAAGCAGCAAAATATTTTTCTTTAGTGATCGATTCTACACCTGACATTTCCCATGTTGACCAGTTATCTATAATAATCAGGTACGTTCCTGAAAACGGACTTCCAGTGGAAAGATTTCTCTGCTTTCTACCAAATGTTGGCCACAAATCAGAGGAGCTCTTCCATGCTGTTATGGATGTTCTGAAAAAGTATGAAATTGATATAGAAAACTGCAGGGGCCAGGCATATGATAATGCCTCTAATATGTCAGGAAAATATACTGGTCTGCAAGCCAGAATTCGAGAAAAAACACCAACAGCAATGTATTCTCCTTGCAGTGCTCATTCACTGAATTTAGTCGGGGAGTAGTTGCGAAGAAAGTCGTAACTTTTTCATGCTTCTTAACAACCTGTACAATTTCTTTTCGTGCTCTACCAAAAGGTGGGAAGTACTTGCAAGTTGTCTGAATAAAAAACACAACCTAAGCCTTAAAACTTTGTCAAAAACACGTTGGTCAGCAAGGGATGACGCTTGCAAGGCATTAAATGAAGACTGGAATGAAATCATAGAAGCCCTTACAGTTACATCAAATGACGAAACAGAAGAAGCAACCACACGGAGTGAAGCATCCACCTACCTCCGTCAGTTACACAGATTAGAAACTGCTTTTTTATCAATTCTATGGGGAGATTTGCTATGCAGGTTCAATGTAACAAGTAAAAAACTACAGGCATGTGAAACCGATTTATCAAGTGTAGCACTATTATATGCATCTTTATCCGAGTACATACGTAGTCTCAGAAGAGAACTTGAATTCGAAATTTATGAAAATGGGGCACTGGTAAAATCAGAAGAGACTACATATGAAGACGAAAACGTAACAAAACGAAGGCGGATACGAAAACTCCAGTCCGATGAAAGTAGAGAAGGAGAAGTAACGTTGATTGGTAGGGACAAGTTTAGAGTGAATACATACAACGTCATTTTGGACACATTGATTTCTGAAATGGAAAGAAGAAAAACTGTTTATGATGAGCTTCACTCGTTGTTTGGATTTCTTATCAATAATAATGATGGGGAAGAAGCCTCCAATATGAAAACACTTGGAGAATGCAGCAAGAAACTGTGCACTTTGTATCACAAAGATCTCCCTACGGCGGAAGATTTTGCTAGAGAATGTTTACATTTTTTTGGCTTTTTGAAAGAACTGAAAGAAAAAGAACGCCCACTGACAATTATTGGACTCTACGAAGCTCTACACGATAATGCACTTCAAGACTTATATCCTTATGTCGATATAGCATTAAAACTGTTTTTAACAATCCCGGCATCGAACTGTTCAGCGGAAAGATCATTTTCCGTCCTGAAGAGGATCAAAAGCTACGAAAGATCAACGATGACTGAGGCACGTTTGAGGGATGTGGCAATACTGAACATTGAATCTGACATAACAAAGAGATTGGACTTTGATGATGTTATTGACTCCTTTTCAAAATCAAGTTCACGAAGAAAGTGTTTTTGATTAAAGAAGTGGGTTTGCTTGTATTCTGATTCTGTAGAATTGTACATACAGTAACAGTATTATTAAAAGATTTTCACCGTCGGTGAATCACCGATCACATATTACTTTCAATATGTTATTTTAATAAAATTTGCATAACAATTAATTACCTCAAATCAAACTACGTTTTTCGTTTTTTTTACTATTAAACATTTAGTTCCACTCCAACTTAAATAAAATAGTATTTATATATTGAAAAAAAAAATGTTACAAGTTACAAACTGATAATTTAATCAAACCATAAATTAACTTGGGGGCGGAGATTTGTCGCTAGCCCTTAGGCGGCAAAAGTTTAAATCCGCCACTGGGTAAAACTTGTAGTCGACGTCACATTTAAGTAATAACAATAGGTGCGTAGGTAGTGGTTTCACAAATTAATCACTTGATTTTAAGTACACACACTACTTCTATATCAAACTAAGGAATTTTAATAGGCTCCACCCTTCTACGTTTCCGCATTTTCTGTAACGGTATTGGTGGGGCGCTTTAATATAATTTCATAGGTAGACATATCGCGAAAGCATTAAGTCGTGTTGTGTTGTTCTGAAAAGACGAGAATATTAACAGAAAAATATATCAAAAATGTCAGGACATGATAAAGGTGATAAAGTTAAGGGAAAGGCAAAGTCTCGCTCAAATCGTGCTGCATAAAATTTCCAGTAAGACGTGTACACCGTTTGTTGAGAAAAGGAAATTATGCAGAAAGTGTTGGTTCTGGAGCTCGTATATATTTCGCAGCAGTAATGGTGTAAGTATTTGGCAGCCTAAGTATTAGAATTGGCAGGAAATGCTGTACGTGACAACAAGAATACCCGTATAATTGCTAGGCATTACAATTAGCCATTCTTGATAAATGATCAACAAAATGGCTAGTGAATTAATCAGTTAGATATTATTTCCACCTGCAACCTGGTCAAAATATTAAAACGGCTTTTATTTGTACAAAAAAGTATTATTCCCATAGGCTCCGCCCATTGTATTATGCGCATGTATTACAACTTGCTAAAAGTAACTACTTACCAATTTGAATCTAATTGTGGTTCTAAATACTTTAATAAAGTGGTTAATAATTATATTATAGGCACAATCTATAGAGAAATATTTTACAGTCACCGAAGGCAACTAGTGGCCTTTACAAAAATTTTACTAGAATGTCTCCAACAGACGATTACTTGATTATTTTAATTGGACCCAAAATAGCACGAAAAGATACTAGATGGAGAACGGCAATTTCTGTTCAAGAAAGGTTGGCAGTAACAATTCGGTTTCTGGCGACTGATGACTCTTTCACCAGTCTACAATACCTTTTTAAAATTTCTAAACAATCGATAAGTGCTATAGTTCCTGAAGTGTGCGAAGCCATTATAGAAGTATTAAAAGAAAATATACAGGTAAGAAACTGTTTTATTAAAGAAGTATAATAAACACACATTAAACAAAACAAATGTTTATCTTAAATTCTCTAATTCAATATCGGGCATATCCAATAGTTGGCGTGGTAAAGAATTGACTAGCATAATTATATGCTGGAGATGGTACCTGTGAATGCTGTTGAGTAAAACTGGAAGCTTGGCTATCCTGATACTGTTCAAATTGAGAATGTTGTTGCACAGAATTTGCAAAGAATGAATGAAGAGTATGATTACGGTATGATTGCGAATGATAAGAGTTGGTTGAACTTTGTTCGAGATGGGTCTTGTCTGCTTTAAACAAAATTAACATAATATCTTGTTGTACAGTACTTTGTAATTCAAGAGAATATATGGCCAGTTTTTTAGCCACAATATTTCCAAATATTTCACATTCGTTTTGCTCCTGTGGGTTTCTAGCGTTTGCTGATGCTTCTGACAGTATTTTAAAAGCTTTATCTAATTTCTCAGAATCTTCATTCCTCTTTTGGCGTTTCCTACTAGGTGTCGCTTCATCGCTTTTCTTTTCGGTACTAGGTGTTGCTTTTCTTTTCGGTACATTTTCTATACTTTCCCGATTCTCTTGTACAGCAGAATTTTTATCGTTATCTGCTAATGTTCCTTCATCACCCGATATTTCCTTTTCATCATTATCTTCTTCTTCGTGTACAATCTAAAATTAAAAATAATTTAAAATAAGTATTTAATAAACAAACTAATTTAGAAAATAAAAATATGTCCTATTTTTGGCGCACTGTATAATTTGTTTTAACGAAATTTGTTTTAATTTTTACAGATACTTTCAACACCAGAAAGATGGTTAGAAGTGGCAAAACAGTTTGAGGACACCTGGAACTTTCCACATTTTCTGGGTGCTTTAGATGGGAAGCGAGTTCTAATCACAAATCAACATTTAGTGTAGTTCTTTTTGCCCTAGTGGATGCTAATTATAACTTTTTGTATGTTGATGCTGGAGGCCAAGGAAGAATTTCAGATGGTGGTATCTTTAAAAACTGCTCGCTTTACAAAAAATTAGAGCGAAATGACTTAAATTTACCTGAACCAGAACCTTTACATGGCAGGCAACAGAAAATTCCCTATTTTTTTATTGGAGACGAGGCATTTGCCTTAACTTAGTCGTTAATAAAACCGTTTTCGAGAATACATCCTAAAGGATCATTGCAAAGAGTGTTTAACTACAGATTATCTCGCGCACGAAGAACTGTAGAAAATGTATTTGGCATCGCCTCAGCCGTTTTTAGAGTACTTCGTAAACCGATGTTACTTGAACCCAGAAAAGCTGAATTAGTTATAATGGCAATAGCTCATCTACATAATTTTTTAAGAGAAAGTTCCACATCTTGTGCTTTGTATACGCCACATGGAACCTTCGATACAGAAATTAACGGGAAGCTTGTAGAAGGAAAGTATAAAACTATAACCAATGAACCAATGTCTTCTTTATTTCCAATAAGAAATATTCCCAGAAGACCAACCGAAAATGCAACACGAATTAGAGACGAATTGTTATCGTACTTTCAAAACGAAAATCGACTTTTGTGGCAAGATAATTATACGTAATTCGTAATTCGTTTTATACTTACGGTGCTTTGTGTTTCCCGAACCTTGTTTTTGTCCCAAAGGAATAGCAAAGTTTTAAAGGCAAACCAACTACTTTCATAGATATCTGTGTGGTGGTTACTTAGTAAGTGTCACTCGTATACTTGACATGTTTACCGTAAAGGCATATTATCATTGAGGAAACCACTTACCTAGCAACCTGTATTCGGGAATAAAATAAACAACATCATATTTATAAAATCACTGGATCGAGTTTTAATACGTTAAAATACACAATTATAAATATCAATCGACTTAGTCAAAGTATTAATAACAATAATAATTCCCTGGTTCGTTCACTCTCATTTTATAGGAAGTGTAGCTATGTTTTACTACATTTCTGACCTCCGTCTATAAGTTGTACGTGTTTGTTTATACATGAACAAGAACGTGACTGACATTGCCCGTCTCAGATCAATGCTCGCTAAATACTATAATTAATATTAACCTAAATTTAAATCTTATTTCTAAGCTAATGTCCTTTTGCCGTTACTGTCCTTTAGGGATCACTACATCATCCCCTCTTGGAAGTGAAAAATTATCATTTTAATTTTTCGATATCACTTATACCTATAACTGTTTTTAATTAATGTTTTTGTATTGTCTTTGTTTACTAAACACTATTTGTTCGTTTATCAACACACTTCCCTTATTTACAAATGTTTCCGTTCTTTGTATATAAACATACGATTCTTATGAACAATTTGTTGTTTATTGTCTGGAGATGTAATCTCGCAATTTACTCCCTTTATTCCAGTTATTTTAAACGGACCTAGATAATGTGGATCAAATTTATTTCTCCCTTCATTTTTTAAAATAACTAATTCCCCTATTTTAAAATTTTCAGGTGAAGAATTATTTTCGCGATTATTAACTCTATTTAATTTACTATTTATTAAAAACTGTCTGGCCCTTTCATTAGCGTATTGCAACTTGTATTTCAATTCTTTATCGTATTTTTCAAAATTGTAACACGGTTCAATTTTTACGTCTAAAAATTCTGGCAAATTGGGTTTTCTCCCATATAATAATTCAAAAGGAGTGTATCCGTGATACGTATTTGGTGTTGTATTATAGCAATATGCGAACATTCTTACAAACTCACACCAGGTATCCCTAGAATCTTTGATAAAGTTTCTTATATATTGATTAAATGTCCTATGTAATCTTTCACAACTGCCTATTGCTTCATGATGGTAACCTGTTGAGAAATTATGTTTTATATTTAATAGTTCCGCTAAATTCTTCATTATTTCGTTCTCATATTCCGTCCCTTGATCTGTTCTTATCTCCATAATCAATCCTTAATTCGGTATAAAGTTGTCGAAAATTGCTTTTGCTATTGTGTGCGCTTCTTTATTCTGAACCGGTATCATAACTGCTATTTAGTTAATTAGCATAATATTGTAATACAATAACGATTCCCGTTGTTACTTTCTACAAACGGACCTATTGTGTCTATGTAAATAATATCAAACGGTTTTATAGATGTATCTGTTATAACAAATTTTTCTTTATGATTAGGTTTCGCTTTATTCACTTGACATTTATGACAATTTTATACATACTTCCTTACGTCTTTCTCCATGTTTTTCCACTTGAAATTTGCTCTTAGTTTCTTTAATAATCTATTATTTCCTACATGTCCTCCAAACATTGGATCATTGTGGTATCTTTCTAATATCTTTTGGATCTCTTCTTTTTGCTGTACCGTTTTTGGTACTTCGTATATACATACTTCAATACTTTTTAACCTTTGATTTCCTACTTCTATAAATTCTTCTACTGTGCACTTTTTGAATATATCATCATTTGTATATATTTTCATTCTTTCTACTTCATTTCTTACCGCAAGCTCTTCAAGCTTTTCCAACGTTCGTCCTAGGTCGAAGTTGTGTATTCCGGTATTTAAGGCTTCACTAAATTTCAATTTATTCTTGATCCGGATGCTCATCCTAAGTGAGATACGGTTATTTTCAAAGTGTAAAATTGGTAATTTATGTGCCTCAAGGTTATTTAAAACTTTTACTACTGCTGGTTTTTGTATTCTTACTTCCTTTGTTTCTACTTTATTCATTTGATCCTTTTCTGTTTGAGCGTTTTCTTTTTGCGTTTGTGCTCTTGTGATTGCCAAGACATGTGAATTATTTATGTATAAATCCTTAAGTTCTTCTATGGATATTCTCGATATGCTATCCGCGTAGTTCGCTATACCTTTAACATACTGTATTTCAAAATCATATTCTTCCAAATCGATTCTTATTCTCGTTAGTTTCGACGTCGGGTCTTTCATTGCAAATAAATGCGTTAATGGCTTATGATCTGTTTTTACTATGAAATGTGGTGAACCATATAAATAACACTTAAAATGATTGATTCCCCAATGAATTGCTAATAACTCTTTTATGATGGTGGGCTTGTTAAGCTCGCTTTTCTTGAAGCTGCGTGATGCGAATGCGATGGGTAGGTCAATCCCTTCGTAATTTTGACTTAGAATTGCTGAACATGCGCTATTCGAAGCGTCTGTAGTTAATATGAATTGTCTATTAAAGTCTGGATATTTTAAAATTGGTGGATTGATTAATGCATTTTTTAAGACCTGAAATGAGTTTTCGCACTCTTGTGACCACTCGAATGTTACGTTTTTTCTAGCTAACCTATTTAAAGGAATACATATTTCTGCAAAATGTTGAATGAACCTTCGATAGTAATTGCTAAATGCAACAAATCTTTTGACTTCGTTGGCATTTTTTGGCACTGGGTAATGCTGAATGACTGAGTATTTTGAAACACCATCCTTTGATAAATTGTGATCTAAATATGTGACTTATCGCCTGAAGAATTGGCATTTTTGTGGATTTAATTTTAAATTAAATTTACGACATGCGTCGAACACTTTTCTGAGATTGGCTAAGTGATGATTCTCTGAAATTCACAACTTTATCGTCCATATAAAGAAATGCCTTTTCCGGCGTGAGGCCTGAGAATGCTATTGACATCATTCGTGAAAAACTATTAGGGCTTATGTTTAACCCAAAAGGTAGTCTTGGGAATTGAAATGAGCCTTTTTCCTAGAAGATTGTTCTAAAGGTATTTGATGAAAACCTGACATAAGATCTAATACTTAAAACCATTTTGCTCTCCCTAATTGATCTAAAATTGCATCTATACGGGGTAAAGGAAATTTATCTGTGACTATTTTCTTATTTAGCTGTCTAAAATCTATACAAAGTCTCCACGCCTTATCTTGATTCGTCGACTTCTTTGGTACTAATAATACTGGACTATTATAATCTGATACTGAGGGTTCAATTATTCCCTGTGTTATAAGTTTTTCTACTTGACTATTTTATTCTGTTGATTGTAAATGTGGTGTGCGATAGTTTTTTATGTATATCGGTGTATCATCTTTTACTGATATCCTTTGCTCATAAAAGTTATTGTGCGTTAGTATATCATTCTTTAAAGCGAATATATCTTCCTAATTTTCACACAGTTTCGTTAAATCGTTTCTTAGATATTCCGGTACTTCTAAGTTTAATGCTTTCCTTAATTCTTTCATTCTGTTACTACTATCAGTCTTAATTGTATATATATCTAATAAATCTAAATCTAAAGTTTCAATACTCCTAGTTTTTACTGAAATACTTTCATAATTTGTATTTAAAATTCTAACGTACGGGTTTTTCCCCGATATTATGGATCTGGCTATAAATACTCCTGGTGTTTCCTGTTGCCCTACTACTGTATCGTTTCTCAAATTCTTGAAGTTATTAGCCTGTATACCTCACATCTAGGTGGTATTGCTAAAGTATCGTATTCTGGATTACCAAAAATTTGTATGGTTTCTGAATTGTTAGACTTGCAATTTATATGTAATTCTGATTGTGAATAATCTAATACACAATTATTTTTTGTCATGAAGTCTCTTCCTATCAGTCCATTTGTTGGTATTGGAAAATTATCTTCCACTACGTGAAAACAGTGATCATTCCAATAGGATATCCATAAAGATTGATATTTGGTTCTGAATGATCCTTTCTTAACCTACAAAAGTGAATACACTGAGTTTTGGTTGTGGATATTCTAAAACCGCATTGCTCCACATACTCAACTATTCGATAAACAGTGTTCTGTAAAGTTTGAACTACATTTTTCATATCTAGGGATGAGTAGTAAATAGCTAGATCATCTACATACAAACTTTTCTGAACCTCTACAGGAATGACATCCACTAACTGCTACAAGGAGTAGTAAAACGTTAAGGTTTGAGCCTTGAGGTACACCATTTTCTGTAAAATGTGTTTGAGATGACTCATTGTTCACCCGCACTCGAAATGTTCTATTACATAAGAAGTTTTGAACGAACCGAGGTAAGTAACCTCTCAAACCCCATTTGTACAAGTTATTCATTATTCCAAATATCCAGGTTGTATCAAAAGCTTTTTCAATGTCGAAAAAAATGGCAACAGTGTGAGATCTATTCGAAAAGCTGTTTTTAATATAATTGTCCAATAGAATAAGGTGGTCAGTTGTTGACTTTTCTCTTCGAAAACCCATTTGACCGTCAGAAAGGAGTTTTTTATGCTCCAACTGCCAAAGTAGCCTTATGCTGACCATGTTTTCCAATGCAGCAAATTAATGAAATTGGGCGATAATTGGAAGGATATTGTGAGCCTTTTCCTATTTTTGGAATTGGAACGATAATGACACCTATCCACTGAGTAGAGCACTTTCCTGTTATCCATATTTGGTTATATATATTAAATAAGAATATTTTTTTGTTCTGGGGTAATCTCAAAAATAGTTCGTAAGAAATTGAGTCATTTCCTGGAGTTGGGTTCTTTTTAGCAGTATCTAACGCATGCTCTAGTTCTTCCAGTGAAAATAGGTCATTATAAGGTAAGTTCTCGTTGGTATGAAAATTAAAGTGTTGTTCTTCAGCATTTTTTTATGTTGTTTGAAAGTATTATAGTAGTTTTCAGACGAACTGGTTGATTCAAAGAATTTTGCTAGCTCTTCAGCTATATTTTCGTTGCCTGTTATTTCCTTTCCGTCCACTATAAGTAACGGTGACGGCTTTGAGAGAGTTTTCCCCTTAATTTTCCGGAGTTTGTCCCATACTTCTTTTACCGGAGTCTCACTGGAGATAGAGCTTACAAAGTCCTTCCACGATTCCTTTTTACCCTTTTCAATTAGAAATCTTGCCTTTGCTCTAAGTCTTTTGAAGATGATCATATTTTCTTTTGTTGGTGATTTCTTGAAAACATTGAAAGCCTTTAGCTCTGAGATCCACCATGGCACCCTTTTTTATTTAGTGTACCTTTTGTATTGGGGATAGATAATTCAGCATAATTTTGGATTGCTTTGGTGAAATTTTCCACTTGCTATTCTGTAGTTACTCCTGTTATTTGTAAGTTTTCCATCAAATTGTTATATTCTTTCCAGTCGGCATGTTGAAATAACCACTTTGGGCGGGGTATGCAATCACTTAGTTTATCTACTGCTAGTAATTCAATAGAGATTGGAAAATGGTCTGTATTCCATTCAGATCTAACAGCCCATCTAAAATTGAATGCAATTTGAGGTGATAATATACTAAGATCAATTGCAAAAAATGTATTTGATTTAAAGTTTATGAAAGTTCCTTCTCCGGTGTTCAGGAGAACAAGGTCCAAGTCATTTATGATATCTTCCAGTACTCTACCGCCAGGGCAAGTTTTAGCAGATCCCCATAAAGTATTGTGTACATTAAAGTCTCCAACCACCAAGAAAGGTTTCTATAACTGTTGAAAACAGCTCCTTAACTGATCAGGTCTCCACTTGGCGTTTGGAAGATATATATTACAAATAGTCATTTTCAATGGAAATTTTATTTTTATTGCTACAACTTCTAAGTCACTGTATAATTGTACTTCATTGTATGGTTTATTCTCTTTCATGAGTATCAAAACACCACCTCTTTCTCTTTGGTTTCGAGCAACATTCAAGATGTGCGCAATGAAAATGCATATTTAAAGAGGAAGCTTGAAGAATGTAGAACACAATTTAAAACTATTCAAGAAAATGCTGCAGCAAATGTTACACCAGCACAATATCAACAGTTAACTAAAAAATTTGTCGAGAATGAGAGCTGGGGAAATTTTATAAATGTGCAGTTATGCCCAAGTAGTAAGAAACCTAAAGGTAGAAGATATTCCATAGAATATAAAAATGAATGCTGGGTTATGTATTTTATGTCACCAAAACTTTATTAACTAAAAAATTCTGCTTCCTTCGTACAGACAATTATTAAAATTCAATCAACATATAAAAATAACCATAAGTTTAAACACTTCAATACTGGATATGTTAAAAAAAAGCAGAAACTTCTTGTGATATAAATAAAATGTGCATTTTATGTGTAGATGAAGTTGCCATAAAAGCAAATCTATTTTACAACCTAGACAATGATGAAATTTAAGGGTTTGAAAATTTTGGTGGTAGCAATAGAATTTTTAAGCCTGCCATGAATGCCACAGTTTTTATGTTAAGAGGCATATAAAATAAATGGAAACAACCAATTTGTTGTTTCTTGCACCAATCTGTATGTCCAGTAATGTTAGGAGTTACATGTACTAGTCCATTTTTTCATGTATATAATGATAAAATTATATATTATTTTGATCCACCACATTTCATTAAAGATACCAGAAATCATTTATAAAATCATATTTTCGTGTTTGATAGTAAAACAACATCATGGGATCATATTGTAAAATTTTATGATCTTGACAAGCAGTAAAGATTAGAGCAGTTCCAAAACTGACTCTCACATTCATCCGAATAACTTTGAAAATATGAAGGTAAAGTTAGCTACACAGGTACTAAGTGAATATATTACTGCAGGTGTTAATTTGTATGTACGTTTTGGGTTGCTTCCTGCTGCAGCAGCAAGAACTGCAGAAAATATTGATTTGGACAAATTATTCTATGTATTCAATTCTTCACGGACATCGCAAGCCAAAAAATGCAACAGAGCAATCAAAGGTTTACCATATCAAACTGAACTATTAGGTAATTGCGTAAAACTATTGTCATCCATTAAATTATTTAATAAGTTGGGTGAATATGTCACAAATAAACTGTCTCTTCTTAAATTTGTATCAGGGGAATGAGCTTTATGGGATTTATTACAGCAACAAACTTTTGATTATGTGTTTACTAGACGTTCCAACCAAAATTGCATAGAAAACTTTTTTGCAAAATCCGGTAACAAAATGGCCCTTCTGTAAACCCTACTCCGATTCAGTTTATAAGGGCATTTACAAAATTATTATGTATGGATCCTTTAAACTCGGGGACAGATAACTGTGAAGGACATCAAAATAAAATTGTATTCAAATTCGCTGATTTGCCAACACAAACCGAAGAACAGCAAACAAAACCTAATCAACATATTAGAATAGACAGACTAGCAGCATTGTGACTTACTTCAAAAAAAATTCACCCGATATGTGTGTGGATATTTAATTATTAAGTGCTTACAAAAACATACTTGTGACATTTCCGAAGAATTTTCCGGGAACCACAGAGAAATAGAAGATAGTTGCCCATTTTGTTAATTGATAGCCTATGAAAATGAGGCATTACAAACTTTCGGAAACCTCAGAGTGCCTTCTAATACCTTTGTTAATTTTATTCTTCAACTGTAATATGAATTTGAAAATAATTTTGGAATTCTTGCTACTTCTTCGAATGTGTTGGATAATTTGATAAATATTTTTAGACAGCATATCTTTACTCATCCGTACACTTTTTTTCCTATAGATTTTATCTTAAGGTTGTATGGAAGGTTAAAGCTGTTTTTATGCTGCCACTTTAAAAAATGCGATAATTTTTTAACTGGAAAAGTGCGTCGTTGCCGGTCTAGATCGGAAAATTGACTTAACTGCTCGGTAAAGTACCTACTTTCCCCACGGATATAGGAATACAAAATGGATTGCTAGCCCACTGTTCAGTAAATGACCGCAGTATGCGTTCCGCCATCGCGACACAATTTCCGTTGGCAACACTGAATATTACATCAATCAGACTTTAAAAATTGTATTTGTGTTTAGGTTCTAAAAATAACTTCAGTTTTTCCAATTTTTGTTTATTGTTACTAAGAAGTAAGTATCCAAATATTATTAAATTAAATAATTTTATAGTCATAGCACATTAGAGAGCAGTTGGTTCTAATTTTGTGTACGTGTTGTTTATTTAATGTTCCAAATATACTCATAAGTAGCAATTTCATAGCATTATAATCATAGTTTACTCGTGTTCAGTGCATTATTTTAATATATTATTCATAAAAAAGCTCTTTAAAATGTTCTGCACTATTTAGAGTATAAGTATAAATCTATAGTGGAAATGTATACTAACATACAAATTCAGCCAAAGTCATTTGGAGTTATTTTTCAATATTGTAAGGTGAGTAACAGTTTTTTTACTCCCTTGCAATACGAAGTACACTTCAGTTTTATCACATTTTTTGTCAGAAGACAATACTTTTTTGGTTTTAAATATGTAAAAATTTTAAATTGCTTATATTGTATAATTATCCTTCCTTTCATTACTATTTTTTTAGATCACTGTGATATATAATGACTCGTAAAAGTATGCCTAAGAGGTTGGCATTGCTGGGGAGTCATCTGTCAACTATCGAGAAATAAAGATAACTTGGTATCTAGACTTGAAAAGGTGTTTAGTGTTTTATTTCATACATACATTTTTTTACTAGGTGCCGAAACCATAAGACCAAATTGAAGAATATTACTAAAAACGTAAAGGTAAACATCAATAGGCGAGGAAATCTTTCAATAAGGCTAAAAGAACAAAACTCAAAGAGGATTGGAACTCATACAAGTCTCACCTCAAAGAGTATAAAAAAGTCATCAGACAAAAGCAAAGAGAGGCATGGAGAATCTACTGCGAGGAAATCGAGGATTTCCCCCAAGCAGCTAGACTCCAAAAAGCCCTCTCAAAAGATCCCCACCGTCATATCGGTATACTAACCAGAGAGGATGGCACTAAAACTGCCAACCTAAAGGAAAGTCTACAATTATTGATGTCAACTCACTTCCCTGACTCCAGAACCACAAATACGGCGGCCTGGGAGGATGAGGAGAATCACTACCCGACGGACGATGACTGGCGTTTATCACGACAGATCGTCGACGCGGACAGACTGAGGTGGGCCATCTTAGGCTTCTCCCCCTTTAAATCCCCGGGAACGGACGGCATTTATCCAGTCCTACTTCAGTGGGGCCTGGATGAACTAATGCCGCACCTGGTAGGAATCCTCAGATCCTCACTGGCACTGAGGTATATTCCAAAAGGTTGGAGAGAAGTCAAAGTTGTGTTCATACCAAAACCAGGAAGAATGGACTATTCCATCCCAAAAGCATATCGATCCATTAGCCTCACATCGTTTACAATGAAGACTTTAGAGAGGCTGTGCGAACGATACATAAGAGATGTGATGATAACACGAAATCCACTGCATCCAAATCAACATGCATACACTCCAGGGAGATCCACGGATTCGGCTCTTCATCTCGTGGCGGGCCGCATCGAGAAATCGTTGGAAAATAAGGAGTCCACCCTGGGTGTATTCATAGACATAGAAGGCGCATTTGATAGAACCACTTTTCCTAAATTAACAAATGCACTTCCCAATAAGAATATCCCCCAAACCATAAATGGCTGGATATATAACATGCTCTCAAAAAGAGCAATCAAAATCAGTGTAGATGATGTAACCATCAGAGGCTTGGTTGTAAAAGGTTGTCCACAGGGAGGGGTACTCTCACCACTACTATGGAACATGGTCTAAGACTCCTTGGTCAGCCACCTCAATGATAACAACTACTACACAATAGCATACGCAGATGACTTAGTGATTCTGCTAACAGGAAGATTCGAGGAGACACTCTGCGCTTTAATGCAGGAGGCCCTCAATATCATAGAACAATGGTGCAGAGACCATTCGCTGTCAATAAATCCAAAAAAGACTGAGATGGTCCTCTTCACGAAAAAAAGGAAGCTTGCAAAACATCAAGCCCCAAAGCTCCTAGATACCAAACTCAATTTCTCTTCAGAGGTGAAATATTTAGGGGTCACCTTTGACAATAAGTTAACATGGAACTCCCACTTAGAAAACAGAGTTAAAAAAGCATATACTTCTTATGAGCAGTGTCGTAGAACCATCGGCCGCACCTGGGGAATGTCACCTAAGGTTGCTGCCTAGATCTACACTGCCATCATCAGACCTATGCTAACGTACGGTGCGATTGCCTGGGGAGCTAAGGGCTAAGGCAAACCAGCTGACAGTCGTCCGTAAACTGGACCAAATCCAAAGAACAGCATGCCTCAACACAACAGGAGGCATGAGAACCACACCAACAAGAGCTATGGAGGTAATCCTCGGTCTCACTCCCCTTGACATATACATCAAGGAGGTTGTTTTGATGACCATGGCACGTCTGCACTCTACTGGTATACAACCTGATGTAGGATCCGGTAAACTGAGACGTAACTTGTGGCATGAGCCCCTCAGGGAGATCCCACTGCTGCAGGCCAATACGGACTCGATTCCACCGCGATATGCCTTCAACAGGCCCTACAAGGTAATCTTTAAAAACAACTCACAAGACCTATTGGAAGAAGGCGCAATCCGCATCTTCACAGATGGGTCTAAATCCAATGTAGTCTCAGGATGTGGTATTTTTTCCAGATCCCTGAATCTAAACATAAAATGGGCAATGGGCTGCAATGCAGGTGTTGCTCAAACAGAGCTCACTGCTATCTGCATCGCTGCTAAAGAGATTACCAAAAGGAAAACCACAGGTAATAATATATACATCCTTACGGACACTACTAGCCCTGAACAGACCACGTATTACATCAGGCCTAGTACTAGAATGTCACATGGCCTTAATCGAAGCCTGTAACAACAACACGGTCACTTTAGGCTGGATCAAGGGCCATGAGAAATCGAAAGGAAACCGTATTGCAGACTCGCTAGCCAAGAAGGCAGCCTCCCAAAAACTCTTGGGACCTGGCACTTTCATTGGTCTATCGGCGTCAGCAACGGCCGACCTATTAAAGGAACACTCCCTTAATAAGTTTAAGGGTAGATGGGACGATGCAGAAGGCTGCAGGCTTGCCAAGGAACTGCTACAGTACCCGGACAGCAAAGTAGCCAAAAAATACGTGACTATGAACAGGCGGAACCTACGAACAATCACGGGAATTCTGACTGGTCACTGCCACCTACGAAAACACCTTCACAGACTGGGTTTATCTAACACCCCACTTTGTAGAGGATGTGAACATGAAGATGAGACTGTCGAACACATTCTTTGCGAATGTCAGACACTCTCTCAATTTAGGTTTCAAGTATTCGGCGAGTACAGGCTAACATACGCCAATATGAGGGAACTTAATTCAGGCGACGTTATCGCCTACTTCAAGGAAGTAGGCTGGATGACGAGCTAGAAGGAAGTTTTGAACCTCAGAAGGATGCACAATGGGCCAATTGTGGCCTAAGTGCTGTGGGGCCACCCACCCTTCAAATCTTTACAGATACAGAGATACAGATCAATAGAAAATAAAAAGTGAAAATATCACTTAAAACAAACGTGGATGCCAGTCATTTTTACGGATTAAGTATGGATAAAGTCAACGGCATTGCGTCCATGCAGCTATCTGAGAACATATATGAAAATTGGAGTTTCTTCATTCAAAGATTTCGCATCTACATGAAAGCTGCGGATCTAACCAAGAAACCAGAAGCCACTAAATGTGCTCAAATGTTAAATGTGATTGGAGATGAGTGTTGTAGAACACATTTAAATTTGAACCTGATGAGGAAAACAAAATAGAACCGTTAATCAACAAATTTGAAAACGATTTCAAGCCAAAAAGCAACATATCAAATGTGAGATATAAAATGTTTAAAAGGAAACAATATGAAAATGAACCTGTAGCAAACTTCATCACAGACATTATAAATTTGGCAAGGCAATGTGAATTGGGTCCACTTGAGGACAGCTTAGTAAAAACATGCATAACGTGTGGAGTAGCAGATGAAATATTCGTCAACGGATATTAGAAGATGATGAAATTACATTAGAGAAAGCAATTACAATCTGTAAAAACATGGAGATTACACAAAAACAAGCTGAGACCATAGGCAACATACAATGCAGAATTTAATTATATAACGAAAAACAAGAAACATGGTGGTACACACAGTAACGGAAAACAAAACAAAGCATCAAGTTATGGTGGAGGATCTTGGAAGCAGAGCAGTTTCAAATGTTATCGCTGTGGTTTAGATCATCGAGGGCAAACCTGTAAAGCACTAAAAGCTAAGTGTAATTCTTGTTTTAAAATAGGGCATTATGCAAAAATGTGTCTAAAAAGAAGGTTAACGTTATTCATAAAACAGAGTCTGACTCAGATTCATATTTATTCTTAGGTATGATTAAAATTAGTAATATATCTGAATATGTTGAAAATGATGATTTTAAAATTTAATTTGTAATAAATAAAAAATCATTAACCTGTCAACTTGATACAGGGGCTATGGCAAATGTTATTGCTTTACAGACACTTAAAGCTCTAGATAACCAGGTAGATATTGAGAATACCGATTGTAAATTAACAACTTTCACTAATGAAAGAATAAAAGTGATAGGTAAAACTAATATAGCATTTAAATACAAAGAACAAGTAGTAACAATTAGTTTTTATGTAGTTGACGCTGATGCTCCAACAATAATAAGATTGCCTACATGTAAATCATTGAATATATTAAAGCGTATTTATAACATTGAGAGAAAGGAGGAGCAAAGCATTCAATTTAAAAATGATTATTCTGATATTAATCTAAAATACCCTCAACTGTTCACAGGTATTGATTGCTTGGAGGAACCATATAGTATAAAATTAGATGAAACCGTGGAACCGGTAGTACATCCTCCAAGGAAAATTCCTTTGGCATTGAAAGAATCCTTAAAGAAGGAGTTAGATTATATGGAAAGAAATCAAATTATCACAAAGGTAGACAAAGCTATAGACTGGGTAAACTCGTTGGTAATGGTTAAAAAACCTGATAAAAATTCAGTCAGAATATGCATTGATCCTAGTGACTTAAATCGAGCCATCAAACGAGAGCATTTTCAGCTTCCAACAGTAGATGAAATTGCTCCTAGTTTGAGAGGCAATAAATATTTCAGTAAATTAGTTGCATCAAATGCCTTCTGGAGCATTAAATTGGATGAACCGAGTAGTGATTTATGCACATTCAACACCTGCTTTGGCAGGTACAAATTTTTACGGCTTCCATATTTTAATCTAGAGAGTGTACAAACTTACATCGATGATATAATAGTATATGGTTCGTCAAAGCGAGAACATGACAATAGACTTTTTAACGTATTAGAAACTGCTAGATTAAACAACTTTAAATTTAATTATAAAAAGTGTAGTTATGGTCAGAGCGATATAAAATTCTTAGGATTTATCTTCAATGAAATTGGTCAAAAAGTAGATAATGAGAAAGTTGAGGCCATAATTAATATGAAAAGACCAGAAAATAGGGGTGACATTCAAAGATTATTGGGAATGCTCACTTATCTGTCGAAACACATTAAGAATGTATCCGAACTAACGACCCCATTAAGGGAGCTGCTTAAGAAGGAGGTAAGCTGGTATTGGTCAGAAACACATAGTAAATGTTTAACAAAAATTAAAGAAACCATATCGGAGACGCCTGTTCTTAAACATTTCAGTATAAACGAAAAAGTACTATATCAGTATATTGCTCTAAAGAATCAATTGGTGCAGTTCTGTTGCCATCTGGACATCCAGTAGCCTATGCATCTAAAGCCTTAACGTTAACACAACGCAATTACGCACAAATAGAGAAGGAATTACTTGGAATTGTGATGGCATGTGAAAAATTTCATAGTTATGTATATGCTAAAAAATTTGATATTGAAACTGATCATAAACCATTGGTTTCAATCATCCTAAAACCGTTGCTGTACACCACCAAGACTACAACGCATGATTTTTAAATTACAAAAGTACAATTTCAATCTTTTTTATAAAAAAGGTAAAGAATTATATATATATATATATATATATATATATACATATATATATACATATATATATATATATATATATATATATATATATATATATATATATATATATATATATATACATTGTCCAGGTGCAACACAGAAATACCAGAGCATAAAAATAAACTTGACAATGAACTTGAATCCCAAATATGTTTAGTAAAACTATATTTTAACATGACTGATGGACCGTTATCAAAAATTAAACAAGCTACAGAGAGAGATGAAGACTTAGTTTAATTGAAAATATATCTTAGAAAGAGTTGGCCAGAAACCCAAACACTTTCATAAAATCTATAAGCTTTATTTAAAATAAAAGACGAGATTTGTTTTTCTGATGGTATATTTTTAAGAAATAACAGGATTTTAGTTCCTACCTCAATGCGCAAAGAAATGTTAAGACGTATTCACTATGGCTATCAAGGCATTACCAAAAGTAAAATATTAGCCAGGCAATCATTGTATTGGCCTTCAATGACTGCACATTGAACAGGAGGTTAGAAATTGTAAAATATGTCCACAATATCAAAATAAGGTTAGAGAACCACTAATTGTACACGACATCCCAAACCTTCCCTGGAAGGAAGTGGGCTCTGATATATTTTTCATAGAGAAACAGTGTTATTTAATTGTCGTAGGTTATTATAGTAAGTATCCTGAAATATGTTTGTTGAGAGACATATCTAACGCCACTGTAGTTTCCCATGTAAAATCAATTTTCGTACGTCACGGGATACCTAAAATCTTTTATTCTGATGGCGGCAGTCAATTTACCTCTCATGATTTTGACACATTTAGCAAACAATGGGAATTTTGTAGCATTAAATCAAGTACAGAAAATCACAGATCAAATGGACTCAGTGAACGATATATACAAACGTATAAAAAAGCATTAAGGAAAGCTTTCAGTGACGGCAGGGATATATATTTAACTCTATTGCAATTGAGAAATACTCCCATTGACATAAACTTACCCTCCCCAGCTCAGCTGTTAATGTCAAGGGTCCTAAGAACAAACGTACCTACAAATGACAATCGTTTAAAACCGAAAACACAGAGTCCAACCGAAATTGTTAGAATTTTCAAAAATAAACAGGGTAATCAAAAACTTTATTATGACAGAGGAATGGTTGCTCAAAACCCCTGGACAAAAATCAAAGTGTCTATGTAAAATATAGTAAAGGTACAAGAAAAGGTCTTATCAAAAATAAAATAAGAGACCGAACATACTCAGTTGAATTGGATAACTCAGGAACAACTATTGCGCGAAACGACAATTTCTTGTACCTCTACCGAACACTGATGAAAGAGAGGAGGAGGAAGATAGATATAATGAATTACATAATGAGATCAGTGGTACTGAGTTAAATGAGCCTAGCGATGAGGCCGGCTCTAGTCCTGGCAACTCCGACGGGAGTGAATTTCAGGACTGTATAATACTACCGCGGGAGACATCCTCAGGTCGTCTAGTGAAAAGACCTGAACGTCTAGACTTGTAAATTATTTATTGTTAATATTGTACTGTTTATGTATTTATAAAAAATGGGCGATGTGATATATGATGACTCGTAAAAGTATGCCTAAGAGGTATCTAGACTTCATATATACATTTTATTACAATCACGAAATGGCCCTAACAACAATCCTAGCAGCAATTTTTTCAAATACATAGAAGTATGATAACCCACTTTCATATCCATAACAACACCAACAACTGTATATCTCAAGACTGTACTTCCAACTTTGAGTGATGTTTCACAGCTTCAATGAATTTACAAAAAAAGTAGTGGCTATATAGCTGGATTTGTCATAAGATTAATTATGAAAAGACTATCTTGCGATGTTTGTTGTGAGGTACTTGGATCATCAGGGTACGAAGATGATGTGTCTTTCAAATTAATTTACAGGAAATCTAGAGGCGGTCCATTATTTCCTTCTCACATGGAAAAAAACATGTGTAATGAAAAAATATTCAAAACTAATATTGGATAAAAATCAATGAAAACCTTACCTATACAATTTTTGGTATTTTCCCATTTCAAATAAATGTATTAGAATTAAGTTTATATTGTTATATATTCAGTAAGTTGCTTTGAAATCTCAATATATGTATTTTTTTAATCAATGCAAGTTTTATTTGTTATTTTTTCAGATCTCTACTATACAGTGGTTAATAAAATGTAAGGAAAAGAGAATATGAACATATAACTATGTAATTTATTTAGCAAAAGTGTCTCAAACATTGTACTATATATCCAGTAGATAGCAAGCACCCCTGCTCTCGAACTAAATTATTCCGAAATACAGCAACCAAATAAATGTTTACTACACATCCTAATTGAACAGAACCTTAAGAAGTTACTTCTAATTTTTCAAATTTTATGTTTAATAGTTGTATTTTCGAATACCACAGGTTGGGCAGCCTCGAAATTACCTTAATGTGGTGCTAGGAGTCAAAATTAAAATTTTGAAAGAGAAATCTAATATGCACTCTAAACATCTATGGTTTATTTTCTTGAAAAAGCGGTTGAATTAGGAAAAACAACCATGCCACTATGCTTCGTTTTGAATTACTATATAAAAAACTACTAGTTTTTTGAAAATAAACAGAAAATTAAGAAATAATTCAATCAAAAATTTCAATGTTTTGACTTATTCAGTGTCAGCAGTTTAGTAATTTTTGGTAAATTGAATGTAACCAACGTAAATAGTCGCGCGATGGCGACTTGCATGCCATGGTCATTTTAGTAAAAGTTTTCCATAAGGGGGCACTGGCAATGTTAAGATACTGAGCGAACCGCGTACGACAATTTTGACCTTACCTGTACAATCTTTGGTATTTTCCTATTTCAAATAAATATATTAGAATTAAGTTTAGATTGTTATATATTCAGTAAGTTGCTTTGAAATATCAATATATGTATTTTTTTACTCAATGAAAGTTTTATTTTTTATTATTTGAGATCCCTACTACTACGCCACGTTTTAAATTACTATATAAAAAGCTATTAGTTTCTTAAAAAAAACCGAAGATTAAGAAATAATTCAATCAAAAATTTCACGGTTTTGACTTATTCAGTGTTAGCAGCTTAGTAATTTTTGATAAATTCAATGTAGCCAACGTAAATAGGCACGCGATAGCGACTTGTATGCCACGGTCATTTTAAGTAAAAGTTTTCAATAAGGGCTGGCAATCCATTTTGTTTTCCTATATCCGTGACTTTCCCGAGCTCATGTCAAAATGCTCATTAAAGACAAAATACCAGCATCTAGCCAGAGAGCATTTTCGAAGTGTATGTTAAGTATTACAGTTGCCATGGCAATACCTGTCAGTATATGTTTTTGACGTTTTGATGCACTTTGTTTATTATTACAAGTTTCTAAACCCTTCAAAAATGAGTAGCGATGTACGTGACGTAGAAAACGTTCCATTCGAAAGTAAAGAAGCTGCAGCAGCCGCCACTAATGCATTATTACCAAGAAAATCCAAGAAAAGGTATGAAAAAGCCTATGAATTTTTCGAAAAATGGTGCGAAGAGAAAAAGATTTTGTCTCCAGCCAGTCATGGACAGGAGGCTTCGAATTCAGGTAAGTTTTCTGACTTCAAATTTCATGATCGCATTATTAACCTCACAAACATTACATTCAATCGAGAAGAAATTGAGTTCTTGAGTAATGGTCTTAAATTTTCCACCTTAAACAATTTAAATTCAAAACCTTTAGAAGAGCTCGCCATCGATAAAGATGCGTTAGTTGAAAGTTTAAATCTAGATAATAATATTAAAAATAATATAAAGAGTAGCGAGTATTTATCTTTACTTATTTTCATAATAACAATGCTAAATTGAAGTCAAAATTCTTTAAACAACAAAGGTTGGTAAAAGGTAATGCTGCTAAGGTGAAGACCAATAGTTTAATGTTTACCAAAGCTGATAAAGGGAATTGTTTTATCATAATGTACCGAAATGATTACATAAATAGATCTGAGGAATTTTTACAAAATATTAACTTTTCAATCTTGAATAATAATCCTACTAAGAAATTAACAATGAATCTAAAAGACATATTGAATGAGCACAAGACAATTTTCTCCACTAATGGCATCAATACGAGACATCTTACTCCTACTAACTCACACATACCTAGGGTTTATGGACTTCCAAAGATACATAAAGAAAACTTGCCAATGAGACCAGTGGTTAACTTGTCCAACACTCCTCTGGAGCTTCTATCTAAATTTGTCAACAATTTTCTTTCTACAACTCTAAATTATAAACTAGTGTACACTGTTAAGAACACCTTAGACTTAGCAGATAGAATTAAAAATTGTAATTTCTAGTCTAATTTTTTAATGGTTTCTTTTGATGTTTCCAATCTCTTTACCAACGTCTCCAAAATAGAAACAATCCCTATCGTTAGCAATCTACTTCAATCTAAGAACATTGATCCAATTACAACATTTCACATTGCCGCTCTACTTCAGTTTTGTCTTTCGTATGACTTCTTTTCCTTTAATGACAGAGTATATAGACAACCGGATGGTTTAGCCATGGATAACCCCCTCTCATTGTTATTAGCGGATTTGTTCATTTATCACTTAGAGTCAACGGTTATTTTTAATAACAGCCCACATTTTAATTAAGTCATCAAATGGTTCAGATATGTTGATGATATTTTAGCTTTTATTACTGGAGTTGAAGAGAATGCATACAATATCCTCAGTAAACTTAACGATATCCATCCTTCTATAGAGTTTACCTTGGAAATTGAAAGCAATGGTTCAATTCATTTTTTGGATTCGACTTTATCAAGGAAAGATTCTGAAATTGAATTTTCCATATACAGGAAACCCACACAAACTGATCATCTTATTCCAATACATTCCAACCACCCTATCCAATACAAAATGTTGGCTATATCTTGTTACGTCTATGAATTACTCAGGGTCCCTGTTTCTCCACATAATTTCAACTTAGAATTGAATATCTTGAAACAGTTGGCATTGAGCAATGGTTATTCTCTTCAAATTGTTGATAATATGGTCCTGAAGACGAGAAGGAGGTTAAGAAGGAATTCAGCCTACCCTGAGATTCACAACAACGAACCTACCCAGTACCGTTCATTGACTTATTGTGGTGAAGTTTCTGATGAAATTTCAAAGATTATTACTAACAATCTTAAAGATGTAAAAATCTCCTTTAAATCAAAATGTTCCATTTCCACAATTTTCTCTAAGAATAAAACCCTATTGATAAACTTAACAGAAGTGGTATTTATAAATTAACTTATGATTTCTGTCCATCCACTTATGTGGGTAGGACCACTCGTGCTTTAGGTACTAGAATCAAGGAACATCTCAACAAACATTTTATTTGATTGTACGTATCAATAACAGGGTTTGATGTTTTTAAGACACCAGTTGTATCTTTTTTCTTGACGTAAGTTCAACTTTTTTAAATTGTTTTTCAATTTTTACAACTATCTAATTTTTATAGGACAACTTTGAGAATGGCCTAATGGCTGAAAGCGCTTAGCTGGATTTTTAATAAAATACACACTTAGTACTCGTCTTTCATTCACTCAAATTTGTCATTTTGTTATGTCAAATGTAAGGAAGCTATTCAAATATGTTTATCAATTTCTTCTATAAAAATGAATTCTACAATCAGTATTTAACCCAAACTGAAGAAGCACACAAATAATAATAATTTAGATCAGGTTAAAATTAGTTGGAAAATAAGTATGTATATATAAAAATTTTATCTGAATAAATTGAGAATTATTTGGAAGAATGTTTCTTTATAAGTATCAATTGAAAATAGAAAAAGGTGGATAAATTCAATATACGACATGGTATTTTACGTGATTTCAAAAAATTTTGTGATTTAAATTTGATTAGGTACTTTAATTGTTTATTAAATGGAAATTTTATTCTTTCTAGAGTAACTTGAGACGTGTACATGGCGCAAAGTTTCACTGACATCCGTGGCAGTTTTGGTAGTATTAGTAAATTTCCTAAGTTATTAGCTTTTTTAAAGAAAAAATATGTGGGATATAAAGCAAAGAAGTCTAAAGTTTTTAATAAACAAGAAGGAAATACATTTTTGACAGAAGCCTCAAATCATGAGCATCTCGCAATTAAGGTATTTTCAATAATTTTTAGTGGCCGTAGATAACGTGCAAGATAAGAATGATATGCTAATAATAAACATTCCTAACACAAAAACAAACATACAGAGAACATTTCTCGTTGTCAACAAATTCCATTTAGAATTATATAACATATTTAGCCCTATGTTCAAATCACATCACACATCGCAGATTATTTATATTTTTAAAAACAATAGATGTACTACTCAACCTATTGGAATGCATTCAATAGGAAACTTCCCTTGCAAAATAGCTACATATCCAAATTGCCTAACCCAACAAAATATACTGGCCATTGTTTCCACAGGACTTCTGTCAGATTACTGATTGATGCAGGTGGAAATTTAACAAGTTTAAAACACCACGGAGGATGGAAATCTTCGACCGTGGCAGAAGGTTACATCGAAGATTCAATTCAGAACAATTGGCGTTCTGGCATTTTCTAGATAAGACTGGTCACAAAAACAATGTATAGATAAGATAGTCACAATCGTAAACAATCCCTGCGCGTCTGCCATAATTTTAACTTTCATACCTGGCTTAGACAGAGTCGGATTTAGGGACTATACCAGTGTGCTGTTTCGTAACATTATTGATAACACAAATATTATGATTCCTAAATTGACTGGAACATCAACGTTTAATTATTGTACTTTGCATAACTACACATTCAACATAAATATTAATAATAAATGAGTTAAGTTTTGTTATAAATTTTGAGCAATAAATATTTTGATCCTATATTATTGTGAAATTATCGGTGGCTGCACAAAAAATATTGTGCGCGCCACGCTCGGCTTACAGTGTATTTGCACAAAGTATCACTTTCCGAGCTTGACACGTAAATAACTATTTATGTGGTGAAGTTTGTTAAAAATGTTCCCAAAGATAGTAATAGTAAGAGTATGAAACAACATAAGCTGATCATCTGGAGGCATCAATGAATATATAAAAAGCTTTTTAAAATAATTTATCACATTATGTTTATATATAAAAGAAACTATGGTATATACATAGCAGGTGTGGTTACTGTTGATGAACGTCACATACTAGGTAAAAAATCCTTGTTGTCCAAGTCTCACATAAGCGTTTTGCATATATTTCAAAGGTATATAGAGCATCTTCAATTTTAGCAGACAAAGTAATATTGCTAATAATTTTAACATCAACACTATAAGCTACATCAAGTATCTACACTAAATTAATGAATAAAAATAAAAACAAATTGATTGGACTCATTGAAATAACTCTTTTTTCAATTTCTGAAAATGCTCTGAAAATTTCTTATAAATTTGATATTGTTGGTGCTTTACCATAAATGTTATGTATTTCTTAGTTTGAATGTATACAGTCAAATATATGTCTTTATATTCAATGTAGCTTCTGAATAAAGAAAGAAATAAAAAATATTTGTGTTTCATTTCTTGTGACACCGTTATTCACATACAACAATAAAGTTAATGTGATTAAAAGTTCTGGGTAAGTTATGCAAGATTTATTGAGTTATTGAAAGATAATACTCCTGTGATGAGGTTTAAACAATAATTATGACATCAATTGAAAGCTCCAAATAATTGAAATAAATCTGTAATTTTGATTTCCAACTAATGAATATGTAAAACATTAAAAATATCCAAAAAGCAATCATATTTCCAGTAAAGTGTTGAACAATTAAAATCTATGTAGATTAAAAGATAAAAATTGCGTTGGTAAAATCCCCCAAATATTTACAAAATTATATCTGACGCCATACCTGTTGATTTCACAGCAATCAAATTTATTTAGGTCGGCTCTGATTTTAGGATCACAAATTTGAAGGTCATTTAAATTGCTTGCTGAAATACTTCAAAAGAGCCGACGAAGCCGATTGTTTTCGTGTTCCATGACTGAACTAACACCGCTTCAAGACTGCGTGAAGGTGTGTGGTCGTTTGAAAGATCATGCAAATTTGATCAAACTGTTTTAACCAGCCTGTTTGATCAATCACTTGAACGTCCATGGCGGCCAGTTAGTCAAGAAGAATACAACCCAAATCAGTTAATATAACCTTAAGCACTTAGCTTACTAAATAAATCTCTAAATTGGTTTACCAACAGGTGATGGAATATTTATCATTTCGAAATTTATGAGTTTTGTAATACCTAATAATTGTTGAATAATTCTTAAATTCATGTTTACTTTTTTGGGTAGTGTAAATGGTTTAAAAGTACAGCTTGGCAAACATAGGAAGACCACTGAGATTTTGATGCGCCGTAGGCAAGCCAGCCCCATTACCTAGTAAATACAGAGAGCTCATTAATCGTATTCGTGCACTTCGTATCGTTGATATAGTCTCGGACAAATGTTGAAAATATTTTAGTTTGTATATTATTCAGAATGATTTTACCAAACAAAATGCCGTATAAAAGTAAGGTAAAAAATAAAGTTTTAACAGGTCATAGTCGTGAAATTATAAATAACGCATTAAAGTTTTTTATGCAAGAAGCAGAAGCTGGAACTCTCATAATAAATATCTCTAATGTATGTTAATGTTTTTAATATAGTTCTAAACCTTTTATTAATCTTAAGGTTTCACTTCTTCTTAATTTTTCAAACAATTGAAGCCTTTTGTGAAAAATGTAGTAACTCAAAATTTCTAGTGAAAAATGTATTTAACTATTGGATTAGATTAGTCCAATTGGTAACAACTTCAAAATAACACCATTTCTTTATTTTTCTTGGAATACAAAATTTAACCGTTTTTAAGGTTCAAGAACGTGTTGCTGCAGCCACTGCTGTGAGTATAACGATTAAGCGAATTAAAATTGAAGGCAACAAGGTTGATAGTGGTGAAATACTGATGTTTTAAATACCCGAGAGAACTCGAGAAAATTTCCAGATGCGCTTGATGAACATGATCGTGCTCTTTTACGCAGAACAATCGTAAATTTTCATGTTAAAGAAAAGTGCGCAACAACTTTAAAGTAAATATATAAAAAATATTGTGAAGAAATGGACTATCAGGGAAATAAACAGACATTAAGCAAAGATATCCATAATACAGGGTTTCGTTGGCGTAAAATGAAAAATAATCGTCCAATCTTAATGGAACGGCAATCCATTCGACATTTAAGAATACAATTTCTAAGACGAATGTAGTTGTATAGAGAAGAAAGCGTCCTTTTGTTTACATGGATGAAGCTTACATTCATTCTTCTCCTACACATTTGAAAGGGTGGAACGATTCAACCAATAATGGACAAAAAAACCTATTTCCATAGGCGCTCGTCTTATAATAGTTAATGCTGGAGGTGAAACAGGTTTCGTATCCAATTGATATGTTAGGGGGAGGTCAAGCTGTAGCACTGGTGATTATCACAATGATATAAATTTTGAAAGTTACAAAAACTGGGTAACTGAAAAATTAATACCTAATTTACCAACCGGAAGTGTAATTGTTACTGATAATGCGCCCTATCACAACAAATTAAAAGAGACATTACCAACCTCTGGACAAGAAAAACCATTGTGCCCGAATGGTTAATGTCCCGAAACATTACATTTGACGAAAAAATGTACAAACCAGAATTATACGCCCCCATAAAAGTACATAAGCCTAGGTACAAGACTTATTAAATTGATGATCTTTTTACCTCTAAGGGCGAATTAAGATTTCCTCGTTACCATCTCGATTTGATTCCAATTGAATTGTTATGAGAATGAAAGAATATATTGCAAAGAAAAAATATATTGCAAAGAAAAATGTTACGTTTTCTTTCCAAAATATCATAACTCACTCTGATGCATTTTTTAAGCAATTCACTGTTGAAGAGTGGAAAGAACGGTGTGATCGCGTGAAACGTTTTGAGCAAAAATTTATGGAAAGCGAACCAATGATTGACATTATTGTTGAAGAGTTGATTATAAATTTAAATAGTGATTCTGATACAAACTCAGACACCGATAGCAGCTAAAATGATGGATAATCTGATTTATCTGGTATTGAAGAACTTTCCGACGAAAATGAACCATCTACAAGTGAAGGAAGAACTTACACACATTTGACTAAAATGAAGTGTCATTAAATTTGTTTAGATTTTATCACATGTGGGTTCCGGATCCACATCAGTAAGTATATACGTAGTTCGTCGCTGTTCGTCGAAATATTTATTGATGTGGAGGAGGTGAAGCACCAGCCCGGCGCGTCTCCAGGTGGCGGATAGGAGGGGCCTCTGAGATTATTGTATATAAGGAGGAGGACTGCGTGGAAATACCTGGGGGCTCGTTGTGTCTAGAAACTCAACTGGCAGCCCTCGAATACCCTTCCGTGGACCACAACTTTACCTGTCGCAGCTGTAGTATCGTGGCTAAGGGATTGCACACATGGTTACGATGTCGGGTGAAATTTCGAGCATACCTCGAAATCACCTGTTATACCAATGTCTCATGACTGTCTGTGGTAAAATCTCGCGGGCCAGTGGGATGGGGGGAAGGGGGGTCTTGGCTTTATTGCTCGGACCAAGACGAGACAACCTCATTAAAAACCTAAAGTCAAGGTGGGAAACCAGGCCGAAGAATGCGTGACAATATAGGAGAATATTCCTTACTGGTTTCGACCTTGGAGCACCGGGTGGAACTACATTGTATTAAACCCCTTACCTCTGCATGCGGGGCTCTGCAGCGGTGGACAGTAACGACCCTAGCTTCTTGTGGGACCACTTATGGATAGAGAAAGCAAAACGACCACCAGAAATGTAGTGGAGAAAACCTCCCCCTCTACATCCGTGCACTTCACAGAGGAAAAAAGGCCAAACGGCACAAAGGTCATATGCCGTTCGACCTCCCAAAACTGGGAGAACCGGACGGCGTAGACGATCCACCGAGAAAAGGCCTCAGTGAAGGAGGGGTGCGGAAATACCTGCGACTCCTCAATCAGCTAATATTCCCTGAAGAGGCCAGGAAGCACGTTTTCGGCGTATCCCTGTCTCGGGGCGGGGAAAAAAACAACCCCGCGGAGGATCCAATGGACATGGAAAGAAGGCCAAATCAAAGGTTTAGCTTGCAAGGATTCTAAATTGATTTATGATCAAAGGCAAGTATCTCCGCGTGCCTGTGTAATCATAAAAAATAACATAAAATATATATGTGTTTTAGAATACCTGTCACGGAACCTTGTTCCAATCATGGTTCACCTCAACATTGGGGGTATCGACCGAGACATCGTCATTGCCTCTGTCTAAATCGCTGGAGATGGGCCGATGACACCGTCAGAAGAAGTACAAAAGCTAGTGACACACTGCAATAGCGGACGGCTGCCAATCATAATTGGTTGTGATGCCAACGCACACAATACCGTGTGGGAAAGCACTATCAACAACGCCAAAGGTGAGTGTTTATTAGAATATGTCTTAGCAAATAACCTTGAGACCTTAAACGTGGGGACAACCCCCACTTTTGTCACGAGAGCAAGAGAAGAGGTCCAGGACGAAACAATTGTTAATGTTGCTGCTAGGAAAAATGTAAATGATTGGAAGGTGATGACCGAGCCATCACTTTCCGACTATAGGATCATCGAATTTAGGATAGAGGGAGATATTACCTCGATTCCTACAATCCGAAATCCTAGAAATACTGATTGGTCTCTTTACAAGACCAACCTGAAGGACAATTTGGAACACGTCAAAGTAAATGGGATAAATCACCCGCACTACGACCTAGTACAGAGAGTCGAACAGGTCAGTGAGGCAATAATGGAAGCTTTTCATTCCAGTTGCCCACTGTCAAAAGCTCGTTCAGAAAAGGATGCTCCTTGGTGGAATGAAAACCTGTCAAACATCAGAAAAGAGGTCCGTCGGCTCTTTAATAGAGCCAAACGTGACGGTAATTGGCAGGGATACACTGAGAAGCTTACTCAGTACAATAAAGAGATTAGGAAGGCCCAAAGGCTTAATTTTCAAGCCGTTTGCGAAAAGATCACTTCCACTCACACAGCGGCCAGACTACAAAAGGCCATGGCAAATTGGGCAACTAACCCCACAATGTCGCTGAAAAAGCCAGACGGATCATACACGGAAGGTGAAGAGGAACGATCGATTCTTCTTCTTAGAACTCACTTTCCAGGTAATGGACCAGCAACAAGCACCGAAATAGCAATGAATTACACCAAAAAATCCCGCAAGGAAGATTGGGACATTGCTAAGAAAATATTTACCTGACAACGGTTGGAATGGGCAGTAAGTACCTTTCAGCAATATAAATCACCAGTAGTGGATGGAATATTTCCAGCACTCCTGCAGCAAGGAATAGAGGAGATTCTTCCTCACCTGCTGAAGATTACAAAAAGCAGTCTAATACCTAGAAAATGAATAAGGGTAACCTTCATAACAAAAATAGGGAAAAAGGATAGAACATCTGCCTAACATCGTTTCTTCTCAAAATGATGGAGAAAGTAGTGGATAACTACGTAAGAATAGAGAACCTGGAGAATAACCACTTCATAAATGTCAGCATGCCTACAGAGCGGGTGGATCAACTGAGACGGCTCTGTATCAGCTGACCGAAGTCATCCAGAGATCTCTGAACAACAAAGAAACCGCAATACGCGCATTCTTGGAGATATCTGGAGCCTTTGACAACACAACTCATGTGTCTGTCAAATAAGCACTAAAGAGGCGAGGAGTAAATGAAACCATTGTAAAATGGATGTATGAGTTGTTGATTACGAGGATAGCTGAGACACAGGTGGAGAATCAAACCACCTCAGTTAAAGCCACTCGCGGGACACTTCAAGGGGGAGTTATATCTCCCCTTCTATGGAGCCTCGTAGTAGATGAGTTTCTCCACAGGCTAACGGAGCTTGGCTTCGAATGTATGGGCTATGCTGATGACATAGTTCTAATAGTCAGAGGCAAGTTCGAGAGCACCTTGTGTGATTTATTACAAAAGGGCCTCAGAATTATTGAGCAATGATGCTTGTCAGTGGGGCTAAACATTAACCCAAACAAGACCATAGTAATTCCATTTACCCGGAAAAGAACACTTCCAGCCATGAAACCCCTATCTTTAAACGGGGAAATCATAGAATGGAAATCAGAAGTTAAATATCTAGGAATAACCCTAGACAGTAAGCTTCTGTGAAAAAAGAATGTTGAAATAACTGCTAGTAAAGCAATAAGAGCTTTGATGGCGTGCAGAAATCTAGCTGGTAAGAGTTGGGGCTGTAACCCAAAAACACTGCGATGGATGTACGCCAGTATTGTGAGACCATCAATTACGTATGGGGCAATAGTTTGGCTTACAAAAGCAATTCACTACAGGACGAGGAAGATCCTCGACAAAGTTCAAAGGCTTGCCTGTGTGTGCATCATTGGAGCTATGAGAACGTGTCCAACTAGGGCACTTGAGATCATTCCAGATCTCACACCTCTACAACTGGTGATAGAAAGATCTGCCCAAGAGGCAATTCTTAGAATATCTAAGGAAGGTTCAGGCAATGAGAGTATTAAAAATCAGGGAGCCTGGTCCTCTCTAACAAAATACATCTCATCAGCGGATCTTCCCAGTGACGAAATGATGAAGAAAGTAAGCATCGAAAAGAATTTCACTACGATGCTAAATAAGAGGAGAGACTGGAAAAGGAATACACCACCCAAACTCTCAAAGAAAACACCATTAGGTGGTATACAGATGGTTCAAAAACCACCATTGGAGCAGGCGCTGGAGTATTTGGGCCTGGCACCAGATACTCATTATCGTTAGGTTCCTTTCCGAGCGTCTTTCAGGCAGAAATACTTGCAATCGAAAGATGCGTGGAAATGAACCTAGAAATAAACTATCAGAAATGTGACATATCGATCCATTCTGATAGTCAAGCAGCTATCAAAGCACTGAGTTCCCATTTCATTGACTCGAAGTTGGCATGGGAGTGCCGAAGAAAATTTGATGAATTAGGCAAAAATAACAGGTTCTCTTTAGTCTGGGTTCCTGGCCACTCGGAAATCACGGGAAATGAAGAGGCACAATAAACCTTAGGTTTCAGTGCATTGTAACCCCGTTAAAATCTAATCTAATCACCTGTGTGTGTTCTGTTAGTAAATAAAACTTTTTAATATTTCAAAATTAGCAAGCAATTAATAATTATTGTAACCAATTTTAATTAGGTTTTATTTATAATTCCATTTAATTACCCTTTTTTGTCTAATAATGCTTCACGATTTTTTGAATTTTTTCCATTACCCCCTCCTCATTTCCCCTCAAATTTTTCTTCATTTTCTCCACTTTAAATAATATAATTTGAGAAGAAATGGCTCATTTTGTTTTCGATATTTTTTAATCAATTTACCTTTTTTTAATTTGAAGGAAACTACACTTTAATTTGTATCAAAAAAATAACTTGTTTCACCGACTGTAGTTTCCCAAAAGAGTTATTGTTATTCTTTACACAGCTCTCCGTTTATCTTCTGCGCATTTCAGGGGTCTCCCTTCGTTTGACAAGCTGTACTTCTCAGTACTAAAAGGTGATAAATAATGAAACAGATATTTGTTTATTTAAGTTTATTGTACTTACTTCGGAGTAAACAATGTAAAAATTTAACAATGAAATATCTATGTAGATCACAACATGAATTAGTAAGCTCAGTTTGCTGTCCTGATGTATTTCAGAAAATATTTCATGCTTGAATTTACTTAAAAGTTAATTTTTCATCAAAAATAGGCCAGTTTAATATACATTACTTACAGGGTTTGAATTTTTGAACTTCGATAATATTAGGCTGAGAATGTCCAACAGAGAAATAAAAATGATGAAATTTTATTGTCGTTAAAAACTTTCACGGAAATATTTCTTACATAAGGAAGACACAAACAAGAACTTTAGATTCAACTAATTTATTGACATTTAAAATGTCATTACTTTTGGACAGTTTCATTTTTTATGGAAGATTTCGTGGAGAAGCACTAAGAAAACCCAAATTCAGAGAAAATTGTACAAAATATGATCCTAAATATATTTACATCACTCTGGAAACTAAAAATAATCAAATATAATATTTAAACAACCAAACACATTTCCCGTTTTATTTAAGAAATAATTGCTTTATAAATCACGAGACTTCTTCACTGGCTTTGTAGTAGTCTTATTACCCTGGAATTTTGCTTATTAAGTACATTGAGAGGAGCGTTAGAAAACCATTATATATGGTACACAAAAGTTGAACTGGCTAACCTTTTTAATTTTTCAAATAACAGTTCAGTTGAGCCTTGTTATCAATATAATTCAATACTTATAAACAATTACAGGAATGAAGAAAAAAAGCTAAATTTTAAACTACATATAATAAGAAATATGCTCTTCTGTCTTCCAAATATATTCTTTTACTTCTCTTCCTCGTCGTTATTTGTCATTGTACGTCCCTTTTGCAGCTCATATATTATTTATTTATATGCTGTAAAAATAAGTGTAAGTGTTATCAGATTGATTTTAAACTATTTTGCATGTTAAGCTCCTAAGGTGCCAGTTCAACTCTACTGAATAAACAGAGATTATATGCATTCTGAAACTTCTTGAAATAAAAATACAAATGTAGATACTTGGTAAGCACTGGTTTCTGCGCATAACAGCTTTCAGTAGCCCACGCTAAAAATTGATAGAATATACAATATAGTAGAAATAATATAAAGACATTCATAGAACTTCTTATTTTTAGTACTGGGTGAGTTAGGAACTTTGTTCATTTATGCTAAAACTGGAATGTGTATGCAGTTATTTCGCAAAACTAATTGGAATGTTTAATGACAAAATATTTAGGGTACCTACTTAGTGATCATTTAGATTTTGTACCACATAATTTCACACTGTGAAGAAAGGCAACAAAAAGTAAATGAGAAATACCAAAATAGATATGAATAGAATGAATATTATCCAAATTAACCAAGTAGAATCTACAGTTATGACTTAAATGGAGCCAGCATATTATACATTCTTAGCTGCCAACGAGCAATTAATTGCATTCTTTTTGCTGGTGTTTCCCCAATTACTAAAGTAGTTCTTCTAGTCCTACTCAGTGGCGTAAATATATAACGCGCCCTCAACCTCGCATTGCGGGGGAACGCAGCAGGACAAGGGGCGTCACTTAAAAATATATAAAGGAATCGTAAAATAAAATTTAATAAATACGTAAAGATAATACTCTCAAAATTCGTCGACAGAACCAAAATTGCGATCACAAACAGACCTACAACTGCAGATAAAGTCAAAGTATTGCCTCACTGCTTTCGGCAACTATTATCAGGGTGTAGCTACAAGGCATTGGGGTGAGACTGCTTACAAGTGGAGAGAGGTCATCTAGAGCCGACAAGCTGCGACTCGTTTTTTTACTTGGATAATTAGTTCCACAGCTTTGAGCGTTTAAGGCGGTTTTCGCTGTTCGACGATAACTGCCGTATAAATTATTTTTTATACCGAATTAATGATATTGTTTCATCAAGGCATGGAGATGATACTTATAAGTTTTGGTTAAAATCCAATCACGATTCGCTTGTAGAATGGAATCATTCTTGTCCTACGGAGAGGCGCCAATCAATGTACTTACGCCACTTTCTTCAGTATAAGTCGAATGTCTAATGGGTTCAAACTTATAAATATCGATGAGAATGTCATTTGAACACATACTTATTCATTGCTCATCACTCTAAGAAGAAAAAGAACCCCAACTATAGCTTATGTCGACGTAGAGAGCATTCTGAATAGGCCAAATTTACAATTTTTCTTACTTTTCACTTTATATATTTAAAAAAATTCTGTCTCTGTAATTGTCTACTTGTAAGAGTTATTTGTTCCATATTTTTTAATATAACGTATAGTATATAGTGGGTTATTGATGATATTAACATTAATGGTTTATATATGTAAGTAGTTGCTATGTTCTATAAATGTCCTTTTTTCATATATTATAAGTACAGAGATCAAACCATACTATTGGTAAACTACTACTAATTGTGGCCCACATATAATATTTTATTGCACGAAAACTTCAACAATGCTTTTTTACTTGCTAACTGCAATATTTTTGGTAATAACAAATAACAATACACCCAAAACATAAACATTCTAACACTGTACCTAAAATTATTTAAATGTGAGCCAAAAACTAATGCTGTAACTAATCATTTCTAACACTAGAGTATTATACTACTGAGTAAGTATTTAACTTCTTCTACTAATAAATAAAAACATTTCTATCAACAAAAACACCTTAGAAATATGCTTGAGAGTAATCAAACAGAGATATTCATGTGAATGCAATATGGTCCAAATTTTTAGTAAAAATCTTTTCACATGAGAAATTACCAAACGACCTAATAGTTCTTTGGTACCCAATTACTACGATTCCTCTGGAAATATCAACCATTGTTATTGTAATTCCACTAGTCTTATATCGTCAATTTCCTTGCAGATGATAAGCTTTGTAAAGGAAATTGATACACGATTCATTGAAATGAGAGTTCTATAAATAATATAATATAATAATAATAAAGAATATATTCCAAAATAGAAAATCACATAAGTGAAAATCAATTTGGATTGTGAATAGGCATTGGAACCAAAGAGATGCTATTTAGCATGTAGGTCTTAGTAGAGAGGTGTGCTTTTTGGATTTCCAGAAAGCGTTCGATATAGATCAAATGGTTCAGATACTAAAAACAACAGAAATCGACTACAAAGACCAACATTTCATTGCGAATGTCTATTGGACACAAAAAGCGAAGATAAAGTTTAGTGATGGTAACGAAGTGGATGGTACTGACATCAAAAGATGAGCACTTTGTCGCCGATGCTATTCAATTTGTATTTGGAATTAATATTTCAAGAATTCTGTCGAAAACCATAAAAAAATGGAATTATTAATACCTTACGATATGTGTATGGCAAGATACATATGGCGGATTCTAAGGAGAGAACAAAGGGTCCTCAATAATTCAGTGTTGACATGGATAGAACAAGTCATATCCACCTTTCTAAAAATGAGGAAGGCTTTTACCATTCACCTTTTTACTATTTAACTAAAATGAGAACCATCCCAAGCAAAAGGAAATAGTGAACAACGTGAAAATATATAAATTGCACTACTTCAGTCATTATGAGACACCCAGAAACCTATTGCATATTCAGTAATGCAAAGTTAGATAGCAAGGGGAATAGGCATAGTGAGAAAAAAAGCAACCTAAATGAAGAATTCAAGGTAATGGCACGAAAAAAAAATAGGGATTCTACAGATATTGACCTAAACATTAATGAAGACAAAAAGAAGCACAGTTTCGCTATAGACTTCTTACAATTTATTCATTACAACTGAGATGTTGACGGATACATGAATATTCCTGCATGATCTACTCTTTAAATAGCTTTTCCCTTGTCTAAGAAGAATTTACTTCTACTAAAAAGAACATTTAACTATTAACATTACCGTAATAGGTGATATTAGTCTTCTTTAGAAATACCTATTGTAATATTTAGCTCATAAACTAGCTAAATGTATACCTTATTAAAAATCAGCAACTGGGTATGTCAGTCTTTCGTTTTTTATCATAGACCCATCCATTTTTAAACGTGTATGAACATATCTGTTGAGAGTTTATCTATAATCGGTTTTATCTTGAAATGTTGAATAGTGTTTGATCCAACAGATATGTATGATAATTAATCCATATTTTTTATTGAATTCCTGGAAATATTTATGTATGGATTAAAATATATAAAAAATTACTTATTCCGTAAATATTATACCACTCTCATTGTCCAAATAAAAATTCAACGACTTTATTTGTTATTGCTAAAATATATTTTTTTTAAGTTTCAATCATTTATAGTATTATTAGAGTTCGAATATATCCCTCAAAGAATATCAACATGTTCTAGTCCAATCACAAAAAAACTAACAAATAATTGAATAAGACAGATAGAATAATATTCTTTATATTGGTATATAAATTTATTCAGGTTGATTAATTTGAACGGTCCTGTCTTCAAATAATATAGTCTTAAACTATAGCCTGGTTTGTATATCCAAGAAGTGTACATTTGAAACATCATCTGTTCTACTTTCTTGTATTAAGGTAACTGCAGGTAATATGGCCACTCTAAGGACTTATCCTTTTAAATTGCAGAATACGAAAAAAATATCAAATTCTGGACTATGCGTTGGATAAACTAAAGCCTTAAGCACAGGTTATTAATAAATAAAAATGTATATTTTTAAAAAAAATTGTTTTTATGGTTTTATTAAAAAAAAGTTACAAATGGCCATATTGTCGATCCGGGGTCGGTAATTTGGCCACATATTTAGATATGATAATTTTATGCATAAAAGTAAAGTAAATAGGTATTACCCGAAAGAAAAATTTAAAACATAAACAAAAAAATAAAAAAAAGAATTATTTTCCATCACAATATGGACAGAGGAACACTTCTATTTTGTCCTTTGGGGTAAGCCCCATGCATTCTTCATGGAAGAGCATAAATGCACATGCGCTACTCTGTCTTTCTTCGTACAATTTACAATAACAAGATTCTGTTTTGTTTTTAGATTTTCCTTTGGAAGTAGAAACTGTTTTTTTGGTAACACTTTTTTTACTTCTGCTTGATGTTTCGTCCTCTGATTTGAAAGTGCTCGTAAATAAATCCTTCGTGGCTAATTGTACCCTGCTGTTAAAAGCAAGTCTTCGAGTTTTTCTTATCGTTTATTGCTGTTCGTCCCGGAGTATCAAGCATGTCGGTGAATGATACGTTGCTGGCTTTGTAGGAGTCATTTTGCATATCCTCAGATCCAGAATCTTCATCTTGATCTTCATCAATGCTGGAATCGTGTAGACTAGATTCCGGGGAAGGTATTCTAGTTCGGAGAGGTTTTCTTTGTTGTGTGCCAGATATTGAAGGTACACTGTCATCTTCCACAGTGGAAGCTCCACTATGTGGTTCTGGTAGTTTTATGGCATCTGGTGTTTCTGGTACTTTATTCGTGACGGTGCTGGGAGCAAATGTTATCTTTGGAATTGCATCAGGGTTAAAAGGATAAATTCCCGTATAAGAGATGCCAGATTTTATATTTAGAGGAGTCATAGATTTGTCCCAGACAGTGGAAAATATTGTTCCAAATCGATTTTTGGTAATAACTCGATCCTGATAAATCGAATAATATTTCATCACTTCGTCGTCCCAGTAATATTCGAATGAGAATGATCTGAATACTGCCTTGTCCATAGGCTGAAGTTCGTGGGTGGTGTTACTGGGAAGACAGCACAACGTAATTTCGTATTTTTAGCTATCTGGACTATTCTGTAGTCCAAATGACTTTTTGCTCCGTCAAAAATAATTGCACAAGGTCCAGGAACCCTAAATATTGCAAAATGATTAATCCAATCGCAAAAAATTTAGACGTTCATACTTCCTTCTGGGTTCAAGCGCACAGCTGTCCCTGGAGGTAGAGAGTCAACCCATTCTGACTTCATACGTTTTCCATTGAAAAGCACCATTGGAGGTATTACTGTACCAAGAGCGTTACCACAGCAAACAATTGTTACATTCTGTCCTTGCTCATTGGCTACAATATGTACCCTTCTTGCCCTTTTTTCGTCAGAACTTTTTGTTGGTGACGCAGGCTTAATATCATCAATGTTGTAGATCCGTTCAGGTTTATTAAAAATGTTCATATCTCTGAAAATACTGCCTAGCTTTCTGAAATGATCCTCTACAATAAACTTATTCAGTTTTTGTGCCCAGCTATTTCTTTGGCATTTTGAAATGGATTTGGGATATTATTAGCTCGAGTAAATCGGTAAATGCATCTGCAAAACTCTTGCTGTTAATGGGTATCCAATTTGTGAAAGCCGATTAATTCTTTGAACTAATTCTTCTTCCTGAGTTTTTGTAAATAACGTCTTTCGACCTAAAGAAAATTTATCTTGTTTTTCTTCTTCTAAATACCTTCTTGGTATTAGTGTTTTTAAATGAAACTCAAGGTCTCTAGTTAATTCCACAATATAATACAAGTTATTGAAAATTCTAAAAAATTTTTTAGAATTTTCAATAACTTGTATTATATTGTGGAATTAACTAGAGACCTTGAGTTTCATTTAAAAACACTAATATGAGCATATTCCACGAAGTAAGGGTCGAGACAGTCAATTACCTTCTTGGTATATGATATCTATCACTTGCTGTCTTAACTGCCTTGCCGTTCTCGATCGCCGATAATGCCGCAGACGAATTCTCTTTCGTCTATGTACTACGCAGTCCATGACACTGATAACTTTATTCAGTGTCTTGGTTTAAACATTGATATCGCCATTTTTACAGTAATATGGCCATATTGCTCTACGTTTCACCTGGCCATATTACTCTTCAGTAACATCTTGAAATGTTTACCAAAATTATAACTTTAAAACAAAAAACTAACATGCCTAACGTCTTCCTTAGAACTATTTACATATGTACAACGTAAGAGAGAAATTAAACACTTACCAGAGTAACAAAATAATTGTCCCTTTTAATAAACACATTCAATAACCTCTTGACTCTCTCGATTGCAAATACGCTTTGGCACTGATAGCTATTTTGCAGACTATCCGGCGACATCTATATATTACGTCGGGTTTTTGTAAGAGTAAGTTAATATTATTTTGGTGAAGAAGATCACTGTAAATTATTTTCTACTCAGAAATAAATTGCCTAGCCATATTGCTGTACGTGGCCATATTACCTGCTGTTACCTTATATAAAATGAAAAATTTGTCTTATATTACTTAAAGTCGATTTGTATTTAAAAAATCTGTATTTTGAGACAAAACCCAGAGGAAGCAAGGAAAATCTGAATTTTATCCCCCAGGTATAACAAACCTAGATAAAGGCATGGTACTACCGACCATATGCCATGGTAATTGTTTTCTTAGTAACTCCTATATATTTTTAATTGTGGTTATGTTAATTTGGATACATACAAGAAATCGGTTTGACTTAAAATATTGATGTTTACAGATGCAGAATGGGAAAATATAAATCAATATACATAATTTTATATAAAATATCACTAGAAATAATCTTTTTCGACAGAGATTTTCTTACTAGTCACCTACCAATGCATAGAAAGTTATTGAAAAAAGCATTTTTAATTCACATACTGACTATGTATGAGACCAAGCATTTTTAAAGATTGAATAGTATTTATATTTTTATTATAAATTTAAGAGCGGAATACAAGAAGTTGTATTTACATCCTAATTAAACTTCTAGGATTGATCTAATTTTTAAATTTCAAAAATGACAATTAAAACCTTCAAAAATACCCAACATGTTATCTATTCTTTTGTTATCATCATTACTGAAATATTTTATTATTAGTTCTAAGACAATAACTAATCCTTCATTAAAGTATAGCTAAAATCTGTCTATATTTCTAAAGTAGGCCCCTACCACTTGGTATCACCAATATTTGAGAGTATTAATATTACCTTTATCATATAATAAATAGGCTTCTTTTTCGGGAATATTTGGTATAAAATATATGATTGCACAGTACCCTATGTAAATTTCTAGGCATATATATTGTGAGAGCTTCTATAAACTTGCTTCAAAGAAGCTGAATGATCTTCCAAGTTTTTTTTCAAACTAACTAATGTGTTTAAGAGAACTTGCTGTCGTAAATTTTCGTTACTCATGGTACACTCTTTTTGAGTTAATGTTTCAGTTGTTAAATTGAAGGCTACTGTTTTCACTCCAATTGTTTTTTGGTTACAAAAATATACCTTTCTTCGAACTGGTTCACTCTGTGGGCAATTACCACTCAAGTTATTTCGTCGCTGCACGTCATCTGAATCAGAGCTTGAATCTGTTACACGTTTAGCTAACTTCTTCTTGTGTTTTGGACTCATACTAACAACTTCAGTATGTTTATCTTTTAAAGAGACATGTGTGACTGTTTTCCTATTAGATATTGGAGATTTGTAAATATGTGATTGCATTTCACATTCTTTCTTAGCTAGAACTGGTGAATTACTTATAATGAATTTAGTGATATGATTCTTCTTAGGGCTAAATCTAGGGCAATTGTAACCACTATTGGACGGAATTTTAGAACAAAAGGGATTAGTGATTACAGTGTCCTCAGTAGGTGGTCTATTGTTTACAAATATTTCAGGTTTCGCGGATTCGGTTATCCGTAACAGCTCAACTCTTTTGTTTGCAGGGCCAGGTAACCTTCTAGGTGATAAACCGTTAGTTTTCATCGCATAGAGAATTTGCTCGGCTTCAGTTATTAGTTCTCTATATTTTAAATCAGCTTCTTTGTCTCTTTTATCTATTGTACTGATGGGATCTTGGTAAAAACCAACAGAATTAGATCTTTTTCTTAGTCCAACATCTAGTGCTAACTTAGAAATAAGTCTACAATTGGCACGTCGGACAGAAACAGGAGTAGCCCCAGCACTTTTGGAACCATCGACATATGTATTAACACGTTTCTCCTTTTCAAACTGTTTAGACTGTCTCTTCTTATTTGAGCAAGACCTTCGTTTTTTCTCACTTGCTTTATTAGTTCTGCGCTGTGTGCGTCTTCTTGATGAAATCTTTCTTTGAACATCGTAGTTATAATAAGAACAATGGCCAGTATTTAAATCGGCTCTATTAGCTTCATAATCTAAGAAAGAACCATTGTCGATAAAATCTAACTCTGCTTCAAAAGGATCGTCTTCATCACCGCCGTCTTGACCTGTGTCAATATCAGTCTCGCAGTCTGTTGGATCACTATCACTTAAAATATCGGTTTCCTTTTCGTAAACATAACTTTCATCATATTTTCCCATCATTTCATTCAATGTGCAGTCTTCATCGCTTAGAGATTTTGGTCGAGGAACTTCCAATTGAATACTAGTAGCGCTTAGTGAAGAACTTGATGACGTCGATAGAGATCGTCGTCTACTTGCTGCAGGACTTAAAAATCTACGAAGTTTCCTGTTAAAATAATATCATTAGAAATATCTCAATAGCACAAAACAGTGAGAAATTATTTGGCAAGTTTACTTAAAAGGCTAAAGAATGGCACAATAGGAAAGAAAAAAGATAACAAAGGCAATTAGTTAACTAATAGTTGAAACATATGAAAGTGAAAGTTTGTTCATAGGACTAACACAGATTACTCGCCTATTATCCCAAATAGTAGAATTAAGGATCCAATGAATGACATGTCAAATAACAAACTACTAAAAAATGAAATAGAATTATTTTTGACAAATTGGAATATTATATGCTCATAAATAGAAAAATTGGACTAAGTGGCAAACATACATACAGTAGAAACGCTGAATCTTTTCCGACACGTGACTGATACGTCATCAACCATATGCATCTGAATCAAAACAATATGACACATGCTTGTATCGAGTTTCGTTCTTTTTCTGTTATTAGTATGTGTTGTGTTTTTGATTATAATTTAATTGAACTTTGTCTACTGTAGCAGGCATCCAACTATATTGATAATCTTAATCTGACAACGGTAATGTCGACATTAATATTTGATTATATACAGATTTACAATGTATTGTACAAATGGATTAATGTTTGAACTTCGGTGGTTTTTAGATCGGCAGGTAAATAGAACTTAATGATTCGGATAAACGTTATATGTTTCGGCTTGATGAGGTGCCCGACAGTAGCGACTGTATATCTCTACTTTGTTTGACTTTGAGTACACACTGGACTCGAATTCTAATCAAGAAAGATGTGTTTGACTTAATAGCGGTGAAACGATGAGTTTAGAATTGGGTTATACGTGTTCGACTTAAATACTAACTAAGACTTAGTAACTGAACTTGACATAGAAACTATGAGTTTCGACTTCTGAGTCACAATCTGAGTCGAATAACAACCAAGAAATTATATGTTTGACTTAGTATCTTAGAAACGATGTGTTTCGACTTAATTACACTTACAACTTGAGTTTCGACAACTAAGCAACCGTTTCACGATTCAACCAAGTAACTCGTTAATAGTGTAACGTATAACTTACTAACTGACTGCTTAACTGACTGCTTCGTAATTGAGTGATGACTGACTGATTATTTAGTGACGACTGATTTCTTCACGTTGTAAGACGTGTTAAGGCTAGAATTCAGTACTATGAAAATGGGCTTAAAATGCTGACGTTTTTAGGAAACTATAAAGGCGTATTTTGAAATTTGTAAGGGGGGTCGCACTCCACATATCATCTATCCGGTTAGTTGCATGGCGCTACGAGACCGATTTTTTAATTAATGCTTTTGTTTTCGTTTAATTATTTAAAATGTTGAAAACAAATAATCCATTTTTCGGCTAAATTTTTAACTTTTTGTACGCAAATTTTAGACCAAAAGGAAGAGTTCGTTAAACTTGATTGCGCTACGAGGCCCTTTTTTGATTTTCCTTCACATTTTTTATTAATTAGGCTGTATTTGTTTATAAATTCAATATTTCAGAACATATAAAAATCAGTTAGTTTTAGGCAACTAACGAGGCAATCTCAGTTTTAGGTAGAATTTGTAGAATAATTTATGAGGGGAATCTTGAGTCTTCAATTTTACGGCCCTAATCCGATAATTCGTTTACCTCTTTGATATTCAATTTTAAAATTGAAAAAATTCATTTCAGCATAGCTACTTGTTAAATTGATATTATAATTTCACCTTTATTAGTTAGAACACATTTATTATTATTATTTATTAAATTTAATTTTATGGAATAAATACCCGCAATAATTTCGTTATCTTTTCTATTACCAATATTTTAAAATATTATCCGGTTACTACATTTAATTTATTCCTTTACTTATATTTTCAAAGTCATATATATCTTTATAGTCTATTTCTTAATGTCTGACAGCACAGTAGCCTCATTAAATATTCAAATAGAAAATTATCTCTTACAGAGTGATCCTAAGAATTTTACGAGTAAATACTAAAATTCTAATGCAAAACAAGTAGGTGTCTGTATTGGTTATCTGTATATCCCTATTTCAGCTCAAAATACAATATGGTAATAAAACTGAACAATGCCAGCAAAAGAATAAACAGTGCGGTCAACATTACAGTTGAAATAAAATTCATTCGTTTAGGTCTATTAACAAGTTACATTTTCATTTTTATTGAATTAAATTAATTAAAGAAAATATAGTTTAATTCTCATAATTCAAATTTATTGACAATGAATTAATATATATTAAGTAAAGTAAACATACCATTTATAGGAAATATAAAATTCAATCTATAGTATCATCCTCTTCGCTGGCCATACAATAATCATCCGAAGAATCGTCGAGAGAGATCACTATCGGTTCTATAGTTTGTTCTATGAAGTTATCTAAAACCCACATTTTCTCTGCCTCTTTAATTACATGATTCACAGCATCTCTCCAGTTCTCTTCAGTTATTGTTGTCAATGAGTACTTCATGAATTCACGAACATCTTTCATTTTAAATGTTTTATTATGTCTAGCTGCGTATTTCCATACTATACCCGATCAGTACGCAGCCATAGGAAACTACTCAAGTATACATTGTTTTGCTATTTTTAATTTTGTGACTACAATATATACAACAGTAATACACAAAAACTCGTGTATACTTTGTAGTGGCTTAGGTAAATAGCTTGTTCCATAATATACCGCACCAGTACCTACTTATGATGCGGACTAATCGTTTATAGAACGGAATATGCGCCGTCTCGATGCCAATTCCATTTCTATACATGCACAGTTGCAGATCGCCATTTCGTCTCGATTTGTTTTATTTGTCTACTCTCTATCACCGAATACTACTAAGTAGTATTCGGTGCTCTCTATTCTAAACATTGCATCATCTTCGTGCTCATCGGTTTTTGTGGCATATTTAATAGATAATTACAAATAAGTGAAATAGGTACATTATAGAAACTAATATTAATGTAAAAAATGATTACCAAAGACAGTTTAATACAGTTTTTACAAAGTGAATGTGGTGAAATCAAACAGCAACTTTTTGAATTTCATTCTTCTGAAAAATTTGAATTAACTGTTAAGTGTAAGTTGGGAGAACATAATGAAGACTATTCTGGATTTTGTAAGACATTCATTGAACATTTTTCTACTTTCTCAAACACGAATTGGATTGTACGTTCAACATTTCCAAAGTTACAAAGACTTGCTTTTCGTAAAATATTTAAATGTCAGCACTCTGCTTTCAATAAGAAGTCACAACGAACGTCAGGGCCAGGGCCCAGCCGAGTACGATCCCGTGGTTGTAATGCGACTATAGACTAAGTTCAAGAAAGTTAACCGAAACACTTGCCGGTATGATGCAGATTTAAAAGAGGGCTATACAGTGCTGCTCAAAATTAATTATTCCCACTCTCATTTGATAAATGTAGCAGAGGCGTACAGCTATTTGCGGAGTACTGAAGAAACCGACGTTACTTTTCGGAAATATTTTGATTCTGGAATGAGTCCAGCAGCAGCAATGGCTTTACATGAAATGACCTTAATTGAGAAGTACGGGAAAGAAAGTTCCGTTTACTTGGCAAATTCTCAGATTAACCCAAGTGAAAGACATGTATATTATCTTTATGAAAATTGGTGTAAATTCAACTTTGGGGACAAGTCCGGCTTAAATATCGATGAAGTACTAGAACGCAAATTAACACAATTGCAAGGAAAAGATTACATTATGGAATGCAGAAAAAATCCAAAAATTATTGTAGTGATAAGCCCAATTATGCAAAGAATATATAACTCAGACTTTATAGAGGACATGCTCTTTATTGATACTACGTCGTCTTGCGATCAAAACAATACAGCCATACATTTGTCTTTGCCTCAAGTAAAATAGGCGCTCTTCCAGTGGCGTGCGCTTTCCACACGTCGCAATATGAACCCAATTATACTCTTGTGTTTTCAAAGATTAAAGAAGCGTTTGAGAAGAAATATAATGAAAAAAAAATGAATCCCTCTATTATAATGACCGACGACAGCGCCGCAGAACAAAATGCGTTAAAAACTATATTTCCAAATTCTCGAGTAGAAAAAGTAGGCATGATCTTGCATTTAATGTTTCAAAAAATATTAATAATGCCCGTTAATTTTCGTTGTTCTCACTATTTTATTTTATAAAAATATGTTATTTATTAAATTAAATCCTACACTAATTAGTTTACACCAATCCTAAAATTTACACTAATTCTACAATTAGGTTTACCTTTAAAATTAGTTTTTATCAGGTGTAAGCGACTCAGTATAGTTTGGAACCAGGACTTGGCGCGTGCATGTAACAAAGTATACTCGAATAGTACGCAAAATTCTTGTATATATTGTAATCACAGAATTAAAAAAAGTAGAACAATGTATACTTGAGCAGTTTTCTATGACTGCGTACTAGTCGAGTATAGAATGGAAATACGCTGTCTAGCTACATAACCTTTCATTTGGGCCCATATTAACTCTATCGCATTTAATTCACAATGGTATGGCGGCAAACGAAGCACTGTTATCCCACGATTCTTGGCTATTTCATCAATAACAAACTTTTTAAATTGTAGCTTGTGATCTGAAGCAACCTTTCAAAGTTCTTTTTTCAACATATCATCTTCCAATGGTATATCTTTTACGATTAAGTTTCTAATATCAGCTTTTCTCCAAGAGGTAGATGGAAGATTTTCTGTTAATTGCGAATGATAAGTGGCATTGTCCATAACGATTACAGCATTATTTGGAATTAATTCGACCATTTGTGTAAAATACATCTGCAGTCATTTCTTCATGATAGTCTTCGGTTGATGTTGACTGAAACTCCAGTAAACCACCTTCAACGAACCCTTCATTGCATCCAATATGCGTTATTATTAGTGGGCGACCTTTACCGATAGGAGTTTTCAGTCCAGTAGATAAACCTTCTATAAAAACTTGACGACTGGTTTGAATACTTTTGTCCTGCCATATTTTTTTCACTAAATGTCCTTCATTGAGCCTTGTCTCATCTAGATAATAGATTTGTCTACCCTCCTGTCTGTATTTTCGGATATCTCGTAAATACTGGCGTCTCCAACATATTATTTCTTCGTTATCGATTAGCACTGATTTGCGACTTTGCTTCTCCCAAGTAAAATTTAATTTGTGTAATATTTTCCACAAAGTTTTTCGCCCTATGTCAGGCAAATTCTCGTCCTCCTTCACCATTCTTAGAATTCTGTCAAGGGTTGGGATCTCTTTTTTAAAATATAATTCATGTAGTTTTCGTCTTATTGTATTTTGCATATGTTCATCAAGGTCAAATGGTTTTCTTCCAGTTGACTTTTTAGGTGGAGATATATTTCCATGTTTCCTCTCTCTTAGAAGCCTGTAAATAGTAGATTCACTAACTCCTGTCATATTGGAACAGGTCGAAACTATATTTCTAACAGTAGCAGCCGGCATTTGATGTACAACAGCATCATGCACATTTAACACTACAGTCTTCGTTTGTAAGCTAATCACGAACTTACACTTTACTGGGGTAAAACTTGAAGACATTTTTCACAACACAGTTAACACTTATGGAATATAAGCGACTCTAAGCAAAACAAATTATACAAATTTGGGCGAGACCAAGTTTCACCGTATATACCTGCAAAATTTCTAAGTAGTCATTGGGACAATCCCTAGTAGGATCCTATTGTAATGTTTCTTGAAAATTTTATTATCAACATTTCGAAAACCAGAAAGTAATTATCTGGAAAATGAATTGATAAATGGTTTGTTAATATGTCTCCCAAGAATTGACCTGCTTCAAATTCTTAAGATAATTAATGAAATATTCAGTCACAATAGTTGCGTTACAAGATTGTTTCAAAAATAATTTATTGTTTTAACTGTATGTACGCTACAAATATATGAAGGTCAGTTACTTGTTTTAACTAACCGAATTTACATTTATATTACCTTTATATATCAGATCGAGTATAAAATTAAATAGTAAATAAATTCCTGAACTGTGACGCTTATGCTTTACTACCTGACTAGCATCTGTGACCTTTTCGCTTGCTGTCAGTCAATAAGAAACAGACTATAGTTTCAACTCTTTTTCATGTTACCCAAGAGGTAGAGTAATAAACGCATTTTTTTAATGTGTATCTCCGGTAGACCTAATCTACAATGCTACATGAGACAAAAGCACTGCAAAACAAAATTTTTTTGGTTTTTGCTTTTTTTTTATTTTTTTTGGATTATATGATAAACGTAATGAAATGAGCAAGAAAAGCATTCGTTAGATCATATATGTATGTACTAGCATTATGTTTTCATATATGTGAGAATACTGGTACATATACAATACATATTGTACATATATTATAACAATATATAAATATAGTGTATAGTATAGTATAAGTATAGTACAGTATACTACAGCATAATACATACGGTTTACATAGTATTACTACAATCAAAGTATGAACATAAAATGCTGGATATTGGGGAATTAATCTACTACAAGTCTTTTAACAAAATATTTCTGAAGGATCGGATCGGATCGTTTTAATCAAGGATCAATAATTTCTTGTAATAGAGCATTCAAATTAATTTTTTCCAAAGCACCAATCATTTTCTTGTTCCAAAAGTTATCATTTTTTTCTATTTTTTCACAGAATAAATTTTTATTCGTGTAAACAATAAAATAACATAGTTGTTGTTTTGTTACGTGAAGTTGACCATGAATTTGATTTTAATTTCATTTCTCCAGAATCATTGATTGTTAGATATTTTATTATATTATGTTCTATAGCTTCCTCAACCGTGTGCTCTCGCGCAGAATAAGGACACTTCACCTCAATAAGTGCATTATCTCCTATTAGCACGTAAGGGGAAGCTGCCAAAAACGTATTTTCCTCATCAACAAACAATCCGCATTCCATTACCTTTATATTATATAAATTTTCGAATTTTTGTACCGCCTTCGATTAATTTTCGATACCGTGTTGCAATGGTTTGGAGTAATTACTTAGTTAACCGCTACATGGTTTTCACCATGTCACCAGTATTCGTTGTTGTTCGCATATTACAAATTTTACCGAAATGACTAGCAGTTAATCGAGGAGATTTTTCTTTAAACCATTGCGGATTTGTATGTTGGCCGAAGGTATTTTGTGAAATATCAGCAATGTCACAATTGTTGAAATTGTCTGAAAAAAATTTTCAAATTCACTTTCTGGCATATCATACAAGTCCTCCCCTACATTTTCGTTCATCTATTCCGTTGCCGCCATAATCCGAAACTTCCGCGTGAAAAATATGTTTTTTTGTTTGTTTGGGTTTCCCTGCGCGTTTCATTTTCAACTGTTTATTTTCTAATGCTTTCGATAGATCGCCAACTTTACTGTAGTTAGACTTTTTAATAATTTATATCAAATATGTGCTTCGCTTGTTATAATTTACTACTGCCGCATAACACCTCCATTCATAAGATCATTTAAAAGAATAATTAATTCGTTTACCACCAACAGAATTGAACATTTCTGCTGCGGTGTTGTCAACATCGCATAGTAAACTAGACGAAAAACTTTCTACCCGACTTAAATATTTTTTAAATGAATCATATAAGGAGTTATTCATAAATCCGTTTAATAAAATGGGATTTACCTGACGAACCTTATTACAAAAATATGTACCATATTTAGAGTGATCAATTATGTGTCGCGGTTTGTTTAAGACGTCATTTCTTAAATTTTCGATTTGAATTTCTAATGGCGTCGCTTCATTTTTCCGATATTTGATAGCACTAGTTACCGCTGTTCTAAATTTCTTTATATTACTAGCTAAAGCCGTTTTTAAAAATACATTTTCCTTAGGGGTTTTTGAAAAATCTCTCAACTTATTAGGGTAAATGCACCAGTGAATAAACATCACCAGTGAATGAACAAACTGAAATATATCTGAAATTATTATGAATATGGTGTCTTTCTCATAAACACTGCAATATCCCTCATAACGTGCAACATGTTCCTCTTAACGCGATACTTCATTAGTTCAAGTCAGTTCTTATGAATGAACGTACCGCTGTGTTTTTGTTGACAAAATTTGAGAAACGTATCTGTTATTGGAACGATACTAAGCAATAACCAGGTGAGCAATAGTACAGAATAAGATATTAACAAATGAGATGTGTGGTATGTCGTCATTATCAGATCAATCAATTGATTTCAACTGATTTTATCGAAAACCTAACCTCAAAATACACCGAAATCGTTATTAAATTCAATCATTTGAGTGTTCATTCATTGGTGCATGTGCTGAACCCAGTAAACGAACAAAATGTTCATTCATTGGGATTTTACGTGTTAATCTAGATTTCATCGATCTGATCCTTACATACTCGTTTAGAAAGGCTGTTTCACAGGTTCCGTCAGGAAATGTCTACTAAGCTTGCTATCCAGTAAATTAACGACTTTGTTCATTCATTGAATCATAACATAGATCGATGGTGCTCCAGTAAATGAACAATTTATTCTTTCTCTGTTTTTTCTGATTTCATATTTTTTTATCATTCGACAGAAATATGGAAGGTGGAAAGTCCAAGCCAGAACATCAGAAAAAATATGTAAGATTCCGATGTTCCGATGACTGTCTCCAGAAGGCCGTAGAAGCAATAAGAAAAAAGGGAATCGCCATCAATGCGGCCAGCAGACAATATTGGATTCCGAAAAGTACACTTTTCAACAAAACCACTGGAAAAGTTCCCATGATTCGAAAAATGGGACCTCCCACCATTTTGACCTCCGAAGAAGAAACTACTCTAGAAACTTGGATTCTCTCCAAAGCTCTATTAGGATTTCCCATGCATCCCGATGAGGTTAAAAACTCAGTGCAATGTGTTCTCAAAGCTGTTGATAGGCCCAATAAATTCGTGGATGATAGACCGGGTAGGAAATGGTTACATCTTTTTTTACAAAGACATCCAAAAATAACCACAAGGAACACAGAATTAATATCCAAGGCGAGAGCATCAGTAACAGAGGAAAATATTCGAACATGGTTACAGGAGATGAAGGAATATTTAATTGGAGAAGGCGTTGAAGACATCCTTTCTGTGCCTGATAGAATTTTTGATGGGGATGAAACCGGTTTGCAGACTTGTCCCAAAACTGGAAAGCTTCTGGGGCCCAAAAATTACAGGAATTTTTATGAAATTGCTAGTGGCCCAGAAAAAGATGCATAACAGTTCTCTGTACATTTTCTGCCTCAGGAGAATCTGTTCCACCTATGGAGATATTGCACTAACTATACCTGATGAGTGGGGTATTGGCCGATCAGATAGTGGATGGATGACGAGTGCAACATTCTACGAATATAATATACAACAGACTTTACAGATGACCTGTTGAACCAACCATTAGAAATTGATGGTATTCTCTATCCAGCTAACATATCTGACAATTCAACAATAATATTGAATGTGGATAGAACGAAAAATATAGAAAACATTATCATAGAAGAAATTGAGAATCCTGAATATATATTGGACGGTATCGAGCAAGAGAGTATAACTAATAATGATACTCTGATAGAAGGTTACGAGAAAAAAACAAATAAAACAGATGATCTGAATGCTGTAGAAGAACTCGAGATTCCAGATAAAATAGACGTAGTAATAGATAACAGTAGTGTCGATTTCCATAATCAAGAGCCGCAGAAGCCGAAAACTACCAAGAGACGTATGGCTACAACATCTTCATTGGCCAAATATTGAAAAAAAGTGTCGTAAAAGGAAACAGGAAAGGCAAAAAAAGGAAAGACTATACAGATACAAAAGAATCTGAGAAAAAGGAAAAAGAAGCTGGGAAATTGAAACAAAAATCAATTAGAGAGAAAAAACAAGAAGCAGCCACAAGAAGAACCGCGAAAAGAACCAAAGAACCACCAGCAACAGAAGTTACCTGTTTACAGGCTGATATAATCGATACTGGCAATAAAGATAAAAATCCTAGCGTTTCTCAAGATATCACTGTAGGAACCTATGTTATAATAACGTATAACCAGAAATATTTTCCGGGCATAGTAGAAACTATTGACAATGATGAATTTGAAGTCCGCGCTATGGCACCAGCTGGTCTTAATACCTTTAGATGGCCAGATTGTGTTGACCAGATATGGTACAAGAAGTCTTCAATTGCAGAAGTGATCGAAGCACCTAAGGTTATTAAACGTGGTTCCTACGAGTGTCTCGAAATTCGTAAATATTCTGAAAATATTCAATCCGAGCAACATAAGGAATATACTATCTTCCCCAGAGGACGATATCGACAGGGATAAAAATGGAGCAAAAATCAATGATTCACAGGAAATTACTATTGGAGCTTATGTAATAATAATGCAGAAGGTGATGAATATGAAATGACACCAGCAGGTCCCAATACTTTCAAATGGCCAGAACGTGTTGACCAAATATGGTACGAGAAAACTACTTCAATTGTGGAAATGATTGAAGCACCCAAGCTTATATTTGTCTGAAATAATATTGTACCACCAAATGCTGTGTTGTCGTTGATAATCATTGATTAAAAATTGTTCAACGTCTATTTTCTTCATAAGTTAATTCATTGGATCAGCCTTATAAACACTACTATCTCCATCGCCAATAATTTTACCGTACTTTAAATACTACCAAAACTGCCATCTACGGATGTCCGTAAAACTTTGCGCCATGTACACGTCTCAAGTTACTCTAGAAAGAATAAAATTTTCATTTAATAAACAATTAAAGTACCTAATCAAGTTTAAATCACAAAAATTTTTCAAAATCACGTAAAATACCATGTCGTATATTAAATGTATCCACCGTTTTCTATTTTCAATCGATACTTACAAAGAAACATTCTTCCAAATAATTCTCAATTTATTAACTGAAATTTATTCAGATAAAATTTTTATATATACATAGTTATTTTCCAACTAATTTTAAGCTGATCTAAAAAATCATTTGGCAAGAAAAAACATTTATAAGACTTAGCCCAATTTTTGGTATAAGGCTGCAAAAATTCAAATATTTTTACAAAAGTTACAACTTCTATTTTTAGAATTGAATATCTTTTTAATAAACACATGGAAAATTATCATTCATACTGCAAATGAAAGACCATATATGAATTATATGGCTAATGTATGCATAATTTGCCCGTAGATAATATACTTCTTAATTAACTAAAAAAATAGAATTGCGGGGAGAGGAAAAAGACGAAACTTCTAATATTATTTTGGTTTCCATGGATGTTGAGGTTCCATTCCAATTTTTAAAGCACTCATGTTTCTTACCTTTTTTCAAGGATTTATGCATTTTACATTGCAAACAAAATTTATTTTTAACACCTACATATGAAACTTTTTGAGTTCTTTTGCCTATAATGCATCCTACGACCGACAATGCATTATTATTACTTTTATATGACCTTTTACTCCAAGCGCTATCAACTATTACATCTATTACTGGTACCCCGTTAATTAATTCACCAGCTTCAGCCGCTAATTTATATTCTTCTTTACCCACTAGAATCATCTCCTCTATCGCAATGTCTTTACTGTTTTTTATAACAACATTTTGATGGGACAAATATGTGTTAGGAGAGATTGTAGGAAGATTTGCACCACCTAAAAATGTTTTTGTAACACCGCATATGTTACATTTACAAGTAATTGTACTTTTCACTCCAAAGCGCTTTTCATTTACTAAACCTACATTAGATATATCGCAACGAAATAAATCATTGTGTTCAATGTTTTTTATTGCCGAAAATACGTCTCATAATCTACTATTCGTAAACCAGTAACTTCAGCGTCAGTGGTTGCATTTGTAAATGAATTTTTCTGTATTTCAATCGAGTCGTCGGTTGACGAAGATGTATCTAATGAATAGTTTGCTGCGGGTACTTGAACAACTAGCTTTTTCATTATCACTCATTTTAACCGCCTTTTTTAAATTTTTGCAAATTTGTTTTCGACTTTTTCTCTTATGAGAAGTAGTGCAATGTTTTCCTGAACTAATTACTATTTTAAAAATTTTCGATAAATATAACGACGTATAAAGCAATTGACCCTACTTACATAAACAACCTAAACAGGTAACCGAAGTACCTAAACATGAAGTTGAATGAAAAAGCATCATACTAAATAAGCAATCATTCTTAATAATAATATAAGTTTTTACTTCTTTGATATCAATATCGCAATAATAGCGAATTTAATAAATTAAGCTTTTGACCACCTTGTATAAAATAATTTTTTATGTCACCGCATTGAACATAAAAAGTTAGGATAGGGATACGTATGCCGTTTTTCGCAATTTTTAACTCTTTTCAACTTTAAGTCAAAAAACCCAGAGAACCCTGATTATAACAATACTAATTAGCAAGTGTAACATATCGTTGAAATCAGCTCGTCTTGATGATTCTTAAAATGTAAATATGTACGTTCCATTTAAAATAACAAAGTTACGGTCAACTTCTGGTATAACAGAAAATAGCACGATTGTCAAAATATTTTGTTCAAATTGATCATAGTCAATTACCCCTACGCGCAAATTATCATACAAATCGTACGAATCATTTTCGAAATATAGATATAATTAACTCGTCACGGGTCTTTGTGTACTTCCATGTATATAGGTACGTTTCACGTTTCAGGCATCAGCATTTCTAAATATTCAAAAATATATTTTCCTACAATATCGATTATTTCTTACCGGACAAATAAGTGTAAACTGTATTTGGATATTCTAAATTCTAATTCTAAAAGTAACCTCAGCCTCTTATTTTATTTTTATGATATCTCCCGCTGTGAGCTTTCTACTTGAAAATTTGCTTATATAAAGTGACAGGTCTTACAACATTGGTTGCCTATTCCCGAAAATATATTTTGTGAGTACTGAACTCTAGCCTTAAATAGAAAAACTTGAAGAGGGTGTGTTTACACGAAGGTTGGGTGGACTAAAGAAAATACACCTTTCCGATTGGTGCGTATTGTTTGAATCGGCCGGAACCGTTGACAAGCTTCAACAATAGACACATCTATTAGATTTTCAATTACTATTGAAAGGTGAGACCGTCCTATTGAAGCCCTTTAACTCTTAAATGTTATTCAAATGTTCGAAATGTTTTATTACAGGCATTCCGACACCGATCCATTATTCAAAGATCCCGTCTCTTTCAACCATAGAAATTCAAATATAATATGACAATATGTCTTACAAACTTTACAATGAGATATTTCATTTGGTCTAAACAATCCTACATTAGACCGCTACAATTTTAATAATATAAATAAAAATGATATTATAAAACGTGATATTTTCCTAAATATTCAACAATTCTACAGACATAAAATAAACTACGCTTTCAATATTCAAACAATAGCGAACGGATACAAAGAGAATTTCATATCTACAAATATATCGCCGACGGGTTAACAATACTTCACACATTTTTAACAATACCGTAATATATACAAATCAAGAATCATCATTCTTGAATATGTTGAATATTATCGTAAACTAAGTCACGTGTCGGAAAAACTTGAGCGTTTAGACTTTAGTAAGTGCATTACATGTAAACAGCCGGAAGAAGGATGCAGAAAGCCGTATCGGAACTGTGCGTAAATGGTATTACCGGTAGGATCCGAAGTGAGGAGAGACTAAGCTCACCGGCGACGAGGGTCGACAGTGTGTCTTATATTTGACATTTATATATAATTTATGGTAATCGTCATTTAAAAATAAAATAATTGTGTGAGTTCTGTTTAGAAAATTTTGATATCTCTAATAGTACGGGAGTTAACGACAGATTTCAATACACCATTTCGGCATGCTTAATTTTTTTTGTATGAGATATCTGTGTAATATACAATAGTGATATGAACGTCTGCCAGCGCACCCCCACGACAGGGGGTTACAGGAGGGTTACAATTACAGCTGAAAAAAAAAACAAAAAAAATGTATAGCCGCATACGCGAAATTTATTGTACTTATCAAATGAAACATAAGAAGCTTAGAAAATATCGTCTGCCACCTAAATTCGACAACCAACATCGTCTGCCACCCACATAAGTAAGCGCAAATTTGATATAGAAAAAATGTATACCCGCAAGGATGAAATTAATAAAAATGCTTCTTTTTGTAGTAACAAACACAAAAATAATAGTCTGCCACAAATAAGATACAACGAAGGTCGTCTGCCAAGCCTATGAAGTTGCGCTCGGCATGCACCGCGCGAGCACCGCAGCGACGACGCTGCATCTTTATCGGCTTGAAAGACGATCACCGTTTGTTCTAAATTGTTGAACGACTCTCATGAAGTTGTTTTTTATGCTTTAAATTTACTCAGTGAATTAATTTAAACTCTACCCAGACAGCACACAATATCCACTAGATATCCAGTGGATAGCCCAATATCCACTGAATATCCAGTCCATGTAAGATATCTAATGGATATCCACTGAATGTATTTCATAGATATGGAAAAAAATTATTTTCTATTTTACTGATAATATATTGAATAATCACATAAAAAATGATTGAGAAGGAAGTTCTAATACATAATACCTTCAATGCATAAATGTCTTAATCTCCTGATATTATATCCATTGTATATCCATGGATATCTATTATTATTTTCTGTCGCATTTTCTGTCTGTGTTCAATGTATTTTTAGTTCTATTCAAGTGGAATTGAAAAAAGATAGATATACCTTAGTTGTATCAGACTGAGTTTAATCAACAATATGAATGCGGTATAATACGTGATGTTCTTAACACACAACAAAAATATTTCATGTCTGAACGTTTAATGCTATAATAGAAAATAATGCATACATCAGTGGATTTCCATATTACATACCCGCAAAACCATGCTACCAACTATACACTGTTCTCTCATTGGTCGATGCCGCGTTTGACTGTTTGATGTAACCTTGTCCCCTCGTCATTTTGGTTGTTAGGTTATCATAGTTTTAGAAACGTGCAAAAGTGGTCGGTTATTTTTTATCGGTAGTTTGAATTTGGTAAAAAATAAGGTATGTATATGTTTCTCACCTTAATTCTAAATATCGTTACGTCTCCTATATTTTATTTATATTTATGATTGATTATCTACATTAAAAGCGTTTTGTATATTCATACAATGTAAAATAGCATGGTGTAGAAATGTAAAATGAGTTTTACCTCGGCTTTTACTTTGTTTCATTATAAACTGAGCTGGTGGATCGTCTGATTTGAGTAAAAATTCTTTTGAGCTCAATAATAATGATGGAGTTCAGGTGATAAGAAATGTTCTTATTACAGGTATGTGTTCGAATACAAGACCTGGGCCAATTTTCAAAATGTTATTTTGCAAAAAAGGTGTATCTTATATTCGGGCGTATACAGTATATAGTTGACCTTGAAAATCGACAATCTTTCTTTTCTCGTTCTTACAGAAATAACCGTGCAGAGTAGATGAGCTGGGTAAAGAAGAAGAAGAGTTATTGATGTATATGCAAATATGTATTATAAAATAAAGTATTTTCTATCATTCTATTCCATAGTATATCATTTCATTATATGTCAAATAATACTACTATTATGAAGAATTTAATTCCATTTGTACCTTCTTACTCACAGATGAATATCTAACTAGTACCTGCTGGTGGAAATACAAGATGGCCAACAAAAACAATGCTTACCAAAAGTTGTATACATACACAGATCCGTAATAAAATTAACTGGAAATAATAGTTCTGGTCAATCAGTACAAAATATAACAGACATACGCGATGAGTATTTGAATATTTTTCACTGGACCACAATATTCTACAGTCGTCCACTTAAATACTATTATATTTTGTACTGGTTGACTGGATAAACTATTTTCTCTTAATTTTATTCCATATCTGTAGACATAAAAAACTTTTGATTTACATTTTTTTGTTGGACCGCCTTGTATTTCCATCAGTAGATACTAGTTATATATTCTCAGATTTTCAGGTTCAAGGATATACCAAGTGTGAATATGAAATATCCTAATAATATCCATAGGACGTTAATTGGATATACCAAATGTGAACATAGGATATCCATGGGAAAATAACGGGATATCCAGTAGATATCTCCAAAGACATCCATAAGATATTACATATATCATAGATATAGGCGGACATATGGATATCCATTGTATGTCTATAGGCTATCCATCTATATCCAGTGGATATACTGGATATCCATAAAGGATATCTTGTGGATGTCTAATGGATATTGTGTGCTATCTGGGTAGTTTTAATCTTTTCCATGATAATAGAAACTTAAATATAATGATGAAATTCGCAAAAATCTTTTTTCAGTGCGGCGATTTTTAGAACCGTAGCAGTGTCCTCGCAAACTTTGGTTATCTGGAAAAAGGATCAGTATTACACCTCTCTACCCATCTCTGAGCGAGCTCGTTGACCATGAAACAAATACTTGTGTAGACGAAAGGGGGCTATAAAATCGGGTACAATTTATACCTGAGGAAATATACTCATGCAGCCCTCGAATATAACGGTATTTATTCGGTCATCTTTTGGAAATTTCTCTTGAAAAAACGTTAGATATTGATAAAGTTTTAACGTACCCGCTAACACCAATTCCTTTCTCGCTCTGCCATGCTGATGGTTCCATCTGTAAAACTGACAAATCAGCTTTATTTAAATTATTGGAAAGATGCACAAACAAAAACAAAGACCAACCACGACATACTGACGTTATTATTCACGATGGTTTTTTTCTACTGCATTTAATGAAAGAGATTCCGCAGACTTTTGGTGGTATTTCACTTAAATTTCTCAAGATGTGTATGTCTGAGAAAGCAGAAAAAATCGTTGTCACGTTCGATCAGTTCATTTCACCATCTATAAAAGACAATGAACGTTTATTGCGAGGCTCGAATGAAGATCGTCCTTTTCATATCCGCGGATCAGAACAAAAGCGCCCAGTAGATTTTTGTTCAGAATTAAAAGACGTCAATTTTAAAAAGGCATTAGTAAATTGTTTTATTTCTGACTGGGAATCTAACCATTACGCAGCGTTTATTGAAAACAAAATTATATATTTAAACTACGAGTATTGTTATAAATATGAAGTTGTTGATGAGAGAGTACAAAAAACACTTGATGACGTTTTAACATGTCACCAATGAGGCTCGTGTAGCTGTTTTTATGAAAACATATAAAGTAAATGAAAGTGACGAAATCTTCCGGACCATTGTAAAAAATGTCGATGGAGCAGTATTACCACCTTGCAAAGCAGAGCTGCACAACCACTTACAACGAACCGCGTATATTGCACATCTTTGGAGGCATGCATATCTCCCGCAGCCGACGGAATTTTCTCCTACTGACTATAGTTGGGTGGAATTGATAAACTTGTTTTCCGATGGTTCGAATGAGATCAATTGCCGAAATCCATCGATGACATAGCGATCAACGCAGAAGAAAATCCAGGTATTATAAAAAAAATATATAAAAATATTTATGTAGCCATTAATAAATTATTATATCTATATAGGTACAGATCAACCAACAAATATTGATCAAAACCAAGATCAGTCAGATGAAGAAGACGATGCTGAAATCAACAACTCTGATATTGAGGATTTGAATATAATATTGGATGAAACAGATGATTCTATTGATCAATGTGATACGGATGAATGGTCATAAAATTACGGTTGTCAAACAATATCAGCATCGTTATACATGTACATAATATATATATAGAATTCATTTAAACGGAAATCAATGAATAATTATGTCTTGAAAAATAATCTCTTAATGTCATTGCAAAACAGTAATATTTTATCGAAATTCATCAATATATTTATTCAAAATAAATTTTGAAAACCGAGTAGGCGTACGCGATGACTTATTCTATGCTCTATGCTTGAACAAATTTAAATCCAGTGAATAAATGTATCATAAAAAACAACTTCATGAGAGTCGTTCAATAATTTAGAACAAAGACGATCGTCTTTCAAGCCGATAAAGATGCAGCGTCGTCGCCGCGGTGCATGCCGAGCGCAACTTCATAGGCTTGGCAGACGACCTTCGTTATATCTTATTTGTGGCCAACTATTATTTTTGTGTTTGTTACTACAAAAAGAAGCATTTTTATTAATTTCATCTTTGCGGGTATAAATTTTTTCTATATTAAATTTGCGCTTACTTATGTGGTTGGCAGACGATGTTGGTTGTCGAACTTAGGTGGCAGACGATATTTTCTAAGCTTCTCATGTTTCATTTGATAAGTACAATAAGTTTCGCGTATGCGGCTATACATTTTTTTTGTTTTTTTTTCAGCTGTAATTGTAACCCTCCTGTAACCCCCTGTCGTGGGGGTGCGCAGGCAGACGTTCATATTACTATTGTATATTATTACACACATATAAATCATACAAAAAAAAATTAAGCTTGCGAAAATGACCCGGAAATTTCTGTCGTTAACTCCCGGACTATAAGACATATTTAATAATTTAAATTAGACTGATTACTTACGGACTGTCTTTAGTTGATTTTGCTGCAACCACTGTTTTGCTGTTATTATGTTTTACAGGACTCGGACTCAGTGTACTCCCTGGCAACCATGGGTTAGTTCTAATACGGTTCCTCTGTCTTGGCGAAGTTATTCCGAGAGCAGGGCTTAGATTTCCGACGATTTTCTCATTGATTCTACTGGCTACCGCAAATTTGGATTCTTCCACTTCTCTTTTCTGCTAGTATTCCAGTGTATGAGTTAATGTTAAATATACAATTGCATGCGGACATTGACACGGAACGCCATCTATGTACAGTCAATGAATTTACAGCTTTCTAACTACAACGGAAATATACCATAACATGCATGAAAAATAGCATATAGAATTATCAGATATCTCATATTATAATACCATCTACCAGAACTGATCTAGGAGCCAACGAGTAAACACGTACCTCTCGTTAAGGTCTGTTTTTTGTCAAAATCATTAAATACGCGTAAGTTAATGTGTATTGTTTTTTAAATTTTATCGTTGAGTTCTTCTTATACTTGGTAAGTCGATTTCAAATTTATATATTGACAACTAAATAAACAGGCCAGTCCTCCTGGCCAATTTTTCTTTTAATATTTTGGCATCCAAAATATTATAACCAAACAATGACAACCACTATCAAATCACAGACAGTCGTACCTAGCTTTGAAGCAGTTACGAAAAACAATTCCAAGAAAACTCAAACTTCTACATCATTTCCAAGCAGAAACCAAGCTATCATGAATGCTCTCCTAGACGTCGTTCTTTTTGACTACAAGGCAATAGGTGAAATCGTAACTCCAAAAGGAATAACATTCGCTTCCTGCATTTCTAACCACCGGATATGTATATATCTATCTTCAGTATCCTTCGTTGAAAATCATCAGTCTATTACAATCAAAGAACAAATAATTCCAATTCGCAGGCTTTTCTCACCTGAAAAAAGGTTACTACTTTCTACAATGCACGGATACAAGTCTTCATTAACAATACACTTCCCACATCTTCTACTTCGTTCATAATATCGGAATCAATCCCAAAAAAGAGATCCAAACCTAAGGACAGGCGTCTGCAGAATTAGCCCTTCCTCTCGATCCAATATTGAAAAATTGATTAGATCTGATCCAGAAAAATCTTCAATATTATCCCTACAAATGATAGCTTTTCTACAAAACTCCTTCGCTAATAGTGATTCTCTAAAAGAGGCCTATAACTTTACCGCCAACATTGAAGCCATCCTTGAAGATCTTTCAAAAATTTATCCTATTCTAACTGATAGATCCCTTAAAAATCGTATTACTAGACTGCAGAAAAAACTAAAACTTTGTAAATTTCAACTATTTCTATAATTCTTAATAATCTCTATATATTAATAAAACAGTGGAATTGTGACGGATATTATCCGCGTCTTGAACGTCTACAATATCTTCATTTCACAAGCCAGATTTCATATGCCTCGAAGAAACGAATCTTAAAGCGTCCAACATTCCATATACCAAAAACATCGAAGACTTTCATTCTATCAGAACCAATTTCTGTAGAGGTAGTGCATCAAAACTCGTGTCTAAAGAAATATTTTCTTCACATCTTCCACTTACCACTGATCTGGAAGCAATTGCCATAACAACATTCTCTCTTAACAAACTGACTATAGACTCCCTTTATCTTCCACCCGATTATACCTTAGAGGAAGAAGAACATCTTGATCTAATATATCAACTTCCCCATCCTTTTATCCTCATAGGTGATTTTAATGCTCATAACATTATGTGGGGTTCATAGAGTTAATTGCACTAACTCGTTCCTTCTTAATACAAGCTCCAATACTCACTTCAGCCATACTCCGGTAATTTTTCTGTCACTGATCTGGCAGGATGATGACGATCTTCACGACAGTGACCACTTCCCCATCATGATATCCAATAACACTAATCAACAAACAACTCCCTGGAACTACTGGCGTCTGAACAAAGCTAACTGGCAAGAATTGACCTCTGAAATTGACTCTTCCTTATGTAATCTCTCCCCGCACAGCAACGTTAATGACTCAATTCAATGATTTACAGACATCGTCTTATCATCAGCCTTAACTCATATCTGTAAAAATACCTTCACATCTGCTAACAAATGGTGGAATACTTCCTGTGCAATTGCAATACAACAAGCCAAGTCAGCCCTAAACTACTATCGAAAACATAAAACTCCTGAAAATCTAATAATTTACAAAAAAAGAAAGCCCAAGCCAAAAACATGGTCAAACAAAGTATAAAATCTTCTTTGCAAAAATATGTATCATCTTTGACCGACAATTTCAATCCATCTCAAACTTGCAAGAAAATACGTCAAATTAAAGGCCAAAAAACCAATTTAAACTTCACTCATCTCATTTCTAAGAACTCTGAAATCTTCAGTAGTTAAGTCATTGCAAACACACTCGCCCAACACTTTGAAGAAAGTTTTAAAATAACAAAAAAATTTACCCGGCACTTCTATGAATTTACCTTCCCACAACAACTCTTTCATAACAGCACAGGACACATATAATATCAACTCTCCCTGAATCAACTTTCTCCCTGGCCTCCTGCAAAATTTCTGCCGCTGGACCCGACGACCTTCCTTACATATTTTTAAAACATCTTTCTAATTATGGTTTTTCCAAACTTTTAAACATTTACAACCTCATTTGGACATCTCAAGAGTTCCCTACTGAATAGCACCAGTCCATAATAATTCGCATTCTTAAACCTGAACAGACAACATCTCTCCCTAAATCATACAGGCCAATTTCCCTTACATGCACCTTGTGTAAATTTATGGAGAAAGTAATCAATAAACGACTCATGTGGCTTCTAGTAAAGTATAATATTGTCCCTAAAGATAGCAATCTGGCTTCAGACGACAACGATCCACTAACGACAATCATGTCCTTTTACAAACCCACATTGCCAATGCCATTAATAATAAACAGGAATAATAGCCACCATTTTTGACATGAAAGGGGCATTTGACACTATACCTCGCCAAACCATTCTCGATAAACTATCACAAATTCATCTTACTGGCAATATATCTCTATTCATATCTGATTTTCTAACTTATAGGACCTTCAAAGTACTTGCAAAAGGGTACCTTACTCCCACACATGTTCAACACGATGGTGTCCCCCAAAAATCAGTATTAAGCTCATATTTATTTATCCTTGCCATCAATAACATATGCTCTAATCTCTCCTCTCCTGTAAAATAGTCCCTGTATGCAGACGATCTTATAATCTACTGTCATGGTAAATCCACTTCCACCACCTGCCAGATCTTACAATGAGCAGTTAACTTAACACAAAAAGAAGTGATTTTTCTAGGTATCTCTCTATTATCAACAAAATCAAAAATTATCAAACTCAGTAGAAAATTTTCCACGCCTGCCCCGGAAATTATGATTATTAACACTCCAATACCTGCTGTAAATCCTTGTAAAATTCTTGGCTTGATATGTGACTCCCGACTAACGTGGACGAATCATCTACAGTAAACCAAAGGAACTTGTTTAAAACGATTAAATTTACTCAGAACCCTTTCTCATTATATTTATACACCTTCACCTTACCCAGTCGTCCAGTCAATTCCATTACTCATTTCTTCAGTTAGTAACCTGATTGACTTTACACAAACTACTTCTCGCCCTCTCTCTCTCTCAAACTGCTCCCTGGACTAAAACCCTTCACCACTTCAATACATCCCTTTGTAAATTCAAAAAACATGATAGTAAGATCGTACTTTTAAAACAAAGTTTTTAAAATCTTATTGAAACTAATAAATTTGATACTGTTCTATGCACTGACGCTTCCAAAAAGGAAACTTGAATTGGATGCGCAATCACCTAATCCTCTGAACCCATTGAATCCTTTCAGATACCCCTTTCTAGAAGTGTCCACACTGGTGAACTCTGTGCTATCCTCCATGCATTCAAACATATTTCTACGACTCATAATCACACAGCAATATGTACCGATTAACTCTCATCCATCCAATCTATCAAAAATCTATTTACCAATCACCCGTTAGTTCAAGATATACATGATACCTATGAACAACTCATTGCTCAAAATTCAAAGGTTACCACCATCCGGATCCCTTTCCACTTAGGGATCAGTGGCAATAAAAATGCCGATCGTCTTGCATAGAATCTGCCTCTTCATCTACACTAAAGAACATCCAAATCTGTAAAGATCTCAAATCTAAAATAAAAAGACGTGAGGCACTCGGAGAGTGCCGCGGTAAAGCTATTGCATAGATTTTTACACTTTGACGTTCACAATTTCTTTTTCTTTTTAGCTCTTTTTTTAGCATTAGAAGTTTCACTTTCACAGTCCTCGTATCAGCATAAAATAATCAAAACTTATTGGCCAGTCCTCGTATAAGAAAGAAATAATCAAAATTTATTGGGCAGTTCTCGTATCAACATAAAATAATCAAAACTCATTGGACAGTCCTCGTATAATCATAAAAGTATCAACATTTATTGGGCAGTCCTCGTATAAGTATAAAAGAATTAAAATTTATTGGACAGTCCTCGTATAAGTATAAAACAATCAAAATGTATTGGACAGTCCTCGTTTAATCATATCAGTATTAAAATTTATTGAGCAGTCCTCGTATCAGCATAAAATAATCAAAACTTATTGGACATCACTCGTATAATCATAAAAGTATCAAAACTTATTGTGCAGTCCTCGTATAAGTATAAAACAATCAAAACGTATTCGACAATGCTCGTATAAGCATAAAATAATCAAAACTTTTTGGACAGTCCTCGTATAGTCATAAAAGTATCAAAATTTATTGGGCAGTCCTCGTACAAGTATAAAAGAATTAAAATTTATTGACAGTCCTCGTATAAGCATAAAATAATCAAAACTTATTGGACAGTCCTCGTATAGTCATAAAAGTATCAAAATTTATTGGGCAATCCTCGTATAAGTATAAAAGAATTAAAATTTATTGACAGTCCTCGTATCATCATAAAATAATCAAAAAATATTGGACAGTCCTCGTATCAGCATAAAATAATCATAAAAGTATTAAAATTTATTGGGCGTATCGTATCGTATCGTATCGTATCGTATAAGTATAAAAGAATCAAAATTTATTGGACACTCCTCGTATCATCATAAAATAATCAAGAATTATTGGACATTCTTCGTATAGTCATAAAAGTATCAACATTTATTGGACAGTCCTCGTATAAGTATAAAAGAATTAAAATTTATTGGACAGTCCTCGTATAAGTATAAAACAATCAAAATGTATTGGACAGTCCTCGTATCATCATAAAATAATCAAAATTTATTGGACAGTCCTTGTATAGTCATAAAAGTATCAACAATTATTGGGCAGTCCTCGTATACGTATAAATAATTAAAATTTATTGGACAGTCCTCGTATAAGCATATGGGTATTAAAATTTACTGGACAGTCCTCGTATCGTGTCAGGTTATTTTCGCTACGGAATTTCTGGATTCGGTCTCCACGCTCAAGGCCCGCGATAGAAGCTAATGCAATAGCTTAAAAATCTGATCAGAAATGTATGGCAAGAGCAATGGGACAAAAATAATTCAAATCTCCACACTATCCAGCCCAGCATAGAACCATTCAACATGCACGGACTCTCCAGATAGGAAATGGTTATAATAAGAAGATTGAGGATCGGCCACACTCGTTTAACTCACAGTCACCTCATATCCGCTTCTCCTCAACCGAAATGCAAACAATGCAATACCCAACTTCACGTCAAACATATACTTGAAGAATTCCCACTCTTTACTACCCAAAGAAGTGTATTTGGCCTAAAATTCACCACGAGAGAAATGCTGAACTGCATGGATCAAATAAACAGAATCATCCGCTTCCTTAAAGATATACAACTAATAGATAAAATATAAATCTAATGTTAACTTCCAAGCTACCTACTTTCGTCGTACTATTATGTAATTCCATTTCATCACCTCATATAATGTAACATTTTATTATTAATTAACTATTGTAACAATAACTGTAAGTTATGCTACTGGCCATAACTGTCTCATGCACGTTAAGCTGAATAAAAAAATACCATCTATGAATTTAATATACTTCACACAAAGTTTTTCTCTAACCTATAATTAAGGTTTGATTATCTTAAATGTCAAGTAATAGTACAGCACAACTGAATAATACAATAACTCCTTTTTGTCACTTTCACTGTACTATGTTTAAAGAACTTGATCTTTTGCTATTCTGCATTGTCAAGGAAGTGGATTGACTCGATATGATAACAGACCCTACATTCGTTGCTTATTTTGTCACTTCCAAAAATACTTTTTAAAAAACGAAAAATTACAAATAAAGACGTTTATTAATATAAATTTACAAACAATCTCCTTGATTTTACAACGGAAATGCTTTTTATACTTTTAATTCAAATTACAACATAAGCAAAATATTTTAAACGAGTTTTTCCATAACTCTTGATTCAATATCTTATTCTGGAATATTTGAAAAATCTGTACTAGTTCAAGTGGCTTATACTTTCAACTGGATGTCGTACATTCGTACGTATTATTGAATTGGTAGCTCTTGTTTGTTCCATATGAACCAAAATACTTTACCAGTTTCAATAATAATCGATATACTTGGAAGTTGTCAATTGCTAAATGCCAGTATCACCAGCAAATGTTACCATCGTATTATTTTCTGGTTGGCATTTGTTTAATAAATGGTACAGATTCGGCAGTAATCCGCTTCCTTTTAGCATTTCACTTGCATTCCAGTCACTACTAGTACAGCTGAAAGATCGTTTTCCTCCTTGAAGTTGCTGAAGACGTACTTGCGTAACAAAACTTCAGATGAGCACCTCAATGGACTGGCTTTGTCATATACCCATGAAAGGATCCCCATAACTGAAGAAGAGATACTAAATGACCTGTCTCTAAAGTCTCGTAGATTCAGTATTTGTTCGTAAATAGTTATTTGACACCAAACAGTAGAATTTATTCACACATAATCATTGATTAAAGATTTCTTAAATAACTTTCCTTTTATCATAGGAATAGACTTCAAGAGTCATAAAGCAGCTAATGAAACTATGGAAAATGAATTATTAGTCAAGCAAAACTGGAATGGGCTGATCCTGGCAACATTGGTTTCATGTAGAGGCATAGTAAGAGGAGTAGAGTTAGATACAACGATGGAGGAAATAATTGAACAAGGCAAATCAAATACGAGAATATTAGGAGACTGAATAGAAAGATAACTGAAAATACATATGTACCAAGTGAAACGGTTTTAATTACCTTCGAAGGTAGAAATGTGCCGAAGACCATAGAAATAAACTATTACGAATTAAGTGTGCAAGTATATGTTGGACCAGTAATACAGTGTTTTAACTGTTTAAGATTTGGTCATTCTCAAAATATTTGTAGAGGCAAAGAGAGGTGTAATAGATGTGGAGATAATCATTGCGAAGAACAGTGTAAGAAAGAAATTCAATGTATATATTGCAAACTGGGACACAAGGCAACAGACAGAATAATCTGCGAAGAATATAAGAGGCAAAAAGAGATCAAAGAACTGATGACATATGAAAACATATCTTTCTATGAAGCAAGTAAAAGAATCTCAAGGGCAGGTAACCAAAGACAAAACGAAGCAAAATCAAAAGGAGTACGATTTGTTTCAGCTAAACTTGAAACTAATTATATAAAACATAAAGGTATTGATAAATATAAAAAGCAAATATATTCTTGATATTTCATTATATCAATTAACCCAACACTTAAAATAAAAAATAAAAAGACATTAAAATTAAAGCTAAACTTACTTCATAAGAAATTATTTGAGCAACACAACGTAATTCGTGTATGACAGGAACGCTTTTCCTAGCATTCCTACAAACAGTAATGACCAAAATAATAGAATCACAGGTGCAGAGAGACGACAGCACAGCACAACATCAAAAACATATTCCCATATGGCCAAATCCCCAAGAAAAAGTATAGCCACATCTCCGGGGATACAATATGATAAAATAGCTCACAATAACTGCCTATTCTCAGCACCATGTAGAACTCCAAACAATAGAGATAACAGTCACACATCACTAGAGAATACAAATCAAGAGGATACAGTACAAATGGATGAAGAAATGACAGAAATAGTACCGATCAGCGAATTTTTAAAACATATATTAAGACAGACAACGCTAACACAACAAGAAATTGATAAAGTTATGGAAGCAACACAGACAATGGTAACTAATGAATATAACATCACTGAAACCAACAATACCAGGCAATCTAATGAAAACCCTAAAAGTCCCGCTGTCTCAAATGGCGCGGAATCCACATTTTAATAGAACTAAACAAAATAAAAATCATACAGTGGAATGTCTGCAGTGCACTTGCAAGGTTAGACTCAATAAAAATTCTTCTCTCTCAGTATCAGGCAGATATTCTGATATTAAACAAAACACTACTGGACAGGACAAAGAGACTGAACATTGTAAATTACACAACCATAAGACAGCATAGATATGATGAGTATGGGGGTATTGTAATTCTCATAAATAAGTGCATTCCATATTCCATTAAGAACCTTCAATTAAATATTCCTGAAGAATGTCAAATATTAGCTACAAAGGTCAATGATTTAGCAATAGTTACAATGTACTGCCCACCAAATATACCTATTAATAGTATGCAATATGCAGAAATTTTTAACCAACTGGAGCAACCGTTTATTTTAATGGGAGATTTGAATGCCCAACACCCAGCAATGTGCTCAGGCATTGCAAACTCAAGGAGAAGGAACTTAATGGAAACTCTTAATGAGTTAAATTTAGTATATTTAAATGATGGAACAAGAACTCGTATTACCCCTCCACGCCAAAACAAGAGTTTTCCAGATATCACGGTATGTTCAAATAGTATCGCTAGATATTGTCACTGGACAACAATAGAAGATGTAGATACAAGTGATCATGTCCCAACATTCACAGAACTAAGCATAAACAACAATTTACCTACATATGAAACAGCGCGAAGATCAAAGTGGAACATCAAAAAAGCTAACTGGGAGCAATACTTTTTAAGTTTTGACACTGGGAAAAAATATAACTCATATCAAGAAATCAAAGAGGAAATAGAAAAGGCAGCAGAACAAGCTATTCCAAAAACCAGTACAAAGCCAAGGGGAAAATTTAAAATAAGAAATCCTAAATGGTGGGACAGGCAGAACAGGCAAGCAAGGAAAGGAATGGAGCACTAAAAGATTATAAAGATCTAGCCAGTGAAGAGAATTATACAAAATATAAAAACACAGCTGCCAGAGTAAGAATAATCCTAAAACAAAAAAAGAAAAACAGCTTTATTGCTTTTACAGAATGTCTAAACAGAGACACACCAATAAATAAAATATGGAAAATAATTAGAAAATTCTCTAACAAAAAAGAGTACTCTCAGCACGCTTCCTTGGAAGAGAATTGGATAATCGAGATGCTTGATGCAATTGCCCCACCATAGATTCCATCAGAAGATCAACATGAGTACAGTAATATTACACCATCCAAACCATTCTCAACAAATGAACTTAATATGACACTCAGAAACAAACAAGACTCAGCACCAGGATTGGACGAAATAACGTACAGGATGATCAAAAATATGCCTGCAGGAGTTAAAAATCAATTATTTGATATCTACAACAAAATTCTGGCTGGGAAAGAGGATATACCTGAAGATTGGAGAAAACAAGTGGTGGTACCCGTCCTATAGCCAGGAAAAGCGCCAAACCTGTATACCAATTACATACCAATAGCAATGGAATCATGTATAGTCAAAATTATGGAATACCATATAGAAAGCAAAGAGTTGCTAACAAAAGAGCAATATGGTTTCCGAGCAGGCAAAGGGGTCCAAGAATGTACAGCGAGATTAACCACTGAAATATATTCTAATATTACGGTAAACAAGAAAGTAGTAACAGTAATTTTGGACATTTCAGCAGCGTATGATAACGCACTAATTACCAAAATGGTAGAATATCTTAACAAGATCAAGATAAATTCAGATATCATAACATTCATTCATAACCTTCTAAAACAAAGAGAAATCTATATTAGGTCTCCAAACTCGAATAAAACAGTAGGGCCCCAATAGACGAACAAAGGACTTCTTCAAGGATCGCGACTGAGTCCAATACTATTTCACCTGTACACGCAACACTAGTAGAAACCATGGAAGATGAAGTGAATATAAGTCAATTTGCAGACGACACTTTGGTATGGTGCAGCAACTAGAATTTGGAGACATCAATTCAAAAAATACAAAAAACACTAAATCAAATATGGAATTGGCTAATTGAACATGGATTTTCAGTGTCGTCCACCAAATCAAAGGCCATGGTGCTTGCAAGAGGAGACCTAAGAAGGGCACCACCCAACTTAACCATAAACGGAGAGATTATTGAATGGGTAAAGGAAACAAAATACCTGGGTATAATATTTGATAGCAGGTTAATTTGGTCAAAACATATAGAACATATATGCAACAAAGCAACAAAAGGAATAAACGTAATGAAAGCCTTGACCAGAGTCTGCTGGGGCGCAGATCCTAAAATTCCACTGAATATATATAAAACAATTGTTAGATCTCATCTTGACTATGGATCAACACTAATATTTAAATGTTCTCAATAAAACATGAAAAAGTTAGATAGAATACAATTCCAAGCACTGCGTATAGTAACAGGATGTATGAGAAGGACCGCAACTAATGTATTATTGGGAGAAACAGCAGAGATGCCATTACAGGACAGGAGATTATGGATATGTGCAAAATCGTCACTGAAGTGGATGGCACAAGAAAACGGCACAACAGCTGCTAGCCTCATGAAATTCTATGAATTATATAATGAATCTCCAAGATATTGGCAAAACCGACCTCCACCAACATTAATAGAAGGATGCGACCTTGCTCTAATGTTCATAGTAGACTTGGAAAGAACTAATAAATTACCCTATTACGAAGGAACATATGAAGCTCAAGTAAAAGAAATAAAATGGATTGATTCAAAATTAACAAAAGGTGACTCATCGTGCAAAACAAAGTTAACAGACATACTCAGTACGAAATTTAAGAATTTTACTACAATATAAACAGATGCCTCATTAGTCCAATAACCAAGAAATATCCCAGCTTACTGCCACCTACCGTTATTCACTCTGAGATCGAACCTAAGACTCGGTGCATACTGTGCGCTTCTAGGCGATGCCTCTAACTCTTGCGGAGACGGGGGGGTCCGTTGTTCACAGACTAAGTAAATGTAAAAGGGCGCCAGGCAATCTTGCCTCCCGACAACTACCTACACAAGTTTTTCCCACCCTAAGACTACCAAATAGGTGGAGAAATAAAAGTCAGATGTCACTTACCCAAGTCTAAGTTTAATGAATTGGCCTAGTATATCAAGCGATCTTACAAGGTTCTACTAATACAACTAGTACCTACAAGGGTACCACAAAATTACAATAAATTCCCCCAGGTGTCCTAAATGACTCATAAGTCATAAATACAATTTATCATAGGTAAGTGAAATTCCCCCTTGATTAAATGATGTACAAAAATTTATACAAATATATATATATATATATATATATATATATATATATATATATATATATACAAGTATCCCAAGCCAAAAATATATATCCCGCACCTTTAAAACTAATGTATCCCTCCCCAGTAGTAACTCAATCCTACTACAATTTGTACAAAAAAAGGTTGACAGGCTGTACCCACTTGTACCCAATGGTACTTTAAAATCCTATAAATCTCTGGGTTAAGATCCTATATATTCCCTAAGTAAAATCCTTCAATTCCCCCCAAGTAAAATCCTATAGACCCCCCTGGTAAAATCCTATGAAACCCCACTGGTAAAATCCTATGAAACCCCCCTGGTAAAATCTTATGAAACCCCCTGGTAAGATCCTATGAAATCCCCCTCGTAAAATCCTATGAAACCCTCCTGGTAAAATCCTATGAAACCCCCCTGATAAAATCCTATAATTCCCCCCGATTGAAATCCTATGTTACAGCCTGGATTGTTCGTTGGGTATAAATATGTACAAACCAGTACCTACATACAAATGAAATTTCTCAAACGAGTACTCGATTAGCCGGTAGAATGAGAAAACTATATACTTAAGTTCCAAATACAATATAAGGTTAAATCAATACAATATACCATACGTATATATGGCACAAAATAACGTTTATGCAATTAAATGTGAAATTTTGAAAGTAAATATTAAAAATACAATATGGCGCAATATCATATGAGCTCATACGCTTACTACCACCAACTCAAATAACTCAGAATGTTAAAATTGAATAGCCACAGTAACGTTTACAAATTTAACAACAGTGGGTGTAGTTTTCACCAATCCACAATGTGAGTATAAATGGTAAAACAGGTTTAATTGAATAGTGTATGTTGATCAGAGTATTTGTAATACTTGATCAACACAAGTATCGTAAACTGCGTACCACAAGTGGCTTACGGTAATAAAAAAAGTTATCTACAACCTACACTGACGGATATAAACAAGTGTTATGCGCAAAAAGGTATTTTACATAAACCAAAGTTTAAAACTTGCGTGAAATCCACTGTGTCTTGATGGTTGCCAGTGGTGGCTACCAACTACTACTTCTATAGAATGCTATAAGATCCAATATTGTACTCTTCAGCAACAATCCAAATTTTCCCCCATACAAGTTTGTTGTTCTGACTCAACGTTGTCCCATAAAATGAAATCCAAAACCAAATCGAGAATAGTAAAGATTGACGAACGAGAAGAGGAGAGAAAAGTGCAGAACAGAAAAGAAGAGAAGAAAAGAGAAGAGAACCCAAATGGCCAGTTTGAGTTCCGAATATATAGGGCTGAAGGTGTTATTACCCTAGGTACTGTGATAAAGGCCTACTGAAACAATATACCCTCTTCAAGATTGGTTTTCATGTACAATGTACAGAATTAACTGGAATGACAGCATAAAAAAACCACCTGTCGGTTGAATTATCTGATCCCAAAAAAATGGTATTTCCACAGATCTATACTCTCCAAACAACTCCAAAAATATCTAACGATACCCGGGAAATGTGTATCACTAATCGGTCATAAGGGGAAATATTCAATTATTTCATCCGAAAATGGTGACATAAATTCAACCCCCTTCACTCCGATATACCCATCGAACAAATGAAATGTCCAGTATATTCACAGGCAAAATCAAAAACTCTCGTGTCAAACCAGCCAGCCAATCAGAATGCTCTCGAGATGTCAAAGCTTCCAATAACCAATAAGAGCTGAGATATCCAACAAGTATATATCACAGAATAATATATGCATAGACACATCACGGAGAATCGCGTTACAAAGATATGTATCAGGGGTAGTGCGTTCGGAGTAACACCACGGGGACATGCTCCACAAAAATAAAATAAATACTTGACGTATAGTTAATTAGGAAAGGTAATAATGTTTATGGCTGTACAATATTATAAATTATTCCCAATATAGATGCCACTGGATTTCCTAATATACATGGTAGGTCAAAATGATGTTAATATTGCATGACGAATTATATTTTCAAGTTCCTGTAACTTAATTTGCACAACCACAAAATTGAAACGTATCCTTACAAGCAGGATATAAAAAAAGACTGAAAGATGACACTTGCATTTGCACTGCGGGGATTCTAGCGATAAATGAAGCACTGAAACTTGCAGAAAGTAAAAATGTTAATTCTATCAGACTCGAAAAGCGCCATACAAAAAATATCGGGAGCAAAAACATCGGCAAAAACAGATGCAAATACAATAAAAATAAAAGAACTGATCTACAGAATGGAGTAAGAGGGCAATAGGATACAAATAATGTGGATTCCGCGGCACTCGAGGTTGCCGGGAAATGAAAAGGCGGACAAGGTGGCAGCAGAACACTAACCGAAAAAGGCAACAATAAACTACACTATGCAGAAATCACAAAGAACATCAAGGAAAGGATCTAGAGCGAATGGGTTTTCAAGTACCAAGAATTAGGAAGACAAAAGGGACAGAGCTTTACTATGCTAAACCCCATACCAACAAAGAAGCCTTGGTTCAATGAAACTAGCTACAAATCAAGATTCCACATTTCAACTCTATGTCGAATGAGAACAACCCACCTAAATAAAATCAATATTAAAGACAACTCCCTATGCGACTGTGGGGAGATCTCAATCATATACTTTTTAGTTGCCCAAATCATCGAAATAGTTCAGAATTATATAAAACATTAATCAAATACTCAAAAGGACCAATCCATGTTAATAACTTATACCCTAATTCTGAGGAAGCTTGTAGACTTACCAAGTATTTGCTTGTTAGTAATATTAAGCTTTAGTGGTATGGTTGCTGGCTTCATTTCCAGATGAAGTGTTGGCATGAACCATTTTTTGAGTAAATTTGACATCAAATTAATTGACAAATTTCTTTTAGCTAATCCAGTACCGTCATATCCCGTATACGTGACCTTTGTGATTAGTTCTGGATCCGCCACAGAACGAGAAGAGTCTATAAACCCCTTGTTACACCTTATCCTTCCCGAAGAGCATGGGACAAACCCAGATGCACTTATCGGTGCACTCTTCGTGAAACTGCATTCTAGAAAGAACCTGGCTGGATGCTGTAAAGCAAGAGGTCAAAAAAATAGAAGAAGAAGAACCTTCTCGAACCTTCGGGTTCCTGAAAATTTTCGTTTGTTGCTCCCAACAAACAATGGACTTTCTTGGAAATATCTATAAATACAGTCGGATTCAGGGACTACACCAGTTTGCCATTTCGTAACAGTACTTTTAATATTAATTAATAATTCTCTAACGAAACAACAATTAGTTTTCGGTCTTACTTTCAATTGACACTGTATTTACTAATACAAGAATATTTACCACTTTTGGTAGCGAATCACATAATAAATGTTTCTACTCTATTAAAATCAGTATATTACCAGTTCCGCCACCGCCACGCCAATTACCGGAATTCGTATTAACACAACATAATGGCAAGTCAAACTACAAAGTTAAACGTGCAATATTCACTCAAATATTTGCATGACAAACGATCGCAATGCACCTACCTTACAAACTGGAGTATGGTGATCTTTAAGAGGTAATGCATTTGTTGAACTTAGTAATACATTGGGCTGCACTGTGCTTTTAAGATTTCCATTGAGAGTTTGAATAGGGTTTAAGACTGCAATACGAGGATGGCAGATATCTAAAACAGTAACAATACATTCCTCTATTTTTTCTAAATTCTGAGTGATTATTTTTTATACAGACTGTCCCATATAACAAACGAATTAATGTACTAGAATAATGGATATATCATAAACCGTTAAAGATAAGAAATACCGGTCAAAAGCATTCAAAAAAACAATAGACTACGTCAAGTCAATATTAGAAAAAAGATTTTGAAGGTAATGCAAAATAACATGAATGTATTGAACAAAATGTTTTGTTAAAGGAATTTCCAAAGCTTTAACTCTTACTTTGTTCATCTTGACTCGCTGTATAAACAGTTTTAAGTATTGCATTACGTAATTCATACAAACAAGTAACATTATTACTGTTTTAATTAAAAAAGTAACAGAGAACAAAAAGTATGTTTCCGGCCCTCAATCAACGTATTCTAAAAATAACAGACTTTAAAAATCCTTCTCACTATTGAGTTATTTATGACTGCTAGTAAAACTGAAATATTTGACAGGTTCATTGTATTTACGTATGGAGAATTTTGTGAACAAAAAGTTAATCATTATTTAATGAACCTTGTAAAGAATATCAGACATTGTAAGTAAAGAACAGTTTGACTTTGAATGTCGATTTATTTGGAGTCATTATGATTACATTCATGGAACTAAACTATAGTATGTACAAAAAGTACGAGGAGTAATAAACCCTAATTAAGTATGCAAAACCTTTACAGGGAGCACCATGAAATTTTTGATAAATCTCTTACTTTAAATTACATTTCTTCCGTAAATCTAAAAACCAGGTAGATCGACCCCGTATTTGTTTCAGTTGTAGCAAAGTTTAGGGTTTATTCATTGTTAAAGGATTAGCAGATAAGCAATAACGCAATGCAGTGGTGTGTATTTTGGGAAAAAAATACGTTTTAAATTATAATATAATAAAAAATGAAAAGAAATAATTATTGGAATACATTTATTACTTACATTTTATTCTATATCCGACTCGGAAGAGGAAGAATCGTTGTTGACATTAATAATAATAGGGTCGATTAAATCATCACGAATATTGTCAATTTTCCACATATTTGCCTCTACTTTGATAACATGCTCGATACAGTTTGTCCAATTTTCCTTACTCACATGACTTACAGCACTCTCAAACAATTTCACAACATCGTTTATTTTAAAAGTAGTATTTTTTTTTCAACTTCCCCCTTTACCTGAGCCCATATTAATTCTATGGGATTAAGTTCACAATGATAAGGGGGAAGTCGAAGAACTGATATACCACGAGAAGAAGCCATTTCTTCTACAATGTAGGTTTTGTATTTATTCTTGTTCATTTTTGCAATTCTGTAAAGTTCTTTCCTTAGTGGATCTTTTGGAAACTTAATATTTTTCGAAATAAGCCACTCCAAAAGCTCTGCTTTACGCCAACGACTTGTGGGCAATGCTTCTCGTAACCGTGAATGGTAACTTGCGTTGTCCATAACAATAACAGCCCCTTTTGGAATCAGATCCAACATTTGAACAAACCATTCCTCGAAGACATCCCCATTCATATCTTCGTGATAGTCCCCCGTGTGTTTTGAAATAAAAGTTAATAATCCACTATCAACAAAACCTTCAGAACTTCCAACATGGACAATGATAAGTCTTTTTCCTTTTCCAGATGGTGGCTGCAAACCTAACGACAAACCTTCCACGAATGCCTGCCTTCCGCTTTTAATGTTTTCATCTTGCCAAGATTTGGAAACTGTATATCCAGCATCTATCCATGTTTCGTCTAAGTAGAAGATTTTCAAATTTTGTTCTCTGGCATGTCGAATGCTTCTTAAATAGTCTCTTCTCCAAAAAACTATTTCCGGTTTATCTATCAAGAGAGATTTTCTATTATGTTTTGTATATCTGAAACCCACATCTTTCAAAAGTTTGCATAATGTTATTCTGGAGAAATTGACTGTCTCGACCCTTACTTCGTGGAATATGCTCATATTAGTGTTTTTAAATGAAACTCAAGGTCTCTAGTTAATTCCACAATATAATACAAGTTATTGAAAATTCTAAAAAATTGACAATTTTTTCGATAAATCAATATCATCGTCAGAATGACAGAAGTTACATTTCATTTTATGCCTACCTGATGTTTAGTAGTTATATTTTTGGCTAGACCAAGAAGTAACCTAACTTGTGATTGGCTTAATATATGTTTATAGAAAAAGAAGAAGATGTGATATTACAAATATTGAAGCTTAGATATTATTAGCCCTATGGTGATATCCTGGATATCATTTTTCCAATTAAGATCAGTATAACTGTGCAATGATATAGAAAACCAGGAAAACTATATCTGCTGATCTTTACAATTATCACTTAAGAAGACAGTTTATTAGTGGAGAATTCCCTAGATTTAACTGTTCATTGACAACTTCATATTGTGGGTTTCTTAAATGTCTTCTAATTTCCAGTTCTTCAAATGTCCAGAATGTAATGCAGTCTATTTGGGTCAGACCCTTAGGAATTTTGAAATACGATACAGTGAGCACTTACGAGCTTACAGATTAAAACAACCAGATAAATCCCACTACGCAAAACATCTACTTGACACCAATCATTCATTGACACCTAACACAGAACTAGAAGTGCTGCATATTTGTGAAAAGAAACAAGAACTGGATTTCCTTGAAGAACTGGAAATTAGAAGACATTTAAGAAACCCACAATATGAAGTTGTCAATGAACAGTTAAATCTAGGGAATTCTCCACTAATAAACTGTCTTCTTAAGTGATAATTGTAAAGATCAGCAGATATAGTTTTCCTGGTTTTCTATATCATTGCACAGTTATATTGATCTTAATTGGAAAAATGATATCCAGGATATCACCATAGGGCTAATAATATCTAAGCTTCAATATTTGTAATATCACATCTTCTTCTTTTTCTATAAACATATATTAAGCCAATCACAAGTTAGGTTACTTCTTGGTCTAGCCAAAAATATAACTACTAAACATCAGGTAGGCATAAAATGAAATGTAACTTCTGTCATTCTGACGATGATATTGATTTATCGAAACAATTGTCAATTTTTTAGAATTTTCAATAACTTGTATTATATTGTGGAATTAACTAGAGACCTTGAGTTTCATTTAAAAACACTCATTCTGGAGAATTTTGGATAGTGCGTATCTTCTTGCACTGATGTCATAATTTTGTCAAGTGTTGGAATTTCCTTTCGTAAGTAAAATCCATGGACTTTACGCCTTAGTCTTTGTTTTAATGACTCATCGATCTCAATTGGTTTTCGGCCAGAAGGAGTTTTAGGGGGTTGAAGAGTTGCATTCTTGCTTTCTTTTAGTAATCTATAAATTGTTGATTTAGCAACACACAACATAGCAGCCGTTAATTCCACAATATCATCAACACTTGCACTTGGATCCTTGTTTTTCAATGATATATAACAATTCAATATCAGAGTTTTTTCATTTAAAGATAATGGACCTGTTTTTGGTCGTTTAGATGGTCCTTGGCTTATCGACATTGTTTGGTACTTGCACAATTAACATTCAACAAATGTTTTAAATATATTCCAACTGTTTACAATATCATGACAACCATACAACTTTACTCAAAGAACTAATACTAAGTACTGATTTAATGTACCTACTTTCTTTTAAAATAATATTCCCGATAATGTTTCTAAGAAAACTGGGTTGTTTGGAAAATCCCTCTCAATAATCGAATAATCTGTAAATAGGTGTAATCGTATTAAGCCGATTACAGTAGGCCACTTGCCATTTAAAATTTCTGAGAAAAATTCCGCAAACACTGCATATAGGAGTAATACAAATAAAAAATATTATGAATAAACGGGCATATCCGAACTCTGCCACAAAATAAAATTTTACCTGACTTGTATCAATTTGAGGATTACTGAAATGTTCGAACTGTGCTGCAACCATTTAGTTTAATCCTATTAGAGTCATTAGGGTTTATAATAGATAAAATCGGAGGCCCATAGAATTATGTATATTTCTGAAAGGTTTCAAAGATTTCTTGAATTAAATATTTTGAAGAAATCTTGATTGTTTTGATCGATATTTAGGGGATTAGGGGAAGGATGTTGATGCACTTACACTATTGCCTAAAAATCAGGAAGAAGTATTTAGTAGTGTTCGTGAATTACAATTACGAACGAACCGAGAAGAGGAATTTCTATTAACAGCAGACCAGGTATTTCAAATTATTGTGTTCTCCTGTTTTTCCAACCTTAATTTTTTATGTAATTCGGATTGTATTTTGATGGATGGGACTTTTAAATACTGTTCAACTTTTTTTTACCAAATGTTTACCATTCATGGTTTTAAAAACGGCTATTACGTACCTCTTGTTTTTTGTTTGCTGCCGGACAAATCAAGTCAAACATATTCAAATTTGTTTATAATTTTAAGACAAAAATGTAAAGTAGGCTTAAATTTTCAACCTAAAGAAGTCGTAGTAGATTTTGAACTAAGCATTCATAACGCTATATATGAATGTTTTGGCAGAGATCAAATTCTTTTTGGTTGTAAATTTCATCTCTGTCAAGCTTGGTTTCGTAAGATTTAGGAGTTTCATTTGGTACAAGAATACAGACAGAAAGGTTCTGGAATTGGCGAATACTTAGAAGTACATTTCGGTATTATGTATCTTAGTCCTGAGGTATCTTAGTCCTGAGGAAGTTGTAGAATTTTTTTATAATGAACTACATTTTTTGCTTCCGAATGACCTCTACCTCTATCACTTTTTTTTATTAAAATTAGTACATCCCGTTACCTCTGACCTAAATCGTATATTCTTTAGCATAGCTGCAACTCATTCGTTCAATACAAAATGTACCTTACGGTATTACCCTCTTAAAATATATTTTGGTACGTCTATGAAATCTACTAAATCAATGATTTATTACTCCTTGTCCTTTCTATATAGACTATAATATCTACAATGGTTTTATTGAAAATCAACAAATTAAATTCAGATAAAGTTCTCGTCAGTTTTCCACTATAAAGGTAACTCAATTCATCACCAAAGCTAATTGGTGGAGCCGTGGAGTCTTTGAATACTGAAAATCTCTTTTTTCAAAAGAGTACAGTTGTTTCCATGTTTTAAAAACAATTAACAATCATAACTTTTCCAAACATTTTTTAATCATTGGAAATAACATTGCGTATATTATCTCCCAATAACCATTATGTAAAAATTAATTGGATTATATCTATAAGAAACCCAAAAATTATCTACCTCAATGGGATATATATTTAAAACATAGTAAGACTGCCGATGTGTATCGGTAATCTTATAAAGAAGGCAATTATAAAAGATATTTATTGAATTAAATCATAATTCATTAGATAAACCAGTTAAAGGGCAGCATGTATAACGTTCTAAAATTAATTTATAGACTAATATTAATAAATACTACTAAACGTTCTATACACCTTATGTATACCGTATACAGTGAAAATTGAAAAATATACTAAAACTATAAACGAATAGACTAAACTTTTGAAGTATTAATTTAATTAATAATTAGTTGATGTACTGATGTATTAAATGAAAAGCATTGCTGGAAAATAAATCGACATATCATAGAAAATAGTTTTCATAAACACTTTGAATTTTTAAGGGGTGAAGAACTATACGTTTATATTGTGTATTTAAATAAAAGACGATTTCCACTCGAATACCAGACACACTGTATATTCCGTTACAATGTATCTTAAGATTAGAAAGAAAATAACCTAGTTTTGTTTGCGCTGCAAAAGATGCCGATGAGTTTAAAATTAATTCAGTAAATATCGATTCAATGTAGACATGATACCCCCTCACATTTCCAAAAATGACGAGTAAATAATACAACTTTGCATTCTTGTTTATAAGGTATTTGAGAATTATCGCGAAGGGGTAGCAATCTGGAAGGGTTGTTATTAGCCATTTTACACATTTTCAGTTGCGTTGGAAATTAGGGGAAACAAAGTGAGATGCGCACCGTGCTGCAATCATAACGAAGACGTACCATAGGGATTATCGACAAAGGAATACAAAAGAACCGTAATGAAATAACTTCTTCATAATAGTGGAACATATTATTCATAAATTTCTGTTACTAAATTTTATCCCCAAATAAAGCTCAATAATAAAATCTAGTTCGTACCTGTTACTTTCGACGTATTCAATAGATTTTCAGGTGGTGCTCCAGGTGACGTACCATCTGTCGAGTAACCAGTGGAATAAGCTGACTCGGGAGATGATAAGTTGTTTGCTGAATACCTTGAAGTCGACACACCTGAGGATGTCCCGGATTGAGGTTGATTTTCTTTATGCGACTGATTCTTAGAAGCACATCTATCGTTTCCCTTAAAAAATATATAATATATCTAGAATGTTATATTAATTATAGAGTTCTCAAACGAATTTCAAATCATAGCAATGCAGCAGCAAAACAAATTACATGGTACCTATATATACACTTAGTAGGAAAAAGTATCGCATAATTTTAATAGTTGTTGTAATTCGTCTAAAATAGATATAATCAAATAATTATGATATTACCCTGTATAATGTGAAATAAAACAAATGAAACCAATTGTTTTTTTCAAATAATTATTTTTTGTCCAATTTTGATAATAAAATATAGGCTACTGGCTTTTCTACAATAAATTAGTTTCTCTAGTGTCTGTACTTTTAAAATGAATCCACACCGAATACAAAATCGAAATTTTCATTATGAGTTATTTATTTTTCAGTTACTTCCACCTCTAATGCAAAATTATTAAGTTCGATATTTTAAAAACTGGAATGTTTGTTTTTACATTCACAAGCCTCCTATTTATCCGGTGAATTTTGATTCGACGCACTCTTCTTCCTGTATCGTATCATTGTTCGATTAAGAAGCCTTCGTTATTCCTCAACAGTATCAGGTACAGTTTCATTTTTATTTCATATGACAGTTCATATGCTTTTAAATTTTTACCCTGCATTTTGTTTCAGAAGGAAAATTTAAAAAAAATTGACACAATAAAAATGATATTTATATTATATATAGTTATTTTTAACTTAAAATATAAGTGAAAACTAACTCAGTCCTCCCTTTTTTTAAATAAATCAAAGAACTTAAAATTATTCAAAGTTTACTTTTGAATAACCCGGTATACAAAATATTTCTAAAATGTTTTTAAGTCCGAAAGAAATAATTTAATTGCAAATAAATTTATAATTAAATTAACAAGCAATTAAAACTTAACAAAGAAAAAAAGCAAGACGAAGCAAAAACCCACCGTCAATTAATAACTTCACAAATAATAACAAAAAAAAGTACCTGAAACATTCAAATAGAAAAAAAACAATATTCTAAGGAGCAAAATGCAGGCTAATCATTTAAAAGCATATGGACTGTTGAGGTAAAACGAAGGCTTCTTAATCGAGCAACGATACGATACAGGAAGAAGAGAGCGTCGAATCCGAATTCACCGTATAAATAGGAGGCATGTGAATGTAAAAACAATCTTTCGACTTGTTTTTAAAATATCGAAGTTAATAATTTTGAATTAGAGGAGGAAGTAACTGAAAAATAAATAGCGCTACAAGCAAAAAGTTTGTCTTATTTGTGCCATATGTTAAACAGAAAAATATTAGTCCGGTAGAAATTGCGGAAGTCGTAATAAAACAAGTTAAAGAACTAAATTGCTGCAAAAACCTGCGCCCCTTTTTGGTTTCAAAGCGTTTTATGAACGTTATAGAGACAGTATTATTTTATAAAAATTAGTTCCGTAAACGTTCTCTAGACATTTATAAAACAAAAAATTGTTAGTTGGGTATAGAGTCAGTTTTACAACCTCACGTTATGTCATATGCCCCTTTTAATGGAGAAAATTTTCTGTTTATGCAGAATAATGCACGGCCCCAAATTGCTATAATTGTACAGGAGTATGTAGAAGAGGTAGGAATTAATACAATGGCATTGCCAGATAGAGGCCCTGATCTCAACCCCATAGAACACATATGGGATAAATATGGACAGAATAATTTCAACTCGTCAAAACCCTCTGAATAACATGGATGCCCTTAACACTACCTACCCTACTTGATATATGGGAGACTACAAAATATCCTTAGGAATCATATTTTTAGCAAGCCAAGAAGATGTCAAGATGTTATTCGTGCACATGGTGGAAATACGAAGAACTGAAAACAAAAAATTAGTGCGTTTATTGAAATAATGCGATACTTCTGCTGCTATGTGTATATTTAGAACTGTGATAATAATTAATACAATAAAAGTATGATGGTAAATAATTTATTGGTCCTTCTTTTTATTATTTTTAATTTGTTGTTCGCACAATAATATGTATGTTTAAGTTAAAATGCATATAGTCTAATCGACATGTTGAAATTCGTGAAAAATAGAGACAAAGTTCCTAAAAATATATGTGATAGCTCATTAGATTCGGAATTTAGTCTAGAAAAATCTATCGAAACCATTTATTAGCACATAAAAAATTGCAAAAGTTATAAGCAAATTAAGATAATAAAAAAGGCGTTAGATTTTTCGTCTATATTTCATGAACTATCAACATTAAAGAAATTTAAAAAAAAGTTTCTTAAATAGGAGGAAATTTCCGATAAAATACTCCTAACTCCCGGATCTCTATCTTCATTATTAATAATTTTAATTTAACGCTGAAAGTAGGTAGCCGCGCGAATGTTCGGGATGTGCACGCGGAGTCAAAAGCTAATACGTCACATTAGGCTACATTCGTAATCAATTCGCTGGCCAAGTTGCACTTTGGCACGCAAGCTAAGCAAATATATTTCATTGTGATCGTTCACAACGCAATTTGGCGTCAAAGTTGAAGTTGAAGTCGTCGAAATCACAGGTCGAAATTTCTTGCAAGCTGCAAACTTTCACTTCGTGTCGGCTATGGGACATGCGCATTAATATTTGTTTTTTGATATTACTGTCTGATAGTTTGACATTTTCATCCAGTTGTGTGTTTTTGGTTTGTTTTTCTTGATTTTTCCGTACGACTGATTGATTAAAAAAATAAAATGGAGGAGGAGGACGTTACTTCTACTTTACTTGCAACGATGCTGATTTTGCTTTAAAAAAAAGGAAATTGTTGATTCAGTTTGGTCTTGGTCGTAGAATAGTTTGTAATTGGAAATGCACTGTAACGAAAATTCATCATTGAATTGATATTCCGCGTTGTCCATCACTACCAAACTCCAGTATATACTGCTATAAAAAATAAATCAAAATTATATATTATAACCTCTAACCTCAGACTGAACTAAATACAGACAGAATCATGCTTCGACCATATGTTGAAGGAATCCTGACAATTATTTAGGTACGAACGCTCTTGCGTTAAAGTCGACTTTGAAGTTATTGTGAATGGAAAATTTCGTGCCAACTTGCGTGCCAAAGTGCCACTTGGCCAGCGAATTGGTTACGAATGTAGCCGTAAATAATTCTTTTAAGGGGTTATATGTTGATTAGAGAATTCGAAAAAATTATATTGCATTCATAAAACTTTGAAGAGTTTATTCTCGTTGGAAATTTGTCTAAATTAAATTTTCCACCAAGTTAGGCGATTGTTAGTTAACAATTTTTTTTTACAATTTACGTCTTCATTGTAAATAAAAAAACGTTTAAATAATCGGCTTAAAAGTATTTCGCTTCGTGGAACCCTTGTTATATGCATTCTTATCGAGATCACGTCATAAGAATTGAAAAAAAAATTCAATATTTTCTTTATTATAATTTTTTTTTAGTTAACCAAAAATGAAAACTCGAAGTATTGATGCGATTTTTTTTAAATTTACTGTCATATTACCTTTTTTGTATTAATGTAACGCATTAATTAACTTACGAAAATTATTTTTTCCGTCATTTGTTGATAAATTTTATGTAAACAAATAGACTAATTTGATCATTTAAAAAAAATATTTTCTACAATTTTGTTGTCTTGAGAATATTATGATTTTTAAGAAAAAAATGTTTTCTTGATAACAATTTTTTACTATTTATAATAGTTTTTTTTATATTTGAAATGTTTAAATAATTAGTTTTTTTTAAAAAATCGTAATTGACAGTCTTCTACATAGTAACAAAAATTTTTTTTTGCTGTATTAACTTGACAATTTGTTATAAACAAATTCATATCTTGCTTAATTTTTTCCTTTTTGGTAAATTAAAAAAAATTATAATAAACAAATTATTGAGTTTTTTTAAATTTTTATGACGCGATCTTGTTAAGTATGTATATAAGAAAGGCTCCACGAAGTGAAATATTTTTAGGTCAATTATTTAAACATTTTTTTTTATTTACAATGAAGACGTAAGTTGTAGAAAATCTTACCTAACTTGGTGGAAAATTAAATTAAGACAAACTTTCAACGGGAATAAATTGTTCGAAATTTTCTGAATGCAATATAGTTTTTTCGAATTTTCTTATCAACATTTAATGCCTTAAAAGAATTATTTAATGTGAAGTACTAGCTTTTGACTCCGCGTGCACATCCCGAAAATTCGCGCGGGTACCTACTTTCAGCGTTAAATTAAAATTATTAATAATGGTGATAGAGATCTGGGGGTTATGAAATTTCCTCCTTTTAAGAATCTCTTGTTTCAATTTCTTAAATATTACTAGTTCATGATATATAGACGAAAAACAAAATACCTTTTTTTCTCATCTTAATTTGTTTATAACTTTTGCAATTTTATATGTGCTAATAAATGCTTTCGATAGATTTTTCTAGACAAAGCTCCGAATCTAATGAGCTATCACACATATTTTTAGGAGCGTTATCTCTATTTTTCACAAATCTCAACTTGTCGACTAGACTAATAGGCATATTTCCCTCATTCAGTAATAATATAATTAGTTGTTGAAATTTATAATTAAAACACACAAACACGGAAATACTTGAGAATGTTTATAAAAGGTGTTTTCAAATTATTTTAATAACGTTTAGCTTCTAATGTATTAGCTAATGAGTATAAAAATACATATTAACTTTCAACATGAACGTAGGCATCACAGAAAATGTATAACCCCAACAAATGCGGGAAAAAAGGTGTAATAAAATAAATTCCAAATGTGTTCTATTTTTTTAACAAACACTCTGTATAATTGCGTGCGATATTGCTATATTGTTGTAATTATTACTCAACTCTGAATACTAAAGACAAACGAACACAGAAAAATAGTTTTCATAAAATAAATTCCAAATGCCAAAATAAACACAATCTGCATCATTAGTTTATTTGTATACATTCGTTATAATTATATATCGCGTGAAAAAATGCTATTGCTCTGATTTACTCAACTCTTAATACCACACACAAACGAAAGCAGAAAAATAGGTTTGACACTATTTCAGAATCAACTGAATAAAAATGTTCTTGCTTATAAGTTTCTTGGGAAAGACTCTTTATAATTACATTTTGCGTGTAATATCACTATTATTTGAGTCTATAGTTCTATTCCAAAATACATTTTTCTCCCTGATAAATTCTCTGTTGTATCGAATTAGTCCAGGAGGAATCGGCGCATGAGTACCGAAAACTATTCCACATCACTTTTTTTATGCGATCCTCTTTGAATTGCCCTACTGATGATATAAATGCATGTTGCCATGGGGCAACCTAGTGCCATATTGTTTAAACCGAAATTGTTTAAACAATTGGAAGAAATTGTTATTTTTCAACCGGACAAATTTTTTTTATATTCTTTATTGAAATACAGATAAAAAAAGTCCTATGACTTTTCACGATAAAGTTAATATTTTTAGAGATATGAATTTTTAAAGGTTCGAAAAATCTCAAATTTGGGTATTTTTGACCCATGAAAAATATATGAAAAAAACATAATAAAATATAAATAATAATTTTTTTAAATTCTTTATACAATAGTTAATAATATTCTTAATAGAGATTTAAGAAAATTTCATTGTTTATACCTGTTTTTTAATTGTTAATTTCGCGCGCTCACAAGTATGCGTCGCTACCTTTAAGTATCGCCGTCTCTCTCTGACTCATGCGCTGCATACGGTCTCTCTGTGTCCTGAATCATTATTAATCATTTATCTAAAAAACCATTAACATTATCAAGATTGGTAAAGAGAGCAATTTTATTAATAATTAAATTGTCTACAATTTGTTTTTAACAAAAGTAATTTAAGTATGAATCGGAACATGTAATTAAAATTACTTTTTTGTTATCATAGTGATTTATGCATTTTAATCAACAATTATAAGATATTTGATAGTATTTGAAAAATTTTTGGAATCACAATTATATATAAATAATAAGCTTTTGCTCAAACATGCATTGAGTCCGGAATATAAAACATTAGATTTTGATCAGTCGGAAATGGGCTTTCGTTTATAAATAAAGGTATTAGCAAAGTATCATTGTCTAGTTTGTATCCGAAATTCGTAAAATCTAATGTTTTATATTCCGGATTCAATGCATTTATCCAAATGTATGTTTTGAGCAAAAGCTTATTATTTATATATAATTGTGATTCCAAAAATTTTTCAAATACCATTATATCTTATTATTGTTACGATAAAAATGCATAAATTACTATGATAACAACAAAAAAGTAATTTTAATTACATGTTCCGATTCATACTTAAATTACTTTTGTTAAAAACAAATTGTAGACAAATTAATTATTAATAACATTGCTCTCTTTACCAATCTTGATAAAGTTAATGGTTTTTTAGATAAATGATTAATACTGATTCAGGACAAAGAGAGACCGTATGCAGCGCATGAGTCAGAGAGAGACGGCGATACTTAAAGGTAGCGACGCATACTTGTGAGCGCGCGAAATTAACAATTAAAAAACAGGTATAAACAATGAAATTTTTTTGAATCTCTATTAAGAATATTATTAACTATTGTATAAAGAATTTAAAAAAATTATTATTTATATTTTTTTAGGATATTTTTCATGGTTCAAAAGTACCCAAATTTGAGATTTTTCGAACCTTTAAAAATCCATATCTCTAAGAATATTAACTTTATCGTGAAAAGTCACAGGACCTTTTTTATTTGTATTTCAATAAAGAATATAAAAAAAAATTGTCCGGTTGAAAAATAACAATTTCTTCCAATTGTTTAAACAATATGGAACTAGGTTGCCTCATGGCAACATGCATTTATATCATCGGTAGGGCAATTCAAAGAGGATCGCATAAAAAAATTGAGGTGGAATAGTTTTCGGTACTCATGCGCCGATTCCTCCTGGACTAAATTTACAACGTCTTGTGCTGCGAGATAATTCACTACCCCATTCAAAAACTATTGACCGCTGTGATCACTTACTATCATAATATTTAAGGTTTATTGGTAACGTTCGAAATATACTCTGACTAATTTCCTCTCATAAAAGGTTGAATAAACAATTTGGAAATATATCTATTCTCTCTTTATTGATGCATCATAGTTTTACCTATAAAAGCCTGGGTGGCAAATATCCCTTCTTGTTGTAAAATGTGCATGTGTTCTATTGATGGCATATGATCTTACTTGCAAAAATATATCATTTAACCCTCAGTCGTGAATGTTTGATCAAGTGGATCGGTTCAGCTCCAGCTTTGAGTCAAGCTCAAGTTGTGTTTCAGTGTAACTCTTGTAACTTATTGTATTATTCTTACGCTTCTCTTTCTCAATATATCTCGTGAGTTTCTCTATTTGAGCTACACGTTAGAATTAAGTGTGTACATTAATCAAGCATAAATGAATAGTGTATAAATAAATCAAGTAAGTAGATATACCGTGTCTATAAATTTATTCCAACCGTTATGTTAAAACTATTTAAATAAATAAGAAAAACAGTACATTGGTATCAGGTGTGGGGTAATATAAATAAATAGTTACGGCTAAGAGACTAAGTGACCTGAAAGTGACAGAACTAAAAGCAGAATTGGAAAATACGAGTTGGAGAAGTTCGGAAAGAACAGTGAAGTAATAGAAAGACTCAAAATAGCTCCGGAAAGTAACGGCTTGGATCCAGAAAAATGTTTGTTCATGGACGAGGCTTCCACCTTAATTTCGTCAGTTTCTGCTATGGACGAGAAGATGTCAACTATAAGGGACGATATTTCTACTAAGAAGAACGATATTTCTGGTGATATGAATAACGATATTTCTGCTATGAAGAACAATATTTCTGCTAATATGGAGAAGAAGATTTCAACGATAAAGAATGGTATTTCTACTAACATGGACTAGATGTCTGCTAATATGGACGAGAAAATTTCAAACATGAAGAATGATATTTCTGCTGATATATTATCAATGAAAAACGACATTGCCGCTGACGTCGAAAATAAAATTTCGTCTCTAAAATCGGATATGGAGAATAAGATGACAACGATGGAAAATCAGATGGGCGAGAAAGTCAAAGAGTTAGAGACAAAGAATGCAGATTTAAGAACACAAGTCAGAAATACTTCCCAAGGTAGAAGACATTGACAGTTTTGCCCGAGTCAAAACCCCAACGATTGACGGTAAGATATCGTGGACCAATGATGTAAAACAGTTTGAAGCGCCGCAAGACTGAATAATTGGTCCGATAGGGAGAAGGCAGTCAATTTAACTATCTCGCTTAGGGGAGATGCCTTAGAGATACTTCATACGATACGAAGAGATTGGACATGAGATAGGGTCACGAACATTTAGAACACTTATACCAATCCCATCTGAAGAACCGATGGCAGAAATGTGACGAAACCCTTCAAAAGTATGAAGTGGATATTACCCGACTAGTTCGATTTGCTTATCAGTCAGCACCATAGAACATGATGGGATGTCTGGGCATCCAGGTCTTTATTGATGGTTTACGCGATATGCTGAGGACGATTAGTTTACTCCTTCCCAATATAACAAAATTAGGACCATCCAAGACGAAGGTGACGAAGACAGATTTGACCAGTTGGTCAGTTTAATAAAAAGTATGATGAACAAGAAGCCAAGAAAGATCAGATGCTGGAATTGTGGCGAGCTAGGGCATGTACGTAGTTCGTGTAAGCGCCCCAAGTCTCCTGCAAACCAAGAACCCCAGTCACAGGAAAACTAGAACGGGTCGGCTACGAGGGGGCAGCACCGACACAGGATCGTTCCAAAGACTCTCTCATAATCATAGCTTCTCTCAGATGTCGCAACGACAGTGTGTATGTGGATAACGAAGTAAATGGCAAGAAATATACTCTGCTAGTAGACACTGGAGCAACTAGAACCATTTAACGGCCAGAGATAATAAACTCCAAGAAAAAGCTTCTACCAATGAGACTTCGCTTGCGGACCGCCACAGGTGAAAGTGCCAACGTTCACGGAGAGACACAAATCCAATTGGGAATTGTTGCAGAAAAGTCCACGCATACGGTAATCGACATTGAAGAAGACGTGATTCTGCGATTGGACGTAATGAATCTACATGGTTCCCAGTTGGACTTTAGATTCAGAACTATGATAGTGGGTCATGAGAAGGTATCCCTTCCATATGAAGGCAGCACAGTGTGGGCAGTTGTAGAGGAAGATACTGTTCTACCTGCAGGAAGCGAAACCATCATAGTAGCGCGGCTACAGGGAGTCATGGAGGAAGGTACACCGGCTATAATGGAGCCAAGAAACCACGACGAGGAGGTTGGCAAAGAATTGGTTACGTTGGCGAAAGAAATCCCAGTACGTGTGATAAACGTGAACGTTTACCCAATTACCATCAAGAAGGAAACCAGGATTGGATCCTGCGTACCAGTGACCAACCACAACTGACAATTCCAATGCCAGATTCGAACAGATGTTATCAGCAGCTGGTCAATCCTTGAATTGAGCTGAGAAAAGGAAAATGTGAGAATTTCTCTTACTGTATCGAGACCTATTCGTACCAAAAAGAGGTAAGACTGGTAGTACATCAGCCGTCAAACCGCGACATTTGAAACACTTATGGAAAATGTCTTGAGAGGGTTGTCTTGGAAGACATGCCTGGTGTATATACATCTATTTTCAATAAAAAATGTGAAATATAATCGACTTTTGATTATTTACTATCATCCAAACAACCTACGAACCCAAGAATATAAACTTTTTCAATATTATGTATACAGTTTAGTCCTTATTGATGAAGCTTCTCCATTCTGTTCCGTCTTTTGTAAGAGTGACTGCGTCGTTCCAAGATATACATACCTCTTGATTGTATTGATTGTAATATTGTTACGAAACAGCACACTGGTATAGACCCTAAATCCGACTCTGTCTCAGCCAGGTATAAAAGTTCAAATTATGGCGTATACGCAGGGTTTTTTTATAACTGTTTAGGACTATCTTATCTAAACATTGTTTTTGTGACCAGACTTATCTAGAGAAGGCCAGAACCAATTATTTTTGTGTGTGTAAGCCGCAGTCCGGAATTTTCTAGTAAAACGGGCTTTAATATAAATAAAGGACCGATCAGTGGATGAGTTAGTTGATAAAGTGATCTCGTGAAATAAATACACCGAAATAGCAAACAGTAAATGAGTGAATATAAATTAGTTAAGTGTTCATATAAATTAGTTTAAGTGAATATACTGAGTATATATAAATTAAGTGTTAGTGATTAGTTTAGTGTTTAAATAAATTAGTAAGTAGCCATACCGTGTGTTTAAAATTTATCCCACCCGTTTATTGTTTAAATAAATTAGAAAAACATTACAATATGCTTCCCAATACTTTATTCCATGTTTGTCTTGGTCTACCTCTTTTTCATCTAATTTGTACCCTTGCCTCATATGCCTTTTGACTTGTTTTGTGTTATTCATTCGTTAAATATATCCCCACCAGCTAAGTTGTCGTTGTTCTATAAGTTTTAACACTGGTTGTACTCCTAGCTCATCCCTTATTTCAGTGTTTCTAATTTTGTCTTTTCTAGTTATTCCTAGCGTGCCTCTCAAATATTTCATTTCTGCAGCTTTGTCTTACTTTTTTATCAATTTGCGAGGGTCCAAGATTCACATCCCTATGTTAAGATTGATCTGTATTAATTTTTATACACTTTTATTTTGGTTTGTTTGGAAATTTCTCTTTTATTAATAAATTTAAGGTCCATCGCATAGTATAGATATATTATTATTTGGATTCATTCAGTTATTTCAGCAACTTGTTTTCTCCTGTTTCATCAAATATGGCTCCTAAGTATTTGAATTCTTTAACTTGCTCTATTTTGACATTGTTTAGTTCTAGATTGGTTTTAATATTCTGCTCTCCTATTATTAATATTTTAGTTTTATTCACATTTATTTTCATACCTTATTCCCAATACATCTGGCCAATGGATATGAAACTGCCATATACAGAACAGACAAGATAGAACTCAATCTACCAATGAATGAGGACATCATGAAACCTTGTAGTAATTTTAGTGTTGACACTAAAAATAGATGGCGTACTTTACTATGTTTGTCAAAGGGTTTGTCAAACAATCAAATTAAAGCATTTATCCTGGCAGAATATCCTGTCAGCTCAGGTCTTAAGAAAAAAAGCAAAAGAAAGTTTTATTGTATTGATGTAACTACATTTAACGGTCAAATTTTAACTTTTTAACCTCAGAAGCGTTGTTGTGGCATTGTTTGTGAATTTATGATTTTACGTATGCGTTGTTTATTCGTGTTTGATAGTTGAAATTTATTTCATACTATGTTAAAACCATTTATTTACTATTTTGTGGATATGAATCAAAGAGCATGCTGTGTTTTCAATTGCTTTGGTTACGAAAGACCCAAGCATATTTGCCTAAGGATTTGAGCATATTACAAAAATGGATTGCTGGAATAAACAGTTGGTAAGACTTATAAAAACCTTTTAAGATGTGTTATTTGCTATAAACACTTTGAAGGAAAAACATTCAATTACATACCAACAAACTTTTAACAGCTGCCATCCCAACTTTACTCCTCCCAGGTATGTGATTTTTGTATCAAATATTAGATAGCCATCGATTTAAAATTTGAATTTAATCTGCAGAGTTTATTATTATTTACTTTTTGGATTTTAGAACCAATTGACAGGAGTACCTATATTGCCAAAACTGAGGCTATTGATGTAGTGCTGTGTGATAATGCTGATAAAAAGATGTTGAATGTCAGATTTGTTTAGGAAATAAATATGTAAAAGTGATTAATCGTTTTTTTTTCACATTTTACCCAACATATTATTATTATTGTTATGTTTTTCTTATTTATTAAAAGTTTTTATTACGGGTGGGATAAATTTCAAACACTCGGTATGGCTACTTACTAATTTATTTAAAACACTAAACTTATCACTAACACTTAATTTATATATACTCAGTATATTCACTTAAACTAATTTATATGAACACTTAACTAATTTATATTTACTGTTTGCTATTTCGGTGTATTTATATTAAAGCCATTTTTACTAGTAAATTCTGGGCTGCGGCTTACACACACAAATAATTTTTCTCGCCATTTCTAGATAAGTCTGTTTACATAAGATAGTCGTGAACTCGTAAACAGTTTTTTATAACTGCGTATCCGCCAAAATTTTAACTTCTATACCTGGCTTAGACAGAGTCGGTTTTAGGGACTATACCAGTGTGCTGTTTCGTAACATTACCCCCTCCTTAAATGGAAGTTCCTCCTGGAACTTTTGTGTAGCCGAGACTGGATGTTTGAATCGGCAACTGGCCCCATTTCTACACTTTCCGATCTTATGGAAATAGCAGGGCACCGTCTTCATCGGATACTGATAAGGGGAGTTGTAGCTGCAAATTAATATCTGGACACCGGTATCTCTAAAGATAACCTCTACCATGTTCCTGATAACTCGCCAATCCAACTGGTTACTCGCTATCTTAGGCATAGCCAGTTTCTTCACGCTGGATTCTAACACATGGTCTCGGAGGTTACGAAGTGCTTCCCACACATCGCGGTAGGTAGATCGATCTTTAAATTCATCTTTAGTTACCACGTAGAAGACGTACCGCGAAATATGTTTCAGTTTCAGTGTCTTGCCAGGGGCTGGAATCTGGTCTTCAAGTTTTTCTAATTGCCCGAACTTCTTTCGAAAGACGGTTGCCAACCCTCGTGCGTTCTTGATACGGGCGGGGATGTTGTATGCCAGTGAATAATCTTCCGGGAGAGTGAACAAATCTTGTTGTTGTTCCGAAGTGACTCCATATCTAGCTTTCCCGGTACCTCCATACGCGCCCATAAATTCATCGAAGGTGGGGTCAGACACATCTCGAATAAGGTTTACTCCTTCTATGTCATGGTCTCCTTCGAATGGCGCTAGTCGGTTTTGGTGAACTACTTTTGGTTTTCCGTTGGGGATCTTGCTTATGCGATATATAACATCATTGATCCTTTTCTTGATTAAGTATGGACCTTCCCAGGATTTTTGTAATTTTGGAGAAAATCCTTTTCTCCTCGTCGGGTTGTGTAGCCATACTTTATCCCCTTCTTTAAAACCGCCTTCTGTGGCCTGCGTGTCGTACCGACTTTTCATTCTGTCGCTGGCAACTTGAAGATTTGTTCGAACTAATTCATGAATATCATCCAGCCTTCTTCTCAATTGGATTGCGTAGTTTTCGCCTGCTAGATCTTCTACAGGCCGGCAGCCAAATTCCAGGTCACAAGGAAGCCTCATTTCACGTCCAAACAGGATTTTCGCCGGTGTTTCACCCGTGGACTCATTGACAGCAGATCGATAAGCCAATGCGAATAGGGAAAGATACTGGTCCCAATTTCTCTGATGGCTGGATACTACCTTGGACAGGTATTTTCCAATAGTCCTGTTCATTCTCTCGACCATTCCATCTGACTGTGGATGTAAAGCTGTTGTCCTGGTCTTCTTCATTCCCAGCTTGTCGCAAATCTCCTGGAATAGATGGCTTTCAAAATTTCTTCCCTGGTCACTGTGGACTTCCAAGGGTACTCCATATCGGCTGATAAATTCCTTCACCAATACATCCGCGACAGTTGTGGCCTCTTGGTTCGGGATAGCGTAAATTTCCACCCACTTTGTGAAATAATCCATTACAACCAGTATGTACTTGCTACCATTTTCTGTCGTCGGAAATGGTCCAGCGATATCTAAAGCAATCCTTTCGAAAGGGCTTCCAACATTGTACTGTTTCATTGGTGCCTTTCTCTTGCGATGTGGTCCATTACTCGTAGCACAAGTCGTACATTTCTTACACCAGTCCTTCACATCGTCGGAGCTGTTCATCCAATAAAACCTTTCACGGACTCGCTGAAGGGTTTTCTTCACTCCCAGATGACCTCCTGATGGACTGCCGTGTAACTTCTTCAGTACCTCAGCTACTCTCGCTCTCGGGATAACTATCTGTCTTCTCTTCTCGGAACCATCATCGTTCTCAAGGATTATTTTCAATATACCTTCTTCCAGGACAAGGGAGTCCCACTGAGCCCAATACGCCTTGAGTTTCGGTGAAAATCTTGACACTTCTTGCCAGGTAGGTCGCCGGTTTTCTTTCTTCCATTGCCGAATCATCTTCAGGTGAGGATCATTCTCTTGATCTTCTCTGATCCTGGTGGGTGACCATTCCTCGTTGACTACAGTAGTTCTTGAAACTGCAGCTTCCCTAGATTCCGCCTTGTTGCAGTGGGAGCAGTCTGTTGGGGACGGCCGTCTGGACAGGGAGTCGGCATTTCGGTGACTCACACCAGCTCGATGTTCGATGTTGAAATCATACTCTTGAAGTCGTTCAATCTATCTAGCGATCTGGCCCTCGGGATTCTTGAACTGCATCAACCACTTGAGTGCTGCATGATCAGTCCGGATTAAAAACTTCCTACCATAGAGATACTGGTAAAAGTGTTCCACGGACTTCACTACCGCCAAAAGTTCTCTTCTTGTGACGCAGTAGTTTCGTTCTGGTTTGGAGAGGACTTTACTGAAATATCCCAGTACTCTTTCTTGCCCTCCTTGGATCTGTGAGAGCACTCCACCAATTCCTACGTTGCTTGCGTCAGTGTCAAGAATAAAGTCTCCCTCTGGTAATGGATATCCTAATATCGGCGTCGAGGTTAAATGCCTCTTCAAGGTTTCAAATGCCGTTTGACAGTCTTCGTTCCATTGGAAAGCTCTTGCTTCTTCTGTGAGTCGCGTTAGAGGCTTGGCAATATCTCCAAACTTCCTGATGAATCTTTTATAATACGTGCAAAGTCCGAGGAAACTCCTAATTTTATGTTTATCGGTTGGTTGCGGCCATTGCTGAATGGAAGCAATTTTCTCTGGATCCACCGCCACTCCTTCATTGCTCACTATATGACCTAGATAGTTGACTCGGTTTTGGAATAGCTGAGCAGCTTGGAGTCGTTTGAATACGTCTTCCAAATTCTTCAGATGCTCGTCAAATGTCTTCCCCAGTACTACGATGTCGTCCAAATAGACCAGGCATGTGTTCCAAGACAACCCTCTCAAGACATTTTCCATAAGTCTTTCAAATGTCGCAGGCGCATTACAGAGCCCGAATGGCATGACGTTGAATTGCCATAATCCAGATCCGGTGGTAAAAGCAGTCTTCTCTTTATCTTCTGGGTCCATTTCCACTTGCCAATAACCAGACTTCAGGTCCAAGGTGGAAAACAGTTTTCTGCCGGCCAAGGTGTCTAGCGTATCGTCAATACGAGGCAGAGGATAGCTGTCTTTCTTCGTCACGTTGTTAAGCTGGCGATAATCCACGCAGAATCTCGTAGTTCCATCCTTTTTCTTGACGAGCACTACTGGAGACACCCATTGACTAGTAGATGGTTCTATTACTTTTTCTTCTGCCATCTCTCGAATTATTCTTTCAGCTTCCTCTCTCTTCGCTCGTGGAAGTCTTCGAGCTGATTGTCTAATTGGCTTTGCATTACCCGTATCGATTTTGTGTTTGACGGCTGATGTTCTGCCAGTCTTCCCTCCTTTTGGTACGAATAAGTCTCGATACTGCAAGAGAAATTCTCTCATTCTCTTTTTCTCAGCTCGATCCAAAGATTGACCAGCTACTGATAGCATCTGTTCGAATCTGGCATTAGAATTGTCAGTGGTCGTTGTCTGACGAACTATAGACGTCACTGGTACGCAGGATCCAATCTTGGTTTCCTTCTTGATGGTAATTGGGTAATCGTTCACGTTTATCAATCGTACAGGGATCTTCTTCGCCGACGTAACCAATCCTTTCCCAATTAGTACTCCTTTGCCAACCTCCTCGTCGTGGTTCCTTGGTTCCATCATAACCGGTGTACCTTCCTCCATGATTCCCTGTAGCCGTGCTATTATCATGGTTTCGCTTCGTGCAGGTAGAACGGTATCTTCCTGTACAGCTGCCAACACCGCGCTGCCTTCATATGGATGCAGGAAGACCTCCTCGGAACCCACTTTAATGGTTCTGATTCTGAAGTCTAATTGGAAACCATGTACATTCATTACGTCCATTCCCAGAATCACGCCTTCTTCAATGTCAGCTACGATTACCGTATGCGTGAACTTTTCTGCGTCAATTCCCAATTGGATTTGTGTCTCACCGTGAACGTTGGCGCTCTCACCTGTGGCGGTCCGCAGTCGCAGTCTCGTTGGTAAAAGCTTCTTCTTGGAGTTTATTAGTTCTGGTCGTATAATGGTTCTAGTTGCTCCAGTGTCAACCAGCAGAGCATATTTCTTGCCATTTACTTCACCATCCGCATATACACTGTCGTTGCGACATCTGAGAGAAGCTATGAGTATGAGAGGGTCCTTGGAACGATCATGGGTCGGTGCTGCCCCCTCGTAGCCGACCCGTTCTAGTTTTCGTGTGACTGGGGTTCTTGGTTTGGCAGGAGTCTTGGGGCGCTTACATGAACTACGTACATGCCCTAGCTCGCCACAATTCTAGCATCTGATCTTTCACGGTTTCTTGTCCATCATATTTTTCAATAAACTGACAAACTGGTCAAATCTGTCTTCGTCACCTTCTTCTTAGATGGTCCTGATTTAGTTATATCCTGAAGCCTTCGTTGCTGCTTCATATTCAAGGGCAGCTGTCAATGCGTCGACTAATGTTTTTGGATGGGCTAAACGAAGCGTCCTCTGCATATCGGGGTCACGTAAGCCATCAATAAAGGCCTGTATGCCCAGACATTCCATCATGTTCTCTGGTGCTGACGGATAAGCAAATCGAACTAGTCGGGCAATGTCCACTTCATATTCTTGAAGGGATTCATCACGTTTCTGCCTTCGGTTCTTCAGCTGGGATTGGTACAAATGTTCTAGATGTTCATGACCATAACGCATGTCCAACCTCTTCTTCAGCTGCTCGAAATCATCCGTTTCTTCCAAAGGTATCGTCTGGAGTACATCTAAGGCATCTCCGCGAAGCGCGATGGTTAAGTTCACTGCCTTCTCTTTATCGGACCAATTATTCACTCTAGCGGCTGCCTCAAATTGTTTCACATAATTGGTCCACGACATTTTTCCATCGAACGTTGGGGCCTTGACTCGGGTAAAACTGCCAATGTCTTCAAACTTAGATACTGTTTCTGGCTTGCATGGTTTCGTTTGCTCGGTCTTCTTTTCTTCCACTGGCGTGTTTCGCGTTCTTGAATCGACAATCTTTTCCTCCAACTCCTTGATTTTCTCGTCTATCGTTGTAATCTTATTCTCGATTTTCTCGTCCATCGTTGACATTTTATTCTCAATTTCAGATTTTAGAGACGAAATTCCATTTTCAACGTCAGCGGCAATGTCGTTTTTCATTAATAAGATGTCGGCGGATATATTGTTCTTCAAAGTAGAAATCTTCTCCTCCATATTAACAGAAATGTCGGTCTTCATAGCAGAAATATCGTTCTTTATAGCCGAAATATCGCTCTTTACATTAGTTGAGATCTTCTCTTCCATGGCAGAAATATCGTTTTTCACATTCGATGAAATCTTCTCTTCCATGCCAGAGATCTTCTCGTCCATGTTCTCTTGCATGGCAGAAATCTTTTCGTCCATGTTCTCTTGCATGGCAGAAATCTTCTCGTCCATGTTAGCAGAAATTGACGAGATTAAGGTGGAAGCCTCGTCATTAAATAAAACTGTTTCTGGATCAAAGCCGTCATTTTCCAGTGCCACTTTAAGTCTTTCTACTAATTCACTTTTCTTACCGGACGTTTCCAACTCACGTTCTTCCAATTCCGCTCGTCATTCCGCCACTTTCAGGTCCCTTAATCTCTTGGCCATTTTTACGTAGATATTTATTTATATTACCCCACACCTGACACCAATGTTATGTTTTTCTTATGTATTAAAAGTTTTTATTACGGGTGGGATAAATTTCAAACACTCGGTATGGCTACTTACTAATTTATTTAAAACACTAAACTTATCACTAACACTTAATTTATATATACTCAGTATATTCACTTAAACTAATTTATATGAACACTTAACTAATTTATATTTACTGTTTGCTATTTCGGTGTATTTATTTCACGAGATCACTTTTATCAACTAACTCTTCCGCTGATCGGTCCTTATTTATATTAAAGCCATTTTTACTAGTAAATTCTGGGCTGCGGCTTACACACACAAATAATTTTTCTCGCCATTTCTAGATAAGTCTGTTTACATAAGATAGTCGTGAACTCGTAAATAGTTTTTTATAACTGCGTATACGCCAAAATTTTAACTTCTATACCTGGCTTAGACAGAGTCGGTTTTAGGGACTATACCAGTGTGCTGTTTCGTAACATTATGTATACACTAAATTTTGTGAAACTATTTACTTTTTCTACAATAAAAAATTCAAAACGTTTTAGTATGGAAAAGTAGATTTTTTCACAAAAATGTAGTTTTATAAAACATGTATGTAACAATCAGAAATAATTGTACATTTCCTCGCTGCCCCTAGAAATCCCCAAGAAACCGTTCCGGTTACACTGGAAAAAACCCAAGTTCCTTACGACCTTTCAAACGATACTAAAATCAATATAGAAATCCTGACCATCACCATTATGAATGCCATTCCCAACTCCCGATACATCATAGCCGAAACCCTCCGTCACCTAATACCTTCCTACTATCGACACAACTGCACTATAACAAACATAAGCAGACGTGCTCACTTCGCTTTCACTCCCATCAGGAGTGGAAGCAATTCCACTTAATCCAGCAATATCTCACCGACCCGTCGGTGTTACAGGTTTTCTGCGGTTTCCCTGTAACCTGGTAAACTTGTTTACCCGCCAAATGGCCGACGGCAGGAAATAATACAGCCGCAGCTGTACCCGAATTCCATTTACTCGATTATTATGTCATCAATTCATCAACTAAAAATAAACTCAATCTTCAACTTCTAATATCTACATTTCGCTCGATGCACTCAAACCACCCCCACCACAATCTTCTCATCTCAACTCCAAAAAACTTTAAAAAGCAGTTCCAATCACCTTTTCAGGACCAAAATTCGACCATTCTGCTATTCATCTACTCAACCCTCCACCGAGCGCCGCACTAAACGAAAAAACCCTATCTTAAAACTCCCAAACCTCACCCTACAGAGGAACTATATCCTATATTAGGATCCATCATTAAATACCCAAACCTTCACAAAAAACAAACAAACAAACCCTACAAACAAAAACTTCGAATATCCTTTATACTGAAACATTACAAAAATTGAACGCCAGGTGTGGCATTCTAGGTGATCAAATTTGAGTCCTATCTACAATTACGCAGAGGAGCTATTGATCCCGAAATAACACGAAATTTAGAAAATGATAATAATATATCAGAAGCTTTGCTGGCATTGTAACAAGATGGTGCTAGATTACACTCTCGAGGTACGACAGTTTTTAAACGAAACATTTCCTGTTCAATGGATAAGCGGATGAGGTGCAATGCTGGAATGGATACCTAGTTCACCCGATTTAACTTCCCTAGACTTTTTATGTGGATATATTAAAACCAAAATATATGCCACTTACCCGGAGTCTATAGATGATTTACGTGAGCGAAGTGTACAGGAATGACGCCAAATAAACCCAGAAATATTACATAATATGCGAAAAGCTTTTGAAGCTCGATTGTATTATAGTATGGAAACCAATGGGTCTATTTGAATACCTTATAAAACAATTAATTACTCTTTATAATTTGTTAAAAATTAGAATGTTTTATCAGTACATTGAAAGTATCCCTAGCTCTCAAATGATTTACGTTTTACTCACAGTATCATAAATTTTTAGTATCTCCTTCTATAGGAAAATCCATTTAGTAAATGGAAGGAGTGACCATAGAGAGGAAAGGAGGAAAGTTATAAATGAGTACATATGAGCAAAAAGAAGTCCCTCTTCATATGATTTTTGACTTATTTTTCAATTTTTTTATAAAAATGGCGCCTGCAGGTTTATGTCGGATGGATAGATTTCATTGAAAGGTTCAGTATATACCATAACTTATATATATTCAATAGAAACATAGGAAGGAATCTTTTGATATATATGAAACTATATCGTATCAAATTTCTGTGACAATAACAGCTGTTTACAAGTATGATCTCAAATGCGACAGATACTTATATTAGATTATATTCTGTATACTTCTTCCAAAGTCAGTTTAAAAATACATAAATAACCGATAAAATATTTAAAAGGATCCGACCAGTGGCGTATCAATTTTATTTTTATATCAGATATATTTTCAAAACTTATTTATTTATCAAGCAAAGCTTTGTTGATATTTTTGGCTGAAAGAAGTAAAGCATTTGATGCAAAGTCGTTTCCATTCCCAGCGTGTAAAATTATTACTCGTTTTCCCCTCGAGCACGGAGCATTTAAGACACAATTTGGTTAATTGTCTGCCCAACCGCGTTGAAATACATCGTGACTGTAGAACCACGCTTCGTATAAATAAACTATATTTCTATTACTTTCTCTATAACTTAAAATCTGTATTAAATAATTTTGACACAGTACCACAATACGGGACTATCCATAATACACATTCGACTATCTAATTTTTTTATACCACATTCTATTAAATGTTTCTTATGATTCATATTTAAAATCTTGCAATTTTTTAAATATAATTTCTAATGTTGGAACTTAATTTTCTGTGTACGTATTGTAAACCATTCTTCGAATACCATCTAGCTGATGATACATCATCTATCAGACGGCTGGCGATACGTTTTCGTTTTTTTTCCGTGTTCAATCACAACGCCTCGTTTAATTACTAAATAAATTGTGGAATAAGTAAGTATCGTTAACGTGCATATTCTTTTAATTATCTCATCTTTAGTGGAATTCACAATTTTCAGCTTTTAAGCATGAATACATATTTAAAATTACTTGTTGAACTATGAGAATCTCAATTTTTAAATTCCCAAAAGGGTGTCTCATTTTCATTGTTATTTATTAGAATAGCATTATTAAGATGTATTTCATATCTTTGGATATTATCATAACTTACATTACATTATTGACATTATTATCATCATTATTAATGTGAATCGTCATTAATAAGTAATTCGTCAGATTCAGTTTTTACCTCAAAAAGTCTCCAGAAAGCCATTTCACAAATATCACAAAACAAATCAAACACAACTGTATATAAAATAATTAAATCGCATTCAATAAATATCTCGTGAACACTACGAAATTATTCAGAAAACGGCGCGTGCTCATGTTCTTTAAGAAAATATATCTTACCTTCGTTCTTCTAAAGTTTGTACGACCGATATTCCAGCACTTGTTTCAAAGAACACGTGCCGACTACATAGTCGACCAACGATTCGAAGCATTCTTTTTAGCGACGTTGATATTCAAAAATAAGCTGTGCTACCCGTAGCTTGTAAAAAGTGGTTACCGATATGTATTGGTAAATGTATCGGTATTATTCAATATACATTTAAACCGCTTATTAACGAAACATCGCAGTGCCTTGGTAAAACCATATTTTATAAACTTACTTTGGAAGAAGTGTACGTCCGTTTAACCGTCTACCATCAAATCTTAACGCGGGTTCACTTATTATTCACAACACTTTCTTATCAGTTATATAAGATGTATCATCATTAAATAGAGCGTTAAACTCCTTCTCTTTCCTAGAGCTTTGCAATTTTTTTTGGTTTTTAGAAAAATACATTATTATGTTGGAGGTTGGAGGTAAGGTTAGTACCTTCTTGTAGAGTTAAAGGATTTTCATAGATCGAATTACTAGTTCTCTACGAAATTATCCAATAATGATCATATTTGTTTTATTGTTTCATTGAAATAAGGTAAAATTCAGAATTTTCAGTTCAAATTGTTGTTTCATGTAAATCATCCAGCATATAAATATTTTCGACCTATTTCATTACTGTGAGTGTTAACCCCAAAATAAAATGAATAATTATTTTTCTAGTATTGGAACTGATGAACCTTTCAATTTCAGTCGAAGTAAATTTTTAGGCGAATTCAAAAAATACACTTACAAACGCAATTACAGAGACGTACATCACAATATTTAATGGTTATTGCAAAATTATTTTTAAAACGTTTAGAAAGATAAAACCAGTTGTCATACAATTGTATAAGATCGATGAGCATAAAATGGAAGGTATTTTGAACATAAATTTTAGAAGTAAAATGGTTCAGGAAGACTATTGACAAACTGTTAAAGTGTTTTTAAAAATTCTCAATCACGCTACTGATTATAATATGTTCCACAAAAATTAGGGAAGTTTATAAATATTGGATTTATGATAAACATTATTAACAGTTTTACTCGCCCAGGTTTTGCCTGTACTATACAGAGTGATTCATTAGTAATTTGAAATAATTTAACAGTAGAATCCTGACTTTAAATTATGAAAATTTAACTCAAAACACCTAAATAGTTTTATTTAAAAATTTAAAAACGATATGTGCTCAGTACTTTAATACTATTTTACGTATCCATTTCATATTTGCCAGAAAGTGTAGACACTGTATAGCCTACTAAATTATGTTAAACAAACGTTTCTGGCTACTGCCAGAGGCGTACGACAGGGACAAGTCGATGGTCTTATGCAATACTAGCATAACTAAAAAAAATGCCTTTTTGTGTTTTCTAGTCCATCCTATATGAAATTTAGTCTATTTTAATATGTAAGAACGACCCATTTTTATTTGCGCACTTAATCGCTAGATGGCGCGATGTGTCGTTGTGGAAACCGCGAAATCCGGCTGCAAGTAATATTGAATACCGGTAGGACTTCAGTTGTCACGGAGTCTTTGTGAGGTACTATACATATTTTTCTTGAAGACCGGCACATGTCGAAAAGTTGCATCTTACTGTGTTTATATTTCTGTAGAAGACTATTTTTAGTTGTACCATTGTGATGATCCCAAAAGACATTATAGTAAAAAGGGCATTATCAAAAGAAAAGACATTGTTAATTTATATATATAATTAATGTGGTCAGCGGGCAGTGATCTATCGAGGTCAATCAAACACATCGAAAGCACGTTCATAGGAAAATGTAAATATCACATTCGTTTTGAATCCGGAAGGTCATGGATAAGGGTAATTGACATTTTCAATTACACGCTTCCTATAAGTAGAGAGCGTCGACCAATTCACGGTGATTCATTATTATTATTTTGAATAGTTTAAATGTATGTACAGTGTAATTATAATCTGTGTTAATATTTCTCAAATATATGTTATCCCAGTGAGTTTTTAAATGATGTTATTTATTACCCTTGAAGAATGGTTACGACGTAAGTGTTTCTCCAAGATAAATGGTTTCATGGTTAAAGTAGTCTATACAAGGAACACTTGCTAAGTAACCACCACATGGCGATCCTGCAAACGAAATGGTTATGGTAAAATGTACATCGCCACTACATGGCGATCCTGCAAAGCAAATGGTAATGGTAAATGGTAATATTCGACAATAAATGGTAAATATTCCTGCAAAGCAAATGGTAATGGTAAATGGTAATATTCAACAATAAATGGTAAATATTCCTGCAAAACAAATGGTAATGACAAGTGGAAGTATATGATCTTTTATCGTTAAATTGTATTATTAAAATACCTACTTCTATATTCGAGGAAATCGATACTAGTGTATTACAAACAATAAGCAAACAGTTGAAAATGTCGACAAGTATGAATGATTTTTTAATTTTGCGAGTAAGGTTTTACCGACGGAATTCAACGGAGAAGCAAGCAAATTGCAATCATTTTTAGACTCATCAGATTTGCTACAAATAAACGCGACAGGTAACGAAGAAAATGCTATTTTACTAATTAAGACGAGATTAACGGGAAAAGCCAAAAGTTTGATCACGACTGAAAACTCCATTATAGAAATCAAGAATAAACTAAAATCAGAAATAAGAGGAGACAACCCAAGCCTTCTCTTAGCGAAACTTAGTAAAGTAAGACAAAATGGAAAAGACGTAAACAGTACGCGACGGAGATAGAAAAATTAGCTGAGAGACTACAGGTAGCATACGTGTCGGAAGGGATGCCGGAACGACTAGCCGAAAAATATACTAAGGAAGCAACGATTAAGGCAGTAACTACGAATGCCACAACGGATGCAACAAAAACAATAATAGCAGCGGGAAGTTTTGAAACTAGGCAAGAATTACTATCCAAATTAGTATCAGTAGAAGATATAGTAGGACAACAACAAGTTTTGCACATGAAGGATAACAGGAATTTCTTCAGGAAGCCAAACTTTGACTTTAGGAACAATCATAGGAGAGAAAACAACAGAGGATTTTATAACGGTAATCGTTTAATGAGTATATGAGGAACTTTATCAAAGATTTTAGGGATAACTGGTGCGAATTTGTAAAAATGTTTGCATATTGTTATAATACAACACCAAACACGTTATGACGGATACACTCCTTTTGATTTATTATACGGGAGAAAACCCAACCAGAATTCTTAAATGTAGAAATAGAACCGTGATATGATAAAGAGTTAAAATAAAAGTTACAATACGCAAATGAAAGAACCCTAAAAGATTGAACTATTTTCATTTGTGTCAGTATTAATAAAAAGGGTAAGCATACAATAGCTTGCTTTTTATTACTCATACGGATTATTTTGAGTTGGCCCGTTATTACTTTCTACGAATGTCACAATATTGTTCCACGTCTTATGCCGTTATTCTAAAATATTTTGTTTTATTTTTTTTTGTTAAATCATTATGAATGTTTAGGGTAGCACTGTAACAAACTATGGATATTCATTGTATGATGTGGGAATTAATTAAATTATTATGAATTTATAGAAAAACAGCTGTCAAAGATGTCTATGCGGGCTCGCACTGCTAAAATAATGGCAAATATTGAAACCAATGCCAATACAATAATAGAAGAGAAGGTTGAAGAAACAAAAAATGATTTTGGAAGTTATTCCAACCCAATTAACAATATAGAAGATGAAACTACTGTATTTAGTACAGAAGGTAAAAATCAGATTTTTTTTTTATTATTTAACTTAATATTTAGTATCTTAAAAATATTATTTAAATAATGTATCTGACATGGGAAAATTATCGCGTTCTGTTTTTATTTCCGCTAATTATTGTATAAGGGCAGGTAGCTGCCGACGACGAGGTCGCAGAGCCAGTCAATAGATTAGCAGAAATTTTGAATTGTTCATCAAGTAAAATCAGTAATAATGGTCAGTATCAATGAAAGAGTTAGCGGCTATATTATTATTTAGTGTGCCTTATGAAATATTTTTTTCAGGACTGGTGCAATGTAATAAATTTCAAGAATCCTTAAGCGATCAGAATTATTTGCAGTCATATAAATCATCATCGTCCAAGAATTCATCTTCGTCCGATTCGGATTCTTCATCTAGCACTTCATTCTCAGAAGATCGAGATGATGATATAGCTGATAAAGACTACGAATGGCGAGTCAGATACTTCTTCACATAGTGGCAGCGATGATGAAGAATAGATAAAAAATGTAAAAAAGAGAAAAGGCGATCCAAACAGATGGAAAAGAACAAAAGCAAAGCTTTTAAGAAATACGGGAAAAGAGTATGTCTCAATAAGTAACAAAATTGTTAAGGGAAAAACGCTTGGACCTACCTACAATGCTCAGAAATGTATACAAAAATGCTCATCAAAATTGTCAAAAGAAGAAAGGATGGCGATTTTTACTGATTTTTAGAACTTGGGCAATTTAGATCGACAACGAGAGTTTGTTTTACGCAGTATAGCAACTGATGATCCAAAGTATAGATACCATAGAATAGCAACCGAAAGTTCAACAATGCCTTTTACCTCTGTATAAATGACAAGAAAATAAGAGTATGTAAGGAGTTTTTAAGAAACACACTTTCTATTAGCCAACGCTTCATAAGAACTGTTACCGAAAAAAGGATTATTTCCCAAACTGAAATTTTGGAACTAGATAGACGAGGGAAACACGGTCACCAGCGAAAAATTCTGTCAAATATCATGAAAAGTGTTCGCAACACATAGACTCCATACCACGTATGGAGAGCCAATATTGTAGAAAAGATACCAAAAAGGATTACATAGAAGGCGGACTTTCACTGATGGACGTTTATAGAGACTATCTTAATTTCTGCAAAGAAAAGCATATTTCATCTCCAGCAAGTTATCAAAACTACGCCAGAAAATTTAATACTGAATACAATATTTTATTTTTTAGCCCGAAGAAAGATCAATGTGAAGATTGCGTGAAATATAGAAATGCAAATGACGAAGAAAAACTAGATCTACAGGCCGACTATGAACATCATCACCAAGAAAAAGAACTTTCACGCCAGGCTAAAGAACAAGATAAGGAGAAATCAAAAGAAGATAGCAGTTTCGTAGTAGCAGTATTTGACTGTATTGCAGTGCCCTAGGGGGGAATTTCAACTTTTTATTATGTATCCAAAAGAAATACTACCTTTAATTTTACAATTTGTAATCTGACTTCCAATTATGTTACTTGCTTCGCATGGGATGGGACTCAAGGAAAAAGGGGAGCAAACGAGATAGCATCATGTTTATGGATGTATATTGGACAGCTGAATGATCACGCAATGAATTAAAAGCCGAACATTGACATAGTATTTTATTCAAATAATTGCTGCGGACAAAATAGAAATAAATTCGTGTTCCTAATGTATGAGTATGCCTTACGTAAATGTTACTTCATAAATTCAATTACTCACAACTTTTTGGTAAAATGCCACACTCAGAACGAGGGAGAGAGTGCGCATGCTTTAATACAGAAAGAAATTTACAAATCTTTAAAATGTGGACATATTTATACACCTCAATAATATATCGCATTAATGAGAACAGCAAAGAAAAACGGAAATCCCTATAAGGTGCAGAAAATGAGCTTTCAATCATTTCTGGATTTCAAAGCCTTAGCTAATAAAATAAAATCTTCAGGATTTACTGATACAAATAATGAAAATGTGAGGATTTCTGATATTTCTATTCTTCGTGTTACTAGAGACGCCCCTAAAAAAATACTATTTAGATATAGCTTTACACAAGCTGAGTTTCGTGAAATCAATATAGATCAAAAAAGAAACACCAGAGGAACTGAATCTTCATCTAATGTTGCTGAGGAAGTTCTGAAGAATCTGTATCAAAAACCACTGTCTATTGACAACAAAAGAAAGGAGGCGCTTCTGAAATTAGTGCAGAAGAACGTTATTCCCGAATTTTATAGCCACTTTTATAACATCTAATTTTATTTTCTCGTCAATAAGCAGATTTTTTTCTTTTTTTTATGTTCAAGTTACATCGAAATGTTCTTTTATTTTTTTATATTTTTTTGATAAATAAATCGTTTTTCTACTCATTTTGTTGGATTTTGTTACCGAACTAAACAGTAAAACACCATTGGTTTTTATGCAATAGTGGCATAAATTCAAAGTTTTTTTGTTTAATATTATCATTTTTAGAGATATACTATTATTATCTGAAAATAACAATAATATTATAATACAATCAAGAAAAAAATAAACAGTACCTAAATTATGTTATGAAATACAACAAATAATTCAAACAAAAAAATTTCAAACGCTCTTCCTGGAAAATATGAATAATTGACTTGGGCCAGTATTGCATAAGACCATCGAAGTGACTAGTTAATCGTTCCCAAATTCTACGCCACTGGCGGAATAGAAATTTTAACACAATTTTTCGATTCTCCAATACTCTTGACGTAAATAATGTACTCTTTCCTCATAACGATAAAGTCAACATTTCTTGACATATTTTAAGTTAAACACGAAGGTGCATATTTTTTTAAATTTTGATGTGTAATAACCAATGTGCAAACCCCTATGCACATACCACAGCTGACGATATGAAAATAAGAATAGAAAATGCTTTTAGTGCTGTTATTCCAGATATTTTATAAAACGTAAGACAATCATTTAAAAAGAGAATCATGATGTGTATTCAATAAGCTCAGCCCACTACACCATTATAATAAATAAAAAAGCCCGAGAACCGTATAAATTTATGTTTTTTCTTAATTACATAAAAAATACTAATTATTGATATAGGGAACCCTTATATCGATTGAAAGAGAACTATTTACTGTATCAAATAAAGTAAAAAAGTATAGGGCGTTGCATTTAATTTAAGAAAGTAATTTAGGTTGAAAGGTCTCAATGATATTTCCTACTTTTTTTAGTACACTGTACATTTTTTTTAATTAGCAATGTTACAAAAAGTTGTCCCAAGGTCTTCTTATTAACTTGTGTACTCCCTTTTTCTTTTCTGTTAAACCATTTTTTCGTTATTCATTATTTTTCAATACCCTGCATTTCGCAAAAAACCGAGATATATGGAAAAACATAAAAGATGGGTTTAGGGAACCTTTATAAAACAGATGTTATTTTGTTACGTTTAATTTAAAAATTTTAAAAAATACGGGGTGTTACGCTTAAAAAACATAACTTTGATGTGCCACGGCTTTTTGGAACACTCTGTAAGTTGAAAAATATTTTTAAAATCTAGCTTCTACATAACATTGAAAAAAACATTGTTGAAAATATTTATCGTTTTGCCATAAAGCTCCGTGGCGTTCTTGTTGACTCACCCTGTATATATATATGAAGTAAAACGGTATAAAAACTTACTTTGTATTCATTCAGAACAGTGGCACAATTAGTATCCCATTTAACAGTATTTTTATGACCGAAAACCAGATTATTACTTTTCCCTTGTTTTTCTTTTCTATGTTGCTTTTTTCTCGACCTCACTGCTTCCATCCAAGATCGCAGTTTATTCCCAAACATTTTTTTTGTCTAAAATAAAGAGAAAACAATTATTAAAAAACCACAAAAATCATACTTTGGAAATCAAAAAAAAATCATTGTACCAAAAAACTTCTCACTCACCTGTTGTTTAACTGACACAGTTCCTACATTCTATAGCTTTATAAATTTATTATATTGCATTTGTTACTAATTTTTCTTCCTTGTCGTAGCTCGTAATTTGTGCCATAATTAAGAGGCGTGAAGTGGATACAAGATACTTTTACTGTAGTAGCATCGGCGGACGTCAATGTCGCAACAAAACCGACGCCGGCGCGTCGGGACGCTGTTTATACGAAGCGTTTATCTTAGTATACTAATCTGCTTGAATCAGTTCTCCATTTAATCAATTCAAAGTATTCCTTTAATCGTAATGAATATAGTAAATAATCTATTTATTTATAATGCTTGAGATGTGAAACCGACCAATGAATACTACGTTATACATTGCTTGTATAAAACGAAATGGGTTATTCAAATTATTAAACATAATCATCATTCCCAAACAGAGTAGAACCTTTATATTTATTAGTATTGCATTGGATTATACTTTATAAATTTTCAATATTCAACAGTAAAATTGGAATATTTAAGGTTTGTTCCAACCGAAGTAAATACAGTTTAATTACCGTACAATCTCAGTAATGCAGCAAATTTGATGTAAATTACACAGACTTATTATATTCACTAATCAGCAGGTCAACTGGGTTTGTATGGTAATATTACGGTTTTTGTGTTGGTTGGAACAGACCTTTAGTAAATTTTTTTAATTACTTGATAGTCACTGCAGTGTCACTTTACAAATGAAAAAACGAATGAACTTTTAAAATATTACAACTGTCAAGACAAGACATAAGTTAAAAACTTGATTTGTTATCCCTCAGCGGCCATGTTCCGACGTCACACTTTTTCGGTCTATATGGCGGTGACGGTCAAATAAATAACAAAGTTACTGTAGAGTGTGATTGTTTAACCCACGTTAAATCGATTTTCTTTCTATTTATTGTTTGTATTGGCTGTAAATTGTGGTTTTTAAATAGTGTAGTGTTTGTCTTCGATATGTATTATAGTTGGTTGTGGAAGCCGTTGTAATCGTGATGAAGTTTCGTTTTGTTCCCGCAGAGACAAAACACACGTTTCTAACGAAGAAAAACGTTTTGACCAAACTTCGCAGGGCTGCATGGATATCTGTGGGATGGATTGCAGCAATAAAGAGAGACGATCAGACCGAATCTATATTGAAATACCAGAAAGTTTTTTGTAGACATTTTATAACTGGTAGGCTTCTTATCAAATATATCAACTCTACCAGCTCCCAGTTTACGTAGTTTGTACTCAAGTAGGTATTAACTAATTTTAGGCAAACTTGATGTCCTCGAAGATAAAGAACACCCTGACTGGGTACCATCTCAACATATGGGACATGTATCTCAGAAAGTAAAAAAGAGGGCTGCAGATGTTGACCAAAAGAATCGCAGAGATAAAAGGACAAAACTGACTGACACTAAGGTAAAAAATAATTAATAGTAGTCCTTTTTTATGTAAATTATCTCAAGAGCTAAATGACAATTGATTGGGATATGTGTAACTGATCGTCCTGGTCAAGAAAAGATACTCGATGAGCATGTTTTGCACACTTTATTTTGATAAAAAGAATGTTCATTTTTAGTAATAGCAATGTTAAATTATGTATTGATAGTTGCTGAAAATTGTTATAATTAATTACTTTGTCAACAGATCATGGATATTGATGAAATGCCTCAACAGTTCCAGGATGATCAAATTGAATTTATGGAGACGGTGGTGTCTATGATGCTTAAGTATTTATGTTTTGAAGCTAAACATTTAGTAAATATTACTTTGCAACTTTTATTATTTAACATTTAATGAATGTTTTATATTTTCATTTGTACTTAAATTAGTAATAGTTCTTGTCTTTTCATAATACGTATAACGTTTATGTAATGTTATTATAGTAATATATTTTTACATAGCTTTATCAATAAGATCAAAATCTTTGAACAACGAGGCTGAAGTTCATTGATTTTACTCATGTTAATATTAGAAATATGTATTGTAATGTACACATGTCAAAATGAAATAAAACTTATATTTTGCAGTGTAAAATAGTTGTTTTTCTAATGCATTAAATGTCACACACTTTAAGGACAATAAAAAAACAAAACCCTTATATAACAGTTTATTTTTTCCAAAAACAAAAAAAAACTAGATAATAAAACCCCTAGGGTCATTAGAAACAATTTCACAAGCCAACATCGACAAAAAACAATCATTTATAAACTCATTACATAACTACAAATACATATATAATTCCTTACAATCAATGAAAGGTTAACTTAGTTCTACATTTATTTACAAAAATAAAATACAACACTGATTTATGGGGTTATTCTGTATGTCCGATTCTCATCGTTACCTACCGAATATCGTTAAGTAAACGATTTTTGGTGAAAAAGCTATTCTGTTCGTGATAATCGTTAGAGAACTCTCGTTTGTAAACGATGAATGCAACCGTTACCTAACGCCACTGATGTTCATCGGCGTTGACGAACGGCAATTTGATATTTACTATCGGCTTTGTGTGTATAGTGTCAATATAGCCCTACTAATGAATATTTTATTAGAGGAATTGATTAGAAGGTAAATAGTAACGTTTTAGTATATTTAGTAGTAAATAATAATGTGCATTTATATTTTAGATATGAATATAACCACTTGATGAGAAATTTAAGAGATACCAGTGATCCTCTACAAATGCCAGAAGAATTGTTTAGGAAAAACTTCAGGTCGAGTAGAGATGCTACTTGGGATTGATTCCAAGAAATTGAAATTTATATGGATGATCAACCTCTGACTACAAGGGTACCAAAATTAATTAGGCTGATAGTAGCATTAAACTTCTTTGCTCAAGGCAGCTACCAAAAAGCTGTTGGTAAGGATCACCATTGTGCTTTGTCACAGGCAACTGTCAGCAGATGTATAAAGGAGATATTAACAATCATAAATAATCATATAGCCCATCGTTACATCTCATTTCCAAATAATGTTATAGACATGACAAGAATTAAAAACGGGTAAGTTATGTGTGCAAAATAATGAATGTACAATAAACTAATGTGTTGTAATTATTGGAGGATTTGTTTTTGTAGGTTTTTTGTAAAGTTCAACTTTCCTGGGGTCAAAGGATGTATTGATTGTACACATATCAAAATTGTACCACCACCTGCCAATGATCCTTTGATGCCAGTAATACGTTTTGTAAATAGAAAACATTTTCATAGCATCAATTGTCAAATTGTAAGTGTAACCATTTTGTTGCAGTCACTGAAAATAAATCGAAATAGTCCTATTGGAGAATACACTGCATTCTTATGAACCTATCTTATTTTTCAGGTATGTGATGCCAATTTACAGATTCGGCACATAAATGCACGGTTCCCCGGATCTGTTCATGATGAAGCAATTTGGTTGGTTAGCAATGTTAGAGAATTTCTACTGAACAATTACAGGAATAATCGGGATAAGAATACATGGTTGCTAGGTGACTCCGGATATACAATTCAACCATTTCTGTTAACCCCGATGGTTGGAGCTGAGCCCGATACTCCTAATGGTAGATATACAGCTAGCCATGTGCAAGTAAGAAATACCATCGAACGATGTATTGGAGTACTGAAAAGTTACTTTCGTTGTCTCAAAGCTGATCGCGTTTTGCATTATGCTCCAGTAACAGCTTCTAAAATAATATATGCAAGTGCAGTTCTTCATAATATATGCAGAAAAAGAAACATAGTGGATGAAGATTTAGAAAATGAGTTTGATGCTGGTAAGTTATTAATTATTTAATCAGCATTATATTGGTCTTTATTTAAAACATGTCTATTCAAATGCTTCATGTCATGCACTGTTTGCTAGAGTATTGTTTACCTACTTCATTTTCATTCATGTAAATATATGTTTATACATTTTTTTGGTTTTAGTGGTACCTGACATTGATGATGAGGATGACAGAGATCCTATGGAACTAGTGAATGAAGGAGTTGCCATTAGAAATAATTTAATACAAGAAGTATTTAATGTATAACTAATAAAAAACACATCCTATGTTTGTTTATTTCTAGCATACCACTACTAAATATTTAACAATTTAGTTGAAAAAACATGGAAAAATTGGGCTTGTACTACATCATTATATTTGACTAAATAAAATGGAAAACTTGATAAAAACATTTAAATAAATGATTACTAATAATAGCAGTTGTCTTAAGCTTGTTCTTTAAATATTAAATAAACGGATAGTTCTTGTGATAAATAAATAAAAAAAATAGTGACAAACTTAAAAAAACTTGCTCATGTTCAAATAAAAATTATATAATATTTATGTGTCATCCTCAACCAAAGAGAGTGCAACATCAATATCTGGATACTTCAGTTGTAATTTCAAAATATCTACTCTTAATTTGCTATTTTCAATTTTTATTAGTGTTGCCAAGTTTATATTGATTTCTTGTAACATATTAGAATAATCTTTTTCAGAATACTTATTTAAATTTTCTTTTATTGAGCCCAACAATGTACTTTTTTTCCTATAAGGCTTCAAAGAAGGTTTCAATATTTTTTGTTCTTTTCTCAGTTCTTTTGCTTTTTGTGAATCTAAAATAGTTTCACTATCAATAGTCACTCTCTGAATGCCTTTTATTGATTCTTGATTTTCAATTTCATCTTGAGGTAGTCCAATTTCTGAAACTCCCTCAAAACCATCAATTACAACATGGCCCAATACATCAATTAGTTTATTTTCCAAATCAGTTAGAGGACTATCGGGTGGTGGTCCTCCACCTGTTTTATTAGCATTATTTTTCAGTAGGCGAGCCTTTTTCTTCACTGTGCATCTCCAGTCTGATAAAACCTGTAATGTGTAAAAATACACAGATAAATGTTTTGAAGGTTACAATGTAGAGAAACAAACCTTCTTCCACTGTTTGGTGCTTCGTTGTGGCCCACCACAACTATTTAATTTATTTGTTAAGTCTGCCCATGTAGTACTGATGACATTAGCATTGTTTGGATTAAACTTATTATTTCTAAAAACTTCGTCGTTTGCCAGTGTCTCCACATATACCGTATAATGTGTGTGTGTTGTTCTCATTGATCGTTTTTTCTTATCTTGCATTGTTTATAATATATAAAATTTGTTTTATCGTATCGATAATATATATATTTGTTCTAAGATTTATTTCGCATTAACCTCACTAAACTAATATCAAATGTCGATTACAATGAAGTTATCTCCAAACGGAAAAGATACTGTTTCGCATTGTCTGTGCTACTAGCTTTTTGAAAAACGTATATTTTCTTGTCGCTTTGCATATTCCAAGGTCACTTGTAACGAAGTCTCAACAGAATGACTTTTTTGGTAAAATCGTTAAAATTTACGTTACCAAAACCATTGACGACGATCGTTTGTTAGCGATGTCGTTGGAGAACGACACAATTACAGAATAAACGCGTTAATAGCAGAAGGTTACACATAATATATCTATTAGCTAAACTATTTATGTTTCTCCAACATCTGGATTTTACACTAATAACGATTTAAAATAAGCACTCTTCATCTTAAAATAGGAAAATTGTCCTTCTCAAACACTACAAAATACCTTAAAACGCCACAAAATACAAAATAAACCGTTTTATAACTATAAAACTCTGCAGCTTCTAAACATAAATGAATGTACTAAATCCAATGTTTGACCGTCGCCGCCATATTGACAGCTAAAAAGTCACGTGGTTTGGATTGCCTAATGAACATTTTTGTTCATTAGGGCTACGTTCATACACTTACACCAGTGAGTAGAGAAGAGTATGATCACGTGATTAGAAAAGTATGTTTGATGGTTACTCGGAGTAACCGTTCAGAGGCAACACCGGCCGGAGGCAAATCAGATGTCATTGTGTTGTGTATGAATTTGGGGTTATATTTTTCATTTCGAAAATAGAAATTAATTAACCATGGATGAGTTGAATATGGTCTATTAGGCTTTATGGTTCCGGCATCCTGAAGCCCAAATGATTAATAAATTTCAAAGTATTATATTACAGCATAGGTAGGTACCTACCCATATTTTTAAGAATAATGGTATCCTTTCTAATTGATAGCACAGAGTATTCCATTATTGATATGTGGATTTACTATACATCAATGCAATCAACTGTAACCATATATCTATTAATAGATTTATGACTGTATCAAAATTAAATAATATCAATTTATGAATAAAAATAACCTGGCAGTAATCTGAACTGAACTACTGTATAAGCCAAACTGTCATAACTGTCAGAATATATAATACTCCATTAAAAAGTGGAGTATGCAGAGTTTACTCCGGGTAGGTTTCTGAACGTTTATAAAAGCATACTCTATACTGGTAGAGTAAATTTATGAACGCTTCGGAGTAAACTATCCTTACTCTGAGTAAGTTTATGAACGTAGCCTGTGTTTTCGTGGAGACATTCCCGAACGTATTCAGAATGAATACGCATGCGCACTTAAAAATTTGCCGTTCGCGGTGAAAAGAGAACACCCTCCGGATTTTAAATTCAGTGTTCGCGGATCACGTTCTGTAAACTTTGGACATGTTCCTAACGCGTTCAACAGATCCTCGGATTGAAGGAGGGATATCTGATTCAGAACGAAATCTAACCTAAAATATTGTTGTTTTTTGAGGTTCTTATTTGTGGTAAGAAGTGAAAGTATACAAACAAAATCCATTTTGATTACTTGTTTTTAAAATTATGGACCATTTAAGTTAGAGTGACGAAGATTTGGAAGAGTTGCTGAGGAATTTTGGAGATGTACAAAAAAATGCAAATTTCTTTGAAGAAATTGTGCCACAATTTGATGATGAAATGTTTGTATCTCATTTTAGAATAACTAGAGACCTATATAGTAGTGCAGATATCACAGCGATACCAAACATCGTAGTACTTTCACTATCAGAAAGGCGACTTTGAGAAAATAAGTCCCCTAAAAACCATCCTTTGTTGTCTATGGTTCTTAGGTAATGAAGGTGCAATGTTTAGAGATGTGTCGGACCGATTTGACATCACCATCAGTTCGCTGCATAAAATTATCAAGCGAGTTACCGATTCCTATCAAATGTGTCTGCGGAAATTATAAAATGCCAAACTGACCAAGAAAAATTGAAATCGAGAGACATTTCCGACAGAAGGATTTTCCGAATATCATTGGAGTCATAGATGGAATCCATATTAAAATTGATAAGCCAGCAGATGATCCTCCTGATTCATACCTGAACAGGAAACACTTCTACTCTATCCAGGTCAGTAATCTTGCAATTTGTTGATACAAAGTATGAGTAGTAATTACTTTTTCAAAATAAAACTGTTTCTAAACAATTCTACAATATAATGAAAAAATGATGAAATTCTAAAAAATTGACGATGATAGTAATATTGAACCAATTGTAATTTTTTAGAATATTCATAATTTTTTCAATATATAGTGGAATTATTGAAAGACAGTTAGTCTTATTTAAATATGTAACATGAGTAGATTCCACATAGTAAGGGTCGAAACAGTAAATTTAATGAATAGTAAGTTTGAAGAGCTTCTTTCATTTTAATTTGTAACATATGTTTTTACTGTATCATTGGGCTGTATTACTAGTAGATTGATATTTTTAGGCACAAGTCGTTTGTGATCATAGAAGAATCATCAGAGATATTTTTGTTGGCTATCCAGGATCTGTCCACGATAGTCGAGTGTTCCGGTCATCACCTCTGTTTGATACTCTGGAAGAAAAATGTGGCAATAACTTAATTATTGCAGATAGTGCATACCCTTGTTTACGGCATTGTTTAACTCCTTTCAAAGAAGGGTAATTTGACTAGGCGCCAAAGAAATTATAATTATTTACTTTCAAAAAATAGATATGTTATTGAGCACTGCTTTGGACCATTAAAGCAAAAATTTCGACAGCTGTACCATTTAAAACTAAGAATTATTGAATTTTGTGTACATTTAATTAGTGCTGCTGCTGTCTTACACAACCTCACAATAACAGACATTGCTGTACCAGAAGAACTAGACCCACAATACGAAGCAGTTATCGGGGAAGATGTAGAAGGTGAACATGAAGACGATAGAAGCGGGGTTATAAGAAGAAACGAAATAATGAATAGTTTACCTTTTCGTATGTAGTTAAGTGTAGTTGTAATATTCAAATCTATTAAACTTACTAGGTGAAAATAAACAATTCGTTTTTATTCTTCCAGTTATATATTGCAAAACTTAGAGCACAATACATACACACAGAAAAGTAAGAAAATAAACATTCTAAAATATAAAACCTTTTAAAACAAAAACAGAATATATAATACATAAACCGAACAAAATAAACATGAGAAAGAAAAGTGAACAAAAATAGTGTTATAATAATCAACAATATATACATATAATAGAATAAATATGTAAGAAACCAAAATTTATACTCCTTTCTTTCATGTCTTCTTATTACTTAACACCTGTAGAATGTCAGATATTCCTTTTTAAAATATCATTATTCTGTTCAAGAATGTTATTTTTTCATTCAGCTTTTTTTATTTTAGTCCTAACACTCCTGTAATAATCTTTCCTGTCATTTCTTTTAATACATCAATTCTTAATTTTTTATTTCTGTAGCTCCCGGGTTTCACTGATGCCCCTTCCTTTTTCATCTCCATGTTCTCTCCATCTATTTCATTGTTTTCTATATTTTCTGTCTCCATATTGGAGTCCACTGAGCCGGTATTTGCTTCTCCTATAGATGATGACATTACTGTATCCGATAACGGCCTTACAGTAAGTTTTTCATTTGAAAACTACCTACTTGCTTTCTGTATTGTTCGTACAAGTCCAGGAACATCAACGGGGAACTGTGGCTCCATTTAAAACCTTCTTTGTCTTGTTGAGAGGTGGAGGTTGAAGGGATTATTAAAAACTCGGTGATAACTAAAATAATAAATGTCTACATTTCAAATTAAAAATAAAATCGGGTAACACCTTACCTTCTTGTTCAGTCATATTATGCCTAAATATTTGTTCAATTATTTCTAAATATTCTAATCAATCAGTCAAGTACAAAAAGTAAATATTTGTATTGTTTGATCATAACCTAACTTTTCATCGACGGACCGGGTGTACCATGAATGACACACCATTGAATAAAAAGTACTTTTTATTCAATGTGACACACATATCGAAAAAGAAGAAATATCCTTAGATATGCTAGGCGCATTCGCGGTGTTTAATAATTCGAAGCAATCCGGAACTAATTCGTATATGCGCTTGCGCCGTAGTATAGGTTCAGTTTGTATTCTGAATACGTTCGGGATTGTCCCCGCGAAAATACCTAATATTTGGGTAAGTTTGCGTGTTTTATCATAATAGTCATGTTCGTTTGTAATGCTTAGTCTGCTCAAACAATCATGATGATCACGTAATTGTGACGTTACTGATTTGATTTTTATGATCCAGTAGCAACATATTCAATTTCTCACACTCAAACGAACACAAAGAGTAGCAACATTATCCCATTGGTGAAACGAACACAAGTAAGTCATGCCATGTGGTGAACATAACCTCAAAATTAAACATTCGGATAGTAAACATACTTTATACAATTTTCAAAATTATGGCTGCAGTAAATAAAAATAAATTTCTAGATTTGAAAAAAATGATTAAGGAAGAACCTAGTACACATGTAAGATTACAATCATTAAAACTACCACGTGAGTTAAATCTTGGAGTTCCCAAACAAACCAAAAAAGTGTTTGTGCCCAATTTAAATGTAAAAAGGAATAAGGACAAAGCAAAAGAGTAAGTTTTTCATATTCAGATAATTTTGGAAAACTAACTTTTGAGTTTTAATAGATTTAATAAGAAAGATGAGAGAGGCAAAGAGCGCGTTAAAGAACGGAAACAAAACACACGTGATAATGCCCCCAAATATGTTCAATCATCTGGAGTGTTTTCTGAAGGGGTGGGCAGTGATATTCGCACAAATAGATGGACGGGAAGCCGGGGGGATAAGGAAAACGACAATGTTCCAATTATATCTATGCCCACTATAAAAAAGAATACATTCCAGGTACCTATGGTTTTTATATTAATTATAATTGAATATAATGATAAAATGTATTTTTAGATAGACAAAAAAACCGAAGATAATATTTTCAATCAAATTACTGGCTGTGATGAAGAAAGTGATGATGAAAAACTACCTTTTAAACCTATTTTTTGGCAAAATCGGCTACCAAATTCATGTGTGTTATACAAAAATACATAGGTATATTTTTAATAACTGACTTAATGATTTATTTTTTAGCTTTAATCAAGAATGAAAACGAAATTAAAGTTAAACAAGAATACCTAGATGACAACAAACTAACACCTATTTTTAAAAAAAGTAAGTATTTCAAGTAAATAGTTGAATTTTAGAAAAAACAGCATTCATTTTTTACAGTGAAATTGGAATCTGAACAGTTAATTCCAAATGAATTTATTAGGGAAGAACATCTGAAAACTGAACATCCTGCAATGTCTTTATGGGCGGTAAGTACATTTATTCTATAGTGCACAACGTTGTGTAAGTCTAACTGCTGGATTAATTTATAGTTCTGGAAGTCTCTATGTATTAGGTTTGTAAAAAATATTATTTTTCTGTTTCAACTGGACTTATAATCTAGCAACAGTAACTGCTAAAATCCATTATTTACAGTGTAAATTAGTGGGGACATGTTTTATTTATTAATATATATTAAAGCTCTAGTATTTAATAAACCAATACTATTGATGTCACATATACCTTACAAATGTAATGTGAAGATGAAAAAAAATATTGCATCAAGTATTTTTCTAAATCTAATTTTTAAAATGAATAAAATCAACAAAAGTGTCATTTTTGTCAAAGTTTTTTTTAAATCTTTTACATATACATATCTGAAATTTTTTTAGGGATGTGTACTTGAAGAATCCAAGAAAAGCATACTTTCAATAATCTGAAATGAAAATGAAACACAAACATTTTCTTACTAAATATTCAGTCACTCCTTTTATTAAAAGAATGTGTCACTTATTTCAGATGCCTCCATCATTTGCTGGAAAAGGGCTGAGTGATGATCCAAATTGTAAAAAACTATTTGATTTTGGTCTTGGAGATATGCAAGAAGGACAGATAGGTAAAATTTTAGTCAGAAAATCTGGAAAGGTCGAAGTACATATAGGCACAATGGTATATGAACTAGAACCAGAAGAATATGTACCCTATAAAGAGGTAGGTATTATCATTATTTTCCTTTTGTGTAATATGATAAATTTCCTCATTTTATAATATAAGAATATATGAACTGTATTAGACAACTTTTATTTAACATTTCTTTACTGACAACTATTTAAGATATTCTAGTTACAAAAAGTATAGGTTTAGAAGAAAATGTTTGCCAATGTTCTGGCGGTTTTAACCATATTTTGTAGTAGTACCTTTTTGGAAAACAAGTATCATCAATTTAGTTGAAATATGTACAGTAACTTTGTACCTAACAAATGTGTATAATTCTCTCAGTGTTTTAAATTGAGTTATCTCAGACAAGCAGCTGAAAAACTGGGTTTTGAAACATTGATTAGACAGTATCATCTCGTACTATTATTATGGTAAACATCATTAAGGTCAACTGGGGTAAGTGCATGTGTGAATTTTTAAAATTGACTTTATTTAAGGATATCTTTAGGTTAATACTATGCATTATAATGTTTTATATATCCTTAGATTCATTACGAAATACTGTGCACATGTAAAGTAACACATCACCACATAATATTAAGAAAGAAAAGATAAATAAAAAATTTAAAATGTTTGCATAAAAATGCACTTGCCCCATCTAGTAGGGTAAGTGCATATTTGTTCAGTAAATTATTATTAAGTACCATATTTCAATAGTATGGGGCAAGTGACCAAAGTTTACTTTATTACGATTTTTTTGGTTTTTACAGAACTTAATTATCTCTTAGGGTTGCTGAGAAACAAACAAATCAAATTTAACTCAAAATGTATTGCAAATTTTCTCATTAAAAATAGACAACATAAATATTATTTAAAAGGAACAATGAACAACATATAAGTATTATAAGTACATACATATAGTTTAAAAAACTTATTATTAAGTAAAAAAAATACGGAATGCTAAAAAAAATATTTATATTGAATTACTAATCTTGAACTTCATCAATTGCACTATCAAAAATGTACCTTCCCCTATTATCAACCAAATAATTTGGAATCTCAGTTTCCATAACCTCGTTAAATGGAACGTTATCTTTGTCAGTTTCATGAAACTTAAAAGTTTTTTTTAATGTGTCAATAGAACGCATATATTTCACAAGATATTCTTGACTACTCTCATTAATTTCTTGAATAACTCGTAAGAAAACTTTGTTATTCTTTGTTTTGGAGTACTTATATTGCACCAAAACTAAGTCTCCAGGTTTTTTAACTAGCTGGTTATTAAATTGGGTAGTTTTGTCTTCAGTAGTGTCTTTCTCAGTTTCTTTATTTTCAATTTCATCTTGGGTATAAATTACTTCTGCTGCATTTAAGGGGAGGTTTCCAAAAACCACAGGCAAATCTACTGACACAGATTCACCTGGCTCTAAACAGCCAAGTAAGAAATCTGCATCTTGTGATGGTAAATCAGGCCAATTTTCTTTATCTTCCTCATCTTCTTCCATTTCTGCTAAAAAGTCAGACTCTTCACCGAGCTCTTCACTTTCAGATGATGAATAATCTATAATTTTTTTCTTTTGGTTTTTAGGGCCACTGTTTTTGATTTGTCTACTATTTTTCAGTTTTTTTTCTGTTTCTTTTCTTTTTCAGTTTTCTTTTTTCTTTCTGTTGCTTCTTTGTCTTTTAATATTTTAATGCAGTCATTTGATGTTATCAGTGTAGATCCTAAAGAAACTCTAGTTCGTTTTCCGCTCGTCTCGGATTTCTCTTTACCCGATGAAATTTTTGAGAGAAGCAACATTTCAAAGCTAGTTTCTTTAACTGACATAATATTAGGATTTTGATTGTTATTAATTGTCTCTGAAAGTTGTGGTCTGGTGTCTTCCACTGGTTCCTCCATTGTCCCATTTTCATTTCCCATCTGCTCATCAGTCGTCTTTGACAATAATTGAGAATCAGTCCATCTTTTCCACGCCTGTGGATGGTATTGTTCTTTAGAAATTATGCCTCTATTTAAGGGATATATGCCTGCCTTTTTAAACCCATTTCTTATTATATTCACTTCAAACCCATTCCATAATCTACCAATTTGAGACACCATTTTTTTCTTGGAGATTTTCTCACATCCGGTGTTCCTCAAATGCCTGCACAGATACTCGTCCCACTTTGATTTTAAGGATTTAAAAACTGCTAGGTCAAGGGGTTGTAAAATGTGGCTGGAATGTGGTGGAAGCAAAAGAATTTCCACATTATTTTGAACTGCCATTTCTGCAAGCCTTAAACCAATGTGGGTGGAATGGCCATCATAAATTAGCAGAACCGGATTCTCAGGCGATGGTTTCGCTATTTTTAAAAAGGTGTTTTCAAAAAAGTTTAGAAATATTTTTGACTCCATCCACCCATTCTGCGATGCTGCAAACACTGAGCCAGGAAAACCTTCTTCATCTTTAGTAGGAATCCATTTGTCCCACAAATTCTTCCCCTTAAATATAAACAATGGGGGACACTTATCACCGGCAGCACTGCATGCAAGAAGAACTGACATGTTCTCCCTCCCTGGACCACTAACTGTTCTTGTAGCAGCTACCCCTCTTGCTCCTACAATCCGAGTTTTGGAGGGATCAAAGCTGAATGAGCTTTCATCCAAATTCCATATATTGTGTGGTTTGCCACCTAAATCCATGTCTTCGGTGGATTTTTCTAATAAGTCAAAATATTTATTTATAACGAATGGGTCTTGTGCTTTGTTTCTTGATAGTTCAACAGCTTGGGGTTTCTTTATACTTAAATTATGTCTATGCTTAAATCCTCGCCACCAATCCTGACCTGGGCGATTTTCCTTGAAGGGATTTGAGAGTCTGTTTTCCTTCAAATAAGCGCAAACCAATTGTTGTACGTTGGTTTTTGTTAGCCCATAGCCATATTTCTCCATAATTTTTAAAAGATTGGCTAATTTATTTTCTAGTTCAGGTGAAAGAGTTGTTGATCGACCATGTGACTTGGATTTAACACCCCTGCGGCCTTTTACATGATCTACTAAGGTCGGTTTTGGTATATTGAATCTGGAAGCAGCATCAACATATGACATTCTCCCACTTTTAACAGCATCCACAGCTAGTTCTAGGTCTTCCTTTGAATATTGTAAACCCCTTTGGGTTTTCCTCACATAGTTACGAACCATTTCAATTTTTTTTCCTGGAATAAATGACAATGGTAAGTAAATAATTGCAAAATATTTCTAATTATTAAGTTATTGGGGTAAGTGCATTTTCTAAATGCACATACCCCGCCTATGGAAAATGCACTTGCCTCATGGCCATAATTAAGGGGGCAAGTGAATATTCTAATTTTTACTTAATAATACTTAAGAAAACGTAAAAACAATGTGATAATTATTAAAAACTGACATTAAATTCGACCACTTACCCTTTTGTTTTGTATTATTGGCACTATTACACTTAAAATAGAGCTTTAAACACACTCATGTTCCTCCAAAATGATAATAATGGCGACCGTTATTTTTTAACATGAAGTTTCTAGAATGTTAGGTTGTGAATGGTTGCCAACTTTAGAAGTTTATGTTCCTAATATAACTAACTGATTATGAAAATTCCTACTATTTATAAAATTGCACACTTGTCCTTAAAATTAGAGGATAATGCACTTACCCCAGTTGACCTTAAATAAAAAATGTTATCCAATGTAAAATTTGACTTTTATTAGAATGTGTTCTTCATATTACTTTCCAGAATATATTTGGCTTCATTTATTTTAAATAAATACATTCCATATTACCCTATACTTCCAATGTATGTTCCTAATAACAAAATTAGTCCAATTCCATTACAAATATTCCTGCACACACTTCACTACCACGCTTACACTATCTGACGTGCTTTTTGATAACCAAGTTAGCCTCTTCAGAAACTGAAGGTAAACCTTGAATTAATATCACCAACGGTTCCATTAATTGCAACAGTTACAAATCTTCCATCCAATTCTTTTATTCAAAAGAAAATTGACATTTCATATGACTTCTGAATTTTTCAGTATAGGTGGTTAAGTCACCCTCAAGGTTGCTTTCAGAGAGAGATATTTCAATACTTGTCTATTTTTAAACTACTAAACATGAGTTGACATAGTCGATGAAAAATTGGTGTCTTCCGTCCGTATGATGATGTCCTCCCTTAATCTTAGATAGATAAACAAATGTAACTAGTAACTGCAAAGATTTGATAAAATTAACATTTTATTAATTGTGTGGCTGAAATAATTTAATTACTTGTCTTTGGCGTAATAACTAGAAAGTCCAATATACAACTCAATCTTTTTTTCAGGATATTATTTCTTTGAATCATAAGAATAAAAACAATCCTAAAGCAGCTGTTTTAGGTAATGTAAAAAATCGATACTCCTTGACACCTCATTGGGACAGATTGCTGCCTTAGTTTTGCCTTCAACTGCCTTTAGATTTGGTGAAGCAAGATTTCGAAAATGTTTTTGCGTTGCTGAATTGTGATATGAATTTATACTGATGTTAAATAAAACCATTCCTGCTTTATTAATGTTTATTTTTATTTATTAGCTTAAGTAATGCATTATATTAGGAGTATATGGGCCAAGAACCAAATACTCCCAAATCAATAGGTATCCACCCTAGCAATAGTAGGTACAATTTAACTATGACAGTCGGAACGAGTGTAGAAAAACCGGTATAATTAATAAATACTTTGAAAGTTCAGTGAAAACAAAAAATTATATATAATAAAGTGAAAAAAGAGTGTAAAAGAGTGTACGCCGCCTATAAATGATTGATAATAGCCGGGGGGAGCCCCCCGATAACATCTTTACAAGTCCAACACCATGGAATAATAACCCCTTGGGATTAATAATGGATGTGGATGCTTTAATGAAGGACACTACAGAAAAAAAAATATCAGGGAAGTAAAAATAATGAACAAATAAATGGAATTCTGGTAATTGACAATTCAATTTCAACAAAAAAATAACAATGAACAACAAAAAGAGAACCAAGAAAAACATTTATCTCGGCCCTCATTAAATTATCAATCAACTGATATGGGCCTGTTTCAGGTATATATTGAAAATAACAAACCGGATTTTAAAGGTAAACTGAATCCAATAAAAGTGGGAGAAATTATATTACAGAATCACAAAGATATCAATAATAAAATAAAACAAATTCAATCAATCGGTCGTAATAGGATTAGAGTAACTTTGAAAGATTATATGCAAATATATAATTGGTTCTAATTTCTTATGGAAAATAATTTAGCAGCATATATACCAACATTTTTGGTATATAGATTAGGTATATTAAAATATATTGACACCGACTTATAAGAAATATTTTTAAAAGAAAGCATTCCATCATATGATTATCGCAGTAAATTTGAAGTTGAATTCGTAAAAAGAATCAACCGAAAAATTAAAAATGGAAATAACGTTGAATTTCAACCCTCAACTACGATATTGATATCCTTCAAGTGCCAAACTTTACCCAAATACGTAGAAATAAATAAAGTTTTGTATGGGGTCGAAGTTTATCGACAAAAAGTTTTATTGTGCTATAATTGTTTCAGATACGGTAATTTAGGGAAACAATGGAGGAATAAAGTTAGATGTAAAAAATGTGGGGAAAATCATAGTTCGGAAGAATGTGACAAACAATTATTAGAGGTAAAATGTCTGATATGTAAGGGAGATCACTATGTTAATAATTTTCAACTATGCCCAGAGTATAATAGACAAATTGAAATTAAAAACTATATGTCGAATGCAAATTGTTCATTTATTGATGCAAACAAAGCTATTCCTTACAAGTCCAATGCCGCGGCAGTATCTTCATCCAATAAACAACATTATCAATTTCCCCCGATGTATCCCTCTACATCCTCAACAAATCCACCAACAATAACAAAACATATAGATCAAATCAATGAAAACAACACTAACTAGATATACATAAAAGAAACTTAACACACATCGGTCAATTATACAAGCAAGTAAAAAACCGAGAATATCGAACCAAGAAAATAATTTACTCCTGGAACATAATCTATAATGTCAATTCCTCGCGTTGAAGGAGGTATATTGGCCTCACCACATTATAATATGAATATAAGCAAAAATGATGAAATACAAGAATATATGTGTAAAGCCATAACTAGTTGTGTCACGAGCGTTATTCAAACATTGAAGCAATCAAAAAATTTAGAAATTCAAGAAGAAGATATATTTCAATTAGTAAAAAAAATTATCAAATTTCAACCAAAATCATGAATAATAAGTACATAAAAACACTTAGTTTACTACAGTGGAACTGTAGCGATCAGCTATCTCAAATAAAAGTAACTTGGAATATTTACTATTAAAGAAAATATAAATATTGCATTTTTATCAGAAAATGGTTTAAGCCAAATACATTATATAAACTTCTCTGGATACAATAATATACAAAACGACCGGCCCGACGGAAGGGGAGGAGTAGCAATACTACTAAAAAATAATATATATTATAAAATAACCGAATTCAAATGCACAACTAAAATAGAAAAAATAAGTGTTACCACAACACTATCTAACAATGAAAATTTAACTTTAGTATCAGTATACATAAAACCAGCAACTAAAATTACTGTAAATGAATGGAATATATTTTTTGAAAATATACCAAAACCGTATGTCGTGGGGGGTGATTTTCATTTGCACCATATATCTTGGGGTTGAATACAAACTGATAGTTTAGGAAAAGCACTACTAGATAGCTTAGAAGCAAATAATTTAATTTTCTTAAACGATATGGTAGTATAACTTGCATAAACAATTTTAATCAAAATAATAGTGCTCTTGATTTAACGATATGTAGCCCCAACTTACACAATTTATTTGATTGGCAAACTTTGACAGACACATATGGATCAAATCACATACCTATAAAAATAACCGGTCAAGTAAGCATAAAATCTGTACTACAAACAAATTTAAAAAAATGGAATATAGGTAAGGCTGACTGGAACAAATACAGAATGCTTAAATATAATAAATTACAATAATAACACGCTAAACAATAATAATCTTTATGATGAAATTAAAAATGTTATTAACCAAGCTGCTGAAGAATCTATTCCAAAATATATATAAAAATAATATAACAAACAAAAGCCAAAGTCTGGTGGAATAATCAGTGCGATCTACTATCATTACGCAAAGGAAGATTTAGTAAATAAACAAAATCCAAATCTTGAAAATTTAATTAATTATAAAAACGCCGATGCAGCGGCCAAAAAAATAATCAAAAAAACAAAGAAAGAAAATTGGAAAACATATTTTGTTCATCTCTAAATAAAAATGTTCCAATGAAAAAAGTTTGGGAACAAGTAAATAAATTTAAAAACGAAAATAAATAATAAACAATTGATATAGATTCTTCGGCAGATTGGATTTCAGAATTTCTTTGTAAATTAACACCTGATTATACGAATCGCCCACCCGGCAACTTTGAAGAAACAAAACCTGGCAACTTAGAAGATACAAAACCTGGCAACTTAGAAGATACAAATGAAAGCCAATCATATTTTCAGAAAAAAATTACTCTAAACGAATTAAATACGGCTCTCCATAATAAGAACAACACCAGCCCAGGTAAAGACAATGTACACTACTCAATGCTACACCAATTACCAACAGTTGTGAAAAAACAACTAATAGAAGTATTCAATAAAATTTACTTCAATGAAATAGAAGTACCGGCAGACTGGATGAATTATATTGTAATGTCACTGTTGAAACCTGGAAAACCAGATTCTAACCACAATTCCTATCGACCAATAGCATTAGCTTCTTGTATCTTAAAAACATATGAACGAATAATAAAATGCAGATTGGAGTATTACACAGAAAAAAACAATTTATTAGCAACATCCCAATATGGTTTCGGAAAAGGCAAATGTACACAAGAACTACTATGTGAATTTACAGCAAATATTTATCAAGGTTTCACAACCAATAAATACACAAGCACAGTTTTCCTGGATATAGCAGGGGCGTACGATAATGTAGACTTACACATATTGAAATTAAAGATGAAGAAACTAAGAATCCCAAACTGGATATGCGAACACATCTCCAAACTCTACAGTAACAGGAATATATACATACGAGCAAATGATAAATTAGTAGGCCCTAGACAAACTTCCATAGGATTGCCACAAGGAGGAATCTTGAGTCCCTTGCTCTACATAATTTACACCTACGATATCGAGAAAATGTTAAAGTAGCCTTGAAGTCAAGATATATCAGTATGCAGACGATTTTGTTATCAGTTCCCAACATAAAAAAATAGAAAATTGCCATAATCAACTCAGCAAGGCAACAGAAATAGCAAAAGGATGGTTCGAAGAAAACGGAACAACTATAAACCACCTCAAGTCCTCAGTATGTACATTTACTAGAAAGAGATATCAAAATGACAACATCATCAAGTTAGCAAACCTCGAATTTCCATACAAATCATCAGTACCGTATCTCGGCATTCTTCTAGACAAAAAACTGAATTGGAAAGATCAAATATCACAGATAATTAAAAAATGCGAGAATGCAAATATCATCAAAGTTTTCAGTCGCCATAAATGGGGTGCAGACGCAAACATAGGTTTATTATTTTACAAATCATTTGTAAGATCAATTATTGATTATGGTAGTATACTATATGGATCTGCAGCCACACACAAAAAATTGTAAATATTAAAAATCGTTGCTTAAGACTCTGTAGTGTATATAATCTGTGGACTCTGTACAGGGGCTCTGCAGAGCACACCTATAAATGTATTGGAAGCAGAATGTTCAGAACCACCATTACACATTAGAAGAGAAATCTTAACGAACCGACTAATGTTAAAAATAAGTGCAAAGAAAACAGATAGCAAGAGAAGTTTTAACAACATATTTATATCTTGCCTAACTACTAAATATTGGTAAAAGAAGAGGTCACCTAACTTTATAGAAAGCTACAACTGGGTGTGAGCAACTATGAAAACCAATTATTAGAATATGAAATTTCCCCTTGTTACACAATTCCTTATGAATGTTATTTAAATCAACCAAAAGTTACGTATACAAATTATATAAATGAACATGCTGAAAATAAGGCGCTATTTCTGAAAGACGATGCAGAAAAATGGAATGACTCTGAACTTATTTTTACAGACGGTTCATGTTTAAATAACAAAGTAGGGTTCGCCTTTTTACCATGAAAATAATCAAAAATATTCAGAAATATACCAATTCCCCCTCTAGCATCAATATACACAGCAGAACTTATGGGAATTAAACAAGCACTAGAATACTGCATGGGGTACGAATACAATAACAAATTTGTAATTTTCACCGGCAGCAGAAGAGCAGTAATGAAAATTGAAAATAACTCTCCTAGTGCAGATTTACATAATATTGTAGCAAAAATTTGGGAGCTTCTGGATATTTTAGCAAACCTTAATAAGATTAGAATAGTGTGGATAAGAGGACATAGTGGCATACCTCAAAACGAAATCGTGGACAAAAATTAGCAAGAACTGCTACCAGACAAGGAGAAAATATAATAAATTTAAAAACTACCGATATCCAGACATAAACAAACAAATCAAAATAAAATTAAAAGAGGATTGGCAGAAGCACTACTCAGAATACCCTGGAGGACAAACATATAAAGTTATTGAACCCACAGTTAAACACAAACACTGGTTCCACAAAGTAAGTGATAGACCATTTATTAGAACCCTAACTAGAATAAGGTCAGGACATTGCCTCACACCACAACGTATGAAGACATTTAAACTAACAGAAAACGAGAACTGCAGATGTGGCGAGATTGGATCATTGGAACATTGTCTTTTACAGTCTTACAAATAAACCTGTTATAAAATATTATACTGAGTATAAATCAGGAATAAGAAATATGACTACTAATAAACTCTGAATAACTTGAATATAAGTTATACTCAATATAAGTATTGACCCAAAAGTTATACCTACCCCTACCCTTGTTTAACTATGTTATAACCTAAAATAAATTAACGTTTTTTTGTAACACGCGATAAAAATGTTCTTGAGAGCTGTAGAGGCAGTTGAAGAAGTAAATAATATAATTAATATGGAAAGAATACGAAAAAAGAAAACGTTCAAGGAGAGGGAAGACCCATTTACTCTATACAGTGATGAAGAATTTAGATCAAAATATCGCTTTTCTAAAGATGGTGTTCGGTTTCTAGAACAACTTATAGGTAATTCCCTTAATATGGACAAACGAGGTGGTGGCTTATCTTGCACCTTGCAAATATTGATAGCTTTAAGATATTGGGGACGCAATCAAGTAAGTATATAGATGGTTTGTATACCCACCTTTAATGATAATTCTTTGTTATATACAAAATATTGAATGCAGAAACAGATTGTTTTAGTAAGTGTTTTGTATTTTACTTATATTTCAGATACAAGATGATGCTGCAGATATTCATGGGTTAACTCAGCAGTCTATTACAAATGTGTGCCGTCGTGTTGCAAGGGCAATATTAGAGAAACGAATTGATTATATAAAAATGCCTACTCTACAGGAAGAATTAAATATTATGCAAAGATTTGAAAACATGGCTGGTTTCAAAAAAGTAATTGGGGCAGTAGACTGCACCCACATTAGAATACCTAAAATACCTGGTCCCAATGGACAATATTATATTAATCGGAAAGGGTACAGTTCCTTGAATGTTCAGGTTAGTTGTGTTACTTATAATTTTTCTAGGAATGTTATAAAGGTTGTCCATTTTTTTTAATTTTAGGTAGTTTGTGATAACAGCCTGAAAATTCGAAATATTGTTGCTCATTGGCGGGGTAGTAGTCACGACTCTCGCATTTTTAATGAGAGCACATTAAAGCAACGTTTTGAAGAGGGAGAATTCCATGGTATGTTATTAGGAGACTCAGGTTATGCTTGTACTCAATATTTGTTCACACCTGTTCTGAATCCATCTAATCGAAGAGAAGAACGATACAATTATGCTCATATCAGAACACGTAATACAATCGAAAGGTGCTTCGGTGTTTGGAAAAATCGATTCAGATGCTTATTGACAGGATTCAGAACATCTTTGGAGAATACAAAAATGTATATAGTTGCTTTAGCAGTGCTACATAACATTGATGTAGAGTTGAACGAGCCCCCTTTTGTTGATGATGATGTACAACACCCACCTCAACCACGAATAGTACCAGTAATACATCAAAATGTACTACGCGGTGCTGCAGCAAGATCTATATTTATAGAAGAAAACTTTTGAGGTATTCAAATCAAAGTCTATTAATTATTTACTTTATTTATTCAGATAAAAATTTTTTTTTTAAAATCTCTTCTTGCCACTTCAAATTTTTCATTAATTGGTCATGCTGCTCAGACATATGTTGCATGCGCAGCTCATGCTCTTTTTGCAACCTTTCATTTTCCAGAATTCTAAATCCTCTCATGTCTTTAAACGATTCTTCAGGGAAATTGAAATTTTTTTTTGATGTCTGAAACAATAAACAAATTATCAATATGATAAACTACGAGTCACAAATGAAAATTATGATTATTGTTTTCATGTAATCATACCGGTGTTTTAATTGTTGATTTTTTTGGTGTTGCTACACTTGATGGCATAGGAACATCTTCCAGCTCAGTATCTAGTATGAAATCATATTCAACCTGTAATAAATAAAATGTGAAGTATAATTATGTATTTTTACTGTTTCAACCCTTACTTTGTGGAATTTATGCATTGTATGTTATAAATGAAACTACTGTTTCTAATTAATTCCACCTTATAATAAGAAACTTCAAAAAAGTGTTTCAAGATCATGAAATATCATCATCAAATGTAACTTCTGTCATTCTGACGATAATTTACGATATCAAAACAATTCAATTAAATTTTTTTGAATTTTCTTATAAGGTGGAATTATTTACAAATAGTAGTTTCATTTATAACATAATTATGTATGTTTACTGTAATTGTAATAAATATGACAAAAAATATAGTTTTATGAGTATTTATTGTAATTCATTATTAAAATGTATAACACACAATACCTACATCATGTGAAGTGCTAGGAAAAGGTGTTTCTTCCACAGATGGACCTTGATTTCTTCTTGATTGCTAAAAAGATGAAAGTGTTTTTAACACATGTGTGTGTATAAAATAAACTGAAAAAAAATGATATATCTAAATATTGTACCTGTGCACCATCACAATCAAAGTCATTAGAGTCAACCTCTAACTCCAAGGGAATCATTTCTGCAATTTCTATTGCCTCTGAAGATGGAGAAGGTGGTTTGGGACCGCCTCCAGTTTTATTTTTTTCTCTTCTCGCCAAAGACATTTCTTTTTTACAGTTCAGTTTAGTCAGTTTCCATTGGTTCATCAACTGTTTCTTATCTCTACATCTCGCATTTGCAGCGTTGAACCTGGAGAATGAAATAAGTTTTCAAGTTAACTGGATATATATATATATATATATATATATATATAATATATATATATATATATAACTAAAATTATATGCTATCTAATATTTTGAATTCATTACATAGATTAAAATGAGTACTACTACTACTACATACCTCTCCATTATTTCCAGCCATGAATTTAATTTTGCTTTGTTTGTGTTGGTAGTTAGGTTCTTATTTTCAATTATATGTAGATATTCTTGGAGAATGTCCCTCAAAAGGCGCTGGAATACAAAAAACAGTCATATTAACTTCACAATTAATCAGCAGAAATAAATGCTTACTTTTTCTTCATTTTCTCAATTGATACACCGTTCTCTTTTATTTAAATTCATATTTATCACAGATAATATTGATCTTTATAATTTTTAATATAATTCACTACTCCACGTGCTAACACAAATTTAAATAAAAAATAATTATGCAGGTTATCTATGAAGTATGCATTCTTCTTTTCTTGTACGAAAATGCATTTGCAAATAACACAGAACATCACAATTTCGACAGTTTTCATTTAAATTTGGGGTGTTTTATGTACTTCTGTCAACGGCTCCAACGTTGCCAAGCTATTATTTTGGAATAAAAGTAGAATAGTTCTACCGATGTTATTCCGAGTTTATTTGTTAAAGAGTTATACTTTCCTTATACTTTGTATAACTATCCCTTACATAAGTTTGTAATAACTTAGGTATACAAGCTTTTTTATTAGTAAGGCAGTTAAGAGTGTAAATTCAATGAAGCAGCATCAAAACAATTTTACAGTAAACATTCCAAGTTTATAGCATTACCAGCTAATATTTTAACCATACTAGCATCAGAAGAGATATAATAAGTAAAACGACTCCTTTATAACTTAACTAAAAGTACTAACATGATATTATAGAAAAAAAAAATGAATGAAATGAAAAAATGAGAAAAAAAACATATAAGTAAAAAAACTAAATAAACACAAAAAAAATGAATGAAATGAAAAAATGAGAAAAAAAACATATATAAGTAAAAAAACTAAATAAATACAAAAAAATGAATGAAATGAAAAAATGAGAAAAAAACTAAATAAGCACAAAAAAAATGAATGAAATGAGAAAAAAACATAAGTAAAAAAAATAAATAAAAAAAGTGCTTTAAACCAAATAACCAAATAAAAATTATCGGTCTTACAAATAAACCTGTCCTGTTATAAAATAATATTATGCTGAGTATAAATCAGGAATAAGAAAGATGACTACTAATAAACTCGGAATAACTTGAACATAAGTTATACTCAATATAAGTATTGACCCAAAAGTTATACCGACCCCTACCCTTGTTATGTTATAACCTAAAATAAATTAACGTTTTTTTGTAACACGCGAGAAAAATGTTCTTGAGAGCTGTAGAGGCCGTTGAAGAAGTAAATATAATTAATATGGAAAGAATACGAAAAAAGAAAACGTTCAAGGAGAGGGAAGACCAGGGTTGGAAAAAACCTAAGAACTAAAGATATATTTGGGTTTTCAGGTTTTTTATGATTTTTAAGGTTTAAAAAAATCACATTTTAAGCAAAACAGTGATATAATATCTGTAAATCAACATGAATAGGTAAATCCCCGGCCCCGCAGCATCCTCTAACTGCTTGTGTCTGTACCTTTAATATCTATATGATTTGAATGAAATTTAAACTAGGAAGAAAAGCTTTCTTTTTGGGTGGGTAATTTAAGATTTTAGTAAAAGATGGCTGTAACAGGAAGCTTTTATTCAATATCTTAAAAGAAAATAGAGAAAAACCTACAATAGCCATATTTTAATAAGTAGGTTTGTTAAAAAAACCTAGGTTCGAAAAAACCTGTAGATGGCAACCCTGGGGAAGACCCATTTACTCTATACAGTGATGAAGAATTTAGATCAAGATATCGTATTTCTAAAAAGATGGAGTTCAGTTTCTAGAACAACTTATAGGTAATTCCCTTAATATGGACAAACGAGGTGGTGGCTTATCTTGCACCTTGCAAATATTGATAGCTTTAAGATATTGGGGAGGCAATCAAGTAAGTATATAGATGGTTTGATACCTACCTTTAATGATAATTCTTTGTTATATACAAAATATTGAAGAATAAACAGATTGTTTCAGCAAGTGTTTTGTATTTTACTTATATTTCAGATACAAAATGATGCAGCAGATATTCATGGCTTAACTCAACAGTCTATTACAAATGTGTGCTGTCGTGTTGCAAGGGCAATATTAGAGAAGCGACTTGATTATATAAAAACGCCTACTCTACAAGAAGGATTAAATATTATGGAAAGATTTGAAAACATAACTGGTTTCAAAAAAGTTATTGGGGCAGTAGACTGCACTCATATTAGAATACCTGGTCCCAATGGACAATATTATATTAATCGGAAAGGGTACAGTTCCTTGAATGTTCAGGTTAGTTGTGTTACTTATAGTTTTTCTAGGAATGTTATAAAGGTTGTCCAATGATTTTTTTAAATTTCAGGTAGTTTGTGATGACAGCCTGAAACTTCGAAATATTGTTGCCAATTGGCGGGGTAGTAGTCACGACTCTCGCATTTTTAATGAGAGCACATTAAATCAACGTTTTAAAGAGGGAGAATTCCATGGTATGTTATTAGGAGACTCAGGATTTGCTTGTACTCAGTATTTGTTCACACCTGTTTTGAATCCATCTAATCGAAGAAAGATACAATTATGCTCATATCAGGAAAAGTAATACAATTTAAAGGTGTTTGGAAAAATCGATTCAGTGCATCTTTGGAGAATACAAATATATATATATATATATATATATATATAGTTGCTTTAGCAGGGCTACATAACATTGCTGTAGAGTTGGACAAGCCCCTCTTTGTTGATGATGTACAACATCCACCTCAACCACCAATAGAACCAGTAATACATCAAAATGTACTACGCGGCGCTGCAGCAAGATCTATATTTATAGAAGAAAACTTTTGAGGTATTCAAATTAAAGTCTATTAATTATTTACTTTATTTATTCAGATAAAATTTTTTTTCTTAATATCCCTTCTTGCCACTTCAAATTTTTCATCAATTGGTAGTGCTGCTCGGGCATGTGTTGCATGCGCAGCTCATGCTCTTTTTGTAACCTTTCATATTCCAGAATTCTAAATCCTCTCATGTCTTTAAAAGATTCTTCAGGGAAATTGAAATTTTTTTTGATGTCTGAAACAATAAACACATTATCAATATGATAAACCATGAGTCACAAATGTTAGAAAATTATAATGATTATTGTTTTCATGTAATCATACCGGTGTTTTAATTGCAGGTTTTTTTGGTATTGCTACTACACTTGGTGGAATAGGAATATATTCCAGCTCAGTATCTAGTATGAAATCATATTCAGCCTGTAATAAATAACATGTGAAGTATAATTATGTATTTTTACTGTTTCAACCCTTACTTTGTGGAATTTATGCATTGTATGTTATAAATGAAACTACCGTTTCTAATTAATTCCACCTTATAATAATAAACTTCAAAAAAGTGTTTCAATGTCATCATCAAATGTAACTTCTGTCATTCTGATGATGATATTTTATGATATGGAAACAATTGTCAATCTTTTTGAATTTTCTTATAAGGTGGAATTATTTAGAAACAGTAGTTTCATTTATAACATAATTATGTATGTTTACTGTAAATGTAATAAATATGACAAAAAATATAGTTTGATGAGTATTTATTGTAATTCATTATTGAAATGTATAACATACAATACCTACATCATGTGAAGTGCTAGGAAAAGGTGTTTCTTCCACTGATGGACCTTGACTTCTTGATTGCTAAAAAGATAAAAGTGTTTTTAACACATGTGTGTGTATAAAATAAACTAAAAAACATGATTTATATAAATATTGTACCTGTGCAACTCCAAGGGAATCATTTCTGCAATTTCTATTGCCTCTGGAGATGGAGAGGGTGGTTTGGGACCACCTCCAGTTTTATTTTTTTCTCTTCTCACCAAGAAAATTTCTTTTTTACAGTTCAGTTTGGTTAGTTTCCACTGGTTCATCAACTATTTCTTATCTCACATTTGCAGCATTGAACCTGAAGAATAAAATAAGTTTTCAAGTTAACTAGAACTAAAACTATATACTATCTAATATTTTGAATTCAATACTTTAGATTAAAATGAGTACTACTACTACATACCTCTCAGTTATTTCCAGCCATGCATTTAATTTTGCTTTGTTTGTGTTGGTAGTTAGGTTTTTATTTTCAATAATATCAGTGTTGTCTCTGATAATATGGAGATATTCTTGGAGAATGTAATAAATAATTATGCAGGGTTATCTATGAAGTATGCCAGAGATAAGGTATCTCTGAAGTATGCCTTCTTTTTTTTGTACGAAAATGGATAAAGCAAATAACACAGAACATCACGAATTCGACAGCTTTCATTTAAATTTGGGGTGTTTTATGTACCTCTGTCAACGGCTCCGACGTTGCCAAGCTATTATTTTGGAATAAAAGTAGAATCGTTCTACCGATGTTATCCAGAGTTTATTTGTTAAAAAGTTATACTTTCCTTATACTTTGTATAACTATCCCTTATATAAGTTTGGAATAACCTAGGTATACAAGCTTTTTTATTAGTAAGGCAGAAAATGTCAACAACTGTATCTAAAATCCAAATGTATAAAGCCTAATCTATAATCCAAAAAAAAGATAATAATCGCATAAAATATTTGGTTGCGTTCAGAAAACACAACCGTTGAGTAAATGTTCTGTGAACGCTCATTGATGAGTGCGCGAAGCTCAACATGTTTGGTGAGCGGACGCCATTTCTCTGAGCGGTTTTCAATTGCGCTCAGTGAGCAGAACATGTTGCAAATTGTGATGTTTATATAAAGATCTATGCGTTTATTAATAGTAAACAAAACAAAGCTTATATTTAGTAGGGTTATATATGATTTAATTAAAATATTACAACATGACTGATGAATATGAAGCGATTTATACATGTAATAATATTACATACAGCATAACAGTTACCAAAAATGTTCACGAATTATAATAATAATAATAATAATAATAAATTCAAGCTCTTCAATCGAACAGATACATTTAAATACCTCTGTAGCTCTTGCAGACATCCTAAAATGTTCCTTAAAAACTAAATCATTGTATGCTGGAATTATTTCTTCGAAATAATTTCTGTTTTTTTCTCGAATACCACGTCTTCTCACGTTATAATCATGCAATGGTTCCTGTAAATTTTCTACTACATGGGCTATAATGTTTTGGTTAATATCTATTACATCACCATCATCTAATAATGCAAGAATTAAATTGTTTCTAGCCCTAGCCATAATTTTAATCTCTCAAATATTTATTGCAAAGACAATACAATCTATAATAAAGATTATCTATGATCTTTCCAAAAAATGATCGTTTAGAAGACATACGTCAATCATTTGTTGCTCAGTGAGCGCTCACTCAACAGTTGAGTTATAAGGTATGTTTTCTGAACACAACCATTCATTACAACCAGTGCCATTAACTCTCACACACACACCACCCTAGCACTCCCCCAAGCGGAAGTTATAGCCATTGGAAGGTGTGCACAATTCAATTTAGATTGGAACTATTGGAAAATAGACATAGCCATATTATCTGACATTCAAGCTGCCATAAGAGCTATCAACTCGCAAATAATCAAGTTGAAGTTGGTCATATAATGTCTACAGACACGAAATAAACTAGGCAAAGAAAGTTCTTTCAATAGTCTCAATCTGGGTGTCGGCACACAGGGGAACAAGAAAGCCAACAATTTGGCGACAAAGGGGACTATGACCTCTCACCTGACCAGAACTGTTCTGATTCCAAGGAGGTAATCACCTAAAAGTGAAACATAAGAAAATAGAGACTATTCAGAAAAAATTACTGTGAAAGGTCTAATAAATGTATTGACCTAAGCAAAAACACCATACGTATTGTCACAGGGTTCCTGACTGGACATTGCCACTTGAATGAACACCTTGTGAGAATGAAATTGAAAAACAGACAGATTTTGTGGAAGAGATGGTGAAACACCGGGACACAATATCTGTTCTGCACCAAGACAGCAAGCACCCGTGCTCAGGTATTCTATTACACCAACATCAAAATGGGAGAACGAACCTCCCCGAGCTGTCTGAAGTAATAGCATTGTATGAAGAGCTGTAGCATATTTGCTCAGCTCTAAAAGAGGGAGACTAGATCTGTTTACGTCGCAGTGCGAATATAAACCCAGTTAACCTACAATGCCTTATATGCTATGAACCTCTTTTTTCAATCAGTTTGTTTAAACAACATGCTTAAAATAATCCAACCACTAGATACAGTAGTAGTCATTATTTAGGAGCTTTTCAACCTAGAGCATGGGAACATCAACAAACATAACTGTTGAATAGGAGTATTGTATTAAAGTTGTTCTGCTAAGGGCATGAAAGAAGAGAGGAAGTGAGAATAAACAATTGAGAAAGATTTCATACAAAACCACTAATTTTGCATAAAACAACAATGCAGATTGATACACTTATCTCTACAAATTTTGGTATAAAGCTGACATAAATTTTGTGAAGATGTACGAAAGTTACAGACTCTCAACTGACACTAGTGTCATGAGGCAATACACACGAAGTGTCATAGTTTATCCCCCTGACGTGTGGGGTCATTTTCTCGTAGTATGTAGTTGCTTAGCTGGGAAATTACATTTTTATATCAAATTGATAAATAGGTAGGTATTACTGAGTTATTGAGTTGGTAGTATTCTTTGTATTACTGAAGTTTTTGGGTGGTGTTTTTTAAGTGACATTTTAGATGCAAGTAAAAATAAATGTGGTTTTTTCGCATTATTTCTATGTAATGATAATGTTGCATGTTTGATTAATTTGTTTACTATCAAAAAATGGGTTAATTGGAAGTCGTAAGAAAATCATCTACTTAATATATAAGTTGGGGCATTAATGAATTTTTTACTATAGCGCTTGTCAGAACTATATTCAAAAAAATTGTGATCTTGATTTAATATATCATGAGATATTGTTGGTTTCCATTTTTGTCTATTTGCATTTTTTAATTATTGAAGTTCGAAATTCACATCAAACATTAACACTGAAGTATATAAAAATAGATGTACAAAATTGTGAACTCAGTATACCTCTGTTTTGTCAAAAATAAAATAACACGTTCAATAAAACCCGTATTAATCTGATTTATAGATAACATCTTAAAATAATTGGTAAGTATAAAGTATATCTAGGTATTTTAACAATATGCTCCAATGTTCCCAACTATTTTACAGTTATCTTTACATTTAAATATAGGACATTATTTCGTCTGCCTTTTTCATTGTTTTTGTTTTTAACGAAAAACCGGTAATGGAACAAAATTTCAAACTGGAAACGGGTCGACGATCAGCTTAGTTTGATATTTAAGAATGTTCGAAAAAGTTGGTCTGTTATAAATTTATACTGCTTCGTATAAACAGATAATTAAAAAACACTTTACTGAATTAATAATGGTGCTACTATCATTGTTACTGTTTTCTGAATATTGACATAATCGGTTGCATCGCTTAAAAACACTAAAAATAGTTCAATGACCTACACACTTATTTAGTCAAGGACAATGTACCGAATACCGAATTTCATTTGTACGTAAACCACATAATTAATTTCATATTACCCGCGCATTGTATACGTTGACGTATTCATCAGACGAATTTTCTGACCAATCAAATTGTCATCAACCGCGATGCAGTAGCGCATCTTGAATTAATTTGACAGGTGTTAAGGAAATTTATTATTTCAAACTCAAAATAATTTATTATCTGTTTTATAAGTGTTAGGAGACTAAAATAAAATATGGCACCAGAGAAACCCGGTTTGCACACAATATTTTTTTTCTACTTTGCGATTCTAATGATTACTTAACCCTGTTGGGCTTCAAAAGAAAGGATTTTTCGAAATGCAATATTTTATTCATCAAGGCTGGTAACACTAACACCGAAACGTCAACGTTCATCGTCTAAACAACCAAGCACAAATAACATAACCCAACTTTAATCCAAGGAACGCTTTAATCGAAACATAGTGGCATTATTGAACAATTAATACTACAACAAACAGTTCAGGTGGAGTACACCTTTCATATCTTTCAATTATTTTTCACGCAGGTAGACATCAAACAAAAAAGTAAAAAGCACAATAAACTTATTGCAAGTTGACACAATTATTCGATTTTTAAATCTAATGTCAGCATCACCAACCACTACGTCATCAATACAACGTTCCCTAAATCGATTTAATTATCATGTTTTTTAAATTTTATTACTTTTTGGACACAAAAAACGCAAAGTAGAAAAAATAGTATAATAAACTTGTTTCATGAGGCCTTCCATCGCACTTATTCTTTAGAAAACTCGCCTTCGACTCGTTTTCTAAAATTGGACTCGTGAGATAAAATGATGCCTTATGGAACGTGTTCTTTAATATACTATTTTTAAGCAAAACAAAGTGAAATATTTCCATACACAAATATACTTTAAACCAGGAGTGATTTTAATTTAAGTTGACAATTCTGTAGATTCTTGATTGGTCAGATCATAGCCCGTTCTTCTAACATATGATCGAACAATTGTGTAAATTGTGAACAAACAATGTCCATTTTGTTATTTATTTTTGAAACCTAAAACTTCAATTCATGTGACAGCAAATTTGAGAACTGTTATTAACCTCTTCTTACAGTAGTCGCCAAACTTGGAATTATTTATAGATTCAATTTTATAATTCGTTGTGTTGTTTTTTTCGTTTTCAATAATATGTATAAGCTGGGTTACCACGTGTCTATAAGCTTGAGTATTGTTTAGTTGTGGTTCATTATTTACAGCCCGTATAGTTTTATTATGGATACTATTTTATGTCATCGCTCCCATTCTAGTAACTTTTTTAATAGTGATTTCTAGAGGTGTGACCTAAAATGCTCTTCCTATATTAAAAGCAGTGAAAATCCAATTTCATAGACGAATTTCATTAGCTTAATAGAAAGTATGTATTCTAAAATATTTGAAAAATAGTTTCTAATCCTGTTATATGATGTGTATAGTTATGGTATGAGGTATATGTATTAAAGTAATATTCATCTCAAGAATGTTTTGCAATTTTTACAAAGGATAAAATGTCCAACAGAGTATCTGTCTTAAATCATGCATTGCAAATGGAATTTAGCGTGTGGAATGAATCATATATTTAATATAATAAATTGGTCTGTATCTATAGCGTAATAAATGTTCGAACCCAATTACCTTTTTTCCACAAAGATACGACTCTGGTTTTTAACATAAGGAAACGAAAAGTGACGATACGTATCGATGTGTCGATCGAAAGAAAGCGGTGCGAGCGCCCCCTCTGCATCTCTGTTGTGTCCCCTACTACAAAACTTGACAATTGTGGCTGGAATGGAAATATGGCTGTAAAGTAACCAATGACCCTTTGTTTGAATCGCAATGTTTTCGAATGAAAAGTACAATAAAAATAGTTGAAGGGCAGGAAATTAGTACACATTTAGAATAGAAGAATGTGTGTGACATCCAAATTTGAAGTGTTTTGGTGTTGATGGTGTGGTGTGAGCCAACGAGGGGATTACTCGAAGCAAGAGGGGTGAAATTTCGTGAATCGGAGAGTGGTGATAATCAAGTCAAGTGGCGTGTTGCATCGAAGAAGCGATAATTGCATTGGCCGGTGAATGGATTTGTGGCCACGGTGCTTTTACGGATACGGGTGCTCGGGCTCGCTCTAATGGTTGGCCATCAACCTCTTGGAGAGTCAGCATTGCCCTAGAGATGTCTAGTGCTGTTGTGGTAAATTCTGTGAAAATGCCGATGTCTAGAACACAATTATTTCCAGTTTCCTCACACTCTTATATACAAGAAGGCGGTGGAGGAAGTTTACCTCCTTTAAACAAAGGTTCACTTAAAGAACAGAGCCCTCCTGCTGCCTCCACAGCTTCTTCAGCAAATTCCGCTGGTCTTCCAGAGCTATCAGTTGGGGGCTCTTGTGTTCTCCAGTGTATGCAGTCCCATCTGACAAGAGGTGTATCTTTATCCCAAGTCAAGACTTCAGCTAATCCAGTTACAACTGCAGAATGCAAACCTAAAACCATGGTCGCAACTCCAGAACAGGTTATGAAATTGTACATGAATAAACTAACACCTTATGAACATCATGAGATATTTAACTATCCCCAAGTATATTTTATTGGTGCCAATGCAAAGAAAAGGCCTGGTATTATCGGCAATTCAAATAACTGTGATTATGACAATGATCAGGGCTCCTATATACACATTCCACATGACCATGTAGCCTACAGATATGAGGTCCTTAAAGTAATAGGTAAAGGCTCTTTTGGGCAGGTGGTTAAGGCTTATGATCATAAAAATCATATGCATGTTGCACTAAAGATGGTAAGAAATGAAAAAAGATTTCATAGACAAGCACAAGAAGAAGTACGTATTTTAGAACATTTGAGGAAGCAAGATAAAGATAACACTATGAATATTATACACATGTTAGATTCATTTACATTCAGAAATCACATGTGCATTACATTCGAACTACTTTCTATCAATCTTTATGAACTTATCAAAAAGAACAAATTTCAAGGATTTAGTTTGCAGCTTGTTCGAAAGTTTAGCCATTCATTACTTCAATGTTTGGATGCTCTTAATAGAAATAAAATTATCCATTGCGATATGAAACCTGAAAATGTATTACTGAAACAACAGGGCAGAAGTGGTCTCAAGGTATTTATTCTATATTATTACTCTGCACTATACTTTGTACATAAGTTGTTCATAAGTATCTAATATAATAATTTTTTATTAACTAGAAATTAACTTTTAAGAACAATTCTGATTAGTAAACATTTAGATATTATCAGAATTCCTGCAACATCGATAAGAGATAACAAGTATTATGTAAGTTTATATAGGTTTTATATACATAAACTTTGCATTCACCATAATCAGTTACTGTATCTAATCCTTGTTAAACAAAGTTTTTTGTATGCACTAAAACTATATAGTAAACCCATATAAAAAATGATAATGACAATGGCTGGTATTATTTTTAAAAGTTTATTTGATCTTTTTTTCTAGTAATTACTATTTTTAACAAGTAAAATTGAAATATTTGTCTTGATTAGAAAACTAACTCATTTGCTACATGTTTTTTTTTAATTGAATGAAGAATTGCCACATATCCCAAAGTATTTCTAATCTCATATCATAAATGTTATTTACTACCATAATGTTATGAATCTTATGTCATAATTGATATACTGTTTGTTCATACTTACAAATTGAATAAATTTATCTTTTCTATTTCATTATTTATTTTGCTGGAAGTAGCTCAAATTACTTTTATCAATTTAATTTCATTGAATTATAAACAAAGATGATTATTAAATTACTGTATACACATGGAAGTATCAATATACATTGTATATCTCATATGATATCATTATTGCTAATTATTATTATTAATAAATTTGCAGCCTGTAAGTAGATCATATTACATTCATAAATTCATAATCTTATAAGTGTAAATCAACTAAAAAAAAGGAAGTATTACCTCTGACATTCTTCAAATGAATTTCCATATATTTTGTAATCCCATGGATAGGTACACTTATTATAGATACTTCTATTTCTGTTGAGGATATCCAGAATTCAAGTGTTTACCAGCTAATATTACAATATACTCTTAGGTGTTAATTTAACTTATTTTATTGAAATTTCTTATTATAATTTTTCCAAACTTGCAGTACTTAAGTAAATAAAACAAACATGTTTAATATTATTTAAAAAAAAACAGTTGAAAAAAATCCTTCATTTCTTAAATTTGAATTTATGTACATTGTGTTCACGGGGGAAAACTGTTTTATTTTCAGTTTTAGCAAAAAATGTTATTCTTGGTAAAAAATCCTGCTTGTTCAAACTCACCATAAAATTCAAGTTTTTCAAATCCTGATTCATTTTATATTTGATTTTGTGTAAAATCCTATGAATTTTTGCACTAAGTTCGGAAATATAATAATCTAGTGAGTGACTTCGTGAAATTCAATAAGACAGGATCTGTTTAAGACAGAAAGAAATAAAAAAAGATGTACATTGAGGCAGCTACTGCCATAGCTATGTATTCAGTATGGGAAAATCCCAAGTTGGGTTTATGAAAAAGAGCAGCGGTTGATGGGTTTAACAAGAGCCACACTCACAGAAAATATTCAAGCTAAACAAAATTCATCCATTCAAACTGAAATTTATTCTCATTTTACAAGATTGTGATTATGACAGGATGCTTGACTTTAGTGCAATGGTTGGTGAAAATCTTATGAATGACCTCTTCTTTCACTAGAATCTTTTATTTTCTGATGAATCAACGTTCATGACAAATGGAACTGTTTCATCCCAAAACTGTCAGTATTGAGTTAGTGAAAATCTCCATTACAGAATTCATGTAACAGTCAATTTGCTAAAAAGGTAAATGTTTGGAGTGCTTTTATACCAGATCCAATAATCAGACGTTATTTTCTGGAGGAGACGTTAAATCAGGAAGTATATTTAAATTTGCTGGACAACTTTTTAATACCTGAATTAGATGACATAACCTTGGAACAAAGGCGTAAAATTTATTTTCAGCAACAGGGCTGTTCATCACATTCTACTTTGTTGATAAGCGGATGGCTGGATGAGAATTTTCCTGACCTCTGGATAGGTCGGCAAGGACCAATATGCCTCGATCACCTGATTTAACTATTTTGGATTTTTATGGGGCTACCTAATGGAGAAAGTTTATGAAAAAAATGTAAACCATAATGTTGAAGATCTAGGTAAAGAACACAAGAAATTTTGGAATTATCTCAATGACCAATTCCCTCATCATTGAATAGGCAGAGGTAGTGAATTTCTGTGGCCGCCTTGAACTCCCGAAGGTAATCCCCTAGATTTTTATTTTCGGGGCCATATGAAATCATTAGTATATTCACAAGAAATAAACACTCGTCAGGAACTATGGGAGCAAATTGAAATTCAGCTAATTTTATTGCAATCAGCCCACAACATATTTTTTAAAGTTAGAAGATCATTTAGCCAAAGAATGAATAAGCTTATTGAGGTAAACGGGGGTCACACAGAACATTTGTTATAAGATTACATTTTTATAACCACAATTTGTTTTTAATTCATCCCTTCTAGACCACAAGCCCAGGCAAATTTTCAGGGGGTGATTTTATACACCACGAGTAATATATAATGAAGTAATGGTCGAGAAACAAACTTTGGGCAATATGCCGTCAATTTTCCGCGGTACAGGTGAGTTGAAATGTCGTAAAAAAGGGGGTACTTTTTGATTACATTATACATGACAGCACTATTCTCGTTAAAGAGGCTTTAAAACCCAGTGCCGTCAAAAAATACTGGTACCAGAAGTCAGAAATCTGCGATTTTACCCCCCCTCCCCAGTTGATTGAATACTTGACGGCGTTGATTCAGTTAACTTTGCCTTTCCTTAAAAAACTATAATACATGTAAGGGGTCAAAATCGGGTTTTGATTCGCGATTTTTGACCCTATGTACCCCCCTTTTCTGACGGCATAGATGTATTAAAATTTTTTAAGGAAAGGCAAAGTAAACTGAATCAACGCCGTCAAGTATTCGATTAACTGGAGGGGGGGGGGCTAAAATCGCCGATTTCCAAAAAAAATTCTGACTTCCGGTACTGGTATTTTTTTACGGCACAGGGTTTTAAAGCATTCTTTTTTCATTGCCTCTTTAATGAGAATAGTGCCGTCATGTATAATGTAATCAAAAAGTACCCCCTTTTTTACGACATTTCAACTCACCTGTACCACAGAAACTTGATGGCATACTGCCTAAAGTTTGTTTCTCGACCAGTCCTTCCAGATTATATATGACTCGTGGTATATAAAATCACTCCCTGAAAATTTACCTGTGCTTGTGGTTTTATTCATTTAATATTTGTGTTCTTTATTGTTATTATGAATTAAAGTTACATTTGCGTATTAAATGCAATCCACTGGCCCAAAACATCAACATAGTTACTGCACATCAAAATTTAAAAGATTGTGCATCTTCATGTTTAACTTAAAATATCTCGAGACATATTGACTTTATCGTTATGAGGAAAGAGTACATTATTTCTATTCTGCCAGTCACTTGTCCCTGTCGTACACCTCTGGTAGTAGCCAGAAACGTTTGTTTAACATAATTTAGTAGTGTATACAGTGCCTAAAGTACTGAGCACAAATAATTTTTAAACATAACAACCTGTAACTCAGTAAGCAGCCAGGTGTTTTGGGTTAAATCTTCATAATTTGAAATCAGGATTCTACTATTATTTCCAATTAGTAATGAATTGCCTTATATATATATATATATATATATATATATATATATATATATATATATAACGGATATTTTGGTGGGGATGTGGCAATAAAACACCAGAGTACACTCTCAGATATTTATTCCCGAGCTTTCAAATAATTTTTTATTCATTTTCAAGGCCTGAAAATTAATGGTCAATGTTATCATTATTAAAAATAAAATGTTAAATACTTACATAAAATCTATCTAGAATTTTGGTAAAGTTGTAAATTTCTATAATAAATTATTAAAAACATAAATCAACAAAACACTCAAAAAGCAGTATGACATCAAACTAACTATTTGATCTTGAACTACTATAATTTTGATTTATTTATTATAAAATTAAAGGTTGTTATGAATGGCGTGTTGTTTTGTCAAAATCTAAAAGATAGGCATAGATAACACTAAGGTTATTTAACACATTGAGCCCCAGAGCGGACCATAGGCCCTCAACTGAACATTCCTCACAGCCCAGAGCGGTCCTTCGAACCGCACGACGTAGTCTACTTCAAACCTTCTCCACGGCTCAAGGGACCACATTTAAATGGGTTTTACAGTTTGGTTGGATCGTCCTGGGTCCTTGAAACATTAACCTACACTTGGTCCATTTAATTTTTTTTTCATGATCTTCAACTCCATTGTAAAACAAAAAACCTTACTTTTCATATTTTTTTTGTTTTATTCAACATAATTCAATAATATTTGATTATAATTTCTAATTTGTGCTACCTTTACATTACCTGTACCTATTTTTAGTAAATTTTGTTTTTAAGGGTGTAAAAAAAACATATTTAAAAAAACTGAACTTTCGTTACAAAATATACATTGCAAAAATAATTCTTATTACAATCACAATTATTTGTGTTTTTCCACAAAACACGGGATACAACAGTATGGTTTTCCAATACAAACACTGCAAAACGTAATAACTTTTTTTACTTTCGATTTTACAATAATTTTTTATGATTTTTATTCACAGCACCCTACACAGTCTCTTCTCATCTTGTGAATTTCACTTTCTTTTGTCTCTAGGCAATGGGTTTTTCTTGCTTTTGAAATGTCTTTATCAGGAACATCCGTAGTTTCTTCCTTCAATAATTCCTTTGCTACACTGATTTGAAAATCAGTAATTGCTATATTCTTTTGTATTATTTTTTCATAAAGAATATGAGAATTTACCATTGCTGTGCCAAATAACAGCTCAATAGCAATTTTCCTGTACCACTTCAATGTCCTTCTCAAACAAGCTTTGTAACTTGCCATTTGATCAGACAGATTTGCCTTTGTTATAGTTGACCAAGGCTTGAGGCTTTACAATCACTACTGATCGTCTGTCAATGCTTGCTGTCTCATTAGCATGCTTTGTAGAAAGCATCAACACGTCACGCTTATCTTTCTATTTTAATATCATTATACCTTTTTCGTTTTCTTTGCTCGTAATTTCATTTTTCTTCTGATTCTTCTGTACGACGTCTTTAGGTAGACCTTTCCTATTTTTTCTCAATGTCCCCAATAAATGGGTTTTATTTTCTAGCAGCTTTTCTGCTAACTTCAAACTTGTATAATAATTGTCTGTGACAATTGTTCTTCTTTGGCCGAGAAGATTTTCCGCCAGGCTAATCACAACATTTGTGGGTACAAAAACTCTTCTTCTCTTTCTTTAACAGCATAAATTTTCATACTCCATGTGTATCCCGGTCCACAGCAAAGTTTGAATACCTTTATACCGTATTTGTGTGATTTGTTTGGAATGTATTGATGGATTTGGAGTCTACCACGGAAATAAATCATACTCTCGTCAACACATACCACTTCTCCCGGGACACACACTTGTTGAAAATTTTGCACAAGCATTTTCAGCAATACATCTATTTTGAAAAGTCTATCCCCTTCTGGGCGTTCTTGATTGTTTGAAAAATGCCAAGAATTCAAAACAAGCTCAAATCTTTTCCGACTCATGGTATTTGAGCATATTTCATTTCTAAAAAATGAATCTGTTGACCAATAATATCTAAGTTTCGGTGGCTTGACTATTCCCATAAACAGAATTAGTCTAAGAAAATTTTTCAATTCTCACGTTTGTTTTGTTTTTTGTTGATGTGGTATCGATGTCCACGTCTGACGAAACTTTCTGGGACATGTATAAATTGGTTTGCACTACCATTAATTCAAAAATGTTACTGGTTACAAATTTTTCCCAAAAATTGAAGGGTGTTCCCATTGACAGTTCCTCAACGATATCTACTGGAACGCCGTTTTCAAGATTAAAATTGAAAGTCATTTGCCTACCTGAATGATCAAACCATTTAACACAAGTCTTCACTCACTGCTTCAATTTCCTCCTGTAAAGTTTCCTCGTAACCTGAAGTTGAAGCCTCAGGATATATCATTGCAGCACCAGGACGTGTAGTTGCAGTCTCAGCTCGTGATGTTGAAGCTTCCGTATCGTAAGATATTTTTTTGCTTGTTGTTACATACTGCAAGTAGTGTATACTGCAAGTAGTGTGTAACTTTAAAGTTGTTTAGAATAAAAAGTGCAAAAAATTATGTTGCTCTGGGCCCTGCGGTAAACTTTCTCTCAAGCCCAGAGCAGGCCTATGGACCGCACTCAAAAAGCATCATTTTTTCGCACTTTTTATTTCAAATACATTTTTTTCTTTATTTTTCCTTGAATCCACACCCCACATGGAGTGTAAAAACACAATAAAAAATATTAGGCCAATGGAGAAGTTTATCAATTTTGGCTGGGGCTCAATGTGTTAAGTCTGTTTTTTTATTTATGAAATCACTTTGTTCTGCAATATACGCTGTTTACAAAAAAAGACATTTTCTATAATTACTTTCTATTGTCAACACTTTGACAGATTGGTAATCCATAGAATGGCCTTCATAAAACATATGTTCAGCTAAGGCACATCTGTCAGGGTATAATTTACTGTCACTTTTATGAGAGGCAATTCGATTGGTTAGCAATCTTTTGCAATGACCAATGTATTTCTTATTACAGTTATTGCAAGGAATATCATAAACTATATTAGTTAATTTGTGAGTCTTGTCTTTGATCTTACTAAAAATTGAATTTATTGTAACATATTGTTTATTCGCAATTTTTATATGAATGTGGTTTAAAGACTCCGGAAAGTTTAGGTGTGACAGATTTTATATATGGTAAAGAAATATAAATTGGAGAGGTATTAGGTTCGTTCCATCCAACAATTCTGTTATTGTACGTAGCCAGTAATTGAACTGTTTAATGCGCATGCGTAAGAGAAATTAATAAAGTAACCGGTAATCTTTTACTAAACGGTTGGAACATATTTTAAACTAGTTTAGTAGATGCTCCCGGTATACCTAATTCTGTGAATAATAACCTCAAAAAATAAACAAGCTCTATGTTTTCTTGTACAAATTGTTTAATATTTTTCTATAATTTCCAGTCCAAAAAACAGGAGAATTTTCACTATCACCATCGACTGCAGCACTGCTTGAGCAAAAAATTCTTCCAGTTTTACTTATACAAAAAAAGAATATTCATTAAAATTAACAAGTTGCAAAAAATATAGGTATTACCTTCTGGCATTTCGGTTCTATTCTTCCCTCTTCATTTATTTACATCAACAATCAACAACTAAACCAAGAAACAGTCCCCGGTGTAAACAGCTCAAAATCTAAAAACCCACTTCCATAACCTATTTACACTTTCCATAAAAAACAAATTTAAAATTTGATAGTTTAAAACAGAAATGTTGCCATTGCCTATGATTCCTAATTTCAGAACATTTGTTACTCGCTATCCAGCAAGAATCGTTTGAACGGTAATTTTACTGGTTTGCAAACGAGATGGAACAGAGAACTGATAGTAATCGAGAATTCTGAACCAGTAATTTCAGGTAGTTGGAACGATTTATTTTAACTGCGCATGTGTATTAGTAATATTACTGTAAATTACTGGTGGTTGGAACAAACCTATTATTTCAACCGAATTACCTCTCACAAAAGTGACAGCAAATTATGCCCTGACATATGTGCACTTGCTGAACACGTATTTTATGAAGGCCATATCATGAACAGAAAAAAATTATAAAAAGCGTCTGTTTCTAGAAACGGCATATATCAATCAAAATAATGATTGTACCTTCATTTTACAGGGTTTTTGAACAACCAGGACTTTTTATCAAGAATAACATTTTTCGCTAAAACTGTAAATACAAAAATTTTCCTCTTGGCCACCTCATCCGTGGACACAGTGTATATAGAAACATTTATCATTTGTAATCATTTCTGTAGCTTCTGGTGTTTCCATGTTTTGAATAAATATCTATGAGATGAGCTAATATAATATTGAAATGCACACATTTTTTAACCACAAAAAATATTCCCAACATTTTATTTGATTTTCTGCTCCTGTGTTGTTATTTCTTAATATCCATTGATTATTATGCTACAACTAAGTATGTACATACACATGAATCATATTACATAGGTAATGTGAAACATTATAAACCCTTAAAGTTCATATTGTTCTGCTTGCATTGTGATAATACTTGAAATAATGTAATTAATTTAAAAAATCTAAGCCTAAATTAGTGAAAGTAATTTTTATTGAGATATTCCAAATGTTCTATCTGGAATATTGAATATACCTACCTTCTAATTGTAAATGAAATATAGAAAATGAAAAACTGTTAGTGTTTATATTGATTTATCAAAACAATTGTCAATTTTTTAGAATTTTCAATAACTTTTATTATATTGTGGAATTAACTAGAAACCGTGAGCTTCATTTAAAAACACTAATATGAGCAGATTCCATGAAGTAAGGGTAGAGACAGTTAATTTCATGAAAAACTGTTATAATTTGAATTATTATAATTATTATAATAGGCATGTTATGAGAGATGTATTAAAAAACAGTATTTTTTATATCAATCCTTCCTGTACTAATCGATGCATTTTACACACAAAATAAACTTATTTTGAAGTTGACATAAATTACAGGTCTATCTATTAATAGCTGCTTTGAATGGAAAATCCACTAGATTTTATTGTGCAATAGCTTTAGTAAACCATAAAGTTAGTTTAATTAAGAGTTATGGAATATAGCATATATATATATATATATATATATATATATATATACATCCTGCTATTCATCCGACGTCCCTTTCATAGGCAAGCATCGGACTTCCTCCTCAAAACACGGGATATTTTATACTTTTTTGCAAGTATACAGTTTTAAATGCTATCCTTGCCTATATATTTGTGTTATATTCTTGATAAAATTAGTTTTAATTTTTTGTCAAAATTTGATAATTAGGGAATATCACGTCCTTTCAAAAATGAGCTATTGGACGTCGAAATGTATAAAAATTGTACGTACTGCAGTCATTGGGGTACCTACAGCGTTGCCACATTTTCATGAACTGGATACTACAGTTATATACTAATCTTGAATTGCAAACCCTGATATAACAATTTAATAAAATATTTTTACTCTACTAGAAGATAGGAAACCATATCAGAATCACTAACTAGATACATTTAAAAATTGTTTACTTTTAGGTACTTTACAATTTTGATTAATTTTTTTAATCTACTGTTTGTATATAAATAAATACATATATAGATAATTGAATAAATTTCTCAATTCTACTCTCAAATTTGTCCCCTTGCCTTTTTTGTAACTCCAGAAATCTAACATAACACATTCTTTTTTATTTTATTCATTCAACTTGCTTCAATATTCTTTTTAAATTCAGTGGTATTTTTTGTAATCATTATTTTACACTAATGCGGAAGGTTTAATGAAACACGGTAAAAATTTTTGTTAGTATTTATTTAAAAATGCAATGATGCACCACATAAAATAGTTTGTTTAATATTTTAGTGAAAATAGCACCTACAAATAATAATAAAAATAACAAAAAATAAAAGTATTATGTCTAACATTTACTTTTGTATACATTTTGTACGAAAACTTTAATTTTTAACCAGTTTTTGTTTGCAAGAAGTTTTCCAGTCAGAAAAATTAATTCTTCACATGCCCTTTGTTTAGGTGGCTTCTTATTTTTAATGTGATTTAAAAAAATCACTTAATCTTGTCGTTCTTGCATCCAAGGTTCTGTCTTTATTTGTTTAGGTAATAGTCCCTGTTCTCCTCCAGTCCTTTCTTGAACTTCGTTAACTTGAACAATAGTATTTTCAGTAAATTCAGTAATTATCCAAACGTTTTCCTTTAAATGCTGCAGCACCTCCTTTTGGCATGAAGAGTAAAATTATTGCAACCTTCGCAGATTGATATATATCATCAGGCAAACGATAGTGACTCTTATGTGTTCGATAAACGTGTCACATAAAAGTAGACAGTTGTTCCAAATCAGTGTCAGTCATACTTAAAATTTGGGAAAGAGTGGCTAAATGTTTTTTTAGCCTTGTATAAGTTAAATCTTCACTATCGCGATGGGGATAGGGACGCGTTTTTCTCGATTTTCAACCGTTTGGTTACTCCAGCTTTCTAAACTCAAAAAATGTGATTTTCAGTTGGTGGTAGATCCTTTACTATACATAACAGACATCAAGTATGATACATCGTTGAAATAAGCTCGTCGAGAGAATTGAAAAATGTAAAAATATACAGGGGGCCCCATTTAAAATGAACATAAATTTGATATTTAACTATTTTTGGGACGACCCATTTAATTGAAAATAATTTTAAATTATGGCTTTTCTGAATATGCACAAAATAGTCGATACTTATGAAATGTTCATAAAATGGGGCATTATGGACTATCTCTTATATGGTGAGATACCCTGTAAATCAATGAATGCACGAACTAGATAGAATACTGGTTTATACATTTCTACGATAATACGACTACTGTCTCAGTTAAGGAAAGAGTGTTACTTACTTCAGATGAAATAATTTTTCCTTCTGTTACAGGAACGTTACAGAAGTCTAAAGTTTTTTGTTGGAAGTCTATCTAAAAATAATATTTAAGTATAAATTCTGTTGACTTCAAATTTTAACATGATTTAATAATACTCGCAATAATATTATAATAATTTCTAGTCAAAAATAATAAATTGATCAACTAAAACAATGTTCCATATTGTAATTTGATACCATTATTCCATTATTATTGGTAATACCGAAGACGAGTTGTCAAATCTAGCCTAGCTTGTTTTCTCATTGTTAAATGACGTAATTGGAACAATTGTTTCTGGCCGGAAAATTCTATTGCGTAAATTAAGCAGCACATTTTACTTCAGAAACAATTTTATGTTTCATTTGTTTTGACATGGGAAAACTGAGACGCGCTAGAAATCAGCAAGTATGGAGGAATTTTCTCCAAATTGTGGGACTGGCCTTAGAATAGCGGCCTATGAGGGAAATTGCGCTACGTCGGAAATTCGGCCAAACCTGGCGCTAGACTAATTATCCATATAATGTAAATAAAACGTGTTGTTGCCGCGTGAAAAAAGAACCAACAACATAGTAACAAGTCGAATTGCAACCTGGAGAGCTGTACAAAAGTTTTGAAATAACTCTAACGGTTTGTTTTCCCTTTTAAAAGAAAAGATCCGTGTCGTATATTAAGATTTATAGAAACTGAGAATACTTAAAAATATACCTATCATTGCTGTACTTTTTCAGTTTCCCTCCAAAAAACCTTCTTTATTAATAACTTTAAATTATAATTTTGATTGGTTTGAAATTGTGAATCATCTCTTGTATGATGCTTTCTACTGCATATAGTACAAATTTAAAATCAAAATAAATAATTTGTTTTGAAATAAATATAGATTGTAGCCAGAAATAATTATAGATTGTAACCAGATATGTTTAGATATTATTTTAATATAAAATGTATTTTAGCGGGAACAGAATGTATAGTATTTCTGAATGCTAATAAGAAACGTATAGAGGTTAGTCATATAATAGTAATTAAACTTATTAACTAAATAAGTAATATAAAGAAGGCAATTTAAAAAAATATTGAAATATGGATAAATTTAAAATCTATAACCAAATTGTATACTTAATATAAGCAGCTAGCAGCAATAATTTCTGTGACCTCTTCGTTGTTTAAGATGCACAAATGAAGAAAACAGAACTAAGTTGCGAAAGCGTTGTTGCCAAATCGAGGGACGTCCGATAACTTTAAGGTAAAAGTAACAACGAAATGTATATTTATATACAAAGTGATGGAAAATCGATAGTCGCGCTTGAAGCAGTAAATCGGTGAACTACGATATACGATTTAGTTCATAATACGATTTTTGGACGTCCTCCTTGATATAGGTATGGTTCGACTCCGTCTTTTGTTCAGATTACGAAAAACTTAAAAGTATGGTTTTGCTATCGGACGTCCCTTATACGGACGTCCGATGCAAAACAGACGTCCGATTGATAGTAAAAGCGTAATGTATGGACGTCTGATGGCTGGATGATGTATATATATATATATATATATATATATATATATATATATATATATATATATATATATAACAAGATGTACGAATAGTGTGTGACATATGAACAATACCCACTAATCTCATTGTTGCTTATTATATATATATCATCATCATCATCATATGCAGCTTATTCAACCATTTTGTTATGGTGTAGCCTCCCTTTACATATTCATATATTCCACTTCCATGTGGGCCCATTGTTGTCTATTGCTAGCTATGCGGCCCCAAGTTGATCCTGCGAGTTTCTTTATGTCGTAGTCCCATCTTAAGTTGGGGCGTCTTCTTGGTCTTTTCACGCCTCGGGGATACCATTGCGTTATCTTTGTGGTCCATCTATCGTCTGTCCTTCTAGCGAGATGCCCCGCCCATTGCCACTTTAGGGATCTGATTCTATTTATGACATCTATCACTTGGGTCTTTTGTCTGATCCAATCAAGCCTTTTTCTATCTCTCTTTGTTATTCCAAGCATGCATCGTTCCATAGACCTCTGCGTTACCTGGAGTTTTCTAATGATATCAGTTTTCAGGGTCCAGGTTTCACAGCCGTATGTTAATACTGGTAGTACGCACTGATCAAACGCTTTCTTTTTCAGACGGAGTGACATTCTAGACTTGAAGATGATAGAGTTCTGTCCAAATGTTCTCCATGCTAATTTGATTCTTCTGTTTATTTCTGGAAGTAGAGAGCCTGATATGTGTATTATGTATTCCTCTACTATTTCCAGGGCAGTGTCATTAATTGTTATTTCTTGTGCGTTTATCAGTTCGTTATACATTATCTTGGTCTTACTCAGATTTATTTTAAGGCCTACTTCGTTGCTTGCTGCATTCAATTCATTTATTTGTTGTTGCATTTCGCCAGGGTTACTCGCTATCAAGATGATGTCATCAGCGAATCTTAGATGGTTCAAGTATTCTCCATCTATATTCAGACCTGTGTTGTTATATTATATATATATATATATATATATATATATATATATATATACCCAACTGTTGAATTGGAGAAAATGTATCATTACAAAGGGGATATTTAAGTGGTTTGGGGAACCAGACAAAAATTTTGAATATGGAAGGAAGGATATACTAAATTCACAAAAACCCATATTCAAGAAAACAGTGAATAACTATTCCAAGATTTAACTTCTCAGAGAATCTAACATTACTTTTTAATATGATAATATTTTTATTCATTTAGCTGATCTATAGTTATATGGCCCTGAAACTTATTCAAATAGTCTATTGTTAGTCCATTTATCGTACAATGGTACTAATATTCATAAGGGTACCTATATTAAGTAAAATGGTGATATAAATATAAGCAACAGTGTTATGTAATAAAATTCAGTGGATTATAATTGATTCAATATGAAGTATGATAGTTTTACTTCATAATATTTTTAAAAACAATGAACATAATTTAAAAGTATGTCATAGCAAAAACAATTGAAGATTGAGGAAGTGTTGCAACCATCCATTGTTAATGTTAGTAATGCAGTATGTAGGAGGATCACTGTGTCATTGTCATCTTGAAGATTCACTTTTTTGCCATTATAGGTACTCCGAACGTTTTGAAGTACTAGAAATTTGTGTTGTGTACACCAAGTTGAAAATTTCATCTCTCAAAAAAATGGAGAAATTCTCGAAAAATTTTGAGCTGTGATTTATTATGACTTGACCTGGTATTACCTATGAAGAGTGCATCATACAATTTAATTCAACTGTTGGCGAGATGAAGCCCCATCCAAGGCTGCAGTTTATCTCTGGCCCACTGAGTTAATATATCGTTAATACACTTTAATCCAAACAATGCAAGCAATAATCATGTCAGTGAACACATTTGTTCAAAGTGGTATCTTATAACCAGAGAGCTAGTATTCTGCAATAACATCAGGACATTCAAATCCAATGAGTCAAGTTATTTTTTTAATTAATATAACTGTTATGTAATCTATGTGACTAAAAATCATGTTTTTACTGACTTCCAATTATAAAGATTTAACCCAAAACAACTAAATAAAATGTAGCTACTTACTGAGTTACAGGGTGTGTTGTTTAAAAATTTAAAAACAATTTGTGCTTACTACCTGAAAACTAATTTAGGTATCCATTTCATATTTGGCAGGAATTGTAGACACTGTACACCCTACTAAATTATGTTGAATAAACGTTTCTGGCTACAACCAGGGACGTACGGCAAGGGGCAGGTTAAGGTGGCGTAGAATTTGGGAAGGATCAACTAGTCACTTGCTCCTGTTGTACGCATCTGGTTTTGGCAATAAACGTTTATTTAACATAATTTAGTAGGGTGTACAGTACCTACACTTTCTGCCAAGTATGACTAGGATATGTCAAATAGTTTTAAAGTACTGGGCACCAGTAGTTTTTAAATTTTTAAATATAACACCCTGTAACTCCGTGAGGTTTCACATTTTATTTAACTGATTTAACTTAAGTCTTATTATTTTGAGCTCAAGATTGAACAGTTAAAATATTTCCAATTATTAATGAAACACCCTGTAGTTAACTGCCTTCGATGTTTATGGATCCAGTAGTAAGCTAATCTTTTGTGTATGTAGATAAAATATTTTATACGAAAGTATCTGATTTTGAAGCTCTAATTAATAAAATGAACGAGAGGCACGCCCTACTGAAAAAAGAAGTGCAACCCCTCTCTTCTCGTGTAGAAACACTGGAACAGAACCTACGTTCTAAAAATGTTGAAATACAAGGAATTGAAGAGAAAAGTAATGAAAATTTACTACATGTTATTCAGAAGGTAGGTGAACATATTGAATGCCCTATTACTGCTGATGATATAGATACTATTTTTGGAGCAAACTCTCGAGTTCCCAACAAACCTAAACTAATTATTATTCAATTACTGCATAAAAAGAAAAGAGATGACTTTATAGCCGCAGCCAAAATAAAGCGTCGTCAATCTGGCAGCTCGGCCCCTGGACTAAAAGTGGATCAGATTTCAAACCAGTTGTTCGTAAAGGAACACCTTACTAATTCTTCAAAAATGTTACTGAAAAAGGCGAAAGAAATAGCACAGCTGAAACATTTCAAATATGTTTGGATGATAAATGGTGGCCTGTTTATGCGGAAGGATGAAAAGAGTCATGTAAAGAGAATTTTTTCTGAACACGACTTGAACAATCTGTAAACATCTTTTTGTTTCTTTTTACCTGTTAATTATAATAAACTGTTTTTGCAATGGCTCTCTCGGTTTTTTACCAAAACGTTCGAGGTTTAAAATCTAAACTAACAACTATTTTTAAAAACTCTTTAAATTGTGACCAAGATATTGTATGCTTAACAGAGACTTGGCTTAATAACACAATTGCTTCTTCCGAAGTATTGAATGATTCTTTCGCAATCTTTAGACGCGACCGGGAAGATTCTGGATCTACCCATAAATAAGGAGGAGGAGTCCTAATTGGAGTGAGAAATAGCTTCCATAGTGTAGTGCGTGGTGAGTGGATGTCTGACACTGAAGATCTGTGGGTAACTGTCACTTCTCAATCTTTCAAATTTAATATTTGCTGTATATATATTCCTCCAGGCAACTCAATTACTTTGAACTTGTTTTGTACCAAGCTTCATGCTATTATTGAGGATAATCCTGAAGATACATTTTTAATATGCAGTGATTTTAACTTGCCCTGCATAAAATGGTCGCTAGACCCTATAAACAATTACTGTACACCCTCACATTTTTCAGATATTAATTCTAATCTGTTCATTGATACAATTTCTTGTTGCAGTTTTTATCACTTTAATAATTTTACCAATAAATCAAAAAACACACTTGACTTAATCTTGAATCATGATTTTATAATCGAAAATATCATTGAAAGTGAGTTTCCCCTTGTTTCTGAAGATCATTTCCACACAACATTGGAGTTTAACATGAAATTTTTGAATTTCACACGAGACAATCAGAAGATCAATTCGGATATCGAATTTAATTATAACAAGGCAAATTTTGACTCAATTAGAAATAATTTATCTTCTATTGACTGGAACAGTGAATTTCTTAATTTAAATACTTGTGATAGCACTAATAAGTTTTACTGCCATTTGGAGAATATTATTAACAAACATGTTCCAAAATATCCTAAATATAAGTCAAAATTCCCGCATTGGTTTAGTCTAAGCACCATCAAAGTTGTTAAAGAAAAGAAAAAATTTCATCTTAAATGGAAAAAATACTCTAATAACTTGGATGATTTAAAATTCAAGCTTTTGAGAGGTAGGGCAAAGTATTTAATTAACCTAGATTTTGATAATTATATAAATAATATTGAATCTCAAATAACTACAAACCCAAAGCACATTTGGCAGTTTATAAAGTCCAAAAAGGCAATTCTGGTACTATCGATGCCATTAGGGATAGTAATAAGAGTCTGATTACTGATGGCCAATTAATCTCCAATACCTTCTCAAATTACTTTAGTTCAGTCTTTAACCCTCCTAACCCTAACTCCAACAAAACAATTTCAAATAATGATATAAATATTAATTACATATGTTCGTATCACATCCCCTTACACAAAATTGTCGATAAAATTGGCAACCTCCCGGATAAACCCGCTGGTGCGGATAAAATACCAACCCTATTCATTAAAAATTGCGTTAACGAAATAGCCCGTCCATTGTGTATATTATTTAATAAATCTATAACAGAGGGCTATTTCCCTAGTATATGGAAAACAGTCTTAATAATTCCTATTTTTAAATCCGGTAGTAGATATTTAGTCGAAAATTATCGTCCTATATCTAAACTTTCTATTATTGCCAAATTATTCGAATCAATTATTTTTGATTATTTGTTTAGAGATGTTAAATACATTATTGATGAGGAGCAACATGGTTTTATGAAAAAACGTTCTGTTGAAACGAACCTCTTTAGTTATAGTGAATATTTATTAGAATACATGCATGAAGGATTTCAGGTGGATGCTGTGTATACCGACTTCAGCAGGGCCTTTGACAAAATTGATCATTCTACTTTGTTGGATAAACTTGGTGCAGTCGGTATACATGGTAATCTACTCAGATGGTTGAAATCTTACATAAGTAACAGGTCACAGGTAGTAGTCATAGGTAAATATGTATCACCCTTCAGTGATATAACTATATATATATATATATATAAAAGAAGATGTAGGAATAACGCGTGATATGTTAACAACAACAACAAAGAGATTCATGGGTAATTCACGCAAAATAAGGGCTACTGAAATAGAGTGGTAACCGTGGACATGCATGTTTCTGGCTCATTTTGCCTCTTCAGCACGGCATCTTTGCTCCCAAATTTCACATCCTTATTTGGTTATGCCGTGCTGAAGAGGCAAAATGAGCCAGAAACATGCATGTCCACGGTTACCACTCTATTTCAGTAGCCCTTATTTTGCGTGAATTACCCATGAATCTCTTTGTTGTTATATATATATATATATATATATATATATATTTATATATATATATATATATTTATATATATATATATATATATATATATATATATATATATATATATATATATATATATATAAAGATTGGAAGTCTTTGCTGACCAGTTAGGAAAAATTGGCAAAATATTGGGGTAGCAGCAAATAAAAGTACACTCTTTATAATATTTCGGAAACGTTTATTTCCATCATCAGGGATTACTACAAAAGATTATAAAAACGTTACAACAACTATACCATGTGACCAACACCACAATCCGCCGAGTCAAAACAACCCCGACCAATCACAAAATCTCTCTCACAAAAAGCAGTCAAGAATGTTCCAACCCAACAAAAAGCACTGATGGCGACACAAACATGAATTGTCAAAAAAGGTCAAATTGTGACAAAATTTTACCCAACTATTATATTATATAATCCTGTACGGAATTCATTATTTTTAATAACAAGACTACTGATACATTACATTGAAATTTTTAGTCAAAGAGTTTTGAAAGCTATTATTAATTATGCAGAACAACTAGTGATTCAAGCACCACAAACCCTCATCTCTTTTTTTATTATATGCATGTGATAGAACTACTTCCTTTTAAACATTATCAGAATTAACCAAAAATCAAAAAATTGGGTACTATGGCACAACTTCAACCATTTTATAACAAATTACTTTTATTTTCAAATAACTGCATACTTACATTATGTTGAGATTAATAAAAATAGTAGTTACAACGTTGTGACACAAAAAACACGACAAGGTCGAAATTACTAAAAAGCCTAAATAAACTGAATTTACATTTTAAAATATTCTCTTCGTAAAATGGAGATATTTCACACACAAACGGCAAATCCATATATTAAGTTATTACATCTGGTTATCATTTTTTTGTTGGCGGTAGGTACACATTCCAATACGACAAAAAACCACAACAGGTGAGGGAATAAATTGAATATTGTTATATAGATATTATTATGATAAAATTGAAGAATTATGCAAATCCCGAATCATATTGAAACTTTGTTGTTTGTCGGGATCTTCCTGTTGAAATCCATTGTTTTGTGTTTTCCCATGTTTCGACCAACAGCTTTGATCCCAAGTTTTACACCCTTATTTGGTTATACCGTACTGAGGACGGCAAATGAGCCAGAAACATGCATGTCTGCGGTTACCACGATATTTCAGTAGCCCTTTTACTTTTTGCGTGAATTACCCATGAATCTGTTGTTGATTACATATCACGCGATATTCGTACATCATATATATATATATATATATATATATATATATATATATATTGAAGCACTTTCATTTGGTTGTATTCAATTTAATAAGGATTAATAGTATTACTGAAATAAGTCATATTGATTTTTTCAATCTTGTACTTTATTAGCCATCATTTTAACGAATATTTATAAATTGTAGAAAAAAAAAACATGTCTAAATTAATTATAGATGCTGATAGTAAAAACAGTGAACAAAATCCTCACTATAATACTGAAGAAAATCTGACCAAAGATATTGAAACAGACGATATACTCTTTGAACCATCAGAATCGAAAATATTGAAATCTGATTCAGATACAATAGAGATTAAAATTAATAATGCAGTACATGATGTAATTTCAAAAGCATCCGTTGAAATTAGAATGAAATTCAAAATAATTTAAAAGAAACGCGTCAAATTTTCATATAGTTAGTAATTAGGTTATTTTATGCAAGGGATTTCAGGAATTTTAATAAATAGTAAATAAGTTATGTTAATATTTATATGTATAAAAATCTTTATCTCTATATGCTAATTTCTAATACAAAAATGTCATTTTCATGTTTCATATAGGGCTTAAAAATTCATGGTAATATAAACAGTGAATCGTCGTTAATCACACAATATCTATACAATTCATACGATATAGAGAAGTTTCGATAGCAACCCGCAACGTGATAGATTATGAGGGAAATCAAAAAAGTCAGTTGGTTTTTAAAATGTCAAAGTGAAAAGTCGTATTATAATTGATCTCGTCAAGAAGAACGTGCTAATTTACGCAAACTTTTCGGATTATTGTGGAGAAACGACCTCGTTCGAATTACAAGGAAGCATACAGTATATATCATCTGACAGAAACAGTAATAGTTTATGTAATTGGGTAATACCTTCACCAGAAAATACAATAACTACATTAAGAATATTAAAATTGAACTTCTCAAGAAATTCCACGTGCTTGTCAATTAGAAACTTCGACAATATTCAATTGAACGTGTGCAGTAACGACATACTAGCCAAACCTGTTGTACTATCTTCAAGAAACAAACTCTCCGTAACTTTAAAATATAATAACCCAGTGTTTTTATGTGTTTGGATTGATCTGGTTGTTACAATTCCACAAATATTTGTAGAACAGCAGATTTCGTTTGTACAGACCATTCTGATTTCACGGGGTGTGCTATTTGTAATTCATCAACTACCCCTTGCAGTAATATTTCTATAGATAGATGTTTCGACCCGTATAAAGACAGATGTGACGGAATCATTAATTGTCCAAAAGGCGAAGACGAAGTAAACTGTTCAGAACTTTGTCCTCAGCTTATCAAATGTCCAAATGAAGATTAGTTTCAAGTGGATACAAACCTAGTAAATAAAAGGTACCATTTTAAAATATTATATTAGAGATCTCTAAATTAAAAAAAAGGCCTTTATTTAAAAAACATTTTAATTGTTCCATAGTAATAGTAGTTTATTTTTTTGTAGTATATCTGTACACATTTTCTGTTTATAAATTTCTATGTTTTAAAAAAATTCCTGAAATCATAATTTTGTTCATTTTAATTTCACAAACCAATAATTAGAGTAAATTTGAATGGCGCACTTGAACCCTACCCTTTGATAGAGTTGGTATACATGTTTAATGATTTTTCAGTGTCAAATAATAAATAATTATTGAATCCTATACAATATATATATATATATATATATATATATATATATATATATATATATATATGTTATGATTTAATATTGTAAATATAATTTCCTTTACCTATAATTCCCTCTCAACTGGGACGGTTCATTGGAGTTCTATGTAGAAATAGACAAATTAATTATAAGTTTTTATTAACCTAATGTAGTTCTGTTTATAAACAATGAACAGTTATTAAGGTATACAATTCTTTAACTTACTTTTAAATTGAGAGTCCACCCTCAAAAATGCGAAACAATTCCTTCCATCCTGCTATATTAGATTTTGCTGGCCTGGGGCAGTGGGAACCTTTTATGAATAAATGTACTTCTATTTCATTTAAAAATAAACCTCTTCATACACCAATATTAAAACCTTTATAAAATGTTTTTATTCACTTGTTGTTAAATATCGATGTTTATATAATAATTAAAATTTTTATTTATTTCTATTGTATATTATTTAATTTAAAATTCCGCTAGCTCAGATTTTTTTATATTTCATTATATTTATTAGATAAAATATAGTAAAACAATATTCAATTACACTCTTAAGTCTATTTGTGGTTTCAATTTAAGTTTATATTTAACAAAAAATTTATAATTGCCTATATACTATCAATAACTATTTCTAATATTAAATACCTTATCAGTCCTTCTATTGTTCTTTCCTACCAAGTCCTTCTACAGTCCATTCCTAGCTTCTCTAATTTTCACAAAAGTCAATTCCCATTGTCCCAAATTATTTCTAAAGACTCTTCACACCTCCATTCCTTTTAAATGTTCCCACCTTACGAATAATTTTTCACTTCTCAAATATTGATCTCTCTAACCGATTTTAACTTCTCATTCCAATTTAATATATTCAAATGCTGCTTCTTATTTTATTATCACCTTCCCATATTTTTTTATTGATTTGATGTCTTATAAAATGTTTTAAATTTCAAAATTAATCTTTGTTGACTTTTTAAAATCATCTGTCATCAATCTAATCTTATTTATTTTCCTCCTCATAATTCTCCTAGCAACTATAGATCAACCATCTCCCAATAGAATGGTTTCAAAATTTCTATCATCAACTATCTCCCAATTATTTTAAAATTTTCATTATAATATATATATATATATATATATATATAGGTGGGGATAACGGGGATTTCAGTCCAAGGAATCAACGCCAAGATCTTTTATTTACAAAATGCCGCCAAGCTTTCGTGTCCTTTTGACACTTCTTCAGGGCACTATAATACATATACAAATATAAATATGATTTAAAAATAGAGAAATAAATATAAGTACTTACATGTAAAATATTTTAAGTAAATTCAATATAAATAATCATTAAAAAATTTGTAAATGTAAAAATAAATATAATTATAATATACTTGATGTCATATTTCACATAAGACAAATCGATACATAATTTGTTTGTTCGTTACTTAGTTATTTTAATTTTTTTAGGTTACTTTATAATTATTTAATGAAGTTTGAATTTGAGGTTAGATTATAACCTTATAAAATGACTTTGACAGATAATTTGTTTTTGACGTTAATAGAAAAGTGATATAAAACTTAACAAAAAATCATGTGCATTAACACAGCATTCCATCGAAACAGGCCATAAAATGTTATTTAATGAAGCTAAAGTTCTACATACTGAACAAAATATGTCTAAAAGATATTTTCTTGAAATGGTTGAAATCAACAAGGCAAATAATAGTATGAATAAGAAAAGTGACATTGAAAATCTTAGTAATATTTATAGCTACCTTTTGAATATTGAACAAAATAGATAATTTTTCATTATTTAAATGATTATTTCATAAAAATTAAATTCACTTCTATTAAAGTCAAAATATAAGAAATTATTTGACAAAGTCATTTTCACAGGTTATAATCTAACCTTATTTCCTTTTCTATTAACGTCAAAAACAAATTATCTGTCAAAGTCATTTTATAAGGTTATAATCTAACCTCAAATTCAAACTTCATTAAATAATTATAAAGTAACCTAAAAAAATTAAAATAACTAAGTAACGAACAAACAAATTATGTATCGATTTGTCTTATGTGAAATATGACATCAAGTATATTATAATTATATTTATTTTTACATTTACAAATTTTTTAATGATTATTTATATTGAATTTACTTAAAATATTTTACATGTAAGTACTTATATTTATTTCTCTATTTTTAAATCATATTTATATTTGTATATGTATTATAGTGCCCTGAAGAAGTGTCAAAAGGACACGAAAGCTTGGCGGCATTTTGTAAATAAAAGATCTTGGCGTTGATTCCTTGGACTGAAATCCCCGTTATCCCCACCTATATAGCATTTTTCAGTCGTTATTTAAAAAAAAAAAAAATATATATATATATATATATATATATATATATATGGGGTATTGGAAGGAATATATTTTGGGTATTTCAATTTAATGAGTGCGTAAAGGATGGCCTGCTTAAAGATCGAGATAGCATTAGAACTTCCCCTCGAATAGCTCGAAGAGGGGATACGCTTGACGTCACTACACTTAGACTCGTCACCAAGACAGGTTAACAAATCTTACTTTGGTTGGTGTGAATCTGGTTTGTGTTTGTTAAAGTGACAGTGTTATTTCATGGAGACGCGTCAAATGTGGTAACATGGTATGAATTAGAATCATAGATTAAAAATTAGAATAGAGCGCTACCTGAAATATATATATATATATATATATATATATATATATATATATATATATATAACGGATATTTTGGTGGGGATGTGGCAATAAAACACCAGAGTAAACTCTTTCAGATATTTATTCCCGAACTTTCGAATAACTTTTATTCATTATCAAGGACTAAAAATTATTGGTCAATGTTATCATTAATAAAAATAAAATGATAAATACTTACATAAAATCTATCGAGAATTTTGGTAAAGTTGTAAATTTTTATAATAAATTCTTTTAAACATAAATCAACGAAAAACTCAAAAAACAATATGACATGAAACAAATTATTTGATCTTAAACTACTATGGTTTTGATTTATTTTTCGTAAAATTAAAGATTGTTATGAATGTTGTGTTCTGCTTTCATAATCTAAAAGATAGACATAGATAACAGTAAGGTTATTTAAGTCTGTTTTTTTATTTATGCAATAATTTTGTTCTGCAATATACGCTGTTTTGGAAACTTTTGACTCTGCATAAGTACTTTATCTCGGTTACTTGTATTCTACATTTGAGTGTATTTGTAAGTATCCAACTTTCACTACCGTGCATAAGGACTAGCCGAAAAATTGACTTGTACACGTTCAGTTTGGTTTTAGTTGCGACTTCTTTTCTTCCCAGAAAGTTTCTATTTAATGAGTAATAAACTTTGACTGCTGCACTTATTCTTTCGTTCACTTCTGTCTCTTGTTTTCCATTGCTCTGTATGTCCACTCCTAGATATTTGAAACTCTTCAGTTGTTTTAACTGTGTTTCATCTATTTCGATATTAAGGCTCTCTTCTTCTTGTCCCACCACCATTATTTTTTCTTCTTAATTTTTATGGTCATGTTTCTTAGTTTCAATATCTGCTTCCACGTTATTAAATTATGTTTCAACTCGTTTTCGTTTCTAGCGAACAGTACTAAATCGTCGGCAAAACACATTCAGATATTCACACGACTTCCATATTTCTATATCCTATTTGTATTTGTTTAACTTTTGTTTTAACTTCCTTTAGTACATCATCCATTATCATTATGAATAACGCCGGACTCAGTACTCCCCCCTGTCTTAATCATTCCTTTGTTATGAAATCATTTGACTGTTCATTATCTTTTCTTACCCAGTTCCTAGTTGTTTAATAGATGCATTTTATGTTATTTCTCAATTTTGCTCCAACTCCCCTTTGTTGTAGACTTTTCCATATTTGATTTCTGGGAACGCTGTCAAAAGCTTTTTGAATATCTATAAAATGTAGGTACACTTTTTGATTTGACCTCAGTTTTTTGTCTATTACTTGTTTCAATGTTGCTCTTGCATACTTCTTTCTTTCCTAAATCTACTTTGGGATTCTTCCAACTGGTCTTCTATTATTTTCCTAAGTCGGGGCTCTAATATACTTTCATAAACTTTCAGTGTCACGCTCAGCAATGTAATGCCTCTATAATTGTTACAGTCAGTTTTGTCTTCTTTTTTTAAAAGTGGCAATATGATACATACTTCCCAATCTCTCGGAATTTTTTCTTCGCTCCATATTCTTCTTCAGAGGTAATATTGTCGTAACCCGCTGCTTTACCTCTTTTCAACTGCTTGTTTCACTTCTTCTATTCGTATCAGTTGATCATCTTCTTTGTTTTCCTGTTTGTGATGTCTTTCGTACTTCCAGCTGGTCTTCTTTCTCTACATTAAGTAATTCCTCAAAGTATTCTTTCCATCGCTCTATAATTTCCTTAACTTGTCTTATCATAACTCCATATTTATTTTTTATCTGTTTTACATTGCTCAATTTTCCCTTTCTTAGTGTTTTTAGTACCTTAACGAAGAGTTTCTGATTTCCTTTTCTGTCTTCTTCCATTTTTTTGCCAAATTCTTGCCATGTTTCTTTTTTTGCTGTGATTACCACGTCTTTAACTCATTTTCTTTGAATTTTATAATTTTTGTAGCTTTCATTCGTTTTATTTCGTAGATATTCTCTCCATTTTTGCTTTTTTAGTTTGGTTTGTTCTTGTATATCTTTATTCCACCATCTCGTTTGCTTTTGTTTACCCCTGGTTCTAGTAGTGCCACATACTTCTGTTGCTGTCTCTAGTATTATAGATTTGTATTTGCCCCACATTTTTTCTATCAATATACTTTGTATTTCTTCCTGCCATATTTCAATTTCTTTTTCGGTATATTCTTTAAATTTTTTGGCCACCTCCGTTTCCCTTAACTTATATGATTTTATTTGTTTTTTAATTTTTGTTCATTTTTCCCATTATTTGTACTTTCTTTCTGTTTTTCAGTGCCCATTTTTAATTTTGCTCTTAATAAGTAATGATCGCTGTATATTTCTGCACTTTGCATGACCTTGATATCTTTCACATCTTTTTCTTTCTATTTTCTTTGTTTATGAGAACAATCAATAATGGACTTTTCATTTCTGCTACTTACCTCTCTAGTATATTTATGTGTCTCTTTATGTTGGTAGAATGTATTCGTTACTATTAGTTGGTTTAATATACAAAAATTTATTAGCAGTACTCCATTGTTGTTTCTTTCATTCTCTCCATATATGCCAATTATGTCACTACTTTGTTCATCTTTCTTTCCAACTCTTCCTTTAATATCTCCCATTATTATTAATCTGTCTTTAGCATCCTCTATTGTTTCACCTAATTTTACCCAAAATTCTTCTTTTTCTCTTGCTCGCGCATCTTCATTTGGTCCGTATACTATAATTATCGTTGTACTTCAATTCAGTTCTATTTTAAGTATTCTTTCTGTGACTCTTGTCCAGTTTTTGATATATTTCTTATGTTCTTTCTTTATTATACATCCGATTCCTTCTTTTGCTCTACTTGTTGGGTTTACCCCATTAAATATTAACAAATGTCCCTTTTCCAATTCAATTTCGCCTTGACCTTTCTTTTTGGTCTCTTTAATTCCTAATCCAAATTTTCTTTTTCAAATTCATGTATTAATTCGTCTTCCTTTCCTGCCAGTCCTCTTACATTCCATGTAGCAATTTTTCACATACTCCTTTTCTATAATCTTTTTTAATCCTCCTAACTTTTCCTTTGTTTTTTCTTTTGTATCTGTTGTCAGTACGTTTTATCTCGTTTTTATATATTGTGCTTCATTTCCATTGTCATTTTTATATATTGTTTTAATCAATCCAAATCATCGTTCCGGGTTGTTAGGGAAATTTTTTGCTATACAGGATGCATTGTTTGAATTATAATCTGGAATTTTGATATTATACATTTTTAAAAGAAATTTGCATAAACATAGTGCCTTGTCTAATCAATTTTTACATTGCCAAAATTCCAAATTATTACTTTATTCGGATATTTAATTGAATTCTCTAGTCTGTGTTCGGAAAAATCTTCTATAATTGTTCTTACTTATCTAATTGAACACTATGGGCATACTTAATTAACAATATTTTTCGAACTACTGTTACGCTTTCTGCTCAAACTGTTTACTCTTTCCAATTTTAAATGCCTCTTCTAATTTTTTCTACCTAAAGAAAAGTCTTTCATCATTCCTCACATTAATGTCCCACTCAAAGCTAAAGCTTTTCATTGGAATATTATATACATATAATTATTAACATAACTTATTTCTTATTTATTTAAATTCCTGAAATCCCTTGCATAAAATAAAATATTAACCAACTATAAAATTTTTTGTTATGTCTCAAATGTATTTTTCTTTTAATTTATTTTAAATTTCATTTTGATTAATTTTCTTATAGATTTTGACCCCATAGATATGCCTTATTGAAATTTTCAATACAACTGAATACTGCCTGTGATCTGAATTGATATATTTGTAATAATAATAATTATGTAATTTATGAATTTAAGGTTAACTCCCTTCAATCTAGCAAAATAAAAAAAGAAAGAGAAATAAGGCGCAATATGGAAACAGTCCAAAAAATAATGAGAAAAATAGAGGTAGAAGTAGACCGCTTATATAGTTAAAATCAAGAAATGGAGCAAAAAATTAGAAATTGTGAAACAAGCTAAACAGGTACCAATATTTGAATTAGTGATGACTACTCGTAAAAAGTCCAAAGAGAAAGTAAAATTTTGTTCACAAGAAAATTATGATAAGAAACGTACAGCAACCGATCATTCTCTGGAACATGATGGAGGAGGCAATAAAGAGAAAAAGTCAAAAAACTAGTAGCTAAAGAAAATACGACATATACATTTGAAGACAAGGCAATGAAATGGATAATGAGTGAGGGTAAAAACAAGAAAAGTAAATGCAAGAGTTTAGTGAGAATGGTAACATGGAACATCAGGACAATGCTGGCAATGGGAAATATAGAGGAAATGCAAAAAAGATGTTGGAATATAAAATAGACATATTGGCACTTCAATAAATACGTTGGAAAGGAGAAGGACAAATAACAAAGGAGAATATAAATTGTTTTATGGAGGGGACGACAGTCGAGGAAAGAACGGCACAGGATTTATGATAAGCAAAATAATGAGAAATAATATACTAGATTACACAGTTATAAGTGGTAGAATATCAAAATTAAGATTAAAAATCCATATGGCAAATATCGCAATAATTAATAGTTATGCTTCGACGGAAGAAGCAAAAGATGAAGACAAAGATGATTTTACGAGAAATTGGTAAAGGTATGTGAGGAAACTGCAAGACCTGATACATTAATAATTATTGGAGATATTAATGCGAAAATAAGAAAAGAGGACTACTTAAATAATGTTGCAGGGAAGTACACTATACATGAAATATATAACGATAATGGACTGCCACTATGTAATTTAGCTGAGGAGCTCAACATGTATATTAGCAGCACTAGTTTCAAACATAAGAAGGAATATAAAATTACATGGATTATACCTGGGACTACTACGGGGAACCAGATAGATCATGTTCTAATATTAAAAAGATCAAAGATGATACAGGATGTAAGATCATACAGAGGAACAAGTGTTGATACTGATCATCAATTAGTAATAGTCAAAATGCAAATAAGAATCGTGAATATATTAAATAAGACAATAAAATGTAGGAAATGGAAGGTGCAGAAATTGAAAAGAAGTAAGAATGAATATAGAGAAGAAGTAAAGAAGCAACTACAAAAGAGCAAAGAACAAGATAATATTGAAGAGCAATGGATGGAAATTAAAAGAAGTATAATAATGGCAGCAGAGGAAGTGATTGGTACAAAAGATACAAGGCAGAATATTGGATTGTTTGATCAAGAATGTAAAATAAAGATAAAAAAGAAAAAAGAAGACAGACTAAAATGGCTGTGAACTAAGCAACAAAATTATTATGATGAATACAGAAATATTAGAAAAGAGAGCACAAAGTTGATAAAAACAAAAAGAATAAAATGGTTAAATGAAAGTATGGACATATTAGAGAACGATAATAAAAATAATGTAAAATTATATCAATATATAAAGAAACAAAACAGAAAACCAACTACAATAAATATCAAAGAAAAAGAGTGGAGTCAATATTTCAAGAATTTATTAACGGAAGAAGATGGGGAGCATGAAGAATATGATATGAGTGATATTGATACAGGGATAGAATACGAAGAAAAACTGACCTAAGAGGATTGTAACGACATAATTAATAAATTGAAACACAACAAAGCAGGAGGGACAGACGAAATAATAAATGAGCATAATAGTGAGAGACCGAGCGAGTCTTGAAGAAACATTAGAGAAAATGGTAAAAGAGGCGGGAAAAAGAGGATTAAGAATAAATCTGGAAAAAACAAAATATATGGAAATGAAAAGAAAGAAGGAAGTCTACCAACCAGAAGCAGTAAAGTTAAATGAATTCAGTTTTTAAGTTGTTTAAGTATCTGGGAACAATTATTAGTAACAAAATGAGACTGACAAATGAGGATATATGAAAGAAGAATAATTAGAAAAATTTATGGGCCAGTGAAACTAGGGTATAACGAGTACCGAAGACTAATGAACCATGAAATTAGAAATATATTAGAAAATGAGGATATAGTAAATACAATTAAATCAAAAAGGATACGTTGGTATGGACATGTTAAAAGAATGGAGAAAGGACAGGAGGTAAGGAGAATTACAGAATGGAGACCAAATGAGGAAAGATTACCAGGAAGACCAAAAATTAGATAGGAAGATCAGGTTGTGAAAGATACAAAAATTTTGGGAGTACAATGCTGGGAGAGACAGATGCAGGACAGAAAGGAGTGGAGAGCAATTGTCGAAACTGCAAAAACCTCTAATAAATTGTAGATACACAGCTGGAGCTAAGGCATTCATATTATTATTTACTTCTCACATGGTTTCTATAATCATTATTAACTTGTATATAGCTTAATGAGACGGCTTCAACTTCCCCCCCCTTATATTTTAATATATTCAAAGTTATTTGATTATATTAAAATTTAAATACTTTATTTACAATAATTATTATTCTCTATTCTGATTGTCATCTTTGTTATTAGTTTATATTTGATTTTTCTAGATCTTTATAATGTTTTGCATATTCTTACTTTCACATACTTCTTCATCATATAATATTCTCAATAAATTATTCATTTATCATTTGATCATAAAATTTAATACATTATTTGTACATGTCTATCTCATTTTTAATTATTTTCTAATACAATAATATAAACTCTCTTTTCTGTGCCATTACTTTTTTATATTTCATCTTTAAATAATTTTCTATAGTCCCATTTTAATAAATTTTAGTTTCTTTCTAATTTCAATGATATATCTTAATCTAATTATGTACATAAATTTTGGTACATAACATCATTTATTTCTCCCCCCTATCCAATTTAAACTCTAAAACATATATACATGTAACCTATTTATTTTACATTTTTTCTGTATTTGAATACTGATGATATTGGAAAACACTCTCGATATTAAATACTCCCCAAATTAACCCAGTATCTGGATGTGCAAGCTTATAACTATTTTGAGCATTTTCATTCACCACTACGTATGGTCCTTCCAATGGTAATAACAATTTAGCACACATATTAGCTTTCTTTTTTGCAACTTGTAGTGATTTAATTAAAACTAAATCTCCTTTCTGGAAAGTCATTTTTCTATTTCCCTTCTTGTTTGCTCTTTTAATGTATCGTTCTGCTTGTTTTTGTAATTTTTTATTTACCTTGTCAAGAATTTCCAACATATGCATGTCTCAGTTCAATGTCCATTTTCTCTCTGGTAGCTGACCTGTCATTAAATAGATAGGACATTCTCCTATAATAATAATAATAATAGCCTTTATTGCCCAACAGATTTATACAAATCCCTTTACAGAGCAAAAACAATGGATATATAATAAAAGAAGAAACAGCCTTAAATTAAATTAAGAAAAGAAGAATAAGAAAGAAATTAAAATTAAAAATTAAAAAAAAACACATTTCACATAGTTGTATAACGTTCAGTAGCACAAGCTTTAATAACTTTAAAATTATTTATAAAAATGTCGCATGTGTTGCATAATAAATTAAAATTATTACACATAACATTAATTGGTGAATGAAGTAAAACATTTGTTCGAGACCAATCACAATAAAAGGTAAATGTTGTCTATTGTAGAACTGTGGTACATTAAAATTAATTTTATATATCATGTCTGAACAATCAATTAAATTGTGCAAACACTTATATAAACAGGACAATGATTTACAAATTCTACGAAATTCAAGACTTTCAAAATTAAAAATACCTAATAAAATCTGATAATCAGAGCCTCTCTGTGGATAAATGCCACTAACCTTTAAAACTAAATATTTTAGAAACCTTTTCTGAACCTACTCAACCTTGCTGATATGAACATTGCAATAGGGATCCCATACAAAAGAGCAATATTCTAACTTAGAGCGTATGTACGAAAAATATAACATAAGTGCAAATATCCTTAAATCCACGGCAGTTCCTAACCACAAATCCATAAAATCTCGATGCTTTGGCAACCTTAGAATTAATATGTTCAGTGAAACTAAGTTTGGAATCGAATATCACTCCTAGATCTTTTACAGAAGTAAGACGAGATAACAAATTCCCATTAATGTTATAGTAGAAGGGAATTGGGTTTAGTTTTTTAGTGAAGGTCACTACTTGGCATTTTGATATATTTAATGTCAGTTTATTCTGTAAGCACTATTCGGATACTCTATCCAAATTGGATTGAAGTGTTAAGGAACTGTCTATGGATGTCATGGGAAGAACAATTTTTAAATCATCTGCATACATGAGCCTACCCGAATCTAAGTGTACCTCCAGATCATTAATAAATAAAAGAAACAACAATGGTCCAAGGTTTGAGCCTTGCGGTACACCTGACTCACTAAGATATTTATTTGAAGAGTGACCATTATAAAAAACAAATTGAAACCTGTTATGAAGGTAAGATTGACAGAACTTCAACAAAGCAGAAGAGAAACCAAACCGATTCAGCTTTTCGATTAAAATCCCTTGATCCATTCTGTCAAAAGCCTTTGAAAAATTAGTGTAAATTACGTCTATTTGTTTACCGGCATCCATTATTTCTGATATTTCTTGGGCAATAAGAAGTAAGTTAGTTTCAGTTGACCTTTTGTTGAGGAACCCATGTTGTGCAGGTGAAATAAGGCTACGAATGGATGGATATAAACGATTGTAAATCACCATTTCAAAAAGCTTTGAAAAATTGGACAGATTGGATATAGGGCGATAATTATTAATTAGACTAGTCACCGGATTTAAAAACTGGAACAACCCTAGCTTCTTTCCATTGATCAGGGAAAGCTGACAGCAATGGACAAGCTAATAAAGAAATGCAGTCCTTTACGAAAAATGGCGGAATATCATCTGATCCAGATGTCATCTTATTTTTCAATTTCTTAGGAGCTTCAACAATTTCACTCTGTAATATCCCTGATGTTGATGATGTCCCCATAAAACTGCGACTCATAAGTCAACTAAATCAGCTCGTGGTACTGATGATGGCACAAACACATTTTCAAAAAAACTGACTAAATTTATCCACTATATCCTGTGGCATTGAGTAGGTTTCATTATCTAAATACATAATGCCAGGTATGTGTGATGTTCTATTTTTCGCATTGATGTAGGACCAAAACTGTCTTGAGTCGGCAGCAATATTATTTTGAATGTTACTAATATAGGATTGATAAGCATGTCTCACCTGCTGTTTAGTTTGTGAATGAAGCTCCTTAAACTGTTGCAGAAAACGCTCATTATGTGTTCTCCTAATCTTCTTGAGATATTTTTCTTTTTTTTTATGTTGCTAATAATAGAACTGTTAAACCAAGGAGGAAAATTACATTTAAAGTGTTTAAAGGTAGGGACAAAACAGTCAAACATTGAATATAAAGTATTGTAAAAACGAGATACTGCTTGATTTATATTGTTAAAGTCTAATAAAAACTCCCAGTTAATATTTATTAACGAATTATAATACCATGAGGTATATGATTAAGGAATTTATCCACTTGTTTTAAATTGATTTCCCACTGATCTTGTTGCTGGTGACATAATATTCTTGATATTTTATTATTTCCTTAATATACAGTTCTGCGGGATTTGTTGATGGCTTTCGTTTACTAATAAAATTTAATTTGATTTGAAGCTCTCGGCATATCCTTCCAAATTTTTCACTTTCAAAGGACGTCGCATGATCTAGTGTGATAGTCTCAGGTTTCCCAAATTCATCTATAAAGTGTTGTAAACGTTCTATTATTATCTTGGCATTGGTTCTTTTGCAGGGATACATTTTAACATGTTTTGTGAACACATCAACCATAACAAAAATGTGTTTATTTTGTTGTGTGCTTTATACCCAATTACGAATGGCAACAATTTGTAAAGGTTGTTTTGCAATTGTGGTTTTAGCTATATTAGTATTATGAAAAAAAAATTCTTTTGTAATTTGACATACTTCACAACTTTGTCACCAGTTTTAGTATACTCAAATCCATCTTCGCAAATATTAGTATTATGAAAAAATAGTTTATTTTGTAATTTGACATACTTCACAATAGTTTGTCACCAGTTTTGCTATACTCAAATACATCTCCGTAAAGAAATTTTCCCGAAACAACATCTACAGCTTACGTGCCCCCAAATATCCAAATTCATCAGTTCCTAACACTTTATCCTATCTTAAATTATTAATAATTAATATCTGAAATTTATATTTACAATTACCTATTTTTATATTTGCTATAATAGTGCTGTTCTTATCATATAAATTTTTTTATTCACTCCTACTATTGACATTTTAGCCGTTTTCTAAACTTCTTTTTATTCTGTTCTCTTATCAATCCTGTGTGGTCGCCTTGTGTGTATAAGTTGAACAATCTATCAAACAAACTATAGTCCTATATAAAGCTGGTATGTACAACAAATAAATAATTTTTAAGTTCATGCAAGGAAAATAAACATCAAAGTACACTGCTTATCAAGAGGATTCAAGAAAACCTGAAAAGTTTGATGAATTTTACAATCTTCTACCCTTAATATTTTACCTTCAAATACTTACTATCTTATCGGTTTACATACATAACTTGTTTGATCATTACTAGTGATAAGTAAATTTGAAGTAAATATGTCCATGCACAATTTTCTGTCGTAGATGGAATGGAAAATAATCAGACTGTAACTTTGGAATTATTAAGAAACGAGATTCTACGAAACAGAACCGAGCTCAAATCTCGAATAGAAGCCTCAGAAACTCGTTTGTTAATGAAAATAGAAGATTTGAAAAGCAAAGTGCGGAGTCTTGAAACTGACAAACAAAGAGGAAGTGGTACTGTTAAGAAGAGGAAATAAAAAGAACTCAATAGTGGTCTTTGGACAAAATATCCTGCAACCAATAGAAATTGAATCCATTTGTGCTGAATTAGAAAGTTTGCTGGAAGTTCATATTACTCCTAACGACATTAACGACAACTATCAACCGGGTAAACACACAAAGTGTCCTTTAAAGGTTGAATTTTCAACCAACTGGAAAAAGAAAAGACATATCAATTGTAATCAACCAAACGCAACAACAAAGAGAAGAGAATAAAGTCCGGAGAAACACTTGAAACTTGCAAAAGAGGACAATAGAGAGTGCTGCATCAAAGGTAAAATTATTTACGTTGATAACACTCCTTACAGAATTGAAGACTTGATTGAGACTGATACGAAAATTAATAAAAATACTATTGCACCGCCGTCACCAGATCTAGTCAAAAAACCAGTAGAGCTAACGCAGCATCTATATCAAAGAAGAAACTTTTACAACGGAAAACTGATAAACTCAGTGTTGTCGCACATCTGCGGGGAAATTGAAAGTGAAGGTAGAATTAATGTCAGAAATATTTTAATTACTTCCATTTATCGTTCACCCTCATCTAACACAAACATCTTCATTAATGATCTTCAACAGTATATATCTACTTGTACTGGTAACTATGACTATCACATACTTGTGGGAGATATCAATATTGATCTGCTGGAAGAAGATGATAATGCCAATGACTACATGAATCTTTTAAGTGAATACAATTATAACAGCACTATAAATGATGTAACATGACCCAATCCAAATGGAGGAGGGACCTGCTTGGATCAAATTTTCGTTAAATGCAAAGGGATATGTGAGCACAGCACTAAATCTTTTATATTTCGTTTCAATATTACTCATCACTGTTCCGTAGCACTTCATATAATTGCAACTTCGGCTCGTCAGAAAAATAACACAAGTACTTTCAAGAGAACAGATTTTAACCTGCTCCAAACAGCATTTAAAAAAATTCCTGGAAAGAGTATTATGAATTGACTGATGTAGAGTTAATCTAGCTACATAACTGATGTAATTGTGGAAAAGGTTGAACATAGTACAAAGATAATAAAAATTCCTAAATCAAAAATTAAAAGAAAGGAATGGATCACAAATGGATTAATAACTTCTATAAATCATAGAGATTTTTGTATAGGCAATGCAGAAGATATCCAAATGAAAACAATTTAAAAGTTCAGTATCGAAATTACAGAAATTATTTGGATACATCATTGAAAAGATCTAAACAATATTATTATAAAAATACACTGCAAAAAGCAAATACAAATAAAGGAATGTGGAACATAATAAATTCTTCAACAAATAGAAAGAAAGAAAGAAATACTCGAAAATGAACTCGATATTGCCAACGCATTTAACAAATACTTCACTAATGTTGGTAGAGTCTATATAGCAAATTAACACCATCTTCCGAAATCGTTGATGAAGGGCCAAGTATTCCTCACTCATTGTCATTATATCCTACAAATGAAAACGAGGTTATGGATATAATACAAAGATTAAAAAGCAACAGGGAAAGATGCTATATCAGCTCCAATTAGTTACCTAATTAATAATATTTTCGAGCAAGGAATTTGTCCAATGGTTTTTAAAATTGCTGTCATAAATCCTGTATATAAGAACGGAGATCATAAGATCTCTTCCAATTACAGACCTATCTCCATAATTACAAATCTGGCCAAAATATTCGAGAAATTATTAAGTAGGAATTACACTAAAAAATGTAAACTGTTAAATGACAATCAATTTGGTTTCAGGGAAGGAAAATGTACAGAAGACGCTATTTACATACTAATGTCAGAAACATATCGCTCCCTAGATGAAAGAAATAATTATCGTATTGGTGTTTTCTTGGACTTGGCCAAAGCGCTTGACACTGTTAATCATCAACAGTTACTGAAATTGATGGTTTTACCGGAGCGTCCCCCACTCCCAACATGTCCGAATAACGAGGTCATAAAAATTATTTATAACAATCTGATTTTTTTACAGTGACTTTGTAAATATTTCGATCTTTCAAATACACAAATTGTCCTACAAAAAAAGTGGTATGTCCTCCCAGTCCTACGTTCGGAAGATGTCGATCCCACGGCAATAGTTTATTTATTAATAACAACCTGATATGAATTTTTTTATTAAGGAAATAACGCGTGGAGCACGATTTCACTACTGTCCTACTCAAAAATTGGTATTAACCGCTAAAATTTGATATAATCATGAAAACTCATCCAACTGGTTTCTCACAATTTTGATTGCAAGAGAAAACGGCCAAAAATAGTGTTATTCATAGATTTAAATTTTTTTTCTGAATTGAATACAAATATATTCGAATAATATAATTTTTCATTGAATTTATCTCACTACAAGTAATATAATTGATGATTTATTTTATTTCGATGTAATAATACTTTCATGACTTATTTATCAATCTGCAATAATCAATGAATTTTTTCTGTTATCAGATCTGAATTTATGTTACTGAAATGTTCAATCAAATGAAATATTGAATCATTGCAAATCGTTGAAAAAAAATGATCTGAAGAATTTTAAAATAGCCGCTAAAATTAGGATTTTGCAGCACACCGACACACACACACAACAGTGGCGTTTTGAGCCGTGACCTAGACCGTTGGTTCCAAGCTAGTATAGGTCACAAGCGTGCACAGTTCGGACGTATCTCTGTCAAACGCTATTTTATTCTACAGAAATTTGTACCATCTTTTAAATGATAAAGTGATTATGGAGTGTTTTTTGTGCAATTTATTGAGTGACAACCCTAAATTTCGAGAGAAAAGAGAAGAAATTAAGAAGTTCTCCAAGGAAATTTTGGAATCTTGTCAAAATTTTCTGAGGGCTAGAAAGTACCACCAACACAAATATCATGATGTAACACAGCCTGATAGTTGGGATGATGAGGTAATAGGGTACCATTCCACTTGTTATAAAGAGTTCCGAGTGAAGGCAAAATACTTGTCGTTTACAAGGTAAGTCAATCAAATATTGTTCAACGGAAGTTATTTAGATTTGAAAAAAAATCCAATATGAATAAGAATTTGAAAATAATTCGCATAAATACATCCATCAAAAACAGCAATCCTAAATAAAATTTGAATATGTACGCAAATTGTCTCTCCTCTATTTTGAAATACTGTAACGCACAGGGTATAATGTAGAACCGCGTAGCCCCGAAACTTCTTGGCTGGAGGCAGCAAGAGACCTTGAATTGTATTGTGTTATAGAGGGATTAGAAAGCAGCAGCCAAGCAGATGTTTGTTTTTCTTTAACCGTCGGGCTAGGTAGACTCGGTGAATATATAGATATACAGAGACTGAATTCACAGATCAAAACTGCTCTCGTATCTATATATTTAACGAAATGTCTAGTAATACGAAACCAAAATATTAGAACGTCTTTTATTTGTACTACCAAGTTTTATTCCCATAGGCTCAACAACAATGGAGTTATTTTTATACTCTGACGTTACAAATTAAAGAATCTGTCCGCCTCCGGTTTATTGCCGTTACAAATTAAAGAATCTGTCCGCCTCCGGTTTATTGCCGTTACAAATTAAAGAATCTGTCCGCCTCCGGTTTATTGCCGTTTTCAGTTTATTACCTGAGTTTGAGCTATCATTGTGATGGATACGAAGGATAAAACAAATGAAAAATAGAGTACTCAATATCTCAGATCGTACTGCATGATAGAAACTTACATATAATATCTAACATATTTATTAATAATGGTTATCCTATAACATTGGTAAGGAAAATTCTGTTTAACATTCCTCATTTAGTAGACAATTGAACCTGATTTATTTACTGCTAACCCAGAAAATGTAACGAGTACAACTATAACATATTTACCATACTTTAGAGAACTTACACCTATCTCTACATAAAAGTTATTGCAGATTATATCCCAATAGATGTGCTTTAGCGAAACATGTAATTAATAAAGACCATGTTATGGATTTTGATTCTGTAAGTATTTTAGATATACAATCAAATATTAAAAAATAGTTTTCATGTAAATGGCTCACATATCTCGAGAACCAAATATCATTAACAAAAAAAGTGATCATAATTATTTAAGTGATATTTATTATTATATATTGATAAAAATCATAAAAATCTTTCAATTTCAAATTCTTCTTCTATTTAACAAATTTTAGGTTAAAATAACGTCATTTAGTTATAAAAAGAAGATAACCATAACACAATTCAATATTATTTAGATCTATGGTTAATTTAAACATAACCTTTATTTTTTTTAGTTATTTCTATCTTCCTTAAAAAAGAATAACTATTTAAAACAATTTTGTTTAATGTCAAATTGACAATCATTTAAAAAAATTCAAATACATCTTTTGATCTTATAGGTACATAATTTTCCATGTACAATTTTATAATATATCATCCTCGTATACCGTATTCTTGAAAATGGAAAAAATTAATTCTGAAAGCTTGGACTAAAAGTATGAAGAGTTATCTTTTTAATTTGCCGCTTCCCCAATAATCCTTAGGTCTTAGGTACTTCATCTCCATTGCTTGTATATTAGTTTGTTGTCTTTTGTTTAATATCCAAGATTCGCAGCCAAATGTCAAGATTGATCTGTATCAGTTAGTAAAAACTGTAATTTACTGAAGACACCTTTCTACCTTATATATTATATAACACTTGTAACTAACACTGCATTTATTATGTTGGACTCCAGTGTACTGGGTATATTCCAAAGTATAAGCTAAAATTTGCACTTAGTAGAAGATAAAATGACGAAAATTTTAAATATTTTAAATCATTGGCATCATACGATAGGGACAGTATTGATTTTTACTACTTGGATATATTTAGCCATGTAATCAAAAGCAAATTGTACACATAACTTATAAATGTCAGTTGTATAATCAGGCAGCAAGCAATTGGAAGTTCTTTATTATTAGGCAGGGTACACTTAAACACTTTTTCATCAACTAGCAAAAATTTAGGTTTCATGGTTTGGATGATTCAGATTTTCTATAAACGTAAAATCCCAAAAAAGCGAGATTAATATATATTATTATATATATATATATATATATATATATATATATATATATATATATATATTTAGAAAATTCGAGTTTTTTTCTTGGACCTTAAAGTTTATATTTTTTTTGATTTATATTTCTTGGGCATTTTTGGTCCTGGATTAATTAAAACATTAGATGGTTTTTAAATTTATATTGTATTTCATTAACGTTTCGGTCGTTTTTGACCTTCATCAGAATATAAAAACACTAAAAGAGAAATTGGTTCTTAAAATCCTAGTGTATACAATGTAAAACTATGAAATACCTGCGGATTATATTCCAGCGAGTACCACATCACATATTAAAATAAGTTAAAATAAAATGAACTTTAACGATACATTTAAAAACATTTTACAAGTAACGGTGTGTGTACCTCAACCTTCATAGTAGTACTGGTGTCTATGGCTAATGGTATTATTTGAAAATGTTGTTTTTTCCTATACGCATTTATTTCTTTTTAATAATAGTTGTTATGGTTTTTGTTGGGTAACCTACATGAAATAGTTGTTTATTTTATTATTCTATTTTATTATATTATTATAAATCTTGCTTAAAGATTTTGTGTCGGTTTTGTAATTTAGGTTTTTTTTATTTCTCTGTATTTCTATAGTTTCATAAATTTCTCTTTTTCTGGTGTGACTTTCACTTTTTAAAATTTTTGTGTTTTCAAAATCAAAACTATGCTTTTTATCCTGCATATGTGTTATTAAGGCAGTTTTATTTTTCTTATCGTACCTGTGACCATTTAACCGATTTTTTAAATATTTGCTAGTTTGCCCGATATAGACACTGTCGCAGTCCCCGCATGGAATTTGATAAACTATATTGCTCTTCTTTTGATCAGGAATTTTTGACTTTAATTTACTGAAGTTGGATTTTGAGAGGTTGTACCCTTTATGTGCAATTGTAATGTTATGGCTTTTAAAAATGTTGCTGAATTTTTCGGATAGTCCTGGTATGTAAGGCAAGGAGAGGTACTTTTGATTGTTTGTTTGGTTTTTTTGGAGGTTTTGATTATGGAACTTATGAATGCGTTTTTTAAAGATGGTGTTTATCAGTTTTTCTGGATAGTTATTGATTTTAAGGGCTTTCTTTGCTTTTTTATAGAATTTTCCCGGAATTCTGGGCAAGACAGTTTAATTGCCCTATCGGCGAGACCAATGATTACCGATTTTTTTTGGGACATGGGGTGTTGTGAATTGAAATTCAGGTATCTGGAAGACCAGGTTTCTTTCGTATACCACTCTGTTTTTATACTATTGTTTTTGTGATGGAGTGTTAAGTCCAAAAAAGAAATTTTATTTTGTTTTTCTACTCCTATTGTGAATTGAAGTTTGTTGTGGTAACTGTTAAATTTATCTAGGATGGTTTGAGTTTTATTTTTTGGTACGGCAGTGATACAATCATCTACATAGCGAAAGAAAAAAGGAGTGTGCAAATTTAAACTTTTTGGAATGGTTTCTTCCAGGTCTTCCATCACTATCCGGGCATCAATCTCCAGCGTAATAGCCCAGATAGTGATGGAAGACCTGGAAGAAACCATTCTAAAAAGTTTAAATTTTCACACTCCTTTTTTCTTTCGCTATGTAGATGATTGTATCACTGCCGTACCAAAAAATAAAACTCAAACCATCCTAGATAAATTTAACAGTTACCACAACAAACTTCAATTCACAATAGAAGTAGAAAAACAAAATAAAATTTCTTTTTTGGACTTAACACTCCATCACAAAAACAATAGTATAAAAACAGAGTGGTATACGAAAGAAACCTGGTCTTCCAGATACCTGAATTTCAATTCACAACACCCCATGTCCCAAAAAAAGTCGGTAATCATTGGTCTCGCCGATCGGGCAATTAAACTGTCTTGCCCAGAATTCCGGGAAAATTCTATAAAAAAAGCAAAGAAAGCCCTTAAAATCAATAACTATCCAGAAAAACTGATAAACACCATCTTTAAAAAACGCATTCATAAGTTCCATAATCAAAACCTCCAAAAAAACCAAACAAACAATCAAAAGTACCTCTCCTTGCCTTACATACCAGGACTATCCGAAAAATTCAGCAACATTTTTAAAAGCCATAACATTACAATTGCACATAAAGGGTACAACCTCTCAAAATCCAACTTCAGTAAATTAAAGTCAAAAATTCCTGATCAAAAGAAGAGCAATATAGTTTATCAAATTCCATGCGGGGACTGCGACAGTGTCTATATCGGGCAAACTAGCCAATATTTAAAAAATCGGTTAAATGGTCACAGGTACGATAAGAAAAATAAAACTGCCTTAACAACACATATGCAGGATAAAAAGCATAGTTTTGATTTTGAAAACACAAAAATTTTAAAAAGTGAAAGTCACACCAGAAAAAGAGAAATTTATGAAACTATAGAAATACAGAGAAATAAAAAAAAAACCTAAATTACAAAACCGACACAAAATCTTTAAGCAAGATTTATAATAATATAATAAAATAGAATAATAAAATAAACAACTATTTCATGTAGGTTACCCAACAAAAACCGTAACAACTATTATTAAAAAGAAATAAATGCGTATAGGAAAAAACAACATTTTCAAATAATACCATTAGCCATAGACACCAGTACTACTATGAAGGTTGAGGTACACACACCGTTACTTGTAAAATGTTTTTAAATGTATCGTTAAAGTTCATTTTATTTTAACTTATTTTAATATGTGATGTGGCACTCGCTGGAATATAATCCACAGGTATGTCATAGTTTTACATTGTATACACTAGGATTTTAAGAACCAATTTCTCTTTTAGTGTTTTTATATTCTGATGAAGGTCAAAAACGACCGAAACGTTAATGAAATACAATATAAATTTAAAAACCATCTAATGTTTTAATTAATCCAGGACCAAAAATGCCCAAGAAATATAAATGAAAATATATATATATATATATATATATATATATATATATATATATATATATATATATATATATATATGGTTTGTAATTTTCAAATAAATTTAAATTGAAACGAAAGATTACCAAATTATATGCCAAAAATTAACATTTCATCATGATAGTCATATTTGCCGACAATATAGATATACGATTGAAGGAATGCAACATCAGATCGGCAAGTTACCCCTGAAATTGCGGTTCATTTAGTTCTATGCCCCACGGAAGTCTTATTTGTTGAAAACAATACCTTCACTTGTGTAATTTAAATATTGTTTAATATTAATCTCTCATTTCTAACATCATCTTAATCATATACTGATTTCCCAAAAATACTTAATTAACTTTTGCTAGCATTTAACGTTTTATATAATCGTACATCAATCTGAAATGCTTTCAAGGATATTCAGGTGCGTATCACTGAATTAAATAAACATTTCTTCAAAGCAGAATGCAAGGAACATCACCTTTTCACAGACAAGAGTGTGTATAAAGTTGACCAGTTTTGAGTTTGCATGTGTTTAAATTTTTTATTAATATCATAATATCATAGTTTACATTTTCATTATTCTCTAAAAAACACCTCTTCTACAAGTTCAATTTAGTACCAAGCTGTGAGCTCTTGCGAGGTTCTCTATAAAATATCATCGCCAATAATTTTGTATTTTGATAAATCCCTTCTTTTAATTTGGCGTCACTTATCTGGAAATATTTTATCCTTAGTTGAATATTAAGATGAGGTAAAAGTACATTTTTTGGTTCGGAACTACCTGCAGAGAAGTCTGTATAAAAGAAATAATCTTACGCATTGTCGTACGTGAGCGGCAGCATGCGGCCGGCGTGGCAAACGCTGTAATCGCGGCGTAGGCGGTAAACGCGACTAGAGCGTCCTACCTGCAATTCTTAAAAAGCATTAGACATAATGTACACACAAGGTGACTGATCGGCATAGACCGAAGCGACAGACGCGGAAATATCAAATATTTCGACCGACTGTGCCGCGTCAAAACCACTTGAGCCGTGTGGCGCGTGGTAGCTGCTACATAGGACACACCAATAATGCGTTATAGTAGAAGGCAAATTTGGGTATTTGATCACGTGTTCAGGTCATACAAAAATAGCAAACATCAAAATGATTGGTCGGTTCTCGCCATACTGCATCAATAAAATTTGTCAGGAGAAATTTTGTAACCATACCGCAGTTTTTTGACATTTTCTTTGTAAGAAAACCTCTCACTTTGAGCGGGAAAATCCACATGTTTGTAGAAAGCAACATCATGTTCTACAGTGAATATATTTATATACGTTGAATATAAACCAACTTCTCCTACAACATCAGTATCCATAAAAGATTTAGTACGAAACTGTATATGAGTCCTATTAAAAAACTCTTTGAAACGCTCCTGGGTTGTGGGATCATCAACTTCCGTACATTATGTGAATGGACAGTGAATATCAGATGTACATACCGGTGTTACAGTTATAGATATAAGCAGGAAGTAACAGGTGCTAAGTCGGTGCGTCCTCATTTTCTTAGAAGTTTGCAGTTACAATAAGGGCTCAGCTTGTAATATATGCATGAACGTGTTTTATATTTGTTCATATTTAATTTGCTTTAACTATTTGAATTATACAGTGCGGGTCCAAAGTCCCTCCCCCCATTTATTTTTGAACTGAAAAAGTTTGTAATTTTGGGAAACTGAACTAAGGAATGATATTAGATGATGTAATCATTAAAAATGGTGGACGGGAGTCGTTTTGGAAGATGATTTTAAATGGGATCATATGGCAAGCAATACCTCATTTGAATGCTTGTTCCAAACCCTTTCCAAGGACATAAAAAAATATTTTGTGGATCATTCTGACGGATTCCGTGATTTGGAAATAACTTTTCAGCAAGATCATTTTTTGTTCAGTTTAGGATTGGGGTCGTGCCCTAATGCCACTCGGCCATTAATTAGGCTTAGCCCCAGGTGCTAAGCGGAGTCCCATTCTAAGTTCTTAGCGAACAATGAGATTCCTCGGAGTATACTTTCCTGCAATCCCTTCTGGTCTGTATCTAAGGCGGTATCTAAATTGGAGGCTCTCCTTCTGCATAGAGCAGGACAGTCGAAAGTAACATGATTTGCAGTTTTTTCTTCCTCTCCGCACATCCTGCATTGAGGGTTTGTTACGTCAATCTCCATTTTCGCAAGGTGCGCATTGAATAACCAGTGGCCAGTCAAGAATCCTACCACTTTTCGCAGTTCTTTTCTGCACAATATAAAAGCATCTGTTGCATTGGAACTCGATGGTACATTGAGCATGCCCCTAACCCTGTTCCATCGCGTTTGGTTTTACTCGACCCCAGTTGGAGACAGTTTTTCGTACGACTCTATAGGAACCGCCGCATGATGGTTCTGGTCCCATGAGGAAGAGATTAGCTCCTTTCCCGGCACACTTATCAGCTGCCTCTTTTTCAGCTACACCTGCGTGACTTGGCACCCAAGTGAGAATTACCTTATTGGCTGTTGCCAAGGTTTTCAAGGTATTATAACAGTCCCACAGTATCTTCGAAGTATAGCTGTGGCTTACTATGGCCATAAGAGCCGCCCTACTATGCATTCGGTTAGTGCAGCCATTTCTGCTTGGAATACGGTCGGCAGCTTATCCAGGCATACGCTTATCCTTTGCCTGAACCTGACGCCGTAGACTCCTGCTCCTGTGCCCGGTGGAGTCTTTGACCCATCGGTGTACCAGGTGCTACTGTTTAACATATGTTGAAGTGCTCCCTGAGCCCATTTAGCTCTGCCACTAAAGTTAACGTGATATGGTATCTCAGTTTCCACGACCTTCGGCATTCTATCAGGTGGCATTTCAAGTATGTCGCACCTCATAGTGTCGTGTATTTTGGTATGATTCATAGCATGGTGCTTAAACCAGTTGCTATTATACTGCATTCTATATACAGCAATTTTGGTCTCCCCCTTTATGTATAGATCTAGGGGTGGAATATTCAGCAGTATCTCCAATGCTGCGGTTGGAGTGCCTTTCATGGTGCCCGTGCTTTGCTAGACTTTAGGCCACCACACAATTGCGCCGTACTCCATCATCGGTCTGATTACCCTGGTGTACATCCAGCTTAGCATTGACGGAGTTGACCCCAAGTGCTCCCAATTGCTCATCTCATCGTTATTAATGTTGTTTCGTAAATGGTACTATGATGGTTTTCAAGGAGTTAACAGACACTCCCTCCGAATCACACCATCTCTCCACCACGCACAGTGCCCTCTGCATTAGTTCCAGGCAGATGCCCATGTGTTTCCCCCTTATTAGAATAACAATGTCATCAGTCATCAGCATATCCTTAAGCATACCAACAAAGAGGTCGTCGACTACCAGATTCCACAGCCTTGGTGACAGAACGCCACCCTGTGGACATCTTCTTTGTCTTCACCTCTCTCATGACTCTGCACAAGGATGCTTGTGCTCTCCTGCTGCTTAACATGTTCTCGATCCATAGAATAATTGTCCTGTCAGTGCCCTTTGATTCCAGCTTTGGTACTATTGAGCGGGTGCTCGTGTTGTCAAATGCTCCTTATATATCCACGAACACAGCTAGTGCAACTTCATTGTAAGTAAGGACTTGCTCAATCTTACCCTCCAAGCTATGCAGGGCCGTTTCGCAAGACTTACAATTTTGGTAGGCATGCTGGTTATGGTGTAAAGGTTTGTTACCTTGCACCGTAACCCTTAGATTTCTGTCTATCATGTTCTCTATTGCCTTTTGAAGAAATGACATGACCCCTTGCAATATCGTACGAAGGTCTTCCAGGTTTCGATATGAATACGTTGGAGATTTCCCAAACCGTAGGAGCTCCCGTGGCTAAGCTTAGTCTAAAAAGACTCGGAATCCTTGGAGTGGTTATATCGGCGCTTTTCTGGAGCAGCACTGGGAAAATTCTATCTACTCCAGGCGCCTTGAAAGGATCAAAAGATTGGATAGCGCATGTCACAGATCCATATTTGACTAAGGACTTTGCGCAGGTCCAGTTATCACGAGATGCCAGACCACGGACAACTTACCGATCTTCTCTGGCTTCGCTTGTTGCTTCAACTTGTACTTCGGTGGATCCAGGAAAGTGTGTGCTGAGCAAGACTACTAGTGTCTCCTCTGGGCCGTCCGTGTGTGTGAGCCGTCTCTAAGACGTCAACTTGGTCTTGAGCCATGACTGTGGAGTTTTGCACAATCGGAGACATTCTCGATGTCCTGACAGAAATTTCTCCACGAGTTTCTCTTGGCTTTCCTCATTGCTATATTAAATTCTATACTTTTACTTTGTTCTGTTTCCTGCAATCTTACTGTACTCACCCCTGCTCTCCTGACATTTCATTAGCTTCCGCTTGTTCACCACTATTCTCCTGCACCTTCCAAACCGACTCTTTTTCCATCTCGTAAATCCATTTTCTCTCACTTACACCTTTTGCTCAACTTTTTAGCAACTTCTTTTAAACCCTATTAATCTAACTTTTCGATGCCCCACATTGGGCGCCAATTGTAATAGTTTGGTTTATTTGTAATTATATCTTATTATTTATTTTTAATAGTTAAATACTTATGATTATTATTTAATTTTTTTATATTAACTCTTAGGCCCGGTGCACTTCGCGACCCTCCGAATTTTGCAACGATTTTTTTTCATTAGAAAGCCCTATTATTATAGAACATTTTAAGAGAAAAAAATTCTTGGATCATGCACACAATTAAAAGTACTAAAAATCCGCCATTTTTCAAAAAAATTTGACAATTATGTCTAGATATCAGATGGTCACAAATTTTAAAAGTAGAAGTGGATTAACAATGTTGCCAGTTCTCATTTCCGTGACTCGTGTCGGCTTGGAAATACTACAAGATTTATACTATCTTCATGATCTAAAATGTATGTATTGAAAATGTACTTCTTTGTTCGTATTATGTATGTTCCACAGGTACTAACTTAGTACGTATATTTTATGTGGTTAGGGTAAATATAAATAATTATGTATATATTTCTGATTTTAAAAGTTAAAAATTAACGTTAAATGTCCCGATAAGTATAAATATTCTTCTTATAACGAACGTATTGTTGATAATTAAAGGAGAAGTATTTTTAAAAGAATCGCGAGAACACAGTTCTAGTGGATTGTTTTATTCAATTTTAGTCATATTTAATATTTATATTGCTATTATTTTACATTTGACTAATGTTCACTTGAACAAATGGATAAATATAGTTTCCATCAAACGATCAAAAAACCTAAGTAACTTGGGCGATAGACAAGGCGAGAAAAGAAGAAGCGATTCAACATAACCACATAACCTAATATTTTAAATTTTTAAAAGCAACGAAGTAATATGATCAGTTATTTAATCTTGTGTCCTTTTTGTTTTCTCCTCGTTAAAAGTGAGTGCAAATGTGAATGTGATGAATTTCCGCAAATTTTGTGCCTTCTTCGCGCTAGCTTTGTGCAATTTTTCCGCTAAGTTCTGGTATACTATTATATTTGAGATTACCTATATTCTATTCTGGAACAAGATTATATTTCCTTCTACTCGTCGAACCAATTATAACCCGACCAACAGTCACACAAATATTTGTAGTAAAATTTGAATGGAATTTTAATGCCGAATTAGCATAATTTACAATACTTTTCATAATTCAATATCGCTCACAGATCAAAATGTAACTAGAATATCATTAAATATGAAATAAGAAATAGAAAAAAAAATTACTCCTAACTTAAGTATATAGACCAAATAAAACTCAACAATGTACTAAACTAGAGAGGATAACGCGCCGAAGTTTGATTAACTACTAACAACCTATTTTTTTGTTGTGGGGGAAATCTTCTAAAGACCTTGGGAAGGAGTCCCAAGTTGCCCGATTCCACCAACCATGTTTTCATCCTCAACCCTTAATGGGCCAAGGACACGTCACTCTAAAGAGCCATGGTCAAGCGCCTACATGCTAAAACCTACCACCAATCTGTCCGCACTCTGCACCTGAAATGTCTTTAAAAATCTGAATTCGGTCAAACTAACCCAATCTAACTTACTTACCTACTTATGAATATTTAAACTAACCTAACTAAATGTCAACTATAAACTACACAGGATAACGCGCCGAAATTTGTTCGATAATATTATTGAATCGCGCACTAGGAGTGGGACCAAACACCACCACATAAACTGATACACATATTCCGATAAAAATCTTGAGGAAATCACCTCGGACGCCTCAAATATTGTTTAAGGCACGACCAGTGGCCTTCAATATGGTTCGTGGACACTCCCTTTACCGGATCCACAAAGTTTCTGGAATGGTTAACCTCCTTATGTATCTAAGGGGATGCACCTCCCAGATTTTTGAGGCTACTATATCCCCTCCAGCGGTCAGTCCATATTTCAGTACCCGGAAATACGTGACGAAAAATTATTGATTCCAGAGTAGTGGCTGTTCGGTTGGGAACAAATACAACAGAGTGACGTTTATCCGTGACATCATAGATACCAAGCACCCACTGCTCTGGAATCATGCGCCGCCTATTATATTTTCGTTTGGTCAACACGGATTCATCGAAAGTAACCCTACAAGGAATCGATACCGGTTAACTTTCGTTTAGCTGAAATCAGTTAAGGCGGGCGGCCACTGCGAGCGAAACTAAACTAAGCTTGTATAAGAGAAGAAAACGGTAACGAAACGAAAATAAGTTTGGGCGGCCACTGAGAACGATCTTCGTTTAGTGGTAAGCTGCGTTTTCGTACGGAAGGACGTATTGAAAATGAGTTCTGTAGCAGAAAAAATTTTATTGTTAGATGTAAGTTCGGAATCAGATGATTCAGATTTTTCTGAAGATATTGCCGCGGAAGTGTTAATGCAGAAGAAAAATAAATGTTGGATAAGCAGTTACATGAAGGCACGAGAACAATTTGGAGAATTTCATAACCTCATTAACAAGCTGGACGATAACAAATTCAAAAATTATTTCAGGCTAACTCGAGCACAATTTTATGAAGTGCACGAAATGATATCAGTTGACATTCAGAAGCAAAACACAAATTTTCGGCAAGCAATAGGTACCCAAGAGAGACTTGCCATCTGTCTCAGGTAAGTATATATACAGAAATAATCAAATAATATACTTTTTTATAAATTTATTTGTAAATAATTTCTGCGTATATCAGATTCACTATTTATCATATAACGCAAAGTTTTGCACAACGTTTAGCATTCCATAATCGTTTTCTGTAGATGCCATATCATTAGGTTGATGTTCGTTATCTGTGGTTACCATATCATTTGATTGATGTGCATATGTTGCTTGTAAATTGTGCTCGATATCTGCAGTTAGCATATTATTTGGTTGATGTACATATGTACCTTGTAAATTGGATGCAACTTCTGCAAAAACGTGAGCTTCACCTGAATCTGACATTGAAAATGTTGTTGGTGTAGAGGTACCATTAGATTCATTGTCAGCACATTCCTCAGCAGCAGAAACTGCATTGAAAAGAGCTTTTCGTACTTGGCGTTGTTGTGGTAATGGCAAACACTTAGTGGCTTCATACATAGAGTCAAAAAATAATCTAAGACTGTCGTGGGATGAGTGAAGCAGAACATCCCTATAACGTTGCCTAGCTTCAGATCTCTCTTCACGTTTCTTAGCTTGCTCTCTAAGAAATTGCAATGGACTGTTTTTTGCTTTGGCAATTTTTTTCGCATTTGGAGTTGCACTTTGGTCACTTTGCAGTTGGCTTAATTTTCTCTTAAGCTTATTCTCATTTGATGTGGATGGGGTTTCACTATCTTGGGAAACTTGTTCCTCATTACAGTCCACTTCAATCTCATGAACATTTTCATTTACGTCATCAGAAACCGCCTTTTGTGTCTCATTAAGTTGAGATGCTGCCTCATCATCACATGCCATGTTAGAACTTCTGGGTCGATCCTTCATATAAGGGATTAAAAAACTCATCTGTTCCGTAAACTTCCAGACTTTGATTTTCTTCGCAGCATCACCACTTTTGCCAGCCTTGGCAGTTTTGAGAGAACATCTATAGCTGTCTCTAAGGTTTTTCCAAGTGGCTTTTGCTTGGTTGCCTGAAAAGTAAAAATGTTTAAGTAGATGTAGTAGCAGAATTAATTTTATTTGATGCATCATACTGAGTAGGAATTTTTTGTTTTAGGTATCTAGCAACAGGAAATTCATACAAGAGTATATCATATAGCTACCGAGTAAGCCCACGAACTGTTTCCCGATGCGTCAACGATGTATGTCAAGCGTTGTGGCTCAGATTGCAAGCACAATTTATGCCAGAACCAAGTATCGAATCTTTAAAAACCATTGCTGCTGAATTTAAAAAGAAGTGGCAATTTGATCACTGCATAGGTGCCATCGATGGAAAACACGTAACAATAAAAGCTCCTTCAAATTCAGGTACCTCATTTTTTAATTATAAGAAGACATTTTCTATAGTACTCATGGCTCTAGTGGATGCCAATTATAAATTCATAGGAATAGATGTTGGCGCCAAAGGTCGATTTAGTGATGGTGGAATTTTTTCAAGCAGCCCACTTGGTCAACTTTTAAAATCGGAAATAAATTTGCCTCCAGATGAGCCGTTGTACAATGGCGGTAAACTAATGCCTTTTGTGGCTATCGAAGATGAGGCTTTTCCATTACTGAGACATCTAATGAGACCTTATCCAAACCGACAAGCTTCTGGCAACCCTCGACTTGAACATTTTAATTACCGTTTATCTCGGGCACGTAGGATTGTAGAAAACGCTTTTGGAATTTTGGCTGCACGATGGAGAGTATATCGGAGTCCATTTGAAATCCCTGTTGAAGTAGTTGATTCGGTTGTTAAAGCAACATGCGTGTTACATAATTATTTGTCTGAAAATATATCCGAAAACAATGAAGTGACCAACCACTCTAAATATAATCAGTTAATGAATATCCCAAACAGACTTTGCCATTCCCGAAGAGCTGGTCAAGGGGCTTTCGAAGTTAGAAATGACTTCATGGAATATTTTAACTCACCATATGGTTGCTTACCATGGCAGAAGCAATAACATTATTTTGCATTTTTTATTACAATAGTAAAATAAAAACGTACCTGTTAAAAAGCCGCATTCTTTTGCAATTTTTTCCCATATTTTAGTTTTCAACTGGGCATCACTGTATTCCTTTAAATTGGTGTCATACAGTGTAACGTGTTTCCGAACACATTCAATCAACAATTCACTTTGCGCTATTTTACAAGACATCTTTACATCTGCGCGACATGCGTGTTTGTAGAATGACTTTTAAATACATACTGGCATACGAACTACCCCTGCGAAAACCTCGCCGGGATCTGACACGAGCTAAAACGCGCGAAACTAAACTATGATTGAAAACTTCGTTTCTATATTTTCGCTTAGTTTCGCTTAAGTGGCCGCGGATGCATTTAAGAGAATGAGAACTGATATATAGGAAACTTATCTTCGCTCGGCTTAGTTTCGTTTCGCTCGCAGTGGCCGCCCGCCTTTATGCGCGAATTGCACAATCTGTTAAATTTTTCCATTTGCGCGCATTTTTCACAATATGCCCATAGCTGTTCACTCAATTTTTTCATTTGCAAATTGTGTATGTGTTCCTGATAGTATACCTATTTGAGCACGTATTATTTCATAATAATGTGGATAATCATTTGAATTATTGAAGATTGGATTTTCGTTTGAGATACTAAAGCAGATTGATATCGCGAGCGAAGCGACGTTTCGCAATTCGCGCACATCTTATATTCCGCGGTAACAAGTTCACATTTTGGAGCGTATTTAACAATTCCTCATCGTTTAAATTAATATTGGAATTCAGTTGGAAAACGTTTTTGACTTCCATTTTGACTACCGTCAAAATACTATCAATCCTATCCCAATAATAAACTCAACAATATAATAACACTTTTATCATGGACCATAAACGAAGGAAAGTGCATTTAGAAATAACGTCGGCATCGTTCCGCGCATTGTCGTTAAAGGGAAAGGAATAATTTATTGAATATTTAAAAAGTTCGCGGAATGTCGACGTTACTTAAGCGCAGGCGCAGATTACTATAGCTGCAACCCACGATACACACATAATATATCTATAGTGGATGCAATCGTGCACAAGAATAGATTATCGATGATTTTGCCGATAAACCTTTCAAAACAAATCGATAATGTATGAAAAATCACCATAAGAGATTTAATCTGTTGTTTATTCTTGATTCTGTGGTCCAGCAGTAAAGTTTGTTTTCATCTCTTTTATTTAATGTAACGTATAAATCAAATCGAAGTTAAACAGTACATTCTAAGGATATTTAATATTTTAATTTTCATTATTAAGTATAGATGCAAATACTTTTATATTTTTATAATATATTCATATCTACTACAACACAAAACTAATTCAACTGAAAGAAAATAAACACCATGTGACAACGCCGCTAAAACTCACATGATGACAGAAAAGCATCTTTAATTTGTGACCCTGGCTGCCTAGGCATAAGATGTCAGTGTCTAATTTATAACCTATAAGTGTCAAGTGAAAATAATTATGCCTAAGAATATTTTTAAAAATTGGGAAAATTTAAGTATTTTCTTCTGGTTTTTTTGTGAAACAGACTTATATTTAGTTCAAGATAATAACCTTTACAATTTAAAGTGAAAAAATGTATCGTAAAATAGCATTCACTAGTGTTGAAAAGTACCATTTTTCGAACTAAATTCGTGATTTTTAAAGTAATTACTGAATGATTCGGCGAAATTTTTGTTCGAATCTGCTTTATTTAAGCTAACCTATCAAACAAAATTAAGATTAAAAATACCGAGGGTGGCAAGTGCACCGGAACCTAACTCTTTTCAGACTAGGGTTTCAAAATTTTTTTCGATTTATATTGTCTATTAATATTTGAACCTTTTTTTATTGGAATTAATTGATAATGAATATTATTATATTAACCAATTATTCCTAATTTTAATTTTAATTATTAGTAAAGAATTTACAAAAAATATTTCAATCAATATAAAACCTTTTAGAATCTTCACAGTTTTAATTATTAAGTGACAACTACAATTTTTTTTATTATAAACTACTGTTCATGAATTTTGTAATAAAGGCCAAATGAATTTTAGAGATCAGTAATAAAAAAATTTACGGTACCTTTTAAATTTTCTAAACGTCTTCAACGCCAAATTTAATATTCACTATAAATTTATTTTTGCAGTTCTGCCAAAAAATGTATTGACAGGCTCTTCCCAAAATTTGCAATCAATGTCTCAACTTCCTCCCCAGATTTATATCCCTGAACTGGATACACTATTATCTTCTGTTACATCTTCATGAATTCCAACGATTACACTTTTCACACAAAATTTTCCTATTTCCAAACTTCATTAAACTTTTTAAACTGACAACCTTCTTTCTAATTCAAAAATCAATAGATTTCCCCTTCAAATTTTTATACTGTTATGACAACCAAATATCCTACTTGATTACAATTAAAATCAAATCATTTATCCTAAATGTCATCTGAAAACTCTATTTACATATTTAAAAAAAAAAACTAGGAATACCTTATTTATTTATTAAAACTAAATTCAATTAAATTATTATAGTCCAATTTCCAAGATTTGATAAAACTCAATGAGTCGTATGGTAATTTTTCAGTCATCAAAAATTAGAATACTTTTAGAGTCATTGTGATAAATATCAAGTCAAATTGAGTGACTGTAGATCATGCATTACATTTTTATCTCCTGAGGCATTTTTATAGCAGTGTGTGCTTATTTATTTATGTTAGGATCAATAGATTTTAAAATAGCTGTTCCTGGATCTTGGTACCTATTTTTCATTTTCCCCGCAAGTGAATTCATGTTGACGAAATCAAATACTTTTGATGATACTGATTTCACCCTTGCAAAATTCAAATCGTTGTTGAAAATGAAGTCTTAGATGTAGTTGTAAAAATATTTGCTGTATATGTACACATGACTTGACACTATCTTTTATTTATTATTTATAAACTTTTATATCATAAAAAAATTATAATTAAGAGTCTCATTTATCCCCCTACTTTTTAAATTTTTTTTTTAACTTTTGGATATCACTTAAATATATATAGAATAATGACATACCATACAAGATGGTGTATTTAAAAAAATTAAAGTGACTGATAACATTACATTACATTCATATATTTATAAATTTTATCGATAATAATATTAGAAATTTAGAACGTGTTAATGTTTTTAAAGACGGGTTTATACAACATTTACATAGTCATAATCATAATCACAGTCAGAATCATAAACTTAATCACAATCACAATTCTAAAAGGCGTTTATACAATTTTAATAGTCACAGTCATAAGCATAAAATTCATATAAATGAAATTAGCCAACAGTCAAATCAATGAAGTATAATATAAAGAATGATTGACGGAGCACAGAAATACCTCCAAAAAACGGCCAATAAAATTCATTCTTCAACCAAGACGCCTTTTTGTCAACATTGCTCATCGCCTGTTGGCTTCAACGCATGCGCATTTCAATTCTCGTCTTAATAATAATCATAAAGTTAAAAGTTAGGAACTTCAAGGTCAGTAAAATTATGCTTATGATTGTGACAATTGTATAAACGGTCCTATAAGATATAATTAGTTTAACTCTTATGATTGTGACTGTGATTATGATTATGACTATGTAAATGTTGTATAAACCCTCCTTAAGAAACATTCTGTTGAATGGATTAAACTTAACTATGACCAAATTAATAATATATTTTCTCATTAACCCTAGATAACGGGACATTCGTAAAATTTACGGTGGTCAATATTTGTTGTGATATTTCGTTTGTTTCCGGATACCGCAATGGGGCGGAACTCTCAGTACCTTCCTATTTAGTTGGTAGCTAGACTCCAGTGTATGAAACATCGCATTATAGTCACTTGAATCGCAGATTTTTGCACTCGATTCGACAATTTTACGATAGTCCCGTGTTAACGTTGGTTAGTTTTTTTGGTGAACAGCAGTTTTGCTAACATTTAGGAAACATGGTAGTTATTATTTATTATTTTTTACTTATGGTATTCTGAGTATATGTCGTTTTAGCAGTATGACTTCAAAACGGCCATTATCTCAGGCAGAATTAGAAGAAGAAATGCGAAAAATTATGGAGGGAGAAAACAGTGATGCAGATCCATTTGAGGATAGTGGAAGTGACTAGAGAGAAGATAATCTTGAAATAGAATCCATAGAAGAATCAGAGGGTTCAACTGATGAATCGTCTCTCGATGAGAATTTGCCTTTGAATGGACCAGAAATTACTACTTCGGCAGACAATATGGGCGACGTCGGTCATGAAAACGCCGATGATCAGGTACAGCAGTCACAACTCGAAACATCTAAAAAATCAATTTGTGGTTCAACCCAACACTGTACGTTTGAAATGAAAGAATGGTAACAAATGGACATAAACATTCGACCAATTGTGCACCAACATGAGCTGCAGCAGAAAACTAGAAGATGGCCCATATGTGTGCTATATGGTATGATAAATATGGCCTGCATCAACTCCTTTGTGATTTATTCGACAAAACTGTGGAAAGGTGAGAGAAACCCCTTTCGCGATACCAGTACATGATAGATTTGAGTCGTCGCCTTGTTGAGCGATGAATGAGAAGACGATTATCGACCCCAAATTTGGGGCGAAATATCTGCCAAGATAATGCTCTAATTTTAGATATTCAAAATGATTCCAGAAATGCAATCCCTCTGGAAAAGAAGCGCAAAACATGTTTCTACTGCCACAGTCAAAAAATACGAATGACAGCAACTTATTGTGGACAACGTGGACATCCGATCTGCGGGGAGCATCGTGGAGATATTTGCAAACAATGCAGCGATGATGAATAGGATTTGGAATTTTTGATTAATATTTTGTTTTTTCATTTTTTAATAAAGAGTTTCTACCACTTTTCGTTACTTTTTCTGGGAAGATTTTTCGTAATATGCGGGTATTACTACCGTCGTAAAATTTACGATATTCCCGTAAAGACGTGTTTTGAAATAAGTCCCGTTTTCTAGGGTTAATAAGGAAAAAACTTATTCTCACCTTGCATTGCTTTTTTGGACCGGTGCCGTTAGGGGGTAATCATAGATTCATAAATTTATGAAAATTTCTAAAATATTAAGAAAGTTTAATACATTTTTTGGTTTTGTTTTATAATATTACATTAGCATTATATACTATATATATGTCATTAATTTTGTTATCTTTTGAGCCACACACAAGAATTTTCTTCCGTGGCAATAGAAAATGTATTTTTTGGATGTGTATTTTGGTACTTAATAAAAAAAAATTCAATTTTCAATTACATCATAAAAACGAAAAATCTGGCAACATTGCAAATGACAAACTTTGAATCTACGTATATTATCCTTAATTTTGAATAGTTAGGACTACCGTTTCCGAGATAATTGGACATTTCCTGACTTTGTTCTTCCACTCTGTTGTCTATACCCTGTATCATTTTTATGTAGAAATTGGAGTTTTGTTCATAGTGGTAAAACAAACTAATATAATAAAATAAATATTATTTTTCAAAATTAAGTTCTTTTATTCGAGATATCCCAAGTCTGGTTGTAGTTATTTACGGTTTCACTTGTTTCGTGATATTTTTATATAAAAACTTCATTTCATGAATAAATACTTTGCAAAAAACGACTCAAGCAGTGAAAAATGTCTATGCATCACGTACTCCAGTTCTAAAAATACTAAATTTGATTTTCTAAAAAAGAAATTTATAAAAACGGGGAAAATGTCGCTTGTAAGCAAATATTATTTCGTCAAAAAAAAGCGACTAAATATCAATATTTATTAGTTGAAAATATTTTTCTTCTGAACATGCTTTTGATTAATGAAAAAACCTAGCAATGGGTCAATGCTTCCAGTAGTTTCTAGAGTTACTATTAAAGCCTGGTGAAATTAATCAGAAAGCAGTTTTTTTGACATAACCTATTATTTATGTCGGTAAAATAGTTTCGATTAAAATATTTCTAAATGAAAAGTGGGATTTGTACATCATTTAACAACAAGTCGTCAAATAATACAAATGATCTTTACAGTAACAATTAAATAACAAATTATTTCTAACCCCGCTAAAAAAATATTTAAAGAACGCCGAAGGGAATCTCTTCTTTATTTGTTCTTGCACAAATTTTCTTGTGGGACAGTGTGGCTCCTTGCCAATTAAGGCATTATCGATCAAGCTGAAAAATATATTAAAACTTGTAAATTTCTATCTAAGCTATCACAAACAACAGGATTTCAAATATTTGAATCGACAAAAGAAATCAGGTTGCGGTTAGTTATATAAGTGTATTTGGAATGTTCCAAACAAAACATAAATAAAGGTAGTTACTACATAACGCCTCCTGGTTTCCAGTTGAAATACTAAAAATTTTGTGAAAGTTACAGTTTTTCTCTATCAACGAAAATACATTTCCCTCTCCATCAACTAGGTGGTTTGGAAAAATCACTTGAAGAAAATTTATAGAATAAGAACAGTAGTTTATAATACTGATGTTTTTTACCAACCATAATTAAGGTATAATTTATAAGTGGAATGTTTTTTTAATGATAGATTGCGTCATCTATTGGAAAACTACGACTTGAAAATATTATCAAGCATTTTTTTGGTCAAATTTGCTATAAGAATTTTTCCCCAAAATGAATCACCCTGTATTTCAGGAATAAAGACAAATCCAAATTGGAATATTACAGGATACCGTTCAGTTTTCAGTAAATATGCCACCAAATGAATCTGCTTTCAACACTTTTTTTGGCACTTTCAGTGATGAAGTGAGTCTTCTAATATAAAAGATGGCAATCTCCTCACATGGAAACTTTCCACAGTGAGGGATAATTAGTATCTTTCACTTGTCACTGACTTCTATTAGAAGTCTCTTGATGGATCACATATTTGGGTTCACTTCAACAAACTTCGTTAGTTATAATACTGTAGAGTTAAAATTTAAGCCAAAATGACTAAAAATAAAATGGAGATTGCCGAGTTTGATACTCAAATTTGGAGTTTTTCGAGTATGAAACCAAACGAAATGGAGATTACTATTTTTGATGCTAAGTTACATTGTAAGTTTGGTTCATAACAGATTTCAGAAGTATCACTACATTGTTATAAAAATTAAGATTTTTAAAGATATAATGTACCTAGTATGTGAAGAAACAAAATATAAATAAAATTCAATAAATTGAAACAAAATGATTTATTCTCTACAACTTATACACAAAGTTCTTCATTATTGTCCATGGTACAGATCTGATCATCTGGAGTCTCCCTCTCAGAATTTTGAGCATTTAGTGGGTTTATGATATTACCAAAATAGCATAATCGTTCATCTTCTTTCCGGTTTTCGCCGTAATGGTTTTTTTAGTAAATTATTAACATCCTTCAGTTTCAACGAGTTTAGGGTCACTAGTCGGGGTTATATTATTGTCGGTTTAATACTAGCAGCTGTTACTCTTTTTTTTTAACACTCCTTTAGGCATCCCGAGTTTTTTTAAATATAACAAGGAAATCTACTTCATGTATACCTACCAATTAAAAATGAGTGCCTATGGCCATTGGAATATTCATTCAGTAAATAATTCCGGGTGTTAGACGTTGACCATATAGCTGCATCGTGAACCGATCCAGGGAACCTAGCATTTACTGCTAAAATTCTACATTCTGAATCTGAAATCTTCCAAGCTATCAAGTAAAAAACAACTTTTATGATTATTGAAATACTTACAAGCATTACATTTATAGAATGATTTCCTTTTCTATTAATAAAACAAAACAAGGATTCTGTAAATCAGTAGTTGGTGGTGCACCAATTTCCACATGGGTGCCATCTATTGCGCCAATAATTCCTGGCAACCCCCACTTGTTGAATCCATAAAATAAAATATATATTACGAAAATTTGTTGGAAGTTACACCACAAACTTCATAGCTACAAATAACCATTCTTACTAACCCAATCTTCGTATTATTTTTCATTTAAAAGTAAATGGAAATTTTATAATTTCGGGCATGTAATGTTGTACGGTCAATTCACTTATTTCAGTTACACATCTGCTAACCGAACTTTGACTGATATTGGTCCAAGATGAGTTGCCTATCGGTATTTGGTAAGATCCATTTGCAAAGAAACGCAAGGCAGTGAACAGCTTAAATATAAACCTTATTGATTATTTATATTTTAATATATCAATAAAGGTAATACCTTTAATCCAAATGGTAAGGCGTTTGCATCTCCTGGATTTTTTGCATGTGGCTCTAAGTCACGAATTAATTCCGTAACAATTTCTTTGTTTAGCCTGTAATAGGTAATGAAGAGGTCTTCCGGTATATCAAACGGGTTTTATGAATCACGTTATATTTTCCGTTCTATACGCATATAATTCCTAAAAACATATTTCAAATTATAACCTTAAAATTTGGCTTATTTTTTTGTTTCAATATTGCTAATACACACTTACCGTCGGTAATCTGCCTCATGTAAACCGTATGCTAAAATTGGGATGATATTGTTCATTTTGATTTATTTCTTGAAAATTTACAATTCAACTTATCACAAACAGTGTCAAAACACTCCTAAAGTCGAATGTTTTGGTCGGCGTTATTTTAACAGCGAAAATGTTATTATACATCGATGTAATTCTTAATACCCACTTAGGCGAAATTCGCGTTTTTTTGACATGATGTGTCAAATCCAGACTCTTGTCGCACATTCGCGTATTTCATCCATACTCACAAATGCGAAATTCGTCAACGCGAAAGTGTGGATAAATCGCAAAAAAGTTGAAATGATTTTAACTATTTTGCGATTTTCTGTCATTACTGTCATTTATAGAATCATTTTTTGATGATTTGTGCAGATCATAAATTTATTCTTGAGAGATATTAGGTTTGTGTACATACTACACTATAATATCTTCGTAAATAATTGTTGTAATGACAAGCATCCATGACTGTTTTCTTTTTATAAAAATTGCTCAAACACAAGCAAATAATAATAAAAATTCTAGGTTATGTTATTTCTCTTGATTTGTGACAAACTATACTTGTAAAAATCGCAGAATAGTTAAAATTTGCCGCCGCGAATATTTTTAAATCTGGATTTGACACATTATGTCAAAAAACGAGTGAGTATTAGGCTTAAGTTACATTAAAAGCGTACAGAATAGCATTTTGATAACATCTCTCGACCTTGAAAATTTACAGCGCTGTTACCGCTAACATTTTTGTACAGAATGAACCCATTAATGATGATTACTTGATGAAGAAAAAATTCACACTGGTTCGCGTTCCCTTTTTCGCTTTCTGTGTGGCCAAACCTTTAACATCAACAACGGCTTACTGCTTGACAGCTTGTTATAGGCATAATTTTGATTTGTGTTCTTGTGGTATCTTGTTTTCTCTGTGTTATTTTCGAAAATAAATTGTTTCGAAAAAGTTAAATTGTTTTGTAGACTCCAAAAAATATAAAGAATTCGAGATAACTTTGAATACGTAAACATAGTAAACAATAATAATGACTTACTCTTCTTCTTATTCATTCATTTAAGGCCTTAGCTACCAGGGATATTCGGCCTGTTTCAGTTCAGGTAACATTCTGTAGGTTAACATCCTGTTGCGATTTTCTGTCATCTGTTAGTATTGGGTGCGTTCAGAAAACATAACTTATAACTCAACCGTTGAGAGAGTGCTCACTGAGCAACGTATGGCTGACGTATGTTTGAATGATCATTTTTTGGAACGTATAAATATTGAAATTATGACTAGATACAATCTAATTCGCGCGTTATTAGATGATGGTGATATAATTGATATAAACAGAAATATTATAGCCCATGCAATAGAAGATTCGCAGGAACCATTACCACATGATTATAACGCGAGAAGACGTGGTATTCGTGAAAAAAAACGGGAATCATTATGTTGTAATACGTATTTATTGCACTAATATAAAAACCTCACAATCTTCAACGTGTTGTGCTTAGTGAACGCACTTGAAAACCGCTCAGAGAAATGGCGTCCGCTCACTAAACATGTTGAGTTTCGCTCACTGATCAAAGTGCGTTCGTTCACAGAACATTCACTCAACGGTTGTGCAACAGTTGTGTTTTCTTAACGCACCCATTGTTTATAACTTAATCTGGAATATCAGGAGCTAATGTCAGGTTATGTTGTGTTTTCTATGGGAACATAATGACTTGCGGAGAACGACAGTGATATAACAGATGTCAAATGGCGGTGTTGTACGCCATCTTGTGGCATTGTGTGGTACTTACCATAAGTGACGTCACCCGTTCGAATATATTGAAATTTAAATTATCGTTTTTAGAAGTTTGTGATAAGATTTGAACGAAATAAAAAAATACGGGTTTACTGAAAATGAATGTAGAACAATATTACGCAATAATAAAATGCGAAAACACCGGATTATCGACAGCTGAGTTCCAGAGAGATCGAATTGTTGTTTTTCGGGAAGCTGGGCTGTCGTTCCTAAAAATTGCTGGTAAAATAAACAGGAGTGTGGATACTGTTGCCAGATGTTGTCAGGCATGATACCAAGAAGGCCGAACACGAAAATCCAGAGGTACAGACCGAGTGAGAAGAACATCAGACGGCCAAGATCGTTTCTAGCTCTAAGATATCCTCATCGACAAGGGCAATAGCAACTCAGTGGTTTGCAGAACAATGGAAGGGTCTTTGGAATGCGAAGTCTTTATAGACGGATAAGAAGTCTTCGACTTTTTTCATACTCTCAGTTGGTGTTACCTTTAACTCTGGAACATCGAATAAATCGACTTCAGTTGTGCCAAGAACGACTAGTGTGGAGTCAGGAATGGAACATTATCGTCTTCAGTGATGAATCCCGGTTCTGTCCAGACAGAAGGAGCGAGAGAGAGAGAGAGACGGAGACGAGGCAAACCTCATAACCCTCAATTTTTTGTTGAGCGGCATGTACATCGCACTGATGGAGTTATGATATGGGGCTGTTGCCATTGCTGATGTCTCGAGGTCACCTTTAGTCTTCTACAGGGGCAATATGAATGAACATCGATCGAATATTGGAACCTCATATTATTGTAATAAGTGAAACTAATTGTTTCTAAATAGTCCCACTATATAATAAGAAAATCATAAAAATTCTAAAAAAATTGACAATTGTTTCGATATGTATATCATCATCAGAATACAGAAGTTACCATACCTGATTAATAATTATTTTTGGCTAGACTACAAAGTGGCATATCTTGTGATTGACTTAATATATGAAGAGAAAAAGAAGATATATTACAAATATTAAAGTGTAGATATTATTAACCCTATGGGGATATCCTGGATATGCTTTTTCTCATTCAAGATCAGTATAACTGTGCAATCCACATATCCCCATAGGGCTAATAATATCTAAACTTTATTATTTGTAATATATCTTCGTTTTTCTATTCATATATATTAAATCAATCACAAGATAGGTCACCTCTGGATGTAGCCAAATATAATCATTAAACATCAGGTAGGCATCATATCAAATGTAACTTCTGTCATTCTGACGATGACTTTTAACATTTTGTGAAACTTTTTAGAATTTTTATTTTTGTTATATATTAGTGGGATAATTCAGAAACAATTAGTTTCATTTATAACAATAAGGGTTGAAACAGTAAATTTAATTGGAATCTCATCTGATTCCTTACCTCAGCACTCTTCAAAATCCAAATTTTCAGCAAGATAACGTTCGGTCACATATAGCCAGACAAACCTTGGACTATTTCCAACAGGCTCAAATTCATCTACTACCTTGGCTCCCCAAGAAGGGAGAAGGTTAAGAAATTTACAGCGTCCTCATCAAACTCTGATGGCTCTTCGACATGAGATTCAGGTGGCATGGAATGTGATACACCAGGAGGATATTGATCACCTGATTATGAGTATGCATATACGCATTAGGGAATGTGTAAGAAATCGTCGAGCTTCAACCCATTATTAAAGTTGGTGAGCAGAAACTTAGATTAACCTCACCCGATTGGAGTGAAATTTTAATCATTTACATATAACGAACTTACTGATATGTATACCAAATATTACCAAAATAAAATATTTTTTTCTGGGTGTTCGTGTTTATTTCTCACTGAGTATATTATTTCCGGCATAAATAAATGATACTTTTAATTTCAATAATTTCTATTCATCCTATGGTTAAGTGCCATTTTTACTTTTCCGCCAACCCTATCTACGACGCGAGAAAAGTATTGGTTTATCCCAAAAAAAGTTGGAATTTGTGATTTTTTTTGAGTTAATTTTACGTTTTTCAGCGAGGAAAACGCGAAAAGGGGTTTTTAGAAAAAACATCTTGTGTGTAAGTCGTCGTTGTCATCGGCCACTTTTTGTAATTATGTCTTCATAGCGCGATACAATCTCCGGAGTGCAACAAGTCAGCAATTTTATGATTGATTATTGTTCAGAATATCTCATCAATGACCTCTATCGATGTTCAGCTTACCAGAGCCAGTACAACGAGTCCTATAAATCCAGATATATTACATTTTTGGTAATTTTTGAAGATATTTCGGTTTGTTAGCACGATACAGCATCCGAAGTGTCTACAAGTAACTAATTTTATGATAGGATATTGTTCAGGGCGTCTCACTGATGCGGAAAAGTTAGTGTTAACCTTTAAAACCGTTTATTTTACATGGATTTGAAGTAGTTGTTTATTATTCTTTAATTTGAATAATTAAACTGCAAATTTAAAATTCTTGTGGTTACATTTAAACCAAACAAATTACAATAAAATATTTTTAAATTGAAATGATAATGAGTCCCTAGGGATCTTTTCACTTGTTACTAAATAAAAACCCCAGTTTACAAAAATCGTATAATGATATAGTTTCTTCTAAGATTATCCGTTAATCATTAAGTCAAAACGAAGCTAATTATTTATAATTTAATGTTGAATGTCAGATCAAGAACTTTCTCTTAACGTCAAAGTTTTCACTTTCAATACATATGAAGTTATTATATTGCATTAGCAGTAATTTACAACGTAATTTTATTGTTTCAGGTGATCGATTTTGGTTCTTCATGTTACGAGCAAAATCGAGTGTATACGTACATTCAGTCGAGATTTTACCGAGCACCGGAGGTAATTTTAGGAGCACGGTATGGTATGCCTATTGATATGTGGTCACTAGGTTGCATTTTAGCTGAACTTTTGACCGGTTTTCCTCTTCTGCCAGGAGAAGATGAAGCCGATCAACTGGCTTGTATAATGGAACTCCTAGGTTTACCTCCGCAGAGATTATTAGACCAATCAAAACGCGCGAAAAACTTTATTAGTTCCAAGGGTATTCCTCGATATTGTACATGTTCTACACTACCAGACGGTACGGTTGTTTTAAGTGGCGGATTAAGTAGGAGAGGTAAACCTAGGGGTCCACCAGGTTCGAAAGATTTGAAACGGGCGTTAAAAGGATGCGATGACCCCTTATTTCTCGACTTCATACAACGATGTTTAGAATGGGACCCAGATCTTAGGATGACGCCGAGTGCGGCGCTGAGACATGGATGGCTTAGAAGAAGACTACCAAGACCTCCAAATGAAAAAGAACAGAACAGTGCGGGGGTTGTAAGATCAACACCTACAGGGCCTAGAACCCCTAAATCGACTGGAATATTTTCAAATAATCGTGTTCAACTTAACGACGACAGATCGTCAACTCTACATTCGGGAAAATTACCACCAGTCACGTAGCCAAACGTCATTCTTCCTTAGTTCTCTCATTCAGGTTAGAAAATAAAATTAGGTTCATATCGGAGTATGTATGTATTTTACACAAGTTATGCCAACTGACAATTTGTTAAAACATGAGGAATTTCCAATAACAACTATTTTTTTGTCAAAATATTTATATTTTTGCTCAGTATGTTTCTCCAACTGTGTGTCTTTTACACCAAATACAATAGACGATGTCATATTGTTGCTGAAAAGCGAATTTTCGGAAATTTTATTCTTGTGTTGCATTTTTCCGTCTACCTATTTCTCATTCATATTTGATTTTTTCACAACAAATCAAAATATTTCAGGTATTTCAAGTAAAACAGGTACATTCTTCGTTAGCTTCTGTAATAACATATTTCTGTAACAAAACAAAAACAAAAGCTTTAAAATAATATGAACACAATGATACTAAAACATATACAGGTTTAGTTGCAACCAAATTTTTTATTGACTTTAATTTAAAATGTCCAAGAATTAAGACAAGTAAAACATTATATCTGGTAATCTACATTCAATAGATATTAAATTTTATATAATAGATATAATGAATATAAACTCAAGGTTTGTTTTCAATCATTTTTAATTTTCTTGATAGTTAACTCCATACCTTTCCTGTATACATTTTATTTAATACTCAATGTCAATAATATGTTTTGTGGTTAATCGTCTGTGGGAGTTAAAATGGTAGAGTCTAAAATACCTCTTCATATATTATACCTTGGGTCTGTTCTACTATTTCAATCATTATTAAAGTATTATTTTCGATGTCGACCGCCATCTTCTAAGGAACCTTCTTGGTAGTCTGATGCTATTGGTTTTAAATATCTTGCTAGTCTATCGGTGTTCTTTCCTTTAGCACAATATCTCTTATCTCACTGATTGGTATTCTATCTCTCGGTATTTCCCAACTATTGATCATCAGATGTCAGTTGTTCTTATTATTCTTTTTATTTCTGCTATATCAGCTCTTGTAAGTAGTGTAAAATACTGAAAAATAAGTTCCTTTAAACTTAGAAGCCAATCCTGACAATAATTACATTTTATTTTCTTGTGGCATTGTTAATAGATTCACACAAAAATGAATGCTTCCTACAGTAAATAGTACCCGTTATTTTTATTAATTTCTTTCATCATCTGGAGATGCCACTATTTTATAATGTAACTGATTATTTTATTAAACAGTACATATATGTTAAAGTTCAAGGAATTAAATAAATTACGTGTTTGTAATAAATTGAATCTTGTATAAGGTAGAGTAATTAAAATATGTACATACAGTTATATTGCCGCTATTATTGAAAATGACAAATTATCATTTCTTTCAATCGGCGTTGAATAATCCTAACTATAATGCATATTCCCGATAACATATTTGTAAAACATTTTGACTGGCTTTCTATCACATACACAAATTTTTAACAGTGTGAATTATTTAATTACACAAGTCACTAAAATAAAAAAGTTATGAGTACTGAGGGACAGACACTTCGCTTGTGTATTTTTCCTGCCGTTGAACATGTTTCAGTGATAAAATTAAGATGGTTATTCCTGTTGTCTGTTTATTTATTTGATTTTAAGGAAATACTGAAACATCGATTTTGCTCTAAGGGGGACACATTTTTATGATACAGATATCTGTCATTTGTCAAACCCCTCCCTACCACTTCCCCAACCCCCTACTTTTAAATAGGGAATATACCATGTGTAGCACATCATTAGAAAGGCATTTAGATGGAGTATTCAGATATAATGATAGTCAATGATTTTTTTCGATATTTACACCGCCTTTTCAAAAAAACTTTTAATTAAAGTGCAACGCCTATGGTTTGCTAATGTGAATTTTTTTCAGTCACATCAAAACAAATTTTGCTTTATTGGTAATTTGATACTAAGACTGTTTGTTTAACATTGTTGTTAGTTAATAAATTTAGGTATTTTTTAATACTTCCAAAATGGTATACTCTAAATATCGAAAAAAAATCGTTGTCGATCATTATGTCTGAATACTCCTTGTAAATGCATTTCTACTGATACGCTACACATGGTATGTACCTAGTGATGTATAATACCCGGGTATTTATTTTTACTAGAAAATATCCCGGTAAATACCCAAAATGTGTAAAAATTGGCAAATGCCTCGATATCTATTAAATTCAAGTCATTGGGTTGAAAAAACGTTTATTGATCATAAAAAACATTATTTCTTCGAAAATATCTGAATCGGACTGGTTTAAACATTTGATATTCATATTCTGATTCCTCGTATGGAATATGCTCAGAATCCTCTTCATCAGATTAATCTGTTTCTGAGTCTGAAAAGCCGTTGAAGCCGTCACTCTCTTCATTTTCTGGAAACAGACACTTTTTCATTCTTTTCCTCTGTTGAATTTCAGTATATGGATCGGATACATCGGAGCGCTTTGATGGACCAACTGTTTCATTGATTATTTGAACAGGAATATCGGGATAGGGGTGATCGGAGCGCTTTTACGGACCACCTGGTTCATCATCTATTTGAGCAACGGACGTAACAGGACATCTGTTCAAATTTGGCTCACTCTTACTCTTACTAGACTTACTCATAAGCTTCCAATTGTAGGATAAATATGTAATTTTGGCAGATCTCTATGTAGTCAATCGATTTCTTTTTTTGCTGTGGATCTAGTTGAAAGTGCTAAAGGATCGTTCTGTAGTAGCAGAAGTTACGGGTGCACTCAGAATCCTAATTGCAACATCTGCTAGTATATTTTTGTCCCACGGATACCTCTCCACCAAGTAAGAGGATTGATGTCATGGACTCCTTCCCAAATGAACATTTTAGACCATAGACCTTCCTTATCTCTATAATCTGCTAAAAGAACCCTAACTTCGGCGATTTTAAAGCCCAATCCCATTTTTGTAACTGTGTCGATTATAAATTCCATGGCATCTATTGTTTCTTCTGCAGTCAATTGATTACCTTGGGAGGATGGATTTAACATGGCTGCAGCTAGATGTATTTTGCCTACTACAAAAATAGAATTTTTGTTGACATTTTTTTGTTAACTTTTATAAATACTTAGGTAGGTACTACTATTTTCTCTGAAAATGTCTGTTAAAAAATAATCATGATAGGTACTTACATTTTCTGAGGTTTTCATGTAATCAACAAAACAATCAATCATAAATGATCTAGAATTTCTGCTGCCGGAAATTGACATTGTCACACTGTGAAGATATCGAAATTGAAATTGACGATGAATATTCTAGCGCTAAAGCTGTACCATTGTTTGGGATCTCGTTCAAGTCTGAAAATGAATCTTGTGCACGTTTGTTTCCTCCTTGTAGTTTTACATTCATAGGACAATGTATACACTTTAGTGTGTGCTTTTCTATTTTGTTCACATTTGGAAACTTGATTTGTTCATTGCAAAATTTACACACCCCTGCTTTTTCTGTTTTGCTGTAATATTGCCAGGTAACTTTTTTCTTTCTACTCATATTGGCAGTGCAGATTGACTACGAATATTAACAAATAATATCCCGTGCTTTGTGTTTTATAACATCCGTGCCGCGACTACCACTACCATATGTGTCATGCATAACCAAAAAACATTAAATTATTTGAGATTATGTTTTTTGGTAGGAAAATATCTCTTGGGAAAACACCGGGTAAATACCCAACATTTATTTACCTACCCACTGGGTATTTACCCAACTCACATCACTATATATAGCCTATTTAAAAATAAGGGGTTGGGACAGTGGAAGGGAGGGATATATGTATATGTATATATATGTTGGTCTACATTAATTGGAGTGGCTGATTTTCTTATAACGGAAGTAAAACTTTCCCGAGACATTTACCAAGCTTATTGACCACAAATTGTTACCCACAGACTTCACAACTGTATCCATCTTATTCTATAAATAAGAAAGATCGCTTTTCTCAATAATACTGCATCCATTTTACAAATAATCTGCTATAATCATATTACATAATAATTTGTGCTTTAAAAAACATTCACAACAAAACGTAAATTCAACTCGATTCATTTTTGAGATCGTTAGACATTGGATGAAATTAAATTTTATACTTAGATACATTAATTTGGTTATATTATTTCAGTTTTTTAGTGTTTTCATTTAATTTGTTGAAACAAAAATCCTAATCTTCTACTTTTTTGTACCCATTTTTTCATTCTTTATTGTAAGTTTTCCTTGGTCTTTCTCACACTTACACAATTCTTATTTTCTTTTTTAAGATTCAATTTTTATTAAATATCTAAATCAATGGTCTTGTCTGCTAACTTTTTCTTCCACGTCACTTCTATCTTACTCCTGAACCTGAGAAATAGTTGTTTTCTCTTACCAAAATATTGCATATTAAGAAAAATGTTTCTTTATTTTATTAGTTCTTTAAAATAATGTTTTATGGTCTCAAATCAAGGACAAAATCTATATTTTATCAATAATGTATGTATTCACAATGTATTAAAATCTGGACACAAAATACAGTCAACAATATGTTTAGTCATCAAATACCCATTCATATAAAAATTCGTTTTGAAATATGACTGAAACCATTGTCTTGGAAAATAATAGTTGAATCATGTTTAACTGTACCTAAGGTATTTCAAAAATTATTTGAGTCAGTTGGTATAAATTGTTCTGTATACATCACTTAGCTTGTAATGAGTGTTTTGGATAAGCCCTTAGGCCTCGGTCCGTCTACCCTTCAGATAAATATTCTTGCTCTTAGAATATTGTGATTCAATTTTGATGTTAATTTTAGTTTTTAATTTGTTTCGTAATGATTTCGTTTCATGCTAACGACGTGCAATAATCAGATTTTAAACAGAAATTGGTTATCCTGCAAACGTGTTTTTGTTAAATTGTTTTTATGATATCCTCTATCTTCAATTCTTATATTTTTTTAATAATATAGGTGTATCACATTAAAAAGATAAGCGGCCATATCCCGAAAACCAGAATACTGGAAACTTCAAAAGAAAAAAAATTATTAACTTGGTGTCACCTTGTATCTCGAGTATATTTTAAGAAAAATTGAATTGGCACTGAAAACTGATACAACTTCAGTTTGTCCAGAATTTTCTGACCTTGAATAATTGATATGTATATATAATTTCTATTAATATAATATTTGCCGAACATTGCATTGTTCTTTTTGCTATGGTTGAACCACGTTTACAGCCAATGGGCTAAGACATTTTATTTTAAAAAGGTTACACTAAAAAACGTTCAAACAGCACAACTTCTTTTCATCCTCGTTTACAGTTGTAATTACTGTTAAATATTTTAATCTCTTTGTACAATTATTGGTGGCAAATAAAAATAATTCTTTGAATCCATATGTTGCGGCATTTCGGTACAGTCTAAACTTTGACAATATTTTCAATTAATTTAAATAAACGTTTTCGGATTTTGGTTTTCGCGGTACTGCCAGAGATTTGCCTTAATGGCCGTACATTCGTCTGTATCATTAATGAAATAATTAATTTTATTTTATCTTTTATAAAAGTGTCTTATTTAACATTTACAATTTGGCATAATATATGAAAAAATTATTTTATGCTTGCAAAACAGTAGAAACATATTTGTCTATATTACTCAGGACCATACTTGTTTATTATCAGTTTAATTAAAAAGTATGATGAATCACACATTTAGTTACACTTTAATTTGTAGGTATCAAAAATAATATTTTAGTCATGCAGCATTTTTTATAGACTAGAAAATAATTTTATACAATTTGACAATTAAATAATTGTTCAATTACTTTGAGATCTGGATTCTCAATGCTTTGAATTTTTTTTTCATAAGTGTTGACTGAAGATTATTCTAATAACTTGTTTCATATGTTAATACAAATTAATCAGATAACGTGTTAAGACAACATCCCCTAACTCAAAATTTATGTTATAAAATAATGGTTCTTCCTTAGAATTTTTAATAATTGAAAGTTATTATTATTAAAAAATCTGTTAATGAAACCTTTAAATTTCATCAATTACAAATAACCATTGTTACTATATTAAGGGATTACAAAAGTTTATTACAATTCTACTACGAATCTATTTAAGACGCAATTTACTTGGAATAGCACATTGTCCTGTAATAGTGCTTGACCCATAAGTAGAAACACCAGTTCAAATTTGTCCAGCTTGCCAACCTAAGAACGGAATGCAAATATCATTACCGTAACATTTACTGGATTTATTCTTTGACATTACTATACATTTTTTAAATACTCATACTTAAAGGCAAATTTATATAAAATAAAATTAATAGATTATAAAAGAGGTTCGATGATTAATAACTGACTTAGAAGTAACAGAAGATTTTATATTTTTCAAATAATGAAATTGTAATAAAATATGTTTCTTTTGGGACTAATATGAGAATTAAAATAATTTTTTAATTATAATAGAAGAAGGGGATATCATTTTTAATTATTATTTTTATATACATACACGAATATATTTACTAGATTTCGATTATGTGTACTTCATATAGGCTTGGTTATTTTTTTTAGTTTTATCGACTATTCATTCGTATTATTAACCAATTGCAAAATTTCATAGAAACTCATTCGTAAATACGTTTGATTTCGTCAGAAATTAGTCTAATTCATATTAGGCATATTAAATCAGGTAAGTAACTTTATAGTACCTGGTATATGTTTTTAACTATAAACTATAGTTAATAGACTCAAGCTAATATTTTTCTAGACCGACTGATGCTAATCACCAATTTTATTTTATATGCGAACTTACTAATGAAATGAATGTATTAGTTTCTGGGTCTATTAAATACAGAGTTTTGCAGATACCTTCCTTATTTTTTACTAATCCTGCATTTATATTCGTCATATTTGCTTGAGATTTGCATTTCGGGATATTTAAGCATTTTTAAGAAATATTGATTTATCAGAACTAATTCAAAGTTCTAATATTCAGGGAATCCAGGAAGTTATTACAATGAAGTTGGAGCAAGTAGTTGGGATCAAAATTACCTTCATACAAATATTTGTCATGGTGTGTCATATTTGGATGGTATAAATGAATCCACACTCCCCACATATATGGATAGCTTGCGCCCAGTGGATAATGCCGTTTATCAGTGACAGTAACAGTAATATTGAAATAATTAAAATCATTATAAATAGGATAAGCAAGTCAATTTTAATGAGTCGATAATTACGTTCGATTGAACCAGAGCTATATTAAAAGAAAAAAACTTATAATTTAGGCTTTTTGGAGTATATAGATTGTACAGATTTTCCCTACCAATTGTTGACCACTAGCACAAGACGCCATTAGCCATTATTTTTATCTAAATTACTGGAACCAACATTTTTTGTATTAACTTCCTTGATACTCTGTAATTAATGTGTGTTGCTTTATGAGACTAACAAGCATCAACAATGTGTAAATTCTTCTCAGAATATATGCTCATAATATGTTGTAAAGTAATAACAAACAATAGGCACATGTGTTATACTTAGAAAATCTTTTATTTTGTTCTCATATTTATAAATTTCATTAGAATTCAAGTACAAGTTTGCAATTTGATCTTATATGAATGAAAATAATCAATACTTATTTTAAAACAGAGAACAGCTTAGCATACAATAAAGTAGCATTATTTATAATGTGTTTATATGTATTAATTTTTATATGTCTGAATTTTTTACATTTGGTAATTGCTTTAATTTATTATTCATCTCACCATATTTTCAAACTATTTTTTTTGAATCATATATGTAGGTTGTCTCCGAATGGTAAATAATATTGTACTAAGAGGCAGCAGGAATGAAAATTGTTTTTGTATTTTTCTACAAGAAGAACGCTTGTTAAGCTAACCTAACAGGCGTTAAAATTATTATAGAAAACGATAACATTGCCATCTTCAATTATCTTAGATTGTATCGAAATTTTTGTTTCTCGACTTGTAGTACAAAGTTATCCGCGCTTTATAGAACACCATGTATATTCTTATTAACATATTTTGATTATGTTGGGACTGAGTTAAATTTAATCTCAACAGCAATAGTAAAGAATATAATTCAAAAAGTACCTAAGCAAAATGATGATTATTGGATTTACTACCTTATTTTTAGACTTGTTTAAAAATATTATCTATTTCAGTTGCTCCCTAGTATCATTTTGGTGGGAATATATCATCCTCATATGTAAGTAAAAGTCTTATTTAGCTAACTAATAAAAGAATAAAACGTAAATCAGTGTTGGTGTTCCCAATATCAGTTTTTGTTGTTCGAATATCATAATGTTACAGTGATAACATGTTTTTCAATATAGTTATTAGTTTGTTATACCTGGCAAATCAATTCTAGAATACACCAAATATCAGTAGCGACCAAGACAACATAATGGTAGTAAAAAAAATTCTCCAATTGTAATAACATTTTATTGTCATTGGATAAAATGTGTATATTCAATTATTAATATCAAGATTTACTACATATATTGTTCATTTATAACGCGGACTGCATAAGGTACGAGATAAAAATGTTTACATTATGGATTTACACATTAATAAAATCACACCAGATTAGGTATTAAAATTATATGGATATTTCTGAAAACATATATGTATTTTGTTATTGCAAATTTCCATTCATCAACTATAATCACGTTTATATTAGTTTGTAAAAACTATACAATAAGCTGTTTCATTATTTGAGAGATATAAGCGGCTACATTATATACATTTTATATATAATTCCCTTTTAATAAATAGCTCTTATTATTTCTTTTATATTTGTACTTAAAGATTTTTCACTTTATTCATTTTTCCTTAAACTCCCGCATACTTTTATTTTCCTTTGCAATTAATTTGAATTTTTCTGTGTAAATTTTGATCTAAATTATTTCCATTCCAGTTTGTTTTTCTGTAATCAACCATAGTTTGGTCATTTTTAAATATTTCCAATCTTAATTTTTAATAGTAAACCTCCAATAGGATCTTCTTCAATTATATTTCATTTTTACACCCACTGAAATTCTACTGCAATAGGGATGTTGACAGTTGTTACAAATTCATGTCAAGTTATGTTTTACACATTTAAGACAGTTTTTAAAAACCTAAAATAACATTTTAAGAAGCTAATTATTCGTCTTGAGTTAAGTAAAATCAATTTAAATTGCCGTATTTATTACACATTATCACGTGACTGCGAACACCAACCAGATCGCGATGACGTCACTGCACGAACTAGTTATTTCTCATAACTCGTAACCAAGTTAAAAGTATAAATTATTTTTTTTTGATAGTTTGTTAGAACAATAATAGTAGGTATTTTACGATTTCAATCACAATGGAGACTGGATCCATCAAAAGAAATAATTGTAACTTACTGAATATTGATTCAACGATGGTGCAAGTTTCTTTGCTAGAAACATAGATTTTTGTGCAGCGGAGCTTAACATGAAAATGTCTTTGTAAGTATGTACCTATACTTTTACATTGATATACTTTCTAAGGTTACAATTGAGACAGATACCTTCTTACTCATTTTACATACACTTTTATCATATTTAAAACTACTTATCGTGGATATCAACGAAATAAAATTTGGAATTAGCTCTGTCAACATACAAACTACTAATGAATAATTGACTTTTTATTTTTGGCTCGGTCTTTTCAAGTGCGAATAAAATGGCCAATAACTGACTGGAAAATAACTTTATTAGATCTTATTCAACAAATATAGTGTAAATGTCTTTCAAACTGACTTCAGCCTTTGATTTATTATTGGGTGAATTAACACGTTTCGCGGTCGCGTTGTAAGTTGCAAAATAGATTTTAGGTTAGCTGTCACCTACACGACAGCACTGAAATCAGTATTTTATATTTGACGTAAATATTTAAAAAAATGATGTAAAGTCAGGATCAATTAACACAGACAAAACGCGAGATTCGATTATAGTTTCATGACGTCACGAGACAGTATGGAGGGTTTTAGCGGGAATTTTTAAACCTATTTTTATTTACGTATTTTGATTTTTTTGAAATGTCATATTTTATAAAATTAATATTTTCGTGTTTATACAGGGTGTATCTTTAAAATAAAGGCGATTCCAAAAATTAGTCAACATCCCTATTATAAAAATTTTATTATTGTATCCAATCTTTTATCAATACTGGATGAAAACCAAACAACCTTTGCCAGCATGCGCAGAAACATTTTAACCAATATTCACCTAAAAACATGAATGATATATTGATAATAGAGTAGATTTTAAATTTCGTGTAATATTCATATTACAATAGTTTTCACGTCATAATTTAGACTAATATTTTTTAATCATTTTTATTTTAAATCTTATGCAAGTGCTTTAAGGAACGTATTTGATACTTGAGATATTCTAGAAACTGTACTGTATCTGTTTGACAGTTTGCTCCTCTAACGCTCTAACTGAACAAATTGTTAAAATGTTGACACACTTTCTGATAATGCTGTTGAAGAAGATGATAGTCCCTGGAACAAAGTCAAAGTAACAAACTAATAGAGTTTTTTACTGGACGCACTGCTTACTACCACTACACTTACACTGTATGACGCGCGTTTCGATAACCATGAAGACGACAACTTTATTTTGAAATACATTTCACTTGTAATCACTATAATCTAAAATTCATTTTGCATAATTGAGGATTATTATTGCTCGAAATTAAATTACATTTTCTGTATTATGTTTGTTATGATTTTACTATGCTGTTATAAGTATTGCTCAATTCTTTTCGCATTTAGTTATAATGAATGCAACTAAAGTTCTTATAAATATATCCAATGAAAAATTTAAAAAGTTAGGAGTAAACTAATGACAAATTAGTTTTAACACAACGACCATTTTAAAAACAAAAAGCCATGGCCTGAAATGAATTTTGAAATATAAAATTTTAATGTGTCTTTTTATTTAATTTTTAACGGTTATTGTCAACGTGATATGTATATTTATGAAAAAAATTAGATTTCTGTACTTTTACATCATTTGTGTATAACTATATAACGCAAATGCGTTGAAGACCCCGACTCAAACAATTCTTGTCATTTTGAATAACTGTTTGAAATTCAGCATTGTTTATGACATTTACATTGTAAGTTATAAATATAATTGTAGCAATAACGGACATATTGAATGGTAATTGTCAGTTATGAAAAAGCTTTTAAAAGGTTTTATGTGAATTAAAGACTGCTAATTGGAATACAAAGAAGAACATATAAGAATTAATTAAATTCTGTACTACCATTGTTTCATGTCACAATCTGTAAATCATTGACACATTTTGTTCATCCCCTTCGCTCCTGTAATATACATTTTATTTTACAAATATTTACTGCTTTCCGTATGGCTGGTGTTCAATGAAATCAAATAAACTAACCAAAATTTGTATTTGAACAACGTTGGTCAGCAACTCGGGCATATCTTCACTATTAAAACAAACTGCACATAAACAGATTAAGTAAAACTTAAATTCAATAAAGGAACAGACATTTTCTACAGTCCATTTCGAGAAACAAGTTATGTGCCTTATAACGAGTTTTACTTTAAACATCCACTGTTTTCCATTACAAAGGGTGCCTTTACATAATTTCCACTGTTAACCGAATTTAAATGCTTGTGATAGGGAGATGAAAAATTAAATTGTAATAAAAACTTTATTATCCTTCACTAGGATAATTCAAATAAGTTGTAAATATTAAAAGCACAGCGTTTTAATAACCGCCATAAACTCTAATATCAGCAGCATTTTTACGATTGTTTTTGGAAAAGTAATTTAACAGATAATTAAACTGAAAAAATATTTGATTTGTATTGGTAGTAACTGCTACCATACTAATATTTGTCACTTATTAAGTGGCAACAATGGACCACGAAATACATTTTATTTTATTTAATGTGACAATTTGACAATCCAGTTAGATTTACAAAACAAGTTGCATCACTCTTGCCTATTCCAAAATTTTCCTTTAATTTAAAAAATTACTGGATATGCTGCCATTTGAATTTCAATAATAGACCGTAATTAGGAAAATCCAAAGTAGTACTGCACTATAATATGCAAGCTAAAAACAAATAATTTTTCAAGAAAGGTAATGACCTATGATTCCTAGAATTAATAGTTATCATTGCAGAATTGTTTTTATTCTATTAGTTTTGGGGACAGTACTGTATCTTATAACAATAATTATTACTGAGCATTTTGAAGAAAATATTGATTCAAAGCTTTCATGTGTTATGATCCTCATTTAATGAGAAACCTTGTTCATTACAATATATAATTCTGAGAAAAAAAACCTGAACCTTTTAATTGCTATTGATAGTTATATTTGCATCTCTGGTAATACAAGCTGATATTCGGAGAATTTAAACCAATTCACTTTCTGTAAATACTCTTTAAAAACTTACAATGTAGTTTTTAATCTAAATGCATAAAACAATATAATTCAATTTTCAAGATTGTTTGTTTTTATGATTCCTGAACGCTTTTGTATAATAATACTTCTACTAGGTTGATCAAATTAAATAGTTTTAGAAAATCAGAAATAAATAAACTAACGCTTGCATCAAAATATTTGTGTGTAATAAAGAACAACTGATACAAGAATTGTATACATAAATCAAATTCCAAATTATTGAATATTAAAAAATCTTATATTTTAGTTATATCTCTTATTTTTCAAGTAAATAATTATTTTAAAATGTGATGTACCTAGATAATTTTTGTAAAATCCTGTCATTATACATTCTAAATAAGCGATTTCATAAGATTCTTACTTACACTTTTATTAACTTGAAATACATTTTAACAAGTTATATAACATGCTATGTCCCATTTAAAATTCAAATCGGCAGTATACGTTGCTGCACGAAAAACTATTACGAGAACTGAATCTATATTTGTCCCAAAGCTCTGTTGATTTTGGATAATAAATATATATTTTGGAAAATTTCTAGTTTTACACATTGTACATAACTATTTAATTTGAACACCATGTTAGAAAATAATTATAGGTTTAACAACTATGTAGTAATTATTCTGTGCTTGCCTATTTTACAGTTGTAAACAATCTTTGATATCAAGTTTTTATTAAAGAAATATAGGTATGAGACTAAGTCAGTAGAGGTTGAGATATGGATTTTAAACACGATGACATTAACATATGTCCCATATAAATAACAGCTATAATTAGTGTTGACTTTGTTAATAAATGGAATAAGATAATTAAAATTATTTAACAGGTATCTATAAGTAAAATTAAGAGTTTTGTCAAACAAGAAAATATATATATATATATATATATATATATATATATATATATATATATATATATGGTGAACTGTTTTAAGCTCGTTATCATGTTAACATTTCCTTGTATACACAAACCTTCATCAAGGGGGGTTGTTTTCCAAAAAAAAATAGAGAATGGAGAAATAATATTCATTAATTTTTGGTTTTCCTTTCCATCAACTTCAATCTAATTGTTATATTTATATAATTTTCTTTGATAATGCATTCAATTAACAATTAGTTGAAATAAAACTAGAAAAGTTCCAATAATGAATATAAATACATAGCTAAAAATTGATTATGACAATAATAACAATTAAGATGAGTTTTGTATTTCAAATAAAATTAAAATAATGCATACTACTGTGTTACTTGTTTATTAATAATTTTAATAATCGATTAGTTAATAATAGTGTACCAAATTTTAAAAATTAGTATTTCTCTATAAATACTTTTGTAAAAATCCGTGGGCAACTAAATAAAAATTATCTAGCTATAAATACAAATAAATAATAATTGCCCTCTCTCATTAGATTTATAATTGAACGTTTCGCACAACTCTCTTGAAACTTCCAGATATTTTAATATAAATATATTAATTGATTGTTCTAAAAGAAGCCCTCGGTGGATAATTGAAAAAAAAATTAATTCGTTTCTATAGTTTTGGATGTAACATTAAGTATTTATAAATTGAAAAAGTTTTGTAAATAGATGAATTTCTTTTTTGTTTACTTAAAAGTTTATAATAACTAAATAGCTATTTAAAAGGCGTCTAAATGTGAGTAAATTCCAGTAGTTAAAGTTGAAATAGTATTAATTTTGGATGTTTGAAATCTTGATGGTTTTAAAACTATACATAACCCGAAAACGTATCAATTAAGAGTCAATATCAATATATAAAAAAGTAGGTTCGCTGTTTGTAGTAAAAAATTCGGTTGTAGTAACTTAAAGATGGATCGGGATTTGGGTATGCACTCTACATAATATTAATTATTATTTCTCGCAAATCCCTCTCCACAAAACAAAGCTGGAAGCAACTGTACCTTTAAAATAAACTTCAGTCGGAATATATCGTTACATTCAAATTATAAAGAAAAAATCTTATTCATCGCTGTATTGAGGTGTCGTATTTATATACATATTTTTTTATTTATTTGTGTGAACGAATTAAATAAACATGTAGATACTTTTGATTTTTAATAGTACATACTAATAATAGTGATTCTGTATTACCAAAGTGTGACATTTCTACTGATATTACTATAGGATTCATATCGATACTTTATTTATGTAAATCGACACTGTGTATGAGCGTCTTCAATTGATTTAAAAGATTGTTTCAACATTAAACACTGTCATTTACGATACTAATTACATATTTTATCTATAATAAAATAATTTAAATACGAACAATGACCAATTAAGATTTCTATAATATAAATTGCGTCATTTTCAGACATAAATCAATACCCATTAAATGTATACAAATTATTAATCGGTCAATGTAGTCCGTGTTTTTGACAAACACCATATTTGTGATATTGGAAGTATTTTTGAAATTTACGATTTGTCATGTGTTTTGAGTTTATGCTTTCTCTCCTGGCTGTGTACAGATAGTGCCTCTAGCAAACAAATTATTACTTTTAAGTTGCACTTGTAGATTTTAAAACACCACGCACTAAATGTAATCTGTCAATATCTCATATTTTTGGGACTAAGTAAATTTTTCAAAATATGTAAAATATATCCTCCATTACTTTTATATAGAAAGTTTTGGAGTTTTATTAGTAGCATTTTGGAAACCAGATGAGAATTTAATAATTAATAAATTATAACTAATGACAAAATTCTAATATTTGTTGTTTGTGTACTTATTTTTTGACCATATACTTCCTACTATGTTTTATCAACATTTTTATTTAATTAGTTAAATAAATATGAGTCCAAACTATTTCAGATTTCCGAAATTTAGCTACTGACCGCTTCTATATACATATTTATGTTTTGGAATATTTGGTATGCTCATTGTAAAAGATATTGTATGGAGAGTTACATAATGGTCTAAAGTATTAAATGAAACAGAAATTCAAGATGACAATTAATGCGTGGTTTTGTATTAAGTGTCAAGGGCCCCGCATAATTTAAAAAATTGTTGAAAACTTTTTATTTCATTTTCTTTGAAAAGCTGTGTAAGTCAAAAAAATTTGTATAATCTGCGTGTGGTCCTTTTGTGTTTATATATATAATTGATAACTATAAAAAACGACCTGCCGAATTGGCTTTTGACTGACACTGGTCATGTGAATATATCCTAATTTTGGATGAAATCACAGTATTTCTGTTAACTGAACATTTGTAAGCTGATGACATAACTTATGTTAGATTATCTTTATCTATTATAAAAATCAGTTGTTCGTTTTTTGACTTTAGAAAAATGGTGACCCTTACTATACATGATGTTTAAACACGTTTCTTTAAAGGTACACCAACTAATGTTTAATTCTTCAGAAGCACAAGATAATTGAAATATTCGTTTTTACTTTTGAGTCATGAGTCAAATATACATTATAATTAATACGTAGATATTTGGATTGCATGTACGACATCATTTGTCTCGGTTCCAAATAATTGCTGCCTTTATTTGTGTATTGTACATCGTGAGATGGAATAATTAATCAATAATTCACTTGACTCGAATAAGAAAAAATGAAAATCGCTGGGGGAATTAATTTAATCTCCTAATGGATTATTGAAAACGATGCAGCCAAATACATTCCACCAGGGATTATAATTAACTTTCAGGCAAAAAAAGATAATGGTAAATTCTTAGGGGAGTTTATTTTCATGGCAATGTTCTCGTCTTGTTTTATGAAATTTCTTTTGGGCCCGACGGCTGGTCCTTTTTTAACAAGATCTTATATTTCCAAGTCCAATGATCCTTTAAACTGGAAATAAAAAACCACCTCCACAAATTTGAATAGTTCCAAGACATTTTTCGAATGTCCCTATCCCCGATTCTCTGACGATTCAGTCAGTTACTCTAGCCAACGACAATGAGCCTGCTAGCACTGATAGAACATTGTGTTGCTTTCACTGATTATTCCTTCCAAAACCACTTCTAAAAAATGTCTGGTACCCCTGTGGGTTCACTCCTGTCTCCTGTAACCGCCAATATTTTTATGGTATGTTTTGACCAGGTTGCTCTTGAATAATTTCATTTAAAACTCAAATTATGGCTTAGGTATTCTGATGACACCTTTATCATCTGGCCACATGGTCAACATAATCTCCATCCCTTTTTAGATCATCTCAACAGCCAGTATCCCAACATTCATTTCACAATGGAGGTAGAATCCAAAAAAGATTAGTTATACACCTCCCTCATCATTTACATTTCTGAACTTGGAAACTATCTGAATTAGAACATGCCCGAAACGCTCTTTCATGATTTTTGAATAAACTATTTTCTAAGATTTAGTGATCTCTTGCAACTGTTGAAATTCTGAAATAAAAGTAGAAAAGCTGTACCTATTTGAATTAACGATTTTATTATGTAAATAAATGAACAATTGATTTTTTAGTTAGTCATAAAGTAAATCAAAAATCTATTTTAACAAGTTTTTAACTAAACAAATATATTTGGAGATAATTTTGTAACTATTTGTATATATTGATAAGAATTATGTGTAGTTCTTAGTTAAATGCTTGTTACTTCATAGTAACAATATACAATTTTTCTTGCTGACTAGGGAACCTGAATTTTCACTATTCACTTTTTTGTTGACTTTTAATTTTATGTTTCCTATTTTAAAATGTCAAATTACCAATAAATAATCGGTAATAAAATGTTTAAGCACTACTTTTGAAGTGTGAATACTATTTTTTAATTTTAGATAAGTTTTGACTGAGAATATTAGGTATATCTCAAAAACGCACATATTTACTTCCCCTCTGCTCATTTTGGTAATCTCATACGTTTCTGTGACATCTCTTATCATATTCATCCTATTAAGTCATTAAATTGTGATAATCGTAGTATATATTTATTTAATTATTTTAATCGGTAGATAAAAATAGTTCGACATGTACAATTTACCCTAGGTTTTAAAAAAATATGTTTCATTCTAATAACACAACAACTTATTCATTTTGAATAATTTTTTACGTAAATGGATATAAAAGCACAAAGGCTAAATTTGCATATTCCTTATATTTTTATCCAATTTTTTTTTCCTAATTTAGGTCAGATATCAGTTTTAAAAGTAAAATTATTCGATCCAATCTTTTAAAGCCAGAACTTTTTAATATTCTATTTGAACTACATAAATGTTTTTAGTTTTGTTCCATCACATCCTTTATAAGTATAGTATCACTTTGCCATTTTTTTTTACTTTCTTATTATTTCTTTGTGTTTTAGATCCAAATTTATCGTTATTATTTCTACCACATCTGACATTTAAATTAATATTGTACATGGTTGAATACCAGACTTTTGTTGAGTTATCCACTGATCTTGTTTATTTTTTTTACATCGTATTGAAATCTGTAAAATGGTTATGTGAATTTTTCATTTACTCATATTACAATGATTAGCAGGTACATTGTAAGCTTAAAAACAATTTGCAGTTTTAAATATTTAACTTATTTAGAATCCACGCTTATTTAAATTTGGTATGAAATTAAAATTGTCATGACTATTGTATAATTCCTAATAATACACAGTTTTTGAGTTAATACCAAATAATGTTTCACTGCCATATGCTCATGACTTGAACAATGCATTTCTAAAACAAAAAAGGTTTTTCGGCTTATGGTGTCCAATTCAGGGAATATATCCCCTTTTTTGTGCAGTTAGTAAATAAAAATACATTACTGAATATACATATATATGTACAGTAGGTCGCATTTAAAATGAAAAAATATCCATATTTTCGTTATTTTAAGTAATTCAGATTTGAATTTTTACAGTCACACAGGGCGATGAGCCTCATTTGTAAAGACAATCAACTGAAATTCAAAATTTATACCCGGCCTACTACGAGTTGACAAATCGGGCCAATTATGGATATTTTGCTTCGCGTTGGAGATATCGAAATACATTTATTAGAAAAAGTTGTTAACCCCATATACAGAAATTCCTGACAAAATTCACATTTTTAATATTTTTATGAACTCGAAATTATGTCTAGGTTTTCTGTTTAATTTAATATTTAGTATGTCTTGAAAAGTAATTATTTGACAGAAGTAAAATGTCAGTCACTTTGGAAGTTTTTTGCAGTCGAGTTAGTTATCTCAGAATTAAAATGCCAATGATTTAAGAGAGAAAATCGAAATAATCCGATTGTTTGCGGATCATGCTCGTAGCAACAGAGAAGTCGCTGTAAAGTTTAACTTAAGACACCCTTAACGCGATTCCATTACCTATGGAAAGCAGCTGCAATAAATGCTCTGTTTAATGAAACTGGTAGTGTTATTAAAATCCATCATAATGGCCAACCTCGTTAAATTCACTCACATCTTGGAGATCGAGCAAATCCATGCGTGGTGACCCTTGGCAATTTATCATCTCAACTTAATATTGGCAAGGATAAAATTAATAGATGGTTTGTTTCTCACAAGATTAAGCCCTATAAACCGAAGTTCTTACATACATTGAAAGAATGTGATAAGTATAAAATATTAGACTATTGCTACTGGGCGGAAGGTAATTTTTTAAATTATAAATATTTTCTAAAAAAATATTTTTACTGATGAGACTACATTTCCTAATAATGGGGTTATCGTCTCAAAACTCTCATTGTGTTAGAAATTGTATAGACCAATACTCGGGAAGTAAATGTCTTGTATGGGATTTTAGGAAATCGAATAATTGGACCCTTTTTCTTGAACGAATCATTAAAAAACGCTGATTAACTTTTTCGAATGAGAATTATGGGATGCAATTCATAATCTTCCTCTTAATGTGTGATAGGATATGTATTTTCAGCTAGATGGTGGATAATTTAAGAAATGTTCGTTGTTGGTTGAATCAAAAATTTCATATGCGCTGGATAGGAAGAAACAGCCCTTTCCGACTTGTGGTCTCTAAGATCCCCCGACCTTACACCGCTCGATTTTTATTTTTGGGGTATGTTAGAAAATAATTTTATAAAACAAGTCCCAGGAATCGAGAACTTTGTGCTAAAATAAGACAAGTATGTCAAGAAACCAGCATCCCTGAACGAGCAGCTAAACAGAATAAAAAATTAATTGAAAAATGAATTCCAATGGACGGAGAACTAGTTGAGAGAGATAGTATTTAATGACCGTTAATTATTTGTATTATAATTATTTTTGTAAACTTTCTCCTAAGTTTAATCATCTTATTAAAATAAAAGAATCATTCCTTTGTAGTTTTACTGAAATTTTTGAATACATGGCACTATTAAATTGTCAATGTGTCAACGTATTACTATTCAAGGCAAAATAAATATCAAATAAAGAAAATCTAGAAATAATTTCGTGTATAGATCAAAATAATAAAAAAAATAAAAATGTTAATTTGGTCATGAAAATCGGTGTATGGGGTTAAAATAATATTGTCAACAACTTTTTCTAATACACTACAGAATTGACCGTATTTATCAACTCGTAATAGGCTGGATACCTAAAATTTCAGTTGATTATCTTTAAAATGAGGCCATCACCTTGTATGACAGTGTGAAATATTCAAATCTGAATTCTTTCAAATAACGAAAATATGGAAGTGTCAAATCTTACATGCGACACACTGTATACATGCAGGGTGTCAAGGAACTGAATGACAAAAAATTGGGAGCGAGTAGTAGAGGTGAAAATAATATTAGAAGTTGAAATAAATGTTTGCCCTAAGAGCCTTTGTTTCGGAGTTATACGTCCTTAAAGTCTCTAAATAAAAACTTGAGGTTTGACATAATTTCTAAACTATATATCGATCTGCTATAAAATTCTAGTGATTGAATACGTACATCCATGTGATGTTTTTGAGGATATAAATGAATCTACATTACACACAAATCCAATGTCGGCTTGTGCCTAGTGGTTAACATTCCGTAATTCTAACAGGGACAACCTGTATAATATATAAATTCCAAAAATAAAATTTCCAATCTGTTTACTAATGAAATCGTACTCTTGTTTGAATTCGTTAAAATGAAAGGTTTAGGAGAAATTTGATTTAAGTCGGAATGTGTGTAAAGGAGCTCCTTCGTCATATGCCGTGAAAACAGATATTTTGGAGAAAACTGTCATTCATTCTCACTACTACAATTACATTGCAATTTTAGTTTTAGCTCAAGCGTTCAAATCTAACTATGCTCCAGTTTTCTCCACAATGTCTGTTTTTACTAGTGTTGCCGCCGAGACGAGAGATTCTCGTCTCGTCTCGCCCTCTCTCGACGAGACGAGAGACCCATTTTCTCTCGTCTGACTCGTGGCAGGCATACATTTTTGAAATTAGCACAATAAAAATGTTTGTGTATTCACTAACCGCGTTGTTGAATTGTTTTCACTTCCTGAGATACGGGTGATTTGTTAAAAACCTCTTAAATTAATTCCTTTCAACTCGAAAGGTTTTAATTTTAGAACAACGTTTTTGAAATAAATTCTTTGTATTCTTTTAATTTTTTCAAACTACCGTTACCTTTTTTATATCACTTGTTATAAGTCTCGGAGATATCATGGTCAACTTCATATTTGTACGTTTCGACACAAATTATACCTTATCAGGAATTTTTTTTAAATATTCTCAGTAAGCTTATGGCTTTTTTAAATATTATCTCAATTTTTGCTTGAGATAGACTGCAATTGAGGTAGAAAACAGAAAAAAATATATTTGAAGCAACCATAAGCGTAGGTACTAAAAATATTTCAAAAAATTTCCTGATTATCTATAATTTGTGTTGAAACTTACATCATTGTAGTTGCACACTCAAATGACCACACTGTATAAATGCGAAATAAGAGTACGGTGAAAAATGCAATCTTATCAAAAATAATAAAACGCCAATTTTAACAATTAACTTTATTCTGAAGAGTTAGAAAAAATATTGCAACAGTTAACATAAAATTTACTAATGAACTAAAAAATACATTACAGATAGGTACCTAGATACAAAATAGGTTGATATAGTGATGTATCAAAAGTAACTGAAAAAAAACATTTATTACCTACATTTAGTTTATACTTATACATATATTAGGAACACTAAAAACTTTGGAAATTTAAAATAATAATTTTTTAACAAATATATTTTTCTTAAAACTACACGAATACTAAGAGTTTAAACATACAATGTTCTCGCTGATTCTGCGTTAAGATGGTTCCTATGTTTTTTTATTACGAGTCTTTCAGCAGGAACACTGGTAGCAGGTATGGCTAATATATCCCTAGCCATTCCAGCAAGATTTGGAAATATTTCCTCATGGCCACCCCACCATTTTAAAATATTGGTATCTCCACCAGCTCTTTCTCCGTCTATATATTTTTGATATTCGGCTCTCTATTGTTGATGTTAATGCTTGTTTTTTTATATAAGCCAGCCATAAATTCGTCACTACTTGTTGATCATGAACCTTTCTCTGTTTCTGTTTCCGTCACAGCGGCGATAGTAGCAGTTGGTTTTACGTAAAATGAATAGAAGATTTCGTCAAATTTCTTCAAAGATCCTTCTTTAATTTGTCTTCCCCACGGGGTCAAATTAAATGTCTCTATTTTGTGCATCGGATCTAATATTAACGCCGTACAATAATCTCAATTCATTTTATAATAATGCTTCAGCATTTTGTCTCTCCCTGCTTGAAATGCTTCTATTAAGGTGTTTTCCACATATGTGGCTTCTATATCATTAAGAGAAATTAAAAAAAGATTTCAATTTGTCTAGCAATATGTTAAAACCAACTATAACTAAGGGTAATGTTGAGTAGGTTTCTCCACAAAGTGTACTACTAAGTGATTAAAAATATTTTAAAAATTGACATACTATGCCAATTAATTTCCATTGCTCTTCGGTTAAAAGTAAGTGACTAAAATCTTCGTTACTTTGAACTAGCTGTTTAGGGCCTTTTTTAAATGAATCGCTACATTTAACATATCGCAAGTAGAATTCCATCTTGTGGACTCATCTATATTTACTGACACATATTTTATGTTGGCAGCATCACATAACGTTTTCAACAGATTCTGCATTTGTTCAGATTTTTTAATTTTTTTAAACAAACGTCTTACTTTCGTCAAAGGCGGTAATTCTGTCTCTTGGTTAATTTCAGCCAAATCATCATCATCGCCCTCTTCAATGGATTCATTTTCCAATATTAATAGTTTTAATGTATCTTGCACATCCAAGTTTGAAATATGTGCAAAACATCTATAATGAGAATCTTCTGTGTTGAATGAGTGATCTGGACAATCTTTTTAATTAAATTGTCCAGTTCTTTTAAAAAAGTTGTATTTGCTGCATTATCCACTGTGATTCCTTGCAATTTATCAACAATTCCATAATCCTCTGCACATTTGTAAAATATTTTTGCAACGTCTTTTCCAGTATGATTACCATTAGATGGCAAAAAATCTATTACTACTGAATTCAGATTGCAAAATTCATCAATAAAACGTGCTGTTATTTCATAATAGGACAGTTTATTGAAGTCCATCCATCGATTGTGAAAGATATTTGCGATTTATTCTCTTTTAAAATTTCTAATATCCGTTTCAGAACCAAAGTAAATATTTTCATTAAATTTTCTCTAAGGGCTTTCTTTTTCAGAGCACTGCCCTGGGGTTTAATTTTTTGAAGAAAGTTTGAGTATGTTCATCGTCAAAAAAGCTAAATGGTAGGTATTTCAAAGACACTCACTCGACGATATCTTCGTCTTTTACAGAGACCTGAAATAAAAAGGAATGTTAATTCAAAAAATTCACGATGTGATACGACAGTAGTGAAAACTTCAACAGGACATGATTAATAATATGAAATACGGACAGTAGCTAATTTTAATTAAGGTCAGATTTCAGCTTTTTGGACAAATTTTGTTTATTAAATCAACGCCAACGTTTCGGTGTAGTTCACACCATCACACAGGGCAAAGAGATAAAGGATTATGCTACACATTTTCAAATCAGTAAATGCAAATATCAGAACATTTATAAAATCAATAAGTAATAGCGGGTGAAACTATCAAAAACAGTCTACAAACAATTAACATAATCAAAACAATCCCCTAAATTACAACTCATGTAAATCCATATGAAGAAAACAATAAAGATAATTAACTGTAGGTACTTACCATTTTAGCTTTGGATTTGAATATGTCATCCAATGTCAGTTGCGGTTGAACAGACGAAACTTTTATCTTCGACGGGAAAAGTGAAGCAAATTCTTGTGGATGTTTTGCTTTTAAGTGCCATTTTAGTCCAAAAGTATTTGATTGGCACATTTTATATTGTCGCTCTCAGTATTGATTTTTTTGCATAAATTACATTAAGCCACTTTAGTGTTATTTGACAAAAAATTAATAGTAAAGTATTGCGAATATTTTGATTGTCCTTGTCCCGATGATGCACTACCTATTATATTGCTCTGTTTGATCTCCGTTGTTTCAACAATTTTGGAACGGTTCGATTTTTATTTAAGTTGATGTTGAGGGTCGATCACTTTCGTACATGTCACTGTTACTTTCCGCTCCTTGTATAGGTGTGTAGTCTGTATCATTGTCCATTTCAATTTCACTACCGCTACCGCTACCACTTTGGTCACTTAAGTAAATTTTAACAAAGTTTGGCGTGTTCTTTTCATTTTCAAATCTTTTCAAATAACTAGCTGGACGATATAAAATACAAATTATAAATGAGGAAACGACAGTAAGAAACTCCCTATACCTACTATTACTTTTTAGAATATAACATCTGGTATCGGACCCTTGTTGTAATGAGCCTCGTCGGCCGGCATGCACCAAACGATTAGTAAATGGTTATCTCTTATCTCTAATGAAAATTTACATAAATACAATGGTTTATTGCCATGTTTGTCCAAGTGAGAAAATAGTAGGTACGAACTTAAATAATAAATGTTGGGTTTTTAGGAACAACAATAATGCGATGCAAAACTTCCCAGCTTTTTTATTACATCGTCGGGGTATTTTAAATAAAATATATGTTATTTTTTTGTTACTATCTGAATCTACCTTTCTCATATTTGATATACAGGGTGGTTCATTAGTGCGACCAAGGTCAATATCTCCGGTACCATTAAATATAGCAGATAAAATCTGGAAATTTAAAAATATGCAGGGTGTTCTATTTAAAAAATGGTAATTTTTTACCGTGCCGGTTTTTTGGAGTACCCTGTATGGACAAAAATAATTTTATAACAGGCACCTCATAACCCTTAATAAGCTTCGTCAAACGTTTTCCTGCTATCTTTATTATTGCAGGAGATATTGACATTTGTCGCACTAATGGGCTACCCTGTGGTAAATACCAAGCAAAGTTTTAACGCCTTTAGGTAAGGTTCTGTTATATTTGACATATATTCCACACAATTTATGTCAAATATGGTAAAATATAACCTCAAGGCGTTAAAATTTAGCTTGTTTTTTTCTATATTTGGTTTAAATCACGAGAGAAGCGAGACTAGACGAGAGAAGGTCGTCTCGTCTCGCCCTCTCTCGACGAGACGAGAGACAAATTTTCTCTCGTCTGACATACACTCCGATTTAAAAATCAAATTTCTCCCAAATCATTCATTTTATCGACTTCAAACAAGAGTACGTTTTTATTCGTAAATTAATTTGAAAATTCATTTTTGAAATTTTAGATATTATGCATGTTGTCCCTGTTAAAATTACGGATTGTTAACCACTGGACACAAGTCGCATCTGATTTTCGGTGTGTAATAAAGATTCATTTATATCATCAAAAACAGCACATGGATATATACATATTCAATTACTGGAATTTTATAGTAGTCCAATATATAACTCCACCAAACATTTATTTGAATTTCTAACATAATTTTGACCTCTTCTACTCGCTCCTAAATTTTTGTCATTAAGTTCCTATATATACAGTGCTTCTCAAAAGTCCCCTCCCCCCTCTTTTATTTTGAACGGTGATACTTATACTGATGAAATTTGGAGCTTAAAAATAAACTATTGTAAGCTTCTATACTAGTGGTAACAGGTGACGTAATAGGCATCGGTGACGTCACGAGGCAACTGAAACCAATAATATTAAATGGGACCTTATGCCAAGTGACACATCGTCTGAAAGGTTAGAATACATATTCTATCATACTAATTTTTTTTGGATTTCGATGTTTTTGATGGTTAAAATAAATAAGAACTAAAATTTGAGTTCCGCTTTTAATTCATAAATATTTAAGAACAAGTTCTTATAATAATTGTTAAAAATGTGCTCCATCTACTTCTTGGCACTAAACATCCTATTATTAAACTCTTGTCGGACTCGATAAAATGCGTCAGGGGAAATTGCCCTACATTCTTCAACAATTCGTCGTTTTAAAACGTCAATACTGTCAGTAGCTGTAGCGTAAACTTTGGATTTAAGGTATTCCCACAGAAACAAATCTAAAGGTGTTAGGTCCGGTGACCGAGCTGGCCATTATATTGGACCGCGTGGTCCAATCCATCTACCAGGATATTCCTCATCTAGATAACGTCTCACAGCATAGTAATAGTGTGTAGGAGCACCATCTTGTTGGAACGTCATTTCCAAGTTACCAAATTCATCTGGATTATCTTCCAGAATTTGAAGAATTAACGGTTCAATTGCGTTTTCTAACATCTCGAGATATACTTCATCGGTTAAATTAGAGTTCAAAAAAAGAATTCCGACGATGTGGTTTCCCAAAATACCTGCACAGACATTTATTTTTAATGGAAACTGTGTACCTATGTTTTTCACGAAACATGTGAGGATTTATGTCACTCCAATACCTCAAATTTTGAGTATTATTATTTCCATTAAGGAAGAAAGTACTTTCGTCACTAAAACAAATTGTCTGGCTGTTGGAGAATTTTAGTGGACATATTTTCACAGAATTGCATCCTTCAGTCGGGGTCGTATCTGAAAGTTGTTGCACCATTTTTAATTTGTATGGATGAAATTTGTTTTTGGTCAACACCCTGTGTACTGTACTATGACTGACTCCACAGGCTACTTGAGCCATGGAAGAAGAAGTGTTTGCTACAATTTCTGCAACTATATCAATTTGTTTATCAATACCAATATTTGGTTGACCCGATCGTTTGGCATCATGAATACTACCTGTTTGTTGAAACTTATGTAAAAGCTCCCTCAAATACATCCTCGATATAGGGCGATCTGAGTATCTCTCATTAAAAATGCGTTCCGCCGCATGAAAATTATTTCCACTTTCACCAATAATTAAGATAGCTGTTACTTTGTCAGCTAGAGCACGAAACTTTTTTGACAATTAACGGACTTTTGAATTTTATTAATTAAAAACGAAACGCAAAGTTTAGTGTTTATTTATTTTAACCATCAAAAACATCGTAAAACAAAAAAGAATAGTATGATTGAATAGGTATTCTAAATACCTTTCAAGCGAGGTGTCACTTGCCATAAGGTCCCATTTAATATTATTGGTTTCAGTTGCCTGGTGACGTCACCGATGCCTATTACGTCACCTGTTACCACTAGTAGAGAAGCTTACAATAGTTCATTTTCACGCTCCAAATTTCATCAGCCTAAGTATCACCGTATATACATATATATATATATATATATATATATATATAGGGTGTTAAAAAAAAGTGTCACAAAATGAAATGGTCAATAGTATGACCCAAAATAAGCAGAAAAGTCTTAATAAATATATGACCGCAAATTAACGGTTTCGGAGATACGGACCATTTTGTGTTTATAACAATTTTTTATTATGTATAAAAAAACAATGATATTTATAAACAATCAACAACAACATAGAGTTAAATGAGATGCAGCTACGACATCTCCTCCGCAAGGACTGTCGGATTCTTTCCAAAACACCCTCATTGGCTAGGATTCGATGACATTCCTGCTCTATTCGTTGCTGCAGCTCTTCGAGGTTATTCACAGGAGTGGCGTACACGAAATTTTTTAAGTGTCCCTAAAGAAAAAAGTCAAGGGGATTTAAATCAGGCGATCTTGCAGGCCATGGCACAGGTCCGCCCCTTCCTATCCATCTTCGACCAAAGGATCCGTCTAAATGTTCGGTCGACTCCGAAAAGCAAGTTTTTGAGAATTGAAAAAGATAATCAAAAAATGATACAAAAACACAACGTATCTCTGAAACCATTCATTTGTGGACATATGTTTATTAAGACTTTTCTGCATATTTTGGCCCATACTTCCCCCCGTTTTATTTTGTGACACTTTTTTTTAACACACATATGTATATATATATATATATATATAAAGATTGGAAGTCTTTGCTGACCAGTTAGAAAAAATTGGCAAAATATTGGGGTAGCAGCAAATAAAAGTACACTCTTTATAATATTTCCAAGCTTTCGGAAACGTTTATTTCCATCATCAGGGAGCACTAAAAAAGATCATAAAAACGTTACAACAACTTAATGCGACCAACACCACAATCCGTCGAGCCAAAACAACCCCGACCAATCGCAAAATCTTTCTCTCACAAAAAGCAGTGAAATAGTCAAGAATGTTCCAACACAACAAAAAGCACTGATGGCGACACAAACATGAATTGTCAAAAAAGGTCAAATTGTGACAAAATTTTACCCGACTATAATACTGGATAATCTTGTACGGAATTAATTATTTTTAATAACAAGACTAATACATTACATTGAAATATTTAGTCAGAGTTTTGAAAACTATTATTAATTATGCAGAAAAACTAGCTATTCAAGCACCACAAACTCTCATCTCTCACTTACGAGAGTGTATGTTACAGGAATCAACCAGCTTAAAAAATATATTTTATTTAATATATGTATGTGATAGAATTATTTCTTTTTAAACATTATCAAACTTAACAAAAATCATTAAATTGGGTATTATGGCACAACTCTAACCGTTCTATAACAAATTACATCTATTTTAAAAATTGAATACTTACATTATGTTGAGATTAATAAAAAGAGTTGTTATAACGTTGTGACACAAAAAACATGACAAAGTCGAAGTTACTAAAAAGCTTAAATAAATTGATATTACATTTTAAAATATTCTTTTCGTAAAATGAGACATTTCACACACAAACGGCAAATCCATCTATCAAGTTATTATACGAAACTAGTTATATTTTTTTTTGTTGATGGTAGGTACACATTCCAATACGACAAAAAACCACAACAGGTGGGGGAATAAATTGAATATAAATATATAGATATTTTTATGATAAAATTGAAGAATTAAGTAAATCCCGAATCATATTGAAATTTTGTTGTTTGTCAACAGACAGTAAAAAAGAGTAAATTTCACTAAGATTTTTTATATCTGATTTTTTATTGATAGTATTTGGCTCCTGTGCGATAAAAGTCATTTCCAAAAAGAGCCCCTTATGATAATTATTTTCAATTGTTAAACCTTTACATCAGAATAATTCATATGATGGTCCTCAACATTCACATGTTCTGCCAGAGCACATCTCACTGGATGCAGCCGAGTGTCAGACTTATGGGACGATATCCTTTGGGATACGGTCCTAGAAGTCTGGCCAATATATTTATTATCACAATCACTATAAGGTATAGAGTAAACCACGTTTGAGAGAGCTAAGGTTGGAGTCCTATCGGATAGGATTTTGCGATTGGTCGGGGTTGTTTTGACTCGACGGATTATGGTGTTGGTCGCATTAAGTTGTTGTAACGTTTTTATGATCTTTTGTAGTGCTCCCTGATGATGGAAATAAGCGTTTCCGAAAGCTTGGAAATATTATAAAGAGTGTACTTTTATTTTCTGCTACCCCAATACTTTGCCAATTTTATATATATACATACATATATATATATATATATATATATATATATATATATATATATATATAAAAATTGGCAAAAATATTGGGGTAGCAGCAAATAAAAGTACACTCTTTATAATATTTCCAAGCTTTCGGAAACGTTTATTTCCATCATCAGGGAGCACTACAAAAAATCACAAAAACGTTACAACAACTAAATGCGACCAACACCACAATCCGCCAAGCCAAAACAACCCCGACCAATCGCAAAATCTCTCTCTCTCTCACAAAAAGCAGCGAAGTAGTCAAGCATGTTTCAACTCAACAAAAAGCACTGATGGCGACACAAAACATGAACTGTCAGAAAAGGTCAAACTGTGACAAAATTTTACCCGACTATAATACTGAAATAATTATATTTAATAACAAAGCCAATACATTACATTGAAATTCTTTTGTAGTCAAAAAATTTTGAAGAATATTATCAATTATGTAAAAACAACTAGCTATTCAAGCACCACAAACTCTCATCTCTCACATCTCTCTTATGTATGACATATGGTAAAATAATTTTACATTGAATTGGATATAATAAAAGAAGAATATTTTAATATTTATTAACTTTATATTATCATAAAATAACCATTTTAGCATAAATAAAAAAGAAAATGTTTATATATAATAAAATTTATATCAAAATGACATGATTTAAAACACTTCTAAAAAGTTTAAATATCAGTATATTTACTAATTTAAAAAACAATTATATCAATTTCATAATCCTTGAAATTGGAAATAAAACTTTCCGAAACCTTGGAAAAACAGTAAGAAGAGTATGTATGTATACAGTGAGGTCCTAAAGTAAGGGATAGCGTGTAACACCGCGTTTAAAAGGATTCTCTATTCAGCAATATAGTACTTCTTGATTTTTGGACGTGGATTTCACGAAAAAAGTCATTTTATCAAGTCAATTAAATATCACGATTGACTAGTGTCTATTAGTTATATTTTTACCAAAAAAAGTAAAATCGGATCTTTTTGTGACATTTAAATTTCACAAAAAATCAGACGTATTTAAAATTTATTATAGTTCGCTAGATGTCATCATAATTTTTAATTATTGATCGTTTATTAAGGAATTTCTAACCATTAATTTAATTTTTTTAAAAATGAGCCTTTCTGAGACCTAAAGTATTGAGATATTAATACATATTAATTAACTTTATGTCGTTCTATGGCATAATTAATTATTGGATAAATTAAACAATTTAAAATTGATTTTTCTTATTACCAATGTCCAAAAATCAAAAAGTGCTATATTGCTGAATAAGAAATTGAAAACTCTTAAACGCGGTATCACACACCCTTTTTCATTTAAAATTTTTATAGGGGTAGTTGCTACCCCTAGTGGGTTGAAGGGGCAGGTGAATAATTTTATTCTATTATTCAGAAAGTATAGTTTCATATACCCAAATTAACCTGTTTCAGAATTTTTCATTTGCATTCATAATTACGTAGAAAAGGAATTTGTCCGTTACTTTAGGGCCTCACTGCCCTTTAGGCAATTTGATTTTAAACGATTGATTTTTCTGTGATTCACAGCCACACATGTAGTTGAAATGTACTAACTAGTCGAACTATATATACATAATTGCGCAGTATTTTTAATTTAATTTGACATGTACCAAATATTTTTACTTATATTTATTAATTGTCAAATCATTTTCGAATTATTTATTTATGTGTTCGTAATTTCTTTTTATGTAATTTAATAGTTAAAATTTATTTTACGTAATTCTTTTTTATGAGATGTATCATAAACGTATCTTCTGATGTACCAGTATACAGGGTAAAAAGTAAGCCGGCCGGAAAAGAAAATATTAGTATATATTTTTTAATAACTTCAAACCTCACGTGTTAGAAGTAATTTTTTATAATTTTCGAATCGACAGTTGAAATTTTTAAAATTGTTTTGAAATATACAGTTCAAGTCACCTTTATTGTCGTTTTGGAATACCTACAAACGTTTACGAAATGTTGCGAACATATCAAATAAACGGTTTTAAAGATTAAAACTAACTTTTTCTACAACTGCTATGAAAAGTAGCGTATTTCTCATAGCTTACTTAATTTCAAAACCAGATATTGCTCACACTGTGAGAAATATCTTTTCTCACGGCACTTTGCCCACACTACATACATTTATATGGAGAATCCAGTAGGGGACACTCGATGCCCAGCCAATTTCAGAAAGTTAGACTCGATGTCCATCCGTTTTCGGTGGGTGGCCCTCGATGCTTAGACTTTTCCTACAACACTATTTACTTGTATTCTTTAAATTTGTGCAGTTGTAGAAGAAGTATAGTGTGCAACATGTGGGAAAAGTACTTTTCTCACTCATGTGTTTGCGGCACTCGCCCTTGGCTCGTGCCACAAACTTCTACACTCGTGAAGAACGTTGAACTTTTCCCACTTGTTGCACAATATACTATTTCCGCATCTGTGAGACGTCCTGAACAATATCCTATCATAAAATTGTTACTTGTGTACATTTCGGAGGCTGTATCGTGCTAAGAAACCGAAATTTCTCAAAAAATGTATATCTGGATTTATAGGGCCCGTTGTATTTGTTCTGGTGAGCTTAAAATCAAAAGGGGTTAATCTGCGAGACGCCCTGAACAATATCCAATCATAAAATTGGTCACTTGTATACACTCCAGAGGCTGTATCTTGCTAACAAACTGATAATTCTCCAAAAATGTGGTACTTTAAGTAACATAGCACCCGTTGTACGGCTCTAGTGAGCTAAAAATCAATAGGGTTCAACCGTGAGATGCCTTGAACAATATCTAATCATAAAATTGGTCACATGTATACACTCCGGAGGATGTATCGGTGTATTCCATAAAATTGACAATTGTTTCGATTACTATCATCGTCAGAATGACAGAAGTTACATTACTTATTTTTTGCATTTTTCCAATATATTATAAGGATTTGGATTCCCAGACCGAAGAGAAAGAAAAACAAAACAATAACATTTTGACTGGGAACAAAAATATAGTCGCTTAGCCTATGTATGTAGAGGATCATATTAATCCTTTTGTCCCGATCATATTGAAAAAGTACATAAATATTGAAAGTATTTGATACAGTCTAGAACGAAAATAATCTGCTGCTTTTAAAACTATCTGGACCAGTTCAGTTTGGTTTGGTGGAATCTAGATAAAAGCTATTAAGGAGTATCAATGACAATTCTAGCAACATCTTCACCTAATATATTATTTTTCCACGTCATTTTATTGCATCAATCAGGTATTCTTCAATTAATAGAATCACTTAGAACATTGTATGTTAGGTATTCTATAGAATTCATTAAAAATAATTTAGAAAATGTATGTTGATTTTTATGCAAATAAATCTAAAATGTGAGTGTATTTCTTATAACAAATTTTTTTCTGATATTAATATCTCCTATGCGTTACTATTGTATTACCCTGTATATATTATATCGGATATCTACTCATAATCATAATTAATTTGGATGTATTATATACAGTTCATTATTTATTAAGTGATTATTTTTAATAAAATTTTGGGACACAATTTCTTGCAATACTTTTCATATACTTTTTTATGGAAGCCAATTTTAGAAACAAAAAAAATACAATCGGCATTACAAAATATTGTAAAAGACATTCGCACTGTTATTAATGTAGTTCTGTTTTCCTTAGTTATTTTTGTGCCAGTTGCATATATATTTTCAATTGATTGTATCCGCTGAAATGACTGTATGGATTTATGAAATCAATTTTGTAGGACAAAAATGCTATGTTACAGAATTTTGAATTATTTGGTATATCGCAATATGTTGTAATATTGACGTGTATAATTTTTAGTTGAATTTAGACCTAAGGTAGTAGCTGTAGATTATTGTAATTTTGGTGGGGCCTTTTGTGCTCATTTTTTGTACATATTATGGCCCCTAACTGCCGACTGCTGCATGAAGGGCTTGATCTCTTTATTGTTACTTATTTTTTACAATAAAAGCTCTTAATTTAATAAATTCTTAGACATTTGGTTGAGATTTTGTTCTTTATCAAAATGCAAAAACACTTAACTGCTAAGTTTAACTAACTGTTTAATTCTAGCAATGATGTGATTTGTATGTAATATTAAGTCATGTTTATATATCATAAAAATAGGTTTAAATAAATTTCTCTTTATTAACTCTTGTTTTTTATTTAATGAAATCTCCCAATTGCAACAGTGATTGAATTTGATTGAAGAATTGTTAATAGTACGAGTTCTAGAGACGTCGGGATAACCAAAATTTTAAAACAGCTGGTTCTCAATAAAGGGAGGCCCATCTAAAACTTGACATGGGGGTTTTGGGTAATAGTATCGTAGATGTGGAAAAACGCTCGGACAAGTCGATTTTAGTTTCGAGGGGGACATTTTGTTGTCCTAATTGCACTGTCACTTCAACCTTCGAGCAGTTGGGTGGACAACCCCTAAAATTTGAAGTTGCAAATCGTTTGAAAGCCCGTTAACATCTCTAAATAACGGTGTACAGTGTTTTCAATTGGGATAAACGATATTAAGTGTAGAGCTAAACTTACTACATTAGTCACATCTCAAAAATTTCTCGTAATGCGAAACTTCAACTTCCATGCAATAATAAATAATCTGCTGAAAACGTTCTCGTACATTTTGGAACATTTCTGGAGTGATTTGGCTATAATAAATTATGATTCGTTGCCGTAAATCTTCGCGCGAAGCAAGTGGAGTAACATAAATTCTGCTTTTCAAATGACCACATTGTAGATTGTAAGGGGGGTCATAAAGGCTCTGCAGCCAATCAAACAATTCGACCTATAAGATCTTTTGTGCATAACCCTAAATCTATTCGAGGCCCAGGAGTCCGAGGCTTCGTACGAAGTTTATCAGTTTCTTGGAAGATAAGTTCCTGATATCAGAGGGCGTTAGAAAGGCCCCTCCTAGGAACTTCACCCTTTTGCAGAAAAGTGCTAGGCATTCGCAAAGCAAATGATCTGTAGTTTCAGCGATGTTCTCGCAGTATCGGCAACATTCACTCTTAGATTTGCCCATTTTTGGAGATGATACCTCAGAGGGCAGCGTCCAGCGAGGAGACCCGTTACCACTTTCAAGTCATTTTGGTCTAACTCCAGAAGCTGTTTAGCTTTCCGGCCTTTTCGCCGTTCTTGGTCCTGGCACTTTATTCCAGTGAGATCTCAGATCGTTTTACCAGCATCGAAAATCTTTCTTTAGAAAGTTCACAGAAGGTACCGGGCCGAGGAATTCGGATTTTGCTTATTCTTTAGCAATAATGCCTGCTTCCTCATTACCTCTAACGCCCGTGTGACCTGGCACCCACAAAAGAGTTACCCGGTTGGTTGTTGCCAGTTGTCTTAGGGATTGTTTGAAGTCCCAAGTCAGCTTAGACTCGCAAGTGTATGATTTCAGAGCTTTCAATGCTGCCTGGCTATCTGATAGGATATATATTTCTGCCCTCCGGGTGTCTCTTTTGGAGCACTCCTGGGCACACCCCATCATATCTGCCCCTGATGGTTACAACCAGGTATCGGCATAACCTTGAGTCGTAAAACCCGATTCGTGCACTTGCACTATTAGGCTGTCGACAACCAGTGACCACAGCAGGGACGATAGAACTCCCCCTTGTTGACAACCTCATAGAAAGAAGTCTGGGAGACATGTCTGGAGACCGTAGGGGCCATTAGATAAAACCTCTCCTACCAATCCAGTGACCCGCGGGAAAGGGTTAATCTAAATACTGCCGAACAGGCCGAAAATAGTCTGGAGGAGCGCCGTCTTGTTGAAATATCAGCTGATCCTTCAGAGAATTTTGGTCATTGTCAATCATGTTTATCAACATAATTTCGATTGTGTTTTCAGTTCCAGTCGATTAACTGCATCGTTAAAACAACAAGTATTCATCACTAAAACAGATCTTGAAAAGAAACTGTGGATTTAAAATCGCCTGCTGAGTTACTACCTCGCAGGTTTCTAAACACCAATCAAAATCATCTTCATTTTTAGTTCTTGGGTTAATTTAATTTTGTAAGGATGACATTTGTAAAGTTTCAAAATACGCTAAATGCATGCCTAGCTGTTCTATAATATGGTCAAGCGCAAAATTGCCACTGTTGTCGCCTCATTTCTCACTGGAGGTTCGATTTGCCGTTTCTCAGAATTTAATAACCAATTCAGACACATACTGCCGACAATGTTGCCGCGGCACAGTCTCTCCATGTTGTTCATAGAACCGTTCAAGCAGCCTTTTTCGCACATCTATTGTTTTCATAATACAGTTCAATCAACTTAACTCTACAACTGTGTACACCCTTTCTAAATTAGAAGTACAATGCCACATAGGGGAAGTGTACCTTTTATGGACTCCTTAAGGAACTTCCATTATATATTTTTTGCTTTTGTAGTTATTAATCTTCTCTTTATGTAAATCTCTACTTAATACAAAGATGATCATAGTGTAGGGTGAATTTGTTAACAATTGATTGTCTGTTTAATAGCACCAGAGTTTTAGTCTTATTTCAGAATGAAATAGGGCTATTGTAGAGAGTAGCATGACGCGACTTCGGAAAAATTTCAATGCAGTTTTTCGTTTTGGTGTTCCTAGATGCCAAAATCACCCTCCGTTCCAAAATATATATATATATATATATATATATATATATATATATATATATATATATACGAGGTCTGACAATTAAGTAATGCGACAATATTCAAAAATCGAGTATATTTAAAAATTAAGGTACATCAATGCGATCCCCTTCAAAGTAGTCCTCTCCCGCACCTATACACTTATTCCAGCGAGTTTTCCAGTTTTCGTAACAATTCTGGAACAGTTCTTGCGGCACCTCTCCTAGTACCCTCGTCACAGATTCTTGGATATCTTCAACGGAGTCAAAATGTCGACCTTTGACGAATGTTTTCATGTGGGGAAATAGGAAAAACTCGCAGGGTGACATGTCCGGTGAATAGTGCGGTTGCGGTAACGTTGCGATGCCTTTAGACACCAAAAACTGAGAGACACTAAACGCAGTATGACAGGGAGCATTGTCGTGATGCAGAACCCAAGTCTTCGCGATCTCTGGACGCACTCTGAGCACCCTTTTTCGTAATCTTTCGAGTACATCGCGGTAGAATACTTGATTTACGGTCTGTCCAGGTGGTACGAACTCTTTGTGAACCACCCCTTTGCTGTCGAAGAAGCAAATCAACATGGTTTTCACCTTGGACTTGCTCATTCTCGCCTTCTTTGGCCTTGGCGCCCCAGGGGATAGCCACTGTTGGCTTTGTCGTTTAGTTTCGGGGTCATATTGAAAAAACCAACTTTCATCACCAGTAATAACTCGATCGAGAAGAGTTGGATCACTTTCAACCTGCTCGAGAAGATCTTGAGCAATGTTCAATCGGTGGGCTTTTTGCTCATCTGAAAGGTTCTTCGGTACCATCTTCGCACACAGCTTTTTCATGGCGAAATCTTCGGTTAAAATCTTTCTAACTGTTTCCCGGTTAATATTCAACTCGTCAGCCAACATTCGAATGGTTAGTCGCCGGTCTTGACGAATAAGGGTGCGCACGCGCTGCGCATTCGTGTCGGTTCGCACTTGAATTGGCCTTCCGCTCCGCGCTTCGTCTTTGACGCTCTCACGGCCATTTTTAAAATCGGCATGCCACCGAAACACCTGACTACGACTTGGGGCATCACTACCATACACTTTAAGTACTTTTTCATAAGTTTCTGTCGCGGTTTCGCCGAGTTTCGCACAAAATTTTATTGCGCACCGTTGCTCTAAATTTCTCTCTTCCATTTTCGTGACATGCACTACTCGCGTGTTGTTACAAAATACTGAACAGCTGGCGAAGAAATGATCGTACGAGAGTCGTCAAGGTCTCAATCGAGAGAGTAGGGATCTGCTATTACGGTAGCTGAGTTACAGATTCGCAGTGTTACCACAGGCCGAGAAAAAAAATCGGTCGCATTACTTAATTGTCAGACCTCGTATATATATATATATATATATATATATATATATATATATATATATATATATATATATATATATGTATGTGTTATAACGGAATTTGTAAGCACGATAGAGGGCGTATTTTTTGACGGATCGAAACCAAACTCGCTACAAAAATCGGTTAGGACAAAATCTTGGACGAGTTCGTTAATGAGCGAAATCGGCCCAGTTAAAACAAAATGGCGGCCTGTCAAAGTTGAAAAAAAATCGTATTTCCTTTGTTTTTCATTTGACGCAAAAAAGTTACTGAGCTTTTTCATAGACCTTAACACGTTCTACAACTTTTGTATTTAACATTTTTCTCTAAATCGTACATTAAAACATTTATTTAAGAAAATTCACAAATTATAACGGAATTTGTAAGCACGATAGAGGGCGTATTTTTTGACGGATCGAAGCCAAACTCGCTACAGAATCGGTTAGGCAAAAATCTTCAACGAGTTCGTTAATGAGCCAAATCGGCCCAGTAAAAACAAATTGGCGGCCTGTCAAAGTTGAAAAAAAATCGTATTTCCTTTGTTTTTCATTTGACGCAAAAAAGTTACTAAGCTTTTTTATAGACCTTAACATGTTCTACAACTTTTGTATCTAACATTTTTCTCTAAATCGTACATTAAAACATTTATTTAAGAAAATTCAAATTTACCAGAAATTTTTTTTATTTTTTTGTTTTTGATTTGATGCCAGAATGTTACTTTGGTTTTTTGTACATCTCAATGCATTCTATTACTTTTGTATCTAATTTTTTATTTTCGGTTTTATGCAAACATGTTACTGAAATAAGACTGTCCAATTGGTCCTGTGCCATTGGGATTTTTTTTATGAAGCCAAAGGGTCCATCATTGGCGCATATGTGCCTATGTCGGCCCCCCAAAAAAATAAAACAAATAAAATTATTTTAAAAGGTTTATTAAACAAAATTATCGTTGTACCAAGAACAAAGTAACATTGAATAAACGAAAAACATTTTTTTTTCTTTAACAAAACAGAAAAAACCGAAGGTAAATGCATAATTCACAAATGAATGATTTGCAACGATAGCCATCAGCGCACTCATTGTGGCACCAAGATTGACAGTTTTGACAACGAATGCACTTTTCTCTCGCTCGTGATTGAGAGTATAGCTCATTGCAGTAAATGCAGCTAGCGTCAGAGTCGTCTTCTTCTTGCCCTAAATATTCTTCTAAGATGGATTCATCATTGGAATTGTCGTCATTTTAAATGACAAGTTGGCGTTTAACTGCCCTGCTTTGTTGTTTCCTTAGTTTCATTTCCTTTTCAATCACTTTTACTTTAAGTTCATGCATTTTTGGTGTTGAATTCAAATGACTACAGCTTCGGGAGGAGGTAAAATTTCTCTAACAGAGATGTCAAGAACTGACGACGACGACAAGTTATGACCAGATGTACTTGGTTGATCTTGAACCTCTAATTCCATTTGCTTTTTGTTGATGACAGAGCTGGATTCTCGGAAATCTGGTTATTAGTTGCTAAAGCTGGTGCAAACTGCCAGTCCTCAAAAATATGGGGATTGAAAAGATAGATGATAGTCTTTTTAAACGAGTTTATTGCATTTGATGGTACTGCACTTTTCAAATAGGCTTGATTGAGAAGACTTGCTACCCTTTCCCGGGTTTTGACGCAGCCATAATAGGATTTCTTGATCGAAATACGTATGAAGAGGACGAAAGAATCCAACGTCCAATGGTTGAATGTGATGAGAGCAGTGTACAGGAAAGCAAAATACAATTACACCATTTTCTTTCGCAAACTGCAGAGATTCAAGACTTTTATAACTACTGTGGCCATCTAGTAGTAAAAGCACCTTATTCTCATTAGAAGCTTTAGCGTACCTTACGAAATGCTTTAACCATTTACAAATAAACCGTTTTAAGGATTAAAACTAACTTTTCCGCATCTGTAGCCCTGAACAATATTCTATCATAAAATTGTTACTTGTATACACTTCGGGGGATGTATCGTGCTAACAAACCGACATTTCTCCAAAAATAACCAAAAATTTAGTATATCTGGATTTATAGGACCCGCTGTACTCGCTCTAGTCAACTGAAAATCAATAGGGTACATCTGTGAAACACCTTGAATAATATTCAATCATAAAATTGATCAATCGTAAACTCTCTGGAGGCTGTATCGTGCTAACAAACTGAAAATTCTCCAAAAATTACAAAAATTTGGTACTTCAAGTACCATAGCACCCGTTGTAGTGGCTTTAGTGAGCTGAATATCAATAGGGTTCATCTTTGAGACGCTCTGAATAATATCGAATCATAAAATTGGTCACTTATTGTATATACTCCGGAGGCTGTATCCTGCTAACAAACTGAAACTTCTCCATAAATGACAAAAATATCGTACTTAAAGTACTGTAGCACCTGTTGTATTAGCTCTGGTGGGCTGAAAATTAATAGGGTTCATCAGTGAGATGTCCTGAATAATATTCAATCATAAAATTGGCGACTTGTTAAACTCCGGAGGCTGTATCGAGCTAACAAACTGAAATTTCTCAAAACATGACAAAACGTCGTACTTCAAGTACCATAGCACCCGTTGTACGGGCTCTGGTGAGCTGAAAATCAATAGGGTTCATCGGTGACATGTCCTTAACAATATTCCATTATAAAATTGGTGACTTATTGCACTCCGGAGGCTGTATCGTTCTAACAAGACGTGTAAGGAAAAGTGGCCGACGACAACGACGACGACATACACACATGATTTTTTTTCTAAAAACCGTTTTTTCGTGTTGTTGTTGATGGGAAACGTAAAAATAACTCAAACTTTTTTTTCGAAATTCCATCTTTTTTGGGTTAAACCAATACTTTTTCTCGCATATTAGATAGGTTGGGCGGAAAAGTAATATGACACTTCAGGTACCATAGCACCGGTTGTACTAGCTCTGGTGAGCTAAAAATCAGTAAGGTTCATCTATAAGACGCCCTGAATACTATCCAATCATAAAATTGGTCACTTGTATATACTCCGGAGGCTGTATCGTGCTAACAAACTGAAATTTCTCCAAAAATGACAAAAATGGCGTACTTCAAGTACCATAGCACCCATTGTACTGGCTATTGTGAGCTGAAAATCAATAGGGTTCATCTGTGAGATGTCCTGAACAATATTCAATCACAAAATTGGTGATTTGCTAACAAGACGTGTAACGGAAAGTGGACGACAACGACGACGACATACACACAGGATTTTATTTCTAAAAACCATTTCTTCGTGTTGTTCTTGACGAAAAACGTAAAAATAACTCAAAACATTTTTTCAAAATCTCTACTTTTTTGTGGGTAAACCAATACTTTTCTCGCATATTAGATAGTTGGGCGGAAAAGTAAAAATTTCGCTAGTCATCCAACGTTTTTCTTGTGCAAAAGCTATGCTACCAGCTGGAGCACCATTCATAAGCTCATCGTTAATTCTTTGACGAGGGTAAATAAGAACAGGAGGAACGTAATTGCCTATGGCATTCATTAAGGTGGGAACAGACCAAGCAAACATTGTTGTGCAACAGCTGAACAACAGTCGAACAACACACGAGTTCACGCAGTGTGTACGTGTTGCGCAACAGTTGTACAACTGTTGGCGATCTGTTGCGCGGTGTTTGTTCCCGAGGCGGTACATCAAAGGAGACGTTGCCCAACAGTGCGCACACAGCATCGCTAGTGTAGACGTTGCATTTCAAACAGTGAGACGATTCGTATGCGAAAAGTTTTCATCAGTTATTAAAATGTCTCAGAACTGGACTGAAGAGCAAAGTCTGATCTTGATAGATCTTGTAAGAGGTATTCCGAATATATGGAATCCCGAAAATGAGACTTATAAACACAAAAACAAACGTACCGACGCATTTAATAACATAGCTGTAGCTCTAGGGCTTTCGCGGGAAGAATGTGAGCGAAAATGGAAAGTTCTGGCAAAATCAATTTAGACGAGAATGTATTAAAAGTGTAACAAAATCCGGCCAAGGAACAAGTGAATTGTACGTTTCTCACTGGTTTGGATATAAACATTTAATGTTTTTAAAAGACAAGAATAAGCCGAGACATACAAGAGATACTCAAGTCGAGGTAAGTAAGCATTATTTTTTATTGCCTGTTTACAGAATCATAATAATTATATTAACATTAGAACAAACAATATTATTTTTCATTCCATTTTGTCTTGCCAGGGCACTCTTCCATTGGTTGAAAAATAACGCGCAAATTGTTCACGGACCTCTTGTGCTTCTCTGGTTGATTTTCTACCAATTCTCTTTATATTTAAAAATGTTCCTGAGGGTTCTGGTTCGTTTCGCCAGGATCCAGGACTCAAAATTCCGGAGGGAATATCTTCTTTATCATAGGTTCCAAGCGGACTGTATAAAACTGTGGCTGATTTATTATTTTGTAAAAAATTATGCAAGTAGCAACAGGCTAGAACAACTTTTTCAGAATTAGCAGGTTGCAAAAGCATGGCTTTTCGAAGAACTCGAAACACAGCTGACAGAACTCCAAAAGTATTTTCAACTACTCGCCTTGCTCGTGATAACCTGTAATTAAATGAACGTTGGAACGTCCCCTTCGCATGTTCTCCTGAAAATGGTTTCATCAAGTTCTCCTGTAGAGGAAACGCATCGTCACAAACACACACAAAAGGAGTTGTCCTGCCCCGATGTCCTGGCAGCAGTTTTGCAGGTGGCAAATTTAATGTACCAGCGTTTAGTTTCGTTGCAAAATCTGTATTTTTAAAAACTCCACCATCGGAAATTCGTCCCTGACATCCCACATTCGCATATAAAAATCTATATTTTGCATCTACTACTGCCATAAGGACAATACTGAAAGTGCCCTTGTAATTAAAATATTCACTTCCACTTTTTAAAGGGGCTTGTAGTACGACATGTTTCCCATCAATTGCTCCTAAGCATTGAGGAAAATTCCACAGGTCTTCATAATCCTGGGCAACTTGAAGCCACTCTTCGGGTGAAGCAGGTAACTGAAAAAAAAATAGGTACATGTATGAACTTTCCGACTCAAAATTAGCCCAGGAATCACCCATTAAAAAAGTTCATATCATTAATTGACACCCTGTATCCACACACAGTACACCTATTTTATTATTTTCTTTGTTTCAGACACGGGAATTGGAAAATACACAAGAAGACGACACATTACAATCAAAAATTCTTTCTAATGAGGATTCGTCCAACACTCATGTAGAACCATCGCGTGACACAGTGACAAATGTTTTATCACCAAGACAGGAAACCTCTTCTGATTATCAATGTTATGAATCACAGTCATCTCGTGACACCGTGAGGCAGTTGGTACCACCAGTAAAAAAAACATTGGGGAAGCGCTCCGCTCCCTCTGATCCTCAAATTGATGAAGCTTTTAAAGCAATAAAAGCATTAACAGGAAACCGAGCAAAAAGGGACAGCTTTGACGTATATGGCGAACACGTAGCAAATAAATTAAGAACGTATAATGCTTTGATTCGAGCTAACGTAGAACATAAAATTAATTGCCTTCTGCATGATGCTGACATGCAAATGCTCTACCAATCGCAAGGACAATTTAATCAAAGGACAACTGTATCCAGTGCAAGTTCCTCATCCTATCCATCACCAGTCCCGTCTCCATACTCGTCAGAAAGCCTTCAACATGATGTCTTAGAGCCGCAGGAACCCAACTTTATTGACGCTCTACTTGTATCTCAAGAACAAAAGGGAGATAACTTTACAGAATTGTAAAAAAACTATGTTATCTACACACTAATTCAAATAAATAATAAGAAAAGATTTTGATTTTTTTTACCTGTATCTGATCCATCAAAGCTTCTATTAGCGCTTCGCATACTTCCGGAATTATAGTACCAATTAACTGCTTCGATATACGAAAAAGGTACATTAGACTGACACACGAATCTCCTGTGGCTAAAAACGTAAAGTTACCAGTAATCTTGTCTTGACACATACTGGTTCTCGGTAGTTCGTATGTTTTTTTGCAATTTTAGGACCAATCATTACAATTAGTTTTTCAAATGTAGTTGTATCCATTCGAGAGAAGTTATTGAACAACATGTTGTCCTCCATTCTTAATTCTGGTAAAAACTGTCGTTCTCTGTTAGCGTATATACGTCTTTGCCACCACCTTCGCTTTTTACGGCCTCTTCGGGATACTTTTATTTTTATAAATAAGAACGCACACCAGGCGAGTAGAGCATCTTCTTCGTCGCTCATAGCACCGACTAAACCAACACTGGACAAACATCGGGGAAACTAGGTAGGTCGATGTTGGCGAACAGTTTGCCGAAAATGTTTTCTCTCCACGGAAACAAGTTTGCCAACAGCTGCCTAACTGTTGTTCAACTGTTGCACAACAATGTTTGCTTGGTCTGTTCCCACCTTTTTACGCACACTACAGTTACGTGTTGCCCACGCTCGGCACTACTAAGTGCACCAACTTGCTTACGACCTTTCGCTGCGTAAATTTTTTGGCACTTCTTCTGGACCGTAGTCACACCTGACACTCGTCCATATTGTATATATTTTCGGCGAGAAACTTGTGTTTCTCCATAATATTAGCTAGTACATTAAAATAGGCTTCGATATAAGGCTTGTTGAAAGCCTGTGCTCTAGCTAATGATGTACTTTCTGGGCTCCTCAAAAATATTCGTGGATTGCGTTTCAGAAATTCCCTGACCCATTTCCAACCTGCCATTTTTATTTCGCGATTAAAACCATGTTCTATTTTATATTTTTCGGCTAGTTATATAACTATAATAGATGACCTGTGAAATATATATAGACATTATTTATTTTATAAAATGATGAGTCAGTATTTGTAAACTTTCCTTATTACTGATTGTAATTTGAAAATTCATTCCATGTTCAGTTTCTGAGTTAACAACACATAAATTGTATGTTAGTTAATAAAGTTTTTTTTAAAAAATAACTGAGTATAAAGTTATTTAACTGGCGCAGTCAGTAGGATTTGACGCAGAATTTCGAAAAGCCACGGCCTAGTGTCCGATTTTCGAGAAGTTCGAGAGTTTCAACTCTTCAGTGTCAAGAACCTACATCATCATCTGGACTGGAATCAGGAACTGGGTGAGTACCAAGTATTCCTTTCACAATTCCTTTATTTACTTTTATTTCTTTTATTTTTAGTAGTAATTATATAAATAAACAGTTTAAGTGAATTGAAAATAATAAGCGTATTATTATAGTTTTATAAATACTGTCGTAGATATAGAAAATTTAATTACAGATTTTAATGTGCTAGTTAATATCAGAGAAATGGAAAACAATAATACAGAATTAAATATTTCAACGCTAAAAATGCAAATTGATACGATTCCATATTATGATGGGAACGAAAGTACTTTAACGAAATTTATTAATAGTTGCGACTTCGTAGTAAATAATTACGCAGTCACACAAGATGTTGTAATTCCAAATTATATTATAAGAGCAATACAGGTCGGTTCGAGATCTGAATTAGATACATGGGTTGCTATAAAAACGGCTTTACAGCAATGTTTTGGAGACAGAATGTCGTTAGAATGCTTAGAACAAGATTTATTAATGGCCCACATATCTAGAAATGAACAACCAATAGATTTTGCTCGTAGATTACAAGTGTTGAGAAGCCATTTCATCAGCAGAGTTAATAATTTCCCAGATGCAGAAATGTCTGCACAAACAAAAGAAATATGCAGGAGACAGTATGATGGAATGACTTTGAGAACACTATTGAGAAATTTAACAGGTAGTTTATTATCAGTCTATTATAAGATTAAAAAGTCCGCATAATATTGAGGAAGTGATTACATATTTAATTGAAGAAGAAAACTTTTCTTATTCTTTAAATAACTTTAGACAATTCGAATCAAGTCCAAATAACTATAATAGGAATAGAACAAATAATAATTATAACCAAAATGTATACAACAATGTTCCACGGAATAGTTCCCCTATCATTTCTAGAAACCAGTTTCAATATCAAGCTAGTGGATCACAACCACAGAGAAATTTTATGATAAACAATCAAATACCGACAAGATTTCAAAACAATCCTAACCCAAATATCCGACCCAGACAAAATCAAAATTTTCAAACTAACCCCAATCCAAATATCCAACCCAGACAAAATCAATACTTTCAAACCAATCCAAACACTAATACCTTTCCTAGCCAGCCGATTCAAATACAACCTCGTCATATTAATAGACATTATCCGACAAATCGTCAAGTTTTCGGGCCACCCCAAAACGTGTTTGCACCAACTGGGCAAAATCCCACCACAAAACCAGAACCAATGTCCATAAATACCAGAAATACTTTCAGGTTCAACAACCAACAAAATTATATTGCTGAAAAACTTTATCAAACAGATAATCATAATTTTGAACTCAGATGAAATTTCGATAAATCAAACCCAATATGAAACCGATAATTCTTTAATAGACCCTCCAGCGGATACGCCTATGGGATATAATCAAAATCCATCTGTGTCATTCAATAATGCTGACAATCAAAATGAAATATTTTCAAATTCTTGTACAATGGATTTACCATATATTATCATACAAAATCCACATCTCAAATTATTGATAGATTCAGGTAGCAAATCTAGTATGCTAAGCCCGGCTGCATATTTGTATGTGGCGGACGCACAATACCATCGAATAACGATCGAAAAATTCCGAAGTATAACTTGTATGTAAGAGACATCTTACAACTAAAACTGGTAACTCGTCTCTTACATACACAACGTTTATATCGTAAATCATGCAATGATACCTAAGTGATTAGTTAAAAAAGTTTAGTTATTTATTAAATTTAAAAAAAACACACAATGGATGCTTAGTAAAAAAATACTAATTTATTAACCACTCTTACTAAATGATAATAACAACAAAATTAAACGCGATTACAAACATTATTTTCTGAACTTATTACCACCAAGCCCTACATTTTGTTCTACGCAAATTTTTAATGCGTGTGCTGCCTTTTTTTCCCATTGTTTCCAATAGATCTTCTTCCAGAAAAAAATATTTTTTCCTCCCATTTTTCTTCTTGTCACTGACGTTGGCTGAATAGGAATTTTATTTCCTTTGCGGAGTTGTTGTGGCAGAAGTCCTATTTTTTGACGAAATTCCTTTATATTTGAATGCAGTATGCATTCCACTAAGTAATGCAGTGGTTGTGTGTGCATACTTATCTACATTATTTAAATATGATTGTATAGCAGGATAATATTGTTGAAGATCTTGTTCAAGTTTAGTGACTATATCATTAGAATACGATATCCATTTAGCTTTTAGTTCTGCAATTTCACTTTCCGAAGGCAAGCAGGATTCGTTATTAAGCTGCAATGTTCCATTTCGAGATGAAGATATTTTATTTTGGTGCGACGCACTCTCGGATGTATTAGCTGATGATGTGAAAGCACACTCCAAAATGGGTTCTGTTATTTCTGCATTTGGCAGTGGAAGATATATTCTTTCAGGTGCGTTATTACCGGTTGCAATTTCGTACAACTTTAATTTAGCGTATGTGGAGAGATTATTTATAACCGATAAAATATTATAATTTTTAACCACTAATGCTTACAATATTTTCCGTTAAATCCTACAAGGCACGTACATTTGCAACATAACATATCAACCTTGTAAATTAGTTGATTATTTGTTTCACTCCGAACGGTAAACATCATCTGCTCCATATTTGCTGATATCAGTTTACAATTCGTGTTATAGTTTTTGAGGTACCTATAGGTAACAACTTTTGACTCTCGACCAAAAATTATATCCAAAATCCTTTGCTTATAATATGACTCAAAGCTTGTAACAATAAAATCTGCTAATTGTGTTGCGTTAAAGGCTTTTGTGCGTTCAAGAGGAATATCTTTCAATAAGCGGAACATAACTTCTGTATAGTCATTTGTGTCTGTACCTCTCAATGGAAGGTTTTGCCGATAGAAAACTGCCCACTCCTGTATTCTTGTTAGCATGTTCTCAACATATTTTTTAAAGTTTTCATGATCAAAGTTGTTCAAAAAGTGTTGCTTTAAATTTTCGAGGTCTCTACTAGTCTTAGAATATAAAATGTTTTTAAACATGGCATAGTATTTTTGTATTTTTTCTTCTGGTACAGAATTTTTTGCCATTGTTAGCCAACGCCAACATGCTTTTAGGGCATGGAATGTACATAATAACAAATTTGAGGATGGCCAATATTTACGTAATACGTTTCTTTCCGCTAAATCATCATCGGTAAGAATGATTTTAGGATTTATTTTAATTTTAAGGATTTCAAAAAGACCTTCAACACCCAATTCAAAAACATCTGATTTTTGTCTACTACTGATAATACAGCCTATTGGCAAACCTCCAACGGCAGACTGCGTTATAAAAAAGTACACCTTGTGGTTTTGGTTATCGCAATTGCCTGTTGCATCAACAAACATTATTTCAGAACATTGAGGCAATTCAAGTGTTCTTTGCATTATTGGCGTACAAAGTGCAATTGCATATTCTTGATTTTTTTCCGATATTTTAAAACGAACTGAACTATTTTTTTCATGAAATTTTAGCAACTCTTCAAGCTTAAGTAACATATTGGGACCTATATAATCGCCATAATGTTTTTTAAAATTTACTTTCCATAGTGTAGACTCATCATTTTTTTTTAGGAAAATAATGTCTATCAAAAACAAAATTTTCATAACTATCTCCTAACTCTTCCATTTCCATACAACAATAGGTATGGTAAGCAGACGAGACTGAATGACCTCTTTCGAATAATTCAATTATTTTTGCTTTTACGTCAGATCCTAAAGGTCTTTCTCGAAGTGCTTCAGCAACGTCCAGCCTATGGTTGTGTTTGTTACGAAATTCAATTATACAAGGATATTGTTGATCTACAGTTGATGTTTTATTGCTCTTAATAAATCGTTGAATTGTTATAAACAATTGTGCGGGGCAATCGATATTTTTAGATCGCTTATTTCGAACTCCTTTTGTAACTTTACGTGTAGTCGTCTTATAATGGCAGTGATATATCCTTTTAAATAGATTTCTGGGCCGATTAGAGGCTACTTTAAAAGTTTTTGAAATTGACCGAGTTTCTTTACTATTTTTTTGGTATTCTTCCATCCATTTCTAAAATAGAAGAAAAACGGAATTCATTACTACAAAAACATGCGATGTTGCCTTTCAAAAAATAAAAAAGTTGTTGCTAGATACTGCCCAAACTTGCAACGTAGTAAACTATTGAAAAACATTTTAATTATTTATTTAAAATTAAAAAAATGTATCGATTTATCTAAAAAAAATACGCTGTTTTCTTCAAAAAATATAAACTTTAGTCTATTTTGCCCAAAATGACAACGCTGCAAAAATTTAAAAGGTTCTGAATGTGTATGTTTAATGTTTATTTATTCAAATATGACCAATCTCAGTTTTTCAAACTATTAAGCTGGATTTATAAACTTTCCGTTCGCCGTTGCCGTTGGCGTTGCTTTTTAAATGACAACATCGCATAATCTAAATTCTGATACCTACTATTCTCATTGTTAAATGACTATGGCAAAATTAACGCTGTGTCGAAATTAAATAAAACTAAGTAGGTATACCAAAAGAGCTCCACGCTTTTATACTTATTAGGGCATTTAAAGTTAAAGTTCAGAAACATAACCTAGAAATTTTGTTTACATACCTCTACATCTTCTTTTGTTTTTATTGTTAATTTGTAGGTGTATTTATCAACCAACTTCCAATCATACAGGTTCGGAAACGAAATCGCACTTATTTCATTCATATTTATTGTATTTTCTTTAGACGGATAAAATCGTGTTTGGTGAATTGCAAGAATGAACCTCTACGAAATACAAATTGAGAATGAGCGCTTTGTTTTGCTTTTTGGCTAATCAATCACGCGTATGTAAGAGACGAGTTACCAGGTTTAGTTGTAATATGTCTCTTACATACAAGTTATACTTCGGAGTTTTCCCATCGTTATTCGATGGTATTGTGCGTCCGCCACATACAAATATGCTATTGTGGAAAAATATTTCCCCGAATATATGTATGAAAATCCAACCCTAATTATTACTGCAGTAGGAAAGAAACGAGCTGCATATAAAGCCAATATTCCTGCTTTTGCTGAATTTTGTTCTAACATTTATTTGAAATATATCGTATATCAGTTTCATAATCATTTTGATGATCTAATAGGTTTAAATGAATTACGCAATTTAAAATTTTCTACTATACAAGTTAGATAGAAGCGAATTCACTATTTCCGTTGACGCTAACCAAATATTAGCTTTGCAAGTACCTGTAAATATTATGAACGGTGAAGTAATTGTACCTGAAATGAAAATTGACGATCTTTATTTTCCTGAAACATTAACCATCTCTCGTGACGGCTTTGCAAAAACGGAAATAAGAAATAACACTGATAAAAGAATTAATATTATTTTAAAACAACCTATTCAAGTAATTCCGCGTACACAGTGGCACAAAAATAACCTTGATAACATTATACAAAATAAAAATTCCGACGCTCTTAGCAGAGTAGAATTATACATGATATCAGAAAATGAACAAAATAATCAGTCCAACGAAAATAATTCTTTGATTGGAGAACCAGGCGATATAAACCAAGTAACAGACAATTTCTTAGAAAACCTTATCGAACCAGTTGATGACGAAACTTCATATATAAAGATTGTTAATGAATTAGATGATTTACTAAGTTCAATAAATTCAACCCAAATAAGAGATGATCAAAATAATCAAAACCGAAATAATGAACCTGCATCTATACAAACTGAAAATCTTGATAATATTCACAATGACGACAATGTAACGATACATACAGCAATCGAAAATCCTATTTTGAAAATACTGATTACCGAAAATGTAACAAATTCTTATAAAAGACAAATAATAATAATGCAGAGTAAATCAAAACATTTTCATAGAATAAGCAGTAAAATATTTACAAATAAATCACGTATAACAGCTTACTTAACTGATGATTCAAATAGCATTCGAAAACAAATTATAGATCTTTTTAGAGATTATATCGACCCCAAAGAACTTTATTGCAATCATATAAAAAATTCTAACGTAGACTTAGTTCAATTATTAATAACCACATTGCAACAGCATTTCAAAAAGTATTCTTATAAATTAGTAATATCACGTAAATTTGTAAGGGACCTTGAAAACGAGGAAGAACGAGAAACTTGTATTAAATATCATCACGAAACGAAAACATGTCATAGACGCATTAATAAAGCCCAAACAGCTTTAAAAAACATATATTATTGGCCTGGCATGATCTCAGGTATCAGTAGATATATCAATATTTGTGAAATTTGTAATAAAGCTAAATATGACAGACATCCGCCGCAAATAAAATTTTCTCTGACGGTCACGCCTAGCAAGCCATTCGAAACTATTCATATAGATGTGTTTCAAATTCAAACACTACATTTTTGACAATCCTTGATTTATTTTCAAAATATGGGCAATCCTATATCATAGAAACTAGTCTAAACTCAAAATCAATAATAGAATGTTTATTCACTTTTATATCTCACTTTGGAGTACCATACAGACTAGGGACACTGCAGACCGTGCTATCTATAGAGCCTGTCGAGTAACTAAAATCGGTAGATAATTCCAAAAAATTAACGAAAACTGTAACGTCGTTAGTAATCAAATTTTATTGATTTTTATAACTGCGTATGTGCGATATCATATTGCTCGTTGCTCGTCCCCATCCCCACATGTTATTTATATGTTATACTGTTATCATTTCTTAGTTCAAGTGTAGAGGTTATTTTAAGGTTACGGTATTTTGGAGTAATTTTTAATTGCTATAGTGTAATATTTATCTGTTGTTTCGTTGCTTTATTGTTATTAATTGAAAAGACAATGTCAAAGTGTATTCTGAAGGAGTTTAATAAGTGGTGTACTTGGTAAGTTGTATTAAATTTGAGCATTTTTTCTTTCATAATTAACAATCATTATCTTCATTTTTATAAAACACAGAATAATTTTACTAATTTAATCGACAACTTTAGAGATCATGGTTGTTCTTTACATTAGCTAAACTGAAAATTGCTGCATTAATAAAGTAAATATTTCTTTTTACAGTTTTGTTCCTCCAACCCAGGAAGATAAAATTAATATGGCAGTGGTAATAAATCATTAAATTTGTCGACGAGGAAACGATGGAGGATATGATCCCTTCATTTTCAAAAACAGTGTTTCTTTAGATTTGAAAAAGACGAAGAGAGGTTATTAAGACAGTTTGATTTGCCTTCCCATATGAGTGGAAATTAACAAAAATTGATGGTAAGTTTTATTGTATTCAATATAGCATGCTATAATTTTGGACATTTTAAAATGTAAATTGAGTGAACGAAAAGACGAGTACTGAGTGTGTAATTTTATTAAAATTGCAGGTAAGCGCTTTCATCCATTAGACCATTCTGAAAGCTCTCGTCAATTAAAAAATATACAGAAGGTGTCAAAAAACATCAAACCCTGTAACTGCTATTTACAATGAAATAAAATGTTTGATGTTACATCATTATTTAACTAAAGTTTGTTAAAATTACTCTATAAAGAGTGTGTACAATTGTAATTCACATAACGAAACGTCTAATTTGAAGTTACTAACTAAATGATATATGTGAACACCCTCTTTATAGGGTAATTTTAACAAATTTTACTTAAATAATGATGTAACATCAAACATTGTATTTCATTGTGTGTACATTGTACCTGTTGTATGTTTTTCTCTTGTCGACAGCTTTGAGAATGACCTAATGGCTGAAAGTGCTTAGCTGGAATTCCAATCAAATGACATACTCAGTACTCGTCTTTTCATTCACTCAATTTATATCTAGTGTGTACACCATACTCAGACAATTCCATTTTAAAATGTATCCATTGAAAAAATAATAATCTGGGTTTTATTTTATGTTATTCCCTCTACCAGCTATGGGATGGAAGGTATTGACCCCTTGCCGATTTTCATATACAGCCCATGGTGTGACAATTTATGGGAAATAAAAGTGAGTATTAACTTTTGTTGAAGCATTACACGTCTAAGTATTTGGTCTAGCGGTAACCAAAAATCCAATAAAGACAAAAAATAAAAAAATAGTTAAAAATCAAGAATTCCTAAAAAAATCGAAAGCTTCAAAAAAGGGGTTCAAAAAAACCAAACAAATATATACATTCAAACATTTTTTGATATTTTTTTGGCTTAGTACAGAAACATGTGTAAACTTATTATTTCGATAGTACGCGCATTTTGTTTTCTTTTGTTGACATACATTTTCAAACATATTTGTGTGTTTACTTATTTATTGTTGTTATTTTGTGTGTTCACTTGTAGAACCTCAACCAGAAACGAGAAAGGACTTCCATGAGACGGTGGGATGGTGCAATGTGTGTTTATACGAGTGTAATAATAAATTAATATAAACTTATCATAAATAATTTTCTACTTTTATCTTGATTTAACATCATTTAAAAATCTAATGATACTCCAATCTAGAATGTATGTTACTCAAATTATTTTTTAATTATTGCATTGTTTTTACATTATAGTTTATTTATTGTCATTCTGTTTGTTAAGAAAAGTACTTCGTGAAAGAAATTATTTGTTGTGTATTTTTATACCAAAATAAATAAACTGTTTATATGATTACTGCTTTATTTTTTCAATTTAATTAACCATTTATGATCAATCATTTGATATTTCATTTAATTCAACTCAACATCTAATCATTATTGAGTTAAATTGAATGAAATGTTAAATGATGGACTATAAATGATTATTTTGAAATAAAATAATTAAAATACAGTAAATTTGAATATACCGCCAAAACCTGAAATTACAGAAATCTTTTCAACATCACTCAATTGTTTACTCGACAGGCTCTTTAGATGGTGCCACAATCAGTGTCTCATCTATCTGTGGGTTATCTGTGGTATCATACTCTCTCATATGTGATAGTGGTACCGAATTCAAAAACGATTTAGTAAAAGAGTTTTGCAAACTACATAAAATTAGAATCCATTTCACCACACCACAAAATTCAAACAGCAATAGCCCAGTAGAAATATTCCATTCTTCTATTTTAGAAAATTGTAGAACACTTAAATTAGAGCATCTCAACGCCCACGCGAAAGATTTGATGAAATTTGCAATAATAGCCTATAATTCTTCAATTCATTCTGTCGACACATCGATATCATTTTAGGAAACAGTAAAGCTCTAGATCCATTCGATCTCATAGACGAACACATAATTAACGATTATCTGAACGATCAAAAAACTCGTTTAAAAACTCTTTATAAAACTATTTATGACAACAGGGTCAAAAGTAAACAAAAAACGATTGATAAACGTAACCTAACTCGAGAAGATCCTAAAGATTATACAGGACAAGAGATATACATTAGAAATAGAGAAGCAGCTAGAAATAAATCCAATCCTAGATTCATAAGCAGAACAGTAAAAAAGGATAATGGGAAGAAAATAGTAACAACAAAGAATAGGACAATTCTCAAATCTAAAGTGAAAAAACCGTACACTAATGCTGAACTTTCTTTGCAGCATGACAATGTTACTGACAGCAGCGTCCATAATCCTCATCTTGGCACTTCCAACTTTAATCAAGGATAACGACGTCGAAATACAAGAATTAAACACCCCTATATTACCTTTAGAATTAGGAAAAACCAGTGAAATGGAAGAACTCACTGGGAAAAACTAGATTAATAGAAACTAAACATACATTTCTGCATTTTATCGAGCAGGTCAACTTGTAATACAGTTACAAAATATAGAGCATTTTTATAATAATCTAGAGGCCTTATTAAAGCAATCATCATTCCAAGATAAACAATTCACACACAATCTATTGGAACATGCAAATTATCTTTTAAACGTCACTAGATTAAAACTTGGTAATTTGGTTATTACAGATGTCCAACAAAATATTCGAAATAAAAGAGGAATAATTGATGGCGTTGGCTCCATCGGAAAATGGCTTTTTGGTACTTTAGACCACGAAGATGAAATCAAATACGATTCGCAAATAAAGAAATTAATTGAAAACCAAAATTTAATTTAACATGGGTTAAAATTACAAGCCACCCTAAACGTTAATCTCATAAATCACTATAACAAAACAATTAGCAATTTATACAAAAATCAGTTATTACTACAAACAAAATTAGATGACATTTACAATTATTCTAAAAACTTTACAGACGAAATGTTGTTGTTTTTAAGTTTACCTAATGCTCTGGATCAAATAATTTTGAATTGCCAAAATTTAATAAATTCCGTTGATAATCTTGAAAATTCAATTATATTTGCTCACTTGGGTAATTTACACACTTCAGTTATACCATTAAATGAACTAACTAGTCTGATATACAGAGTTTCAACAATTTACGGAAATAACAAAGTCGTTAAGTTTAAGAATCCTTACAATTATTATCAGTTATCAGGGATTCAAGTAAAAATTGAAAATTCTAAGTTAACATTCGCTATTCATATACCAATAATTTTAGATTTAGATTTTCTAACATACCATATAATTCCCTTACCATATAAAAACTCCCTAATCATTCCGAAAACTCCATTCCTTATACTTGGTACTAAAATGCATCAACAAGAAGAGAAACTATGCCCATCCATCGAAGGTACATTTTTCTGCCAACGTCATGAAGACATCGTTAACGACACATGCACCATAGCCCTAATCCGAGCTGAACCGCCTTCATGCGAAACCAATCAAGTAGTTATACATCATCATATAATAGAACAAATCAATAGTAAATTTTTACTAATACTACCTGCTTAAAATCTAGTGAAAATCACAATAAACTGCGAGAGAAATAGAATAGCAATGATTAAACAAAACTTAATCTTGAAGATTCCAAAGGAATGTAGTGTAGCCATAGAGGATTCTCTGTACAAAAACACAGAAGAAAGCATAAAAGGAAACCCACCAATACTTTGAAAATTAGAATGGAATTCATTGCTTCGAAGAACAGATCTATATCAAGATTTACCGCTGAAGTTACATTCAATAAATCTGGAAGCCATAAATACTCTTCGAGAACAAGCAAAATTCACTAAAATAATACAAAATGAAGAAGTTCATCCCTTATTCTGGAATATACCCAGTTTGTCAGTTATTATAATAATATCGATTATCCTCTACATATGGTACAGAAGAAGAAGAAGGCCCAAGAAAATAGAGCAACCCTCAGAAGACCATAATGAGCCCGAGAACAACCCTCCATCCGTATTGTTTTCGCCTATGGGAGGAGGAGTTATATAACTATAATAGATGATCTGTGAAATATATATAGACATTATTTATTTTATAAAATGATGAGTCAGTATTTGTAAATTTTCCTTATTACTGATTGTAATTTGAAAATTCATTCCATGTTCAGTTTCTGAGTTAAAAATACATAAATTGTATGTTAGTTAATAAAGTTTTTTTTAAAAAATAACTTTGAGTATAAAGTTATTTAACTGGCTACTTCAAATACCATTCGTCGCACATCTTTGGACGTTGGTCCAAAAAAAAAGTGTTTCCACATCAATGATATGACTCGAAATCTCCTGTTTGATGACTTTAGAGAAAATTGTTCTTCGACCTCCCAAATCACCCTTACAACTATCCTGTTTAGCCAGACGTCTTCGCAAGGTTGTTTTGGGAACACTAAACGTCCTTGCTGCTAACTTATAGCCCATATTGTGGTTTTGAACATTGAGCATAGATTGTCGCATGTCATCCTCGTCCCATTGCTGCCTTTTCTTAAATGCCATATCTGCAAAACCAAGAAAAACATAATTAAAATAGTGTAACTAATGCATTACCAATGATGGATCCCTGGTCCATCATAAGACACAGTTCAAGGGTCCGTCATAGGCAATAAGACATAATTCACTAAAAAATGCCAAGCTCTTTTATTCTTTGCTATAACCTCAATTTGTGTCCGACAGTCAAAATTGAAACAGTTTCTGTAAGTTGCAGTAACAAAAGCAGATTCTAACTGAGCATAAAAAAATTACTTAACATCATGCCAAGCCACATTGTTATATCAATACTTACCAGTTTGACTTAATTTTTGTTTTCACCTAAACGACTTATATCCGCATGAACGCTTGTAAACAACTGGTTTAATAATAATAATAATTTATTTTCAAAAAATTTCATATACAAAAAACAGATGGTTTACAATTTCAAAATAGTTTGCAAGTATATATATATATATATATATATATATATATATATATATATATATGTAGTTCATTCAAGTAAAAGTAAAATGAAAATAAAGTAGGAAAAACCCACTGAAGTCTTTCGACTTGTGCGTGGGTGAAGGCTCTTTATTCTCGAGAGGGTTGGTACGTCTATTTTGTTATGAATTGAGACTATACAAAACTGAATACATACAGTAATATTTAAGACACGTAAAAAACATATACAAAACAAAACAATAACTCCCAATTAGACAGGTATATAAATACAAATAAATAGCAATTAAAATCATACTGAAATCGTACTATTAGAAATATAAATATTTTTTAAAACTACCACAGCAAATAAAAGAAGTACACAGTTTACTAAGGCGAATTCAATAATTGTAGGTTCTAGGTTTTCTGAACTATTCAGATAACGAATTTTTGATGGGCAGCTAAAAAATATAGAGTAAGGTAAAGTATTTCAATTTTACATATAACGCTCTATGTTAAGAGGATCTGCGAGACAATTGTATTAGTTTGCACCCATTTTTTAATTTTCTTTTTGCACATTATAGGTGAGTTTATCGATTCCATTGTACAATCTTGGACCGAGAAACACATGACTTCTCAAGGTAAGAGTTTTGTTCACTTTTGGAATGTATACAGCAAGAGGTTGATTTCTGGTCGAGTACTTATTATTTGTAGAGTTTTTGGTTTTGGTAAATTTTTCTTTATTTATTACACACTGAAAATAAAGTTGTTTGATATCGAGGACTTGCGATAAGTCAAAAAGTTCTACTGTGGGAAATTTTTTGTCTTTACCATAAATTATTTTTAAGATCCATTTTTGTAGGATTATGATTGGGGATATATGATGATTATATGCACCACCCCATGCAATTAAACCATACCTGAGTAGTGATTCAATTAAGGCGTAATATATAGACTTCAACTGTTCAACATTTACCATCGTTTTGTAGTGCCTAAATAAGTGAAGCAAACTACCTAATTTTCTTGTTAGTTTTTTAATATGGTGGTCCCATTTCAGATTGCAGTCGATGATCAGACCCAAGAAGTTATTTATAGTGGTCGGTAGTATTGAGAAAGTTATTGTTGGGGTTGTTCGCGAGAGAGGGGGGAAGTTCGAAATTGATTTTCTGTTTACTGAAGGGCACATAATGTGTTTTATTCAAAGTTGATGGTTAATTTCCTAGAGTCAAACCATTCTTTTATTTTTAAAAAGTCTTCCTGTGCCTTATTGAGTAAGTAAACGCTTGTAAACAACTGGTTTTAAACGTCAATCGTCCTAACCAAGATGTCGGTAGTCCGTGATGCGCGGTAAATTTGAAAATACATTTGTGGTCCATCATAGGCGGGGGTCCATCATGGGCACATTTCCCCTAAGGTTTATTCTCACACGAGTCACAAACCATCAGAAACAGTCAGAATTCTGCGCAATCCATTTTTCCGCGTTCATACATAAGTTTCTGATTGTTTGAAAACAGCTGGACGATGTACAATGTTCACACAGGTTTGACTGATGGTTTTCCAACTGTCCAACGTCCAGCTGTTTTCAAACAACCAGAAACTTATTTATGAATGCGGAGAAATAGATTTCACAGAATCCTGACTATCTGATGGTTTGAAACTCGTGTGAGAACAAACCTATAGTCCAGGAGGAATCAGCGCATGAGTACCGAAAACTATTCCACCTCAATTTTTTTAATGCGATCCTCTTTAAATTGCACTACTGATGATAAAAATGCATGTTGCCATGGAACAACCCCGTGTTATATTGTTTAAATTGAAATTGTTTAAATAATTGGAAGGAATTGTTATTTTTCAACCGGACACATTTTTTAATATTCTTTATTGAAATACAAATAAAAAAGCTCCCAACATTTTTCACGATAAAGTTAATATTTTTAGAGATATGAATTTTTAAAGGTTCGAAAAATCTCAAGATTCGGTACTACCCATGAAAAATATATTAAAAAAAAATATAAATAATAATTTTTTTTCAATTCTTTAGACAATAGTTAATAATATTCTCAATAGAGATTTAAAAAAATTTCATTGTTTATACCTGTTTGTTAATTGTTAATTTCGCGCGCTCCAAGTATGCGTGGCTACCTTTAAGTATCGCCCTCTCTCTCTGACTCATGGGCTGCATCGGCCTCTATGTGTCCTGAATCTTTATTTATCATTTATCTTAAAAACTATTAACTTTATCAAGATTGTTAAAGAGAGCAATGCTATTAATAATTAAATTGTCTACAATTTGTTTTAACAATTTTTGTTCTGGAATCAATTTTACAAAAGTTATCTAAGTATGAATTGTCTGAAAAAATTCCGAATTTTTCTGTAGATATCAATAGTATCGAACACATTAAAGTGAATTTTTTTAAAAATTACCAGGAGTTTCCACTATCGATGAGAAATCCTATGTTTAATTATGATGTTAATATACTTTTCCCGAATCATATACATATTTATACAGATGCATCAAAATCAAATAGTCGGGTATGTTCAGCCTTTTGGATTCCAAACTTTGAAGTTTCGAAATCTTTTAAGATAAATGAAAAAATTAGTATTTATAATGCAGAGTTAATAGCAATACTTGAAGCTTTGAAATATATTAAAAACACGGAAATGAAAAATTCGTGGATTATACTTTCAGATTCTAAGAGTGCTGTAGAAACCATAAAACATACAACTCCTAAAAAAAATATAAATTATATTATGGCTAACATTTTGAAGCATATAAAAGAATTTCAAATCCATGAGATTAAAATTATCTTTGGATGGATTAAAGCTCACTGTGGTTTAATTAACAATGAAATTGTAGATCAAATTGCAAAGGCAGGCGTAGTGGACGGCAACGTAACTGAATATAAAGGTACAACAGAAGATATTAGCACCTTTTCGAAAATATGCATTAAAAGAGCTTGGGTTCAGGAATATAATGATTCCACAAAAGGTGTTGCATATAAAAGCATACAGCCAATTATTCCACTCAAACCCTGGTTTAGCGGTTTCGAAAAATGTTATTTCGACAATATGTAGGTTTAGATTTAATCATGTGTTAATCCCACAATATTTATTTAAATTAAAACTTAAAGACTTGTGAATGTGGCGAATTGGGTACGGCCGAGCACATGATTTTAAATTGTCACAGAATACATGATAAGGTTTTAATATTTAATGCATCTCTTTACCAAATAAATAAATTAATAAAGCCATATAATCTATCACAATTATTACAAACGCGTGATTTACATATTTATCTAAATCTATTTCATCACATTCGTAATATAGATCTTAAATTATAGTTGTAATAATTATTAATTAAGTTAGTATTTAGTAATTTCCTTCATGTCTATCCAAGTGTTAACCTACTTTGACCGCGATCCTCTTGTTGGTCTGAAATCGCTTATATTGATCCGTTAGCGTAATGTGTCCCTGTGTTATTCCTAAAAGAAAAAAAAAAGAAAAAAAGGAAAAGAAAAAAAAAGAAAATAAAAAAAATAAAGAAGAGAAAAAAATAATAAAAAAAGGAAAGAAATAGAGAAAAGAAAAAAAAATACATTAGTTTTAGACATTATAATTTCAAACATAAATTTTGTAAATATACATAAATTTCAAATGATGTAAACATAATGTTCCCTTAAACGAAAAATTCCAATAATAATGAAATATCTCTAAAACATACGTTGTTTGGCGAATGGGTAAGCTTAAGTTTCCCGCAGTCATCCATTTCGATCACACACACACACACACACACAAGTATGAATCGGAACATGTAATTAAAATTACTTTTTTATCAGTTTATATTACTTTTTTGTTATTATCATACTAATATATGCATTTTTATCAACAATAATAAGATATAATGGTATCTAAAAATTTTTTGGAATCACAATTATATATAAATAATAAAAAGATATTGGTACGCACTTAAATGTTTGAATTGAAAAGTAATAAAATAAAAAATTGAGGTGGAATAGTTTTCGGTACTCATGCGCCGATTTCTCCTGGACTAACACACGAATGGAAATTATTTGTAGTAATCAGCTGAGAGACGAATTTTCTATCTGCTTAGCGTATTTTTAGTGGTATAGAGAAAAAAAAGAAACAAATTCACAGTATCGTAACAAAAAAATGGTAGATTGCAAAAAATTGCAACTGAGTTGTCCAGTGACGTAGGGGAAACTGGTCTAAAATGACATACCCTAAGCAAAAACTGCAACAAAACTTGAGAAAGAAATATTCAAGCATCTATTTGGAGTTTAATGGCTTCCTTAGTTTATGACTCTAGCTATTAAAGGCACAAAACCGCAAACTTTTACGTTTTGTAAAAATGACACCCAAATTAATAAAAACTGTGCAGAATGTCATTTTAGGCTAATATTAGGGTAAAATGACATAGGTAGTGCTACTACATATTTACAATAGGATATGGACTAACAATACCTTTCCTCAGATTTGGCTTAAATCTATTGTTATTCCAATGCATAAACATGGTAAACCCAAAACACTCACTAGCTCTTACAGACCAATCGCGCTCACATGTGCAATGGGTAAGATTTTAGACAAAATCATCAATGACAGATTAATGTGGACTTTGGAAAGTCGAAATCTTCTTATTCCTGAACAAAGCGGCTTCAGAAAACGAAGATCAGCAATTGATAACTTAGTGGATCTAGAATCAGAAATACATGAAGCCTTTGCTAATAAACAATATGTGTTAGCAATTTTCCTTGATATATCGAAAGCCTATGATACCGTTTGGCGTCACAAGATTATAAAAACATTAGAAAGCTGGTCCATAAGAGGAAATATGTTAAAATTTGTTTGCAACTTTCTGAAAAATCGCGTTTTTACGGTCAGAGCTAATGGCTCATATTCGCCTTTAAAAACCCAAACTAATGGGATACCACAGGGATGCTCCTTAAGTGTAACTCTATTTTTAATTGCTATAAATGATATCATCCAAAACTGTAATACGAATATTAAAGCTAGGCTATATGCAGATGACTTAGTAATATACTCGAGAGGACGGAACATAGCTTCATTGTATAACCAACTACAATATTTTCTAACTCAGTTAGAAAATTGGTCAGAAACTTCAGGACTACAATTTTCGGCACAGAAAACCAAAAGTTTGTTATTCACTAAACGCATCCCGGATATAGTACTTCCAAATCTTAAATTGTTTGAGAAATCTATTTCATATGTGGATGGAATTGAGTTCCTGGGAATGTTTTCCGATCAAAGTCTCAGCTGGAAGAAACACATTCAAAATTTGAAACTTAAATACCAAAGAGACCTAAATCTCATGCGAACAATATCCTCAAAAATGTGGGGAGCAGATAGCACAACGCTAACCAAGATATACAGATCCATCATCAGATCAAAATTAGATTATGGTGCCATCATCTATAATTCCGCTAAAAGGCACATAATAAAACAATTGGACACTATTCAAAACAATGCCGTTAGAATTGCCTTAGGAGCATTTTGCACAAGCCCGGTTGACAGTATTCTATGCGAACTAGGTGAACCAGATTTATACCGAAGACGAATGTATCTAACTCTCAGCTATGCGGCATCTGAGAATAAGACACCTCTTGCAGATCTCAAGCAATTTTACAAAAACATTATTACCTCCGACTGGCAAATATACTGGAATAACTCATCATCCAAACTCTCTGAAGTAAAAACATCAGTGAAAAAATGGAATAATAACCCAGCGAGCCGACGGCATCAAGTGATCTTAACCAGAATAAGAATTGGACATACATTCGCCACTCATTCACACATCATCACAAGAACAAACCAACCTGTATGTGAATCGTGTCAAAAGAACCTATCGGTAAAACATTTTCTTGTGGAGTGTCCGTCACTCGAGCCCGCGAGAACACAGTGGTCAATAGAATCTAACCTAAAGGTGGTGTTAGGGGAACAATGTAACGTTGAAAACTTGTGCGCATTCCTTAAAACGATTAACTTACTTGACAAAATTTAAGAAATAATTAGAAATGTAAATTGTACATAACTGTATTGTGTATGTATCTATATATTTGTATATGTAATGTATATGTATTGAATCGTTGAATAAATACAGCAGTCGCTAATAACCCTCTGGGTGGATGCGACTTTAAACATTAAAAAAAAAAAGAAATATTCAAGCATCTATTTGGAGTTTAATGGCTTCCTTAGTTTATGACACTAGCTATTAAAGGCACAAAACCGCAAACTTTTACGTTTTGTAAAAATGACACCCAAATTAATAAAAACTGTGCAGAATGTCATTTTAGGCTAATATTAGGGTAAAATGACATAGGTAGTTTTTTATATGAAAGATTGAAAATAAAAAAAGGAAGACGCATTACAAAATAGTTTAATTTTTAAAACAAAAATATAGGTAACGTAAACAAAAATAAAAGGGAAAACATACCCAGCTAATCGTAAAAAAGATTTAATAATGTTACGAACTCGCACACACAAAGCAGATACTAAGTACGGTCTTGTAACCTTATGTTAACGGAGTTAAAAAAATGGCGAGCGCGCCGAATTCTGAGGTCTATTGGGATTTATTGTGACAGTTTTTATAGACATGTTCTCGGAAGGTCTTTTAAGGATTGAGCCGGCAATCGAGAAATATCGCGAAAGGCATTTGTTTTGTGTAAGCCGCAGTCCAGAATTCTCTAGTAAAAAAGGCACTAGTATATAAAAAGGACCGATCAGCGGACCGAGTTAGTTGATAAAGTGATCTTGACAAATAAACAGTAAATAAGTGAATATAAAAGTGTTAATATAAATTAATAATTAAGTTTGTGTGCATATAAATTAAATTAAGTGTTAGTGATAATAGTGTTTTTAAATGAAACTCAAGGTCTCTAGTTAATTCCACAATATAATACAAGTTATTTAAAATTCTAAAAAATTGACAATTGTTTCGATTAATCAATATCATTCTGACGATGATATTGATTAATCGAAACAATTGTCAATTTTTTAGAATTTTAAATAACTTGTATTATATTGTGGAATTAACTAGAGACCTTGAGTTTCATTTAAAAACACTAATATGAGCATATTCCACGAAGTAAGGGTCGAGACAGTCAATTTGTTAGTGATAAGTTTAGTGTTTAAATAAATTAGTAAGTAGCCATACCGTGTGTTTAAAATTTATCCCACCCGTTTATTGTTTAAATAGATAACAAAAACATTACATTGGTGTCAGAAGTGGGATAATATAAATAAATTGCTACGCAAAAATGGCCAAGACACTATGTGATCTGAAAGTCACGGAATTAACAGCAGAATTAGAAGATCGTGATTTGGAAACGTCCGGTAAGAAGAGTGAGTTAGTAGAAAGACTCAAAGTGGCACTGGTAGGTGACGGCTTAGATCCAGAAACATTTTTATTTAAAGACGAGGCTTCCACCTTAATCTCGTCCATTTCTGATATGAAGAACGACATCTCTGCTAACATGGACGAGAAGATTTCTGCTATGGAAGAAAAGATTTCGACTAATGTGAAAAACGATATTTCTGCTAACATGGATAAGGTTTCTACTAATATGGACGAGAATATTTCTGCTTGAAGACCGATATTTCTGCAGATATCTTATCATTGAAAAATCATATTGCTGCTGAAGTCGAGAATAAAATCACGTCTCTAAAATCGGATACTGAGAATAAGATGACTACGATGAACGAGAAAATAAAATCAGACATGGAGAATAAGATGACAACGATGGAAAATCAGATAGATGAGAAAATCAAGGAGTTAGAGACGAAGATTGCCGATTTAAAAACACAAGAGACTTCAGCAGAAGAAAAGAAGATCGAGATCTGCAAGCCAGAAACACAACCCAAGACAGATGATATTGGCAGTTTTGCCCGAGTCAAGGCCCCAACGTTCGACGGAAAAATGTCGTGGACCAATTATGTGAAACAGTTTGAAGCCGCCGTTAGAGTGAATAATTGGTCCGATAAAGAGAAAGCAGTGAACTTGACCATCGCGCTTCGGGGAGATGCCTTGGACGTACTTCAGACGATACCACTTGAAGAAACGGATGACTTCGAGCAGCTTAAGAAGAGGTTGGACATGCGATATGGTCACGAACATCTAGAACATTTGTACCAATCCCAGCTGAAGAACCGAAGGCAGAAACGTGATGAGTCCCTTCAAGAATATGAAGTGGACATTGCCCGACTAGTTCGGTTTGCTTATCCGTCAGCACCAGAGAACATGATGGAATGTCTGGGCATCCAGGCCTTTATTGATGGCTTACGTGACCCCGATATGCAGAGGACGCTTCGCTTAGCCCATCCCAAGACATTAGTTGACGCATTGACAGCTGCTCTTGAATATGAAGTAGCAACGAAGCCTTCGGGTTACAACAAAGTTAGGACCATCCAAGAAGAAGGTGACGAAGACAGATTTGACCAGTTCGTCAGTTTAATGAAAAGTATGATCGACAAGAAGCCGAGAAAGATCAGATGCTGGAATTGTGGCGAGCTAGGGCATGTACGTAGTTCGTGTAAGCGCCCCAAGACTCCTGCAAACCAAGAACCCCAGTCACAGGAAAACTAGAACGGGTCGGCTACGAGGGGGCAGCACCGACCCATGATCGTTCCAAAGACCCTCTCATACTGATAGCTTCTCTCAGATGTCGCAACGACAGTGTGTATGTGGATGGCGAAGTAAATGGCAAGAAATATGCTCTGCTTGTTGACACTGGAGCAACTAGAACCATTATACGGCCAGAGATAATAAACCCTAAGAAAAAGCTTCTACCAACGAGACTGCGGACCGCCACAGGCGAGAGTGCCAACGTTCACGGTGAGACACAAATCCAATTGGGAATTGGCGCAGAAAAGTTCACGCATACGGTAATCGTAGCTGATATTGAAGAAGACATGATTCTGGGAATGGACGTAATGAATGTACATGGTTTCCAATTAGACTTTAGAAACAGAACCATTAAAGTGGGTTTCGAGGAGGTATTCCTTCATCCATATGAAACAGCGCGGTGTTGGCAGCTGTACAGGAAGATGCCGTTCTACCTGCACGTAGCGAAACCATGATAGTAGCACGGCTACAGGGAATCATGGATGAAGGTACACCATTTATGATGGAGCCAAGGAACCACGACGAAGAGGTTGGCAAAGGAGTACTAATTGGAAAAGGATTGGTTACGTCGGCAAACGAGATCCCAGTACGTGTGATAAACGTGAATGATTACCCGGTTACCATCAAGAAGGAAACCAAGATTGGATCCTGCGTACCAGTGACGTCTATAGTTCGTCAAACAACGACCACTGACAATTCTAATGCCAGATTCGAACAGATGTTGTCAGTAGCTGGTCAATCTTTAGATCGAGCAGAAAAAAGAGAATGAGAGAATTTCTCTTGCAGTATCGAGACCTATTCATACCAAAAGGAGGAAAGACTGGCAGAACATCAGCCGTCAAACACAAAATCGATACTGGTAATGCTAAGCCAATTAGACAATCAGCTCGAAGACTTCCACGAGCGAAGAGAGAGGAAGCTGAAAGAATAATTCGAGAGATGGCAGAAGAAAAAGTAATAGAACCATCTTTTAGTCCATGGATGTCTCCAGTAGGGCTCGTCAAGAAAAAGGATGGAACTACGAGATTCTGTGTGGATTATCGCCAGCTTAACAACGTGACGAAGAAAGGAACTTTCATTTAAGGAGGGGGTAATGTTACGAAGTCGCACACACAAAGCAGATACTATGTACGGTCCTGTAACCTTATGTTAACAGAGTTAAAAAAATGGCGAGCGCGCCGAATTCTGAGAGGGTCTATTGGGATTTATTGTGACAGTTTTTATAGACATGTTCTCGGAAGGTCTTTTAAGGATTGAGCCGGCAATCGAGAAATATCGCGAGATGCATTTGTTTTGTGTAAGCCGCAGTCCAGAATTCTCTAGTAAAAAAGGAACTAGTATATAAAAAGGACCGATCAGCGGACCGAGTTAGTTGATAAAGTGATCTTGACAAATAAACAGTAAATAAGTGAATATAAAAGTGTTAATATTAATTAATAATTAAGTTTGTGTGCATATAAATTAAATGTAAGTGTTAGTGAATAGTTTCGTGTTTAAATAAATTAGTAAGTAGCCATACCGTGTGTTTAAAATTTATCCCACCCGTTTATTGTTTAAATAGATAACAAAAACATTACAATAAAAAACAAAACCAACATCAATCGCAAAGTTCGCAAGTGAATAACTTTGTTCGGGGGGAAACACCAGCGCACTCGGAGTAACTCAATTTCTGACATTTTTGACACCGCATCCAAAGCTTGACTGGTTTTGACTTGGAATTAAAGCTGTTGCAATAAATACATGCAGCATCTTCCTCATTATCATCAAACCCAGCAAATGGATCTTGGGTTTATTGTTCATCTACATCGTCCCACAGCTTGGCTTTAGCTTGGTTTCGTTTTGCTCGTCGTTCCAATACTAAGCGTTTCTGCTCCTCTTTAGCCTTGACTTCTTCCAGGTTTGGTGTTGAGGTCAGCATAACAGCCCCTTGCCTCTTGCGCTTTGATAGTTTGAAAGACGTGGAAACCTTTGATATTGGAATTATGCTCTTTACGGAAATTCGGCTACAGTCTAGTGAATCTTCTTCATTTAGAGTTATCTTAGAGATATTTGATTACCCAGGGATGTTCGTTATCTCAATAGCATCCAATGGTGGTGGGGATGTGAGTGGAGGCTGATGGTCTGATGTTCCTGGTTTGGGATCATTTTGTTCAGGATTGTCAGTTGTTAAAGAAGCATGAAAGATCCAGCCGGGAAAAATATTTGTGTTGAACGGATGGATTCCAGTTTTTCTGAACGCACTAACGGAATTTTCCATTGATGCACTCCGTTCATAGGCTTCAGCAAATAGCTTTCCCACTTGAAATGGAATTACAGTTCGACCAGGATTATTTTTGAGCCACTTTGTAATTGCTTGATTATAAGCGGATAGTAGGCCGAAAAATGAAACGTCCAGGGGTTGTAACCGGTGCGTGCAGTGTGGAGGAAAGCAAATCATTATGTCACCATTTTCTTTAGCTATCTTAATAACGCCCAATTGCTTGTGGCTAACGGGACCATCAAGTAGTAGGAGAGTTTTATTGTCTTGGGATGAGTGTGTAAACTTTATATAATACTTGAGCCACACACAAAAAAGGTCACCCGTCATCCAGCCCGATTCTTGACACAAGCCCAATGTTCCAGCTGATGCATCATCAGTCAACTCTGGCTTCCACTTCTTTCTCGCAAAAATCAAAGCTGGTGGTACAAAATTACCTATTAGATTCATGGAGTAAACTACAGTAGTGTGTGCCCCCCGTTCTGCACTCGTAATATTACCAACCTGCTTTCTTCCTTTTGTAGCCATTATTTTTTGCGGCCGTTGAACCGTGGAAAGTGCGGACTCGTCTACATTATAGATACGGTCAAATGTAATGTTATTTTCCGCCACGACACGTTCCAGTATATCAAAAATTTTCTTAACTTGAGGCCTCTTGAATCCCTGCGCACGAGCCGCTGATGTGGCTTCGGGAGTCCTAAGTGAAATATCTGAGTTACGTTTCCTGAAGCTCAAACGCCAATCCCAACCAGCGCTTTTTTATTTTATTAAATCGGTGGGTTAACTTCTTCTTTTCAGCTAACTGGATTATCAACTGCCTCACCTCTTTTGTGTTTAACCCAAACATGCACGTTTCCAGTGTAGCTTGAGGTTCACCATATCTACCAGATGCTGCCAACCAACCCATATCACCGTTTTGCACTGCTTGAATAGCCTCCCGCAAGCTCACCTAGCTCCAGTTTTAACGAAGCGATTTTCTCGTATTTGCCAACCATATTATCAGAAATAAAAATGTACTTCAGTCTAAAATGACATAGGTATGTCATTTTACCCAAAACAATGATTTCTTAGAAATTATTAATACATATATATTTTACAAGCACAAAACAAAAGTTTACACTAAAATAAGGAGAAAAGTCACATTGTTTACCTGTACTAAACCAACTTAGACTTATTGTACCACATAAATTGCTACGGCCAAATTAGGTGATCGTACAAATATTTTCTTTAGTCGAGAAAAACGACTTTTTGAGATTCGACGAAGACGCGTGCGGCTTGTCGCGCTGAATAAACTAGACTGAGATCACGGATGAAGAACGTTTGCAATTAGGTATTTAAGGCGGCGTTGTCATTTCTCAGAGTAGCAATATGGCCAATATGTCATTTTAGACCAGTTTCCCCTACAACAATTTGTAGCTCTGAAATATACAGGTTTATTATAACAAAAAAATCACACAATTCATCTCAACTAAAAAAACTGTACACCACTCGACCCCTATTCAAAACTTAGAGGTTGTCCACACCATTGCTCGCAGGTTGAAGAGACGGTGCAACAGGTAGGACAACAAAATGTCTCGAAACGAAAATTGACCTGCCCTAGGATTTTCCCGTATATACGATATTATTATCCAAAACCCCCATGTAAAATTTTCGATGGGCCACCTTGTACATATATTTTTACCTTTATAGGTGTGATGCGCAGATTATTAAGAATAACCGGGAGAAAATTATTACCAACCTTGAGGCGATATGAAAACAATATTGTGAAATGTTGTTTTATAGAGATGACGAAGAAGCAGATGTAGAAAGAGTGAGTGAGAAAAAGAACCATATATCCTGAAATCCGAAATAGAAACTGCAATAAAGAAATTAAAAACTAAACTAAAGAAATGGAGATTGAAATAATGTTCAAAATATACAATGAAATTTGGAACACAGGAAAATGGCCACATAGCTATGGTGCAAGCTTACTTTTATCCCTTTTACAAAAAAGGACCACCAACTGACTGCAACAACTACCGTACAATAGCTCTAATTTCCGAGGCAAGCAAAATTCTCCTTACTATCATTAACGAAATATTAAAATCAATCCTCTTACAATGCGGATTTAACCCTGGAAAGGGCACATTAGACAGAGAAATCTAGGGAATTTAATAAACATATTTATGAAATTAACTGTCTCGACCCTTACTTCGTGGAATCTACTCATATTAGTGTTTTAAATGAAACTTACAGTTTCTAGATAATTCCATAATATATTTACAAAATGTTAAAAATTCTAAGAAATTGACAATTGTTTCGATATTAAATATCATCGTCAGAATGACAGAAGTTTTTTTTTAGTCACGAGGGGGTTAGGGTTCAGGTGCCCTAATTGTTGCCGCTCAGCCATTGATTGGCTTATTGTGCACCCCCACTCACAGGTATTAAGCAGAGTCCCATCCTAAATTCTTAGCGAACATTGAGATTCGTCGGACTATGTTTTCCTGCATTCCCTCCTGATTTGTGCCTAGGAAGATATCTAGACAAGAGGCTCGCCTTCTGCACAGGGCAGGGCAATCGAAGACCACGTGCTTTGCGGCTTCTTCTACTTCTCCACACATCCTGCAAATGGGATTTGTTATTTCAATCCCCATTTTCACTAGGTGTGCGTTGAATATCCAGTGGCCAGTTATGAATCCTACCACTTTTCGCAGTTATTTCCTACCCAGTCTAAAAACATTTGCTGCGTAGGAACTTGATGGTCCTTTTAGCATTCTTTTGGACTGAGCATGTCCCGTGATTCTGTTCCAGCGCTTTTGGTGTTCAAGCGACACCCAGTTGGAAACAGTTTTTCGTACGGCGCTGTATGAAACGCCGTATGCTGGTTCTGGTCCCACGAGGGTGAGATGAGCTCCTTTCTTGGCACACTTATCAGCTCCCTCATTTCCAGCTACCCCTGTATGGCTTGGTACCCAAGTAAGAATTACTCTATTGTCTTTTGCCAAGGTTTTCAAGGTATTGTGACAGTCCCACACTATCTTCGACGTATAGCTGTGGCTTGCTAATGCCAAAAGGGCCGCCCGACTGTCCGTGTTCAGATAGATGGTATTTTTGTTATATTTCCTGTCTATGCATGTTCTGCTGCATTCGATTAGTGCAGCTATATCTGCTTGAAATACGGTCGTCATTTTGCCATGGCAAACACTTATGCTTTGCCTGGGTCTGACGCCTGCTCCTGTACCCGTTAGGGTCTTTGACCCGTCGGTGTACCAGGTGATACTGTTCAACATGCGTTGAGGTTCTCCCTGGGCCCATTCGGATCTGCCACTCAAGTCGACACGATATGGTATCTCAGTTTCTACGACCTTGGACATTCTGTCAGGTGGCATTTCGATGATGTCGCACCTCATGGTGTCGTGTATTTTAGTATGTTTCATAGCATGGTGCTTGCACCAGTTGCCATTGCACTGCATTCGTCTTATCGTCATTAGCGTAATCTGAGAACGGCTTGTGATGCTCGCTAGATGGCTGTTCCAGGTTAGCTTGTCATCTAACCGGATTCCTAGATATTTTGCCTCCCTGGCAACCTTTATCTGATTGCCGAAGAGTTTTGGCACACTAGTAATCTCTGCGATTCGCTATTTTGTAAATGGTACCATGATGGTTTTCGAGGGATTGACAGACAATCCCTCCGCATCACACCATCTCTCCACTACGTGTTTTCCCCGTATTCGAATGATGATGTCGTCAGCATATCCTTGAGGATACCACCCCTGCTCGTTTAGTGAGACAAGAAGGTCGTCGACTACCAGATTCCACTGCTTTGGTGACAGAACGCCTCCCTGTGGGCATCCTCTTTCTGTCTTCACCTCTCTTGTGACACCACACAGGGATGCTTGTGCTGTCCTGCTGCTTAGCATGTTCTCTATCCATCGGGTGATTGTCCTGTCTGTGCCTCTGGATTCCAGCTTTGACAATATTGAGCGAGTGCTCGTATTGTCAAATACTCCTTCGATATCCAGGAACACAGCCAGTGCAACTTCCTTGTAAGTAATGGCTTGCTCTATCTGGCTCACCAAGCTATGCAAGGCTGTCTCGCAAGATTTGCCACTTTGGTAGGCATGTTGATTGGGGTGCAGCGGCTTGTCGCCCAGCACCGTGACCCTCAAATGCCTATCTATCATCTTCTCTAATGCCTTAAGAAGAAATGACAAGAGACTTATCGGACGATGAGCTTTTGCAGTATCGTAAGAGGGCCTTCCAGGTTTTGGTATGAATACCACCTTGGAGATTTCCCACACCGTAGGTATAACTCCTGTGGCTAGGCTTAGTCTGAACAGATTCACAAGTCTTGGAGTTATTATGTCGGCGCTTTTTTGGAGTAGTACAGGGTAAATTCCCATTCCAGGCGCCTTGAAGGGATTGAAAGATTGAATAGCCCATGTCACAGACCCATATGTGACTATGGACTTTGCATAAGTCCAGCTATCACGAGGTGCCAGACCGTGGGCAACTTGCCGTTCTTCTCTGACTTCGCTCGTTGCTTCGACTTGTATTTCGGTGGATCCCGGGAAGTGAGTACTGAGCATTACTGCCAGTGTCTCCTCCGGTCCATCCGTGTGTGAGCCGTCTTCTTTGAGTACGGTCTCTGGAGTGTTAACTGAATCTTGAGCCATGACTCTGTGGAGTTTTGCACAGTCAGAGACACTTTCAATGTCCTGACAGAAATTTCTCCATGAGTTTCTCTTGGCTTTCCTCACTGCTTTATTGAATTCAGTGAGCGCCTTCGTATGACTGTCCCAATTTCCTGTGCGTTCGCACTGATTGTACAGCCTTCGAACGTTCCCCGTCTCTGATCCGTGTTCCACTATCCTCCTCATTTCCATGGATGGAGGTGCTTCTGTGGAATCGTATGGCAGATACACTGATGCAAGCAGGATTCTGATGTTACCATCACCTGCCTGCAGGTATACCTCAGTCACGGCAGTGTCCCTAGAACATAAATTTTCAACATTTTGATATTATTCCTGATAAAAATACATGCCCTTGGGTTTGTATTATCAGTGTCGTAGATTAACTTACCCTTCGCAGCGCTCATTCCCACTACTCTGCCTTTGACGGTCCATGGTTCTTGAATAAGAACCATTACTATGTCATCAGCTAGGATCTTCTGGCAAAGCGTCGCCGTTGCCGCTCTACTGTGATGCAGGTTGATTTGCAGCACTGCGGTCATCATTGCTACCTTTATGTGATCCCCCCTGCAACTTGAAGAGAACTCTTTCTGCTCCCACGAATGGGCGCATACCAAGTTTCCTCAGCTTCTGCAGGGATTCGTCGTCAATGTGGATGACTAGGAACTGTCCTTCTGGCGTGGTATTACCACACACAACAGCCCAGTGCTCGGTGTTTAATCCACTCTGGCTCTTTAGACCAAGCATCACGTCTTCCTTGGTTTCCGCTCCCGTGGATCGTGGTACAAAAGTTGTGACTGCACATGTTCACAAGGTTTTTGGCCGGGCCCAGTCTCAGCTGAATCTCGCCAAACGGATTCAGCTGCTTGAACTGGGCTTCTAACCATACCTTTGTGATAGAATTTGCGCAGCCTACAACTACTGCACCGTTCTCAGGGCGGCAGCTGGATATTCTGATGTCTTCGCCCCGTAGGGCACGTCTCCCCAGCTCCATTTTGATTTTTAAGGCTCTTTGTCCAGCCTTGTTTCTGGATGGTTCACATGGACAATTGCCATCTTTTCAACCATCAGTTTCTCGGCGAAGAACTCAGGTGCCTTTAAGGTTCTCGCTGAGCTTCCCTCTGCCTTAGATCTTTTTGTCATCGTTACAGATTCCTCCGGAGTTCGCTGCGAGTGCAACCTTTTCCCTCCTGGAGTTACGTGTTTGGATGATGACGGTTGGGCTTCTGGTTTCGCACCTTGCCTCGGCTTCACCCCCGCGCCCAGGGTTCCAGAGGAACCGGATTTGCTAAGGGGTGGTTCAGCCGGAGCATCATGCTTCTCCTTCCACGCCAACTGTCTTTCTTTTCTGGAGAGAATCCTTTCGCCTTTAGCGAGGGCTTCTCTCCTTAGACGTCTCAGTTCGCCTCTTTTTTGGTTCTCCCTTTGGCGACTGCCTACCTGGGTTCTTTGAGGTGTTGCCCTCCTCCCCAGAACTTAGCAACTTGTCCTCCTCCATCGCTGTAGGAGAATTGTTGCTTGTTGTTAACTGAATAGGAACGCCTGCGGTCTCTTGGCCACATTCCAATTCAGGAGTTTTTTGTTTTATTATCGGGTCATCCATATGTTCCCACGAGTACCGGGTTAGTGCGGTTCATTCCCCCAGTGACCCGTTTGGGAGAATAAGGCTAATACTCTGGGAGGTCGCCCGGTTTCCCAGAGGCTCCGTTTGCGACGGTGCTCCTCCACCGCCATGCACCCATTGGCACGGGTCGCTTGACATCTTGGGTTGGGGGATGTTTATCGACCTTCTGGTCATGACAGAAGTTACATTTCATTTAATGCCTACCTGATGTTTAATCATTATTTATGGCTAGACCAAGAAGTGACCACCTACCTTGTGATTGATTTAATATATGTTAATATAAAAAATAAGATATGATATTACAAATACTAACATATATAACTATAACTTACATATATTAAGTCAATCACAAGGTAGGTTACTTCTTGGTCTAGCCAAACATAATTATTAAACATCAGGTAGGCATTAAATGAAATGCAACTACTGTCATTCTGACGATGATATTTAATATCGAAACAATTGTCAATTTCTTATAGTTTTTATCATTTTTTAAATATATTGTGGAATTATCTAGAAACTGTAAGTTTCATTTAAAACACAAACATATTTATGCTTCGTGGGCTACTCCAAGGCTGTCGACAATGTTAAGTGGCATAAAATGTGGCGCATACTGAAAGAAATGAGTACTCCAGATCATCTAATACACATACTAAAACAACTTAAGAGTCAACAACACATACTTCGATAACTTCAAACTTAAGGCCGGTATATTACATTATATGCATTGTCTTTGATGAATGGAAGGGAGGAATAACAATCGGAGGACAAGAAATCAGCAATCTTCGCTATGCTGACGATACCTTAATTCTAGCTTCCTCAGCAGAAGAACTTGAACAGTTATGAATAGATTAGACACTGTTAGCAGAGAGTATGGGCTCAAAAGTAATGCACAGAAAACCAAAGTGATGATCATCGACAGATCCCGAAATAACCAATCGGAGATACGAAATGTCGAAGGATATGAAGTGGTGAGTCGGTTCAACTTCTTAGGCTCAGAGGTCACAAACAGTGGAGGGAGAAGAAATACGTCGACGCCTTACAATGGCCAGATCAGCAACGGCCAAGCTTACTAAAATCTGGAAAGACACTGACATAAGTAAGAACACCAAATTAAGCTTGTCTTTCCCATCGTCACTTACGCTGCAGACTTCCAACGTATATTGGCATTTGAAATGTGGGTCTATCGCATAATGGTGCGCATACCCTGGACAGCACACCGCACAAATATCTCAATATTAACAGAACTCAAAGCATACTGATATATTTTGGAAACATAACGAGACGAAGGGAATGTATGGAGACTAGTAGTTAAGGACAAAGTAGAGGGTAAAAGAACTCGAGGAAGATCGCCATTGCGATGGTCAGATCAAATAAAGAACATCACTGGCTACTCTCTCTCGGAAGCAGAACAACACATTCAATAAAGAGAAGAATGGACAACAATAAATCGAATAACATAACTCCACCACATCATTACAAACTATAAAGGACATAGAGGAGGAGGAGGTGTGATGCACAGTAATTAACGCAACATAGCCAGGTGCCCTGACGCTCTTCCAGAGAGCATAACAAAATATATATTAAAAAAATCCCAATGGCACAGGACCAATTGGACAGGCTTATTTCAGTAACATTTTTACATAAAACCCAAAATAAAAAATTAGATACAAAAGTAATAGAATGTTTTGAGATGTACAAAAAACCAAAGTAACATTTTGGCATCAAATCTAAAACAAAAAAATGTCAGGTAAATTTGTGAATTTTCTTAAATAAATGTTTTAATATACGATTTAGAGAAAAATGTTAAGTACAAAAGTTGTAGAACGTGTTAAGGTCTATGAAAAAGTTCAATAACTTTTTTGCGTCAAATGAAAAACAGGGGAAATACGATTTTTTTCAACTTTGACAGGCCGCCATTTTGAAATAAGCCTAAAAACCAGCTTCCACAAAAAATTTCACTGAAAACGTTGCTCTTATACTGTGAGTCTATCTACATTGCTGGCGTAGCCATAAAAGGGAAAATGCACAACATTAATGGTGTTTGAATAATTTTTATTGACAAAGTAAATACATGTTTATAGCACAGCTGCTGAAATAAAAATACAAGTAGTAAGCACCAGATAGGGTATGATTAGTTTTATTAAAATTCATTATTTTAAGACACTGGAAAAATCAATCCATATAATGATGTATGTACATTACAAGGCCACTTATCACGCTGTAGAATAATAATCGTATTCTACTAAATATAGTATTGATATGTTAATATTGTCACTTCAGATAGTTTATAACAGTTCTAAATTTACATAAAGTTTATATGGTTTTACTGTACAGTGCATAAATTATTTTCATCTTAGGAATTTTCCAAAAAGTTGGGACAAATTGAACGATCTTGAAAAGGTTCATAACAAATTACTTTATAGAATGGGAGGTCTTCACTAACATGTAAAATATAGAAATGCAATATCACTCATATTTGCCCATTTCCAACAGTCACTTGTTTAATAAAAACAATAATTTTTAATTTTTAAACATGCCAATTTATCTTGTAAACCAGTTAAAGATAGTACCTAGTAGGATGAGAAAAAAAGTTTTTTAATATATTGCTCAAAAGAAGGTCAATTTCTAACTGAGATACAATTCAAAGAGAATCGAGGCAATCTAAAATTGTACAGAATTATTTGGTGGCTTAAAACAATATTATTGCGTCTGGGGTGAGATAAAAACAAACTTACAGATTTACCTAGAATATATGAAAAACTAAGAGATCACATGAAATGAGACATGCAATAATTCATTTCTGTCTATCTATATTATATGAAATGTTTAAATTTTATGTTAATGATCACTTATCTCATCTGAAGCCCATCGAAATTCTAAACTAGATAATCATAACAGTAAGTAAATGCTTAGGGTAAGTTGAAGCAGGCGACAAAAGATCGAAAATAGTAATTTGAAGCCCCAATCATTTATAATGTTTTAAACATTTCTTTAAATGAAGAACCCTAGTCGTCACATCTGACCTTTAAACTTTTGTCTTGCATATTAAACATATTACTTGAAAGAAATAATTTTAACTGAAGGAAATAATAATTATGGAATAATTTTGGATGAAATATGTGGAATTAGAGGTACCTTTTTCAATATTTTAAATTGCTGATCATATATTTGGAAATTGTACACATTTCATATTTAACACATATTGGAGAAGCGTTATAAAATTTTGGAAGTACATATATGATAAGAATATATTTATAGAATCAAAATTTTTTATATACACGATTTATTTACATAATTTTGATAAATACGCGAGAAAACAAATGGGACATATATCATTCATTTTGTCCGAAATTATAATAAACTCCACAGAGGTAATTTTTATTTTGGTAACTTAACCAGTGAAAACAAACCCTTACTAAGTGGTGCTTATTATTTGATCAATGACTAAAATAATTTAAAGTGTTTGTTAAATTATCCAAATACAAATTGTTTAAAACAGCAAAATAAACGCAAAAAACTCTAAACATCTAAAATATATTTTTATAAAATACTCTATTTTTGTTTTATTTTTACAAAATATATTCAATTCTTGTATACAAAAAAAATAAAAAACAATTTTTTACCATAAACCTTACATTGTTGAGTATACATGTAAAAGCTGAGATCAATGAAAAATTTATGGTATATGAAACTTAAAATATAAGATTCACGTATGAAGTTTCCAAAATAAAAACACTTCAGAACATTTTTCACAACTTGTGATACGTTATAATAAAACACAAATCTTTTGAGTAAAATACTGGATATCCTACGATATTTTTAAGAACTTGAAAATCTCAAACAATTAAGGACACATCTTCAATTCGCAAAATAAGTCATTTAATTTAGGTAATAAAATTATCAATATTAATGAAAACCACAGCTTTTTATAAAGATCCTTAATCTTTCAAGAAAATTAGAATGTTACAAAATTATACCATAAGAGACACTAGAGAGAACATTAACCATGCCGGTTTTCTATGTACGGTTATAATGACACTGAATATATTGATAAATGCAAAGTATATTACCTAGATTTACTTTTTGACTAATTGTATTAATAAAGAAACTCATGAATCGCTTCTGGAAACAATGAATGATGTAACAAAATTAAGAGGAAGTTCTCCAGATAATTGGGAAGTATTACATGAATTTTTGTTCATAACCACGAAAATAGAAATGCCAAATTGGCAGTGTCTATTCATCGGGGCGCACCGTCGTGAAAATTAGATTTAATGTTTCACCTAATGGCCAATGCTCGCAAATTGTGGAAGCAGATTTAGGCCCACGAAATTAATAGAGACTTATTTCTTTCTCTTTCCAAACAAAGAAGACTTCAAGAATGTGAGAAAAAGGAAATGTTGAAACTACTCAAGTTAAAATGTGACAAAAAAACTACAGGAAGAATAGTTGAAGGGCTTATCTAACTTAAAAGCAGTAAAAAGTATAGACAATAACCATTTTGTAGATGCTGTAGACTTTCTGAAAAGGGACTCTGATTGTATAGTTGAAATTGTAACTGATGAAGAAAACAACCTCGAAGGTATATTTTCTCAATATAAGTATATGCACTATGAGAACTATCCAAAAGTGTTACTTTGTGACGCTACCTATAAATTGAATAACCTAAGAATTTCTGATAGTCAATGGAGAAATAGTAGCAACTTTGTTGTTGGCACATGAAAGTGAAAATAATATCCGTCCATGTCCAAGATATTTAAGTGTGCAGTTGATACTATGTCTATTTCACACCCTGAAAGCATTTAGAATTAATATTACAACAGAAAAAATTAACATAAATTCAACGCAAAAGGAAAGTTGTTTAAAAATTCTGCAAAAACTAGCATATTCCAGAAATAAATCAGAGTATGACAAAAATTATACAGAACTTCTTGACATAAAATATGAAACAACAATAACTGGCATGTGGATAAAATGAGTGATATATAAACATTCTATGGACAGTTATTTATTGTGTTAGAAACAGTAAGAGAAGAATTAAAGATAAAATCAATTCAGATGGCCACGAAAAAAGTAGTTCTTCATTATGAATTAGAGTTTATTGACTAATTAAATATAACTTATATAAAACCAGAATATTGAACTGCTTCGACATCTTGTAATTGTAATTTTAGAATAAATATGAGGTTCTCGTAGTTTCTATAAAAAGTCTCTGAATAATGAGAATCTTTTTGATGAAGCACTGGAGGATGATAAATTCAAACGAAAAAATTACTTCAAACACCATAGAGAATTAATGGCACCAACGCCAAATAATACAGAAAATTAATTCAGTGAAACTTCTATCCCTATCCAAAGTACGGTGGGCAGCACAACGAAAACGAACCCTCGACAAATGAGAAATATAAAAAAAGCATGTTAGTGTATGCCAGTTGTATCTCTGAATATGGAACAAATAATTGTAAACGATGGTTTGAAAAACTTAAGCAATTTACACATTTAATTAAGGACAGAAAATATTTTCTCATTGTTGAAATGGCCGATGAACCAAATAACGAATCGTTACCCCTGCTAATAGCAGATGGAAATAAGCAAGTAAATAGAGGAAGTTGAAGTTATAGCTGGTGGAAGTGTTTGAGAACTAGCGAGCATTATATTTAAAGAAAATACTGACCAGGCTCAAAGTATAATAAGAATACAGTAGAACCTCGATAATTCGGACGATAAAATCCGGACCGTTAATAATCCGGATTCGTCTCTAACAAGAAATAAAACTGCGTACCTTCTGCCCTTGGCACTAAGCTCCTTACCTTAGAGTGGGCGACGGGAGAATGGCAGGAAGCGAGGAGTAGCGTGGAGAAGGGGAGTGGACGTCGAAGGGGGAGGGGGCGCGGCCTAGGTCACTGAACCTGCTATGTGACAATCGTCTCGCCACCCGCCAGACTCGTCAGTGTGCTAACCCTGAGCGGTAGTATCTGTGTTCACGTTATAGATTTTGAGCGTTCAATTTGTGATTGTGTATACTTTTAAATTCATTGTTCTACATCCGTGATGGCATCGAGTTCAAAGAAAAAGCATACCTTTTTGACTGTAGAGACCAATCTAGAAATTTTAGCGAGGTTAAACAAAGGTGAAAGTGGGGTGTCACTTGCTAAGATTTATAATGTAGGCACATCCACTATTAGTGATATTAATGCAAAAATAATTCAGCTGGAACAATTTGCATCGAAACTCGATACTGAAGAGAGTAGGCTGAAAAGAAAAACTAAACGTCCAGCAAATAACAAAGCCTTAGAAGACGCAATGTATATCTGGTTCACTCAAAGGAGAAGCTAAGGAGAACCAATTTCAGGCCCTTTAATTTGTGAAAAAGCCTTGCAATTTAATGAACAGCTTAACGGACCGAAAGATTTTAAAGTTAGTTCAGGCTGGCTTATGACTTAAGAAAATAAGGCATGGTATTCGACAGTTGGACGTTCAAGGAGAAAAACTTTCCTCTGATTTAGCGGCTGGAATTGCATACAAAGAGAAATTTATTAAAGAAGCAGAAGAAAATGGTTACTCAAGGGATGACATATACAATGCTGATGAAACTGGGATAAACTGGCGAGCCCTTCCACGAAAATCACTAGCATCAAGACGTGAAAAATCTGCTCCTGGTTTCAAAGTGAGTAAGGAGAGAATAACGGCCATGGTATGTGCTAATGCCAGTGGAACGCACAAGATAAAATTGTGTATTGGAAAGATCAAAAAGCCACGATCATTTAAAAATGTGAAAACCCTTTCTGTGGCCTACAAAAATAAAAAAAGTACATGGGTGGATTCAGCAATTTTTCTGGAACGGTTTAAAGAAGAATTTATCCCTAGTGTGAAAACGTTCCGTAAAGAGACACGTAAGGGTGGGAAAGTTTTGTTGATTATTGATAATGCTCCTACACACCCTCCTAATGAGGTATTAAATGAAATCGACAAGAATTTTGAAGTGCAATTTCTCCCACCTAATATCACTGCAACTCTGCAGCCAATGGACCAGGGAGTGATTGAGAAGATGAAAAGAAGTTACAGAAAACAACTGCTCCGCCGCTTTTTATTGGCCGAAAAGGAAGAGGAGAGTGTCATCCAGTTTATAAAGAAGGTGAACCTTAAAGATTGCATTTACATGCTTGCCAATGCATGGGAAAACCTCACAGAAGCCAATTTAAAAAGAGCCTGGAGAAAGTTATGGCCTTGCAATGAAGCAAAGATAATAATCAAGAAGAAGATGGAGATATGGATGGTGCTGTGAATGAAATAAGTGGTTGGCTGTTGATAGCAACGATCCTGGGTACCAGATTTTGACCGACGAAGAAATAGCTGACATGCTACTAAATGAAGGTATATATGTAGCATTTCTTAAACATGTACATTACATTCAACGTATTTTTACCTTGATATTTTTGTCAAATATCTGAGCTTGTTCTGGTTTGATACTGTAGTACATATGTAATTTTTAAATTTTCTGTTACAGTATACAGTAAAATTTTACAGAACTGCCCAGTAGGCCTACATTATGCTTGTTCCTTTTTTGTACATACAGTACTTAATGTGTAAAAGCAACAAACTAGAGCATTTATTTTTTGTTTTTAATCTAAGCAATTCCTTTCAGAGGATGAGGATACAGAAACAATGGGATCTGATGGTGACGACATAGAAAATGAGACTGAAGAAACGGGGCCAACACATTCTGAAGCGTTTGTGGCAGTAGAGACATTGATTCATGGCTGGAGAAACAAAACGAGAGCTCACCCACCCAGTTAATGCTCTTAAAACGAATTAAGGACTTAGCTGCAAAAAACGAACCACTACCACAGTTCAGAAGCCAATCACTGATTTTTTTGAAAACTCAAATATGTAGTGTCTGATGTTTTTACTGTACGTTGTACACATGTTGCTGTGAATAAAATACGATACAGTGCTTGAAAAACATGCTTTTAATTTATAGACCTTATACTCTACCTACCAATAATAGAAATATACAATTTTAAAAACTTTTTTTCTCAAATAGTGCGTGCTGGCCGTTTTTTAATGTAATTTTGATAATCCGGATGGGGTTCGGTCCCAATTAAGCCGAATGATCGACGTTCTACTGTAATATGGAAGACGAAGTTATTGGAGGACTAAATATTGATCAAAATATGAGCTTTCCTCTCTCAGAAAACACTCAAGAAGTTTAAAATTTGAATGAGAATATAAGACGTAAAGTTATTGATGAAGAAAAATAAAATAATGAAAGGCTTGTTGAAGACATAAATCCAAATTGCCCATTAAGTCAAATACATGACCGAAACAGCAAAATAAAACAAATACAGACCACTACTTGTGTGATCGGTGTGAAAAAAAGATTCAAGAAAAAATCGGCTCATCCAGTATGAACAATAATTTAAATGTAACCAGTTTTAAGTTATGATTTTGTATTTAATATGTTGATTTCAGTAATTAACTTGAAAAATACCTACAATAGTTCTTTTAGGTGCCTTATTTCACTCGATGCCTTTCAATCACAATCATCATGCATTACGCACTGATGGACAGCATCTGTGTCTATACAAGGATGGAAAGTAAATGTACCTATATGTCGGACCGCCCCGATGTTTAGATAACGATTCTATTCGGCGGGGCGGAATATGAGCATGCGTGCATCACGCCCCAATTAATAGAAAATATACGTATACGATGGTACGCCCCGACGAATAGACACAGCCTAAAAAATTCGTTGAATAACCGTCTATTGACACCTACATTATACGTAAAATTTGATAACAGATTAAAATCATAAATTGTGGAGTACTAAATCTCCACAATAGCAGTTACTTGATGAGATAGGGGTGGTATTATTTAAATAATAAAAGACAGGTGTCACTAAAAAGTAGGCTATCAGTATATAATCACTGGAAATAAGATGTAAAATGTTAGTGTTGTGTTTAAAACCCATTAATATAAACATTTTACGACCTTTCCAACCCAAAAGTCTGTGTAATATTTTTGGCATTGCTCTTTGATGAAGATACCTTAGAAACTTCTGTTAAAAACACATAACACTGAAATAACATAACTGTATGAAGTTTATTTATAAAAAATGGGGTGTAATAAAAAAATATTTCTTTAAAACTAACTGGGTCGCAATGTATTAAAAGGCTTTGTAGTGAAAGCTTGTAAAATTGTGTATATCGATGACAACACAGTAAAAATAAAATATTTTATTCACAATATACAGTCAAAAACAAACTTACTTCTAGCTCGCTTTTTACATAATGTCGAGAAAAAAAAACTTAATTCAAATAAACAACGAGCATTAAATACATTGAAATATGTAGATGTATAAAGTGAAAAAGTTTCCGCAAAATTATGCACAACATATCACATGGTATTATTTTATCAAAATTTATTATATATATAGCACCTATGGAGCCAATGGCACAAATGCATATATATTCTCACAGCCAAAATGCTTACAAAATTTTCGAATACTGACTTTACAAAAACTTATATTTAATTTGAGAATGTTATTAATCTTTAATGGCCATAATAGGTGCTACATCAGGAAGGAAGTTACAATGATTTGTTATATTTCAAAAATATACAATAACTTTAAGAAATGAAACTACTATTGAAACATGACACAAAATAACATGTTAATTCTTGTTTAATCCAAAAACAAAACAAAAATACATAGTTTTTAACAAGAAAAACACTGAAATGAAGTTCACAAGAATTACAGTCAACTTTTGATTAAGTTTTCATTGAGTATCAATTTCTTAAAATAGTACATTTAATTACTAATCAATTATTCTTATACCTAAATGTCATTTCTTCTGCAATATAATAATCTTAATACAAAAGATTTTAAATTGCGGAGGTATAAATGAACAGAACAGCAAGTAACCCGAGAATTATATATAGTACCATCAATGCAATTACATTTTCATATGATATTGACATAATAAGAATGAACTAGCTTGGACCTTTTTATCCAGAAAGGTAAGACTAAATAAATAGTCACCAGAAAACATAATTCAAATCAAAAACAAACTTGGATCATAGACAATGCATATAAGATATGTCAAAATTAAAAAAATTGTTTTTCTTGAAAATTATTTAAAGGACAATCAAGGTACATAAAGTCGAAGTTTATCAAAATCAAATCCACTAATATGCGGTACATTTAAAGTTAAAATTATGAAAAAAAAACGTGATTTCTAAACTGTCAGGATATTTGCCCGAAAAATAAAAAAAACTTAACTACAAAATTGTTATTAGAGATATTTATATGTTCAGATAACGCTATATTTTAAAGCATTTGTTTACTTAAAACGTTTAGTATGAATATTCCGAATTCATGCCGCTATCTAAAAAATGTGCACTTTATGTATTAGAATGTAGAACATTTTTGAAATATAACAAAAGAGTTAAAATTCTGAGATATATACAATATAAATACAATGACAAATTTACAACTATAGACAAGTTTATTCACTGTGAATCAGTTCAAAAATTTTCGACATTTTCGAGATCCACATGTGCACGGAATTTTATCTTCTTCAAAAGGAAATTTGTAATCGTATGTTAGTTCTTCTCCACTAAGTATTCTTCGTAACGCGAAGATTATAATATGCTTGTGGCCAAGGATTTCAACTACTCTTGAGTAACAATTTGGCTAAAAAATATTTAGTATTGATTGCTTTAAAAGTAATAAATATGCAACTATATAATAACAAAAAAAATGTAATAAATAGTACAAATAGAAAAACAGTCCAATAAAGAGACATTAAAAATAATAAATAGAAAAACAATACATTTTTAAAATCGATTTCGTAAACTAAATTAACACAAACACAGTTATTGAAACAAATCAATGCTGTCTAGTTAGATCACAAAATTAGAAATTCTGAGAAGAGACCTGTATGCAAAAAGATTAACCGAATTGGGCAAATCAGATTATGAAACATGTTATGCATTGATGACAAAAACAAACTTTTCCTTTGAAGATATTGAAGAAAAACTAAATAAACGTTTTAAACAAGACTTAGCTGTAGTGGGTGATTAATAGATATCGTTAAAGTTGTCTTCTAAATAAAAAAAATTACTGAATCAAGATATCTATTTTATTTATCCTGACGATACTAGTATGACGTGTTTGTGTATATGTTTCACATATAATAAATATATTTATTTTGTGGAATTTTCATGAAGTAAATGTTGAAATAATGAAAAATATGAATCCTATTTTTTCTGAAAGCACAGAATATCAAAAGTTAAAATTAAACTGGCAGTTGGAATTGATAAAGACTAGAAATGCCAAATTTAAAACATTAGTTCTTAAGCCAACAGGTCCACTTAACCAGTGAAAACACATTTCTACCTGATGTAATTGTAGGTAATAATTCAAAGCTACATACAATGGACATTGTTATTGATAAGTACAGAGGGGATCTACAAATATTGAATTGTGGACATCAAACTATTTACTAACAATAAATTAGGAAAAATGTAAAGGAATACTCACATCGCAAGAGTGATTGATGAATCTGGCTGCATTTCCTTTCATAGTTGCATCAACGACAAAGTTATCATCCACTCGAAACATATAACAACCAATACCTTTAGAGTTATAATATTTTTCTCTTTTATCAGTCAAAATTGATCTAATGACCTAAAATGCAATAAAAAATAACATTGATGATGATGATTTTTAAAATTGATGTCTACCAGCATTATTTTTAAAATAGCCAACGAATGTCTAAATAAATGCTATTAAAAATTACTTGTTATTAGAGAACCAATAATGGGTTAGTTTCATTTTAACAAAAAATAGTATATTGTGCAACAAGTGGGGAAAGTTTAACTTTTCTCACGAGTGTGGAATTTGTGGCACGAGCCAAGGGCGAGTGCCGCAAACTCACGAGTGAGTAAAGTACTTTTCCCACATGTTGCACACTATACTTTTTCTACAACTGCACAAATTTAAAGAATACAAGTCAATAGTTTCGCAGAAAAAGTTTAAGCATCGAGGACCACCCACCGGAAACAGTTGGGCATCGAGTATCCCCTACTGGATTCTCCATATAAATGTATGTAGTGTGGGAAAAGTGCCGTGAGAAATAATATTTCTCACAGTGTGAGCAATATATGGTTTTGAAATTAAGTAAGCTATGAGAAATATGCTACTTTTCATAGCAGTTGTAGAAAAAAGTTGTTATTAAAAAGCAGAGATTTTATGATTAGAATGGCAATGTGAAAATATCTTTGACACTCAATTAGATAGGGATTTGTGCACATTAAATGAAATTGTAAATATATTTTTTTCATTTACATTAATATGTGATACTTTAGGAGTATATTTGTTTAATTTGCCTATAGGTAGATCTTAAACTACCATTAAATTAAATGGAAAAAAGTATCCAATTTCATATATAATTTAAAAATGGACTGTTTTTTTTTACCTTTTGCAACTAACACAACTTTTACTGTCTTGTATATCTAGTAAACAATAGAATAAAATTCAATCAGGCAAAAATAAAATAATTTTGATATCTTCTAAAACTACTGATTGTGAATAACAGTATACAATCCAACATAGAAAATCTCATTAGTATGCCAACAGCAACTAAACACTTTCCACGTAGGTGTGTATATATTATTAGTATAATAAATATGAATAAATGTTTACCTCCCCAGCATACTCAATAACCATTTCACCAGCTTCTATATCACGCAAACAAAACAAACCCCTTCCATGGATACAAGATCGATAAACTCCTACTGAATACTTGGAAGTTAGTTTTAACTGTCTGAACTTCATAGCCATTGGCAGATTTACCACCCTCCTAAGATACAAAAATAAAAATTTGTTAATATTACTGGAATATGAAATGTGTTTTAACTTAATTTGTAATTTAATTTTGAAACAGTTTTAACTATTAATTGAAATCATCACAAGAATTTAGGATAGATACTAATATTTGATCAACCAACTGAAATTTGTAAGAAAACAAATTACCTTGGCAAGAATTCCAAATTATCCAAGGATATTTCTTCTGGCTGTCGATGCTGTGAAGAAAGCCACCCAAACATATCAAATGGTTCATTATTTTTGTTCTCGTAGGGGGTACAACGTATCGCTCCATGTAAATGATCCTGGGTTAAGTCATTATCTATTTCACTGGGATGTGGAGGGAAGTTGAAAACTGATTTATATTTTGTACATTTATTAGCTCCAGGTAACTGCTCTATTAAGTACTTTGAACCATTTGGTTTAAAGCCCAATATCTGTAAGGAGTTAAGCATGCTGCCATTATTTGTTGGTAAAGGAGGCATGTTATGAGCTGCCCTTGCTGATTGTACAGCATCTAAAACCTTTGACCATAGATCTCCCACTGACGATGAAGAATATTTAAAGCCATCTTGAGTTTCCATTGTGTAAAGAACTGTTGGAGTATTTTCATTTTCTTTTCTCGTTACTTGCGGTTTGGGAGTATCTTCAAGTTTCTCTAATTTTTCTACAGGTTTTCGTTCATCCTTTAATTTTAACTTGAATTCTTCTTTTGTTTGTTTTACCTGTAATGGAGTAGTAGGTTGATTTTGGGTACAAATATTTGATTTAATTGGTTTTAATGGTGCCACTTGTATGGGTTGCCTTGTAAAAAAATTAGAACTGATTTTGTAGGTTCCATCTTGCCCTTGTTTTTGAAATACCAATTTTAAAGATTTATCCAATCTTGTATCTTCAGGTATAGATATTTCAACAGGTTTCTCTTCCTCTTCTTTCACCATTTCTTTCTTTTGAGAGTTTTCTATTTTAATAGGTTCTATTTTCAATGGTTCCATTTTCAAGGGATTTACTTTTTCAATACTGTCACAGTTTTTAGTCAATTCATGTTTCACACATTCATCTTTGTTTTCTTCTTTCAATACTGGAGAAGGTTTAGTAGGAAGTAATTGTTTGAAAGCCGGCCTAATGGTTTTGGATGCTACTATTTCAATTCTCTTAGAATCAATTTTACTCACATTCTTTATATTGTTAGCTTTAACCTCATGCACTTTTTGCATTTGCAAGGACTTCTTCTTTTCTTCAGAAATTAAAAGCTTTTCATCATCGAAAATAAACTTTTTAGCTTCTTTGGTGTTATTTGTTGGCATGGGCAATACCCTACTCATTGGACGACTAGGAGTAGAAGAAGGTTTAGGAATTGGTGTAACAATATTTGTCGGAATACGTTGTTCTGACACAAAAGGAGCGGTTGGAAGTGAAATTCCATGACCTATCACAGGAGTCATTTGATTACGTGATGTTTGAGAATATTTAATTGTCTGTGGTTGTGATGGTTTCAGTTGTATCGGAGGATGTGATGTTTTCACTACTTGTCTTTGAGGTACTACATTATTTACTTCTTGTATCCTAATTTCTTGCCTACTAGGCAAAACATTGTTTATATCTTGCCTGTGAGGTAACACGTTATTTACAGTCGCCTTTACAGGCTGAGCTTGCTGAACCTCTACAGGATGAGAAATAATAAGTGGTTGAGAAATTACTGGGTTCATGAAAGTATGACAATTATTACTGGATGATTGTGGTGTTTGGATTGAATTATTAACCAACGAACTGTGCGAACTTACCACAGGATGAGAAATGACCGGCAACTGCTGACTAAGAATATGTTGCGAATTTCTCATTGACTGTGTGCTAGACATTGTTTGGGAGTTTACTATCGACGGCGAATTTACCACAGGTTGTGAATTGACAATCGGGTGATTGATAGATTGCGTGTTAACTATTGGCTGAGAGTTGATTATTGGTTGCGAACTGACTACTGGCTGTGAATTAACTATTGATTGTGAGTGGACCATTGGTTGTGAGTTAGCTATTGATTGAGAGTTAACCACAGGTTGATGGTTAAGTGTCTGATGTGAGTTAACTATCGGCTGTGAATTAATAATAGTTTGTGCTTGAGAATTTACAATCTGTTGGGAATTCACTATAGGTTGCGAGTTAACGATTGATTGTGAATTTACCAATTGTCCTGGATTCACTAAAACATAACTATTTGGCGATACATCCAATACTGGTTCCAATTTACTGGTTTGAAATACTTGAGTTGTAGTTGAGTAGCTACTGTTAGCTGTTAAAACTCCAGGCATCGTTGTTGGCAGGAACTGTTGAGATTGCATCACAGTATTTTGAACTATAGTTTCGAAACCATAATATACTGGCTGGACTGTTTGTTGTTGGGACCAACCAAGTGTACCATTACTATCGACAACTAATTGGTTTTCGACTCGAGGTTGTTGAATATACATAGCTTGCTGTAATCCAGGAACTATACTTATGATATTATTATCTTGTTGTATTTGTACTAAGGACTGAGTAGGCACAGTGTTAACTTGAGGAGTAATGGTTGCAACATATTGTACATTTTGACCCGGCTGCTGAAATGTATCAACAAATGGTACATAATTCGTGGACGGCAAGTGTTGCACTATTACTTGACCAGAGGAGTTTTGAGGAAGAATAATTGTTTCTCCTTCTTCAAAATGAGACCGTTTAGCTGCTAATGTTCTACTTCGAGCCTTACTTTTCAGTGCTTTTTGAGCTATTAAGGTTGGTTTAGTAACTTGCTTTACCCACTGTGAACTTGGAATATTGACGGATTGTAATACTGGATTTGTTAACAGTTTGCCATTTAATGCATACTGATTTTGAGATCCCACATTTAAAAGGTTATTATAAGGAATTGATTGAATAGTAACTGACTGTGCATGGTGAAAATCTATAGGTTGTTGAATGGGCTGCTGATTTATTTGATTTATTGTTATAGAATTGCTGGGCTGAACTGGATTTAATGATATAGAACCACTAGGGTTGATAGATAAAACTGGATTTCCAGAATAAGTTGAGGTAGGATTAACTTGAATACTGTTTTGGTGTATGGTAATTGGTTGATTTACACAAAAAGGCACAGTTTGATTTACACAAAACTGAGGCTGGTTAGTTTGAATTGAAATAGAAGGATCACTTATTATAGCTGATTGGTTTATTGAATAGCTCGGTTCCGTCTGAGTAGTTTCTAACGTTATAGGAGTCACTGTATTTATTGGAAGAGCTTGCAATAAAGATTTTTGTTCTGTTGCTTGTGTTATGTTTGGAATAACTATTTCAGTAGGAATTACTTCTGACGCTGACTTAGGCGTTACAAAACTTTGAGTATTAAGGACTGAAGTATGTATTTCACTTTGGAAAGATTCGAACGAAGATATCACAACTGGTTCGCTAACATTTACCATCACTTGGTTTTCTACTAAACTAGGATTTTGGTTAATGTATGTAGCTACAATTTCCTGTTCAGTATTTATTTCTGAATCACTATCACTTGTACAAAGCATTTCACATGATTCTAGGTGTCGTTGATAACTGGCTTGGGTTCTATAAGTAGACTGACACTTATCACATGTTACTGGTTCTTCTGAAATATAAGTTCCCCATGGATTCGAGGTAGTTAATCCAGTCGGAGATCCACACTCACTGGAGCTACTATCATCAAAATTTCCATCAACCTGTAGTAGCTGATAGATAACATTATTATCTCGTGCAGTTGCCATTTTTCTCTTCTTCATCGCAGGAGACATGGAACTGTCTAATTTGCAACTCAGCGTTAAACTACATGTTTTTGGACATGGACGGGATTTGCATAAAGGATCAATCTTATTTGAATCAATCCTTCCTCTCTTAGAATCCTTACTCTTTAAATATGTATCTACATCCTCATCTAAATCAGCTCTTTTTAATGGCTCATTAAGGTTCTCCAAGTTGTTCAAATCAGATTTATAATCAATCAATTCATCATAAGAAAATTTTGGGAAAATATCTTGTACTGAAATGCCATTTAGAAGATCATGAGGTATCTCTTCTAAAATAGCATCCGTTAGTTCTGGCGAGAGAATATCTGCACCATTTTGCTGTTCTTCATCATCATCAAACTCCGTATCACAAACTTTTTTGTCAATATCCCTTTGCCACGCATTTATTTCTCGCATTAATTTATCTACCATGGTTTTGTCACAGGAATGATCGATAGTGAAATTTTTATCTATAACAAGTGTATGGTTAATGGAGTTCTTAATTGATGTGGTGATAGTATAAGGTACTAGTTTCCAGGGTTCTATAGTGGACCAGAACAGCCGTGTACATACAAATCCCACCGGTATTAAATATTCAGATGTGTCAGAAACAATTGGGTCAATTTTTCCCAGGTTTTTTATACATAATGACCCAATCATAACAGTCGTCTTATTTATTTCTGAGTATTTCTTCTTCTTTTGATCTAACTCAACAAACACACATCTATCAATGTCAAAATCCTTATCTGTGTTAATGGTATGACTCTTTTTAGGTAAATCGTGAGTTGAACAGTACACAGTTTTATCATACATAAATTTTAAATTAGATAATCTAGCACATGGAAAATGATAAGTTTCATGACACCCTTTGTAGCAACATCCAACACTTGCTCCTTTTTGTTTGCAATGAGCACATCTAATCATACGGCCTCTGTTTAAAGCATTTTGTACATTTTGTAAAGATCCATCAATTTCTTCGTAGACTTCTGAAGACCAAAGAGCGCAATTTGCGTGCACCCATTCATTTTGCCCACAATATAAAAGTCTAGATTCTTGATGACTCACTCCATCTCCCATACCTTTACAAAAACCGCATGTTCGAGTGTCTATTGCTATTGAAGTAAGATTAACAAAAGGTTTATCTTCTACAGTCGTATCTTGAGATTCATTATTAGGATCTTCTTCTAAAACCTCAGAAAATTCCTCATTTTGTGACTGGTTGTACCAAGGAAATACATCTTGAAATATAGAATGATAAATTTTTAATAACTGCTCGGATTTTGTTAATTTTAAAGATTCCTCTATTTCTGTATTAAATTCTCTTATAGATGTGTATTCATTCGATAGTAATTTATTTTTTATATCTACTACAGATAACACATTAGATACTTTACTAAGGCTGGCTTCATACTTTTCGTTTTCTTCAAAAGAATATATTTTATTTATATCTAACGGCTCTTTGCTGCTATTGTTATTATCGGCATCCATACTTTCGTCTGTAAATTGCATTTTTCTAGTATTCATTATAGTTTTATTTAATGTTGTCGTATTGTTCGATGGACTCAACTTTAACAAATACCTGGCCGTTTTGTTCTTACTAAGCTGGCGCAGAATTTGGTTAAAACACATTTTCATTTCATTATTGATAGCCTTCCTCCACAACGGTATTGATGTTTTAGAACATGTAGCACAAACATACTCTATTGACTCTGGGAGAATACTCAGCATTTGATATTGCTCTTCTGTTAGATATTCACATTTTGCATGAATCCATTTAGAACATTTTGCACATTCCATCATCTGAAAAATAATTTTTTTTTAGATTTAAAATACAGAAACACATTTTTATCTACTTTGAAATAGTTGAAATTTATTATTACAGGCAGAATTTTAAATAAAATAACTTGAAATACATTCATTACCTTTGAACAACATTCATTATCATCATAACAGTGTTGACATACTGGACAAAAATTTCCTTTTTTCCTCAACTTGAAACAAGTTATACATAGTGGTAAATTTCCAACAAATTTTGTTATACTTAACGTTCCACAACTTTTACATTTCATACATTTTGAACAGACCTAAAAAAATAATTATTAAAGGTTACATTGAGAGTAACAATTGAAATTATGCAAACTTTTTATATATGGACTAATGTGAAAATTATAATAAATCAATAACAGTAGGTATATCAATGTATTGTTCTTTGATTTAAAATTAAGTTCAGCTAATTTTGTAAATTAATAAAAATTTAGCATGTATGTCAATTGTTTTAAATTAAATGGTTACTAAGTACAAACATAATTAAAAATATCAATTCAATACTCACAATTGATTTATCATCATTATTCCATTTGGAATTGAAACATTCTGGATGGTATGCTTTCAAACACTTCTGACAACTGATCTTTTGTCTGTCTACTTTGTTACATTCAGTGCAAGTGGTGCATCGTGGACATATCCACATATAATATTTCAAACTCTTGTCTATGGGTGAATTTTGAGCTTGTTCGAGACAAAAAGAATGATATGGCTCACAACAAATGGAGCAATACAACATAGGTTCTTGTCCAGCGCTTCCACAAAGAAAACATATTGATGACATGGTAAACTGCTCAGATCCAATAATACAGAACCCATTTTGACACACTGTTTCTGGATCGTAACCATCCCAGAAGTCAGTTAGTATGCCTAGTTGAGGGTCGACGAGATTCTTTTTTCTTTCAGGTGCTTTAGCCTGGAGAAAAATATTGAGTATTAAAAAAATCTCTTAACATTTTGTAATATTGAATCATATTAAAATAGATATCCATCAAAGTATAAAGAGGTATACATAACTTACAAGTATGCAATTATGTCTATTCATTCACTATCCAGTTTTTATTATTAAAATATCAGAGAACGTAACCTGCTACCAGAGGAAGGAAACAATGTGTTAAGCCACTTTCACCAAAGACATGCCTAATGACTTTTTTTTACAATTTGAAGATAAAGTCAAAACATTGTTGGTTACAGAACTCCCAAATGGGTAGGCCATAACAAATATATAGTACAAAAAGGGTCTGATAAGTCAGTAGTGCAGTGGTCGAGTGAAGTTTTTAGCAACCGATCTTATAACAAAATATGCTGAATAGGTTTTTTTGCTAACCAATCAATGTGGGCCGTCTGAGAGATTCAACAATATATATACACCCAAAAAATCCAGTGACTGAGAAAAACATACTGCAAATATCAAAACTGAGCCTATTAGTGTCAGAGAGGAAAGCTAGATCTTGAGTGATCGTAGTATACCAAGTTTTTTTTGCCATGAATGGTCTAGGTAATCAGATTATTGTCAGCAAATAATAGTATATTGTTTTATTAGGAGTAAAAGTATAACTTTTTGTGGCGAGTCTGAATGTTTGATGGCCGAACGTTAGTGAGGCCGACAATTTCAGACGAGCCACAAAAAGTGCTTTTGCTCCGAATGAAACATGCTATTTTTTCCGCAAACGGCATCCAGACTATAGAACTAATTAATATTTAAATAAAAATTCAAAACGATTGCAACGAAGTTGATAAATTCAGAGAATAATAATTATAAAACTGCGCACTACATTTCCGTGGTTACTGGTTTTGTGATTGCCAAGTCAAAAACAAATTTGACAGTTCAATAATATTTTATAATGTCAGAAATATTGTAAGTGATTTAAAGCAACAATTGGACTGTGCATTTTTGGTAAGTACTTGAGCATCAAAATTTCGTTTGTTGTAGTAAAGTGTACTGAAATTTTCTTTTAGATTATATTATGTCGGATTCAGAACCCAACTGTACACCACCCGACGTTGTTGACATTGCTAAGGCAGCTACGAATGATTTAATTCCAACTAAGTCAAGTAGAGTTTATAATCATGCTTATGAAAGATTTCTCACATGGTGCAATGATAAAAACATTTCAAACTATTCGGAAAATATGCTACTAGTTTATTTTTTTGAAATGACAAGTAAATTAAAAATGAAGAGTTCAACAATGTGGTCTCAGTATTCCATGATAAAATCATTACTGAATATTAAACATGGATTAGATATTAGCAAATATATGAAACTATGTGCTTATCTGAAGAAGCAGAATGAAGGGTATACTCCCAAAAAGTCAAAGGTATTCACAAAAGACCAGTTTGAAGATTTTTTAAATAATGCACCTAATGAGCAATATCTAGGAATTAAGGTTAGTTCTAACCTGCATAAATACAATCAAGTTTTTAAATACATACTACTTTTAGGTTGTTCTAATAATGGGCGTATCTGGAGCATGTAGATGCGATGAAATGGTGAACATGACAATAGACGATATAAAAGATTTAGGATCTGTTATTCATATAAAGATTCCTGATAGTAAATCTAAAAAGTCACGATTGTTCACAATTATTGGAGAAAAATATATAAATCTTTACAGAAAATATACTTCTTTACGTCCACAAGCTATGGAAAGCCGACGCTTTTTTTTGAAATTTCAAAAGGGAAAATGTTATCGCATGGTCATGGGAATTCATACAATTAGTAACGTACCCAAAACAGTAGCAACTTATTTAAAACTACCGAATTCAAAAGATTACACCGGCCATGCGTTAAGAAGAACTTCAGCTACTTTGCTTGTGGATGGAGGAGCTGATATTACTTGTTTGAAACGGCATGGAGGTTGGAGGTCGAGCACTGTAGCTGAAGGATACATTGAAGACTCTTTGTCTAATAAAAAGCAAACTGCAGAAAAGATCTTGATGTCGAATTCTTCTTCACTGTACCTGAATGCAGCTTCTCATGAGCGAAATTATGTCGACGTTGATGTAATAGAAGCAACAACGAGTAAGGAGTCACGGGAAATTTTGTCGATGAACTCTTTCAACTCTGCACAAAATTCGCTTGAATTGGAAGTGAATAAATCAGGTAGTGCATTAAATATGTGCAGTGCAACCTTAAATAACTGTAATTTTACTATTAATAATTATTATCGTTAATAAAGTTTAAAAGTTCAACTAATAATTATTTTCCCTGTTAAAAATTCTACTTTTTTGTACGGCCGTCAGCGTACAAAAAAGTACTTTTTTGTCCGCTCACGGCCGTACAAAAAAGTGGCGTCTGTGAAATCATACTTCAACATCATGAATTGACGTTAATAATGTCTACTTTTTTTGACGTTTGCGGAAAAAATAATTTTTCCAGACCTCTCTAGCATTATAAACCAAAGAGTTACATTTTGTGATTTTATTCAATTTCCTATCACTTTTGATTGAAGCTTTAGTGGTAGTTATTTCTAATTTGGAAGACTGTGAAATATATTTTTAGCAAATGTAAAACCTGTGATTGCTATTTTAGAATCACTTCTGCAACTATGACTTTGAAAATATCATGTAAAAATGATTCTTCGAACTCTATGTTCATCTCAGTAGCAATGCGAAATCAGCACAATTTGATTAATATACGAGAATTTGTTGCTAATTTTTGTTTCATATGAAGTATAGTTTGTTATTAGAATTATTTATAGAAACGGCATATATATGTTGATTACAAAAAATTGGATGTAAAATATTTATAATAAGCATTTAAATGCCTACTATTTATTGAAATGGAAGTAAAATATTCTGTATAAAACAGTATAATTTGTATCATGAGGATTATTACACCTGGGGAATTTATTGTACTAAGAAATGCTACACCATTATTTTTTGTTCCTTATGTAGAATCCATTACCTTTCCTATTAAATAATCTCATTTATGTGTTGTTTAGAAAAACATATTTTTTAAAATTTGATTCACTGAGCTGGACATTATAATTGGTAATATTTAGGGTACAATAAACTCTAAACTTGAAAATTCAAGGCTATCTATTACATCATCCCATATCACCAAAAACAAATTAAGAATTATTATTTTGTAGTTTTAAATTTACAGGCTATATAAATATATTAATTGCTTTTTAGATTTTTTTTATTTCCTGACAATGTTATTTATTTGGCAATATTAAATCACAGAGAAGGGTTTTTGGCAAAAAGAATTAAAAAATTGAAAATCAAACATGGAAGACATAACTACACACTTTGCAAAAATAAAAAGGTTTACAATTATTATCCAATAACAGTAATATAACAAATATCTACACATTTTTATACAATTATTTTCAAGCAAATTAGCAATAGGCAAATAACTAAATTTGTGAAAAAAAAACTTTCTTGTTTTCAAAGATGTAGTAAACGAGGCATTTAAATGTTAAATAAAAGTCACTTAAAAATATAACCATGTACTAATGGAGCACCCCTTCCACCGATCCCTGTACCGTTAAGGGGGGGGGGGAGATGAGGGAGGTATTTTTTTTCGTGAATCTGAGATGGCGAATGTTGCTACACGGGCTATGAGAATTTGATATCTCAAACCGTCTCCGACAAAAGGGTCAATCGACGTCACGTTATTCGAAGGGGATATAATTCAATATTCTGCGTGGTATTAGCCAGGAAGTTAGTTGTTTTTCTCTTCGAAGAACGGTCAGGATGATATGTCGAAATTTATTTTTCATATACATATGCGAGGAAGTCCAATTACTGACTTGTCGTAAGAGATACGAAAAAATTTTATTTAGATAAAAGTTAAGCCATATATAAGACCATATTCTGATAATATTATCAAATATACAGGGCCACCCATATTAGCAGGATGAACCTAACTTATCTTTTTTTAAATGGAACACCCTGTATATTTCCACATTTTTTCATTCTCCTCGATTTTCATGTTTGTGCGATATGAGGTATTGCAATGTTATACGAAGTAATTTAAAAGATATAAGCACTTTTTTAGTAATTTCCTAGTAACATCAACACCCTGTACCATTGTATAGATTTGATATCAAGAAATCAATTTACGATCAAACGATTTTTGATATAATTTACTATTCTCCAAAATTATTAACATAGCGCGATATTCGTTCTTTATATACAGGATTGGTCATAAATTGGAATGATTATTTACTGGGTTTTCTTAAATGACACACCCTGTATTTTAGTATCGTAATGAAATTGTATTGTATGGCTCTTTATTATTTCTTAAGCATTCCCTATACCTAATTGCCCTAATTTGTGAGTTATTGATGATAGTTTCAGCCAAACATGATTTGAAACAAATATTAGGTGAAATTTTATTAGTTTGACGGTGGAAATATTCAACCAAGAATAATTTTCAAGAAAAAAAACACAAATTAATCTAGTCTGACGCATAATTGATTAATATTTTATTTTATTTATTTACGGGCAAGCCCATTTTAGGTATAAATTACAATTCTAAAATTATAATTAAAATAAAATGAAAAGATATGGAATATTTACATGTCATACAATAAAGAATAAGTAAAAAGAGGTTAAAAATTTAAAAAGACAAAAGACAACAAACAATAAACTTCAATAAAGCATTAACATCAGAACATTAAAGCTCGGCACTCAGTAACTGAGTTTTAAAGTGATGAAAGGGGGTGCTAAACATCTCAAGATCATTATGACTATTGGCTAATCTTAACATTCTTGGAATACAGCTATTGAAAGTATTGTTTAAACGATAAAAAGGTACATGAAATGTTTGTTGCTGTCGGGTTGATCGGGTTTGAACATGAAGATTAATTTTTGCTAGAAGTTCAGCACAACTACATCTGCCATTGATAATGTTGAAAAGTAATGTCAGGTCTCTGTTTCCTCCTAGTTTCCAAAGAGGGGATGTTCAGAAAATGCTCTAACAATTCATAATCGCAAAAGATACCCAATTTATAGGCCATGTATCTAAGAAAATTGTGTTGGACATTTTCAATGTTCCTGCTGAGTGTTATGTAATGAGGAGACCAGACAGAAGAACAATAATCAAGATGGGGTCGGACAAGTGAACAATAAAGGACTTTAATTGCAGATGTGTCAGTAAAATCGTGGGTTAGCCTTTTGATAAAACCTAACATTTTCATGGATTTATGGATAGCTGTAGGTATGTGTTGATTGAAGCTTAAGGTGGGATCTAGAATAAGTCCAAGGTCCTTGATTCGATTAACAGACTCCAAGACATGACCATTTAAGGTATAATCGAAAGTAGTAGAAGGTACATGAGATCGATAAAAGCGCATGACATGGCACTTAATAGCATTCAAGTCCATGCCATTTAAGGAGAACCAGTTTGATAGATTATCAAGATCAGACTGAAGCCTGAGAGCATCAAAATATGTTTGAATAGTTAGGAAAAGTTTTAAATCATCTGCAAATAGTAGTGCTTTGCCATACCTAAAACAACGAATAATGTCATTGATAAATAAGTTGAATAATAAGGGACCAAGGTGTGACCCCTGAGGAACACCTGAGGTTACTTGAAATAAGTTAGAATAGTGGTGGTTTACTCTAACCATTTGAGTCCTGTTCGTAAGATAGCTACTAATCCATTGTAGTAACACCCCACCTACACCATATTTATCAAGCTTTTGAAGTAAGAGAGTATGGTTGACCCTGTCAAAAGCCTTAGAGAGGTCAGTGTACACAGAATCAATCTGGCAACCCCTCTCCAAAGCTTCAGACAGGAAATCGACATAGGTAACTAGATTTAATTCAGTCGATTTCCCAGCACAAAAGCCATATTGTTGTTCAGTTATGATGCCAGAGCAGTCATATGTAAGGTAGTCTGTTATAATGTTCTCAAACACCTTAGGTATAGTACTGAGAATAGATATGGGTCGGTAATTTTTGATGTCACTCTTGCTTCCCGATTTGTATATTGGGGTAACAAAAGTTAGTTTCCAGTAATCAGGAAACTCACCTGTCTCCAAAGATTTATTGAAAATATAGAAGAGAGGGCGAGACAAAATGAAGCTGCAAGTTCTAAGTAGGATTGGAGGAATAATGTCAGGACCAGGACCTTTCTTTGTGTCAAGGTTTGATAATTTCTCATAAATGGTCGAAATTGGAATGTGGTAAGAGGAGACGTTAAGTTTCGGTTCAATTTCAATATCATTTAAATTAAGATTCAGATTTTGAGTAGTGTAAACTGATGAAAAATGCTTGGCAAACAGATTTGAAACTTCATTACCACAAGAAGCAAAAGAGTTGTCAAGGTTCATATTTTCAGGTATGCAGTTATTTGATCTTTTAGTACGTACAAAATTCCAAAAAGTTTTAACATTACTTTTAACGGAGGTTTCAACAGAATGTATGTAATTTAAATAGCATTCTCTAGATATTATCTTACATTGTTCTCTTAACTGACTGAATATTTCATAATTTTGGGGAGTTCTGTTTTGTTTATAAATCCCATGTGCAACCTTTTTATCATTGACCAGGCTTTTAAGTTGAAAGGAATACCAATGTGGGAATCTGTCAATAACAAATCTCTTCAAGGGAACAAATAACTCAATTACCAAGTACAAAGCGTCATAAAAAGTAAAAATCATATCTGAAAGTTCCTTCCCCTGAAGAAGCCCATCCCAGTCCATAGCCTCCAAACATTGGCGTATAGCTTCAAAATTGGCGTGTCGAAAATCATAATAAAAATCTTCAACAGGAGTCGCACTTGAGTTCGACTTATATTGTATTGAAGTTTCAAGAGGAGGATGATGAACATCAGGTGGGATCAAAATGTCTGCGGCTGTCAACACTTTAAGTTCAACTGGGGACAAAACAAGGTCAAGGATGACTCCCCTTTGGTTGAGCACTTTGTTGGACTGGAACAGATTGTAAAACGCGCAAATATTCGAAACTATTTCGATAGCATCTTCATCATTTGCTGACGAGCTAGGTTGTGCCGAAGCTGAAGAGCAGAAATCTTCAATATCCCATGTAGCTGTAGGTAGATTATAATCGCCAAATATGTAAAATTGTCTGTCTGGATGTTGCTCATTTAATATTAAAAGTTGATCAAAGTGAAGTTGGTATAGATTAGGGTGAGATTTAGGGGGAAGATATATCGCTCCTAAAATATGTTTGCAATTTTTGTGGTCCAAGTGAACAAAAAGTTGCTCAATTAACGGGTTGGAATTGATAGTACTAGAGGAGATTGTTTTCTTAACAGCTATCAAAACACCTCCACCTCTGCTAAAGATGCTGGACTGGGGTGTTCGATCCTGTCTGTAAATGTTGTAACCGCTTAGACCAAGTTCAGCATCATTGATATCAGCTGTGAGCCAAGTTTCAACAAGAATAATTACATCGTAAGAGCAATTTGTAACATTAAGACATAGTTGAGTTAGTTTTGTTCGAAGTCCTCTAACGTTCTGGTAGTAGACAGATAGCTTGCCCGAATCTAGTTTTTTGTTATAATTACGGGAATATTGTTAACATATTTTATTGTTAAATTTTGCTCACCAGCTTGCTGATGTCTCGATAACTCGCTTCTGACAGTCTCCAGAGTTTTCCTCTGGTTGGGAGTTTGGTCCAGATGTATAAAGACCTTTTTCTCGCGGCTGATATTGTGTTTGTTTTTGATAACAGCGTGTACGTCACGATTGGATTTCAGTACAACTTTAAGCGGTCTATGTCCATTTTTATTCTTCTTTCCAAAGCGGAAAACTTTAATATCATTAATGTCAGTGATACTGGCACCAGCAGCTTTTGTTACCAAAGTTTTAACTTGGTTAAGATCATCAGAGACATTGCTTGGTTCAGGCAGGTTGAAGATTAGCAGGTTGTTGGCTCTCTTTTGGCGTTCATGGAGTTCACTAATAATGTCTTCACTATTCATCGGGGTATCTTTCTTCATATCCTTGAGCTTCAAGACTTCATCTTTCAGTGAATTTACTTCCGATCTAAGGTTATCAATTTGTCTCAATAGTTTGGGTACACTTTTAAAAGCCTGGCGACACTCCTCACAAAAATAAACCAGAGTTCTTTTTTGTATAACTACAGCACGCAGTTCGGATGCCCCCAGGCCAGTGCAACCCTCTGAGGGGTGCGTCAAGACATGGCAACTGTCGCAAGCAATAAACTTGTCATCAAGAACATCACCGCAGGTTTCACATTTACTAGCCATATCGAATGAACAAGCTTAATCAGATTGATAAAATTTGTCTGTAAGCTACCAGACTATTAGTAAATAAATTAAAAGTCGATAGTTGTTATCAGGAACAGGTTTTTGTTGATAGTTTTTCTTATAGTGGCTGGATCAATGAAGAGAATTGATTAATCAGTTGCATTAGTTACAAATGTTGTGGAATCGCAAATTTATAACAAATTTGAAGAAAACTTCCAGGATTTTCCACCAGTCAAAAAGCGACAATTTTAGACGTATTATAACCACTTTAAAACGTTAAAATTTGAGGAGCACTTTTTAGCACATTTATGTTTTGAAATTAATTACTTATTAGGTGAATTACCAAAATACATGAGTACTTAAGATTGTTGGTGTATAAAACATTACTAAAATCACACAATATTCTAGTTGACTATGAAAATAATAGGTTATGGGTTATTGCATCACAAGCATAAGCATCATTATACAAAATCCAAATTACTAATATTCCCAAACTTGATACCCATTATCAAATAAACAGAAAATCGTTGAATTTACAATAGATGTTCATAATGACGTCCATCGACGTCGATACATAATTGCGATTTTCAAAGGAGCGACATTTGTTAACACATTTCTGTTTAAGTTCATAAATTCATTTCTAATTCTTACCTTCATATTTTCTTTAATTGTAGGAGGAGTTTTATACACCTCATCTTTTATATAGCTTCAGAAAAAAAATTCTAGCTTGTTTAACTCTGGAGATAATAGTGACCACCTTATAGGTCCTCCCCTTCCAATCTATCTTCCAGGAAAATTATAACTTCGACGCTCATTCACTAAAACATTGTGGTATACTGGAGCCCCGTCATGTAATATCCACATTCTCTGACATATGTTTAACGGTACTTTTTCCAATAATTCCACCCCAAACATTTAATGACCATCTTATCTGACTGTGTTTGAAAATGTGGTGCGGATTAGAAGTTGAGTAGTAGTGGAAATTATGTAAGATTGCAGTACCATTCCTATGGAAAGTAGCTTCATCTCCAAATAAAACATATTTAAAAAAGATGCATCATTCTGAATTTGTTCCTGTGCACACCAACAAAATTCTACTCTTTTATTATAATCATCCCCTTTAAGCTCTTGATGCAATTCTCCCTACACTGCGACCACTAATTTCAAAAGCATTTGCAATTTCCCTCGTTCAAATATGTGGATTCTCAGTGACACTAAGAATTAGATTTAATTCATTTACAACAGTTTTTGTTCGTTCAGATCTCTGGTAATTTGCGTGTCCGGTCTGTTGAAATCGTCCTAATACACTTTGAAATGCTTCTGTTCTTGGTTGTCGCCTATCAGGGAATTGCTGATGATAAATTCTTCTTGCCAGTAACACATTTTTGTTACATTCTCCTAGCACAAACACCATATCAGACATCTCTTCATGAGAAAAATAGCAGGAACTAATAAAAGTAATCTGATGTCAAATTTTTAAACCAGTTTATTGCCAAAGTCATAGCCAACTAGAATAATGTGTGATTTTAGTAATGTTTTGTGCACCAACAATCTTAAGTACTCATGTATTTTGGTAATTCACCTAATATTAATCAATTATGCGTCAGACTAGATTAATTTGTGTTTTTTTTCTTGAAAATTATTCTTGGTTGAATATTTCCACCGTCAAACTAATAAAAGTTCACCTAATATTTGTTTCAAATTATGTTTGGCTGAAACTATCATCAAAACTCACAAATTAGGGCAATTAGGTATAGGGAATGCTTAAGAAATAATGAAGTGCAATACAATACCATTTCATTACGGTACTAAAATACAGGGTGTTCCATTTAAGAAAACCCAGTAAATGATCATTCTGATTTATGGCCAATCCTGTATATAAAGAACGAATATCGCGCAATGTTAATAATTTTGGAGAATAGTAAACTATATCAAAAATCGTTTAATCGTAAATGGATTTCTTGATATCAAATCTATACAATGGTACAGGGTATTGATGTTACTAGGAAATTACTAAAAAAGTGCTTATATCTTTTAAGTTACCTTGTATAACATTGCAATACCTCATATCGCACAAACAAGAAAATCGAGAGGAACAAAAAAATGTGTAAATATACAGGGTGTTCCATTTAAAAAAAGATAATTTAGGTTCATCCTGCCAATATGAGTGGCCCTGTATATTTGAAAGTATTTTCAAAATTGGTCCTATATATGGCTTAAATTTTATCTAAATAAAGCTTTTTCGTATCTCTCACCACAAGGGAGTAATTGGACTTCCTCGCACTAATGCCGCACCCTGTATATATATATATACATCTTAGTATCATTTCTGCATCCTTTCAAAACTCATACATTTTAGCGTCCATGAGAAAGAAGCCAAATAGAGAACTGGAAGTACGAATATATTGTTGCTCACTTCACCCCGATCCCGGCAATGGTCTTAATTTTCAATTATCTTTTAAATAACCATATACGTTATTTTTACATTTTACTATCATTTTTACGACCTTTTAAACGTAAGTTAATGTTGCGTCCCTTGTATAGTTTACTTTCAAACTGCTGTTAATTTTTCTATCAATGTGACGTCCTGCAGTGTTGCCATATTTACTGCATAACTGACAAAGACAGAATAACGGTGAACCTTGTCGAAAAAGTGAGATGTAAACAACATCATACTTTCTACAGATAATGATTCTTTTTTAGATACCTACTTTTACTGCGGAATAATTCTAAAATGCTTTTAGATATTTTTTAAGTTACTTTCTCAGGTATCTCGTTCCAAAAAGTTCTATTCATTAATATACCTATTTATTTAAGTTTTATATACTGGCTATTTTATTATGTTATGCATTTTTTTTATTTTACTTTTTATTCACTTAAAAAGTTAGCTATTACAAGAAATTTCACTAGAAAACGCGAAGTATGTCTATAGGTATGATATTATGTTCTTTTCAGGAAATGCTGTAGCTTTCGAATCGCTCATAAAAACAGTGCTTTTATTAAGCGTTACTCATAGCATAATGTCGGGTCTAATGATCATTTTTTCTGAGGTATATTTTTCTTTATGAGGAGGAGTTTATAATAGTAAATAAATCCCATCTTCAACGTCGATTAAATAGTTATTCTTAAACCTCTTCTTGGTTGTGCTGAAAAACCATATAGCGTTCTTACAAGGAAGATGCAGAACGGGTATATAAAAGTCGGATACGATATGTGTAACGGTTTCGTCGAAATCATTCAGCCGGCAGAACAAGATCATTTACGAATTATATGTAATTAAATTTTTCGTAGGCTGATTATTGAGGGTACTTACAGACGGGATACCTTTAATAGTATATTACGTAACGTGTGTTGTAAGAAGCATTTTACGCACGAACGGAAAAGCTACGCACGAAGCCGCGTAGCGGCGAGTGCGTAATTCCGTGAGTGCGTAAAATGCGTTACAACACGAGTTACGTACTATAATTTACCTACGACCCACTTGTACTTGTGTTTATAATCTTATTAAGGTATTTAAAGTACAAGTAAAAACGTACATCCTCGATGTCCAGCCAAGTTTTATAAAAATCGCTCCTCGATGCCCAGCCAAGCATCTTAGCAGTTCACCCTCGATGCCCAGCCAAGCATCTTAGTAGTTCACCCTCGATGCCCAGCCAAGTTTCGTAAAAGTCCGTCCTAGTTAGTATTTATTTTTATTAAAAATGTATGTAGAATTACCGGAATTGCATAAAACAGCGTATACACCTCTCGACTAAAGTGACATTAATCCCTTAGGTGGATTACTTCCCTCAGGAATCAAACATCACCCGCGGGATTAAATGGGCCACTTTAGTCGCTTGGTGTATAATATACTATTGTTTACAAATATGAGATACATTCAGACAGCTAAAAGATGCGGATTGAATGAAACGGAACCAATTATCATATAATTCCAAATAACTCTTAGTATTAAATGCAATCTCATATCTAATAAATGTCATCTACCATTTATATATAGAATAAAATTCAACGTCAAATATCAAGTAATACATTTTGAATAAAATGGCTACGTCTATTGACAGTAGCTAAGTGGAAGCCTATGGAAGCCGTGCGATTTACTTTACAGCCGTGCGTTTTGTTTTATCGTGCGTAATAGACGTCTTACATTGATTGCCGACTGTGTGTTTTTGACTACTTACAGGGGTGGTCGTAGGTAAAATAGTTTGATAACTATTTTATGACGTCTTATTGTCTGGCAACAATCTTGTGTTATAGCTTGTAGAAAAAGATTTAGGAGTCTGACAGAAAAAATCGATTAACCGAATGTCGCGGGTTTTTAAAATCAATTAATATAGTCGAAAATTTGATTAGTTGATTAGTCGAATAATCGATTAGTCGACTAAAAGAATAGTCTATTAAACGGTTATTGGATTGATAGAATAGTCAATTAATCAGTTAGTCGCCTAATCGATTTGTTGACTGCTTTAATATCTCCTTACCAGCACAGCAACTTTGAATAAACTGCTGCTCTTGTATGATATTATATCTGCTTTACCCAAGCGTGTGCCTCTTAGTTGTAAAGGGCTTCTCTAAATGTTACAAATGGAAGTTTGACTATTCGAGTAGTCGACTAGTTAGTCTACTACTCGATTTATTGATTAATCGGTTAATGGAATAATTGTAAGAGCAAATTAGAAAGGGTTGTCTTTAGGAACAACATGCGATCGGGCTGTGTTTAATATTTTTATATGATCTTGTACCTCCGAACTAAACAAAACAGGTACACCACGGCCACGTTCACCTCTTGTAACGACTCTTTCAAATTTCTTCAGCAAAATTCTTTCTGTAGGGGAAATTACACCATCAAATTCCTGGTAAGTAGCTTGTTCGCTGTTTGTATTTTCGTATGTGTGAAGATACCACCGCTGCAGTTCTCCTGGACGTTTTCTATTCAATAAGATAACGCGACAAAAAATTGTTTCTAGCAACGTTAAATATGCAGCTTTTTTTGTATTATCTGCGGAAAGAATTGACGCAGATACCGAAGCCTTTTGAGACAGATACTCTTTTAATATTCTTAAGTCACTCGCTAAGGGTATTATAGTGACCTTATTCCACTTTTGTAAATTAAGATTACTTGCAGCATGGCTAGAAATTTGAAATTTCCAGTTCGCGGTAAAAAGATGAATCATAGTTTTTAAATTGGCTTCTGCCTTAGCCGAAGAAACATTGGCATATTGGCTTCTTTAAAGCAAAATTAATTGCTATGTCGCAACACTGCTTTAGGGTACTGGCAAGATTCATTGCAAACGTAGGGGACTCAAAGACATCTTTGTCCTTATTGTACTTTGCACTATTTTTAGTTGCCTCCACGAACAAATCAAAATGCTGTGGCTGTAGAGCATCAAACATAGAGTGAATAGATGGTTCCAGTTGCATGACTTCCAATAACATTTTTGCAAGTTCTCGCATTTTCCGTTGCTTAATTATTGAAGTATCTAATACTGCGGTGATCGATTTACTACAATAAAATTAGAGAAAGTTCTAAGAAACAGCTTGATGCATAATAAACATTTTTGGAACATTATTTACTTAGAGATTAATTTGCCACTTCTGTCACGATTTTGACATCAGAAAAGTTGATTTCTACTCTTGGTCTTAAAAAAAATCATTATTTTACAAATGCCAAGATTTGAATGTTTTATGAAGTGGGATATGATGTACGCATTCATCGACTGAAGCCGACAAAATTTAGAAGCTGCATCTGAATTATATTTGCAAAGGTACTCCCATCGTTTTCAACCTAATCCAACTATTTTCACAAGATTCGGAGACAATTAAAAACGTTTGGATATTTATTGTAAAATAATATTAATATTAAAATTAAAAAATAAAGTTATATTGAGTGTTATGTGTTTTAACAAAATGGTAAATTCGTATATTTGATACTGTGTATATATTCAAAATAAAATAAAATATTTAAAACCCAGTAGCAATTTCCACTGCACGGCCGAGAAACTATTGTGAATGTTGGAGTGAAGGTCGTGTCGGCAAAAAAAAAGTATAGCTGGAGATGTGAGCTTGTTACAAGAGATCATATGTGTTCGTCCGATGTCCGATTATCGCAGTCCATACGAACTGAATTATTTACAGATACTATTCCAAAGCCTACTTGTCAAATGTTTTCCGCCTTTGTTTATTTGTTTATTCCATAATTATACAGAATGCCTTTTATTAATTTGTTTTCGAAAAGAAATAACTATATATTCTTGAAAAGCTTAAAAAATCAGCAACTTAATAGAATTAAAGCCAACTATATATTCTATTTTAAAAAATACAAGTTAAGTTTATTGCGTTTCCACCGTTGAATTTGTCTAAAAAAAATTGGCCTGAGAGTATAGTATCAGTTTCTCTCTAATGCCGCTGGTTTCTAAGAGGCCCTAAAAAACCATCGAAAATGGGCCAATCTGTACAAATAATAGGACGCGACCCAAAATTTACTTACAAAGTTTTCCATTTTTTTTTCATATTGCACGGTTAAGACGTTCATTAATGTTTATTTGACACTAAACTACCCATGCTATTATAGAAGTATTGGTAATTTGCGGCTTAGTTTTTAGTACATACGCTTCCCGTCTTTTATATCAGCTAACTAACCATAAATCGTAAATAAAGTTCAGGCTGATATTCAAACTTTTTACAAATCACTACTACTAATACGGACGTAACGTTCGCCAAAGTTGTAACTATACTATACTCCCGCATACTAAAGAAATGACTTTAGTTTAAAATTTATTGTTATCAATACCAGACACTACGTTGCCAAATCTACTGGACGTCAGAATGTTACGAAATTGTAATTTTATGTATATTAAAGTATATTCTGGTGCGCCACCAGCAGAAATTCGTTGAACTAAAACTATACCTTTTTCGTACATTTCCTATCAATTTTGCGTCCATTTGACCTTGGTTAATACTTAAATATAGAAGTATCTGAAAAAGATGGCAATTTGACACCCGTGGCTAACCATAGTACTTTAGGTGGTCTATCTTTTCCATATGTTCTATGGGACAAATATTCATCAGAAATTGCCAAAAACGAAAGATGTAGTCTTGCGTCCGATATACGGACGTAAGTTTACAGAGGATGCAGGATTAAATGCAAAAGTCATTCTATCGGATGCAGAAATGATAGTAAGATGTATATATATATATATATATTTGTTGTTTGATTTGCTCAAGATTGCATTTAGTTTTAATAAATTTAAAAAACTGACCCAAAAAGATTTAGAGAATATAATGATCAAAATTATGAAAAAACAAAATAAAAAGCAAAATGTAAAATAGTGAATACATCAGTAAAGCTAAGGAAATGATAATAGAATGAATTTACACCAAATAAAATTCATATACACTCACTTTCAAAAGTATTGCACCCCCCCTGTATCTTAGCGAAATATGTAGAAATAAATATTCTATAAAAGTATTTTGCTGATAAGAAGAACTTGTTTACACTATACCTCAAAAAACGTGTTTCCGATCTGGTAAAAAATGCCTGTTTCTGCTTATCAGTTTATATTGTTAGTTGGTAGGAATAAGTTGTATAAACGTTAAAAATGCCTAGAAATGAGTTGTCTGCTTTTGATAGGACTCAAATTATTGCTCTGTGGCAAGAAGGGTTGTCTCGTAGCCAATAGGCTAAATTTTGTGAGATCTACAGTTTGCAGGACCATTAGACGCTATGAAGAGACTGGGGAAGTGAATAGTAGGCCTCGAACTGGCCGACCTACTGTTAGTACTAGACGAGAAGATAGGTATATTGCTCAATTAGCCCGCAGAGAACGATCAGTCACTGTACCAGTACTAAGATCTCAATTCCAGAGAACGTTTAATCGCGTGATCTCGACCGCAACAAGAGTTTTGGCGTCAGGATTGAGGCGCAGAAGGCCTTTAAGGGTGCCTTTGTTAACTGCTCGTCACCGTACCGCTCGATTGCAGTGGGCAAGAGCTCATCAACATTGGTTATTGCCACAATGGAGGAACGTTTTTTTCTCAGATGAGTCCAGGTTTGGATTAGTGAGTGATGACTATCAGGAAAGGGTTTAGAGGGAGACAGGAGGACAAAATAGACTAGCAACTGCCATAGGTGTTGCCCCTTATCGTGGTGGAACGCAAATGTTTTGGGGTGGTATCAGATTTAATGGGAGAACACAACTCCTTCATATTCCAGGAACAATGACCGGTGCATATTACCTGCAAAACATCATTAATGCTATCGTTCAACCATGACATAATGCAATCGGAGCCCAGTTCATCTTTATGGACGATAATGCCAGACCCCATCGCACCAGAGCCGTTCAACAAGCCTTGGAAAACGGAAACATTGCAAGATTGGAATGGCCGGCAATGTCCCCTGACCTGAATCCCATAGAGCATGTGTGGGATTATGTCTCAAGAGCCATTTTTAACCGAAATAACCCTCCAAGAAACACGCAAGAGCTTATTGTTGCGGTTACAGAGGAATGGGACAATATTCCACAGGCAGTGATTAATAATTTGATTATTGGCATGCATAGACGCGTTGATGCATTGATAAGAAGTAGAGGTGGAAATACTAAGTACTAAATTTATTATAACATTCATCCTTTTTCCGTTTTTTTCTGAAAATATTATTTTTGTATTTTCAAATTTTTCCATTTCAATTTTAATTTTCTGTTAAACCAACCTATGTTATTCCAGTAAATAAATTTGTACGATTTTAATGTATGGTTTTAATTAATATTTAACATGATGGGATTAAAATTAAGAAAAAAATAGATATAATCCCAATATAGGGGGGGTGCAAGACTTTTGAAAGTGAGTGTATTTATCATGAGACAGATCAGCATTTTGATTTGATTTGAATGCCTGCCTTTGTATATAAATATCATAGGGATCTATAAATTTAGAGTTATGGAATATTTTTAAAATAGAATGAGTGATATGATCCCAAGAAAAAATATTAAAAGAAACATAGGAGTAGTTTTATATTAAGAAATCTAAAAATAGTTCTTGAATACACAAGAGTAGGTTGTTACAACTAGGTTGCTTGTTCTATATACACTTTTCCAAATTCAGGGAATTGTTTACCTCAAGTTTTATCTATTTTTAAAGGAGATCAATAGTCCACAAGAACTGAATCAAATGAGGTGCTTGATACGTACTAAACAAAATTAATGTAGACTGCAAATACCTGTCTTTTTTATATACACCTTTTGATAGGAATAAGACATAAGAAAATAAAACAAAGACATCCATTACATCAGAGAATATTTGTAAAAAATATTAGATAAAACAAATAACATATACTTATTTTGAAGATTGTTTAGATTTAATTGAATATTTTTGCTCTTGAAAATGCAATTTTTATATAACATTTGATGTCCAATTTTAGTTTAAAAATGTCCACCAAGACAGTATTTATCTCTAGACTTCTGCTCACCAATTCTTTATACTCATTATTGTATTTTGAAATAATTCTCGGTAGCACTATTCTTCTCTAACTAATCAATTTGCTAGTGTTTTTAAATGAAACTCACGGTCTCTAGTTAATTCCACAATATAATAAAAGTTATTGAAAATCCTAAAAAATTGACAGTTGTTTCGATAAATCAATATCATCGTCAGAATGACAGAAGTTACATTTCATTTTATGCCTACCTGATGTTTAGTAGTTATTTTTGGCTAGACCAAGAAGTAACCTAACTTGTGATTGGCTTAATATATGTTTATAGAAAAAAGAAGAAGATGTGATATTACAAATATTGAAGCTTAGATATTATTAGCCCTATGGTGATATCCTGGATACCTTTTTTCCAATTAAGATTAGTATAACTGTGCAATTATATAGAAAACCAGGAAAACTATATCTGCTGATATTTACAAATTTCACTTAAGAAGACAGTTTATTAGTGGAGAACGCCCTAGATTTAACTGTTCATTGACAACTTCATATTGTGGGTTTCTTAAATGTCTTCTAATTTCCAGTTCTTCAAGGAAATCCAGTTCTTGTTTCTTTTCACAAACATATATTAAGCCAATCACAAGTTAGGTTACTTCTTGGTCTAGCCAAAAATAACTACTAAACATCAGGTAGGCATAAAATGAAATGTAATTTCTGTCATTCTGACGATGATATTGATTTATCGAAACAATTGTCAATTTTTTAGAATTTTCAATAACTTTTATTATATTGTGGAATTAACTAGAGACGTGAGTTTCATTTAAAAACACTAATATGAGCATATTCCAGGAAGTAAGGGTCGGTCGAGACAGTTAATTTTTTAATCAATTTGCTGTTTTCAAGTTGTTATCAGTTGTTTATTAATTTGTTTTCTATATGCCCTGCTGATTCAGTCTTTAATATATCTGCCTCTCCCTCTCTCTCCCCTCTTGATTACAACCAACAATTCTCATATTCTATTTATCATAACCTAGCTTTCATAATCAAAGGTGAACAATAAATAAATATGATTTATGTTATTGTGTGGAACTTTGCTTATCTCATGATTAATATTCAGGAACCCAGGACTGATATAATCAATTTTTAATAGTGCTACTGCATTAATCATCTAATATATAACATGAAAATATTTACGGGCTAATAATGTGTGTTTCCAAGGTAGTTACATCAAACAGCATACAAAAAATTACATCTGTGACTTGATCAGAAAAAATCGGAAATTCCACAAATTATTTTAACCACAGTTTACTAAAAGACAAAAGGTGCCTTGATTTCTAAATATAAGACAATTATGTCAATGAATGTTAATCCCATCAGAAAGGCTTCTAAATGTAAGATGGCATTGCTATTTCAAGTAATCAATAAAATAATAATGTAAAAAAGCTTATTTCAAAAGTAGTTTTTTGTAAGATATGCAAACTGTAACAGAAACTGCAAAGCTGTGCCCTCTCCTCCACTGTCTTCTGTCTTTTGCCATATTCCTCATTTCCTCCCAAGTTTTTTCTCTTTTTGACTCCAGTTCCTTTATCTGGTCTATCCATTTCTTCCTTGTTCTCCTCCTTCATTTTTTAAGACTGTTTCCTGCCTCCATTATTTTTTTCGTTAATCTATCTGACTTTATTCTTTCAATGTGTCCATACCAATTTAATTGTTGCATGTTTATTTTTTCTATTATTGGCTTATGCTTTGTTACTTTTCTAATGTCTTCATTCTTTATCCTGTCCCACTTAGTTTTTTCCACTAGTCTCAGGTGTTTCATTTTCATTGCATTTATTTTTGTCTTGTCTTTCCCCTTAATTGTCCAATTTTCTGCTGCATATGTCATAGTTGGTACTGTTATTGCGTTATATATTTTCGTTTTAACATCAATATCAATATTTTTGTGTCCCCATATTGTTTTATTTAGTGCACAGTAAATAATTGTTGATTTATTTGCCCTGTTAGTTATATCTGCATCTATTTTCCCATCTTCTGTCATCATAGTTCAAAGAGATTTGTATGTTATTACCCTTTCTACAGAGCCGTCCTTATATTTTATTTCTTTATTATTTATGTCCTTTTGATTTTCGTTTATTATCATGATTTTGGTTTTATACATTTCGATTTTTTCTATCTCTGTAGACCAGATATTTATTAGCTTTTGAATTTTATTTTTGGAATTCGCTATTAAAACCACATTGCCGACATATAGTATGCTACTCATTTTTACAGGCTCCATGTTTCTGTATCCAATTATTGTACTCAGATGTTCATATTCTCTTTTTATGTTCTTGACTACCTTGTCTATGATAAGTATATCTAAACAATAACGGGCTTAAACTTTCAGCTCGCTTTATTCCTTTGTCCATTATAAACTCTGATGCCTGTCCTGAAATATGTATTACTATCTTATTTGTGCTTCTTATGGCCTGTATTGGACCTCCAGCTATTTTAATTTTCATTTCCAAAGCACAATAAAAATCTGTAATATCTTCAGTACAAAAAATGGCACAAGATCCAGTCTGCTGAGATTCCTTTGTCCATTAATATAATAGTCATATACTTATTATAAAAGTATTTCTGATCCTCATATACAAAACTTCAAAGGATTCTTCCCCTACCAATATAATAGACAAATGTAAAATAGTATATTATACACCAAGGTGATGAAGAAGACTGTTATTATTGACAGAGCACCAAGATTGTTGCCCCGAGCGAAATAAGGTGCAAGGCTATAAATGTCTTCATCACCGTGGTGTATACAATTTTTTCCACTACTAGCCAAATTTAAGACAAAAATTAAAAATATTTCTTGTAAAAATCGAGTAACACAGGAATGTACATTCGCCTTTCCACTAATAAAACAATAATCAAGTAGTCCTATACAGATTGACATTTCCACTAGTAAAACTTATTTGTAAACAACAGATGCGTTCATAAAACATAACTTATAACTGAACTGTTGATTAGCGCTCACTGAGCAACAAATAATAATGGTTGACGTGTTTCTTGTGTTATTAGATGATGGTAATATAATTGATACAAACAGATATATTATAACCCAGGCAATAGAAGATTTGCAGGGACCATTACCACTTGATTATTATGTAAGAAGAGGTGGTAGTTGTGAAAAAAACAGGAATTATTATGAAGAAACAATTCCAGCGTATAATGTTATGTATAAAGTGCGTTCACAGAACATTTACGCAACGGTTGTGTTTTCTGAACGCACCCAACGTTTGTAATTATCGCCATGTTGTAATTACGGGATGTCATCAAGTCATTATTGGTTGAGCGCGAATTATAAACTAATGGCATTTTTATTCAAATAATTTTATTGTGTTAGGTAATTTCAAAAAGCAAATACGTTAAAGAGAATCTCCTGGGTACACAGAATTATGTTGCACAAGTTTTTGTTAAACTCCTATCCCTGGATTCTAAAAACATTTGAATTTCTCCATTATTGACCTAGGTTAACAATAGAAAAAATTGTTAACCACTAATAGAGAAATTCAACTTCTCAGTTGGCTAGAAGACGCAATAATTGTCAATTTCATAGCTAGTAGTGGAAAAACAAACTTATTAGGAAAGTAAATTGAATTATTTATAAATGCTTTAATTTGCTCCTTGCAGAATTTGACATGTTTAACTCTTTTACAAGGGCTGAATAAGCTATTTAGCTATTCTGCCTTGTATTTTGGCAGTCCTATTTATGTTTTCCTAAATATAGAGGTTGAATATCTTCCTTCTGGTGAGATATATAATAAAGTAAAATAAATAAACAATGTCTTGGCTAAAAAATACTGAATAGTCCATTAGTAAAATAAGAATTAATGGGTCCTTTTTATTTATTGAAATTGAATTGCTGAATTACCAAAAATCTATAGTATTTTAGTTTATTTATTTATAAGTACAACAAATAATAGTGTTTTTGAAAAAGAAGTTCATTAGCTTTGCTTTGTATGTACTTTTTACCCTTTATCTTTCAGTTTTACTTTCAGAACTGTTCAGTATATACTTTTGTTTTACAAGTGTAGGTACTCATTTTTATATAGTTTACAAGTAAATTTATAATGTATCAACCATCCACATTAACAAGAAACTGTGGAAGATTAGAAGAACTAGAAAGTGGTGACAATTCGACAAATGATGAAAATCTCTCCACTAGCGATTTTGAAAGTGGCGAAGAAAATATTTCTAATAGAGACCTAGGAAGTTGTAATGAAGATCACGATATCTCTAATAGTGAATCTAGTGACAGCAATAGTTTGGATTATATAAATTTTGGATGGGAGGGTTGTGACGCATTTCAACCGGAAAGGTATTAATTTGATAATACAGCTTCAGGTATTACTGATTTTTTCATATTGCCAGAAGATGCCAAATAATGTGAATATTTTACAAATGTTTTTGATGTAAACCTAGTGAACGTGATTGTGAATGAAACAAACAGATATTATGAATATTCTACAAGAGACCATAATGATGTAGTAAGATTAAGAACAAAACGGTGGGTGAATATCACAGTGGATGACATTTACTCATTTCTAGCTCTGATTTTGCTAATGCCCCAAATTAAGAAATCTGCCATATCCGATAATTAGAATATATTTTTTTACTAAGTACATGTTTAGAGAAATTTTGCAGTACATACATTTCGCAGACAATGACAACCCAATAAAAAATGACAGAATTTGGAAAATTTGAAAATTATTTGAAAGCATAAATGACAAATTAACCACATTTTTTTCACCACTTCACTTGTTTTATACAAAGGAAGGCTTCAATTCAAGCAACATATCTCATCAAAGTGTCATAGATTTGGTCTGAAATTATTTTTGCCATCAACTGTGAAACGGGTATTATTATGAATGCTTTACTTTATACTGGTTCTGCATGAGATATACCACAAGACGATATTTCAGGGGCTGTAAAAAAAACTGATGAACATTTATCAGAGAAAAAATCATCTTTTTTATACCAATAATTGGTACACCAGTCCAAAGCTAGCGGCCTATTTGGTCCAAAATGTTATAGGATTATAATATGGTACTGAAAAAAACCGAAGACATTTTCCAACATTTACAAGATTAAGGTGTGGTGAAATACAATTGAAGAAGTGTAGGAAAATTTTAGCTATGAAATGGAAGGATAAAAGAGATGTCCATTTTATCACCACATTTCATAAAGGAAGAATGGTGGATAGTGGAAAAATAAATAATCGGGCAAATGGAAGAATTATGAACGATGAAATAAAACAATATAGTTTGTTTAAATCTTATTATGAAACCTGACTGTGTACTTGATTCCACAAAAAGATATGAGGCTAGTTGATAAAGCTAATATGAAGTTATCTTTTGTTGAGAGTGTTCGTAACACTGTAAAATGGTACAAAAAATTATATTTTCTTTTATTGGATTCATCGATTTTGAATTCGTATAATTTAGAGAGACATGGTACTCTAACTGTAGTTAGACACGATAGAAAAAGCAGACAACACATTGACCATTTAGCAGCAAAAAACTTCATGGAAAGGCATTTTCTGGATAATTTTCCAGCAACTGGTGTAAGAAGAAAAGGACAACGGATATGTCATGTCTGCTCTAATACTAATAGGGGTGAGAGGAAACGAAAATATGTTACGAAAAAACGGTCCATAATGTCAAGTAAGACTTTGTGTGGGAAGTTGCTATAAAATTTATCATACCAAAAAAAACATTTCAATTATTTTTTTACTAATATTTACAGGGAATGTTTATTTTCAATATATGTTTGACAAATATTTCTTTTTGTATAAACTATCTTTCTAATTATCTTGGCTTTGTTTATAAACATACAATTTAGATGGAAATTTTGATATACCCAATACTACGACAGACAAAACTGCAAACAGCAATTCACCCATTCAAGGAAGGACTTAAATTTGACAACATAGTTCTTTTTCTTTAGAGTACTTTCCGAAAGGTTTATTTTTAAAACCACTGTTTTATCTACATTTTACAAAAATCTCCAACCACCTTTTTTCATCAAGGGGTTAAATTTTGAAAACTTAAAATATGTGTTCAAGAAAATATTTCAGAAAATTTGTTTTAGATGTCTATGACATCAGAGCCTTCAAAAATTCAATTTTCCCAATTCTTTCCTTGCAAAATTTGAACCCCATATTTTGCCTTTTAGGGACAATTTTTGTAAAACAAATATCTTGTTGTTCTTCATTTCATATATTTATAAGTAAAAATAACAATTATATTAAAATCGATATTTTTCTCATTTTTTAGCGTTTGGCTTTGTAATCGCGTTGACCTTTACCTGTAGTGAAAGGGTTAAATAAAATATTTTCATGAGCAATTAATATCATTATAAAATTAAAAAACTAAGTTTTCAGAATTTACAGTATAAAAAATTATATTTATATGTCAGTAACTTAAGTATAATTTAGGATAAATTTGTACCTAAAAAATTAGATTTTGTACCCACTCAGTTGTTTTTTAAATCACTCTTTAAAGTGGGGGTGCCAGCTTAAGCCCAAGCTAGCATCCCCACCTTTACAAAATCCAATTTTAACATAATAAATTTAAACTTTGAATTTAGGATTAATGTTTCTGCCCTGGTAACACATGTGAAAAGTAGAAATCAATTCGTGTGGTAAAATAAATGAAAATTTATTGGTAAAAGTCACGTGTTGTCATAAAAGTAAGTGCAGTCAATTATTAAAACAACTAGAAGTGCATTACTGCAAAGAGACTTTTGGAAATTGTATTTAAGCTAGTAAATAATTAAAATAACAATCAAAATATTAACCCATAAACACAACAAGTAAAGCGATATTAGCAAAAAAGTCAGCTGATAACCGACCCACTGCTATCGAATATAAAATAGTACAGAGTAGGAGTAAGAATAAATAGAAAATTTTTAGTTTGGCAGGAGGGGTCAAATCGCGGCGTTTTGGTTGGGGGTGGATTGAGTAGTTTGCTGACTGGGCGCTAGTGGGACCCTGGTTCTGTCATATTGCACTAACCAAACTTCAAAATTAGTGATATGGAGGAGATTAAAATAACGTTTGAATTTTTGAAAGACAAAATTACATCTATTGAAAATAAACTGAAAAATATGATAAATCTAAAAAAAGAGAACCAGTTTTTGCAAAAGCAGATGGGAAAACAAGAAAATAGAATCGAATTAATGGAACGCGAAATGAAAAAAAATAATTTGATAATACAAGGAATTGAGGATATAGAGGAAGACAGAACCGAAGATGTGCGAACAAGAATTGAAGTGAAACTAAAGGAAACGAACATAAACTTAAACTTAATGACCAAAACGAGTGAGGTACGAAAATTAGGAACTTTTAAAGCTAATAAAAAAAGACCGATACTTATAAAAATTTTGCAGTTTGAAAAAAAAATGGAGGTAATCAAAATGACGAATTTAAAGGGCACAAATGTATGGTTAACTGACGATTACACAAAGAAAATCCAAGAGTACAGAAAAAAATTGATACACCAATTGAAGATAGCAAGGTTAGATGGAAGAAGGGCTTTTCTTAAACACGACAAATTAATTGTGGATGGGGAGGTGTATGATAGACACAGCTTTGAACAAGATGATGTAGAGGAAGAATAAGGAAGGAAGGGTAAAAGAACATTAACTGATAGATCACCAGAAGCAGGAAGCGAATGGGAACAAACAAGGAAACTGTCTAGAATGAGGCAAAAAAACTGCTAGAAGAACAAAGAGAATGAACAGGTAAAGAGGCTTAAGATTAGTGGTAATAATAATTATAGACTTAGTTATAATATTAGCAATAGTGGGATTATGAGTGGGATGGATAGGAAAAATATTTGTAATGATAGAGGCGAGAGTAAAGATAATGGGGATATTACATCTAATAAAAATAAAAAAAAATAAAGGAACTAAAATTATGCACGTGGAACGTCAGAATAATGTTAATACTGGGTAAAATGAGGGAGATTGGGGATGAATTAAAAAAATACAAAATAGACATAGCGCCCTTACAGGAGATAAGATGGAAAGATCAAAAAAATGATTTTAGTTTTTATTACTCGGGGAATAAAAACCAAGGACAATATGGGGTAGGTTTCATAATAAGGGGTAATTTACGAAATCTTATATTAGACTTTAGACCAATAGGTGAACGACTGGCATGCCTGAGAATATAATCAAAACCAATGAATATATGGATAAAAATGCATACGCACCAAACGAAGGTACAGATAGGGAGGAGAAAGATAATATGTATGGAAAAATTGAAGAAGAAATGGAAAAAATACCAAAAGAAGACACAATACTTTTAATTGGCGACTTCAACGCACAAATAGGAAACGAGGACTACTTGGGAAAAGTGACAGGAAAGTACACTGTACATGAGAAAACAAACATCAACGGGCAGCAAGGATGAATATGATAATAAGTAGCACTAAATTTTCCCACCCAAGAAAACACAAGATAACATGGACATCGCCGGATAATAAATATAGTACACAAATAGATCATGTGCTTATTAATAGAAGAAAGCAGTCGTCGATCAAAGATGTACGAACATACAGAGGGGCAAATGCCGACTCGGATCACTAGATGGTAGTGGCCACAATCAAAAAAAAAACAGAAAATTTAAACTCTACAAAAACAAACCGAATTAAATGGAACCTCGAAAAATTTAATAATGAAAATATAAGAAGCGAATACGAGAAGCAAGTGGAAAAAAAGTTAATAGAATGTGAAGAAACGGAGAATGTGGAATTGGAATGGTATAATATTAGAAAATGTTTAATGAGTTCAGCGGAAAGTCAATTGGGGAGAGAAAAAAACGGAATAAACAAGCAATGGTATGATGAAAAATGTCGAGAAATTGTAAGAGCAAAAGGAATCGCTAGAATAAAATGGATAAATACAAACAACCCAGAAGATAGAGAGGAATATGAGAGAATAAGGAAAAATTGCAACAAATTGATAAGAAATGCTAAAAGAGAATGGATGAATGACAGAATAAGAAAAATAGAAAATTATTAAATTAACAAAAACACAAAAGCCTATTATAAAAAAATAAATGAACAAAATAAGACTTATAAAGGTAAAATTAAAGGTATAAGGAAGTGATACAAGAAGAAGCACATTATAAACAAATTTGGAAAGAGTATTTCGAGGAACGGCTAACTGAGGCACTCTCAGATAATACAACAGAGGAAGAAAGCGAAGAAAATGAAGAAGAAAATATATCACAGGATCCAACAAAAAATGTAGTAGTTGAAGTTATTAAAATAAGTAAGAATGGAAAAGAACTGGACAAAGACGAAATAAACATGGAATTGATCAAGTATGGAGGAGAGGAAATGCACGAAAGACTATATCGGCTAATAAAGAAAATATGGAGAGAAGAAAGAATGCCTGAAGAATGGGAGGTTGGACAAATACACACAAAAGGGGATCAGCAGGAGTGCAAAAAGTACAGAGGTATAAGTCTCTTGAATGTAGCATACAAAATAATGTCAGCAATAATTCAAAGTCGCTTAGCTGGAAAAGCGAAAGCAATAATAGGTCAATACCAATGCGGTTTCACACAAGGAACAATTGATGCTATTCATACTATCAAGCAGATAATGGAAAAGGCCCATGAACACAAAATGGAAATAGAAATGCTATTTATAGACTTCCAACAAGCATTAAACTGATGAGAGGACTGAAAGAACATGGGATAGAATGAAAATTTTTTTCTTTCGTTTTTTGGCTTTGGGAGTTGGATCCCATTCAGCCACGAAATAAGTAAATAAGTAATATGACATAAGAGAAACAAAGGACATGTCGCAGCAAACATATTTACTCATATCCAAGTCACACATCATTCATTGCCCTATACAACAGCATTCGTAGAAAACGAAGAAGAAAGGATAATAGAAATGGACACTCGTTTCACGCTAAGGTACCCGTCATAGCGACTTTATTTACAATACACAATAAAGGCAACGGTAAGGGGGTATATCATTGTTACAAAGGAAAGACAATAGGTATACTACAACTAACCTCTACCATTCTACATCTAAAATACAGTTGTGCTGATTTCTATATTTTTCTGTTGGTACGTTTAAGAAATTCCCATAATATAGTGCGAACCATAGTATGTCGCCGACTGAGAAATAACAGAGAAACTTGACTTTGTGGGAGAGGAACATTTTCTTTAGGCAGAGTTTCCATCAGATATCTTGTAGCTTGAATGTTGACAGCTAAACATCCAATGATTAATATCATCATAACTTTTATTACAATCACACAATTCGGAGTCGCTCATTTTAATTTTATAAAGGTATGCGCGTACTGTTGCATGACTAACGAGACATCTGAAGTACATAGCGTTAATCTTTCTTATAGGATGACTATGCTCCTCAAGTCTTGTGGATGGAAGAGTGGGGTGTATTTTGCAGTACGAGTTATTGCTTCTGTTGCAGAATTGTGACCATTCTATTTCCCAATAGTGTCTCATACTCTCCTTTCTTGAGCAAATGACGTCACTCCATTGTAAACAAAGATCTTCAGATCCGGAAAGAACTGCGGCTTTCGCTAGTTGATCAACTTTTTCGTTTCCAGAGATTTGAAAGTGGCCTTTGACCCACATAAACGTTACAGACTTATTAAGTTGTCTTAATTCAACTAATATGCATAATATTTTTACGATTATACTATTGCGATATATACTTCTTGCAGAGTTTCTAATGGCTGTTAAAGCTGACTGGGAATCCGAAAGGATGACAAAGTTTTTATATCGGAGATTACTGTATAAAGCCCAATATAGTGCATAATATATGGCCAATAGCTCTGCAGTGAAGATTGAGCAATGACAATTTAATTTATACTGTAGTGTCATTTCCTCGTTAGATATGTATACAGCACATCCCACACCTAAAGAAGATTTGGACCCGTCTGTAAATATTTTGCAGAGATTACCCAGCTTTCCAAAGTATTCTTCCATAGTTGTGCAATAGCTACTTGGTACGTCGTAATTAGGTATAACTACTGTACACAAAAAAAAAAGATATGTCATAAGGCGCTGAAAAAGCACTTTGTTCGTCTCTATTAATTGACAGGTGTGATGTATTGGGATATGCAATAGCTAAAATTGGAGAATTTTTATTTAGCCACCATTTTTCTGTTAGGTTGCTGACTGATAATTGACCTATCTTCCGTAGAAGTACTTTTTGGTTATTGGATGTACATTTAAGAATAAATTTTTCTGCAAGAAATAAGCGCCTTAGATGTAAAGGAGGTTCACCAGCCAACAGTGTGTTAGTAGGTGTGGATTTGAGAGCACCTAAAACCAATCGTAAAGCCTTGAATTGTATTCTATCTAATTTGATTAAGCGAGATTTTGTGGCTGAGCCATATAAAAAACTTCCATAATCCAAGATGGATCTCGTATAGGCCCTGTAGAACATAAGATTGGTTTTGGGGTCAGCGCCCCAATCGTAACGATTAACAACTTTCAGCATATTTAAACTTTTTTCACATTTGACAATACATTGGTTTATGTGATCATTCCAAGTTAGTTTTGAATCCAGTGTGATACCTAAGTAAGTATAATTTCTATTAACTGATATCGTCATATTAGTGAGTTGCAGGTTGGAAACAGCTGGTAAACAATATCGTGTGAAGAATACAACAGATTTTTTAGGTGATAGGTGTAGACTTAGATCTGAGAAACATTTATTACAATGTTGCATAATGACTTTTACGAGTTTCAATACAATGTTGATAAGTCTGTTCCTTTACATATAAACAGAAATCGTCTGCATATTGCAATATGTTGCACTCTATATCCATAACATATACGTTTAAGGTATATAGGTTAAAGAGTAGCGGGCTTAGAACTGATCCCTGTGGTAAACCTTTGAAAATAAGTCATGGGCCAAGAATTTGGTTGTTGCACCGAATAAATATTTGTCTATTCATAAATAGTTCAACCACGACATACACACATCTGGATGGAATACTAATTTGAATTAATTTATTAAAAAGAGAATGCAGTTGAACATTATCGTAAGCACCGGTAATGTCCAAAAATAATGCAGCAAGATAATTGTTTTCGGTAAACGTTGATTGAATATCTGTGACTAGATGTGCAATGCAGTCTACTGTGCCTCTTTTCCTACGAAAACCAAACTGTGTGTCTGGAAAAACATTATTTCTTTCACACCACCATTCCAGTCTAATTTTCATAATCCTTTCAAAAGTTTTTAATAAACAAGACATAAGGGCAATGGGTCTGAGGGCAGTTGAATCATTCAACTTCAGAATTGGAATGATAAGACATTGTTTTAAAGAGTCGCAATTGTCTCCTTTCATCAAGGTATTATTATAGATTTTGCATAAGAACTGTAACGCTACGTCCGGCATGTTTCCTAGCATAAGGTAATTAATTCTGTCAATTCCTGGACTAGACTTTTTAGAAGTTTTAATATTTGTTTTTATTTCATTGATGTTTATCGGTGCTAGTAAACAATGTTGTTCTGGAGAATTAATAGGCCAGTCTATTGGATAATGGACGTGGTCGGGTGCAATCTTTAGAAGAAAGTTTTCAACTAAGGTTTCGTTGACTATACAAGCTTTTTAAACACTTTGAACATTATTAACCCGTCTCCATATGTCGCTTGGATGAGTTTGTCTGTTAAGTGAGGAGCAAAATTTGGCCCAATTTGTTCTTGATTTGGTTTTGAATAACCGTTTACACATAACATCTAATCTTTAATATTCAATGAAGTTAGAAGGGATTAAGTTTGTTCTGTAAACTTTGAACGCCTTTTTCCTAGAATATGTTGCTGCGAGGCATTCTTGATCCCACCAGGGAATGTATTTAGTCGGATTATGAGTAGTTGATTTTATTACCTTACAAGACTTATTTACAGCTGCCGTTATTGTATCAGTGAGAAAAGATATCATGGCGTTAGAATCGTTGCAAATAGAGACGGATTGGAATGATTCAATGATAGAGGTTTGATATAACTTCCAATTAGCATTGGACATTGACCATTTAGATGTATGCTTAACCGAAAAAATTTCCTTTTGGATATCGTTGATCACAATCCTAATAGGGAAGTGATCAGAACCATATATGTCCGATAAAACGGTCCACTTAAATGAAGAACACAATTTTGAAGATAAAATACTCAGATCTACAGCAGATTTAGCTTGTCCTGGAGAAGAAATTCTTGTGGCACAACCGTCATTAGCTACAGCTAAAGCAGGAAAATAATCTAACGCTTCAACTAGTATATTACCATCTGTCAAGCACGTCTCCGAACCCCAGATTCCGTGATGAGCGTTAAAATCACCACCGATGATACACTCGTGCTTAATCTGGTTAAATAAATTGATATAATCTTGTACAGTTGCTTTAGTTGTCGAAGGTTTATACAAACTTATAATTGTCAATTTTTCATCACCACTAGTAATGTTAATACCACATACTTCTATTTTGGGATTGAAGTTATTAACAAATTCAATAATTTCATATTTAATTGAGTTTGATATGAATATAGCCACACCACCATGTCTTTTGTTTCTATCTTTTGTTATTATATTAAAATTTTGAAACCTTTTGACATCCGCTGGTTTATACCAGGTTTCGGATATCAGAGTAATATCAAAATTGTCTTCAACATTAAGTTGTGTTAACGAAAATTTATTGGAGTTTAAAGATCTGGCATTCCACTGAACTATTTTCAAGCTAGTATTGACCATTGTTAGTTGAATAAACTATCGACAATATTTTTAATTTTACTATCAATATCATTTTCGTTAAATATTAACTTATTATTGATTGCACATGAAGAAGATTGAGGCATATCTCGTATAAAATTTTCAAGCATGGTTTTTATTTTGGAGCTAAGTTGATAGGCAAATTTATCAAAATCACTTTCACTATTCTTTTGACTAAACTGGAATACAGGACCTGCACAAAAGCTGGTATTGTATTCTCTACGAATGGGAGGGAAGTCAGATATAGTATTATTACTGTTTCTCTTTTTACGAGGATTTGAGATAATTTCCGGAGTAGGTGAGGTTGGACTATTTCCTTTTAGAGGATTGCTAGAGTAACAATTGTTGCTAGTCTGACAGTGAACAGAGTATCTACTACAGCTATTCGGACGCAATTTTTACACCTTTTCTTACCTTTGCATTGAGAAGATGTATGACCGTACCTAAGACAATAATAACATTGCATGACCGGACTAACATAGGTATCGACAGAGCACCTAACTTTATTAATGTAAATAAATTGTGGGATTAATAAGCCAACAAAAGTTACAATTATCATCTGCCTAGGAACCCGCTGTATAACGCCATCTTTCTCCACTGTTCTATTCAAACATTGTACCTTTTTAATTGAAAAATTCGATTTTATAATATTTAAAAGAGTATTTTCACTCAGAGATGTGTCAACACCTCTTACTATGCCACGTTTTTCGGTTAAATAATTTGGAATGTATGCAATCACGTTATTTTTCTCGAAAAATGGTTCTTCTACTAATTTATTAGCATAGTTACTAGAATTTACTTCAATTTTTACGCGATTTTTTCCAACACTAGTTATTTCAGTAATATTATTTTCATAATTTGATAGCGCTAACAACTTTTCACCTAATTTCATCGGATGTAAACGACCAATATTTAGTTCTAAATGCTCTACAAAAATAAAATACGGACCTATATCGGTCGGTAGAAATCTATTTTCTGTATTAACTGGCCTACGACCACTGTTTACATTACTTGATATATTCGAACCTATTAGTAAGTTTTTTACTGACTCCGTATCATCATTGTTTTTGTTCACTGTTTCGTTTGAAATATTATTAATTGTTAAATCCATCGTATTTTGGTTATTTTGATTATTCATATCAATATCTCCAGAAAATGTAATTTCTTCCACATGCACATTAGGACAATTTCTTCTCGTTGATCGCAGAGGTGGGTCCTTGCCCCCTTTTTCATATTGGCCACCTGACATCTGGGCTTCAGAGCCGGGGCAAACCAAATAAATAGCTAAAAACTACTTACAGTATTGCTGCTACACTAATTATATACAACACAGAAAAAATAATAATAGGAAACTGCTAGGTAAGTAAATCACTTATCGCAAGAGAACTCAAATCGATACGTCCGCACTGTAGGATAGTTCGACCGAGAAATGAGAAAGTAAGTTAAGAAGATTAATTGCAATGACTAGGAACGAGTCAAAAGTGAAAATTACAAGTGAAGGAGAAAAGGAAGACTTTGTAGCTAATAGAGATGTAAGACAGGGTGATGGCCTATCAACAACACTATTTAATCTGGCCCTGGAGCATGTTATGAGAAACGTGAACAAGGGAAATTTAAGAACGAGCGGGAGCCAGGTAGTTGCATATGCAGATGACATAGTGACAGTAACGAAGAAAAGGAATATTCTGAATCAAATGCTACTAGAATTAACAAAAGAAAAAATGGGATTAAAGATAAATACCAAAACCAAAATAATGAGAGTTGGCAAAGATTGTGAAAACAGAATGATAAAAATAAATATGAATTTGAGGAAGTGAAAAAATTCAAATATCTGGGAGTCACGATCAGCACTAATGGGGAACGAAGATCAGAAATCGACGAAAAAATAATGGCAGCTAATATGGCATACTATGCCAATAAAAAATTATTGAAAAGCAAACTATTCATAATTTTATGAAAATTTCTAAAATATTAAGAAAGATTAATAAATTTTTGTTTTGTTTTATAATATTACATTAGCATTATATATTACATACATAAGTCATTAATTTTGTTATCTTTTGAGCCACACACAAGAATTTTCTTCTGTGGCAATAGAAAATGTATTTTTTGGATGTGTGTTTTGGTACTTAATAAAAAGAATTCAATTTCAATAACAAGATCCATGAAATTTAACATTTATAATACAATAGTTAATATATGGAGCAGAAACAATGACAATGACAAAAAGAGATGAAGAGGAGTTGAGGATAGTAGAATGAAAAATAATGAAAACAATTCTAGGGCAAATAAAAGTTGACGACACAGAATATAGGCAACGTATGAACCATGAAATATTGAGAGAAATGAACGGGGAAGATATAATAAAGAGGCAAAGAATAAAATGGCTCGGCCATGTATGGAGAGAAAGAAAGCGTGCAATTGTTTGCCTCAATGATACAGTGGGATCCAGGTGGCAGGAGAAGGCAAGGAAGACCCAGATCTAAGTGGCTGAAAGAAGTAGAGGAGGACTTAAGAAGGATAGGAATCTTTAGATGGAAGCTAAAAAGTGGTGATAGGACTCTATGGAGAAAATGCTGAAATGACGGGGATGTATTTAGGGCTAATTTGTACCCAAAAGCGTTTTTTCATTATTAAATTATTTTGTTTATAAGAGATTATATACATTAAACCACGTGTTATATTAATTTCCAAGTAAATAGTAAAAAAATTAAATTATTAAAAGTAACTAAAGATTATTAATTTTCAAATATGGGATTAATTTGTTCTCATAAATGACAAATCTCATGTAAAAATTGCAATGACAGACCATGACCAAAATGTACTGTGTACATCAAACATTTGTGATCTCGCCTTATGTTTGTTTAAAAATGAAGATGCAAGATATCGAAAAAGAAATGAATCAAATTGTAAATATGGACGAAAAATGTACTGTAACTTGCCAAGGAATGATTTTACCTGAAATTAATAAAATATAAGTACATATTATGGCTGTTTAAAAATATCATTCTAATTTATTAGAAATACAGCCGAAGTTTATTATTGACATAAATTCAACTATGCAACACACCCTAACATTAAAAACCCTTTTTCAGGTAAAACTGTGTGGGTACAGATTAGTCCTATATTTGAAAATTAATAATCTTTAGTTTTATTTGTTAATTTCAAATTTTTAACGATTTACTTGAAAATTAATAAAACACGAGGTCTAATTTATTATCATCATTTATAAACAAAATAATATAATAATGAAAAAACGCTTTTGGGTACAAAGTAGTCCTAAATTCAAAATTTAAATGTTGTGTTAAAATTGGATTTTGTAAAGGTGCGGGTGCTAGCTTCAGCTCAAAACCCTTTTACAGGGAAAATAGTGTGGGTACAAATTAGTCCTATATTTGAAAATTAATAATATTTAGTTACTTTTGATAATTTCAAATTTTTTAACAATTTACTTGGAGCCCCCACATTAAAAACCATTTTACAGGGAAAACTGTGTGGGTACAAATTCTAATTTTTTGGGTGGTCCTAAATTAAAAGTTTAAATTTTTGCTATTAAAATTTGATTTTGTAAAGGTGGGAATAACGGTTTTTCAGAAAAACTGAAAGGGTACAAAAGCTAATTTTTGGGATCAAATTAGTCCTAAATTATACATTCGTTTTTTTTATTTGAAACAGTGAGGGTGCTCTTTACTGACGTCATATATGATAATTTATGATTGAAATTTACTTGCTTATTTACAACTTTATCTAAACATAATGACTATTGGAGATCTAACCATATTCTTACTAACATGCCCGACCAAATCCTTTTTCCATGCTTTATGCTGGGCAGACAATTTTTACTTTTCCACACAACCCTATTTAAGATGAAAGAAAATATTTTTTGGGTAATTTTTTCGTTTTTCATCGAGAAAAACACGAAAAACGGAATTTAAAAAAAATTCAGTGTGTATGTCGTCGTCAGCCACTTTTTGTAACATGTTTTGTTAGCACGAGAGTATATACAATTGACCAATTTTATGACTGGGTATTGTTTAGGATGTCTCACAGATGAACCCTATTGATTTTCAGCTCGCCAGAGCCAGTACAATGGTTCCTATAAATCCAGATATACCACATTTTTGAAGAAATTTTGGTTTGTTAGTATGATACTGCCTCGGTGTATAAGTGCGGAAAAGTTAGTTATAATCTTTAAAACCGTTTATTTCAGACTGACTGACTAAATGAGTATAATTTATAGAAAATTATATTACAAATATTGCCAGTTTTATATGCACACTAATTTTACTTCCCTTCATAATTTTCAAATGTATAAAAAATATATGCACACCATTGGGCAGTATTAGCCGTCAATAGGATTAAAATTATATCTCTTCACATTCACATTAGAAATACTATACAGCTCAATGTTTTGAAGAAAAAACATATTTAAGATAATTCAAAGAAAGGTATTAGATATGTTTACAAATAAATATAAAAAACATGTTTTATACCAATATTTTTCTTGTATATTCAATGTCAAATGTCATTATTTTATCCCCAACAAATATTCAAGTTCCATCAAAATAAAAGTTACCAATATATACCTACTTATAAATGATATAACTTATGGCAGCCACTACTGATTACAAATTTAAAGTTGAACAATTATTTTTTCATCTTTTGAAGCCTATGGTGTTTGTTAATACAAAGTGTCCATAAACTCTCCTGCCAAACGGAAACTACAGTTACTAGAGGTGATTTAAAGTCGATTTAGCTCAAATTACCTTAATCCGAAAATGCTTCCTAAGGAAGCTACAGCCCTTTGAAGAAGACGTCCTCATATGAGTTTTCTTCAACTTACTCAAAAATACCGTTACTTAAAATATTCAAACTTGGTATAATCAATAAACAGTAACAAACCTCGTTTGCTGTAAATAATTTTTTTCCAGATCCATCACAAGTGTGTCAGTTGGGGGGACTAACAGGTATTTTTATTAAAAAAAAATTATTTTCAAGTTTTTTATGTATCCAACATCGAATTTGGAAAATTCAAGATAATTTTCATAACAAACGTTCTCTTCTTTCAAAACGATATCATGAACCGTTTTCGAGAAAAATATATTTAAACTTTTTGTGTTTCTTACATAAAATCATGTTGGATTATAATCTGTAATATCAAGTTGGCTTTGAAAAATCAACAAATAGTACAGATACTGGTAACAACAGTCGTAAGTATTAAGTTGCTTACATTGTTTTGGAAATTTTAAATTAATTTTATTTCGTGAGGGTATGAAACAACAATCAACATTAAAAAAAAACAAAGTTAGATAATTACCAACTGAAATAAAAGAATTAATTTTTCAACAGATGCTCTACATGACGACCATTTGTCTCAATACACAAATTTATTCTTTTCTCTAAAGATCGTCTAATTTTTGCAAAAATTCCAGCATTATTTCTAATTTCATTACAAGCGTTTTGAATTCTTTGCCACAGCTGATTACGGGTTTCTATTGGAACAGCATAGACTAATGATTTTAAATAACCCCAAATACAAAAATCACAGGGCTTTAAATCTGGAGATCTTGGGGACCAATTAACTGGACCACCTCTTCCAATCCATTTATCGTAATAGTTATTGTCGAGATATTGACGAACCTCTCTACTAAAATGAGCTGGGCAGCCGTCGTGCATGAACCATAAATTATTTCGAATCATCATGGGAACCTCACCTATTAAATCAGGTAAAACATTTTGTAGGAAATTAAGATATTCTTGTCCTGTTAAACGGCTAGGAAGCTCTACGGGTCCCAGAAGCTGATTACCGATTACACCTATCCAAACATTTATACTAAATCTTTGCTGGTGCTTTTTCTCTACTGTTGCATGATGATTATCACCAATGTAAGCATAATGATGTGCATTATGTAAATTAAAAATTCCGTCTCTGGTAAACGTAGTTTCATCACAAAATAAAATATTGGAAAAGAAATTAGGATTCTGATTTTTTTTGTTCTGCAACCAGTTTGAAAAATCTATGCGGGCAGGGAAATCACCATCTACCATGGCATGAACTTTTTGAAAATGGAAAGGATGAAGGTTTTCTTTATGAATGATATTCCATATGGAAGACTTGGAAATGCCAGAATACATAGCAGCGAGTCTTCTGGTGCTAACCTCAGGATTATTTTCAATTTCAATCAAAATGTCGTCTTCGTATTCCATTGTCACATCAGGTCGTCTACCAGTTTTAGTATTTTTAGGTACTAATGAGCCACTTTCTCTTAATCTTTGGTGTACAGCTACAAATGTTGTTTGGAAATTTTTCCGCATATCTTTACTCTGCTGCACGAGCGTTACATTGTACTTCCCCATAAACTAAATGCATATCAGCATATTCTTCATTTGAAAAATAAACCATTTTGATCAAATTAACTATTATTTTTTACCTTTCACACACAATAACAATAATAACTGTTTAGAATCAAAATAATTTGACACATTGTCAGATTTTGTTCATTTTTCAAAGCCAACTTGATATTACAGATTATAATCCAACATGATTTTATGTAAGAAACACAAAAAGTTTAAATATATTTTTCTCGAAAACGGTTCATGATATCAATTTGAAAGAAGAGAAGATTTTTTATGAAAATTATCTTGAATTTTCCAAATTCGGTGTCGGATACATAAAAAACTTGAAAATAAATTTTATTTAATAAAAATACCAGTTGGTCCCCTCAACTGACACGCTTGTGATGGATCTGGAAATAATTTATTTACAGCAAACGACTGGTTTGTAACTGTTTATTGATTATACCAAGTTTGAATATTTTAAGTAATGGTATTTTTCAGTAATTTGAAGAAAATTCATATGAGGACGTCTTCTTCAAAGGGCTGTAGCTCCCGTAGGAAGCATTTTCGGATTAAGGTAATTTGAGTGAAATTGACTTAAAATCACCTCTAGTAACTGTAGTTTCCCTTTGGCAGGAGAGTTTCTGGGACACCCTATATATCTAAACATATATGGAATGTCACTATTATGAACTATGTATAATATTTCTCATTTCATGTAATAAAACATTTGCAATACATACTTATTTTTCCTCCAAAAGAAAAATTGATTTTAAAAGTCATTCAATGTATACTTTATTTTCTTAAATTATGGTCTAGAGATATTTTAAATATATTCCTAATATTTTGCTCTGATCTCCTGCATCCAGAATCAGTGTGGTCAAGGTTAAATATAAAGTATTTTGGCATGTTTAGGTTCTAATGACATATACAATAAATAAATACTTTTATACTCAAATCAACTAAAGACTAGAATAAACAAGCTTTTAATGCAAATATATTGAAGTTAAACAGTTAAAGGAAATAAATGCACTACCTACATATTAATTAAAGAATCAACAAACCTCTGTAGAACTTTGTGATAGAAAGGCAGAATTTCTGTAGAGTTTGTCCCTCTTAGTGGTAAAATCAGTAGAATCACTGCTAGAATTTTTTGAAGTTCTATCACTACAATTTGATTCTGGTTCACTAGGTATAGAGTCACTTTTATTAGAGACAGTAAATTTAACATCACTTATGGTTTTATCACTCACTGTCTTTTCATCAGCTATTTTAATATCATAAACTTGTTCCTGGTTATCACATTTTTTCTCACCTTCTGGAAAAGTGGCAAGTGGTTGACCTAATACTATTGAAGCACTGCGACACACATGCTTAACCCGGGGGCCTTTAAGATCTATTTTCTGTCTTTTAATATCTGAATTAGGAATAGGAAGGGAAGGTGCCGTTTGAGCTTTTGGATTTCTAAATCTTACAGGTCGTTGTTTCAAAGTCGTTGTCTCTTGTGGTTTGTCTATCACTATTTTTGTTTCAACATTTGCCTGCCATAGGGAGGGAGGTTGGGAATTGTTTAAGTCAATATCTGACCCTTGCATGTTTTCTGGTAACATACAACTTAGACCTTGTTTTATTGATGGAGGAATTTGGAATGCGCGAATGCACATCTTCAACCAGCAAGCCGGACATCTGTAGCCACATTTGCTCAATCTACAATGCTGGTTTTTTACAGCTGTAGGTACATGGCAGTTGCCTTGTCCTTTATTGCAAACTAATGTTATTTGGTTGTTTTTGTTACCACATGCTTGCCTTTTTATCATGTTTGCAATAAACTTCCTACATGACTCACAACTATAAATATTAAACTTTCTGGCTTGCTTGAGAAATCTGAAAAAACATACCATGATCAATTCAAAGCAAATTAATTATTTTTAATTAGATAGGCATTGAAAAATGGTTGATATTATTAGCTCCATGAAAAATGAATAATTTTGATTATATAACTAACAAACAACTACAACCAACTGGTTTACTCTTGGACTATTTTTTATATATCTATTGTACAGTGATATATAAGCTTAATAGTTACACCTAATGTATATATATATATATATATATATATATATATACATTTTAAAATATAGTTACCTGTAAAATCTAACTGCACCACACACACCACAAGTAACAATTCCTGAAGATGAATTGGGTTTACTTGAGAAAGGACCCTGTAAGCCTATTTCATTAGGTAATTTAAGTCTGGCTTGTCTGAGTACTACTTTATGTCCATTTGTAAATGTTGTTTTATCGCTATCACTATTTAAGCTGCCAGATTCTGTAAACTCTGATTTGCCGTCTTCTTGTTTCAAACAATGCCTTTTGACAATTGTAACCTTCTTTTTCAAAGTTACAGCTTCATTCATATCACTTATAAACCGTTTGTTTGGTTTAATTACACGAGAAGAATGTACACTTCTTGTAGGTAAAACGAATTTACCAACAAGATTAGTAGATTCTTTTGAGACTTTTCCTCGGCAAGATGCATTATAAGTGTGTACTGCTTTTCTGGATAAAGATGTTTTTAGTTTGGTTTTCACAGAAGCTTTAGTGCACATTTTAGATAACAAGGCTCTTTTAGTTACATTTTTATTTCGTATTGAAGATTTTAGCTTCCTAGTCAGTCTTCTTTTGATTGAAACATTTTTGTTTACAGTAGTTTCAGTATGTGCACTTTCACCATCACTGTCGGTCAAATCTTCATCCTATAAAACATATATTAAATTTAATTTACTTAAGCTAACAACTTTCTAGCCAATTACATCAATATAGTACCATAAATATTTAAAAATTTGCAAATATATAAATGTTTACCTGTTTGTTTTCTACAACAGAACTAACTGTCAGTGAACTATTAGATTCAACATTAGTTATTTCTCCTGTTGGTGGAAGAACATTTACCCTCTTTCTAAGTATATGTTTAGAGGGTTTTCCAGGAAATTTTGATCGACCCATTTCTGTTATCCTTAAAGTTTACATTTTATTATTAGTCATTTATTTTCAACGCATCACGCACACTTCGCGAAACAATCAGAAACCTCAATCGGTAAAGTAGATACCTGTCAACTGTCAATTTATGTCAAAATGTTTTATTTCTGGCGAATGTATGACAGTTAAATCGGTTAACACAGCTAACTTAACCGCATCTACAGATATTTCGCTGTATTGTTTATTTTTCCCTTTTTTTTTGTTTATTTAATCATATTTAATAATCTTTTTTTAATATATTCATTTCACAAAAATATAAATACAAATTTTCAATTAAATATGAGTATATCGTATATAAGACCGATTTGTAAAACCCATTATATTATAATATAAAATAATTCAAAGAGATCTTCATAATAAGTAATCAAGGATAATCCACGGTGTAGATAGCACTATCATACGCATCACTCCGCTTAATATGTAGATTACTGTTTGTACTTTACATATACAGGACGGGACAGAGCAACTTGCTTATTTTGAAATTCAATAAAAGAAAAAGTAATTCAGATGTACAGTTTATTCCATGGACGTAGACAGCGAAAGGCAGGGAGGGGCAGCTGCCCCCCCTGGAAGCAAAAATAAATTAAATAATTTTTAAATTTTAATAAACAAAAAATTAAATCTAAAATATACATATTTTTCTGTTCTGCATATTTTTTGTTATCTGTTTTATATATTTTGTTTGTTGTTGTGGTCGTTTGGTTACCTTTATGAACATTTTAAAATTAATTAATAAGCTCTAATAAATAAAATTATTCGCGTGTTCTTTGTCACTAAAATATATTTCATCAGCAAAAAACAAAGTTGTTTGAAAAACTGACATAGTGCTAAATATATATTAATAGCGTTTTCGACCTATTCATTGGTGCACACCAGAATTGCCCCACACCAGAATTGGATAAAAAGGAGTGTTCGATTTACTCTTAGGATACGTCAATTTTTAGTGTTCGATTCAACCACTTTTAACAGTCGGACATTTTTGAGAAAAATGGTAGAAAAATTGTCACTTTCTTTTTGTTTTCATTTAACTACATTTTTTAATCCCATTAATTAATTAAAATAAATTTACGCAATAAGTAGTTTTAATGTGAAATATTTTGAAACATTCAATACACAATCCTACATCAGAATCCGAAATAAATAGGGATCGAGACGGAACTATAGAGGCAGCACTTATGCCGAAAGTAGAGCGCCCTGGTGTTAAATAAGAAAAACATTGTGATGTAAACAGTATAATAAACAACCTACAAAATGCAAAAAATGTAAAGATCTTTTTATTTTCTTTGCCAGGAAAAATTGTTGGTATGTAAGATGGGTGTAGGGGATTATCTGATTTTTGATTATTGACAAAATGAGCACTGCAAATTCTAGTATTTTTATTTGGTTCCCAATCCTCCCGGTGTTTTCTGAAAGGTAATTAAAAAACTTGAAGTGATTCGTTTTGTACAAATGTTTACTTTCTTCCTCTTAATAGTATTCAATTATTTGAACTTCTTATATAATATTAAAGTCAGCAAACACATAACTAGTTTTTTATTTTATATAATCAATGAAATCGTACAGAAAACAACATTTTATTCTCTCGATAATAATCTTTTATTTATGTAAAAAGAAAGTTTAGAACTTTTCTAGTAGCTGCCAATTGTAGTATCATACTGATTATACACAAAATAATAGTCAACAAAATGTTTTAATTAGAACATTTTAATTACATATGGGTTTTTACTGCATGTATTCATTTTTGACGTTTCAAGATTATCCACGCAGTATTCAATGAATTTTCGGAGAAACTATAAAATTTCAACTGCGTAGTATTTTTATACAGCATATTTGAACAGCCATAAATACAGAAAGATACTTTTGATGACGACATCACAAACATTTAATATCAGTTCTAAAAAATGAACATTTAAAAACGCTGATTATACAAAACTACTAGTACTACTAATATAGTGTTTACATCACATTGTTTGTGTTTTTTCACGGCAGATGGCATAAACGTCATCTTTCTCGGTCCCTATACTCTTATAACAACTATTGAGTTGGTGTGTAAGTGCTCTTGTCTAGGGACAGTGTGTCCTATTTAATAGTGTAACGAAACGCCACTGGTTTTCTTCGAGTTCGAGAAAATCGAGATACAAGTGAGGAATATACGGGAACCGGCGATGCGAATGCTCTGGCAATTTCTAGGGTCAAAAGGGTATATAAAGTTAGTTACCTATCCGGCGCGAAGACAGACAGTACAGTACAGTACAGTACATAGTGCAGGATACGAAGTTGTATATACGGCGAATAGAAAGCGAGGCACGAGAAACAAGAGGAAAAATCCGTAACAATAGTTTTACCACAGAATAAAGAGACAGAAGACTATGTGGATATAAGAAATTGGTTACAAAAAGGCAAGTTAAATAATTTCAGTAGAAAATTAAATTTTTAATTAAAACTTTGGAGTAATTCCATTAGAAATGGTCAAAAAATTTGAAAATTGGTTGCTCGACTAGCACCAAATAAAACAAAACTACCATGTAATGATAGCTTATAATGTACATATGTTATATCCGATGTTAATTTTTGTTCAACATTATTAATTTTAATTGTCGGCCGTTTTTGTATCGCACAGTTTGGAAAAAAATTCAATTGCAGCCCTTTACAAAATTGCCAATTGCTCTTTATCCTTTGCTTGTATCTTTGTGAAACAATTTTTATTAGCTTTGGCAAAAGATTTTGTACATTATTATTATTATAATTTTGTATATTTTTCATTATTATGATGCCGACTTTTATTGCCTTCTAAACTAATTATAACAAAAATTACAATTAATGCACCGATTTTGACAGCCGATATCTCAAATGGGACTAAATATAACAACTTGAAATTTTCATATATTAAAGATCAAACAGCACTTTATACGTCTGTTAATTTCATTATGTGTTTTTAAACTAGAGAAAAAAATATTAACATCAGATATAGTATATCCAAGCCACATTATAAACTATCATTACATGGTAGTTTTGTTTTATACTAATTTTTATACTAGGGACTAAGAACAATAATGATATTAGGTTATTATTTTTAGGTAAAAAATCTCTAAAACGGAAAAAAGTTCATGATGGCAGTAGTGGAAGTGGAAGCAATGATTGTGATGAAGATTATAGTAAATGGTCGGAATATCAAAATCGGAATCTATTTTTGAAGGAGGCTCAAGTAGTTCTTCAAATCTACATGAAGTTGTCTCTGGAACCTCTAAACAAACTGAAGAACGCGATGGCTACCATGAAAATGACATTGGTCGTTATGTTAGTTGTGCCAATAACTTGCCTTCTGAAAGGAGGAATTGTTGACAAACCCTTGGGTTCCATCATCCAATTACGATTTTGCTTCTGATGCCATTCACTTGAAAAGAAAATTTAACCATCGCTGGTTAGATCCTCAGTCATACTAATTTCTACATTTGAGTCGCTGCTTTTAAAATTAATTAATTATACTTGAATTTTATTTACAAAGGCATATTCTTATATAAATTTTAAATAAGTATTTGTTGTATCCTTAGATACCTTTATGGTTATAACTAAAAGTGGCAACATTGCTCAAAATTTCAGTACCTGTTAATGTGTCAATAGTAATCTATTTAGTAGTTTTGTCCTTGTTTAATTACTATATTTTTGTTCCAACCTTCAATCACAAACAGATTTCTTACAGTTTGCAAATCGTTTCCAAAGCGCATGTCTGTAAGATACTGGTTTCCTGATCAATTTATGTTTTAGGTTGGAACAGCTGATAAAGAGTTTGAAGTGTGTAATTAAACACAAAGAACACTCTTGTTCAGATTACTGGGGCAATATTTCTTCTGAAAATATCATAAATAATAATTCATTCAATGTAAAAAATAGCACATCTACCTAAATAATTTTGGATTTTAATTATCTGCTCGTTTAGTAGCAATTCTAAATTTTTGTCATCAGTACTTTCCATGAACGATAGTATGTCCCTAATCTCACTAAAATTTTCGACGCCCATACTTTACTATTTTTTAAAAGATATTTCAAAACAAATAGAAACATATTTTCAATGGGGGATTTATAAGCTATTTACTATTTGTCGGGTACGGGGTTAAAGGTTAAATTTTTAAAAGAAACAGTAATGCACATGCCCCAAACAAATTGCTAGAGAATAATCCACAAACCGTTCTGATAGTTTACAAACAGGTTTGAAAATCAGTTGGAACAGAAAACTAATCGTTTACTAACTGTCAGAAACTCTGGTTGGAACACATTTGAGTTAGTGCGCAGAATCCTGACTGTAAGAAACTGTTTCTGACGCAGGTTGGAACAAACCTTATATAATGAGAGATTCAAATATCGTCAGACTGTGATCGACGATCATTTTAAATACGTCGTAGTATTGTAGTAAATAATGTCAAACGTGGTTTGTTTATACGAGCGCCATTACGACTAGAGAGTAAACATTTAGTTCTATCGTTTTGATGTATTTTCAAGACTTTTTAGTGTGAAAATAAACTTTTAAGTTAATTAATTTAATGTTTTTGGATTATCATGGTTCGTCGGTGCCAAGTTTGTCAGAAAAACAGCCGAAATTAGCAGTGCCATGTATCAACAATACCATCCCCACTTTTTGTAATTCATTCATTATTTCACTACTGGCGTTTAGAATTGTTGGCCGCAAAAATAAACGTGTTTATGAATGAATAGCCCTCTCTATGTTTATTATTACTCTAAGGTTAGATCAATATACTCCATGGCTGGTGTACTCAAGTCGTTTGAAAGGTGCTCCATGTTTGTATTGTGTTTTATTTCCGCCAAGAATTGCTACAGTGAAATGAGTTTTGGGGTCATTTATGGGGTAAGGCCTTACATGAAGTTTAAGGATGTACATGAAGATTGTAGAAAGCATGTTGGCAGCCATTACCACAAATCTTCAACAGCTGCTGCAAAAGCATTTCTCGAAACTGCTCCTGTTGATGTCCAGTTGCAAATAGGGCACCATAAGACGATTGAAGAAAATAAACAAATATTGTCGGCAATTATTTCATGCATAATATTTTGTGGAAACCATGATTTGCCGCTTAGAGGAAAAGAAGGAAATGAGGGAGTTTTCTTTGACCTTTTAAATTTGAGGATTGACTCTGGTGATAAGAAGCTAAAAAGCCACTTTGGATAAATGTCAAAAAACGCAGTCTATACCTCACCAATAATTCAAAATGAGATCATACAATTATGAGGTGAAGTTATCAAAGAAAAAATAATCGAAGATTGTAAACGCGCAAAAGGTTATGCTGTAATGACGGATGAAAGCCAAAAAATAATCAGGGAGGAATTTGTAGGCTACATTGAGTTAAAATATCAAGATGCTTCTACAATCACTAGCGCAATTCAAAGTTTTTTAGAAGATAATAATTTTTCCGCCGATAATTGTGTGGGATTCGGATTTGACGGGTGCTCCACAATGGGCGACAAAAAGGTGGTGTACAGGCCATTCTTAAAAAAAGTACGCCAAATCTTTATTTTTCCATTGCTCCAGCCACAGACTAAATCTTGTCGTCAATGATACTAGAAACAATGATACTGGATACCAGAAATAAGAAACAATTGCAACGGTTAAAGACACAATAACCTTCTTTCTTGAATCGCCAGCCCGTAGGAAATCGGTTCCAAATCTTTCAAGGCTCTGTGAAACCAGATGGTCGAAAAAATATAAGAGCATAAAAAAGTTTCAGAAAGCTTCACTGACATTGTTAAAGCACTGGAACATCTATCTGTCGAAGGAAACTATGCAACAAGAAAATCTGTGCAGTTACTAAACCAATATTCATCTTAGGCTTAAACATAATTGCAAGATTGTCTGCAATTTTGGAACCCGCTGTAAACCCACCATGTTTTCATTATAGATTTGATTAAGTTTAGTCCTTTTGATTTTACTAGAATTTCCTCTATGTGTGTCTTAAATGTCAACTTTCTGTCAAGTGTAATACCAATATATTTAAATTCGTTAACTAAAGGGAACTTAATATTTCCCAATGTTATTGTGGCGGTATTTAAAATGTTATGTCGAGTAAAGATTACACACTGTGATTTCTTTGGAGAAATATACAATCCATGTTTCTCCAAACAATTGAAGAGTGGTGTTATAGCTGCATTAAATAAAGTTAAGTACTGTTCAAATCTTTTCGAATGTATGTAGATGGCAAAGTCGTCTGCATACTGGATAATATTAGCGTCGGGTGTAATCGTGTGAATGTTTATAGTGTAAATATTGAATAGTAATGGTGCTAATACAGAGCCTTGTCGTAGACCTCTGTTGGCTACTCGACTTTTTAACAGGGTTCCATTCTGTTGTCGAACTGTTAAGGATCTATTTACATACAGTTTGCAAATAATATTTGCTATTTCTACAGGTACTTGCAGATCGATTAATTTTCCGCGTAATATTTGCCATATTCTACACAGTCATAAAAGCGGATTTTATATCGAGGAATAGTGTGATAAGATATTCGTCTTTTGCGAAACATGCTTGTACTTCAGTAACAATATGTCCCGCTGCGTCATAAGTTCCGTAGTTTTTTTTATATCCATATTGAGTGGAAAAATATTAAAACACAAGGTAGTAACGATATGGGCCGATAAGAGTCAGCATCCTCTGGATTTTTGCCATGTTTTAAAATAGGTATGACTACAATATTTTTCCTGCCATGCAGTACTGTCATTTTTTTCACACTACTTACTTTTCTTTGCATCCTTTTTGCTTGGTTCCAGAACTCCGTCACATATGTGTTTTTATTAAGTTTTGAGCACCATCTCCTCCAACTGTCCTTGGCTTTATCTTTTAAAAGTTTTTTTACTCGTGCTATTTCTTGTTTGTATAGTGTGTAGTTTTCCACGGTATTTTGATTTTTATAATTCATTAATTTTTGTTTACTTTGAGTGATTGCGGCGTCGCATTCAGGGTCCCACCAAGGAGATAATTTTTTTTTTATTTTTGTGTTTGAAGGGTTTGTTAGCCGGGATTGCCACGTCGGCAGCCATATTAATTCCTTGGATAAAATCATATTTTTCTTCAGTAGTAAGCATTCTTCGGCAGTTTTGGGTAAAAAAAGTATCAGCTGCGTCCTGGTATAATTTCCAGTTGGCTTTACGCAAGTTCCATTTAGTTTTTGGGAGATAATCTTCTTCTTCTTCTGGTTTTTGACCTCTTGCTTTACAGCATCCGGCCAGGTTCTTTCTAGAATGTTTCACGAAGAGTGCACCGTTAAGTGCATCTGGGTTTGTCCCATGCTCTTCGGGAAGGATAAGGTGTAAAAGGGGTTTATAGACTCTTCTCGTTCTGTGGCGGATCCAGAACTAATCACAAAGGTCACGCCAGGTATACAGGATATGGTGGTACAGGATTAGCTAAAAGAAATTTGTCAATTAATTTGATGTCATATTTACTCAAAAATGTTTCATGCCAATACTTCATCTGGTAATTAAGCCAGCAACCATACCACTATAAAGCTTAATATTATTAGCAAGCAAATACTTGGTAAGTATACAAGCTTCCTCAGAATTAGGGTATCTAAGAATGTTATTAACATGGATTGGTCCTTTTGTGAATTTGATTAACGTTTTATATAATTCTGAACTATTCCGATGATTTGGGCAACTAAAAAGTATATGATTGAGATGTCCATATTCCCCACAGTCGCATAGGGGGTTGTCTTTAATATTGATTTTATTTAGGTGGGCTGGTGTACAACAGTGGGTTGTTCTCATTCTACATAGAGTTGAAATGTGGAATCTTGATTTGTAGCTAGTTTCATTGAACCAAGGCTTCTTTGTTGGTATGAGGTTTAGCATAGTATAGCTCTGTCCCTTTTGTCTTCCTAATTCTTGGTACTTGAAAACCCATTCGCTCCAGATTCTTTCCTTGATGTTCTTTGTGATTTCTGCATAGTGTAGTTTATTGTTGCCTTTTTCGGTTAGTGTTCTTGCTTCTGCTGCCACCTTGTCCGCCTTTTCATTTCCTGGTATCCCTGAGTGCCCCGGAATCCACATTATTTGTATCCTATTGCCCTCTTCCTCCATTCTGTAGATCAGTTCTTTTGTTTTTATTGTATTTGCATCTGTTTTTGCCGATATTTTTGCTCCCGATATTTTTTGTATGGCGCTTTTCGAGTGATAGAATTAACATTGTTTGGATGTTTTCCCTTTCTGCAAATTTCAGTGCTTCATTTATCGCTAGAATCTCCGCAGTGCAAATGCAAGTGTCATCTCTCAGTCTTTTTTTAATCCTGTTTGTAAGCTGGGACAGAACACCCCAATTCCACATTTCCTGGTTATTGGATCTCATGAGGCATCTGTGTATATTGTAGTAACATTCTTAAATTTCGTACTGAGTATGTCTGTTAACTTTGTTTTGCATGATGAGTCACCTTCTGTTAATTTTGAATCAATCCATTTTATTTCTTTTACTTGAGCTTCATATGCTCCTTCGTAACAGGGTAATTTATTAGTTCTTTCCAAGTCTCCTATGTACATTAGAGCAAGGTCAAATCCTTCTATTAATGTTGGTGGAGGCCGGTTTTGCTAATATCTCGGAGATTCATTATATAATTAATAGAATTTCATGAAGCTAGCAGCTGTTGTGCCGTTCTCTTGTGCCATCCACTTCAGTGACGATTTTGCACATATCCATAATCTCCTGTCCTGTAATGGCATCTCTGCTGTTTCTCCCAATAATACATTAGTTGGGGTGCTTCTCATGCATCCTGTTACTATACGCAGTGCTTGGAATTGTATTCTATCTAACTTTTTCATGTTTTGTTGAGAACATTTAAATATTAGTGTTGATTCATAGTCAAGATGAGATCTAACAATTGTTTTATATATATTCAGTAGAATTTTAGGATCTGCGCCCCACCAGACTCTGGTTAAGGCTTTCATTACGTTTATTCCTTTTGTTGCTTTGTTGCATATATGTTCTATATGTTTTGTCCAATTTAACCTGCTATCAAATATTATTCCCAGGTATTTTGTTTCTTTAACCCATTCAATAATCTCTCCGTTTATGGTTAAATTGGGTGGTGCCCTTCTTAGGTCTCCTCTTACAAGCACCATGGCCTTTGATTTGGTGGGCGATACTGAAAATCCATGTTCAATTAGCCAATTCCATATTTTATTTAGTGTTGTTTGTATTTTTTGAATTGATGTCTCCAAATTCTGGTTGCTGCACCATACCAAAGTGTCATCTGAAAATTGACTTATATTCACTTCATCTTCCATGGTTTCTGCTAGTGTTGCTGTGTACAGGTTAAAGAGTATTGGGCTCAGTGGCGATCCTTGAAGGAGTCCTTTGTTCGTCCATTGGGGTCCTACTATTTTATTCGAGTTTGGAGACCTAATATAGATTTCTCTTTGTTTCAAAAGGTTATGAATGAATGTTATGATATCTGAATTTATCTTGATCTTGTTAAAATATTCTACCATTTTGGGAATTAGTACATTATCATACGCTGCTGAAATGTCCAAAAATACTGTTACTACTTTCTTGTTTACCGTAATATTGGAATATATTTCAGTGGTTAATCTCGCTGTACATTCTTGGACCCCTTTGCCTGCTCGGAAACCATATTGCTCTTTTGCTAGCAACTCTTTGCTTTCTATATGGTATTCCAACCTCGATTTGATCATTGCTTCCATAATTTTGACTATACATGATTCCATTGCTATTGGTCTGTAACTGGTATACAGATTTGGCGCTTTTCCTGGCTTTAGGACGGGTACCACCACTTGTTTTCTCCAATCTTCAGGTATATCCTCTTTCCCAGCCAGAATCTTGTTGTAGATATCAAGTAATTGATGTTTAACTCCTGTAGGCATATTTTTGATCATCCTGTATGTTATTTCGTCCAATCCTGATGCTGAGTCTTGCTTGTTCCTGAGTGTCATATTAAGTTCATTTGTTGAGAATGGTTTGGATGGTGTAATATTACTGTACTCCTGTTGATCTTCTGATGGAATGTATGGTGGGGCAATTGCATCAAGCAGATCGATTATCCAATTCTCTTCTAAGGAAGCGTGCTGAGAGTACTCTTTTTTGTTAGAGAACTTTCTAATTATTTTCCATATTTTATTTATTGGTGTGTCTCTGTTTAGACTTTCTGTAAAAGCAATAAAACTGTTTTTCTTTTTTTGTTTTAGGATCGTTCTTGTTCTGGCAGCTGTGTTTTTATATTTTGTATAATTCTCTTCACTTGCTAGATCTTTATAATCTTTTAGTGCTCCATTCCTTTCCTTACTTGCCTCTTCACACTGCCTGTCCCACCATTTAGGGTTTCTTATCTTAACTTTTCCCCTTGGCTTTGTACTGGTTTTTGGAATAGCTTGTTCTGCTGCCTTTTCTATTTCCTCTTTGATTTCTTGATATGAGTTATAATTTTTTCCAGTATCAAAACTTAAAAACTATTGCTCCCAGTTAGCTTTTTTGATGTTCCACTTTGATCTTCTCGCTGTTTCATATGTAGGTAAATTGTTGTTTATGCTTAGTTCTGTGAATGTTGGGACATGATCACTTGTATCTACATCTTCTATTGTTCTCCAGTGACAATATCTAGCGATACTACTTGAACATACCGTGATATCTGGACAACTCTTGTTTTGGTGTGGAGGGGTAATACGAGTTCTTGTTCCATCATTTAAATATACTAAATTTAACTCATTAAGAGTTTCGATTAAGTTCCTTCCCCTTGAGTTTGCAATGCCTGAGCCTATTGCTGGGTGTTGGGCATTCAAATCTCCCATTAAAATAAACGGTTGCTCCAGTTGGTTAAAAATTTCTGCATATTGTATACTATTAATAGGTATATTTGATGGGCAGTACATTGTAGCTATTGTTAAATCATTGACCTTTGTAGCTAATATTTGACATTCTTCAGGAATATTTAATTGAAGGTTCTTAATGGAATATGGAATGCTCTTATTTATGAGGATTGCAATACCCCCATACCCATCATATCTATCCTGTCTTATGGTTGTGTAATTTACAATATTCAGTCTCTTTGTCCTGTCCAGTAGTGTTTCGTTTAATATCAGAATATCTGCCTGATACTGAGAGAGAAGAATTTTTATTGAGTCTAACCTTGCAAGTGCACTGCAGACATTCCACTGTATGATTTTTATTTTGTTTAGTTCTATTAAAATGTGGATTCCGCGCCATCTGAGACAGCGGGACTTTTAGGGTTTTCATTAGATTGCCTGGTATTATTGGTTTCAGTGATGTTATATTCATTAGTTACCATTGTCTGTGTTGCTTCTATAACTTTATCAATTTCTTGTTGTGTTATCGTTGTCTGTCTTAATATATGTTTTAAAAATTCGCTGATTGGTACTATTTCTGTCATTTCTTCATCCATTTGTACTGTATCCTCTTGATTTGTATTCTCTAGTGATGTGTGACTGTTATCTCTATCGTTTGGAGTTCTACATGGTGCTGGGAATAGGCAGTTATTGTGAGCTATTTTATCATATTGTATCCCCGGAGATGTGGCTATACGTTTTCTTGGGGATTTGGCCATATGGGAATATGTTTTTGATGTTGTGCTGTGCTGTCGTCTCTCTGCAACTGTGATTATATTTTGGTCATTACTGTTTGTAGGCATGCTAGGAAAGGCGTTCCTGTCATACATGAAATCGTTTTGTCTTTGGTTACCTGCCCTTGGGATTCTTTTACTTGCTTCATAGAAGGATATGTTTTCATATGTCATAAGTTCTTTGATCTCTTTTTGCCTCTTATATTCTTCGCAGTTTATTCTGTCTGTTGCCTTGTGTCCCAGTTTGCAATATATACATTGAATTTCTTTCTTACACTGTTCTTCGCAATTATTATCTCCACATCTATTCCTCTCTTTGCCTCTACGAATCTTTTGAGAATGACCAAATCTTAAACAGTTAAAACACTGTATTACTGGTCCAACATATACTTGCACCCTTAATTCGTAATAGTTTATTTCTATGGTCTTCGGCATGTTTCTACCTTCGAAGGTAATTAAAACCGTTTCACTTGGTACATATGTATTTTCAGCTATCTTTCTATTCAGTCTCCTTGCTCCTAATATTCTTGTATTTGATTTGCCTTGCTCAATTATTTCCTCCATCGTTGTGTCTAACTCTACTCCTCTTACTATGCCTCTACATGAAACTAATGTTGCCGGGATCAGCCCATTCCAGTTTTGCTTGACTAATAATTCATTTTCCATAAATTCATTAGCTCTTGAAGTCTATTCCTATCCGGTTCGTACATTTTCTTGTTACTTTTATTACTCCATTAATTTTATTGTTTTTAAGAATTCTGCCGACCGCGATTGGGTGTAATGCTGCTACATTTTTATCCTTACTTTCAACAATTACTATGTAGGGTGGTGGGTCTAGATACCTATATTTTGTTGGAATGTCCGGTGGTTTAACACGTGGGGGTCTCGGAGGGACCCCCGAGTTATCTTCCATTTCACCTTAAAGCTCTAATCTAATTCTATGAAGCGGGTTATAGGGTAAATAGATAAAAGGTAAATGGGATCAAGTATTACTTACGTTTGGTTATCTAAAGATTTTCCTTCGCCTGTGCCGGAGCCTAAACAAGATGTCGTCGCCTCGTTTTTAGATAAATCCAAAATTAAAGGTAAAGATATTTACTTCCCGATGTAAACAATGATTCACCTCTCTTGATAACCACTGGAGATAATCTTCATAAAAGTGAATGTTTTTGTTTACTTCTATTATAATAGAGAAATGATCTGATCCCATAACGTCCGCAAGTGCGTACCATCGCCAGTTAAGCGCCAAATCAGGCGTGGAGAGCGTGATATCTATTGCATATTGATTGTTATTATTAGTAAATCGCGTGTTGCCCAGTATTTAAAATGACAATATCACTATCGTCCAAAGCTTCTTTGATTTGCTTATCTTTGGGGTTATTTTTGTAAGAGCCCCAAAACTCGTGATGTGCGTTGAAATCTCCACCTATTATACTGTTTGAATCCGGTAAGCCAATCACATTCTGCCAGTCAGTGTAATTTGTCCTTATATCCGGTGGGCAATAAAGTGAAAAACAGTTGAAATTTACATCGTTAGAGTTTAATATTTGAATACCACAAATTAAGATTCCAGGTACGAAAATTTGTTGTTGATTTCATTAAAAGAGTAAATATTTTTAATTAAGATTGCAACACCTGCATATCCATCAACCCTGTCCCTCCGGATTATATCATAACTCCTAAATGAAATTTGTCTGCTGGGTATACACCATGTCTCAGATATAATTAAGTGCTATGTCTATATTATTTTCATCCAAACATTTCATCAAACTTAATTTATTTGAAACTGCAGATTTAGCGTTCCGTTGCAAAATTTTAAAGTTACTTTTGACCTTACTAGCCATTGTAATAAATGTTACTAATTTTGTTTTTTACAATTGTTGGATTTATTTTTTATTAATTCATCGATTGAGCTTACGCCATCTAGTACACTTTGAAAGACATTAAAAAATAATTTTAGAATTTCATTGGCATTCTGTTCATATGCTGATTTATCAAGAGGGAGGGGACGTTCGGGCCCGAATGTGAAAGGAAACATGGGTTCTTCTGGTATAGGGGAGGACTTTTTTTCTTTTGTTGGATGGTGTTGGTTCGGGGTGTTGTTGAGAATGGGATGGCATTGCTCTGGTTTGGTTGGAAGTGGATGATTGTATGGGTATATTCGTTCTGTATGTATTACCAGGATTTCTGTTTGTTTTTTGTGTTAGTGGTGGAAAGGATTCGATGTTTTCCGTGTCTAATATCAGATACTTGTTATTTGTAATTATATTTGCGTAGGAATTTTTGAGACCAGTTTTTGCTTCTAAAAAAGTTAAATTTTGTTCTGCCATGTGCTTTTTTATTTTATGTTGCTTAACAAATTTATGGCATACTTTGGAAATTGATTTGTGTTTATCGCTTTTGCAGTGTAGACAAAAACTGTCTTGTGGATCCCTACAACTGTGCTCGTTTTCTTTGCTTTTAGAACAATTAATACAGTGTTTTTGTACTTCGACAATTTTTTACAACATGACCATGTTCTAAACATTTAAAGCATTGTATGACTTTGTGTACATATGGTTCGACTGCACATGCTACGCTATTGATGAAAACATGACTGGGTAGCATGTTCCCTTCAAATGTTAATAGGACCATTTGCCGAGGTACAAAAACAGTTTCGCTATCTATGTCCATTTTTCTATTGACTTCGGTTATTGTTAGAGGAGAAATTATGTTTTCAAAAATATAATCGTCTTGAATATTGTGTCAACATTTCTTATTATTCCCTTTCGTTGCAACAAGATTAGGTATAAATGCTGTTAACTGTTCCTCAATTAATCTTTCAACAGTTACTAATCTATTCGCGTCTTTTATAGTTTTCAATTCTATTCTTACTCTATTTTTACCTACACTTGCTATGCTGATGATGTTTGGAATTTTTAGTTTCTTTTGTAAAATGTGGCCTACCTTCATTGGATGCATTTTACCTATTCCTTCCTCGTCCCTGTTTGTTTTTTCGATGAATACATATACCTTGTCAGAGTAGAGATGAGCTTTCTGGATATTGAATCATTTCTTTGTTCGCTCCTTTGCCATGTTTTTACTATTTTAATTTAGTTGTTTGTATTTTCACCAACAAGTTTTTGGTTATTTCGCACCTCTATTATAATAGTCAATGAATAAGTATAGTTTTTACACTAACCGGTTTGTTTACAACAAATATCTATCGATACGCACTTGCTGAGAGACCGATTCGAACTGATCTTCATCCTTCCAGCATCCTCAAAATGGCTTCAAAAGATTTCAAAAATAATGCAGAATATTTCATGGAATTTTATAAGTTGGGTGATGTCTCTGTAGGATTAGATTTGTGGTACAATATGGGGAAGAAAAAGAATTTAGCAGAAGACAAATTAAAGGACATTGAAGTGGTTGCACTTTTGGAGGAAGCTAATGTTTTTTTTCCTGCAACAAGGCACGCACTGCTAATATTAAGTGCTTTCCCATCCACTACTGCTACCATGGAAAGATCGTTCAGTACCCTACGAAGGGTAAAAACCTGGCTCAGGAGTACAATGGGTGATGACAGGCTCACTGGATTGTGTTTGATGAGTGTGCATCGAAAATTATTGAAGGAAAATCAGGATTGCATAGTGAAGAAAGTTTTGGATAAATTGAGTTTAAGCCCAAAAAAATGTTATTAGTTTAATTAAAGTATAATTAATTAAAATCTCAAAGTTTTGTTTTCATTTGCCTTTTCTTTGTATCCTAAAATTTTACATTTTGGACGATCATGGACCATGGTTTTCTCCCTTCCCCCTGTTATAAATCCTGGCTGTAATCAATATTAAGTATATGCTTCCAAAAAGTTCTCTCAAAGCAACATTCTAACGGCATCGGCCTGATGAAAAGACCGGAAGGACGATACCCTGATAACCCCGAGGAAAGTTTAAGTGTTCTATTGCAGATGCACTTTCTCAGTTCTAAAACGGCTGGGAAGAATGAACAGCAAAATGCCCTCCTAAAAAGGATTGTCCACAACCCCAACAGATCCAACAAAAGCATAGCTGGCAAAATTTTCACAGCTCAAAGAACCGAATCAAAAGATTTAAGTCATTTAATTCGCCTGGAAAGGACGGAATATGTCCCGCCTTACTGCAACATGGACTTGAAAAATAGAACCCATCTTGAGAAGGCTATTCAAGGCCAGTTTTATCTTCGGTTAGATACCGGAGGCTTTGAGGGAGGCCGCAGTGGTGTTCATACCTACGGGCCAAATGCACTGTTTTGTACTAAAGCGGAGCTTACGTAAGCGCGATTAAATTATAAAGCTCGGCTTTAGATTTGTCATTATATGCACCATTGAAAAGTAAGCCAAACTTAACAAAGCATCTTTTAGTCCGGCAAAATCGTAAATCTCCTAGTAATTACAACCCTTTCTTACGTGTAGCCTAATCCTTTTTTTAATAGTAATTATATGATCTGTGGTCTAACCCATTTTTGAAGAATACCGAACTTTACAAATGATTTGATAAATATAATAAGGAATAAGTATATAGCAGAAAACAGCTAGGCCGACAAGTACTTTATAAAAAGAACAAGTCTAGAAGACTATTGAGTGAGAATGTAATTCTTTGAGCAATATTAACTTTTTAGAAGTACTACAAGCTTTAAAAAATGCTACGAAAATAGAAAAACGTTGACTGAAGAAATGAAAGAAAACATGTTGACAGTTGGTGGTCCACCTGTCAAGATAGTTAAACCTGAAACTGACTCATTATTGATATCAGTTTTAAATAAATAAAACATTGGTTGGACTCGAAAACCCCTTGATGATGATGCAGAAAAAATCCGACATCATCCATGACTTTAATGTAATTCGGTTTCTTCTATAAAGTCTTCGTGGAAATACAACATCTATTATCTCTTATGTCCAGTATATCATGATCATTCTTCCAAACAAATTTCATCCTCAACTTCCATATCCATATACTTATTAATTCAAAAATCAAGAAACAGAAACGACTTTATACCTATTACCGTATATTAATATTAAATATATGTTTATAACAAATAAATGTGAGGTTAGTGTACTACAAAGCTTAAGCTTAACGTCTTAAGCTCTCGAAAACGGAAGCTTATATCTAAGCGAGCATAAAGCCTGTTCAAGCTTCGTTGCTTATGAAACCAACAAGTTAAGTGTTTAAGTCCTAAGTCTAGGTTATATATACATATACGCTGCATATAGTCATATAAGTCTGGTAAACGTGCAGTGAACGAACTAAAATCTTACCGCCCAATTAATCTGACCTCCTTTTTCTCCTGAAAGCAATGGAGAAAATAATAGACTGTTATGTCAGAAGCGAACTCCTTGAGTTAAGACCGCTCCACACGAAACAGTTTGCTTTTCAAGCAGGCTAATCCACGATTATTGCTCTACAGTGCCTAGTTGAAAGCATACGCGACAAATTAAATGGGTCTCTGTGCCTTCGTTGACATAGAAGGCCCTTTCGATAACACCTCGCGTGCCCCCATCACCAGATCACTAGAGGAAAGAAACATTAACGACTCACTGATCAGATGGATATAGTCTATATGTTGAAAATCAGAATGATTGTAGCGACACTTGAAGGGGAGACGGTCAGGATGACAGCAAGAAGAGGTTGTCCCCAAGGGTGAGCTCTATCGCCTCTGTTGTGGTCACTGGTTTTGTCGACAGCCTAATAGCGAAACTAAACGAATCGGATTTTACGTCTCAAGGGTATGCCGATGACCTGGTTGTAACCGTCAGACATGACGGAGTAATCTCCGATTGCATGCAAGTAACCCTAGATATAATCGAAAGCTGGTGTACAACAGAAGGATTTAATGTTAATCCTAGTGAAACAGTGCTAGTTCCATTCACCAGGAGGCGAAAGTACACACTTAAAGCCCCAACATTGAGTGGAAGAACCCAACTAACATTTTCCAAAGAACTTAAATACTTGGGAGTCATAATCGACCAAATAGTGACATGTAACAGCCAAATTAACCACATCCTCTTCAGAGCGATAGCGGCAAGCTGGCCATGCCACAGAGTCTTCGGCAAGACATGGGGTCTTAAAAAATGATCTACTGGACATACCAAACGATCATTAAACCCATGATCACCTATGGTTCACTGATATGGCGGCCAAAAAGATACACCAAACCTCGGCACAAGCCAAATTGCAGAAAGTGCAACGATTAGCTTTCCTAGGTATCACAAGAGCAATATCTACGGGGTCTACTGCGGCTCTAGAGCTTTTCACCACTGCACCTATGTGTATTGAAAGAAGCAGCAATCAGTGCCTTTAGACTGAGCCAATCAGTAAAAATAAAAGCAGGAAATCTTATTGCACACCTAAATATTTTGGATCGCATTTACCTAGAAGCCGTGTCTAAGCGGACAGATACAATGCCAGTTATGTACGGCTTTGGAATGCAGTTTAAAGTGGTCATAAACAACAATAAACAAGCACTGAGAATGGATCTCTACTGGGAATAAACGCATCAGTTTGGTACACTGATGGATCCAAGATGGATGGAAGAGCTGAAGTGGGAGTGACGGGGCCTAGTTTCAGGCTCTCAAAATCTTTTGGCAGAGCCCCAACCATATATACATGCTATAGAAATGTGTGCTCAGGAGTGCCTCAAAAGGGATACCCTGAGGGAAGGAAAATATATTCTATCGGATATCCAGGCATTATTGAAAGCTCTGAAGTCATACATTTGTGAGTCTAAGCTGACGTGGGACTGCAAACAATCCCTAAGACAACTGGCAACAACCAACCGGGTCACTCAGTTGTGGGTGCCAGGTCACATATGGGCGTTAGAATCAATGATGAAGCAGACAGTCTTGCCAAAGAATGAGAAAACTCCGAATTCCTTGGCCTGGAATCCTTCTGTGAACTTTCTAAAGCCCACTTGAAATATTTTCGATGCTGGTAAAACGATCTAATAAGATCTCACTGGAATAAAGTGCCATGTCGAAGACCAGCGAAAAGGCCGGTGAGCCTTTCGACAAGGAAAGCTAAACAGCTTCTCGAGTTAGAACAAAATGACTTGAAATTGGTAACAGGACTCCTCACTGGAGACTGCCCTCTGAGGTATCACCTTCAAAAAATGGGCAAATCAGAGAGTGAATGTTGCCGATATTGCGAGAACATCGCTGAAACTGCAGTACATTTGCTTTGCGAATGCCTAGCACTTTTCTGCGAAAGGCTGAAGTTCCTAGGAGGGGCCTTCGGAACGCCCTCTGATATCAGGAAGTTAGCTTCCAGGAAACTGATAAACTTCGTACGAAGCCTCGGAATCCTGGGCATCGAATAGATTTAGGTTTATGCACAAATGATCTTACATGTCAAAGTGTTTGATTGGCTGCAGAGCGTTTACGACCCCCCTTACAATCTAAGTACATGTAAAGGAAAATGGCGTTAGTTATTGTTAATATACTTTTGATGTTTCGTTCAACTCTTTCCAGCATATAATCGGGTATGTTGGCTTTGGCTATATTGAAGAATGTTGTTCTTAAGGTGAGCCTCATCACTGAAGAAAATAAGAACGTCGTCAGACATTGCAAGCGTTTCACTTAAATTTTCTCTGGCAACAAAAATCACATGGATTAAGATTCTGCGCTACAACTAATTTGTACTGATGAACAATTTTTCATGGAGGATCCACTCACAGAGTAAGCAGAAAACCCAACAGCAGCAGCATGTTTCGAGGGTCGTAAAACAGACTGTCTCGCCAAGCTGTTTTGTGGTGTCTTTACTGTTCTTAGAAGTCCAGGTTTCTTATTCTTCACATCACTAATTTTCCTGAAGTTGTTTACCTTTCAAACAATCGACTGTCGACCTGAAACAAGGGGCGCAATATTGAAATTGACACGGAATGCACGCTGCCGGACGATGACCGAACTACCATTACTAAAGTATGCATTGGCAGTGAACACGCGATGAACCTTCGTCAACTCGAACTGAAACAAGCAGCATAAAATTTCACGACTCGCTCTTTCGATTTTGAGTACCCTCACCCTTCTCCGAGTAACCATTGTTCCAGGCCCACTAATTATTTTAGTGGAGCCAAATAACTATATTCTATGTGAACGAGCTGTATATTGCTCCACAAGTACTGAACCACCACTACTTGAATTGATTTAGAAAAACAATACTATACCAAATAGTACTTTTGTATCAACTAAATAAAAAGGCTTTGTCGTGTGTATTCACTAAGCATTTAATGATCTGAAGTTTATATAGAACATTCGGTCTGAATTATGCACTTTCAATTATCTTTATAAAATATAGTGTCTGTAAGTATAGGTAAATATGTGTATAGTGGTAGTAAAAAGTGTGTTCAGTATAAATATCACCAACGATTCCAGAAATTCCAACTTACTAAAGATGATTGTTAAAATACAAATAAATAAAACACCAAAAAGCTACATTTATATTAAAATTTTCACACCAGACAAAATAATTACAAATAAATATTCCGGATTTGATCATTAATAGACACCCAAATGTACAAAACTTAAAGTTATCAAACAAGTGGAACTGCATATTTTGATATAAGACTAATTCAACATGCCTTGTTTTAAAATGTTCCATTAGTAATGATATGGCCATCCACAGTCATGTTTTACTTAAAATTTATAGTTCTAGAGAAAACACATAAAATGTTTAAATCAATTAGTACAACGAATGTATTGAGATTTTCAAGATTGGCACACACTAATTTGCTTCATGAAATCAATATTGTTTTTTTTACAAACTAACATTATATATCATACAATTAAGTAGATTTAAAAAAAATAAAGCCATTTACTTTGGGTATACTTGTGATTTACAAAAAATGTGTTGACACTGGGCTTCCAGGATGAACAAATAGTAGTACTGTAGGCATTCATGTTTATTATATAAACACAAACTGATGTTTTCAAACTACGGCTGATTTATCACATACTAATTGATTTATAACAAAGCAGATCATCTGAAGAAAGAGCTTTAAATAAACTCAAAAACTTTATTAAGTATGCATGTTGTTTCAGTTACTTATAGATTTTGTAATTTTGAAAGCTATAGCTTAGGCCTATCACTCTTAATAGAAACTACAATAAAGGTGAGCTGCACCTTCATGAACAGAAAAGTATGTAACCAAATAATAGTAAAATTTAAGTTATACAACAATGTTGTACTTATTTGTACTTCTCAACCTATAATACTAGTAAATATTTTATTATAGCTTTATAATGTACAGTTATATTTCTCACTAATGATTGACCACAACTTGCTCAACTCGTTTTTTAGTAACACCATTTAACCCTCAAAGTATATATGAAAAGAATCATAAAACTAAAGTACTTATAATACAGATTTACATAGTGGTTATCAAATGCATTATTTGATAATCTTTGTAAAGAAAGAGATATAAAATGTATAGTTTTATTACAATAAAACTTCAGAAGACAGCTCAAAATAAAATAGTAATTTCTTATCTAATATACCTCACATAAAAAAATGAGAAAATTTATTTACTGAAGTTGAGTTGCATCCAAATTTGTTTTTGTTCCAGACGAAACCATATTTGGGATACGGAGAAAAGTGTACTTAAATCATTATTCACTGCCAAATTTGGTTAGAAATAGTTTGGTTGATTTTATTTTAGTGAAATACTAGTTACTATTGATATAATTCACATTAACTCCATATAGGGGTATCTACAACCCTACAATTATACAAATTAGCTAGTTTCTAAGAGTTGTTTACAATAGAATGAAGTTATCCGACTTATAAAATGCATAATAACCAGACATAAATAAGGTTGCAGGACATAATATGGAAAACGTTTGGTTGCAAAACTGAATTTAAAAAATATTATTACTAATTAATATAATTCAAAGATTATCAAATTTGGCATATATCAGTTGAATATCTAAACAAAAAATCATATTTTCATTTAAAATTCAGAAATAGTTTTGTTAAATACTAGTTTTTCTTTTAATTTGAATATATTACTGAAATATTAACAATTTCATGAGATTATGTAAATACATATTGCATTTTGTTTGCTTTATGTAATATAGTTGATATGTTCCATGAGTTAAAAATATTTAAATGCAGCAATCAAAAAATGTTTGCATATCTATATCATTAATCATAATTTAAGGCATGAACTAATTAAATACCAATATTATTTAAATGACGAAATGATTATCATTTTACCCAAAAATATATGAATGTGAACAATATGACTTTTATTTTTTATATCAAATAGTATTTTCCAAAAAGAAATTGATAGCCACTGAAGATACTCTTCACCAAGGAATTACTTGCTCTGATTCCTACGTTCTTCTTCTCCTCCTCCCCTTTCATCATCATCTTCACTGCTGCTTACTTCTTCCGCATCAACACCATTATCCCCATCTCCTTCAACATCAGGTACTAAATAGTACTGAAGTGGATTAAGCCAAAGATCATCCTTAATAACCTCGGCTATGTCATCAGTATAGGGATCAATATTGTCATTGAACCAACTGAAAAATGTTTTTGCAGGTTCATGGCGCCGTTTTTTTCCAGACTTATTTGCCTCCACATTTTGAGCAAGTGAACAACCTTCTTTCCAGATTATTTGAGTGCTCTCTGATGTAGGTGTTGCTGAAAAAGAAAATCTAAATTGTATTAAAAAATACGTTAGATATTAGTAACATATCTTGAATGAGTATTCACGTGAATAACAAAACATGTTGGTTCGTCTTAGATGAAAGGAATGTTGATATAACTATACACTTTACCATAATTAGAAAAAGTATTCTGCAATAGATGGCAGATGGGTACTTACAAAATATATACATACTAAAATCAAGATAGCAGACATGTAGGGAAGGTACAAAGTTAATAAGCCAATTTAGACTCTTATACTTTTTCAAACTTCGGAAATACTAAATGGTAATATATTTAGCAAGTCTTTACTTTTAGTTACAAATACTACATAAATAAACAGGCTTATTTGGATAACATTTTTTACATATTTTATTTTTAAATGTGTGATAAAGTAAATAAAAGGATATAAATCTAAATAATTATTTACCGCTATCTAAATGATATTCTTTAGTAATAACGGAGTTTTCAAAGTATGGATTCTCCTCAAAATAAAATTTTATCCAATATCCTGACTTAATATCATCAAATTCCTCTACTTCTAATTTTGTAAGATGGTGAAGACAATCTTCTTCAGTTTCATCCAGTAGAGCACTTAAATCAGGATGATTCATAATCTTATAACCATTAAGAAAAATATGCTAACCTTTAAATGAATACACATCTACTCTTGTTTTATCTTATTGCTTTATCAACTAATACAAATCTTACCAGTACTAGGTACAACTCTCTAATGATAAAATTTACTCATCGATTATTCTAAAAGAAAATAGGTAATATTGTATTTACTAATATTACAGATCAACTCAAGTTTTGGATGGGTGATTAGTGCATCATATTCTAAATTATTATTATGCCAACATATCCTATATTTTTTTAGGTTATAAATAACAACTTTAAAAAGGATACAGCTGTAATCCAGAAATTAGGGATGTTGCTGATTAAATTGTTTCTTTTTTCGTAAAACGGTTTTCTTAATCGATTGTACTTTTGTTCAATTTTCAATATTTCTTCACTTGATTTTTCATTTATACTATCAATTTCATTTTGACAAACATCAATTTCATCCAGAGCTTTTTGGGTCGCAGCATCAAATTCAGAATTTCTATCAGATTCTGAAATTCTTTTCACCTTGCGTGGCGTAGCATCTGACATTTTTATTAATAATTTTGAAAATCAAAAATACAAGAAATAAGTTTAAATAACCAAGATTAAATTTATGATTACACTTGACAATATGCCATGCGCAATTAATGTTTTCACTTTCAAATGTGCCCGCTGCTAGTGATGGGCCATGATACAACATGGTGATGGGCGACATATCTACCACAGATATGTACATCAATTTCATTTTGACAAACATCAATTTCTTCCAGAGCTTTTTGGGTCGCAGCATCAAATTCAGAATTTCTATCAGTTCTGAAAATATTTTCACATTGCGTGGCGTAGCATCTGCCATTTTTATTAATAATTTTGTAAATCAAAAATACAAGAAATAAGTTTAAATCACGAAGATTAAATTTATGATTACACTTGACAATATGCCATGCGCAATTAATGTTTTCACTTTCAAACGTGCCCGCTGCTAGTAATGGGCTATATATGTACCACAAATATGTACATATATCGATGCTTAGGACCAAAATAATTGATATTTGAATATCGATATTACAATTTTTCAATATCGTTATCGATATTTGAAATACTAATATCGATATTTGTCATTTAATGGTCCTCTTCTTATAATCATACGTTTTTCTAATTCCCTATACAAAACAGCATATAATTACCTACATTCATTTGCCTTAAATTAAGATAATATTTCATGGTTTAATTATTTTCTTCTTAGATGCTAAAGTTTCCAGCGTCATCTCGTAACAAACGACAGTACGTATTAAAACTTAATTGAGTGATAGGTATACTTGCTAATATATTTAATTCAATTATTCGTGTATCTTATTTAGTTCATAAATTCAAAATACATTTATGCAACGCACATCACAACCAGTGGAATAACTGACATGATTGTCTAGGTACATTTTTGGCACATCGATATTTTATGACCTATATATCGTTACTTCGATATTGATATCAAATTGGTGCGTTCTTTTTGACTGAGATCTCAGATCACTTCAGTTAAGGTGATCTGAGATAAAGTGATGTGAGTAAGCACCAAAAAGAACGACATCTCAATTGAAGCGCGCATTCTGTCGATAGATTTAAATTATACGACAGATTCGTATCAGCATCTAATAATGTTAATTAATGTATCCATAATTTGTAACGAAAGAAAAATAGATTATGTGTGTTTATTATTTATATGTCAATGGTTAAAACCTTAGATAACCTTGGTTAAAACTACATATAAACCAAGCAAATCAAATATTTCTTCATCCCCTCCACTTTATTTCCGGCTCGATTTCTTATGTGGATATTATCTTATCTATGATGTGGATGTAGATATTTAATTCTTTTATTTGTATTTTTTAAATTGCGTTTTGTTATCAAAGTGTAGAAACACGTTTGTAGATGAAAAATTATTGAATAGCTCAAGTTTTAAAGGTATTCAAAGGCATTTTCTCAATTTTCAAATACTATAATTATTGGTCTTCTTCATTTTTAGGTTAGAATTGTTTTATTGTTAGAACAAAAATAGGATTGCTGTTGTTGAGGTCTTGAGCATCTTGGGTTCGTAAGGTAAGATCTCGGGTAAGATGTTTGAAAATTATTATTGACATGTTGAATTTTAGGCTGAAACAACTAAAAAGGGAAAATGAATGAACAAAGTAGAAGAAAAAAGACATTACACAATGCTAACTGCTGTGTCTACAAGTGTTCCTCAAGAAAAAATAAAAATAGGACTGCACTTTCACGCCTTTCCTAAGAAAGATGCATCCACAGTCCATGTCACTAATGCTTTTGGCGTACTTGAGAAAATGGATCGAAGGAAAGCATGGACAAAGGTTTTATTAATGGGGAAGCCAGTTACTGATTCAATGCGTGTTTGTTCTCTTCATTTCCAAGAAAGTGATTATATTGCCAAAGGTCAGTTGAAATCAAATTTTCAGCAAAAGGTGATATTTAAATAAATGTTTTCTTGTCCATAGGTGCAGCTCTAATTAGCATGAACTGTCCAAGACTGAAAGCTACAGCAGTTCCATCCCGCAATTTATCCAGAATAGAGCACACAAGAAAGTTGCACGAGGCTAATGATTTTCAACGAAAACAAAGGTTTGAAATGCGAAGTATCCTAAGAGATTTAAATACCAAACCACAAACTATCTCTGAGGCCTCACTTTCTCATGATGTTGAACATGGTGAAGAAATCGAACACACGCCTCTGGAATTTGCTGACTTGACAAAAAAAGAACAGTGTGTTGTGCAATCTTTGTTGGACTTGAAATTTGCAAAAAATAAAACGTTGGTGGAATCATTCGAACATAAGGAGGTTCAAGTGACAAGTGGTGATTTGATTATTAGTTTCACAAGCACAATTCAATCTAATGCCCAATTGAATTCATTAACTGGAATTCCAAATTTTGAAATGCTGAAAAATTTTACAAAATAATTTCTGATTTATATCCTGACAAGAAAATTCATAAATTAACTGTGACAGATAGAATAGTTCTTGTATTTATGAAACTAAAAATGGCTGTCAGATTCAATGTATTATCTTTTCTGTTTAAAGTTGCTCAAAGTACAGTCAAAATTATATTCAGTGAGTACATAGCTTATCTAGCTAATATTTTGAAAGATTGTATACGATGGCCAAGTTCAGATGAAATCTCAATGAATTTGCCCCTTTGCTTTGAAAAATTCAGTAATGTAAGAGTGGTACTTGATTGCACTGAGATACCAGTGCAAAGATCAAAATGTTTATCATGCCGAATAAGAACTTATTCTCATTATGAAGGGGGACAAACAATCAAGTTCATGACAGGTGTTAGTCCATCTGGGCTTATAACTTTCGTTTCAGCTTGTTATGGCGGAAGGTGTTCAGATAAATCTATATTCGAGCAGAGCAATTTAATTGAAAAACTAGAACCTTTCAAAGATTCTGTCATGGTTGATAAGGGTTTTCTGATTGAGAATATTTGTCACAAATATTCGGTCAGTTTAATTAGGCCTTTTTTCTTACGACATAAAAAACAATTTACAAAACACGAAGCTGATATGAATGTTGCTATATCTAAGGCTCGAGTACATATTGAAAGAGTGGTGAAATTCTAAAAGTAATTCCACCTGAGTTCGCAATAATTGAAAATTAAACCTTAGTTGTTACGCCCATGCGTTCCCTTAAAATAACGAAGAGTGCACTTGTCAATTCTTTTCAACCGTCGTGACCGTTGTTAACACCTTATAAGGAAATTTGACTAAAACTCCTTATAAGGAGATTTGAGTAAGAACGCCCGCTAATTGGCTGGAGCTTAAAAAACGCACCCTGAATACCGGCGAGATGTAGCTTTGAAAGAGCAGTTACTATTAAGATGTCATAACGTACAGCTGCAATTTCATCATTTTACATTTTATGGATTTATGTAATGTTAGTAGTGAGAATATATGTTATTGTTAGTTAGTGTTGTGTTTGCCTATGGATTACACCTTATAACTTCAAAGAAAAGGATAAATAAATATCCAATTCCCTTCAAAATCCTTTTCTTTTCATGGTCCTTCGTAGCTTCGAGATTACATGTGAACTTACAAGAAAAAATTTAAGAATTTGCTTTGGAAGATTTAAAAATAATACCTACATTTGAAATGAAAACATATCATTATTATGATTTATAATGGAAGACGTTGCTGATTGTGTAGTTGAAAATATTTCAAGTTGTTGCCTGCTGGAAGAAATTAATCTTTGAAATTCGATGGAGTTTAAAAATTTTACATGGTCCTGGAATATGTGAAAATACCCACGTTGGAGACAAACATTTTCAATTAGTGTAATTTGTTGAGGTACTCGAAGGTAGTGAGGTGCATTTCATTTACTTTCAAATGAGAAAATTGGATTGTCGAGTTGCAAACCGTAAGTTTATTTTATTTATTCGATATTCACAGATCTACGATCAAGTGCCCTGCGTCATTGTAAATTGTTTGTTGGGGTTTGTTCTTTGATTTGTTTCAGGAGAAGAAGGAAACCGGCGTCGGTAAGGAGCTGTAAACAATATTGTACATCACAATTGTTTAAAAAATAAAATAAATCATTTATATTAGGCACACGTTGTGTCGCTTGGTGTCTTTTATTCTTTATTAATATTTTTTGGGCACTTGCATACTCGTTAAGGATTTTTCTTTTATTGATTGTTGAGGTACGAAAATAATTATTATATCAGTCGATTGGAAATCAAAAGAAAGATCTTTGATTTGTGAATATCTCGCACGCGAAAAATAGTGACGACTCGTGGTAGTTATAAGTTAATTTTACGCTTTGGAGATTTTGCTTTACGGGTATACTAATTTAATAGTTTTGAGTTAAATATTGTGGAAAAATACTTTATCATAGTTGAAACCGAATCACAGAATAAACTTGATTATATGAATAATATAGGTGATTTTCAAACATTTTACTGATTTTATACGTATAACTTATTGTAAATTTTCGTGTCTGTTCCTAAAGCAGTTTGAAAGTTTTCAAATAAATTTTTTAGTGAAGGGTTAGTAGTACTTGAAATAAATAATGGAAACGTTAATTAGAAAACGTGCTTGTCAGAAAGCGTCAATAACAAAATTGCGTAATTGGTTTGAAAAATTTAAAGATACCGAAATTCAAGAATTAGATTTAGAATATAGAATACAAGATTTGAATGAAACTTTTTACAAATATTGTGAAATACAGGACACCATAGAAGAAGAGGTACAAGAAGAATTTCTCGAAGATGAACTTCGAGAAAGAGAGAATATCAAAGATCAATATTTTGCTATAAAGAGAGACTTACAAAACTGTTTACAAACAATACAAAATAATGAAAAAACTAATAATGAGGTGAATAATATTCAATGTAACACGTTCAGTAATTCCCTTAAGCTACCGGCTATTTCATTGCCGGTGTTTAGGGGCAATTATGCAGAATTTAATACTTTTATGGATTTGTTTGATGCGTTAATTTTAAAAAATGGTCGTTTGTCAAAAATTGAACAGTTTTATTATTTAAAAAATGCTTTGAGAGATGAACCTAGTAAACTCATAGAAAAACTACAAGTTAACGAACAAAACTTTCAAACCGCCTTAGATTTGTTGAACTCACGTTACAAAAATGAAAGACAAACAGTTTGTGCACTATTTAATGACATTATAAATTGTACAAATTTGACTAGATGTGACGCTGTTACGTTAAGACATTTTATTGCAAATGCAAAAGCTACTATAAATTCAATTTATAATCTTGATATAAAAAAAGAGGATCTTTTAGATAACTTATTAATTCACATTTTAAAGTCCAAGTTGGACTATAATACACGGAGAAGTTTAGAAGAATCGGACAACAGCACGGAATTAATGAAACAAAAATCGTTTTTCGATTTGTTAGACAAAAAATGTAATACACTTGAAAATTTAGCGGTACAGAGTCAAAGAATAGATCATCACAAAAACTTCCAAAGATCATTTAATTCTAATTCACCACAACATAATAATAGAGTTTCTTTATTCGCTCAGGAAAATAATAGTCATAGAAGTATGGGGGATAAACCCAAACAATTTCAAAATAAAATTTCACCAGTCAAATCAAATTCACCAAATTTGATTTCGAAATTTTGCAATTACTGTAAGGAAACCGGGCACAAAATTTATTCATGTTCAAAATTTAGTGCGATGTCAGTACCGGACAGGCAGAGATTTGTGAAGGATCACAAAATGTGTTTTGGTTGCTTGGGATCGAAGCATTTGATTACCGATTGTTTGTCAACTGGTTCCTGTTCAATTTGTCATAAAAAACATCATGTTCTACTCCATTTATCAAATTATAATCACAGCAATGTAACATTGAATTCAATAGATAACCTGTCTTCTAATTGTGCCACGAGCAGTTCAAATAATTTTCAGAATACAAATGATAGAAAAAATTATAATAATCAAACCACACCGTCATCTAGTCAATCTTCACCTGGTACAGAAAACCAGAGACACTCTCAACAGCCCTTACCTCAATTATCTGCTTTAAATATAAATGGAGGCCACGTTCTTCTGGCCACAGCGAACGTTCAAATTTACCCTAGAAGAGGTCCGCCGATAGTAGCTAGAGCCCTTTTAGACCCTGGAAGTCAAAATAGTTTCATTTGTTCTTCACTTGTAAACAAATTGGAAAGCTTTACATTTAATCAACCTTTACAAGTATCAGGCATATTTGGTGATGGTAAGGATATCAATTTAATGTCTGATATTACCTTTTATTCACTTGTTGACCCCACCATGAGCTTTGACATCTCATGCGCCGTGGTAGAGAAAATAACTCAGACCCTTCCACAAGTATTCATTGATTTCGAGGCTCTTAAAATACCCCCTCAATTTAATGAGTATCTTGCGGATAAAAAGTTTTTCGTGCCTTCTGAAATACAACTCTTAATAGGTGCAGATATTTATTATTCGCTGTTGAAACCCACCATTCATCGATTAGGCAAAAATAGACCTACTCTGTTAGATACCCATCTTGGCTTTGTGATTTCGGGAGTAGTACCACCCCACTGCTTGAGAAATTTACCGTCTACGGTAAATGCCCTTTCTTTTCACGTCTCTTCATCTTCCGGGGCCCGGGAAGAGTTACATGTGGATGCACTACTAGAAAAGTTTTGGATTCAAGAAGAGCCAACTCATACAGAAAACCAATCTGAGGAAGACATTCAGGCGGAAAACATTTTCAATTCAACCTTAGAAATACTTCCCAATGGAAGATTTCAAGTTGACCTCCCTCTTGTAAGTAAAAAGGCTTATAAAAACCTAGGTGATTCGTTTGTTGTAGCGAAACATAGATTTATTACTTTAGAAAAAAGACTTGAGAAAGACATTAACTTGAAAAAAGAGTATAAAAAAACTTTATTCGAATATATTGAATTAGGTCATGGAAAAATAGTTCCATTGACTCTTCACAATCCTGAACTAGATCATAATTATTTTGTACCTCATTTATGTGTAATTAAAGAAAACTGCACTTCCACAAAATTTCGTATAGTTTTTGATTATTCTTCAAAGTCATCATCACAGTATTCATTGAATGATCTATCTTTAACAGGACCAAGAGTCCAACCCGATTTATTAGACATTTTATTAAGATTTAGAAACTTCAAGTTTGCATTGACGGGAGACATTGAGAAAATGTACCGCCAAATAGCGTTGAATCCAAAATTTCATTTCTTGCAGAATGTGTTATGGAGAGACTCTCCACTTGAAAAATTTACGTGCATACAGTTGTCTACTGTTTCTTTCGGGCACAAAAGTGCTCCGTTCTTAGCGTGCAGAGTCCTTAAGGAAATCGCAATCAGAAATCCTCAATACCCTGACGCACAAAATGCTTTATTAAATCAGACGTATGTCGACGATGTACTAGCTGGTGCAAACTCCCTTCAGGAACTTGAAAACTTGTATTTCAACTTGAAAGAAATTTTACATGCATCGGGTTTTACATTACATAAATTTTGCTCGAATTCATTAGAAATGGCAAATAAACATTTTATTGATTCACCTTTAGGTAAAAATCTCAACTTAGAAGAAAACCCTTGTAAAGTCTTAGGAGTATCTTGGAACTCTAAAAATGACACATTACAAATTTGTTCACCTTCCACATTAATTGATCATAACTTAACTAAAAGGAAAATATTGGGTGCCGTTTCCCAATGTTTTGACCCTTTCGGAATAATTAATCCTGTAATTGTTTTGGGGAAGGCAATTATGCAGCAGCTTTGGTCACTGAAAGTTTCATGGGATGAACCCATAACTGATCCTTCTGTTATTAGAAAATGGCAACTTTTTACGGAAAATATATCGCAACTTGCTCAACTTCATATTCCCAGATTTACGTTATTAGATAAAAAAGTCATTAATCTTGAACTGCATGGTTTCTGCGATGCCAGTTCAATGGCTTACGGAGGATGCATCTATCTTAGAGCCATTTATGACGATGACACTGCGTCATCTCAGTTACTTATTTCCAAATCCTGTGTTGCTCCAATTAGTAAGCCGTTAACCATTCCAAAATTGGAACTTTGTGCCATGACCCTTCTGGCCAGCCTTCATTCTAGAGTACTGAGCATTCTTAAGGATCAACTTCCCATCAATTTATCAGTCCTTTGGTCAGATTCGCAGATAGCCCTTACATGGGTCCGAGGGACCCCCAACCGTTGGTCAGTTTTCGTTCGTAACCGTGTCTCTCAAATATTACAATTAACACCTCGGGATTCTTGGAGTCACATCCGTTCTCATCTTAATCCTGCAGATATTTTGTCCCGCGGCCAGTCATTGCCACCACCTGCAACATTTTGGTTCTCAGGACCGGACTTTCTGTGGAAAACTACTCAAGACACAAAAAGCCACGATACTTTTGCTGAAATATTAAACCCGCCTGAAGAGAACAAAAAGGTTCTAATAGCTGTATCATCTCCTGATAACGTTTGGATTGAATTTATCAAAAGATTTTCATCATTAGATAAATTAATTAAATCTTTAGCCTATGTCTTACGATTTATATGCATTTTAAAAACTAAAAAGAAAAATACTGCACTGTTTTCTACAAGCGAACTAGATACTTCCTTGCGATTTTTAATTCTGCAAGTACAACAGCATTGTTTTGTGTCAGTAATACAGGAAATTAAGTCAAATAAAGCGCCATCGAACAAAAAAATGCAAAATCTAAATTTATTCTTAGATAAAAACAATATATTAAGAGTAGGAGGTCGACTCAAGCATGCGAATATTCCATTCCAACAGAAACATCCTATACTCTTGCCTTCACATAACCATTTCACTTCATTCATAGATTATGACTTCATTACTCTTACTAAGAGAACATAGACGTCTAGGACACAGTGGTCCTCAAAATGTATTGTATGTCAGACTCCAATACTGGCCATTAGATGGCCTCAGAGATGTAAAGAAAATTATCCATAATTGCCTGATTTGTCATAGGTTTAAAGCCATAACAGCCAAACAGATAATGGCCGATTTACCCATACCTCGTGTGTCGCCTTCTCGACCGTTTCAATTGGTTGGTGTTGATTATGGAGGTCCTTTTAATATTAAAGCATCTTCACTACGGAAAGCTCCTATTACAAAGTGTTATTTAGCCCTCTTCATTTGCCTCTCCACTAAAGCAGTACATCTTGAACTAGTGTCTGACTTGTCCACAGAAGCATTCATAGCAACTTTAAAGCGTTTTATTTCTCGTAGAGGTTTGCCATCTGTCATTCATAGTGACAATGGTACTAATTTTGTTGGAGCACGTAATCATATCAAAGACTTATATACGTTCTTAAAGAACAACTCCTCGCCCATTAATGATTATCTTCTTTCCTTATCCATTGACTGGAATTTCATTCCTCCCAAATCTCCACATTGGGGAGGAATCTGGGAATCGGCAATTAAAAGTGCCAAACATCATATTGTCCGAATGCTTCAAAACTCTAATTACACTTTTGAACAACTTGCCACTATTTTAACGCAAATAGAGGCTATTCTCAATTCTCGTCCCTTGTTTCCCTCTTCCAGTGATCCAAATGACCTTCAGCCCTTAACACCTGGTCACTTCTTAATCGGAGCCCCTCTCACATCTTTCCCTGAAAAGGACATTTCTTCTAGACCTGAATGCCGATTGAAATTTTGGCAACGTTGTACATTTATCCAACAAAACTTTTGGAAAAGATGGAAAGTTGACTATTTAAATCAACTCCAGAATCGTCCCAAATGGACTTCACCCTGCAAAAACCTTAGCATTAATGACATGGTACTTATCAAAGATGATGAGTCTCCCCCATTAAAATGGCCTTTAGCCAGAATTGTGGACATTATCCCTGGAAAAGATGGCAAAGTTCGTGCTGTCAAAGTTCGCACTTCATCTGGCACATACACCAGACCCATAGTAAAACTGGTCCCCCTTCCCTTTAATGAGAGCAATGACAATAATGTGTCTACTCAATAAATAATTTAGTTTTCACCAAATCTGATCGCTTAAAATGCTATTAAGTTGTTGGTTTATGAGACATAGGACCTTTAACGTCCAAAATAATTATATATACCTTCCTTCGTTAAACCCTTTCTTTTACACCCTAACCTTTACTGATATATATTGTTGTAATCTACGTACCGTTGCTGGCGGGCCCAGTATGGTGAAATTCTAAAAGTAATTCCACCTGAGTTCGCAATAATTGAAAATTAAACCTTCGTTGTTACGCCCATGCGTTCCCTTAAAATAACGAAGAGTGCACTTGTCAATTCTTTTCAACCGTCGTGACCGTTGTTAACACCTTATAAGGAAATTTGACTAAAACTCCTTATAAGGAGATTTGAGTAAGAACGCCCGCTAATTGGCTGGAGCTTAAAAAACGCACCCTGAATACCGGCGAGATGTAGCTTTGAAAGAGCAGTTACTATTAAGATGTCATAACGTACAGCTGCAATTTCATCATTTTACATTTTATGGATTTATGTAATGTTAGTAGTGAGAATATATGTTATTGTTAGTTAGTGTTGTGTTTGCCTATGGATTACACCTTATAACTTCAAAGAAAAGGATAAATAAATATCCAATTCCCTTCAAAATCCTTTTCTTTTCAAAGAGCAAACCAGCGAATGAAGATTTTTGAAATATTGAGAGTTCCTTTGCCATGGACTTTGCTCAAAGATGTGGATGACAAAATTACAGTCATAAGTGCCATGATGAACCTGCAAACCCCTATATTAGATGATGACAAATTCATTAAGAATTAATATTCATTGATGCACAAATACCATGCATTTTTTCATCTCCTTTCAATTGATCAATTATTATTTTAGTTTTGAGTTGAGTTCATATTATAGTATTAATTTGTTTCATGACATTTTCGAATATACTTTTGTAGCTTGTATAGATCACGCATTCGTAAAATTTAAAGATAAAAATCTCGAAAACATTTGTGACGTTTGTGTATTATTAGACACCAATATCACTGATCATTGTAGTATATCCACGGACTTAGGATCCATGGACTTCTAATAGTATATGTTTCCCATACATCCGAAATGACCCCTCTTTTTGCCTACACATGGCCGCCATGTTGGGCTAATTTTAAGTTGGTATTAAGAAGCCACAGTTCATATGCGTTTTCTTGATATTGAGGATGGAACGTTGGTTGGTTGCGCGAAATAATTGACAGCATAATAGAATTGATTAACCAATTAGAATTTAGCTGGATGAACTGACGCGCCATTTTCATTCTGTCAATTTCTGTTGCCTTTGTTCCGTTGTTGCAATGCGATTTGACTGATTTGTGACAGCGTCAGGAGTGGCATCAGGTCACATTTCGCAATTTTCGCTTTGTATTTTATTGAGTTAAGCGCAAGTTTGATATTTGTGTGTTAACTTTTGGATTATATTCGTGTTTATTGCAAATTAATAGTGGTTAATTACATTTTATAAGTAGTGTTATTTTAGTAAGGTACTTAATAGTATAGTGTTATTTGTAAGATATAGAACTGTAGGAGACTAGCTACAAACTGCTAAAATGCCTTCCTGTTTTGCACGAGGTTGCTCTAACGCTACTTACATTTCTCGTTTGAAAGAGGGTGTAACATTTCATAAGTAAGTTATATGATTTTTTTTGTATGTAAGTTAATTTACATTTTCCTTTTTCTCCAATTTGTAGATGTCCCAGTGACAATACGCTTAAAAGGTCCTGGTTGGTAGCACTTGGAAAAGATCCAGCTTATAATATTGCCTATGAAAGGGTGTGCTCCGAACATTTTGGACAAACCAATTTTGAAGTGGCAGGCGAACGGAAACGTTTAAGAATAGGGTCAATTCCAACCCAAAAACTACCTCAATGTTTTGAAGTAGATCACATGAAGAAAAGTTATTTACCTAGCTCACATCCACGTACATGGTATGTTAATTTTCACTTAGTACTAACAAATAATCAAAAAATATTTTTTAATCGTAGCAGCAAGCTGGAAAGTATTGATTCACCTCAAAGTAGTTCACCAAAATCGCCGACATAACTTTCTCCAATAAAACGGAGTGATTCAGACTCGTCTCCATCTGCTCATTCTTCTGATATAGTATGGATGGTACAATTCTTTCATCCGTATAGGTATGTTTAATATCAAATTTTCTTTAAAATCAAAATGTAACATGTATTTTATTTATATAAACTTTACGTAGCATTTATATAATGCCTTATTACCAAAGTTTAACTAGTCTAAAGAAATGTTCTATTTTCAGCAAACCTTCCACAGAAGATACCAATGTAAAATTGAGAGAAGATTCGCTTTTTGAAGAGGCAATTAAGAGTATGCAAAAACAAACTAAAAATTTGCAGTAAAACAAGCAGGATGCGAAAACTACGATTTTAATCGTACAAATTATGAATCAATGGAATCAATTGACTGAAATGGTGTCCATATTTTACAATATAATGTACACTATAATAAATTGCTTTGTTCCGCTGAAAAAGATTTGCAAGAAGAGGTTTCCATGTTGGTATACTCTGGAGTTGAAGAGGCATTTGTGCGAGAAAGAAGTGGCTCACAAAATTACTAGGTGTCCTGTAAACTAAATGGAATTTAGTAGATTCAGGGCTCAGTGTAAACTTTTATCACGAGAGTGCTACCGAAATTATGTAAAATATACTGAAATTGTGTTACAGATAATGTTAAGTTTTTTGGAAGTGTGTAAACAGTAGGAGGGTGAATAACACTATACCTTCTGAAATGACTCTTGGGGACCTTACTGCTGGTAACGGGAATGATATTGCAAATCTATTTGCTAAACATTTCTCATCAATTTATTCAAATCAACCTCTGGCTTCGAACATCTATGCAAAGTTATCTAAACTTGATATTAAAAAACGCCCCGGTCCTGACGGAATAACTTCCATTCTTAGGGAATTTAGCTTCCTTTTATCTCGTCCGCTCTTTCATATATAAGTCTCTTGTTACAGGTGAACTTCCAGATCATTGGAAAACTTCATACGTCACATCAGTGTATAAATTGGGTAGAAAATCAGACATCTCAAACTATCGTCCTATATCAATTCTTAGCATAATTCTCAAAGTCTTTGATAGTATTATTTTAGACTATCTCACCTATGACTGTTCGAGTATTATGACATCACAACAATTTGGCTTCACTTCTGAAAGGTCTGCAGAATTGGGTTTACTCACATATGTTGACTTTTTGTTTGATGGTTTGGAAGGGGGTCTGCAGATTGATTATGTGTACACTGATTTCTCTAAAGCTTTTGACAGGGTTAATCATGAGCTCTTGCTACATAAACTTTTTCATTATGGTGTTGACGGTCTTGTATTACAATGGCTAAGTGATTACCTTACGAATAGTTTACAAATGGTCAGAGTTACTCATGAATATTCTCATACTTTTCCAGTAACCTCTGGAGTTCCCCAAGGGTCTCATTTAGGACCATTATTATTTAACATATTTATTAATGATATAATGCATTGTTTTCAAGGTAGCAAAGCCTTGTTATTTGCTGATGACCACCTGACATGTTTTAGTGTGATTAGTGGCATGGATGATGCTCTAATATTACAATATGATTTAGATAGTCTATAAAATTGGTGTACACTTAATGGTGTGAATCTAAATGCATCCAAATGTCATGTAATGCGTTTTCATGGAATATACCACCCAATAGCTTTTGATTACAATATTAATAATGAAACTCTAAAATGTGCTTCTCAAACTAAGGGCTTGGGTGTTATATTTGACTCCACACTTAATTATAAGTCTCATGTTACCGCTGTTGTTAAAAAATCTATGAAGATGTTGGGTTTTATAAAGAGAACCACTTCTAATTTTACTAACATCACTGCTATTAGATCTCTATACTGCTCACTGGTCAGAACTTATCTTGATTATTGTTTACCAGTATTACATGAAGCTGTTCAGCACAATTTTTTAAGATACATTGCTTTTAAGATGCACATTTACCTTTGTTATGATTTCTTAGAACGTTTTTTAAACATTCCTACTCTGGTGGTTCGCTGAAGGCAAAGGGATCTGATACAGCTGTTGAACATAGTAAATGGTATTTGTGATAGTCCCAAGCTTCTCTCTAAAATATATTTAGTTGTCCCTTCTCGTCTTTCTAGGCAGGTACAAACGTTTCATGTCGCATTTTATAGGTACAACTATGCAATGAATAGTTTTCTACCTAGGACACTTAAATTAGCAAATTCTGTCGATGGAATTTTAATTTTTTCTGTGTCCACTTTCAAGTTTAAAAAACATTTGCTGGAGCTTCCACTTTAGAGCGTACATCTTTTATTGCTGGTTTGATGTGTTATCACTCCTCTTACTATATTTGCTTTTTTCTTGTGATTTATACTATACTTTAGGTTTTTCCTTTTGTTTTATAGATAAGTTTATTGCATGTGTCAATTGTTCTATCTTGTTCTAGTTTTATATATTTTTCTTTTTTTGTTATTGTAGCATTTTTTTATATTTCCATATTGTATTAATGTGAATTGGGCTTGACCGTGATTAAATTAAATTAAAATTAACGGTTATTTTATTTATTTCCTGATTAATTGAATTTGAATAAGAATATATAATAATATTGACTGTCTCGACCCTTACTTCGTGGAATATGCTCATATTAGTGTTTTTAAATGAAACTCAAGGTCTCTAGTTAATTCCACAATATAATACAAGTTATTGAAAATTCTAAAAAATTGACAATTGTTTCGATAAATCAATATCATCGTCATGATGATATTGATTTATCGAAACAATTGTCAATTTTTTAGAATTTTCAATAACTTGTATTATATTGTGGAATTAACTAGAGACCTTGAGTTTCATTTAAAACACTAATATATAATAATATAATTTATAAATAAACACTTCTTAAAATTTATGAAAATGTTTTCCATAATCCCAACTTAGGTAGATACACAATTCGCATTAGCTAGTATAAATAATAAAGTAGGTATACTTTTTTCTCTCACCGTTTCGTATTTTCCTATCTTATAAATGATTTCTGATTTATTGTTTAAACCGGTCCTGTACGAATCACGTGACTCAGGCCGGCCAACTTAAAATTAGCACAACATGGCGACCACCGTAGAGGAGTCAAACCGAATATACAATTAGTAGTCCATGGATCCTAAGTCCGTGAGTATATCTTATCAACTACACCATATAACGTATGTTAGCTCTAAAAACGTTATTAATTACACACATCTAAAAAATAAACTGAGAAACATATATTGGAATGTATTGTATAGAATAAATGAAACACAAATTGCTTGAGGTTGTTTTCTAAATATATTGTTATTTTGTCTATTGTTTTTATTTGTTGTAATATTGTGTTGCATTTTATTATGGTAATATTGGATTGTTTTTTATTGTTGTAATATTGTGTTTTGTGATTGTAATTTCAAGATAACCTATTTGAGTGAAAAAAATATCCTAATGACCACGGACAGCCTTTGGCTTTGTGGTGTTTAGTGTTTGTATTGGAGAGTGGATAATTGGAATTTCTATGTAATTTTATATAGTATGTCTGAAAAAGTTGGCAACATATGGAAAACTTTTTTATTAGTAATGTTATGAAAAAAAGTTATTCTATATAAAAAGTTCTGCATGGCCCATAAAGTAAAACGCGAACATCAGATGTTAATTTTTTAAATCGTATACGAGGTTTGTCAAAAAATATGAATTTGATACAAGTTTAAAGTACCTTTATTTTTTACAATATCGAAAACATTAATTATTAAAACTTATTCGAAATAGAAAATTAAGTTTTAATATGCAATTAGAACATACTACTTAAAAAAATTATGTTATTTTTACAAATTGTTCTCAATATATTCAATGTAATTTTAGGAATAGGAATTACAAATTACGTTTAAGTGCAATTACTGATTACTTCACTCATTACCTCGTTGCAAAATTTATAAACTTTCGACTTTTTCTTAAGAATTATCTCAAATAGACACACTAACTAAATGGAATGTATTATTTATTTCTCGAAAGCTTTTACTAGACTGACTTTTGGAAAGAGAAATGTCATTGTCAGAGTCGCCTACATTTTAAATTATTTTGCTTATTTTTGTGTATTCTAGTAGAAAATGCATTATTCTGTTTTTGGTATTGCTCATTTGTTACTGATTAAAGTTCATTGCTAAAATATTTCAAATCAACAAATAAACATTTGAGGTGTGTTGAGGTTAAATAAGATAAATGTTGACGTGTTTCACAACTAAACTTTGCGAAATTTAAGTTGAAGTTGTCAAAATATTACTAATAATCTTTTGCAATTTGTGGACACCCACCTAATATCAAATGTAAAGACCTGACATACTGTATATGTATACATCTTGCAAAATAATTTGTTATGTAAATGTAATATTACAAATACATATTATTGTTATTAGCTTTTTGATATTTAATCTAGTTCCTTATAATTATAAGCAAATTATTATTTTTCTGATATGTATGTGGTGGCGAGTGATAAATTTTAACTAAATAAATCCAAATACTTCAGTTTTGTCTTTTTTTTCACAAATCTTCACTTGTATCATCTGCATTGCAAAATTAATATATTAATGAAATTGATATAAAATGGAGTCTTAAGACCACATTTTCATAATAGTAATCAATGTTTTCATGTTTGGGATACTTTTTCCAAAATAAACTCGAAAATACTCTAGCATCTGTTTATTTTCACATATAACATGAATCATGTGGTTAAAATAATTCTTAGAAATTGTTTCTATTAACTGCCTGGCAAAATCTTCATCAAATGGTACAATTATATTTAGGAAAGACCTTGAATATGTTGAATATAATATGAAATCACATTGGGTCAAGTTCAACAGGGCCATGCCCAATTGTACTTGTCCATAATAGGCGTGCTGCTTCTTCAGCTTAACTCCATTGGTTGAAATTTACAGGTAGCTGCATTCGTTTACAAAGTGTATTGCATCTTTAGTTTTGCCTACAAATGAAAGACATTTATTCAAGTTCATTATTATTATTATGATTGATCATATTACCAACAAAAGGACATTTAATTTCAAGCAGCCTAGATGGTTTTCCTTCTTCCATAACAATACCATCAGGTGAGTACCCTAACCATGGATATAGCTGGCAAATAATGATCCCAGGTTCAATTACATTCGCTCCCAAATTTTCCTTGTATTTGTTAAGAGCTTCTTTCTCATGTTTGATACCATGCTGTACAAATTTATTCGTGAACCCTTTTGGAAAGAAGTAGTTCAAACTCTTTTTATTCCAATCCATTTGTCTATAAGTGAATATCGAATAGCAGCGGGAACCTGAAAAACACCTTTTATCATCTCTACTTTTGATATTTTTATGAAATATTTATACCCGTTAACCTATACTTCCGATGAATTTTCCAACCTTCACTTCCACTACAGCAACTGACAATTATTTCTGACATGTCTACATCACAGAGAGTTGAATAAAAGCCTTTGCAACACTCTCGCAATGTGTAGTTTGAGACATTCAAACTCAACAAAAATGTTGATTCTTTCATGTGTGACACCAGAGGATTAAGCCAATTTGGAGGTAGAACTTCCACACCTAATTCAACTTTTGTTGTCACTGTTCGACGCCCCTGTCTGTAAAGAAAGTTTTATAAACAATGTTTTTTTATAAGTCTTATTGTTCTGGTAAAATACTCACATATGCTTACTCAGTGCAGAATAGGGATGACTGGATATCAATAAAGACAAACATCTTTCTTTCTCTTCCTGTGAAAGTGGCCTACAAAGTTTCCTCGTAGCCATCTTCTTCACACAACAAGTTAGGCTAATTGGTTGGGCCTCGTAATCCTCTTCAACTGCCTTCTTGTGAGTTCTCCAATAGCACTCCACATCAGTGCTTGACAATGTTTCAAGTGATAGAACATCTCCCCTGCAATCAATAACACAATCTGAATTAATAAGTGTCCCTTTCAAGTGAAGAAAAAAATTACCTTGTACATTTCAATAATGTGGCTGAAATGTGTTTGCATTTTCCTGAAGCTCCAGCTTTGCAGGTACATGAAAATGAAAGTATTTTCCAGGTTCCTGTTGAAAAGTCAGCCTCTAACCATCCAGAGACTTCATGAGCTTTCCAGTTAGAAGCGCACTGGTTTGGAGACAAAGTGCCATGAGTCTAATGGCCGAGTAAACACCATCTTCATTGCATTTGCGATCGCAAATGCCACAAAGAATCAAATGCCTACTGTTTAGGACTTGTTCGCCCTCCACGAAGCACCTACTGTCATGGGTTGCATCCAAATATGCAAATACAGTAGTCAAACTCAAATATACCTCCTGGTTTTCCATGACTGTTGCTAACTGAAAAGGATCTGATTTGATACCTATTTTAAACCATTGCAAAACAAAACACTTTTTTATAGTTCGCAAACAGCTAAAACATACGAATCAACCATGAAATCCGTAAAAAAACTAACGCCATAAACATAGAGATTACTCACAATCCTCCATATTTGTTTACGTCTTGCAGCGCCCTCAACGGTGGTCGAAATCGCCAATAGTTTATAATATTTACACCACACACTATAGGTCTGTTCCAACCAACACAAAAACCGTACAATTACGATACAAACCCAGTTGATCTGCTGATTAGTGAATATAATAAGTCTGTGTAATTTACATCAAATTTGCTGCGTTACTGAGATTGTACGGTACTATAGAACTATAGAACGGTATTTACTTCGGTTGGAACCACAAAATACGGACAATCTGTTTTCTGTGGTTGGAACAGACCTTATAATAACAGTTATAATAATTATAATAATAATTGACTCCCACAATGAAATATGAAATAATTCTCGTAACTATTATAATCCTCCTGAGAAATAAACAAACAAATGTTGCTATTGTTGCAGACTTAATCAAGAGATATCCCAAAAATCGTACAGAATAGGTTCACGAAATAGAAAGAAATTTCCTCTCTATACTCATAGAAAGAAATTTCTTTCTACGAGACGATACAGAATATGCACCCTGTATTCTTGAATAAATTTCTCTCAGAAGTTGATAGAAAAATTTCTCCCTAAGGGTATTTCAATTTCTACTGGTCCCAAGCAACGAACAATAACATTCGATGTCCCAAGTAAGAGAAAATAAAAATGGGAGTAAAAAACTGGTAGAAATAACAAAACATAACCTAAAAAAAGTGGTGGCACCTGTATTTTAAGTGTTAAGGTTACAAATGCGGTTGGAGCTCTACACCACTGAATAATCAATTTTTTGATAACATTTTTTCCACATAACTTTATAAAAAAACAAGTTATCGAAATGAAATTTGGGGTGTATACGTAAAAAATTACGTAGAATTTGATTCCGAATTCAAAAATTTATTTTTACTACTATTTTACAAAGTCACCCCCACCCCCGCCCTTAGGGGGTGGGTGGGGGATGACTGATTTAGGTTAAAATGAAAGGTAATCATCCATCAATACATTCCCGCGAAAAGTTTTTTCTATCAAATATGGAAGTATGCTAGACCCGAGAGCTCTACACCACTGAATAATCAATTTTTTGATAACATTTTTTCCACATAACATTATAAAAAAACAAGTTACCGAAATGAAATTTGGGGTGTATACGTAAAAAATTACGTAGAATTTGATTCCTAATTCAAAAATTCATTTTTACTACTATTTTACAAAGTCACCCCCACCCCCGCCCTTAGGGGGAGGGTGGGGGATGACTGATTTAGGTTAAAATGAAAGGTAATCATCCATTAATACATTCCCGTGAAAAAAAAATGTTTGTCAAATATGGAAGTATGCTAGACCCGAGAGCTCTACACCACTGAATAATCAATTTTTTGATAACATTTTTTCCACATAACTTTATAAAAAAACAAGTTATCGAAATGAAATTTGGGGTGTATACGTAAAAAATTACGTAGAATTTGATTCCGAATTCAAATACTTATTTTTACGACTATTTTACAAAGTCACCCCCACCCCCGCCCTTAGGGGGTGGGTGGGGGATGAGTGATTTAGGTTAAAATGAAAGGTAATCATCCATCAATACATTCCCGCGTAAAGTTTTTTTCTATCAAATATGGAAGTATGCTAGACCCGAGAGCTCTACACCACTGAATAATCAATTTTTTGATAACATTTTTTCCGCATAACTTTATAAAAAAACAAGTTATCAAAATGAAATTTGGGGTGTATACGTAAAAAATTACGTAGAATTTGATTCCGAATTCAAAAATTTATTTTTACGACTATTTTACAAAGTCATCCCCCCCCCGCCCTTAGGGGGTGGGTGGGGGATGACTGATTTAGGTTAAAATGAAAGGTAATCATCCATCAATACATTCCCGCGAAAAGTTTTTTTCTATCAAATATGGAAGTATGCTAGACCCGAGAGCTCTACACCACTGAATAATCAATTTTTTGATAACATTTTTTCCACATAACTATATAAAAAAACAAGTTATCCAAATTAAATTTGGGGTGTATACGTAAAAAATTACGTAGAATTTGATTCCGAATTCAAAAATTTATTTTTACTACTATTTTACAAAGTCACCCCCACCCCCGCCCTTAGGGAGTGGGTGGGGGATGACTGATTTAGGTTAAAATGAAAGGTATCATCCATTAATACATTTCCATGGAAAAACATTTTTTGTCAGGTATGGAAGTATGCTAGACCCGAGAGCTGTACACCATCGAATAATCAAATTTTTGATAACATTTTTTTCGCATAACTTTATAAAAAAACAAGTTATCAAAATGAAATTTTGGGTGTGTACGTAAAAAATTACGTAGAATTTGATTCCGAATTCAAAAATTTATTTTTACGACTATTTTACAAAGTCACCCCCACCCCCGCCCTTAGGGAGTGGGTGGGGGATGACTGATTTAGGTTAAAATGAAAGGTAATCATCCATTAATACATTTCCATGGAAAAAAATTTTTTGTCAGGTATGGAAGTATGCTAGACCCGAGAGCTGTACACCATCGAATAATCAAATTTTTGATAACATTTTTTTCGCATAACTTTATAAAAAAACAAGTTATCAAAATGAAATTTTGGGTGTGTACGTAAAAAATTACGTAGAATTTGATTCCGAATTCAAAAATTTATTTTTACGACTATTTTACAAAGTCACCTGTAGATAACTATTTACCTAAACATTCCTTTTAATTGAATACGCATGTACTGGTTCGTTATATGGACTGTATTTCATTAGTTATGAATAAAAACGACTTTATTCGGACAAGGTAACTTTTATATTTCACAAACTGACATACATTCTGACAACTGTTTTGACATTTCTTAATCAACAACTTGAAAAACAAATTTTGACATAATAACAAAGAAGACTTTAATATAAATTTGTAAAAAAGCTATACAGCAGTACGGGTTGTTTCAAAGATCTTTCATTTAAGTATTTGAGTACCGTTTCTATTGTATAGTAACGGAACCAAATCTTAACATCACCCCCACCCCCGCCCTTAGGGGGTGGGTGGGGATGACTGATTTTGGTTAAAATGAAAGGCAATCATCCATCAATACATTCCCGTGAAAAAAAAAATTTTATCAGGTATGGAAGTATGCTAGACCCAAGAGCCCGACTCCAACCACAAATGCTTTGAACAGGCCCGAGATCTAATCAAAAAGTGCAGTTTCCAAGAACACAACTAGAAAGGGAAACCCTTCGTAGAAAGTAATTATAAAAACCACCCTATGTACACAAACGTCATAAACCAAATGCAAAGTATTTTAGAAAAGAGGACTGTTAAGAAATAATTTTTGTTTTTTCATCAGGTTCTTTGATTTGTATGGATTTCCTGGAATTTTATCAGTAATTGATTGCACACATGTAGTGTAATAAACACGAGATATGACACAAATTCTAAAAACACCCTATATAGACAATTTCTTTTTTAATTCAAAATAATTATTAAATTGACGACCTCAAATAAAAGAAATTACATAAACAAACAGTGTAAAGACAAGGTTAACAAAATATATCAGATTATGATTAGGTCAGGTTTTGTTTACCATAATAATAAACACGATATTGAAAATGGACCTTCACTGAAGGTGAACTCTAGAAATAAATATCGAAAAAATTGGGGAATCAAGAGAGTCAGTGAAAAGAGAGAGAGGAAGTATCTCTCCCCTGGTGAGGCAAGTCTAAGTATTGACGGGCCCTCACCCTCAAGCAGTAATAGTGTGCAAATTTATGTGACTAGTGGGATTTCAAAACGTAAGTTTTTAAAGTACAATTATTTTATATTGGATATTGAACGGTGATATTAGATTCTCCTTTAACTTAACCGGGCATCCCAAGACAGTTAAGGGACCCCATAGTAATTTTCAGTCATATCTAGTGTTTCTTATATATCAGCGCCCCTCATCTACTGGTAAGGCCAAATTGTAGAGGCATCTTATTTAGCTATATTCAGGGACCATTTTCCTGCATATGTATATGTTTTGTTTTTCTTGACTATTTGAGAATTTTTTTTTTATTTACAAGCAAGTCGCATCTACCACTGGGGTAATTAGCGACACAAATATGGGTTGTTTATAGTTTAGTTAAAATGTTAATGTCACTTAGATATTTAAAAAGGTTCTGTGTATTACAGTTTTCACCAAGAACTTGGTCTAAATTGTTGCTGAGGTTGTTATCTTGTCTTGATTGTTGGAATTTTGGGCAATCGGTTATTAAATGTTTGACAGTAAGCTGGATCTTGCATAATTCACATTTTGGGGGTTCACTTTTAGTAATTAAGTAACTATGAGTAAGTTTCGTGTGGCCTATTCATAACCTTGTCAGTTTAACTTGAAGCGATCTTTTGTTTGTTGGCTGCGCTCGAGGTTTCACTTCCGGTTTCACGTCGCGTAGTTTCGATTGGGACGATTGCCACTCGATTTGCCACAATTTTAGCACTTTTGATTTAAGTAGCGGTTTTATGTCGTTATACACTACCGTTTGCACTTCACTTACGGTTTCACTAATTGCTGCTTGTCGTGATTTGCGATCGGCTTCTTCGTTTCCTTGAATGGCCTATGAGAAGGAACCCAAAGTATTTCCACAAAGTTATTGGAATGTTGCAACTGCGATAATTCGACTTTAATTTGGAGGGCTATTGGATGTGTGGGATAAAGTTGATTGATAATATGGATTGAGTTAAGAGAGTCTGTTATTATGAGGGATCTTGAAGTATTTTTTGTTTTTATGTGAATAAGTGCTTGAAGAATGGCGTATAGTTCTCCAGTGCAGACGCTGCTTATTTCGGGTAACTTGAATTGTAGTGTACTGTTTTGCATGATCACTGCCGCGCCTACGCCATCAGAGGTTTTGGATGCGTGTGTATATGCGAGGTGAAATTGTGGATATTTGTCAAGTATGGAGGCAAATGTTTTCCTAATTAGAGTATGGGGGGTTTCTAATTTGTTAAATTTGCACAGTGAAGTGTCGCTGGGAGGGATATTGATCGACCACGGAGGGGGAGTTTTAATTTTGTTGGAAAGGAAGCGGGGACGTTTGATTTGGAGTTCTGTGAGAATTTTACTAGCTCTTGCATAGAATGGTGGGTCTGTTTTGATATTTGCCGAATTTAAAGTTTTGTAGTGCTTGGTCAGTATGTTAATGTAGACTGGATTCTGCTGGTTTGTGCTGATGGATAGTGCGTATGAAGCGGCAAGGTATTTTCTCCGGAGTTGTAGAGAATGTTCCCCGGTTTCGCACTGTAGGCTTTTTATTGGACTTGAACAGAATGCTCCTGTTGCTATTCTTAGTGCTGTGTTTTGAATGGTTTCGAGTTGGTTTAGAGTAGTTTTTTTAGCTGTTGCGTATACTATAGAGCCGTAGTCTATCTTTGAGCGAATGAGTGTTTTATATATGTGCATTAGACAGGTATAGTCAGATCCCCAGGATTTGCTTGAGAGTGTTTTCATAAGGTTTATACCGTTTTGGCATGATTTTTTAATATGTAGTATGTGTTTCTTCCAGCTGAGTTTTTTGTCAACAATCATTCCAAGAAATCTGATGTTATCGACATAGTTTAGGGAAATGTTGTTAAGTTTGAGTTCAGGAGACACAGGATTGTGTTTTCTAGAAAATAATATGCATTTGGTCTTTTCTGTGTATCCTGTCTCCTTCATAATGTGGTTTACCCTATTTCAATACGATCAATAATAAGAGAGATAAGTGCCCTTTTGTCATCGTGACTCATGATTGCTGACGTGACAGATGACATATGTGATAGTACACCTCCCTTCGACGCATGCGCACCGGGGTTGAGGACCTCACAGCCGTAATGATCCTGGTTTGGTAAAAAAAGTGCAGAATCGACCTTAGCATTTTTCCCATGTTACTTCCCATAAGGAATGCGCTAGAATCAGTGTGTTCCTTTACTCGAGTGTTCTCCCGTCTTACTGTGGGCCCAAAGGCCCTCCTTCTACAAGGCCGGATGTGCTTGATAAAGAACTTCATCTCTGTCTTTGGATCACATTGTCCTATTACCGCATCGGTATGTCGCGAAGCTCTATAGAATAATTTCTGGGGGACAACACATGTCTCCATAAACGTTTCCCAATTTCACTTCACACCTGTTCGATGGGATTTGAATGTGTACTGCGTGCAAGCTAAACAAATCGCTTGTTCTCAAGATACTCATCCGAGCAGTGTGAGCCGTACAAACGTTGCATTGTCTCCAAGACTTCTGCCAGGTACCTATGTGTAGACGGCGTCCCATATAATAGTACTTTTTTGATAGATTTCATAAAGTAATTTTTTTCTGGAAGATTGATAGAAAGGTTTGTAGAAAAAGTATAATTTGAATAATACAGTTTTATATATAAATATGTCTTACGTAAATTTGCACTTATACATATATGTGACAAATCGAAAGCATAATTCAATTTATCTGTTTTAGTAATAACATAATTCCCAGATCTTGACTGATCTTATGTATACACGATACTACGTACCTGTATACCTTCTTTCGTCTTCTTGGTTACAATCAGGTTCAATAAGTTTTTTCTTAGATCTAAACATAATTTCAGGAACTGTAGATTGGCACGCATAACCAACGAAGAAGTGCCAAGGAGAATTAATAAAGATAGGGAGTTAACTTAAATATAAACTATAGCTTATACATTCAATATAGTGTTACGAAATCGCAGACTGCAGTAGTCTCTGAAGCCGACTCTGTTGTAGTCCGACAGCTAAAGTGGAAATTTTGGAGGAAGCGCACGAATTTTTGGGAAGGATTATTGTTTGTCTGTGATTATTTTTATACACTCTAAGAAAGTCGATTGTTTGTTGGGAGCCGCAATCGAGAAATTTCAGGAATTCGGTTCCAGAAGACGTTTTAATATATAAACAACTACCTACGAACCAAGAGCCGGTCTACAGTTTGATCTTGTGAGAATAAATTCAGTATAAGTGACTAGTTAGGTGTATAAATAAATTACGGCAGTAGATATACCGTGTGTATAAATTTATCCCACCCGTTGTGATACAAACTATTTAAATAAATAAGAAAAACATTACATTGGTGGCAGGTGTGGGGTAATATAAATAAATAGATTCGTAAAAATGGCTAAGAGACTAAGTGACCTGAAAGTGACAGAACTGAAGGCAGAATTGGAAAATCGCGAGTTGGAAACGTCCGGAAAGAAGAGTGAATTAGTAGAAAGTCTCAAAGTGGCACTGGAAAGTGAATACTTGGATTCAGATACATTTGTATTCAAAACGAGGCTTCCACCTTAATCTCGTCTATTTCTGAGATGAAGAATGATATTTCCACTATGAAGAACGGTATTTCTGCTAACATGGACGATATGATTTCAACTATAAAGAACGATATTTCTGTTAACATGGACGAGAAGATTTCATCTATGAAGAACGGTATTTCTGCTAACACGGACGAGAAAATTTCAACTATCAAGAACGATATATCTATAGTAAAAACCAAATAAAGTTGCGTTTACGTCATCATTGTGAACATTTGTAGCGTTGTCAGAGTGTTCACGAAATATGGAAATTAACAGAAAATAACTGAAGTCGACAAAAAACGTAAATGTAGAAATAGATATTTTATTCACGTATTACCTACCTCTTGTACAGCATTTAAGGGCAACAAAGGACCATTATTATTCCTTTCTTGTTCAAAATAATTTACTAATGAAGCCACAAGTTCTTTGCATTCGGCTATTCAGCTGTTTGGGCATTTTAACAATCACAGAAGTAAATGCTTTGTTGTTTTGAAAACAAAAACAGTTTTGATATTTCTCACAAGAAAATTTTATAAAGCACGTAACTATAACCTCAGAAATCGATGACAATACACGAGTAGAAAAGTCACAAACAACGCGGTAACATGACATTATTTCTGGCAGTGACTATTTTACCATCAATAATTGGAGGCTTCTTTATGAAAATTTTAACACAAATGTTTACATCGAGAGACGTCTAAACCCAATAAAGCTATATTGCTTATACATTATTTTGGTACAAAAGTTTTTTTATTGATTGGGTTATCTTTAGAACCGATTAATTAACAAATTTAAGTATATGCACTTTTCGATAGAAATGTAGCCACACATGCGATAGAAATACGCCCTTGGTGATGTAAACGCAACTTTATTTGGTTTTGACTATACCGACATCTTATCATTGAAAAATGACATTGCTGCTGACGTCGAAAATAAAATTACGTCTCTAAAATCGGATATCGAGAATAACCATGAACGAGAAAATAAAATTGGATATCGAGAATAAAGTGTCAACGATGGACGGGAAAATCATGGATTTAGAGAGAAAGGTGACAGATTTAAGAACACAAGTGCAACATGTCATCGCAACATGTTTCAATTTTTCATTAGTTATTTAGGAGCTTTACTTATTCTTCAGCTACTCCCACCTCTAATTCAAAATTATCACTAAGTCAAATTTTGTCAGCCGACAATTATGTTTTGTTCGCGGTGGTACCCTGTTTCGCTGGTAAGTCCTTTCTATTTCTTTTCAAATTGTAGTTGTGTGTTTACACATCAATCTATTCCGATTTTTATATTGTATTAATATATTTAGATCATTTGCAAACGTTAATTTTGGTGTTTCCAGTTTTTCACCGTTATTATTTTTCTTAAAAAACTAGGCGGCGTCCAAATTTATTTTGCGAAACAAATTTTTAACAGATTCTCTCTTGTTATTTTTTACTGATTTAAATTTGCATTTCTAATTATTTTGAGAACAGGACGGATAAGAATGAACAGATTTCTGTGGTTTTATTGTAAAAATTAAATTCAATTTTTGTATGTATTTGACTATAAGCTCCTAATCTGTTCATATTATTCCTTCTTTTCAATTTTCTATTTTTTCCCTACTGTTTCTTCTTTCTTTCTTCCCTACTGTTTCTTCTTTCTTTCTTCCCTACAGCTCGTACGTGAGATCTAAAGCCGACCAAACCCAGAAGTCACCAACCATCCAGAACTCCCCAACATCCATACATCAGTCCAGGCTATTCAAGATCCGCTGCTATCGCTGAGAGCTGTATATCCCGGTTTTCCCCAAGATAAGTCCTTAAACTTATTTTCGATAGATATAAAATCTTGAGTTGGACATTTTTATTGTTAAACTGATTTTTATTCGTGTTGTATTGTGAATACATGGTTGATGTGAATTTGTTTTTATATTAAAATAAATCCATTTTTCCCGAAATTGATTCACCTTATCCCAGTTGAGGTAATAAACAATAGTGTAACTGAGCCCGAATTCACAACCTGAGCGGAGTCCCAAGGCCGGGGAAAGTTCATAGTGACAAATTGGCGCTCCGTTATACTGTTTTTTACTGAGATTGTGATTCTATGACATCAATATATAAAATTTCGCTGTTATTAAAACATTCAATGATATAAGTTATTTTACAATACGAATACTGAGAAATTTGCTTCTTGGAATATCGTTTTTCATTTGAATTCTTCAGGTATCTTTTTTTGTCGTTTTGTTAATTGTTGACGGTTGGTTTTTTTGGTTCGTCTAGCTTTTTTCGTTGGTAATGTTTAATTGCTTGTTGAAGTCTTCAACACATTTTGGTAGTAATTAAATTTTAAAATTATTTGGGGATAGATTGTTCTTTCGGACTTGATATCATTTTGTTAAAATATTTAATATATCGGGTTATTGAAAAGTAAACTTTGAATAATTTTAAGTTCTTGGATTCATTTTAAAACGGAACTTATTTAGTTTTCATTCATATTTTAAGTTAAATTTATTTAGCTATCACTTCAATATTGTCATTTTTTTTATTCTAAAATAAAATGCAGGCTAATCATTTAAAAGCATATGAACTTTCATATGAAATAAAAATCAGAAATGAAACTGTACCTGATACTGTTGATGAAAAACGAAGGCTTCTAATGGTTTATTAGCTCGTGAAAAAGTTAATCGTAGTTTCTCATTACCACTAAATACCTATAGTTTTGAGGAGGATCATTTAGAAATTCATAACACTATTCAAGATTTGACTGAGATCATTAATAATTTCAATGGTAATAAACGTGAACCTGTTTTTAGCAGAATAAATTCCAGATTAACTCATTTAACTAAGTCTATTTTTTGTTATGGTTGTGGTGCTAAAAACAGTACAATACCAAATTGTAGTTCTTGCAATCCAAGAAACGAGGTTCGGACTGGTCCTGTAAATCTGACGACAGTCTCCACAAACCACTTCGGAAATAAAGTCAGCAAACCGTCAACAAGTCAAAATTAACTTCAGATTTTTCTCCTTCGGCCACTGAATGGCAAGCTTATCTTAGTTTTGTCAGAGATTTCTTATCTTCCTCATGTTATCGTTCTGTAAATCTTGACAAACAATTATCTTCCTGTACCGTTTCACTTGTCAATCCTGTGCCGGATGTTGAATTATCTAATGATGTTTGTAGTATTGATTTAGATGTACCAGTTTTCTCTGTGTTACCCACTCTTGTGGATCATTCTTAGTCTGAAAATATTGTCAATTCTAGTGTTTTTAAATGAAACTCAAGGTATCTAGTTAATTCCACAATATAATACAAGTTATTGAAAATTCTAAAAAATTGACAATTGTTTCCATAAATCAATATCATGATATTGATTTATGGAAACAATTGTCAATTTTTTAGAATTTTCAATAACTTGTATTATATTGTGGAATTAACTAGAGACCTTGAGTTTCATTTAAAAACACTAATATGAGCATATTCCACGAAGTAAGGGTCGAGACAGTCAATTGTCAATTCTGTTACTACCGATATTTGTCCTTTGTTAAGACACCAAATAATAATCGTCCTTATATGATTATCAAGGTTTTAATTACCGATGTTGTTGCAATGGTTGATACCGGAAGCAATTCTAGTATTCTTGGAAACCCAGGGTTTTCGCTTATTCATTCTCTTCATGTACCTATTGAATATGATGCTTCAATAAGTATAACTACTGCTGATGGTGTACCACAACAATTTATGGGTTTTATTACCGTTCCTGTTACTGTAAATAATGTTACAAAAACAATTAAAATTCTGATTATTCCTTCGATTAATCATCCTCTTATTTTGGGCATGGCTTTTTTGAGTCTATTTAAAATAGACATTCATTTTCATGATTTATCTTACTCTCTTTTGTCTTTTACTTGTGTTATAAACACAATTCAGTCAGTTTCTAGTCTCACTTCACTTGAAAAAGATGAACTAGACAAAGTTATCGATTTGTTTTCTACACTTGCTCCTTCGGACCGAATTGGTCGAACTAATTTCGTTGGTCATGTTATTGACACTGGCGATGCAAAGCCAATTGCGCAACGTCAATATCCTTTGTCTTCGGCCATGCAGAAAGTTCTTGTAAAAGAAATACATGAAACGGTAAATCTCCAAGTTATTCAGCACTCGAACTCCCCGTGTGTTCACCTCTCTGATTTGTCCCTAAGAAATCCGGAGAATATCGTGTTTGTTTTAATAGTCGAAAATGGAACAAGATCACCGTTTCTCATTATTCCTTCGGCGCAAGTCGATATTATTCTTAGTAAACTACGAGACGCAAAATTTCTGACGTCTATTGATTTAAAAAAGGCTTTTCTACAAATACCCCTTTCTGAATCTTCCCGTCCGAAAACAGCTTTCGCTGTGTACGGTGTAGGACTTTTTGAGTTTGTTCCAACTCCTTATGGTTTAGTTAATGCTCCTAAAACCATGGCTCGTCTAATGGACATAGTTATAGATCCTTCTCTTAGGCCGTATTGTTTTTGTTATTTAGATAACATTATTATCGCTACCCCTACCTTTGAGCTTCATACGGAAACTCTTAATAAATTGTATCTTAGGCTAAATGCAGCCAATCTAATTGTCAATCTTGAAAAATGTGAATTCTGTCGTGGGTCTCTTAAGTTTTTAGGTTTTGTTGTTGACAAAAATGGTCTTCGCTCGAATCGTCGATTTATTAAAGATTTTTCTACTGTCTGTTCTCCAATCACTGATCTTATTCATGGCACAAAAAAAGGACAATCCATTTCTTGGACTCCGGTAGCTGAAGATGCTTTTACTGATGTTAAGAAACGTCTTACTTCTAGCTCTATTCTTGCAAGTGCGGATTTTTCTAAACCTTTCATCATTCAAATTGATGTTAGTGAAACTGGTCTTTGGTGCAATCCTGTATCAAGAATGCGACGGTCCCGAACACCCTATTGCTTATGCAAGTCGTACTTTGAATAAAACCGAGAGAAATACAATACAACAGAAAAATAACTTTTATGAGTTATTTTTGGTGTTGAAAAATTCCGAGGCTACGTTGAAGGCACTCATTTTACTCTTTGCAGTATCTTTCTAAACTTTCGAATCCCTCAGGTCGCTTAGCTCGTTTTTCTCTTATGCTCTTCCAGTTTGATTTTGAAATCAAACACAGAAAAGGAACCACTATGGTGGTCAGTGATGCTTTATCTCGTTCTTTCTCTGAAATTTGTGTTATTGAAGCAAGTACCTTTAAGCCAGATGCTTGGTATACTTCTATGATTGCGAAGGTATCGAATAATCTCACATTTAACGTTGACAATAATATTTTGTACTAACATATTTTTTCGTCTAATACAATATCTAGTAACTTCTACAATTGAAAAATTGTTGTTCCTACCGCCAACCGAATTGATATATTAAGGTTATTTCATGACAATGAATTAAGTGCTCATTTAGGCATATCTAAAACTATTTCTCGTATCTCTGAAATTTATTATTGGCCAAAACTAAGAAGTTCTGTATCTCGCTACGTTAATAAATATTCTGTTTGTAGTTCTTGTAAAACCCAAAATCTACCTAAAGCTGGTGTTATGGGTCAAAACAAAGTTATTAATTTTCCTTGGCAATGGATTTCTTCTGATCTAATAGGTCCAGATCCAAAGTTAAAGTCTGGTAACAGATTTGTTTTAGTAATTACCGATTGGTTTACAAAATTTTCTCTTGTTCATCCAATGTCACACGCAACTGCTAAGGGCATTGTGAAGTTTATAGAAAATCAATTTTTTTTCTTTTTGGTGTTCCACAAATTTTTTCTGTTGACAATGGTTCTGTTTGCACTTGTTGTCTTTTTAAGAATCTAATGTCGCAGTACAAAGTGCAAACATTTTTTTATAACGCACACAGAACGAACAAATAAGACAATTGTTACAGCTCTAAGGTGTTATATTCATGAAAATTCATCTCATAATAACTGGGACACTTCGTTACCTAAGGTTACACAAGCAATTAGAACCGCATTTGGATTAAAATTTCTTGACGTGACTATTCTTTTTATCTTAATTTTGATTTAATATCAAAATATATCTTAATTGTTTAGTACTTTTTGTTGTCAAGAGTTGTGTTAGGTCACAAATGCATTTTGTCTCTTTGTCTAGTAGAATTTATTTTTCTACTATCGTATATGTCATAGAACCTCTATACACTATTTTTGTGTGTTTACCTTTACCGTTGTGCAAAAGCACTAATATCTTTATTTTTCGTATGCCTTATTATGTTCTATCTTAATGTTGTATCTAGAGTACATTATTTGGATCCTTGCTATTATGTTGTGTATAATAATACAATTGATGTATTATATTTCTGTTTTTTATCGTATCTCTTTTTTGTTTTTGGGTTTTTAAAACGCCAAAAAATTTTTCCATGAACGTTTCAAATTTTCTTGCATTATACACCTTTAGAAATCAGTTTATGCTTTAATATTTTCTGGAATTTCTTACTATAGGCAAATTTTGAATTCAATTAATATTGAATAGTCCTTATCTCTTTTGTCGTGTGTACTGAGAAATTATATTTTTGCTTGGTAGCGTTTTCGTTCTCAGTATACGCTTGATTTTTTTGTCCCTGTATGTTGATACGAGTAAAACACGTTCTTTTGTTACATGACAATTTATGGATTATTTTGGTGTACTGATACATACTGATAATTTTTTACGGCATACTTTTGTGTTCTTTTTCCGTTGTTGACAAAACTATTTTTTAGGCATCTTTTTGTGTGGTTTGAAATACCACAGTTTATAAATTCGTTACTTTCACAGGAAAAGTGTTTCCGATTTATAATATTATGTTCTATATAACTTCCTATTTTGGTTTTCAATATTCTGTGTGTTATCGCTAAATGTTTAGCAATTGTCTTGGTGCGTTTTTTCTCTCCGAACTTTTCGAGAGTAGGAAAGGGGGGAAAGGCCATGTCTTGTTGTGTTTTTTCCGCATAGTTACGTAATATATTTTAAAAACACACACACATTTTTGGTTACGTTAACAGTTTTTTTTCTTAGTAGATATCTGTCCCTTACCGTGTATTTTTTTTAAACAATATCTCGCAAATTACATCCTGTATATTGCCGACGTACCCACTGGTTTCCGGTACTGCAACGACCGTTGGTGCAACCTCAGCGCATTCAACATATAAATACGATTGTAAATATATTTAATTCAGTCTGCATATTATTTTTTATCTACACATCATGTTTGTACAATTTATATATTTTACTGTTATTTTTGAAAGTCGATATTTTGTATTTTTAAGTGAATAAAGACGCGCGCACAGTTACACGATTTGAAACTCGAAAGACAAAGTTTATGGCCAATGTCAATAGAGAAAAGTATAATTATGTTTTTGTAGATGTTCATTGGCAAAAGCATAAAAAAAAGATTTCTAAAAATATGACAAAGATTATAAACACGGAAATTTGGTGTAAGAGTGAGTAGGATTAGTTTCGTTTTTAATTTGTTTAGGATTTTAGTTTTAATCATGTAAATAGAAGTAAGTGAACCTTTAACATGTCATCACTAGGTAGAATTCGTCATAGTTGTATTGTAAAAAATTGTAATAGTAAATATTTTTGGCCACTTCGCAATTTGGAGTTTAAGATCAAAATAATGTTTAAATTTTATAATGCATTTACAAGTACATTACGCAAAATACTTCTTAAATTTGCTTTATCTTTACAGCCATGACATTATACACCTCTAAAAGTATAGTTGAATATAGTAAAAACACCCATATATTGCCCAAGCTTTTGGAAATACCGTATTGCCTGTAAAAAGAATAGTTATTTTTTGTAACAATAATGATACTTTAAAGAAAACTTAATTTGAACATTTACCTAAAAAACAACGTTTGGAATCTGGGATTAAGTAAAATAAATGAAACTAGAGTCAGTAATTTATCTGCCAAGAAGAAGAAAATGCATATTACTAATAGATCAGAGAAATAGAAGTTTTAAATTAACAAAAGGCATTTATCAAGTAGTAATCACAATCTTAAATAGCAGTTAAATTGTCTAAATCAGTTAATTCAATATTTTAATTGAAAATTAGATCCTGCGCAGGCATGGATTTTTTAAAAGCAGTACTGCTATCTCTAACAAACCTTCATGGTCAATAACAGACCCTTTCATTAGTTATGAACCAAAACCATTGACTTCTATTACTAGTAATGAATTGAAAAATTTTGAATTCCAGTTTTTAGATACAGAATTAAATGATTCAAATTTTGATAATTTTTAATTGCGAAGGTAAGGCTAAAATTTGCAGACAGATATTTTAGACGTTCACTATAGTTTTACTGACTTGATGATAATACTTCTGATTTATGTATAAAGAGAAGTCGTTAAATTTCTTTCAATACTTCATGACATTGTATATCACATTTTACCACTTTTGTAGGTCATGTAGAAAGTATTGTTAAAAAAACTGAACTCTTTGTAAAAGTAAAGAACATAATATATCACACGCGTTTTCTCAACTCATAAAAGTTTGTGATCCCTTATTAATTGAAAAAATTATAATGCTGCTAAGGTACTGTTTAAATTTTTCTCAGACTTATTCCTGTTTTTATGTAAATGGAGAATTTAGTTTTCCTTTTTTCTTAAAATATTTTTTGTTGTCAATAATTTTGAAATACCTAACTTAATGTGCAATTTGATGTTATATTGCATTAACTTTCTAAAATATAATGTAATTTTAGTAAAAAGATGTAATTTTGTGATTAATAATATGTAAACTGTGTGATCAATTAATGATATAGATATTATATAGTATTTTATGTAACGATCATTAATACACGAGCATACTGTAGGATACATGCAAGTGTATTAATGGCCATTATACATGAAAGTTGCATACATTATTTTTTCTACTCATTTAGTAATTATCAGTTATTATAAAAAACAAGAGCAATGAAGGGAACTTCAACAAATAAATTTAAAACTTTTGAACATATTAATTCTCCAATCTTCTTCGTTTATGATTTACTCTACAGTTTGTAAAATTTCTTTGGGTGGCTGATCCTGTTCGAATGGTTGTTGAACTGGAGGGCTTGTTAATGTTTGTGTCATTCCTATTTTCAATTGAATTGAAAATTTTATTTTATTCTTCGTTATCACTCATTATCATAATAAAATTTGAAAGTAATTATCTAATATACAATTTTTTCTACGATCACTACCCAAAGTAGACTTTTGCACACTCAAATCTAACCGCAAAGTTGATGTTTTCCGCGTCCTGTCATAATTGACATTATTTACGCTCTAGAGCGTACTTTTCCGCTCGCCTGTTTTCATTTACAATAAACTAAAGAAAGGTAGTAAATAATAGATATATTTTTTTTTTGTGTTTGAGCATCGACATCTAGGTCATTGTGCTCGTCGATATATCATTGGGGTAATTTATATTTTATAAAATAAATTTGTGGACTTTAGATAAGTTATCACCTGGTTAAGCTCGTCATTTTGGTTTCTAAGAATGTTTTCGATCTGGGGTATTTGAGGAATTGTCTGTGAAAATTGAAGGCTGCGCAAGTTAATATATGTTGGGTTGTCAGTGGGATGCCGCACTTCTCACATCTGGGTTTGTTCTTTCCAAGGAGGAGGTGTAAATGGGTTAGGTTTGTGTGGCCTATCCTTAATCGGCTGAGGACGACTTGTTCACGCCTTGTAAGAGTTTTGGGGTAGAACCATTTTTGTACGCTCGGTTTAATGTGTCTTAATTGTCCGTCATATGTATTCCATCTGTTCTGCCATGCTTCGTAAATTTTATTCTTTATATCCGTTTTCATATCCAGAAAGGTGTTAGGTATGCCTTTGTCAACTGTTCCGCTTGTGGCTTTTTTTGCTACTAGATCAGCTTCAGTATTACCGGTAATATCGGTATGCCCAGGTATCCACATTATTGAAATAGTCCTTTGCATACTGTATAGATGGGTTGATAATTCTTGAATGCGTACAACCCATTCATTTGCAGAAAAACGATTTTTTGTCGAGAGAGTGGCAGTTAAGGAATCCGTACAAACTAAACATTTTTCAAAGCTGCTCTGACTGAAGTACAACAACGCTTGCCATATTGCATACAACTCGGCATTAAGTATACTAGACTCTTGGTTTAGGGTCCAAAAGAAGGAATCTACACCGATTACGATTGCCGCCCCTGTTCCATTCTCTGATTTGGAACCATCTGTGTAGATGACTAAATGTTCGTTGTATAGATCCATTTGTTCTAAAAATAGCGTTCGGTAGATCGATGGAGCGGTATCTTCTTTTTTGTATTTACTGAGAGATATGTTTATTTGTGGTAGTTTTCTTAGCCATGGAGGAGTGTCATACGTATAGGTCATTTTTTCTATTTGTAAGTTTATCCTGTACTCTTCAGATGTGTCTGAAAAACGAATACTGGATGGTTTAGTTGAACTACGTCTTAGTGTGTGTGGACTGGGAAGGTTTGTGAAAATCTTGTTATTTAAATGGTTGGGTAACGTTTGTATTTTCACGCCATATGTTATGAGCTGCATATCTCTCCTTAAGTTTAGGGGTAAGGACGAAGCATCGCATAAGATTGCTTCTATAGGGCTTGTTCTAAATGCACCGATTGCATGTCTTACTGCGAGATTTTGGATTTTATTTAGCTGGTTCAAGTGTGAACGTCTTGCAGAACCATAAACAATACAGCCAAAGTCAATTTTGGATTGCACTAAAGTTTGATAGATGCGTAATAAAATTTCTCTGTCGGACCCCCATCGGATACTCGACAAACATTTGATAATGTTAATAACTCTTCGGCATCTGTTAATCAGATATTCAATGTGCGGTCTCCAGTTTAATTTTTGGTCAAGTATCATACCTAATAATTTTGTTTTATGTTTTATCTCGATATTCTGACTTTGCAGCTTTAGTTGTGGTTCGGCGTGGTCGGATCTTAATCTGCAGAAATGGATGGCGTGGGACTTCGAAGGTGAAAATTTAAAACCGCTGGCTCTAGCAGTTTCTTATAGGCTGTTGATTTGTCCTTGTAATGAATTCTCAATTTCGGGAATTGAATGACTGTAAGAATAAATGGTTAGATCGTCGACATATAAAGCTGCTTTGGTGTTTTCTCCGATGTTACAAACAAGACAGTTAATTGCAATGGCAAAAAGTGTTACGCTAAGGACTGAGCCTTGTGGTATTCCGTTTTCTAAGGCTCGTGTTGATGAAAATTCATTGTCAATTCTTACACAAAAGAATCTTTCCGAGAGAAAATCATTTAGAATATTAGGTAACGCTCCACGGAGGCCCCATGTGTGTATTTGTTTCATTATTGCATATCTCCAAGTCATGTCATACGCTTTTTGCAAGTCGAACATGACTGCGACGAGGTGTTGTCTTTTAGAAAAGGCATTTTGAATGTCAGTCTCTAATGCGACTAGGGCATCTAGAGAGGAGTGATTTCGTCGACAGCCCACTTGGAGGTTTGATAGAAGGCCGCGTGATTCTAGCACAAAGGTTAGTCTGTTATTCACCATTTTTTCAAATATTTTTCCGATACACGATATTAGTGAAATTGGTCTATAGTTTGTAGGATTTGTCATTGAATCTCGATTTTTTAAGATCGGGATAATGATAGCCGTTTTCCAGTTACTAGGGTAGGTATTCGCTGACCATATTTTGTTGAAGAGAGTTAAGAGTTTCTCTTTCTCGTTTCTAGGTAAATGAGTTATCATTCCATACATAACTGAGTCCAGTCCCGGTGCACTATCTTTGCAGGTATTAAGGGTGTTGGCCAGTTCGTCGAAAATGAAAGGGACGTTGTACGGAAGGTCTGCGTCATCGGTATTAAAATCCAGGTTGAGAGATTCTTCAGTAGTTTTTGTTCTTTGGAAGTCGGGGCAATAGTTTTCCGAGCTGCTAATTGATTCAAAGTGGTCAGCGAAAACTTCAGCTATATCGTGGGGATCGGTTAAAAATATGTTGTTATTTTCTATTGTATGGGGGGTGGTAGATTGATATTTGCCTGATATTGTTTTGATTTTTCTCCATATCTCGGATACCTCGGAGTCAGTTGTTAAGGTTGATACATATTCTTCCCATGTCCTTCTTTTGCTTTCTTTAATTAAACGTCGGGCGGCTGATCTTAGTTTTTTGAATTGTACTAAATTATAGTTTGTAGGCGATTTTCGGAATCTGTTGAGTGCATTTTTCCTTGCTGATATTGCTTCCCTAATTTCATTATTCCACCACGGTACCATTTTAGATAATATTTTACTTTTAGATTTGGGGATAGTTGCATCGGCTGCCACTAGAATAGATTTGGTCACTGCCTCTACCATTTCGTTAATGGAGTTACTCGAATCGGGGTTTGGAAGAGACACTATATTTGAGTAGTCAGTCCAATTGGCTTTTCCGGTAAGCCACCTTTCTGTAGAAAGTTTAACCTTTGTTGGGATATTAGTGGTAACAGAGATTGGGAAGTGATCACTGGAATGGAGATCTTCTAATGGGTTCCAGTGAAACTGATGGGTTATATTTGGGGAGCATAGGGTTAGGTCGATAGCTGAAAAGGAGTTTGAGCCTTGATTGAAATGGGTGGGCTTTCCATTGTTTAGAAGGCATATATTTGAGTCGTCAATAAATTTCTCCAAACGTTTTCCTCTAGTATCAGTTGTTAAAGATCCCCAAGAGGGTGAATGGGCGTTGAAATCTCCCATAATTATGCATGGGGTCGGTAATTGTACGAATATGTTTTCAATGTCATATGAGTTCCAGTTTGAATTTGGAAGATATATGCTGCATATGGCAAGCTTTATTGGAGTATCAATTTTAATAGCCACAGCTTGTAACCTGGTATTGAGGGTTACCCTTATAGCCGGGATTTCTTCCTTTAGTAAAACTGCCACTCCACCCCTTGCTCTAATATTTGGTTTCACATCTTTCCTGAAAGTTTGGAATCCTCTAAAGGTAAAGATTTCGTTCGGTCTCAGGTGTGTCTCTTGTAGAGCGAAAAGTATGGGGTTCAAATTGCTCCTTATTATTTGCAGTTCTGGAAGGTGTGAATTAAGTCCATTACAGTTCCATTGAATGAATTTTGTATTATTATCCATTAAAATTGTGTAAAAAGGGATAAATAAATATGTGTATAATAAGGAAAATTGGTTGTAAATATATATTATGTGTATATAAATGAAATAATTTTATGAAAGAATAAATGATAAGGTTCAAAAAATATGAATCTTAGAACTATAAAATATCACGGGGGTTGATTTTCGTGGGTTTATGTGAAACTAGCTAGGTCAGGTTCGATTTCTGCGAGGTTTTTCTGGGTCTACCTTTCTTCCACCCGCGTTTTCTTTTTTTCTTTGTTTGCCCACCTGACGAAGTTTCAATAATGATCGAATCAAGATCTGAGCTGTATGTTCTGTTGGTGTGTTCGTTGTCTTCATTATTAGGGTTCGTTTGTGGCGTTTGAAAAGATATTGCGAAGAGTTCTGTTAGAGCTTGTGTTAGGTGTGGAATTAAAGAGTTGGCCAATTCTTGAGGGTTATACGGGGCTGGTTGGGTTGGTGGGCAGGATGTGGTGGCAGTAGCGTATGAAATATTTTCTTTTGGGGTGGAAATTATTACTTTTCTTCTGGCTTCTTGGTAAGATATGTTGTCTTTTACTTTAATTTCTTGTATTGCTACCTCTTGTTTGTAGATCGGGCATTCTTTCGCGCGTGCGGAATGTGGTCCTTTGCAATGTATACATGTTAATGGTGTTTCACATGCGTTACCGGGGTGCAAAGGTTTGCCGCATACACATACCTGATCTTTAGTACATTTTGTCGCAGTGTGGCCGAAAAGTTGGCATTTAAAACATCTGAGGGGGGGCGGGATGTACGGGCGAGTTTTCAATATATAAAAAGCTATCTTCACTTCTTTAGGGAGCTTTGGTGAGTCGAAGCTGAGGATGTGGCTCGGTGTATCGATAATTTTTCCTTCGCGTTTGGTTTTAATTCTTCGGATTGCAGTTACACCTTGGTCTTTTATTTCTTCCAATATTTCTTCTACAGTGCAGTTGAGTAGATCGCGACAAGTAATGACTCCCTTAGATTGGTTTAATCCTGTATGTGGTATAATTTCTACTTCGTCGTCGAGGAACTTTGTTATTTGTAATAAACGCTTAGATTGTGCAGCAGAAGTTGTTTCGATTAATAAGCCGTCTTTAGTTTTACGCAAATTTTTAACTTGCCCAACTTGTCCATAGAAAAATTTGTTTATCAGAAAAGGATTCGTGCTTCCGAAATCCCCTACTTTTTTCCTTACGATCAGGAACCGGGGCGAAGCCGCCGTCTCCCGATTCGTATTTGTTTGAGGCTGTGAGATAACGGCTACAGATCCCGCCTCATAATCTGTAACAGTTGTTTGGTTTTTATAGGAAGAGGTGCTCATATAATATCCCACGAGTTTGGAAGAAATAAGAATTCGGCTACGACAGTGCTCCTTATCGTAGTAAGGCTGTTTACAAGTAAGGGTCGCCAGGTGCTTACAGGGAATCGTTAATGACCAACTCCGGGTGGTCATTCATCCATCGGCACGATGTCTCACACCTTAAGATTCCGGATTATTTAATGATGTTTACTCCTCTAGTGGGGATTGGGGGGGGGGAGGATTAGGTGAGGACAGCGGACAGACCAAGGGAAAAGGGAAAAAACAGCAGACAGTTGGACTCTTCTGTCTGGGTTACCATACCATAGCCGAGGGTCCCGGTTTTTCGGCTTTTGCACACTCAAATCTAACCGCAAAGTTGATGTTTTCCGCGATCTGTCATAATTGACATTATTTACGCTCTAGAGCGTACTTTTCCGCTCGCCTGTTTTCATTTACAATAAACTAAAGAAAGGTAGTAAATAATAGATATATTAAAACAAAATGTAGAGCAGTCCGAATATTTTAGTTGAAATATTAATATTTGAAGATATTTCGAACGAAATTAATAAATATTCCTATATAATTTGACTGATCTACAATTTATACAAGTTACTGGATTTACAACGCTGCAGGTTACGCTACCAACAAATAGATGGAGGTGTATATTTTATATGTTTAATTTTATTGAAATTATAAAATAATTTAAACCTCATACATTGATATTATTTTAATTCAATACTACAGTGAAGGATTTATTTCTTAGTTCAAGATAAAAATTAATATTTACAACTTATTACAAATATAACGTTGTTAAGATTGCCAATTTTCTTGATCGTTTTTGCAGATTCCTATTTTCATAGTATTGATTTATACGGACAAGTTTACGTAGTAGAAATATAACAGTCAGAAGGTAGGCAATGCATTATACACCTAGATGCAACAGTGATTGCATATTTAAGTACCTACCTACTATTTTGTGAAAATAGTAGACTATGGAATTAATGAAACGTCATTATTTCATTTTTAGTTTATAAAAAAGTTGTCTGTTTATAAATAGCCATTTGAAAAATGGATAGTGACAGTAAATTTTCAAGCACACCTCCGGATATAGCAGATTTTGCTAAAAATATTACTCTTAATCTTCTGCCAACTAAATCCAGAGGTAAATACGAAAAACAATACAATATTTTCATGGATTGGTGCCGCTCAAAGAAAATTAAAAAATATTCTATACTGTGGGCAAAGTACCAAGCGATTTCGCCAGTTTCTTAAAATTGCCCGATAAGCATTTATTTACTGGTCATTGCTTTCGACGAACGTCGGCGACATTATTAGTAAATGGTGGAGGCGACTTAATTCAGCTTAAAAAACATGGTGGGTGGAAGAGCAGTAATGTGGATGAAGGATATATCGCCGAATCCATTAGCAATAAAATAGATACCTTCCAAAAAATTTCTGGGAACGCTGCAGTACCAACTAGCGAAGAACTTTCGATTCCGTCTATATCTGATATTGCAGAAAAAGATTCAGAAGATATTACGCTACCTTCGACTTCTTCAGGTTCTGGGATAAATATTAAAAATTGCCAAAACTGTACATTCAACTTTAATATTGTAGGCAATAAATAAAAATTATAAGTAATTGTTACATGTTTTCAACATCACATTCTAATAAAGTGTACTTTTCATGTTTTTTTAATTATTTGTTTAAAAATAAGGTGATCGTAGAAAAAATCTTGTGTGCAATTCGAGCAGAAAGTGCGTTGCCGCTATCGGCAGATTGACCGCGCTCCGCTACACGTCGCGCGGGCAACTCTCTGCCTCAAGCGGCAAAGTATCACTTTCCGCTCTTAATACACAAATATCTATTAAGACAAATTGTAAAATTTACCTATCCATAAATGAAACTAACAAATTTGAATATCCCGCCTGTAAAAATTAGTTTTTGTACACATAACTAGTGGCACTCCGATCAACATGATGCCAATTAATAATACAGGAACTCTTATTATACATTTCTCTATGACTCACTTTGAGAAACATAAGCAGGTCATCTTTATCTATGAACACAAGTCAGACTCACTTCAGCTAATGTATGATTGATTTTGCATATTTTCATTTTTAATGACTAAAGTTAATATTTTGGGATATTTTATAATCTTTATCGACATTAAAGGCAATATTATAGTTGTGTCAGCTGACCATTTTTATAAAAATATGTATGGAAATTTTTACAATGGGACAAGACATCCATTTTTATAAAAAAGTTTTTATGTGACGTCATTTTTATAAAATGTTTTTATAAACATTTTTATATAAATTTTTACAGTGGGATAGGGGCATTAGTCCAATCCAGGCATACTCCCAGGGCCGCGCCAAGCTATTGGGCCGCCCGTGTGCAAACCATAATTTGCCGCCCCTTCTTAATATTATAAGTAAAATTTAACATTTAAAAAATCGTCACTCCTTACCCCCTTTAGCTAAAAATTGATACATAGGTAAGGTAATAAATAAAATTAAATAGATGCTAATAATTATATTTAATTTCGATATTAGACATATACTTACATGACATTCTAAACATGTGTAATATATGTAACTTTTAAAGTAAACATACAACATAAAGCAGAAAGCAGTGAACAATCAGACTAAAAAATCGAGAGATCTATCATCAAATTTGTCACTTTGAGGATTAACTTGTACGGACGAGCCCGTCTGACAGTGAGATCATTTTTGTAGAGTTAATCGCTATTTAGCAGTGAATATTTGACTGTATTTCTACTTTGGTGAGAGATGAAAATTTAAAAAAGTAAAAATAAAAATCACAGAAAGTACCAAAACAAATAAAAAATGTTTATAATAGTTAACAAGGAAAAAATAAATTATTGAAATCATGCTTTTCTTGCCCTTTTTTCGGCAAAATCTTTAATTAACTCGTCGAAGGAAATAGAATCCATAATGTCACTTTCTATGGACATAATTGCTAAATGGCTAAATCTTTCTTGTGCCATACTCGATCTTAAAAATGTTTTTATCAACTTAAGTTTTGAAAAGGACCTTTCCCCCGATGCTACGGATACTGGTAGTGTTAAAAAAATCGAATAGTCACTGCAACATTTGGAAACGTCGAAATTAGTTGAATTTCTAAAATGTATTGAAGAATCACTTGGGGGTCTAAATCATTTTCCTCTGGCTCTGGCATGTGACATTTTAAACAATTAATTTCATCAAATAAGAGTCATTTGCGTCAATATCCGATTCATTACGTGATTCGTCTTTCAAATGTAATGCTAAATTTTCACAAGATTTCTTCAATTCTTCTCGAGTTAAGCAAATATTTTATAAACAAATTCAAAAATATTGTTGAATCGGTCCAATCCCTTAAATCTTTCATCAATACTCATTCACTTTGTAATGAATTTTAGGGTCGATTATTGGTTCGTCATTACTTTCATAATCAAACTGTTTTTTCATTTTTCCTTGCCGAACAGTTTGTGCCGATGGAAAAGTAGGCTAAATTTCTAATTCTTCTGCCAGTTCTCTGACGTCAACAAGAATTTGATTAAATCCTTTATCACTTCTTAAGTCTGTTAAAGAAGTTTTTATTTTGTTTAGGATCTCTAAACAAACTTTAAGATTTATGCTTTGATTCTGCATTAATCGAGCTAGGTGTGATGTGGTAAAATCTTTTGAAGACGTGGATGCTTCTATTACTTTAAAAAAAGCATCATAAACTTGCCCAAACTGATATCTCAAAGGTTTGATAGCGTCTATTCTACTGGACCAGCGTGTATCAGATAGTGGTTTTAATATTAAATCTGAAATGTACGTTTTTAAAATTGACCATCTTTTCGTTGATGCAGAAAAAAACAAATACATTTCTTGAACAATATCAAAGAATCCTGATACTTCAAAAGAAATATTAGCAGCATCATTAACAACTAAATTTAGCGGGTGCGCTGAACAAGGAACAAAACATGCTCGCTGGTGTATATTTAAGATTCGAGTCTGTAAGCCACTATGCACTCCGCCCATATTTGCGCCATTGTCGTATCCTTGACCGCGCAAATCGTGTATACTTAAATTCAGTTTTAGCAACAAATAGGTATGTCACATAGTTACATAAACCAGCACCAGTAGAATCAGTAATAGGACAAAACTGAATGAAATGTTCACGTATTTCAATTCTTTTTGTTAACTCATTTAATACAACAAACCTCAAAATTACACTTAATTGCTCCGTATGACTCACATCTGGTGTACAGTCGAGAATTAATTATAGAATAATACTTATATTTTCTTACTAGATCTAAAATTTAAACCGATTAAATCGATCAATTCATTTTGAATTTTATCACCTAAATAGTTTCTCGTTACGATATCATTGCTTTGATTTTTATGTGTACGACGAACATGCTCCTCCATTACAGAATCAAATTTTGAGAACGTTTCTATTAATTTTAAGAATTTTCCATTATTATTTTCATACAATTTGCTAGATGAACCACGTAAACCTAGACATTGGCGACATAAAAACTGTATTGCTGAAATTATCCTTTCAATTATACGTTACCAGTATTCTTTTCTACATCCAATAATCGTAATTGACTCTGATTCATAGCAACTTCCTTAGATACCATAGTTGACAAATTTAACCAAGATCCGATATTGTTTTTATGAGAGTTACTCTTTTCGTGTCTGCTTAGTACTAGTGACAAATGTTTCCAATCAGAACACCCTTCCCTATTAGACAAGCTAGTTAAAGACTTACCAAAAAGTTTACAGCAGAAACAGTAAACCGAATCTCTTGATATAGAGTACATAAGCCACTCTCTTTCAACTTTCTCTACATTGGTGAGGTTCCGATACAAATAGCTAGGAAAAAACTGTCGGCCGTGTGAATCTGCTGGATAAATCCAGTTCGTTACTTGACGGGGTCATTTTCCGTTAAAAATCTTGCATCTGTAGATGTGATTATTTCAGGCCATTCTCCAGGATCATCAGATATTACGATGGAATTGGAAATTGGTACATCTGATGCTGATGCGGAGGCAAGATTTTCAATATTATGTTATTCCTGGCTAACATTTGTCTCACTATCAGAAACAAACGAGGTATTTGAAGAGCAACTAGGGCGAGCATCATTGCCGGTATTCTCAAGCTCAGGAAAACCACTTGTTTGTTTTTCTGTCGGCATCAAATATGTTTTCAAAGAATCGGCTAATTTTTCCTTCGCTTCCATTTTCTGCTGTCTTTGTTGGTGATATTGGTAACCTGATAGTCGTTTTCTTTTTCTGTCCTTAAACAGAAAATTTCATATTCAAATCAAAGGTGATAATTAGGTAATTAATCATATTAGTGTTGTCACAGGGTTGTATTAATACTTTGATAGTTACCATTTTTACAATTAAATGAATTCACAAACTTTTAAATCTCCACTACACTACTAACTTTATTGAAAATATGCAGAAACTGGTTCTTGTTTAAAGAATAAATTGAAATGACCCTTTCTGCAAAATCAACACAAATTTATATTCATTTTCACTTTTGTACGGTTTCCGACTTTTTTACCCTTTGTATCTAGCCGCTGCCGCTAAATAGAATCAAGTACCGACAAAGCAACACGTGCCGTCGGCGTCATAAAAATATCATCACTTCGAGCAGTGGTGGCGTTAGAGAAGAGAGAGACGGTTAGTCAAGTGTCTGGTCTAGTTGTTTTGCCGCCCCTTGACTTGGCCGCCTGTGTGTTTCGCACACATTCGCCACATAGTCGGCGCGGCCCTGCATACTCCCGTACAAATTAGGAAATGCTAGATTACAATCTACCCATTATTCTTTTATCCATTACTTTGATCTAAACCCTATAGAAACCGAATTACTTCATATAACAAATCAGTTCGAAAATGTTTTGCAGGTAATTAATATCAAAAATCAAGTTTTTGCAAATGAACTTAAATTCTTGATTAATTTAATAAAATATCAAATGAATAAGCAATGCAAAGAAAAATTAAATTTTGTACATGGCAGTAAAAGAATTAAGAAAGGAATTTCAAATGGTTTATAGACAATATTCAAAAGCATATCTAGTAACTTAGATGCAGAAGATGGCAAACGTTACGATGATGCCATTGTTTTATTAAGTTCAAATCAAAAAGATATAGCAAATACTTTGAACAAACAAATATCATTAACCAGTCAAAAATTGAGGTGTGTATTATATAAATTCAAACATATCTCATATCACCTACAATATAAACAAAAACTAATAGTTTATAAAAGTTTGATTGAATCTCACCTAATTTACGGTCTGGTCAGCTGGGGTGGAGTGGCGAAGACTTACTATAATATTCTCGAGGTTTCGCAAAAAAGATTCCTCAAAATCCTTCTTGGAAAAACAAGAAGATATAGCAGTGAACTTCTATATACTGAAATGAAAATATTAGACGTTAGACAATTATACTTAAAAAAAGCGGTATTAACACAACATAAACTTAAATCAAATCTACAAATTCAAACTCACAATTATATGACAAGAAATAAACATACTTACCTAAATACAACAATGAAAAAAACAGCTGGACAAAGAAGCTTTATGTTTCTAGGACCTAAGCTATATAATGCTATACCCCAACAAATTAAATCTGAATCTTCTGTAAAGGTGCTAACTTTGAAACTTCATGAGTATATCACCAATACAAGTAGGCGCTCTATTCACAACCTCATCGAAATTAATTACTGATAATGTTTCTATCAATTTCTATTTCTACTTTATTAATCCTTAATTATAGTATACATTTTTTATTAATTACCTATACTTATTATTATTTGTTACCTAGTATAAGTTTTATATTATTATTATTTTATCCTTGCAAACAAGCCTCATGCGCTTCGCAAGTGTATATATTTATTTCGCATAATGTCGTTTGTTTTGTTTGTTTGTATTTCTGAGTTATGTGTAAATAAATATTATTATTATTATTAATTATAGACGATTATAACAGTAGTATCTCGCTAATAAAACAAAATGAAGAAGAGATAACAGGAAAACTAAATGAGCTAAGTTCTGAACTTGAAAAATTTGTTAATGATTTTTCCTCTTATTTCCTAGCAAAAAATACTCTCGATCAAATACAAGCAGCACTTAAAATCTTAATAGAAATAATAATATTGAAAATTTTATTGCATTTGCAAAATTAAAAACGTTGCATTATAGTGTTCTAGAATTTGAACATCTGGAATTTATAGTTAAAACATTACTCAAATATTATCCAATTAATACCTTAATCTTTGGCATTGTTTCTCAAAATTTATTCAAATACTATAACATTTTAACCGTTGATTCTTATTTCTCTAAAGACAGAATTGTTTTCGTTATTCACTTTCCCTTAGTTAAACCCGAAACTTATACTTATTTTCACCTGTATTCTATTCCCACAAAAAAATAACACGGTCCTTATCCCACCTAAGCATTTTCTGGCAATGCAATGCAATCAGTACGAGTACGAAGATCAAGAATGTGAAAATATCCACCAACTGTATTTTTGCCCCAACGAAAAACCCATGGTAGATGCCCCATCCGAAGAATGCATCCACCAATTGTTGCAGCTAAGAACTGAAGATCCACCGAAATGTGGACCAGTGCCAATTATCGTAGAGAACGAAATTATCGAAAGTATAAATTCAGCGCATTACATCGCAGTATTCCCAAAAGAAACGAAAATCAAAACCACTTGTACAAAAACCGATTCCATATCTCTAAAGGGCACCTATTTTATAGAACTACCACCGAGCTGTAGCTTCTAAACTCCAAGAAACGTATTCATCAACCACGAAGATGTCATCCCAGGTCAACCTTTACTACTTCCTGAAATAAAGATCGAAAACGAAAGAAGAATTCACTCTGGAAAAATTAAAATTGAAGACATTTCCTTAGACAAAGTTCACCAACTGATAAAAGAAGAAAATCGAATGGAAGAAGTTAGTTTGAGAAACATTCCACACAACTACGCCTATGCATGGTCTACACCCCTCTACATCGTAATTGCGATCGCACTTCTTTTCAAATGGAAGTCGAGATGTAAACGCCAACCCACAACAAAAATGGTCAACGAAGTCACAGCTGATCCAAAACCGAGAATTTTCCAAGAAGAAGAAGAAGATGAGTAATCAATCCACACCCTGTATGGATCTATCTGGGGATGGAGGAATTACATTCTGTATATTGCCGACGTACCCACTGGTTTCTTTCCGGTACTGCAACGAACGTTGGTGCAACCTCAGCACATTCAACTTATAAATACGATTGTAAATATATTTAATTCAGTCTGCATATATTTTTTATCTACACATCCTGTTTGTACAATTTATATATTTTACTGTTATTTTTGAAAATCGATATTTTGTATTTTTAAGTGTAACGAAACATATATGTCGCAATAGCATTCCCATGACGGAGTTTTTGGAGGTTTTCGCTTTCTTGCTAAAAAAAATTTCAGTGGATTTTGTTTTTTTGTTAAGGACTAGTTCTGTGACAGGCGTGATGCTAGTCTTGTGACGTCTTTAAGCAGAGAGCTGAATTTCAGAGGTGTGTCACTCAGATTAACAAATAAAATAGATATGTTTGTTTTGATTTTTCCCACCCAAAACTCGAGTCACATTCTAAGCTCACTTGCGGACACTTCCACTGCTTTGCTATATTTACAAATTCTCTTTAGTTGCAGGAAAAATGAAATTAGAAGTTTAATTGAAAATTTCTTAAAAAGTTAGGCAACTAAAAAAAGTCATACTAATTTATGCATTTGAGTAGCTGCTTTTAAAATTAATTAATAATACTTTAATTTTATTTAATAAAGGCATATTCTTATATAAATTTTAAACAAGTATTTTTTATAACCTTATATACATTTATGGTTATAATTAAAAGTGGCAACATTGCTCAAAATTTCAATACCTGTTTTATGTCTCAAGGCTAACCTATTTAGTAGTTTTGTCCTTGTTTAACTACCATATAGATATGCAAATATCGTCAGTATGCTCGACGATCATTTCGAATACGCCGTAGTAGTGTATAGTAAATAATGTCAAACGTGATTTGATTATTCGAGCGCCATTAAGACTAGAGAGTAAACATTTAGTTCTTTCGTTTTTATGAGTTTTTCAAGACTTTTAGTGACAAAATAAATTTTTAAGTTAATTAAATGTTTTTGGATTATCATGGTTCGTCGGTGCCAAATTTGTTAGAAAAACAGCAGACATTACCAAAGTCATGTGTCTACAATACCATCCCCACTATTTGTAATTCAATTTATTATTTTACTACTGGCATTTAGGATTCTTGGCCGCAAAAATAAACGTGTTTATAACGAAATGCCCTCTCTATTGTATATTATTACTCTAAGTTGTGTCATCATTCCATAACGTATCGTACCTACGGGACGCCGTTTTTCCGAAAGGGTGGTTTGGTGACTTGTCATGTTATCGTACTGGAAGGATGTGTCGCATGGGCATTGCATCACGGTGTTATTGATCTACAGATCCGGTAATTTTTTTTCTCTTTGAAATTTTCCATTTTAGTTTTGGCGTTTCTATATAACGCTGGGTTTGTTAATTACCTATACTATACTCAAAAATTTCTTAGTTTATTAAAAAAAAATGTATCCTCTTATGATTTTGTTAATTCTTTCGTATCCTCTTGCAAGGAATGTAGTTGTTGGACGACCATGTCTACACTTCGCTAGTTGTAGGGATGTGAAGTTGATTGTTGGAAATTAAATAGATAACCACGATGCGATTAACATCTCTCGCGAGGTTTTTCCTGCACGATTGATGCTCTCATCCATCTATGACTCTGAGATAGTCTTGCTCTTCTAATACCCTATCCTTTCATTTTGGTTGTTTTAGGTTTTTTCTTTTGAGTTTAGTGTACCTGAGATCTTAACCACCCTATATCACATTTAGTGATTATTTTTTGTAGATGAGGAATATAGTAGTTATTCTCTCGTCTTATCGTTGAGATGTTAGCATTTCATTATAATTGCTTACTGCATTTTATGTAAATTTTTTTGAGCATATATAATTGCATTTCATTTGCAACTATTATTATTGCTAATATGTATATGTACCTATTATATATATTTACTTTTGTTAAGTTTTCAAAAAAGTCTTGAATTAGAAAGCAACAATTCTTGGACATTCATTGAATATGTTCCTTTCTTTTTCTTCTCTATGTTCTTATCTGTAAACACTGCTACATATTCTTCTTTCTGATCACCACATTCCTGTTGTTTTGGCTACATTTCTTTTTTTCTCCGAGGAGAGGGGGTGTAACATGTCATCGCGACATGTTTCAATTTTTCATTAGTTATTTAGGAGCGTTACTTATTCTTCAGCTACTCCCACCTCGAATTCAAAATTATTTTACTTCGATATGTTAATAACTCGTCGAATGACCGTTTTTACATTCGCAAAGTTCCTATTTAAACGACAATTCCAGTCGAATCGGTCTCTGTTACCTATATCGTTTCACTAAGAAGTCAAATTTAGTCAGTCAACAATTATATTTTGTTCGCGGTGGTACCCTGTTTCGCTGGTAAGCCCTACCTATTTCTTTTCAAATTGTAGTTGTGTGCTTACAAATCAATCTATTCCGATTTAAGTATTGTGTTAATATATTTCGATCATTTGCGAACGTTATGTTTGGTGTTTCCAGTTTTTCACCGTTATTATTTTTCTGAAAAAACTAGGTGGCGTCCAAATTTATTTTGTGAAGCAAATTTTTAACAGATTCTGTCTAGTTAGTTTTCTCTGATTTAAATTTGCATTTCTAATTATTTTGAGTACTGGACGGATAAGAACAGATTTCAGTGGTTTTTTAAAAAAATTAAATTCCATTTTTCTATGTATTGGAGTATAAGCTCCTAATCTGTTCATATTATTCCTTCTTTTCAATTTTCTATTTTTTCCTACAGCTCTACGTGACATCTGAAGCCGACCATAACCAGAAGTCGCCAACCACCCAGAACTCCCCAACATCCATAGACCAGTCCAGGCTACTCAAGATCCGCTGCTATCGCTGAGAGCTGTATGTTCAGGTTTTCTCCAAGATAAGTCCTTAAACTTATTTTCGATAGATATACAATCTTGAGTTGGACATATTTATTGTTAAACTGCTTTTTATTCGTGTTGTATTGTGAATACATGGTTGATGTGAATTTGTTTTTGATTCACCTTATCCCAGTTGAGGTAATAAAAAATAGTGTAACTGAGGCCGAATTTACAACCTGAGCGGAGTCCCAAGGCCGAGGAAAATTCATAGTCACACAAGAGACGCCAGCAGAAGAAAAGAAGATCGAAAACATAAAATCCTGCAAACCAGAAACACAACCCATGATAGAAGATATGGGCAGTTTTCCCAGAGTCAAAGCCCCAATGTTCGACGGAAAGACGTCGTGGACCAATTACGTAAAACAGTTTGAAGCGGCCGCTAGAGTAAATAATTGATCCGATAGGGAGAAGGCAGTGAACTTAACCATCGCACTTCGGGGAGATGCCTTAGATGTACTTCAGACGATACCGGTTGAAGAAACGGATTACTTCGAGCAGTTGAAGAAGAGGTTGGACATGCGATATGGTCACGAACATCTAGAACACTTGTACAAATCCAAGCTAAAGAACCGAAGGCAGAAACGCGACGAAACCCTTCAAGAGTATGAAGTGGATATTGCCCGACTAGTTCGATTTGCTTATCCAACAGCACCAGAGAACATGATGTAATGTCTGGGCATCCAGACCTTTATTGATGGCTAACGTGACCCCGATATGTTGAGGACGCTTCGACTAGCTCATCTCAAAACATTGGTCGACGCATTGACTGCTGCTCTTGAATACGAAGCAGCAACGAAGGCTTCGGGATATAACAAAGTTAGGATCATCCAAGAAGAAGGTGACGAAGACAGATTTGACCAGATCGTCAACCTAATAAAGAGCATGGTAGCCAAGAAGCCGAAAAAGATAAGATTCTGAAATTATGGAGAGCTAGGGTATGTAAGGAGTTCGTGTAAGCGCCCCAGTTACAGGAAAACTAGAACGGGTCGGCTACGAGGGGGCAGCAGCGACCCAGGATCGTTCCAAAGACCCTCTCATACTGATAGTTTCTCTCAGATGTCGCAACGAAAGTGTATATGTGGATGGCGAAATATACTCTGCTGGTGGACACTGGATTAACTAGAACCACTATACGTCCAGAAATAATAAACTCCAAGAAGAATCTTCTACCAACGAGACAGCGACTACGGACCGCCACAGGTGAGAGTGCCAACATTCACGGTTACACGCAACCCCAATTGGGAATTGGTACAGAAAAGTTCACGCATACGTAATCGTAACTGACATAGAAGAAGACGTAATTCTGTGAATGGACGTAATGAATTTACATAGTTTCCAATTGGAATTTAGAAACAGAACCATTAAAGTAGGTTCCGAAGAGGTATTCCTTCATCCATATGAAGGCGGCACAGTGTTGGCAGCTGTACAGGAAGATACCGTTCTACCTGCACGAAGCGAAACCATGATAGTAGCGCGGCTGCAAGGAATCATGGAGGAAGGTACGCTGTCTATGATGGAGCCATTGAACCACGACGAAGAGGTTGGCAGAGGAGTACTAATTGGAAAATTATTAGTTACGTCGGCGAAAGAAATCCCAGTACGTGTCATAAACATAAACGATTACCCAATTACCATCAAGATTGGGTCCTGCGTACCAGTGACATCTATAGTTCGTCAAACAACGACAACTGACAATTCCAAGGCCAGACTCGAGCAGATGTTATCAGTAGTTGGTCAATCCTTGAATCGAGCTGAGAAAGGAAAATGAGAGATTTTCTCTTGCAGTATCGAGACCTATTCGTACCAAAGGGAGCGAAGATGGTACAGCATTAGTCGTCAAACACAAAATCGATACTGGTGATTCCAAGCCAATTATAGGCAATCAGCTCGAAGACTACCACGAGCAAAGGGAGCGGAAGCTGAAAGAATAACTCGAGAGATGGAAGAAATGAAAGTAATAGAAACATCTACTGATCCATGGTTGTCTCCAGTAGTGCTCGTCAAGAAAAAGGATGGAACTACGAGATTCTGCGTGGACTATCGCTAGCTAAATAACGTGACGAGCAAAGACAGCTATCCTTTCGTCGAATCGACGACACGCTAGACACTTTGGCCGGCAGCAAACTGTTTTTCATCTTGGACCTGAAATCTGGTTATTCGCAAATAGAAATGGACCCAGAAGACAAAGAGAAGACTGCTTTTACCACCGGATCTGGATTATGGCAATTCAACGTCATGCCATTCGGACTCTGTAATGCGCCCGCGACATTTGAAAGACTCATGGAAAATGTCTTGAGGAGAGGGTTGTCTTGGAAGACATGCCTGGTGTATTTGGACGACATCGTAGTACTGGGAAAGACATTTGACGAACAACGGAAAAATTTGATTAGATGTATTCAAACGACTTCATGCTGCCCAGCTCATGTTAAACCCGAAGAAATGTCAGTTATTCCAAAACCGAGTCAACCATCTGGGTCATATAGTGAGCAATGAAGGAGTGACCGTAAATCCAGAGAAAATTGCTTCCATTCAGCAGTAGCCGCAACCAACCGACAAACATCAAATTACGAGTTTTCTTGGAATTTGCACATACTATCAAAGGCTTATAAGGAAATTTGGAGATATTGTCAAGCAACTAACTCAACTCACAGAAGAAACGAGAGCTTTCCATTGGGATGAAGACTGTCACACGGCTTTTGAATCCTTGAAGAGATAATCACGGCGCCGATATTACGATTTCCATTACCAGAGGGAGACTTTACAGTACAGCCTCCAAAATATATTTTAACCCGAAGTTAATGCTGCTAAATATGCAAGCCTGAACGAAAACAAAATTTGTGACTTAATATTAGACATTAATAAATACAAGAGCATCGACATAGTTTGTTTGACAGAGTTGTGGGAAACTAGTTTTAATTTAGCTAGTAGTTATTGTCGTGATGCCACCATTAAGGGTGGTGGTGATGGTGTCGGAATTTGGGTAAGAAAGGGTATAACTTTTAAAAATAATTTTAATTTAAATGAGTTTTGTACCGCTAAAGATGCTGAGTTTTGTTGCTTTTTTTAAGGACAAAAATAAAACTGAATTTTTTGTAATAAATTGTTATCGGTCACCATCAGGTAATGTTGACATTTTTTTGGAAAATCTTGAGAATATTTTAAATTATTACTTTAAACCTAATGTTTCTTTTATTATTTGCGGTGACTTTAGTATCACAGTAAAATTTGAAATGTGTTATCACCTTTTAATATACACAATAATATTGTCAAGTAGCCGACTAGGGTCTCGGATACCAGCTGTACAACTATTGATAATGTATTTGTCAACTTTCAGAATATTTCCTTAGCTTATGTCTTTGCCAACACTGTATCGGATCACCGTACATTATTTGTGGAACTCGTTTATGAATCGGTTGCCTTACCAAGTTTTTGCTATAAGAGAGGTTTTGCTGAGAGTGCGACGAGTCATTTTGTTGATAGACTTATTCTTGAGAACTGGCATACTGTATATGGAATTTTAGATACCAATTTAGCTTTTGATAATTTTATGAATATTTTTATGCATTATTTTAATATTAATTTTCCATTTATGAAAAGGAAACTAATTAAGAATAATAAAAGGTGGATAGACAAAGATGTACAATGTTCTAGCAATAATTTAAAAAATCTGCATGCATTATCTAGACAAGTTCCGCTACTATGGCCATACTATAATTTACAAAAAAATAACATGTAAAAATTTTACAATCAACTAGGAAAATACATTATCAAACCATAATTTCAAGTTCGGATAATCCAACAAGAAGTGCATGGAAACTAATAAATGATTTTACTACAAATAATGATCTTAAAAAAGTTATTTCATTGTATAATAACGATAATGTAATAATAGATAATCCTACTCACGTAGCTAATATGTTCAACACATTTTTTAACAATGCGCCTTGGGAAATGGTGTCGAAAATTTCACGTACCGGATAATCCTACTCACGTAGCTAATATGTTCAACACATTTTTTAACAATGCGCCTTGGGAAATGGTGTCGAAAATTTCACGTACCGGAGCGATTGGAGAACAACTCAATTTTAATGAATCAAAAATACCCAATGATACCTTTCGCTTGTGTCCTTTTAATCAAGAAGAATTATATGAACTCTTAGATGCCAAACTAAAAAATAAAACATCTTGTGGTTTCAATGAGGTACCAGCATTCTTAATTAAAAAAATATTGCCATTTACAATATCCCCACTGATATATCTCGTCAATCTTTCCTTTTCGAATGGAAATTTTCCGGATTTGATCAAAACTGAAAAAATAATTCCAATATTTAAGAAAGGTGATTCTAAACTGGATAGAAATTACCGTCCAATAACTATTCCTTCTATATTTTCAAAAATTTTTGAGTACAGCTATCTGAAAAAGCATACCTACAGCTAAATAATACAATTGTGCAAAACCAACACGGTTTTCAAACTGCAAGATCAACTAACACCGCAATACATTCTTTTTATCAAGAACTTACCAATATGATGGAGTCGGGTGAGTGTCCTGTTGGGATCTTTTGTGATCTCAGCTGCGCATTTGACTGTGTCGATAATAACATCTTAACTATGAAATTATATAATATGGGAATCCAAAAGCACTCACTAAATTGGATCACATCTTACTAAAATGCACGTCAACAATACGTGAGCTTACCAAAAATAACAAAAAACAGTATTGAAACCTGTTCATCACAATATCTATCTTCAACAGTAGGGTGCCCAAGGATCAATTTATGGGTCCAATTATGTTTTTAATTTATATAAATGACATTGTGTCAGTAAACTTATCAACTCACTTTACATTATATGCTGATGACACCTCGTTGTTGGTTCCTGATAAGTGTCAATCAGTAGTAGAAGATAAATTGTAATAGTCTCTTGGCGGGTCTTTATAATTGGTTTTGCATAAATTCACTCTATCTTAATGCAGAAAAAACTCAAGCAATACAATTTCATCATAGACGAAAACAACTGCAGATTGTTGATCTAAAAATTAATAATGGATCGATAAAGTGTGTCTCTTATGTCAAATTTCTGGGCTTGCTGATCGACGAATGTCTTAATTGGAGTAAACAATGTGAGACAATTATTTCAAAGTTAAATTCCACTAATTACTTATTTAGAAATCTCAGATCCGTTCTTACACAAAACCAAATGATTATGCTGTATCAGGCACAAGTGGAATCCCGTCTGCGGTATGGCATATCTTTCTGGGGAATGTCTACCAATTCTAGAGACGTCTTTGTGTCACAAAAAAGAATAATTCGTTGTATTGCTGGTGTCTCTCGCCTAACTGGTTGTAGAGAACACTTTAAAAAATTGAAAATATTAACATTGCCCGGTTTGTATATTTTAGATGTTTGTATTTTTATATATAACAACGTATGCGATTTCAAAACTAACTACCAGAAGCATAATATTAATACAAGACGCTGTGATAATCTGTCTTTGACTTTTCCTAAAAGTAATATTACTTTCAAATCCCCTCCTATAATGGGAAAACGACTTCTTAATAAATTAGCATTATATATTAAATCAAGTAAAACAATAAAATCATTAACATTTTTGCTCAAAACGATTTTAGTAGATATGTGTTTTTATTCAGTCGATGAGTTTTTAAATTTGTAAGAACTTTGTGTATATTATCCTATATTTTTCACTTTACTTTTAGGCTGTACTAGTTAGTTAGGTAGTTAGGTTAGTTTTTAAGAAAACTTTTAACAAATTTTATACAAACTTTGTTTGTCATTCAAAAAATAAAGAATTTTAATTTATTTATTTTAAAACAGAGTAGTGCCATTCGAAGGAGACCATGATCTAGAACCTAGAGGAAGGAGTGAACCATATCCGAGAAGAGTCTGACCCTGCCGCTACCTTCGAAGAATCTATGGGCGACAAGATTTGTTCACGCTCCCGGAAGAGTGTTCACTGGCACACAACATCTCCGCCAGTAACCAACACGCACGAGGGTTGGTAACCGTCTTTAGAAAGAAGTTTGGGCAATCAGAAAAGCTTAAAGATCAGATTGCAGCCCTTGGCAAGACACGGAGGCTCAAACACAATTCGCGGCACGTCTTCTACCTGGTTACCAAAAACGAATTTCAAGATCGATCCCCCTACCGCGATGTGTGGGAAGCGCTTCGAGGCCTTCGAGACCATATGTTGGAATCCAACGTGAAGAAACTGGCTATGCCTAGGATAGAGGGCAACCAGTTGGATTGGCGAGTCATAGGAACATGGTAGAGATGATCTTCAATGACACCCATGTCCACATATTAATTTGCAGCTATACCCTTCGTTATCAGTATCCGATGAAGACAGTGCCCTGTTATTTCCATACGACAGGAAAATGTAGAAATGGGTCTAGTTGCCGATTTAAACATACAGTCCCGGAACTTCCTTTTAAGGAGGGGGTAATGTTGTGGAACCGTAGTAGTCCCTGAAGCTGACTCTCATTTAGTCCGATATCTAAAGTTGAAATTTTGGCGGGAACGTACGAATTTCTGGGAAGGACTATTTTTTGTTTTGTGATTGTTTTTATAGAGATATTCTAAGAAAGTAGATTGTTTGTTGGGAGCCGCAATTGATAAATGTCAGGAATTCGAAGGTTCCAGAAGACGTTTTTATATATAAGCAACTACCTGCGAACCAGGAGGCAGTCTACAATGTGATTTCATGAGAATAAGTGAACTTAGTGTATTTAATATAAATTAGTATAAGGTTTATAAATAAATTATTTAAGTAGATAGACCGTGTATATAAATTTATCCCACCCGTTTTGTTAAAAAACTATTTAAATAAATAATAAAAACATTACAATAGTTACAATACTCACATCAAATCTCACATATGTAAATGGAGAGGAGCTTTATTTAGTTAACTATTTTATAGTATAATTATCAGTTCGTTAAAGAAACGTTCTAATAATTGTTTGTTTCAATTTTCGCATCTCAAAATATGTATTCAGAATTTATTATACGGATCTCTTTATCAAATCGTACAGTTTCACATACAAGAACTAAAATTGAACCAAAAAGTTTTGATAGTGCAATGACCTCGGAACGTACACATCAAGCTGAAAACGTTATTGTCATATTTAAGTCTAAAATTTATTTATCTTTGTGAATAATACGGAAATACTTTTAAAAACTAGAACTAATAATTTTAACATATATTCTTGAATTTTTTTAAATTCAGTTATGTATGTGAAGTAGTGTTTATGATTTATGAGTCACATAGAAAAAGGTTATTTTTGTGAAATAAACGTTGTACTCTTATTTCTCATGTTTAAGAACTTTCTTCAAATAGTGGCAACGTCTGCCTGAACTGCGACTCGAAAAACGCCCGTCTCTTTTGCTTGCTTGATATACGCCAATCTTTTTTCCTTACTCTTAATATATAAACGCAAATATATTTCATCAACCAAAGTGTACAATAAAATTCCGATTGACATGAGAAAACTCAACTCATTAACTCTATTCAAACAAGAAGCTAAAAAATAAATTCATAATAGAACAAGAATGGAAATACGCAAAATGATAGACCTAAAAAACGTATAATGAAAGTTTTTCCATATTCCAAACTCTGTTACACTTAATTAAATGGCTTCTTATCGTATTTTATGGGGTTACTATTGTTTCATTATTATGCTATCTTACCAATGTGTCTGATATTTTATTTTAGTTCTATTTTATTCAGCGCTATTTTTTCGTTTTAATTTAGGTATGTGTTAATTATTATTACTATCAGGACTGTGAAATGTACTACTGAAATATTTTACCTGTGTTTTATTAATGTTTATTTCCTTTTCTCACATTGTTCAGCTTTATGATATTACTTTTATGATTGTATTATACTACAGTGTTTTAAATTCTAAAAATTAATTAAACTAATCAATTTAAGCTAAGTAGGGACCCCAGCAATCCACACGCGGTTAGCCTTTGTGGATTTTCTTCGTGTTTATTTGCTTACGTATTTACTTATTATTCATGTATATTCAATCCTTGTAATATATATATATATATATATATATATATATATATATATATATATATATATATTTGTCAGGCAACGGGATCGCAATGGTGTACAAACATATATGATCTGTGGTACGAACGTCGGTTAGGGTAAATTCGCGCGCCTTTTTTTATTTTATTAAGAAATATCTGTTGTACGTAATTTATTATACAAAATATAGTTTTTTTTAAATTAGGATCGAAGTGTCTACATAGTCGATAAGTACAAATGACGCGTAATGCGTAATTCTTCTATTACTTCGATAGCCTGATGTAACCAATTTTGACATATTCTAACCTTTATTGTGACTGAGTGTAAACAAGTAATTGGTAACTTTGTGGAAAGGAAAAAAACTCATACTACGTGTATTTCAGCGTCTGCAAAAAGATCAACCACGTTTAAAAGACGAATTAATAGATATCTGTTCAGATTTCACAGGAGCATCAAAATCAAGCATCTAAAAAATTTTGAGAGAACAAAAAGTACAGGCACCAAAAAGGAAGAGCGGTCGGACAACAATAGAAGTCGACGAAGATGAGAAATATGCTATATGAAAAACTGTCCAAACGTTTTTTGTGAAAAATGAGGTACCAACATTAAAGAATGTTCTGGAAGCTGTTAGTGAAAACGAGATCATTCCTAAAATGAGTAAGGAGACGTTGAGGAAAATCTTACATGGTTCGAATTTTAATTATGGGAAAATAAATAACAAAGAGTGTTTTTATTTGAAAGATCTGAAACAGTCAGTATTGTGGAGAAGAGAGTATCTAAAGAAAATTACCGAGTGTCGGAAAGATTTATTATATGGTTGAAACATGGGTCAGCGAGGGGCACGAGGAGAAAAAAGAATGGCAAGATGGAAATGTGAAAAATGCATGTCAAACAGCTATTGAAGGCTGGTCTACCGGTTTAAAAATGCCATCTGGAACAGGCCGTTGTTTGATAATTACACATATAGGTAATGATAGCGAATTTGTGTTAAATGGCGAATTAATATTTAAGAGCAAGAAAACGGGAGACTACCATGAAGAAATGAACGCAGAGGCGTACAAGAAGTGGTTTGGATGCATTACTGAAAATTTGGAATCATGATCTGTCGTAGTTATGAATAATACTCCTTACCACAGTCGACAATGTGAGAAAATGCTATAACAGACATGGAGAAAAGCCCAAATTCAAGAATGGTTATGGGATAATAGCATACCTTATGATGAAAGCAGTGTAAAGAACGAATTGCTTCAAATTTTTAAGATATATGCCTATAATTATAAGAAACTTGCTGTAGATGAATTAGCATTGTGATATGGAATTACTGTATTAAGGTTACTCCCGTCTCATTGTGAGTTGAATGAATTAATTAATTTGGGTACAAATTAAAGGGGGATGTGGCACGGGAAAATCGAACGTTTAAGTTAGCCGATGTGGAATGCTTTCTTAAGAAATCATTGGAACTAGTGATAGCAGAAAATTGGAGCAAGTGTATTGCTCATTTTCAAAACGAAGAAAAGAAAATGTGGGTTGTAGATAATATGGCTGATAAAGTTATCGATGATATTATTATCAATGTCGGTAATAGTGATATTGATGATGAAGAATTGGGAAATGACAGGGTAAGTTCGAACATTGTTTTACGGTGTTACAAGTTTTAGTTTTGTACCTATGATTTCCTTTATTGAAAAAAAATCCTTTTGTTTTCATAATTTTCTTTCTTTTAGAAATCTATTTTGTTTATATTAATTTATTTTTGTTACTTGTTACTGTTGTGACTTGAGAGTTTTCCGTTTATTTTTGTTATGCCATTTTTTCTTACTTTAGAGTATTTAATGAATTTATTTTTAGGCTTATTTCAGAATTAAATAGGGCTATTGTAGAGAGTAGCATGACGCGACTTCGGAAAAATTTCAATGCAGTTTTTCGTTTTGGGGTTCCCCGATGCCAAAATCACCCCCCGTTCCGAAAGATATATATATATATATATATATATATATATATATATATATATATATATATATATATATATATATGTGTGTGTTATAACGGAATTTGTAAGCACGATAGAGGGCGTATTTTTTGACGGATTGAAACCAAAGTCGCTACAAAAATCGGTTAGTCCAAAATCTTGGACGAGTTCGTTAATGAGCTAAATCGGCCCAGTAAAAACAAAAAGGCGGCCTGTCAAAGTTGAAAAAAAAATCGTATTTCCTTTGTTTTTCATTTGACGCAAAAAAGTGAATGAGCTTTTTTATAGATCTTAACACTTTCTATAACTTTTGTACTTAACATTTTTCTCTAAATCGTATATTAAAACATTTATTTAAGAAAATTCACAAATTTACCAGAATTTTTTTTTTATTTCTTTGTTTTTGATTTGATGCCAAAATGTAACTTTGGTTTTGTGTACATCTCAAAACATTCTATTACTTTTGTATCTAATTTTTTATTTTGGGTTTTATGCAAAAATGTTACTGAAATAAGCCTGTCCAATTGGTCCTGTGCCATTGGGATTTTTTTTATTTATGCTTATTAATCTGAAACAGTTTTCTTTTGGTTTTTGTATGGAATTTTGTTTATTTTATGTGAAATTTTAAAGTTTATCTGTGTGATATGGCTACTGGCGAACACCCTACAAAAAAATGGTAATGTGCTATAAGCAATACTTCATGAGTGGTGTGGAAACTTGATTGTAATTATTTTGTTTCCCACGTCCAAAAAATAGTTCAGGAGAATGTAACAATGCAATTTTTGACTCCGCAACAAAACATCTACGCCACTGTGCAAGACCTATATCGGTGGATGCGGAGGTCATTGCACTTTCAAAACTTTATGGTTCGAGTGTAGTCAACTGATGGTCAGATGATATATAAGTACCGATTTTTTTCAATATTTTTATCCGTTTTTAGCACGTTCTCGATGACTATCTTGGAATGCTTAAGCTACTCAAAAACAGGCTTAGATTCATTCATTGACCTTCACTTCACACTTCTCTAAGTTTCATGTAAAATTCAAAGAATTGTTGCTTCATTAAAACAGTTAAGAGTAGGATAAAAAATAAAAACATTGATTGACACTAGTCAGGCTGTACAATCACTCCTCATACACACTATTGCAGCTCATTTTTCATTGAATTTTATATAAGATATGTTATTTCACATATTTAGTTATTATTTCGAATTTTTTAAATGAAAGACAGTTGATTTTTTATACAAAAAAGTCTAGAATAATTTGCAAATTACTCAACATCCCATGGTTAGTGGCGCCAAGGTAGACAATTAATGATACAAACTATTTAAATGCCTGTTTCTTGACAAAGGCTAATAATGGTAAACTCCAGAGCTAGTTATGTGATTGTAGATATTATTGATTATAAGTACAAATGCAAATAAAAGTACAATTCATTAATATACAGGGTCTAGGACTAATGGATAAGGGTCAGGAACATATATATTTTGATAATTAATGTGAGCACTTTATATGCAGTTGTGTTTCAGAATTATGAGCCTATAAAGTTACAACATAAAAAATTTCATTACGAGCATAGTTATTTTTGTCCTAAGCTATTGGGTTATCAACTACCACAGATACAATATAAATCCCACATAAAGTCGAAGTTTTATAGAGACCAATATAAAAAAAAAACGATTGTGAAGGTACCCATTTTTCAGACTTATAATCCGTAAACGAGAAAATGTATAACAAAAAATTTATATTAATGCAATATTAACATTTATGTAATTGGAATATGATTACATTACTTATATCTGAAAATATACTTACAATGTTTACTAAAATTTGTGTAGGGCAATTTTTATTTATACAATATTGATATTTTAACCCTTAAGTACTCACACACCGTCTCAGAGACGGTACTGTACTGCTGGCCATACGATATCTCCCCACCACCGCACTTCTAAACGTTGGCCTGTTATGTAACTTCAGTACCCATAGATACAAGTTAGAGGTCGGCAGGGCAACTTGCTGAAGTGCGTAGTACTTGAAATATTTCGACTCAAACTGTCGATACCGTCTGTTGGACGGAGTGTTAGTGTTAAAGTAATTTTTTGATTATTTGTGGGCAATGGATGAAGAGCCCAGTAGCTCAAAACGAGTTAGGTATGTAGATCCAAATTATGAGGATACTCTTCGAAATTGGTTTGATGAGGCTGGTAGCGATAATAGTGACGTAGATTCAGAATATGACGAAAATTTGGCTATAGAGAGCGATCATGACTCAGAATCAGAATTTGAAGGTAACAAATATTTACAAGTAATATCAAATTGTGTGTACCTGTGTATATTTTGTTACAGGAGATGAGAATATGGATGAGAATGGCGACGAAATTGAGAGCGAAGAGAGTGGCAGTGGAGAAGAAAATGAGAGTGAAGAAGGTGAACGAAAGTAAAATTATTACTATGGAAAAAACCGGTTCAAATGGTCCAAAGTACCTGTTACCTCAAATAGAGGACGACGACCACAGCACAACATTGTGTTGCAGTTACCCAGCTTACGACAAAAAGCGAAAAATATTGGAGTTCCTGTTGACCCCTTTTCAGTTTGGAAGCTTTTGTTCAGTGATGATATTTGTGAAACAGTTCTAAGACAAATGCCAGAATAGAAAGAGAGCGGGCTAAATATAAAAAACAAAATTCACAAACGCTCAGGAACATCGACATGACTGAACTTTACGCTTTTATGGGATTTTTAGCATTTACATCAGTGTTCAAATCTAACAATGAAAATTTAGATAGAATATTTGCCACCAATGGAACTGGTAGGGAGATTATAAGGTGCATCATGTCCAAACAAAGATGTGCTTTTCTTCTAACAGAACCAACTATCTTTTGAATGCTTATATTTATACAGGTAAAGGTTCTGATGCCAATGGACTGCCAAAAGAAGAAAAGAAATTCAATTTACCTACACAGGTCGTATTGCGACTCATAAAACCACTTTTTGATTAAAATAGATCAGTCACTTTTGATAACTGGTTCACGTCGATTGAGTTGGTACTAGCCATGAAACAAAGAGGATTAACTTGTATTGGTACTCTGAAGAAAAACAAAAAAAAATACCTGCTATATTCTTACCAAAAAGAAAGCGTGAAGTGGGAACACCCTTATACGGCTATACAAAAGATGTCACTTTGGTTTCGTACACAACAAAAATCAATAAGGCTGTCCTTTTGCTATCGTCTTCTCACCACCATGACAGTGTTGACCCACTAACTAACAAGCCCGATATCATTGCTGATTACAACTCCACTAAAGGTGGTGTCGATACATTAGATGAGAAATGTAACAAGTTTAGTTGTAGTCGTCGAACCCGCCGCTGGTCTATGGCAGTATTTTTTAGACTCTTTGACATCAGCACAGTGAATGCATATATACTTTATGAATCCTACAAAAATAATAATCACCTAGAACGATCAAAATTTATTGAAAAATTAGCATTTCATCTTGTGGAACCTCATCTCAAAAGAAGACTGGAAAGCACATTTCTACCAAGGAAGCTAAAATTGAGCATATGTGAAATTTTAGGCATTGAAGAGGTAAACCAACCCTTGGAAATGCGAGTTGAAAAATTAGAAAAAAGAAAAGACTGCTCACTATGTCATTACAAAAAGAAAAGAAGAACGGATTGTTTGCTACCATTGCCAAAGACCAATCTGTTTGGAGTGCACAAAAAAAGTGTGCAGAGTGCACCGAACAAGCCCAACTTTAGGCTTCGCAATTTTTTTAATCGTTTGCTTGTTTTTTTCTGCCAAATATATATTTTTTTATATCCTTAATATGAAAATAAATGTTGTTTCATTCTCTTGTTGTTATTTTTTTCAATCATTCACTAATTATTCAGGGTATGTCAAAAAATCATAAATAGAACTTCTATTTCAAACTATTAGAATATGTTACACAGACTTTTCTTATACTCGATAGTCGAAATTGTGTAAAGTGAGTCAGAGCTATCTAATCAACACTTTGGTTAAAGCGCAGTTGCCATATGTATTCTAGAGAGAAATGCTGTATTTTATAAATACACTTCAAATCCATTGTGTCAATATTTCAGGTACAAAAGATGCAATGTAATTAAGTCAATACCAATTTAATATATTTATTTCAAATTTCAAGCAGACTAATAATAATTAGTTTACTTGAAATGTGAAATAAAGTGTTTATGTATATTTCTCGAACGCAAAGTTTGTTGTGAAAAACTCGCCGATTTGACAATGTTGGAGAGTCGCTTCAATGTTCCGGCTTTGAGAACGAGATAGATAGATCGAGCTACGCGAATGAGACAGTGATAGTAAACAGTTATGTGAGGTGTTTATTCTCTTCATGAGCGTAACATCAGTATTTGTGTTGTGGTTTTGTGTGATAAATCGGTTATTATTGGTATTTATTGTAATATTTATATCGGTATATTTAGTGACAATAATGGCGGAGTGTAGCGGTGTTGGCGATAAAAAACGGCGTCGTAACAATTTAATTCGGGAAGAAAAAGTCCTCATATTAAATGTGTACGAAGGACTGCGTGCCATGGACAAACAGTTGGGTGTTAGTGACGCTGTGATTAAGTGCAGTTATTTAACTAAAGTTTCTGAGAGTACTATATACAATATTCTAAAGAAATCGCGGGACGGATCTTTGACAAGAGAACGAGGTGAAAACTGTAAACCGGAAAGTAGGGGAAGAAAGAAAATTGTTTTGGACGACCAAACACGGAATGCTATACGTAGGGAAATACATTCTTTTTATTTTAGGAATGAAATCCCCTCGGTAGCTAAATTGAGCAAGGTAATAGAAGCTGATGATACTTTACCAAACATCAGTGATAAAGTTTTGAGACGAACTTTAAAATTAATGAATTTTCGTTACCAAACAAGAAGTAGAAACAGTGCCTTAATTGAACGAAATGACATTGTGGAATGGAGGAGAAATTATTTAAAACAGATACGACAGTTTCGTAACGAAGGACGGCACATATATTATCTTGACGAAACATGGTTAAATGAAAGCCACACTGTGTCAAAAGTGTGTTTAAGTAGTAGTAAGTTGGAATTGACTTTTAAACATTTTTTTATTTTGTTTTAACTTACTTATGAACAACTTGTGATAAGTTATTATTTCAAATATTAAAATTTGAAATTCCAGATATTTCAGTATTCGCACCCTTAAACTATGATACGCTCATGGAGTTCACTTTAAATCGGTAGATAACCGATGACGTCACTTTACAGAATTTCGACTATCGACTTTTTTATATACATCTTATTATAGCTCATCCTTAAAAATGTGTATTATTCTTGGTAACACCCTGTATATACATAATGATACCTACCATAATAATTTCGTATTTCTGTTCTCTCAAATTTAAACGCCAGAGCGTACAAGAACATTTTCTATTTATTTTTTATTTAGGACTATTAAGAACCCTTCAAAAATGATGCGCTCATGAAGTTCGCTTCTGCAACTGATTTTATGGACAGTAAGAGCGATGAGTCACTTTACAGAATTTCGACTATCGAGTATAGTTATAATGATAATGAATCATTCCATGTTAAATTTTTTTTAACTCGTCTCTCAGATGGTCTGTTAATGTAAGCGTAACTGATTCAGTGTGTTAGTACTTAAGGGTTTAAGTTTTTCTATGGCCAGTAAATTAATTAGTCTTATGATATATTTTTTCAAAACTATTTTTGTTTTTAGGTAAGCTGACAGATTGAATAAATTCAATGAGTTTCATTGTAAATTTTGAAAATAGTTTGGTTATCAAAGCCTCCTGATATTAATTTGTTTCTGGGGTAGTGTTTTATAGAAAATCTACAACTGTTTCTTGAAGGAGGCGACATCGGCATCGAATAGGTACATTAAAAACTCCATTCAGAGAGAATCATTATTATTAACATGATATTAAATCTTTGAAAATTTGAGAAATTATATTGATATCAACTTAGTATCTTAAATAAATGTTACCAGTTCCATAATAAATATTGTAAGTAGTATTCTCATTTCTCAGATTCAATATTTCTGAGTCTGTCATAGTTGGTTATGTATAAAATATCCTCTTTAAAAAAATTATATTCAACTATTGTGTAATGGACACTAAAGCACTAGTAAAAAGAACAACACCTGCAAAGGGTGTTTTTGCCAACTTTTTAATAACCACTGCTACATGAGCGATGCATATTTCCATTACGCTTTAATAATTACAAATTTCAATACCGAACGCATTGTTTACTACCGCTAAACGAGCACTCACACACTGTCTGACACACGTTTCTATAAAGAAGTTATTGTCTGCAGAAGTTAAACTATTTACCTTTAGTCTCTGAAGACGATAACTTGAATCCCGATATGCGCGTCAGATAGTGTTGGTTTGATGGTGGTAGATAGTGTGTTCAGTATGAATATCACTGACAGTTCCAGAAAACTTAGTTACAAATTTCAATGTTGTAGAATTGAAAAAAATGATAAAAACATCGATTCTTCCTTTCTCGGGTATTGTAGGAAAGTCAATGTTTTAGTTAATTCGGATTTTTTAAACAAATTATATTAAAAGTAATTTAATATCCTTACCATTAAAATTTACCTTATAATAATTATACAAACTAATATAACATATATAGTACATATAAATGTACTTTTTCAAGACTATTATTGAAGAAACAATAATAAGAGAACATAATATATAATATAGAATTTTATTGTTATCATACTCATAAAATGTACAATAAACGAATAACAGGATAGAAACAAATTAATGAGCAATAGTGAAACCTCCGTCTTTAAAAGGACTAAAGCAAGTCCAACACTTAATATTATTACTAAGTCTTTCTAGTTGATTTATGGCAAATATACAAATCCAGAATAGCATTAAGTATTTAGGCGAACTGAGCCTTCAGGCAGGCAACTTTTTACATGACCTTTAACTGCACTTGAATTCGATGCGTAACACTTAATATACAACTCAATCTCACATTTTATTATTGCCGGATTACTCATTAGTAATATCAAAAATAAAACAAAATTCTCTGATTCATACCCTCAGCACCGTATTTGCTATTTGGGATTGTAATAAGGAGGCTGCTGCATATGTGGCGGTCCAGGCCCAGGACCCATTGTCTGTCCGCCCATTTGACTGCGAGTACCAGTAGCATATAACTGTTGTTGGAAGTTGTGGAACTGTTGTGCATAGTTGGGATCAGCAGTTGTAGGACACACGAACGGTGAACTTTTAAAGCTATTGTTCTGTCCCATCGAGGGAGGAAGAGGTTGACTGGCATCTGGGGCACCCATACCCATTGGACTGCCTTTAGGTCCAGTAACAAACATTTGCGCAGATGGATTACCCATATTCGGGCCGGGATTGAACATCGCATCTGGACCTCCAGGTGGTCCATTAAAAACCATTTGTGGCATTCTCATACCCATTGGTGGTCTCATAGGACCTCTCATCATGGGTATCATACCAGATGGCATTCCCATATTTCCACCCATTGGACCACCTATAGGTCCTGGTCCATTGCCCATATGACTATTCATACTCATTGGCCCCATTCCTCCATCCTGTGACATAGGTCCTTCCATATGTCCCATATGTGGAGGCATTGGACCACCTTGCATAGGTCCATTACTAGGACCACAAGAAGAAAAATATTGCATATTTTGCGATTGCATTTTAGATTCCATCATGTTCATAGGAGTTGCAAGACGTGCCAAAAAATCTACGATCGGTGGTCCTCTTGGAGCAGGAGCCTGTCCTACTTGAGATTTTGCTGGTAAATACTGTATAGTATTTGGGGCATTAGGCTTGACTTGAACATTCGCTCCATTGTAGGGATTTGGCCCTGGAGGGCGTCCCATCATCCTTGGCATAGGCATATGATTTGGAAAGGCACCTGACAGTTTAGGCGAGAGAGAGCGTATGGGTCCCATCGGAGAATTCGGATGAAATCCGTGGGGAGGACCTTGCATTGGCATGCCCATCATACCTCCTGCACCTTGATCCATATCGTTCATTCCATGGCATCCGCCCATGTCCATCATATGCATTGAAGGTGAACCAAAACTCATCATTGGAGGTCCTTGATTTCCCTGACCATTCAGAGAACTTGCTACGCTGTTGGTTAACTGCTGACTCATTTGGGCCAATGAAGAAATTGGATCAAAATGCGACACTTTCGGATTACCCGTCATCGTACTTGTGCAGTTAGGATTTAAAGGAACATTGTCTCCTCTAACACATCCGTAATTAGGCATATCCAATGGTTTAGCTTGAGGTGATAGATTGACGAAACCTCCTCCCATTTTAGCACCTGGAGAAGCATTTGGTCCTGGAAACCTCGTTACATCCATCATGTGCGGGCTCGGTGTTGGGAATAGATCAGTTTTTAATGGATCCGAATTTGGACCAGGAACAGTTTGTGGACTCAAACCTGGACCTCCAGTGAGTCGTTGAGGTGGTTTATCACCTGAAAAATATATAATTTACATTAAATTTTGAAAATGAAGTAAAGCGGTAGCTGATCTATCAAAATTTTTTTGTACTTGTCTTCATAGAGTCAATATTACCTATATATTTCAAAATTGCTAAATACCATTTCAAGTGTAGTGTATTGGGAGGACAGAGACCAGAAAGAAATGTCATTTTTGTACATTAAATTCAAACACACATTTTTACCAAAATGTTTTGCAATCTGGAATGCAAATTTTCAATGCCAGATGGATAAAAGTTTTCTTCATCCCAATTCATTAATTTTCTAGGGTTAGTTTGCAGTATAACATAATTTTTGTAGAAAATGTCTGAACACTTTTTAATTAAAGATTGATTTACTCAACCCAATTGTTCAGAGTAAAGGTTTGCATTTAAAGATTGTCCAGGATTCACCACTTCAAAGTGAAAAAACCAGCAAATTCTTCACCAAACACACAAAAGTGCCTTTTTCGGGCTTAGCGATTTATTCTTATTAGGCACGACTTTGAAGAAGAAAATGACTTTCGAATATCGTTATACGTGGATGTATTGATAATTAGTTAGCCTAGACCAGTTCGATGCATAAACAAAATGTTCCGTTACCATAGTAACGAACAATAACTTATTAGAAGTGGCATTGTAAAGTTTGACGTCAAAAAAGTAAACCAGAGTTACGCAATAAATTAAAAGAAAAAAGATGTCCACCGAAATTGTGAATATCGAAAAATTGGAGTATCGAGCCATCATCAAGTACCTGTATTTAAAAGGGTTAAAAGGTAAGCAGATTTACGAAGATATGCTCAATACCCTTGGTGATCAATATCCTTCGTATGCGACCGTGAAAAATTGGACTGCAAGCTTCAAAAGAGGTGAATTTTCCATTGAAGATGATGACCGATCGGGAAGGCCAGTTTCTGTGTCAGTCCCCGAAAATATCGATGCAGTTGATGACATGATTTTATCAGACCGTCGAATTGGGCTAAAACGGATATCTGAAGCACTGAATATTTCATACGAACGCGTTCATCATATAGTTCACTTCAATTTGGACATGAGAAAAATTGTTGACCAAAAGCGTGCAAGGGTAGAAGCATCACGTTCGATCTGTGCTCAATTTTGAAAACAATATAGACTTCTTAAACCGAATTGTTACTATGGATGAGACTTGGGTACATTTCTACGATCCAGCAACAAAGCAACAATTGATGGAATGGCGACACTCTGGTTCTCCAAGACCTAAGAAGTTTCGTGTCCAAAAATCTGCTGAAAAAGTTCTTGCTTCAGTTTTTGGGATTGCCATGGAGTAATCTTGATTGATTTTGGATAAGGGTAGAACAATAACTGAAGATTACTATTCGACATTACTGACCACTCTACAGGAAAAAATTAAAGAGAAAAGACGCGGAAACCTATCCAAAGGTGTTTTGTTTTTGCAGGACAACGCCCCTGCACACAAATCTCATGTTGCCAGGCAAAAAATTCTCCCCCTTATTCACCAGATTTGGCTCCGTCCGACTACCATCTCTTTCCTCAACTGAAAAAAGTTTAAAAGGTCGTAAATTTTCTTCCAACGAGGAGGTAATAAAAGCTGTGGAGGTCTGGTTTGCAGAGCAAGAAGAAACATTTTTTTTAAAGGTCTAGAGACGTTGCAGGTTCGCTGTAATAAATGTATCCAATTAAGAGAAGAATATGTTGAGTAATAAAATATTTTGACATTGAAATTTTGTTTGGTTCTATAGTAGGCTAAGCATTTTTCAATATATCCTCGTATCCAGAAATGTCATTACTTTCTGGTCCACTTAGTAAATATATGTTAATTAGATAGAACTCACCTGATGTTACGGCAGTGGGTGTATGAGGACTGGGTATCTGGAAGCGACAACCCTCCGAAGGGGTGGGAGGAAATCGGGGACCTACATCAATCGACGTAGGAGTATTTGGACCCGAGACCCTTGAATGTGGAAGATCTGGCGTTGTAACTGGAAAACCACTTTCCATTGTCGTAGCTATAACTCTAAAAAAGAAATGTACTATTATTTATGGTTACGGAATACTCTGTTATTATTAAAAAGAGAGGCTAGGCTATTTATTACAGCTGTTTGATGGCCATATAATGAGAAACAACTAAAAATTGAAAATATTTATATGTTTTTCTTTCATAGACTAGCATGAGAATAGGATAATGAGTGTTATTTAAAGAAATATTGAATTAATAAATTATTATTCAAATAGTTTAATATCTACTTTGATTAGTAATTTGATTCTCATAAAAGTAACATAAATCTATTAGTGATGTAACTCTCATTTTTCATCAACTGAGACCTAGTTAGTTTGTTACGCTAAACTTTATTTTCTATTTACCAAAACAGTTCATTTTTATAAAACTACTATAATGGGTCTACGTAGTATTAGTAAAAACCAACTTCATCTGAAGAAAAGGAGACTCAGTAGTCATCCGAAAGTATACAATACATAACATCTGTGTGTGTGTGTAAGTTAATGGCACTGGTTAATAAACCAACAGGCTATTGTAATGAATATTTTATGCGATTATTATCTTTTTTTTTTATTTTTGGATTATAGATTAGGCTTTGTACATTTGGATTTTAGATACAGTTGTTGACATTTTATCTTCATTTTTATTTGGTTATTTCGAAAGATTTGGTTTAAAGCACTTTTTTTTACTTATATATGGTTTTTTTCTCATTTCATTCATTTTTTGTGCTTATTTAGTTTTTTTTTCATTTTTTTTACTTATGTTTTTTTTCCTCATTTCTTTCATTTTTTTATGCTTATTTAGTTTTTTTTTCTTTTTTGTACAAGATCATGTTAGTACTTTTAGTTAAGTTATACAGGAGTCGTTTTACTTCTATCTCTTCTGATGCTAGTATGGTTAAAAGATTAGCTGGTAATGCTATAAACTTGGAAAGTTTACTGTAAAATTGTTTTGATGCTGCTTCATTGGATTTACACTCTAAAAGACAATGTTCCAATGATCCGATCTCGCCACATCTGCAGTTCTCGTTTTCTGTTTGTTTAAATAACTTTATATGTTTGTCCTCCATGGTATTCTGAGTAGTGCTTCTGCCAATCCTCTTTTAATTTTATTTTGATTTATATATTTGTTTATGTCTGATATCAGTAGCTTGAAATTTATTATATTTTCTCCTTGTCTGGTAGCAGTTATTGCTAATTTGTCCACAATTTCGTTTTGAGGTATGCCACTATGTCCTCTTATCCACACTATTCTAATCTCCTTATTTAGGTTTGCTAAAATATCCAGAAGCTCCCAAATTTTTGCTACAATATTATGTAAATCTGCACTAGGAGAGTTATTTTCAATTTTCATTACTGCACTTCTGCTGTCGGTGAAAATTACAAATTTGTTATTGTATTCGTACCCCATGCAGTATTCTAGTGCTTGTTTAATTCCCATAAGTTCTGCTGTGTATATTGATGCTAGAGGGGGTAATTGGTATATTTCTGAATATTTTTTATTATTTTCGTGGTAAAAGGCGAACCCTACTTTGTTATTTAAACATGAACCGTCTGTAAAAATAAGTTCAGAGTCAATCCATTTTTCTGCGACGTCTTTCAGAAATAGCGCCTTATTTTCAGCATGTTCATTTATATAATTTGTTTACGTTTACTTTTGGTTGATTTAAATAACATTCATAAGGAATTGTGTAACAAGGGGAAATTTCATATTCTAATAATTGGTTTTCATAGTTGCTCACCCAGTTGTAGCTTTCTATAAAGTTAGGTGACCTCTTCTTTTCCCAATATTTAGTAGTTAGGCAAGATATAAATAGGTTGTTTAAACTTCTCTTGCTATCTGTTTTCTTTGCACTTATTTTTAACATTAGTCGGTTCGTTAACATTTTTCTTCTAATGTGTAATGGTGGTTCTGAACATTCTGCTTCCAATACATTTATAGGTGTGCTCTGCAGAGCCCCTGTACAGAGTCTTAAGCAACGATTTTTAATATTTTCAATTTTTTGTGTGTGGCTGCAGATCCATATAGAATACTACCATAATCAATAATTGATCTTACAAATGATTTGTAAAATAAAAAACCTATGTTTGGGTCGCACCCCATTTATGGTGACTGAAAACTTTGATGATATTCATTGCATTCTCGCATTTTTTAATTATCTGTGATATTTGATCTTTCCAATTCAGTTTTTTGTCTAGAAGAATGCCGAGATACGGTACTGATGATTTGTATGGAAATTCGAGGTTTGCTAACTTGATGATGTTGTCATTTTTATATCTCTTTCTAGTAAATGTACATACTGAGGACTTGAGTTGGTTTATAGTTGTTCCGTTTTCTTCGAACCATCCTTTTGCTATTCCTGTTGCCTTGCTGAGTTGATTATGGCAATTTTCTATTTTTTATGTTGGGAACTGATAACAAAATCGTCTGCATACTGATATATCTTGACTTCAAGGCTACTTAACATTTTCTCGATATCGTAGGTGTAAATTATGTAGAGCAAGGGACTCAAGACTCTTCCTCGTGGCAATCCTATGGAAGTTTGTCTAGGGCCTACTAATTTATCATTTGCTCGTATGTATATATTCCTGTTACTGTAGAGTTTGGAGATGTGTTCGCATATCCAGTTTGGGATTCCTAAGTTTCTTCATCTTTAATTTCAATATGTGTAAGTCTACATTATCGTACGCCCCTGCTATATCCAGGAAAATTGTGCTTGTGTATTTATTGGTTGTGAAACCTTGAAAAATATTTGCTGTAGATTCACATAGATTCTTGTGTAGATTTGCCTTTTCTGAAACCATATTGGGATCTTGCTAATAAATTGTTTTTTTCTGTGTAATACTCCAATCTGCATTTTATTATTCGTTCATATGTTTGCCGGTACTTCTATTTCATTGAAGTAAATTTTATTGAATACTTCTATTAGTTGTTTTTTCACAACTGTTGGTAATTGGTGTAGCATTGAGTAGTGTACATTGTCTTTACCTGGGCTGGTGTTGTTCTTATTATGGAGAGCCGTATTTAATTCGTTTAGAGTAATTTTTTTCTGGAAATATGATTGGCTGTCATTTGTACCTTCTAAGTTGCCGAGTGGATGATTCGTATAATCAAGTGTTAATTTACAAAGAAATTCTGAAATCCAATCTGCCGAAGAATCTGTCAATTGTTTATTATTTATTTTCCTGTTTTTAAATTTATTTACTTGTTCCCAAACTTTTTTCATTGGAACATTTTTATTTAGAGATGAACAATATGTTTTCCAATTTTCTTTCTTTGTTTTTTTGATTATTTATTTGGCCACTGCATCGGCGTTTATATAATTAATTAAATTTTCAAGATTTGGATTTTGTTTATATTTACTAAATGCTTCTTTGCGTAATGATAGTAGATCGCACTGATTATTCCACCAGACTTTGGCTTTTGTTTTGTTTGTTAGGTATATTATTTTTATATTTTGGAATAGATTCTTCAGCAGATTGGTTAATAACATTTTTAATTTTATCATAAAGATTATTATTGTTTAGTGTGTTATTATTGTAATTTATTATATTTAAGCATTCTGTATAATATTTGTTCCAGTCAGCCTTACCTATATTCCATTTTTTAAATTTGTTTGTAGTACAGATTTTATGCTTACTTGACCGGTTATTTTTATAGGTATGTGATTTGATCCATACGTGTCTGTCAAAGTTTGCCAATGAAATAAATTGTGTAAGTTGGGGCTACATATCGTTAAATCAAGAGCACTATTATTTTGATTAAAATTGTTTATGCAAGTTATACTACCATCGTTTAAGAAAATTAAAGAATTAGGAATTGAATTGAACAATGGAGTCTCGACCATGCTTATGGCCCACAATTAAAAGGTAAACAATGGATGTTTGGCAACTATTGACCATAAATCGTTTCAGTATGTGTGGGTGTATGTAAACAATATGTATGAAGTCTCGAATTATAATTCACAAATGTCGTCGTTAATTGATTTTAAATGTGTATTGTTCAATGTTTTTATCAGTTTGTAACACACAACATGGTGTAATTTTGGATATTCTCATTACGTTTCAGGGTGAGTTTTGTTTATCTTCTAATATAAAAAAGCATTTTTGTGATTTGGGTTTTTAGAATATTATGGTATGAAAAATACTTGGGGAACCAGTCGAAACGTCCCGTTTTTATATATTTTTAAGTAAATAACATGACTATTTAAAGCCTGTTTTCTAATTTAAACCGAACCAAATACCAAGAAAAACTTTTTGTACAATATAACTGGAAGGTTCAAGAAAAATTTCACTAACTATATATATATATATATATATATATATATATATATATATATATATATATATATATATATATATATATATATAACGGGGGGTGATTTTGGCATCAGGGAACACCAAAACGAAAAACTGCATTGAAATTTTTCCGAAGTCGCGTCATGCTACTTTCTACAATAGCCCTATTTCATTCTGAAATAAGCCTAAAAATGAACTTTTCACGGCTAATAACGGCAAAAGGACAATTGAATTTATGTGGATCCCAGCACATGTGGACATCGCACAAAACGAAAAAGCAGATGACCTAGCTAAAAGCGCTACTTCCCAAAATTCTGAGATTATATATACTGGAACAATTCATCATCCAAACTCTCTGAAGTAAAAACATCAGTGAAAAAATGGAATAATATCCCAGCGAACCGACGGTATCAAGTGATCTTAACCAGATTAAGAATTGGACATTCTCTCATTCACACATCATCACAAGAACAAACCAACCTGTATGTGAATCGTGTCAAAAGAATATATCGGTAAAACATTTTCTTGTGGAGTGTCCGCACTCAAGCCCGCGAGAACACAGTGGTCAATAGAATCTAACCTAAAAGTGGTCTTAGGGGAACAGTGTAACATTGAAAACTTGTGCGCATACCTTAAAACGATTAACTTACTTGACAAAATTTAAGAAATAATTAGAAATGTAAATTGCACATAACTGTATTGTATATGTATCTATATATTTGTGTATGTAATGTATATGTATTGTATCGTTGAATAAATACAGCAGTCGCTAATAACCCTCTGGGTGGATGCGACTAACAATTAAAAAAAAAATTAAAAAAATGTATTTTATAAAATAGTTGCTTTTTATCTTTGACAGTATCAAACAACTAGAAAGTAATAGTTTAAAAGTGTGTACAGTGATTCATTTAATTATCTAACTTTTATTAACTACTTATTCTTAAGCACGGACAATAGGTCCTATAACAGTAGTGTACTAACTGCAAATATTAAAATAATCATTAATTTTTTGTTTCAAATACTTTGTCTACTTCTGCTAAAAATGGAATAAATTTAAAATTTATAGATTATTCAGTCTTTTTATATATTGTCACGTTTAGAAATAACACCCAGTATATGGTAGGCCAAACAAAAGTAGGTCAATGTTTTAAACTCAGTATTTTTGCGAGAGAACACTTTCTTGGTTCGAAAAATATAATTTTTCGGGAAGTGGGTCTTCGGACCCGCGAAGCGAACGAGGGGTTCTTGGAAGCAGCAAAGCGAATAGACGAGTGAATCCAGTAAGGCCTACCGGAGAAGTGTATACCGTGACTGAAGACACAGTGCCCCTTCTAGAGGAGAAGTCGTGTCCTGGGATAATTTTAATGTAAGTGAATAGTTTATTGTATTTCTTTTGTATAATATTGTCAATTTGAGAGTGTACATTATATTGCTGTCGAGAAACTTAAACTTATGCTCAGTACGGCCTGTCGAACTTTTCCGTAAGAGTTGTCATTTTGGGAGAATATTGTATTGTCTCCTGAGGGCCATTGAATATGGGCCGGTGAAGGCTGGATGTATTTGTTTTATATTTGTTGTGTATATATTTTGTTAAGCTTTTGAGTGCATGTCGATTTTTTATCGGAAATTCCGTCAATATATTTGTTAAGTTTTTGAAGAGTGATTACTTAATTGATCCCAGACCCAAATAGTGGATTCAGTAGCTACATCGTCAGGGTTGGCGAGCGAATAGGGATCAAACACAAAACTCTAGCGTAGGAATAAAACCCTATATCGTCGCATATGGTGGAGGCACCGGCTTTGTTCCTGTTGAGTCGTTCTCCGTAACGCTCAATACAAGTTCCAAAAGAAAAAAAATCGCTTGCAGTACACACATTATATTATTTTAACATTAGAAAGGTGCCACAATAAAAAAAATTCGTATGGCAACGATAATCTTGTATAATGTTGATGAGTCGACATGTTTGGCTACTGACCACACACACAAATTATATTGTGGCAAGGTAAAGATCAATTAATTGGGTCACCCACTGAAAAAAGCAAAACAACGGTTTTTTTTACTAGGAGAATTCTGCATTTTGTAATATAATTATTGTATAATCGTAATTTTATTTGACAAAGGTTTTTTGTGTTGTCTAGGAAACAAAAATCAGACTAACAACTCCTAGGATGCAATGTGCATTATGCGTTGTGAGTATCATAGGCACAAAAAAGAAACGGGGGAAATAGTTAGTTGAAAAGATATATCAGCCACAATAGTGAGCGAAAAACCAGCGGCAATAGGCATTTATTTATTTTTTTATTTCATTTAATTACTCTTAAAAAAATAAGTTTCACAATGAATATAATATCGTGTAAAATTAAAATTACAACATGCTTCACCTAATAACTATATAAATAAATGTCTATTTCAGCAAATAAGTACTATTTTAGTACGGAGGTAAAGTTCGCTTTTTATTAGGAAAATTTTCTTTTAAATTTTTTTTTCTGTCGAAGACGTTAATGGATGTTTTTTTGTATATTCAGTGAAGTTGGTTAGGCCAATTCAGATATTGACAAGTAGATTTTTTTGCCAATATTTGCAGGTAGCGTATAAAAGGGTTTATTTGTTCTCATATTATAATTAAGTATATTTATCACAATTTTAATTTGATTTCGGTTTTAGCTGATTGTTGAAATTTTATAAATAATGTTGACAGTATATAGTTTAATTATACAAGGGACTATCAAAATTTTCAAATCAATTCAATATGGTAGGTAAAATTGGGTTTAAACTGTTTTGTTCAGGGATATTTGTGGATGATTAATAGCAGTAAATCAAATGAGAGTACATATGTGAATGATATAATTGAAATTTAGTTTTATTGAAGTTCAGAACGCTGTGTTCTGGATGATAATATGGATAGGTCGGTTTTGTACATGGTTTATAGACACGTTTTTAGAATTTGGATTTATTGTCTGTTATGAGCGAAGAATTAAGGTGTGCAGCGGGCGGAAGTTCTGGCCATACACCAAATGAGTGTAGGCATACCGCAAAGTGATTGCAGATAGTCACGGGACCACAAACTGCAGGACATGAAATGCACCAAAGGTGTAGTTAGATAGGATTGGTCAAAGGAGCCAAACAGAGATATTACGGAGCAAGACGTACCAAGGAGTACGCAACAGAGGAGTTTTGCCAAAGCAGGGGAAAAAAGGACTCAAGACGTGCCGAAGAGCACGTAACGAAAGAATTAAGGTGAACATAGTGGCCAAAGAAGTCACAAACGGGAAATAATAGAATAAAGACGTACCAAGGAGTACGCAAAAACGAGTTATAGAGAATATAATGGTCAGAAGCGACAAAGCGAGGAAAAGTGAACAAAGACGTACCGAGAGGAGTACGCCACAGAGTTATGCAGAATGTAATGTCCCAAGGAGCTATAGAAAATAAAAATGGAAACGAAACGTGCCGAGGGGTACAAAACAGAGAAACTACGAGGAACACAGTAGTCAGATGCAACAAAGAAATATTAAATAAAAGAGGGCATTCAATAGGAAAAAGCCATCCGAATAGAGAAGAAAGGAAAACAGTATTTGAACTAATAAGAACACATTTAAACCTAAAACAAATAGTCGTGATGAATTAAAATGAAGAAAGATTTAAGTTAAGCTACAAATGAACGTAAAAAAAATAAACAATTATATCCACAAATACAGGTATAGTTTTATATTAAATATTTGGAAATATGCTTACTCACATTTTTTTTTCATGTAGATAGATAATATTTTTCTTGGAGATAATTAAGTCTATTGTTTAATATATTGTTAAGACTCCATTGAAGGAACATTAGTAGTAGTATTATAGCAGGGAAGTAGTTAAAGAGTATCAATGTGTACCAAGAGATATTACGACGCAGCACAGGCGTCACAACTTTCAAATTCTGGATAGAATTTTTTTTGTAAATTCTTTCCCCTGTAGATAGGATCTGGCATCTGGGGGCTAACTAAAATTGGTTGTTAGCACTTGGACAACAAATTCTCAGACACTAAAAACAATGTGTAGGGATGGTCCTGTTAAAGTAGAATATATTTAACCTAATTAGGGCTGAACTTTTTATTTGACAAGAACTTCATATATTAATACGGACATTGAAAACGTAGCTAATTCTTATTTTATGTTTAGGTTACTAACGATAATTATACTTCTGCAGCCAGTAGCCACTAGTAACGTAGTGGAAGTAACGGCTGGCGCCGATTTTGGAGAACATTACCAGATGTTGTAACGTACGAGGCAAGAAGACCATAGTGTATGAAGCCAAATGGTGCGACAGAGAAAAATAAAACTGCTAGGACATTTCAAGCGTTGAATTGTATTATTAAAATAAACGGTTTTAAAGATTAAAACTAACTTTTCCGCATCTGTGGCCCTGAACAATATTCTATCATAAAATTGTTACTTATATACACTTCCGGGGATGTATCGTGCTAACAAACCGAAATTTCTCCAAAAATAACCAAAAATTTAGCATATCTGGATTTATAGGACCCGCTATACTCGCTCTAGTCAACTGAAAATCAGTAGAGTACATCTGTGAGAAACCTTGAACAATATTCAATCATAGAATTGATCAATCGTATACGCTCTGGAGGCTGTATCGTACTAACAAACTGAAAATTCTCCAAAAATGACAAAAATTTGGTACTTCAAGTACCATAGCACCCGTTGTACCCGGGTATACTCCGGAGGCTGTATCGTGCTAACAAACTGAAACTTCTCCAAAAATGACAAAAATATCGTACTTAAAGTACTGTAGCACCTGTTGTATTGGCTCTGGTGAGCTGAAAATCAATAGGGTTCATCAGTAAGATGTCCTGAATAATATTCAAACATAAAATTGGTGACTTGTTGAACTCCGGAGGCTGTATCGTGCTAACAAACTGAAATTTCTCAAAAAATGACAAAATGTCGTACTTCAACTACCATGGCACCCGTTGTACTGGCTCTGGTGAACTGAAAATCAATAGGGTTCATCTGTGACATGTCCTTAACAATATTCAATCATAAAATTGCTGACTTATTGCACTCCGGAGGCTGTATCGTGCTAACAAGACATGTAAGGAAAGGTGGCCGACGACAACGACGACAACATACACAGGATTTTTTTTCTAAAAACCGTTTTTTCGTGTTGTTGTTGATGGAAAACGTAAAAATAACTCAAAAAAAAATTTCAAAATTCCAACTTTTTTTGGGGTAAACCAATACTTTTCTCGCATATAGAAAGGTTGGGCGGAAAAGTAATATGCAATTACGAGTAATATAAAAGAAGTTTCCCCCTGCTCCACAAATTACATCAGGGATCACCATGTGGATACGATCTTCATTCTAGGGAACATACTGTTAACTTCAGGAGTAATATATTTAATTTTTCATAGAGGCAACTGGTTCACGTTCATGACTGTACCACCAGCGGCAAGGGCAGAATCGGGATCAGAAATGTACGAGAACGTCCAGTTTTGGCTGGTACTGACAGCTGTCGGAGTCTTCGCGGGATACATGGGTCTGAAGCTACTCCACAGATGGAGATGTATCCCCAGATGTACCCAGAGGCAGACATAATTCGGAATCGAAATAGAAGAACCAGCAACGCTGGAGGACGGCCAACCACACCAATGTGTAATACGAATTGTGCAGGATGAAGGGCCACAATTAGAATAAAAGTCTTTCTTTTAGCACTATTATTAGGCGGATAAGTTAGAGACCAAGTCAAATAAAGCTAAGATAATTCCTAGATTAAGTAACTGATCATTGTATCCTCCTATTTACTAGTATTTGCTAAGATAATTACCCTCAACTTATATAATTATTCGAAGGATATCAACCAAATAAAAAGGTAGCCCAACCACATACATTTTAAAGTATACAAATTAGATATCAATTAATATTAATGTAAATATTATGTAGAAAAACGGGATAGTAGGGAAATAAATATTAAGTAAGGGAATGATTGCCCCAATACTACCTTTGTTTTTATTTATTTTTCATGTAAGAGTGATAGCTGCCAAAACTGGGTGGAGCCCGGTCCGACAACTACGAAGAATTCCACTGGCTGAAGCACAACGGCCCCTATATGATCCATACGACCCCGTTGACCAGGAGCAAGAAACACGTTGGAAGTTCCACACCAAAGTTCCTTCTGCTCAACAGAGGAATGGATGCTGCAGAGTTCCGCCCACATCAGAATCAAACAGATAAACCTCCAGTAATAGGTTAACATCCGGCAGAGGCAGATTCGAGCTAGAACTAGAATTGTTGACACATTATGGGACTACCAGATGCCACTTGCCGGGTAAATCCTGGGACGATATTAATTGACTATCAGACCCAGTAAACAGACCCAATTCACGAATCGTCGCATATGGTCGAACAAACTGGTTCCAATCCACCAAACCCAATTGAGTGGAAGAAAAAGGCAATCTTGATGCAATGCGCTGAAATCGAATAAGTACTAAGTAGCGCAAAGTGCACAAGAAAACCGAAGAGTTTAGCATACCAAATACCATTCTGCCCAATCAGCCAAAAGTACAGAAGCACCGGAAATTCCAAAAAACGGTGTAAATCTGCTTTGCTTCTAAAACATACCGTGAGTTTAGCCGAAATGTAAGAGCCGTTTGACACGGTACAATATTTCAGCCTAAATTGAATACAAGTGGTTGCGCGCGCATTTTCAGTCAACTTGCATGCAAGAAATTGCAGCATTTTCTATTTTCTTGTATACAATGATACTAAACATGCGCAGTTTTTGCTCAAATCGGATTTTAAGGTTATGTATGGCTAGCATAAAATATAAATAAAAGTGCTTTTATTTTGTGGCCTGCCTTTGAGTTGTGTTGAAAATTTAAATATGTCATGGTCCCAGGTGCAAGTAAAATTGCTAATTGAATTCTACAAATCATATCCTTGTTTATATAAAAATAAATATGCTCGAAATAACACACTAGAAAAGATAGGTTTAGAGCTGCAGCTTTTCCGACCCTATGTTAACATAACTGAAATCAAGAACCAATTTAACAATATAAGAACAAACTTTTTATCAGAACATAGAAAATACACAAACTCTTTCAAAAGTGGCATGGGAACTGATGAGGTAAAAGCAATTTACTCAATTTACTTTTTGATATAATACTTACATTAAGAAATTTGTTTAGATTTATAAACCAAACATCTGGTATTATGGCCAAATGCAATTGATTTTGGAGCATTCTACAGTACCTCAATCTGTAGACGTCATTTTAACATCGATTGGGCCCCTTTTAAGTCCCACAACACCGGATTATGGTAAAATCTCTCTAGAGGAATCATTTACTTATTCTCAAAATTCTATAGACATCTATGAAATGGAAACCAACAGCACAATAACTGATGAGGTATTTTGAAACATAAAGTAGTTAGTTCTTATACTTTAGTGACATCATTATGCTTATACTGCTGCTGTACACCTTTTCTTGCTTTATAGTTATTAGCTTCTGTTTATTTATTACTTACATATAGTGAACAGTGTAAGCACTGTGTATCCATAATTATAGTTTTAATTATATGTACGCTTCTAATTAAATATTGCTATTTTTGTAGGAGAGTCTGTATAATTTGGAGCCAGATCATAGGATTAATATCATAAGAGTTGATACCATAAAGCCTAGAGTTGAGAGTAACTCTAATCCGTCGACATCTGCTACAGAAATAGCTCCTAACTTCACTTCTAATAGAACTGCAAATCTTGACGTGGTTAATAAGAAAAACGAAAATTACATGACATCAATGAAGATGAAACAATTAGAAGTGCCAATAAAGTTTTGAAAGAAATTAGTACAGCTCTTACATCTGGAACAGAAACACTTCAGAAAGTGCCTAAAACCCGAACACAGAGCGAAATATTTGAGGAATTTACCACTAACCAACTCTCCTTTATAGAAGAAGATGAAGAGATTTTTTTAGACACTCAGCACGTTATGTACAGTACATTGCATGATGCCAGAAAAAAGATTATTGTAAAAAAAGATTGTAACTCAGTTTTATGTTTTATTTTTCATTACATCCTTTTTTCATTTATTATTTCTACTGACCATATTATCTTCTTGCCATTCCACAACCCCTGTACTGTAGTAATTTTTGAACTCACCTCTAATTGATTGTGCAAACACTACACTTCTGTTACTTCCTTGTTCTGAAAGCTTTCCCAGTGAATTCGCTCTACTTTCTTCTTCAGATATTTCAGTGTACCTTTTCCAGTTTTAGATGGCCAGATGATTATGAAGAACTACCCAAGTTAAAGTAAGCAATTCAACTTTTTTTTTGGTTTTAGATTAATAGGGTTTAAAGGAACTATAAATCAGCTGCTTATAATTCCAAATGTACTTTTGACAATGCGATGAGCTCTTGAAAGCCAACAGTTGAAAAATTCTGTTCGTGTGTTAATCCTCTGCTTGGAAATGGTGTCATCACTCTTTCTGAAAGGGGAAAGCATCGTCCGCAACAATTACATATGGAACTTCAATAATTCGACCAGGTAACGGTCTGTTTGGGGGAAAGTGTAAATTCTCAGAAGACATGGCCTTAAATGAACCGCTCTCCCTAAATACACCACCATCACTAGTTGGTTTATTTACCACTACATTGCAGTATATGATTTTGTAATTTGCATCTGTTAAAGCTAAAAAAAACAATGGAATGACTGCCCTTATAATTGTAATAGTACGATCCTTCTGATATAGGTGCCCTAAATTTTATATGGCATCCAACTAAAGCACCTACGCAATTTGGAAATTGCCATCATGCTTCAAACTCTTTAGTTATATCAAGCCATTCCTTTTTGTCTGGTTTTGCAAAAAAGAGAATATAAGCTGTACATTGATATACTTGAATATATAATAGTGACCTGAAGGAGTAAAAGGACAACATGGTTATATCCACAACATAATACAAAAAAAAGCATTTGGTATTCTATATTTTACTACAATAATACTTACTTTTAGGTATTCTGTTTTGAGAACAGTATATATAGTACTACATACTTCAGGAATAAACTTCGATATAATAGATTCATGAATACGTGTGGTATACATAAGGGATCTGTAAGATTCACCAGTTGCTAGAAAGCGAAGTGTTGTTTCTAGTTTAAAATAATTACGGAGAAATTATCAACTTTTTAGAAATTTCAATTTAAGTTCATAAGTTATGCTTTGTACATGCTTGGTTTTATAAGATGCTCAACTAAAGAGATAATTCAAATGTGACATTATTCATTCGTAAAAAGTTCTTGTACGATGAAGTGTATTCAAGTAGTAAGTCCTCATTCAACAAAGTTAAAATGCCTTTTCCTTCTGCTCTTCTGTCAATCCATTTTCTCTGCCAATTTTTTTTTATTTTCGACATTTGTTAGCACTTCTTTTCTTTTTCAGGATTAATAGAATTAAAATAACACAAACCGCATCTTCCAATAATAAATATTTTTCTTTTTCCATCCCTATTTCTTAATACATCCACTACAGATCAGCAAAAAAATGTAGGAACCTTTCAAACCAATGTTGGTCAATATTTACCTATTTTCAAGTTACTATGCGCATGCGCTTGTAATAAATTCAGTAACAAATTTATGTACTGTACCATACAGTCAACTTTCTTGTATACAATATTGTTTTCAAAATTATCTCGCACTAAATGTTTAGTTCTTAAATTAGTACCGTGTCAAACGGCTCTAAGACGATACCAGGAAGAACCACCATTCCAATCAAGCGCATGTTGAGCCACCATGTAAAGAAAATTACGTACCGCCAGGCCCAGGTCCGAACTCGCCCAGAGAACAGTAGGAAGAAGTTGTGTGAACTGTGCTATTCGGACAATAAATTTAGATGATAGGGACTTGAATTGTATAAACGCAGATATTTAAAAAGGGGTAACTATGTAGTATAGTAGATATGTACTATTAGTATCATGGGAGCGGCAAATTTTTATTCTAGGTTAAAGATAACAGTGGTAACTTAGGACTGGGGGCAGTCCTCTTTTCGAAGGGGGGCACATGTCACGTTTAGAAATAACACCCAGTATATGGTAGGCCAAACAAACGTAGGTCAATGTTTTAAAATATGTTTTGCTAATTACTTCAAAGTAGAGCATAATGTTTTCTAATATAAGAGACAACAAAAAAACAATAAACTCAGCATTTTTGCGAGAGAACACTTTCTTGGTTCGAAAAATATAATTTTTCGGGGAGTGGGTCTTCGGACCCGCGAAGCGAACGAGGGGTTCTTGGAACCAGCAAAGCGAATAGACGAGTGGATCCAGTAAGGCCTACCGGAGAAGTGTATACCGTGACTGAAGATCAGTGCCCCTTCTAGAGGAGAGGTCGTGTCCTGGGATAATTTTAATGTAAGTGAATAGTTTATTGTATTTATTTTGTATAATATTGTCAATTTGAGAGTGTACATTATATTGCTGTCGGGAAACTTAAACTTATGCTCAGTACGGCCTGTCGAAGTTTTCCGTAAGCGTTGTCATTTTGGGAGAATATTGTATTGTCTCCTGAGGGCCATTGAATATAGGCCGGTGAAGGCTGGATGTATTTGTTTTATATTTGTTTTATATATATTTTGTTAAACTTTTGAGTGCATGTCGATTTGTTATCGGAAATTCCGTCAATATATTTGTTATGTTTTTGAAGAGTGATTACTTAATTGATCCCAGACCCAAATAGTGGATTCAGTAGCTACATCATCAGGGTTGGCGAGCGGATAGGGATCAAACACAAAACTCTAGCGTAGGAATAAAACCCTATATCGTCGCAATATTCCTGATACTTTAGAGAGAAATAATAGATCATACCCTAAAAGAAACGTATTTTGGAATTAGACCAAATAGAGGAATAAGTTATGTGATGTTTATTATGAGATAACTAGGAGGAAAAGCCATCAGAACAACAAAAAACATAAACTGCTGTTTCATAGACCTAACAAATGCCTTCGATGAAATAAAAGAGTATAGAAGAATGCCAGAAGCTGTATGTAGAAATGTAATCCAAAATGTCTAGTCGTTCCCAAGATATCATTTGTTTTTAAATTTTGAAGCATGTCTGACCTGTCAGTTTTAATAAAAATTATGATTCTCACATTATATTGACAACGAAATTGCATACCTGTTCAAAGTTTATACAAACAAAAATATGTGATAGCCAATATATCTGTCAAAACAAACTAACAATACACAAAATACGAGGTGTGTATATTATTGTATAGATGGCTTTCTACTATCCACCTCAGTTTAATTCGAAAATAATGATTACTAAGAAATTATTATTTTTTAATTAAACAGAGGTGGCTAGTAGAAATCCAACTATACGAGACATATGCATATATTTATACCTACACTGTGTTTTTTGTAAAATGTGACTAGCAAACACATCTTAAATTCAGAATGACAAGCTATTTTCTTACTAAACTGAATTTAAAAAAAACTATAAACAAATTTGAAAAGATCATAAAAAAATTAAGTAAAAAATTAATTTGTCAAAATAGATTGTAATTAAAGCAAAAAAACGAATTTTTATTCTAATGGTATTCTTCTATTAAAATACCAAGTCATGGAAAGTATGACAAAACGCCTCAGTAGCGTATATGTTAAGGCGCTTGTCTTAGAATTTTTTGATGTGCAAACACTCTGATGCTTTAATTGTTTTTTTAAATTGAAGAAATTAAAATTTAAATAATAATTTAAAATACGATGGTAAAAGTTCCGCTGTACATTATTTATTACATTTCTATTAATGTTCCTGCATTCATTAGTTAATACTTTTCATTTCTTCCTCTGTTTTCGGTTCATATTCTTCAACTTTGTTTTTTAGGAATCCTCATACAAAAAATCGGAAGCTGCTAAATCTGGAGATCTCTCAGGCCAATTTATTGCACCTCCACGACCTATCCACTTGGAGAAACAGTGTCCAAGTATTCTCGTACTTCCCTACTGGAGTGAGCCAGACAGCCATCATGCTAATACTATATTGCTACATTTCTTTGTGCAACATTTGCAAGTTCGGATCCTATTTCACTTTGTAGTAGATCCAAATATTCTTGGCTATTAAAATTTTGGTTTATGAAAAAAGGACCAATTATTTTATTACAAAATATGCCGGCCCATACGTTTACTTTTTTCTTATATTGGGTATGAGACACATTTATTTTATGGAGGTTTACTGTATCCCAATATCTATTCGGCTTATTAGACTTTTTTTAAGAAAAACACATTTATACGTAAAGCAGATGTATTTCAAAAAATTGATATCTTGGTTGGCTTTATCAACCATTAGTTAAGAAAAAAGTTGTCTCTTATAATAATCTTCCTCGAAAAGTTCATGGACATCTTGAATTTTATAAGGTTTGAAGTTGTCTTTTTTTTAATAACACTGTGCACCTTGAAACGCCTGATGAATAATTCCTGAGCTACACGTCTTATGGTCGTCCTTGGGTTTTCAATAAAAGGAAGTAAAATGGACAGGTCAACCTCTATCATTGTGGCTTTCTTCTTTCGTCGGTGTTCGGGTTTCAGGCACAGTGTAGTTTCGAATTTTTTAATAATTTGGTGTACCCTTTGAAGAGGGATATCAGTTTAACCATTAGACAAATCAAACAGAAATTGTTTAATATCGCGACTAATGTGGCCGCCATAATACGTTCGTACAATTTGTACTGTTTCTTCAGGAGTAAGCATTTTTGTTAACAATGACCCGGAAATAGAATAAATAATAAAAGCAACACAAGAACAATTAACAAGAACATTAATGAACAGAACAAGAAATTACTTACAACTGCACTAAAATTACCTACTATTCTAATCATTGCAAAAAATACTTATTAACTCCAAAATTACAAATTATCAAGAATAAGAATAACATTAAGAATCTACTAGATTTTAATTTGAATTAACACTTAATTGTTTGTACATTTGATAAAATAAATAAAATTAGAAAACCAATAAAGTTGTTTTATTTTAAATATCACTTAAAATTTAATTTCTTTAAAAAAATTGATAAACGCAATAGAATTAAAAAAAAACATCGGGACTTGAATTAAAGTGGTTGCACAACAAAAAATTCAAGTCAAGTGCCTTAACCTACCGAGGGGGTTTGTCATACTTCCCATAACTTGGTATTTTAACCGTTTTAGAATAAATATTCGTTTTTTGCTTAAATTAAAATCAATTTTGACAAATTAAACATGTTTTTTGCTAATTTATTTATGATTTTCTTTAAACTCAATTTGGTAAGAAAGATGGCTTGTCATTATGAATTTAAGACGCGTTTGCCTATGTCACATTTTACAAATAATACAGTGTATACAGGTTGTTTTTATATTTATGTGATAAAATTAGGGAGGTGATTGCCCATATAAAATTAAAATGGATCTTTCCTATAACAAAATTTCCTCAGCATATAATCCCTAAAAGGTGGTGAGTAAAATTATGTTTCAATTTTTGTTTCAAATTTAAGTGAAAATATAAACTTGAAATTTTGTAATTTCTGTGCTTTTGCAAATCACTAACCACTGGTATTTTTTCAACATTTCTGTTACATTATAAGGGGGTGAAATTAGCATTCCTTACCTTATTGAAATTTTTTCATAGAACCAACAGATTCAGTGAAAAAAAATAAAACAAGGTGAAATTTTAATTGATATATATATATATATATATATATATATATATATATATATACACATATTGGACTGTCAAAATCACTAGTAGCCAGGGTCTTTTGAAGCTTAAAAAGAAACATTTTTGAGTAAAACATAAAACAGTTCCATAAATACAGTTGGTGTCCAACATGTTTAATTTTAAAGATAGAATTACGAAATACTCGAGAAATGATAAAACTCCAAATGATATATAAAACCTAGAGATAAGGATCAGGCTGAAAGAAGAGATTTACGATGATACCGCTGATAAAAACGAACATTGGTATGTTAAAGAATTTTTTTGACAAGAGAAACATTTTAGTAAATTCGAACAAGAGTTTTATCAACATTTGCAAAACTGTGACACAGATTTGAGTAGGCTTTACAATGTAAAAATTGTTAATAGAGAAACAAACGATGATTTTATATTTTTTAGTCACACCGACAATGATGAATTTAGCAAGACAGATTTGGACAAAATGATCGACAAAATATGAAAAAGTGTCCAAGACATTATCAATATATCCAGATTTCACAACTACAAAACCGTATATTTTATGAATACAAGGTGAGTGCATGGAATATGTTCACAACTTTATTGAAAATGCATGTGAAAATATCGAAACCGCTGAAGAATTTAATCAAATTAATATAATAACTAAGGTTGCGGAAAAGAAGAATTTTCTTATAAAAGAACTAACTGGAGATGCATTCTTCATTCCTCCAAAAAACAAACTCTTCAAAAAGTAATGATTTTTTTGTTTAAAGCTTTCTTTAGTATGAAATTTTCAATGGAACACCCTGCATCTAATCTAAAGTAAGTAGTGATTTTAAAAATATGAATATAACAAACCAATGATTTAATTTAAAATATACAGTATGCTAAATATGGTAGTTTAGTTATAATACACAGTACCTATTTGAGATAACCATCTGAAATTTCTATAAGTACTCATCATAAATTGTTATCATAATAATAGAAAATTTGGTCAAGATATTAAGCAAAATTTGTTAGTGTTAAAGTTGCGCTGGTATATAAAGAAAATTATATCAAGAGAAGAAGATAGTAGTGGTCCTATTTAAAGGATATCTCTGGAGATATATTGCCAGCCAAATTTGTAAAGCTGTCATTATTTTTTGATGGAGTGACAAGAAATTTCTAGTGTATATATCCGAATTTGGTAGTGAATCGACGTATTGAAAATTTAAAACGTACCGAAATAAATTTTATTAGAGATCTCTAAAATCTGTTTGGCATATATAATCATAAATTTTATGCATGTCATGACATATAGACATAACCTAAAATTTTAATTTATTTATTTTATAGAAAGATTTTGTAAAAGTTTTGATAATAATTTGAATAAAGAGTTAGGAATAATTGATTATATAGAATCATGTTTGGAACCCTGCCCTGATTGATAAGACTCTGTATAAATTAATTTAAAAAAATAATCCTGTAAAATTTCAATAATAATAAAAAAATGAAATAATTTCATTTCATTTCATTATAAAAAAATCATTTCAATCTATATAGGGTGTGACGGGACTAATGGGAAAAAAGTTGGGAGCGTATAGTGTTAGCCAAAATAATGTTAGTACTTCATATAAACTTTTCCAATACAGGCCCGCGTTTTCGAATTATAAGCGTCCAAAGTTTGAATTTTGAATTCGTTTTTTATTTTTAATTTAATTTATTTAATTAATGAAAACGGAAATCAAACTATTGAAACAAATTTTGAAAGAAAAAGAAGAAAAATATGATCTATTAATAGAAAACTCATTATTGCTAAAGCAAAACAATACATTCCTAGAAGAAAAAGTTAATCTACTCCAAACAAAAATTGAAACTAACAAAAAACCCATTATCAGTATTGTGAGTGAAAAACAAGTCAACAAAGCCATGGAATCAGTCAAAATTAATTCAGTTGTAAACAGTGCAAAAACAGATAATATAAACAAGGAATCCCCCATGTTGCCAAGTCTCCCAAAAATGTCTAAACTTGACGAAACACAAAAAACTACCATGGACCATATTATAAACCTCAATCAAGACAGTACAACTCACGATATTGAGATGGCTTCGCAAAAGTCGATTCTAAAAAGAGGAGACCTCAAAAGACAAAAAACTTTGGTGAAAATTGTGATGATAAGGACGTTCAGAGAAAAGCCTGATTGTATCTATATAGGGTAAACCGTCATATTACAGCTGACAAGATAACTAAATACCTGAAGGATCAAGAAGCTTTCAAAAATTCGAACATCATAGTAAATGAACTGCCTACAAGTGAAAATAAAAACGAATGTTTCATGTGTGGGGTGGACTTTGAGCTGAATGATGAAATCTATAAACCTTCCACTTAGCCCAAGTATGTTGCATTCAAGACGTTTGACTTCAGGAAATACCACATATATGATCAGTGATCTGAGGATTTTCAGGAAACCTGCTCCCTACTGCCCATCTAAATCACGCGGTACCTACAGTACATCAAAATGGACAAATAGGAGATACAGAACTACTGGTTATAATGCATCTCAACATTCAAGGCATAGCTCCAAAAAAAATAAATCAAATGGAAGTTCTACTAGACCAACAATCACCAGATATTCTGTGCTTCCCAGAACACTGGCTTACCTCTGCGAAGATAGAAAAACTAAACTTATCCAAATAGATTGATAAATAGTTACTGTAGAAAACTGTACGAACATGGTGGGGTATGTATCCTATCAAAAGAAAATCTTCCTCTCAAACATTTCACTTTCAACAAAAGTATAGAGAAAAGTTTTGTAGCAACAATAGCAGTTTTAGAAATAAAAAGAATAAATTGTATATTATCACAGTGTACAGAACACCAAATAGTGATATCAATATATTTTTTGATGAAATTTATGATCTGATGTACAAAGTCTTCTCAACAACACAATACTACATCCTATGTGGTGATATTAATATACACTATTTAACAAACAACTCTGAAGCACGAAAAATTAAAAATATATTATTTGAATTTGAAAATGAAAAATATTATAACTGAGCCTACACGTATTAATAGAAGTATAGATGCGATGTACACAAATCTCCAGCCGACTGATTGTTGTGTTGAAGATACACATCTTTCAGATCATAAATTTCAAACTTGTACATTTGTATTACCAATAGCACATAAATATAGTGTAGAAACTATTTATAAACGTAACTACTCAGATGATAATTTGATAACTTTCAGAGAACTGTTGATGAATGAAAAATGAGAGGATGTATATACAGCTGGTGATGTGAATGAAGGATATAATATTTTCAATACAACCCTTCTGTACAACATTGCTTTTCCACTGAAAAAAATAAAAACAAGTTGAAGTAATAGGGAAAAACCGTGGATTAATAAAGAAATCAAGGAATTACATTGCAAATAATATAAGTAAGGAGAGTTGGAAAATTATTAATGAAACAAGGAATAATGCAAAAACTAATAACAAAATTATTTATTGACTCTGTGAAATCGCAACCGGCTTCTGCTTCAATGGCGGTTCCTCAGGGTTCAACTTTGGCTTCACTTTTCTTCATAATATTTATGAGTGACATAGAGCTCCCAAGTGTGGTTCAGCAAAAAACGATCATCTATGCAGATGATACTAGTAAAATAGTGGCACAGAATAAGCTTCCGCTCTCTATAAAAACAGCAAACTCAGCTGCAGAGGAATTCGCCAGATGGTGTGAAAATAGTGGTTTAGTAATTAACAGCAGTCTTCATGGTCTTCCAACAAAAAAACATTTCTTATTATTACTACCCCCTAATAAAGGTTAAAAGCAAATCCACAGAGCAAGTGAATATGTTCAAGTATAGGCCCGACTATAGATAAAAAATTAATATGGGAGGTACACATAGAAAACCTCATTACAAAAATGAGCTGTATGTATGTGTTTTGTAATAAAGCAAATATGTGGAACAGTCTCACTACATGTACATAAGCTGACCTACTATGGACTTGTACAATCCATCCTATCTTATGGACTACCTTTCTGGGGGAACTCAGTCCATACAATAAAAGTTTTTAAACAACAAAAAAAGTGATAAGATGTCTAGCAGGACTACATTATACCCAGCTTGTATATTTACATAATAACCATGAATGTAAAAAAAATGGAACACACTATACCAAAAATAACTTGATTCACAACTACAATACTAGAAGAGGTAATGAACTACGACTACCCTACTCTCGCCTGGCTCTGGAACAAGACTCTGCTAGTTACCAAGGTATCATCTGTTACAACCATGCACTCAAATTATTTGGATTTGGCTTAGTAAGTTTCAAGACAGCTTTATACAATCATTTCGTCCAAAATGCTTTTTACTCCGTTGAGGAATTTCTACTATCATAATGCCTTTCTGATGTATCTACATAAATATATGGTGGTTCCAAAAAATGTTTATTTTTCTTATGTATCTATATGAAATAAGTCTTTTCCAGTGTAATTGTGTTTCCTGGAGTATTTTATCTGTTTAATTGTATTTTGTATATATCCTTAGTGGCATCTTTGTAGGTACTCACATATATGTTTTGTTTTTACTATTTGTTGGGTGTACATACCATAGAAAAATTAAATAAATAAAAAACAATATAATAATAATCAAATTTTACATATATTTTGAACTGTTTGTGTCTGTATATATGTTAGTATCCTTGACTAGTATGATAAAATTTTATAAATGTATGTATGAAAGATCCTGAATTCTAAATTAGATTTAGAAGTGTACGAGATTGCAGAAGTCCAGATTTTGGTGAGTCTGTTCCAGATTATTGATAATTTAAAATAATGCATTATTTCGACGAAAAATATCAGGCCTTAATCAAAATTAACAATATCTAAATAATAAATTACAAAATTTTGAATTCAAAATAAATACAGAAATTTAATATTGAACAATTATACAATTGGAAGAGTATATTAAAAGTAGTTGGGACTGTGAACGGGTATTTGACATTCGCGAATTAAAAGTGACAATTCGAAAATCATTTGGACAAGTCGATAAACTTATAAACTTCGTTTATAATTTATTTAATTTGTATTCATTGTAGATAAGATTTTGCTATTTGATAATTTATAAACTTCGTTCTTAATTTATTTAATTTGTGTTCATTGTAGATAAGATTTTTGTTATTTGATAAAAATGGGAAACTAGGATTTGTTTATTTTTTGTGATTTGGTAATTGTATATACTTTTGAATTTGACTTACTTTAGATATAGTTTTGTAATAGATTTGAACAGTTTATAGAAATTAAATTTACTTAATTCGATAAAAATTTGTATTTGTGACAGTGACATTTGTGGATTATTGGTGACAGAGTGTTTATTGAATGTCAGAAAGAAATGAAATAGCCTTTATAATCTTGAACAAACAAGTCACATTATATTACTAGATAGATCATACAGAACAAAATTAATAATCAATATTGAATTCGGAAACTACTTTAAATTTATAACAAAATTTTTATATGATAAAGAAATGAACCCACCTGAGACTAGATTCAAATTAACTCAAAAGTAAATAAACTCATCTTTCGATATATTAAAAATTTTTATTCTGCTAGCCGGAAATTATTTGACAATTAGTGTCAGTGTCAATTTTGAAATATATAACATATGGTGCTTAAGCCCTATGTACAATATATATATATATATATATATATATATATATATATATATATATATATATATATATATATATATATTTAAATATATGAGGCATGTGTACCAACAAAAAAATCAAAAATTGAATGAACTTAGTCCACAAAATTCAAAATCACATTATTTTTTAAACACTATGTATACTTAAAAAAACCAAGTAACTTTCCTTTTAATATGCATTAGCAATTACTGAAACTGATAAATTTTCAATGAATTTTAAAGTTTTAGTAACTGATAACAATTTCTGGTTGATAAGGGGAACACTTCATGTGTCCAAATTGGATTTTCATTCATTTAATTAAAACAGGTACAATAATTTTTAGGATAAGCTGTAAATTAAGAGCTTATTTTCAATTTAACAATATAGGTTATCCATTGATGAATCCTAAGTAAGATCAGAAGCGTATTGAAATAGATCTATTTTAGTGTACATGTTTAGACTTAAACATATAAATAGAACAAATTGAATTTTATGAATTAAACACATGCCAATTTTTTTATCGGATTATATTATAAATTTAACTAATGAGATTAGAGATAAATTAACATCTTGTGTTAAAACTAAGGAATGAAAATTCCTATACTATCAAAATTATCAGACCCAATTTGAATGTAAAGTATACGAGGGGTAATTGATATCTACTGAACAGTAGTTAAAAACTGTTGGAATGCCATGTTACCTCAAAAGTCTCAGGAAGTAGCTATCAGTAACAAAAAATAGTGAATAGTAGAATCTAACCACAATAAAAAAAATTCAACTTAAATATCACCACATTTAATGAGTAATCTAAAATTGTTTCCTGAAAGTATTTGTCATAATTGACAGGAAATTTATAATTAGATTATATGCCTTGCTTAGACTTGAACGTTTTCAAACTGTGTGTTTATTTGGAGTTTCAGAAACAAATATTGTTTACAAACTAAGTATTAAGTTGAAAATATTAAAAAATTAGCAAAATCTTTATAGTGGTGATATAACAGATGACAATTTTTATATCAGGAGCTGGATTAATATTATTAAAAATCTAAAGCTATTGATAAATACTGTGAGTTAAATAATAATAATAATCAAAATAATAGATTAGAACTTGATTAATTCACTACACGAACACCAATTAGGCAACAGACATTATTATCGAATATTTTGAATATAAGGTCTTTTATTTCTTGGAACACGAAATCAAATTTTTTGTATAAATAACAGTTACTTACGGAGGTGATATGATGTTTCCTTCTTTTAAACTTGTATTTGGCTGCTTCTGGATTATCAGTTCTTGCCCTTCAAATGTATTAAGATACTGTATTTGTTGTGGGGAAGGTACAGGCATGAGGTTTGGTTCTTTACCAATACCTGAAGTTGGTGTTGTTGCACATGACGTAGTTGAAGTACTAATTTGTTGTTTTTGTTGTGCCATGGATTGCAAAGTTCTACCAAACATGCCATCTACTGAAATCAATGATAAACTAAAGTCAGCATATATCACATAACTTATTATGAATAGTTCAACATAAATAGTAAATATATAACATAAGAAAAGATGAATATCGTATATACTTGAAATAATAGTCTTTATACAAGAATTGATATGGATATCCCAGACAAGTTATACAGTATAGGGTCAACTGGGATAAATGTAAACGCAGGTATTTATAGTTATAGTTAATCTAGCGCCCTAAACGAATGGCCGCCACAATATGTTACATACATCCCACACGTGACCACACCAACAAATTTGGCACGCGGCATCCAATGTTTAGTCTGCCATAACTCTTTAAGCAACAAGTGCGAATATTTTAAAAGTTAAAGTGAACTACAGTGCAATATTGATCAATTTTCGGGTCAATTAAAGGTGTGTATTAATTAATTTATGTTACTGGGCTTTGTAAAGGTCCATTATTTTCATAATCTGTAAATATGTTGCAAGACGTTGTTTATGTTACTGTTAGTAACCGGGTTCACATCAGTAGGTATATATGTAGTTCGTTGTTGTTTGTCGGAATATTTATTGATGTGGAGGGGGTGAAACACCAACCCGGTGCGTCTCCAGGTGGCGGATAGGAGGGGCCTCTGAGATGATTTTATATGAGGAGGACTGCGGGGAAATACATGGGGGCTCCTTGTGTCTAAAAACTCAGCTGGCAGCCCTCGAATACCCTGCCGCGGACCAACTTTACCTGTCCCAGCAGTAGTATCATGGCTAAGAGATTGCACACAGGGTTACAATGCCGGGTGAAATTTCGAGCTTACCTTGAAATCACCTGTTATACCCATGTCTCCTGGCTGTCTGTGGTCAAGTCTCGCGGGCCAGTGGGATTGGGGTCTTGGCTTTACTGCCCAGACCAAGAGGAGACAACCTCATTAAAAACCTAAAGTCAAGGTGGGAAACCAGGCCGAAGAATGTGTGGCTATATAGGAGAATAGTCCTCACTGGTTTCGACCTTGGGGCACCGGGGGGAACTCCATTGTATTAAACCCCTTACCTCTGCAGCGGTGGACCATATTGACCCTAGCTACTCGTGGGACCATTTATGGACAGAGAAAGTAAAACCTCCAGAGGAAAAGTAGTGGAGGAAACCTCCACGTCTTCTTCCGAGCACCTCACAGAGAGAAAAAATGCCAAACGGCACAAAGGTCGTATGCCATTCGACCTCCCAATGCTGGGAGAACCGGGCGGCATAGACGACCCAATGAGAAAAGCCTCAGTGGAGCAGGGGTGCGGAAATACCTGCGATTTCTCAATCAGGGAATATCCCCTGAGGAGGGCAGGAACCAGGTTATTCAGCGCCCAACCCCCCCGAAGGAACCACCAACGGGGAAGGTAAAGTTGAAAAGAGGCCCGGAGCATATGACTCCTCCGCAGCGACCTCTTAGTAAAAAACCAAAAGCAGCTGCAACGGTAACCGGGCAAGCCACTGGTTACACAGCAGATGTTAAAACAGAGAAGGCTTTCAGGGTGGGAATAATGCCCAAGGATTGTCCTGGGATCATCCTGAAAGCAGAGCAGCTCTCCACACTGGAAGACACTCTGGTGGAAGAGCTGTGCCAGATCAAGGAGAAGGCGATCCACTACTCAGGTTTCCATTTCCGTTGTGGAACGATACTGGTGGACTGTGGGTCCCAAGAATCGGCAGGCTGGCTCATGAGGTCAGCGCCGAAATTAAACTCTTGGAAAGGACCCGAATTGGTGGCTCGAAGTGGAGACGACATCCCAAAGCCGGTCACCATAACGGTGTTTTTCCAAAGAAGCCACGACATGAAATTGGAGAAGATCCTCCAACTTGTCGAGGTTCAGAACTCCAACCTCACTACTGGGGCTTGGAAGATCCTGAACTCTAAAAAATAGGGACAGGGAACTATCCTCAGGATTGGGATCGATCACCAATCTGGGGAGGCTCTGAAGGAGGCTAAACTTCCGTTTTGGGCGTATCCCTGCCTCGGGACTGGAAAAAAAGAGAACCCCGTGGAGGATCCAAAAGACATGGAGATACCCTCCACATCCAGAACCTCTGGAAAAAGGCGAAATCTTTACCTTGGGTCAGCCCGAGATCTTCTCCGGCACTGCTGGGGAGACTAAGGATGTGGAGATCGTCTCTGCATCCCGGGAAACTGGGCGGAGCAGCCTGGAGGTCGAGGGTTTAACTCGAGATCAAGAAACCTGCTCGAACTCCGAGGAAGATATTGCCATGGTGGCCGAGGATGGTCAGGGAGAGATAAAGGAGGGGGATGAATAGAGACTGAGTAACTCGGCCTCTCTCATCCATAATAATTCACCTTCCACGTTCACGAATGTAGCTCAGATTAACCTGCATCAGGTGAAGGGAGCTTCAGCCATGATTACAAGGTTGTTCGTTAAACTACAACTGGATATTGTACTCATCCAAGAACCATGGATCAACAAAGAAGGCCAAATCCAAGGTTTAGCATGCAAGGATTCTAAATTGATTTATGATCAAAGGCAAGTATCTCTGCGTGCCTGTGTAATCATAAGAAATAACATAAAATATATATGTGTTTCAGAATACCTGTCACGGGACCTTGTTCCAATCATGGTTCACCTCAACAATGGGGGATATCGACCGAGATATCGTCATTGCCTCTGCCTACTTCGCTGGAGACGGGCCGATGACACCGCCAGAAGAAGTACTAGAGCTAGTGAGACACTGCAATAGCAGACAGCTGCCAATAATAATAATTGGTTGTGATGCCAACACACACAATACCCTGTGGGGAAGCACTAACAACAACGCCAAAGGTGAGTGATTATTAGAATATCTCTTAGCAAATAAACTTGAGACCTTAAACGTGGGGACAACCCCCACTTTTGAAATGAGAGCAAGAGAAGATGTCCTGGACGTAACAATTGTTAATGTTGCTGCTAGGAAGATTGGAGGGTGATGAGCAAGCCATCATTTTCCGACCATAGGATCATCGAATTTAGGATAGAGGGGATACTATCTCAATTTCTACAATCCGAAATCCTAGAAATACTGATTGGTCTCTCTACAATACCAATCTGAAGGGCAATTTGGAACATGTCGAAGTAAATGGGGTAAATCACCCCCACTATGACCTGGAACAAAGAGTCGAACAGATCAGTGTGGCAATAATGGAAGCTTTTCATTCCTGTTGTCCACTGTCAAAAGCTCGTTCAGAAAAGGATGCTCCTTGGTGGAAAAGAGGTCCATTGGCTCTTTAATAGAGCCAAACGTGACGGTAATTGGCAGGGATACACTGAGAAGCTTACTCAGTACAATTAAGAGATTAGGAAGGCCATAAGGCTCAATTTTCAAGCCTTCTGTGAGAATATCACTTCCACTCACACAGCAGCCAGACTACAAAAGGTCATGGCAAATGGGGGAACTAACCCCACAATGTCGCTCAAAAAGCCAGGCGGATCATACACGGAAGGTGAAGAGGAACGATCGATTGCTCTTAGAACCTACTTTCCAGGTAGTGAACCAGCAACAAGCACTGAAATAGCAATGAATTACATCAAAGAATCTTGCAAGGAAGATTGGGACATTGCTAAGAAAATATTTACCAGACAATGGTTGGAATGGGCAATAAGTACCTTTCAACCATATAAATCACCAGGAGTGAATGGAATATTTCCAGCACTCCTGCTGCAAGGGATAGAGGAGATTCTTCCTCACCTGCTGAAGATTACAAGCAGCAGTCTAGCAGTGGGTCTAATACCAAGAAAATGGAGAAGGGCAAGGGTAACCTTCATACCAAAAATAGGGAGAAAAGATGGGACTGATCCCCGATCTTTTAGACCCACCTGCCTAACATCATTTCTACTCAAAACGATGGAGAAAGTAGTGGATAACTACATAAAAACAGAGAACCTGGAGAATATACCACTTCATAAATGTCAGCATGCCTACAGAGCAGGTCAATCAACTGAGACGGCTCTGTATCAGTTGACCGAAGTCATCCAGAGAACTCTGAACAACAAAGAAATCGCAATGTGCGCATTCCTGGATATTTCTGGGGCCTTTGACAACACAACTCATGTGTCTGTTAAAGAAGCTGTATAAAGGCGAGGAGTAAATGAAACCATTGTAAAATGATGTATTCGTTGTTGACGACGAAAATAGATGAGACACAGGTGGGGAATCAAACCACCTAAGTTAAAGCCACTCACGGGACACCTCAAGGGGGAGTGATATCTCCCCTTCTATGGAGCCTCGTAGTAGATGAGTTGCTCTACAGGCTAACGGAGCTTGGCTTCGAATGTATGGGCTATGCTGATGACATAGTTCTAATAGTCAGAGGCAAGTTCGAGAGCACCTTGTGTAATTTATTACAAAAGGGCCTCAGAATTATTGAGCAATGGTGCTTGTCAGTGGGACTAAACATTAACCCAAACAAGACCATAGTAATTCCATTTACCCGAAAAAAAACACTTCCAGCCATGAAACCCCTATCTTTAAACGGGGAAATCATAGAATGGAAATCAGAAGTTAAATATCTAGGGATAACCTTAGACAGTAAGCTGGAATAAGCATGTTGAAATAACTGCTAGTAAAGCAATAAGAGCTTTGATGGCATGTAGAAATCTAGCTGGTAAGAGTTGGGGCTGTAACATATAAATACTGCGATGGATGTACTCCATGACTGTGAGACCTGCAATTACGTATGGGGCATTAGTTTGACATACAAAAGCAAGTCAGTACAGTACGAGGAAGATCCTTGACAATGTTCAAAGGCTTGCCTGTGTGTGCATCACTGGAAATATGAAGATGTGTTCAACTAGGGCACTTGAGATCATTACAGATCTCACACCTCTACAGCTGGTGATAGAAAGATCTGCTCAGGAGGCAATTCTTAGAATATCTAAAGAAGGTTCAGGCAATGAGACTATTAAAAATCAGGGAGCCTGGTCCTCTCTAACAAAATACATCTCATCAGCGAATCTTCTCAGTGACGAAATGATCAAGAAAGTAAGTATTGAAAAAAATTCACTACGATGCTAAATAAGAGAACAAACTGGGAAAGGGAATACACCACCCAAACTCTCAAAGAAAACACCATTAGATTGTATACAGATGGTTGAAATACCACCACTGGAGCAGGCGCTGGAGCATTTGGGCCTGGCACCAGATACTCATTATCATTAGGTTCCTTCCCGAGCATTTTCTGGAACTCTTTATGCTACCTCCAAAAGTGGCTGGATAGAGGAGCCTCAGTTTTTTTTTGTTTTACCAAAGGCTTCATTCCTTATGTAGAAAAAATAAGACAAGAAAACAATCTACCAAACCAGAGGGCTTTATTGATATTCGATGCACATGCTAACGCTAGCCACATGAGCGTAAGAATTTTGGAAGAGGCAATAAAAAAAAATAGTTTTAGTGTAGCTACCGAGCCACTTGACTGACAAACTCCAGCCACTAGATAAGAAGAAAATGGGTACAGGGAGCGGCCGATTAACTAAGGCGAGTTTACTGAGCTTCTTCTGGGAATCGTATGGGCAAACTCAATGAAGGCAGAAAATATAATCTCAGGTTTCAAATCAACTGGTACATTCCCCATGGACACAATTTTTTTTCGGTATCTGAATTGAACAAGTTGGATCTGGAAGCATACCTGAAAGCACAAGACTATCAAGAAGTAAAGACTAACAAAACAGTGCCTTTAGAGACTGAAACCGACACTAAACTATCAACGTCAATAACTAGCCCATCAACTCCAGCCAAAGATAGTACAGAGAACCAAAATATTCATTCTTTGGAAAATATATCAAATCACCTTCAACCTCGAAACAATCCTGTGCTTCTGAAATTACAGAACTTTTTTTTTCAAAAACCTGAGCAACTTGACAATAAGTGTAAACAAGTTAAACAATCAAATGATAAAATAGAGATACAAAACATTCATCCTTTGGAAGATATATCAAATCATCCTTCAACCTCGAAACAATCCTGTGCATATCAGATTGAAGAATTTTTTCCCAGATGCCCGAGCAACTCAATAATAAGTGTGAACAAGTTGAAAATGCAAATTATAGTACAGAGATACAAAACATTTATCATTTGGAAGATACATCAAATCAACCTTCAACCTCGAAACAATCCTGTGCTTCTGAGATTAAAGAACTTTTTTTTCAAACATCTGAGCAACTCAATAATGAGCAAATGGTGAAGTTTTAACTACAGAAGATGTGATGAAGAAAATGAAGGAAGCTGAAGAAAAGAGAGAATCAATGGTCAAAAAACAAAAGAATCCTGATAACTGTAAGACAAATGCTAAAAGACAAAAAACAATAGAAAAGAAAAAAAACACAAAAGAAACAGAAGAATCTTCAAATGGTGGAAGTGATTTAGAATGTCCAAAATTAACTGAGGACTTGGACTTCTTGAATGAAGAAGACCAAGAAGATTATTTAGATGTTGAAAGTTGTAAATGAGAAGATCTTGCAATTGGAGCAATTATTTTAGTTAATTTCATGGGAGGTAAATGTAATACTACATCATTTAAGTACACCTGTGCTATAGAAGCCATAGAAGGTACGGATGAGGTGCAAGTTGTAGGTTTAAAATCTATTAATGAACTAAAACAAGATTTTTCCATAGTCAAACCTCATAAGAGTTATGTTAAAATTGATCCAATTGCTAGACTTTTACCTGTGCCCTTGATAAAAAATAAGGAAACTGGCATATTTTACCATTTCAATAAAAAATCCTGTTTTTGAACAGTGATAGATTTCCTAATAATTTTTTTATTTACTATTTTTTTTTCAATATAGGTACCTACCAAAGTCTTCACCAAAGTATAGTATTTTATGCTGTTTTCATCTTTTATGTAGTAAACATATGTTTATATGATTTTATATATATTTATATACTTTTATTTTAAACAATAAAGACTTAAAACACATGGGTATATATTCTTATTAATTTAAACATCCGATTCTGGGGTAATTGTAAACCTGGCTTGAGATATTTATACTCTTGAAAAAAAAAACTTTTAATTTGTTTATATTTCCCCTTCTGTTACTACATTGAAATGAACTGTACATCTATGAAGTGTTTACATTTACCCCCAATGTTCTGGATAAATGTAAACACCACACGTTTTTTAATGGACTTAAAATAAAAAATAAATATTGTCTTTTTGGAACATTTTATAATAAACATCCAGACCAAATACATGAAATAAAATGCTACTGATATTTATTGATTGCATTTCTAATAATAAGAGGAAAAAATATTTTTTGGCAAATTGTAAACAAAATTAATAAAACCATTTACCTACACTCCGGTTGACCCTACTTGTCTTGTTTATTAATTATTTATAATATGAGCTACTATATTATATAAATAAAATTAGTTTATTTTAACCCTTCTTCTGAAATATACTTTTCTATAATTTATATTAATTGTAAATAAATATGTTCACTCTAGCATAAATTTTCCACAAATGTTCAATTTGATCAAAACCACTTCTATTCTTCAAATAAATTAATACACTCTTTGGTTAATGTCTTTTATATACAGTGTGGCTACAGTAATAATGTATATAAGATGAAAATTAGATTCATAGAGATGTGTAATGTGTTGATTGAATTGTGTTTGATTCTGTTGAAACTAACATTGATAATCTAAACAGGTTCATCCAGTTTAAGAGAGGTTTTCTTCTGAAAACATTGTGAGCTACTAATGCTTATCAACATAATGTGATACACCAATTTAAGAAAAGAATTTACATATTATAAAGGTTTTTGCTAATACAGTACAACTTTTTTTAATCGAACTTGAAGGGAGACGCCAAAAAATTCGAGATTTCCACTTATGAAGGACTTCGACTTTTGTCATAATGTTAGTCATAAATTCCTTTATCATTTCATAGAATTGGTTTATTTTATAACTATACCTACTTTTACATTATTTACATTGTTGGCATATTCTTAAAGCAGGTATGTATCTTATGTATTCTTTGAGCTATAGAGGTAATTCGTTTCAAATAATTGAGTTGCAGAGGTTGTAAAATCAAACATTGCTATGTTCAATATGCAGTGGTCAATATTTTTTGTTTGAATTATAGAGGGAAAATATGTACTGAATTTTCTTGTAAGGACTCACTAATTACTTCGACTTATAGAGGGGCCAGATTTCGAGCAATGGAGGTATTGAGGCTTGAAGGGAAAGGAACACAACCTTTTTATAAAGTTTGGGAGGTTTTTGACTTATGCTACTATATTTTAGTAATACTGATGGTAAACCCCTAGAATTACTGGGCTGTATACTAATAACATTTAATCAAATTAAAATACAGTGGAACCTTGATAGGTATATCAAATCTCATGGGGAAGAGGAAAAATTCGTTATATTGAGGATGTTGATATATTGAGGTGATTTTCAACAGACTTCTATATACAGTGCTATTCAAAAGTCCCCTCCCCCCTCGTATCTTTTGAATGGCTACACTTACATTAATAAAATTTGGAGGGTGAAAATAAAGTGTTGTAAACTTCTCCACGAATGGTAACAGGTGACGTAATAGTAATAGATGACGTCACAGTGCCACTCTGGCCAATAATTTTAAATAGGACCTTATGGCAAGTGATATCTCGTTTGAAAGGAATTGACATTGGTTACATAGCCATATTAATTTTGTTTGTGTTTAAATTAATTTTGACGGATAAATTAAATAAATACCAAAATTATTACTTCACATTTAAATATTGAAGATTTTTCAGTCCACCTCTGGTTAGTTGTCAAAAAAATTGACGTTTTTAATTTAATAGTATTTGTTGCTTTGCAAAGTTTTTCTAAATAGCTTAAATATTTAATTTTATTATTGTTTAACGAGACGTTTAAGAGTTTACATAGACAAAATGGTACGTACTCAAGCCGACAAAGTAGCAGCTATCTTAATAATTGATGAATCTAGAAAGAATCTCCATGAAGCGGAACGTTTATTTAATGAGAGATACCCAGATCACCATATCTCGAGAACTTATTTGAGAGAGCTTCTTCACAAGTTTGAAGCAACAGGTAGTGTTCACGATGCCAAACGATCTGGTCGACAAACATTTAGTGATGATAAAAAAATTTATATAGTTGCTGAAATGGTAGTAAACCCTACTTCCTCTTCAACTAAAGTTGCGTCTATCTGTGAAGTAAGTAAAAGTTCAGTACAGAGAGTGTTGGCTAAAAATAAATTTCATCCATATAAGTTAAAAATGGTGCACCACCTTTTGGATGACGACCCCAACAGAAAACTCGAATTCTGTGAATGTATGACAAATAAAATTAGTCAAAACCCACATTACACAAAAACAATTTGTTTTAGTGACGAAAGTACTTTTTACCTCAATGGAAATGTGAATACACAAAATGTAAGGTATTGGAGTGACACAAATCCTCACACCTTTCGTGAACAACATACCCAATTTCCAGAAAAAGTCAATGTTCGGACAGGTATTTTGGGAAATTTAAGCGGTGAAGTGTATCTGGAGATGTTACAAAATGCAATTGAGCCGTTAATTCTTGAATTTCTGGAAGATAATCAAGATGAATTCGGCCATCTGGAAATAACATTTCAACAAGATGGTGCTCTTGCACATTATTATGGTGCAGTAAGACGTTACCTGGATGAAGAATATCGAGGTAGATGGATCGGTCGGCGAGGTCCTATAGAATGGCCACCTCGGTCACCAGATCTGACACCATTAGATTTTTTCTATGGGGGTACTTGAAATCCAAGGTTTATACTACGGCACCAGATAGGATTGGCGTTTTGAAAGAAAGAATTACTCAAGAATGCAATGCTATTTCAGCTGACACATTCGAACGAGTACGACAAGAGTTTACTAATAGGATGTATTACTGTCAGGAAGTAGACGGAGCACATTTCAAACACTTACTATAAGAATCCATTGTTGATATTTGATTATTTAAATTTAAAAAAATAATTTCAATAATTTTGGTATTTATTTAATTTATCCGTCAAAATTAATTTAAACCCAAACAAAATTAATATGGCTATGTAGCCAATGTCAATGCCTTTCAAACGAGATATCACTTGCCATAAGGTCCTATTTAAAATTATTGGCCAGAGTGGCACTGTGACGTCATCTATTACTATTACTTCACCTGTTACCATTCGTAGAGAAGTTTACAACACTTTATTTTCACCCTCCAAATTTTATTAATGTAAGTGTAGCCGTTCAAAACATACGAGGGGGGGGGGACTTTTGGATAGTACTGTATAGAGGTTCACAACAGCATCGATAAATTATGAAAACCAAAAATATTTAGTTTCTAAGATAATTAGTAATTGTGACAAAATGTTTTCATTAATGGAAAAAATAATTCTTTTTGATATGAAAACAAAATCCATCTACTTTGCAATTAGTTTATAAAGATATTTGCGAAAATCATCAATAAACAAAAGTGAATGGGGATAATTTTTTGTGGTAGGAAATATTAGTAAATGTTTATGTTAATTTTAAGAAGCATTCAACATTATTTTGGCTGTTAAGTAAGTAAATGTACACAACATAACTTGAATTGTTATTGTTTAAGTCTGTTCCATATTGCTTTTAAAGATACAAAATTAGGCTGAAATGGCAGTAATATAATCTTTCAATCAATTACATCATGAAAAGACCACCAAACAGGATCTTGAAGATTTGGAAATGAAAAATTAGCTGATAAAATTAAAATATAAAACAAAAATCTGTTACTGAATTTTATTATTATTATACACATATATGTATATCATTCATTTATTTTATGAACCCAATATATTTATACACAATGGACATTTAAAATATTTGTTTAGTAGAATATTATAACTCACCTGTAGACTGATGGGTAGAAATTGGTTCAGTACTACTACTAGTTACACTGGGAGACAGGTGATGTGATGATAAAGGTGTACTAGGGTTACTATGATTAAGTCTTGGTGCAGAGGGAGAATCTTGTGAGGTAGGGCTTTGTCCAGTACTCATATGCCTACTTAATCCAAAAGGTCTATTTGGATCTGCAGGTGAATTTAAAGCTGATGAAGCTCTAGGTGATGGTAAAGATAAATTAGAAGTAGGATTATTAGGAGATGTAGGATTAGGACTTTGTAAAGCTATGGGAACACTGGCTGAACGAGGTGTTTGGTGATATGGAGGGGGAGGTCCTTGTAATCTCGGTCCTGGCCCAGGAACACCTCGAGGCATTACTGTTGGTCCCCCACTTCCCACTGGCATATTTGGACCAGTACTACCACCACTTACTGGACCCACTGGAACTACAGGACCAGGACCTTGTTTTCTTTTTGGGTCATCATAAAATTGATGTAACTTTTGCCACTCCAATTGGCCACCACCAGAGGGTGCTGCAGGTCCTGATTGAATAGTTGGATCAGGAGGTCCGTTATTTCCTGTCCCAGGACCATTTCCACCCCCAGCAGTCCCTCCACTGGGTACTCCATCTATACTTTGACTTTCCGGAAATAACATTTGTTGCATTTTCCTTATTGTAGCCAATTGTACTTCTCGGTGTTGCCGTTGTTGGGGGGTGAGATTCTCGTCAGGCACTTTGACACCCTGCAGTGAGGGTTGAACATTTGCTAAGGAAGGACTGCAAGCATCCATATCAGGCACCGTATCAGGTAATCCATTAGAAACGGCAGCATCTAAACCTTCTAAGTGATTATTTTTTGTATCCCATGGTATATTTGTTTCGTCCAAACCTACCATATCATCTAATGGGTCAGGTCCCAAAAAATTATCTACTAAAGTAGTGGCAGGTTTTGGCCCAAGCCCTGGGCTCCTTGTACAACTTTTATTTTTCATCATTGCAATGTTTGAAAGCCACTGTGCTGGATTTTGCCTATTGAACTGGGTTACCTTAAGTGGGTTCTTCTCCAAGTACTTCTTAGTACCAGGTTGGGCACAATGATAGGCAATTATTGATGGATATCTACCTTGCAGCACTTCATCTGCACCTGAATTAGCCAGCATAGTAGAAAATACAAAGATCTGGCTTTGTTGTTGCATATAGTTTACTTCCATAGAATTAGGTTGCTTACTTATAACATTACTAACTAGGGGTTGCACTCCTTCTGGAGGTTGTGGATGTGAACTACCTCCAGTAGTAGGCAACCCCAGTCCAAATGCATCTCCTCCTAGCTCTCCATCTATACAATCTTCTTGTTTAAGGGGCAGTGAACTATTGTCAGTACTGGGAACACTTAATGAGTCCTCTGAGTGTATCTCCGGTTTTCGATCCAATGTCGTTTGTAAGGAACCTGTATTCGTTGAACCAACAATACCCCCGTTTTTAGTAATAGGTCCCGCACAGGGTTCTTTCTTAACAGTAGTCTCATCCTCTTTTTTAACTCGTACTTCTGTGCTAGCAGTTTCCTTATCTGAACTGCCAGCTTCATCTTTTGTTGTATCCGAACTTTTTTCGGGTTTTTCCTTGATCATTTCGCACTTTTATCACATACCCCTTCCTTTCATGTTGCACTAACACTACTACCATTCACTTATCAAGTCTTTTACCAGTATTATAATCTATTGAGATCAACACTATTTATTTATAGTCATTCCTTTTATTTTAATACCACTAAATTATGTTTCACATCACATATGTTCTAATGTTTTTATTTGCATTCCATCATTTTTTATTTTCATCTTTTAACCAAATTTGAAGAGACGCATACAGGCTATTCTGGGTCCCCAAGACATTGCATAGTAATCTGTTTCTTTGTATTTCAAGTTATTATTATAAAAGCTTCTAAACGACATCAATTGCTTTTAAGGATTTGTGTATTATTCCATTAAAAAAACTTTCAACAAAAATCCTCACATCACAAAATGCCAAACTGTCCATACACGATGCTACCAACTGATAAAGATAAAATGAACGGTCTGTTGCCAAAATTAAAAGAAAAAAGTCCCTGTCAAACGTTTAAGCAGTAATTCACTAAAATATTTTAGTTCTCATATTTTTTGGAAAAATGGCTTACTAAATCTCAATTACTTAAAGTGACAGTAATTTTAACAAGATTACAACGTATAATTTATTTTTATAAAAGTATATTCAAAAAAGTTATAAAGCCTTAATATTTGATTTCTAATCTTTGAGCAGTACTATTGATAAATATTGTTTATAAAATTTTAGTTCATAAGACTGAATTAAATGTTAAAGAAATTGATTGCAGCACATCGCCCTCTACTGCTACTTCGTAAATGTATTTTTGATTCAATTATAGCAATCTGTAGTGTGATTCATTGTGATGTTGCCATTGTGTGTTTAATATAGACAATATAAATGTGATCATTAAAAGCACCGCATTAGTTTCTTAAGATTAGTATGTTTTATTTACAATAAATAATATACCCGAAGCAAATTAATAATAAACTGTTATAACACAGTACTAAATAGATTTTTGATATTTTTATCTTGTGACAACACTGTAAAGATTTGTTAATTATTCATATTCAATCCAGCTTACCATTATTTACTAAAGACATGTTAATTTTGACCCCGTTTTAAAATATCTTCAATTTTTTCAATACTATAATAAAAAATACACCTCATGGTTAATGAGACCGGTTTTTAAAAATGTAATATCAAGAAGAGGGGATTTGGGTGATGACGTTTGCATCCATTTTGTTTTGACCTCGTGTTGTAAAATGAATCAAGAGATTATAATACGTAATATAAATTATTTGAGTATTATATTTTCCTTTGTCTAAGAAATGTTAATAATTGAAATTATTTTATGATATTTCATATGCCCAATGGGAAAACCTGTGAGCAGTTTTTTGATGAGCCGGTAATACCAATATCATTCCTGATTATTTCTTTATTGCAATTGATTTCGTATTCATATATTACTGCTTTATTTATTATATGTTAAGTTATTGAAAGTGTTCAAGACTATCTGCATAATGTATTTCAATGTCCAGTTGCCTTTTTTAATCTCAAGCTATCCTTGATTCTCAGCTGAAGGCTTTAAAGTGTTGCTTCGTTATTTTGTAAGATCTAGATTTGTTTTCCAAACATGTCTACGAACGCTCTCGATTTGATAGAACATTAATACCTGTAAGTGGGATTATTTTATCTAAACTCGATTTATAAAGGCGGAATTCACAAAAAAAAACCAGGAATAGTTTCTATCGGTTTCAATACGACCTTTTATTTTGTACGGTTCTAATTGAATATTATTTTATTGTCCGATATAGCAACCTTTGTCTAAGCAGTATTGAAGACATTGCACCATTCGTATTAATATCGGGTCTCATAGATCCATATTTCAAAAATAGAATTAGTAATTCAGAAACCAATTTCGATTCGGGTGAGAAAAAAAACAAATGCAACATTGATGACAATCTTATGTGAAATAAAATTTAATTTATAGTCTGGTCACATGGTACAGCAGCATGTAAGACATTGTTTTTCAAACGCTCTACAAACATAGCTAGTTTGCCGGTCTTTCAAAGGCAAATGCCACATCTCTTCCTTTTTTTGTTTCCCAGAGTTTCTTCAGCTCATTAGAAATACGTGAATTGGATTCCAAAAATATCCGCTGCCCTGTCGCGAATTGTGCACAAGGTTAAATTATTGTTGATTTGTGTGTGTACATGTTGAGAGAAAAGGGCTAATCAAAGTTCCTTCAGATAATTATATTGAGATATTTATTTTCAATGTCTTGCAAATTGGTACAAGATGCGACTGTTCACTCCTGATATGTTCAAAATACTTCTGGATCGACGAGATGTACTATGGTTGGCGTACTTTTTGTCTAATGCATCGACACCGGCTTTGGTACTATTATAGTATATCGGGGTTTTTTGTGGTATTATCAACTCAATTGTCATAGTGCATATAAGATAGCAAAATGACACTTTTATTCTGTTTTGGGACGTAGCTGACAATAATGAAGTCAGATGTGAAAGCAAAAATGGAGGAACCTACTTCTCTAGCTTTAGATGATAAATAGTATTTCACCTTTAATTTTTTTTCATAGTTCCTAGAAATGCCAGGCCTTTTTTTTCAACTTCCAAGCTGCCTTAATTGATGTATATATCAATTGTCTGCAGCAGGGATTATCAATTATCTGCACTTTTTGACTAAAAAGAGAAGGGTGTGCAAATATACAGACCCAGTAGTATCAGCTGTGGGTTAAACTAAAAACTTCTGTAGGAGTACCTAAATAAATCAGAGAAAATTTAACTTTTAAATCTGTTTTGTGAATGAGATTTTAGGATTGACAATATAATCAATAAAGTTTTATATGATATATAGTTAATTATTTATGGGTTATATAAAGGTTTGAAATAAAACATCGATCACGAAATAAAAAGGTTTAATTGATAGAATTTACATAATATCATTAAGAACGAACGCCTCTACAAATTTCAGAAAGTAATAAAAAATGTAATAGGTATTTAACTTTGATCCATTAAAAGACAGTCGCTATGAGAACCAGAAGAATCCTTTTGCACAGATTCAAAAATTGGAGCTAAATCTTGAGAGCCCTTGATTTGGCTAACGAATTCATTCAGATGTGGATTTTTATCTAAAAAAAAAAATTAAAAAACTATAACTAATGGTGTTGTTTACCATAACAATTTAGATAAAATGTTACCCAATAGACCTTACAATTCAAAGTTTGTGAATTACGTTTATAATGAGACAATATCAACTTGTTTTGACCATACATTTTTCCAGACTGATAATTTTGAAATCATTCGACTAAACTTTAAAAGGTGTCAATTTGTATGAATGAAAAGTAGTAGTTACCAAGAAGTAATGTAGTTATAAATATATACATATGACCTGTTTGCGCCAATATTTAAATTTTTATTAGTTGTCTAGTAATATTTAATAATAGACGGTCAGTTGATTCCTGAGCAATAGGCAACACACCTTGTTCATTTATGTATAAATAAAAGACATGTATTCTGGCATGATGTAAATAATTACTAAACAAAACAACAAACATGTGTAACAAAGTTACACTTACTAAAAAGGTTATTAAAGGTTAAAAGATATTTCATGTCCAATTAACTTGACAATATTCCAAGAAAAAAATTGTACATTATAATAATAAGAGATAACCAGGAAGAACTGAGTCTTTATGAGATGACAAAAAAAGTAACATTTTTGGGAATGAAGTACTTAAAGTTGAAAATGTAAAAATATAATATTAATTTAAAAATGATGGTATAGGAACCTAATTCGAAGTCAAGAGAGAATTAAGCAGGTAGTGCACTTTTTTTTAAAAGCGAGACAGAACAGAAAAAATGGATAGAAGTGTACATTTTATCAATAACTTCTGACAGGGATAAGAAAAATTGATTTTGTATAAATACAAAATTATATAAGGAATTGTTAAAAACAGTGGTCAGTAATAATTAAACATACATAAAATCAATTTAGTTGAAAGCTCCCAGCATATTTTGAAGTAAGCTAAAAAAAGGACAAGAAATATCTTCTGCGCCTATTCTTATTAATGGGAATAATAAATAAGTCTTATATTAGTATATTATATACCTGCATCTGGTATGCGCAAAAGAGCAGCTACAGCCCTCATTGCTGATTTTTTCAGTTCATCTTGTTTTTCATATTCTTGTTTAACTGAATTTGCTTTGACTTTCATTGTTAATGTAGCCCTTAAAGGTTCAACTAGTTTATCTAACACTAAAATAAAACACAACATAAAAACAGACAATCCAAAAATTATTATCTTTTTGATAATTTTGGTTGAATTCTTACTTTGATAAACCGCTCCAGGACATATTTGAGAGAGTCTAGCAACCATAAGATAGGTCAACATTTTTATGTCATAGTGATCTTTCAAGCCTGTTTCTACATGATTAATAAATTCAAAAATATCAACTTTATCCAGACAAGAATCCAGCAATGTATACATGCACTCGTAAGCTGCTTTTCTAATATCCAATCCATCATCAACGGTATGTTTAAACGGACCCATCTCTACCTCACGAATTAAATCCCTCTAAAATAAAAATAAAATGTCCCAAACAATGTAATAACAACTTCTCAAATAAGTAGATAAAGTCTAGCACATAACACTCCAACTACCTTACCACCCAGGCAACTTAATATGTGGTACTCAAAATATATAGGAATTTCAAATATCATTTTAGCGTTTTAGGATACTATAATTGCATCGGATTTTTTATGTGAATCGTAATTTTGAGATTTTTGTGGTTTTTGAAAAAAGTGTAGATACTGTGTTTTGGCATTAATAGGTTACATAAATCTATCAGGTAAATAGCAATAAAATCTAGTATCTTCAACTAATATTTTTATTTGGATACAAATATAAACACAGTTGAACTGAAATGATTTTTATAGGCAAGGTCCTCTATATCAATATTTGCTACCAAATCTTCGATTACTGGAAGGCTTTCCCAAAATAAGCTTCTGTTGACTGGCATCAAAGATACAAGAACTTGCAATAGCTTTTTTTTAATTCCCCTACTGTCCACCAAATCCGGTATGTAATTGTCAATATTGATTTTTTTTAAATATACACTTTCGTATTTATAAAACTGACTTCCACAACGGAGTTTAGTGACAATTCCTTTAGCGTTTTTCGTGGTTGTCTTTTTTTCTTGTCCCATTTGTGAAAAAATTCCAATTCCACTACTACAATATTTTTTCTTGATAATATGATTGCATTTTTCAAATCATCATAATCATAAATATTTTTTAAACGACAAATGCGTTTCTCAGGTGAATTTTTGTCAAAATTTCAACACTCAAGTTTACTTCAAAATACATTAAGTACCGCATACTGTGTTTTTCCTAGATTTTAGTATTGGAAAATGCTTCTTGCTGGGTTTTGGTGTAGAATTTTAAAAATAGTAGTGTAGATACTGTGTATGAATAAAAATTATTTTCATAACTTATAAGAGATGAGCTATTCTGGGTAGCACAAAAAATACGGAATAAACACAGTACTTATTTGGGGCAAAAATCCCATTTTGGAAAAAATGTTGGTTACTGTGTTTTAGAATGTGGCAGTTGGTGTGACATGGATATTTATAAAATAAAATCTAAATAATCATTAATCGATGATATTTAATGTCACTAACCCAAACAAAACCACTCTATTTCAATGGGTAGTTGATGGTACATTATATGCATTTTAAATTGATTTCGTTATGGTAAAGAAATTTATTGATATTATAACGAATCTAGATGTTTCTCTGGTAATGCTCTATATATTAAACAAACTAAATATCAAAAATACCTAGTTGAATATTTCAAAAACTAGTGCAGTTCACTGTTAGTAAAAATTGTGTGGTAGTCTGTGATTCACAATGACTAACAAGTAGATAATTGTAGACAAAAACAAATATAGACAATCTTACCACCAATGGTATTCACCAGGACTGGATGGCATTTAACAACCTCTACTACTATGGAGCGAGCATTATCTAAACTAAAAATTCCAGAGATTTGAAGAGAGGTTAGATTTTATGAGTTTCAAAATCAAAGGAAACAGACAATTCCATACCCAAATCTCACCTAGTTTCTTCTTGACGTTCGTAGCATAAGGACGTGTTTTTACCGATATCTCCGTTATCAAGTTTGCAGCCAAAGATACAAGTGATAAGTGATAAAAAAACATAAATAGTATAAAATATTCTATAACCTCATTAGTCCGGGTGCTTCAGAAAAATTAGTACCAGTGAAATGGACACACAAAAATACAGATAGTGAATAATAAATAAGTTTCCGTGTTTCCAAAGCAAACTCTACAGAAGCCAACACTCGGGCTTAAGCCTTCCTCACTCAACCTCCAAAGTTTTCTCAGTTTCCCACCCGAACAACAAACAAAAGTTCCATTTCAAGCCTTCTCAACAAATGAACCTAGTGGGGGACTAATAACAACTAGCGAGCACATGGGTAGCTCGTCTGAAGACGAAGAGACCACAGAAAACGCCAGACATACATAGCAGTCAGCCAAAAACCTAAAAAGAACGCACTCACCAAAAACTTTAACCCAGCACAATCCCAATAAACACGAAAAACCGATTCTCACTTCTAGAAACCAACACAGAGGAAACCTCAGAAAGGACCAATGAAACTAAATAACAAAACGAGACTGCCCCACCAAAACTACCACTAATATTCATCGATGGTGTCAACAATTTCAAGGCCATGACTGAAAAGACCACGGTTAGAAGACATCTTGGAAGAGGATTTGTCTGGACCGCCAATCACAATAGAAGAGATTACTAGAGCAATAAAAAGCTCGAAAGATATGAAAACGGTTGGGCCAGATCTACTTCCTGTTGAACTGCTTAAATTATTAGACAGCGAAGGTATTAAGATACTTCATAGGCTTTTCAACCAAATTTACAACAAAGGAAAATTCCCAACTAAATGGCTTTCGTCTCTTTTCATCCCACTTCCGAAAAAGAGCAACGCAACAAGATGTGAAGACCACAGATTGATCAGCTTGATGAGTCACACTCTTCAAATATTTCTGAAGGTCATTCACTACAGAATTTCCACAAAATGCGAAAGCGTTATTGGATCTTCTCAATTCGGTTTTAGAAGGGGTCTCGGTACAAGAGAAGCACTAGTCTTAACCCATGTATTAATTGAGAACTGCTACGACCAGAGAAAAGATGTAGTGATCTGTTTTATAGACTATGAAAAGGCGTTTGACAGAGTGCAACATCACAAATTCGTTCAAATACTAAGGCGACTTGACATAGATCAGAAAGATATACGCTGTATTGAAAACTTGTACTGGAACCAAACAGCTGCAGCTAGAGTTGACAACAAGGCCACAAAAGCACAGAAAATCCTTAGAGGTGTAAGCCAGGGTTGTGTCCTCTCCCCACTCCTGTTTAACGTATACTCTGAAAATATCTTTCTAGAAGCTCTCAAAGGACAATAATTGGGCATCAAAGTAAATGGCATATGGATCAACAATATACAGTATGCAGATGACACAGTCCTGATAGCAGCTAACATGAATGATCTCCAAAGACTTCTGGACATGGTAGGAATACATAGCCGGTTGATGGGGATTAACATCAACATAAAAAAGACAAAATTCCTAATCTTCTTCTTACAGTGCCATATCCGTGATCGGACGTAGGCGACCTCTCACTTCTACCTGTGTTGTGCTCTCCAGTTACCACAGATTGAAGGGACCTACAGTTTAACGACGGATCCGAACGTCTATATTTCTAATAATCACCCGTAAATTAGATGATTTCCAGAATGCACAGCTACCATACAATAGTGAAGACATAGAACGGGTAAAAAAGTTTAAATACCTGGGAACCTGGCTATGTGAAGACTGGTCTTCAGACGTGGAAATTAAGTGCCGGATAGGAAAAGTGGGGAGCTCATTCATGAGATTGAAAAACGTCTTCACAAACTCTGACTTCGACCTCAATCTCAGAATAAGATTCACAAAATGCTACGTATGGTCCGTCCTATTGTATGGCATGGAAGGTGAATACCATGAACAGACTGGAAGCATTTGAAATGTGGATCTATCGAAGAATCTTGAAAGTTCCATGGACGGCAAGAAAAACCAAGGAGGAAATTTTGAGGAGGGCAGGAAGAGAATGTGAATTGCTAAACACGATAAAACGCAGGAAAACCGCGTACCTGGGACATGTGATACGCAACGAGAGATACCAGTTGCTCCAACTATTAATAGAAGGAAAGATCAAGGGAAAAAGGGGAGTGGGCAGAAAGAGGATGTCGTGGCTCCGAAATATCAAACAGTGGACAGGGATGAGTACCACAGGAGAATTAATCCACACCATTAGAGACAGAACGAAATGGTCAGAAGTAGTCACAAGCATCCATTAATGGATAGCAGAAGAAGAAGACTGAACATTTGACCAAAATCATAAAAGCAGACACGTACTACACCAAGGCACAAACCAATGAAACTGTCAAAATCAGCACACTCACAATCGACACCTATAGAACTTTAGTCAGACACTTGAGGAATGAGGAAATAATACACTACACATACCTGCCAAAAGAAGATAGAGCATACAGAATAGTTATTCGCAACCTACACCATTCTGTACCTATTAATGAAATAATGGCCGAACTCACAAAAGCAGGACATAACGTGCGCAATATAAGAACAACAACTTCTACATAGTGAACCACGCAAAACTGTACAATATAATCTCACTATGAATTAACATCGGACCACACATCTGTCATTGCAAATGTATGCTCTACAATTCTAAATAAAAATGCTCACACCAAACTGACCTCAACACGGACCAAGTGGGACCTCTTCGAAGCGCACATCACAGATAATATAAATCCGAATATTAGTATAAAAACCCAATAGAAATAGACGAAGCCGTGCAATACTTCACTATGCCACTCATCGGGATGAAATACAATCCACCACATACACCAGTACCCCACTGCATATTCCACAACTCATAACTGAAAAAAGAAGAGCCAGAGCAAAGTGGCAAAGATAACGCAATAACAATGGTCTTCACCAATACAGAAGGTTATCACGTGAACTCTCTACAACACTGAGATGCCCAAAACTCAACGTTCGAGTATTTTACTCAAAGCATATCTGTAGACGACTACAGCTTATGGAAAGCAACAAAAAAGTTCAAAAGACCCACACCACCAGTGTCTCCTATACGAACCTCCACCAATGGATGGGCACGCTCAAATCAAGAAAAAGCTGACAATTTTGCCGACCACCTTTCGCATGTTTTCGAGCCACCAGAAGCAGCACCTGGTCACGCCAGCAACTTTGACGAATTCCTGAATGCTCCGTGCCAAATGTCACCACCTATCAAACCCATTATCCCAGGGGAAGTAAAAATGGAAATATGGAAACTAAACAACAGGAAAGTACCAGGCTATGACCTGATAACTGCACAAATTCCCAAGAAAATGTCCAGGAAAGCCATTGTCTTCCTTACAACAATCTTTAATCGCATGCTGAGCCTGTGCTACTTTCCTGTTATATGGAAATACGCCCACACATAATAATGATCCACAAAGACGGCAAACCCCCGCAGGAAATACTCTTATACAGACCAATCAGCCTATTACCCATCCTTAGCAAAATATTCGAAAGAGAATCCAAGACGAATATGACCTACCAAACATCTTACCCAACTACCAGTTTGGATTTCGAGAGAACATGTCTACCACCTATCAAACACACACACCATCGGCCAAATCCTAGAAAGAAAAGAGTATTGCAGTGGAGTATTCCTAGACGTCTCTCAGGCCTTCGATAAAGTATGGCATACGGGTCTACTCTACAAGATAAAAAATACTCTCAACAACAACTTTTACCTCCTTTTAAAGTCACACCTAGCTGAAAGACACTTCTGAGTTAAACACAATGATTCAATATCAGATAACGATGAGATAAAATCTAGAGTGCCCCAAGGAAGCGTGTTAGGACCATTCCTTTACCTCCTGTACACTAATGACCTGCATGAAACAGACAGCACAACGATAGCTGCCTTTGCGGATGATGACGCCATTCTCTCTGTAGATAGTGATCCAGTTACCTATTCAATAAATATGCAAACTCATCTGAACCAATTAAACACTTGGCATAAAAAATGGAGAAATAAAATCATCCAATCCAAATCCATCCACGTGACGTTCACTACCTGCCACAACAACTGCCCACCAGTCAAAAGTGATGTGAGATATCTAGGCCTGCACCTAGATCGAAGATTAACCTGGGAGAAACATATACAAACAAAACGAAGACGACATCAAATTCAAACAAATGTACTGGCTAATAAGCCGAAAATTCAAACTATCAACCAAAAACAAGCTGCTGCTATACAAAGTATTGCTAAAACCTATATGCTATATGCAACTGTGGGGATGTGCAAAGCCCACTAGAATAAAAACATTACGAAGATTTCAGTCAAAAACACTGCGATTCATTGTTAATGCTCTCTGGTATATTAGCAATCAAACTCTCCATGATGACCTTCAAATCCCTTATGTCACAGAAGTAATAAGAACAGTTTCCACTAATTACCAGATGCGACTGACTGGTCACCCAAACGACCTAATAGAAAATGTATACAGGAATGGACCAATTAATCGAAGATTGAATAAAAACTGTCCTGAAGACCTTATCCAACAACACCAACAATGCTTAGTGCACTATAAGTGAAAATACCAATGAGCTTCTCACTTCCAAGCTCGAAAACACCTAACTCTTTTACTAAATACTCTTGTGATGAAGTAGATTATAAAATGGCAATAAATGTTAAAAAAATATCACCCGTCCATAAATATAACACCATTTTCTGTAGAGAGATGTGAAAGATGCATTAGAGACAATAATTTTATATCCACACTCTCTGTTGGCCAACCTGTGTAGATTCCTAATAGATCTAACAATTTGGTCTTGCTCATAACTGATTATTAAATAGTAAGATCAGTGGATACCAAAACTATGTTAAGAGTTTTGAACAAAATTACTAGATAATTAGAAAAACATTGATCATATACCACTTAGCTGGGTTATTAGCACATGTTTTAAACCCAAGAATTGAAAATTCAACAAAAGAAAATTGGTGGAAAGAATATGATTATCAGAGAAAGTAAATCGGTATTTTCCCTAAAGAGAACATCTATTACTGCAGTGCTAGCCTACAAGGCCATTATTCCCAAGTCATGTATTTTTTGCAATAAAGCCTTGTTCTGCATATATCGTAGTAATGTATTAAGTGGCAGAAAATATATTGTGACACATACTAGAGAAAGTCACTATGAGTGCTTGTAGAGATTGATTAATTAATTTACAACAACATTAAAAAGGGCCTTACCTTGATTATTGTTTCTCCATACAGTTGAGGTAAAGTTGTATCTAGTAGGTCTCTAATAAGAGATGGTTTATTATGTGCGGCTGTATTAAATGCTACTAATGCCACTCTTCTAACATTTAAATCGGGATCTTGCAGGGTATTTAAGAATTCCCCGATACATAGTCTTAATAATGGATCAATTGAAGCTGGCTAAAATTAAACTAGGTATTTAATTGACGATATATTTAGTAGTAGTAGATTACGAGTTGATAAAAAATACTTGCCTGATCGGAAATGGTAAATTTCACTGCAGTAACAACAGTAGTTCGTGTTAAAGGTGATGGAGAATTTAAAGAACGTTTAAGTTTTGGCAAAACATTTGTAGGATCTATTAACGTTAATTTCCCAAGACACTCTGCTACCACGTTTCTTGTTCCTTCTTCAACGCATTCACAATGTCTATATAACTGTTGCCAAATAGGAGTTACAAACGGAAGCAATTGATTAATTCCTTCAGGAGTTTGGGATAAACATGTTATGACCTAAAATGCATAATCCATTAAATATTGCACATTTTAATAACAAATCTTCAGTAATTACTTCATAAAGAGATGGGCAGTACTTTACTAAAACCTAGTAACTTGACTTACTAGGTTTTACATCTGTTTCCGTATTCTGTTTCTACTAATCGAGTTATACTATTAGCTATAAAAAACCTGTAAGTCCGCCAAATCGTTTATGAATTATTCAAAATGCTATTTCAGTATGTCGACTTAAAATAATTTTATAACACCTAAGCCCTAGTTACTTAAAACCTTTTGCATTTAGTTGACTTATGAATTAATTTTACACTCATAAAATATAGTAACTCTACTTTGCGTTGTAACTTTTTTCGATTTAACAATTTATGGCTGTGTATGCTGATTTATGGTTAAAGTATAGATATATAGATAGTTATTTATTAACTACTTTCCAAAAAAAATATACAAAGTACATCTTAAGATAAAAACAGAGTAAAATGTGACAGCAGAGATACGGTGTTGAGATTGGCTCGACAATGCACAATGTAATCACCAACAGAGTAGAAACAATATTTAAGGAAAAACTTTTTTAAATATTTTTTAAAAGCATTGAAGCCCAAGGTTTTTACAATTGATGTCAAAATATTAAAAAGCCTATAGTTTGGTGAATTTGAGTGTGTCTTATTTAGCCGAAAGTAACTGCAACTGATATGGTGAGCATTACGAGTGTTGTAGTCGTGGATATCTGAATTCCTAGACAACATTGACTGTTTCCCATGAATTTCAATTAGAGTATGAAATAAAAACAATGACGGTAATGGCATAATTTTATATTTTATGAAAAACTGTTGACAATGATCCCTGAAACCAAGATCAGCAAGCACCCTTATCGCCTTTTTTGCATTCTAAATACTGTTAAAGCATGGGAGGAATTACCCCAGAGGGCGATGCCATAGCTAATATGCGAATGAACGAGTAAGAAATACGTAGTTTTGAGTGTACTTGAATTAGTAATATTTTTCAACTGTCGTAAAATGAATAACGAACTTGAAAGTTTTTTTACTAAATGCTCAATATGTGCCTGCCAACTTAACCTGTGATCTAGGACTAATCCAAGTAATTTCACATTTTTGTTTTTTGGTGAAATGACAATTGATTACTTGCAGATATTTAGTTTGTTCGATGAAAACCATTCATTTGCCCTGCTACTAACGCAATCTAGAGAGGCGGCTAAATTCGTATTATCTTTCTCCGAAATAATAAATGTTGAATAGTCTGCAAATAGAACCGACATATAGGGTAACATAAAACGGCTCAGATCATTAATATAAATGATAAACAAGAGGGGGCATAGAACCGACCCCTGAGGGACTCCATGACTTACCTCCATAAAATCTGATGTTACACCATTCACTGTAACACATTGTTTTCTGTTTGACAGGTAAGAACCAATAAGCTTCAACGGATTTCCCCTAACTCCATAATAATTTAATTTTTCTAAGAGAATGTCAAATGCCTTTGAAAGATCGCACAGCATTATGGCCGTACGGTTACCGTGTTCAAGTTCTTCCACTACGCCACTCACAACATTAAGAACTGCCTGGGTGGTTGAGCGGGAATTTCTAAAGCCAAATTGGGAGCTACTGAAGAATTTGTTTCAATCAAAATAGTCATACAACTGTTTTTTTATTAATTTTTCAATGACTTTACTGAATATTGAAATAATACTGATAGGGCGATAATTATCGATTACTGAAGCATCGCCTTTTTTAAAAAGGGGAAGCACTTTGGATAGTTTAAAAATATCGGGATAAATACCGGTGTTAAAAATAAGATTTATGAGTTCCGTAAAAGGTTTTGCAGCAATAGAATTGGTCTCCTTCAAGATGCGGCTATTGAGTTCATGAATATCAAGACGATCCGAATTTTTCAATGAACTAATGGCTGAAGAGACCTCAAAGTGAGTGACCGGGTGTAAATAGAATGAACCGCAAGGAGCAGGAAAATTTTTAAAACATAAGAGCTCGGCATTAGAAATGTTAGGAAGAGATTGAATGACATTGACAGCAATTTCACAAAAGAAGGTATTTATCTCATTTGGTGACAAATCAGGAGTTATTAAGTATTTCGATTTCCTTCTTTCATAGTTAATAACCTTCCAACCAGCCTTTGCTCTATTTTCAGACGACATGATAATTATCATAAGCTGATTTTAGCCTGCTATTATACACTACCCTCAGAGTCCTATACTTTTTTAGATCTTCTGGCTGTTTTCTTGCATCGGCTATTAACTTCAAAAATGAAAGTTGATCTCTTAGGTACCTTAAATCATCTGTAAACCAAAACACTGGAGAACGTTCAGTGCCTTGCTTAGCTTTTCTTAGAGGAAAACACTCCGAACTTAAATTATGAAAAGTGTTAACAAGGAAAGAGGCCAAAACGTCTACATCTGATAGTCCCGACATAAAAGGACTCCAGTCAATAGTGGCTAGATGATGTTTTAATATACTTAGTCCTTTATTTGTAATACAACGTCCATAACAGATTGCGACGTATTAGTTGGATTCATATTATTGTCTATGACAATATATTGAGCCCGATGGTCAGAAAAGCAAGGCTCGAAAACACCGACCAAAAATTGTTGTTCCGCGATATTGGTAATTATATTGTCAATACAGTTGGACGAGGGAGGTAGCGGTAATTCTTGTATCCTCTAAAATGGTGATTGCCATGCCGTACCACTGCAGCAAACATTTTAACTTATTCAAAACACCAGTTTCAACCTTAAAATTCAAATTGAAGTCTCCTAAAATTACTAGTTTTTCATATTTGTTTACAAAGATTTACAAAAATAAAACCTAGTAACTTAATTTGCACTGTGATTATACCAAAGCAATCCGATCGTAAGTGTAGTTATAAGGTAACTCGTACAACCCGTAGTGGAAGATTCCCCCAGCAAGTGAAGTTCGTATAGCATAATATAGAGTCGTGTGGGCATGTCGCAGTCGATCTCTGCAGTCGTAGTCGAGCTGAGAAGGCGAATGTTCGCGAAGTTTTATTTTTCTCTCTTATTTTTACGTACAAAATGACAAACCGAATTTAAAAAAATATGGATATGGTTTTAGAAATAAGGTACACAACAATTACTAAATATTATTTGTAATTATTTTGGTAGTACAAAGCAATCATTAATGCTGTTTTTGTAGCAAATTAAATAATTCTGACGAATTGGTCCTCCAAGAATCGGCCCCAGATGTTTTTGACAATGACCTGGATTTTGATTCCGAAAACCCGGTACCTTGTGCAAAAAAACCCTTACACAAATTCTTCACAGACGAAGACCTTAATTGTTTGCCATTCGAAGATAAAGAAAACATCGAAAATAACAAAACTAAAAAATAAAACGTATGTACTCAAACGGGAAGCAGATATTTTAGCAAGTCCTGATACGGGAATCTCAAGGATTACGAGTATATGGAACTTGCTCTTTCAAATTGGAAGGAAAATAAACAAAATACCCATACTAAACCGAATGCACTGCATACAACAGCTGACAAAACTTCACACCAAACCCACAGAAACATAAAATGGCGCAGAAGACAAAAAATTTGCTTATGTCGTCATGCAAGAAAACATGCAGAAAAAATGTTTTGAAAAATTTTCTGAGAATCTAAGGGAAATTTTTTTTAAACATTTTAATAATTTTCTAATAGACAAATGTTTCTAGAAAAGTATATAGAAAGATATGTAGTGAAATATCGAAAAGTTGATTCTGAAAAAAACAAACAGTTTACAGTTTCGTATAGACTACCATTTATTACTGAAAATTCGAACACGGAGGATACCATAAACCAACGTACAAAACAAAGAATTATTGTAGTTTGCAAACCAACGTTTCTTGGGACTTCCGGCTTTAAAACGGACGGAATTATTACATATTCTCTTAGAACTTCTAACGTCATACCAGTTCTCGAAGATAAACGGGGAAAAGTGCATGCAAAGAAAATGAAGGAAATTGCAGAAGCAAATTGTTTTGGAATTAAAAAACATATAGATTCATACCATCCGCAGATAAGACATTATAATTTCGCTCATGCACCCATAGATACACCAAATGCACAAAGACTTTTATTCCAAAAACAAGTCTATCAGCAGCTACGAAACGTATAGGAAAGTTTTCGTTAAAGAAAATGAAGGTTTTTCAACTCCGTCGCAAGACGAATGTGGCTTTGTGCTCCTTTATAAAAACCATGGTCATTCTCAGGAAGGCAGGTCTTCGGAAGAAACAGAGCAACTACTATCTTCAAATCATCCTTATGCCCTACCTGTGATAAGTATGAAATACATCATAAACGATTTACGATTGCAAGGGAGATCTACGACACATGTTAAGAAAATTGTGACGACACCGAATTTTCTCCAGTTGACATGTAAAAAGTTCTCCTCTTACCAAACATGGCTATCACGAATTCAATCTTTGGCAGCAGGCTAGTTGTTCTACATGAGACATTTGCAAACTTAAAACCAACAGGATTAAATAAATGCATAGTCTGGCACGAAGCGATTATGGGACGAAAAGCTGCAGATGCGGCATCGGCTTACTATATAATTAAATTAAATGCAGGAATAAAGCACGTTAAACTCTGGACCGATAATTGCTGCTCTTGAAATAAAGATGGGGTTCTTTTTACTGCTTGTCTTACATTTGTTAATGAAGACTGGGGCCCAAACAAAATTACATTTGTTAACGAAGACTGGGGCCCAAAAAAATTACATTTACGTACTTCGAACCTGGACATAGTTTCATGAAAGCCGACTCATTACATGGGCAAATCGGCAAGAAATGGTACAAAACAAAAGAAATACTGAATTTCGAAGACCTAGAACTGTTAATTAAAACCTCAAATAAATTTAATGTTATAACTACACTAAGAGCGGAAGATTTTAGGGTCTTTGAAAATGGATGCACTCAACGAAAAATGCTCTTTTATGCTAAAACTTTCTGACATCAAGTCGGTAAAATGTAGAAAAGGATCAAAAAAACTCTTTTTTAAAGAAGAATTGGAAGATGATGAAGAAGCTTCTGTTTTAAAGCCTATATTTAAATTGGAGTATCCAAACAAAGCAACATTTAAGAGGGGTATGAATACAAAAAATGGCAATGGAATCTCTTCCGAAGCCATTGTAACCTCACATAGACACACAAATACAAAAAAGAAAGAAACGATTCTGAAAGAGCTTTCGCCATTTATGCCACCCAGAAAGCACGTTTTTTGGTACGAATTACTAAATTTAGATCAAAATGAAGATCTAGGGAAGTCATTTAGTGAAATTTAAATTTTTGTTTAAAAAGAAGTGCTATTAACTGTTAAACTATTAAAATGTATGTTTTTGGTATTTCAATCCATAAAAAACTTAAGATGTAAAGTTTGTTTGTTTTATTTTGGTATTTAAAATTTAACTTTAATTAAGGTAGCACAAACTTTATTTGTCTTTTATACGTAGCTAACTTTACTTACCTGTAGAATCGGAAAGGGCAAATTATTTTGCTAATCATTACCCTGAATGTTTAAAACTATTTTACTTGTACTTAGGCGAAGTTTACATGCTTTGTTTTTGTTTAGCACTTTAAATAAAAAATTAAGTAGATCTAGTTATTAGCTTTTACTTTGGCAAAAGGAATAAAAAGATACAGTAAATCGAATTACTGACTTTTACTACAGCAAAATGACACTCATCAAGTAATGTTCAAATAGAAAAAGGTAGTAACCCAATTTGCATTCGTTTTTTTGTTTCTATTAATGGGTCAAAATACAAATAAATATCCTATTTATTATATCATATTTGAATTAAGCGTTCAAAATTACCTAGGAGTGTGACATTTTAAGTTAGATATTTTTTCTTGTGGGTTTTAGTATTTAAACTATTCTAAACCTCAGTTCTGAAAAATTTCGAGTTATTAGGTTTTACTATTGCACGCGAGAGCTGACAATTCATGGAATACAGTATTATTTGGAAGCTATATGTAGCAGTAAATACAAAGGATAGGAATATGTGTTAAAGGGAATGAAAGTTGAATATGAAGCTATTTGCCATATCTTACATAAATCTTGTTATTCCAAACCACACCCTTGTTTTTTTATTTGTTTGTATAGTTTTGTCTAATTGAATTTGCAGCAAATGAACTTAGCAACCTTTACAAATTACTAATTTATCTAGGTAGTGAGAATATATTAACATCATTATGCACTCGTGAACTTACCTCCTTCAAAGAATGTAAGAGCAAATATTGTCTTTTTGGCTGATCCTGACTCTCTTTTAATATGAAAGGCAAATACTGTTGTAAATTACCAATACATATACTACCTAGTGCATAACTTGCAGCTGATTTTACTTCTTCAGATTGTGCAGAAAATGATTGAAATATGACTTGTTTTAAATTGGGAATTGAAGTTAAATCACTAAAAACAAAAAATAAATTAGAACTTCAAACAAAACGGCCATAAAAAAACTTTCGCGAAAAAAAACAAGAACATTTTCAAACAAATATAAGGCTGCAGCAATTAAATTTAATGTAAAATAAGCTAGTCACTATCATACTGAAATGGTTATAATAAAGAAGTGAACAAAGAATACGAAAATTGTAATCGAAATCTACATACAGACCAGAAATAAAGAGTATATTTGAAGAAACGAAAATTAGTGAGATAACTTGTTTGTTGAGTCAGAGAGAATTCAGAGAATATTAGAAAAATATTCTTTAGTGAAAGGTGAAAACGCGAGACCTGAAAAAGAATAATGCTAATGCTGACATCATAAGGACATTTTGAATCTCCATTGCCAAATTAACAACAATAGGATACCAACACAAACATACCTAATATTTGCCTGTAAAAGGACCTCATGTGAAGGTTTTTAATATTTTGAAACATAAATATGTGCTTTCATAATAAGTTTTTACAGAGTCAAAAAATTCACAACAGCTATTACACCCCACAAATACTGAAATAAAGTAGACAATGATGAATATTGTGTTACCTCAGTACCCGTAATGGTTATTGTATTTATAGAATCTTGATTAATAAAAATGTATGCAATTATATAAGTAAAACTCTTACATTTCCCTTCCAATTTCTCCTACAACTAGCAATGCAAATATTTGCTTGGAGTCAGTACTTGCAGTCTGAATTTCGTTGATAAATTGTGGGATAACGGGAAGTGCATGAGTGTGGAAAGTAACTGTAATAGCGGCAACACATTTTGCCAAAGAATAGAAAGCTTGTTTGTGTAACGTAGTAGGTGAGTTGCTTGAAAGGTTCACTATTGGCATCAACAAAAGTCTTAATAATGAATCATAATTTAAACCAGGAAGATTACTCTGAACTAAAGCCTTAAAAAAGTCTAACATTGACTGTAGGGCTGTACCTAAAAAATAAAAATTGATATTAGTTAAAAGAACATTAGCACAAAACTGGAACCTTTAATATTGGCTTGGAATACATGTCAATTCACATATTTGATATATTAGTGTATGTGATTATCTGTTGATATTTCTGGATACACCAATGCCTGTTGTAAAAACATAAAATGACTGGAAATTACAACCAAATATAACTATTTACATATCATTATTAATCCGTTGAGTAATTTGAATACATTGGTTGTTGAATTACGAAAATGACTGTCCTCAACAAAGTTACAACGCGAGTTGAACAATTCAGAGCCATATTGAAAAAATGTAAAACTTTATATTATAGGCGTTTCAAATTTGAAAACTTTACATTATTACATTCAATAGTAAATAGTTCCTTTTCTATTTGTATAATTTACAATTGAAACTTGTTTGTAAATATTTTATTTGAATCGCCCACTTCAATAATGATGAATATGTCTTATACATACAACGAAATGAAAAAAGACTTGGAAGGAAAGGGAATAAGGTTAGGGTTGTATTATTCCTTGGAAATGGAATCTTCCCATTATGGTCCATTTTAAACCATAAATAATATCGTAAATACTGTCGTCATAAACTGGAGAAGCTAGAAGAGAACAATTTTCATCAGTTAATTTAAATAAAAGTAATATGAGCCACACTAATGGAAAAAAGTTATACAAATGTTTTCAATCTAGAATTTCAGAGTAGTTTCCAAAGTAATATATAGGTGTATGCCAAACAAATATTTATATAAGATCACATATCTTATGTTTGTTGCACATTTTGGGAACAACTCATTTTTCGATATGAGAAATTGTATTTATAATTTATTTAAAGGTTAATGTTAAAATAGTAACATTCTTGTAACTGTTGATGATTAAAAATGGATTTTTCCATTCTTATTTGATACTTTGTAATAATATTGAAAAGTTTTAAGTCATCACAAAACTTACCCTGCAGTAAAGGTGATTTTACAAGCACCATAATTTGAGGCATAATGGTGTCATTAATATTCTGTAAGGCTCTAGGGTGAAACACAGCAATTGATTTTAAAATAATAAGGGTCCATTGTGCAATGTGTAGATCTGATTCATCTAACAGCGGAGGTATTTCCACTACAATGGGATGTAGCAGAGTTTCATTCAAGTCATCATGGTAATTTGTTATCAAACAGTCTATCAATTGTAATGTTGTCAATTTTAGAGCTCTCTGATTTTTTCTCAGAAACAGGCCCAAAATTGGCATAGCTTCTGGCAATATAGGTAATTCGATTTCTACAAAACAATTTTTTTAAGACCATATCAAAATTGATCTTTCAAAATAAATTACCTAAAGGTGATCCTGCAATTTTAGTAAGAGCTTTTACAGTAGTAAGTCTAGTAATTTCATTTTTCAATCTATCTAGGAACAATGGTAGACAATGTGGTAATTCAGTTTTCAAGTGATCACCCAAGTTACATATCACCTGTCCCATAGTAGATATTGCTTTTTCTTTGACTTCTTGATCAATATCGGCGGTTCTCAATCGCAACAATGTACAACTATAAATATCTTTGGTAAATGGGGTAAAATCAAATCCAGAATTTGCAGAACTGATGTTCAAAGGTCTAATGACTTTCACAAGTTCTTGTAATACATTCAATGCTTCGGCAGTAATTTTGTAAAAATTATCACCTACAGCGTTAATTACTGGAGGTAGAAGGATACTAATGTAGGGATGGAAAACCTGAGGTTGGTGACTGGTTAACAAACAGTAAATAAAAGATAATGCATCTATCTTCATGTTGCTACTGGCATTTTTCTCACTAAGCGAATACAGTATACCAGGTATTAAATCCCCAATATGAGTACTCAAGGCACCTGGCAGCACAGTGCAAACTTCTTTCAGCAATTGGAAACAGTCTTGTCTAGTTTTGATGCTTTTTTCGCGCATTTGGCCCTGTACACCTTTCACAAGTAATTCTATTTGTTGTTGTAGAAGAGACATCGCTGTTTCCTCTTCATCATCCATAACCATAGCGTTGGGATCCAAATTTACATTAACAGTTGATCTAGTCTGTTTAAGTAATGCAATATATGCGTGAAAAATATCGGATTTGACATTTTCTTCTCGTTCTACAAAACAAAAAGAAAACATTTCATAACAGAATTATTCATTTTAGCGATTTTGGATAAATTGTAGCAACTATGTAATTAACGGTTTGCTGTGTATCAAACTTATTTTAAAATTAAATTTGCATGAACATGTGTTTGAAATAAGTGAAATGGCTAAATTAGTAATGACATGCATTTTGTGATCATTATGTAACCTCTACTGTTGGCAATACACCTCCAAGAGCAACAAACAATAAGTCAGATCATTTGTCAAAAGGACACCCTTACAGTTTTTAGGTATATAATTTTCACATTAATTTATTTTGTTTTTGTTTTCAGAGCTGTAAACATATATAGGGATCGAGACCGAACTATAGAGGCAGACTTCTGTCGAAAGTAGTTAAATAAGAAAAACATTGTGATGTAAACATTGTAATAAACAACCTACAACATGCTAAAAATGAATAGATCTTTTTATTTTCTTTGCCAGGAAAAATTGTAGGTATGTAACATGGATGTAGGGGATTATCTGATTTTTGATTATTGACAAAATGAGCACTGCAAATTCTAGTATTTTTATTTGGTTCCCAATCCTCCCGATGTTTTCTGAAATGTAATTAAAAAACTTGAAGTGATTCGTTTTGTACAAATTTTTACTTTCTTCCCTTTAATAGTATTTAATTATTTGAACTTATTATATAATATTAAAGTCAGCAAACACATAACTAGTTTTTTTTTGTTTTATATAATCAATGAAATCGTACAGAAAACAACATTTTATTCTCTCGATAATAATCTTTTATTTATGTAAAAAAACATTTAGAACTTTTCTAATAGCTGCCAATTGTAGTATCATACTGATTATACACAAAATAATAGTTAATAAAATGTTTTGATTAGAACATTTTAATTACATATGGGTTTTTACTGCGTTTATTCATTTTTGACGTTTCAAGGTTATCCACGCAGTGTTCAATGAATTTTCGGAGAAACTATAAAATTTCAACTGCGTAGTATTTTTATACAGCATATTTGAACAGCCATGAATACAGAAAGATACTTTTGATGATGACATCACAAACATTTAATATCAGTTTTAAAAAATGAACATTTAAAAACGATGATTATACAAACTACTAATACTACTGATAGTGTTTGTGTTTTTTTCACGGCAGATGGCATAAACGTCATCTTATTTCTCGGTCCCTATAGCAGCATATCACTTATTTCACTTGAGCCAACTTTTTATTTTGAATTTACCTTTAAATCTAGCAATAAGAGCTGGAGACAGTACTTTATAAAACTCTGGAAGCAGTTCATGTCTTGTAGAAATAATAGCTTCTAAGCATTTTGCAGCCGATCTTCTAACTTTCCAGCTCATATCATCATCATCACTGTACTCATCATTTTCTTCATCTTCATCATCATCATCATATGGATCATTTTCACCATTTGCACTTTCATCTTCATCGTAATTATAGTTAGGATCATACACCATATATTTCAAACATAAATCTGTGATCTAAAATAATGATTACAAAGATTTACAATATAAAATATTTATATGTAAGATTATATACTTACTGATAGTATATTTTTAGAGATTTCTTTTGGACATCTGTTTATAAAACTTTCAAATGCTTGTAAACAAAATTCTCTAAGTTCATCATCATCTACTTGGCTACATTCTAAGATTAATGGTACAAACTTTTCAATATTTTCACCAAATTTGTGCCCTGACTGTCGACTATAAAAATAAATAAATTGTCATTTATTTATTCCTTGACATTTGACTGCTGTATATATTTAAACCAAATAATAATTTCAAAAATAAATTATATAGATAAAAAAATTAAACAGCACTGTGTTAAGAAATCAACACTTTCGGAATTGATAACATTGAACTACTGAAACTAAAGAGAATTCTAAGAGATGGTACTCATTCAAACAACAAACTGAATATAAATACAAAACAGCAAAAAACAAGTCAGTAAAATCTACTATAATTTAATTATATAAACATTGTAGCAAACATAAAATATAATCATTTTATTATTGTTTTACACAATCAAATACAGAAATTATAATTCATGTATGTTCCAGGAGAGATGTGTTAAGTGTTTTAGATAGAAAATATAAGTGCTTCTAAATTAATGTGAAAAAATTCAGGAGGTAAGTTAAATTATGTCTTAATTTTTTTCTCAAATTTAAGTCAAGATAGATGCTACCAAAACTGCCATCAGTTAAACTTTGCGCCATGTACACGTCTCAAGTGATTCTAGAAAGAATAAAATGTCCATTTAATAAACAATTAAATTACCCAATCAAATTTAAATTACAAAATTTTTTGAAATCACGTAAAATACCATGTCGTTTATTAAATGTATCCAACTTTTTCTATTTTCAATTTCAAAAGAAACGTTCTTCCAAATAAATTTCAATTTTTTGACTGAAATTTATTCAGATAAATTTTTTATATATACATAGTTATTTTCCAACTAATTTTAAACTGATCTAAAAAATCATTTGGCAAGAAAAAAAGGTATAAGACTTGGCCCAATTTTTGGCATAATGGTAAACTATTTTGTGAGGATGCAGCAATTGGCTTCAAAATCAAACTCTCTTTAATTTAGTGAGAGTTTTCGGAATAGTTTTTATTCATTTGAAGCCAATTGCTGCAACCTCACAAAATATTTCCACTTTTTGATATAAACAGCTGCAACTACGAATTGTTATTATCTGTCATATTCTCAAAAGTAAAAGTCAAAACACCCACGTTATTCAACACCAATGTTGTTTACAGTTTGCCCTGTTCTGGTTGTAATGGATGTTACGTAGGTCAGACGAGACAATGGATGAGACAGAGTCTCTCAACACAAAATCGATTGTCGCAACAACAAAAAACACCTGAGGGGCAGTGGAACACCATATAATACGGGACATGAGTTTAAATACACGAATATAAAAATTTTAGAAAGAGAAAACAAATATAAGAATAGGTTATTTCTGGAAATGTGCTACATTAATAAAACAAAAAACACCATAAATTATAAATCTGACATCAATCAATTGAGTAATATCTATTGTAATATTCTAAATCAATTTTAAGTATCACCCTATGCAATTAAAAGTAATTCAGTTTTATCTCCCTATAATTAATTCGAAACTACAATTTTCATAAGAAAACACTATTTTTAATTTTTAAAGTACCTACTGCCTGGAAAATTTGTGAACGTGTTATGTTGTTTTTATTTACATTTTAATTAATTGACTCCAATTCTGTAAGTAGTATAAGCAATCACTATCCAATATATACCATAAACCGTATTTGCAAACAAAGAGTCTATAAAATATATAACAACCCATCAAAGAAATACTCTAAAAGCAACGCTTCAAACAATAATAAATATGTAGCAATGCCATACATAGAGCAGCTTTCTGAAAAACTCGGTCACATATTTTCTAAACATGATATCACAATATGTCACAAAGCTCAAAACACCCCATCACCATTATTCACCAAATTAAAAAGTAAAATAAAAACCACAAAAAAATCAAATGTTATATATTCCATACCCTGCCTAAACTGTCAAAAAAAATACATAGGAATGACCACACAGACTTTATAAAATAGATTAAATGGCCATAAATATACCAAAAATGTTTCCACAGTTCTCCACAAACATGAATGATGTCGTCACCTCGCTTGGTTCCCATAAGAAGATGCTGACGTTGCGTATCCCACAGTCCGGAGTTTAGTTTCCCCGAATCCTACTTTTGTGGGAATTCAGCAAGATTGCGAATGTGTCTTGTGGACGATGCGCTCATTTTTTAGTTAGTTGTAGACTAGATTTCAAACTACAAACATATATTTTTCATAATTGTTATAATATTATTTAAATTGTAAAAATAAAGTTTTTCAAACAGTTATTTATAGATATCCGAATTAAAATTGGCGCAGTCAGTAGGATATCCGGGTTATCGCGTATCGAATGTGGTGATTTCGTTTTAACGATTAACTGGATACCGTACATAGTTGATTCGTTGTGAAGTGTTGAAGAGGACCATCTACCAGTGACCCGTCTGAAGCCATTCGTCACCGGAACATAGAGAATTGGAACTTACATTGTCCATTTCTGCAAGGATTGATACTTCTGGAGGAGACATAAATCGCAAATCCAGGGCCCTTCCTTATAGCTGTTAGGAAGGATATGCTTGAAGTAACTCTATTATTTCTGTAAGTACATTTGAACGTCGAGAATTTATCTGATATAATTGAAAATTTAAATTTGGGTGACTCACTAACTGACTCTCAAATTAATCGTAGAAAACCTGATTACTCAAAAAATCAATCTATAATGGCTCAATTTAAATCAGAATATTTAAATTGTATTCCCAAATTCAATAGGAATCCAAATGAATTAAATCGGTATATTTCGATTTGTGACCAAATTATTCAAAATTTTTACGATTTTGCAAATCCAACTAATTTTCATGTTTACTTATTAAATTCGCTTATTTCTAAACTCACGGGCAACGCTAGACTAGTTGTAAATATTCAATTAGCAACTAACTGGAAAGAACTAAAAGAAATGCTACAGAGAAACTTTTCTGACCAAGGAGACGAAGCTTGTCTCAACAGAGATTTAGTAATGTTAAGACAAAATGAAAGACCGCAACAGTTCTACGATCGATGCCTTAAAATTTTGAATCTAATTTGTAGCTATGTAGATATGCATGAAACAAGCCAAGAAGCAAAAGTTCTGAAACGCAATTTGTACAATGAATTAACATTAAAAACATTCTTGTCAGGTCTCAAAGATCCTCTTGGTACTACGATACGCTGTATGAGGCCACAAACACTGAGTGAGGCCTTACAACTCGTTACCCAAGAAGATAACACACATTATTGTCAAAATTCAAACCAAAATAGACAATTAGCCCGACAAAATAATTTTTCCACAAGGCAACCGCCACAACAAAGATTTTCAAATAACTATTCAAACGATAATTTTGGTAATTCATTTAATCAATATAGGAATCAAAATTCACAAGTGTCGTTTCCTTCTCAACCTATTAATATACAACCAAAACAGAATAATCGCCCACAAATAATCAACAAAATGGAAATGTTTTCAAACCAAATTATACTAATAATAGTTTCGATAGGCCTACGCCAATGAGCGTAAGCACTAGAAACACATTTAGGCCCACGCCTGTGAATACAAGAAACACTCCGAGACCTCCACCAACGAAATTCCAAAATAATCAAAATTATTCAAATTCACGATCATTTGATCAATCAATGCAACCCAGACGAACTTTTGTTTCAGAAGAATTGTATAACACAGAATTCAATGAAAATTACGATAATTTCGAGGAACAGTACGATATTGTAGAAACTGATGACTTGCAAGAACAAGCACTCGATAGTGAGAACGTTGCCGGTACGAATCAAAATTTTCAGAAAACGTTTTGCAACAGGAACCCGATTTAGTATCAAATATCATTCCATTTAATACTACAGTTGCAAGTGAATTACCATATGTTATTTTACCTGAATATAATATAAAAATTTTACTTGACTCTGGTTCGACAAAATCGTTTATCGATCCAGATATAGCTAATAAGTTTTTCCCTAATTTGATCAGGCATGACCCATTTGTTGTATCCACAGTGTTTCAAAAATCAGCACATAAATTTAGTGCATGTATTCCAGCTTCAAAGTTATTTAAATTGCAAAAAATAAAACATTGAAATTCTATCTATTTAAGTTCCATAATGTCTTCAGAGGATTGATTGGATTCGATAGTTTGAAATCATTACAAGCTACTATTGATTTTGATAAGGAATATTTAATTACACCACACACAAAAATTAAACTACTATTCCAAAAAACACAAACGGATTTAAACCTAATAAATGTGAATGCCAGATCACAACAAGTTATTAAGTAAAAACGTCCATAAACAATGGCGAAATAATTATTCCGCATCACAAATTTCATAACTGTGAAATACCGGAATGTCTTACAATTGCAAAGAACGGCAAAGCCTTGACAACTAATTTGAATAATACACAAAATAATGTAACATTAGATTTTTCTGAACCTTTAACTGAAGAAAAGTTTGACCGTAAACACGTACAAGAAATCGAACTAAATAATTTTGACGAGTTTCCTAACAAAAATTAGAGTAAATCACTTAAATAATGAGGCACGTAATGAAGTACTTAAGTTGTGTAAAGAATTTTCGGACATATTTTATAACGAAGAGGATCGTTTAACTTTTACTAACCGCATTAAACATCAAATAAAAACAGTAGATGAATTACCAGTCTACACAAAATCCTATCGTTATCCATTTATTCACAAACAAGAAGTAGAAAAGCAAATTAAGGAAATGTTAAATCAAAATATCATAAGACCTAGTAACTCTCCGTGGAGTTCGCCAATTGTTCCAAAAAAATCCGACGCTTCCGGAAAACAAAAATGGAGAGTTGTGGTAGATTATCGGAAGCTGAACGAAAAGACGATTGGAGATAGGTACCCACTTCCTAACATAACCGACCTACTCGATAAACTCGGAAGATGTCAATACTTTACCACTCTCGACCTGGCTAGTGGCTTTCACCAGATCGAGATGGATGAAAGAGACATACAAAAAACAGTTTTCAATACGGAAAATGGGCATTACGAATATTTGCGTATGCCATTTGGGTTAAAAAATGGTCCCGCAACTTTTCAGCGAATTATGGATAACATATTACGTGGAATTCAAAATGAGAAATGTTTAGTGTACTTGGACGATATAATAATTTTCTCTACATCGTTACAAGAGCACATAGAAAGGCTTAGATGCGTTTTCCAAAGACTTCGTGATTCTAATTTCAAGATACAACTTGATAAATCCGAGTTTTAGCGGAAAGAGGTTGCATACTTGGGTCACGTTGTAACCCCTGAGGGTGTAAAACCCAACCCTGATAAAATAAAAGCAATCAAGCAATTTCCTATACCGAATAGTACTAAACAGATAAAAGGTTTCTTAGGTTTACTAGGATATTATCGTAGGTTTATAAATAACTTTGAAAAAATCACCAAACCTCTCACAAAGTGTTTAAAAAAAGGAGCGAAGATTGAACATAATCAAGAATTTTTAGACTGCTTTAATACTTGTAAAAATCTTTTAATTAACGAGCCGATACTAAAGTATCCGGATTTCTCTAAATCTTTTGTTTTAACGACAGACGCTAGTAACGTTGCATTGGGCGCCGTCTTATCCCAAGGTCCGATTGGTAGCGATCGACCTATTGCTTATGCTTCTCGAACGTTGAATGATTCGGAACAGAACTACTCAACTATCGAGAAAGAGCTACTCGCAATAGTTTGGGCTACGAAATATTTTCGACCGTATTTGTTTGGTAGAAAATTCGATATTGTAACTGATCATAAACCCCTAGAATGACTTTTTTCTATTAAGGAACCCAACTCCAAATTAACCAGATGGCGAATAAAATTAGAAGAGTACGATTATAATATTAAATATAAAAAATGTAAACTAAATTCGAATGCCGACGCACTTTCGCGCGTAGAAGTCCATACCAAAACAGTGTCCGGCGAAATAGAAAATTTAGTAAGAAATATGAAAAATGATCCTAATAATCTTGAAAATGAACAAATAATTCGAGAAATATTTGAATCACAAGACGCAAATAAACAACGAGACATGGACAACATCTCTATGCAAGTACAAGCAGACGAATCTGTTCAAAACGTAGAACAAGACGAAAAAAATGACGAGACTATACATTCCAATGCCGATCAAAATCCTGTTGTAGGTATTCCAATATCAGACATACCTGTAAACTTCGGTCAAAATCAATTATTATATCAACAGTACTACATTCCCCAGCACAGCCAAAAATCACGATTTTGTTCGAAAGAAAACGTATTAAAGTCCAAATATCCGAAAATAATTTTGAAAATGATATTACGAATTTTATCAGAGAATATATCACATCAAATGTTCAATATTATCTTTATTTTCAAAACTCAAATATCTATGAGAAATTTTCAGTAGTTTTACAAAAAAAAATTAGATGACCTTCTATTAAGTTTAAAATATGTAACAAATTTTTAATTTAGAATTATCATGAAAGTAAAACAAACCACCGCGGAATCGACGACAGTAAAAAGAATTAAAGAAAATTACTATTGGCCAAATATCAAAGAATCTGTTCAAACTTACATCAATAATTGTGAAATTTGCCAGCAAAGTAAATACGAACGACACCCCATACGAATGGAAATGAATATTACTCCAACAGCATCAAAACCGTTTGAAATAATTCATTTAGATACCTTTACTCTCGAACAATCAAAATTCCTAATTATCGTTGATAGATTTTCCAAATATTCTCAGACATATCATTTGAACTCATCCTGTGAAACTGAAATCGTTGATAATATAATAAAATTCTTTTCACATCACGGTACACCTAAACCAATAGTAGTTGACAACGGTACTGAATTCAAAAATTCTGTCGTAACAGAATTACTGAAACTTCACAAAATTGATACTCACTTTTGCAGTCCAAATCATCCTCAGTCAAACGGAATTGTTGAGAGATTGCACTCGACAATAATAGAACATGTCAGAATATTGAACACAAAAGGATTCTTAAAAACCCCAATCAAAAATAAAATCATTTATGCAATTTTGGCCTATCATTCTCTACATTCTTCAACGAAATTCAAACCTATCGATATTATAAACGGACATATAACAGATAATAACCCTTTTAAAATGGAAATCGATCAAATATTAATAAATGATTATATAAACGATCATAGGGAGAAATCAAAATTACTTTATTCAAAAATTAACTCAGATCTTATCGCTCTAAAATCAAAGACTATACAAAAACTCAATGTTAACCGAGACAAACCTGAAAAGTTTTCGTGAAAAAACATATAAGACAGAAACAAGCAAATAAATTTGACAAATCCACTCAACTAACAACAGTAAATAAGGATTTAAGAACAGTTTCAACCCCAACAAACGAAAAAATACATATGGATAATATAAAACGCCCACTTAAACAAACCTATACTTTCAAAAGATAAAATATTTCATTTCTGCTATTTCAGACTCCCGGGGATTCTCGGACTCCAGGAAAAAATTCTACTTCAAAAATTAGAAAATAATCCCGGCCTTGTTCCAGTTAAATTAGGAACTGCCAAAGTCGAACAATACACACATACACTTATTCACTATTACGATATGAATCCAATCATTACAGAAATCTACAAATGAAGGTTGAAATCTCATAATATAACCAGGCTAATACTCACAAATAAAGATTATTCTTTTGATACATCAAACTATCTAAAAATTTTACAATTCACTGAAGACAAAGTTGAATCAAAAATGAAAAACATTCTCCCGCATCATATTATCCGTAAACGAGGATTAATCGATGGCTTGGGCTCAATATTCAAATCCATTACCGGAAATTTAGACGCTTATGATGGTCAACGCTTCGAAAAATTGATTTCTCAGTTAGATTCAAACCAAAAGCAAATAGTGTCAAATATGGGAAAACAATATTCGCTATATCTGAATGTCATAGATCAATTCAATAAAACAATTCAAAAAATTAACCATAATGAACAATTGATTACTTCAAAAATAAACCAAATTCGTTTGATAGTTGAAAACAAAACATATAGAGAAAATGCAATGTTAATAAAAGATGTTCTCAATCAAATAATAAATATGTACGAAATAATTAATTCAATTCTACAAGACATCGAGAATTCAATTACTTTTTCAAAATTACAAATTATGCACCCGAGCATTATTTCAATAAATGACCTATACATCGAACTTAAAAAATTAAGCAATCTAACCGAATCGAAACTGCCATTTCCAGTGAATGTCAATAACACTGAACCTTATGAGAAACTCATTAAAATCGACAGCTACATACTAAATAATAAAATCACATATATTCTACATATTCCAATTACTTTTCCTTTTGATTTTGAATTATATCATTTTTATTCAGTACCAATATATTCTGAGAATCAGTTTAAGACAATTAATCCAAAAAATAAATTCTTGATAAAAAACCAAATGTATTTTACATTTATGAGTAACTCTTGCAAAGAAATTCTTCCTCAATGGTATATTTGCGACAAACAAGAGCTAAAAGAAATCGAAGATGGTCCCTGTGAAATACAGCTCCTCAAGGCCAGAAACATCTCCAAATGCCGCCAGACTCAAGTCCATTTGACCCAACCACTGCTAAATCAGCTCGACGCATCCAACCAATGGATCGGATTATTTCCATACGAATCAATAATAAAATTGAAATGCTCCAGACAAGAAGAAATCCGAAAATTAATGGGCACATTCCTCATCGAAATCCCTACTGGTTGCCAATTCACCACCGATCAATTGACTATAATCAATGAACAGCAATACACGAACCCGAAGCAGCCGATCCTGTTCCTCGATATAGACGCTGCCATTTCGACGCCCTCAAAGATTATACTAGCATCGATTTAGAAGACCTCCGATTAGACGAACTTCAAGAAATCCGCAGCCAAGTGATCGAAAATCAGCCCAATCTTCATTTCGAGAGTCCTGTCTACGTCCACAGTGCCTGGACGATCCTCATTTATGGACTTCTGATTGTTACAAGTTGCTACTTAATCTACAAGAAGCTCACCAACAGATTTCGGACTTCAACACCCCCACAGATGGACCACCACGATGTTCGCCTTCCTCTTCAACCCTCGGAAGCCGAGACTATGGGGGGAGAAATTGTCGTCACCTCGCTTGGTTCCCATAAGAAGATGCTGACGTTGCGTATCCCACAGTCCGGAGTTTAGTTTCCCCGAATCCGACTTTAGTGGGAATTCAGCAAGATTGCGAATGTGTCTTGTGGACGATGCGCTCATTTTTTAGTTAGTTGTAGACTAGATTTCAAACTACAAACATATATTTTTCATAATTGTTATATTATTTAAATTGTAAAAATAAAGTTTTTTAAAAAGTTACTACTTATAGATATCCGAATTAAAATTCATGAAAACAATGAAAAACATGAGTTTGATTTTAAAAACACAAAAATTCTAGCTCAAGATTCAAACTACAAAAAATTAAGAATTGAAAAAATGGTGCACATTAAAAAGGAACAGAATACAGTCAACGATAAGCAAGATGTTAAAAACTTGAGTCAGATTTATCATAATTTAATAAAATAATACAGCTGAACTCTTTCCGTACCTCTCCTGTATTATATCGTAGAATTTGTATCGATGGTACTTGTTTTAAATGTCTGTTTTATGAATGGTTTTTACCTATTGTACATGTGTTTTTTAATTTTAAACTGTAAACGATAAAACTTGATTCAGTCAATAATAAACTTTGAGAAAGTTCCTAACCCTGGTACGAAACGTCAGTAACAATAAAATGGTTTAATTAATTACACAACCTGACTCCCAAGAAATAGAAAAATAAATTATTTAAGAAGGTTAAAGAAAAATAATACTTTTATTATATATTTATATATATATATATATATATATATATATATATATATATATATATATATATTATACTATGTTTTATAATTTTATTTAAATAAGTTATTTATAGATTAGTTAATTTTATTTAGATATATATTTTATTTATTTTTAATTTGATTTTGTTGTGTGGCTAGCTCAGTTTTGTTATAATTTTTATATTATAATTATTATATTATATTCGGGAGCATGAGACTCGTTCTACCCTTCGAGTTCTGGCTTTGTTTGATTTATTATGCTTAAGTAAATGAAAAGAAACACAGTACTTTCAATGATCTAATTTTTTAAATATTTATAAAACAGATACGCCTATGACATTACCAAAACCATAGTCATAAATGATAACATACACCATCCTATGCGCATGCTCAAATAAATGCGAATGGATACGAGAAAAACCGAACGTTTCTTAGAGACGCTTTGCATCTGCGTGAATATTAGATACATAAAGTTCGTTTACTTTATGATGCTGGTGATGGGGTTTGTATAAAAGAATTTATGTTTGGAAATTATATACATACAAATGATAAAAATGTTCAGAAGAAATAGTTTACAAATTATACATACATTTGGAAATATTATATCAATGGATTAAGATGCATTTTTCTCAACGATTTGAAATAAAGTAAGTACAACCGTTATTTTATTACAGAATAGGCCTTTTTAAATAATATTGAAATTCTATCTATTGAATAAACTACATAAAGTCTTTATTTCTTTTTTAGTTAGATCGATCATATAGACGCAAGAATTATTATACACATGGAAATAGTCACTGAATTTATATTAGTTAGTTATTATTATTATTGGCCAATAATATTTAAAGAAACACTGACCTGAAGTCTGGATTCTGGATCTAACTCGTCTGGAAACAGGAATACGCCTTCCGAAGTCCAAGCTGCGTAATTTCTTGAGAATTTTGGATATTCTCACGGAAAAACTGGATACATACACATGTGAGTGTTCTTAGTTTTATATTTACAAGGAATCTATAGCTTTGATCATTATATTTGTGATTTTACTTGAAATTTCTTGAAAAATTGTTCATCACCTCCTCGCTACTTCGACGCCAAAAACCAACTACTAACGCTTCACCTCGATCGTCAATTTTTTAATCAACAAATAAACTATTGTTTCTCAGCTCACTAATTTTCAATAAAGTTTTGTTTCTTTTTAATTTATCAAAATTTGTCCTGTCATTTCACACCAATCATATACTTTCTGGAGCTGTCGAATTATATTCACAATTACAACACTCTATGAATGTGAATTTCACTTGAAAGTTATCTGTTTTCTTTTATAATTCAACGAATTTCAATACAAGTCTTTTACCCCCTCAAGGAGCTGTGGAACCTTGACGTTGGTGAGGGGGCTCAGTACCCGCAATGATCTTGAGAGCGATGCCGACGGGAGTATTACACTCCTGGTAGGGCCACCCTTGTCGGTAAGGTCGAGAGTGAGCGGAGAAGCTAAGGACAGCTCAATAGAGGAGTGAACCTCGGAAAAAAATCTCCAATCTCAAGCTTGGTAACGTGGCGAAGAGATGAATGACTGGGGGATATCCAGCCGTGAACGTTTTGAACCTCAGGGAAATGGCACACCCTGTTGTATATATGCCTTGCCGCGATAAGGGCGCACTATTGCGGTCGACTTACTTTTCGTCCCGTACTCGTGGGAACTCTATGATGGAACCCGATATAAACCCAAACAAGGAGCAGTCCAGCTCTCTAATGACATAACTGTCTTCCCCCACGTAACACTCACTCAATCAAAAGGAGTTGTAACATGTCGTGATCTATTGAACTGTTCGATAACAGAAATTACAGAAAATCTTGAAAACCAAGGTGTGATTGAAGTTAGAAGAATTACGGTAGAGAAAGAAGATAAGATAGAGGAAACAGCATCACTTATACTGACATTCAACAGAGAAACTATTCCAAAGAGAATAATAGCAGGTATACATTCTCTTCCCGTTAGGAATTATATCCCTGCACCACTCAGGTGTTTTAAATGCCAGAAATTTGGCCATACTTCTACAAGATGCGGTAAAGAAGAAATGTGCGTATGTGGCAAACCCCCACATCAAGGCTCTCCATGCACAGAACCTCTAATTTGCATCAACTGCAACGGACAACACTCTGCTAGATCGAGAAACTGTCCCGTATATAAACAAGAAGCTGCAATACAAAAAATTAAAGAAGAAGATCGTATTCCATACGCAGAAGCAAGAAGAAGAGTAACAGAGAACTTACCCAAACAAATGAATCATACATCATACGCACAAGCTGCCAGAACAACACAACAACCCATAGAAGAAATTATTCGACAACTTGTACCAGAAATAACTAGAATCTGTACCGAGATAGTTAGAGATACATACCAACAAATGAGGAACCTGATGCCTCCACCCATACAGGGTTATATCCCTCCCAAGGCTACACAAGTAACTACCAATTCAGTACCAGATTTGAGTGATACATCGACGGTATCTGTGACACCGGCTGAAAAAAGGAAACGTGCTCCAAATAAATCTGCCGACGATATATCAGCGGTGGAGGAATCAGACTCTGACGTAAGCATTCACTGGGAAAGCTCACAAAAACCAAAACCAAGGCGAGGTCGTAAAAAGGGTAAATCCAAAAAGTCTACCCCAACTACACCTACCTAGTATCAGTATTTTTTGATTTGAGATAAAATCTGTGATATTAGATAAGAACATATACATTTATATATAATTTATTTATATCATTATATTTCTATGTACTAAAAGTGAATGTCCAAATATTTACAAACCAATCCTAATGGATAATATAATGAATCTCATCTCGTGGAATTGTAACGGCTGCAAAAACCACTATCCTGAGCTAAGAGATATAGTGAATAGAAAATCACCGTTTTGTATATGTTTACAAGAAACTCACCTGAAACAACAGGACATTTTCGATATCAAAGGTTATACGACGTACAGAAAAGACACTGTTCCACACCTCAGAGCCAGAGGGGGAGTTGCAATACGCATCAAAGAAAACATCCTCAACAGACAAATTCTACTCCAGTCTAGGCTTCAAATCATTGCAGTTCGTGTGGACTTTCCGATCAAACTATCGATCTGTAACATCTATCTCTCAGATGGTGACTGGAATACTAGTGATATCCAAGAAGTAATCGATCAACTACCAACTCCAGTCCTGATTGTGGGTGACTTCAATGCCCACAATCCTCTGTGGGGCTCTGAAAGATTAGACAGAAGAGGAAGACTAATTGAAAAACTTCTCAACGATAATGACCTGATCCTTTTAAATACCGGTGAAGGCACTTACCTGAACCAAAGATCAAATAACCTATCCGCTCTCGATTTAGCGTTCTGCTCTCCTACAGTAGCTCCAGCATTTCAGTGGAAATGCCTCGGCGACCATTTGACAGATCACTTTCCAACATCAATCGAATTTGTGGGTCGAACCGAAACACATGCCGTTCCGAAACGATGGAAACTCGATAATGCAAATTGGGCATTATTCAAGGAGAACTTGGAAAATTTTGAATTGCCATCTACAGGTGTCAATGAAGCCACAAGAATAGTCACCGATAAGATCATATCAGCCGCCATGACAGCAGTGCCTCAAACAAAAGGCGTTAAAGGAAAAAAAATGGTTCCATGGTGGAACAAAGAAACAGATTTTTTAATTAAAGAAAAAAATAAAGCATTTAACAAATTCAGAAGATCACCCACACAAGAGAATATGATCGCCTTCAAACAGGCACGAGCCAAGGCTAGGCGAAAAATTCGCGATAGTAAAAGACAATCGTGGGAAAATTATGTCTCTACTATAACATCTGAGACACCGGTGTCACAGGTGTGGAAGAAAATTCGTGCCATTATAGGAAAAAAAGTATCAGATGTCACCCCAGTTCTCATAGTAAATGGACAAACGATTACAAATAAAGAAGAAATCGCAGAAAAAATTGCTCAGGAATTCGAAACTGCCAGTAGTACACTTATTATGGACCACGAGTTCCAACAACATAGGGAATATTCAGAGAGAGAAATCAATTTTCATGAAGAAATTACCTCAGATTACAACATACCATTCACTACTTTGGAGTTTGATTACGCACTCTCTGAAATGACTAACTCAACACCAGGCGGAGATAGAATCACATACGACTTCATAAAAGAAGCACCAGAATCAACAAGGCACATTATACTGGAACTATATAATGAAATCTGGTCGAACGGAACATACCCAGAAATGTGGAAGGAAGCTATCATCATACCTTTACTCAAACTGGGAAAAGACCCAACATCTCCAGCAAGTTATCGACCCATATCACTAACGAGTTGCCTGAGCGAATTGCTGGAAAAGATGGTAAGCCTAAGGCTACGATGGTATCTGGAAAAAAACAATCTACTATCAACTTCTCAAGCAGGGTTCAGAAACCATAGATCCACAACTGATCAGTTATTCATGTTGGAAAGAGCAATTCAAAACTGCTTTGCTAACAGAAGCCATATGGTGGCTATATTTTTCGACTTAGAAAAGGCCTATGATACAACCTGGCGATTCAACATACTCGATCAACTGAACAAATGGGGAATAAAAGGCAATATGCCGAGATTCATACAGAGTTTTCTTCTTCATAGAAAATTCAGAATACGCAATGGGTTAACTCAATCAAACTTACACCAACTAGAAAATGGAGTACCCCAAGGATCCACCCGAGTGTACTGCTGTTTGCGATTGCAGTCAATGGACTCCTTGATAATCTTGACCAAGCTATAGGAAGATGCTTATATGTCGATGACCTCACAATATTCTACGCGGCCGAGACAATGTCCGAAATAGAAACAACCCTGCAGGCTGCAATAAACACTCTTTCTAGCCGAGCAAAATATCTGGGATTTAAATTCTCCAGTACAAAAACGCATTGCGTGCACTTCTGTCGACTAAGATCCATTCATCAAGATCCAAAACTGAAACTATATGGCGACGATCTTGAGTGTAGAGACAACGTAAAATTCTTGGGGCTTATATTTGATAAAAAACTCAACTGGAGTACTCATATCAACGAACTTGCTCTGAAATGTAAAAAGGCACTAAATCCTCTACGAGTGTTAGCAAACATCAACTGGGGTTGTGATAAAGACGTCCTTTTAAAGATGTACAAGGCACTTATAGCCTCCAAAATGGAATATGGCTGTATGATTTATGGATCAGCCCGAAAAACAAGGCTCCAAGTTCTAGAGTCAATACAATGCACCGCTCTAAGACTAGCTCTAGGAGCATTTCGAACAAGCCCTTATGCATCCTTGTGTGCTGAAGCAAGTATTCCACCTCTAAGTATCAGAAGAAAACAACTGCTAGCCAACTACTGTATGGGAATATGGGCTCAACCGAACCATCCAAACTATCCACCATACCATGATGAGGAACACGACTTGTTTCAAAGACGACCGACAATAACACGCCCAGCAGGTATCCGTCTCAAAGAGGATCTTGACTACATGCAATATTCCTTTCCAAATATTCTCAATTTCGGTCCACCAGAAATACCTCCTTGGAAGATCGTTCCATTACATGCAATTATGGATATCGGGATACATAGAAAAGGAGACGTCAACCGAACAATTGTTAGAGCAGAATTTAACAGAATTATTGACAGATACCCAGGAAACCAAGTTATATTCACAGATGGATCAAAAACTCTGGGAGGCTGTGGCTCGGCATTCACTACGCTTGGAAAATCCCATTCATGGGCATTGCCCAGGGAAAGCAGCGTGTATACTGCGGAGCTATACGCCATTATGCAAGCCCTACGATATGTTGAATTTGGAAACAAAATGCATTACATAATCTGTACTGACTCCAAGAGTTCTATTGAGGCCCTAAGTAATCCATTCAGCAAAGATCCGCTGGTCCAAATTATTTTGGTGATACTGACTCTGCTTCAAACTAACGGTAAACCCACAACGTTCATTTGAATCCCAAGTCACCACGGAATTGAAGGGAATGAACAAGCAGATCGAGCAGCTAGAGCAGCTGCGCAAGCAGATATAATAGAAAATATACCTGTGAGACCAGACGACATAAAACTACATTTGAAATATAAGTTCTTGGATGTATGGCAAAATGAATGGAATAGAACAGATGCCAAACTTCGAGATATCAAAACAAAGGTCACCCCTTGGACGCTAATAACTTACCAATGTAGACGAGATCAGGCTGTGATAACCAGACTACGAATCGGGCATACCCGCCTCACAAACGTATTCATGCTAGCGGGAGACAGACAACCTAGATGCGACTACTGTCGATCCAGGTTGACAGTAAAACATATTATTATAGACTGCCCTCAATATGATGTAATGAGACAAAGACTTGCCCTACCGAATGATATTCAAACGTGTCTGAAAGACGAATGGAATACATTGAAAAAGGTTTTGAAGTTCCTAAAAGAAACAGTCTTTTACAAATAGTGAAATTCATGGTTATGTTTCAATATTACAGAGTCTAGATTTGTTTTAATATTTGTGACAACTTGAAAATAATATTTACATTTATGGACATAAATTCTTTTATATAACATATATATATATATATATATATATATATATATATATATTGTTCTTTAATATATAAGATATATGGTTCAATATATATATATATATATATATATATATATATATATATATATATATATATATGTAAATATACATATGTACTTACATAGAAATAAACCGAACATAGATAACCTTTATATAAGGATAGATAGACATCTCAATATTAAAATTTTTGTACTAATGTCAGTGCCATCTGCGTGTTTGTAGTCAGAACTAACAAAACCGCCAAAAATTTAAAATTCCACATGGATATTTTATTATTAATATAATTTTGGCGATCTCAAAATTATCCGATACAAAATAAAATACTTGTTTATTAAAAGTAGAATAATCAAATGCAAAATTTTTTATAAAGAGGAAGGGTTAATATTTTGCCTTCTTACTTATTTAAACATAATAATACAACTTAATTAAACCTTTCAGAGAAATTATACATTTGATACCTGTTCGTTTAGCATCGAATTATTTTGAGAACGCTAAAACAGCAAGAGCTAGATGCTCCTATATAGGGTTCCACTTAAATAAAAACACACATATGTTGAAATTGTATTTATTTTAATAAATAAAAATACATTTTCACAATAAATACAAAAAGCAGAGAAATGCACCACGTGCCCAACTTATATCATGTCACAGCTGATAAGAGCTGCTTGACTGTAAATAATTATCTCATCTTCTCTTTTTATTGGAGTGCTAACATGTAGCCCAGAACAATTATCTACTGGAGTCATACTACTGTCCGTAAATGTACAGATGGTGTTCGTGTCACCGAGGGGAAACCGCTGGGGCACGACGGTGTACATATCATGGGTAGTAGTGGGCATTACAGGTGCAGTAGTAGGCATTTTTGGGACTGTAGTGGGCATTACTAGGGAAGTTGTGGGCATTACTGGAGAAGTGATGAGCATCACTGGGGTAGTAGCGGGTATTACTGGATCTGTAGTGGGTATTACTGGGGCAGCAGTGGGCATTACTATGGCAGTAGTATAGGTAATAATCTTAAAATGACACAGCGAAAATCATGATGAAGGACAAGATTCTAAGATTTTGCGAAGAGTACACCCGGAAATTCGTTACAACCAACGAATTCTCCAACATTGAAAATTGAACAACGAATTTTCAATGCGATAGAGCAATGGGTTTGCGCTAAAGTTAGCGTCGATTATTGGAATATATTTTAAATTTAATAAGATATCAGTTTCATTAGTAGGCGAACAAAAACAGTTACTAGTTTTTGTGGTGCTATTTATAATATGTACAAATTTCAAAAGAAAAGTTCTTCATAGGAACGTTGAGTTTATTCTAATTATCACAATCATTTGCTCAATTAACATATAAATAGTTCCCAAAAGACAAGTAACATCGATGTTATGGCTAAGATTCACCCTTCTATAACGTCTTTTCTACCAAAATCTAAATAAAATCAATATATTACAAAATATAGAAATTCACCCGGAAATTGACAAACAACCCCTGTTACCATCAACTAGCTTTATGATGACTCGTCAAACATTTCTATATCCACGAAGTTCTGAAAGCTGCCTGTGCCCAGGAAATGATCTATTTCCCACAGAAGTCCTGACTGAAGATTCTGTTGAAAAAAACTTGGAAGTAATCTTGAATTAGAAGAAAAGTGAATCAATCTAATGAGACAATATCCTGCTTAGATGTTTACGAAAAATTCTTGGACAAATCCTGTTCTGTTGTAACATCCAAATGGAAGCAACCCGAGTATCAACGAAATACAAAAACCAAACGATCAAGAGAATGTATCGATTCTAGCCAGGCATTAATAACCGACTTTATCACATTGGCCGATGATGTTTGTAAAACTATTAGTAAAAAGTCCTGACCTATGAAAAAATTTCATTACTACACTAACGAATAACGGGACAAAGGATGTCGATAGTAGTGATAATATCGGCGGATTTTTATGGAGATTATTGGAAATATCTCAAAAAAATTTGCGATTTACGAATTTAACATAGGGGGTTCGATCTTATATGATTATGCCAAAAGCTCTTCTCTCCATAACTACTCTCAACATATTAGTTGCCGATAATTGAACAGCAATGGAAGATGGGGAATTTTATATTAAGGGTTTATCATTATACTTAGAAATAGAGATATGGCAAAGATCATCAGGATAACAGAGGATGTAACTCGAATAAAGAATAAAATGGAATATAATAGTAACACAAGCATGGTGGTCGGATTTGGTTTGCCTTTAGAAAACGGCACAACAATTAAAGATAAATTCGTTGACACATCCACTAAAAAAATTTAATCTTTTTTTAACTCCGATGAAATCGAATTATGTCTTGGTTATAACAGCTCAACCCCTTTCTTATGACTCGCCAGCATACTGTTTGGGCATATTTGGTACTGATAACAAATTCACAACTGAAGATGTATGTTCTAGATTGAAATATTTGAAGAAAACGGAAAAGGAATTTGGTATATCAATCCTCGTCGAATGGACATTCTAGTCTGCTTAAGTGATGAGGTTGAATTCCGTTGGGAGCTCGGTTAGGAGTGGTACCACGCCGATGAAGAGTGTTATATTCAAGATCAGTACATATTTTGACAAAGATGCGCACTCGTTTTTTGAAACCAGGAGTAGTATTGTCAAATGGAAATTTTAAGGCATCCGTAGATATGTTTTCAAGCTACTTGAAAGTTTTTCGAAAGATCGGCATCTTGATTAAATTTGACCTGAAATCTGAGGACAAAATGAACTGTCAATCTGCTGCAAGAATGTGCTCTCCTTCAGCCACAAAATTAATTGAACATTTAAGGAGCCAAGAGGTTCAACTGCATATCTGAAAATTATGTGTTCTGTAATAACAGCTGTAACAATATCTCATATTTTTAGATGAAAATGTTAACATCAGATTATATGATATATGGTACTGTGTCTTCTTTGTAAGGTTATGGAGAGCCGACTTACTGACAAGTAAGAAATTTATTTACCTTAAAGGATAATTTTATTACCAGCAATTGTTACCTTTGTACTTATCGAACTCAATTCTTATAACTTTATCTGAAGTTTAGTGAAGTTTAAAGAAAAGGAATTCCTGAATTAAAACCGGATATGTTTTGTTTACCTGTATTCAGCAGTCAAGCATGCGAATAGTATTTTGTAAAACAAGTATCACAATGACTCATTTTGTAGTAGGAGAGCGGTTTGTGTAACGAACTGCGAAGCTGTCCCATATTTTCCGAATTCCAAAAGAACGGAAATTTCAAATTCCACAAAACCTTTTATGGCCGAATATGCCTTGATAATATCAAGCTTAAACTCCATTTTCCTGATTTTGAACTCGTCACAGAAAATTATATGATACCTATTCAATATTACAAAAGTAACAAAACCCAATTTTACTCCATCCAACTCGAACCACAGACAATCAGTCAGGTCTGAGTTCCCGTTAAATAAACCCAAGGAACTATCATACTTCCCAAACAAGGGATACAAGGAGCATTCCTAACGAAAGTCTAACTACAGCAGCGAATGGTCTAGCATGGACAGAACTAATCAATACCACAGATGAACTAATACAGATAGCACTAACAGATCCAGTTAGAAGTTCGGAGATCTATTTACCTGATTACCATCTTTACACAGCCGACATTATACCTCAGGAATACCAGAAGACAGATGCCGATCATCTACTGAGAACTGATCATCATAATCCAGAAAAAGAGTACATAAAACGATTGTGTAAAAAGTTTTCAGTTGTATTCCATCATCCAGAGTCACCCCTTCACTTTCAGCAACCAAATCAAACATAACAACAGATGAAGTTCCCACTTACACAAAGTCATACCGCTATCCACACGTTAATAAAGAAGAGGTCCAGAAGCAAATAGCATAAATTTTAGACCAAGAAATTATTAGACCAAGCCAATCAAAGTGGCCTTGACATATGTGGATCGTCCCAAGAAAGCCGACGCCTCAGGAAAAATTAAATGGCGAATATTGGTAGACTACCGTAAAGTAATCGAGAAGACAATAAATGGTAGATATCCAATCCCAAACATCACAGATATTCTGGACAAACTAGGAAGATTTCAGAATTTCTCTACCCTCAACCTAGCCCGCGGGTTCCACCAGCTTGAAATGGCAGAAGAAGACATCCCAAAACTGCATTTATCGTCAAGAACTGTCACTACGAATACCTCAGAATGCCATTTAGACTCAAGATCTGCTCTGCAACATTCCAGAGAGTAATGAACAATGTTCTTAAAGGATTGCAATGAGAAATATGTCTAGTATACATGGACGACATAATAGTTTTTTCTACGTCCTTACAAATAGACAAATGTGAATTTCTAAAAAAGGAAGTTAGCTTCTTAGGCCACATTGTGACTCCAGAAAGAACTAAGCTGAATCCAGAGAAAATTAAAGCTATTGTCGACTACCCAATTCCGAAAACAGCCAAATAAATTTCTGGGATTAATGGGATACTATAGAAAATTCATCAAAGACTTTACCCAGATAATGAAATCTTTAACTTCATGCTTGAAGAAAGATGTGAAAATAGAACACTCATCAGAATTCCTAGAATGTATCAAGACCTGTAAGAGCCTTCTAACCAATGAACCATTGCTTCAATATCCAGACTTTAAGAAGTCATTGAACCTCACCACAGATGCCAGCAACTTCGCCATTGGATTTGTATTTTTTCAAGGTCCCATTGGCAACGACAAGCCAATTACACATGCGTCCAGGACTCTGAACGAAATAGAAATTAAATACTCAACTATAGAAAATGAAATGTTAGCAATAATATGGGCTACTAAATACTTCCTCTCGTATCTTTTTGGAAGAAAATTCAAGATACTATCAGACCATCAACCCCTCAAATGGTTGTTCTCACTGAAGGACCAAAATTCTAAATTAATAAGATGGCGATTGAAATTGGTACAATTAGACATGAAGTTGCATATAAAAAAGGCAAATCTAATACTAATGCCGACACCCTCTCTGGAGTTAAGATCAACGTACATGAACTTGACAAATACCTCCAAGAAGAAATAGATAAAATAAATAACGAAGGGAAAGCATCCTTGTACAATCACTCAGGGTCTACTCTTGATCCTTTAGAAAATATGGAAACAGAAATTTTTCATAGGACAGACCATCTAAATTCCAAAAAACTGCAAATAGTTGAGGAATTATTAGAAGAAGGAAAGAAGCAATACTCTTCATCAAGCAATCTAAACATGGAAGAACTATGGAAGACTTACTAAGAAAAGGAAGATGATTCCAATTCAAATGTAACAGGACACATAGAAAATCCTATCTTAGGAGTTCCCATCAGCGAGAGACCACTAAATCACCACAACAATCAAGTGATATTCAAACTAGTTAACCATAGTCCAGCTCCGCTAGTTACCAAAGTGACTTTTCTCCACAAGAAAAGGTTTTATGTTAAAGTTGGAAGAAACAATATAAAAGGAGATTTTTTCAAATTCTTCAGACTATCTCGATCCCAAGACAAAATATGCTCTGTATTTTGAAACACGACCTGTGATTTAGTAAAATGCAATCAAGTTTTAAAAGATATTAATAGCTCCCAGAGACAAAAGGACATTATAAATTAATACCATCGAGGAAAGACCAACCACAGAGGTACAAATGAAACCGAAAACCAAATTCAAAAAGTACATTACCGGTCTACCTCGAAGAAAGATGTCGAAGAAATTATCAATTTGTGTGATACTTGCGTGACCAGCAAATACAACAGAAAACCTCCAAAACCAAACATCATGACAACACCAATGGCAACGAAATATTTGGAAATAATTGATCTTGATACCTTCCAAGCAAACGGTCAAAAGTTTTTGACTATCGTTGATGACTTTTCCAAGTATGAACAAGCCTATCGGCGAGAGGGATCTAATTCCATCAACGTCCTAAACGCCCTCTTCATCTATGTAATACATCATGGAATGCCGCACATGATGGTAGCTGACAGCGGTACCGAATTCAAGAATGGACTTAGGCAAGCCTTTGTAGATACCCATAAAATTACAATTCACTACATTGCCCATTGTCGAATGGAATAGTTGATTGCTTCCAGTCCACAATACTCAAACACCTCAGAATCCTCAAACATAGAAAATTTAAAGCATTAAGGAACAAATGCTATATGCCATCTTGGGTTACAATAGTTCCGTTCACTCAGTAACCAAACAAAAAACCAATAGATGTTCTGAATGGTTATTTTGGCGCTCAAGATCCTTTTGACATAGACATTGATAGAGCTTTGCTAAACAACTATACACAAGGCCATAGAGAAAAAACTATGAAATATATTAAAAAATCAAAAAATGTCAAAGAAAAAGCCATAGAGAAAAGGAGTGAGAAACGACAAACTCCTATATCCTACAAACCTTCTACCAAAATTTATACCAAAAAGATGGTCAATAGAAATGAATTACTTCAAAGATTTTCTTCTAAAACCTTTGCAAAAGACAACGAAGTCACTGTTGACACTCAAAATACAACTATACACAAAAAAATGTCAAACACCAGCCAAGCAAATCTAATATGACTCCTATATTACAGATATACATACATAATGCCTTAAGAAGTCCCGATCCAGGATTTCAAGGACAACCCAGGAATTCTACCCCTCAAACTGGGACTAGCAAGAATTCGAACACGACTTTATCCACTATTTCCACCTGAGACCATTAGCTGAAGAAATAAATACACTTGAAACACAGTATCGAAGCCCTACTTCGATCAGCTACAAAATTTCAAGTTTGCAATACCTACTAATCAGCAAAAAACAGAACCTACACACTTGTGGATGATTCCAATCCACATTGTCGCACAGTACTGGGATTGTACAAACTCCGAAGACATTTACGCAAGACTCTGGAAGAACCAGAAATCCAACAAGATGTGCCTTCATCACCATCAGTTTTGTTCATCCCTTACAAAACTTCTTCAGGGGAAGTTAAAGTTAGCTGACCCACGGATCATGCATGGTATTGTACTTCGAGCTTCCGTTACAATTTGTAGACGCTGATCCATGTTTCAAGAACATCACACAACAACTGATGATTTTGCAGAAATGCACATTTTTAGTTGCATTTATTTTTCTATATAAGTTCGATGGATTGATTATATTAGATATAATGTACGTTGTAGTGTAGTTTTTGTCAATAAAGTATCTTTTTAAAGTGACTTTTAGGGCAGTAACCCTTAATTCATGTATGAACAGTATCTCAGTAAAAAATATCTCACCGTTTTCTGCCTCAAGTAGGGAGCTTTTCTCTGAAGCGGAACATGTAGCAGATGTACTTGGTCCTAATTCATTATTTAGCATAGTACCATACGTAAAACTTTTGCAGAGAGGTATTATAATAGCATCATTTTCATCAAAGTTATGTTCCACTGTTATTAAAATTGTTGTGTCAAAACAACAATTTGTTTCACATAGATAAAATTGCGAGCAAACTTGTAGCATAGGCCATTGATGACAATGTGTAAAAACAGACGTAAATATATTCAGCGTAGAGATGCTTTGTTACAATAGGTAGACATAACATGTATAAAGACAATTTTAGGTGAAAAGATTAAAGCGGTTAATATAATTTATTGCAGTTCATATGTTAGAAGATTGTAATACTAGTAATTGTTATCTTTTTTCGTTCTTAAACAAATGTAACTACTCTAACCTATGTACTTACCTACTAAATTGTGTATTGGAAATGAACCTAATTTTAAACTTCTTTTGCTTTTGGGCAAAATACACCCTTTATGAAAATGTTCCTCACAAACCACATAACTTCTATATGGAAATGTAGACTTAATATACCTATTTTGAAATGAAGAATTGAAATTATACACTCTTTTAATGCCAAAATAGTATACTTACCAAAGCATCTTTAATGGGAAAACAGTGCATATGAACTTCTTTATTGGTGTTATTACAATTAGTCACACAGCAATAGAATACTACCTCACACACAGCATTGCTTTACTGTTCAACTCATAAACACTACAGCACAATCTGAATATACAACTAGATGAGTGAATAATCTTTGAATTATATAAACTAGCAATATCAAACACCAATGAAAGGTAGACGATGGCCATTGTTTATATAATCTTTGCTTGTTTCCACTGTTGGTGCATTATTGCAATCTGCTGTGCTTCATAGTGGCTGACTGTATATAAAGGTTATCTATGGTGGCTTTCAATCACAAATCACCTATGGTTTGTGCTGACAATAAGAACAAAGATTTGATACTGATTGTAGAATTCATTTTTATAGAAGAAATTGATAAAAACGTAACATGAACAGCTTGTTTACTTTTGATATTATGACATGACAAAAATGTAAAATGACATTTGTAACATCAACTGATGCTAAATTGTGCTGTTGTCAAGTGTATGTAAGCATGAAAATACCATTCGTATAATTTTGGGAACGGTACTCGAGAATATCATTTTTAGGAAATATTTTCAAGGGCATTCACAGGCTTGCGTAAACGTGACGTTGGAACGATGTCAAGAATAGCGCCCCGGTTCGAGATTCAGGGCGGACGAAAAAGAATTCCCGTTCACCACATCTGAAAGAAGTGAATCACCGATAGCAACATTGATTTCGTTATGATATATCGCACAACGCAAGTCAAACATTCAACTTTAGAAATATTTTTACAAAAGTTTCAACTTTCATTTTTTAGAACTGAATATATTTTTAATAAATAGATGGAAATTTATCATTGATGCTGCAAATGGAAGAGCATATATAGATTATATGGAAAATGTATGCATAATTTGCCCGTAGATGATATACTTTTTAAATAAATAAAAAAAAAATAGAATTGCGGGGTGACGAAAAAGACGAAATTTTCGGTATAAGAGTGTCTGCCGTCAATTACATCATGACAGAGTGACAAAGTCGAGACGTGACATAATATCAAACATTTTTGGAGATTTAGTTTTGTAAAATAAAAATATTACTTAAAATTCTTGTTTATCTAAAAACATTTCTTAATCTTGAAATTTTTCCTAGAACCAATAGATTTGGTAAAAAAAAAATTAAAATAAGGTATTACACAGGATATTAGGAGATTGTAATATTTTTATTTTAATAAATTAAATCTCAAAAAAAGTTTGATATTAAATAAGGCAAGGGATGTTAATTTCACCCCCTTATAATGTAACAGGAGTGTTGATAAAATACAGGGGGTTAGCCCTTTGCGAGTGCAAGGAAATTATAAAATTTCAAGTTTCTATCTTTACTTAAGTCTGAGAAAAAAATTAAATTTACCCACCACCTTTTAGGGGTGATATCTCCTAACAGATCTAAAAATGTAGATGTTGCATTATAATACTCTGAAATTAAATAACTAAGTGCAAGATTTACCAAATAAACATGGGTTTTAGGTTTGTCTGTAATGGATGAATAAACAAAGGAAGTCAACTGACCAACTAATAAAAGAAATTGGGAAAAATATTCAATCAATAAAACCATATTATATGTTTATATTCAAGGCATTCATCAAAATCATAAATATAAACAAGGATTTTCACATGAGAATTTCATTCAAATATCCCACGGCAACCTTTTTTAGAACAAATACGTCAAAAGGCATAAATATTTTCTCAATACATCATGGAATGGCAAAATATTCAAATACTATAGAAAAATTTAATGAAATTTGACAATAACTTAATATACACACATTAAAACTTATAAGACCGTTAATTAAAATTAGCATTAATATTATAAGTTTAATATATTATATAGTAACTTACCAAACTGCAGCAACACACTGAACGTAAGTTCTAATCTGAGAATTGTTCTTATCTGAACATAAACCATCATAGAGATGGTCAATGAGTTTAGTATACAGTGCATTATTACAAGAAAGTACCAAATTACTACATGCACTTATAGTGCGTTTTCTAACAGCTTGACGTTGAGAGCATAACTGAGGTAAAAGTGCTGTCAAAATTGAGCCATGAAATGCCTGTAAGACAGGACCGAATCTTAGCAATAAATCTGTTATTATATCTAATGCTTCTAATTGTACTGACACATCTTCTTGCTGCAACAGTTATGAAAAATAAAGCAAGACAATTCTTGTCTTATCTATAAAAATAATACTTTTAGTTAATTTTTTTATTTTTGTAATTGGTTGAATAAAAAAGTGGAAAGTACTTACCCTTTCAATTGCTGTTGTTAACCTACCAGTAATTCTTTTACATATGTTACTAGATAGACCACCAGTCGCTTGAGGAAGTTCTGCAATAACAGTTTTCAGTCCAATGCTAGAAATATCTCTTAGCTGTTCTTTATCAGAAACCATGTTTGTACAAAGAGATTCAACAATTGTTTCAACCTGGTATTCTTTTACTTTATTCACTAGTGGGCCCAAACTTGAAATATAAAATGTTAAGTATGGTAAAAATAACTTGAAGTGAATAAAAGTTACCATTTGACAGCAAGGTTCTGCACTTCTCCATTCTTGTCTTCAAGTAATTTTAGCAACATCCTTACCACTTTTCTTTCAGAATCATCATCCAGTTTGATACTATCCTTTTGTAATTCAGTCATTAAATCATTAGTTGCCATAAAACGAAAATCCTTATCTGAAGAAGTCATCTGCAATATATCAAGAAGTTTAAAGAAGTGCATTTTGATTGCTTTTCTTATAAGTTTTTATAACACAACAATTGAGTAGGTACTAATTGTTCATGAGGAATATTTTCCAATTTAAACTATATTAGCACGTTCAGGTTTGTAATGTATAAAAAATGTAAATATTGTGTCAACTGTACGACTCTTTGAAAATATGTCAATATCACATTTTGTTTTAGTACCAAAGCCAACTTTACCTTTTCAAGCAGATTCGCGATTTGATATGATACACTCGCCATTGTTACTGTATTATAAAAGCACTTTCAAATATAAACGATAACAATAAAGTTAAATTAATAATATAATTAATAAATAAATAATATAAATACTATATAAATTAAACTAGAGAAAATTCTATGAAAATCATCATTTATAGGTTAAAATTGATAATAAAGAAATTTACATAGCACACACTTTTTCGGTCTCTAATGAATACTATAATTTATTATTTTTCATTATCTGGTGCAAAAACTTGATTGCCTTTTAAGTTTTTATATGAAAATGTGCAAAATGTACAAAATCACTCTTCTTTTATTCAGATCTTTAATAAAATTTGATAAACTGTATATGCGATCAAAGGAATAAGAATTACGAATATAGAAGATAGAGACGGATATACAAAATCACTTATATCAGATTGACGGAATACTCTTCTATAAACGGCAAGAAACGATTTCCAACGGTGCAATTCGAGCGAATAAGATATGACGTAACTCTTACGCCCTTTGTCATTCTTTTTTATACAAAGTCTAGTCGAATTGGACGATCCATTACAACTTCTTGCTTCAATATCCTATATGGTATTTCAACATTTATAGGGCAGTTATAGCAGTTTCAATTTACTTTCTACGCATGATCGTAATTTATTCGCTGTTCTGTGAATGTTGGACGTATTTAAAAATAAATACTATCTTTTATAATCTAAAATCGTGTGATTGTTACGTATAAAAATCTTAGGAACTCTTTTCGGTTACTAATTGTTGCCGAATATTATTTTATGCATTCAGTAAACTAATTTCTATAAACTAAAAATATAAATAATAGACTCAGCATATAATCTGCAATGGGAATGTTTGAAAACTGCGCGTACCCCGGAATTTTCTCAATGTCAAACTTGTTTTTAACTAAAGGCTCCTCTACGTGTAAACGGGGATATTTGATAGTTTGCGGGAGTTATTTAATGTTGGCAGATGCGGCTGCCACAAATCCATTAGCTGTCGGTGTTTTGTCGCACAACAAATAAGGCTTTTGTCGCGAACGCACGGCGTTCTCCTCACGTCAGCCGACGTATCAGTGCTGGCGCAGTTTTTCAAGCATTTTTTTCTTGTTCGTTTAAATGGCTAATATGACCAATCAGAAATCATTTAAATTAAACAAATAGCAGCGGCAGCTACAATCGCAATATCCAGTTTTTAAGAATGTCTCGTGCGAGTTGCATATGTCGAGAATTGACACAGACTGACTATAGACTGTGGGATATCTGTGCTATAGACCAATAAAAACCAAATACTGAATACAGGCGGACGTGTGGGCGCATCTGTCGACTTGTAGAGGTAATGGAAAAACTTGTCCTAATATTGTTTACTAAATAGGCTTTTATTTATTTATTATATTTATTACCAATACTCTCTCTACATCGCTATAATTTTTAATTAGAAATCCACCAGATTTATATAAAAATTAATTCCCACTCAAATATTAGAAAATCCACATTACCACTCGCTCGAGTGGACAAATATTTAGGAAAACATCTTTACTTATATTAGGGGATATACGATGATGTATTGATATCTAGTTAGCCTAGACCAGTTTCATGCATAAATAAAATATTGCGTTACCACAGCAACAAACAATAACTTATTAGAAGTGTTAGTGTAAAGTTTGACGACAAAAAGGTAAACCAGAGTTACGCAATAAATTAAAAAAGAAAAAGATGTCCACCGAAATTGTGAAAATCGAAAAATTGGAGTATCGAGCCATCATCAAGTACCTGTATTTAAAAGGGTTAAGAGGTAAGCAGATTTACGAAGATATGCTTAATACCCTTGGTGATCAATGTCCTTCGTATGCGACCGTGAAAAATTGGACTGCAAGCTTCAAAAGAGGTAAATTTTTCATTGAAGATGATGATCGATCGGGAAGGCCATCAGTTTCTGTGTCAGTCCCCGATAATATCGTCGAATTGGGCTAAAGCGGATATTTGAATATTTCATACGAACACGTTCATCATATAGTTCACGTCAGTTTGGACATGAGAAAAATTACTGCAAAATGGATCCCCAAATGTTTGAATGTTGACCAAAAGCGTGCAAGGGTAGAAGCATCGCGTTCGATCTGTGCTCAATTTTGAAAACAATATAGACTTCTTAAACCGAATTGTTACTATGGATGAGACTTGGGTACATTTCTACGATCCAGAAACAAAGCAACAATCGATGGAATGGCGACACTCTGGTTCTCCAAGACCTAAGAAGTTTTGTGTCCAAAAATCTGCTGGAAAAATTCTTGCTTCAGTTTTTTGGGATTGCCATGGAGTAATCATGATTGATTTTTTGGATAAGGGTAGAACAATAACTGGAGATTACTTACTAATTAAAGAGAAAAAACGCGGAAAGCTATCCAAAGGTGTTTTGTTTTTGCCAGACAACGCCCCTGCACACAAATCTCATGTTGCCATGCAAAAAATTCGTGATTTAGGGTTTGAATTACTAGAACACCCTCCTTATTCACCAGATTTGGCTCCGCCCGACTATCATCTCTTTCCTCAACTGAAAAAAAGTTTAAAAGGTCGTAAATTTTCTTCCAACGAGGAGGTAATAAAAGCTGTGGAGCTCTGGTTTGCAGAGCAAGAAGAAATATTTTTTTTGAAAGGTCTAGAGACGTTGCAGGTTCGCTGTAATAAATGTATCCAATTAAAAGGAGAATATGTTGAGAAATAAAATATTTTGACATTGAAATTTTGTTTGGTTCTATAGTAGGCTAAGAAATTTTCACTATATCCTCGTACACATGTCGATTCAACTTTAATTGGTTTCACAAGTATATACAGATATATGCTAGAACCAAAACAATTACTAATACGTTTGTATCAATTTCAAATGATCAGTATACTTACAACAATTATGATAAACATGCTCGTGAAATGTTTTTGAAATATATATATATATATATATATATATATATATATATATATATATATATATATATATATATATTCTCAAGAAATATAAATGAAATATATATATATATATATATATAAAAAAGAAGATGTAGGAATATCGCGTGATATGTTAACAACAACAACAAAGAGAATCATGGGTAATTCACGCAAAGTAAAGGGCTACTGAAATAGATGAGCCAGAAACATGCATGTCCACGGTTACCACTCTATTTCAGTAGCCCTTTACTTTGCGTGAATTACCCATGATTCTCTTTGTTGTTGTTGTTATATATATATATATATATATATATATATATATATATATTGCAGGTTCGCTGTAATAAATGTATCCAATTAAAAGGAGAATATGTTGAGAAATAAAATATTTTGACATTGAAATTTTGTTTGTTTCTATAGTAGGCTAAAAAATTTTCACTATATCCTCGTACACATGTCGATTCAACTTTAATTGGTTTCACAAGTATATACAGATATATGCTAGAACCAAAACAATTACTAATACGTTTGTATCAATTTCAAATGATCAGTATACTTACAACAATTATGATAAACATGCTCGTGAAATGTTTTTGAAATATATATATATATATATATATATATATATATATATATATATATAAAAGAAGATGTAGGAATATCGCGTGATATGTTAACAACAACAACAAAGAGAATCATGGGTAATTCACGCAAAGTAAAGGGCTACTGAAATAGATGAGCCAGAAACATGCATGTCCACGGTTACCACTCTATTTCAGTAGCCCTTTACTTTGCGTGAATTACCCATGATTCTCTTTGTTGTTGTTATATATATATATATATATATATATATATATATATATATATATTCCTATGATACCAAGTGAGCCCAGTCTGCAGTAAAATTACGGAAGAAGTGAGGACCGCGACAAAGTGAGGACCAATATACGGTCCTCACTTTGTTCAGTCCTTTAATCTTCGCCAATAGGTGCGTTCTTTTTGAGATCTCAGATCACTTCAGTTAAGGTGATCTGAGATAAAATGATGGGAGTAAGCACCAAAAAGAACGACATCTCAATTGAAGCGCGCGATCTGTCTATAGATTTAAACTATACGACAGATTTGTATCAGCATCTAATAATGTTAATTAATGTATCCATAATTTGTAACAAAAGAAAAATAGATTATGTCTGTTTATTATTTATATGTCAATGGTTAAAACCCTAGATAACCTTGGTGAAAACTACATATAAACTAAGCAAATCAAATATTTCTTCATCCCCTCCACTTTATTTCCGACTCAATTCCAACTGATACCCCCTTACAACACATTCAGCATCGGTGAAGGGGGAGGAAAAATCTCAGCTCACTTAAAGTGAGTAAAACAAAAAGAGCGCTCACATTACTGATGTGAGCTGAGATTAACTGAGATCTCAGTCAAAAAGAACGCACCTATTATCATTCTCTACCTAGTTAAATTACTTTAACGTTAAAAAAAGTTTTGTCCCCATTTTGTCGGTTTTACGTCAAAACACGTATATTGTAAGTCAAAATTTCGCCACAGTCAGCGCTTTTCGTTGAGTATTTTCACAATGTATATGTCACGCGGTATGGTATAGCGTCTAACGCACCAAGTGAGGGCCAGAGATCTGATAACAAGGCTGGTCCTAGCTGTATACATAATTTCTATAAAAATATTATTCTACGTTCTCACTGATGTCTGTTCAAGAAAACAAAAAAATATAGTTGGTTAAAACGGATTATTTCTTTTTCGTGCCGATTTGCACTCAGCTCTAGGTGGAACTTTTACCCTAATAGTTTAGTGAACTTTATTGTGTCGGTAACACGAAAGATTATTTTAAAATTAGGTCATTGACATAATTTAGTAGCTTTTTAGTGTAGCGAAGTACAGATCGAAAGCAGTTTTTTATTCTAAATTATTTTGTCGAAAAGTTTACTGAATATTTTTTGAATAATTTTTTCGTAGACATGACATGATGATCATCTTACCCAAATTCGGTAGACACTATACCTAATTAAATTTTTCAGAAAAATGTTTTAAACTTTAAGAATGATTTCTTGTTAACTAGTGGTTTCTCTCCTTAACATTTTAACACACCACAACTGGAATAAATACTAAGTAAATTTGAATAAAAATCAAGAATTAGGAATCTATATGTACGAAAATTAGGACCTTTCAGCTTGTCATTGTTCAATTGAGTTACAATTTTTTTATTATTAAAATAAGGAGTTACGGTAATCCTGTTTACATTCATTTGATAGTTGTTGATTAAGTATAGTATTGGTATATTGCAGTTGTATAATTATCAATTATTGGTGATAAAAAATAAACCACTGAATTCATATTTTTTATTATTTCTTTCAACTTATTTTTGATAGTTAGAACAATAACCTGTTTACCACAAAAATCTTTATTTTTTTCCAGGTTTTGTTTGAAAGTCTATCTGGGTTTTGTTCTTTCAGCATCAAACATTCATTTTTCTTTGGAGGAATTTTTCTGTTTATGTGGTCTTCTGAGCATTTTTCCAAGTTTCCAGAATACGCTTTATTCCTTTTGATTTTTCTAATGCAGAACAAGTTGTTCTCTACAATTTTGATTATTACGTTAATGAAGTTATTTTACACTTATGAAAATCAATCATAGAATGGTTAAATACATTTACGCCCGGTACATTCACCTATAGATTAGTTTTACTCACCAGAAACCCATCTGACAGAAAAGTTAATTATGACTCATTTCAAAAACAGTTTATTTGATAGTTAGCTTAACAAATTATTCGAAATTACATACAAATTGTCGTTGAAATAAGGAATTTTAGTGAAATTACGTGTCGGATTGAGATCTAGCGGATAAGCTTAACTATAGGTGAAAGTACCGAGCCTTAGAGAATAAACAAGAGTTTTTAAAATGAGCAGTAATGTATTTGCTTGTTTAAATTACAATTATAAAAATCTATATAGACTTTTCTTTTCGACAGTTTTCAAAAACGAAACCGACTAAGCGATAGCGTAATACCTACAAAAGCTCTGACTACCTTTTTTTGTACCCTGTGGTATAGTCCCACACGATTAACATGATTATAAATGGATCAATTTATTTGTATTTATATAAAAATACTTTTGATCCATCTTATAAGTACGTGTATATTAAATAATAAATTGAGAAAAGAGAATTAAGGTAACCTGCTATTTTAACATCATGTTAGGTAATTAAATTTTATTATGTGACTGACAAGTTTAGACGCTTTGCGCCGTAACCCGAGCATTCTTAAAAAATATAACCAAGTTATTTAAAGTGGCAATACTTACCAAACGTTTTACTTTGATGTGGCTACTTTATATTACTAAGGTTATATTTTTTAAGAATGCTCTCGGTAGGGCGCGGAGTGTCAAAACGTCTCAATCTATGATTGCATTATTAGAGAAATATGTGTAAGTTTGTATGTAACTTACTGCCATATGCATATTAGAAGTACTTGGTGTTATTTCCATTCCATCATCATTTTCGTCTTCTGATGGTTCCTCATCAATGGGATCAAGGTCTATATTTATTTCATCCAGACATTTCCCTTTAAACTTTGCTGCTTCTCCCCTTTCATTGAGAAGAAGCAATTTAGAGGCCTCAGCCATTTGATAAATGTCATTGGGTAGTCTGTAATATGTCATATGTATGTCAAATGTGTGCCCCATAAAAGTTGCTAATTGCTCCAAATCCTGTTCAGAAAGATTAATAACTTGGGACATGGTTGCGAGGGATTTCTTAGTTTTGTAGATGTTAATGCAGCAGCATTTTTAACACCGGCAAGTTGTACGTGTTTATAGATAGCTTGTATCCCACTAATACTGCTAGACGATTTTATATTCCCAAATAGATACATACTCGTTTTATTTTTTCCAGACACTGATCTCGATGTTGAATTAAAAGGTTTGTACATTTTACCATTTCCTCCGTAAATAGAACGGGGACACCGCGCCCTCTTTTTCCTTTAATTACGATTCTTTTAAAGGATTTCATCAACAATATTCCATTTTCGCTAATGTAGTTATCTAATTCGGTTGACTTATAATTATTAGTTATATGCGTTATATAAGTGTGAACAGTAATTCTTTGAAGCTCGCCAGGTCTTCTATTTAAGAGAAGTAATTGTATGTGACAAATTTCTTGAAGGGTCATAAATGCCTTCTCATTCTTGGAATTTACGTCTAATGCATTTCGGCACTTTTCGGTCTCGGAAAGTAAATACGACCTAAGCAGAGTCGAATCTCCCGCTAATGGTATAAGTGAAGGTTTATTCCACTTTTTTTGGCTGAGATCATAATTAGCTATAGTTGATACATCGTATTGCCACTCACTCGAGATCAGGCTTTTAAATTCTTCATACATTCTGTTTTGGTTTGAAACTGTTTGAGTAACTTATTATAGGCAACATCAATACACTCTTTAAGTTGAGTTCCCATATTGGAGGCTAATGATGGTACACCGTAGTTTCAGTCTCTGAATCAAATTTAGCTATGGCCTTTGTAGATGCCACAATGTTGTCATAGTAAGTTGGATTTATTGCTTCTTGCAGTAACTTAATTATGATCTGTGTTCTTAGTTCGATTAACAGATATGTCATTTGTCTCATTTTTCGAGAGGCTACTAAATAAAACTTTTTATCTTTGTGGCTTTTTAAATATCTAGCTGCCACTGCAGAAATGAGCGTGTCAGTTTTTGCGACAAAAGAAATATTGTCAGCTCTCATTTTGGGAAAAACTTCTTTTCTTAATGTATCGCTACATTTATATGTTGAGAGCAGTGACTGTCCTTCAAACTGAGCAAGAATTCTTCCAGTTTTCGGATCATCATTGTGAAAGAAGTTTTTAACATGCCGGTAAAGAGCTGTTTTCTTGTAAAAACCTTCACAGTATTTGCACGGAAGATAGTTCGATTGAGTTGGTTCTTCAATATTTTATATTGGCTTTCTTATAGGCACAACATTTCCACAAGTACCTTTCATGAAATTTCCTTCATTTCTTAACTTATTAAAGGGATATTTTCTTTTTTTGTCTCCTACTTTTAATGCTAATAATTCTTGTACTTTGATCTCATTTTGATGGTGCCTTAAAACATGTCGAGTTACGTCAACGTAACAATAAAAACAATGGTCTCTTTTATTTCAAATACGTTTTTTTCTGAATTAGATCCCTAAAAAATATTTTCATTGGGTCAAGAAAATAAATATACTTTGAAACATTTACCTCCTCGGTGATTGATGTTGCCGAAATGTCAAGAGCTTGATTAATTTAATTTTCAGACGTAAGGTGTTGTTAAGATTTGGTTCCGTTACTATACAATAGAAACGGTACTCAAATACTTAAATCTTTGAAACAACCCGTACTGCTGTATAGCTTTTTTACAAATTTATATTAAAGTCTTCTTTGTTATTATGTCAAAATTTGTTTTTCAAGTTGTTGATTAAGAAATGTAAAAACAGTTGTCATTATGTATGTCAGTTTGTGAAATATAAAAGTTACCTTGTCCGAATAAAGTCGTTTTTATTCATAACTAATGGAATACAGTCCATACAACGAACCAGTACATGCGTATTCAATTAAAAGGAATGTTTAGGTAAATAGTTATCTACATTTTTTATGGTCCTTCGTCTTCGGATATCAAGATTATCAGTTACATTGCATTTTCTCTCGCAGAGGACGTTTTCAAGTGTATAACTACACATTTGTGTTAAAATCGAACAATTATTTCATTTCTCTCGTTGAGAACGTTTCAAGTAGACCTAAGCAACTTCGTATTTCAAAACGTTTGAAATTCGTTTTCGTCGACAAACTGATTTGATAGTTTTCAAGGTAACCTAGCAAAATAAGTATATCTGTAAACATCTCAAACAGGGAGATACTGCAGCAGTTCATTCGAAGAATAAATTCCTTATATTCCCGTCCCTTTTTTGATATTAAAAACAAAACAAATCTCATTAATTTTTAATTTCATTTTTTAATAATAAATTGACTCTGTACAAGCAATCATGAGTAACCAACAAAATCTGATCAGAAAAAGAGCTAATATAAAATCAAGTGTAACACGTTTAATAAAATTCTTTGACAAATTAAAAATTCAAGACTCAGTTTCAAACATAGATTTGGAAGAATTGGGAATTAGGTTTAAAAAAGCTCAGTCAGAATCATTGCCAAATTTCTATGAATTACAAGAGGAGTTGCAGGAAATTGAGGGTGATGAATTTGATGAATTAGAAACGGAAACATTTGAATCTTCATGTTATAAACTTTTTGCTGAAATTAGCGTATTTTTGCAAAGTAATAAACTTTCTCCACAGAGCTCTCATACTCAACAGGTGGAACAGAGCACTGGTAGCGGAAGCTCAATCACAAATTCAGGTTATAAACAAATAGGTGTTAGGTTCGCAGACGTCAAGGTGCCGAAATTTGCCGGAGTATACGAGAAATGGCTTGAGTGGAAAGATCTTTACTTATCACTAGTTCACAACTGCACAGAGATAACTACTATTGCTAAATTTCATCTTTTACATGGGGCCTTGGAGGGACCTGCTGCTCAATGTATTCAGTCACTTTCTATTACTGAGAATAATTATCTTGAAGCATGGAACACATTATGTACTCGTTTTGATAATAAAAAATTAATAGTGCATAAACATTTGAAAAGCATATTCAGTTTAGCTGAAATTAAAACAGAAAATCCTTCTTCTTATAGATCATTGGTTGATACAATAACAAATAACTTGAAATGTCTAGAAAACATCCAAGTAGACACTAGTTCTTGGGATCCCTTAATAATTTTTTTCGTGTCAAGTAAATTAGATCTTGCAACATTGCGTGATTGGGAACAGTATAAAATTGCTGGGGAACTTCCCACCTTACAAGAACTTAAAACATTTCTTACGAACCGAGCAAATTTTCTAGATAAGGTGCACATGCACAAAGATAAAGAAGGTTCGAAATCGAATCAAAATCAACAACTTCATTATCAAGGTTCTAGTTACAAACAAAACCAGAACAAAAACTCTTCCTTTAAAAAATCATTCATATCAACCATTGATGAAAAAATTAAAGAAATCAATTCAAAAAATTATTCATGTTACTATTGTAAGCAAAATCATTCAATTTTCTACTGTGCGGATTTCTTAGCCCTTTCAGCCAAAGAAAGATTTGAAAAAACAAAACAATTGAAACTTTGCACAAACTGCCTTTCTCGGCCAACACATCAGCTAGACAAGTGCCCAAGAGGTAATTGTGAATATTGTGGTAAAAAACATAATTCTATTTTACATCAGGGTAAAGGCGAAAGTACAGCGTTGCCAGTTGTAAGTTCAGAAACCAAATTTACAACGAATGATTCTGACGACTCCAGTAAACAATCTCGTTCTCAGAATTCTCAAATTTTTTCAGGCTCAAGTTCAGTAAGTGGTTCAAGTCAAGTATTGCTGGCAACAGCGCAAGTGACAATATTTGACAGTCATGGAAAAAGGCACACATGCAAGGCTTTACTAGACAATGGTTCTATGTCAAACTTTATTTCGAAAGGTTTGGTTGACAAATTAGGCCTTCCACAGTATTCCACCAATTTGACAGTATTGGGTATTGGTCATAATTCGTCAGAACTAAGTAAATCCTGTGACATCAAAATAAAATCTTTGCATTCTCAATTTCATGCCTATCTTCACTGTTTAGTGATTTCAGAAATTACTGATCGACTTCCAACCTTCGACTTCAATCCCAACATTATAGACATTCCCTCGTATATAACTTTATCTGATCCAACATTCTTTAAAACAAGCAAAATAGAGCTTCTAATCGGAGCAGACACTTATTGGTCCCTTCTCCTAAGTGGGAATATTCAGCTTGGTCCTAACAAACCAATTCTGCAAGAGAGCAAACTAGGTTGGATAGTTACAGGTCCTTTAGGTTGTCCCCGTGAAGCATTCACGTCTTGCAACTTTTCTATAACCATTGACATTCAGTCTCAACTCCAAAAATTTTGGGAATTAGAAGAATTACCGAGTAAACGTATATTGTCATGCGAAGAACAACAAGCTGAAGAACATTTTCGCGATCATTTCCAGCGGAGTCCAAACGGAAAGTTCGTAGTTTTAATTCCTTTAAAGGAACACATTTCAAAGCTAGGTAATTCTCAAGAACGGGCAAAAAATCAATTTTTGTATCTCGAGAGGAAATTAGCAAAAAACCATACACTGAAAAAATTGTATTGTGACTTCATGAATGAGTATAAAGCCCTCTCTCACATGTCATATTTCAAACCCTTATCTCATGATCAAATCACTTATTTCTCTCCTCATCATGGTGTCTTTCGAGAAGACAGTGTGACCACCAAATTGCGCGTGGTTTTCAACTGCTCAGCAGAATCTTCATCTGGATATTCTTACAACTCTATTCAGTTGGTAGGACCCACCGTTCAGGAGGATCTTTATTCAATTCTAATTCAATTTAGACAACACAAGTTTGTTGTGTCGGCTGACATTAGCAAAATGTATCGTCAAATTGAAATCACTGACGAATTCAAGCCTCTTCAGCTCGTATATTGGCGTGAAAATCCTGAAGATGAACTTCACATTTATTCTTTAAACACTGTCACATATGGCACAGCCAGTGCCCCTTTTTTAGCAACTCGTTGCTTACTACAATTAGCCATTGATCACGAAAACTCTTATCCAGAAGCATCTCAGATAATAAAAAAGAACATGTATGTAGATGACTTACTTTGCGGAGCAGACTCAATTGATAAGTTAACATCATTGTGTCAACAAATCTCATTGATTTTACAATCAGTTTCTTTTCAACTGAGAAAATGGAAATCGAATAGCTCTGAGCTTCTCGAAAACCTAAAGAGTGAAAATACGTCAGAATTTTATTTTTTATCACCTTCCGAATCAGGAAAAACTCTAGGCTTGCTTTGGGCTTCTAAAGAAGATGTTTTTCTTTTCAAAATTAGTCAGCTATCATCTGTAAATTGTATTACAAAGAGAATAATTTTATCAGATATTGCAAAAATATTTGATCCATTGGGCCTCATTAGTCCAATTATTATTTTAGCCAAAATCATGCTACAGGACTTGTGGAAATTGTCCCTGGCGTGCGACCAAAGAGTTCCGCAAGAGGTTTCTGATAATTGGGCTCGCTTCCGAGCAGAAATCCTTTGCCTTAACAAACTTCGAATTCATCGACACATATCTTGTCCCAATCCTGTAAATATACAACTACATGGGTTTGCTGATAGCTCTCAAAAGGCTTATGGCGCAGCATTATATTTGCGTGTGCAAAATACTAGCCATCAAGTTGTTGTTAATCTCATTTCGTCTAAAACCAAAGTAGCTATTCAAACGGTAACGATTCCGAGATTGGAGCTGTGTGCTTGCGTACTGCTCGCTAAACTCTTTGATAAGATCAAGTCTTGTTTAACCATCGAAATTGATGAGTGTCATCTGTGGTCAGATTCCACAGTAGCTTTAGGATGGTTACGCACATCTCCTCATCTTCTACAAACATTCGTTGGAAACAGAGTGTCACAAATTCAGAATTTAACAGAAATTGACAGATGGCGCTATGTTCCTACGAATTCCAATCCTGCCGACATTCTTTCAAGAGGAATTTCTCCCAAAGAGCTTCTTAACTCGAGTCTTTGGTTTCATAGCCCTGGGTGGTTAAAAGACAAAAGTAACTATTGTCCAGAAGATATCTCAAAGGTGCTTGTCTTACGTGATCTTCCAGAAACACGAAACGAGCCACAAACCTTCATTCATACAAAAAGGGAGCTTTTTCCTTTCCAAAACTTTTCATTCATTGAACCGTTTAAAACGTGTTTTTGCTCACGTACTACGGTTTAGTTATAGTTTCAAGAAATTTAAGGGAAATAAACTTTACTCCACAGGTAACTTGAATTTCGAGAAACTTAGATTATCGTTAAACAGACTTTGCCAACTGGCACAGCAAGAATCATTTCCCCAAGAATATATTGATCTCAATCAAAACCATCAAGTTTCTAATCAAAGTAAAATTCTAAGTCTCAATACATATATAAAGGATAATTTGATAAGAGTCGGAGGGCGACTAAGAAACTCTCCGTATCATTTTCACAAAAAACATCCTATCATTCTTTCTCCCAAACATCACCTGACACTTCTTATCTTTAGAGAAACCCATATCTTTCAATTGCATTGTGGTCCTCAAATGCTACTAGCATCAGTTAGAGATAAATATTGGCCTATTTCCGGTAGAAATTTAGCCAAACGTACAGTCAGAGAGTGTGTTCTTCGCTTTAAATTCAAACCCAGAGCTCAAATCCCGTTAATGGGAGATTTACCTGCGTCCAGAGTCTCTCCAAGGTTGCCATTTTCCGACACGGGCATTGATTACGCTGGCCCCTTCCTTTACAAAGATCGCAAAGGAAGAGGATATAAGACTCACAAATGTTATTTATCATTATTTGTTTGCATGACAACTAAATGCCTTCATTTGGAATTGGTAACTGAACTTACTACACTTGCTTTTCTAGAAACGTTTCAAAGATTCATTGCTCGTAGGGGTAAGCCAAATTGCGTATACTCTGACAACGGCACTAACTTCATTGGGGCAAATAACAAACTCAAAGAGTTAGGAAAATTCTTATTAGACAATCAAGTAGAAATCGAAGAAAAAACAGCCATAAATCATGACGTCAAATGGACATTTATACCTGCTTACTCCCCTCATCAGGGTGGGATATGGGAGGCTGGTGTGAAATCTAGTAAGCATCACCTTCTTAAAGTCATAGCTAACAATTTGCTTACATATGAGAGCTTGTACACAGTTATTACTCAAATCGAAGGAATTTTAAATTCAAGACCATTAACACCTCTTTCTACCGACCCAAACGATTTAGAAGCATTAACACCTGCTCATTTTTTGATTGGAAGATCCCTCAACTCCTTACCCTATCCTGATGTTCAGCTTATTCCAACCACCAAGTTAAACCATTACGAACAACTTGAGAAGCTGAAACAACAGTTTTGGTCACGTTGGTCAAAGGAATATATCAGTCAACTTCAAGAACGTATGAAGTGGAAAACAAACCGATCAGACATTAGTGTTGGATCTATGGTTCTAGTTCACGAAGACAAGTTACCACCGTATAAGTGGCGATTAGGTCGCGTAGTGAGTGTGCATCCAGGTGCCGACAAAATTATTCGTGTTGTCACCGTAAAAATCAACACGGGCTTAATTAAACGCGCAGTGACCAAATTATGTGCACTACCGTTATCCAAGTCGACAGAGAAGACAGTGAAAACTAGTTTTAAGGCCTAATAAGGCGTTATGTTAGTTGAGGTGGTTTTCGATAGCTGATGTACTTTAGAATTCCTTTTGTGCAGAATCGAAACTTTGCTGTTTCGAAGCCGGGAATATGTTAAGATTTGGTTCCGTTACTATACAATAGAAACGGTACTCAAATACTTACATGAAAGATCTTTGAAACAACCCGTACTGCTGTATAGCTTTTTTACAAATTTATATTAAAGTCTTCTTTGTTATTATGTCAGAATTTGTTTTTCAAGTTGTTGATTAAGAAATGTAAAAACAGTTGTCATTATGTATGTCAGTTTGTGAAATATAAAAGTTACCTTGTCCGAATAAAGTCGTTTTTATTCATAACTAATGAAATACAGTCCATACAACGAAACAGTACATGCGTATTCAATTAAAAGGAATGTTTAGGTAAATAGTTATCGAGGACCTCTTCTGTAGTTGTGGAAACAATTTCCTAAAAAACTATTATGTCTTGAAAAATCCGTTTAGAGTATATTTTTCATTCAAAATATCTTAGTAACTATACCTCTCATGTATGTTTGATTGCTTTTGAAATATCAGTAACATAAATCGTATTTTTTTTTATTAAAATTAACGTGTCTCGGCATCTAGCGGCCACTGACACGGGATCTGTCATACATTTAGTTACAAATAAAAATCAAAATAAATTAAACAATTGGCAGTCTTTGAGGAACTGAATCACAGCACTAAACTGGTTAGGTTGTCCGAGAATGTTTTTGAGACTTCCACTGAGCTTGTGTTTGCGACGAGTTGGGCTGTAGTGTTTGCAATCTGTAAGAATATGCTCTATTGTAAGTCTTACATTATCACAGGATTCACAGATAGGGGGATTCTCTGTAGACATCAGGTAACCATGGGTTAGCCATGAGTGACCTATTCTGAGTCTTCTTATAACACTTTTGTCTTTTCTTGTCATGGGAGGCATCTTCTGGGCGGTAACTGTTGGTTGTATTGTACGGAGCTTTGTGTTACATGTATTCCAATGTGTTTGCCATGTTTGAGTCATAATATGTCGAGCTGCTGATTTTAAATCTTGATGAAGTTGAATTTTCTCTACTGGCAAGTCGGCTGAACAAGTTTGTTTCGCTGCTTGGTCTGCACGTTCGTTGCCTGTGATTCCTACATGAGATGGGATCCAGATGATATTCACAACGATACCTCTAGTGTGATGGTCGTGGCAGGTGTCGAGGATATCATGAACTAAGGGATGTTGTGAACGGTTGTGTTTGATGGAGTACAATGATGAAAGGGAGTCTGTACATATGGCAAGTTTGCTGTTATCCTGTGTTGGAGTCCTCAAGGCTTGTAGTATTCCATATAGTTCGGCTGTATGTATGCTACAAAATCGTATTTTAAAACAAGTAAAAATACCTAATAGTGACTTTTTCACTTAAAATGGTCTGGTCTTTAAAAAATTTGCAATACACACCTGCTTTTATTATTGACGTTAAATACGTCTTTTCCCTTTCAGGATATCCAAAATCTTGATAATGTGAACTGTGCGAGTCTGAATAACTCTCGTCCTCTGGCTTTGGAATGTACTCTTCGCCACTACCATTATCTTCACTAGATTCCGATTCTATAATAGTGGACGATATGTCATCCACAATATTCTTTTTGTTATATTCATTATAATGAGTGAGAACACTTTTTTTGTATCTGTACCATTCTTTCTATATTCTGTACGATTCTTTCTATATCTATTCGGCAATGCTCGGCTATAGAGAACTAATAATTATTGGATGTAAAAACATTGACCTGTTTTTAGGGGAATTTGGGATATCTTTTGATTAAGTCGGCAACAATAGCAACATTTGATTGTTTATTTCTCAGGAGGATAATAGCATTGTTTATCGTAGCGTTTTATATAAACAAGGATAATAGTTACGAGAATTATTTCATATTTCATTGTGGGAGTCAATTATTGTTATAATTATTATAACTGTTATTATTGAGCGTGGTGTAAATATTATAAACTATAGCATATTAACTGTTTTTAGTTTTCGTTTTTTTAATCTTTATTGTGAGTACATTATAAAGTATGGACCCAATCATTTGCTACAAGTAGAAAATGAAGAACGACAAAACCAATTAGGTTTAGAGAGAAGAATTTCTTAATCCTTAAAATCACCAATGTTAAATATATTGAACTTTTTAAGAATTGGAGTAATGACAAAAATTAAGAAGTTTAGTAATTAATTTAACACAACGTTCAACACAGAAATATTTCACATTTACAGGTAACACCGTAAATGGCCATACATATGTATTATTTAAGTACACTTTGCACTTGTTTACGTATTAAATTGCAATAATATTAATAATACTTAATTACTCCAAAAATTATTTTTCCAACATACATAAACTTGTATATATAAACCACAAAACACCATAAACATGAGCAATGTGAGAGGGGCTCAACGTCAGTGCCAGTACCTCACCAACTTTTGATATGTGGGAACACAGCTCGTGGATGGATGCTGTTTGTCTCCATGAGTGGTGAGAGCCTCTGAGGCTGCACTACCGACATTGACGAGTTGTACATAACATACCGCATTACTCTTGATTATTGGGTAAACATTTTCTACAGGCATCTTTCAACATAATTTTTGTCAATTTTTATAAAAAAAATAAAAATCAGTAATAACACACCTAAATCTTAATAATGCCTGTGGATATGGTGTACACACTATATGCAAATTGAGTGAATGAAAACGACGAATACTCAGTGTGTATTAATTTATTACTTTTAGGCTAAGCGCTTTCGGCTGTTAAGCCATTATCAAAGCCGTCGTCATTTAAAAAGTAATTGTCAAAGACATCAAGCTGATCAAAAACAATACTACAATACTCAAGATCTATCCAACCATCGTTATGATTGAGTCATTCGAATAAAAACATTAAATACCCTATTATAAGGGTGTAAAATTATATTCACAAGATGTAAATACACTCAAAATTAACAAACTTCAGTTTGTTAATTTTGAGTGTATTTACATCTTGTGAATATAATTTTACACCCTTATAATAGGGTATTTAATGTTTTTATTCGAATGACTCAATCATAACGATGGTTGGATAGATCTTGAGTATTGTAGTATTGTTTTTGATCAGCTTGATGTCTTTGACAATTACTTTTTAAATGACGACGGCTTTGATAATGGCTTAACAGCCGAAAGCGCTTAGCCTAAAAGTAATAAATTAATACACACTGAGTATTCGTCGTTTTCATTCACTCAATTTGCATATAGTGTGTACACCATATCCACAGGCATTATTAAGATTTAGGTGTGTTATTACTGATTTTTATTTTTTTTATAAAAATTGACAAAAATTATGTTGAAAGATGCCTGTAGAAAATGTTTACCCAATAATCAAGAGTAATGCGGTATGTTATGTACAACTCGTCAATGTCGGTAGTGCAGCCTCAGAGGCTCTCACCACTCATGGAGACAAACAGCATCCATCCACGAGCTGTGTTCCCACATATCAAAAGTTGGTGAGGTACTGGCACTGACGTTGAGCCCCTCTCACATTGCTCATGTTTATGGTGTTTTGTGGTTTATATATACAAGTTTATGTATGTTGGAAAAATAATTTTTGGAGTAATTAAGTATTATTAATATTATTGCAATTTAATACGTAAACAAGTGCAAAGTGTACTTAAATAATACATATGTATGGCCATTTACGGTGTTACCTGTAAATGTGAAATATTTCTGTGTTGAACGTTGTGTTAAATTAATTACTAAACTTCTTAATTTTTGTCATTACTCCAATTCTTAAAAAGTTCAATATATTTAACATTGGTGATTTTAAGGATTAAGAAATTCTTCTCTCTAAACCTAATTGGTTTTGTCGTTCTTCATTTTCTACTTGTAGCAAATGATTGGGTCCATACTTTATAATGTACTCACAATAAAGATTAAAAAAACGAAAACTAAAAACAGTTAATATGCTATAGTTTATAATATTTACACCACGCTCAATAATAACAGTTATAATAATTATAACAATAATTGACTCCCACAATGAAATATGAAATAATTCTCGTAACTATTATCCTTGTTTATATAAAACGCTACGATAAACAATGCTATTATCCTCCTGAGAAATAAACAATCAAATGTTGCTATTGTTGCCGACTTAATCAAAAGATATCCCAAATTCCCCTAAAAACAGGTCAATGTTTTTACATCCAATAATTATTAGTTCTCTATAGCCGAGCATTGCCGAATAGATATAGAAAGAATCGTACAGAATATAGAAAGAATGGTACAGATACAAAAAAAGTGTTCTCACTCATTATAATGAATATAACAAAAAGAATATTGTGGATGACATATCGTCCACTATTATAGAATCGGAATCTAGTGAAGATAATGGTAGTGGCGAAGAGTACATTCCAAAGCCAGAGGACGAGAGTTATTCAGACTCGCACAGTTCACATTATCAAGATTTTGGATATCCTGAAAGGGAAAAGACGTATTTAACGTCAATAATAAAAGCAGGTGTGTATTGCAAATTTTTTAAAGACCAGACCATTTTAAGTGAAAAAGTCACTATTAGGTATTTTTACTTGTTTTAAAATACGATTTTGTAGCATACATACAGCCGAACTATATGGAATACTACAAGCCTTGAGGACTCCAACACAGGATAACAGCAAACTTGCCATATGTACAGACTCCCTTTCATCATTGTACTCCATCAAACACAACCGTTCACAACATCCCTTAGTTCATGATATCCTCGACACCTGCCACGACCATCACACTAGAGGTATCGTTGTGAATATCATCTGGATCCCATCTCATGTAGGAATCACAGGCAACGAACGTGCAGACCAAGCAGCGAAACAAACTTGTTCAGCCGACTTGCCAGTAGAGAAAATTCAACTTCATCAAGATTTAAAATCAGCAGCTCGACATATTATGACTCAAACATGGCAAACACATTGGAATACATGTAACACAAAGCTCCGTACAATACAACCAACAGTTACCGCCCAGAAGATGCCTCCCATGACAAGAAAAGACAAAAGTGTTATAAGAAGACTCAGAATAGGTCACTCATGGCTAACCCATGGTTACCTGATGTCTACAGAGAATCCCCCTATCTGTGAATCCTGTGATAATGTAAGACTTACAATAGAGCATATTCTTACAGATTGCAAACACTACAGCCCAACTCGTCGCAAACACAAGCTCAGTGGAAGTCTCAAAAACATTCTCGGACAACCTAACCAGTTTAGTGCTGTGATTCAGTTCCTCAAAGACTGCCAATTGTTTAATTTATTTTGATTTTTATTTGTAACTAAATGTATGACAGATCCCGTGTCAGTGGCCGCTAGATGCCGAGACACGTTAATTTTAATAAAAAAAAATACGATTTATGTTACTGATATTTCAAAAGCAATCAAACATACATGAGAGGTATAGTTACTAAGATATTTTGAATGAAAAATATACTCTAAACGGATTTTTCAAGACATAATAGTTTTTTAGGAAATTGTTTCCACAACTACAGAAGAGGTCCTCGATAACTATTTACCTAAACATTCCTTTTAATTGAATACGCATGTACTGTTTCGTTGTATGGACTGTATTTCATTAGTTATGAATAAAAACGACTTTATTCGGACAAGGTAACTTTTATATTTCACAAACTGACATACATAATGACAACTGTTTTTACATTTCTTAATCAACAACTTGAAAAACAAATTCTGACATAATAACAAAGAAGACTTTAATATAAATTTGTAAAAAAGCTATACAGCAGTACGGGTTGTTTCAAAGATCTTTCATGTAAGTATTTGAGTACCGTTTCTATTGTATAGTAACGGAACCAAATCTTAACATATTCCCGGCTTCGAAACAGCAAAGTTTCGATTCTGCACAAAAGGAATTCTAAAGTACATCAGCTATCGAAAACCACCTCAACTAACATAACGCCTTATTAGGCCTTAAAACTAGTTTTCACTGTCTTCTCTGTCGACTTGGATAACGGTAGTGCACATAATTTGGTCACTGCGCGTTTAATTAAGCCCGTGTTGATTTTTACGGTGACAACACGAATAATTTTGTCGGCACCTGGATGCACACTCACTACGCGACCTAATCGCCACTTATACGGTGGTAACTTGTCTTCGTGAACTAGAACCATAGATCCAACACTAATGTCTGATCGGTTTGTTTTCCACTTCATACGTTCTTGAAGTTGACTGATATATTCCTTTGACCAACGTGACCAAAACTGTTGTTTCAGCTTCTCAAGTTGTTCGTAATGGTTTAACTTGGTGGTTGGAATAAGCTGAACATCAGGATAGGGTAAGGAGTTGAGGGATCTTCCAATCAAAAAATGAGCAGGTGTTAATGCTTCTAAATCGTTTGGGTCGGTAGAAAGAGGTGTTAATGGTCTTGAATTTAAAATTCCTTCGATTTGAGTAATAACTGTGTACAAGCTCTCATATGTAAGCAAATTGTTAGCTATGACTTTAAGAAGGTGATGCTTACTAGATTTCACACCAGCTTCCCATATCCCACCCTGATGAGGGGAGTAAGCAGGTATAAATGTCCATTTGACGTCATGATTTATGGCTGTTTTTTCTTCGATTTCTACTTGATTGTCTAATAAGAATTTTCCTAACTCTTTGAGTTTGTTATTTGCCCCAATGAAGTTAGTGCCGTTGTCAGAGTATACGCAATTTGGCTTACCCCTACGAGCAATGAATCTTTGAAACGTTTCTAGAAAAGCAAGTGTAGTAAGTTCAGTTACCAATTCCAAATGAAGGCATTTAGTTGTCATGCAAACAAATAATGATAAATAACATTTGTGAGTCTTATATCCTCTTCCTTTGCGATCTTTGTAAAGGAAGGGGCCAGCGTAATCAATGCCCGTGTCGGAAAATGGCAACCTTGGAGAGACTCTGGACGCAGGTAAATCTCCCATTAACGGGATTTGAGCTCTGGGTTTGAATTTAAAGCGAAGAACACACTCTCTGACTGTACGTTTGGCTAAATTTCTACCGGAAATAGGCCAATATTTATCTCTAACTGATGCTAGTAGCATTTGAGGACCACAATGCAATTGAAAGATATGGGTTTCTCTAAAGATAAGAAGTGTCAGGTGATGTTTGGGAGAAAGAATGATAGGATGTTTTTTGTGAAAATGATACGGAGAGTTTCTTAGTCGCCCTCCGACTCTTATCAAATTATCCTTTATATATGTATTGAGACTTAGAATTTTACTTTGATTAGAAACTTGATGGTTTTGATTGAGATCAATATATTCTTGGGGAAATGATTCTTGCTGTGCCAGTTGGCAAAGTCTGTTTAACGATAATCTAAGTTTCTCGAAATTCAAGTTACCTGTGGAGTAAAGTTTATTTCCCTTAAATTTCTTGAAACTATAACTAAACCGTAGTACGTGAGCAAAAACACGTTTTAAACGGTTCAATGAATGAAAAGTTTTGGAAAGGAAAAAGCTCCCTTTTTGTATGAATGAAGGTTTGTGGCTCGTTTCGTGTTTCTGGAAGATCACGTAAGACAAGCACCTTTGAGATATCTTCTGGACAATAGTTACTTTTGTCTTTTAACCACCCAGGGCTATGAAACCAAAGACTCGAGTTAAGAAGCTCTTTGGGAGAAATTCCTCTTGAAAGAATGTCGGCAGGATTGGAATTCGTAGGAACATAGCGCCATCTGTCAATTTCTGTTAAATTCTGAATTTGTGACACTCTGTTTCCAACGAATGTTTGTAGAAGATGAGGAGATGTGCGTAACCATCCTAAAGCTACTGTGGAATCTGACCACAGATGACACTCATCAATTTCGATGGTTAAACAAGACTTGATCTTATCAAAGAGTTTAGCGAGCAGTACGCAAGCACACAGCTCCAATCTCGGAATCGTTACCGTTTGAATAGCTACTTTGGTTTTAGACGAAATGAGATTAACAACAACTTGATGGCTAGTATTTTGCACACGCAAATATAATGCTGCGCCATAAGCCTTTTGAGAGCTATCAGCAAACCCATGTAGTTGTATATTTACAGGATTGGGACAAGATATGTGTCGATGAATTCGAAGTTTGTTAAGGCAAAGGATTTCTGCTCGGAAGCGAGCCCAATTATCAGAAACCTCTTGCGGAACTCTTTGGTCCCACGCCAGGGACAATTTCCACAAGTCCTGTAGCATGATTTTGGCTAAAATAATAATTGGACTAATGAGGCCCAATGGATCAAATATTTTTGCAATATCTGATAAAATTATTCTCTTTGTAATACAATTTACAGATGATAGCTGACTAATTTTGAAAAGAAAAACATCTTCTTTAGAAGCCCAAAGCAAGCCTAGAGTTTTTCCTGATTCGGAAGGTGATAAAAAATAAAATTCTGACGTATTTTCACTCTTTAGGTTTTCGAGAAGCTCAGAGCTATTCGATTTCCATTTTCTCAGTTGAAAAGAAACTGATTGTAAAATCAATGAGATTTGTTGACACAATGATGTTAACTTATCAATTGAGTCTGCTCCGCAAAGTAAGTCATCTACATACATGTTCTTTTTTATTATCTGAGATGCTTCTGGATAAGAGTTTTCGTGATCAATGGCTAATTGTAGTAAGCAACGAGTTGCTAAAAAAGGGGCACTGGCTGTGCCATATGTGACAGTGTTTAAAGAATAAATGTGAAGTTCATCTTCAGGATTTTCACGCCAATATACGAGCTGAAGAGGCTTGAATTCGTCAGTGATTTCAATTTGACGATACATTTTGCTAATGTCAGCCGACACAACAAACTTGTGTTGTCTAAATTGAATTAGAATTGAATAAAGATCCTCCTGAACGGTGGGTCCTACCAACTGAATAGAGTTGTAAGAATATCCAGATGAAGATTCTGCTGAGCAGTTGAAAACCACGCGCAATTTGGTGGTCACACTGTCTTCTCGAAAGACACCATGAAATCCCTCGCAACCATGTCCCAAGTTATTAATCTTTCTGAACAGGATTTGGAGCAATTAGCAACTTTTATGGGGCACACATTTGACATACATATGACATATTACAGACTACCCAATGACATTTATCAAATGGCTGAGGCCTCTAAATTGCTTCTTCTCAATGAAAGGGGAGAAGCAGCAAAGTTTAAAGGGAAATGTCTGGATGAAATAAATATAGACCTTGATCCCATTGATGAGGAACCATCAGAAGACGAAAATGATGATGGAATGGAAATAACACCAAGTACTTCTAATATGCAAATGGAACACCCTGTATTTTTTGCGCAAATAGAATCTTCGATCATGTAACTTTAATTTTTGTAAAGTATTCCCTATACCCAAAGTCTATAAAAACAGAGTTATTTTGTAATATCTATTGTAAACAATAATTATTAACCTATTATGTGAAAGCAATAAACGTTGATTGTAACTAAAAATCCTAAATAATAATAAATTTCAATAAACTATCTATTCTTAACAAAACAAGTCATCAAAAGTATAATCCTAACCGTAATATTAAACTAAATGTTCAAAGTGTTAACATCAATGCAATGCTGCAGTTTAAGTTCAAATGAATGACTAACATTTCTAAGCATAAAAACGTTAACAGAACGAAATGCCGCTCTTATTCGCTCTTGCATGTCCTCTCTAGTAGTCGGGGAAGTTTTATTTACTTCTATAGTCATTTTAGAAAAAATATTCCTTATTCAAAATGCCCAATTGTGCAAACCCTTGTTGAAACTAATCTTAATGTTAATTATTGATTTCATTAAATTTTTAGGATTTGAAGTTGTGGGCTCAAGGTCGTCCAGAAGTAGAAATAGTGGACATGGTTTTGAGAATCCAAAATAATATTAAAAAATGTGACCAACATCTCATACCTGTGAGTTTAGCCATCAAAGAAAAACTCAATTATCGTTTGAATGAGATTGTATCAGGACTTCCCGACGATTTGAAAAATATTTTGCATATTTCATGATATATGCTGAAAAATCAGAGACAAAATTATTGTACTAATGTAGCAAATTTTATATGTTATACAAGGTTGTGACGTAATTGTTTCATGTTATGTCTTGATTGCAATAATTCCTTAGTTACCTACAATCTTTTAAATATTTATACAATTGAAAAATATATTTTTGTTACACCTGAATGTACAGTTAGATATTTAGTTTCACAAATAAGTATCGAGAAAACTATTAAAAACCTGGATAGCGAATATGCAGGAAAAAGATCAGAATGAGGTACATTTTTCACCATACATATCTGGTGAGTATGAAATTCTAAGGTTTTCTTCACACAACCTAAGAAGTGGATTTCGAACAATTCTGATAACTACTTTTGATTTACAAACGAGAATCCATTCAAAACCATAATACATTTTTGGGTTCATAGAGGAGGAATCTATCAGCTTCTTAGTGGAGTACAACTGAAACCACTGTATTTAGTTAAAATAGTTTCAAATTGGATATCGATAATTTATTTTTGATTATATACAGCTAAGTGCAAATAGATTGAGACAGAATAATATTAGTCTTTCATATAGTTTTGTAATGAAAGCACTTCCGGGTTATAATTCTCCAAAATTTTAGTTTTAAAATCATTTGTTTCCTTTTTGGTTTTAAAGTAATTGTCAAAGTTAGTATGTCCACCTTACAATAATAACAGATTTAAAATATCGCTATGAAGACAGGGGATCAAGTCAAGTAGTTAATGACTGTGAAATATACTTCTAAAATATTGCTGAATTTTCGTTTCATATCGTCGCATGATATTAAAACTAATTCTATGTCCGAAAATGTAATTTTAGAAGAGGCGTTTTTTACGTTGGATAACTATATGTAGATATTTTTAATTTGTGAGATATTGGCTAATTTACTATAATAAACATATTTAAAAATGGTTGATCATAAGAAGACATTTTAGAAACAAAGTTGACTTAGAATACCTGTAAAACGTCGTGTATTCTATCTGAAAACTTAGTATTAATTAAATACTTCCAAGAAGGACATACTATAGTTCTGATTTATATTAGTAATTAGAAAATTAAGTTATTTCGTAATTATTTATTTACGTTGGTTGAGGGCACATGTGTTTATATTCAAGTTTCCAGTATTGTAGACTCCTAAAGTTAATTTAAACTGAGTATATTAAATATTTTCAAAACAAAATGTTGCCCTACAAAATGCAAAAAAATTGAAATTAATATAAATATGTTACTAATTAAAACGTTACAATAAATTTTTAAAGACAAAATAAAATAGGGTTTGTAACAGGCCAAAACAATTTAATTATTGCCTTAACATTATCACTGTCGGATTTCTCATTTTGTGTTGTGGTCAAATTAACAGTATATGGTAAATTTTTAAAGAAGTCAACTCTTTTCTCACATGAAAACTGTAGTTATTTTATCATGGTATAGTCGTTTATAAAGATCAAAAAGCTATTTATTTCTAGTCTGACCAGAGCAGTTGTCTGAATAAAAAAAACTAATGCCAATGTCAACACAATTTTTTATATAAATTAGCAGAGGCACCTCTTTTGGCAACAGTCTCATACCACATGTAGCAAAAGCATTCTTTAGATTCTAAATTAGATATTGTAAAATTGTAAGTAGACAGCTTGAGTTTATAGTAGGTCAGGTCAATGTCAGATTTGGGAGTGCTGGAGATCAAATGTGGCAACACAAAACGTTGAACTGCCAAGTGCCTTTTCTTTGTCCATGTTTTTCTTTTCTCTCCCTGGGTTTTTATTTCGCAGATGTAATTGATTCTCCTCTTCCAGTTGTGACTTTTCAGTCACTGAAGAATTATCATATTTGTGACACAGTTTACATAAATCTTTTTTGGGTTTGAAAAACGAAATATTAAATTCAGATTTAAATATTGTTCTATACATACTTTCAGTTATAATATTATCAGGAAAGTTCTTATTGGTAGAGACTGGACATTTTCGAAATGTTAAAAGTTGTGGAAGGTACACATGTGTATTGTTTTTCCTACTAAGTGGCTCTCGATACACTCAAACGAATTTACCTCTTCTGAATCCGTTGATTCTATATTTTCTTCTCTTATGCCGTGCTTTCTCATGTGTGCGCGGTATTTGTAACTTTTTTTTACATATTTAGATATGAAGTCCCTTTGTCTATTTATGTCTCCGAGATCCCAATAATTGTTAAATGTGGCCCTCCTTTCATCTTCAATAAACTTCTCAAAACACTTCATTCTGCAGTTAACACAAGACGATTTGAGCTGCATAGGAAGTTACATTTTTCCTTACCAACTTACATAGGGTTTCCCAGTATTACAAGAATTTTCGATAACATTTCTTATCCAGTTCACTCATTACATGTTCTCTTTCTAGTTTTGACAGGTGTGCCCTTTTTCCTATTTTCATCACTTTTGTCACTGTGATTATCAAAAACTGGATCGTTAATATTGTCATCTCCGTCATAAAACGGATCTGTGTCTGATGAAGAAATCTATAAATCTTCTTCTAGTACTGGGGCAGTAGTTGATGCAGATTGATAGAACTCCGATACATTTGTAGGAAGTGAACTTGTATTACCTCTTGTCTTTAACTCTACCATAAATTCGTTCAGTAAATGGTGTGTATCCAAAGTTGAATAGCTCTCACTAACAAAAATTGCTGTAGTTTCCCATGGAATCAAACTCTTGGGTGGCTGCAGATTAACAGAGTTTATCGGAGATTTGCAGTTTTTTACTTCATTCTTTGTAGTAACAGCATCTAAACAACAAAACACAGTACAATCACGCATATTTGCCATAAATATATAATAATTTTATTAAGAAAATGATATTCAAATAGTTAATTTTCTTGTAATGCAACATTGAAAATAGTTAAAGGACCTGTTTAAAGAATTATTTTCTTATTCTTTTTTTAAACGCCCTTTTAGAAGCTATGTATTTCAATTGTAGATTAGAATCTAAGTCAGACTGTGAAATAATCATACTCCGAGGTAAACAAAATAGTTATTACTAATTAGAATTACAATATTACTTACCTGAACAGTTCTCAGATTGTTGCATCATATTTAATATTCGTTTACCCCTGGTATTTTGCCTGTCTACTTTAATATTCACGAAAAATTAACAAGGAACATAAAGTAAGCCCTTTAAATGTGTTATTATTTGCCACTACACTAAAACCAAAAAGTTTTAAAAGTGCAATGATCTGGTATCGTACACATAAAGATAAAAGCGTTGTTGTTATATTTAATTCTAAAATTTCTTTATTTTTGTGAATAATTCGGAAGAAATTTAAAAAACACTAGAAACACATTGAAAAAGTTAATTTTTATGTAATAAACTTTGTACTTCTATTTTCTAATGTTGAAGAACTTTCTTCAAATAGTGGCAACGTCTGCCTGAATTGTCACTCGAAAGACGCCTGTCTCGCTTTTGTTCATTCCTTGGAAAATGAAAGACGAATGAACGAGTAACAAGGTTCGGACCTATCCGACTGAATAGTCACACCAGTGGCGGAACAATAATGTAAACAGAAATTAAATTTGGATAGTTCGATTGTATTATCTAAAATTTATTAAATAATGTTAAGTATCAAAAGTTATAAAAAATGTCTGATTAGATACAGACTTAAAAGGTTAAATTAGAACATCTATCAAGAAATAAATTTAAACATTTTAAAAACCAAAACAATATTTATTTTAAAAATATGTACATTACAAATAAAAATTAAACAAACAATAGAAAAATATGAATACATGGTATTCTCATCTCCTATTGTCCGGAGAACAAAATCATTTTAGTTAAATAGTTTCTAATTCGCTTCTTAATTTCACTTTTCTTCTTAAAAATAAAGTGTATTCTGATTTTTAGGTATTTTATGCATATGGCTATTAAAAAGTAAATGTGATTAACATATTTTCCAAAGCATGCTTATTGAAACCTTCAGACAAATCCATTGTCAGAGCTATGTTCATAACTGTGTTAGTTAACAATTTAAAGGACTTATGCATATTTTGTTCAAGAATTCTTAAAACACTTCCAGAAAATTTACAAATGCATATAACATCACTTGAAGGATATGTTAATGCTCCATTACTTTTATGGGCAATCAAAGAATTAAGCAAATTTGCTTTAAGTCCAGTTAATGTCCCAACACATGCTTTCACATTTCAAGCTGTTACTCAATTGTAAAACAACAAATCCAGCTATATATGTGATAATTTGTTCACTACATGTTGACAAAATATATAGATTCATAATATAGGCATGTTCGTTAAAGATATTTTTAAATAAATCATAAATTTTGTGTGTGTATTGTTTATCAGACAAATGGGATCTGTTTTTGCTGGTCTACTGGACACAACTAAAATGGGAATTTGTTACAAAGGTGCACAATTACCAACGCCTCCACGTCTAACTTCTGATCTTATTAACAAACTCTTGTAAGATCAACTAAACTGACAAGCTGTTGGATTATTATTCCATCCACCTTTGGATCTGACAGAAAGTACATGGAGAAGTACAGGCACCAAAAAGGAAGAGCGGTCGGACAAAAATAGAAGTCGACTAAGATGCAAAATATGCTATACGAAGAACTGTCCATATGTTTTTTATGAAAAATGAAGTGCCAACATTAAAGAAAGTGCTGGAAGCTGTTAGTGAAAACGAGATCATCCCTAAAATGGGTAAGGAGACGTTGAGGAAAATTTTACATGGTTTGAATTTTAGTTATGAGAAAATAAATAGAAAGAGTGCTCTTATTGAAAGATCTGAAATAGTATTGTGGAGAAGAGAGTACATAAGGAAAATTAACGAGTTTCGGAAGTAAGTTGAAATACGGTGAAAAAAAAAGATGGAAATGTGAAAAATACACGGCAAGCAGCTATTGAAAGTTGGTCAACCAGTTTAAAAATGCCATCTGGAAAAGGCCGTCGTTTGATAATTACACATAAAGGAAGTGATACCGGATTTGTGTTAAATTGTGAATGAATATTTAAGTCCAATAAAATGGGATACTACAATGAAGAGATGAACGCAGAAATGTACGCGAAGTGGTTTGGACGCATTACTGAAAATTTGGAACCAGGATCTGTCGTCGTTATGGATAATGCTCTTTACCACAGTCAACACTGCGAAAAAACGCCACAACGGGCATGAAGAAAAGCTCAAATTCAAGAATGGTTACGGGATAAAAGCATCCCGTACGATGAAAGCAGTATAAAGAACGAATTGCTTCAAATTGTGAAAATACATGCCTATAAATATAAGAAACTTGCTGTAGATGAATTAGCATTGGGCAATGGAATTACTATATTAAGGTTACCCCCGTATAATTGTGAGTTGAATCCAATTTAATTAATCTGGGCTCAAGTTAAAGGTTAGTGGCACGGGAAAATAGATAGAACACCGTTGAACTTAGAACACTTCTGCATAAAAAAATGCGATATGTGCGGTATACTATACGACTAAAAATCAAAAATCGGCAATTTTGGAATAGTTCCCATCTCATCTGACCATATACTGATTGAAAACTAGTTAACTAAGTTTTCACATTTGGGAGACCATCACTTTGAACGATGGCGTATTCTATTCAGTTATTTTGTCCAAATTCATAGACTCTCGATCTATTTCCTAGTTTTAAACGTTTGAGACCAAAGCAATTCTGAATTTAAATATTTTTATTGAATACTGATGTATACAGTATATGAAAAGTGCACTTAGATACTTCCAGATACTCACTTCATACACTTTAGTACATTTCTAGACAATTAAACCGAAGTATATTCCACAGTTTTTTATAACTTGATAAAAGTCATATGTATAGAAATTTTCAGAAGTTTTTGTGCTTTGAAATTTTTTGATAAATTAATATAGATATATTTTTCAGTACCGTCCACGCATAAATTGTCTTTTTTTAAGCTGACGAAATTTACGGGGTTGACGATTTAAAAAAAATTATTCCTGAATGTTTACAATTGAATAATGTATATTTGCTCATTTGATGCATTATTTATAGTATTTTCAGAGTCAATATTTTCAAAACAAAACATTTTGTACCAATATCACTCTCGTTAGATATTTTTTCTATTTGTTGGCGTTCGATGTTATTTTTCAAGTCGATATAAAATTTGGTTCACACATTCTTAAAAAAATGAATGAACTATCTTACAGATTCATTCCTGTCCATCGAACAATTTTTATATAAAAGTGTTTAAGCATGTATATAAATTAAATAGTTTATTTTGTAATATATATCTCTTTTATTTTATCCTCTACTTTCAACAGCAATCTCTATACAGGGTGTCCCGCATAAGATCCGACACAGAGCGGAGGCGTATGGGGGAGCCCTAAATATGATGGTTGAGGGCAATTTACCTCTATACCAAGTTACATCCCTGAGGAGTTATAGGGCCACAAAGTTGGACCCAATATTTCGAAAAAAATTAATTTTTTTACAACTGTTTAACTTAAAAATGCCAAATTTGGTACACTATATGAGACTCTTAAGGGCATTAAGTAGTGGTAAGTGGAAGGAGATCGAACCATTCTGGGGGGTTATTTAGGGGTGCTCTAACCTTAAAATTTCACTTTTGATCTGTCAGTTGATTTGAAAAAAATTATTTTCATGTCATGGATAATTTAGTTCTAAAACTTTTTTTACTCTTGTAATTTTGCATAAAACTACTTTGTCATTTTCAAGGAAACGTCCAATAACCAAAAATAAATAATTGGCCTCCCCGTTCACCGGACCTCAATAAATGTGATTACCTTCCTTAGGGGGCGTTAAGGGAGTCTGTTTATTATTTTCCAGTCCCAGAAAAATATATTTATGTGTGATTGTAAAAATGATTTCATTGTTGATATATTTTTACTTTTTATTTATATGACGAGATCATCCGCATACTTTTATTGGTTTTTGTATGTTAGTCGTGATGTTGATAGCTATAAGGAATAGAGTTGGACTGATTACTGATCCCTGCGGTGTTTCATGATGTTGTGTTTTGAGGTCGGAAATGGAGCCATTTATCCTAACTTAGTTAGTGTTTTCTAAATCCACTATGTTCTGGAGCTATCAATTTTCTTTGTTCTAGCTCCCAAACAAGTCTGTTATCGATTATTTTTTCTAATAATGTACACATGGTGCAAGTTAAAGATATGGATCAGTATGAATCGACTAATAATTTAATTTTCCTGTCTTCTGAATGTGTATAATAAACTCTTGCGACCATTTTTTGGAAACGTATGTTTCGTCCATATTTGATTAAATATTTCTAATAGTGTTTCTTTAGCTGTTTCTAAATATTGCAGAAAGCCATTTGGCACACCGTCTAGCCCTGGGCTGGAATCATGAAAGGACGCAAGAGCTTCGTCAAACTCGCTCATTAGGAGGGGCTTGTTGATGTCCGTCTGTATATTGTTGATGTGAAAGCTGCAAAGATTGTTTTTATTATTTTCCAGGAAACTTTTTCCGAAAACAGCATCGGTAGATTGTTTCTCGTAATTGCTGGCAAGTAAATCGGCGATTTGTTTGTGATTACTAATAATCTGTCCGTTATCTTCTGAGGCAGCAATTTTCTGATATGATTTGTATCTCGATATTTGCCTAATTTTTTTCCAGATAGTACTAATATTAGTTGAGCTATTTATATTTGTACGTATGCCTTCCAGGACTCTTTTCTACTTTTTTTTACTGTATATATTGTCTTAGCTCTTAGTCTCTTAAAACTTGCTAGATTTTCAGGAGTATCGTGTTTTTCTAACGGTTAATGCTGCTTTACTTGTTTTTATGGTCTTCAGACATTCGTCATTCCACCAAGGTACTGGATTGTGACTTCTTATGGGTTCTGTCAACCTTATACTGTCTTTGGAGACTTTTTCAATTATATTGGTAAATTCGTTAACCGTTTCGTCGATATCTTCTGTTATTTTGTATTGCGAAAGTGAGGGTTCAATATTAAGGGACAATTGTTCTAATATCAGAGAATAGTTTATTGGGAAATGATCGCTACCATAGATATGGCATTACCCCCCAGTTTAAGAGAGGAGTAATAGCAGGATCACACATTGGGTACGTTCCACTTAAAGCCCACAACGCCCACGATCGCGACGGCTGAAATACCCATTCTACTTATGTAAACAGACCACGGTCGTTGTAGGCGAAAAAGTTATAAGTGGAATGCACATTTGAGCGGGGTAGGCTCACAATATGGTGGCTTAGTGAAAACTTGCAGTTTATTAATAAATAAAATGGTTTTTGGTGCAGTTAGGGAGTAAAAACGTGGCATAGGCCGGGGTAAAATATAATTCATTATGGATTCCCGAGAATGTGTGGTTGCATTTCTGACAAAACTAATTAGAATTTATCGCCATATTTGAATTGCCGCCACATTTTGACGAAAGCACACTCGGACACACCAATTTGTATGGGCGAGACGCGGTCGCAAACAGTGACGTCATCTATGACGTTAAACGACCGCTTACGACGATCACGGGTCTAAAGTGGAAGGGTAAAGTGGGCGTTGCGATCGTCGATCGTTGTGGGCTTTAAGTGGAACGCACCCATTATAAGTCTGTAGCAGACGATGTCCCATTGTATGAGTTACATCTTGTATTAGATCCTTTGTTAAGCAAAGTAAGGTTGTTCAATAAAATATTCTAAAATCAAATATCTTCCTTTATCTATATGTATATATATCCGGGAAAAAAGTACTCACTTTTTTCCCGTGGGAAAAAAAGTAATTTCGTGAAAAGTTGTATTTTGTTACCTGTCAACAGAGATAAAATGTCAAATTTTTTTCATACTTAAAAACCAACCACAGTTTGTATATTTCACTATAGTCTGTTTCTTATTGTCTGACAGCACGCGAAAAGGTCACAGATGCTAGTCAGGTAGTAAACCATAAGCGTCACAGTTCATCTAAGGAATTTATTTACTATTTAATTTTATACTCGATCTGATATATAAAGGTAATATAAATGTAAATTCGGTTAGTTAAAACAACTAACTGACCTTCATACATTTGTAGAGTATATACAGTTAAAACAATAAATTATTTTTGAAATAATATTGTAACGCAACTATTCTGACTGAATATTTCATTAATTATCTTGAGAATTTGAAGCAGGTCAATTCTTGGGAGACATATTAACAAACCATTTATCAATTCATTCTCCAGATAATTACTTTCTGATTTTCGAAATGTTGATAATAACATTTCCAAGAAACATTACAATAGGGTCCTACTAGGGATTGTCCCAATGACTACTTAGAAATTTTGCAGGTATATACGGCGAAACTTGGTCTGGTATAATTTGTTTTGCTTAGGAGTCGCTTATGTTTCATAAGTGTTAACTGTGTTATGAAAAATGTCTTCAAGTTTTACCCCAGTAAAGTGTAAGAGCGTGCTTAGCTTACAAACGAAGACTGTAGTGTTAAATGTGCAAGGTGCTGTTGTACATCAAATGCTGGCTGCTACTGTTAGAAATATAGTTTCGACATGTTCCAATATGACAGGAGTTAGTGAATCTACTATTTACAGGCTTCTACGAGAGAGGAAAAATGGAAATATATCTCCACCTAAAAAGTCAACTGGAAGAAAACCGTTTGACCTTGATGAACATATGCAAAATACAATAAGACGAAAACTACATGAATTATAATTTAAAAAAAGAGATCCCAACCCTTGACAGAATTCTAAGAATGGTGAAGGAGGACGAGAATTTGCCTGACATAGGGCGAAAAACTTTGTGGAAAATATTACACAAATTAAATTTTACTTGGGAGAAGCAAAGTCGCAAATCAGTGCTAATCGACAACGAAGAAATAATATGTTGGAGACGCCAGTATTTACGAGATATCCGAAAATACAGACAGGAGGGAAGACAAATCTATAATCTAGATGACACATGGCTCAATGAAGGACATTCAGTGAAAAAAATATGGCAGGACAAAAGTATTCAAACCAGTCGTCAAGCTTTCATAGAAGGTTTATCTACTGGACTGAGAACTCCTATAGGTAAAGGTCGCCGACTAATAATAATGCATATTGGATGCAATCAAGGGTTCATTGAAGGTGGTTTACTGGAGTTTCAGTCAACATCAACCAAAGACTATCATGAAGAAATGACTGCAGATGTATTTTACACAAATGGTCGAATTAATTCCAAATAATGCTGTAATCGTTATGGACAATGCCACTTATCATTCGCGATTAACAGAAAATCTTCAATCTACCTCTTGGAGAAAAGTTGATATTAGAAACTGGTTAATCGTAGAAGATGTACCATTTGAAGATGATATGTTGAAAAAAGAACTTTTAAAGGTTGCTTCAGATCACAAGCTACAATTTAAAAAGTTTGTTATTGATGAAATAGCCAAGAATCGTGGGATAACAGTGCTTCGTTTGTCGCCATACCATTGTGAATTAAATGCGATAGAGTTAATATGGGCCCAAATGAAAGGTTATGTAGCTAGACATAATAAAACATTTAAAATGAAAGATGTTCGTGAACTCGTGACCCAGACAGCACAAGTACGTACATAATACGTATTTAATACGTACTCATGAGACGTAAGGTACGTATTATGTACGTACTTTTCTGTACATAGTACGTACATGGTACGTATTAAATACGTACATTTTCCAATAAAATGTACGTACCAAATACGTACTGCTTTTACGTACTTGGTACGTACCATCTGTACGTACCATTTTGTACGTACTTGATACGTACCATTTTGTACGTACTTGGTACGTATCATTTTGTACGTACCTCGTACGTACCATTTGTACGTACTTGGTACGTATAGTTTGTACGTACTTGGTATGTATCGATAGTACGTACTTTGTAAACAGACTACAGAGCTGAAAGCTCACAATTTAGTTCCAAGAAGCTTTATTATTAAAATTTTGAAGGTAATTTGAGTTTACTTGTCACAATGTTAATAACGTTGCTAGAATAAAGTTCCTTATCACTTAAATGTGAGTTCAACTGTATGGTCTTATAAATTAAAGTACACGTCAGAAAGCCCACACTAGATTATATTAAAATATTAAACTTTAAAAACAACTTGAAAGCAAATTTAATTAAAGTTACTTTTGACTATTAACTAGTTAGGAAAATATAATATAATAAATAGTAGGTATTTATTATTTATTTATAACGAGACTCCTATTCACAATACCTACCTCCTGTGCTCCTTTAGATGTCAGATTGCCCTGTAGAACAACCTGTGCTCGCCAGTCGACTAGCTTCAAGTCGAAGAAGGGGTGGATTTTTCAATATTTATTTAGAATTCAAAATAAGGCACCAGAGAAATTTAGGTAAGCACCCAAGACTCCTTTAAACTCACACCCAACTCCTCGGAGGGTTAATACACTTTTTCCACACTTAAAAAGGTTTTTTAGGTAAGTTTTAAAATGAAAAACTGCAAATATCCCATGTCTGTGGTTTATTGTTGGACCTTGAGTCCCTTTTCCAATAACTTCAAATTACAGATTTATAAGTTTCATAAAAAAAACAACTAAATTTGATGGCTGGACCTAGCTGAAGTACTCAAAACTGCCTCTCGGCTTTGTTCCACGTGGCTCATTTCGGGCTCTGCAGTATCTAAAATATTAACACAGTGATCAAGTACCTCAATTTTTGGTCTATAATTTTTTACACAAAAGTACTATTTTTCAATGGTGGACATTAAATAATAATTGAAAAACTCACAAAACAAAGAAATATTTCTGGGGATGGTCAAAATCATTATTTTTATATCAATTACCTATTATGATTGTGCGAGCTGCTTTTAGTGGTGATGACAGTCTAGACCCCTTCTTTTGCCTTACAAGTTCTTTAACCTCACTGTCGGACTTTGAAGAAGAATGGAACCTCGTTTTAAATTCCCTTATTTTTGGATGTGATTCGTCCACATATGTGGTATTTGAGGTCTCCACCTCCGCCTTTCTGCACTTTAGATGAGCAGTTTCATATGAATCTAGAAATGAATATTAATATTTAGTTTGCAATTTATACAGAATTTGTAGATATTACCGTAAGTCCCATCCCTAAACATCTTCACCTCAAGTGAAGGTCAACACGAATTTAATTGATGTGACCTTATAGCAGCAATAAGTTTCTCTGGTGGCCACAAACAATTGTCTACATTAATCCATCTTGTGGATGGGCACCACTGCTACCGACGTGTCATTGATAAACTGCATTTTTATCCAAGTCTTTTTAGAAAACTCACGAATATTATTATTTTCCATTTTTTCTGAAAAGTTGAATCCAAAAAAAAATATAAACACATGATTTTTTTAATAGAGTAGTTAATTTTCAATATATTTAGAGCAACTTAAAAACTTGTTTCAAAAAGTCTATCACTAAAAAATTGGTAAATATATTGAACATCTCTCAAAGCAAGTTGTTCGATATATTCAGCACACAGCCAACTCTTAATATATTGTTAGATTATGTATAATAAATACCAACAAGTTGTCTCAAAAACTATGTAACAACGGAAGAGTAACAAATTTGTTAGTGAATGTTAACATGACATGACATTTAAATGAAACATTTTGTATTTTCCATGCTTTTCATTCACTAGTCATTTACCAACTAAACATATATTTAATATTCATGACTCGCATGGCCTAAGGTGAAAAATTTCTTTTTCTGTATATTCTGTCCTAAAATTAGGATTTGCCCATTATCTTCGAATTACTGATTGCTATTATTTCTAGACCGGATAAACAACAACTATCAGGTTCTTTAGGCAATAAATCAAAGTTTTTGCAATTCACTTGTTTAAATTGATCTGTTATTGGATAATTTTTTAGCACAGGTCCATTGTAGTGAGGTTTGTGGAGTATCGGAAAATTTTGAGAATATTCACTTTGTTCAATACGTTCAATATGTTCACTTTGTTTAGCATTATCTAGTTCTGTTTTTCTATTAATCATTGTTGTAGAGGGTTGTCTTGTTTTCTAAGCAACTTCTTTATTGTTTGCATATACTTTTCGAAATCAAAAGCACTATAACTATTAAGATGTCCAAATATTCAAACATCTTCAGCTAAATGTAGTAGATTATGTATATTATCTGAGGCATAATTTTCACCATGAATTAAAATAAACATTTCTACAAAATATGTTGAAAGTTTGTTAGCATAATAAGTGTATTTTAAAAACTGTGGGTATGATAATATTGTTATTGCATAGTATAAAACAATGACATGTTCAAAATTTTCCTTTGATAATAATTAACTAAAACAACTGGTCCTGTATAGTGCAGAAATTGCCTGAACTATGCTGCTTTCCACCTTTTTTACTTTCACTGACACTACGGGGTTTTCGATTGAATTCTGTTGGAATGTTACAAGACTGTTCAATTAAACATTTTGATAATGTTTCTATTTTACTATCTGGAATTTTTGCTGAAGGCTTTCCAGTTAACCACAAACATACTAGTAACATTTTTACAACCCCTAAACAACCAAGATGCATGTAATCAAGAGGGAAAGATTTGACCATATCTAGACTTGAAGTAAGTACCTGGATGGTGATGTTTTGGAGTCTTTGCTCTGAAATCAATATCAGTATGTAAATGAAGGTTTGACATATCAGGAAAATAAACTCAATTATCATAAGATCCCGCTGCATGACACTTAGAGCGTGACATAACCTAAATAACCTTTAGCATATGTAATTTAAGCTTTTGCTGGAGTATCACACACAAATATTTCTATTTTAACAGCATAAAATTGGAGCCATTGCACTGAATTCATTATTTATAATATTAGTGGCATCTTCAACAAAATCTGACAAAAATAATTTAGGTTCATTGGGTTTTGCACAGCCATAATATACACCCACAATCTCAACAAATCCCCGGTTTTGATTTATACTTCATTAAACTGGATAGAATTGACTTGTAGAGCTTTTTGTTAGTGGAAGTCCATCAATGTTAATTAAAATTTCAACAACACTATCGTCCCTTAATTTAGGATGTTGTGAAACTACCTTTTGCAAACATTTATCTAATTCAAAATGAATATCGTGTTGCTTTTTTGTAATGTTTACTAACTTTATAAGATATCTTTTACTAGTAGATTAATGTAATAATAAATAATAGGTGGGTATACTTGTCTTTATAAACTGCAAATAGACAGATTGTAACAAAAAAACTGCTTACAAAAGGTCCCAACACTACAAACTATAATAAAACAACTATGGAAAGAACCTAATATTACTTTATACTAGTCTAACTATAAATTAAATAAACACTAGAGACTAAATAAAATTAAAAGTTGATGTTATAGAAATTAGTTAATAGCTTACCAATTAATCATGGGTATACACAAAAGTAACAAGCACAATCGGTATGTGTGGAATATTGAGATAAATACCACCAAATATTTCTCTATTGCACTCTCTAAACTAAATAAAAACACCAATGCTACAGATACTCCTAGAATTTATATATAATTTCTATTCAGATACCATATACATCTGGTTAGCATAACATCAAAACACATGTTTAAAAATTATAAAGAGATGGTTGATTTGTTTGTTTCTTTACAAACAACTGACACAAGGACACAACTACAAAAGACATTTCTGACAATTCACGAAGTTGAGTAACACTTATAGGCGCGAATTTTAAATTTTATTTATCCGGCGAGTGTATATTCTTGAATCTCAATCGATTATGTCCGATGCGAGATGACAAAAATATTTCATAAGAAATCTAAACATTGTCAAAAAATTAAAATTAGTAACAGGAAAACAATCTTCTTACAGAATACGTCTTAGAATAGAATATTGAAAATTTACAATTCCCGCCTAACATGTCAATCTTCCTTCTGCAAGTGTGGTAAATGAAACGCAATAGGGCCGAAGACCCTTTTACACCTTACCAGAAATCGATTTACTTACCACTTTCAAAATATTTGTGTACATCCAGAGGAAGACAGAATTATTCGACTTTCGGTTATTTGACAAGGACAGGATGAGAAACAAAATTGTTATCTTCGTTTTCATTTTAACGAATGAAACTTTGTGAAAAACTCCATATGTACAGTATCAATCAATTATTGTGTAATACAATAAATGTTCTAATTTAACCCCTTTACTTCGGGTTAATTAGAGGGAATGTATTTTTGGCTTTGCGAAGGACCACTACGGCCGTTTGTCACTGAAGTAACGATGAACCGTAGAATGAAATTAAACACTGTTATCACGTTATGATTTATATTGTCATGAAATATAAGTTATTTACTGTTGCTTCGACAATTAAGAATTCACTTGACTTTTCGCGATAACTGAAAGTATTGTGCACATACTATGTTGGTTTATTAAAAGAATAAAGATTACGGACACATGATGGTTCCTGGGTTAAAAACGCCGGCTGGTTTTACGAAGTTGTAGCATGTTATATGATGAAAGAGGGTGTCTGAGAAGTGTGAAAGCTATCTGGGAAGTGAAGTAAAAATGAGGCTATTTTCGTATTTATATGGTTGATGACGTAGGATCGAGGAATGAGTAAACTATTAGAAACTAGCCAATGGGATAAAAGTATTTTAAAATGTAACGTTCGAACAACAAGTGAATGTTGCAGATATGAAGATGTTTTTTGTGGGGTTTTCAACGGTTTTGTAGATACAGATAACAGAGTTTGGAAGAGAGTTTTTATGAAGAGATAAGATGTCGGGGACTTTGATATGTTCAGTAGAATTTCAGAAAACGATATTTATCTGTTTTTCTTAGGTGTTAGTAAATTTAAATGACTTTTTTAGTGAAGTAAAGAAATATTAACTGTTGAAAATAAGGATATATTTAGTTATGTATTTTGAGCATAATATTCGACTTGTATTATACAGGGGAAATTGAAATAGAATCACGGGAGAATTTGGTAATTAAAACCAAATTCGAACATATTAGGGGCGCGGGAAGAATGGAAGAGAGGTGAGAGATGGCTGCTCTCAGACATCGAATGCTGATGTTAGTGAAAGGGTATGGAGCGTGAGTGTGTGTACAGTGTTGATGCAGGTTTGTGAATGAAAGTGAATAATTTTGAGAGTAACTATGTAAATATGTGTAGGGGTTGTAAAGTTATCTAATGTGTGTCAGAGTGTTGTAAGGACTCTGACGTCATGAATGTAATGAATGAATAAGATTTGAGGTTAGAGTGTGGTAAGGACTCTAGCGTCATGAATGTAACGAATGAATAAGAGTTGAGGTTAGAGTGTTGTGAGGACTCTAACGTCATGAGTGTAACGAATGAATAAGATTTGAGGTTAGAGTGTTGTGAGGACTCTAACGTCATGAGTGTAATGAATGAATAAGATTTGAGGTTAGAGTGTTGTAAGGACTCTAACGTCATGAATGTAACGAATAAACAAGAGGCCTAGATGTATGCTAGTTCTTGTTTGGTAAGGGCACGAATGTAAGCAATATACTCTAGAAATGGACTAGAGTTGTAAACGATAAGAGTGTAAGCAATCTACTCTAGAAATGGACTAGAGTTGTAAACGATAAGAATGTTAGCAATATACTCTAGAAATGGACTAGAGTTGTAAACGATAAGAATGTAGCAATATACTCTAGAAATGGACTAGAGTTGTAAACGATAAGAGTGTAAGCAATATACTCTAGAAATGGACTAGAGTTGTAAACGATAAGAGTGTAAGCAATATACTCTAGAAATGGACTAGAGTTGTAAACGATAAGAATGTAGCAATATACTCTAGAAATGGACTAGAGTTGTAAACGATAAGAGTGTAAGCAATATACTCTAGAAATGGACTAGAGTTGTAAACGATAAGAGTGTAAGCAATATACTCTAGAAATGGACTAGAGTTGTAAACGATAAAAAGGTAAGCAATATACTCTAGAAATGGACTAGAGTTGTAAACGATAAGAAGGTAAGCAATATACTCTAGAAATGGACTAGAGTTGTAAACGATAAGAATGTAAGCAATATACTCTTGAAATGGACTAGAGTTGTAAACGATAAGAAGGTAAGCAATATACTCTAGAAATGGACTAGAGTTGTAAACGATAAGAGTGTAAGCAATATACTCTAGAAATGGACTAGAGTTGTGAACGATAAGAAGGTAAGCAATATACTCTAGAAATGGACTAGAGTTGTAAACGATAAGAATGTAAGCAAATACTCTAGAAATGGACTAGAGTTGTAAACGATAAGAAGGTAAGCAATATACTCTAGAAATGGACTAGAGTTGTGAACGATAAGAGTGTAAGCAATATACTCTAGAAATGGACTAGAGTTGTAAACGATAAGAAGGTAAGCAATATACTCTAGAAATGGACTAGAGTTGTAAACGATAAGAGTGTAAGCAATATACTCTAGAGATGGACTAGAGTTGTAACCAATAAAAGTGTGAGCAATATACTCCAGAAATGGACTAGAGTTGTAACCGATAAGAAGATAATAATACCTTTGTCCAGGTATTCACATAAAAGAATCATACCTTGTCCAGGTATTCACAGAAAAGAATAATACCTTTGTCCAGGTATTCACATGAAAGACTAAGTAAATGAAGTAAAGAATGAGAATGTTTACGTCGATTCTAGTTCGACAAGTGTGGTACCAGTTTGTTTTACGAGTAACGGTTCAGGAACCTCGGACTTCCCAGTGTTTAATAAGATAATGAGAGAAACGAAAGAGAATGTTTAAGTCGATTCTATTTCGACAAGTGTGGTACCAGTTTGTTTTACGACTAACGGTCCAGGAACCTCGGACTTCCCAGTGTTTAATGAGATAATGAGAGAAACGAAAGAGAATGTTTAAGTCGATTCTATTTCGACAAATGTGGTACCAGTTTGTTTTACGAGTAACGGTCCAGGAACCTCGGACTTCCCAGTGTTTAATGAGATAATGAGAGAAACGAAAGAGAATGTTTAAGTCGATTCTATTTCGACAAGTGTGGTACCAGTTTGTTTTACGAGTAACGGTCCAGGATCCTCGGACTTCCCAGTGTTTAATGAGATAATGAGAGAAACGAAAGAGAATGTTTAAGTCGATTCTATTTCGACAAGTGTGGTACCAGTTTGTTTTACGAGTAACGGTCCAGGAACCTCGGACTTCCCAGTGTTTAATGAGATAATGAGAAACGAAAGAGAATGTTTAAGTCGATTCTTGTTCGACAAGTGTGGTACCAGTTTGTTTTACGAGTAACGGTCCAGGAACCTCGGACTTCCCAGTGTTTAATGAGATAATGAGAGAAATGTAAGAGAATGTTTAAGTCGATTCTATTTCGACAAGTGTGGTACCAGTTTGTTTTACGACTAACGGTCCAGGAACCTCGGACTTCCCAGTGTTTAATGAGATAATGAGAGAAACGAAAGAGAATGTTTAAGTCGATTCTATTTCGACAAGTGTGGTACCAGTTTGTTTTACGAGTAACGGTCCAGGAACCTCGGACTTCCCAGTGTTTAATGAGATAATGAGAAACGAAAGAGAATGTTTAAGTCGATTCTTGTTCGACAAGTGTGGTACCAGTTTGTTTTACGAGTAACGGTCCAGGAACCTCGGACTTCCCAGTGTTTAATGAGATAATGAGAGAAATGTAAGAGAGTATGCTCATGAGACTAGAGCAAGTACGAATGCGTGCAACAACAAGTGAGTAAAAGTAAGTATGAATGAATGTGAATGCAAATGTAAATACGAGTATGTACGAATAAGTGTAAAAGTATTATGAATGTGAGCTTTGAGTGCCAATATGAGAATGAGTATGAGTTTGATTAAGGTGCAATTGTATGCGAGTGCAAGTAATAATTCATGTGTGAGTTAGCATAAAAGTAAATGTAAGGTAGTGACCACGAGTGTTTAAGTATGATGAAAGAGTTTTTTCTAACTCTTTTGAGATTGTTTTTGTATATGTTTTTATGATTATTGTTTGTGTTAAGGGGACCCGACTCTTTTGCGGGTAAGAATGAGTTTTTAAAATGTTTTAATTAATGTAAAGGAGTTATTTCTGTTCTCGCCAAGAAAAGGAGGGTAAGATATGTATACAATGTTTTTGTCAAGTCGTTTTAAATTCAAAGTGTCGTCAATGTGATTGGTTAAGTAACATATGAGTAAGGGGGGATGCCGTTTTCTTCTAAACGTCACCCAAGTGTTTATATTATCCAAGTGTCATCTTCTTCAACCATGCATCTTCTTCAACCAAGTACCTTCATCTTTTCAACCAAGTTTCTTCATCTTTTCAACCAAGTATCTTCTTTTTCAACCAAGTATCTTCATCTTTAACCAAGTATATTCATCTTTTCAACCAAGTATCTTCATTTTCAACCAAGTTTCTTCATCTTTTCAACCAAGTTTCTTCATCTTTTCAACCAAGTATCTTCATCTTTTCAACCAAGTATCTTCATATTTTCAACCAAGTTTCTTCATTTCAATACCTTTATCCAGGTATTCACATAAGAGTAATGTTCATGTCAAAGTGTCTAAGCTTTTTTTTTGTTAATCGTCCAGGGTTTTAAGTGTTAAAGTATTTGTTTCTCAATGTTCAAGTATAAGTTTAAGTTTTTCACATAGTTTCAAGTATATAAGTATCACTGTCCTCTTCCAGAGGACTAAAGGATTGTTTTCTTGACGAGAAAGAGTTTAAGTAATGCATGAGTGCTATCCTGCACTGAAAGAGCGTTGAGTATGAAAGTGAATCGTTTATTCGAGTGTAAGTGTTGGTTTGAAAATTATTTATGAGCAAGAATGTTTTAATGTGAGGGTAAGTTTTGATTTTATAAGTGTTTTGTGATTTAAGAATGTGTGTTACTGTAAGTTTTTATTTTGAAGGTAAGTTTTTATTAAAAGTGGTTTGGTCACACCGGAAGAATGTATGTAATGAGTAAGAGAGGGGTTATTCGTTAGGTATTGTGAATGAGTTGTCCAGAACACTATGTTTCTTGACGATAATATTCTGGAGATTGTTGCATTGGTGGTGAATAATTAGGGTTTATGTCCAAAGGTCTCAATGATGTGTTTTGTTTGTGGGTGTGAGGGAAGTGAAGCAAAGTGTAATGTCCTTTTTGACATATGGAACAAGATTGTACCGAAATGCAATTGGATATTGTGTATTTAGAACCTAAACACCTGAAGCACAATTTGCTTGCTTTAATGTATTTATTTCGATCAGGGATAGAAAGCCGTCCGAATTGGGAACATCCGTGAATTTTATGGCCTGTTTCCTTGCAAAATGAGCATGTTGAAGATGGATAATTGGGAGTAGGGGATGTGCTAGACGAAGGTTGATTGCGTTGACCATTGTTATGATGTGTGTTTTGTTCGGGATTCGAATTTTGGTTTGAAATTAATGCTACTCTGTTGGTTGGTGTGGTCACATTAGAAGACTGGTTACGATGATGGGATGTATCGGGTTTGGGATCTTGGGTTAACAAGTTTTCCAAGACCGTACATTTTCTTTCCAAGAAATCAAAAAAGGTATCACTAGCAATTAAATTTTGATCAGTCTCTTTTTCTTCAAGAGATCTTTTTGTATTATAATCTAATTTTGTTTTTAATGTGTGAACGATTAGTGCATCAAATAACTCTTCCTTATTGATATTTAAATTTAACAATGACTTTACGATACATCTAGCTTCGGACGTGAATGTTCTTAATTGTTGGGCAGTACATTTTGAAATGTTATTACAGGCTGTCAAACGGTTAAAATGGGCAGTAACAATCTGCCGTGTATTATTATATTTAACATGAAATGTAAATTAATGGCTATGTTTGAACAATGCTTATTTTGTATCAGCGTAATATATTTGTTTTATATTTTTGCTACCAGCCGTGCCTGTTCAGTTTTCTACGGCTCGTTGCAAGTTAAAATGACACTGTAATTGTACCTGGTTTTCTCACACAACAATACCGACTAGTGTTATTATGGTTCCATAACAATCTTAATATGTAATTATTTTAGACACACTGTATAATGAATGTATGTTATATAAGAAATTTCAACGATGTTATTGTAATTAATCAATATTCAGGTGTAATTATTTAAGTCACACTGTATAATATAAATGTTTATGTTGCATGAAAAATATCAAAGACTTTTATTATAAATCCAAATTAATATTAAGGTGAACTTATTTAAATCACACTGTATAATATAAATGTTTAAGTTGCATGAAAAATATCAAAGACTTTTATTATAAATCCAAATTACTATTAAGGTGAAATTATTTAAACCGCACTGTATACTATTTTATTTTACGCCAACAATGTCAAAGAATGTTATAAATCCAAATTAATATGAAGGTGAAACCATTTAAATCACCCTATATACTATGTTTACAAATTTTTACGTTGGTTGATAAGCAAATATACAAAATCTTTTATTATCGATAAATACCTTATCTAATGTCTGTTTTCTGCTGACTGAAATTCTCGAAGAGTTCTCGGGAACGCTGAGGGTCTATATTCTCTGGACTCCAAGGATTGTTTCACTGCTCTCGCTAGGACTGTGCTTCACTATTTTCTGGTTCTATCCGGTCTCGAATCAGGACCATGTTCTAATTTAACCCCTTTACTTCGGGTTAATTAGAGGGAATGTATTTTTGGCTTTGCGAAGGACCACTACGGCCGTTTGTCACTGAAGTAACGATGAACCGTAGAATGAAATTAAACACTGTTATCACGTTATGATTTATATTGTCATGAAATATAAGTTATTTACTGTTGCTTCGACAATTAAGAATTCACTTGACTTTTCGCGATAACTGAAAGTATTGTGCACATACTATGTTGGTTTATTAAAAGAATAAAGATTACGGACACATGATGGTTCCCGGGTTAAAAACGCCGGCTGGTTTTACGAAGTTGTAGCATGTTATATGATGAAAGAGGGTGTCTGAGAAGTGTGAAAGCTATCTGGGAAGTGAAGTAAAAATGAGGCTATTTTCGTATTTATATGGTTGATGACGTAGGATCGAGGAATGAGTAAACTATTAGAAACTAGCCAATGGGATAAAAGTATTTTAAAATGTAACGTTCGAACAACAAGTGAATGTTGCAGATATGAAGATGTTTTTTGTGGGGTTTTCAACGGTTTTGTAGATACAGATAACAGAGTTTGGAAGAGAGTTTTTATGAAGAGATAAGATGTCGGGGACTTTGATATGTTCAGTAGAATTTCAGAAAACGATATTTATCTGTTTTTCTTAGGTGTTAGTAAATTTAAATGACTTTTTTAGTGAAGTAAAGAAATATTAACTGTTGAAAATAAGGATATATTTAGTTATGTATTTTGAGCATAATATTCGACTTGTATTATACAGGGGAAATTGAAATAGAATCACGGGAGAATTTGGTAATTAAAACCAAATTCGAACAATAAATTTAAATCAAATTATTATTATTATTGTTCAGAATGTGATAAAAATATTACAAGTGCACACCTCCAGTCACAGTCTAAACTTACTAATAATTTATTTTCCCAACAAAATGAACTTAAACTGAGAAAAAATTTGGAATGTTTTTGTATAGATGTAGGCACAAATCACCCACCTGATGTAGGTCGAATTTTGTGCTAATTTTGCGACAAAATGTATACCTGTTTAAAAATATTATTGATGAACAAACCATCGCTAACAACAAATAGATGTTATTTTTGAAATGAATATACCTCTATATACTATATATTATAAAAATGTGTACCTACACAATTTTTTCGTATAACAAATTACGTACAGCTGATACGTATTAAGTACGTACATAATACGTATCAGAAAATACGTACATACGATACGTATTAAGTACGTACATACGATACGTATTAAGTACGTACATTATACGTATCAGATAATACGTACAGCCGATACGTATTGAGTACGTACATGGTACGTGCCTAAAAGTACGTAGGGGAGACCGGGGATGGTTTGGACACTTTTTGGGTTTTATTTTTTATTTATTTGTCTAAAAATGTTACCTTTATGGTTTTTAGGCTAATGTGTAGACTTGTCCTTTAGGTTTATATACTCATAATATAAACTTTCCAAGATTGATATATTTTCAGAAAAAGGCCAGAAATTAGAGGCACTACATCTGTCCAAACTATCCCCGTGTTTGGGGATACTTTGGACGGCACCTGGGGATGGTATGGACAGAACACAAACAGTGATAGGTACAGCAACAGAAACATTTTTAATTCATATTTTGTCTAAATATAAAAGTAGAAAAGTAGTTATATCAAAATAAGTCACTGCAGGCAGAATCCCGATAGGTCAGTGTTGAAATAAAGCATGCCTTTGAATCTGGGACGCTTGTCTTCTATCGCTTTCGGAAGGATCAAAATCACTTGTGAAAAATCCACAAATGAAGTTTCTTCGGCTGTAGGTTGAAAGCGATTAGACGGAAGCAGTCGCCTGTAGAACTTTACTTCAAGTCCGTCTCGCAACTTACTTTTTACTTTTGCCACATAATTCATCGCAAACTTGCCTTTCTTCGATGGAACTTTTACAATTAGAAAGTCATCTTCAACGGCATCGTTGCCACTTCTAAGGCACTCGTCACTTTCTGCCTCCTCTTCCCATTCAGAAGAAGAATCTTTCATGATGACTTCTCCCATGTCTTCATCTGAAGAATCTTCTTCGAAAACAGTCTTCTTTTTTTCAAATACCTTCTTCTTCACTACCTTGGCTTTCTTTGCCATTTTCACTCTCTCTTTTAGTTTGAGTTCTTCTTTTTCTGGTGTGTCTGTTGCGATCATACTTCTCCCACGTTTTCTGCCACCCTTACCCAATTTCCTTGGCTTAGCTTTTGGGTACGGATTCAATTGTTCTGGAGAAACGAACTCCGATTGTGCCGATGTAGAAGCAACTGGTGTGGGAAACTGATGACTCGATGTGGGAACTGGTGTATGAGCCTCTGTAGAACAGTTGATTGTAATAGAAGGATCCACAGCAGCAGTGTCTCTGCCTGCTCCTTTAGATGTTGACACGATAGGTTCCGAAGAAGTACTGGGAACAAGAGGGTCCGGAAATGGACGATCCGAGACCGCAGAGCAGAGAAAATCGTGGTCTTGGAAAATGTTTCTATCAAATGGCGAGATACCACATTTCAGGAAACCTGATTTCACATTTTCAGGAGTTGCAGCACGATCCCAAGCTTTGGAACATAGCTCAGGAAGTGCGTAGATTGATAGAGTTTCATTGGGATGGGCCAACATCCATGAGTGGACTGCTTCACTGTAGTATTTCTTAAACGGGCCAAACACGCAACGGTCCAGGGGTTGTAAGTGGTTGGAAGTGTGCGGCGGAAGTGTCAAAATTGTAATTCCATTATCTCGGCAGAAATTAACACCTTCCAAGCTTATATGAGACTCGTGATTATCCATCAATATCAACACAGGATGTTCTTTATCACACCTCACATTGTCTTTAAAAAATTTCAATACTAACACGAAGTTATCGGTGGTCATCCAACCAGATTTGTGGACCAATCCTAAAGCTCCAGGTGCTGCTCCAGCCATCATTCGCTGTTTGTCGAAGCGGACACGTGGGAATATGAACACGGGAGGTAAAGAATTGCCATTGGCACAAATTATACCCACTTGAGTCATCAGTTCTCCTCGCTCTCTCGAAGTCACTTGGCCAACTTGCTTTTCACCCTTTTGTCCAATTACTTTGGCCACTGGAGGCACTGTGGTGACTCCCGTTTCATCAAGATTAAATATATCTGAAGGTCGGAACTTCTTCCTTTGCATAACATTGTCCACTTTGTCAAAAAAGTCGCCGACCGTGGTTTTATTGAATGCAGTCATTCTGGCAAGTGAGGTTGCCTCAGGTTTTCTAATGGATAACGTAGGATTTCTCTTCATAAACCCAGTAAACCAGTCACTACCAGCTTGCCCTTTTCTTTTCCAGGATTCAGGAAATTTTAGATTGTTTACGTCAGCGAATTGTAAAGCTATTTGTCTGCATTTTTTCGGTGTCACTCCGTAAAATATTTTGGAGCATTGTAGTAAATACCCCGCCAATGCTTTCTCCATTTGGTCTGAGAACACCTGTCTTCTATGGAAATTTGGTTTGAACGACAGAGTGTCTATGCCCATTTCTCTGGCCTTCTTTACATAAAGTGCAAGACGAGACTTCGTCACGTTTCGAATAGCTGCCACATGGCGCAAACTTCCACGATTGTTTAAAACATCTTCAACCGCCTGCTGTAGATCACCTTCAGGAAAGGTTCGTTGAGTTTTTCTTTTGAATTCCCGTGGCATCTGGAAAAGATAAAACAGTTCACATCAACAGATACATCGGGGATACATTGGACAACGTGTCCAGTTGTCCAATGTATCCCCAACAGGTGTAATCACACATTTCTGGCTGTGAAATCTGAACCAAAAATTGCATCTTCACGAAACATACTTGAATATATTCCTACTAGTCTCCATTGCATGCAAATTGAACGCCAAACAGAAAACATTAAACTAAGTTACAGAAAAACCTTACGTTCTTACCTTAAAAAGTTATATCATAGGTGTCTAAAAGTAAACAAGCACTGTAAAAGTCACAATTTTATAACGACGGTTATTTGTTTCTGTCAACTGGTCTCTCGCAGTGTTACCAATATGTACAATCGATCGCGGCAGTAGAATTCACTTTAGGGCGGGAAATTTGAACCTGTCCACTGTATCCCCGTGTCCAAACCATCCCCGGTCTCCCCTACCGTTTAGGAATCATAATGTACGTATTAAATACGTACATTTTAGGTACTGTACGTACAGGACGTATATAAGACCTAATATGTACGTATTTAATACGTACAGTGCTGTTTGGGGAAGTACTCATTGACAACAATAATTGAAGAGAACTGGAGATATGCTGTGAATCATGTAATTAAAGAGGAAGAGAAAATGTGGGTTTTAGATAACCTCATAGAACAAACTATAAAACCGATAGTGATCTCTCTCGACGAGTCTTCGGATGATTCTTGTATGGCCAGCGAAGAGGATGATACTATAGATTGAATTTTATATTTCCTATAAATGGTATGTTTACTTTACTTAATATACATTAATTCATCAGTTGTGTATTGGCAGTCGAATTGTATACACGTGTTTTGTGTGCCTGACTAGGACATCATTTCTAGATAAGTACACCTATTTTTAGTTAATTTTCACACTAGGTATATTATCGGTTAGTCATAATTTAATTGAAGTACCTCGTGATTCTATCACATTAACTTTTTCCTTTCTATTTTTATTTACAATTTTTTGTTCTGGAACGAGTTCTTGAAAAGACAAGTTTAAATAATTAATTATGAACACAAATACGGGCGGTCCAGGGCCACCCGATAATTCTGACGATATGGACACTATCAATAACAAAGATTCCTATAAATATTTAAAATTATTCAATTTAACAAATAAATACACTATGATAGATAAAGGTCCGTTTTATGTTTTTGTAGAGCACATGAACAAAAACTTCGGCAGGTTATTTCCAATGAAAATAGGATATTTTTTGTTAACTGAAGACAAATTTAAACAAAACATGTAGATATAATATCGGTAGGAGTAAGTAGAGTAAAAGTAATTTTTAAAAACTACGATATAGCGAATTCATTAGTAGGCCATGAAATCATGGAAAAAAATCAGTTGGTTGCGTACATTCCCACATTCTATAATCACCGCAAAGGTCTTGTGAGATGGGTAGACACTTTTTTTTTTGAAGATTTTTTACTCAAAAACATTGAATGCGATAATATGAAGGTGGTCAAAGTTCAGCGTATGAAGAGAAGGGTTACGGATGGTGAAGGTGAAATCAAATTTGTTGATCGTCAACTAATAATTGTCCCTTTGGAAGGAAACTTCATTCCCGAAAAAATTGAAATTAATTTAACCTCATTTTCCGTGGAGCCTTATATTCACCCGGTTGTGCAATGCTATAGCTGTTTGAGATATGGCCACATAGCCAAATTGTGTGAATCAAAGTCACAAAAAGGTGCCAAATATGTACTGAAGTACATACCAAGGACTCAGAATGCCCAAATCCTGGCAGTTTTTGCATATATTGCCAAACCAACAATCACCCTACGATATCCAAAAAATGCCCTATGTATACAAAACAACATAACATCAAAAGAAAAATGGCGTTTAAAAATATTTCTTTTAAAGAAGCCGAAACCATAGTTAACAATCCTACATATTCAAAAATCACAACGAATAACAGATTTTCATATATGCTACATAAACCAACTGCACCCTCAAAAAAACGTAAAGCCTCTACCCCTCCCATAACACCCCCACCAACTTCCTAAAAAAAACAGATGTACCAAAGGCACCTAAAACAGCTCCCATTATTCCAAACCCTCACAGGGATGATTTTGTTCAATATAAAGAGAAAGTCATAGAAAATATCATTAACTTCATCCATACTAATTTCGATCTAAAATCTAGTACTTCAACTCACCTCAACCCACTCAGGGACTCAAATACTAGGGATTTTATAGCTACGGCCTTAGAATTCGATACAATTGATACCGTCAGCATTAGCGATGAGTCATGCTACTAGGCAATTGAAAATACTTCAATGGAATGTAGCTTCTATAAATAAACGTAAACCAAATTTATTGAACCTGCTATCTCATGAAACTTTTGACATTCTTATACTTTGTGAAACCTGGCTAAAACCAGGTGTTAATATGAATATATATGGTTATAACAGTATACAAAATAACAGAATTGATGGAAAGGGGGGCGTTGCCATTCTAATATCCAAAAATATAAGATTCAAAATCAAATCTATTAAACAGAATTTTAGTAATAATATCGAAACATGCGCTGTATTCATTGAAGACATGAACTTGTCCTTGGTATCTTTATACAAACCACCAAAATATAATGTTAGCGTGAAGGACTGGGAAAACCTATTTTCACAGTTCAATGGCGATACCATATTCTGTGGAGATTTCAACTGCCATCACACCCTCTGGGGTTCTGCTGGTGATCAAGTCTGTGGGACACGACTTGTTGATGCCTTAAACAACACCAATTACATAATACTTAATCATGGATCACCTACCAAAATTAATAGGCCCACACAAAATAAATCTGCAATAGATCTCTCAGTTGCATCACCCAATTTCGTAAGCAAATTAAGTTGGTCAGTACTTCCTGACCCCTTGGGATCAGACCACTTCCCAATTCTATTACAATATAATACTAATTACACTCCCCAGAACATCTCTCCTTCAACCAGATGGAATGTCGCTTCTGCAGACTGGACACTATTTTCAAGCCTAATCAAAAACCACTTATTAGTTCAAACTGGTAAAGATATGTCTCTTAATAAACTGATCAATATAATCTCTGACTCGGCCTCATCATCAATGAAAATAAACCAGCCAGTCTGCATAAAAACCCCTCGCCCCCTCTGGTGGGACGAAGAATGTTCAGCTAAGGTCTTACAAAGAAAGAAAGCTCTACTTGAATATAAAAATCGGTCCAACTGGGATAACTACCTCAAGTACAAAAACTTCGAATCCCAAACTAAACTTCTTTTGAAGACCAAAAGTATGAACAGTTGGAAGGACTTTCTTAACAATTTAAATAAAAACACACCTATCGATAAAATATGGAATTTTATCAAAAAAATTTCAAACAAAAAATATTGTAATTCGCAATCATATACATCCACAGAGATGATAGATAAGTTACTAGATTATTTTGCTCCTCCTACTGCTAGTAATACATTCACCAGCACAACAAAAATAACTCACTCTAGCAATTTTCCCTGTAATCATTTCAGCTTATCAGAATTGGAATCTGCTCTCTTATCTCGCCGTGGAACGGCACTTGGCAGTGATAATATCACCTATAAAATGCTCAAATTTTTACCATCGATAGCTAAGAATGCACTATTAGATATTTTTAATAAATGGTGGCTTAATAGCCGCGTCTTTGATGAGCTTAAAGAAACTATCATTGTTCTTATTTTAAAACCCAAAAAAGACCCAAATAATATATCTTCTTATCGCCCAATCTCGCTCATGTCCTGTATTATGAAAACGTTTGAACGCATGATAAAGGCTAGGTTGGAATGGTATTTAGAATACAATTCAAAACTACCACATTCACAGTATGGATGTCGACGTGGAATGGGAACGATGGAAGCTGTCTCCCAATTAGTCTCAGATGTACAATATTCATTCTCGAAAAACTTGTACGTCGGTTGTCTGTTTGTGGACTTAAAAGGCGCATATGACTCGGTTGATCTGAACATTCTCACTGAAAATTTAATTTCATTAAACCTCAGATTTCATACGACATTGTAGACTTGTTTCGCAATCGAAAAATATACATTAAAGACAATAATAATGTATTGCATGGACCAAGGGTTGCCAATCACTGATTACCTCAAGGAGCGGCTCTTAGTCCCCTTCTATTCAATGTATATACTTATAGTTTACATAACATATTTGATTCGGATGTAAAATGCATACAATACGTATATGATTTTTGTTTCTATACCACACAGGATAACTACAATCAATGTGTCAAAGTACTGAAATATATTGTATATTGCCTTAAGACATGGTTTAGTGATCACGCCTTAACAATTTCTCCAGAAAAATCAGCTGTTATGTTTTTTACTAGACACAGATTGCACCTCACTGATACGCTCACTCTGAGTGGTCTCAAAATACCAATCAAAACAGAATACAAATATTTAGGCGTTGTTCTAGATAATAAACTTCTGTGGGGTAGCCACATAAACCATCTCAAGAGTAAAGCTGAAAAGGGGATAAATATGTTGAAATGCGTCACAAAAACTAAATGGGGAGCTGATTCTAAAATCGCTCTCCTGTTCTATCGGGCATACATTCGGTCGATACTTGATTATGGCTGTATCCTGTATGGGTCTGCTGCAAATGTACATTTAAAAAAAATTGATCAAGTACAATATAGTGCTATAAGGATATGCATTGGAGCTTTAAAATCATCGCCCACTCCAGCCATTCTTGCAGAGGCAAGAGAGCCCCCTATAGGTATCAGACGAAATTATTTAGCTTTTAAAAAACTATGTTATTTAAAGTTTTTCAATTATAACAATACCCTTAATCAATTAGTCCCTCAACTGTCTATAGAAAATTTAACAAATAAATATTGGAACAAAAAAAATAGTCCACCCTTGGCGGATGCATACGTTATTTTCAATAAATGCATTGATCTGATCACACCTCATAAAAAACTTCCCATATTTGAACTTGAATTTTCAGATATCACCTTCGGACCAAGAGTCATATTTCCGACTTGCGAAATCCACACTGTTAACCAATCTTGCCTTAACGAAATAATCAATAAATATGATAGCTTCTTTAAAATCTTCACAGACGGTTCAAAATCAACCAGCGGTACTGGTTCGGCCGTTTATATCTCCGATACCAGTACTAAACTTCAATATAAAATCTCAGACACTTGTTCCATTTTCACTGCCGAAATCTTTGCAATCGAAGAAGCACTACAGTGGTTAATTAAACAAAAACTTACGCAAAATGCATTAATAATATTCCAAATCTGTACTTGAAGCTATTAGCAATCTATCCCACAAAAAGTTATCTACATCTCTAAACATTTGTAACTTTAAGAAACTTCTCCACAAGCTGTCCACACAGGGGAACATAGTTATTTTCATCTGGGTGAAAGGTCATGCAGGTATTTTGGGGAATGTCAAAGTTGACTCTTTAGCCAAGGAAGCCACTAAATTACCGAACGTCATAGGTAAATACGATTTTAGTGACATAATTAACAAAGGAAAAATTGAATCACGTAAAAGGTGGGAAAAGAGTTGGATAGAATTTACCAAAAAATCTAACAATCATTACACTTTAATACATCCAACCTTACCGAATCGCGTCCCACACATTGATGACTATGCTGTAAGCCGAGCGTACTCTGTCACTATTACCAGGTTAAAATTGAATCATGCTAAATTTCCAGCACATCTTCACAGAATTGGTGTAGCAGAAACGAACATCTGTTCATGCGACAACAATGCTGACTTGAACCACATATTTTTTTCATGTGGAAAATAAAGCAATAGTCGTCCTAACTTTCTACGTCTCATCACCAACAGTAGTATAGCTCAACCCTTTAATTTAACCACTCTGCTAAGTATGAATAATAATAAATATCCTAGATCAGTTAATCACTTTTCTCAGAGAAAGCAAACTTGATATCTAAATTAATTTAAACCGAAAATATATTAGGACCTAATTTAACACCATTTCTGTGGCAAACGGATTCTGTCCAATGCCAACCCTCCATTTCACACACACACACATACACACACACACACACACACACACACACACATTAATTAATTGTCAATAAATTTGAATTATGAGAATTAAACTATATTTTCTTTAATTAATTTAATAACAATTAAAATGTAACTTGTTAATAGGCCTAAACGAATGAATTTTATTTCAACTGTAATGTTGACCGAATCGAATTAAATAAGCAAAATGAACTAATATCGTAATCTCCGCCACTGCCGCACTGTTTATCCTTTTGCTGGCATTGTTCAGTTTTATTACCATATTGTATTTTGAGCTGAAACAGGGATGTACAGATATAACCAATACAGACACCTACTTGTTTTGCATTAGAATTTTAGGATTTACTTGTAAAATTCTTAGGATCACTCTGTAAGAAATAATTTTCTATTTGAATGTTTAATGAGGCTACTGTGCTGTCAGACATTAAGAAATAGACTATAGTAATTTCTTCAATCAGATTACCTCTATCATCATGTTTCTCCGATCTCCATAATAAGTTGTGACCTTTGAAGTATCCGACAATTATGCGATGTTGAGATATTTGTTGAATTAAGTTCGCCAAATCATTTTTATTGAGATTAATATTGGAGGGAATATAAACATTACACATATTTATTTTAATTGGATAGAAAACAGTAACCGCAACAGCTTCTAGATCTGAATTTATGTCAATTTTATTTGATTAGATATTTTTAACGCATGTGTAAACACCCCCAATTCTTTTCTACAGTGGGTTTGTTTTTATAGTATAAGTTATAGTTTTTGAAGGTGAGTACATTACTGTCTTTAAAATGTGTTTTCTGTAAACAAATAGTATTTGGTTTGTACTTAGATAATTGTTTTTTTTTTAACATTTCATAGTGTATATAATAACCATTTAAATTCCGTTGAAGTAGGTCCATTTCTAATATGATGACAGTGTCGACTCGCTACCGGAGTCAATGGGGCCTTCTAATATGTATCTTCGTAATCGAGGATACACTTTTTCCAGCATATTAATGAGGGATTCAAAGTCTGCGTTATAATTTCTTACTGTACTGATTGGATCACTTGAACCACGAATATATTGGTAAGCAAATCTGTCAGTTTAATAGTTCATGTGTTTGAATAAAATATTGGCCAACTTTCTTTGGTGTTTTTGCATTTAACTCTTTGAGTGTTTTGAAACTTGTTTCCTCTTGAGTAGGTTTATCTGGTATTGGAGGACTTTCAATTTTGTTGGTTTCTGTGTGATCATTATTTATTACGAGTATCACGAGGACTAATATAACTTGCACTGGGGATGTACAGGTAGTAGCGTTACCTTTAACTGGGAGTGTAGAAGTAGTGGTGTTACTGCTCCTTATATTAAATTGGGAGTGTAGTGGCTTGTTAGAAGTATTATTAATTTGACTGGAAGAGGGACAGTTGTATGCAGTGTGACTTGTTTGTTTTATAGCAACCTTGACCATCGATATTGAGAAAAATGCGGTAACTGTTTGTATCGAATTGTATAAGGACACTGTCTGGTACCATAAGGTTATTTGGTGAATCAATATATACTTGACGTCGGAAACTAAGTACGAGGCATGTTTTTTAAGTAAGTACCGTTTTGCTATTCCGCTGCCGCAGCGCTAAGGTCGGCGTTCCGCGCATGCGCGCTGGTTACCTACATCTCTTGTCTATGCACTGACGCCATTACAGTCTAATTCTTCATTGTATACGTTGTTTACTGAGTATTTAAGATGCCTCCGACAATCGTGAGTCCCACCGATTGTGAAGTACGGGCTGTTATACGATTTCTTAGTGCTAAAGGCGTGAAACCGATCGATATTCATCGTGAGATCTGTGAAGTTTACGGACAAAACATTATGAGTGATGGAATGGTAAGGAAATGGGTGAGAGTATTTAAAGATGGCCGCACGAATGTGCATGATGAAGAACGGAGTAGGCGTCCTTCGGTCGTTAATGAAGATTTGGTACAGAAATTGGACAAAAAGGTGAGAGAAAACTGACGCTTTACAATTTCATCATTCACATTGAACAATCTGCGTCGTGCAATCCAGAACAAAAGACGTGGCAAGTTGTTGAGTAAGGGTATCGTTTTGCTGCATGACAATGTCCGTCCACATGTGGCTAATCGGACCAAAACTCTTATCAAATCTTTTCAATGGGAAACTCTATATCATCCTCCATACAGCCCTGATCTGGCGCCCAGCGACTACCATTTGTTCATGCACTTGAAGAAACACCTGGGCGGTCAGCGTCTTCAAGACGATAACAAAGTCAAAACATTTGTGATACAGTGGTTAACAAGTCAGGCGGCAGAATTTTATGAGGGTATTCAAAAACTGGTGCCACGTTATGACAAGTGCCTCAATATTCACGAAAATTATGTAGAAAAGTACAGGGTTTCATGTAAAAATAAAATTATTGCGATATCTTTGTACGTCTTTTTTTAATTACAAAACGGCACTTACTTAAAAAACATGCCTCGTATATGACTGTAGGTAGGGTCAGTTACACCAATTCTTAGGAATGTTATATTCGACATTAGTTTTATCCCAATATTTTCTCAAGCTGCTTGGATAATTTCGTCGATATTGAAGGGCAAACATTTTGAATTAAAAGTCATTCTGCCGGAGTAATCATCCTACAAGGTTTGATTTGTTGGCCGTTAATAGTTATTTCTCCTCTAAAATCTTTCAAAAATTTGTCTACAATCTGTTTCGATGATAAATATATGCAAATTTTGTCATTGGACATGCGTGAATCATATATGTTTAGGTGAAACTAGTGGACCAAATTGATACAAATATTCTTGATTCATGTAATTGATGGGCAAATATCTTTTGGCGGATACTTCGGTTGTTAACTTTGTCCTAATACTATTCCGGGTTGTGGGTTCTACATTACTTGTGAATTGCTGTTAGAGTTATTCATAATAACTTTTGACATTATCAACTTTTTATACGATTTTCAGCTTCTGGACTATCATGTGCAGGTCAGACCAATCTATTGAGACAGTCAGAAATAAAAAGTGGATAATGGAATTCCTTTTGATAAGCGATAAGAGTAGATACTGCTTTGTTGATGAAATTTCGTGTACTTACATACTATTCTGATTCAGTTGTAAATAGTACTTACGTATTATATTTGTTAAAATTAGCTAAAGTAGAAGTATGACTTTCGATTGAATTTATTTGATTTTATACTCGCGCAATTTGCTATACACTTTGGAGCTGGTCGATTTCAGCTAGTAACCCAATAACGGTCAGGACCATAGTCCCGATTCAGAAATTATATTCTGGATCATGAGGTTAATAAAGATAATAAGGTAAAATTTAAAACGTTTAATAGATATAAAATACAATTAATCACATAATGTTAATGACTAAACAATATAAAAATAAATAACATATATCCAAATTCAGTCTTCAAAATCACAAGTAAAGATAAATGAAAAACATGAAATAATCAGAACATACAACAAATGAACTAAAGTAATACAAATAAACAGAACAATGTATAAAAAAACGTGGAACAAATGGTGAGACAGTCAAAAACCCAAGCGATGATTGAATTAAGTTGAATCGCAGAGTTTGGTGTGAAACTCTAAAAGCCGTTTCAATGGTTCAAAAGACATCAAGTCATGGACCTCCACACAGTAGTGTGCTAGGCTATATATTACTACTCTTGAATACATTTTCTGGATGGCTAGAATGACATTTTAATAAAAAATTTTGAACAATGGTGACGTTTCCGTCTTAAATTTTGGCCTTTTTCAAACTAAAACAAATTAGTTTGTGAATAGTAAAAAAAATGTTGGCAGTGCACAGTAACCCCGTTATTATTAATCTAATGTAGTTGATACATGTATCCAAATGAAAGGTTAGAATTCAAATATCCCCTACATACCTGTCATTTCTCCATATTTTGCCGATGAATACGGTTTAGACTTTATTAAAGTATTTGTGAGTATTTATTCAACAAATCCACTGCTTGAAGTGAAATAGATTATATGAAAAAATTGGAAAATAATTTTAAGCTAAAAAAATTACGTTTCAAATATAATGAATTGTTTACAACAATGGTGTGAATTTGAAATGAAAATATTCAGTCAATTTCATATTGTGTCTTCCTTTTAATGCTTTGATTTATGGTTTTTTAATATTTCAAGATCAAACAGATGTGCACAGTAATGAATCACAAGCACAGGACTAGTAGATGGTCAGAATGTATATTTTAAAATATTGTGCATGGTCAGTACCTACATAATTCATATGTCCAGCATTTGACGGATGCTTCTACCCAGCAGTGGTTGCGTTCTTCTTCTTGATTGCTAGTTTCCGTAAGTGGAAGTGTTACCTAAGAGAGACAGCAACTCATTATTCATCTCACTTATTTGTACTTGATTGCATTCCTGATTCGTTGTGAACAAGCGTTGCTACTTTAGTGGGGAAGTGCAGCCCATTCTCTCGGGCGTAAAACTTCAGGTCGACATGACGAGACAGACGTATGTATAACTGCACCATATATTTCCCATATTGCTAGCTCCCATAAGTACTAATGCCCGATTTCAGCAACCATTTCCTAAAGTTAGGTAATACCTAAATTCGATTTTGGAATTTCTAAGTGCAATTTACGTTTCACCGCGCCCTATAAGAAACACCTAAGAATGATAGGAAATGTCACTTTTAGGTATTATTTAGCGCGCGGTGAATCGTAAATTGGATTTAACAATTCAAAATGCCCTAATGCCCGGTTGGTGAAACCGGGCATTAGAGAGATAACTCATTATTCTATTCTTACTCGACTTCATTCTCGATTCATTGTGTGAAAATGTTGCGACTGTATTGAGGAAATGGACTTCACTTGCCGGGCTTGCGCATATCATTTCAAGTGTATGAACATTTGTATGTCGGCATCATTTTCCAGATCCCTACTGGAAATAATAGAAGTATTAAATATATGGTCCCTGATCGAACGTAGGGGACGTCTCACTTCTATCTGTGTTGTAATCTCTAGTTACCACAGATAGAAGGGACATACAGTCGGGTTCGAAAGTTTATGTTGAGAGTCTGCTGTACTAGGCAAAATATTTGTCAGTGGTTTGCATTGCCTTCCTACAGGTGGCAGTCAGAGCACCATTCCGCTCGACCACGGCTTAAGCGATTCAATACCATGACTTTGAGGAGGAAAATAAAAGCAACTACCAAATGTATTTCGAAACTTGAAGGAGTTACGACAAGTACAGATAAAAAACACAAAATTTGCAAATTTCGTCACTACCAGAAGCAGAGGATGATGAAGGATATGATTTTATAAATTAGTAATAATTTTATAGATCTACATGTCATTTTTTGCAAATAATCTGTGAAGTTTGGCCCGCCATGCATAAATTGATAGGACAAATGTTTTGTTTAAATTAGACATTTCATTTTGTAATAAACTAAATAATTGTAAAGTAATATCTAATTATTATAATTTACTTTGACAATTTGTTCGCCATAAACTTGTGCACACTTTCTTAGATATGCAACTGACACTGTCTCGCGCTTTATGCGAGTGCTTTTGTCGAATTATGTATTCTGTTGCAGAGTTCCTGGCAAATATTTATTTGTTTATCATAAACAAGCCATTTCATATGGCCGCAATAATAAAAAATGTAATAATTAAATTGAGGACTGCGTGTTGGCCAAGCAAACTAGCTTCCACATTCAATCCATCGATGCGGAGAAGTTATATTTCGGTAATTTCGAACATCCAACATTTTTAATCTGAGCACATTTAAGTAGCTCACACCAATAACTGGATCGAAATCATCCTGCAACAAACAATTGAATTAGTTATTGTCATTGTAAAAAACTTAGAAATAAAAGCGTTTGGTTAAATAAACTAAAATTTTTCACTTTTACTATGTTTTTTTATTTTACTTCAAACCAACAGGATCATTAGAATCACATCAGATGTTATACAAGTATAATAGATGGGAAGCTTTTAAATCAAAAACAACTACTACTCGGTATATACACCCTTACAATAAATTAACAATGTTGTTTTAAAAGCATTATATTAGATTTAGTTTGGACAAATAAAAGCAACAAATGTATTTTAAATTACTTAACCAAATTGGTGAATATGCTTTATACTCAAACATACTTAAAATTAATTTCTGGTCAGAAATATTTTGGTATATGTATTAACATAACAAAAAACTCACTGCCTTCTCTACAAAAACAATACTATACTAGGTAGAAATTTCAGTCCAGAGATCAACAAAATTGATGAATGTATGGGTTAAAAATAAAAAAGCCATTTAAAATCTTAATGCTTTACAATTTTAGTATTTTTGATGATAAAATATTTTCATTTATTTTTAGTCTTGATTTACCATATTGTATCTGTTAGCCGAAAGAATATAAATAATTTACAAAAATCAATGGACTGATTTATGTTGTCTACAAAAACGTTGGAGCAGATTTATGGATTTATTTTAAATGCTTTCATATTTCCTGATTTGCTAAATTAAAGAAAAAACTCCATTTCATAATGTACAGAAATAGTGCGTTAGAGGGGATCAAAAAAAGCATTTTACTAACAAAAATATGCAAGTATTCATTATAGTCTATGGTATATAAGTTTATTTGGAAATTATAAATCGTATGCTTAAAATTGAAATGATAAAATAATAAGAATTGATTCCTTTTTGAACTTAAGCTTAACTGCGTTGGAATTTATGGGCTTAATCCGAAATGGATATTATAGTGGTAAAGAGAGATTGCTAAAAGTAAGCTGTGCTGCAAACAACCTTATTACTCCATGGGTAATACTTTTATCTATCACCAATATCAACTTTGTAAATAACGCAGCAACTATAAAATATTTATGAACGCTTTAAAGCAAGAAGGTATTGGTGCAGCTATATTGTATTAAAGCCTTTTCTCACGCATACGAGCTCCCAATCAAAATTGTGTTTTCTATGCTGAATCATTCGCGATGCTTAAATAAATTAGACTGATTCACGAGAAAAATATAAACACAGTCTAATTATTAATGATTCTTTTAGGTCATTAACAGCGATAAATAATAAATTCTACAGCAGCACCCACTCTTGCTTCTTGCTGCTTATCAAAACAGCTTGAAATTTTTTTTATGAAAAATTCAACATCAGATTTATATGGATCCCTTCTCACGTTGGAATTCTAGGAAACCTAATAGTAGATATCTTAGCTCAACGAATTCAGATTCACATAATTTATAAATCACTACACGCAAATTGGAAAACTTACTTTAAAAAGAGAGGATAATTAATGTATGGACACATTTCAAGTAAATTACAAGATATCAATAACACGTCCTTGGGAAACAACATTAGAGAAGAGAACAAATCAATATGACTGGTCTGTGGACCGATTATTCACACAATACTTAACGCTTGTCTAATTTGATGCCGAAATCAGTGTGAAACATTTATGACTAAATTTTAAGAGGTACGTTAAAAATATTTGACCCCGAAACCGTTCAAGATTGGTAAAAATTGTCAATCAGAAAATTTACTAAATTTTATCAGACATTCGAAACTATTGAACAAAAAGTACTGAAATTCGCAAATTATAGACTAACAATCATGCGCGTTTGATGAGTTACTGAAATAAAAATTGGAGATTATTATCTGTATAAAATTCTTTTATTACAAGTGCAACTTGTCAACCTGACTAACTAAGAGAATAACCCAAAGAAATGTTATCTATTTCTAACTATAGTCCAGTCAAATTGTCGCTCAAAATGGGTTAAATATACATTAAATTATGTAGTTTGCTGATATACTGAAGTTTTTTAATTTTGAGTGTATTTACATCTTGTGAATATAATTTTACACCCTTATAATAGGGTATTTAATGTTTTTATTCGAATGACTCAATCATAACGATGGTTGGATAGATCTTGAGTATTGTAGTATTGTTTTTGATCAGCTTGATGTCTTTGACAATTACTTTTTAAATGACGACGGCTTTGATAATGGCTTAACAGCCGAAAGCGCTTAGCCTAAAAGTAATAAATTAATACACACTGAGTATTCGTCGTTTTCATTCACTCAATTTAAATCTTAATAGTTCAAATGACAACATTTTTAATGTTTAATGACACACCTCAACACCTGTACTAAAAGTTGATGGATGGTCGCTTATTTTTATTCGATTTTGTCTAGATAAAAACAGTAGTTGGTTTTTCTTGTACGTTGAAACTTCTGTTTGATTTTCAAAATTAAAATATAATGTATTATATATAACATACCTAATGTTAACTCATGGTTTATAAAGTTTTAAAGTCATAACTCACCTTGCAGTAAGTACTGAATTTTGTTAACTATAACAGTGAATTATCCAAAATTATATTTTAGCCCTTGATAAAGAAAATAACATTTTCGAAACGTTGGGTAGTAAAAAAGAATTTTAATAATCACCTTTAGACGGAATCCCCAAGAATAACAAGTTTTGTTATATATATATATATATATATATATATATATATATATATAACAAAAACATAATTAGCGGGCATATCACGCAAAAGAGGTTACAGAGAATGAGTGGTAACCGTAGACATGCATGTTTCTGGCTCATTAGCCTTCATCGGTACGGCATAACCAAGAAAAGGTGTACAACTTGGGAGCAAGGATGTTAATTGAAACATGAGAAAACACAAACAACGGATTTCAACAAGATAACCAAACGCACATTTGTGCCTTCAAATGGAAGATCCCGAGTTTATATATATATATATATATATATATATATATTTTTTTTGGAAAATTTTTTCTTGGGATTGTAGGTTTCTAGTTAAACAAATCAAATGGTTTTTTTGGCTTTAATTAACATTTTTGTTTTTGTTTACGTTTCGGACATATCGTGTCCTTCATCAGAACATAATTCTACAAATAGATGACAAAAAATTAACAATTTATACACTACATATGTCTATCCTAAAAATAACTTACCATAAAACAAGAGCTTGGCGAGCGCATGTTAAAATATGTTAAAATACACGAAAACCATCATTTTTATTAAAAACATTTAGTATCAATATAAAATCCACATACAACTGCCAGTACACTACATTATATTATGACAATAATTACTTCTTAAAAGGAACAAAAATTTTTATTGTTAGTAAATAGAATAGAAAAAAGAACTAGTTCTATTTACTAACAATAAAAATTTTTGTTCCTTTTAAGAAGTAATTATTGTCATAATATAATGTAGTGTACTGGCAGTTGTATGTGGATTTTATATTGATACTAAATGTTTTTAATAAAAATGATTGTTTTCGTGTATTTTAACATATTTTAACATGCGCTCGCCAAGCTCTTGTTTTATGGTAAGTTATTTTTAGGATAGACATATGTAGTGTATAAATTGTTAATTTTTTGTCATCTATTTGTAGAATTATGTTCTGATGAAGGACACGATATGTCCGAAACGTAAACAAAAACAAAAATGTTAATTAAAGCCAAAATAACCATTTGATTTGTTTAACTAGGAACCTACAATCCCAAGAAAAATTTTTCCAAAAAAAATATATAATGAAATAAGGTTCAAGAAAAAAAAAACTAAATATATATATATATATATATATATATATATATATAATTTATAAGACTTGGCCCAATTTTTGATATAAGGCAGCAAAATTGGGCCAAGTCTTATACATTTTTTTATTGCCAAATGATTTTTTAGATCAGCTTAAAATTAGTTGGAAAATAACTATGTATATATAAAAATTTGATCTGAATAAATTTCAGTCAACAAATTAAGAATTATTTGGAAGAATGTTTCTTTGTAAGTATCAATTGAAAATAGAAAAAGGTGGATAAATTGAATATACGACATGGTCAAAATTTTTTGTGATTTAAATTTTATTAGGTAATTTAATTGTTTTTTAATTTTGAGTGTATTTACATCTTGTGAATATAATTTTACACCCTTATAATAGGGTATTTAATGTTTTTATTCGAATGACTCAATCATAACGATGGTTGGATAGATCTTGAGTATTGTAGTATTGTTTTTGATCAGCTTGATGTCTTTGACAATTACTTTTTAAATGACGACGGCTTTGATAATGGCTTAACAGCCGAAAGCGCTTAGCCTAAAAGTAATAAATTAATACACACTGAGTATTCGTCGTTTTCATTCACTCAATTTAAATCTTAATAGTTCAAATGACAACATTTTTAATGTTTAATGACACACCTCAACACCTGTACTAAAAGTTGATGGATGGTCGCTTATTTTTATTCGATTTTGTCTAGATAAAAACAGTAGTTGGTTTTTCTTGTACGTTGAAACTTCTGTTTGATTTTCAAAATTAAAATATAATGTATTATATATAACATACCTAATGTTAACTCATGGTTTATAAAGTTTTAAAGTCATAACTCACCTTGCAGTAAGTACTGAATTTTGTTAACTATAACAGTGAATTATCCAAAATTATATTTTAGCCCTTGATAAAGAAAATAACATTTTCGAAACGTTGGGTAGTAAAAAAGAATTTTAATAATCACCTTTAGACGGAATCCCCAAGAATAACAAGTTTTGTTATATATATATATATATATATATATATATATATATATATATATATATATAACAAAAACATAATTAGCGGGCATATCACGCAAAAGAGGTTACAGAGAATGAGTGGTAACCGTAGACATGCATGTTTCTGGCTCATTAGCCTTCATCGGTACGGCATAACCAAGAAAAGGTGTACAACTTGGGAGCAAGGATGTTAATTGAAACATGAGAAAACACAAACAACGGATTTCAACAAGATAACCAAACGCACATTTGTGCCTTCAAATGGAAGATCCCGAGTTTATATATATATATATATATATATATATATATATTTTTTTTGGAAAATTTTTTCTTGGGATTGTAGGTTTCTAGTTAAACAAATCAAATGGTTTTTTTGGCTTTAATTAACATTTTTGTTTTTGTTTACGTTTCGGACATATCGTGTCCTTCATCAGAACATAATTCTACAAATAGATGACAAAAAATTAACAATTTATACACTACATATGTCTATCCTAAAAATAACTTACCATAAAACAAGAGCTTGGCGAGCGCATGTTAAAATATGTTAAAATACACGAAAACCATCATTTTTATTAAAAACATTTAGTATCAATATAAAATCCACATACAACTGCCAGTACACTACATTATATTATGACAATAATTACTTCTTAAAAGGAACAAAAATTTTTATTGTTAGTAAATAGAATAGAAAAAAGAACTAGTTCTATTTACTAACAATAAAAATTTTTGTTCCTTTTAAGAAGTAATTATTGTCATAATATAATGTAGTGTACTGGCAGTTGTATGTGGATTTTATATTGATACTAAATGTTTTTAATAAAAATGATTGTTTTCGTGTATTTTAACATATTTTAACATGCGCTCGCCAAGCTCTTGTTTTATGGTAAGTTATTTTTAGGATAGACATATGTAGTGTATAAATTGTTAATTTTTTGTCATCTATTTGTAGAATTATGTTCTGATGAAGGACACGATATGTCCGAAACGTAAACAAAAACAAAAATGTTAATTAAAGCCAAAATAACCATTTGATTTGTTTAACTAGGAACCTACAATCCCAAGAAAAATTTTTCCAAAAAAAATATATAATGAAATAAGGTTCAAGAAAAAAAAAACTAAATATATATATATATATATATATATATATATATATATATATAATTTATAAGACTTGGCCCAATTTTTGATATAAGGCAGCAAAATTGGGCCAAGTCTTATACATTTTTTTATTGCCAAATGATTTTTTAGATCAGCTTAAAATTAGTTGGAAAATAACTATGTATATATAAAAATTTGATCTGAATAAATTTCAGTCAACAAATTAAGAATTATTTGGAAGAATGTTTCTTTGTAAGTATCAATTGAAAATAGAAAAAGGTGGATAAATTGAATATACGACATGGTCAAAATTTTTTGTGATTTAAATTTTATTAGGTAATTTAATTGTTTATTAAATAGAAATTTTATTCTTTCTAGAGTAACTTGAGACGTGTAAATGGCGCAAAGTTTTACTAACATCCGTAGATGGCAGTTTTGGTAGTAGTTCAATTATTTTTGTAGTTTAATCTTTTAATTCGTTCTATTGTTCATTTAGTGATTCGTTTTTTCCATACTATCTTCAAAATATTTTCTTCAATTTTTCGACTATTGTTTAAGCCAACTAGATAAAGTGTGGCCAGTCTTTTTGTGGTAATATTTATATATATATATATATATATATATATATATATATATATATATATATATATATATATATATATATATATATATATATGAACAAACGAACTAGGTTCAACCCGTGAACCTAGTTCGTTTGTTCATAATTCTAACTGCGGAAACCTTTCCGAACATATATATATATATATATATATATGAATCGTCATTATCTGACGATTATCTTGAAATAAGTATATTGGCATTAGTTGGAGAGGTTGGTAGAGAAAATATTTTTCGAACTCACGGAAATTTTTGAAGATCATAGAAAAAATGATTGACGCAGAACTCCAACAATATTTACGTTTGACGAGGTCTGCTTATAATGATTTATTTAACAAAATTGCCCATTTGCTGAAAAGCAACAACACATTCAAAGAAAACATTGATCCTAGTTTACAGCTAATATCAACTCTTTGGAATTTGAGCACTCCAGATAGCTATAGGTAAAGTAGGAAAAATTAATAAATTATGAAATATTTACATTGATTTTATTTTGCAGAAGCATTGCAAGCAGGTTTGATATGGCAAAATCCTCTCTGTTTGTGTCAATAGAGAGAGTAATCAATGCAATTACTTCGATTACCGACAAAGTTTTGAAATGGCTAACACTAGAAGAAAGAACTCAAAGTGAGGAACACTTCTATTCTATGTGTCAATTCCATGGTTGTATTGGAGCAATCGATGGAACATACATTCCCATAAAAGCACTTCATGAAAATCCAGAGACATACATACATAGAAAATGTTTTTATGGTGCACCTTTACAAGCCATTTGTGATAGCAAAAGAAAGTTTTTAGACATTTTCTGTGGTTATCCCAGCAGTGTTAGTGATATTCGAATTTTTAGGAATTCAACCATATTTAAAAACTTCATAAGACAAAAGATGTTTATTTTCAACCAAGCTCTTTCATAATCGGAGATAATGCATATATCCAGTATATGATTGGTGTATAGCACCTTATAATGATATGGGATATCTCCATCTTTATCAAGTTAGATTCAATACCCAACTTGCTAAAGCAAGACAAGTTATTGAAAGGGCATTTTGTCTGTTATTTGGAAGATTCAGAAGAGGAAAATATTTAGACATAAATCGTACAAATGTAATTTCCCACGTTGTTCAAACTGCATGGGTTCTACGCAACATATGTTTAATGTTTAACGATGATGACGCAAATTATGAAGAAGAGGACAATTAGTTCTGCATGAACTCAATGCAATAGTAAATAACATCCAAAATATTGAAGAAATGGAGAATGAAGGAACTAGACTTAGAGAAGAAATAGCAAATAATTTTAATTAATCTAGTTTTGTAGTTTTTGGTTAAGTTAGTTATACCTATTTGTTTTATTTATTTTGTTATTTTGAAGCCAGTTAAAACATTTGTTTCTTTTTTTTCTGCATTTTATTTCCTGATCTTAGTGTATGGTTGTGTTTCTATTGAATGCATAACTATTCCATAATAAGCTACATCTAGATGACAAATAAATACCTGAAATATTTTCACTTATAATCTCTTTAGATCTTTAATTATTTCGAAAAAATTTTCAAAGTGCGAATTGTCTTGAAAAAATTTGCAAATGAGAAAAAATGTATGGAAAATAATTCGAGCTCGCGGGAGATTCGGTAAGAAAACTTTATAGCTACATTGTATTTGAAATAGTTCCATATTTTTTTACTTTCCCTTTGCCCTAGTAAAAAAAGTAGGAATCGGTATTAAATAAATATATTACTTCTTACTATAGATATTAGAACTAGAGTCACGAAGAAAACATAAAATGAATCGTACAATTTTTGTTCCTTCTGAACATACTCAAATTTATCATAAAAATATAAAATATTTTTTCTACGACCATTTGAAAAATGTACATTTCAAGTGCGTCTTCGATTAAGGAACCTACCACATTGTAATACAGATTTCCATTTCCCATGGGCTAGCTGTATCGACATACCTATTTCATTTCCCACGACTATCATGCGCTACTAGACTGTCATTATATTAACGAATTTTTTGGTCATATATATTATAATATATGATCGAGTCATGTTTGTTAATGTCTATCTAATAATTTGACATTTCACATCGTTGTTTACAAAATTCGTTTGTAAAGAAAATGTATAATCGAAAATGGGTCGCGATAGTGAGGATGATTTGACATTGACATGCTGATCCAGATATGTAAACTAGCGATTGCTTCAGAAGTACATCGGTCACTATCCTGGTACATGCAGGAGGTGATATTACTCCTTTAAAGAGACACGATAATTGATAACTTTTTCCGCAGGTGAATTATAACGATTTTTCTGCATACAGTATTTTTATTTCCGAGTTGTCAAAATTTTAAAATTTTGAACATTATTTGTTTCAGGACGTAGGTAGATAGATGTACAAGAAGAAAAAAATATATGGGTCATTCAAAGGGCTAAGAGCCAGACTTAATAATATCAGAGAAAAAATTCTTTAAACCATGCAACAATGACGGCAGGAAAGTTTATAATAAAAAATTGTTATGTAAAATATTACAGTTTTGTTTATGATTTATGATGGTCATAGAAAGAGTATAGTGTACAATTGGGATGAAATGATCGATTTCCAACTCGTAGGTATATAAAATTTTGTATTACTCGCTAAGCTCGTACTACAAAAATTCATATACCTATTTGTGGGAAATGTATGTCATTTCGTGCTCATTATACAATATACTATAACGTATTTGGTGAACAATTTTGGTTTAAATGCCTAACAAGAAGATTTATTCAAGTATATGATCAATATTGTTCATGAAAGATTTTACTATTTAAGTCGTAATCAATGTCCCGTATATAAATTCGCATCTGGTAATTTTAAAAATTTAGCAATTATTTTTGTCTGATTTCCAATTTTGTTAATTCCGACTACTTTCTACGAACATTTTCCTTTTTGGTAATTAACAAAAAATTGTTCTAAATCTGGTGGTCAAAACAGAATATATTTTTTGGAGACTTCGTATAACATACAAGAAATTACAAAGGATCTGGGTTTGTTTATCAATTAAATTAATTTGAAATTCATTTTCTAAATCTTTACATGATTTATCTTTAAAATTTTCAATTTTTGTCGAAGACGTACTCCATAAATTCCAAAAATGAACACTAACTAAAATTTTATGAAAATTACTATTTATAATACAAATATATCAGCAATAAAAATAAACGCTTGAAGCGGGGATTGGACCAACTATATTCTCTTCTGTATACATCTACAGACGTGCGTTAACAGACTAATCCATCACCAATATGAAATGAACGCAATTTACGGTAACTTGAAATGTCAATGTTACTTTTAATATTTATCATTGTTTTTTACATAGAATATGTTGTCCAAAGGGTTGAGAGCTTGTTTTTATTCGATATTTCATTCATATAAGCAGTGATAACATGTTCTGATAATATTTTTAACTCCGTTTACCAGAGATTCATATTTACTTTTTGATTTTTGGGGTAATGATGTGTGTTATACATCTCCTTTGCGGCTAAACGAATATCTGATGGAGTAATATTTATTGATTTTTGATTCATCACTGGAATCACTCATTTTACTGAAATATTTTTCTTGATAACTAAAGAAACATTTTGACAAGTTATCTTGACGTTACATTGAAATTGAAAAAAAGAAGAGTTGACGGGTACTAAATGGATGTAAATGAAATCATATGCGTTCAGTTAACCGAAATGGCCACATTTCCATTCTGTAAATTGTGCAGAAAATGGGTAATATACATGTGGGTGTAGAAAAAAATGTAAAAAGTCTCGTTGAATATTAATTTATTATTTGTAATTTTGTAAACATAACCCAAACTTCTCAATCATGCATTATAAAATGTAAAGCGCATACGGGTCAATTTCTACCGATGTGTCGACTGGGTTGAATGGTTGGACGATTGATAAATGATGACCAACGTTCAACTTTAGAAATATTTTAACAAAAGTTACAACTTTTATTTTTTAGAACTGATTATCTTTTTAATAAATACATGGAAAATTATCATTGATGCTGCAACTGGAAGATCATATATGAATTATATGGCAAATGTATGCATACTTTGCCCGTAGATAATATACTTTTCAATTAATTGAAAAATATAGAATTGCGGGGAGAGGGAAAAGACGAAATTTTCGGTATAAGAGTGTCTGTCGTCTAGCGTCTAGCGTCTATAAAAGAGGGCGGAGTCGAGACGTGACATGGCGCGAGTGACGAGCAGTCACTCTTGATATATATATATATATATATATATATATATATATATATATATATATATATATATATATATATATAAATATATATATATATATATTTATATATATATAAATATATATATATATATATATATATATATATATATAAATTGGGAATTATCCCTTAGTAGGTTTAAAAAAGAGATATATGACCACCTAAAAAACTATGAAGTATAACTAAGCACGTATATGGAATTTTGTCATCTTTTCGCTGACTGAATATTTTGCATCTGTTTAATAGAAATATTTATAAGAGGATTGTAGGGGAGACTGGGGCACTTTCAACATTGGGGCACTTTCGACACCCAGATTTCATTTGAAAAATATACAATTGGCGGGAAAGTAAAATACAGAATCCTGTTCTACAACCATCAAGAATAGTGTGTGTGAAATTGCAGTTCATAGGTGTGTGTAGTTTTTCAGTAAAAAAATAATTGGTAAAGTGCATAAAAAAGCGGTAAGTCGAACACTTTTTATTTCAATTATATCTTCTATTGTTATTGCTAGCTCTTGAGATATTTAACGATATAGGGAGTCTATTTACTTATTGAATCATCGAAAGGCACACAATATTCTAACCTAACTTTTAACATGAGTCTGTTTGAATTGAGGATTTGTTTACAAGCGGGAAGGGGCAGATTCGACACCATGTAGGTGGGACGGTTTCGACATGGTGTCGAATGTACCCCATGTAACTTTTTCGATAATACCTATTAACAATAATTATTATATTCATGGCTCATATATTTGATCGATATTTTTGGATATACTATACTGGAATTATTATGATTCCAGATGGTGCGAGTGTACAAGAAGAATACATCCAGAGTTAATATTGATGAAAACCAAGTTTCGTCATCAATAAAAGACATTCTGCACAAGGTGAGAAGTACAAAAGCTGCAGCAGAATTTTACAATATCAAAAGAACAACATTGATATCTAGAATAAAACCCTTAGAAAAGCAACATTCTACAGATGAACTCAAAACCTTGTGCCAGGAACGTGATAGCGCCAACGAAAGTGATGAAGATGAAACTCCTCGCTTTCCTGGGCCAGTGAAAGCTGTGAGCCTCAGTTCCAAATACACAGTAAACCAGGTGTTTACAATGCATCAAGAAAATGAGCTTGCAATATATTTAGCAAAATGCGCTAATTTGAGCTATGGATTGAGTTACCGCCAAGTAAGTATCCTAGCATATGATGGTGCAAATATCATACCTGAATGTAAGATGTCAAAAGCCTGGAAAACAAACAAGATAGCTGGTCTAGATTGGGTAATGAATTTTATGAAGAGACATCAAGAGCTTAGCCTTCGTAAACTCGAAAATACCAGCGTGGCACGTGCTACAGCTTTCAATAGAAGAAATGTCGAGGAATTATTAAACAATTATAAAGCCGTTCTTGCGAAATACAAGTTCAAACCTGAAGATATTCTAAATTTAGATGAAACTGGTGTTACTACTGTCACCAAGCCAGTTAAGGTGATTACTACAAAAGGAAAGAAGCAAATTAACCAGGCTTCTTCAGCTGAGAGGGGTGAACTGGTGAACCATAGTTGGAATCATAAATGCTTCAGGTGGTTACTTACCTCCAGTCTACATTTTTCCGAGAAAAAGACGGCTGGAAGATTTGATTCAAGAGGCACCTCCTTCAAGTGTAGCCTTAGGTAATAGCTCTGGATGGATGACCAAGGAATTATTATTCCTCAAAGTTTTAGAACATACCAGAAAGCACACAAAATGTTCACAAGAAAGAAAGATCTTACTCACATTAGACAATCCCGAATAACATATTTCTGTCTCTGCTGTAAATTACTGTAGAGCAAATGGCATTGTTATGCTCTCATTTCCACCACATACGTCGCATCGGCTTCAACCTTGCGACATTGCTGTATTTGGCCCTTTCAAGCAATACTGTGCCAATGCCTTCAACGATTGGTTGTTGATACATCCAGGAAAAACTATACAAATTATGGATTTAGCAAGGCTGACTCGACATGCCTTTTTAGCAGCTTTCACTCCATCCAACATTATCAATGCTTTCAAGAAACCTGGAATTTGGCCATTGAATTCCCTAGCATTCACTGACGATGATTTCAGTGCAACTGATGTTTATGACACAGAAGCACCTTCTGACAAGCAATTTCAATGTAGAATTGACGAAAACATACCCAAATCAAGTGAAATGATACCTATTGCGAGCACAAGCTGTGAAACCGAGACAAATAATGAAGAAGAACTCATACAAAAATGCAATAATGAAATCATCAAAAAAGCAACTCCTGAACATGTCCGACCTCTTCCAAAAGCCAATTTTGTTAAACTCTTTGTTTGTCATTTTCTAATTATTATTTACTTAAGCTGAGTGAGAGAGGCAATGCTCTTCTCCCCTCCTGTTATATCATTTACAGAATAATATATGTACATCACTCGACTATAATCTACTTTCGCCATCGTCCATAAATTCCAATTTATGGACGATGCTTTCGCATGTCAGCACAGAAAACGGAGTCCGTATTTTGTACATGTCAGCATACCCTGGAAACTTAAATGAGAATAACAGTTCTTTCTAAAATAGTTGATCCTCCAGCTGTAATTGGCGCTAACTCAAATTGGCAAGTGACAAGTTTCTGTATTTGTCATAATGTTCTCTTATCTATGATATTTGTTTACAACGACTTCCAATATATTTTTATTTGTGTTGTTTGTATTGAATAAATTTCCAATAAAAATTGTGTTAGTGAGCTGTGTTAAAGACTGAAAGACTCTACTAAAAAAGGATTTGAGATGCATCGTTTCCCGAATAATCAGGAAGTAAGTCAACCTTAAAAATTTCCCTAATGTAAATTGTTATATTTTGAATATAAAAATACACATATTTCAAACTAAATTTGTATATCTATAGCTAAAAACGTTGGTTTTATAGAAAAGGTTTACATTGTGTACTGTTTTTGAGGATGTTTTGTTACAATATTTCAATAAAAGTAATTGAATAAGCTTGAGCAAACGGAATTTATTTTATAATTTTAGATGTGCAATATTTGGTTGTCTGCAATAGGACGTTTGGATATGAAAGATAAACCTCTTGAAAGAATTCGTGAATCCTATAGAGTTTGTGGCATACATTTTGAACCAGAAGCTGTTTATGTTGGTAGCAGATATAGATCAACAATAAAAGCTGATGCTGTGCCCACTCTATTGGGCAATTCCATTGAAATATGTGAGTTTTTTTAATGAAACATTAAAGATGAATGATTAACTTATTTTTGTATTATTTTGTGGAAATGAAGGAAAAGTAATTATACATTTATTTTTTAGTTCAAGAACACAACTTAAACCAAGTTGATGAGCAACATAATATAAATGCTGTTCATAATGGGAGACTTTAATGCCCAAGTAGGACACAGGAAAGACCAAGAAAAAGGAATGGGGAAATATGGATTTGGAGAAAGGAATGAAAGAGGAGAGAGATTAATACAGTTCGCACACTTTCAGAACATGTATGTGGCAAACTCCTTCTTCAAGAAGAACCCTAACAGGAAATGGACGTGGGAAGGCCCCGGTGCAACTATCAGAAACGAAATAGACTTTATCCTCACCAATAAAATTAACACAGTAAAAGATCTAAGCACGCTCAACAAGTTCACTACAGGAAGCGACCATCGACTAATTAGAGCTCGACTGGTCTTAGATATAAAACTAGAAAGGTCAAGACTAATCAAAACCAACACAACGAAAAACATAAACAACGAAAAGCTGAGAGAGAACTCTCACCAATATGAAGCACTACTAGAAGAAAGACTACAAAAAGTGGAATATAACAACCCTGAACTGATGGACACAATTCGAAACTGCGCCGTAGAAGTGGGAGGTCTGCAACAACGAGGTGAACATAAAAAACTAACTCCGGAAACGAAAGCACTATTACAAAAACGAAGAGAAATGAAAAAGACAACAAACATTCAAAGAATTGAATACACCGATCTGTGCAAGACGATACGAAAGAAAATCGCAGAAGATATCAGGAATTACAACGAGAAACTGGTACAAACAACAATAGAAAACCGTAAAAGCTACAAAAATGCAAAAAGGGCACTAATAATAGGGAAAAGACAGATAGTTGCATTAACTGATGGAAACACAAGAACCACAGACAGGAATGAAATAATAGACCTAGTAGCCAAATTCTATGGAGACCTATACAAGGCCCCTGAAAATTTGGAAGAAATAATAGAACACTCAGAAGATGCCATACCAGAAGTTTTGGTGGAGGAAGTAGAAATGGCACTGAAAAGCATGAAAAATGGCAAAGCAGCGGGAAATGACGGCATCACGACCGAAATACTCAAATATGCAGGAGCTAAAACATGGAAGTACCTTGCCAAACTATACACGAACTGTCTGATGTCCAGGAGCATACCTAAAGAGTGGAACAGCGCCCTTATAGTGTTGATCCACAAGAAAGGCAGCAAAGAAGACATTAAGAACTACAGACCAATAAGTCTACTACCAGTGACGTACAAGGTATTCACAAAGATCATTCACAACAGAATACAAAATACACTAGACTCGGCCCAACCACGAGAACAGGCTGGATTCCGCAAAGGCTTCAGTACAATAGATCACATCCATACCCTCAAAGAGGTTATCAGTCGAACCAAAGAATACAACCAACCACTAGCACTAGCCTTCATCGACTTTGAGAAAGCATTCGACTCTATATATCCCAGAGCAGTAATAAATGCCCTAACAGAACAAGGGGTCGACAAGCCATATATTGAGACCCTAGCAAATATATATATATAGGGAAGCCAAAGCGAGAGTTAGGATATATGAGGGCACACCAGAATTCCCCACCAGCAGAGGAGTTAGACAAGGAGACGCAATATCACCAAAGTTATTTACAGCAACACTAGAAAGCATCTTCAGAAAACTGGGCTGGAACAACACAGGTCTGAATATAGATGGAGAATACTTGAACCATCTAAGATTCGCTGATGACATCATCCTGATAGCGAGTAACCCTGGCGAAATGCAACAACAAATAAATGAATTGAATGCAGCAAGTAACGAAGTAGGCCTTAAAATAAATCTGAGTAAGACCAAGATAATGTATAACGAACTGATAAACGCACAAGAAATAACAATTAATGACACTGCCCTGGAAATAGTAGAGGAATACATATACCTGTGTCAACTAATACACATATCAGGCTCTCTACTTCCAGAAATAAACAGAAGAATCAAATTAGCATGGCGAACATTTGGACAGAACTCTATCATCCTCAAGTCTAGAATGTCACTCCGTTTGAAAAAGAAAGCGTTTGATCAGTGCGTACTACCAGTTTTAACATACGGCTGTGAAACCTGGAGCCTGAAAACTGATATCATTAGAAAACTCCAGGTAACGCAGAGGTCTATGGAACGATGCATGCTTGGAATAACAAGGAGAGATAGAAAAAGGCTTGATTGGATCAGACAAAAGACCCAAGTGATAGATGTCATAAATAGAATCAGATCCCTAAAGTGGCAATGGGCGGGGCATCTCGCTAGAAGGACAGACGATAGATGGACCACAAAGATAACGCAATGGTATCCCCGAGGCGTGAAAAGACCAAGAAGACGCCCCAACTTAAGATGGGACTACGACATAAAGAAACTCGCAGGATCAACTTGGGGCCGCATAGCTAGCAATAGACAACAATGGGCCCACATGGAAGTGGAATATATAAATATGTAAAGGGAGGCTACACCATAACAAAATGGTTGAATAAGCTGCATATGATGATGATATATATATATATATATATATATATATATATATATATATATATATATATATATATATATATATATATATATTATTTCTTCACACCTTTTCGGTGGTATTTGATAAAGTCCGGACCACTCTGCAGCCAAGGGCACTACCATTGTCAATAGGGGGAGATGATTCCAACGGTTCCAAGTATTACGGCCTTTTGCATCCACATTACGGTGTTTTTAGGTAAGTTTAGCTCTTTTATGTGTCGTACTGTTTTTGTATGAACAAGGCATTTTGCGCTTATAATTAAAGTGACTATTGTTACCTTTTCCAGGTTCCAAATCAATTTCATCTCTTGTGCAAGCGCTCCATATTTAGTTATTTTTTTCGCATATACTTTAGACATATTGTAGTCCTGCGGAACTGCGAAGTCAACTATGACGGCTGCGTTATCACTTTTATCCCACATCACCATGTTCGGCCGGTTGTGCTCCACAGGTCTATCTGTAACAACTGTGAAATCCCAGTAAATTTTCACGGTATTGTTTTGAAGTACGGGTTGCGACACGTATTTGTGGTGTGCAGTAAAATGATTCAACAGACCCCTTTGCAGGCATATTAATTGGTGAACGACTTTGCCCATATTGTTGTGTCGTTCCAGGTATCTGGTAGCAGCAATTGTTGTGCAGCCAGATGACAAATGCTGAATGGTCTCTTCGCTAGTGTTACACAATCTACATTTGGTGGTTGTTTTAATATGTGTGTAACGCGAAAATTCGCCGAGCTGTCGGAGATTTAATATTGGCAAGCCTGTCGACGGAGGGAATTCAGATCGCACACTGCACGAAGTTAGAATTCAGATCTCCTTGTGCCGTCAACGTGTACACACGCAATTCAAGTGATAAATTTTGCATGTGCTCTGGGAGCCATAACGTTATTTCACGAAAATCCCGATAAATCCTATGTAGGGGAAGAAAACATCGCTCGATATAACAGCGTATTAGTAGGACTCATTATCAAGGGGGTTTTTTTATTTGGATTTTAATTCGCTGATTGAAGCTTGCGGAGTCAGTGAGACCAGTTCCAGGAGAGCTGGAATATTCTGGAGCGACTTCAGTTGCTGTTCTGGGGTCCGGAAGAAGGATAAGTGAACAGTTTTCCTTCTTATTTTTCATTCACTTATACATTTACCTCATCCGTCGAATTTCATAATTTCTGTTATATAAGGTTTTTTTATTTTTCTCTTTGTTTAAAATTGTAATAATTTACTTCATAATTTAAAATATTGGGCCGTTGGCTCTGAACGCTAGGATAGCACGGTACGTATCTGGGTGCTGCGTTATTTAGTTAAGTTTTCGAACTTTGACGATTTTATGTAAATAATTTTGCGCCGTACATAATTTCGGTTTATTTTTTTTAGCATCGCTAAGCTCGTTTGCTATTTAAATTTTATGCCTATGCATTTATTTATATTCATATTCGTATAAATTGCGGAAGTGTGAACCCATGTAACTGTGACATTGGAAATTTTGGCATTAGATTTTTCATTGTATTTTGAGAAATTGACATGAACCATTTGGTCGTTTCCCTATAATTGTAAATTTGAGACATCGGTGTAGTTTGGGGCCCTCAGCTCTTCTGCAACCTGAGTTTGAAGCCTTCAGCTCGGCTCAGATGTTATTGAACCTGCTTGTCAGTTATTTATTTATTTAAACTGTGACATTTGCTGTAAACTTGTAATAAATACTTTGAAAAGAGACCTATGGTCCAAAATGAATAATTAAAAACTTCAATCAGGGGATGTTTGCTGACTTTTTTTTTAATAATAACTTACCTATCAGTTTAACCTTTGGAGTGTGTAGTTAGTGTTGTTAACCCACTGAGGAGTTGTGGGCTAACTTAAGAAGTCTTGGGTGCTTGCCAAAACTTCTCTGGCGCCCTTTTCAAAACTTATTAAATTTTTTTTGAAGAATCCACCCCTTCTTCGACTCGAAGCTAGTCGACTGGCGAGCACGGGTTGTACCACGTGAGACAACCTGCACATCTATAGCGAGCAATAAGGGTTAATAGCGTTTTTCTCGTTATAGGTTTTTGGTGCCCATGACGTGGGGCCAGAGTAAATTTATTATTTTTTTTGTCAGCAATATATATCCCGTAATTTAAACTTTTAAAATTAAATTTTTTTTAGCAACTTTGATTAAACTTGAACTTTAAAAATTAAAATTTTGTTTGTAGCCACTTGATTAAACTTGAACTTTTGATAAGTTAGATTTGGAGATATATTTTCAGTTTATTTTTGCTTTTTTAGCTATTGGCTGCACCAGTTTTAAGTAGGTTTTTGTAGGAAATTTGGGGCTTGCTTCAATTTTGAGGGTAATTGTTTTTATTGGGGCGTACCTGGAAATAATTTCCCTCAATATGTTTTAATTGTGCCAGATTTAAGTCTTTTTTTAGTAAATCTGGGGTTGAGTTCAATTCGAAGGGAATTGTTTTATTGGACGTAATTTGTAAACAATTTACGTTAATCTGTGAGATTATATTAGATTTCAAACTGACAATTTTATGGCAGAAATCGGACAAGAGTTCAGTGGTCCGTGGGCAACCGTTATTTTCTTTTCATACTGAATGATGATTGAATTTTTGGAAAATTCATTATTGTAAATTTGTTCTTTTTGGTTAACAAAACTTTGTTGAGCAGTGGTAAATATTAAATTGAAGTTTTAATACAGGAAACGGACATTGTTTGATGTGCTTTGTTTTTTTCTCTTTTTCAGGTAGCAAGTGAATAAGAAGATTCCTGATATTGATATTATTGTTTGAATAAAAATTGTAATTTTGAAAATTTTATTTGATTGTTATATCTATTGTAAAATATTTGTAATTTATATATATTGTAAATTTAAAAGGTGAGTTACATATTGGGTCACACTGTGTATATATTTTAGTGTCAGAACAGTAACTGAATTCGTAAATACTTTGCTTTATGGTAAGTTTATTTGACTTTCGACGACTGTAGGCTGCATTGTGGGTTCGAACGTTAGCGGGTTGGTGTTTTGGAACTGGTGCCTTGGGATCGTGGACTCCTGTATTTTGGAATCGCTTTTGAGGAAGGAACGTTGCGTTGGTTCGAGAAGTAGACTTCGTGGAAACTCTGTGGGTTGGAGATATTGTCTGGACAAATAGGAACTTTTGGACATTCGGTATCTGGATTTGGGTTTTAAATTCCTCATTAGGTTTCAGTTGGAGGGAGGCCCACTTGAGGTACAGGTGTGCCTGTGAAGAATTATTGTTCCGCTAGGTTGGAAATTGGTTTGTTGCCTGGACTGCTTGTCAGATTGAACTTAAAAAAATGTCTCGTAGGTTTGTAGTTAATCGATTGGTTAAGGATGAGCTTGTGTATGAGTTGACAATACGCGGTATTGCAAGTGGCACGGTGTCTGAGATGTGGCGTAGTTTAGCTTTAGCGTTGCAGGTGGAGAAGGAAGATGATAGTATAGATACGCCAGAGTATCCGTATACTGCTGCTGAGGATTTGAGTGCAGTTGAGAATAAGTTAGATCAGATTGAGCCCGGTGTAGAAGAGTTCAATGAGACTCGTGTGAGTGGTAATTTCCAGAAATTACAGAGTCAGCTGGTGCATGTCATAGGTCGGTTGGAACGTGCGACTAATTTCGAAGCGGGTGATGCTGGTGTTCGACAAAGGGCGAAAGTAGATGAACTAATGGCTAAGGCTCTCTCTTTATTCGAATCATTGGGAAGTAAGGCTTCTAGACAGGAGCGTTCTCGTCAATCTCAACCCCCCCAGTTAGAAATTCTTTCTCAACCTGGGCCGTTTTATGCAAATTTGTCAACAATCCGTAGATCGACTCTCAATGAAATCAGACCACTTCCTAATCCTAGTAATGCGTCGAGTAACTTGTCTAGTATTAAGACGATCTTGCCTAGTAAGTGGGGTTTAGTCGTCTTTTCTGGAGATCCCAAAGGTATTTCACTATCGAGCTTTCTGGAAAAAGTGGAAGAGTATCGAGTTTCACGTAATGTGGATAAGGACATTTTGTTGGCTACTGGGATCGACTTATTTTCTGGTAGGGCTTACCAATTTTATCTGGTGTATAGGCAGGAAGTAAATTCTTGGGATGAATTCGTGGACCTTTTGCGGGAGGAGTATTTGTCCGTGGATTATAATGAAAAACTGTTAAAGGAAATTAAAAGGAGGACTCAGGGTCCTGATGAAAGCACGGGAATCTACTTGGCTGTGATGTCTGGTTATTTTAAAAGGCTGATTTGCCCCATTTCGGAGGAGACGCAACTCAAAATCTTGTTGAGGAATATCGCGCCGTACTACCAAAATCATTTGGGTCTAGTAGAGATTAATAGTGTGCGTGAGTTGTTGACTTTGGGTCGCAGACTAGAGGCCAGAAATCGGTTATTGAGAATTAAAGTGTACCTTCGAGGAGATCGAATTGTTTGGAGCCAGACCTTGTACCACACACACCCACCTCGTCTTCCGCCCCTAGAGAAGCAGTGTGTTTTCGTTGTAAGCAGCCTGGTCATCGGGCTGTAGGGTGTCTGCAGGCGGCTAGTGTAAAGTATTGTTTTAAATGTAAAAAGGAGGGATACACAGTTAGGACTTGTCCGGTTTGCTCTCCCAGATCCAACCAGGGAAACGAACAAAGACGTGCTTGAATGATCGGGTAGAGTGCGTCACAGAAAATTCCCCGGTCGATGATTTCCGTGTCGCCATAGATTACGTATTAGATCACGCTGCGAATGATGAAGGTCCTTATGTTAAGGTAGATATCCTAGGAAAAACTTTGTTAGGTCTTTTGGATTCGGGCGCTTCAAGAACTATTTTAGGAGGTAAGGGTTATGAATTAATTTCTTGTTTAGGGTTGACTTTGGATAAAAGTAGGACGACTAATTGTACAGTGGCAAATGGTAATGTGTTACAGAGTATTGGAACCGTAGTGTTACCCGTGGTTTTGAGGGGTCGTATGCGGCTGATTGAGGCTCTGGTTGTCCCTGAATTAACTCACATTTTGATTCTTGGTGTAGATTTTTGGAATTTGATGGGCGTCGTCCCAGATCTTCGTCATGACGAGTGGCATTTTTCGGCAGACCCTGTGTTGTTAAATAGTGTGAAACATGTGTCGTCTAGGTCGGTACTCACTCCTTTGGAACAGCAGAGACTTCAGGCGGTGATTGATAGGAATATGGAAATTATGGGAAAAGGTTTAGGGTGTACCGATAGAGTAGAGCACGTGATAGTAACTTCTAGTCCCCCCATCAAGCAGCGATATTATAGGGTCAATCCCATTGTACAAAGGCATATTGATGCTGAATTAGATGAGATGCTGCAGTTAGGTATTGTAGAACCCAGCAATAGTCCGTGGGCTTCTCCAATTTTGCTGGTAAGGAAGAAGGATGATTCCTACCGATTTTGCGTGGACTATAGGAAGTTGAATGCTGTCACTGTTCGATATAGTTACCCCCTTCCCCTGGTAACGGATACTTTAGAGAAGTTGCGCGAGGCCAAATATCTGTCTAGTTTAGATGTCAAGTCCGCTTATTGGCAGGTTTCGGTAGCCGAATCTTCAAGGCAATATACTGCTTTTACGGTACCTAATAGGGGTCTGTTCCAGTTCAAACGACTACCATTTGGTTTACATAACGCCCCAGCCACCTGGCAGAGACTTATCGACAATGTTTTAGGTCATCATGATCTTGAACCACATGTTTTTGTCTATCTCGATGACGTGGTTAGGTTAGGTTAGGCACAAACTTTCGAAGAACATGTACGGGTACTCGAAGAGGTTTTAAGAGGTTAGCGGATGCTAAAATTACTGTTAGCGTGGATAAGTGCCAGTTCTGTCGTCCTGAAATGAAGTATCTTGGGTATGTAGTTGATCGTTTTGGGTTGCACGTGGATCCGGATAAGGTGAAGGCAATGTTGGAGTTACCGACCCCTTGTAATATTAATGAAGTTCGTCGTGTGGTTGAAATCTTCTCCTGGTACCGGAGATTTATCCCTAATTTTTCAACCATCATGGTCCCCATTACGGGTCTTCTGAGGAAAAATCGTCCTTTTGTGTGGTCTTCTGAATGCGATTCTTCATTCCGTCGTGCTAAGGAATGCTTGGTTTCTGCGCCGATTCTTACTTGTCTCGATTTTAATAAACCCTTTGTTGTACAGACCGATAGTAGTGGTTATGGTTTAGGAGTTGTGTTGAGTCAGCCTCACGAGGATGGTGACAAGGTTATTTGCTATCTAAGTAGATCTCTTACTCGTCAAGAAAGGGATTTTTCAACCACTGAACGCGAATGTCTCGCTGTGGTTTGGGCACTTGAACAACTTCGGCCTTATTTAGAGGGTGTTTCTTTTACGGCCATTACGGATCATTATAGTCTACTGTAGCTACAGAAGTTGTAGAGTTCGAAGGGTCGTCTAGCCCGATGGACAGTCAAAATGCAACAGTATAACTTCCAAATTATACATCGCAAAGGTCGTGAACACGTAGTACCGGATGCTCTTTCTCGGTCCATCCCTTTTGTCGATGAGGTGTCTGTGGAGGTTTCGTCTGAAGAGGTACCGCCTCCTCCGTTTGATACAACCAATAATAAGGGGTATTGTAAGATGGTAAAGAATGTCGCTAGTAATCCCCTTAAATTTCCGGATTGGCGTGTGAAGGATAATCTTCTCTACAAACATATTGTCAATAAGTACACACAACCGCTGTTGCCTGGTGAATCTTGGAAACTGGTAGTTCCCAAAGCTAGTAGGTCGCGTATTATCATGGAAGCCCATGTCCCTCCCACATCTGGACATACGGGTATTTTTAAAATCTTCCACAGGGTAGCTGAGCGTTTTTACTGGCCGAAAATGAGAGCTGATGTCGCAAGGTATGTTAATCGGTGTGAGATGTGTGCTGCGCATAAGGTGTCACAAGGTAAACCTGTTGATAAGATGACGTCTCATCCAAAGCCTAGCAGGCCGTGGGAAATGATTTGCACAGACTTGATGGGGCCTCTTCCAAGGTCGAAACGGGGTAACTCTTTCATCCTCGTAGTTACGGATTATTTGACCAAGTATGTACTGATATACCCACTTAGAACAGCGTCTGCAGCAGCCGTTGCTCGTAAGATTGAAGAGGGAGTATTTCTTGTATATGGTATACCTAAGGTGATTTTGTGTGATAATGGTCCCCAATACCGTAGTAATCTTTTCCGAAGTTTAGCTTCCCGATATAGCTGCCGTATCAAGCTGAATGCCAATTATCACCCAAGGGCTAGCCCGTGTGAAAGAGTTAACCGTGTGATTAAGACTATGATGGCTTCCTACGTCACGGATAATCATCGTTGTTGGGACAAGCATCTCGCTCAGATAGGTTGTGCGATTAGAACACCTCTCATGAAGTCACGAAGGAACGGTAGGTCTATGCTGTTGTCTGGTGCCGATTATGTTGATAATTCAGATTTAGATCTGGGAGATAGTGCGAAGACTCCCGAGAGCAGTCGTAATGAGGGTTTCAGGAAATTATTCGCTGACATCAAGAAACGGTTAGAGGATGCCAATCAGAAGGCCTGTGATAGCCATAATCTGCGACGTAGGCATGTGGAATATCTCGCGCACGATTTAGTGTGGAAGAGGAATTTTGTCCTTTCGGATGCTGCGAGGTATTAAACGCGTAAGCTAGCGCCTAAGTATATAGGGCCTTTCTCGATAGCTAAGAGGTTATCTCCGTGGACGTATGAGTTGCATGACAAGGATGGAGCTTCGGCAGGAGTATGGCACTGCAAGGACTTGAAACCATACTCTACGTAACCGCATGGAGATGAAAATTAACCCTTCCGGGTTAATTTTCTTTGACGAAAGCTGTCGGAGATTTAATATTGGCAAGCCTGTCGACGGAAGGAATTCAGATCGCGCACTGCACGAAGTTAGAATTCAGTTCTCCTTGTGCCGTCAACGTGTACACACGCACTTCAAGTGATAAATTTTGCCTGTGCTCTGGGAGCCATAACGCTAAGCTCGTTTGCTATTTAAATTTTATGCCTGTGCATTTATTTATATTTATATTCATATTCGTATAAACTGCTGAAGTGTGAACCCATGTAACTGTGCCATTGGTAACTTTGGCATTAGATTTTTCATTGTATTTTGAGAAATTGTACATGAACCATTTGGTCGTTTCCCTATAATTGTAAATTTGAGACATTGGTGTAGTTTGGGGCCCTCAGCTCTTCTGCACCCTGAGTTTGAAGCCTTCAGCTCGACTCAAATGTTATAGAATCTTCTTGTCAGTTATTTATTTATTTAAACTGTGACATTTGCTGTAAACTTGTAATAAATACTTTGAAAAGAGACCTATGGTCCAAAATGAATAATTAAAAACTTCAATCAGGGGGTACTTACTGACTTTTTTTTAATAATAACTTACCTATTAGTTTAACCTTTGGAGTGTGTAGTTAGGGTTGTTAACCCACTGAGGAGTTGTGGGCTAACTTAAGAAGTCTTGGGTGCTTGCCAAAACTTCTCTGGCGCCCTTTTGAAAACTTATTAATTTTTTTTAAGAATCCACCCCTTCTTCGACTCGAAGCTAGTCGACTGGTGAGCATGGGTTGTACCACGTGAGACAACCCGCACATCTATAGCGAGCACTAAGGATTAGTAGCGTTTTTCTCGTTATATGTGTTTGTAGTACGTTCGAGTTCTAATGACTTGATCCTGTATCGCCAACATTGTTCCTTCGGTTTCCGGGAAGAGGTATCTGCCGCTAGGTAAGTATTGGATACTTCTGTTTGATGTAGAGAAGTGTAAATCCTTCCGTGTAGCGCTTTTCCTTGCCAGCTTATTTTCATTGGTTCTAATTGATTCTCTGTTTCAGGGGGCGCAGGATTAGCAAGATTAAGGGCTGTAATTTTTTTGTCCCAGACCGCCACTCTTTTATGAACTGGTGAGTTTATCTGGCCGGAGAGGGCATTCCAACCAGTAGTGTTCTTGCCGCTACGGGTAACGACGTAAGACCTGTACAACCAGCCTCGTCTGCAGGGGGGGCAAGAGGCCTCGGAGCGCAACCCCGCAGACCCCAGCAAACCAACGCATGGGATAGCAACCCGTGTGCTGAGTTTATCCCCTTGCTTTCGTCGAACCTAACGAAGCCTCGGAACCCGCCTCCGGTGCCGGGATTGCGCCTGGGGGAAGATCGTTACAGTCCCTAGCAGAAGAGAGTGGAGCAAGTGGCACCTCCCTGCGAAACGAAACCATAAGGCCTAGCAGATAGCTTGGACCAGCCAGATGCAAATCTTCATCGCAGTCCCGATATACCTCGCAGAAGGGGAAGGCAGCATTGGACCAGAGAAATTAACCTCAAACTGATGAATGCTTACTACGAAGACATGGAAGGGGGATGAAAAAGAACTAGCGCAACTTTTAGAACTATGGGGAGAAGCGTATCCAGATAAGCCATTTAACGCGCAACATCTTGCCGCACAAGTATCAAACATTAAAACCTGTAGACTGATATCACCAGATGAAATGCAAACTATGAGAACAGAAGCTGAACGCAGGGCCCAAAACAGAAGACCGGACGCTATCAGAAGGTCAATTGGTAGACTAGGCTTATTCCCACCAGCAGCGGCAGCACCATCTACAAATGAACCGGCTGTTCGAAGGGAAAATGGCGAAGCACAAGAGCAGACACCACAACACCACGACATAAATCTCCTGTTCCAAGAAGCTAACCACAACTTTGAGGGTATGCCAATGCAAGTTAGACCAAAAATATTAAGGCTTAAAATAAATGCTGAAGCAAAGAAGATCATCACATTAATCAACACAGCGTTGTGCGCGGAATTTGATAATTCAGAAGATCTGGAGAACCTATGCCATAAGAAATATTGTGCGGCTAGAGGGGCCAATAGCATATTAGACCAAAAACAACCCTTACAAGAAAATAAAGAAATGCGGAAGCCACCCTGGGAACGGAGGCTTGAAGAAAAAATCGCTAGCCATCGTAAAGAAATAGCTATTATTCACACATTCCTAAATGGCCAACAGCCTAGCCAGAAGGTAAAAAAGAAAATTGGAACGTTTGCTCGAAAGGCAAAAATAAAGCCAACGGACCCGCAATACCACCAAAAGCTAGTAGAACGGTCGGAGTTCCTAAAGCAAAAGATAACCGCGCTGGGCTGCAGCGAAGATACCACAAAAGAACGCAGCGATACCAGCAAAATGAATTGTTTAATAACAACCAAAGACTGTTTTTCCGAAATATCGACACGGACAATACAAACCAGCGCGCGTCGGCTCCAACGCGAGAAGAAATGACAAAGCTTTGGTCAAAAATCTGGTCCGGGAGAATAGAACACGACACGCGAGCGGAATGGATATATGTTGAAAGAAACAACTCCCATAAATATATACCAATGACTGAGACGATAGTAACAGAGGAAGACATCCACGCCACAGTAAAAAGACTCAAAAACTGGTCCTCTCCTGGAATAGATGGAGTCCACAACTACTGGTAGAAGGCATTTACTAATACGCACAAAAAATTGGCACACTTCATACAGCACTCGGTCAGAAATCCACAAAGCATACATTTATATTTCACTCATAGTATGACTCATATGCTTCCAAAGAAAGGAGACCTATCACAACCAAAAAAATATAGACCCATTACTTGCCTTGCATCAGCATACAAAATACTTACCTCCATCATAAGACACAAACTAGACTGCCACCTAAAACATAACAACATCCTAGCATGGGAACAAAACGGCTGTAAGCAAAAGACTAGAGGAAGCAAGGAACTCTTGATAATCGACAATGTAATCACGAAATAGGCAAGACAACGTCAGAAAAACATATCTATAGCCTGGATAGATTATCAGAAGGCATTTGACTCAGTTCCTCATTCATGGTTACTGGAAGTTTTAAATATCTATAAAGTGAATCAGCAAGTTATCGACTTACTCCGGCATCTGATGACATCATGATGAACCACTCTATTAGTCAGAGGAGCAACAGACATGTACACAACGGACGAGATCCCTATTAGAAGGGGCATATTCCAGAGGGGACAGTCTGAGCCCGCTATGTTTCTGTCTCGCTCTGAACTCATTGAGTAATATGCTTAACCGGAGCACATACGCATATGGAATCCATGACCAAGCAAAGCTGACTCATCTTTTCTATATGGATGATCTTAAGCTCTTTGCTAAAGGAAGACAGCAACTGGAAGGAGAACTGGAGATAGTCAGACACTTCAGTGAGAGCATCCAAATGAAGTTCGGGCTTGAGAAGTGTACTACCATCCACATTAAGAGAGGAAAACTCACTGAAAACGAGGATATCACTCTGGCAGATGGCAGTCGAATTAGGGAGCTGGGAGCACAAAACACATACAGGTACCTTCGAATTCAGCAGAGCTACGAAATTCGCCATAATGAAAACAAAGAGAAAGCCGAAAAAGAGCTTATGAGGAGAACAAGCAAGATATTAAAATCCCAGCTTAATGCCAGAAACAAGGTGGCAGCAATTAATATATGGGCCATACCAACAATAACCTACACTTCTGGAATACTCAACTGGTCCAAAACAGATCTGGAGAGGTTAGACAGGAAAATCAGGACCCTAATGACCAAACATGGCATGCTGCACCCCAACTCAGCTATCGAGCGCATATATTTGCCACGATTAGAGGGACGACGAGGACTAACTAGCCTGGTGGCGGCCAATCTGAAAGAAAGGGAAAAATTAATAAATATATATATATATATATATATATATATATATATATATAATATATATAATATATATATATATATATTTTTTTTTCATTTATATTTCTTGGGCATTTTTGGTCCTGGATTAATTAAAACATTAGATGATTTTTAAAATTTATATTGTAATACATTAACGTTTCGGTCGTTTTTGACCTTCATCAGAATATAAAAACACTAAAAGAGAAATTGGTTCTTAAAATCCTAGTGTATACATTGTAAAACTATGACATACCTGTGGATTATATTCCAGCGAGTGCCACATCACATATTAAATTAAGTTAAAATAAAATGAACTTTAACGATACATTTAAAAACATTTTACAAGTAACGGTGTGTGTATCTCAACCTTCATAGTAGTACTGGTGTCTATGGCTAATGGTATTATTTGAAAATGTTGTTTTTTCCTATACGCATTTATTTCTTTTTAATAATAGTTGTTATGGTTTTTGTTGGGTAACATACATGAAATAGTTGTTTACTTTATTATTCTATTTTATTATATTATTATAAATTTTGCTTAAAGATTTTGTGTCGGTTTTGTAATTTAGGTTTTTTTTATTTCTCTGTATTTCTATAGTTTCATAAATTTCTCTTTTTCTGGTGTGACTTTCACTTTTTAAAATTTTTGTGTTCTCAAAATCAAAACTATGCTTTTTATCCTGCATATGTGTTGTTAAGGCAGTTTTATTTTTCTTATCGTACTTGTGACCATTTAACCGATTTTTTAAATATTGGCTAGTTTGCCCGATATAGACACTGTCGCAGTCCCCGCATGGAATTTGATAAACTATATTGCTCTTCTTTTGATCAGGAATTTTTGACTTTAATTTACTGAAGTTGGATTTTGAGAGGTTGTACCCTTTATGTGCAATTGTAATGTTATGGCTTTTAAAAATGTTGTTGAATTTTTCGGATAGTCCTGGTATATAAGGCAAGGAAAGGTACTTTTGATTGTTTGTTTGGTTTTTTTGGAGGTTTTGATTATGGAACTTATGAATGCGTTTTTTAAAGATGGTGTTTATCAGTTTTTCTGGGTAGTTATTGATTTTAAGGGCTTCCTTTGCTTTTTTTATAGAATTTTCCCTGAATTCAGGGCAAGACAGTTTAATTGCCCGATCGGCTAGACCAATGATTACCGACTTTTTTTGGGATATGGGGTGTTGTGAATTGAAATTCAGGTATCTGGATGACCAGGTTTCTTTCGTATACCACTCTGTTTTTATATTATTGTTTTTATGATGGAGTGTTAAGTCCAAAAAAGAAATTTTATTTTGTTTTTCTACTTCTATTGTGAATTGAAGTTTGTTGTGGTAACTGTTAAATTTATCTAGGATGGTTTGAGTTTTATTTTTTGGTACGGCAGTGATACAATCATCTACATAGCGAAAGAAAAAAGGAGTGTGAAAATTTAAACTTTTTAGAATGGTTTCTTCCAGGTCTTCCATCACTATCTGGGCTATTTTACGCTGGAGATTGATGCTCCCATAGCACAACCATCAATTTGTTTGAAAAATTTTTCTTTGTACATGAAATAAGTAGAGTTAAGAGTGAGTTCTATAGCTTCTAGGAACTCATTTAAAGGAATATCGGTATATCTACTTATTTTGTCGAACTTTTTTGTTATTATTTCTTTAGCTTTTGTTATTGGTATGCTAGTGTATAACGATACTACATCTAGGGATATTAAGGAGTACTCATTTGGTATAAGTAAGTTTTTTATTTTATTTTTGAGGTCTACAGAGTCTTTAATGTAGTAATTATTTTGATTAATAACATTTTGTAGAATTCCTTTTTCCTACAAAGATATTGCTAAGAACTATGGAGAAATCACGACATCCCAAATGAAATATTTTTCTAAACTACGTATACAGCAATGTAAACAGAAAAATAGACGAATTTTTCTTCTCAGATGCAAAGAAGAAAATTTGACACCATCCTTTCTCAAACTAAAAGTAAATCATATAACTTTCAACTGTAAAGACCTTGGACGAAAGTTCAGCGAGTGCATCTTACAAAAATTCGTACACGATACTTTAAATCTCTTGATAACAGATACAACAAAAACTTTACATCTTATGCAAACTAACATTAACAATACAAAACAGGTTTTGCAAACCCTATTACCACATGACTTGTTTACTCTATTTATTGATAACGAATCAAAAAAAGTCGAAACTATGTTTCAGAAAATCAAACAAAAAAATATAAATAAATTCAACAACCTTAGTAATAAAATAAAAAAAAAACTCTCTGTTAGCAACCCTTGCTGGGTAGAAAATCTTACACACGTCGACATCCCGGACTATGTCAACGAAGTACTTAGTTTAGGGCCCAACTTTGCGATACCTTTAAAAAACCCTGAGGATATACCAGTTTCAGACATAGTTACAAACATAGAAATCTCCCTAGAAAGTCTTAACCATGTAACCAAAGACGAACTAAGGTCAAAATGTTGTAATATAATAACAAATTACAAAAATAATTTTAATAATAATAAAAAAAATTTGCATATAAAACGACAAAAATCATTTTTGAATATGGTTGACAAAACAAAAACATTTCTTAATAAAAATAAAAACTTACTTATCCTAAATTCTGATAAATCAAATAAAACTGTTATTATGTATGAAAATGATTACGATAAAAAAATTAACGACCTTTTGCAAGACAATAACATCTATAAAGAACTAAAAGCAGACCCAACTAATATTTACCAAAAAAATAACAACTCGGTAATATCTCGCTGGGAAAATTTAATGTATATTTCACCAAATACGGCTAAAAACCTAAAAATCCTAAATGCCCAACCTCCAAGAATTTACGGCCTTCCTAAAATACACAAACAGGGAATACCCCTTAGACCAATCGTTTCCTGTATCCAATCACCCTTTGAAAAACTTTCAAAATATTTAAAAGGAATTCTACAAAATGTTATTAATCAAAATAATTACTACATTAAAGACTCTGTAGACCTCAAAAATAAAATAAAAAACTTACTTATACCAAATGAGTACTCCTTAATATCCCTAGATGTAGTATCGTTATACACTAGCATACCAATAACAAAAGCTAAAGAAATAATAACAAAAAAGTTCGACAAAATAAGTAGATATACCGATATTCCTTTAAATGAGTTCCTAGAAGCTATAGAACTCACTCTTAACTCTACTTATTTCATGTACAAAGAAAAATTTTTCAAACAAATTGATGGTTGTGCTATGGGAGCATCAATCTCCAGCGTAATAGCCCAGATAGTGATGGAAGACCTGGAAGAAACCATTCTAAAAAGTTTAAATTTTCACACTCCTTTTTTCTTTCGCTATGTAGATGATTGTATCACTGCCGTACCAAAAAATAAAACTCAAACCATCCTAGATAAATTTAACAGTTACCACAACAAACTTCAATTCACAATAGAAGTAGAAAAACAAAATAAAATTTCTTTTTTGGACTTAACACTCTATCACAAAAACAATAATATAAAAACAGAGTGGTATACGAAAAAAAACCTGGTCTTCCAGATACCTGAATTTCAATTCACAACACCCCATATCCCAAAAAAAGTCGGTAATCATTGGTCTAGCCGATCGGGCAATTAAACTGTCTTGCCCTGAATTCCGGGAAAATTCTATAAAAAAAGCAAAGGAAGCCCTTAAAATCAATAACTACCCAGAAAAACTGATAAACACCATCTTTAAAAAACGCATTCATAAGTTCCATAATCAAAACCTCCAAAAAAACCAAACAAACAATCAAAAGTACCTTTCCTTGCCTTATATACCAGGACTATCCGAAAAATTCAACAACATTTTTAAAAGCCATAACATTACAATTGCACATAAAGGGTACAACCTCTCAAAATCCAACTTCAGTAAATTAAAGTCAAAAATTCCTGATCAAAAGAAGAGCAATATAGTTTATCAAATTCCATGCGGGGACTGCGACAGTGTCTATATCGGGCAAACTAGCCAATATTTAAAAAACCGGTTAAATGGTCACAAGTACGATAAGAAAAATAAAACTGCCTTAACAACACATATGCAGGATAAAAAGCATAGTTTTGATTTTGAGAACACAAAAATTTTAAAAAGTGAAAGTCACACCAGAAAAAGAGAAATTTATGAAACTATAGAAATACAGAGCAATAAAAAAAACCTAAATTACAAAACCGACACAAAATCTTTAAGCAAAATTTATAATAATATAATAAAATAGAATAATAAAGTAAACAACTATTTCATGTATGTTACCCAACAAAAACCATAACAACTATTATTAAAAAGAAATAAATGCGTATAGGAAAAAACAACATTTTCAAATAATACCATTAGCCATAGACACCAGTACTACTATGAAGGTTGAGATACACACACCGTTACTTGTAAAATGTTTTTAAATGTATCGTTAAAGTTCATTTAATTTTAACTTAATTTAATATGTGATGTGGCACTCGCTGGAATATAATCCACAGGTATGTCATAGTTTTACAATGTATACACTAGGATTTTAAGAACCAATTTCTCTTTTAGTGTTTTTATATTCTGATGAAGGTCAAAAACGACCGAAACGTTAATGTATTACAATATAAATTTTAAAAATCATCTAATGTTTTAATTAATCCAGGACCAAAAATGCCCAAGAAATATAAATGAAAAAAATATAAACTTTAAGGTCCAAGAAAAAAACTCGAATTTTCTAAATATATTTAAGCATGGGTGAAAATATGCTTTCCTACAAAGATATTGCTAAGAACTATGGAGAAATCACGACATCCCAAATGAAATATTTTTCTAAACTACGTATACAGCAATGTAAACAGAAAAATAGACGAATTTTTCTTCTCAGATGCAAAGAAGAAAATTTGACACCATCCTTTCTCAAACTAAAAGTAAATCATATAACTTTCAACTGTAAAGACCTTGGACGAAAGTTCAGCGAGTGCATCTTACAAAAATTCGTACACGATACTTTAAATCTCTTGATAACAGATACAACAAAAACTTTACATCTTATGCAAACTAACATTAACAATACAAAACAGGTTTTGCAAACCCTATTACCACATGACTTGTTTACTCTATTTATTGATAACGAATCAAAAAAAGTCGAAACTATGTTTCAGAAAATCAAACAAAAAAATATAAATAAATTCAACAACCTTAGTAATAAAATAAAAAAACTCTCTGTTAGCAACCCTTGCTGGGTAGAAAATCTTACACACGTCGACATCCCGGACTATGTCAACGAAGTACTTAGTTTAGGGCCCAACTTTGCGATAGCTTTAAAAAACCCTGAGGATATACCAGTTTCAGACATAATTACAAACATAGAAATCTCCCTAGAAAGTCTTAACCATGTAACCAAAGACGAACTAAGGTCAAAATGTTGTAATATAATAACAAATTACAAAAATAATTTTAATAATAATAAAAAAAATTTGCATATAAAACGACAAAAATCATTTTTGAATATGGTTGACAAAACAAAAACATTTCTTAATAAAAATAAAAACTTACTTATCCTAAATTCTGATAAATCAAATAAAACTGTTATTATGTATGAAAATGATTACGATAAAAAAATTAACGACCTTTTGCAAGACAATAACATCTATAAAGAACTAAAAGCAGACCCAACTAATATTTACCAAAAAAATAACAACTCGGTAATATCTCGCTGGGAAAATTTAATGTATATTTCACCAAATACGGCTAAAAACCTAAAAATCCTAAATGCCCAACCTCCAAGAATTTACGGCCTTCCTAAAATACACAAACAGGGAATACCCCTTAGACCAATCGTTTCCTGTATCCAATCACCCTTTGAAAAACTTTCAAAATATTTAAAAGGAATTCTACAAAATGTTATTAATCAAAATAATTACTACATTAAAGACTCTGTAGACCTCAAAAATAAAATAAAAAACTTACTTATACCAAATGAGTACTCCTTAATATCCCTAGATGTAGTATCGTTATACACTAGCATACCAATAACAAAAGCTAAAGAAATAATAACAAAAAAGTTCGACAAAATAAGTAGATATACCGATATTCCTTTAAATGAGTTCCTAGAAGCTATAGAACTCACTCTTAACTCTACTTATTTCATGTACAAAGAAAAATTTTTCAAACAAATTGATGGTTGTGCTATGGGAGCATCAATCTCCAGCGTAATAGCCCAGATAGTGATGGAAGACCTGGAAGAAACCATTCTAAAAAGTTTAAATTTTCACACTCCTTTTTTCTTTCGCTATGTAGATGATTGTATCACTGCCGTACCAAAAAATAAAACTCAAACCATCCTAGATAAATTTAACAGTTACCACAACAAACTTCAATTCACAATAGAAGTAGAAAAACAAAATAAAATTTCTTTTTTGGACTTAACACTCCATCACAAAAACAATAATATAAAAACAGAGTGGTATACGAAAGAAACCTGGTCATCCAGATACCTGAATTTCAATTCACAACACCCCATATCCCAAAAAAAGTCGGTAATCATTGGTCTAGCCGATCGGGCAATTAAACTGTCTTGCCCTGAATTCCGGGAAAATTCTATAAAAAAAGCAAAGGAAGCCCTTAAAATCAATAACTACCCAGAAAAACTGATAAACACCATCTTTAAAAAACGCATTCATAAGTTCCATAATCAAAACCTCCAAAAAAACCAAACAAACAATCAAAAGTACCTTTCCTTGCCTTATATACCAGGACTATCCGAAAAATTCAACAACATTTTTAAAAGCCATAACATTACAATTGCACATAAAGGGTACAACCTCTCAAAATCCAACTTCAGTAAATTAAAGTCAAAAATTCCTGATCAAAAGAAGAGCAATATAGTTTATCAAATTCCATGCGGGGACTGCGACAGTGTCTATATCGGGCAAACTAGCCAATATTTAAAAAATCGGTTAAATGGTCACAAGTACGATAAGAAAAATAAAACTGCCTTAACAACACATATGCAGGATAAAAAGCATAGTTTTGATTTTGAGAACACAAAAATTTTAAAAAGTGAAAGTCACACCAGAAAAAGAGAAATTTATGAAACTATAGAAATACAGAGCAATAAAAAAAACCTAAATTACAAAACCGACACAAAATCTTTAAGCAAAATTTATAATAATATAATAAAATAGAATAATAAAGTAAACAACTATTTCATGTATGTTACCCAACAAAAACCATAACAACTATTATTAAAAAGAAATAAATGCGTATAGGAAAAAACAACATTTTCAAATAATACCATTAGCCATAGACACCAGTACTACTATGAAGGTTGAGATACACACACCGTTACTTGTAAAATGTTTTTAAATGTATCGTTAAAGTTCATTTTATTTTAACTTAATTTAATATGTGATGTGGCACTCGGTGGAATATAATCCACAGGTATGTCATAGTTTTACAATGTATACACTAGGATTTTAAGAACCAATTTCTCTTTTAGTGTTTTTATATTCTGATGAAGGTCAAAAACGACCGAAACGTTAATGTATTACAATATAAATTTTAAAAATCATCTAATGTTTTAATTAATCCAGGACCAAAAATGCCCAAGAAATATAAATGAAAAAAATATAAACTTTAAGGTCCAAGAAAAAAACTCGAATTTTCTAAATATATATATATATATATATATAATATATAATATATATATATAATATATAATATATATATATATATATATATATATATATATATATATATATATATATATATATCAGAAAATCAAAACAGATGATTATTCTGTGGTAATTATCGACCGTACTATTTATATAAGTAAAAGGTGATGATTGTCGGGTATGCGGTCAGTATAAGAAATAAAACTCTATATTCTCATGCTCAATATTTCCTGCATAAATCCAAACCTAATAAATTCTCCATCCACCCTAAAATGTTTAATAAAACTAAATGTTTTTTGAAATCTCATCCGGAACTTTATATTTTACAAGCAGGTTGTACGGTTGCAATGAATAGATCAGATTATGTTGAGAGAACTGAATTGTTATTACGAGATGAGTCAACTTATATTGAACTAAATAAGGATCCTACCACCTCTGTACAAAGAAATTATAATTTGTTAATTAAAAAGTTAAAAACCAAACAGGAACTTCCCGATGATATCGCTAAGTTATTATTCATTTATAATTCCAATTTTCCCAAGTTGTATTGTTTACCGAAAATACATAAATTGGAGATACCCCTTCGCCCGATAGTTAGTTCCATCAATTCTACTACTTACAAGCTATCAAAATTTTTATCTGATATTCTACAAAATGCGTTTCAGGATCACACAAATTATAATATTAACGACACTTTCTCTTTTGTCAATGCTATCAGAGGCTGTAGATTACCAAATTATTACATACTTATTTCTTTAGATGTAGTATCTTCATTTACCAACATCCCATTAAACTTAATTACCAATATTATTGATGAAAAATGGTTTCTGTTGGAACCCTTCACTACATTATCCAAGGATAGTTTTTTATCATTGGTTACATTTATTTTTGATAACACTTTTTTCAGTTTCAACAACGTATTTTATCGCAAAATTTTTGGCACACCGATGGGATCCCCCATCAGTCCTGTTCTAGCCACTCTTGTCCTTGACGAGCTACTTGACAATGTAATCCCTAAATTGCCCTTCAAATTACCTTTTTTGTATAAATATGTCGATGACATAATTTGTGCTGTTCCGTTTGATAAGACTGATTTTACACTTAATGTTTTCAATTCATTTGATAATCATTTACAATTCACTATGGAATTGGAGAGTGGGGCCAGCTTACCATTCTTGGACACTAGAGTAATGAGATCCGACAATAACATTATCTTGTTAGATTGGTATCAAAAGCCAACATCATCTGGAAGGTTTTTAAATTTCTACTCTGATCATCCTAAGAGTCAGAAGTACAACTTAGTATTAACAATGAAAAATAGAATTCTACACGTCAGTGATGAAAAATTTGTTAATAAGAACTTAAGATCGTTATTTGATATTTTCGTTAACAACGGTTATCCTAAACACATTTTAAAAAAATTAATTTATAACACAGACTTCTACGATGGTCAGGTTGACAATTTCAATCAACAGGCTACTCTGTACAAAAGACTTCCTTACATCAATAATTTAACTCAATTGATTTTACCACTGTTCAAACAGTTCACCAATTTCAGAGTTGCCAAATACAATTTGACAACTATTTCTCTCCTTTTTTCGAAAGTTAAAGATAAAACACCTTTATCATTACAAACCAACGTGATTTACAAAATAAATTGCTCGCAGTGTCCGGGATGCTACGTTGGTCAAACTTCTCATTGGTTAAAAAACCGTATTACCCAACATAGAAGTGATTGTCGAGTAGGCAAGAATAACTGTGTAGTGGTGGATCATTTTATAAAGACGGGCCATACGTTCAATTATGACGATACAGAGATTCTTCAGAAAGTTGACCAATACAGGAATCGTTTATTTTTTGAAATGTATCACATCAACAAACAAAAAGATGCTATCAACCTCAAATCTGACACTAATAAACTTAGTGATATTTATTGTCACCTGTTAAATTCATTTTAATATTGTTGTTTTGTCACCCCAGTTATTCATACGTTTCAGATTATTTATTTTATTGTTTTGTTTTTAACTCAAATTGTTTCTTGTTTTTATCAATTCACACCACAACCATTTTTACAAATTAATCATTAGTCTAGTTAGTACCTTAATGTGGTGTACATCAACTTTTACTGACTCTTAACATCTGTAAGTATTTGTGTTCCTATATTTGTCATTTTATTTATATTTTAATTATTGTAGTGTCTCCTGATGATGCTATTGAACAATAGCGAAATATTGAGCATGAGAATATAGAGTTTTATTTCTTATACTTACCGCATACCCGACAATCATCACCTTTTACTTATATATATATATATATATATATATATATATATATATATATATATATATATATAAACAATACTATATTTCCTGCGTCTTTTCATCCTTCCGACGTTTCGGCGTCTCCCTTAAATCAAAGAGTATATTATATGCTAATGATTCATTTCCAATGTCCTTATTGAGACAAACACGTAGACACTTTGAAATTTCAATATACTCTTGAAACAAAAAAGTTTTTCTTTCCAAAATTTACCATACATCTTGCAGACATTTCTGCATCCGTACATATTACCGATTTTTCTGCATCCGCAAATATACTCATTCACCACATATGCAACTCTGCGTCCGATTTCGGGTATTATGTTCATCTTATCAACCTTTCTGCATCAAGCAGTGTTGCCAGATATATAAGCGCCTCGAATTTGATTCGTATTCATTAACTCTGCGAGAGGTATTGGTGATAATCGTGAATCAGTATATAGTGTGTTTCACTATAGGGTTACCTACAAAGTTATCCAAATTGGCATGAAAGTTAAAATTGCAAAGAATATTCTTCGTCTATATCTATAACTGTGAAATATTTATTCATGATATAATAACTTTTTTTATGTAGGAGATCATATTTCACGGTCAAAATTCATAAATTCGATATGGCACAATTTTTTTTATTATGATTCTAGTCTATTCAAAATTGAAAGTAAAAAAACTGTAGAGAAATTTTGTTTACAAATACACTAAAAATAAATATAAATAAATGAAGAATATTTTTAGAGAGACCGTTTTTAAAAATACCCTAAAAAATAATAATTTATTTGATTTTTTGACCTAGGTGGGCAAAAATTCAAAAGCTTGCTGCGAATACAAAATAAGTATTTTGTTGCAGGACAAAATTTTGAATCTGTTAACCAATTATCAAGATTTATGAAGGAAATAATTTTTATTTTCTAAAGAATTTGTGGAAAAACTTGTTTTTATAAGTACCTATTTTCTTTGTTTGTGCATTTCGTCTAAAAATAGTTTTCAATTATATTCATTCAAACTATTGTATACACGACACTAGAGAAACATTGCATTGTGAAAATCGTAGGTTTGGTATGCAAAGTTAAATATTTGGTACATGTTTTAAAAATTTCGATGTGAAAAGGAAGTAAATATTATTTTCCCATGGGCCGCATACCAAATGACCATCCCAGGAAAATAACATAAAAGAAATAAACGATTCCTATATGAGTGTTCACTTCTTTGATAAATCATCAATTTCTGTGGATATATATTTTTGGAATTAATTTTCGTCTAATCAAGTAATGAATTCTCGTTAATCTAGACTAAAAAATTCTTCAGATTTTTGGGATGTTCTCCCATAGGAATGAGGAAACACTTTAGTTACATACTGTTTGTGAAATAAAAAGTTTTAGAAAAACCAATAATAAAAAACCATTTTATTAACAAGCTTTTATTAGAGCGGTACTAAAACCAATAAAATAAGTTCATGTTATAGCTGACAATGATGTATTATTTTTTTTTTGTTGAATTATGTGGTTTCAAAAAGCTTGTCGCGTGAAATGTTCATAAAAGTAGGCATCAATTAATTCCATGGGACAGTGATTGGTTGATGAGTAAAAACTAGTAGAGGTATTTATTTTTTCCCAATTCGCACGACAAGCTATTTGAAACCAAATAATTCAACAAAACATAAGTATATCATTGTCGGCGATGACTTGAACTTATTTTATTCGTTTTAGTACAACTCACATAAATACTTGTCTTTTAAAAGCTGTTTTATTATTTATTTCATTTCATGCTTTTCAGTTATTGCGCCTTAATCTGTTCATTTCTAATAGAGTATCGTGATTACAAGTTCTTTTCGCTGTGCGTTTTGAGCTATCTGCTAACGACGGCCGTCTCACCAAATCATGCAATCATGAACTGTTTTCAACAAATTCTCTGTAAGTTCACTACAGAGTAATCTACCATATTGAATTAGGAATAAGTGTACTCGGCAGATCCTATCACAAAACGTCAATCATTTTGCCAAAGAAATCATGATCTCATACCACAAAAACTACCACACACCATTTTTCAATGGAATCTGACCATAAATACAAAACTCTTCCTCCATCTTGTGGCCGCCATTTTGAATTCAAGAATTTCGACGAAAAATTCGTATTCTCTGACTCCGAAAACCCATACATACCAATTTTGAATCGAAACGGAAAATAATCAGAATTTTCGTTCGCCATCTTGAATTCATGAATGTTGACAATAAATTCATAATCTTCGATCCCGAAAACACCAACTTACCAATTTTGAATCAAATCGGGACATAATAACAAATCTCGTCTGCCATGTTGAAGCTGCCATTTCGTTTTTTTTTTACCAAAAAATTCTATAATGTATTGTAACAGGAATTATTAACACCTGGCAAATTTCAAGTTAATCGGAAGAATAGAAGTGAGTAAAAATTCAGTTGCAAAATTTGAATGAACTAACAAGTTATACTCATCTAAGCAAGCTAAAAAGAATTTATCTAACTCATGGTTAGAAAAGCAGGTATTAAAAAGATAAAATATTTCTCCTAAAATAGAATTTATAATAAATAAGTTCAAACTAACATTCATTTTTGTTCAAAGAATTCAACAATATCATTCAATACCGTTTCTTTTAAAAAATATAAAAAGAAAATTTTTTTGGATATATTAAAAAAAATAGTTATTCATTTTAAAATTTTATAAAATCATTCGATATAGAGAAAATTTCTTTATTTTGAATTCACAGAAACCCGAAAAGAAAAAAATGCATTTTGTTTCAACAAATCTAATATCGAAATAGTTTCAGTAGTTGAAATACACAAGAAGTGAAAAACGCGATCAAAAACATGTTAATAGTAAAACTGAGTATAGACTGTTGGTAATAATAATGGTTTTTTGTTTAAATAATCCTAAACTTGTAAAATTGCTACATGATGCACGAAGTTCTGAGTACAACAAATATGCTTTTTGCACATGCTACACACAACATTCTATTCTGTAAGAAAAAACGTTTTTTCAAATATGTCATGTTTTAAGAAATATTCAAGGGAACCTAAGTATTTATAGTTACCATTTTCATTGGTACACTCAAATTTGATAATTTGAACCATAAATCAACAAACTTGTCAATAGTCTTCAGTTCTGTCATTTCCACCATGAATTCTTCAATCCCTACACCAAAAAGCCCTAGGTACCAATTTTGATTAGAACAGGACACTAAATCAAAAAATTCGTTCGCCAGCTCGGAACAGAAAAATAGTTTCTTCAGAAAGAATTTTGTGTGGATAACAGATTCAAAAGCTTTCTGCACAAGAATACTTATATTCAAACTTGAAATATTTCGCGGCAATATTTTGAATCTTTAGATTACATAGTAACGTCACAAATCTGAATAAATTTAATTAAACTTATTATGAATTTGGACAAAACCTTCATAATCTTTGCCAACCAATCTGTAATAGTATTGGACTATAAATCACAAAACTCATTCGTCATTTTGAGATTTGGAATTCAAATTATAAAGGTCAGCGAGAAACTGCATTCTGAATAACCCAATTCAAACCCGACGAAAGAAATCAAAACTCCAATATAATAAATACATGATGTATCCTAAAAGCGACGCTGAACGGCATACCCACTTTTGAACGCCCTCCTGTCACAATGCAATAATAATTCTATATATTAATACGGAAAATAAAATACTACAACATTGCCAAATCTCATGGCCGAAATTTTAGGACTCGATTTTTTGCCTAAACGGTACAATATCGAAAAATAGCATTAAATTCTGCGTTACCCAGGGTCAGAAAACAACGTTTTTTACAGGTTTGTCAAAAACGAAAATATAGTACTAGATATGAGTCTGCAGCTTGAAAATGAATACTCTAAGAGAAAAACTCCTGTAGAGCATCAAATTCTGCGTCCACTGAATACAAAAGTTGAGCAAGCATAAAAATTTCTTATAAGAAATAAAAAAGAATTGGCTGTGTTTGTAATTTTTTAGTCTTAAAAAAGAATATAATGGTCAGAATTTGTTTATAACCAATGAAATGATTGATATTTCTTTGTAACTCTATTAAGAAATGCCAATTGTGATTTTTAAGTTCTTGAACTAATCATATAAATGATGGAAATATAAAAAATTAATTGAAAACAATGGAAAAATAAGAATGGTTTCTTCAAGTCATCATAGTCATAAGACAAAATGACGAATGACATGAAAAAAATAGTTCATTTGTTTATAAACCATTTATAAACAAATGACGTGAAAAAATTCGTAACGTTTCTAAAAATGGAAAATTTCATTATTTTCTAGCTTTAAAAAATTATAATGAACAAAATAATCAACTTTAAAATTTTTTTGTATTCTTTTTATAATTAAGCGAAAAATTTATAGACCAATTATTTGCCGTACTGGTCGCGCGGAGCTGTATTTTCAGTTAAATCAAAATTACAAATAATGGAGACAGCATTCCTGGAGAAAGGACTTTTCAATTGAAAATTTCCCCTTCATCAAGAATATTTTTTGTAAATTTCTTAACAATTTATAGTTTCTGAATTATTAGCATAAAACTAAAAGCCTTTTTTCATCTCAATTTTTTGTGTGGTGTAAAATCATTTTATTGTATGTTTCTAGACATAATTTCCAATCAAATCAGCTATCGCTCATATTTTTAGGAGCTTTATCAAGAGTTAACACCGAGGTAAACATCTCAACTATACTAAATGCCACACAGTTGAATTAATTATATTAATTCAATTGTTTGATCACATTCATGAGGAATCCATAATCCGCATATTTGGTAACCCAGATAATTTCAATTCCCACACCTAAAAGCCCTGTGTAGAAATGTTTAATAGAATAATACGTTAAATCACAAAACTTGTTCGCCATCTTGACGACGTCTTCTCGAATCGATGAAGTTAACCAAAAAATCTGTTTACAAAAATCCTCAGATATCAATAATTCTGACTACTACCCATATGTAGTAATGTTATATCGGAAAGTAGTGGAACTCAAGTCTTTCGGGCAAACTTTTGAATATATTATTCTCTAAATTGGATAACTTATGTCAGATCTACATCATTAGATCATCCTCATTGCATTTTTTAATGCATACTTATATGTATTTATTTTGTTATTCTTAATTCTTTTGTGATTTCATCATATTATTCATGATATCCGACCCTAAAAACTCCCGAATACCAATTTCCTGGAAAGTTGGATCATTAACATATAATTAAACCTTTTCGCAATCAGCTTTTTTCGAATGCACTGAAACGGTAAAATATTTCCTTCGGATGTATGAAGTAGGATATTGTGATGATAACAAATTCCAGATCATTACAAAACGAATATGGCACGGCATGCTTTTAAATATGTTAATTACAGAATAACTAACGTCACAAATCTGAAGAAATTATCCATCAATTTGTGATGAATATTAGCAAAACCCTTGAATGAACTTTAGAATTTTGAGAATCAATTTATAATTTTTCATCTCATGAATTCTGAAATTCCAATTTGGAATAAAACTGCAAAAGAAACGTGTTCTCCGATTCCAAAACCTCTACATACCAATTTTCCATACAATGGACTCAGTAAGTACAAAACTTCTCCGTCAAATTTATTGTCAGTAGGGTAGGGAGATGTGGGTGAAAATTCGATTGTAAGATTGGCGTATGTCAATTAGATAGACAGTCAGATAGTTAAACCGAATGATTTCTCGTGAACATCTGATGAATCTACAAGAAATCATTCATGAAAGGTAATTCAGGACCTGCAGGAGAAATAAATCGTAATATCCTCCAGAGCACCTATTCATCCTATTCATAGTGATTAAGCAATCGTATGAATCTGCGCGCCTATAGACCAAAATATACATGTTTTATCTCTGGAACACAACACGAACCCAAGAGACTTCCTACCTTCTGTTTCCTTGTTTACTAAGTAGTTGGAGCAAATCTATTACTGAGAAACTGCACTAAAAATAATCGAATCCGAACCCGTCGAAAGAAGGCGAAATCCAACATAAGAAATACGTGATATATTCTAAAAGAGACACTGAATGGCATATCCACCTATGAACGTCCTCTTGTCACACTGCAATATCAATTATAAATAAAAATACGGAAAATAAAGCACTACAACATTGCCAAATCTCGTGGACGCAGAAATATCGAAATGGTGACAAAAATATACGCCATCCCGATATACGCAGAGCGTGAACAGCGCACCAACTCGGAGTTTGGCTGAACTACGATAAACGTAAACTGGCGACGATTCTCACAAATGGGCGTCCGGCTAAAAATTTATTCTTTTACGTTTTCGACCATCCTGCATTTAATGGCGCAAAAAACTTTTCTGCGTCCATATACGGACGCAGAAAGTCGCAGGACGCAGGTATTAATGCAAAAACCACAATGTACGGACGCACGGTTATCGAAGAGATGTAAATATATATATATATATATATATATATAAACAATACTATATTTCCTGCGTCTTTTCATCCTTCCGACGTTTCGGCGTCTCCCTTAAATCAAAGAGTATATTATATTCTAATGATTCATTTCCAATGTCCTTATTGAGACAAACACGTAGACACTTTGAAATTTCAATATACTCTTGAAACAAAAAAGTTTTTTTTTCCAAAATTTACCATACATCTTGCAGACATTTCTGCATCCGTACATATTACCGATTTTTCTGCATCCGCAAATATACTCATTCACCACATATGCAACTCTGCGTCCGATTTCGGGTATTATGTTCATCTTATCAACCTTTCTGCATCAAGCAGTGTTGCCAGATATATAAGCGCCTCGAATTTGATTCGTATTCATTAACTCTGCGAGAGGTATTGGTGATAATCGTGAATCAGTATATAGTGTGTTTCACTATAGGGTTACCTACAAAGTTATCCAAATTGGCATGAAAGTTAAAATTGCAAAGAATATTCTTCGTCTATATCTATAACTGTGTAATATTTATTCATGATAAAATAACTTTTTTTATGTAGGAGATCATATTTCACGGTCAAAATTCATAAATTCGATATGGCACAATTTTTTTTATTATGATTCTAGTCTATTCAAATTTGAAAGTAAAAAAACTGTAGAGAAATTTTGTTTACAAATACACTAAAAATAAATATAAATAAATGAAGAATATTTTTAAAGAGACCGGTTTTAAAAATACCCTAAAAAATAATAATTTATTTGATTTTTTGACCTAGGTGGGCAAAAATTCAAAAGCTTGCTGCGAATACAAAATAAGTATTTTGTTGCAGGACAAAATTTTGAATCTGTTAACCAATTATCAAGATTTATGAAGGAAATAATTTTTATTTTCTAAAGAATTTGTGGAAAAACTTGTTTTTATAAGTACCTATTTTCTTTGTTTGTGCATTTCGTCTAAAAATAGTTTTCAATTATATTCATTCAAACTATTGTATACACGACACTAGAGAAACATTGCATTGTGAAAATCGTAGGTTTGGTATGCAAAGTTAAATATTTTGGTACAAGTTTTAAAAATTTCGATGTGAAAAGGAAGTAAATATTATTTTCCCATGGGCCGCATACCAAATGACCATCCCAGGAAAATAACATAAAAGAAATAAACGATTCCTATATGAGTGTTCACTACTTTGATAAATCATCAATTTCTGTGGATATATATTTTTGGAATTAATTTTCGTCTAATCAAGTAATGAATTCTCGTTAATCTAGACTAAAAAATTCTTCAGATTTTTGGGATGTTCTCCCATAGGAATGAGGAAACACTTTAGTTACATACTGTTTGTAAAATAAAAAGTTTTAGAAAAACCAATAATAAAAAACCATTTTATTAACAAGCTTTTATTAGAGCGGTACTAAAACCAATAAAATAAGTTCATGTTATAGCTGACAATGATGTATTATTTTTTTTTGTTGAATTATGTGGTTTCAAAAAGCTTGTCGCGTGAAATGTTCATAAAAGTAGGCATCAATTAATTTCATGGGACAGTGATTGGTTGATGAGTAAAAACTAGTAGAGGTATTTATTTTTTCCCAATTCGCACGACAAGCTATTTGAAACCAAATAATTCAACAAAACATAAGTATATCATTGTCGGCGATGACTTGAACTTATTTTATTCGTTTTAGTACAACTCACATAAATACTTGTCTTTTAAAAGCTGTTTTATTATTTATTTCATTTCATGCTTTTCAGTTATTGCGCCTTAATCTGTTCATTTCTAATAGAGTATCGTGATTACAAGTTCTTTTCGCTGTGCGTTTTGAGCTATCTGCTAACGACGGCCGTCTCACCAAATCATGCAATCATGAACTGTTTTCAACAAATTCTCTGTAAGTTCACTACAGAGTAACCTACCATATTCAATTAGGAATAAGTGTACTCGGCAGATCCTATCACAAAACGTCATTAATTTTGCCAAAGAAATCATGATCTCAGACCACAAAAACTACCAAACACCATTTTTCAATGGAATCTGACCATAAATACAAAACTCTTCCTCCATCTTGTGGCCGCCATTTTGAATTCAAGAATTTCGACGAAAAATTCGTATTCTCTGACTCCGAAAACCCATACATACCAATTTTGAATCGAAACGGAAAATAATCAGAATTTTCGTTCGCCATCTTGAATTCATGAATGTTGACAATAAATTCATAATCTTCGATCCCGAAAACACCAACTTACCAATTTTGAATCAAATCGGGACATAATAACAAATCTCGTCTGCCATGTTGAAGCTGCCATTTCGTTTTTTTTTACCAAAAAATTCTATAATGTATTGTAACAGGAATTATTAACACCTGGCAAATTTCAAGTTAATCAGAAGAATAGAAGTGAGTAAAAATTCAGTTGCAAAATTTGAATGAACTAACAAGTTATACTCATCTAAGCAAGCTAAAAAGAATTTATCTAACTCATGGTTAGAAAAGCAGGTATTAAAAAGATAAAATATTTCTCCTAAAATAGAATTTATAATAAATAATATAAGTTCAAACTAACATTCATTTTTGTTCAAAGAATTCAACAATATCATTCAATACCGTTTCTTTTAAAAAATATAAGAAGAAATTTTTTTTGGATATATTAAAAAAAATAGTTATCCATTTTAAAATTTTATAAAATCATTCGATATAGAGAAAATTTCTTTATTTTGAATTCACAGAAACCCGAAAAGAAAAAAATGCATTTTGTTTCAACAAATCTAATATCGAAATAGTTTCAGTAGTTGAAATACACAAGAAGTGAAAAACGCGATCAAAAACATGTTAATAGTAAAACTGAGTATAGACTGTTGGTAATAATAATGGTTTTTTGTTTAAATAATCCTAAACTTGTAAAATTGCTACATGATGCACGAAGTTCTGAGTACAACAAATATGCTTTTTGCACATGCTACACACAACATTCTATTCTGTAAGAAAAAACGTTTTTTCAAATATGTCATGTTGTAAGAAATATTCAAGGGAACCTAAGTATTTATAGTTACCATTTTCATTGGTACACTCAAATTTGATAATTTGAACCATAAATCAACAAACTTGTCAATAGTCTTCAGTTCTGTCATTTCCACCATGAATTCTTCAATCCCTACACCAAAAAGCCCTAGGTACCAATTTTGATTAGAACAGGACACTAAATCAAAAAATTCGTTCGCCAGCTCGGAACAGAAAAATAGTTCCTTCAGAAAGAATTTTGTGTGGATAACAGATTCAAAAGCTTTCTGCACAAGAATACTTATATTCAAACTTGAAATATTTCGCGGCAATATTTTGAATCTTTAGATTACATAGTAACGTCACAAATCTGAATAAATTTAATTAAACTTATTATGAATTTGGACAAAACCTTCATAATCTTTGCCAACCAATTTGTAATAGTATTGGACTATAAATCACAAAACTCATTCGTCATTTTGAGATTTGGAATTCAAATTATAAAGGTCAGCGAGAAACTGCATTCTGAATAACCCAATTCAAAACCGACGAAAGAAATCAAAACTCCAATATAATAAATACATGATGTATCCTAAAAGCGACGCTGAACGGCATACCCACTTTTGAACGCCCTCCTGTCACAATGCAATAATAATTCTATATATTAATACGGAAAATAAAATACTACAACATTGCCAAATCTCATGGCCGAAATTTTAGGACTCGATTTTTTGCCTATACGGTACAATATCGAAAAATAGCATTAAATTCTGCGTTACCCAGGGTCAGAAAACAACGTTTTTTACAGGTTTGTCAAAAACGAAAATATAGTACTATATATGAGTCTGCAGCTTGAAAATGAATACTCTAAGAGAAAAACTCCTGTAGAGCATCAAATTCTGCGTCCACTGAATACAAAAGTTGAGCAAGCATAAAAATTTCTTATAAGAAATAAAAAAGAATTGGCTGTATTTGTAATTTTTTTAGTCTTAATAAAGAATATAATGGTCAGAATTTGTTTATAACCAATGAAATGATTGATATTTCTTTGTAACTCTATTAAGAAATGCCAATTGTGATTTTTAAGTTCTTAAACTAATCATATAAATGATGGAAATATAAAAAATTCATTGAAAACAATGGAAAAATAAGAATGGTTTCTTCAAGTCATCATAGTCATAAGACAAAATGACGAATGACATGAAAAAAATAGTTCATTTGTTTATAAACCATTTATAAACAAATGACGTGAAAAAATTCGAAACGTTTCTAAAAATGGAAAATTTCATTATTTTCTAACTTTAAAAAACTATAATAAACAAAATAATCAACTTTAAAATTTTTCACTGTATTTTCAGTTAAATCAAAATTACAAATAATGGAGACAGCATTCCTGGAGAGAGGACTTTTCAATTGAAAATTTCCCCTTCATCAAGAATATTCTTTGTAAATTTCTTAACAATTTATAGTTTCTGAATTATTAGCATAAAACTAAAAGCCTTTTTTCATCTCAATTTTTTGTTTGGTGTAAAATCATTTTATTGTATGTTTCTAGACATAATTTCCAATCAAATCAGCTATCGCTCATATTTTTAGGAGCTTTATCAAGAGTTAACACCGAGGTAAACATCTCAACTATACTAAATGCCACACAGTTGAATTAATTATATTAATTCAATTGTTTGATCACATTCATGAGGAATTCATAATCCGCATATTTGGTAACCCAGATAATTTCAATTCCCACACCTAAAAGCCCTGTGTAGAAATGTTTAATAGAATAATACCTTAAATCACAAAACTTGTTCGCCATCTTGACGACGTCTTCTCGAATCGATGAAGTTAACCAAAAAATCTGTTTACAAAAATCCTCAGATATCAATAATTCTGACTACTACCCATATGTAGTAATGTTATATCAGAAAGTAGTGGAACTCAAGTCTTTCGGGCAAACTTTTGAATATATTATTCTCTGAATTGGATAACTTATGTCAGATCTACATCATTAGATCATCCTCATTGCATTTTTTAATGCATACTTATATGTATTTATTTTGTTATTCTTAATTCTTTTGTGATTTCATCATATTATTCATGATATCCGACCCTAAAAACTCCCGAATACCAATTTCCTGGAAAGTTGGATCATTAACATATAATTAAACCTTTTCGCAATCAGCTTTTTTCGAATGCACTGAAACGGGAAAATATTTCCTTCGGATGTGTGAAGTAGGATATTGTGATGATAACAAATACCAGATCATTACAAAACGAATATGGCGCGGCATGCTTTTAAATATGTTAATTACAGAATAACTAACGTCACAAATCTGAAGAAATTATCCATCAATTTGTGATGAATATTAGCAAAACCCTTGAATGAACTTTAGAATTTTGAGAATCAATTTATAATTTTTCATCTCATGAATTCTGAAATTCCAATTTGGAATAAAATTGCAAAAGAAACGTGTTCTCCGATTCCAAAACCTCTACATACCAATTTTCCATACAATGGACTCAGTAAGTACAAAACTTCTTCAATTTATTGTCAGTAGGGTAGGTAGATGTGGGTGAAAATTCGATTGTAAGATTGGCGTATGTCAATTAGATAGACAGTCAGATAGTTAAACCGAATGATTTCTCGTGAACATCTGATGAATCTACAAGAAATCATTCATGAAAGGTAATTCAGGACCTGCAGGAGAAATAAATCGTAATATCCTCCAGAGCACCTATTCATCCTATTCATAGTGATTAAGCAATCGTATGAATCTGCGCGCCTATAGACCAAAATATACATGTTTTATCTCTGGAACACAACACGAACCCAAGAGACTTCCTACCTTCTGTTTCCTTGTTTACTAAGTAGTTGGAGCAAATCTATTACTGAGAAACTGCACTAAAAATAATCGAATCCGAACCCGTCGAAAGAAGGCGAAATCCAACATAAGAAATACGTGATATATTCTAAAAGAGACACTGAATGGCATATCCACCTAAGAACGTCCTCTTGTCACACTGCAATATCAATTATAAATAAAAATACGGAAAATAAAGCACTACAACATTGCCAAATCTCGTGGACGCAGAAATATCGAAATGGTGACAAAAATATACGCCATCCCGATATACGCAGAGCGTGAACAGCGCACCAACTCGGAGTTTGGCTGAACTACGATATACGTAAACTGGCGACGATTCTCACAAATGGGCGTCCGGCTAAAAATTTATTCTTTTACGTTTTCGACCATCCTGCATTTAATGGCGCAAAAAACTTTTCTGCGTCCATATACGGACGCAGAAAGTCGCAGGACGCAGGTATTAATGCAAAAACCACAATGTACGGACGCACGGTTATCGAAGAGATGTAAATATATATATATATATATATATTCGTGATAGTAAGATTAGCTTATATATGGTCTTATGGGATAAAAGATAAAGCTATTACACCATGACCTTCACAATTCCATTGTCTAGAACTGCCCTTGTTACAAAGAATCCATAAGCCAAACCTTAAGTCCTCCATTTGTTGAGAGTGTTGAAATAGTTATATTATTAATCTTGTTGGTGGGCTAAAAGTCCTTTCGTAGTTTTGATATTTACTTATAAAAACTGTTGTTGCAAACTTACACTTTTACAATTACCTTCATTAGTAAAAATGCAATGCCAAACATGAATTGTTTATTATAATATAAACATTGAGTTGAGCTAAATAAAAATCAACCTATTTTTCGAAAGACCTTCTATAAGTAATTTATTATTGATTTTAATAAAATGACGTACCAATAATACTCGTATCTATTGTTATTAAATAACCTAAATGTATTTTAATTTAATTGTTAAATAAACTAACTATTGAAATTAGATCAATGATCTACAGGATATTTACATGCTCTCCCTTTGAAAGACGAAATTACAGGGTGATCAAATCTGGAATATCGTCTCTAAACTAACTAAAGCTGAAACCTCAATTTAAACACTATTAATGTAGATAAGTTATTTGGCTCGAAAAATGGTAAATAAATAAAATGATCCGACAAAGTTAATTATTCATTACTTTTAGATGATCTTTGCATTTTTTTATAAAGGTTATAAATATGTCTGAGTAAAACCTAAAATAGATGAATATAAATGTATTATTATAGTAGAGAAAAATGTAAACAAAATAAATACAAATATATGACACATGTTGATATTTGGGTACCCAATAACCTATAAGATAAATCAGGATTGTACATTAGCACTAATAATAAAATAAAGTCAATAAATTATACATATATTCACAATTAATTAGAATAGTACTTTTGTAACCTATTTTTGAGAATGGTACTTTGTTTGCCATTCCTAGCTTGTATAATGCAATTAGAGCCTATTGTATCAAGTACGATGTACGGTCCGATATACCTAGCATCTAATTTATGCGCATTCTCATTTTTTAAGGTTACTTCATCCCATTTATTTAAGTGAATTTGATTGATATTTAAATTCCATTACTTTTTTTCTAATTTCTTTACTTTTTTCTAGGAATACTTTAGCACGTGTAAGTGCTGTCTGTAACCTATACCTTATTTCTTGCTTATAAGCGTCAACATTATACATTGGTTCAATGTTGCTATTAACTAATTCATCTGGTAGGTTACTTCGTCTCCCATATATAAGTTCAAAAGGTGTATAATTGTGATACGAACTTGTTGTTGTATTGTAACAAAAAGCATAATATTTACACCATACGTCCCAATATGTGTGTGTAACTCCTGACATAATCATTGTAAACCGTATGATTTCTTTCGCATCAACCTATAGTTTCGCTGTGATATGCTGTTAAGTTACTATGTTTAATATTTAATAATTTAGAAATGTTTGTTAGTAATTCGTTCTTATATTCCAGCCCCATGTCAGTGCTGATTTCTTTCATCGGCCCGTATATTAGAATAAATTGTTCAAAAATTGCTTTGGCTACTGTTTTCGCTTCTTTATTAGGAATAGGTATCATGACTACGAATTTCGTAAGTTCATATTCAATAGTCACCGAGTAAACATTATTACAATTAGACATCAAGAATGGACCGATTGTACCTATATACACTATGTCAAATGCTTGTTGCGGGGTAGGAGTTATAACCAATGGTTCTACATAAGTTATTTTAGATTTGTTAATTTGACATTTGTGGCATGATTTCACAAAATCAGCCACTGTTTTCACATATTTGTCCATCTATAAAAGTTTTTAAGTTTCTTAAGTAAGCGTTTCTGTCCACAATGCCCTCCAAAGAGCGGATCATAGTGATATTTTGCCTGTAAGTCATTTATTGCATCCTTACTTGTTACCTTTTTTTGTACTTCACAAATTACTATATGCAAATGTTTTAATACTTTATTGTCTACACTTTTTAGTATACTTTCGATGCACCTTAAAAGTATTTTATCATTAATAAACAATTCCTCTTTATCCACGTTATTAATTACTGCCAGTTCGTCTAACTTAGACAACGTTTGACCCAAATCAAAGTTGTCATTCACAATATCAACACATGTATTGATGAGCATTTTCTTTTTATGCCGTACGATCATCCTCAGTGATGTCGGCTTTAGCTCAAAATGTAAGATAGGCAATTTTACTATGTCTAAGGAATTACTAGCTTTATCAATTTTTATTTTAGTCTTATTACTTTCTACATCTTTACCCCTGCCTTGTGTTACGTTATCTTTTTTGTTGTTTTGCTTAGTCATTGATCTCGTAATTGCTAATATTTGTTCATTATTCTGATGTATTTGTTTAAGGTCAGTTAAAGATATCCTTGAGAGGGAGTCGCCCACATTGACTGCACCCTTTATATATTCAATCTCAAAGTTATATTCCTCTAAGTCTTAGCTAATCCTAGTTAATTTTGAAGTTGGATCTTTCATTGAAAATAAATGTCGCAACGGTTTATGATCCGTTTTAACTAAGAATTTAGGCGCTCCATACAGATAAAATCTGAAATGTTCAATACCTCAATGTATGGCTGTAAGATCCTTTAGAATAATTGTTTGTTAAGTTCACTTTTTGAAAAACCCCGCAATGCAAATGCTATAGGTAGATCTGTCCTCCTTTGACTAAGTATGGCAAGCCGTATTAGAAGCATCGGTTGTCAAAACAAACTGTTTAGTAAAATCCGGATACTGAAAAATTGGTGTGCTAATTAACGAATTTTTAAGTATTTCGAATGCAGTTTGACAATCATTTGTCCAATTAAACTTTGCGTTCTTTCTCGTCAATGAATTTAAAGGTAATAAATCTTCTATAGTAATTACAAAACACTACGAGTCGCTTAACCTTATCATCTGTTGTCGGTACCGGGTATCGTTGTACAACATCATACTTAGATTAGATTTGTCTGGTAAGACTCCCTTATCCGATAAAAGATGACCAATATAAGTGACTTCCTATCTAAAAAATTGACTTTTTTGTGGGTTTAATTTTAAATTGAATTTTCTACAAGTTTCAAATGCGCGTTCTAGATTTTTTAAGTGATGCTTTTAAGAGCATTCTATAACTATTAAGTCATCCATGTACAGAAAAGCTTTTTCTGGCGTTAACCCAGTAAATGCCATCGTCATCATCCTTTGAAAGCTGTTTGGACTTATATTCAATCCAAAAGGTAATCTGGTAAACCTATATGACCCAGATTCAGTACTAAATGACGTAAGATCTCTCTAATCCTCGTCCAAAGGAATTTGATGAAACCCCGAAACTTAATCTTGCATAGAAAACCATTTAGCCCTACCTAGTTGATCTAATATAGAGTCAATCCTTGGTAACGGAAATTTATAGGGTGAAATTTTCTTATTTAATTGTTTCAATTTTATACATAGTCTCCATGCCTTATCTCCTGTTTGCGACTTTTTAGGCACTAGTAGTACTGAACTGTTATATGGAGACATGGATGGTTCTATTATACCATTTTAATCATTTTTTTTTCACTTGTGCGTTAATTTCTGCCGTATGAGCATGATGTGCTCTATAATTTTTAATATCGTTTACTATTATTTCCTGAGAATTAAAATTATTGCACTTTAATATATCGTTTTTTAAAGCAAATACATCGGAAAAATGAGCACATAACCTGAAAAAATCAGTTTTTACGTAATCAGGCACAGTTTGATCTAGTGACTGAAAGAATTCTTGACTTCAATTATCCTTTTTTCGTTAATATTGTATGCATGAAATTTATCTAATTCTATAGTTTTTAATGTTGTTATTGAAGCTGATACATTATATTATAGAAGATTTATCAGGAAGTTTGGAGATATTGCCAAGCCTCTAACGCGACTCACAGAAGAAGCAAGAGCTTTTCAATGAAACGAAGACTGTCAAACGGCTTTTGAAACCTTGAAGAGGCATTTAACCTCGGCGCCGATATTAGGATATCCATTACCAGAGGGAGACTTTATTCTTGACACTGACGCAAGCAACGTAGGAATTGGTGGAGTGCTCTCACAGATCCAAGGAGGGCAAGAAAGAGTACTGGGATATTTCAGTAAAGTCCTCTCCAAACCAGAACGAAACTACTGCGTCACAAGAAGAGAACTTTTGGCAGTAGTGAAGTCCGTGGAACACTTTTAGCAGTATCTCTCTGGTAGGAAGTTTTTAATCCGGACTGATCATGCAGCACTTAAGTGGTTGATGCAGTTCAAGAAGCCCGAGGGCCAGATCGCTAGATGGATTGAACGACTTCAAGAATACGATTTCAACATCGAACATCGAGCTGGTGTGAGTCACCGAAATGCCCACTCCCTGTCCAGACGGCCGTGCCCAACAGACTGCTCCCACTGCAACAAGGTGGAATCTAGGGAAGCTGCAGTTTCAAGAACTACTGTAGTCAACGAGGAATGGTTACCCACCAGGATCAGAGAAGATCAGGAGAATGATCCTCACCTGAAGATGATCCGGCAATGGAAGAAAGAAAATCGGCGACCTACCTGGCAAGAAGTGTCAAAGTTTTCACCGAAACTCAAGGCGTATTGGGCTCAGTGGGACTCCCTTGTCCTGGAAGAAGGCATATTGAAAAGAATCCTTGAGAACGATGATGGTTCCGAGAAGAGAAGACAGATAGTTATCCCGAGAGCGAGAGTAGCTGAGGTACTGAAGAAGTTACACGACAGTCCATCGGGAGGTCATCTGGGAGTGAAGAAAACCCTTCAGCGAGTTCGTGAAAGGTTTTATTGGATGAACAGCTCCGACGATGTGAAGGACTGGTGTAAGAAATGTACGACTTGTGCTACGAGTAATGGACCACATCGCAAGAGAAAGGCACCCATGAAACAGTACAATGTTGGAAGCCCTTTCGAAAGGATTGCATTAGATATCGCTGGACCATTTCCGACGACAGAAATGGTAGCAAGTACATACTGGTTGTAATGGATTATTTCACAAAGTGGGTGGAAGTTTACGCTATCCCGAACCAAGAGGCCACAACTGTCGCGGATGTATTGGTGAAAGAATTCATCAGCCGATATGGAGTGCCCATGGAAGTCCACAGTGACCAGGGAAGAAATTTCGAAAGCCATCTATTCCAGGAGATTTGCGACAAGCTGGGAATGAAGAAGACCAGAACAACAGAATTACATCCACAGTCAGATGGAATGGTCGAGAGAATGAACAGGACTATTGGAAAATACCTGTCCAAAGTAATATCTAGCTATCAGAGAGATTGGGACCAGTATCTCTCCCTATTCGCATTGGCTTATCGATCTGCCGTCAATGAGTCCACGGGTGAAACACCTGCGAAAATCCTGTTTGGACGTGAAATGAGGCTTCCTTGTGACCTGGAATTTGGCTGTCGGCCTGAAGAAGATATAGCAGGCGAAGACTACGTAATCCAATTGAGAAGAAGGCTGGACGATATTCATGAATTAGTTCGAACAAATCTTCAAGTTGCCAGCGACAGAATGAAAAGTCGGTACGACACGCAGGCCACAGAAGGCGGTTTTAAAGAAGGGGACAAAGTATGGTTACACAACCCGGCGAGGAGAAAAGGATTTTCTCCAAAATTACAAAAATCCTGGGAAGGTCCATACTTAATCAAGAAAAGGATCAATGATGTTTTATATCGCATAAGCAAGATCCCCAACGGAAAACCAAAAGTAGTTCACCGAAACCGACTAGCGCGATTCGAAGGAGACCATGACATAGAGGAAGTAGTAAACCTTATTCGAGATGTGTCTGACCCCACCTTCGATGAATTTATGGGCGCGTATGGAGGTACCGGAAAAGCTAGATATGGAGTCACTTCGGAACAACAACAAGATTTGTTCACTCTCCCGGAAGATTATTCACTGGCATACAACATCCCCGCCCGTATCAAGAACGCACGAGGGTTGGCAACCGTCTTTCGAAAGAAGTTCGGGCAATTAGAAAAACTTGAAGACCAGATTCCAGCCCCTGGCAAGACACTGAAACTGAAACATAATTCGCGGTACGTCTTCTACGTGGTAACTAAAAATGAATTCCAAGATCGATCTACCTACCGCGATGTGAGGGAAGCACTTCGAAACCTCCGAGACCATGTGTTGGAATCCAACGTGAAGAAACTGGCTATGCCTAAGATAGCGAGTAACCAGTTGGATTGGCGAATCAACAGGAACATGGTAGAGATTATCTTTCAAGATACCGGTGTCCAGATATTAATTTGCAGCTACAACCCCCGTTATCAGTATCCGATGAAGACGGTGCCCTGCTATTTCCATAAGATCGGAAAGTGTAGAAATGGGGCCAGTTGCCGATTCAAACATCCAGTCTCGGCTACACAAAAATTCCAGGAGGAGCTTCCATTTAAGGAGGGAGTAATGTTACGAAACAGCACACTGGTATAGTCCCTAAAACCGACCCTGTCTAAGCCAGGTATAATAGTTAAAATTATAGCGGACACGCAGTTATAAAAAACTGTTTATGATTGAGACTATCTTATCTAGAACTGGTTTTTGTGACCAGAGTTATCTAGAAAAGGCCAGAAAAATTATTTGTGTGTATAAGCCGCAGGCCGGAATTCTGTAGTACAAAAGGCACTAGTATATAAGGGGACTGATCAGGAAGAGTTAGTTAGTTGATAATTTGACATCGTGAGATAAACAAATAAATTAGTGAATATAAATTAGTGAACTGTTTATATAAATTAGTGAATTAAACAGGAGATATAGCATCCAGTTTATTAACGGATATGCACCGACAAGCCAGGCAGATGATGAAGAAGTGGAAACCTTTCTCGAAGATCTATCAAAGGCCATGACTTCACAGAAAACTCATTATAAAATAATAAGTGGTGATTTTAATGCTAAAATTGGACAGAAGAGCACAACTGACGCGGACAACGTCGGAAATTTCGGTGTAGTTATAAGAAATCAAAGAGGAGATATGCTAGTAAATTACTTAAATAAAGAAAACCTTTACTGTCTGAACACTTACTTTAAAAAACCTAAGCAAAGAAAGTGGACTTGGGAAAGCCCCGATGGGGAAACTAGAAATGAGATCGACTTCATACTTTCGAATAACAGAAAAATTTGCACAGACGTATCAGTACTAAACCGATTCGATACAAACAGCGATCATAGACTGGTAAGAGCATCCCTTAGCCTCAACCTGAAAACTGAAAGAAACAAACTCATCCGTACAGACAAGATCCCTAAGGCTGAGGAGCTTGTACACAGGAAAAAGGATTATCAAAACGAACTAGAAAAGAAACTGGAACCAACTGAAGCATTGAATAGGATGGACATAGACGAACTGAACAAAAAAATCACAACCGACATCCACATTGCGACAAGGAAGATTTGCATGAAAACAAAAAGAACTCTAAAATACAACCAGAGACGTTACAACTTATGGAACAAAGAAAGAACACATCCAGAGATGCACTAAATTATCGGGAACTAAATAAACGAATACATAGAGAAGTAAGAAAAGACATCCGAGTTTATAACACCAAGACAATCAAAAACGTAATAGAGGACAATGTAAATATGAAAGTCTTAAGGTCAAAACTATCCTCTGGTAAACAAATCATCACCAAAATGAAAAATCAACAGGGAAACATAATTTCGGACAGCAAAAAGATCGCGGAACACATCAAAGAATTCTACACCCGTCTTTACACATCTACTACACCGGACCCTAGAATTACGAGCACGGTTATATGCAATGTGGGCTCTGAAGACATTCCTGAAATATCAAAGCAAGAAATACAGGTTGCCCTCAAGCAAATGAAAAATAGAAAAAGTCCAGGAGAAGACAGAATCACATGTGAAATGCTGAAAATGGGAGGAGTGGTTATCGAGAAATCTTTACAAATTCTTTTAAATAAATGTCTACAAGAAGGCAAAATTCCCGATGCATGGCAAAATGCGGAAGTGATCCTGCTTTTTAAAAAAGGAGATAACAGCAACATAGAAAATTATCGGCCAATTAACCTTCTCTCATATGTATAAGCTCCTCACCAGGATAATAACCAATAGACTAACAAATAAATTGGAATTTTTGGGACATGTAATAAAAATAGGAAAAGAAAATCAAACGGCTGAGATTAAACGAAGAATAAAATTAGCCTGGGCGGGGTTCGGAAAAATGAACTATATATTCAGAAATAGCAGCATACCGATCAACCTTAAACGAAAAGTTTTCGATACCTGTATACTACCAATAGCGACCTATGGACTGGAAACAATGGCAATAACAGGGAGGACAGCAAATCAATTAAGAGTGATGCAAAGAGCGATGGAACGAGCGATGCTCGGAATTACTCTCAGAGACAGAAAAAGGAATGAAGATATCCGACAAAGAACTAAAGTCATGGATATAATAAAGCGTACTGCGGAGCTGAAATGGCAATGGGTGGGGCATGTGGCCCGGCAGGATCAAGCTAAATGGACAACCAAACTAACGTACTGGCGACCAAGACAAACAAGGCGAAGCACAGGAAGACCACAGAGAAGATGGCTTGATGATATCAAAAGACAGGCCGGAAACAGATGGTTTCAACAAGCACAGGACAGGACAGCATGGAGAAATATGAAAGAGGCTTACGTCCAGGAGTGGATAAGAAGTGGCTGAGAAAGAAGAAGTGAATATACTGTATATATAAATTAAGTGTTAGTGATTAGTGAGTTAGCGTTTAAATAAATTAGTAAGTAGCCATACCGAGTGTTTGTAATTTATGCCACCCGTTTATTGTTTAAATAAATAAGAAAAATGTTACATTACATTGGAATTTTGAAATGAAATGTCGGCCTAAAATGCCGTTGGCGGGAATAGAGAAATTATCAGGAATTACATGAAACATATGTTGTAATGAATACTAATTTATAAAAAGTACAGTGTCAACTGTGCCTAAAGATTGTACAGAACTCTCTGTGACTCCTTTTATTTTTATATTAGAACTTGTATTAATTATTTATGAAGAAAAAAATTCCCTTCTTTCTTTAAAATTAAAATATCTGCTCCTGCATCTACGATAAAAGTACACATACAGTCCATTATGTCAGTATACACAGTAGCAAAATTCGAAAGAGATAGGTCAAAAGTAAATACATGTTTTACTTTATTTTCTAAGCCACTAGCTTCTTGCCGGGTTCGGGAGAGTTTCCCAACTCCTCCAACGTATTACACATGCTTATGTTTCTTTGTCCAAACAATTAACATAAAATAATAAATGTCAGTTACATAAATAAAATCTTACACCAAATCTTTTCACTGTCTACCTAATACTTGTTCTGGATCTGACTATGTCTCTTCATATATTCCTTTTAGTTATTCTCCGATGAGTTTTCCACAGTGAAACAGCAATTTTCAGGATAGTAATCATCACCAAAATCTTTTCATTGTCTATACAACACTTGTTCTTGATCTCGCTATGTTTCTTCGCATATTACTTTTAATTACTCTCCGTTGAGTCTTCCACAGTGAAACAACACATTTCAGGATAATGACTATCACTAGGACATAAACCTTACGTCTCCAGAAATTGTGACAGCATTTTCTTGAACAATAAAGTTGGAATTCACCACTCCTGTTTCTTTTACTTGCTGATGTGTTGAATTCGTTTGTCCCGTTTTAATATATCGCTCTTGCTAAGGCCCTTTTGGTCAGGATCGCTATATGGTGGATTAAAAGTCCTTTCGTAGTTTTGATATTTATTCATACTTTTACAAGTACCATCATTAGTAAAAATGCAATGCCAAACATGAATTGTTTATTTTAACATAAACATCGAATTGAGCGCGAAGTCTAAGTAAAAATCAACCTATATATCGAAAGACCTTCTATAAGTAATTTATTTATGATTTTGGTAAAATCACGTACCAATAATACTCGTATATATGTTATTAAATAATCTAAATTAATTTTAATTTACTTGTTAAATAAACTAACTGTTGAAATTAGAACAATGATCTACAGGGTGTTTACATTTGAAAGCATTTTCAGTTTATTATAGTTACTCAAAGTTATAAAAAAATGTTCTATTCACACTTGCTTAAATCTCAATATACCAGGAAAATTTCTTGTTAAATAAAACTAAATATATATAATAAATAATTTATTATGTTATTCGGTTTATGAATATTTATTTTGTATATAAACATATGAACCGGTTCATTTCGAAACCGAATGAAATATCTTTCTTTACAGAATATCTATCAGTATTTGAATTTTCTTCAAGTATTTTCAGAAGTTGCTTAGTATCAGCTTCTTCTTGATTTGGACTTTGAGCTTTCAGTATCCTAAAAAGTAATGGGGTTATTTCAATTTCAAAAGATTCAATTGAAGTGCTTAAATGTACATTTTCTCAATCATATAAGTACTACTTGTATGTATGTATATATGTCGCAGGCTTATTGTGAAATCAGTCCTAGGCCTAGGCTTTTTCAATACGACTGGGCGCTTTGTAATACTACCGCCATAATAAAGAATATCACAATTTGACTAATATTTTTAGGCGTATTTATAATGTTTGTTAATCTTATTGTTAAAATGAACCTTCGCGCTATTGTTTTGGTATAATCTAGATATAATCAGTCGTATAATACGACTGATAGTGTGTCAGGCGAATTGTAATCGTTATTTATTAGGAATTTGTCAATCATATTATTCACGAAATGGTTGGTAAATGGCCATCTTGCAAGATTATCAATGGACGCTCGCGATACCCTCAAAGTCAATGAAGTGTAGAAAAATTAAACCAAGACGTAGAAAACAAGCTCAAGGCTTGGTTAAAAGACAATAATTCAACAAATTGGTCCATTGGTTGCTGATTCGTACAGTGGCAAAATAATTATTCTTATCGTAAAGCTCTTATGAAATGTACTACCAAATGTCATAAAATCGGATCATGCTGTAGGTAATGAATAACCTAAATCTGTAATGACTGTAATTTGCATTCAAATTAGGTATTAATACAATTTGCTTAGCACACTGTCAGTCGTATTATCAAGAGTGACTGGTCGTCACTCGCGTCTCCACTTTTCCCTCTTCTATATTTTTGTCGTAATGCGCTGGACGGCAGACACTCTTATACTGAAAATTTCGTCTTTTTCTTCTCCCCGCAATTTTTTTTTTATTTACTTAAAAAGTATTTTATCTACGAGCAAATTATGCATACATTTGCCATATAATATGATCTTCCATTTGCAGCATCTATGATAATTTTGCATGTATTTATTAGAAAGATATTCAGTTCTAAAAAATAAAAGTTGTAACTTTTGTAAAAATATTTCTAAAGTTGAACGTTTGGCTTGTGTGGTTTCGATATTTCGGTAACAAAATCACTGTCGCCACCGCTGATTAATTTCTTGCAGATGTGGGGGTCGATGATTGAGATTCATCCGCCCTGAATCTCTAACCGGAGCGCTATTCTTAACATCGTTCCCAACGTCATGTATACGTAAGCCTGTGAATGCTCTATTTGCGAATACTTCCTAAAAATGATATTCTATTCTCGAGCACCGTTCCTAAAATTATGGAATTGTAGCGTCCTCATGTTTAAATATACTTGACAACAGCGTCAGTTGACGTTACAATACAAATGTCATTTCTCCTCTTTTATGTCAAATGTAAAGAAGCTATTCAAATATGTTATCAAATGAATTCTATCATCAGTATTAAACCCAAAATCAAGAGGTACACAAATAATAATAATTTATTTATTCGTATCCCCAACAACGTATGAAAGCCAATTTCTTAATTACAAATACTTAACCCCAACAACTGTTTCGGTAAATAAGAAATACACTATAATTATACGTAAAATATATGAAGTGGATTGACATTGCAGAGAATGAAGAGATATTGCAGATAAATACGTGTAATTGTAGCTACAATTTATGTCTGAGTTTGAATTTAAGCGACAATATTAATTTCACAAAACTTTCTTGGTTGTGTTAATAGGAATAATTTTAGTTTCTTTTTAAAAGTTGCAATATTATAAATGACTTTTATTTAAGGAAGGTACATAAACGCACCTTGTTCCTATTTACTGAATCATACATTTTTTATGTTAGTTTCAAGAGAGCGTCTTGGGTAGAACTTTTTTGTTTAAAGCCAAATTGGTTATATGAAATTAAATTATATTTATTTTATAAGAATCAGGTCTGTTTTTATTATTTTCTCAAATACCTTTAACATAAGTGGAATTAGGGATATGGGCCAATGATTTATACTTAGAGTCTTATCTCCGCATTTATAAATTGGAGTAACAACCATTTTTTTAAATAACTTTGGCCACTTTCCCTTTTCTATACAATGGTTAATAATATATGTTACTGGATCAAATATATAAGATGATATTACTATTAAGTATTCAGCACTAATATTATCAATTCCTGTTGATTTTTAAGTTCCTTTATTATTTTTTGTATTGAATTTTGTATAGAGGATTCAGGGAAGACATGATTTGAATGTTCATTGATCTTTTCTGCTAAACTTTTACCTATTTCTTAAAATGTCAAGTTAAGCTCGTTTGCAATATCAGAAGGATTCGTTAGTATAGCTCCTGTTTGTTTGCTTTGAATAGATTCTATCTGAAGTTTTTGTTTCCTTGAGCCGCATAAATCTTGTACTATGATCCATAGTTGTTCATTATTATGTGTGTTTTCCAAAAATTTTCTGTTATAATAATTTCGTTTTGTCTTCTCAATTAATGAATTTAATTTGTTCCTATAAATTTGATACCGTACCATCAAAATGTTATCGTAAGGGTACCGTTTTGTCTCCCGATATAATTATTTTTTATTAATTGATTTTAACAGCCCATTAGTCACGCATGGTGTTATTTTTGTATTTTTTCTATTATTTTTTAAGATAGGTACATTTGCCAATGTTGTTCCGTATAATACATATACACTTGTCTGTTGCTGTATCTAAATTGGTAGAGTTAAAAATAATGCCCTATTTTTCTTGGGAAGTCTTTGTAGCAATTTATAGATTTCATAAATTAATCGGATTTGGTTTTAGCGAGTTGATTATCAAATATTATTTGGAGGGCTATTGCAGAGTGATCTGTTATGTTAGTGTCTATGACTAGATCTATTAAATTATATAACATATTTGGTGATGTTTTTAAAAATAAATGGTCTAAGCCTATTGTTTGTCTATCGTAGTTGGTTTGTTAATCGTGGAAATGAAGTTGCATTCGCTAAGAATGCTTATATATTCTACTGTATTGTTATTAAAATTGAGTAAGTCGATATTTATATCACCTAGAAAAGTACAATTGTCTTTATATTACTTCATATTACTTTTCCGCCCAACCAATCTAATATGCGAGAAAAGTATTGGTTTACCCCAATAAAAGTTGGAATTTTCAAATTTTTTTTGAGTTATTTTCACGTTTTCCATCAACAACAACACGAAAAAACGGTTTTTAGGAAAAAAAACCTGTGTGTACGTCGTCGTTGTCGTCGGCCACTTTTCGTTACATGTCTTGTTAGCACGATACAGCCTCCGGAGTGCAACAAGTCATCAATTTTATGATTGAACAGACAGATGAACCCTATTGATTTTCAGCTCACCAGAGCCAGTACAACGGGAGCTATGGTACTTGAAGTACGACATTTTGACATTTTTTGAAAAAATTCAGTTTGTTAGCACGATACAGCCTCCGGAGCTCAACAAGTCACCAATTTTATGATTGAATATTATTTAGGACATCTAACGGATGAACCCTATTGATTTTCAGCTCACCAGAGCCAGTACAACAGGTGCTATAGTACTTTCAGTACGATATTTTTGTCATTTTTGGAGACATTTCAGTTTGTTACCACGATACAGCCTTCGGAGTATAGACACGTGACCAATTTTATGATTGGATATTATTCATAGCGTCTCAAAAATGGACCCTATTGATATTCAGCTCACTAAAGCCAGAACAACGGGTGCTATGGTTCATAAAGTACCAAATTTTTGTCATTTTTGGAGAATTTTCAGTTTGTTAGCACGATACAACCTCCAGAGTGTATACAAGTGACCAATTTTATTATTGAATATTGTTCAAGGTGTCTCACAGATGTACCCTATTGATTTTCAGCTGACTAGAGCAAGTACAGCGGGTCCTATAAATCCAGATATACTATATGTTTAGTAGGTTACTAGTAAACTCTGAAATAGTTGGATTATAACTTTTCTTTTAAGATCATCTATAACATGCAATAATTAAAATTTTGCTTTTTTTATTAAGGTTCACAATTATTTTTAACAAGTTTGTGGGGTCTAATTTTTTAATTTCATATTCGAAAGAATTCTTACAATTTATATAAACTACCACTCCGTCATTCTGGTTTAAATTACCCTCGTTGTTATAGTCTAGTATATTATGTAAATTAATATAAGAAATTTCCCAGGTTTCTGTCAAAACAACATAATCGAAAATCGTTATCTTGGACAAAGACAGTTTCAGTTCATCTAAATTTTTGGGTATGCTTCAGATATCGTTGCGAAATTTGGTGAAATTACTATTTTGCTGATTAATGTTAAATATCTCATCACATTCTTTTAAACTTTCTATACAATATCTATCAATTGAAGGAATATTAAAATCTCTTACATATTGGTCCATTCTAAAAGCCACAATAAAAAAACACAAACATAGACAGGTTCACAAATATTAACTTTATATTAAATATTAAAATATGATAAAAAATTAACTAATTAATAGCATAGAACTTACCAAAAAGTGGTCAGTGGATATCAATTAGAAAGTCTTTAGTAAAAGAATTAAAAAGAGAAATGAAAACGAAGTTAGCAACTATTTCTTCTGGGAGGAGGTAGAGCTGGACCTAAATTCTCGAAGAAGCTGCACTTTATTTAAGAGCTTCTCAGTTCTAGGCTGGAAAGGTTTAGATGCATTACTGGCTGTGTTCGAATTCAATTTTTTCACTACTTTTTAGGGATCTCTACCTGTATGATTGAGTTACCTGACTGAACAGAGAGCTGGGTCAATTGTTTGATATTCCCTTGAGAATTGTGATGGTTTATTCGGGGCACTGCTATATTTGACTGATTCTTGATCTTGTAATTCTAGTAAATCCTAGAATATGTTTTATTGTCAATTATTAATTTATTAACTCATATGTAACAACGTGTATCCTCTTCTGGTTGTCTTACTTGATGCAAATGACATTTAAGGATTTTTATATCTTTTCTTTGTTTGGCTGTTAGGTCTTCAGAAATTGCGATGTATGTCCCTTTGAAATGTTTACAATTTTTTAAAATTTCTTTTTTTCATAAGAATTTAAGCAATTCCACTTTCAAAGGAGATTATTCGGATTTTCCCAGCTTATAAACATTATTTTTTTCACTAACTTTTAAATCTATTATAACCAATTCATTGATTTTACTACAAATTGTTCCAGTAGATAGTTCTGGTAGCGCTTTTTTTTTTTTTTTTTTTTTTTTTTTTTTTTTTTTATTTTACCGCATCAACCTCGAGGGTTATGAGCGGGGTTTCAAAAAAAACATACAATAGGTACTTATAGTCAAAAAACATACAATAGGTACTTATATTTTATGATAAAAATTGGAGTCTTTCAGAAATTTGAGCACTTTTTCACAGTTTTCACTTAACGCGCGGTTCATGTTAGACGGAATGTTGTTAACTGTTCTTGTATCACTTAAATTTGTACAATCCAATAATATATGTTTTGTGGTTAGAGGCACATGACACGTAAAACACTGCTTTGGTGGTTCTTGATTTAACAAATGCTGGTGTGTGAGGGCTGAATGTCCTATTCTTAACCTGTTTAAAACAACCTGGTCTTTTCTGTTCTGTGGAAGAGGAAGTCTGGATTTTACTGATGGCATGATTTCTTTAAGAAGCGTATTGGTTTCTTCCCATCTTTTTTGCCAGATATCCCATACAAAATCTTTTATAACTGATTTGAAATCGGCAGCTGGAACTTTTTCAAAATATGGTAGATTTTTGTTGCCTATAGAGTGTCGTGCGATTTCGTCAACTTTTTCATTGGATGGTATGCCTACATGAGAAGGGACCCACAGGAACTCTATTTTAACGTGTGTCAGCTGAAGTCTGTGAAGTTCTTCTTTAATGTCTATGAGTATTTGGTGAGAAGGAAATAGTTGTTTTATTCCTTTGAGAGCACTGTAGGAGTCCGATATTATTAATATGTTTTTGTCTGGCTGTTTGTAGCTTCTCAAGGCTTCACGTATGGCGACTAGCTCTCCTGTGTATATTGAACAGTGAGGATTTAGCCTGATTGCATGATTATTTGTATCTTGTAAAAATGCCGATGCGATTCCATTTTCTGATTTAGATGCATCAGTAAAAATATGATCATAACCGGTGAAGTTGGAAATGAGATCATGGTATTTTAATTTGAAAATGTGGTCGCTGGTAGAGTGTTTGGGCTGATTTGCTAATGAGAAGTTGACTGCTGGTATTTGAATTGTCCAAGGTGGAGTTTCATGACACAATGGTAAAGACAGTTGAAATTGTTCAATATTGAAATCTGATCTCTTTAACCTTTCATAAAATGGTAAGTATTTTTTCTGGGTCTCTGGAATGGTATTTGTGTCATGAATTTTTGTTATAAAAGAAGGATTGTAGTTTTTTTGAGCTGAAACTCTAGATGCATAGCATAAAGATAAATATAGACGTCTTAGATATAAAGGTGGTTGTGATGTAATAACTTGGAGACTACTAACAGGACTTGTTCTAAAGGCTCCTGAAATTATTCTTAGGGAACTGGTCTGAATAACATCCAATTTGTGTAGAAGTGTGCTGCTGGCTGAGTTGTAGCAAATGCTCCCATAGTCAAGTTTACTTCTAATTATTGACTGATATAGGTTAATCAGTATTTTGGTGTCGGCTCCCCAGGACTGGTTTGAAAGGATTTTAAGTATGTTTATTCTCGACTGGCAAGTTTTAAGTAGGTTATTGATGTGCAGTGTCCATTTCAGCTGATAATCAAATGTAACTCCCAAAAATTTTACGCTTTCCAACTGTTCTAATTGTTTTCCATTCAGATGTAAATTAATGTTGGCCTCGCCTTTTTTCCTCAAAACTATAAAGTGAGTTTTTGTTGAGGAAAAGGTTAACCCCGTTGTGATTGACCATCTTTCTAATTTGTTAAGGTAGTTTTGCAAAATATTTTTGGATGAATCTAAGTCTTTACTTTTTGTGTAAATTAGTAGATCATCTGCGTAAAGACTGGCTTTTACTGGTAAATTGAATTGTTTTGCTAGACTGTTTATTGCAATTAAAAACAAAGTCGGGCTTAATATTGCGCCTTGTGGAAGGCCGTTTTGGATTATCTTTTTACTTGATAGTTTGCCATTTATTCTGACTTGTATAGTTCTGTTTGTAAGAAAATTTTTTATAAAAGCTAACATTTTGCCCTGAATACCTAGATCCCCCAGAGTGTTTACTATATAGTATCTCCAAGTAGTGTCAAAGGCTTTGTTAATGTCAAAGAATATTGCAACGAGGTGTTGGTTATGCATGAAAGCTTCATGAATTTCAGTTTCCAAAAGAACGATATTGTCTGTTGTTGATCTACCTTTTCTATAACCACTTTGTATTGAGCTAAAATAATTTAGTTTCTCTAAGTGCCATTTGAGTCGGTTATTTAAGATTTTCTCAAGTATTTTACATATGCTGCATGTCAATGAAATAGGACGATACGATGTAGGAAGATTTTTTGGTTTGTTTTCTTTTAAAATTGGTATGATTATGGCTTCTCTCCATAAGGGAGGAAATTTTTGGGAGGAAAAAATCAGATTAAAAAGTTCGGTTAAAATTGATTTGGCCCTAGAAGGCAGTTTCTGCAGAAATATTGGAGGAATTTCATCGGGACCTGCTGCAGAGTTTTTTGTAGTCATGAGGCTTTCTTCAACTTCCTGTAATGATATGGGCACGTTTAGATAGCTGTCATCATCGCGTATTATAATGTCTACCAGTTCAGTTCTCGTTTTATGTTCATTAAAGGCTTTTGTGTAATTAGCGTCACTGCTATTTTGTTCGTAGGTTTCAGCTAAAACTTCTGTTATTTCTTGGTTGTCAGATATTATTTTATTGTTGTGGCTAAGGTTATTTATGTGTTTGATTGAACTTGATCCTTTTATTTTTCTAATTTTATCCCAAACCATACTAAGTGGTGTGGATGAGTTTATTGTTGATACGTACGAGATCCAACTTTGTTTTTTGTATTTCTTGATCAAGTATCTGGATTTAGCTCTGCATCTTTTGAAGTCGTTTAGATTCTCCGCTGATTTAAGTCTTTTATATTTGTTAAACGCATGTTTAGTGATTTTTATTGCTTCTGCTACCTCTGGATTCCACCACGGGACAGGACGCTTTTTGATTATTTTTGTTTTTCCTACTGCTTCAATAGCCGCTTTTGTAATGATTTCATTAAAGGACATAATGCTACTTGTTACGTTAGATGTTACTATGTAGTTTGACGTGTAGAGGTCTATCAAATCTGCATATTTATTCCAGTTTGCTGATTTTATTTTCCATATTTGTGGAGGTATTGCTTCAGGAATTATATCTGAAGTATGGTTTATAATTATAGGGAAGTGGTCGCTGTCATGCAGATCATCTAGAGTATCCCATGTTAGGGAAGATGATATTGATGGACTGCAGAGAGATAAATCTAAGGCTGACATGGTACCATTATAGGCGTTAAACCTCGTAGGTTTGCCGGAGTTCAACAGAGTTAAGTTGTTGTTATTAATAAAATTTAATAGAGAGTCCCCATTGCTGTCGGTGGATTGCGAACCCCAGGCAACATTGTGACAATTGAAATCCCCGAGTATAATCTTTGGAGCTGGAATTGATTCGATTATGTATTGAAGTTCGTTGAGTGACTGTTTGTCTGGATGAGGCAGATAAAAATTACAAATGTTTAACTTAACATGATGAATTACAGATACGGCTATGACCTCCAAATTGGTGTTGAGAGGAATGTGTGCGGCTTCAATAGAATTGTTGATTAGCATGGCAACTCCTCCACTAGCAATAGTTTGAACTGGTCTATTTTTACAAAAAATGGTGTAGTTTTTAATTTTAGGAAGCTTATTTCCTTTGAGGTGAGTTTCTTGCAGGCTAAGTATTAACGGTGACAATTCATTAATTAAGAGTTGTATGTTCGGTAGGTGGGTGTAAAAACCATTTAGGTTCCACTGAAGAATAAAATTTGAGTAAGCCATTACTTTATCTTGAAAAACCAGAGTGAGAAGAGATATCGCTTTCTTCGTCTGTTGATGTTAGGTCAGCTTCTTCCGTCAATTTTTTCTTAATCCTTGTTATATTATTTTTTACAGATGTGTTATCGATGTTTTTATGAACGAATGTAAGTAGATTTTTCAGATTGTGTAAGTCGTTGGTGTAATTTTTTGCTATGCTTGCAGCATGCTTAGACCCAGATGCATTTATTATAAAATCACATAATTCGGTAAAGTTCATAAAATTTGGTGGTTTGAAAGTAACTAGGAGATCTTTTATAGGTTCTAAAAGGTGAGTTAATTCTTCTGCGTTTTTCTTAGTTTTACATTTTTTTGAAGATTTCGGACGTCTAAAAGATTCTTCATCAGGTTTTTGGTTTTCTAAATCAGGTGAAGTAGAGATTTGACGTTTACAAGCTGCAGAAATCGTCTTAGTTTGTTCAGATTCGTTAGGAATGTCAAGTGATAAATTTGATTGCCTTTGCGATTGCTCTGGGGATTTGGTAATTTCAAGTGATGTGTTTGATGGCTTATCTAATGGATTAAAATCTGGCTCCATATCTAGATTTGTTATACTTATATGGTTGTTAGAGCATTCCCTTACGTTAGGAACCATGAGGTTATCTTGATTAGAAATGCAGCTTGAATGTGAATGTGCAAGAGTAGGGATATCTGTTGGTTTAACTTTATTTGTGGATACTGGAGATTTGGGAGTTGAGTCCAGTAATACCATATTTGGAAGTAATTTAGAGTGAGAACAATTATTTGCAGTGTGACCAGGTTGTTTACAAGTAAAACAGACATTGTCTAAAGATAGGAATATTCGGTAAGATGTATTATCATAATTGAAGTCCAGAAATTCAGGTATTATGATTTGATCAGGAGGAGAGATGTAAATATGTCTACGAAAACTATAAATGTGTTTATATTCCGGATTTTGTGTGCCAATCTTAAGGAAATTCAATCGAGTTTCCAAATTCAGTCCCATATTAACAAGCTCAGCTTCAATGATGTTATGTGGTACGGAGGGACACACATTTGAAATAATCAATCGTATGTTTGGGTTTAGTAATCTTCGTGCTTGAATACGTTGATGGTTAACTGTGATAATTCCATTATTAGTAGATACGAAGTCGTTAACAATTTTTTCATTGGTGAGGTAAATACATATTCTATTGTTAGAAATCCGAGAAGCGAACAAAATATTTTTTGGCGTAATTATATCTCCCACCGCATATATATATTCTTCCAATTTTGTATTGTCCAGTGCATTAAATACAATTGCTTGCTGTTTTTTGGGGAAGGTTGAATTGCTTTGGCTGGCTATATATGAATAAGGCAGTGATGATGTGCTTGCTATGTTCTGAACTCCCCCATTTGAAGTTCCTAACGGCGGATATTCATCCATTTTTAAGTAATGACATGGACCTGCCTGTTAAGTGCGGCCCTGTCTTCCTTTGGAATTTACAGATAACCGATGGTAATTAGGTATGGAATGTATATATCTATGACTATGTGACGATACAAAAAGTTTTTGTTTTACCTTGTAAATGTTCTTGTTTGTTTTGGTTCACTTTGAAATATACACTAATTACTTTTTAACTACTAATTAAATCGTTTCGGAGCGCACAACTGTTCTGTACAAAGGTTCGACACCGAATCATAGCGCTTTTTTGTTGAGTCCAAATATTATAATAATGTTGGAATTAGGTTTTCTCTCGAGTATTTCTAGTCTTTCTTTTAAGTTATTATTTTCCGATTCAAGATGTCGCATTTTATTGTAAAGTTCGTCCACCTTATGCAAAACTCTTGTCTCTATTGTCCTCTATGGTATTCCTTAATTCCATCTTGGACCTTCTAATTTCCTCTAAAATTGGTTGAAAAGTGGTTTTAGTTATTTTACTCATTAGAAATTGTTTAGTGTATATTCCGCTTTACACCAAGTAATGTTCTTAACTTAAAGCAATTAGTCACAAATAAACTGTAGTGATTCTTTGGTTGAAATAATAATTATTGACAGTTTGCAATAATTTAAAAGTAGTAAATTGTGGATAGTTTAAAGACTCACTTTATCATAGAATACTGTATTCTGCCTTTGCTCTCTTCTTATGGTGTTTTCACAACAATCAATCATAAATTTATCACCATATTTAACAATTCTCGAAGACTACGACATTCATACCACAAACTTACCATACACCATACCTACCAAATGCTTCCATGAAACGAAAAAGGTTATTGGAATTCATGAAAGAATACCCTAAACTAACATCAGGAAAATTTTCGAATGATTTTACTTTAAAACATGTCCAAAGATTGTGGGAATATATTATGGGAATCCTGGAGGAAGGTACATTATAATATAATCATATATAATATATGAAATCCATTCAATGTAAAAATATTAACTCCGCATTTCTTTTAGACATGACGTGAAACAAAAACCAGCCAATTTAAAAAATTGAAGAGTCGAGTGGATAAATGACGTAAATAACAAAACATTAAAACAGAAAAATCCGTTTAGAAAGTATTTTCTTTTGTACGTGTTTAATGATTTCATGTTTTTTGTTGAAACTTTGCTGGTTATTGGGCTATAATGAAACATTTTCTTTAACATTAGTAAACATTTAATAACATTTACAAAAAAGTGCAGTTAGCACTTTTACTCCTTAAGTGTTTTACATGAAACAGATCAGCCTTAATTGGAAAAGGGGGTATTCATACTGTTACGAACTCGCACACCGAAGTAGGTACTAAGTACGGTCCTGTAACCCTATGTTAACGGTGTTAAAAAATGGCGAGCGCGCCGAATTCTGGGAAGGTCTGTTGGGATTTTTTGTGACCGTTTTTTATAGACATGTTCTCCGAATATCTGTTAAGGATTGAGCCGGCGACTAGTATATAGACTACCTACTTGCCGTAGAGTCAGTTTATAAAGTGATCTCGTGAAATAAACAAGTGAACAAGTAAATAGTAGTGAAGTGTTTATATAAATTATTGTGTAGTAGTGTACAAAATATACTGTGTATATAATATAAATTAGTGAACAAATAAATTAAGTAAGTGAACCTACCGTGTGTATGAATTTATCCCACCCGTCAGGATAAAATGTTTTAAATAAATAAAAAAACATTACATTGGTGTCAGAAGTGGGATAATATAAATAAATAACTTCATCAAAATGGCCAGGAGACTAAGCGACCTGGAAGTGACTGAACTAAAGGCAGAATTGGAAAATCGAGAGCTGGAAACGTCCGGTAAGAAGAGTGAGTTAGTAGAAAGACTCAAAGTGGCACTAGTAAGTGACGGCTTGGATCCAGAAACATTTTTATTCAATGACGAGGCTTCCACCTTAATCTCGTCAGTTTCTGCTAATATTTCTGCTGATATGGACGAGAAGATTACCACAATGAAAAGCGATATTTCGGCTAATATCAACGATAAGATTTCTGCTATAAAGAACGATTTATCTGATATGAAGAACGATATTTCTGTCAATATGGAGAAACTATCTGCCGATATCTTATTAATGAAAAATGACATTGCCGCTGACGTGGAAAATAAAATTTTATCTCTTAAATCGGATATTGAGGATAAAATCACAACGATCGACGAGAAAATGGAGAATATAATGACAACGATGAACGAAAATATCAAGGAGTTAGAGAGTAAGATAACAGATTTAAGAACACAAGACACGCCAGCAGAACAAAAGAAGATCGAGATCTGCAAGCCAGAAACACAACCCAAGACTGAAGATATTAGCAGTTTTGCCCAAGTCAAGGTACCAACTTTCGACGGAAAGACATCGTGGACCAATTATGTGAATCAATTTGAAGCAGCCGCTAGAGTGAATAATTGGTCCGATAGGGAGAAGGCAGTAAACTTAACCCTCGCGCTTCGGGGAGATGCCTTAGATGTACTTCAGACGATACCTCTTGAAGAAACGGATGACTTCAAGCAGCTGAAGAAGAGGTTGGACATGCGATATGGCCACGAACATCTAGAATATTTGTACCAATCCTAGCTGAAGAACCGAAGGCAGAAACGTAACGAAGCCCTTCAAGAGTATGAAGTGGATATTGCCCAACTGGTTCAAGTCGCTTATCTATCAGCACCAGAGAATATGATGGAATGTCTGGGCATCCAGGCCTTTATTGATAGCTTACGTGACTCCAATCTGGAGAGGACGCTTCGTTTAGCCCATCCCAAAACATTAGTTGACGCATTGACAGCTGCACTTGAATATGAAGCAGCCACGATGGCTTCGGGATACAACAAAGGTAGGACCAGACAGGAAGAAGGTGACGATGACAGACTTGACCAGATCGTCAACTTGTTGAAAGGTTTGGTAGACAAGAAGCCGAAGAAGATTTGGTGCTGTAATTTTGGCGAGCTAGAGCATGCACGCAGTTCGTTTAAGCCTCCTACGACTCCTACAAACTAGGAACCTCTTAAATGCGAAGCAGCCACGAAGGATTCGCGATTCAACAAAGGTAGGATCATGCAGGAAGAATGTGACGATGACAGACTTGACCAGATCGTCAACTTGTTGAAAGGTATGGCAGACAAGAAGCCGAAGAAGATCAAATGTCGGAAGTGTGGTGAGCTAGAGCACGCACGCAGTCCGTCTAAGCGTCCCAAGACTCCTGCAACCCAAGAACTGCAGTCACAGGGGAAATCAGACAGGGGTGAATATCAAGCTGATGTGAATCACCGAAAAACCAACTTTCTGCCTAGACGGTCATGCCCTGTAGACTATTCTCAATGCAACAAGTCGAAATATAAGGCAGTTGCAGTTTCAAGAATTACAGTGGTCAACGAAGAATGGTCACCCACCCGGATCAGAGAAGGTCAGGAGAATGATCCTTACCTAAAGAATATTCGACAATGGAGGGAAGAAAATTGGCGACCTACATGACAAGAAGTGTCAATATTTTAACCGACACTCAAGACATATTGAGCTCATTGGGACTCCCTTGTCCTAGAAGAAGGCCTATTGAAAAGAATCCTTAAGAACTATGATGGTTCCAAGAAGAGAAGACCGATAGTTATCCCGAGAACAAGAGTAGCTGAAGTACTGAAGAAGTAACACGAGAGTCCATCGGGAGGTCATCTGGGAGTGAAGAACACCCTTCAGCGAGTTCGTGAAAGGTTTTATTTGATGAACAGATGCGACAATATGAAGGACTGGTGTGAGAAATGTACGACTTGTGATACGAGTAATGGACCACATCGCAAGAGAAGGGCACCCATGAAACAATATAATGTTGGAAGCCCATTTCCGACGACAGAATGAAAAGTCACGCAGGCCACAGTACGCGGTTTTAAAGAAGGGGACAAAGTATGGTTACACAATCCGGAGGAGGAAAGGATTTTCTCCAAAATTACAAAAATCCTGGGAAGGTCCATACTTAATCAAGAAAAGGATCAATGATGTTATACATCGCATAAGCAAGATCTCCAACGGAAAACCAAAAATAGTTCACCAAAACCGACTAGTTCCATTCAAAAGAGACCATGACCTAGAGAAAGGAGTAAACCATATTCGAGATGTGTCTGACCCTACCTTCGATGAATTTATGGGAACGTATGGAGGTACAGGGAAAGCTAGATATGGAGTCACTTTAGAGCAACGAAAAGATTTGTTCACTCTCCCGGAAGATTATTCACTGACACACACAACATCCCTGCCGGTATCAAGAACGCACTAGTGTTGGCAACCATCTTTCGAAAGAAGTTCGGGCAATTAGAAGAACTTGAAGACCAGATTCCAGCCCCTGGCAAGACACTTAGACTGAAACACAATTTGCGGTACGTCTTCTACGTGGTATGCTAAGCTATGCCTAATATAGCGAGTAACCAGTTGGATTGGCGAGTCATTAGGAACATGGTAAAAGTGATCTTCAAAGATACCGGTGTCCAGATATTAATTTGCAGCTACAACCCCCGTTATCCCCTGTATTTGTCATAATGTTCTCTTATCTATGATATTTGTTTACATCGACTTCTAATATATTTTTATTTGTGTTATTTGTATTGAATGAATTTCCAATAAAAATTGTGTTAGTGAGCTGTGTTAAAGACTGTTTTAACTCTTCTAAAAACGGATTTGAGATGCATCGTTTCCCGAATAATCAGGAAGTAAATTGACCTTAAAAATGTCCCTAATGTTAATTGTTATATTTTGAATATAAAAATACACATATTTCAAATTAAATTTGTATATCTCTAGCTAAAAACGTTGGTTTTATAGAAAAGGTTTACATTGTGTACTGTTTTTGAGGATATTTTGTTACAATATTTCAATAAAAGTAATTGAATAAGCTTGAGCAAACGGCATTTATTTTATAATTTTAGATGTGCAATATTTGGTTGTCTGCAATTGGACGTTTGGATATGAAGGAAATGAAGGAAAAACCTCTAGAAAGAATTCGTGCATCCTATAGACTTTGTGGCAAACATTTTGGATCAGAAGCTGTTTATGTTGGTAGCAGATATGGATCAACAATAAAAGCTGATGCTGTGCCCACTCTATTGGGCAATTCCATTGAAATATGTAAGTTTTTTTTTAATGAAATACCAAAGATGAATGATTAACTAATTTTTGTATTATTTTGTGGAAATGAAGGAAAAGTAATTATACATTTATTTTTTAGTTCAAGAACACAATTTAAACCAAGTTGATGAGCAACATAATATGAATGCTGTTCCTCTTTTTCTGTTATTTGAAGAAGACAGTATCAACATAGTGTGTGTTGAATAATATCGTCAACTAAGTCATCTGATGGAAAAGCTTCACCGTTTCTACAGTATTTCCTTGCGTTAGTTGTTTTGTTTTAATTGTATTTGTAATATTTAGTAATGGATTTTTAATTTTTTTCAATTTTATAATATGTAATATACTTGTTATTGTGTTCAAATTGTGTTTTATTGAAGTTGATTGAAATTGTCGAGTGAACTCAAATATGTGTAAATTTGATTTGACAATATTCGAGGTCACTCGATAATTTCATTCGATTTTCACCCAATCGGGCTCTTATTAAATAATTCAAATCGAAAAATTATACATTCAAAAGAACCGCCGCGCCAAATTTAATTGATCCTCCAGCCGTAAGGGGCGCTACCGGTTCTCTGGGAACTCGAGTTTTAACGTAAGATTCCGATCTATCCGTGTATATAATATTCTCTTATCTATGAGTGTGAATTGCCTCAAGAGATCTTGCTCGCGCTTGCCGTTGCCGATTCGGTTCCTGGCATGTATAATGAGAATCAACCTTTAATATCTGTAAAAACTGATGTTCAGTAAATGTTTCAAATGGGTTAATATTTTCGAAACGGTTATGTCTGTTGATTTGTTCATCTGCATTTTCTAAATTCTTCAAATTGGCTATATATTGTAGATCATCCATTTCAAAAAATTTTAATCGGGTCTCAACTAATATTACTTTAATTAGAGTACGGATATCAGAATAATAATAATAATTTTACTTCTAGCTTTGAATATCAAGATATACTTCACAAAAATAACATATGCATATGAAACTCCGGAACATAACTTATTAAATATTTTTATTGCTATTGAATCGCATACGTAAGTCGTTTGCGATCAACAAACTCTACTCATTGTTAAACACTAATTTTTGCATTTTATTCTAATTCAGAATCAAGAAAGTACACCAGTTTGAAAAAATAAAACTGTGAATAGAAGATGTGAAAAAGCAACAGCTTCAATTTCTTCATACTTAGCCGAAAAATATAATATTATCAATCGATAAACGGTTAGCTATTGCGGATATGCTAACAAAAAAGTTAGTGGCTGATGTCAGTAGGCAAAAAAAAGAACACATTCTCTGAAACTAAGCTTCTTCGAAAGAAAACTGAATTAAAAGAAGGAAAATTAAAATTATTTAAAAAACAAACTTCATTATTGTTCTTTAGAAAAACCCTGTAAAAAAATTTTAAAAAACTGTTATACCATCATTTTTGAAAAATAGCTTCATTTTAGTTTTCTTATTGTAGACCAAATTAGGCGGAATTCTTAATATTTTTATTGTGACAAAACTTGTGTTTTGGTCCGTCAAATCTCTCAGTATAGGTTTTTTATTTTTAGTAGGTATATGTGTTATTTTTGAAAACATTTTTAATACCCTATTTATGATTCTTGAAGCTGAGGATATGTTACTTCAGCATATCATCAAAAGCACTGAGGTTTCCTGCACTAGAGTAAAATCTGAGGAAACAGAGTAATTGATTTATTGGCAATACAGAATTATTACTAAAAATTAGAACAAATAAATTTGTTTTTTTTGTAATTTATCACTTCGATGCTTTTTAAGAACTTACATATCACTTAGAAATTCAAAATCTTCTTGGATTCATTATGGTGAAAAGGTGCAATACCGTATCTTTATATAGCCAGTATCTTCTAAAGAAAGTTAAATTATCCATCGTATGGGAGTATATTTTTTAAGGACACCCATATTTTATTATTTCCAGTATATCTAAATCATGATTAAAAATATCATTTTCAACATATAGATCATAGTATTCATAGTTCATCTTTTTGTTTATTTTTCTGGATAAATTAGCTTAAAGCTTAGGCTATAATATGTGGTTAGGTACAACGCAACCCCCATAGATAACTTTTAGAATATATTCATGGATAGATACTCATGAGCTTATGGGCCAGTTTCACATAAATAGTGATTCCCGGGAATTTATTTTAAGGAAGTGTTTTAAAAATTGTTGAAAAACAATTAAAATTTTCAACGAAAAAGTGATCTAATAATTATCAATTTATCACGAATTTACTGTAAATAATCCTGTTGCAACAAAACTTTATTATTTAAAAAAATAAAGCCAGTAAGTACATGAGTATTGGAAATTGAAATATACTTTATGACTAATATCACTAGTCACTACCATAGAGCAAGTAATAATTGCATTTTCTTTGGTCACGGTCACTAAATTCACTTTCTTGTGCATTGTGCGTCTTCGTTATATACTTCCAGTAAATGGGTCTCATGTTCATCCTTATTAGATACGACATAATTAAAATTTCCCAAGAATTGGGATGAAATTTATGGTTTGGCAATATTCACTTATAAATTCCTTGTTACAGTATGGTGAAAAATCCTCATCATGGACAATGATTGATGACGAGACAATCACAAAACAAAGAGGGCCCGTTAATGCCAAAAACTGTTAATATTTAATGATACCAAAAACTAAACTAGTTATTTAAAAAAATAGAGCTTAATGTTTCATTTACAGCTCTGTAGAATAAATATTCATAAAATTCGTTTTTATTTAATTTATCTTGAAATTAACATTCATGAAGAACCGATATACAGAAGTAAAAAAAGTTTATACTTGCTAGAATATCGATAACTGAGTTTTAGCAGACTATATAGATTCATGTGAATAAAAGAAAAAGAGGACGTTGGGTGTACTGGATGGCAGTCAGTAAATTAAGCAAAAAATGACTCCATATTAGGAAACTAAAAATCGGTTGTGAGGACTGGGGTGGAGGGAGGCCACACTAAAATGTTCATACACCAATCTGAAAAATACACTTCAAATTTGCTAAAAAATGGCTGGCCACACTTTATCTAGTTTGCTTAAACAGGTGAAGAAAATACTTAGTATATAGTCTAGTCTTAGAAAAAAATATTTTCGGTTAAAAAGTATAATCTTGTCACATGTAGGAAAAACGAAACTAAATGAACAATAGAACGAAATAAAAGATTAAACTACAAAAATAATTGAAATACTACCAAAACTGCCATCTGCGGATGTCAGTAAAACTGTGGGCCATGTACACGTCTCAAGTGACTCTAGAAAGAATAAAATTTCCATTTAATAAACAATTAAAATACCTAACTAAATTTAAATCAGAAATTTTTTTGAAATCACGTAAAATAACATGGTGTTTATTAAAGTTATCCAACTTTTTCTATTTTCAATTGATACATTCAATTGAAACATTCTTCCAAATAATTTTCAATTTATTGACTGAAATTTATTGTGAGAAATTTTTTATATATACATTGTTATTTTCCAATTAATTTTAAGCTGATCTAAAAAGTTATTTGGCAAGAAAAAAAAATTATAAGACTTGGTCCAATTTTTGCAGCCTTATTCCAAAAATTGGGTCAAGTCATATACATTTTTTTCGTGCCAAATGATTTTTTAGATCAGCTTAAAATTAATTGGAAAGTAACAATGTATATATAAAAAATGTATCTGAATAAATTTCAGTCAATAAATTAAGAATTATTTGGAAGAATGTTTCTTAGTAAGTATCAATTGAAAATAGAAAAAGTTGGATAAATTAATAAACGACATGGTATTTTACGTGATTTTAAAAAATGTTGTGATTTAAATTTAGTTAGGTATTTTAATTGATTATTAAATGGAAATTTTATTCTTTCTAGAGTCACTTGAGACGTGTACATGGCGCATAGTTTTACTGATGTCCATAGATGGCAGTTTTGGTAGTATACTAAAATTACTACTAGTCATATTGTGAAATTTTGGATTATTTGAGTAGTATAACAATATGCGTATTATAATATATGACTAATTTCACAATAAGCATGCGACATAAATATACACTTCCTTTTGAGGGAATAATATTTTTTGTATATTCTAAAGAACTACTTACACTTGATGTTGTTAAATTACCATTACTGCCATTTCTCACCAAAGGTCTTTGTGTAGAACTAGTCTCATGTTTTCTCTCAATTGCCCGTTCAACACTAAAAAAAGAATAATTGATTAATATACAAATAATCCTGCAAATAAATTCTTCTTTAGGTATCTGCTCTCAAAAGCGGTCTTGGAATCAAATGCATTTTGTTTGAGAATGAATGAGGAGACAACTGATGCATCTTTGCCACTAGTATAATCTACAGAAATACAGGAGGAGGAGTAAGAAGAATGTGAAGAAAACATTATGTAGTCATATCATTTGAAGATTATCAGTGAGTCGATTACCTAGTCATACATGAATTTTATATAGTATACATGGTATGTGTGATGAAAGAAGATGTTGTAGGAAGACAACATAGTTGTACTCTTTTATCCTTTTATATAAAAAATCTATTATCTATAAAACTTTATTGAGCTATTAGAACAATTCGCTGGGGGTGAAGATATGTTTGAGGATAAATTAATAAAAAGCTTTCTTAGTTATTTACTAAACCGCCTATTTAAAATATACCTGTTGCTCCTTGATGTAGAACCTGCTTTTTTAAATATGCCAGTAATTCTTTCTTTTAAGTCTTTTTTACTTCCTTTAGTGTCCTCCATGCTATCTCCCGAATTTGTCTAAAATAGCAAAAATGTGAGTTACATTTTCATCTTGAATTAAAAGATATAATAAAAAATTGTGCAGTGAGGTAAGGAATTTACAATTTCCTAATACCTACATTTAAAAAAAACAATTAAAATTTGACAGATATTTAAAAAAAAACCTCTAGAATCATTGGATAAAAAAGTAAATATAGGAACTGTGAAATAGAAATTACAAATGTAATCTTAGAGATCCCCTAGAAGATAATTGTTGAAGAGAAAGATCAACTAAATGGATATGGTCATCTTGTAATTAAGAAATCAGACAAAAATAAAAAACATGTAACAAGGAAAGCCTAGTGAAATAAAAGATGGGAATTTAATAATAATTTAAATAGATACAGTCGTTAACCGAAAACAAAAAAGAATTTAAAAAATGCCACTGTTTATTTTGACAGATTCCAATGTTATTATTGGAGAATCTCAAGTAACCTGCTATTATTTCAATTATACATACTAATAAAATAAATTTAATATAATACCTTGGACGATAACGGCCTCATTGGTGAAAAAGTGTCCGGATCTTTATCATCTATACTTCTGGATTTGGTTAGTTTTTTGAGTTTGCCTATCAAACTTTTTTTCTTTTTCTTTTCACCTGAATCACTTTGCGTAGAACCAGTGGATAACCTACTATCCAAGCTCGCGTCTCTTCTTGTTCTTCCAGATTCAACGTCTGAGTGAAGATCCAATGAATTCAAACTTGACATACTATTATCATTGGTCCATATATTTTGTTCTGTCTGAATAGTATGTTCTAATGAGATACTTTTACGTTTCAAATTCCCTTGTGAAAGTCCAGAGCTTCTTCTTAAGTCAGGTTTATGTCTTAACACTACATTGTCATGTTCTGTGGAAGTAGCTCTTCTCACACCCATAGTTCTCCTAACACGTTCCCTTTCAGCATCGTCTTCTGAAAATCGTTGGAATCTTCTTAAGTCTTCAGTCGTGTGTACAAGTCTCTGCATTATATATTGAATTTGTTGCTGTTTCTCTTCTGGTCCCATAGACGTTTCTCTTCTCTCTATGGCTGGAGAAGTCTCTCTAGATTTCGATTTTGTTCTTCTTGGAGGAGTTGGGGTATAAGGAGCTTCATTTTCTTTAGAAAAAAAGAGTTCTGGAGCTAATTGTTTTAATGTATCCATTTGCTCAATTAAAACATTTATTTTCCTGTCATCTCCTTGATCAACTCTTTTCTTACCGCTCATAACGGATCGATATTCTTCTCGCTCTTTATCATATTTTTCTCTTTCTCTTCTCAACTTCTCGTTAGTTGTTCTTAATTTCGCATGAGCATCTCTTAATTCTAAAAGATCACATTGCAGTTCTGTAACTTTTTTCTTATTTTCATCTTGATCTTCCTCCGAAGCTTTCTTTAACTGATCTAACTTTCGTTTACCTTCTAATCTTTCTTTGTCTCTTTCTCTTTCTACTTCAAATAGAGTTTGCCTTAAATCTCTTGCTAGGGTAGCCGTTTCTTGAAGCAGTCTTTGCTGTTCTTCTCTTTCTTTTTGCCATGCCAATTCCATTCTTGTTCTTATACCTACTATTTTTGTTCTACCACTATTCAGTACTTTCTCTTCTTCTAACTCATTTATTTTGGAATGCATCTCTGACAATCTAACTTCAAAAGATGAACGTTCTGAGATTAACTCCGTTTTCAATCTGGAAGCCTCTAGTCTAGCTTCTGATAGTTCATCTTCCATACAGCTTATTTGCTGTTCCAATGTTGCCACTTTCAACTTGGATTCTTCTAACTAAAATAAACGAAAAATACACACATAAACCACAATTTACTCAATAGAAAAAAAATTGTTTTTACCTCATCGTAATGAATATTTTTAGGCCCTGTTCTGGTTAGTTTTGGCGATTGCTTCAAATCTCCTATAGTTTTTTGAGCCATTTCCAGCATATGTTTGTATGTATCTTTTTCTCTTTTAAATCTACTTAATTGATTTTGTAAGGATTGTAATTCGCCATTAACTACGTTCATTTGACTTTCATACCTCATTTTTAGTTCTGCCAAATCAGATTTCTTACTTTTCTCGAGATTATTTAACCTGCATTAATGAGTGATATTAAAAAAACAGATATTACTTATTTGACATCATACCAATGAGTGAGTTTGTAAAATATTGCTAAAAATAGAAAGGAAAAGGGACATTAGTGAAATGTTATGGATGGAAAAGTGTAGATCAGTTTCCAACTACTTTTATAGAACAAAACTGTCGTGATGAATTGACTTCCTTCTAGTAGGGTTGAGAGAATAGAAGCTGCAACCATTATCAAATTAAAATAAATTTGTGGAACAAGTACTTCATATTTATATTTTTTCTTTCGCTCACAGTTAGTCACAAATGTTGTATCAACAGGTTTATTTCCCTAAATTAGTATGCTAGAAAGGTAAGTCAAGAACAAAGTTGAAAACAACAAAACTAGCTAGAGGAACACCTTCGGGTAGAATAAAACAATTTGAGATCTTTCTAGACACATGAGACATTTCAATGACCAATAACGAAGCCGTCTTGTACCACTACTTATTGTGATTTGCTTAGATCTTTATTATAAAGATATTTTATAGTTTGGGAAGAGGAGTTAGGGATAGTCTTTTCAATACTGTTTAGGAAATTGACAGCTTTCAACCCCATTAAAAAGAAAATGGACCTTGCATATGGGGTGGGAAGCTTTGAGCACCTAATTATTCATTTAACTACTCGTTTGCTTCAATTTCATCTTATTTATAAATGTCCTGCTAATGCGATACATTTTGAGCAGGTTATAGTGTTAGGAGCCTCATAGATTAGAAAAAAATGACTAGGTTTGAGGATTGATTATGGGTTACATAAGTTACCACTTGGTGCACGTTTTGGTGGGAATACAAATAAAATACCTTATCCTTAGCTGTTTCATTTCCTTTTCCATAGCACTACTATCAGCATTCATATTTCTTTGTATTTTATTAACTTTATCATAATCATCTAATTTTTTCTTAAGATCGTCGCTTTCTTTCCTCATGAAGTCCATTTGACCATGAATAGCATCATATTCCTTTTTAAGCTGATCATACTCTGATTGTTTTTCTTCGAGCAACGCTTTCAGTCTTTGTCTATCCGAGTCACTACCAATAGAATTTGGTCTTGATTTTAGTTTTGACTCCAGTTCTAGTTTTTCTTTGATCCAAGTATCATTTTTGAAGTTGTAAGTGTCCCTTAGAGTTTTTAATTCAGTTTCTAGTTGTTCTGTTTCACGTTTGAGATTTTTATATTGTCTAAAACATAAGTTACTGTGTATAATACTGTTCATTTTTATTATTAATTAGGTACCTATACTTTTATTACTCGTATTCAAAGGATAGTTCATTGTGTATAGTTTAAAGGCGAGGTAATTGTTGAAACTTAGAAAGACCTACTGAATATGGTAATGAACTAATTTAATACAATACTTAGTGAATGTTTAATTCACGGAAGATTTAAAACTGTATCGGTCTTATTTAATCCGAATTTATTATTTTCGTACATCATTTTTACAACCGGATTCCGCGCATGTGATATTTAGGGTCTTTTATCAATATTTTACATACATAACTGAAAAAAATGAAGAAATTGTTATCAATGGTGACGGACAAGTATAGTGATCCCAGCGGACATTCCCTTGCAACAAAATATATACCAATTGATTATAGCTATTCATTGACTATTTAATTTATACATGGAACTTACGATTCTAAAGTTTCTTTTTCCATGACCAATTTTGCTTTTGTAATTACGTGTTCTTCCTCTAATATTTCATATTTAGCTGTTAATTCGTCATATTTTCTTATTTCTTTAGTAACGCTAGCTTCTAATTCAGAAACAGTTTTTTGTAACGTTTTGGTTTCTGATGATCCAGATTTGTTTTGTTCCAACTTTCTAATTTTTTCTCGTAACGTTGTCAATTCCAATTCTCTGTTTTTTTGCTCTTTTTCGTTGTTGATTTTAAATACGTCAATCTTTTTTCGTTCATTCTACAACAGAAAGTCGAAACGATACTAAAACTTACACCGTATGTATAATTTATAGAAATATTTGATACAAATTAACTAAGAGAAAAACGTGGAAGATGAGTTCCTATATTCGCCCGATTTATCGCTCAGTTACTTCTTATTCCTAAATACAAATAACAAAATATGTGAAAAGCGAAATCATTCAACTCATTTACTCCGGAGATACCAACAACTAATGGTTAATATCCTTTTTAGATCGGAAAGATGAGTTACAGACCTAATAAACTTTTTAGGATAGTTAACTTCGTTAAGAATGCGAAAACATGTGAAATGAGAAATTATTTACTAAGCAGAATTTGCAAACCTGTAAATCAATTTCCATTTCTTTCATTTTCTTTTCGTTTTCCAATTTACCATTTTTATTTTCAAGCTGAGCTTTAGATAACTTTTCTTCCATAGATTTATAAGATTTATTTACACTGTCTAACTCTTCTTTTAACTTAGCAATTTCTGTACTTTCTAATTCACCTACTCTCTTGTTAGTTTTTGTTACAAGTTCCTTTTCCGACTCTAAATTTGTTTCCTATAAATTAGTTTTTAATTAGGTTCATTTTTACATGTATTATAATATTTTGATACTATATTAAAAATCAGCACTAGCTTCTCGTCACTTCCATGATTGTTTTCTTATTAATCATTAAATGGTTACTTCTATCAGGAGGGTTTGTGTTTATTATTTGATACGTCAAAAACTATCAAGGATTGACTGAAAAAAATATCCCATTTTATATGCCAGAGAATATTGTAATTAAAGACTGATTTGGATACATCAGTTTTGGTTTTAAGGACACTAAGGAGATCTGAACGTTCTGGACTACTAAATGAAAGTATGAAATTTTGAAAAGTGAAATTTATAAAGCTAAGTCATGTCGTGAATCTATCAAAAGAATGTGTCGATTTCATTTTTCAATAACATTGTGGTATGAAAAAGATAGACACATTAAGCTTAAACTGCTTAATTCTTTATATATTTTTATCTAAGGTGAAGCAGTGACGACTTTTGGATTTGAAAAATTATTAACAACTTCATTACCAATTGCTTCACCAATTTATCTTTTTGTTGAATAGTAGTTTCTAGACTATTAATTTTGGTTGTTAATGTATCTATTTTTCGGTTCAACTTCTTTTTCTCCTCTTCCCATTTTGCTTGATCTGTTACTAGGGACTTGAGTTTAAGCCGTTCCTTTTCAGTCTGAAAAAAAAACAATGCTAGAAGAAGCTTTAGGATTGAAACTGCACTTTTGATTAGCGAAGTCATAAAGATTATTACAAAGAAGTTTTTCAGGAGAAAAAAATAAGTATATGTATAGATACTCCTGGACACTAATCATGCTCCAGCAACCAAGCACAAATCTTTATATGATCACTCTTAGCTCAGGCATTAGTCAACGAAGTGATAGTAGCAGAAAATCAGCTGAAGAACAGTAGGTCTTAATTTAGGAACTAGTCAACCAAGTTAGAGAAGTAAGACTTCGACTGTTTGGTTGCTGTAGCTTAATTGACTAGAACCAAGATCATCACAATCTAAACATATAGCTGTCAAAATAACTATAGGCTTTTCTTTTCACGTTACAACATGCTTAGGACAATCTAAATTGAAATACAAACCTCGCTAGTTATTTTACTGTAATCTTCTTTTAGTTTTTTAATTTCTCTTTCTTTTCCTTCCAAAGTATGTTCAAGAGAATTCGTTTTCTGCGTTAAAGTGTTTAAATCATTTTGTTTCGTAGCCGAGGATTCTAAAAGACGAAATACTATATAACAATTTTAAAACACAAGTATGTATAATCTTACTGAGATTAGCTTGTAGTTTCGAAATTTCTTCGCCCAGAGACCTTTTATCGTTGGTTAATTTCGTTTTGTCTTTAACTAATTTATCTACTTCGGTCTGTAAGGAAGATTTTTCTGTTGAATATTTATCTAAAGATTCTTTAAGTTTGTTTATTGTTTTATTTAGCGCTTCATTTTCTATGGTAGCAGTACTAGATTTTAATTTTTCATCCTCAAGTTCTTTAATTGAATTATTTATTTTCTTTTTTGTTTCTTCCAACTCATACATGGCTTTCTTTACTTTTGAATTAGCTTCTTCTTCAAGTTTTATTTTTTCATTTTCATTGGTTTTTAAAACCTGAAGTATTTCTCCTATTTCTTTTTCTAAATCACTAATCATTGTCTTCAGTTGGTCTTTAGACGTTAGCGCTGAAATTTTTTTAGGGGTCCTTTGACTGAATTTCTTAAAATCACCCTAAAATTTTGATATTGTTTATTAGAATAAATCACACAACATTTATAGAACCGATTTTTTAGCGTTAATCAGGGTTAGGGGCATACAAATATTCATATAAAAATAAATTAAATAAATTTGAGTTAAAAGAAAAACCCGTTTTGAGAATAACATTTCACAAAGAACGAATAACGGTGCTTAGATAGGCGAACATCGAACAATCACAAATATATAAAAAAATCTTTAGTTACTGCAATCACTATTCGATTTAATGAAAATATTAGTTTACCTTAGTGAAAAGAACGTTATCTTTTTTCTCTGTTATATTATGAAGTTCTTCAAGATTCTTAATTTTTTCATTTTTCTCAGAAATTTCAATTTCTAATGATGCTATTTGATCTATATATCTATCCAAATTCTTGTCTCCTTTCACGCCTTTAGCTGTTTTTAATGCCAGTTTTTTATTTTCATTACTAAGTTTTTCATTTTCTACTTCTAAGCTTTGTACTTTATTTCTTAATACTAGTGCTTCCTGTTCGATTACTTGGAGTTGCCTACGGAGATCCACAGTTTGTTGATCAAGATCCAAAGATCTGTAACCAAAAAAATGGTTAAGTACGTCCGTAATTGTAATTAAAAAATATGTATACTCACTTGCTTTTTTGCATGCCTTTTGTTCTTTTTTGGGTAAGGCTAAGTTCGGCATGGAGTCGTTCACAGTCTCTTTCTTTTTCTATAAGTTTTTTTCGAATATCATTTGTTTCATCTTCTAAAACCTGAAGAGGTACTTATAATTAGTGAATCGGAAAGAATAAGGAGTTTGGATATCAGAATTTAGCATAACAGAAAACAGAAAACAAGGTTTTATAGATTAAAACTTACTTTTCCGCACTTATATATACACTCCGGAGGCTGTATCGTGCTAACAAACCGAAATTTTTCCAGTAATAACCAAAGTTGTGGTATATCAGGATTTATAGCACCCATGTACTGGCTCTAGTGAGCTGAAACTCAATAGGGTTCATCTGTAAGACGCCCCGAACAATATCCTATCATAAAATTGGTCCTATGTATACACATTGGAGGCTGTATCGTGCTAACAAATCCAAATACCTCCAAAAATGACGAAAAATGGGGTACTCCAAGTACCATAGCACCCGTTGAACTGGCTCTAGTGAGCTGAAAATCAATAGGGTTCATCTGTGAAATGCCCTTAACAATATCCAATCATAAAATTGGCCACTTGTATACACTCCGGAGGCTGTATCGTGCTAACAAACCAAAAATTACCAAAAATGTGGTACTTCAGGTTCCATAGCACCCGTTGTACTGGCGCTGGTGAGCTGAAAATAGGGTTCATCTGTGAGATGCCTTGAACAATACACAATCATGAAATTGGTGACTTTATGCACTCCGGAGACTGTATACTGCTTTTTTTTCTAAAAACCCTTTTTTCGTGATTTTGTCACTGAAAAACGTAAAAATAACTAAAAAAAATCGAAAATTACAACTTTTTTTGGGGTAAACCATTACTTTTTTTGCATTATAGATAGCGTTGGCGGAAAAGTAAAAAAAATCTATTCTATAGATTAATATAAGTCATCTACCTATACTTTATTAGATCAGTTTTTTCCTATTAGATTAATTCTAAACCATCCTTCTTTCGTTAACAAGATTTCTCACAAATCTTTTAAGCAGCCTGATTCTTCCTCATTGAACTATTAATACCGTGATGTTTTTTTCTCTTGATTGTTCTTAGACTCGTTTCAGACGCAACATGAGGAAGTGCATAACGGCATAGGAGAAAATCATTATAACATTAAGGTGATTTTACGTTAATTCTTTAAATACGGGGTGGGTAAAGTGAAAAGTTTCTTTAGTTTCATACCTTTTCATTAAATTCTGGACAGAAGGTGATAATTACTTGTTTCCAAGCATTTTTTTTATTTTGTTACTGTAATCCTCCATACTCGAGTTCCATAACTCTGGAAAACTTTCGATCGACTATATAAAATCTTCCGTATTTATTTGAAACGTATTGAATTCCATCTTGTCCGACATGTTTGCACTATGGAATCTCTATGAGAAATACGACGTGATGAGTGAAAAAACAAATTCGTTTGAAATTATCAGCGACACAAGGTGGACCGTGTGAACAGTTACATTTAAAAAAATGGTGTGTTACACATAGTTGGCAGCGGCGATGCAACTCTGCCACCGATCGACTACTAAACGCGGCGTTTTCGGTGGTCGGCGTCCATGTAAATACCTCCATTAACATCAATGCTCCGCTAAAAACAGAAAACGATAGTCGACACCAGTGGCGACCAGAAAGTGAACCTCCTGAAACGAGCCTTATTGATAATCAACGTAGATATATTACACCTTTTTATATTTTAGCCAGTCTCTTATACCCTAATAATCATGATAGCTTCTTATTTATAGCCCCAAAATCCTGCTAAAGACTAGGATTTGTTAACGACCATTTGAAAAAACTTCTGTTTACTGATGAGACTAACCATGTGCAATCTCAGGGTGCGGCCACTGCCTGAAATGAGCATTTGAAAAAAACTTCTGTTTACTGATGAGACTAACCAAGTGCAATCTCAGGGTGCGGCCAAAGGCTGAAACGAGCCTTATTGATAATCAACGTTTGTGAACGATTTATCGCGAGAGATAAATTGTTCACGACAACGTAACGGACGACAGGCAAGAACATGTCCATAGGAAAGCGAATAAAATGTCATTCCGCTCACTCGACCGCATCGAATTCCCTTCTTTGGTGAAAGTGCTCGAAAACAATTGCTCGAAGGAAATTGGTCGAAAACAATTGCACGAAAAATAATTCCTCGAATGACAAATCGCTCGAACAATAATTGCTCTAAATACTGAAATAAGCTTTTACCTAATGTAAATTTATTAAATTTATATACAGTTAAAATTATTGACCTTTACCCTGACGTCATTAATATCTGATAACATAATCGACAAATGTCAAATTATTTTGTTCTGTTCTTCACTATTAATAGAAATAAATGCCACTTAATAATTATGTCGGTTATGTTATGAGATATTAATGACGTCAGAGTAAATGTCAATAATTTTAAGTGTAGTTCGTTTCGGAAATAATGGATACATTTTTTTTAAATCGTTGAGGATATTATTTTCAGATTAAAGCTTGGACACAACAATTACTAGTACATACATTTTGGTAAATATCTCCGTTACTTATAAACCGATTTTGAAAAACGTTTTTGTGTTGTATTCAGTACAAAAAACCTATCAATAGAGGTATCACAAGAAGTAGGTAGTTTTCTTTTTGAATTTTTAAAGTTAGGTTGTGGAGCGCTTAGGGTTGAAGGGCGAGGGGTGTTGAGGATTACATGTCCAAATGGCAACTTAAACATAAAAATCGACTTGTCCAAGCTTTTTTCTGAAATATATATCCTCACTCCAGCGATTTTAAAGAATTTATCCGTCCTTTCGGAAAGCACTATAAAGCGCTATAGTATTGTAATGTTTTTGTTATTTATTTAAACAATAAACGGGTGGGATAAATTTTAAACACTCGGTATTGCTACTTACTAATTTATTTAAACATTAACTCACTAACACTAATTTATATGTACTTAGCTAGTCACTTAAATTTAATTTATATGCACACTAACTTATTAATTTATAACACTTTTATATTCACTTAATTACTGTTTATTTGTCAAGATCACTTTATCAACTCATAAACTAAACTCATCCGCTGATCGGTCCTGTATTTATATCAAAGCTTTCTTTACTAGAACATTCCGGATGGGACAAGTGCCTTTCTTATTTCTTAAAATGCCTTTCGAGAACATGTTTAAAAAGGACGGTCCCAATAAATCCCAATAGACCTTCTCAGAATTCGGCGCGCTCGCCATTTTCTTAACTTCGTTAACATAAGGTTACAGGGCCGTACTTAGTATCTGCTTCGGTGTGCGAGTTCGTAACATTACCCCCTCCTTAAACGAAATTTCCTCCTGGAACTTTTGTGTAGCCGAGACTGGATGTTTGAATCGGCAACTAGCCCCATTTCTACACTTTCCGATCTTATGGAAATAGCAGGGCACCGTCTTCATCGGATATTGATAGCGGGGGTTGTAGCTGCAAATCAATATCTGGACACCGGTATCTTGAAAGATAATCTCTACCATGTTCCTGATGATTCGCCAATCCAACTGGTTACTCGCTATCTTAGGCATAGCCAGTTTCTTCACGTGGACTTCCATGGGCACTCCATATCGGCTGATGAATTCTTTCACCAATACATCCGCGACAGTTGTGGCTTCTTGGTTCGGGATAGCGTAAATTTCCACCCACTTTGTAAAATAATCCATTACAACCAGTATGTACTTGCTACCATTTTCTGTCGTCGGAAATGGTCCAGCGATATCTAAAGCAATCCTTTCGAAAGGGCTTCCAACATTGTACTGTTTCATGGGTGCCTTTCTCTTGCGATGTGGTCCATTACTCGTAGCACAAGTCGTACATTTCTTACACCAGTCCTTAACATCGTCGGAGCTGTTCATCCAAGAAAACCTTTCACGAACTCGCTGAAGGGTTTTCTTCACTCCCAGATGACCTCCCGATGGACTGTCGTGTAAGTTCTTCAGTACCTCAGCTACTCTTGTTCTCGGGATAACTAGCTGTCTCCTCATCTCAGAACCATTATCGTTTTCAAGGACTCTTTTCAATAGCCCTTCTTCCAGGACAAGGGAGTCCCACTGAGCCCAATACGCCTTGAGTTTCGGTGAAAATCTTGACACTTCTTGCCAGGTAGGTCGCCGGTTTTCTTTCTTCCATTGCCGGATCATCTTCAGGTGAGGATCATTCTCCTGATCTTCTATGACCCTGGTGGGTGACCATTCCTCGTTGACTACAGTAGTTCTTGAAACTGCAGCTTCCCTAGATTCCACCTTGTTGCAGTGGGAGCAGTCTGTTGGGCACGGCCGTCTGGACAGGGAGTGGGCATTTCGGTGACTCACACCAGCTCGATGTTCGATGTTGAAATCGCATTCTTGAAGTCGTTCAATCCATCTAGCGATCTGGCCCTCGGGCTTCTTGAACTGCATCAACCACTTAAGTGCTGCATGATCAGTCCGGATTAAAAACTTCCTACTATAGAGATACTGGTAAAAGTGTTCCACGGACTTCACTACCGCCAAAAGATCTCTTCTTGTGACGCAGTAGTTTCGTTCTGGTTTGGAGAGGACTTTACTGAAATATCCCAGCAATCTTTCTTGCCCTCCTTGGATCTGTGAGAGCACTCCACCAATTCCTACGTTGCTTGCGTCAGTGTCAAGAATAAAGTCTCCCTCTGGTAATGGATATCCTAATATCGGCGCCGAAGTTAAATGCCCCTTCAAAGTTTCAAAAGCCGTTTGACAGTCTTCGTCCAATTGGAAAGCTCTTGCTTCTTCTGTAAGTCGCGTTAGAGGCTTGGCAATATCTCCAAACTTCCTGATAAATCTTCTGTAATACGTGCAAAGTCCAAGGAAACTCCTAATTTGATGTTTGTCGGTTGGTTGCGGCCATTGCTGAATGGAAGCAACTTTCTCTGGATCCACCGCCACTCCTTCATTGCTCACTATATGACCTAGATAGTTGACTCGGTTTTGGAACAGCTGACATTTCTTCGGGTTTAACATGAGCTGGGCAGCTTGGAGTCGTTTGAATACGTCTTCCAAATTTTTCAGATGTTCGTCAAATGTCTTCCCCAGTACTACGATGTCGTCCAAATAGACCAGGCATGTCTTCCAAGACAACCCTCTCAAGACATTTTCCATAAGTCTTTCAAATGTGGCAGGCGCATTACAGAGCCCGAATGGCATGACGTTGAATTGCCATAATCCAGATCCGGTGGTAAAAGCAGTCTTCTCTTTATCCTCTGGGTCCATTTCTACTTGCCAATAACCAGACTTCAGGTCTAAGGTGGAAAACAGTTTGCTGTCGGCCAACGTGTCTAGCGTATCGTGAATTCGGGGCAGAGGATAGCTGTCTTTCTTCGTCACGTTGTTAAGCTGGCGATAATCCACGAAGAATCTCGTAGTTCCATCCTTTTTCTTGACGAGCACTACTGGAGACACCCATGGACTAGTAGATGGTTCTATCACTTTTTCTTCTGCCATCTCTCGAATTATTCTTTCAGCTTCCTCTCTCTTCGCTCGTGGAAGTCTTCGAGCTGATTGCCTAATTGGCTTAGCATTACCAGTATCGATTTTGTGTTTGACGGCTGATGTTCTGCCAGTCTTTCCCCCTTTTGGTACGAATAAATCTCGATACTGCAAGAGAAATTCTCTCATTCTTTTTTTTTCAGCTCGATCCAAAGATTGACCAGCTACTGATAACATTTGTTCGAATCTGGCATTGGAATTGTCAGTGGTCGTTGTCTGACGAACTATAGACGTCACTGGTACGCAGGATCCAATCTTGGTTTTCTTCTTGATGGTAATTGGGTAATCGTTCACGTTTATCAATCGTACAGGGATCTCCTTCGCCGACGTAACCAAACCTTTCCCAATTAGGACTCCTTTGCCAACTTCCTCGTCGTGGTTCCTTGGTTCCATCATAACCGATGTACCTTCCTCCATGATTCCCTGTAGCCGTGCTACTATCATGGTTTCGCTTCGTGCAGGTAGAACGGTATCTTCCTGTACAGCTGCCAACACCGCGCTGCCTTCATATGGATGCAGGAATACCTCCTCGGAACCCACTTTAATGGTTCTGTTTCTAAAGTCTAATTGGAATCCATGTACATTCATTACGTCCATTCCCATAATCACGTCTTCTTCAATGTCAGCTACGATTACCATATGCGTGAACTTTTCTGCGCCAATTCCCAATTGGATTTGTGTTTCCCCGTGAACGTTGGCACTCTCGCTTGTGGCGGTCCGCAGTCGCAATCTCGTTGGTAGAAGTTTCTTCTTGGGGTTTATTATCTCTGGTCGTATAATGGTTCTAGTTGCCCCAGTGTCAACCAGCAGAGCATATCCCTTGCCATTTACTTCGCCATCCACATATACACTGTCGTTGCGGCATCTGAGAGAAGCTATCAATATGAGAGGGTCTTTGGAACGGTCATGGGTCGGTGCTGCCCCCTCGTAGCCGACCCGTTCTAGTTTTTCCTGTGTCTGGGGTTCTTGGTTTGCAGGAGTCTTGGGGCGCTTACACGAACTACGTACATGCCCTAGCTCGCCACAATTCCAGCATCTGATTTTTCTCGGTTTCTTGTCCATCATATCTTTTATGAAACTGACGAACTGGTCAAATCTGTCTTCGTCACCTTCTTCTTGGATGGTCCTAATTTTGTTATATCCTGAAGCTTTCGTTGCTGCTTCATATTCAAGAGCAGCTGTTAATGCGTCGACTAATGTTTTCGGATGAGCTAAACGAAGTGTCCTCTGCATATAGGGGTCACGTTAGCCATCAATAAAGGCCTGAATGCCCAGACATTCCATCATGTTCTCTGGTGCTGACGGATAAGCAAATCGAACTAGTCGGGCGATGTCCACTTCATATTCTTGAAGTGTTTCGTCACGTTTCTGCCTTCGGTTCTTCAACTGGGACTGGTACAAATGTTCTAGATGTTCGTGACCGTACCGCATGTCCAACCTCTTCTTCAGCAGCTCGAAATCATCCGTCTCTTCCAGAGGTATCGTCTGAAGTATATCTAAGGCATCTCCCCGAAGCGCGATAGTTAGGTTCACTGCTTTCTCCTTATTGGACCAATTATTCACTCTAGCGGCTGCTTCGAACTGTTTTACGTAATTGGTCCACGACATCTTTCCATCGAACGTTGGGGCCTTGACTCGGGTAAAACTGCCAATATCATCTGTCTTGGGTTGTGTTTCTGGCTTGCAGATCTCGATCTTCTTTTCTTCTGCTGAAGTTCTTAAATCAGCAATCTTTGTCTCCAACTCCTTGATTTTCTCGTCCATCTGATTTTCCATCGCTGTCATCGTATTTTCAATGTCTGATTTTAGAGACGTAATTTTATTCTCGACGTCAGCAGCAATGTCATTTTTCAATGATAAATTAACTCCAATGTTAAAATGTCATATACCTGGAAATGTTATTGTCACTTTGCCATCGATAAAAAAGGTGCATCCTTTTTTATCGCGATAAAAACTTCTCTTCCTCAATATCTAGTAAGCGGACGTCACTTTTACACAATGACAATGAGTCGCAATTATTGTTGTTGTTCATCCATATATTCTGTCGTTAATTTATCTTGCCAAAAAACACTCGAGCTTTTCTTTTATTAGATAAATTCCTCTTTGACTCAAAGTTTTGCCAATCACTAAATTTGCTCGAAAAACTGACATTAGATAAAATCGCTCCACCTTCGGTGTCGCGATTTTATCATGTCAGTTTTTCTCGTAAAATTAGTGATTGGCAAAACTGTTTCGTTGCAAAGAGAAATTTATCCGATAAAAAAAAAGCTCTTGTGTTTTTACTGTTGATAAATTAACTCCAATGTTAAAATGTCATATACCTGGAAATGTTATTGTCACTTTGCCATCGATAAAAAAGGTGCATCCTTTTTTATCGCGATAAAAACTTCTCTTCCTCAATATCTAGTAAGCGGACGTCACTTTTACACAATGACAATGAGTCGCAATTATTGTTGTTGTTCATCCATATATTCTGTCGTTAATTTATCTTGCCAAAAAACACTCGAGCTTTTCTTTTATTAGATAAATTCCTCTTTGACTCAAAGTTTTGCCAATCACTAAATTTGCTCGAAAAGCTGACATTAGATAAAATCGCTCCACCTTCGGTGTCGCGATTTTATCATGTCAGTTTTTCTCGTAAAATTAGTGATTGGCAAAACTGTTTCGTTGCAAAGAGAAATTTATCCGATAAAAAAAAAGCTCTTGTGTTTTTACTGTTGATAAAATATCTGCAGAAATATCATTCTTCATAGCAGAAATTTTCTCGTCCATATTGGTAGAAATATCATTCTTCATAGTAGAAATCTCGCTTTTCATTGTGGTAATCTTCTCGTCCATATCAGCAGAAATATTAGCAGAAATTGACGAGATTAAGGTGGAAGCCTCGTCCGTGAATAAAAATGATTCTGGATCAAAGCCGTCATTTTCCAGTGCCACTTTAAGTCTTTCTACTAACTCACTTTTCTTACCGGACGTTTCCAACTCACGATCTTCCAATTCTGCTCTTAATTCCGCCATTTTCAGATCACACAGTCTCTTGGCCATTTTGATGTAGCTATTTATTTATATTATCCCACTTCTGACATCAATGTAATGTTTTTGTTATTTATTTAAACAATAAACGGGTGGGATAAATTTTAAACACTCGGTATTGCTACTTACTAATTTATTTAAACACTAACTCACTAACACTAATTTATATGTACTTAGCTAGTCACTTAAATTTAATTTATATGCACACTAACTTATTAATTTATAACACTTTTATATTCACTTAATTACTGTTTATTTGTCAAGATCACTTTATCAACTCATAAACTAAACTCATCCGCTGATCGGTCCTGTATTTATATCAAAGCTTTCTTTACTAGAACATTCCGGATGGGACAAGTGCCTTTCGTAATATTTCTTAAAATGCCTTTCGAGAACATGTTTAAAAAGGACGGTCCCAATAAATCCCAATAGACCTTCTCAGAATTCGGCGCGCTCGCCATTTTCTTAACTCCGTTAACATAAGATTACAGGGCCGTACTTAGTATCTGCTTCGGTGTGCAAGTTCGTAACAGTATGTATATTCAAAATGCGTGTAAATGTACTACATTAGAAAAGTTTTTTACATTTGTTTACATTTAACCCTTAACGAAATATGTAAGTATTATCATAACTGTCAGGAAGTTTTTGGAATATAGTATAGAAATGCAGAAAATCAACAAGCCTTATAACGAGTACCTACAATGAAATATCTATATCGTCAAATAATCTTCTCATTACCTTTCTTGCTAAGATAGTATTTTACTGTTAGGGAGTATTTGGACTACCTTTCTTGGTAATGGTATTTTGTGATAAGAAGTTCTTATAAATAACAAATTTATTTCCCAAGTTTTCAGTTTAATACAGGCATTTGTACGGCAACGATAACAACATGGAATTTATTAAAAGTGAAAAAGGCAAAAACAAATGATTAATCGAAGGGTATTTGTTTATTACAGAGTTGTTGATAATAAAGTTTATTGTAAATGTGAAGTTTCTAAAAAATTAAAGTGCTCCGCCCGGATGATAACAATCGACGACAAGGCAACAAAAATGAATAATGTGCACAATCACATATCTGACGCCGCCAGTGTAGACGCTGCTAGAGTATACAATAACATCAAAGAAAATGCAAAATCTACTCGAGACACACCACAGTTTCTCATATCTAGTGCATCAGAAAATGCTGTTCAAGCAGTGGTAGCAAGATTGCCTGCAGTAAGTTCCATCAGAAATATTCGAGCAAGTGAACATTTGGGTCCCGCAGTTCCACAGCATAAGCAAGACATTCAGTTTCCACCGAAGTTTACAGGCACTGCAACTGGAGAAGAGTTCATATTATATGATAAAGAGTAAGTGGAATATTGATTATCAAGGTAGTCTTGAAGGTGAAGCCAAAACTAACAACAGCGTCGAAGGTTGGCATAGAGGTTTCCAGGAATTACTTTCGGCGGATCACCCTAACATTTGGAAATTTATAGATGCTATCAAACGACAACAAAGCCTGAACGAGTTGAATATAGAACTGTTTTTGTCTGACGTTGAACCTCCAATGGGTAGCCGTAAATTTCGCGATTGTGAGGGAAGAATACTGGCAATACTACAAAATTTTGAGTACAATGTAGATATAAGAGGATATTGGCGCAGTCTTGCTCACAACATCGGTTATTCTTATTAATTATTTGTTTGTACAATTGTAAATAAATTTTCTATGTAGTATCAACGAACAATGTTCGTTGGTAGTATGTAGTTATAAACATAATGTAAAAACTTTTTTATAAACACCTAATTTATTTCAGTATTTCGAGCAATTTCCCATTCGAGCAATTATTGTTCGAGTAATTTGGCATTCGAGGAACTTTCCATTCAAGGAATTATTTTTCGAGAAATTTTCCGCCACCCGTGCATGTCGTCATCGGCCACTTTTTCTTGTTAGCACGATACTATACAGCCTCCGGGTGTATATAAGTGACCAATTTTATCATTGGATATTGTTCAGGGCATCTCGCAGATGAACCCTATTAATTTACAGCTCATCATATCCAGTACAACGGGTCCTATAAATCCAGATATACTGCATTTTTGATCATTTTTGGAGAAATTTCGATTTTTTACCACGATACAGCCTATGGAGTGTATACAAGTGACCAATTTTACGATTGAATATTGTTCAGGGCGTCTCACAGACGAACCCTATTGATTTTCAACTCACCCAGAGCCAGTACAACGGGTCCTATAAATTCAGATATACTAAATTTTTTGTCATTTTTGGAGAAATTTCGCTTTGTTAGCACGATACAGCCTTCGGAGTGTAAATAAGTGACCGATTTTATGATTGAATATTGCTCAGGGCGTCTCACAGATGAGCCCTATTGATTTTCAGCCCACCAGTGCTAGTACAACGGGTCTTATAAATCCAGATACTCCACATTTTTGGAGAAATTTCGGTACGTTAGCACGATACAGCCTCCGGAGTGGGGAAAAGTTTTAATCATTAAAACTGTGTATTTACAACGCAAAAGGAAATATGGTGTACATCATATCAATAGATACAGAAAAGCATATGAGTCATTTCATTACTTGTATAAACAGTTGAGAAAATACCCAGACAGTCTTTTCCAGTACACTAGAATGAGCATAAATACATTTGATACATAAAATTAGAGCCAGTCTTGTAAAAAAATACCAATTTTATAAAAACCAATTTCAATAGGGATGTTGTCAGTTGTTACAAATTCATGTGAAGTATAATAACATTTTAGGAAACTAATTATTCGTCTTAAATTAAATAAAATCAATTTAAATTATACTATTTATTACCGATTATCACTTGATTGCGAACACCAATCAGAGTGTGATGACGTCACTGTACGAACAAGTTGATATATTTCTCATAACCAAGTTAAATGTATGAATTATCATTCTTGATAATTTGTTACAACAACGATTATATTTTACGATTTGTATCACAATGGAGACTGGATCCCTCAAAATAAATACTTGTAAATTACCCAAGATTGATTCTATGATGGTGCGAGCTAGAAACATGGATTTTTGTGCAGCGGAGAAAAACGTGACAATGTCTTTGTAAGTACCTATAAGAGAAACCTTACTCATTTTATATACTCTTTTATCATATTTAGAACTACTTATCATCTATATCAACGAAATAAAACTTGGAATTAGCTCTGTAAACAAACTGCTAATGTATAATTGACATTTTGTATTTACCAAAAATTTCTAAAATGATTTTAAATTTATATTTGTAGTTTATCAGAGCTTATAACTTACATTAAAGTGATCTTCACAAAAATAACTGGTACTTGTTGTTATCACTGAAGCTGGATCTTGTCTAGCAAGTCTTCTTCCTTATTTGTGCACTTTTTGGAACGTTTATGAAAAGTTTTTGTGGTGGTCTGATTGACGTACTTTTGCGCATCGGCACTGTACGGCATTTGTAAGACGACCTATTCAATTTTACGGCTTTTATTTAATGTATTTGTAAGAACTCTGTGAAGATCAGTTAACTTTGACATAACGCGAGATTCGGTTATAGTTTGATGACGTCACGAGCCGGTATGGAGCGTTTTAGCGGGAATTTTGAAGCTAATTTTTATTAACGCATTTTTTTATTGAAATTGGTCATATTTTTTCACAAAATTATTGTTTTCGTGTTTATATTGGGTCTATATTAAAAATAAAAGCAATTCCAAAAATTAGTCAACATCCCTATTGAAGAAAAAATCTCTACTACAATGTTTATCATTTTCTGTCCTCTACACAACAGTTTTTTTCTACGATTTACCTTCCCCTTCAAAAACCCAGTTCATGTTGCCTTTTAACTAAGGACCAGAACCGGCTTTAAGGGGCAAATTTTCAAAATGCTCCTATTGATACGATATTTGGTATGGGGGGGGGGATATAAAACTGGCCCAGAAAAGGACCCCGGCATTGAAAATTCTCCAAAACGAATTCTTAGATGTAAAATCGTAACTTGAAAATTTCGCCAGGACCCATTAAGAGGGGGGGGGCGTTAAACTTTTATCCTACGATTTGCATGAAAATTGAGGGAATAAGGTTTCGGGGACGAGAAATGAGCAAATCAGTTTCTCTGTGGGGTCTATATGATAGGCCTAAAAACAATAAAAACGTCAACAATCGTACTTTTCGAGAGTTTAAAAAAATAGTAGTTGCTATACGATTTTGATAATAATCCGTAATTAGATATTTTCGGTCATGTCGAATCCAACTAGGCTACAGATTTTCAACCAAAATTTTTGTTTAAAATAGTTTACTTGAAAAAATTTCAGAAAATATTTTTTTATTTCTTTAATAATGAGAATATCGAAAAACGGATAGCAAAAATGGATTCCTCGTGTCAAAATACTTGGTGTTTGATCATTTTTCCATACATTTACTGTATATCAAAATTTTCCAATTTTTATTCAGGGCCTAGAAATTTTTGAACACTTTTTAACATGCCTCCATATAAAATTCTGTTATTTCGAAACAATAGAAGATATCGATTTTATTCTTATATCATTCGATAGAGGAAGGACGCGTCTTATTGGCCATATTTCGGTTCTTCCATTTGTAGGAATTATACAGGGTTAAAGTTGAACAAACATTTTTTGTAAAAATGTATCATAAAAAAATTCACAGCAAATACGTTTATCAAATGGGAAGAACGATATTGGCAAAAATCAAAAGAGGAGCGTCAATAGTGTTGCCGCGAGACGAAACGAGACGAGAGAAAGAATTCTCTCGTCTCGTCTCGTTAGACGAGAGAAAATGTCACTCTCGTCTCGTCGAGAGAGGGTGAGACGAGACGAGAGACGACCTCCTCTCGACTAGTCTTGCTTATCTCGTGATTTAAACCTAATATAGTAAAAACCAAGCTAAATTACGTCAAATATAACAGAACCTAACCTAAATGCGTTAAAACTTTGTTTGGTATTTACTACAGGGTAGCCCATTAGTGCGACAAAAGTCAATATCTCCTGCACCAATAAACATAGCAGAAAAACGTTTGGCGAAGCTTATTAAGGGTTAAGAGGTGCCTGTTATAATATTATTTTTGTCTATACAGGGTGCTCCAAAAAACCAGCACGGTAAAAAATATGAGAAAGGTATATTCAGATAGTAGCAAAAAAATAAGATATATTTTATTTAAAATACCCCGACGATGTAATAAAAAAGCTGGGAAGTTTTGCATCGCATTATATTTGTTCCTAAAAACCCAAGTGAGGTGACATTTATTATTTAAGTTCGTACCTACTATTTTCTCACTTGGACAAACATGGCAATAAACCATTGTATTTATGTAAATTTTCATTAGAGATAACCATTTACTAATCCTTTGGTGCATGCCGGCCGTAAGACGCATTATAGCAAGGGTCCGATGCCAGATGTTTTATTCTAAAAAATAATAGTAGATATAGGGAGTTTCTTACCATCGTTTCCTCATTTATAATTTGTATCTTATATCGTCCGGCTAGTTATTTGAGATTTGATAATGAAACTTTGTTAAAATTTACTAAACATATAAGTGCCAAAGCGGTAGCGGTAGTGAAATTGAAATGGACAATAGTGACAATGATAAAGACTACACACCTATACAAGAAGCGGAAAGTTACAGTGACATGTACGAATGTAATCGACCCTCAACCTCAACTTATAAATCAAAATCAAAACGTTCCAAAATTGTTGAAACAACAGAGATCTAACAGAGCAATATAACAGGTAGTGCATCATCGGAACAAGGACAGTCAAAATATTCACAACACTTTACTATTACTTTTTTGTCAAATAACACTAAAGTGGCTTCATGTAATTCATGCCAAAAAATCTATACTGAGAGCGACGATATAAAAATGTGCCAATCAAATACTTCTGGACTAAAATGGCACCTAAAAACAAAACATCCACAAGAAGTTGCTTCACTTTTCCCGTCGAAGATAAAAGATTCGTCTGTTCAACCGCAACCGACATTGGATGACATAATTCAAATTCAAAGCTAAAATGGTAAGTATCTACAGTTAATTATTATTATTGTTTTCTTCATATGGATTTACTTGAGTTGCAATTTAGGGGATTGTTTTGATTGTTAATTTCTTGTAGACTGTTTTTGATGGTTTTACTCGCTATTTGGCGTTGCTTTAATAAACAAAATTTGTCCAAAGAGCTGAAAATGAAAGCATTTACTTTGGTTCAGAAACGGATATTAGAAATTTTAAAAGAGAATAAATCGCAAATATCTTTCACAATCGATGGATGGACTTCGATAAACTATAAGTCTGCACAGCACATTTTATTGATGAATTTTGGATTCTGAATTCAGTAGTAATAGATTTTTTGCCATCTAATGGTAATCATACTGGAAAAAACATTGCAGAAATATTTTACAAATGGGCACAGGATTATGAAATTGTTAATAAATTGCAAGGAATCACAGTGGATAATGCAGCAGCAAATACAACTTTTTTAAAAGAACTGGACAATTTAATTAAAAAAGATTGTCCAGATCACTCATTCAACACAGTCTCATTATAGATGTTTTGCACAAATTTTAAAGTTGGGTGTGCATGTGCAAGATACATTAAAACTCTTAAAATTGGAAAATGAATCCATTGAAGAGGACGACGATGATGATTTGGCCGAAATTAACCAAGAGACAAAATTACCGCCTTTGACGAAAGTAAGATGTTTGTTTAAAAAAATTTAAAAATCTGAACAAATGCAGAATCTGTTGAAAACGTTATGTGATGCTGCCAACATACAATATGTGTCTGTAAATATAGATGTGTCCACAAGATGGAATTCTATTTGCGATACGTTAAATGGAGCGATTCGTTTAAAAAGGCCCTAAACAGTTTAGTTCAAAGTAACGAAGAATTAAGTCACTTACTTTTAACCGAAGAACAATGGAAATTAATTGGCATAGTATGTCAATTTTTTAAATATTTTAAATCACTTATTACTACACTTTGTGGAGAAACATACTCAACATTACCTTTAGTTATAGTTGGTTTTAACATATTGCTAGACAAATTGGAATCTTTTTAAATTTCTCTTAATGATATAGAAGCCACAGATGTGGAAAACACCTTAAGAGCAGCATTTCAAGCAGAGAGAGACAAAATGCTGAAGCATTATTATAAAACGAATTGGGTTTATTGTGCGACGTTAGTATTAGATCCGAGGTACAAAATAGAGACATTTATTTTAACCCCGTGGGGAAGACAAATTTAAGATCTTTGAAAACATTTGATGAAATCTTCTATTCAATTTACATAAAGCCAACTGCTACTATCGCCACTGCAACGAATACAGAGAAAGATTCATCATCCACAAGTAGTGATGAATTTATGGCTGGCTTATATAAAAACCCGAGCATTAACATCATCAATAGAGAGGTAGCAAGAGCTGAATATCAAAAATATATAGACGGAGAAAGAGCTGGTCGAGATACCAATATTTTAAAATGGTGGGGTGACCATGAGGCTGGGCTAGGGATATATTAGCCATACTTGCTACCAGTGTTCCTGTTAAAAGACTGTTTTCAAAAGCAGGTCTCGTAATAAGAAAACATAGGAACCGTCTTAACGCAGAATCAGCGAGAACATTGTTATGTTTAAACTCTTGGTATTCGTGTAGCCTTAAGAAAAATATATTTGTTATAAAATGATTATTTTAGTGTTCCTAATATATGTATAAGTATTAACTAAATGTAGGTAATAAATGTTTTTTTCAGTTACTTTTTATAAATCATTATATCAACCTTTTTTGTATCTAGGTACCTATCTGTAAAATATTTTTTAGTTCATTAGTAAATTTTATGTTAACTGTTCGAATATTTTTTCTGACTCTTCACAATAAAAATACATTACTAAAATTGGCGTTTTATTATTTTTGATAAGATTGCATTTTTCACCGTACTCTTATTTCGCATTTATATAGTGTGGTAATTTGGGTGTGCAACTACAATGATGTACGTTTCAACACAAATTATAGATAATCGGGAAATTTTTTGGAATATTTTTAGTACCTACACCTATGGTTGCTTCAAATATTATATTTTTTCTATTTTCTACTTCAATTTCATTCTATCTCAAGCAAAAATTGAGATACTATTTAAAAAAGCCATAAGCCTACTGAGAATATTTTAAAGAATTTCCTGATAATGTATAATTTGTGTCGAAACGTACATTATTGTATTTGAGGTAATATGTACTCAAAAATTAATATGAAAAAATCATGGTCCGTATTTAAAAATATGAGGTTGACTTATAACAAGTGATATAAAAAAAGGTATCTGTTTGCAAAAATTAAAAGAGTACAAAGATTTTATTTCAAGAACGTTGTCCTAAAATTAAAATCTTTCGAGTTAAAAGGAATTAATTTTAGAGGTTTTTAACAAATCATCCGTATCTCAGGAAGTGAAAACAATTTTACAACGCGGTTAGTGAATACACAAACATTTTTATTGTGCTAATTTCAACAATGTATGCCTGTCACGAGTTATTTGACTGCAAATAATTTTATCCAGCGATAAAACGTCATAATAATAATAAGTTTGCAGTCGAATAACTCGAAAACCGCTGGTCCAAATATAGACATTATATATATTTTTGCAAAGAGGAATTTAAGAAGATTTCAAAAATCTCAAAAAATATAACGTCTTTTGCTCGAGAAAGAGCGAGAGAGACGATAATTTCTCGACGAGAGAGGGTACTTCTCTCGTCTCGTCAGACGAGAGAAAATGGGCCTCTCGTCTCGTCGAGAGAGGGCGAGACGAGACGAGAGACGAGAATCTCTCGTCTCGGTGGCAACACTAAGCGTCAATATAGAGCAGCTTTCCACCAATAATACAAACCAAGTTGTAAAACATCAGAGTAGACATTTTTTTAGCAAAATTTCATTCCTAAGGGTCCCCTTGAATTGAAAATAGAAAAAAACATTGTTTGATTCTGATTTCGGTGAGAGGTTTTTTGACACGAGGATTCTAGAAAGTTGGTCAGTTATTTGAAAAAAAAAATATTTCGGGTGAAAAGTTGACGAAAATTTATGAAAATGGGATTTTCCGGAAAATTGTGTATCCAAATCGAAAACTGACATATTTTTTGGATTCTAAGTCACGACATAATACTGCATACTTTTTTTATACATTCACTAAATATCCAAATTTTCAATTTTCAAGCTAGAACCGTAAAATTTTTGAAATTTTTTCAACATGTCTCCATAAACTGTGCAAGATGTCGGCTTCATACTTACACCATTCGATAGAGGAAAGATGCGTCTTAATTACTGACTATATTTCGTTTCTTCCATTTTATATTTGTAGGAATGATACAGGGTTAAAGTTGAACTAAAAATGCTTGTAAAAATTTACCCTAAAAAATTCGTAGAAACTACGTTTGCGAATTGGAAAGACTGAAATTGGTAAAAATCGAAAGTGGGGTGTTAATACTATCACACAAAAATACGGTAACTTTCCACCGATATTACAAACCGCATAATTAAATACTTACAAATTTATATACATATTTACAGTATTAATAACACTTATAACTTAATTACTGCGTGCCGAGCGAAGCGATTTCACAGAATTATATATTTACAATTATTTACAGTCATTTCCTACAAAATTTTAAACATTTACGAAAATAAAACAATTTTAAATTACCACCCCCCCCTCGCGATCTGTATACGTGCAGTTTACTCGACAAAATGCAACAAAGTTGCTAAAAAATCAAACCGAATTGAAAACAGAAGGACGCGCTTTAGCCGCTAAGCGATTTTGTAGGTATGGCCACTCCAATGAAATTCAATGGGTTTGAAATATTTTTTTTAACCTTCACTACTCGAAAACCCAATTTTCGTGGCTCTATCGGGACGGGAAAGTAGGTATTTGCATGGCCAGGCGAGAAAAATGGCAAATAATGACTAGGCAGGGAAAACAACTTCACAAAAATAACACTAGATGACGACGCGGCTGTCACTTTTACATTTCAAATTATGGCTTAAAGCTTCATTCACAATGCAATTACAATTAGTGCTTAGAAAAATTAAACTCAGAATTCGAATCGTCATTGAAATCTTGTATTCACAAAGAGAAAATTAATGTAATAATTAGCTGATTTTTGGTTGCGTCCTCTTTGTATTATGGGCTAGAACTATTGTCAGTGTTGACGCTTAACAATAATTTGTCAATGTAGAAGCATCAAAGCCATCAAATCAGACAAAGTGATGGAGAACATTAATAATAAATATGACTTCTAACCTCACTAAATGATTTTAGTATAATTACTAATATGTTCATTTATGAATGCTGAACTGCAATGACAGCTTACAAGGTTCTACGACTAATTGTTAATTTGTTCAGTGTGACTGTACCGTTAGGATTTTGTTGACATTAAAACTAAGTTTGAAATGTTACATAATATGGACGAATCCGACGGCAGTTATTCTACACCGGAAGGGATTATGCAAAAATCAAGATAGGCTACACTAAATTTGCTACTTGAAAAGTCAAAAGAAAAATATAACCAAAAATATAAACATTTTATGGATTGGTGTTTATTGCATTGCAAGGTACAGCGAAAATATTATTTTCAACAAATCATTTGTCATTTTTTATGACTCGTTCATCTCATAACATTAAACGGCACAGTCAAAATATTTCCCACCTTTCTTTTTGTCATTTTAGAATCTAATCATTTTATGTGTAGGATAAAAACAATTGTGCGTTCCACGCTGCGAAAGTGGTTTTCCAGGCCTCCAGAAGTGGCCAGGTTCGGCTAAACCTCGTCTGGACATTTCTTCTGTCGGCCCGAAAAACTAGCACTTTCGCGCCTAGGAACACAAATAGCTATTGTCGTTCAGTAATTCTCGATTTATGTCTCGCGATAAATCGCTCCGCAAGCGTCGCCGCACCCTCAGGCATAGTCTTGGCTTTGGAGAAGTCGTTGGGCGAATAATTGTGGATAAGTATATTGATATTGATAACATTCTTCAGGATCGTGTTTTGCCATACAAATATCGGTCATATTGGTTATGAGAGATATGCATTAGGTAATGCATGAATAACTGCGGCTTCACAGAAATTCCACTGCAGCGTACGGCATTTCTGTGATTGTTTAATTATGTATTGCCCTCACTCCCACCATAACACTACGATGTTGCTGCTTGAAGTTGATACGATTTTAACTTCATGCGTTTGCAACGTCTTAAAAAGTGAGGTATGAGTATTAGGGGTAGGTAAGCTAAAAATAAAAAGGATCGAGTTTGTCACTGTTGAAAGCCCGTTTGCGGGGTCTATATATAACTTTCCATTATCTGAATACGAAATAATGAAATGTAATTTTTCTCCAATATCCCAACAGATAAAGAACTGCCCATAATCTCATTTATACCAATTTATCAAATATACAACAAACCATGCAACAAATAACAATCTATCCAACCTTCACTTTGCACTGCGCCGCAAAATATTTCCTTCTGGCTTCAAAATCAGCACTATATGATGATGAGGATGTGCCGCACGCTGCAGTCGAAGTTCTGTGAAGCCGGTGTTACGCTCGACAACACGCATTTGGTATTCTGAATGATTATCTCAATTCAGGTCAGATTCAAGTATTGAGTCTTAATAAGTTTTAATTGATAAATGATTAAATGGAATCAAAAATATGTATGACCACAAATAGTAGGCAGTTTGTAAAATCAATAAGTAGTGACGGTTTTCATAAGTCATCTAACAGCAATGAACTGCCGTGTTAACTGTAGTAGAGGACCGGTAAGTTGGCCAAATCCACAATTTCTTAATTCAATTAAAACACTAACCTTAAGTTTTTGATTTAATAACGAGTTTTCTTTAACCTTCTCACTATTCAATAAAGTTCGTTTAGTCGAGGTTTTAGTAGAAACTTGCTCTTGTAATTCTTTGATTTTAGATTTTAATTTATGATTTTCTCCTTCTAATTCTTCAACTTTATGTCGAAGAACTGAAGCTTCTTGTTCACTTAATTCTAATTGTAATTTCATTTCTGCTGGATCATCATCTTCGGAAATATCTGATTTTTCTGTTGATTCAAGCGACAACTTTTGATTTGTAGGGCTCAATTTTCGAGCTAAAAAATAAAGTTATTATAAATATGTTTTTTGTTTCTTTCATATAGTTAGGCGGGAGTTAAGATTAGCCTTAAGCTAAAATGTAATCTACGTCAAAATAATAAACTATTGTAAGTAATCTAGTAAATCTTATATGTTAATAAAATGTATGAAAACTGGTCGTTCTATCCGGCCGATTTCCTTCATTTTTTTTAAATGAAAGGTATTTAGACACAGATATGTCATCAATCATTCCCACCTTACCCAAGTTATACTCAAACGCGATTCTTCCCTGTACATTTCTTATGGGACATATTCACTCAAGCAATTCGAATTCTTATAGCTCCTCTTCTAATGAATGGATCTTGATCGTTTCACACTCAGAACACTCAGTGGATCAATCTCTTTATTTTGAGCTATTAACTGTTTAAATTCGTTGAGTTTGAGGAAAGTTATGAGTGCACAACCAACTTTGCATTCAATTTTTTCCAGATTTTCCTTCACTCAAACATCTATAACTCTAATTAACGTAGGCTGTTGACACAAGTCTAAGAACACTCAGTGGATCATGCCCTTTCTTTTGAGCTATTAACTGTTTAAATTCATTGAGTTTGAGAAAAGTTATGAGTGCACAACCAACTTTGCATTCAATTTTTTCCAGATTTTCCTTCACTCAAACATCTATAACTCTAATTAACGTAGGCTGTTGACACAAGTCTAAGAACACTCAGTGGATCATGCCCTTTCTTTTGAGCTATTAACTGTTTAAATTCGTTGAGTTTGATGAAAGTTATGTGTACACAATGAACTTTACTTTAAATTTTTTCCAAATACTGCGGCCGACGCACAGTTAATATTGTCTGGAAGGAACTACTGTAAAATTATTTTATGTAATAATTACAGCCTCTCATACATAGTCTATCCCAATGCTGTGGAGTAGCACGGGTCCTTTAGTATATTTATAAAAAGTGTTTGGTTGTGTTAGTAACGAACATACAAGTTAAAATGCTATAATAGACCAAGAGCCCGTGTTACTTTTAAAGATAGTGATAAGTTTACGCCCATTGACCACTAAAAACATGTATTATGGATGTGGACGATGCTACAGAGGCTCTCACCATACATAATTTCCGAGGCCAAATGAGGACAGGGGGCTTACCAACCTGTTAAATAAAAGTGAGCAAAAATTGGACCGCGTTACACATCACTTGACTAAGCGACAATTTAACGATTTTGAAAAAAACGCGTTTTACTTTTTCACGTTCTCAAAAATGGAAAACATGTCAGATTAAGCTGATTTTTTGTGTACTGGCTCAAACAGTTGGAAATTATTTGGTTCCTGCATATTTTTATTATAAAACACAAGTGACAGCTGTTATAAGCAAAAAGCCGCTTTTCCAGTTGATGCTTTTTATGGTTATAGGTATTTTTAGGTTTTGCATAATATGACTATGTACCACTTTTGACTGTTGGTCATATTATGCAAAACCACTGCAAGGAATTTTACTTGACTATGTACCACTTTTGACTGTTGGTCATATTATGCAAAACCACTGCAAGGCATTTGACTTAAAATAATTTATTATTAATATCATTTTCCTTTTATACAACAAACTGTTGTAAGTTCTTACTGCAAAGAATTATTTAATTTTTATTATGCTTTTGATTTAAATTTTTTGTATTAGCTGATAGGTACTAGGTTTTATAGTAGTATACATATTTAAGACAGATAGGGCATACCAGAACACATTTTTAAATAAAATTTTTTTATTTTTAAAGTAGTTAGAAAACATTATTTAAATAAAAGGAACATTATTCAACGAAAAACATTATTTTTTAATACTTTTTATAACTCTATTTCATCTTGTCCTTCTTCTACTTGTTCTTCTTCTACTTCAAAATCTAGTGTCTCAATATTAAATCCATCTATGTCTTCTTCTAGATTAGGATCTCCTATTAATTTTTTATAGAATTTTTGATCGTCTTTTGGTATAAATGGTAAAAGGAATTTTAGGTCATCAAGTTTTTTTGTGGATATTGCTTTACCATTTGGCCAAAGTTGGTCTAAGTATTCATTAAAATTTTTTCTTGTCTCTGATGGTCTGCCCCTTTTCCTTTCTATATTGATTTCCTGTGCCTCGCTTTGAAAATCATTACTTTTTACAAAAATACTGAATGGTTTTTCCTTCTGCATTTCTATTTCTTTAAATTTAAACCAGTTTATTTTATTGTTCCTAATATCTGATTTTCTATTAACAATAGCTTTTTCTAAACGCCCAGTACCGTAGAAGTGTTCTCGTTCCATCCTATGTACAATAAGAGGATTCTTGCGTCTGCACCCCCTCATGATATTTATGTAATCATTAGGAGAATAGAGTCTCTGTTGCAATTTTAATACACACTCAATGTCTCCAAAATCTGTGTCATTTGGGAGGAAACTATGACCAGATGTCAAAAATCGTAATGTTATTTTGGTCAAGGATGGATGGACATCAAGAACTGCTTTTAACATGAGGACAATTTTTATGTTTCTGTTTTGTCCTCCACAACTGTCCGACCAAAGAATCAAAGACTTACAGTCCTGCATATCTGGGTCATTCATAATGTGTCTGAACAAACCAGATCCAACTTCTTGTGCACCACGGCCTGCATCTCCCTCCAACCAAACATAACAATGACCTTTGTTATTTTTGGAAGTATGTATACCCATATTATATGACCAAAGTTGGCGTTTATAAAAAACTACGTTTGTAGGAATTCGGGGCAAAGGTAGCGTTTTTTCCAGATCAAAACATAAAACTTCTAAATTATTATCGTCTTTAGCCCTCATTCTATCGCTTTTTAATAACATCCTTGATTCTTCAGCCGATTTTAAATGAGACTCTTTTTGCTTTTGGTACATATCTTGCTGCTGCTGAGTACCACTCTTTTCTAAAATGTTAAGTCTGTCGCAAGTATTGCACGTATCCTTTTTTAAAGGGTTTCTTTTTAAATTAAAGCAGGTCAAAAAAATATGCTTGTACTTCGAGAATGATACAGGAGACATTACTTCTTGTTTATATAAGTCGTACATTATCGGTAGTGTAGTATCTGAACGCAAAAACATAGCATTTTTTGTTTCTCTGGCGTAATGGGACTTATATTTTGGAAAAGATTGAATATGTGTGGTTACTTCTTGATGCTTCTGTTCGGAAATTTTATTTTTTCCACCGCCTATGCCCCTTAAATCTTTAACACCTTCTGTTCTTTTCATGCTCTTAATAGCCAGATCTACTTTACCACTCGAGATTCTTAACGTCTGCAGAAAAAATGGTTTGCATACGGTAACATCGTTTATAGTGAACCGCCTTGACCTGTTTCTTTTTTGTGAGTTTTTATTTCTTTTTCTCTTGATCGGGAAGTCGTTTACCATTGCACAAATAAGTGCTCTTTGGGCATCGTGGGATGTTACACTATAAAATTTCTTGTATTGTTCTTGTGCCCTTTCTATCCCAACTTTATTTAAGCAATCGCAGCGACATAGATATTGTCTGAATTCTTTTGGCATTTTTACAGATCCTCTTTGGGTAATGTAGCATTTATTTTGAGTGCAGTTAATGGTTCTCTCAGCGCGATTCTGTGACGGATATTTCCTTTTTCTTCCTTTTCTGGGTCGACCTAGAGTAGCATGTTTTTCATTTGGGTCATTATCGTTTTGATCATTCTGAACTTCTATGTCATTTAGAACATTATTTTGTATATTTTCATTGGGGTCATTATCGTTTTGTTCATTCTGTATTTCTAAGTCATTTAGAACATTATTTTTTTGGTATATTCTCACTTGGGTCATCGTTTTCTTTATTCTGTAATTCTATATCATTTAGAACATTAGTTTTTATATTTTCACTATCGTCTTTATCATTATTAATAGTAGTTTTTACTGGCAAAAGGTTTGTATATGTAGGTGAGTCGCTACCATAATGATCTGTTTGTTCCTAAAATAAAAAAGATATATGGTACCATAATATATCCAACCTCATTAATCAACTCTAGGTATCAATACAAAAACATTAATAAAGTAATATACTCACTTCCGGAAAACTATGCTGCTCCGAAGTTGTACCTTCATTTTTTATTTTTTCTACTGCAGAATTATTTGGTGGAAAATTTTCCTCATTATTCTCCTACGACAAAAATTTAAGGTTATGTCAACATCAAAAAATATATATTAGCATAATAATTAAGAACTTACCCCTATATTTATTAATTCCTGCGCACTTCTTATGATTAAAGCTGTTCTTCTCAACATTTTTCCAAAATCAAATCGTTTAAAATATGTAGGAAACAAATAATTAAATTAATATCTTTCAATAACAACTTGTAATACTACCGAGTACCGAACAAGACTGAACGCACAAAACACATACTTCACTAAATATAATATAAAAACGCATCAACTAGCCAAACGCCGCTTGCACCGTCGGTTGGTCAAGTAATGCAAACTCGCAAAGTCGGTTGGTCAACTGATGTAAACTAACGCCGCATTAGTTGGCTCTTAGGCACGTGATGCAAATCGGATTTTATTCTATAACTTGATTGGCGCTTAGCATTATCTTAAAAAAAAATTTTGTTTATGTCTCTCCGTGTTCTGCATTTTTTCTAAGGTAAGTTACATATTTTACTACTAGATGGCATAAAAATCCCGAAAAACGATGGCCTGTCGCTTAGTCAAGTGATGCATAACTCGGTCCAATTGTTATAAGTTTACGACTGAGGGTAGTGGGAATACAAAGATTTCAGTAAATTAATCCGACACTCGCCAGTTCTTAGCCGTCTACAACGTGGCGTTCGCCCGCTGCAACCCTCGAAATATGTAAAAAAATAAACAAAAAAAAATTGAGTTTACGACTGACAATAAGGGAAATCTTACCAGTACCCTTTTAACGACACAAACTTCGCCCGCTAGTCTTTTTCAATGGGGCGCTGTGTCCACCGATCTTGGAAAAATATCTAGGTACTTTTTTACTAATGACGATATGTGAGAAAAATCGATTTTTTGTGAAATCAAAATTCCACTTAATTTTTTTCGTTTCATGGACAAAATGTGAGAAAAACTGATTTTTTGTGAAAATATCCAAATTCCATATAAATTTGTTCGTTTCATGAACAAAATGTGAGAAAAATTGATTTTTTTGGCTTGCAAAAAGAAATAAAACGAAAAAGCTGAAACTAGAGACAAAAAATGAAACTGTTTAGCCGGTACCCGGACACCTTGTACAGAATGTACCAAAAATACAAGGAATTTCGTTATTTACTTAAAAATCAATTAAGAGAACGAAAATAAGTGATTTTTTTTATTTAAACTGAAAAAAATATAGTGGCTATTCATTTCCACTTAAGGCATAAAAATACGTTATAAAACAAAATAAATGAAAAAAGGGTGAAGTATATATGGCGCGCAAAAATCCACGTCTAATGTCTTTGAAGGGCCACCTACCTGTCAAAGTATTTTCTGACGAAAATAATAAAGTTGTATTCGAAATTTGAATGCTACTAATTCATAAAAGAAGGCAGCAGCATCGCTAAAAAGCAAAATTAATTTCTATTCAGAGGTATAAAACGTTGCTAATACAAAACTAGGATACGTAAAACCTATTAAAGGGTTTACATTACAATACACGGCGAATTCACATACACACTACACAGTCTTTGGACGAATAAAAAAGATTGATCTAGCATCGCAACACATAATACACGATGAATAATGACGCCAATTTAACGACTGTTTCTTATTGTTTTCCCGAAACCGAACGGATATAGACATAAAGGTCGAGACACACATTAAAGGACCGTGTCAGGACAAGACTACTGCAGTGGTACGGCCGTCGCACGGTCAGCGACTAGTCGTGAGAAATTAAGTGTACCTGTTTTAGACTTATCTGGGAAGTGCACTTAAAGTGCTGCCAAGCCGTGACACAGGAGGGCGACAGTACAGTTACACTGCAGTAGCCCTGTCCCGAAACGGTCCTGTAATTCGTGTCTCAACCTTAAATGAGATGTTCGAAAACAGTTTAGTTGAGTAGAGTATAACTTTAGCGGTCTATAAAAAAATATGTTATTCACTTTTCGGTTACATTTTACTCTCTAAACATGAATAAGTGAATCTTCATTCATTTAAGTGAGAATTATACTACTTCATTCAAAATGTGGTATCATAGCACTTAGAAATATTGAATACCTACTAATTTAAATGGACATTTACCTATTCATGTTTAGAGAGTAAACTTATTATTCGTAAAATCATTGAACTTACTTACTGATTACTAACATTGGTCACTGTTTGATATTTTTAAAGCTTATGCACTGATGATGACGGAAGTCGAAAGCGCTTTGCAATTTTATTCATTATACACTCAATACAACGTAGCTTCTTCATTTTTGTAATTTAGAAGTGTATTCGGCAATTTCATTTTCATTTTATTTAAGTTGATATCATTTCCATGCTGTGTTACCATATCCCCAAGGACCCTTGCTGTGTTTCCATAATAGACCCTCTCACAATTCACACATGGAATTTTATAGACTACTCCGGCTTTTTAAAGTGTTTCATCTCTCTGTTTAGTCTTGGCGAATATGTTACCTATTTTAAAGTTGTATTTGTGTGTAAGTTTCAATTGATCTTCATTTTTACAATCGTTCAAAATTTTAGAGGAAATGTCTTTAATGTAAGGTATTGTGACATATTTCTTATTTATAACAGAGTTTTTTTCATTTACATTATCAGTATTTGTTAAGTTTGTTAGACCTCTGGACTGTTGTATTGAATATTAGTTTTTTTATCAATTTTGGTGGATATGAATTATTTAGGAACATGTTATAAAGTAGTTTTAAGTTTTTCTTCACTAGAGAAGGGTGACAATTTTTTTTATTCTGTTTTTCATAGTTAGAACTAGATTAATTTTTATCCTTTCTGTATGGTTAGAGTTTAGAGTTCATTGGTTTTCTATACCAATCAAGGATAATTACATTTTCCTGTGTTCTAATCAGCTTAGTCTACCTCTTCTTCAATGGTGAACTGAAGATTGTTTTGTCGCACTCCACAAATTATATCATCTACAAATTTTTTAATACAAGATAATTGAAAATTTAAATTAGGTATACAAGAATCCAGGAGATCGTCCATTACATATTGAGCTGCTATATATATACCGGGTAACCCCAGAACATTTAGGCCAGCAGATATTTCAGTTATGTACAGAAAATAAAAATTGAAAGAAATATGTGTCGCAGGAGACCATCCGCCCTCTTGTAAACAAACCCCGAGAAACCACCCCTTACTTTTGTTTTTCAAATTGCAGCCCCATGTTTGTTGTTGATCAACTTACTTTTTTTTCAATGATATAATATGTAGTCGAGATAATTGAACTCGTTAGTGGGTACTATTAATTTGTCTGAATTAATTGTTCCACATTGCAGAGACAAAAAAAGTGCATCCTAAGAGAAAAAGGGACAATAAAATAAAACTGTTTGTGCTTTGTTTTATTCCTACAGTATCTGGATCACAAATTGCTATCAGTCGTGATATTGCTGATAAATATGCAAAATGCCTTTTACCTTCACTCCAAACGAATACGTTGCTATGCTTTTAGTTTTTGGTGAATGCCAAAAGAATAAACGTGCTGCAGAGAGGAGCGCTTTCCTGATGTTCGATAACCACGTCGCAATACTTTTTCTTATGTAGAAAATACAATGCGAACAGGATGATTTCCAGTGAAAAACCAACAAGCACATATTACTGCTGTGAGAACAGAGCAAAAATTGTGTAAATATTTGGGCATACGCCGAAGCACATATTTCGGTTAGTGCATTGGCGGTGGACATTAGGATCAGTAAGTCACCTGTGCAAAGAATTTTCCAATAGTACAGTTTCATTTACACCAAGGACTCAGACCTACAGATTTCGAAAGACGAATGGCATTCATTGCTCACATTCAAACTTTAAGCAATGAAAATCCCAACTTCCGCAACCAAATCTTATGGAATGACGAATCCCGCTTCCATAATAATAGCACTGTTAACTGATATAACCTGCACTATTGATCACACAACCCTCACTAGATAAGAGAAATCAATTTCCAAACAATGTGAGGTGTGAACGGGTGGTGTGGTTTAGATAATGGACGTCTCATCGGTCTTCTTTTTTCACAAGAAACTTTGACGGACCAACGATATCTGCATTTTTGGAAAATTGTATTCCTGCACTATTAGAAGATATTCCAATCGGAGTAAGACAACAAATGTGGTGGCGACAAGATGGTGCTCCTGCACATAACCATACTATTCGTTATCACTTTCCTCAATAATACCTTTCAAGACAATTGGATTGGAAATAGTGGACATGTTCGTTGGCCCGCACGTTCTCAAAGTCTCATGCCACTGGACTTTTTCCTATCGCGATATTTCGAACGAGTGGTAATCGAAACTCCACTAATAAATGTTGAAGATTTAATATAGAACATTTCAGAGGCTTGTAATACCTTTACTCCAGAAATGATTAGAGCTTCCTGTACTCGCGAGCTGATTCAGCGACTTGAAGCATGTGTATTGGCAAGTGCTGGCCAACATATTGAACAATAATTTCTGTAATGTAATGTATTATTCAAAATTCAGATGAGCTTATAAATTAATATTTCATTTGTGTCTTTTTATTTGCCATAATTCTGCATGCCTTTCTGGCTACTATGATATATCATTGAATGAGAAATGAAAAGTTGAACACAAACAATTATGGAGTTACAATTCTGGGGGTTAGAGGTAGACTCAAGGTCTGGATTTCTAATTTTTTAACAAACAGAAATTTTAAAGTTAGAGTCGCTTAGAATTTTTTGGCAGAAAGACCTGTATCTAGTGGCGTTTCTCAAGGATCTGACCTTGGTCCCCTGCTCTTTGTCCTGTATGTTAGTGATTCACAATACAATGTTTGTAGTTCTATATCCCTCTACACAGATGATACAAAACTGTACTGTAATCCTCTCATCAACCACGCAGACCTTCAAAAAGATATAGATAACGTGCACAAATGGTGTTCTGAGTGGCTACTACCACTTAATATTGATACGTGTGTTGTGCTCCACATAGGAAACAATAACCCCCTACTCTCGTATATAATTAACGGTCAGTCTCTTATCCCAGTGCCGTCCCACAATGACTTAGGTGTCACTGTAAACTCGAGCTGTACGTGTGGTGACCGCGTCTCCGCGATCTGCAAGATCTCTAGACTGTTCCTCATTAAAAAGTAACTTCCATGTATGTCGTTCACTACTTGCTGCAAACTTTTGAAAACATATGTCCGTCCGATTTTGGAATATGCAGTTTCGGTGTGATATCCAGATTTAATTCGACCCACATATGAAGACCGTTTAACTTCAGGAAATATTTTGACTTTCGAAGTCGACGCCTTCATGGGAACTTAATACTGACATTTCACATTATGGAATTTAATTTTCTTGCACTTTATTCAACTTTTCTAGTAAATACTGACACACGACTTTGCAGTCATTTTCTATAAAACTGAAAAAAGAATCATTTTGCTCTAGAGCTAGACAAAACTTTCTTAGCAACTGGGTCTTTGATATTTGTAATGTTCTTCCACAAGACAGTATTGATTCCCTATCCGTTAACGTATTTAAAAATAAACGGTTTTAAAGATTAAAACTAACTTTTCCGCACCTGTGAGATGCCCTGAACAATATTCTATCATAAAATTATCACTTGTATACACTTCGGGGGATGCATTATGCTAACAAACCGAAATTACTCCAAAAATAACCAAAAATGTAGAATATCTGGATTTATAGGACCCGCTGTACTCGCTCTAGTCAACTGAAAATCAATATGGTACATTTGTAAGACACCTTGAACAGTATTCAATCATAAAATTGGTCACTTGTATACACTCTGGAGTCTGTATCGTGCTAACACACTGAAAATTCTCCAAAAATAACAAAAGTTTGGTACTTCAAGTACCATAGCACCCGTTGTACTGGCTTAGTGAGCTGAATATCAATAGAGTTCATCTTTGAGATGCTCTGAATAATATCCAATCATACAATGCTAACAAACTGATATTTCTCAAAAAATGTCAAAAATATCGTACTTAAAGTACTATAGCACCTGTTGTACTGGCTCTGGTGAGCTGAAAATAATAGTGTTCATCTGTGAGATGACCTGAACAATATTCAATCATAAAATTGGTGACTTGTTGTACTCCGGAGGCTGACTTGTTGTACTCCGGAGGCTGTATCGTGCTAATAAGACATGTAACGAAAAGTGGCCGACGACGACGACATACACACAGGATTTTTTTTCTAAAAACCGTTTTTTCGTGTTGTTATTGATGAAAAACGTAAAAATATCTCAAACTTTTTTGGGGTAAACCAATACTTTTCTGGCATGTTAGAAAGGTTGGGCGGAAAAGTAATAAGTTAGATTTATATTTGTTCAGCTGAAAGTTCGTTTTTTTAATTATATTGAATATTTGTTAAATTTTAATAGATTAAGCATATTTGTTTGGCTATGAATTTTGGATTTTTCTTGGTTATTTATGTGCTTTGTAGTGTAATTTTACTGTATCACTCTTTTTCTTAGCTTTAGGTTAGAGGTAGTACAATATATATAATTTCTCTTTTGTTGGGCATAATAGGATTCGTTGAATCCTTTACCCTTTTTCGATTTTTAATAATAATAAGAATTTGTGTACCTTTTCAAGGCCCACGGACTGACGGTTATAGATTCTCGATTTATGCATTACAGACTTGTCTCTAAATTTTGGAGTATAAACTTATTACAATAATGTACCTAGACATTTTCCCAAAATAGGTGGGCCTAGTGCCTTTGCGCCCCATTGAAAAAGGCTCACGGGCGAAGTTTGTGTCATTCAAAGGGCACTGGTAAGATTCCCCTCAATGAGAGTCGTATACTCAAAAAAAATTGTTAATTTTTTTTTACATATTTCGTGGGTTAAAGCGGATGAACGCCACGTTGTACACCACTGACAACCAGCGAGCGTCGGATTACTTTACTGTTATCTAGTATCTAATGTCGTAAACTTATAATAATTTTTGCTCGTTTTTGGATAACAGGTTGGTAAGTCCCCCACCCTCATTTCACCTCAGAAATGATGTATGACGAGAGTCTCTGTAGCATTATCCACATCCATAATACAAGCTTTAGTGGTCAATGGGCGTAAACTTATCATCACCTCTAATAGTGACACGGGCTCTTGGTCTATAAAATTCCATCCAATAGAGAAGAAATATAGTCATCATGATGTATAAATGTGACGGGTGCCATGGTAATCAGTGATGTGCCACTAGCGTTACGTGTCGTATTGGATTTAGTGCATTAAATATTTTGATTTATAATTCTAAGGATTTGTATTTTAGGTTAAGTATAGCGTGTAAATTAAATACAGTACAAACTAACTGTTGCATGACAAAAAGGGTCATGTTATTTATGGACTATCTAAAAAAATAATATAATACACACAACAAGAATGTCTAAGGAACATAAAGTTTTTTTCTCGAATAAACATCAATTTTAATTGGATTTTAAAAACTGACATACCGTTATGATGCATGATTTGTCTTTAATGAATTTATCTTAATTTCAGTGTAATATGATTTCTTTTTGATGAAATAATCAAACAAAAGTTAAGAAATGCACTCATTTAACTGAAATTGCATACAGCCATACAGCACACGACGTCCATTTGAGGTCCAAATAAAGCCCAAACGTCCATGGACCTAATATGGTCATCCAATGGATGTGCAATTCTGGATATGTCCTGTACGTTTCATAATTGGACGTCTTTTGAAAGTCCATTGGACGTGTAATATCGGACATTTGTCAAATATCCCTTTATGAATGTTATTGAACGTCTTTGGGATGTACAGAACTGGATATAATTTGTACTTTCAGAAATTGTACGTTCACTGGATGTATAATATTGGAACAACTTGAGATATCTATAATTGTACATTTCTGAACATCTATAGGGTGTACAGGACTGGATCCAATTTGTACATTCAGAAATTGTACGTTCATGTATGTCCATTGGATGTATAATATTACAACAACTTGAAATATTCACAATTGTACATTTCTGAACATCCATATGGTGTACAGGAATGGATGCAATTTGTACATTTAGAAAGTGAACGTTTACGTATAACCAATGGATAAAATATTATTGGATCAACCTGAATTATCCATAATTGTGCATTCTAGTATCTCCAAAGGATGTCAAGAAGTATCAAGTGTGTCACTTTTATATGAAGGGAACAATTACAAATTGTACGATGTACTTTCTCTGGATGTCAGAGTTTTTAGTAAGGGAAGTTTTCATCCGTGCGAATTGTGAGATTTTCGTACAAACAGGCCCGCGCCGTACATTAAGGGATAAGTCGTGTGGTGTAGTAAAAAAAAGAAACAAACAACATTATCAAAACAAAATTTATAATGATAAAAAAACAGTAAGGAATTGCTAGCTATTAATTATTTTTAATTTTTAGTATTTGGCACGAGGGAACCGAATTTATCGAAAATAATATATTTTACAAACGAGAGTACGCAATAATCTATATTATAAATGTAGATGTTATTCAGTAATACAAGTTATAATAATTATTCATATTAGAAAATTAATTTATTATTTTTAATTCTTAGTATTTGGCACGAGGGAACCGAATTTATGGAAAATAATATATTTTACAAACGAGAGTACGCAATAATCTATATTATAAATGTAGATGCTATTCAGTAATACAAGTTATAATAATTATTCATATTAGAAAATTAATCCTAAAAAATGTTCAAGGGGTATTACCTTAGTACCTCTATAGTCATGTTTATGTCATGTCTGCTTATAAATCCCTTTTTTCTATTTATTAGGAAGCACCTGAATCGTGAATATGAGAAGGCACTACCAAAAACCACCAGAAATGCAATTTTCAACAAATATAGAAGAGGTGCCTACCAAACTGATAAATAAATATCTGATGATGAGGCTGAGCATAATTATGCTCTAGGAATTAATGTACTCCACCACTATCAAGGAAATGAAAAAATCACCCTCCCTTCCTAATGAGTAAGTAAATTTACTAGATTCTTATTGTATTAATTGTGGAGTTTTTATCAAATGTATTTTTAAACTTGAAAATCATCACTTGTTGAATATTCTCAAAATAAGATGTAATGTAATTATTTCATTAGTTATCTGAACATAATATTATGGTTGTAAATAGTAATTCTGTTGTTATGACAGCACCTTTTCACTGAGCTGAATTTTCAGAAGCTACTCTACATTCCAAAAAAGGAAACCAGAAGGAAGTTGAAGAAGCAATTTCAATATATCGAGTTTTTTCTGAAATCTAATGAGTGATTTGTATGTTTTTTGTGTTTAATGTTTTCTCAAAATGTCCTTATTTATATGTTTTATTTATTTATAATTGCAAGATGTGCTATTTTTGTTTTTAAAACATACAATATATTATACTGTCTACGTTGTTTACGTAAAAACTCTAAACCTGAACCTTTAAGAACATTTTCTGGACATTCAATGGACCATTTGAATGTACATCCTATCTGTACGTCCATTGTACATCTTGTATGGACGTCCATTGTACATTCTGTATGTAGGTCCATTGTAGAATGTACATCCTGTATGGATGTCCATTGTACATCCTGTATGGACGTCCATTGTAGATTTTGTATGTACGTTCATTGTATATTCTAAATGTACGTCCATAGGATGTTAAATCCAGTGAAGTTAGGACTTTTTCTGGACATATCATTGTACATAACCGGACGTTGGATGAACGTCCATGATATCCATTTTGTACATCCAATGGACGTACATGTGCTATAGGGGCGTTAACATAATAATCAATATAAACCATGAGAATCTAACAAAAATATTTCTAATAATCTGCATTTCCTCCAGTAGCATTAATTACAGCTTGACACCATCTTGGTATACTTAAAATTTAATTATCAATTTCGTTTTGAGATAATAGGGTCAATTTTATGTATGAAGATCTTGAAGACCTTGGCGAGTATAAGCACTATGCAGATGAAGAGTGATCCGGCTGTGGAGCATATCCCATACCTGCTCAATGGAATTAAGGTTTGGCGACGGTGCTGACCACGGTAGAAGTGTAATATCCTCATTATCAAACCAATATCTTACTGTTGCCGCAGTCTGTGGCCTTGCATTATCCTGCATGTAACGAAATTCAGGGTCTGCAGTAGTGGTATAAATAGAAGGACAACGGATTCTAAGATATGTCAATATATTGATATTGATTCAAAGTGTCTTCCACAAAAACGGGAAGAGTTCGATGATAAAAAATTATTTCAGCCCACATTATAAATTGTGGACCAGCATATGGACGAACACCGTGTACATGTCTGAGTCTCTCTAGTTGACCAGGTGATCTCCAGACTCTAACTCTTCTTGAATCAGGATAGAGACAAAATCTAGCTTAATTTGTGAATAACACAGAGCTCAATTCTTGTAAGTTGTTGTGCCCACCTTAATCTCAATTCATGATATTTAAGACGCAGCATGGGAACCCTCAATGGTCATCAGGCGTGCAGGCCAGCATCATCTAATCTATTACTCAAAGTTTGGTCGCACATATTAATGTTGTCGGTATTTGCTGACGCCCCAGAGAGTTCGCGTGCAGTGCACATTTCGACGAGCTAATCCTACCATATATCGATCTTGTCTGTCGAAGCGTTGACGACCTCCGACATCACCGAATTGTTCATATCGATGCCAAAATCTCGAAATCAAGCTCCGAGACACATGAAAATAACGTGCAACATCAGCTTGTGAAAAACCACATTCACAGCCGTTATCATTTGAACACGTGTTAAATGCCTACGTTCCATGACCACCGTCGCTCTTAATAATCTTGTTTTAGTACAATTTTAAAGTTTAATAGACACTATATTTACTTTATCTTTACAGTTAGAAGCAATTAACAATACGAATTTTGAGGTGCTGTCACTTTTACCTCAATAAAACAGTACATTTGACTAATATATTTTCATGGTATACCTTGATTTGTAGATAACAAGTTTGATATGTATTTACAAACAACTGTTGAAAGAGGTGGATTAATAGACTTGTTTCTTAGACATTTTTGATGTGTTTATATTGCGTTGTAGAAAAAGAAGCTGCTAATGATCTGATAATTATTTTTGTCATTTTTAAAGAACAAGCGCTTCGATTTATCACATAATACATGTACAGTATTCACGCCTTTTATATAATGAAAAAAGGTACACGCCATTGCTTTAAAATGACCTTTCTGTAATGGTAGATGCGCGGAATGATGACGTATGTTTCTTATCTATTGGCGCGTCTAACATTCTTGTTATAAGTGCAAATAATTCCAACAATTCTGGAGTATTACTTTTTTAAATGAAGCCAACTGCTTCTAAAAATTCCACAATATAATGAAACCAGTTGAAGTACCCAGCACATGACTTCACCTAATGTGACGCGGCTATTAGATTTCACCCAATATTTTTTTTTCTAATACTTTACTTGAAAAACTCGGAAAATATTTTTTAATTTTTTTAATAACAAATATTTCATAAAACTGAACAAAAAATGGATTCCTCGTATTAAAATACATGGTACTGCATAATTTTGTCCATACATTCACTGTAAACAAAAATTTATAGTTTTTTGGCCAGGACCGCAAAATTTTTGATACATTTTTAACATGCTTCCATAACAAATTCTATACTTACGAAACTATGTTATTTCTCGATTCTTTTCATACTCAATTCGATAGAGGAAAGATGCATCTCAATTAGTCACCATATTTGAATTATTCCATTTTATATTTGTAGACAATATACGGGATTAAAGCTGAAGTAGAAATTTTTGTAAAAAATTACCTTAAAAAAATTTGTAGTAACTACGATTATGCAACGGAAAGACTGAAATTGGTGAAAATCTAAATAGGAGTGTTCATACTATTATAAAAAAAATACACCAAATTCCCATCGATAATGCAAACCGAGTATCGAAGTTGAACTTTTTTTGAAAAATTCCGATTCCCTGGGTCATCCCAATGGATTGAAAATCCCAAAAAAGCCTTTTTGATTTCGATTTCCATGAAATTTTGCATAGGTGAGTTTTTTGATACGAGGATTCCAAAGAATCTGTCAATTGTTCCTAAAAAAATTGGGAATAATTTATGAAAATGGGATTTTCCGGAAAACTGTACATCAGATTTTGCTCATTTACGAACGTAGCCTCAGTTTTTACGTTCTGAATCTATAAAATTTCATTAAAAAATTCTGCCGCGTTTTTGAGTTATCGTGTTGACAGACCGACAGACATTTTTTAAAAACAGATTTTTTGGACTCTTGCAACGTGAAAATCACTCCATTACAATACTTCCCTTATATGTATACATATTGTAATGTTTTTTATTATTTATTTAAACAGTAAACAGGTGGGATACATTTTAAACACACGGTATGGCTACTTACTAATTTATTTAGACACTACACTATTCACTAATTATATACACAGTATATTCACTTAAATTAATTTATATAAACAGTTCACTAATTTATATCGACTTATTTACTTGTTTATTTCACGATGTCAAATTATCAATTAACTTAGCCGCTGATCGGTCCTTTATATATATTGGTGCCTTTTTTACTAGAGAATTCTAGATTTCGGCTTACACACAAAAACAATTGGCTCTCGCATTTTCTAGATAAGACTGGTCACAAAAACAATGTTTAGATAAGATAGTCACAATCGTAAACAGTTATAAAAAAAACCTGCGTATCACCCATAATTTTAACTTTCATACCTGGCTTAGACAGAGTCGGATTTAGGGACTATACCAGTGTGCTCTTTCGTAACATTACCCCCTCCTTAAATGGAAGTTCCTCCTGGATCTTTTGTGTAGCCGAGACTGGATGTTTGAATCGGCAACTGGCCCCATTTCCACACTTTCCGATCTTATGGAAATAGCAGGGCACCGTCTTCATCGGATACTGATAACGGGGGTAGTGGCTGCAAATTAATATCTGGACACCGGTATCTTGAAAGATAATCTCTACCATGTTCCTGATGATTCGCCAATCCAACTGGTTACTCGCTATTTTAGGCATAGCCAGTTTCTTCACGCTGGATTCCAACACATGGTCTCGTAGGTTTCGAAGTGCTTCCCACACATCGCGGTAGGTAGATCGATCTTGAAATTCATTTTTAGTTACCAGGTAGAAGACGTACCGCGAATTATGTTTCAGTTTCAGTGTCTTGCCAGGGGCTGGAATCTGGTCTTCAAGTTTTACTAATTGCCCGAACTTCTTTCGAAAGACGGATGCCAACCCTCGTGCGTTCTTGAGACGGGCGGGGATGTATGCCAGTGAATAATCTTCCGGGATAGTGAACAAATCTTGTCGTTGTTCTGAAGTAACTCCATATCTAGCTTTCCCGGTACCTCCATACGCGCCCATAAATTTATCGAAGGTAGGGTCAGATACTTCTCGAATATAGTTTACGCCTTTCTCTAGGTCATGGTCTTCTTTGAATGGCGCTAGTTTGTTTTGGTGAACTACTTTTGGTTTTCCGTTGGGGATCTTGCTTATGCATCATTGATCCTTTTCTTGATTAAGTATGGACCTTCCCAGGGTTTTTGTAATTTTGGAGAAAATCCTTTTTTCCTCGTCGGGTTGTGTAACCATACTTTGTCCCCTTCTTTAAAATCGCCTTCTGTGGCCTGCGTGTCGTACCGACTTTTCATTCTGTCGCTAGCAACTTGAAGATTTGTTCGAACTAATTAATGAATATCGTCCAGCCTTCTTCTCAATTGGATCACGTAGTCTTCTCCTGCAAGAACTTCTCCAGGCCGACAGCCAAAATCCAGGTCACAAGGGAGCCTCATTTCACGTCCAAACAGGATTTTCGCAGCTGTTTCACCAGTGGACTCATTGACGGCAGATCGTTAAGCCGATGCGAATAGAGAAAGATACTGGTCCCAATCTCTCTGATGGCTGGAAACCACTTTGGGCAGGTATTTTCCAATAGTCCTGTTCATTCTCTCGACCATTCCATCTGACTGTGGATGTAATGCTGTTGTCCTGGTCTTCTTCATTCCCAGCTTCTCGCAAATCTCCTGGAATATATGGCTTTCAAAATTTCTTCCCTGGTCACTGTGGACTTCCAAGGGCACTCCATATCGGCTGATAAATTCCTTCACCAATACATCCGCGACAGTTGTGGCCTCTTGGTTTGGGATATCGTAAATTACCACCCACTTTGTGAAATAATCCATTACAACCAGTGTATATTTGCTACCATTTTCTGTCGTCGGAAATGGTCCAGCGATATCTAAAGCATTCCTTTCGAAAGGGCTTCCAAAACTATACTGTTTCATAGGTGCCTTTCTCTTGCGATGTGGTCCATTACTCGTAGCACAAGTCGTACATTTCTTACACCAGACCTTCACATCGTCGGAGCTATTCATCCAATAAAACCTTTCACGGACTTACTGAAGGGTTTTCTTCACTCCCAGATGACCTCCCGATGGACTGTCGTGTAACTTCTTCAGTACCTCAGCTACTCTCGTTCTAGGGATAACTAGCTGTCTCCTCATCTCAGAACCATCATCGTTTTCAAGGACTCTTTTCAACAGCCCTTCTTCCAGGACAAGGGAGTCCCACTGAGCCCAATACGTCTTGAGTTTCGGTGAAAATCTTGACACTTCTTGCCAGGTAGGTCGCCGATTTTCTTCCTTCCACTGCCGAATCTTCTTTAGTCAAGGATCATTCTCCTGATCTTTTCTGATCCTGGTAGGTGACCATTCGTCATTGACTACTGTAATTCTTGAAACTGTAACTTCCGTAGATTTCGACTTGTTGCAATGTGAATAGTCTACAGTGCATGACCGTCTAGGCAAAGAGTTGGCTTTTCAGTGATTACATCAGCTGGATGTTCACCCCTGTCTGATTTCCACTGTGACATAAGTTCTTGGGTTACAGGAGTCTTGGGGCGCTTAGACGGACTGCGTACGTGCTCTAGCTCGCCACACTTCCAGCATTTGATCTTCTTCGGCTTCTTGTCTGCCATACCTTTCAACAAGTCGACGATCTGGTCAAGTTTGTCATCGTCATCTTCTTCCTGCATGGTCATACCTTTGTTGTACCGCGAGCTCTTCGTGGCTGCTTTGCATTTAAGAGGTTCTTGGTTTGCAGGAGTCGTAGGACGCTTACACGAACTGCGTGCATGCTCTAGCTCGCCACAATTACAGCACCTGATTTTCTTCGGCTTCTTGTCTACCAGACCTTTCAACAAGTTGATGATCTGGTCAAGTCTGCCACCTTCTTCCTGTATGGCCCTACCTTTGTTGTATCCGGAAGCCATCGTGGCTGCTTCATATTCAAGAGCAGCAGCCAATGCGTCAACTAATGTTTTGGGATGGGCTAAACGAAGCGTCCTCTGCATATCGGGGTCACGTAAGATATCAATAAAGGCCTGGATGCCCAGACATTCCATCATGTTATCTGGTGCTGATGGATAAGCGAATCGAACTAGTCGGGCAATATCCAGTTCATACTCTTGAAGGGTTTCGTCACGTTTCCGCCTTCCGTTCTTCAGCTGGAATCTGTACAAATGTTCCATATGTTCGTGACCATATCGCATGTCCAACCTCTTCTTCAGCTGCTCGAAGTCATCCGTCTCTTCAAGCGGTATCGTTTGAAGTACATCTAAGGCATCTCCCCGGAGCGCTATAGTTAGGTTCACTGTTTTCTCCTTGTCGGACCAATTATTCACTCTAGCGGCTGCTTCAAACTGTTTTACGAAATTGGTCCACGACATCTTTCCATCGAACGTTGGGGTCTTGACTCGGGTAAAACTGCAAATATCATCTGTCTTGGCTTGTGTTTCTGGCTTGCAGATCTCGATCTTCTTTTCTTCTGCTGAAGTGTCTTGTGTTCTTATATCGGCAATCTTTGTCTCTAACTCCTTGATTCTCTCGTCCATCTGATTTTCCATCGTTGTCATCTTATTCTCCATGTCTGATTTTATTTTCTCGTTCATCGCTGTCATCTTACTCTCAATATCCGATTTTAGAGACGAAATTTTATTCTCAACTTCAGCAGCAATGTAATTTTTCAATGATAAGATATCTGCAGAAATATCATTCTTCATAGCAAAAATATTCTCGTCCATGTTAGCAAAAATGTCGTTCTTCATATTAGAAATATCGTTCTTCATATCAGAAATAGACGAGATTAAAGTGGAAGCCTCGTCTTTAAATAAAAATGTTTCTGGATCAAAGCCGTCATTTTCCAGTGCCACTTTAAGTCGTTCTACTAATTCACTTTTCTTACCGGACGTTTCCAACTCAAGATCTTCCAATTCTGCCCTTAGTTCCGCCACTTTGAGGTCACATAGTCTCTTGGCCATTTTTACGTAGCAATTTATTTATATTATCCCACTTCTGACACCAATGTAATGTTTTTTATTATTTATTTAAACAGTAAACGGGTGGGATAAATTTTAAACACACTACTTACTAATTTATTTAGACACTACACTATTCACTAATTATATACACAGTATATTCACTTAAACTAATTTATATAAACAGTTCGCTAATTTATATCCACTTATTTACTTGTTTATTTCACGATGTCAAATTATCAACTAACTTAGCCGCTGATCGGTCCTTTATATATATATTAGTGCCTTTTTTACTAGATAATAGAATTACACACACAAAAACAATTGGCTCTCGCATTTTCTAGATAAGACTGGTCACAAAAACAATATTTAGATAAGATAGTCACAATCGTAAACAGTTATAAAAAAAACCTGCGTATCCGCCATAATTTTAACTTTCATACCTGGCTTAGACAGAGTCGGATTTAGGGACTATACCAGTGTGCTGTTTCGTAACAATATATTACATATACTAAACATAAGTTAAAGTAAAAATGATAAAAACTCTAAAAATTATTTCGATATTACGAAATATCGAAACAATTGTCAATTTTTGAAAGTTTTTATAATTTTTTCATTATGTTGTGGAATTGTTTGGAAACAGATAGTTTCATTTAAAAAAGTAACATTGACAAAATATGTATTTTTATCATTATAATAATAAATAAAGGAACTGCGTTAAGATTTTAGACACATTTTATTATTAAAAGAGGACGTCCTATTGCCACTTTAACCCATTATTGAGGGTACATTTCAATTTATGTGTCAAGTAAGATATCGTTTATAAAAGTCCCTACTTTTCTATTCATATTTCACAGGCTTTTCATGAAAATGGTCTACCTATTTATTGTAGATTTAACCGGAATGATCTATTTTTAAATGTTCTTGAAATATCTTGCTTCAATCGTTTTGAGCTTTATAAATATAGGGATATCGGATGAACATTTCGAATTTCTATTTGCACTGTTTGAAGTTTATATACAGATTGTTCGAAACCGTTAGGGAATTTTTCAAATTTCTGACCACAGAAGCAAGAAGAAAGATCGTTACGCTACTTTAATTTTTAAGCCAAAAATACATAAATAGAGTTTAAAATGTAACTTCCTAAAAATATTGTGCTCAAACTCTAAAACTATATCTTACTTGACCTCCAATGTAATTGAAATAGTGTAGGGTGGGAGGCGTAGTCAGTAAACTAAAAGGATGTTGACGAAGCTCCTTTTAATGACGTTGCTCCGTCTGACCATTTTTTATGTATATATGTTAGAAAAACAAAAAAAATCAGATGAGATTAGCACACGAAGAGTCATAGTCACGTACTTCTGGCTCTGGTGGCCATTTTTTTCAGTTGCAAAACCAAGGATTCATTATCATCTTCTATTCTGGAAACTTTCTTACGTAAAGTTTGAGCCTGTAAATTGAAGAAAGAGAAAAGTAATCAAAAACGGGAAATGTACCGGGTGTCAGATTAAGAGAAGTAACCCGCTGTATCTCAGAAACTATTTATCGTACAGCTTAGAGAAAAAAACCTGTATTACAATCTCGCATACGAGAAACTGCTGGAAATTATTTTCAAGTTTTCTAATCCACCGCTAGAGGGTGTAGTTCACAATAATTACACAAAAAAATCATTTTTACATAATAAATGTACCGTTATAGTACCATAAAAATCAAATATTCTTAATCATTAGATGATTTTACGTAAGTTTGCTCCAGTACTTTCCCCAACCTTGTAAAATAACTGGTAGGGGTGAGTGGGAAAGCGTGGCAAAACTGCTATAACTTTTGTTCCGCTTTGTAGATTTTGACAAACTTTGTATAATTTGTAAGGAAATTCAATGCCTGTTCCAATTTGATTTGAATACCAAATTCTCCTGTGATTTTATTTTAACTTCCCCTGTATAACATAATTCATATATCTTGCACAGACCTTGAAGAAATATATCATAATTCTCAAACATTTAATTTCTCACACATCAACGATCAGACCACTTGAAGAAATATATCATATTTCTCAAACATTTAATTTCGCACACATACACAAACTTCCATTTCAACGATCACACCACTTGAAGAAATATATCATATTTCTAAAACCATATTTCTAAAACATCTAATTTCCCACACATCGACAAAATTCCATTTCAGCACTACCATATACAAAATATAGACGATTATTGTTCTAAGAATTTTTCCATTTAAAATCTCAAACTTTCTCACCCACCAAAAAAGACACACACGTGTACTTCCCACTCACTTTAAACTATCTATAAATAGGAATAATATTATATTTTCAGCCACTTCCCAGTCATCATTCATCTCTTCATCAGTCAGACCTAGTACATAATGGTACTATTTTCATAAGAACAAACCGGCTTGAGATCGGTAAATTATGTTTACAATTAACACAATGTGATAAGTAACCAAAAGTGTAAAACTCAGTGAACTTCTTAATTGTTCAAGCAAATGAACAAAATGTAATTTTCGTCAATATACAAGTGAAAGTGACATAATAGTTTGATTTAAAAAACCGCCATAATCCTACGAATACTACAGTGAACTACATATAACTAAACGGTCCTTCGAGCTAAGTAAACTACAACCTTCCGTTCCATTTATTATCCCAAGTGCAAAAAAGGGTTAATAAAACAATGCCTAATAAAATATTATATCTTCGTTTCATTCCAGTTGAACAATTGTTTTGTTTTCAACTTTTTTTGGGAATCTTCTAATGCGATGCGATTTTTTTGATCATTTACTTGAAATAGGATAACATTTTAAAAAACGGTAAAAACTGCATCTCAATATCTATATTTTAAGCGAAGATACGATAAAAAATAGGTGCCATAGGAGATCGTGTTTTATACTTAAGTGAATTGAAAATTTTACATAATGTAGTAAGCGTCCAGATGTCATAAATTGTTGACAACGTAAATATAAAATTAATGTAGAGTGAATTTATGAACCTGTAACGATTAATAATTTAAAAATACGTAATGCCTTAAACAAATAGCGAAGCTTATTATGTTAAACGTGTATTTTGAATGTTTTGAGAATGCTCCCATTGCAGCAAGAAAATATGTAATAAGATATCCCTTGCGACAACATTTTTGCCGAAGAGCATTTAAAAAGTTGGCTAAACGTTTAAAACAAACCGGATCTGTTCAACCTAAAAGAAATTCTACACGATGGAGAAGAAACAATACAGAAATATATGAAAAAGTAGCTTGCGAGTTAAGAATTTCTAGGTATTGTGTTCACTCTATTTTAAAAAGAAATCGTTTTCATCCGTATCATGTATCTCTTCATCAATTATTAAAAGCTACAAATTACGATAAAAGACCAGATCATTGTAATTCGCTTAAGGATATGCTGAACGAAAATCCAAATTTTTTATCAAATATAATGTGGTCCGATGAACCTACATTTTCCAGTAATTGATCTGTAAATAGACATAGCACACACTATTGGTCTGATCAAAATCCAGACTGGATGCAATAAGATTTTAACCAGGGTCGCTGGTCAATTACCGTATGGTGCGCGATGTTAGATGGTAAAATTATAGGCCCTTTTGTTTTTGATGAACATTTAAAAGGCGAGCGTTACTTAAGATAAATTACCTATATTATTGGAAGATGTTCCTTTAGCAATACGGCAAAATATGTGGATACAACAAGATGGCTGGCCAGTCTTCTTTATAGTTTCTGAGATACAGCGGGCTACTTCCCTTAATCTGATTCCCGGTACCACTACAAGAGCGACTGGTTTTCAGGAGACAGTAAAGCAGATAATAATTTAGTTTTCACTCAAGAGTTCCAAAGAAAAATAGTTTGTACATTTAAATTCTGATACTATTACCTCTTCTTCTGCAAATTTTAATTGTTCTCTCAAGTCTGCTTCTCTTTCTAATGAATCCTGAAGATCTCTAAGAAGCTGAACTGGATCATCTTGCGATCCCCCTCTTGTAAGAGATTCTCGTGATACTTTCTGTGTAATAGAAATAAATAATTAACCTAAACAAACAAAAAACACAAAATTCTGCTGTTATAATCATCTTAGGATAGGTTTGTTTTTTCAATGCTATGAATTAAATTAATATGGGAAGTACTTAACAAATGTACACAGTAAATTAAAGCATTATAATGAATTAGTAATAGGTATATACTTACCCCATCTGCTGAAGGTTTTTTGCCTATACTTGCTAATGTAGGAGCTTTTTTTTTAGTTGGTCCCTTTGTATCTTCAACTTTATTTATTTTCGATTTTGCTTCATCTAATTCCTTTTGTAATCGAACAGAAACTTCGTTAGACACTTTTATTTCCTGCTCTAGTTCTTTTATTCTTTCTATCTGGGATAATGTTGTTCCGCTTCCTGTTATCTGAAAAATCTTATTCAGATTTCAAAATAGAGATAATCAAGAGAACAATCTTACATCTTTCATTTTCTTATCTAACTCGGCTTTTTCAAATTCTAATTGTGCAGCTTTTCTTTCGGCTTTTCTTAATTTAAAAGACAGTATTCGACAATTTTTTGTTGTTTGGTCCAAATCCTTCTTTATAGAAGTGTACTCTACTGCTTGGTCCTCCCTGCAAAGTATTAGCGTTTATACATAGAGATTGCAAAACATTGATAAAAACAATATTTTTCTGTGAGCTTTTCATAACATCTAAATACGTATCGCAATTTTTGTTCGATTTTTTTTTGTCAAATTAAGTATGCAGACGTATATCGACGGTTTCCCTGAACCTATTTAAAATTGTGAATATCCGTCGGTAACGTTTAATTTCCTTCGGGAAAAACAGTTCCATTCGTATTTTCAACGGAACTGCACGAGGCAATATTTGTAGGTATTATGGAAACGCTTAATTTACTCCGGAAATTGGTGAAAATTCTAAAATATTCGATATTTAGATATAAATTCGAGATGTTTTATAGGAAATATTAACGTAAGAAACTAATCTAGAAAATTAATATTTTGAACAAAATACAGTATATTTACTCATAGCAAATAGCATAGTTATTCATAGCAAACAGCTTGGAAGGTTCTTTGATAATAGACGTTTCTTTATTATTATAATTTTATACTGAAAAACATTTGGTTACTATATTAACTAGGTTTCCATTACTTATTAACAAATGTTGTGACAATTTCCCAAACATACCTAAAGTTATCTTGTAATTCATCCATTTGTTCTTCCATGTCTCTAAGTTCTTTTTTAATGTCTTCATTTTCGTCCATTAATTCTTCGCATAACGTTTCGGCAGCCAAAAGCTTTGATCGCAAATCATCTGCTATTCTTTGTGCCTCTTGTACAGTCGGTCTATTTTCTAAATCACTCTCTAATTCTCTTACCTTTAAACTTAAACTTTTCTTTTCATCTCTATAGTCTTCTAGCTGTTGTTGTAGTTCATTACACTTCTGTTGTAGTTTCAGTACTTCAGAAGCACTAGTTTTGCTAGTTGTAGATTCCATGGCTGCAAGTCTTCTTAGTAAAATATCACTTTTTTCTCTTTCCAACCTATCGCATTTTGCTTTAGTGGTTTCCAATTCTTTTTTGATGCTTTCGAGTTGTTCCTTCAATTCATTCTCTTGTGTGTCAACCAGCGTTGTGTCCGTAGTTTCGGTACCCGCTAAACTTACTGCATCGTCATTATCTGAAGAGTCTTGTGAGGAATCTTTATTAGTCTTGGCTTTTACCTACATTATTTTCAAAATTATTAGTTTTATAACTTGGACAACTGGATCACGCACAAATTGTAAAATATAGACGAAAGGGAGATACTGACGACTGATTGGAAGGTCGTAAGAAGAAAGCGGATCAGATTCAGTACAACCACAAAAATTATCAAATTGGGTTTTGAACAGATTATATTATCGAAGCGCGTGTCAGATAATCAGGCTGCTTAAAGTTCATCAATTGAAATATGTCACTCATCAATGTGAATAACTGTTAGCTCTCATAATAAGGCCATAACCACGAATTTCCTTCGCCACCAAGGGATACAATAAATCATGGATATAGTTCCGATAATCAAAACTTCATTGAGCCATTGAGCATACATGGGATGTGTTAGGTAGAGTCACTTTCGACCCTTAAGCAGCTCACATAGGTATACAGTGAAGAATAAAGCATGCCCCTAAGGATTAAAGAGTATGCTTCAGAGATGTCAAGCAATAAGTTGTGCCATTGAAAGACACACGCGTTATCGATTACTCAAGTTGGTGATTTATAACATTATATCAGTGTATAAGAGTTTTATGGTTTTAAAGAAGTTATTTAATTCTCAGATCCTTAATGAAATCGTTTAGGAATATATGTTTTTTAAACAAGATCGTGTTAACTATTAAAGAGCTAATGACTGCTTCATATTATATTGATGGGTGAACTTCACAAGAATATTATTTACAAATTGTGCGTTTTCCATAGATACTGTTCATTATCATGGGTAAGCACCAATTAATTAAATGCACGATAAAATTAATACTTATTAATAGAACATTTTTATTACACAAACGGTACACATTGGGATGTTATGGATAGAAAGCAACATCGGTTAGCTTATATTTAAATAAAAATATACAAGGTGATCCCATGAAGTTATTTTTGAAATATTCCATTAATTTGATTAAACTATTAGAACAACAGATATTGTAAATCAAAGTAGAAAAAATTGAGAGATGTTTGTTACATGTGAATAATGAGAATGAAAACAATTATGACGTACGTGCAGTCCAGGTACCTATTGAGAAACAATTCAAATATTTTAACAAATATCTTCATTTAGAATGGAGATTTACTGTGTTTTACATAATTAGTTTAAACAAAAAACAAATGTCTAATAAAATAAAGACTATTTTAATTATAAGTACATCGAGTATCTTAAAAAATACATTTGCGATCAAAGACAAGATCTGCTTTGTTTTCTATTTTTATATCAATTGGCCGAATTGGAACGGAATATCCTGTACATTTATTAAGTTTGATTAATCTCTACGTTCTACGTTCTATTTTCGGCAACTAATATAATGTATTTGAAAACAAGTGCTGTTTTGGGGATGGGATAGGTTTCACACAAACAAAACACTAAATTACTTGAATAAGAAATTGTACATCATGGTTTGTAGGCTCCTCTGAGATTGTTTTAACTTCCTTTATTTGGATCCGATTTCCTTTTGTTGAACTTGGAGATGATTCCTTTATTGCTCTAAGTTTATTCGCTCGAGTTGCTAAGCTGTCACTTCTGTTAAATGTAGTTGATATTTTTTCCTTTTGTACAGAATAACTATCTGAAACTGATGCCAAATTAAATGCACTACAATATTTTAAATAAATGTGCCTTTTAAAACCTCTTCCTTATCCCTATTTGTGAAATCAATTACTTAAATGCTAACTTCACTTTAAAATATTATTGCCAGTACTTTTTTCAAATGGATATTTTTTGCTGAGTTTTAGTCTTCTTAAGTCAGTTTTGGAGTGGTTCGAAAGTCAGTTACCACCCAAAAACAATATTATAGGTACAATAGCACTTTAATAGAGAGCACTTCTCGCACAGAAGCTGTCAAAAAATGTTGAAAATCCATTGGCCAATTGCATCCCTTTATTAAGAAAAATATGAGAAACGTTCATAGAAACAATACATATTATTGTCCTACAAAAACATCAGTTACAAAATATAAAAACGCCTTTTTATAACGTAAAGAACTAAAAAATAAAATCATTTTTAAATATAAATGTTCAGTTTAGAAGCGATAGAAAAATCAAAGTAATAAGAGCGTGTTTTTAATTTTTTTAACTATATTTTCATATTTTTTCTCAAAACAAACTGGTATTTAAAATTACTGACAAAACTTTAATTTTATAGAAATTACCTACATTAGTCTTTAAAATGTTTTCAGTGGCGTACTTACGGGGGATATAGGTGATATATCCCCTTCCCCCCCCCCATGGACTCAGCTAAACTTATAAATATCCACCGACTCTATTGTGGTCAGTGCAAAAAATATATTTTTACAATTTCTATTTTTTATTATATGCTCTTAGAAAGACACGAATTTACATTTTGTGCCCTGTCTAGGAAAACTACGGAACCTCCTATTATGTTTTAATTTTTTCAACGATTCCGCGTCATGGGTCGTTGTGTGGGACTAGCCTAACTGCGTGCACAGACGCATCTTCATATCCAACGTAGCGTATTGCAGTTCAATTTTAATGAAACACATTTTATAAACCACGTTCATGGTCGCAAGTAAAGTTGTTATCATCACCATCATAGATAAATATGTTTTATGGTCAATAATATTTATATATACAACCCCCACCCCCAAGGATTAGGTCTGGGTACGTCACTGAATGTTTTGTATTAATGTGACCGTGGAACATCGAAATTGATGATGCCCAAAGACATTACAACATATGTTGTACCTAATGTCTTTGTTGAGTGCCAACATTGTCGACACAATATACATACAGCGAGCGGCTAAATTATGGAACAAATTCATTATTTTGCGAACAATTTATTTTAGATAAAAATCCTGAAATAGGTCGATTTTTAATTTTAAATGGCGATTTTTTTAATAATGTGCGAAAATAATGACGTCATCACTTTTGACTAGCTGACTAATACTTATCAGGGAAAATCAAATGTAAATTAATTTAATCAGCGAATAACTTTACAATAAACGAACTGCAATATTAAATTAAGTAATACATAATACTATTCAACTCAATTAAATGTGCTAAATGTCAGACACCGGTCTCTTGACAATAAATAAATCGACGAACACATTCTTCTTGCACATTACGAATAACTTCCGGAGTAATTCTATTAACTTCGTCTCTAATTCGGTTTTGTAACTCCTGTATATTTTCCGGTTTATCCACATAAATCTTTGATTTTAAATAACCACATAGATAAAAATCTAGAGGTGTAAGATCTGGAGATCTTGGGGGCCACTCTATTGGTCCTCGTCTACCAATCCACCTCCCAGGAAAACACTGGTTTAAAAATTCGCGAACATCACGTGCATAATGCGGGGGTGCACTATATTGTAATATGTCTGGTAAGTATAATGTAAGTATAACTTCTGTTCTCAGAAATCGCAGATAACGTTCCCCTTTAAGATTCTTTTCAAAAAAATAAGAAGCAATAATTGGGTCCTTAATTATTCCCGCCCAAACATTGATTTTCTGATGGTGTTGAGTATGGCCGTCATTCAGTGAGGATTATCCTTACTCCAGTATCTGCTTGTTTAATAAAACATGCATTACGGTTACATCAATCCTGCAAAATGTCGAAAAACTGCACATGGCGATAGGTATCATCATCATTGAGATCGTGATGTAACTGAATTTTGGTCGGATGATACTTTTCGTCTTTCAGAATACGTAATATACCGACCGTTGAGATATGCCTGTATCCGCTCTAATTTAGCGTGAAGTATCAATTATGAGTATTATCTTCAACACTTAATACAACATCAAATTGTAAGCCTCTGAAACTGCATTTGAGCTTTGTTTTTTATAAAATTGTAACCTACAGTACCCAACTTTTAGTATATTTCAATCAAGTAGGTTTGCTGTGATTATGTTTTAGATTTTTTTCATTTTTAGGGTTGGGGGGGGTTCAACCCCACTCATTACCCCCCCCCCCGTAGTTACGCCACTGCTTCTCATCCTATAAAAATTAAAATTTCTATGCGTTGGAATTCACTTAAAGTAGCCATAATTTACTTCTAAAACTTTTTTACTTAAATTTTGCTGAATTCAACTTGCAATGATGGCAAAGTAATTGGCTGTCTATAGCTGGGGTTCTCAAACTGTGGGTCGCGACCCCCAGGGGGGTCGCGTGATGTGCCCAGGGGGTCGCGGGATAAGGAGGAAAAAACAAATCAGTCATAGCTGTAGTTTTTATTAATAACAAAATTTATAGGCTACACAAATTTGTAACACACATACAAGTTGAAAAAGGCCTAATACTATTTAATGGAAAACATGAGCTTGTTTGGAATTAACCAATTTTTTTATGTCCGGATTGAGTTTTGTTATACACAAAAGAATGTCATTTTCCAGGGTCAAACGATTTCTTGATTTTGTTTTGATATTCACCATTATGGAGAAACCTTGTTCACAGTTATAAGACGTAGAAAATGGCATCAAAGTCTGTATTGCTTTTGTGGACAGTTCTGGGTATTCATTTTTAGTACCTATCCAAAATTTGTCGATACAAGCACTGTTAAAAGTGAGTTTTGCTGACTGATCACTTGAAATTTCGATCAGTTGATCATGTTGACGAGCAGTTAGCTCAGCTTTTGTTACGACTTGATCACTGAACGGATTGACTACCCACAAAACCCCACTCGTATCCTTATTTGGAATGTAATCTGTCAGCTGTTCAATCAAACCTTCGAGATTAGAAGATACTAGTAAGGAGAGAGATTGAGTGTCAGGGGATGTAGCGTTAATACTTGATAGATACTCTATAAACTCTTGAGTTAGTGTAAAATTTTCAAAATCTTCTTTCTTAACTCTTGCGTTCCAAACACTGAGTTTTTTTACTAATGCATTTACTCTGTCTTGAGCATATAGCATATTTTTGTCTGGTCCTTGTAGGGATAAGTTCAAAATATTAAGGTGAAAGAAGATGTCAGCCAAATAAGCAAGCTTAACCAACCACTTTTCATCACTGAAAAAAGTGGAAAGTTCGGGTTTACTATCAACCAAAAATAACAACATTTCTGACTTTAATCCAAACAGGCTGCTTAATACATTACCACGGGATAGCCACCGTACTTCAGTGTGAAATAAAAGATGTTTATGCAAGGCTCCTACCTCTTCACACAAGTTATTAAACAACCTACTTTGCAGCGGGCGACTTTTGATGTAGTTCACTATCTTGACAGCTTCATTTAATACTTGCCGTAATTCATCTGGCATTTTCTTAGCTGCCAAAGCTTGCCTATGTAAAAAACAGTGGACCCAGCTTGCATTCGGTATAAATGATTTCAACCTGGCAATCAAGCCACTCTTCTTTCCCGTAAGGGCCATTGCTCCATCACTACAAATTGACACACATTTCTTCCAATCCAATTCAAAAGGCTCAGTTGCTTCGACAAACACCTTTTTAAAGACTTTCACCTGTTGTATTATTCGGCAGGGGCTTACAAAACAAAATATTTTCATGAATAGCATCACCGTAATCGTACCGGATGAAGCATAAAAACTGAGCACAGTTGGCAACATCTGTTGACTCATCCAACTGAATTGCAAAAAAAGTACTGTCTTTTATTTGCTTCTTTAGCTGGTTCTGAACATCTTCAGCCATGTCACATATTCTTCTTGAAATAGTATCATTTGATAACGGGATTTTTTTCAATTTTTCAGCATCTTGAGGACTGATTATATTTGAAACCATATCAATTGCAGCAGGAAGAATTAATTCCTCAGCAGTTGTATGGGGTTTCCCTTTTTTAGCAATCTTGAGTGCTACCTCGTATGAAGCTTTAAGAGCATTTTTATTAACATTAGCAAGATCTGTAATGTTTACCTGTTGACTTCGAAGGGATAACAGTTTTCTTTGGAAAAATTCCGCTGGTTTGTCTTTCAAAGCAAAATGTTTAGTTTCAAGATGGCGTTTCATTTTCGAAGGCTTCATGCTTTCAGCTGACAACACTTCACTAAACACCACACATTGAGGTTTGTTTGCCAGTTCAGTGAAACCGAATTGTATGTACGACTGGTCATATTTGCGGAATTTTGTCTTTCCGCACTCACTAGCACTAGCATCACTACTTGACGACGGTCTTTTCAAAAACGTATCCATTGCTACTTTTTCCAACTGTATTTACTCGCAATACTACTCACAAAGTACACACAGTATTGAGTGATCGACTCAAGAATCCAGACTGTCGTGTCGTCTGCCGGGCACCGGCTGGCAGAGTGCGCGCGCGCAGTTATCCCACTTTCTCTTATGCCCAAAATTGGTGTGCGGAAAGTTACTGCAATCCTGTGTCGAGCAATTTGACATTATTTGAAGTTTGTGTTTTCTCCATATCGTCATATAGTTTTGTTAATCGTTTATGTGAATTGTTGTAAATTGTTGGAGTTGGACATTCAAAAATACAATTTTTGTCAGTGTATAAATAATTAATTACAGAATAAATAAAGAATATAAATAAATAATGAACAGAGTTTATTTTAACTAGCATTCAATTAGTTGAATTGCAACAAGACTACATTTGTATTGAAAATGTTAGACATAGCAGAATTAAAAGCATCTGACAGTTTCCTCGGTAAACAATTGCAGAAAACCACTGCTCATTAATTTTACCTTAAACTGCTCGACAGAGGGTTGCAGTAATTTTCTGCACATTAATTTTCAGCATTATTATAAAACAATTCAAGTGACAACAATTTGTATTTATTTTTACTAGTTAATAGTATTTTTATGGATAAAACTTAGCCAATAGTGTTTTTTTTTCATTTCTGTTTATATTTAAAAATAGGGGGGTCGCCGAAATACTAGGTCTAAAAAGGGGGTCGCAGTGTCAAAAAGTTTGAGATTCCCTGGTCTATAGGAACACCATTTCTTTTTATTCCGCAGTAGCAGAGAATTCTTTTGTGATAAGCAAGCCATTTTTACAAAGAAGTTTTGTTAGTAGTGCTTTCCGATTGTTAAAAAAAATTTACAGCGCCTGCAAAGGATCTTTGATGAAAAAAACCGTTACGCATCTCGGTCAGGTTCGTCTGCTATAACTCGAGCTTGTAGGTTGTACTGTTCAACGGAAGGTGGTAGGTGTTCTTTCGTTGACGGTTGTTGTTGAATGTTTTTGGGTATAAGGTTTTTAACAGGTATGTGAAATAAATGTTTCTATAATTGATTCATTATATTGAACGTTTAAGAATGAAAATGGGATTTCCATAGTTTATATTCCAATAAAATTGTTGAATATCACCAAACAGGTTCCGTGCAAATTAACAAGATGGTGTCTGAGCCTCAAAAAGATTCCTACAAAGGAAGCTTTTCCCAATAGTGTCTTGATGTTTTTTTTGGACAATTTCGAAGGTAAAGATTAAGATTTTTGAGCTTACGTTATCTTTGTCGTAGTTAGGTAAAGTTCTAAATTTGGCTTTATATCTTTTATTATTATTTTTATTATTATTATACGCTGCAAGTTTGCGCTTGTAATTCGATTGTATGAAATTGAAACTAAGTTTCATGGCAGCTCCCTAGCGTGAAATTTTGTTTCAAGCATGCAATCGAGTTGCACGTCGCACCACCTACTTCGCTTCGGGACGTCAGTTTAAGTTAGCAGTGATGGGATTCGCATCTTCGACATACTTTCCAGTAGTGCGGATATTATTTTATTGGCATTGTTGATAAAAAAGGGCGACAGGGAAAACAACAACGCCGATTTAGTAGGCACCCATTTTTTCAATCACACAAAGAAGAATGGTTATACTACACCTTGTTCGATGATCTATGTTCTGACGAAAAAAGTTTTTCTTACTATTTTCAAATATGAAAGTCTTCTTTTGATGAACTGTTAAGTTACATAAAGGAAGATCTGACCAACAAGAGCACGGTCATTAAACAAAGTATACCTGCAGAAGAAAAACGTTTCACTTGTTTGAGGCGCGCAGTTTCAGTTTCATTAAACTGAGTTGCAGCGTATAAGCGCCAAATCCAATCAAATCCAATGCCCCGCTAGTTTCAGAAACATGAAATTAGTTGCTTGACATTGCACCTGTTGCAACTGCACTGAAACAGTTTCAAGTAGTGAAACAAAATTTCACTCGTATAATTGCTCCATAAGATAACATTGGCGAAACCGGAGTGAAATCGAGTTGCAGCTTATAGAGGGCTTTTAAAGTACTAGTGCGGCTGTTGTTAAACTTATCTCGATGTGTAGATAACAAACCTGAAATATTTGTTAGGAGCCAAAACTCATTTTTTATGTAACTTTTTTGTTCATATCATATAATCGTATGTATTTTCCCTCAGATTATTTACTTTTTTCTAGAATGAAAATTTGTGTAGCTGAGATTCACGATTGTTAAATAGTATATTGTAAAACAAGTGTTACAATGTTGTAGTACGAGTGCAGTGAGTTACGCAAAGCACGAGACAGCAAAAAGTCGTTGTTATGCGAGTTTTACATACTATTTTTTATAATGAACATGCAAAAATCTTTTTAATAAAAATAAAATTGCAATTAGGGATTTTTGTGCTTATTTATTTATGTTGGTAACCCTGACATACAAGGGACAGTTAACATAATTTTTAAATTTGAATGTTCATTAAGTTACTAATATATAGTTCGGGAGTTATGAATATGGAACTAAACATCGAATTATCATGCACTCCACCAGAACTTCGTAATATTGCTGATAATGCAGTTAATGATTTACTACCTGAAAAATCTAAACAAAAATATGAGAAGGAATATGAACGTTTTAGGTAGTGGTGAGAAAACAATGTGAAAAATTACACAGAGAATGTTCAAGTCAGCTATAAATGTCAGTTTGCCAGCCGTAAATTAAACAGTGCATCCAAGTGTACAAAAGTTACCAAAAACGATGCTGAAATGGTTATTTTGTGAAACTGTTTTCGATGTCACAAAGTAACTTTTGTATACGTTATTTATAAAAAATATTTTGTAAGCACCGGTGCTTTCGTAATGATTGTGTTTTAGTTGTAAACAACATGTAGGATAGTAAAACTTAAATATATAATGACTGTATTCTTATCATATAGTAGTTATCTTCCAAACAGATCTAAATGGGAAAAAAGTTAACTACTTTAGTTATACATGGAAAACAAAAAAACAGTTATTGGAAAAAATAAAGTTCTGTTTCATTTTATATTTTTTACCATGGAATATATAGCCATGATAAAACAAACTGTTTATGCAAATATATTTTAAGCATGCTTAATTTTTCATTCCTTTTTTCTAGCAGAGGGAATGGATGACGAGAGTTTCCTTTTATTAGATGACGCTACACTAAATGCCCTTATGCCAAAAGTTGTTAATATGTATTTTGCACCAATATTATTAATACATACTATTAGCAGTTTTAGGAGTACATCAACTCCCGAAGTTAGTTTCCATGACACTCTGTATAATTTACAATGTAGGTTCAGATTTTTATTCTTTTAAATACATATTTTGAGCAATAACATATATGCGATGTAATGTTTTGTTATGATGCTTTGGTTTAATATATTATCACAATCATTTCATTTCTACAATGCAGTATATTTATTCACTAATGTTTTTATTTAAGAAACCATAAATATCAATATAGCTAAAAAAATTGAAATTATTGAAATAAAACAAATAAATAAACATTTTATAAATTTTGTAAATTTAAACTTCAAAAATATTTCAAATTGTAATGTAATTAATAAAATAAATACTTAAATTATTATTTTCCAGTAATTTTCTAAGCAAGTTAATTATATATTATCTAATACAACTCTGTACTTGCGATTTTAACCTTGACCCCAAACTCTAGTTGTCTTATTGAAATAGAGATGACAGTGTGATATGAGATTTTTTAATGTGGATGTGAAAAGATTCCTTCTTTTATGTTTAGTTTACTTTATCAATTCAATAAGATCCAATTATTAAACTCATATTCAGGTTTAAATAAGTAACTCTTAATTGATCAACACAATTGTTATTATACTGTAATGTTTTTATTATTTATTTAAACAATAAACGGGTGGGATAAATTTTAAACACACGGTATAATTCACTTACTTAATTTATTTATTCACTAAACTACTCACTAACACTTAATTTATATATACTTAACTAATCACTTATTATATACACAGTATATTAACTTAAACTAATTTATATAAACAGTTCACTAATTTATATTCACTTATTTACTTGTTTATCTCACGATGTCAAATTATCAACTAACTAACTCCTCCTGGTCGGTCCCTTATATATTAATGCCTTATTAATGCGGCTTACTCAAAAACAATTGGCTTTCTGGCATTTTCTAGATAAACATGGTCACAAAAACAATGTTTAGATAAGATAGTCACAATCGTAAACAATCCCTGCGCGTCCGCCATAATTATAACTTTCATACCTGGCTTAGACAGAGTCGGATTCAGGGACTATACCAGTGTGCTGTTTCGTAACATTACCCCCTACTTAAATGGCAGTGTAGCAGAGACTGGATGTTTGAATCGGCAACTGGTCCCATTTCTACACTTTCCGATCTTATGGAAATAGCAGGGCACCGTCTTCATCGGATACTGATAACGGGGGTTGTAGCTGCAAATTAATATCTGGACACAGGTATCTTGAAAGATAATCTCTACCATGTTCCTGATTATTCGCCAATCCAACTGGTTACTCGCTATCTTCGGCATAGTCAGTTTCATCACGCTGGATCCCAACACATGGTCTCGTAGGTTTCGAAGTGCTTCCAACACATCGCGGTAGGTAGATCGATCTTGAAATTCATTTTTAGTTACCACGTAGAAGACGTACCGCGAATTATGTTTCAGTTTAAGTGTCTTGCCAGGGGCTGGAACCTGGTCTTCAAGTTTTTCTAATTGCCCGAACTTCTTTCGAAAGACGGATGCCAACCATCGTGCGTTCTTGAGACGGGCGGGGATGTTGTAAGCCAGTGAATAATCTTCCGGTAGAGTGAACAAATCTTGTCGTTGTTCTGAAGTAATTCCATATCTAGCTTTCCCGGTACCTCAATACGCGCCCATAAATGAATCGAAGGTGGGGTCAGATACATCTCAAATATGGTTTACTCCTTTCTCTAGGTCATGGTCTCCTTCGAATGGCGCTGGTCGGTTTTGGTGAACTACTTTTGGTTTTCCGTTGGGGATCTTGCTTATGCGATATGTAACATAATTGATCCTTTTCTTGATTAAGTATGGACCTTCCCAGAATTTTTGTAATTTTGGAGAAAATCCTTTTCTCCTCGTCGGGTTGTGTAACCATACTTTGTCCCCTTCTTTAAAACCGTCTTCTGTGGCCTGCGTGTTGGAACGACTTTTCATTCTGTCGCTGGCAACTTGAAGTTTTGTTCGAACTAATTCATTAATATCGTCCAGCCTTCTTCTCAATTGGATCACGTAGTCTTCGCGTGCTAGATCTTCTCCAGGCCGACAGCCAAATTACAGGTCACAAGGAACCCTCATTTCACGTCCAAACAGGATTTTCGCCGGTGTTTCACCCGTGGACTCATTGACGGCAGATCGATAAGCCAATGCGAATAGGGAAAGATACTGGTCCCAATCTCTCTGATGGCTGGAAACCACTTTGGACAGTTATTTTCCAATAGTCCTGTTCATTCTCTCGACCATTCCATCTGACTGTGGATGTAATGCTGTTGTCCTGGTCTTCTTCATTCCCAGCTTCTCGCAAATCTCCTGGAATAGATGGCTTTCAAAATGTCTTCCCTAGTCACTGTGGACTTCCATATCGGCTGATAGATTCTTTCACCAATACATCCGCGACAGTGTTGGCCTCTTGGTTCGGGATAGCGTAAATTTCCACCCACTTTGTGAAATAATCCATTACAACCAGTATGTATTTGCCACCACTTTCTGTCGTCGGAAATGGTCCAGCGATATCTAAAGCATTCCTTTCGAAAGGGCTTCCAACATTGTACTGTTTCATGGGTGCATTTCTCTTGCGATGTGGTCTATTACTCGTAGCATAAGACGTACATTTCTTACACCAGTCCTTCACATCGTCGGAGCAGTTCATCCAATAAAACCTTTCACGGACTCGCTGAAGGGTTTTCCTCACTCCTAGATGACCTCCCGATGGACTGTCGTGTAACTTCTTCAGTACCTCAGCTACTCTCGCTCTCGGGATAACTATCTGTCTCAACCACTTGAGTGCTGCATGATCAGTCCGGATTAAAAACTTCCTACTATAGAGATACTGGTAAAAGTGTTCCACGGACTTCACTACCGCCAAAAGATCTCTTCTTGTGACGCAGTAGTTCCGTTCTGGTTTGGAGAGGACTTTACTGAAATATCCCAGCACTCTTTCTTGCCCTCCTAGGATCTGTGAGAGCACTCCACCAATTCCTACGTTGCTTGCCTCTGGTAATGGATATCCTAATACCGGTGCCGAGGTTAAATGCCTCTTCAAGGCTTCAAAAGCCGTTTGACAGTCTTCGTCCCATTGGAAAGCTCTTGATTCTTCTGTAAGTCGAGTTAGAGGCTTGGCAATATCTCCAAACTTCCTGATAAATCTTCTATAATACGTGCAAAGTCCAAGGAAACTCCTGATTTGATGTTTGTCGGTTGGTTGCGGCCACTGCTGAATGGAAGCAATTTTCTCTGGATCCACCGCCACTCCTTCATTGCTCACTATATGACCTAGATAGTTGACTCGGTTTTGGAACAGGTCGTCCAAATAGACCAGACATGTCTTCCAAGACAACCCTCTCAAGACATTTTCCTTGAGTCTTTCAAATGTCGCAGGCGCATTACAGAGCCCGAATGGCATGACGTTGAATTGCCATAATCCAGATCCGGTGGTAAAAACAGTCTTCTCTTTGTCTTCTGGGGCCATTTCCACTTGTCAATAACCAGACTTCAGGTCCACGGTGGAAAACAGTTTGCTGCCGGCCAAAGTATCTAGCGTATCGTCAATTCGAGGAAGAGGATAGCTGTCTTTCTTCGTCACGTTGTTAATCTGGCGATAATCCACGCAGAATCTCGTAGTTCCATCCTTTTTCTTAACGAGCACTACTGGAGACATCCATCGACTAGTAGATGGTTCTATTACTTTTTCTTCTGCCATCTCTCGAATTATTCTTTCAGCTTCCTCTCTCTTCGCTCGTGGAAGTCTTCGAGCTGATTGTCTAATTGGCTTAGCATTACCAGTATCAATTTTGTGTTTGACGGCTGATGTTCTGCCAGTCTTTCCTCCTTTTGGTACGAATAAGTCTCGATATTGTAAGAGAAATTCTCTCATTCTCTTTTTTTCAGCTCGATCCAAAGACTGACCAGCTACTGATAACATTTGTTCGATTCTGGCATTAGAATTGTCAATGGTCGTTGTTTGACGAACTATAGACGTCCCTAGTGCGCAGGTAGGTTTCCTTCTTGATGGTATTTGGGTAATCGTTCACGTTTATCAATCATACAGGGATCTCCTTCGCCGACGTAACCAATCCTTTCCAATTAGTACTCCTTTGCCAACCTCTTCGTCGTGGTTCCTTGGTTCCATCATAACCGGTGTACCTTCCTCCGTGCTTCCCTGTAGCCGTGCTACTATCATGGTTTCGCTTCGTACAGGTATAACGTTATTTTCCTGTACAGCTGCCAACACCGCGCTGCCTTCATGTGGATGAAGGAATACCTCCTCGGAACCCACTTTAATGGTTCCGTTTCTAAAGTCTAATTGGAAACCATGTACATTCATCACGTCCATTCCCAGAATCACATCTTCTTCAACGATTACCGTATGCGTGAACTTTTCTGCGCCAATTCCCAATTGAATATGTGCCTCGCCGTGAACGTTGGCACTCTCACCTGTGGCGGTCCGCAGTCGCAGTCCCGTTGGTAAAAGCTTCTTCTTGGAGCTTATTAGTTCTGGTCGTATAATGGTTCTAGTTACTCTAGTGTCAACCAGCAGAGCATATTTCTTGCCATTTACTTCGCCATCCACATATACACTGTCTTTGCGACATCTGAGAGAAGCTATCAGTATGAGAGGGTCTTTGGAACAATAATGGGTCGGTGCTGCCCCCTCGTAGCCTACCCGTTCTAGTTTTCCTGTGACTGGGGTTCTTGGTTTGCATGAGTCCTGGGGCGCTTACATGAACTGTGTACATGCCCTAGCTCGCCACAATTCCAGCATCTGATCTTTCTCGGCTTCTTGTCCATCATACTTTTGATCAATCTGACGATCTGATCAAACTTGTCCTCGTCGCCTTCTTCTTGGATGGTCCTAACTTTGTTGTAACCCGGAGCCTTCGTTGCTGCTTCATATTCAAGAGCAGCTGTCAATGCGTCAACTAATGTTTTGGGATGGGCTAAGCAAAGCGTCCTCTGTATCTCTAGGTCACGTAAGCCATCAATAAACGCCTGTATGCCCAGACATTTCATCATGTTCTCTGCTGCTGATGGATAAGCAAATCGAACGAGTCGGGCAATATCCACTTCATACTCTTGAAGTGCTACGTCACGTTTCTGCCTTCGGTTCTTCAGCTGGGATTGGTACAAATGTTCTAGATGTTCGTGACCATATTGCATGTCCAACCTCTTCTTCAGCTGCTCGGAATCATTGTCTAAAGTACATCTAAGGCATCTCACCGAAGCGCGATAGTTAAGTTCACTGCTTTCTCCTTGTCGGACCAACTATTCACTCTAGCGGTTGCTTCAAACTGTTTCACATAATTGGTCCACGACATTTTTCCATCGAACGTTGGGGCCTTGACTCGGGTAAAACTACCAATGTCTTCTAACTTAGGGTGTGTTTCTGACTTGCAAGGTTTTGTTTGCTCGGTCTTTTTTTTCTTCCGCTGGCGTGTCTTGGGTTCTTATATCTGTCATCTTTTTTTCTAACTCCTTGATTTTCTCGTCCATCGTTGTCATCATATTCTCAATCTTTTCGTCCATCGTTGTAATCTTATTCTCGATTTCAGATTTTAGAGACGAAATTTCATTTTCAACGTCAGCGGCAATGTCGTTTTTCATTAATAAGATATCGGCAGATATATCGTTCTTCAAAGCAGAAATCTTGTCGTCAATATTAGCAGAAATGTCGTTCTTCATAGCAGAAATATCGTTTTTCATATTCGCTGAAATCTTATCTTCTATGGCAGAAATCTCGTTTTTCACATTCGTAGAAAGTTTCTCTTCCATGGCAGAAATCTTCTCTTCTATGGCAGAAATATTTTCGTCCATGTTAGCAGAAATTGACGAGATTAAGATGGAAGCCTCGTCATTAAATAAAACTGTTTCTGGATCAAAGTCGTCATTTTCCAGTGCCAGTCTTTCTACTAATTCACTTTTCTTATCGGACGTTTCCAACTCACGATCTTCCAATTCTGCTCTTAACTCAGCCACTTTCAAGTCAAATATTCTCTTGGTCATTTTTACGTAGCAATTTATTTATAATATCCCACTTCTAACACCAATGTAATGTTTTTGTTATTTATATAAACAATAAACGGGTGGGTATACATTTTAAACACACGGTATAGTTCACTTACTTAATTTATTTATTTACTAAACTACTCACTTACACTTAATTTATATATACTAATCACTTATTATATACACAGTATATTCACTTAAACTAATTTATATAAACAGTTCACTAATTTATATTCACTTATTTACTTGTTTATCTCACGATGTCAAATTATCAACTAACTCTTCCTGGTCGATCCCTTATATATTACTGCCTTTTTCACTAGATAATTCTAGATTGCGGCTTACTCAAAAACAATTGGCTTTCTGGCATTTTATAGATAAGACTGGTCACAAAAACAATGTTTAAATAAGATAGTCGCACTCGTAAACAATCCCTGCGCGTCCGCCATAATTTTAATTTTTATACCTGGCTTAGACAGAGTCGGTTTCAGGGACTATACCAGTGTGCTGTTTCGTAACAATACGTAGTAAGTTATTTGCCAATATTAGTCAAATTAAAATACTCTACACTACTATAATGACAACACAATTTACAAATCGTTTGATGTTTGATATTTAAAATTTATGATGCTTTGAGTTATTATTATTTATTGTTCTGATAAGTACTAATTATTTATTATTAGACTGTTAATGTAAGAGTTCTTTAAACACAATTTATTTAATTTTACTATTAGTGAGACCAAATAAGGGGTCATTATTATTTTTTTATATAATCTAACGTTTCAATAGTTCTTTAAGGTTATATCAGTATAGTTTAAACTATTCAGATGAGAAAAATTTTACCTTGTAGTTCGTAATTAAACACTTAATTTTCCAGAAAGTATTCTTATCTCTTCTTCCGCCTTGTTTTAGAGTAGCTAAATAATTCAATTTTGTGTGTTCTTCTTGGAATGTCATTCTTTTTCTTCGTTTATTTTCAATCACCTTATTTCTCTGTTCATTATAAACTCTAATAAATTTGTCTTCTTTGTATAATAACGAATGTACTCTGGTCAGTTTAAATTCTTTTCTTTGATATAAATTAATTTTTTAATATTTTTTATTTCATTTTCCCATTAGGATCATTAATTGTCATTTATCATTCAAAGTTCTCTCTTCTCTTCTTTGTTATATAATTATAATGATACTTCCCAGTTTAAAGTTCTTTTCTTTGATATTATTCAATTTTCCAATATTTTTAATTTCATTTAACCATTAGAATTATTAATTGTCATTCATCATAAAAATAAAAAATTCTCCCTTTTTCTATTTTTCATAGCAACCATCCCTAGTTTTTATTAGTTTCATACTAGACAAACATTTTTTTAGTTTAGAGTTTAAATGAAATACCTCGCGCACTACACTTGATATCCTTTTTAAAAATTTCCTTATCTAACGGTTTTTACAAATTAAAATTAACATTTTTATTATTAATTTTTGATTAACAATAATTATCATAGTGAAATTTATTTCCTTTTATCCACCTTCATAATTGAGTTATTTTTATTGGAATTAATCCCTTCAAAATTTAATAATTTTTATTTTAGTGCAATATATATATATATATATATATATATATATATATAAAAGGAAGATAGTCTTTGCTGACTGTTAGGAATAAAACTGGTGAATATTGGGGTATGCAGCAAGAGAAACGGAAAAAGTGTACTCTTAACGGAAAATTTTCAAGCTTTCGAGGATGATTGTCCTCATCATCAAGAATACTGAAATGGAAAAACAGCATTAAGATACTGTACTTAATAAGTAAGATACAATATAGAAGAAATCGCAACAGGTGCGAACTTACCTCCGAATTGAGGTTAGAATCCATTATGTTGTATAGAAATAAACTACGGATATTCAAAACATGAAACAGTTCACGCACAAAGGTTTAAAATAGCACAATCACAATAAGATGACTAAAAAAGCCAACATCTAACACCATTTTGCAGACAAACGAACACGAGTGCTTTTTTATTGTCAAAATCCGGCAGGGAAATTATATCAAATTCTTCTAATTTGGAGGGTTTAAATTGACAGGCAATGATGCCAACCAATAGTTGAGTGGATGAACGTGACAACAAGTACTATAAGAGAGTGGTCTCCGTTGTGAAAGTTCATATTTAGGATGGAAAAGAAGAATGCAGAGGGGTTGAGAAATTGCATTCATAAAAAAGAAGAAGAGGAAATAATATATCCCAATGGTAAGAGGTTTGTATAACAACAAAACTTATACCATGCAAGACAAAGTTAAAATCACCACCAGCCAAGAAGACAAAGATCAAAAGCAATTAAGTAATAATAATAATATTGTAATATAGTAATTATTAAAGTAAAAATAATAATTATGTAATATATATATATATATATATATATATATAATAATAAAGTGATAATGGGTGCATCTACCAACACCAATGCACCCATTAGATGCACCCATTATCACCTTATTACATATATATATTACATAATTATTATTTTTACTTTAATAATTACTATATTACTATTATTATTATTACTTAATTGCTTTTGATCTTTGTCTTCTTGGCTGGTGGTGATTTTAACTTTGTCTTCCATGGTATAAGTTTTGTTGTTATACAAATCTCTTACCATTGGGATATATTATTTCCTCTTCTTCTTTCTTATGAATGCAATTTCTCAACCCCTCTGCATTCTTCTTTTCCATCCTAAATATGAACTTTCACAACGGAGACCACTCTCTTATGGTACTTGCTGTCACGTTCATCCACTCAACTATTGGTTGGCATCATTGCCTGTCAATTTAATCCCTCCAAATTAGAAGAATTTGATATCATTTCCCTGCCGGCTTTTGACAATAAAAAAAGCACTCGTGTTCGTTTGTCTGCAAAATGGTGTTAGATGTTGGCTTTTTTAGTCATCTTATTGTGATTGTGCTATTTTAAACCTTTGTTAGTGAACTGTTTCATATTTTGAATATCCGTAGTTTATTTCTATACAACATAATGGATTCTAACCTCAATTCGGAGGTAAGTTCGCACCTGTTGCGATTTCTTCTATATTGTATCTTACTTATTAACTACAGTATCTTAATGCTGTTTTTCCATTTCAGTATTCCTGATGATGAGGACAATCATCCTCGAAAGCTTGAAAATTTTCCGTTAAGAGTACACTTTTTCCGTTTCTCTTGCTGCATACCCCAATATTCACCAGTTTTATTCCTAACAGTCAGCAAAGACTATCTTCCTTTATATATATATATATATATATATATATATATATATATATATATATATATATATATATATATGTGTGTGTGTGTGTGTGAGGGCGTATGTGTTGTATTCATTATCGCTATTTGTAAATAAAGTGCTTTGCATTGATTGGATGATTGAACAAACAGATTTTTTTGTTTGTAGTGTTCATTGTCAAACATTTTAACAGTGAAATGTTATTAATGTTTTCATGATAATTATCACTTCCAGAAAATATATCCTTCTCAACCATCCAATTATTTACAAGTGCCTACTTTACAAATATTTATACATTGGCATCCAAGTGACATTTCACCTACTGCAACGCACTTCATAAACACAGTAAAATAATTTCATAGTGACAGCCAAGTGACTTCACAAATGTTGCAAAGTATTTTCTAAGCACAGCAAAATAATTTTATATTTACAGCCAAGTGGTTGCACACGTACTGTAAAATACTTTATAGACACAGCAGGATACCTCATATTGGTAGCAAAGTGACCCTACACCCATTGCAAAGTACTTTATTAACACAGTACAGTAATGCTACATTCGCGGCCTAGTAATTGTATACCTATTGCAAAGTATTTTATAGTTCACGTAAGAGATATAGTGCGAACTGTAAAGTTTCGGCTTAACCTTTGATTTGAATACTGTCATAGTCCAGTCAATATTATAATTTAAAAAGCTTATTAGACGATATATTCATTTAACATTATAATTTCAGCTAACAATCGTTAAAATGTATTTAATAATTTTATAATTATTAAATACATCTTTAACACCAGACAATTAACACTACCTTATATATCGTTTTATTAACAAGAATTAGTAATATAATTTCCAAATAACTTATTATATTACCCATATTTTACTGAACTATAAGTATATTTTGAGATAGGAATTTTTTCGAACATAGAAGGTGGCCACCAGCGATAAGCAACGTTCACTATTTAGTTGGTAGGCTAGCATCAAGATAGAGTGTAGTGTGTAAGTGGTATTGGTAAAAGTAATCAAAATATCTACCTTTCGGAGTCTAGCTCCGCAACATAAATTAATGGGGAGATACCATTACATTTCGGCACTATATGTTTTACGCGTACTATACAAACACAGCAATATACTTTCACATTGACAACCAAGTGACTATATGTCTTGCAAAATACTTAACAAACACAGCAAAATAATTTTATACTGACAACCAAGTGGTCAATATAGACGAAGCAAATACATTTTATAGTGTTAGCTAAGTAAGTTTTTATAAAATAACTGATAACTGATTCTAGCAAAGTTTTTTTTACTGCATAGCAAAAAACTTCACTGGCGCCTATTCAATCAGAGTTTTTTGCTATGGCAACAGAGTTTTTGGCTGCCAGGGTGAAAAAATGCTCTCAGAGTGAATGTCGACATTCACTGTAAGTGAAAATTAATAATTATATTATTTGGCAAATATTTCGGACATACACCAGGAGACTTGGTGAATGTTGACACTCTCATCGATATTTTTGCCTGATTTCGGTCTTTCACAGTAACATATTATACACGTATACTTTGTATGAATTCATAGAGCAATATACCAGTTATTAGGTATTTGAAATAACATTTATGTATACTAATTAAATATATGAATTAAGCATATAGCAGTACAAGTCTGAGTATTCATTTGTTTTCGTTTTTTTAAATGCTGAATTGCAATTAGTCTCCTTGAAATAAGGTAATCGTTTGAATGTTTAATTACCTGTTCTTTGCCCAGTATCTATTGGTTTTATCCTTCTTTTTGGTAAAGATATACTAACAGTAGTAGTAATAGGTTGTGCATCATCTTTCATATTAGCTAGGTCGGGAGTAGATATCCAAGACGATGGATAATTGAAATCGTTACTTTCACTATAATTATTTTCATTGGTTACTGACAAATTCGTACTTGACATCCAACTTCTATTTTTGCTTTCACCATCTCTGTAAACAAATAATTGTTACAAATGTTTGTGTCTACAACGACTTTGCATTATAAAAAGCTACTTAACATGAACAAATAATGAGAAGGAAAAAACATAATAAAGTAATATGCAGGGTGATTCATTACTTATTGGAAATAATTTAATAGTAGAATCCTGACTTCAAATTATGAAGATTTAACCCAAAACACCTAAATAAAATGTAGCTACTTACTGAGTTACAGGGTGTTTTGTTTAAAAAATTAAAAACGAGTTGTGCTCAGTACTTTAAACCTATTTTACGTATCCATTTCATATTTGACAGGAAGTGTAGACACTGTACACGATACTAAATTATGTTAAACAAACTTTTCTGTCTACTACCAGAGGCGTACGATAGGGGCAAGTGACTGGTTAATCGTTCCCAAATTCTGCGCCACTGGCGGAATAGAAATTTTAGCATAATTTTTCGATTCTCCAATCCTTTTTACGTAAATAACGTAGTCTTTTCTCATAACGATAAAGTCTATATTTCTTGAGATATTTTAAGTTGAACATGAAGCTGCACAATTTTTTCATTTTGATGTATAATAACTAGTCGATGTTTTGGGCTAGTGGATTGCATTTAATACGCAAATGAAACTTTAATCCTAATTAACAATAAAGATATTGAAATTTATTGAGAAAATAAAACAGATCTTCTAACTTTAAAATGTCTGAATTAATTGATTCGATCTAGTAGGGCGCTGTCATTGTTGTTGGTTATTGCTAGTGTCATTTGAAACTGTGATATATGTTGAAAAATATTACTTCTTTGCTTTCTTCCCACCGTGCCGGCGCGAGAAATGCAAAGTAAAAAGCAGCCAGAATACAGGAAAAGCTAAGTTATATGTACGAAACAGATTACTCTTATATTTATGAAATAACACGATTAAACTGAATACTGCGTTTGCAGGTTTCCTATGGATCGTGGGAGGTTTGTTGAAACAACAAATACAATGAGCATTGAACGCGCGGAGCACGCACAGTACGTTCGCGGCGCAGCGCGCTAATGTATACGCACTTATTAAAATTATATTGTCCAGCACCGTTCCCAAAATCATACGAATAGTCCATTCTCATGTGACAACAGTGCAATTCAGCGTTTTTTGACGTTGCAAATGTCATTTTTCATTTTGTTCATACATAATCTTTTATTTGATTATAATATGGAATGTAAACAATATCGCGTTAACTGTTTAATTAATATAAATAATTAGAGTATGAGTATTAAAATGTTATTTACATGGTTCGTATGGGTTCGTCACTACAAGTCCAAACTAATTAGGAGAAGAATATGTGGTAGTAAATGGTGTAGTTGCAATTTGATGATATTGGTACAACTTTGTAACAGTATTTTAAAGTAGTAAGTAGATATTAGGTTATAATACGCTAAGTTTAAGATACCTTAAATATTTGAATAACTACAAATATTCATTGAAAGTATGTTACAAGTAGAATTCTCTATAAGTACCTTTATTCTAATAAACATAACTCTATAAACTTTAATTATATTTTTATGTTTTAGGTGGATACAACACTATGATGATCTTGATGATATTCTTTGCAAGGGATATGTAAGGAAACAAAAAAATTTCATATAAAAAGGTATTCGCTCGGGTATTTGAGCAGAAGATTACAGATACAAAAGTTGTATATGAAATTAGTAGAAGGATTTCAAGGTATGTGTATAACATGTAGAAAAATACCATTTTTCTTAATGAAACCTTTAAAAACAGAATTAAATAGATTACAAAAATTTGGGATGATTGGAAAAGTTACAGAACCAGCTGAATTCGTAAATGCTTTAGTTATAGTGAAGAAAGTAAAACGGTGAAAGTATGAGTTTAGACCCAAAATACTTAAATTATAATATAAAAAGGGAATATTTTAAGTTACTGCCATTTGAAAAAATAGCGGCTGAACTTAAAGGTGCTAAAATTTTTAGTATATTAGATGCTGTAACAGCATTTTATCAAATTAGGTTAACAGAAAATAGTAGTAAATAATGTACTTTTGCATGGTACTGTTATATGCATAGATAGCAGGTGGTTAGTCACGGCTGACTAGTTAAAAAAATTTTCAAGAGAGTTTTTTTGTAAACAAAAAACAATATTTCTAATGTGGGGATGCAGCCAATTGAAACAAAACCTATAGGTTCGAAATAGAGTGAAATTCACAGTAGTAGTAGAAACTGATCACCGACCATTGTCCCTTAAGGTTACAAAGAATGTGGCGTCAAATACAAAAGTATGATTTGCAAGTAAAGTCTAAGATGGGCAAAGAAATGTTCTTGTCGGATGCACTGTCTATAAATTTCAAACAAACAGATTATTTTGTAGACCAATTAGCAGACATTGAAGCTCATGTAGGTATGGTAGTATCTAGTTTACCCATGACAAATATGAAATTATGGTCATTCGTCAAAGAAACAGAACAAAAAAGTCATTGTTGAAGGGTGGACAGATGACATACCTGAGACATTAAAACCTTATAAAGAATTATTTGTAAGACAAGGACGAGTATTTTATAATACAGCAGTGTTTGTACCGGTTGCGTTAAGAGAGAAATGTTAGAAAAAATTCATTTTAATCATTTAGGAGTTGAAAAGTGCAAAGCGAGAGCTAGAGAATGATTATTTTGGTTTTTCATGAGTAATGATATTTCTAATTTAATTTCTAAATATGACATTCGTATTAGATTTAGGAAAGCTAATTCTGGAGAACCAATAATTTTACCGAGTAAACTATGGGAGATTTTTGGGTAGTGATGTTTTTTATTATAAAGTATATAATTATTTATTAGTACTAGATTATTTTACACAAAGTTTGTGGAGTTCGTTATCAGCAGATTCTATATGATTACCAGGTTAAAGTTAATTTTTGCAAGGTATGGAATTCCTTCACTTATATATGCCAATCAAGATACAAGTTATGTAAATAGTAGATTGAAACAGTTTGCAAAACACACCAGTTATAGATAATACTCGTTCACCAGCTGAATTATTATGTGGTAGGAAAATTCTAGGGGTTTTGCCAATTTTTAACCAAACTAATAGAGATTATTCGGAAAATAGAATCAAATTAGAAGAAAGAGCAGGCCAACAAAAATAATTTTATGATCATAATAAAAGGGAGTTGAGACAGTTCCATCGGGAAGATGTAGTTATAGTAAAAAATTATCCTAGCAGTGGAGGAGGTCCTATGTCATATAAAGAAATGCTAGAAGAATATCAAAAGGTAGAAGGAAATAGGAAAGGTTTAATTAAATCAGATAGTAATAATTTTCAAGAAAGAAATAGGGTATTTGGTTATCCTAGTTGCTCTGCAGAAGAAAAAATTATAGAAACCACACTATACAGCCTAAAGGAAGAATATAGTGAGGAATTGAGACCAAATATCGCACTTAAAAATATAGAGCCACCACCAGTGGTAATAAATAAGGATACAAATATCAGTTGCTCGGGTAGTAAAGCAACCAGGATATTTAAAAAAATATGTAAAAACTTAAGACATATGTTAGTAATAGTTATCATTAAAATAATAAATTTTAAAAATTTATAAGGAAAACATTAATTAATTTAAAATATTAAAGTATACACCTACAGGTTTAAAAAAAATCAAAGTGACAATAATATTAACAATTATAAAAAAACTGAATTATATTATTGATAATTTAATATTGTGGTATTATGTAGGTATACTTATGGCTTTGTACCTTGGTCTAATTATATTGTTTTCAGTTATTTACTTGTAGATGAAGCAAGTGAGGAAATTGTAAGAAGAAGTAATCATTACAAAAAAGTAACAATCTGTAGATGTAATACTGCACAGAAAAATATCATACAAGTTGTTCAACACATAACACCTAGGTGACAAAAACTCCATTTATTCTTTTGGTTACCCCGATAATATATAATATAATAGTAATATTTATTTTAATTCATCCCGACAACTTGATAGAGTAACAAAATGGAATAAAACTGTCAAGCTTCAACAGTAGATACAGATTAACAGACGTATTCCTTAATAATAAGTGTATTGTTCCAGTTTTATGAGAATATCATGTACCTTTTTTTTTAATTATTAAAATCTTATATTTGCATTGTATTCTTTGGTAATTTATTGTACACTTCAATTATTGAATAGAAATAATTTTTTTCTGTTGTTGTCTAGTTGTATAGTGAATCTATAAATATCAATGTTGGTTATTGTTAATTGTTTTAGAAGTAAAAAGTTCATTATTCTGATTTAAGTAAGATTCCCTTCCCTTTTTAAATATGGGTTTTATAACTAATACTATTTTCGATTAAGGAGTATATTAATGTCACATGTAGAAAAACCGAATCACTAAAGGAACAATAGAGCGAAATAAAAGATTACACTACAAAAATAATTGAAATACTACCAAAACTGCCACCTACGGATGTCAGTAAAACTGCGCCATGTACACATCTCAAATGACTCTTGAAAGAATAAAGTTTCCATTTAATAAACAATTAAAGTAATGAAATCTAAATCACAAAAAGGGTCGATGCGTATGCTTAAACGAGTCAACATCGTTTGAATTTTTGCTCCTCAGTTTATTCCTATTACTAGTGATCTACCAAGTTAAATTTATAGTGTTACAAAAACCGACGTATGTATTGAACATTTTTAAGTATCTTCAATCGAGTTTTTGTCATTGCGCTGATTTATTGTTTTTATTTTTTCGTTTCTTTTCGTTAAATAAACTGATAATAGCCAACTCATCAACCGAGTTTCAATAAATTCAGTTTTTGCCTGCCCCTCATTACCAGAGGTGTAGGCAACATTTCGTTATGGATATATTGCTGAACACTAAAATAAAACCATAAAGTTGTAATTGAATAAGCCATCCTAACAATTTGCTTTTGAGTACAAGGGCAAGAATAAATCAGTTTTTCCTCAAACCCACATAAATCAAAATGTCGCACAATTTTAATATCAACAACCCAACGACTAGCAACAGTTATGTATCAGCCGTTAAGTTAGCACCTAAACCATATTTCCCAAAAAAGGATCAAGCCATAGTGATGCACGCCGAAGATAACCTAAAATTATTTGGCCCCAAACATATTTCATTTGCTTCGAGGATCTCGAATAACAGAATTTGCATATATCTAAGCAATTCTAATCTTGTTGACGATCTTTTAAAATCCCATCCATACGTAACCATCAACAATAATGTCATAAACATCCGCAAACTCGTATCTCCGACAAAAAGGATAATCATCTCGAACATATCTCCTTACATACTCCATGATCTTGCTGAAAACGCAATAAAAAGCCTTGGTTTACAATTAACCTCCCCTGTCTCCTTTCTGAGAGCTGGTATCCCAGGCGGCGAATATTCTCATATATTAAGTTATAGACGACAAGCCTACGTTCTTTCCCCATCAGAGGACTTCGAATTGCAGACTTCATTAATCATCCCTTTTGACGACAACGAAAACAGAATCTACGGACAAAATGGAGTGCTTCAATTGCAAGCAAACCGGACACATCGCTACAAATTGGTCAAATCCCCCAACCAACAATATAATGTCGCAATCCACTCTGACTGAACAAACTGAACAGGTATCCTCAAAAACAGACTCTGTTAACTTAATAGAAAGCAACGAAGTGAGTTCAAATGAAGACCCGATAACCCTACAAGAAAACCAGCCTGCTGCTGCTCTGCCTTCAATTCAAAAACGCGGATATTCCCAGCTTTCATCACATAGTGAAAACTCAAGTGTACCTGCAGAAGCAGAAGTTAACAGGGACGATATGCATCCCCCTCCATTCTCTCCACAGCAGTTCATAAAGCAGTAAAGAAGTGTATCTACTGAATCAAACCTTTCTACAACCATAAAAGATTGTATAGCAAAAACCTACCAGAAAACGCCAGATGCCTTCATACTTCTCATAGAAAACCTTTATGACTTCTTAGAAAATACTTTTGGTAACTGATCCATACTCGGAAGCCCTAAATCACACAGATAACATCATCGGCCTAGTCTCAAACCTTTACCTAATTTACCCGAATCTCACAAATAGGTCCATAAAGAACATAATTACCAGTATAACGGACAGGTTAAAAAAAAGATTAAATCTGAACACTGAAGAAACTAAAGCCAATTGTCTAAATAGGATTAACATCTTAAAATCATTAGCACATCACCAATGGGGAGCAGAAGAGGAAATACTAATAAGGATTTACAGATCACTGGTCCGCTCCAAACTAGATTATGGAAGTATCCTCTATATGAGCGCCTGCAAATCGTATCTCAAATCTCTTGACACTATCCAAACCTCATCATTACGAATATGTCTAGGCGCTTTTAGATCCAGTCCCACCGAAAGCATCTACATTGAATCTTCTGAACCACCTCTTTTCATACGACGAGAATGCCAACTATTATCCTATTTTTCCAGAATATCCGCCTACCCACAAAACCCAGTGTTTAAATTAATTGATTCTATACAACAGCTCCTGAAAACAAACCCAAAACATCGCTCTCATCTCCACAAATGCTATACCCTATTTCAAGAAACATTAATCTTAGAGATACAACTCCCATAAAACTTTCTAATACTCCTCCATGGACCAAAAAACCGCCACTACTGAATACAAGCCTAAACAACTACAAGTGCGAAACGCCTAACATAGTCCTTAGACAAATATTCAGTGAGGTGATAAATAACCAGCAGTTCGACAAAATCGTATACACTGATGCCTCCAAAGAAGTCAATGGTACCGGATGTGCTGTTACTACAGTAGATACAACAATAGCAACATACAAACTTCCTAACGTATGTAGTATACATACAGCCGAACTATATGGAATACTACAAGCATTGAGGACTCCAACACAGGATAACAGCACACTTGCCATATGTACAGACTCCCTTTCATCATTATACTGCATCAAACACAACCGTTCACAACATCCCTTAGTCCATGAGACATCCTCGACACCTGCCACGACCATCACACTAGAGGTATCGTTGTGAATATTATCTGGATCCCTTCTCATGTAGGAATCACAGACCAAGCAGCGAAACAAACTTGTTCAGCCGAATTGCCGGTAGTGAAAATTCAACTTCATCAAAATTTAAAATCAGCAGCTCGACATATTATGACTCAAACATGGCAAATACATTGGAATAGATGTAACACAAAACTCCGTACAATACAACCAACGGTTACCGCCCAGAAGATGCCACCCATGACAAGAAAAGTCAAAAGTGTTATAAGAAGACTCAGAATAGGTCACTCACGGCTAACCCATGGTTACCTGATGGCTACAGAGAATCCCTCTATCTGTGAATCCTGTGATAATATAAGACTTACAATAGAGCATATACTTACAGATTGCAAACACTACAGCCCAACTCGTCGCAAACACAAGCTCAGTGGAACTCTCAAAAACATTCTCGGACAACCTAACCAGTTTAGTGCTGTGATTCAGTTCCTCAAAGACTATCAACTGATTAATCTAATTTGATTTCTATTTGTAACTAAATATATCACAGATCCCGTGTCCGTGGCCGCTGGATGCCTAGACACGTTAATTTTAATTAAAAAAAAATCACAAAAAATTTTATAATCACGTAAAATACCATGTCGTTTATTAAATGTATCCAACTTTTTCTATTTTCAATTGATACTTACAAAGAAACATTCATCCAAATAATCCTCAATTTATTTACTCAAATTTATTCAGATAAAATTTTTTAGTTATTTTCCAACTAATTTCAAGCTGATCTAGAAAATCATTTGAGAAGAAAGAAAATGGATAAGACTTGGCCCAATGTTTGCACCCTTACACTTGAGATGTGTATATGGCGCAAAGTTTTACTGATATCCGTAGATGGCAGTTTTGCTAGTAAAACCTTTACCGTAAAATATTTTTATACGATAGAACCGTTTCTATAATTTTTATGGAACTAGTAAAGTGTAGTAAAGTGATTGGATGTTGGATGTTTATACCCCACCAGCTTCGAGGAAGTTTGAGTTTGAAGACGCGCGCACATATTCACGATTTGACTCGAAAGTCAATGTGTATAATTATGTTCGTTGTTGTTTATAAATTGTTGGCGAAAGTGTCAAAAATAAAACTTGCTAAATATATGGCGTGTCAAGGGTGAGGATTAGCTTCGTTTTTAATTTATTTAGGATTTTAGTTTTAATAAAGTAAATAAAAGTGAGTGAACCCATAAAATGCCATCACCAGGTAAAATTGGTCATAGTTGTATTATAAAAAATTGTAATAGTTAATATTTTTGGCCACTCCGCAATTTGGAGTTTGAGATCAAAACATTTTTTTTAAATTATAATGCATTTACAAGTACGTTACCCACAAGACTTCTAAAATTTGCTTTATCTTTGCAACCCTTGCATTATACACCTCTAACAGTAGTTGAATATAGTAATAACACCCATACTGCCCAAGCTTTTGAAAATACAGTATTGTCTGTAAAAACAGAACTTATTTTTTGTAACAATAATGATACTATTAAAGAAACTCAAGTTGAACATTTACCTAAAAAACAATGTTTGGAATCTGGGATTTTAAGTAAATTAAATGAAACTATATAGAGTCTGTAATGTATCTCTCAAGAAGAAGAAAATGTATAACTAAAGATCAGAGAAATAGAAGTTTTAAATTAACAAAGGCGCCTATTAATAATTAGTAATAACAAAATTAAAAAGCAGTTAAATTGCCTGAATCAATTAATTCAATATTTTAATTAAAAATTAGAGCCAGCGGTCATAGGCTTTAAAAAAGCAATACTGCTAACTCTCACAAACCTTCATGGTTAATAACAGATAATGCCCTCTTTCATTAGACATGAACCAAAGCCATTGACTTTTATTACAATTAATTAATTAATTGAAAAATTTTGAATTCCCGTTTTTAGATACAGAATTAAATTATTCAAATTTGTACAACTTTTATTTGCCAAGAATGTAAAGCTAATTTGCAGACAGACATTTTAGACGATCACTATAGTTTTACTTACTTAAAAGAAAATGATAAAACAACTGATTTATGTACAAAGAGAAGTCGTTAAATTTCTTTCAAAACTGCATGACATTGTATATCACATTTCACCACTTTTAGGTCACGTAGAAAATATTATTAAAAAACTGAACTGTTTGTAAACGTAAAAAACATAAATCATACGTATTTCCTCAACTCATAAAAGTTTTGTGTTCCCTTGTATTAATTGAAAAATATTATAATGATGGACCAACAAACAAAAATAACTTTTTTTTTGGTAACTTAATGTACTATTTTAATTTTTTTTTGTGTCAGACCTATTCCCGTTTTCATGGAAAATCTAGTTTTTAACTCCTTTTTATTAAAGTATTTGTTGTTTTTGTTGTCAATAGTTTTGAAATAACTTGCATGTGCAATTTGATGATATATTTGAATAACTTTCTAAAATATAATGTTGTAATTTAAGTAAAAATATGTAATTTTGTGATTAATAATATGTATACTGTGTGATTAATTAATCATATAGATAGACTTCATTATAACATTGTTTACAGTGTCACAATGAAGTCACTTTCAACACTTTTTTAGTAATTTTTACTGTCATACAGCTGGTTATTGTATATCGTATATATTTTTATTTGATATTTGACTTTAACCTTGAAACAAATTATAAATAAAATGGTCTAGCGTTGTTCTAGCTAGCAAATTATTACATTAAATGGTCGTAAAGGTAAATTTGAATGAAGTATATATTAAAAATATTAATAAATAAAGTACGCTAACGTTTATTCATCACTGATTTGTCAATAATTGTTTACTTTTATATTGTATAGATCAGATTTCTTTTTATTTTTTTTATTTTGTGATATTAACGTTAACTACTAAAAATCCAAAGATAAAATAAGAGTTTTGAAGATGATAATGTATATAGAATAATATATAACAGTCATATGTTTTGTAGCCAGGTTTCCTTTCTTTAATAGTTATTTTAAGTTTCCGAGTATATTTTCATTTGATATTACTTATACCCTCTTCTCGCCAAAACAAATGAATACCTAAACTCATTTTTAAGATTGTACTAAATAAGTAATAATTTTATATAAAACATAAAAGTTTAACGAAAATAGTAATGCGCACCACATTTTTCAGCCTTAGGAGCGTTTAATACCAAACAATTTATGAAATTTATAATGCTTTCTATCAAAATAAAAAAGTCAGTAATTATATACGCGTCTTTTTACCAAGAAATGCACGATGTTCTATGTTTAAGTGAATTTTCCTGAAAGAAGGAATTTCGCTGATAACTTTATTCGTTGGATTCAAGTTCAGTAGGCTAAAATGTATAAGTAACATCGTTTTTTTCCAAAATATATCATGAATAATAAAAATGGCATCGAATTTGTAACTAAAATTACAAATGGGGCCTGTTTTCCTTGAATTTTCGGGCCTTGGAAAAGTTTTTTGGGCCTCTTCAATAATTTTCCCTTATTCCATATAACTTGAACTATACGTAAACAAAATTTTATCCAATTCGGTCCACTTAAAAGTGAGATATTAGGTTTACGAACAAGAAAATTCTTTTTTTCACACCGTGCGCCAGTGGTCGTTACTAAGCGACGTAGATAAACAAGACAAAATTTGGTTTCTGCGATTGTCGATGTTCCAACTTCAGGTGGCTTCAACTTTCGTGAAATGAAGTCTAATAGATTTCTTACATTGATTGCCGACTGTGTGTTTTTGACTACGTACAGGGGTGGTCGTAGGTAAAACAGTTTTAAAGTACTGAGCACAAATCGTTTTTAAATTTTTAAACAAAGCACCCTGTAACTCAGAAAACAGCTACAATTTAAATAAGGTGTTTTGGGTTAATCCTTCATAATTTGAAGGCAGGATTCTATTGTTGAATTATTTCCAATTAGTAATGAATCACCCTGCATATGCTTGATTGAGAAATCATAAATAAATGTATAATTTTTCTGCAATTCTAACGTTTTAAACAATTTTTCTGGTGAGACAGGATATTTTACAGATTATTCAAAACAATTTCCATAATCAAACTCAGTTTAGTTCTATAATATCTAAAATTAAACTTCATCTGCGAGTTAAACAAAGATTATATACACGGAATTAATTTGATTGTGGATTCAACTGGCTGCATCAATATGGTTGTCTGTTATTGATTGTCCATTTATTTTGAAAATTATGTCAATTTAAAGTGTTTAGGTAACATTCTGTTATGGATTAACGTTGATTTTATTATATTCAAATAAACGCTGTGTTAACTACTTGTGTTGGCAGTAATAATTTTAATAAACAATATATACAAAATAATATTTATAATAAAAGATGTGAATACTGTTTATTTATAGATAATGTATTGTTTGGTGAAGTAATTGAGTCAGGACAGTGTTCATGCAATTTTTCATCGTATAAATGATGGGATAAACAAAATATGGAATCAAACACCACCCACGGGATTAAATGGGTCACTTTAGTCGCTTGGTGTACTAATATACTATTATAAGTCTGTGTAGCTCCAAGTCTCAAACTAATGACCCAATTGAAGTCAATAACACTACGTAGGTACACATTTTTTTGTGCCAAGATCTCAACACCAATGCGTCTTAATTATTAGAAATTTGATGCCTCAGTGACGTATTAGTTGGAGATTTATTGTTGCATTATAGAATTAGACCGTCCTTTGGATGCGTTTTCGTCCTAACTGTCTGAACAACTGCGAAAAATCCGATTTGTTTCGGATCGATCGCACATTTTCGTAGTATAGGAATGTAGGCTAGAGACACTGCAGACCGTGCCATCCTAGAGCCTGTCGAGTAACCAACTGTAACCATAGATAAAGGATAGGTTAGGTTAGGTTGATTTTCACTGTAACGTCGTTGGTAATAAAATTTTATTGTTCGTCCCCAACTGGTTATCTGTTATCGTTTCTTAGTTCAAGCGTTGAGGTTATTATAAATTTCGGTATTTTGGTGTATTTTCTAATTGTTATAGTGTAATATTTATTTGTTGTTTAGTTGCTTTATTATTATTTTATTGCTATTAATTGAAAAGACAATGTCAAAGTGTAATGTGAAGGAGTGTAATAAGTGGTGTACTCGGTAAGTTTTATTAAAAAAACTAGAGCATTTTTTCTTTCTCAATTAACAACCATTTTCATTTTCATTATTTTTATAAAATACAGAGTTTTTACTAATTTAATCGACAACTTTAGAGATCATGGTTGTTTTCTACATTAGCTAAACTGAAAATTACGGCATTACTAAAGAAAATATTTCTTTTTACAGTTTTGTTCCTCCAACCCTGGAAGATAAAATTAATATGGCTGCAACGCAGTGGTAATAAATCATTAAATTTGTCGACGAGGAAACAATGGAGGATATGTCTCTTTCATTTTCAAAAACAATGTTTCTTTAGATCTGAGAAAGGCGAAGGGAGGTTATTAAGACAGTTTGATTTACCTTCCCCTATGAGAGGAAATTATCAAAAATTGATGGTAAGTTTTATTGTATTCAATATAGCATGTTATAATAACATTTTTAAAATGTACCCATTGAAAAAATAATATTCTGGGTTTTATTTTGTTATAGCTATTCCCTCCATCAGTAAAGGTGTTGAGCCATTGCCACCTTCACCACATGTGGAAGATATTCCCTCCACCAGCTATGGGATGGAAGGTATGGAGCCCCTGCCGATTTTCATATGTAGCCCTCAGTATGACAATTTATGGGAAATGAAAGTGAGTATTAACTTTTGTTGAGCCATTACGTCTTAGTATTTGGCAACCAAAAAACCAAAATATCCAATAAAGACAAAAAAATTAAAAAAAAACAATAAATCAAAAAATATTTCAGAAATCCAAAAAAAAATTAAAAACCAAAAAAATCAAGAATTCCAAAAAAAATCAAGAATTCCAAAAAAAATCGATGACTCCAAAAAAAGGACTGCAAAAAAACCAAAAAAAAATTAAACATTCAAACATTTTTTGATATTTTTTTGGCTTAGTACAAAAACATGTGCAAACTTATTATTTCAATAGTAAGCGTATTTTGTTTTCTTTTGTTAATATAAATGTTCAAACATATTTGTTTGTTTACTTATTTATTGTTGTTATTTTGTGTGTTTACTTGTAGAAGCTCAACCAGAAACGAGAAAGGAGTTCCACAAGACGGTGGGATCTTTAAGAGCCCTTAAGAAACATTTTAAATTGCCTTATGCGATGATTTCATAAGAACGGAATGCTTTTAAATGTATAAATATACAAATATGCAATATACGATGTTTAAGCTTGTTATATGAACCTATTTAATACTTCCAGTAAAGAAATAAAAATGTGTTTTAATTGGAAATGAAATGTTAGATATATTGTTTTAAATTTTGTACAGTCACAAGCGCTGTTTAGCACTCTTATATGTAGTTACTTGGCACCTTGTATTTACAGAGCTGGGCAGTAGTTAACAACTTTTCCTTTAAAAGTATTTTAATTACTTTTGCTCTAACAGTCACAGTCATTATACTCAAATGTTTTCTTTCACAGAAAGTTGCCAAAAATAGTAGTTAACTACTCATTGCTAATGTAACTCAAATTATTTCTTAATTATAGCATTGTTTTTACATTGTAGTTTATTTATTGTCATTATGTTTGTTAATAAAAGTATTTGTTGTGTATTTTTATATCAAAATAAATAAACTGTTTATATGATTATTGTTTTATTTTTTCCAATTTAACCATTTTTGGTCCATCATTTGATATTTCATTTAATTTAACTCAACATCTAATCATTATTGAGTTAATGGGGTTAAATTGAATGAAATGTCAAATGATGCACTATAAATGGTTATTTTGAAATAAAATAATTAAAATACAGTAAATTTGAACATACTGCCAAAATTTAAAATTACAGAAATCTTTTTAACATCACTCAACTGTTTAGTCGACAGGCTCTTTAGATGGCGCCCCAATCAATGTCTCATCTATCTGTGGTAGGATCTTCAACAAGTTTTATTATACTGGCATCATTCGAGCTTCATCGTTCGATTTCGGACGAAAACGTATCCAAAGGACGAGCGGCATTAATCTACTATAAAATTATTACTTAAAGTGATTTTAAATGGAATACATTAAAAATCATGAAAATGAGACTCCTATGATTGTTTATTTTTAACATTAATATTTCGAGACCCTTGCCAGCATGTGTGATTTATTCTAACCTTTTTGTTTACCCTGTGTTTTATAGCATGATTCAATAATTGTAGTTTTTACAATGTTCAATATAGGTATGTTCTGACAATATTGTATTAACATTTATTATACAATCATATTTTTCACGTCATAGTAGATCTGAAGTATTTCTAAAATGGTCACCTTTATTTTATTTAAATTTTTTTGTTACAGAAATATAGCAATATGAACCTATTGGCTTTGTTAATATTCATGAGTTACTGTCAACAATTGCCCTAACCATTGGCACTTGTTGTTACATTTTTAATTCATAAGATAACTGGTCAAAATAATATTTTTTTGTGTTGAAACTACTAAGCTATATAAAAATAGTTTGTTTTAGTCATTAATCAAATCTGAACATATGAAGAGCACAGGGTAGAAGGTCAATTTTTAGGCCAAAAGAATAGAAAGTGGAAAAGTGTAGGTGAATACATGTAGAATTGAGGCATGGGTCTCAAGTAATGATGGGAACCATGCAATAAATTGAACTGTCGCATAATTACTAAATGAATGAACCATCGAATGAGTTCATTCAAATAAATTAGTAATGAATACATTTGTTCGAATTAACTCTTCTAAACACAAGCAGTTTTCCCTTTGTTAGAAAACTATTTAGTAAATGTATTGAGTATTAATTATTTTAACGTTACGATGTTAGACTAGGTTACGATATTCTCCCGTATTTTGTCAACCAAGATATCAAAGAATCTGCTTTGCTATTTGTCTATATTGACGAGTAAGATGAGTTTTACAAATGTGAAACCGTGGAATTCCCCTGTTTTGTTTTTGTTTGTAACTTATGACTTACGTAGCATCATTTCGTGTAGAAATACTTTACAAAACGGTCCGACAGAGATAAATTTTGTAAATTGTGCAAAAAAACTTTAAATTATCTGACAATACTTCTGACTTACGTGAACATCTAAAAAGGAAACACACGCACAGGTGACACGGGTAATTTAAATAAATATCGTCCAGGTCATCGAAATGAAGCATCCTCATCAACTTCAGTACTTTAGTGTAGTGGCATCAGAAAAATCAAAAGCTATGCAAAAGCAGTTAGAGGTTCCTGAACTTAAAGGGAAACATGATGTCTCTATGAGATGGAACTCAACCTTTATAATGATGGAACGTTTATTAAAGATGAGGCAAGCCTTATCAGCCATTATTTTGACACTACCAAAAGCTCCTCCTTTCCTATCTCAGGATGGGAAATAATTAGTATTAAAGCCAGCAGAGGTTATGACGTCTAAGCTATCAGGTGATAAATAAGTAACAATGTCATCAATCATTCCCCTTGTTAGATGCATCCAACTTGCTGTAAATTCAAGAAAACCAATAACTCCGTCTGGACAATTTCTCCAAAACTGTCTCTTGGTAGACATTAGCAAAACACTGGGAATGTTGGATTCCAATAAACTGTGCGATAAATGTACTTTTCTTAATCCCAGATTTAAAAAATCAGGTTTTGGAATTACTTCAAATAATGAAAATGCCCTAAATCAAGTTACAAACGAGTTAACGAGTCTTACTTTAAAAAATTAATTTAGACAAGGAAAAAGTAGTATCTACTAGTTCCACCAACGAGGACAATGAAAATAATGAAAGAGTAAATGAAGAAGAGATAAATAAGCATCTGGACCCAATTTGACCAAAAAAGTAAGCAGATGCAAGTACAAACGACACCACTTTCAGCAGCTCATGTTTTAGTTAAAAATTATCTTGATATGTCCATTGTAAACCGACTGAAAAGTACACTAGACTTCTGGATATGTCACAAAAGTGCTTTAGGTGGATTATATGATTTACATCTAAAGTATTCTTACCACGTCCATCCCATCAAAAAGATTTTTTTCTAAAACTGGCCAGATAATTAATGATCACAGAAATAAACTTCGGACAGAATAATTTTTTAAGCAATAACATTCGATGTTTTGAATTTTACAAAATAAAATAGAAAAATTTACTTAGTTAATTATTTATTTAGCTACTTACCACACTTACCGCTACTACCCAATAGAAAATGAATGTATATTAAAATAAAAACATTTCAAAAATTAGTAATTTGCAACGCATTAGCAATTAATCAGTTACTAAGTGACCTTCCCCATTTTCCCCTATACTCTTCATATGGTAAACGTGCCTATGTATTATTGTTGAAACTGAATTTAACGTTTCTTAGTTTTCGCAAAGCATGGAATATTGTTCCTCAAGAATTTATTAATTTTACGTCATTAATGCACACTAGTGTGTTTGCTATATATTTATGTCCAATAATAATAATCAGTTAATGTTTTGCTTCCAAGACGACAAGCAAATGATAGATAATATATATATATATATATATATATTATAATATTTTTAATGTTCTACTGTTTTTATAATTATGTATTATATGATTTTATTTGAAATTTGATTATTAGATGCTGTTGTTACAATCGTGGTAGTAACTACACTAATGTGAAAACACCTTTATCACTGAATATAACCTATTTGAAATTTTGACAGGAATTGTCAAATTATTATGCCCGGCTCAGATGAATATGAAATTTTATATTCTGAAAGATAAATTACTACAAAATCGACTTACTCGCTCTTACCTCAGGGAGGGTTCAAAGATTAAAAAAAATTATTAATTTAAAATTTTAAATTTATAAATTTCCAAAGAATATTCCAAAATTGTCAATTATACTATTGCAAATCTATAGTGACTGCTTGTTCAATATATTCTAAGACCATTAAATTATCTAATGACATCTACAATTTTTCTGTCACTGAAAATTAACTAAATGTCACTGATTATATCAAAAGTTTTATAGGATCCAAAATTTTTCAAATTCAATGAAATAGGAGTTGAATTAATACCAAAGTGAGTTGGAATCAAAAATTATATATTATATACCATCAGATAACAAGTGAAAATGAATTATTATTCCCAAAATATAATAAAGAACAATAATCGTACTTTCTACGAACCTTAAAATTAAAAAAACAACCTATATACTAGAAGAACAACCTAATTAACTACTTATTCTAAACGTTCAAATCGTCGAAAATTACACTTGACGTGTATAAATGTCAATTAACTATATGCGATAAAATTGTCTATTCAAAAAAATGTTCTCTTCTCTTCAGGTGAAATTTTATATATCTTTAACGTTAATTTTGTCAGTATTCAAAAATGTGATATAGATGCATCTATCTTAATTTTATTTAAAGGCCTGTTAATTCTTGAAAAATAATTTATAAAATCTGGACTGGACTCACCAACTAGGTATCAGGATCACTCGTTCTGATTCTAAGCACGTCTTTTAGAATCGCCGGAACCACTTTTCTAAATTTATAATTTAGAACCCGGAAAAATCACTAACACTATTTCAATATAATTATTTAAGGAATTATTCACGCACTGATCTTATCATGCTAATTATTATAATCTGATGCTATTTTAATATATCAATTACTATTATATTATTCAGCAAATTTGAGAGAACTCATATTAGATGTTCTCTCGAGAGGGGTTCAAAATCAACTAACTAAACTTTTTCCATAAAATAATTCTCTTCTCCTTTGGTTACCAAAGAATTCCTTTTTTTAAAAAAAAAATACAAATTTATGTTTTCATATAACAAAGAGAGATTTTCATTCTTTAATTCTAATTGTAATTTTGCTACCAGCGACATCTGTATTCTTTTTTTAAAATCTTTATAAAATCTATGTATCATTAAGTATCTTCTGCATTATTGTCATTCGAAATTGTAATGTCAAATTTTATTTGCATATTGAATCTTTTAAATTATTTATAATACATTGTATATCACTAGTATTACATCCAAATATGTACATTTTCTTTATTTCAATGTTTTCTTTAGAATTTAGATAGAGTATATGTATTAATATATATATATATATATATATATATATATATATATATATATATATATATATATATATATATATATATATATATATATATGTAAATAAAAGAAATTCCTCGTGTTGTGGCTAGGATACGGGGGTAACCTTAATACAATAATTCCATGGCTCAATGCTAATTCATCTACAGCAAGTTTCTAATATTTATAGGCATGTGTCTTCACAATTTGAAACAATTCGTTCTTTACCTTGTTTTCATCGTAAGGGATTCTTTTATCCCGTAACCATTATTGAATATAAGCTTTTCTCCATGCCTGATGTGGCGTTTTTTCGCAGTGACGGTTGCGGTAAGACGCATTATCCACAACGACGACAGATCCTGATTCCAAATTTTCAGTATTGCGTCCAAACCACCTCTCGTAAACCTCTGCGTTCATCTCTTCATGGTAGTCTCCCGTATTCGTGCCCCTCATTGACCCATGTTTCATCCGTGTAATAAACCTTTCATCTTTGCTTTCGTGAATTTTCCTTGGATAGTGTCTTCTCCTCAATACTATTTCAGATCTTTCATTAAGAACACTCTTCCTATTTATATTCTCATAATTAAAATTCAAACCATGTAAGATTTTCCTCAACGTCTCATTACACATTTTAGGGATGATCTCGTTTTCACTAACAGCTGCCTGCACTTTCTTTAATGTTGGTACTTTATTTTCCATATAAAACGTATGGGCAGGTCTTCGTATAACATGTTTCGTATCTTCGTCGACTTCTATTTCTGTCCGACCGCTCTTCCTTTTTGGTGCCTCTACTTTTCCATGTACTTTTTGTCCTCTCAAAATTTTGTTAATGTTTGATTTTGAGGCTCCTGTTTAATCTGAACAGATATCTATTAATTCGTCTTTTAGACGCGGTTGATCTTTTTGCAGACGCCGAAATACACGTAATATGACTTTTTTCCTTTTTAGTTCGAGCGGCAGATCTTTTTCCACTTGAGAATGACCATTCTGGCACAACTTCCACCGTTCAATGAAAGGAATTCACTAAATGATTCTTGAATATTTTATTTACTAGCTTCGCATAACACTTTATACAGCCACTAATACTATCACAAATATAAATAGCCCCATAGTATTTTAATTGCACAAAATTACCAATTACTTGTTTACACTCACAATTTCTAAATAAAATAAAAAAAATGGCTCGCTACCCTAACCGACGTTAGTGCCACAGATAATATGTTCGACTCCGTTATCTGACAAATATATGTACAGTTGGTCCGGTGAATATTTCCCATGTGTCATTAATATCTGATAACATAACCGACATAATTTTTAAGTCGTATCTCTTTCTATTAATGGTGAAGAACAGAACAAAATAATTTGACATTTGTAGGTTATGTTATCATATATTAATGACGCATGGGAAAAGATTCACCGGACCAACTATATAATAGTATTTAAATGAGTGGAAGCGAGACACGCGTTTTTCTAGTCTCACTTCAGGCAGACGTTGCCACCATTTAAAAAACATAGGAATTAGAAGTACAAAGTTTATTTCGTAAAAATAACCTTTTTCTATGTGACTTACAAATCGTAGTATAATAAAATTATCTGAATTTAAATAAAATCAAGAATACATGTTAAAATTATTTAGAATTTTAGAATTAAATATGACAAAAACGCTTTCATCTTTATGTATAGGTTACGAGGTCATTGCACTTTGCAAATTTTTTGGTTTTAGTTTTTTTATAGTACATATAAATATTCCCGAATATAGTGATGACGTTCCTTTGCACTATCCTCCAATTGGCTGTCATAAATACGTGAATACTTTAATGATGGCCCTCTTCAATAATATTGAACAAAATAGTCATAGATTATTACATACCTAGTACTCCATGATAAACTGGGAGTGGAAACAGTGGATGCGTCCTTGTGTAAATTTGAATCGCCCTCTCTTTTCTTTCCACCATGTTCTTTGTAATCTCTGAAATTAAAGAAATTGCTTACAGTTCATTTCAATCTGAAGGGGAACAAGAAATAATAATAGTACTTTCAATAATTATCTACAAATGGTATACTTTCATAAATTGAAGGACTATACTTTAAGCACAAAACTAATGATGAGAATAGATATTGAAGAAATACAAAAACATGGTAAATAGATCAAAATCACGGTATATGGAAAAAAAATTACAACTATTATAGCACTACTCTACGCCAGCTATGGAATTAATGAATAAAGAGTTAGCAGAGAAGGATAAATAGCAAGGAAACAAAGATGAATAAAGTAAAAAGTGGAGAAATTTGAATGGTACTAAAACAAGAGTCTACTGCAACCAAAATGTTTGAACTGGTATATCCATTTAAAGAGGAACAGTTCCTAAAATATTTGAAGAAATATGGAAACAACGCGAGACAAGAGGAGAAGGTACCAATAAACTAAAATAAAAATCAAATAGAAACATATGAAAATATTGGTTAAAAACCCTGGTCCATGAAAAGAATGGAAAGAACATGAATGAATAATAGAAACTGCAATTTCTTTGATAACAACCAGAACTTGTTAATATTTAATCAAGTTCATAGCCTTTAGATTTCCCTTCGTGACAAGGGTCTTGCTAATCTTTCGCTCAAAGAGGCTCTAAGTATCATTCTACTATCTGTGCAATCTGTATATATTTTTATCTATATAGTTAGAACACAAACACTGATATAGTTTAATGTGTTTATCATATCATTATAGCAACATAGACAATGGTTCAATGAGAATTTGACTTTTGAACCAATCATTTTTGTTTATCGAGGTAAAAAATTAGCTTATTCTTGTCAGTGATTAAATTTTTTCTTTCCTTTTGTCACATTTGGCAGTTCATTTTATAATTTAATGAAGATGACTTTTTCGTCGAGATTCGGAAGTTCTGATAAAACAGAAATAAATGAATTGGTTAAAACGTCTGTATCTGCGAAACAACCTCTTTAGTCTCAATTTGAACAATTTTACAAAGCCCGAAGTTTGCATTAAACGAAGAAACTTCTGTTGCGCAATGTCAAACATTTTAGAAGGCATAGAAACATAAGGAAATTAAACGGGGATGATTACAAGGACTATTCTGCAGCCAAAGACATGGAGTTTAAATGTGCTAGGTATGCAAGAAATATATGGATAAATCTAAAAAGGGAAGGAATGTTAGATGATAGTAATTGTAAATTTTTTCATTTAGTTTCGTATGAACTCGTCTGTAGAGGGGGCGAAGATACCAACTATTTGCGACATTATTTCAAACCAGAAATCAATAATGAGGGAAGACAAAAACATGTCAGGGAGGTAACAAAAAACTTTTTCTACAACTGCTATGAAAAGTAGCATATTTCTCATAGCTTATTTAATTTCAAAACCATATATTGCTCACACTGTGAGAAATATTATTTCTCACGGCACTTTGCCCACACTACATACATTTATATGGAGAATCCAGTAGGGGATCCTCGATGCCCAGCCAATTTCAGAAACTTATACTAGATGCCCAGCCGTTTTCGGTGGGTGGTCCTCGATGCTTAGACTTTTTCTACAAAACTATTTACTTGTATTCTTTAAATTTGTGCAGTTATAGAAAAGTATAGTGTGCAACATGTGGGAAAAGTACTTTTCTCACTCATGTGTTTGCGTCAACACTCGTGAGAAAAGTTGAACTTTTCCCACTTGTTGCACAATACACTATTTTCTAATTCTAAGTGGCTAATTCCCAATACCTCAAATCCAAGTGCGAATTTTTAATAAACTCAAAGAAAAAAAGAGAGAAAAAATAACAACAGACAGATTATTTCGACGGCCAAATCCATTTTGGCAAACGAATCAAGGGAGATGTTACAAAAATTTCCCAGTGGGCAAAAACGAAATATCTAAATGGCTAAAGAAGTCCGACGAAAAAATTGGTTTATACACCAAAATTACTAACCATTCGAGTCGATCAAGTGTTATTTCCCATTTGACCAAAGCAGGAGTTCAAGAACAAGAGCTTTTAAACATTCGAGTGCTTCCTTTATTAAACCGTATCTAGGTATCTACAGATCAACGAGGAACATCATAAAGGAATAATAAATAAAATTCGTCGAACTAATTTCCCAGCTACTACTTCTGGCACTACCTGCAGTGTGAGCAACATGGCTTCTTCATCGGAGAATACCCTTATAGGGCCTGTGATAAAAGAACGTTCATCAGCATCGCTAATTTTTAATAATTGCACTTTTTTTAAGTTTTCATAAATAATAAGCTATTGTCATTGTTTGTTGTTTCTTTGTTCTGGAAATAATCTCAACAGACATAACTCGACCTTGTTTTTTTCGATCGATTATTTTTTTTCATTTATTTAATCAAACTTTTGTGTTTGGTAAATTTACTCATTGTATTGGACATTTTTGTTCAAAGAGCTACCCTGTCGGGCTTTAATCAGAAGAAAAATGTCCCATTCAAATTCGTAAATTTATCACCAAAAAGTTTTTGTGAAATAAAAAAATTATCCGATTAAAAAACAAGGTCTTGTTATGTTATTACTGATAAAAGACGAACTGAAGTTAATTTTTATTATATTTAGATTATCTTACCTAAAACACCTTTTACATCTAGTTGGCCATCTGACCTGAGGATGGAATCCTAGTGGACAAAGGGGGTCACCTTTTGCTAAAGGGTATAAATGATGCATTTTGTTTTATGGAAATCTGAAACAAAATTATCGGACTCAAATTTTAGTATTGTATGAGAACCGACAACTACTTTTGGAAGTATCCCTATATTACTCACATTCAGAACCAATGTTTCGAACTTTTACTGTGAACGAATTAGACCACAGTCCAACAGATGGTGTTATAGAATTGAACTAGAGATCCGAATATTGAAATAAATATTTTAAATTAGTGATAAAGTAATATTAATTGTTTTGAATAAATTGATTAAGTATTTTCAAAAGGGTCTAATTTTAAAGCTTTAGTCGTAAATATACCCTCTACTTCCCTTTAATTATTTTTGCTGCTTTTAGAAACATACTTTAATGAAAAAAAACGATGTTCGTAATTTATTCTATTATGTAAGAATAATGTTTTAATGGATTTCATATTGATGTGTTTAATTTCGATGCAGATGCTGTACAATGTTATATTTGATGAATAAAAATGTAACATAAATAGTTATCTAGCACAAACTAACTACTAATAGATGGTTCTGTAATATATTTTTAGCGTACCATAATAAAGCTCAGACTGCGTGTATACGAAAAAGAACAAAGATAATAATTAACATAAATAAATTGACTCGGTAATTAAGTTGGATTTTCCTATTATTAAAAATATATGTTTCATGATTATCTTTTCACATTCAGTCGCCAGTTTTCTTCTTTATTAATTACACATTGACACCTTAACCCTTTCGTTTACCGTGTAGTCAATTGACTACGTCAATTCTTCATATGATTTTAGAAAGTACTTGTATCTGTAGATTCATATTTTAATCAGTTGATGACTTGACTACTTCCTAACAACATAACGCAATACCGCACTGCCATCTAACAATAAGATACTAGACAAAGAAAATGAAAATGTTTGAATAGGACTGGTGCTTGCACCCCTTGATTTGTAACCAAAATACAGCTGTATGAATCTGGAACTCAACTTAAAAAAATTCAGCATACACTTATTATAAACGATGTAGATAATTGTAGTAACATTTTTATTTTTGTAGTAGAAATTGTAATGCCCGAAAAATAAAATCGTCACATTTAACCAATAACACATTCTCAGATAAAAACGAAAACTGTTTTAATACATCTAAAGTCGTTTGTAGTATATTGTAGTATAATTTTAAATTTTGTAGTAAGAATATTAGTCCCTGAAATCTTAAAATAATCGAATAAACCGATAAAAAAATAATCTCATTTTAGCCTCACACTTACTACAAATGATGAAGGTAATAAATAGTAGTAGCATTCTTATTTTTGTAGTTAAAATTGTAATGCCCGAAAAATAAAATCGTCAAATTAAACCGATAACACATCATCAGATAAAAACGAAAACTACTTTAATATATCTAAAATTGTTTGGAATATATTATAGTACATTTTTAAATTTTGTAGTAAGAACAACAACAATAGAAATATTGTGCAATATTATTTATTGTAGGTGTATGGGCCCCTTAGACAATTTTTATAAATTTTGGTTTGTATTATTAGTCCCTGAAATCTTAAAATAATCGAATAAACCAATAAAAAAATAATCTCATTTTAGCCTCACACTACAAATGATGAAGGTAATAAATAGTAGTAGCATTCTTATTTTTGTAGTTAAAATTGTAATGCCTGAAAAATAAAATCGTCAAATTAAACCGATAACACATCATCAAATAAAAACGAAAACTACTTTAATACATCTAAAATCGTTTGTAGTATATTATAGTACATTTTTAAATTGTGTAGTAAGAACAACAACAATAAAAATATTGTGCAATATTATTTATTGTAGGTGTATGGGCCCCTTAGACGATTTTTATAAATTTTGGTTTGTAAGGGTTTTGTAATATGACCGATACTATGGTTGTATTTACATTGTTGTCAAATATTTCGTTTGTCTGGAAATATAATGAATTTTGTTATTTCAAATGGATCACCATATATGCCTTGTTTTTGAAATCCTTAAGAAATGCTGAATATTTTTCATGTAACGTTCCCTATACTTAATTGTCATAATTTCGGATTTATAGCTACATTTGCAATATATCCGCCGATGTTAAAATAATACATTACGTGGAATGATTGAATAAACTAATAATGAATAATCTTTAACAATTTATATCCTCACAGAAATCTCCTAACAAGGTCTACTGTCAGTAAATTCGTAAAAAAATTTAACGAAACTGGTGCAGAAAATATTTTTTTCTAATCATGCCGCATAAACCTGCAACAACTGAAGACAAATCTTTAGATGTTTATGTCTTGTTAAAAGAAGGTCCACATTTTGAGTAGTAGGCAAATTAGAAACATTAGAAAATATAAAGTAAAAGCTAACGACCGCTTTGCAGAGCAGATGCTCAAAATATTGCCGGTTTACTTCAATACCATGCGATTTTTAAAACTTTTCAATACATTTTGTAACATCCGTGACTGCTCAATTCTTCTTATCTCTGCGGCAATCCTATTTTTTTAATTCCAGAATATTGTCAAGTTTTATTTTATACATAATGTTTTTTAAGTGACAGGACAGGAAATATACTAACGGATTCATGTCGGGTGATCGCGGGGACCATTCCATAAAACCACGCCTTCCAATCCATCTTCTGGGAAACACATATATAAATAAACTTGAATACGACGGCCATTTAAGTTTCCTTCAATGAAAAAGGGACGAATTATTTTGTCGCCTATTATTCCAGCCCGTACATTAATATTTTGTGGATATTGTTACATAACCAGTATCTACAATTATGGCGATTTACGTTTCCATTAATATAAAAAGTGGTTTCAATAACCTTATTTAAAAAATTTGGATCGTTTTGATCCTAACATTTTTCAATCATTGTGTCAGCAAACTCTTCACGTCTATCGAAATCATCATCTGCGAACTCTTGAACAAACCTTACTTTGTATGGATGGAATTTATTATCATGTAAAATTCTCAATACAGATGTTTGCGAAATATCAAGTTCCCTGGATATTTCTCTAGTAATCAAGTGTCGATCGTCTTCTAGCTACGACAAAAACATCTAAAAATTTAATGAAATTTACTGTCTCGACCCTTACTTCGTGGAATCTACTCGTAATATTACTGTTTTAAATGAAACTGTTTCTAGATAATTCCACAATATATTGAAAAAAATTTAAAAATTCTAAGTACTTGACAATTGTTTCGATATTAAATATCATCGTCGGAATGACAGAAGTTACATTTCATTTGATATTATTTTTGGCTAGACCAAGAAGTGACCTACCTTGTGATTGACTTAATATATATTAGTATAAAAAAGAAGAAGATATGATATTACAAATATTAAAGCTTCGATATTATTAGACCCATGGGGATAGCCCGGATATCTTTTTCCAATTGATGATCAGTATAACTGTACAATGATATAGAAAACCAGGAAAACTATATCTGCTGATCTTTACAATTATCACTTAAGAAGACAGTTTAAAAGTGGAGAACTCCCTTGATTTATCTGTTCATAGGCGACTTCATATTGTGGGTTTCTTAAGCGCCTTCTAATTTCCAATTCTTCAAGGAACTCCAGTTCTTGTTTCTTATCACAAATATGTAGCACTTCTAGTCCTGTGTTAGGTGTCAATGAATGTTTGGTGTCAAGTAGATGTTTTGCATAGTGGAATTTATGTAGTTGTTTTAATCCGTATGCTCGTAAGTGTTCACTGTATCTGATTTCTAAGGGTTTGACCCAAATAGACAGCATCACATTCTGGACATTTAAGTTTATATATACCAGACTTCTTTAAAGGGGATATTTTTGTTTTTACATTTAACAATTTTGTACTCACATTACTTTCTGTTTTAAAAGAAATTTTATAATTTTTTATTTCTTTAGTTTGTTTAGGAAATATTAGTTGTAATACCACTTTTCCCTCTTTTTTATTAAGTAATTAATTTATCATATGTAATGGATAACCGTTGGATGTTGCTATTTGTTTAATTGTTTTAATTACACTATCAAAATTATATTTGTTCATAGGAACTGAAAATGCTCTATGTATCATTGAATTATATGCTGCTAATTTATGTGAGATGGGATCATTGGAATTATATGGAATAGTTACATCAGTGTGTGTTGGTTTTCTGTAAATTGAATAATAAGTACATTATTAACTCTTTGAATTTTCAAATAAAGAAAATTGATTGGGCTATTTACTTCAACTTCTAATGTAAATTTAATTTTTGGGTGTAAATTATTAATATGGTTGAAATATACATCTAATTGTCGTTCATTATCTATAAAACAAGGTCATCTACATATCTATACCAAAATAAGATATTTTTGAAATATTACTTTCAGAGATTTTTCTTTTTAAACTGTCCATAAAAATGTTTGCCAAAATTGGTGATATTGGGCTTCTCATTGGTAAACCTTCATTTTGAATGTATATCTTATTGTCAAAAGTGAAATAATTCTGATTAATACATACATCAAATAAATTAAGTATATCTGATATTATTCTTGGATTAATATTTTTATCTTCTAGTAATTTTCTTACAAGTGTTAGACATTCTTTAGGAGGAATTTTAGTGAACATATTGGTAACATCAAACATTCATCGACACCTGACACAGAACTATAATGACTACATATTTGTGATAAGAACCAAAACTGGATTTCCTTGAAGAATTGGAAATTAGAAGACACTTAAGAAACCCACAATATGAAGTCTTCAATGAACAGATAAATCTAAGGAGTTGTCCACTTTTAAACTGTTTTCTTAAGTGATAATTGTAATGATCAGCAGATATAGTTTTCCTGGTTTTCTATATATCATTGCACAGTTATACTGATCTTAAATGGGAAAAAGATATCCAGGCTATCCCCATGGGTCTAATAATATCGAAGCTTTAATATTTGTAATATGATATCTTCTTCTTTTATATATATATATATATATATATATATATATATATATATAGAGAGAGAGAGAGAGAGAGAGAGAGTTTTAATTCTTATACTGACCGCATACCTGATAATCATCACCTTTTGCTTAGATTAATAGTACGGTCGATAATTACCACAGAAACATCTGTATTGATTTTCTGATTTAAATATATATATATATATATATATATATATATATATATATATATATATATATGTATATATATATATATATATGTATATATATATGTATATATATATATATATATATTAAGTCAATCACAAGGTAGATCACTTCTTGGTCTAGCCAAAAATAATTATTATACATCATCACATGAAATGTAACTTCTGTCATTCCGACGATGATATTCAATATCGAAACAATTGTCAATTTCTTAGAATTTTTAACATTTTTTCAATATATTGTGGAATTATCTACAGTTAGTTTCATTTAAAACAGTAATCTAAAAATTTGTTTGCACTTGATGCTGTTTTTCTACGCCCTGATTTGGATAAATCTTTTATTGCACCAGTTTCGTTAAACTCTTTTTACAAATTTACTGACAGTAGTCCTTGTTATGAGATTTCTGTTAGGATATAAACTATTAAAGATTATTCAAATTAAACTAGTATATTCAATCAGCCATCTTAATGTATTATTTTAACTTCGGCGAAGATATTGCAAACGTAGCTATAACTCCGAGATTATGGTAATCATTATTATTATTAGTATTATTATTATTATTATTACTATTATCATAAATCGGAAAAAGGCAGAGGATTCAACTATCCCTATTATGACCAATAACATAGAAACCTAAATCGAAGAAAAAGAGTGATACAGTAAAATTACACTACTAAATACATAAAGAACCAACAAAAACCCAAAATTTATAGCCAAACAAATATGCTTAATCTAGTAAAATGTAGCATATACTCAAGATAATTAAAAAACCGAACTGTTGCTAAGAAAGTTTTGTCTAGGTCTAGAGCAGAATGATTCTTTTTTCAGTTTTAGAGAGCGACCACGAAGTCGTGTGTCAGTATTAACTAAAAAAAGTTGAATCAATTGCAAGAAAATTAAATTTCACAACGCAAATGTCTGTTTTAAGTCCCTACAAAGACGTCGACTTTCGAAAGTCAAAATAATATATAATAAGTTAAACGGTCATCATGTGTGGGTCTGACTCTACCAAAACAGTTTTGCAGCGTAACGTTGAACATTTTTCCAATGAGTCTTGTTCTCGGATCAAATCTGAATGCCACATCGGACCTGCATATTCCAAAATCGGACGGACATATGTTTTTAAAAGTTTGCAGCAAGTAGTGAACGACATACATGGAAATTACTTTTTAATGAGGAACAGTCTAGAGTGAGCGCTCTTGCAGATCGTGGAGATGTGGTCACCCCACGTACAGCTCGAGTTTACTGTGACTCCTAAGTCATTGTGCGACAACACTGGGATAAGGAACTGACCTTTAATTGTATACGAGAGTAGGGGGTTATTCTTTCCTATGTGCAGAAACACACACTTATCAATATTAAGAAGTACTAGTTACACAAAACATCATTTCTGCACGTTATCTAGATCTTTTTGAAGGTCTTCGTGGTTGATGAGAGGATTACAGCACAGTTTTGTATCGTCAACTTAGAGGAATACATAATAGAAACATAGTATAGTAATACACTGACAGACAGGACAAAGAGCAGCGAACCAAGGACAGATCTTTGAGGAACGCCATTAGATACAGGTGTTTCTGTCGAGAACTTCTGAGCGACGCTAACTTTAATATTTCTGTTCGTCTATTTTTAACCCCCAGATGATCCAATTTATAGAGAATTCGTCGCCTAGGTACCCCATCGAAGGCTTTGAAGAAGTCGAGGTAGATGTCGTCAGTAAGCTCATTATTATCCAAAGCCTTGGTCCAGTCGTTAACGCAGAGTAAACGGTTACTTAATGTCGAACAGCCTTTGATAAAGCCGTCTTTCTGATGAGGGATAAGATTATCATTAAACAGAAACTCAGAAATCGTTTCGTCGACTATCGATTCCATAACTTTAGAAACAATGGGTAGCAGGCTAATTGGACTGTAGTTATTAGCATTTAATTTGTCACCTCTTTTAAAGACAGGAGTAACCAAAGCAGATCCAAAGTGGCAGGAAGACAACCATGAGAAAAAGAACAGTTCATTATTACTGCTAATGGATGAGATATTGAGTGTGCACACTTTTTTAGGAGATGATTTATTTTTCAGCTTTAGCAAGTGCGACTCAATTTGTTCGCGAGAGAAGAAAATATGGCTAATGGCATCTTAGGGTCGACGACCTCGTAACTGACGAAAATTTTCATCAGAAGGTGCCACATTAATAACTTTGGAGAAGTATCTAGATAAAGTTTCAGATAACTCATAGTTAGAAGTACAAATAGTTCCATCATATTTACGAACGGCTGTAAATGCAACTTTAGAGGAAAGAGACGTGCGGACGTATTTATAAAACGATTTACTGTCGTTGGAGCTGGCAATTTTGTCTTCGTGGGTTGGTGAGTTGTTTTTTAAATGTGTCTGAGAATTTTCTATGCGAGAGGAAGTCCGCTAAATTATCAAAGTGTTTATATGCTCTCCACAAGTTTATTCTTGATCATTTGTAAGGAACATTAGATAACTTAAATTGTTTTAATATTTTTATTAACCAAAACCATTCACTTCCGTAGGTATATCTGCAAAAGCCACTATAAATAGATTTATAGTATTTTTTTACAAAATTACCCCCAAACTATCACTTAACGATATATACTTTCTCTGCAATTGTGTAAATAGGCGGCATGTTTCAACGGTAATTTAATTTTTGAATATTTTCGCAACAACGGCCGGCAAATAATGGTTCATTGATTTAGTTTACACCCAGCGTTCCTATCCCGTTTCACTCCAGTTTGGAGTTAATCGAGCCACCGTTTATACTAGAATTATTCCGTTCGGAATTTAAGTAGAATAGGAGTCAAGAAACTGAATAGTCAACTTGGTAAATTTATAATTCAAAAAAAGATCTGAACTATTAGTCAATTACTCAACATGTATTTGATATAATGCTTATTGATAATAATAAATTAAAAGTAAATGGTTAAAAATGTTCTTAAAAAGCATACCTTTACAAATACTTTATGCTGATCAGACTTATGTAACATTTCTTGATTGCAATACTGAATTCATTTCCGAATCACGCGTTCACGTATTCCGGTTGTGAATCATTCCGTTCCATCTAAAAATCTAGGAATGGAATGATTCGGATCGTGATCATACACGTTTACATCAGACAAATCTCAGTTTCTTCTGGAATACTGTCATACCCTTTTTAAACTAGAAGTAATTTGCATTTAAGTTGGTAATTCTGTAGATTCCTGATTAGTCAGATTACAGCCGGTTTTACAGAGCTCCTTTGAGTCGAATGGGTTAACAGGAGGGGAGCACAGCATTCCGTCTCTCTCGATTATGTGGTATTATAATATAACTGCGTTCCTTGTTACTCATACAGATTTCTGTCTATACTCAAGATATGTTTTTTCCGATATTGTATATGGAACAAAAGAGGGAAAACCAGAGACGGAAAAATGATCTGTTATGTTGTTGTATGAATAAATATAGACATCTCCCCCTTTGCGAAGTTGTCTATCAGCACGAAAGATAGTGTTACAGTCAATAGCAACAACTGAATCCAAAATTGCGGAGTGTGACCAAGTTTCAGTAATCAATATTACGTCTGGTTTTTGGAGCTAAATGTTACAAATAAATTCATTTAATTTGGCACATAAAGAACAAATGTTTATATAGAATAGACCAGTCGACAAAACAAGATGGAGAGTTATGGGCGAAACGTCGTTATTCTAAGAGAACCGTTAATGTATTTAATAGATAGGTGTTTTCGCCATTCTCAAGACGTATATCTAACTCATTACGAAGGTCCTTCAAATTCTCCTGTCTTATGGGAATTTTGTCATCTATAATGGAGAACTTCTTGGTGTTGTTATTCTCCAAGAACTTCTTTTTATTTTCAGGATCGCTTTTGGGTCAATATCGGATGGCATAATTACTTTCAACATTCTAGGATGTCGTTGGTTGGGTTTGCCCACACGACTGACAACGAACGCTGGTAAGTATTTCGGTGATTACATTCTTATCATGTTCCTTTTTAGTTGTAATATCGCTATCAACCTGTGAAACACCTCTAGAAAGTATGTTTTTGGAACGGGAAATGCGCTACGGCCTCATTTGCAATTTTATCTATGATTGCAGCACTGTTGAAGGTTTTAGCATTTGAACGTTTGTTTTTTACATCGGACACCTCTGAAGTGAGATCCGTTATAAGTTTCTTAGATCGATTAGACCAACGAGACTGGAGGGCCAGTTATTACATAATAAACTAAGTCCACGATTTTTTTGTCTCGTGACTCGATCAGAAGATGAAAGACCAGTACATTCCCATGTGTAAAACCAGCTTACATCCATCATATTGGAGCTGAATTACGATCCGCCGCTAGTTTGGAACAATTAGTACACTGGTTCGTCATGGTCGACTTTTTGTAGAACAGCTGATAGTAATAACTATGTTAAAATAAATTTGAATTGTACTTACATTAGAAATGCAATGGCATTTATAAGTATATCAATGAATATTGTGTATATTTTTAGCACAATCTGAAAGACGACACTTGTGTATAAGGAATACAAGACTTCGGACTATATAATTCACTTTTGACTAAAAAAAGTCGAAGGACTTTGCGGAGAACGAAAACTGCGTGTGATATGGACAGTGGCTCAGCAATTAGGTATAGGGAACATTACATACAAAATATTCAGCATTTCTTAAGGATTTCAAACACAAAAAAAAACACAGGGTGGTCTATTTGAAATAACAAAGTTAATTATATTTCCAGACAAACGAAAGATCTGACAACAAGGTAAATACGACCATAATATCAGCCATATTACAAAATCCTTACAAACCAAAATTTATAAAAATCGTGTAAGCCGTTTCAGAGATAATTGAGGCGTTCCATACTTAAAACTCACTCTGTATAAATTAGTAATAATGTGTGTAAATAGCAAATCCACTGAAAATAAATAAAAACTTTGAATACATAAAGATATAAACTAGTTTTTATTTCAAAAGATTTCAGTTTAGTTTGAAATAAAATAAAATTACATCGCTCTTAATTAAATTCATTAGAAAATCAGAAAATTTATAGTATTCATTATTCAAAGTGTAGCAAGAAATCAATCTGACAGACAGACAAACAAACGGATATCAAAAATGAAAATCATAAGATATTATCTACAATGAACTTCTGTTCTATATTAACATAAATTCCAAACATATAATAGATTTTGACAGTGGCAATGAAATAGCAGAAATCAAAAATTACAAACTAAGAACTATAAGAGAATCAATAAAAATAAAGAAACAGAGAGAAAGTCAATCGCCTGAAAATCGTCTTTATTATATAATTGCTTTGAAAATGCTCAGTGAAATTTGAGCAAAAAATTTAATATAGCTATATTAATAATAACCGAATTTACATCAGTCACTTGCCGGGTATTGATCATTTGAAAAGACCGTTTTTGTCGTTAAGATACACTATTGCCTTCTATACGCACATGGAGTTTAAGCGTCATCTGTCATTTAGTTTGTTTATTATGCTCCATTTTCTCAGTTCATCTAAAGTGCATTAGGATTTTTACAGACGATCGAACAAATAATCTTAAATTTTACATCGCAAATAAGAGAAGCGATAAAAATTGTACATATGGCTCTCGGTATAGGAAATGGTGACAAAATCGTCTAAGTCTGAGAGAAATAGCTGCTGAAATTTAAGCGTCTCACGTATTTTAAGCGAATTTTTTCACACATATACAATCGCCTATCGAAATAACGCCTTCCAACTGAGCCGAAACTGAAAAAAACACGTCAAAGTATTATGCTCTCGGAATTCTTGCCAGAAAATGAGGTATATACAGAATATTACCTGGGTGTTATGAGCCGTTTGAGAGAGATAATTGGTCGTTCATTTTGTACAATGATAACACACCATCTCAAAATGCTATAATTGGGAATGAATGTCTGGCCAAAAATTCAACAAACCCTATCCTACACCACTCTATATCCCTTATACGACTTCTCAAAATTTAAATCACCACCTCGAGGCACCCATTTTAGTCGATAGAAGTCAAAAAAGAAAAATCGCGGGAACTATATTCCTGAAAATGCGTTTAAAAAATTTTTTAATGAATGGATGATTCGTTGGCGTAAGTATATTATTTCGAAATGGAATATACTTTGCAGTTATATATTTAGTATTACATTAACGGATTCCTGGTACATTGTTGACTCTGCAGTATTATTATATGTTTGATAAAATATTATAAAAACATACACAAAACATAATCTTGTTTTTAGATATATCATTTTGCATTTAGAAAATATCAGGGTTTTAGACGTTTAATAGTTTTTTAGTTTTACACTACTTTAGTGAATTTTAAGTTTAATAAATTACGCTCCATAGAGTAAACGTAATTTTACTTGCATTTGGTCTATCCCCGCATTAAAAACTAAAAGCCAATGACCAATAAATAAATCTTTTAACATAAAAAATCTAATGCGTGTATGTATTTTATTTATAAACAGTCTGCGTAATATATTTTATTGAGAAAAAATGTTTTAGTAAATATTTCTTTAGTTTTGTCGGTTTGTGGGTCAGAACATTATAAAATAAGAAAAAAATGATATTTTCAAGTGCAATAGCTACGGATTCCTGCTATCTATATATAGATCCAGCTTATTAACGCATTCGTATAACGGCAGTTAAAACTGAAAAATTAACAAACTGTATAGGTAAATATAAAACCTCACTTACAGTTTTATCTTGTAGGTTAGTCAAAAAAACACTTTAAACACACTGTACAACAGTTTGCAGACAAATTCCTAACAAGTAATATTTTGAAACATATAACATGTGTAATTTTAACATTACATAACAATGATGTAGATTAAATTTAGAACATTAAGGAAATTAATTTTTTCTGAAAAACTACGAACACATACAAGCGGTGTGGATACACAGTTTTAAACCGAGGAAAACCGCCGCCGTCAGGCTAATACACAGAGCACGACGTCATATTTGCCTGCCTGATTTCTTGCTGGGTAGCCACAATGTTGTAGCTGAACGCTTATCTAAATGTTGGCTAGAGGCCAACTCTTTCTAAATCCTTGTTTTTTTTTCAGAACAAACACATCTCGCATCTATCTTTGAAATTATTATGCAGGCTGTTTAAATATTTCACATTATCAGTAGATCCGCCATAGCAAAGATGGCGCACAGATGTGGAAAGTAAGTCAGGGACAACTAATGATATCGAGAAAAAATATAAAAAAAAAACAAACAAAATAGAACTCCCCAAACAGAAAGATGAAATACATTTATTTAGATTTAAAATAAAATAGGAAATATTGAAAACATGAGTTTTCGACTTATTCGCCATAGTTTTCGATATAAAAACTACTTAAACTAAGAGCCAGAGCATGTCAGACATACATTAGAATATAAAGGCTAGAATTTTGTGTGTGCATTCTCACTACGGTAGGTAAGAATGCTCGGACGCTACAAACCTTGAGTAAGCCGGTATTATGTAATAATGCGATAAATAGGCTCATTCATAAATTATAAATGTTGTTTACAACGATTTTATAAAAGTATTCATAAAACCAGACCAAGATCACACACCCAACCCAGTATAAGGGCGAAAGAGAGATATTGTTGTCCACTTGCATACCTAAATGTATGTAACAGAACATATTAGTAGTATTAGATTAATTTTAGTAGAGATTAAAAATAATTAAGTTTAAAAGTTTATATTATTTGAAGATTACTATATTACTTGAACATATCAACTTATGTAAAAGTGGTCAGTAAATGCATATCTATCTATATATTCTAATATACTCGTAAATAAAAGGTAAACCAAATGAACAACGAGCGATATGGCTTGCAATCGCCGCCTTGAACCCCATAAAAGTATATGATATCAATTTATTTTTCTACGTGTGTAGTAAAAATCCTAAATAGTGCAAACTGGTGGAATGTAGAATATTTTCAACGTTTCTTTAAATGGAACCAAATTTTTGACAAAAATAAAATCGTAATTTTTCTGAGAATATAGGAAATTTTAATTGATATCCGCTTTCAGGTCGTCTCCTCGACAGACCGTTTTATCATCAATCATAAAAAATCAATTATCCATAGAATCCCAAACATTCTGATTTATATCGTTATTCTATTTTAGACGGTGCAAAAAAGCAAATGAATCAATGTTTTTAAATTTATTTAGTTCCTACGCACTTTTTTGTACACGTTTACGTCATCAAATATGGTTTCCTTTGAGAGAAGTTAATAAAGTGTAACTTTAAAACAGAGATGTACCCAGGAATACTTCATTCAACAAAGAATCATTTTTTAGTTCAGCTATACAGGTTGTACCTAATCTGATAAGAAAGGGTCTGGGTCAATAAATATTTTAAAAATGTTTGCTTAGCTAATCAAAAAATAATTGTATCTTATAAATATACTTCAAGTTCATAAAGTTTTCGACGTAGTTTTAAAGATATTTTTCGACAATGTAGCTAGATATATACGCTCTTACCTTAAAGCAAGTATGTAATTGAATAGTGTAGGCGGATTTGAGAAATTTTGTTCACTATAATTATAATATCGCAAATGTCTTGTATCAGCTTCCCAGTTATATTAGGCTGAACACATTGTAGAGCGACGAGGAAAGCGGCGAGAAAAGCAAAGAGGAGAGCGGCTAAAACAAATGAATTAAGGAATAATCATAAATCTCCCACAGATCAGGTATTTCTGCCTACAACGAAAATGCTTGAGTGTTTTTAGAATATCACCTTCAGTTCTTCATTAGTGCAAAGGTCGAGCAGCTCCTCTTGTAATACCACATTCGCGACTTCCGTTCCATCAAAAGAATTTATGATTCATGGTGATACTTCGATCGTCAGAATATCTTCAAATCTACTTTGGAAATCATTATGCAGAGAACTTATCTGTTCAAAATTTGTGTGAATATCATCATCAAGACATTCTAGCTGTGACAAGTTAGGAGAATTCGCGCCGACTAACATTTGGCTTCATACATTTCAATTTTACAAGAAAAGCGAAAATTACACTATTTGTTTCTATTAAATTTATGCTGGCTCTTCGTATCTGCAAGTTAATGGCATTAAATGTTTTGAACAAATCCTTCGCGATGTCTGCTTCCCATTTGATGAGGTTTCCTTTCAAATCTGGATCTTTACATTCTAGAAACTCTAAAACTGATTCGAAAAGTGAATAAAATCTTGTTAAGCTACCACAGTTGAACTTAGGGATAGAGAAGTATCATTTCTTCGAACTGCTGACTTAAGCTGATGTCATATATGTTCGGTTGGGTTAAACATAGGAGGAAAGGAAGTCCGAGCACCGTATGTCCCAACCTTTCAGTGAATGAATGACAAAAATATTTCTTTTTTATCGAATAACTACCAAAAATTAGTAACTGTTATTTGTGTACTTTTCCTCATAGCACATATCATTATATAATATATATTCTTGTAAAGTGGTTTTGGAGTCATTGGAACGTGCTTTATCTAGATAAAGATATTTGGTATAAAACCATTTTCGGTTCCCGCGTGAATTATCGTAATGCATTTTCCTTTATTAGATAAGGCATTAGTTTGGCACAACTTTTGTTTGGAATATCGTGTGTATCGAACAAATTTTCATCCAAATATACTACTATTCTACCATATTCTCTAAATTCGTTTATTACCAATAAATATTCAAATCTCCATTTCTTAGGGCGCACAGATTCCATTATGATTTTTCTGTTACTAGTGAGTTATTTAAACCCGTTTTGTAAAAGAGACTTCCTTAAAGTCTCTTTGCAACACTAGATACCAGTTAAATTCTTTTTAAGCCGTTGCATTAAAATATCTAATGTAGGCACAATTTGCTCTTAATATGAGGTATATATTGTTCTTCGAATTATATCTACATCACAGCCATCTAGTTTCCTTGAACCGCCAGTCTTTTCGTTTCTTTTTAAAATTGAGTTAATTACTGTTTTAAACACTGTGGAATACGGAGATTTTGTTAAAAAAACTTTCTTGCACAGCTTGATCCTTGGTGATTCACCGTTCCAGAAGGGAAGTATAAACATTTAATATAATTTGTTTCTCATGAGGGTGTAACATTTGTCGACTAGTGGTAGTACGACTACCAGTTAATAGCACTGAAAATGCATAAATTTCATCCATCTAAAATACAGATTCTTCAAGAGCTTCATGAGGATGATTATGATAGAGGAATAGAGTTTTGTGAAACCATGTCAATGCCATCCCTATTATTTGGTTAAACATCTATTTCAGCGATAAATGTTCATTTTTTCCTAATGGTAATGTTAATAGACAAAATTGTCGCTTTTTAAGACACCCACAAAACGTTTATATTTGGCTGGTATTATTGGAAATGCCATTATTGATCATTTATTTCTTGAAAACAAAATTGAATGGCAGAAGGGAAATAGTTGAATGACCTCCGAGATTTAACTCCTTTTGAATTCTTTCTTTGGGGCTCTGTCTTAAATACGTTGTGTATAAAACACAACCTACTGCTATTGATGGATTTAGAAGACGAATTACAGCAGCCTGTTGGTCAACTCTCGGTGAAGTTTTCCGAAATATTAGAGAGGAGTTCGTAAACAGGCTCTATTACTGTTTAGAGCAAAATGGACAATATTTTGAATAGTTTATAAGATAGATAGAAGACAAGATTCCATATTTGAAATTGCTTTTGCGGAAATATTTTTTTTGTAAAAGGAAAATAACCAACAAAAAAGAATCACGTTTGTAGAATAGATTTATTCCTGTTATTCAGGGGTTGGACCGGAGTCAACTACTCATATTCTAATCATTTCTATTAAAAGGATAGTCAATACAATATAATGCATCTCAGTGCTGACAAGTAGAAATTACTTCTGTAAGTTTAGAACGCTATTTTTCGGAAACTGCTCTTCAAAAAATAATAAGTCAGGTCATTTAAGATTCTAAGGGTAACATCTACTCCTCCGAGGGCTACAAATACATATTTAAAGTGTCCCTCCTTTTTTCCATTTCTCGTATTATTTGCTAGAATAAGGATATTAAGGGTGCGAAGTTTTCATATTGGCACACCACTCTCTTCTTTCTCGTAATGTAAAAATACATGAATAGTTTTATAAAAGAATATTCATGTATTTTTACATTACGAGATAGGACGGATATGTTACATGTTTATTTCAGAGTTATTAATTGACAGTTGCTTAAACTTTTCCTGGTTATATTTATTTCTAGCCGCAGTTGATTTACATGCTTATTCAACATGTCACGGCAGGTGGATTCTGTCTTCGGAATTCAAGATTTTAAAGATTTTAGGTCAATGCACTTTACCAGAGATGTGACATCACCATCCGCGAGGGAACTATTAAAACAATTTTTTTAAATCTGAAAATTTACCTAGCATGGCCATTTTAAATATAATAGAAGTTTTTTTGAATCAGTTGATTCGCTCTTTGAATTGCTAAATTTTTGGTAAGTTTTTATTTCCTGCAATCCGACAAAATGTCGACTTTTTGTAACTGGTGTTATATTTAAAAAATACGTTTTTCGTTTTATATACCTAGCTCTGAAAAATTTCGAATCTTTCATAATTAAAAAGTATATTAAAAAAAGCCCGCTTTAGATACGAAAAATTCCTACGTTTGTGCTCTGAAATTCTAGTTTTAAAATTTCTAAAAGTTCTACCGATATAATCACAGTTATCGTTACCACATTTTAATTTGTAAACTCCTGAAATATTTAATTTTGTTATTTTTAATGAGTTTGGATAAATTTTAATCAGTTTTAAAGCAAATATGCATGTCAAAAGTTTCTAAAAATTATTTAATTTTTAAGGATGGTGTTAAGCTTTTAAATTATTTATTATTATTTTTATCAAAAGGGAATACTTGTTCTAAAGTCTGTTTTATTATCTTTTTATTTAGGATATTGTCAATGCCCGGAGCTAGTGGAGCATACCACAATAAGAAACTGGCGCCTGAGGCAACCCGTTACCTGAACTCAAGGCGTTTTTGTGGTGCAACGAGACCGCTGATTACCGAAAGATGAAGAAAAACCGTTTTGCAATTGGTAAAAGTAAAGTAGTTGGAATGGAACCTGATGTGAGCTTGTGATACTTTGAAGGTACCTCCAACCTTTTCCCGGATTTTTCATCGTAGTGTTTACTTACTCTAATTATACTCTCCTGTGTAAAATGACGTTCGCACACTTTGGAGATTAGGAAGGCCAAAAGGCTTAATTTTCAAGCCGTTTGCGAAAAGATCACTTCCACTCACACTGCGGCCAGACTACAAAAGGTCATGGCAAATGGGGAAACTAACCCCACAATGTCGCTGAAAAATCCAGACGGATCATACACGGAAGGTGAAGAGGAACGATCGATTCTTCTTCTTAAAACCCACTTCCCAGGTAGTGAACCAGCAACAAGCACCGAAATAGCAATGAACTACACCAAAAAATCCCGCAAGGAAGATTGGGACATTGCTAAGAAAATATTTACCAGACAACGGTTGGAATGGGCAATAAGTACCTTTCAACCATATAAATCACCAGGAGTGGGAAGGGATAGAGGAGATTCTTCCTCACCTGCTGAAGATTACAAGAAGCAGTCTAGCAGTGGGTCTAATATCTAGACAATGGAGAAGGGCAAGGGTAACCTTCATACCAAAAATAGGGAAAAAAAGATGGGACTGATCCCCGATCTTTTAGACCCATCTGTCTAACATCGTTTCTACTCAAGTCGATGGAGAAAGTAGTGGATAACTACATAAGAACAGAGAATCTGGAGAATATACCACTTCATAAATGTCAGCATGCCTACAGAGCGGGTCGATCTACTGAGACGGCTCTGTATCAGCTGACAGAAGTCATCCAGAGAACTCTGAACAACAAAGAAATCGCAATGTGTGCATTCCTGGATATATCAGGGGCCTTTGACAACACAACTCATGTGTCTGTCAAAGAAGCACTAAAAAGGCGAGGAGCGAATGAAACCATTGTAAAATGGATGTATGAGTTGTTGACAACGAGGATAGCTGAGACACACCTCAGTTAAAGCCACTCGGGGGACACCTCAAGGGGGAGTGATATATCCCCTTCTATGGAGCCTCGTTGTAGATGAGTTGCTCTACAGGCTAACGGAGCTTGGCTTCGAATGTATGGGCTACACCGATGACATTGTTTTAATAGTCAAAGGCAAGTTCGAGAGCACCTTGTGTGATTTATTACAAATGGGCTTCAGAATCATTGAGCAATGGTGCTTATCAGTGGGGCTAAACATTAGCCCAAGCAAGACCATAGTAGTTCCATTTACCCGGAAAAGAACACTTCCAGCCATGAAACCCATATCCTTAAACGGGGAAATCAAAGAATGGAAATCAGAGGTTAAATATCTAGGGATAACCCTAGACAGTAAGCTTCTGTGGAATAAGCATGTTGAAATAACTGCTGGTAAAGCAATAAGAGCTTTGATGGCGTGCAGAAATCTAGCTGGTAAGAGGTGGGGCTGTAACCCAAAAATACTGCGATGGATGTACGCCATGATTGTGAGACCAGCAATTACGTATGGGGCAATAGTTTGGCACACAAAAGAAAGTCAGTACAGCACGAGGAAAACCCTCGATAAAGTTCAAAGGCTTGCCTGTGTGTGCATCACTGGAGCTATGAGAACGTGTCCAACTAGGGCACTTGAGATCATTACAGATCTCACACCTCAACATCTGGTGATAGAAAGATCTGCCCAAGAGGCGATTCTTAGAATATCTAAGGAAGGTTCAGGCAATGAGAGTATTAAAAATCCGGGAGCTTGGTCCTCTCTGACAAGATACACCTCATTAGCGAATCTTCCCAGTGACGAAATGATCAGGAAAGTAAGCATCGAAAAGAATTTCACCACGATGCTAAATACGAGGAGAGACTGGGAAAGGGAATACACCACCCAAACTCTCAAAGAAAACACCATTAGATGGTATACAGATGGTTAAAAAACCACCATTGGAGCAGGCGCTGGAGTATTTGGGCCTGGCACCAGATACTCATTATCGTTAGGCTCCTTCCCGAGCGTCTTTCAGGCAGAAATACTAGCGATCGAAAGATGCGTGGAAATGAACCTAGAAAGAAACTACCAGAAATGTGACATATCGATCCATTCTGATAGTCAAGCAGTTATCAAATCATTGAGCTCCCATGTCATTGACTCAAAGTTGGCATGGGAGTGCCGAAGAAAACTTGATGAATTAGGCAAGAATAACAGGGTCTCTATAGTCTGGGTTCCTGGCCACTTGGGAATCACGGAAAATGAAGAGGCCAATACACTTGCCAGGAAAGGAGCACAAATGCCCTTTATTGGCCCGGAGCCTTTCTGTGGTATAGCAAAATGCTCCTACAAGAAAGAGTTTCGGAAGAAAGAGGAAACCGAAAGAGAAGCACTCTGGCGGTGCCTTCCCGGGTTGGAACATTCCAAAAAGTTCCTGGGGAACTTTGACACTGCTAGATCCAAAAAATATTTGGACCTCAGTAAAGATAAGCTACATCTCCTCACGGGCTTTCTTACAGGACACTGCCGCCTTAGGAAGCACTTAATGAGAATAGGTCTAGCAGAGATTTACGAGTGTAGATTCTGTGGGGAGGAGGATGAAACTCCTGATCACCTAGTTCTGGAATGCCTCGCCATTGCAAGCCAACGCAAGAAATGCTTTGGACAAGAAACTTGTAAGAGTGAGGACCTAACCTCGTTGAAGCCGTCCCAAATACTAGAGTTCATTAGAACCTCGGAACTGGAAGGCGAGCTGTAGTAGTAGCGAGAACAGCTCTGATATGGGGGGCACAATAAACCTTTGGTTTCAGTGCACTATAACCCCGTTAAAATCTAATCTAATCTAATCTTGGAGTATTTTGTAGGCTGTAAATTTTCGCGCGGAATTGCTCGCAACCACTTTTTCACCATAATCTTTGGGAAAACATATGCACTCGATCTTCGGCGGTGTAATTTCCATTACAACCCGGTACGCAACATTTATTAGGCATTTTTACAAAAAAGGTTCTATTATCTTTTAACATAAATTTAAATTAAAATTATATAAAGTTGCTTTTAAAAATCGCGCCAATACAGGTATATATAAGGGCCATTTCCATTACTGTAAAGTATACAATGATGATGTCACTATTTTTCCCGTTATTTCAAAATTCAAAAGCCAGACTATAGTGAAAACACAAATTCAATGCCACCCATCCCCCGCCCCCCCCCCCCACACTATGTATAAATTAAAAATGAAGATACGCCAGGTAAAACGCAGTTAAATAAATTGATTGATTAACAATGAATACAAACACGCTTCGTTTAAATAACTAGCCGTAGGCCGTTCTACTGTAATGGGCCAGTGGTCGAAATGGCCTTCTTGTGATGACGTTGCTTGTTGCTGACGTCAAAGCTGCGTATAGTTCAGGAGGTAATGAAAAAACTAGAAATATTAGGGCGTGCAAATTTTACTTGGGCACCCTGTATATTTTCTATCGTCTTGGCAAGAATTGTCAAATGAATAGTAACAAAATTGACATTAAATTTTTAGTCTCCATTTTCGGAATATCATTTTTGAATTCTACTGCTTTATCGAGTGTACCTAGTATCCTCATCACGAATTTGAGCACAGGGCTAGACATTTTTAATAGCTTCAAAATCTTCTGAAGTTAGGTAAAACAACATGGTCCCTTTATCTCCTAGAATTTTATAGAGTCTCAAAATTGACCTTCATTCAGCGCCAAAAATCGATGCTTCCAATCGGCGGCGTAGCCAGACGGGGCGGTTGCCAATCCCGCCTCCGCCCTCCCCCCTCCTAACTTGGCGCCCCTCACCGCATTTTTTCGTCACACCCTTAACAAAGTATATTGTAACATACGTATTTTCAAAAACACACACCGTACCTATATGTTTGAAATGTCTGGAAAAAATTATTGATTCACATTTCTGCGGCTCAATTATACAGTTCTATGAAATATTTTTTCTGTAACGTTTCAAACATAGACGTCAATTCTTAAAATCCTATATGTAGTCATAACATAAATCAGTGCACAACGCAGCGGCGGTCTTTGTCATGGTTTTTAAAGTACATTTTATAATGTAAAATTCCGCATTTTCATTATAATAAGAGTGCTTCTAAAGAATCATAAATCGCCCCCTTATATGTTTGCCCCCCTCGCCCCACGTTGCTGGCTACGCCACTGTTTCCAATATATTCAACCCTGTTTTTCTGAATTGTCATCCTGAGTACAATACTGTACCGTTATTTTTCATGGGTTATTTGTGACATTTATATTAAAAAAATTCCCACATTATTCATGTTTAGTACTCATCATTTTCCGTTTTCACTTCAACAACCCAGTGGGAACAGGTAGGACGAGTATAATCTACATAGTAAATTATGTCATGACAGGTAACAGGTGGGTCAAAATGATAATGTTAATACATTAACTTTAACAATAAGCTGGTACTAATTAATTTGAATCTAATTGTTTGAAGCACAACATTGTTTATCAACAGGACATTTTTGTAGTTAAAAATAGTTATTTGTAAAACAAGTGTCACAATGACTCGTTTTGTAGTACGAGTGAAGTTTGCACAACGAACCGCGAAGCGGTGAGTTGTGCAAATCACGAGTACTACAGAAAGTCATTGTGGCACAAGTTTTACACAATATTTTTTATAATTCGCATTTATTTAATCATTTAAATAAAATACAATTTCATATAATCCCTGTTTTTAAACTAGGAGGAGTGGCTTGAATTTAAGTTGGCAATTCTGTAGATTCCTAATTGGTCAGATCACAGATGGTTTTATTCAGCACTTCTGACTTTTGACATATTATAACCAAATAATTGTGTAGATTGTAAATAAAATTTCATTTAAGCAAAAAAAGCATAATTATTTATTTAAAAAAGAGCTTCTTCGTATATGCTCTTGCGATCTATTTATATTATATCATGAACAGAATTATTTCTGTAATACATCTTCACATAGATATCTGGTAATTTATCCCAAAAATCGAACGTTTTGTATACCTATATATTGATCCTATACAATATAAAAATAAACTATTGACAAATCATTGATAAATAAACGTTAACGTACTTTATTCATTAATATTTTTAATATATAAATCATTCTAATTTACCTTTAGTATAATAATTTGCTAGTTAGAACAACGCTAGACCATTTTATTTATAATTTGTGTCAAGGTTAAAGTCAAATGTCAGATAAAAATATAACTAAATTCAATAACCAACTGTACACTAAAAATTACTATAACAGTGTTCAAAGAGCTTCATTGTGACACTGTAAACAATGTTATAATGAAGTCTCTTTTATACGCGAATTATAAAAAATTATGTATTATGTCTCAAAACGATAATCTATTGTATTAATTGGAAATGAACATTCTTTACTAAAACGTGCATTGAATCCAGAGTTTAAAAAAAATGTTTCAAAATCTAGTTTACAAGGAACTACCTACTCGCGTGTATCCACTGAGCAAGGCCTTTGAAGTAATGATGTCTAAAATATACTTCGTGTATTTTTATTGTGCAAGTTTTCTTCTCAGAATAATGGTTCAGCTATTTTTAAAAAAGGTGTCCTCTAAAATACGACACAACTCACATAATTTGTAAAATTTGGTTCATTTTAAATACAATTAAAATTAGTGCTTTCTTATAGATATATCTACTCTACCGATACACATATCTCCCACCAAGGCTACGGTCACAGTGGCTCCTTTTTTTTCGGACGATGATGATCGAATAGTTCTACAGAAGACCGTTTTCGTCTAAACATTTTGTCAAATTTTGAAATTGAAAGTTTCACTTGAGAATACTTATATCGCAAAATGAACATAAGTTTTTAGCTCCAGATACAAATACCGTCTTTGAAGTATTAGTATTAAGAAAAAGGGGAAAATATCACACGAACCATATTTTTCGCTACAGAACACTTGGTGGATATTATACCCTTTTTCCTCAATTATTGAATCAACCGATAGTTTTTTGAGTATATGAGAATTTTGATAAAACGTAAAAACACGAATTGCCATCAAAATTAACTCTATACTGCCAAAAAAAACAAATAATTTTGTATTCGTCCGATGGCCGAAGAATTCGGCCGAACTGGTCGTCGTACTGTGACCATATCGATAGAATTTTATGGAATTAAAACGTTCGGACGAGTCGGCCGATCACGCCCGAAAAAAAATTCGGCCGAAAACGGAGCCTTGTGACCGTAGCCTAACTCTATACGGCCGAAAAAAACAAATAATTTTGTATTCATCCGATTCCCGAAGAATTCGGCCAGACTGGTCGGTCCGAATCGGTTGTACTATGACCATATCGATAGAATGTCAAGAAATTAAAACGTTCGGACGTGTTGGCCGATAACGTCCGAAAAAAAATTCGGCCGAAAACGGAGCCACTGTGACCGTAGCCTAGGCTATACCTACATTAAATCAGGGTTTCACCCAATTAGTTCCGATCCGACGTCGACCAACCTTCGGACGACGTCGGAGAAAACACAAACACCTAGATCGTAATGTAAGTACCTACTATGAAAACAGAAGTTCCGATCCGACAACTAGCGACGGTTCCCGATCCGATATGACTTCCGATCAAACATGTTTGTTTCTAGTCCGTTTCAACTCCGACGCGTCGTTGATAAAGGTTGAACTTCCCTATTTTGCTATAAAACCAAACAAATTTTATAAAAATGACGGGACAAATCGACAAAGGGTTATTAATACAGCTTGTGCGAGATGAACCTCTAGATCCATCTACATTAAATTCATTGACTCATGTCATTGTTCTACGTCTCTTTAGGAGAACGTTGTTTTCCAGCAAAAAACAGCACAAAAAATCATCATGGGAATCACTCATGTCGCTATCACGTGATTACTACAATAGATTCCTATGCAGTCTGCAATTAAACGGAGCACGTCGACGGGACCACTGTAGGCGCTCACGTCGGATCATATCCGATTCCGATTGTCGGACAACGACGGATCGGATCGTTAGAAATACGGAACTAATGTAGGTGCACCTTTAGGCTGGAAATAGTGCTCAAAAGACGGTCGGCGATGACGCCGGTCGGAAATAGCTATACTAGATATATCTATGCAAATAAAAAATATACACTGAATGTTTTTAATGCAAATGTATGAACGCGTATACTGCTGTGCTGATGATTTGCTACGCGCGCTGACAGAAATGGTCGGCCGGGTTCGTCGGTCGACCGGCGAGCTATGAGAATGTATGGATGCTGGATCCTGGATGCGCTTAATCCATTAGTACTTTGCCGATGGAGCGACCGAGTGTACGACTGTGTACTCAGTGCAAAACATGATTATTGATACAGAGAAAGTTATAACTGAGGCACGCTTTCGTCCGCCATTGTGAAATTTCTCGTGTGAATTATATAAAGACCGTGACGCCAAAATAAAAGCTTGGCAAGAAGTTTATGAAGAATTAATTCAGACTTTGGACGATCAACCTGACCGTGGGAAAATGAAATCATTCTTGTTGTGAACTTTACAGACGCGTTTCCGTTCACTGGAAATAGTGCTCGACCGACGGTCGGCGCTGATGGAACGTCCTGAGTATACATACGTCCATATACACCATATATACATATCGCTATGTTCGACCGACGGTCGGCGCTGATAGTACGTCCTGAACGTCAGCGCTGACCGTCGGTTTTGAAAATGCATTTAGTGCTGTACCGATAGCGAACTGAGAAGCGGGTATACAATTCACAAGAAAAATTAATCCTTTAATCCTTTAATCCTTGAATACCGATGATCAGTGTTGATGATCGGTCTCTGCCGATCATCGGTCGAGTTAGTGGTTTTCACATTAACGCATATCATCAGTGGTCAACATGAATCTGACACAGCATAGCGTTGTTGTATTGTGCGAAAAAAGATTAATTTAAAAGCAAAAAGAAGAACGAAAATCCAGAAGTATATCGGGCCATCCTCTATGTCCTCAAAGACTATATTTTTCTTCACTACTTACTGTCATTTTGTGTTGCATCAAAAAATAGAACAATAAAACTAAACTGGCCTGCAGCACTGCATGGAAACTACAACTGATGATACGCCTGCATGTGAAAATATCTATTTATCAAATGCCTCCGACATCAACCGATGATCCGCAAACACCACAGGCCGGACCAATGCCCGTGTGCTTTTTATCGGTCGACCGATGATACGCGGGCATTTGTACGACACATATAAAACAAAATGGCAGTAAGTAGTGAAGAAAAATACCATATTTGAAGACATAGAGGATGGACTCATATCCATCTGGATTTTCGTTTCTTTTTTTGCTTTTCAATTAAACTTTTTACGCACAAAGCGACAACAACGCGATGATGTGTACTTCTCAGATTCATGTTGACAACAGATGGTACGTGTTAGGCTACATTCGTAATCAATTCGCTGGCCAAGTTGCACTTTGGCACGCACGTCGGCGCGAAATTTGCCATTCACAATAACTTCAAAGTCGACTTTAACGCATGCGCGTTCGTACCTATTTAATTGTCAGGATTCGTTCAACATATGGTCGAAGATATATTCTGACTGTATTTAGTTCAGTCTGAGGTTAGAATATATAATTTGGATTTGGATTTATTTTTTATAGCAGTATATACTAGAGTTTAATAGTGATGGACAACACGGAATATCAATTCAATGACGGATTTTTTTACAGTGCATTTTCACTTACAAACCACTCTACGACAAACTGATAAGGGGTATAAATATATACATATATATCAAAACAACAAATAACAAAAATTAATGCGCATGTCCCATAGCCGGCACGAAGTACAAGTTGAAGTGAAAGTTTGCAGCTTGCAAGAAATTTCGACGACTTCAACTTCAACTCTGGCGCCAAATTGCGTTGTGAACGATCACACTGAAATATATTTACTTAGCTTGTGTGCCAAAGTGCCACTTGGCCAGCAAATTGATTACGAATGTAGCCTTAATGTCAAAGCAATTTACTCGACTGATGCTCGGCAGCAACCGACCATCGGCACTGATTATCAGTCTTTTCTGAAACGGGCTTAAGTACCGTTTCACATGAAGCGTATGGTCAGTACTGATGATCAGGACTGACAGTCGATGCTGATTCGTACAATACGTTCTAGTAATTTCACATGTCCGCTGTTCATCAGTTCAACAAGATGGTTGTTTGTAAAAAAAAAGTCGCAGTTGCCGTTTCCTGGCTAATTATTAAAAGAAAAAGAGAATATAATAAGTATAGAAAAATATTGTGGGTTCATCCTTTGCTGGCTGTCAGACATTTAAAGAGTGCATTCGTAACATTATATTCTAGTTTAAGAGAAAACGAAAGAAAAATTTTCAACTACTTTTGCATGTCAATACTCTTTTGATGAACTGCATAGTAAATTAGAAGAGAGTTTAAAATTTTCGAATGCAATTAGAATCTCAATTTCATCGTATGTTTAAGGTAAGTAAAAACTAATAATAATTCACGAAAAATATTTTATTGAAAATATAAAATAACTTAAATACTTGTGTAATAATTTCAAAAAACAAGAAAATATGAATAGGCCACTCCAGAGTCCTGTCATATTCAAACAAATATATGGCGGCTGGAGGACAAATAGTGGTATAAAATTGAATTGTTTCTGTAAACAAAAGTGATAATTAGAAGTGTGTGGTGGTTGTGTGGCTCTTGCTCATATAAAAATTCCTTCGTTTTGTTGTATAGTTCAGTGTGGAAGCAAAAAGTAACCAAGATAATGTAAAGTTTTATCGAATCTACAAGTAGTGTATAGTTTAAACAGAACTAATCTTAAGAAATTATCTGCCTTCCGATGTTCATCCAGCAATATTTTGTAATAGTCCAACATTGTGTTTTCAGCCATGGATAGTATAATTAGGGAAACAAATCGAGTCACTAAATGTTTTTTGCCACTCAAAATCACCATGAATAAGAAATTTTGCTTTCATTGCACGGGATTTTATATGTTTACTTTGCAATTGCTTGTACTCCAGCCGCCAGTTTTGTGTTGCGCAAGTCATGGCCTTGGATTGGCCTATAGAACGAGTACATAAACGGTGTATTTAATTCGTACATTAAATATAAGTATTATTATTCATTTCTGGAAAGTCCGCATAGAGTCATTAAAGTTGGACGGTCATTGGAGGTAGACGTAGAGTTATATTCTGGAGTTGAAGGTCGGGAAAAATTGGCGTTTTCGTTATATGGCGGGTGTGTAGGCAAATACGTTTCAGATCCAGAAGCAAAACCAGTAGGTAAACTAGATGGCCGGGACGGTATTTGTTTCATTTCCATGATTATTCAAAGAACTTCTGAACGAAATTGAAGTGTTTGAATTTCATTAAAGGTTCTTAACGTTGGCAAGAGAGAGGTTAAAAACGCCTTATGATCATCGTCATCATTCTCACACTTTGGAGGATTGTCGAAAAATTCTATAACTTTGCTTTCTAGTGCATCAGCCATCTTTTTATTCTCCATGGAAAATATTCTACTTGCCTACTCTTTCTTATTGTTATACCTTCTCCATCACCTACAACATCGCATTCATTTTCTGATTCTACCAATGCATACAATGATTTGCGTCCTCCTGCTCCAAGTTGCTGTCAGATCTAAAAATATAATTTAATCTATCATTTCTAAAATTATGTAAATGTTACTTATTTAACTCCGTCGTTTTCTCCAAAATTTTTAGGTTTTCATAATAAACATACTTCTTCATTTGTTGGGCACCGTCACCAGATTTCAGTTTCTTTAATTTTGCCCGGTCTCTCACAAAAGCATCTCTAGCTGTTCTCCACCTTTTCTGCACTATTGTTACTCTAAATAAGTAAGGCATTTATCTACATTTTGTTTTATTTTGTATACTTTTGTATTTAGCAAGTGGCAATACTTTCACAGACATGCATTACATGTATCGACTAGGAAAAGAAAAATGGAAAGAAATTGCATTTCATTTTGAAAAGTATGTCAACTTCCCAAACTGTATAGGCGCCGTGGATGGGAAGCATATCAGAACAATTAAATCTATACGTAGTGGTTCCCTGTGCTTTAATTACAAACATTTTTTTTTAGTTCTGTTAGCTATATGTGATGCAAATTATTGTCTTAGGATTTGTAATGAACTAGATTAGTGGAGTGGACTGTTGAGTTTGTCGTTCACTACTGCACCTAAGTAGATGTGTTGTTTGTTTTTCTTCGATAAGGTTGTGGAAAGAAGGACAAGTCGTTATTTTAAGTAACGTTTAATAAAACACTTAAATACGACAATTTTAAACACGTAAATCACTTTACATCAAAATATTAACAAGATAGGGCAACAAGAATGTCCACAGCGAGTTGATAGTTGGTTACAGTTTTCTTAAAGATACTAAATGCTCGTGTGATAGATATGTATACTTTTCCGCTAATTCTCGAACGAAGTCACATAAATTTGCACGTTTTTATATTGCGTCGTAACGCGAGAGATATTTCAACACTTCAGGTTGATCTAGATATTGTTTACGCACACTGTATATATCGAACGCGAGGAATTGTCACACTTTTTTATGTCGACCGATCCAGAGTGGATTTAGTTCTGTACTGCCTGATGTTGAGAAAACTGACTGTTTGTAAATTGGTTAATTTCTGTAGATATTCGCAAGTTTTTGGGGGTAGAACTTTCTCTTTCAGACTATAACTCTGTCAGTTGAATGGTGATATTTTTTGACATAAAGTTAATTACCTACTTTACCGTGAAGCGATAAATATTTTAATAGTTTTGGAAAGTTCCATAATCTCTATTTTATAAAAAGACTTTTGTTGAGCAGGCACTTAAAGCTAAACTTTCTTTTATTAATGGGCGTTTACGACCATTAAAGTGAATAATAAGGGTTTGACGTTACAATAGACATTCAAACTTGTCCAAGAATTGTGATTTGTCATCGTGATATATACAGCATGTCATCTCACAACATTCTCCCCCCGGAAATGAAGTCTGTGCTTCATTTAGGTGAGAGAGCGCGAGAAAGATAAATAAGTTTAAGTATAGATAAGGATAAAGTAAAAGTGCAAGTTTTGTTATAGCTTAGACATAACTTACAACTAAGAAAGTCGCGACTGCTAATTGAGGTTGATTAGGCAAGTCGCTGACGGATTAATATATTTTAATGGTTAATTATGTTCTTCACAAGACATGGTGTCTTGTTTGGGTAGTGGGCACAGTTTCGTTATAGCCCTAGTAGCTTCGCCTGTTTTAGTTTTTAGGCGTACGACCCTAACTTTTCCGCCAGGTCTGCTTATGGTTTCTATGACCCTTGCCATAGTCCAATTAAGAGGTGGAATGTTTTCTTCCTATAAGAGGACTAGATCGTTTATTTGTAGGTTCTCATATGTTTTTAGCCATTTTGGTCTATTCTGCAGTCTATTCAGGTAGTCTACCGATCACCTTTTCCAGAACAGCTGCTGAGTTTTTGTGCATTGTTGCCAAAATTCAATTTTGTTTTCTGCTGCATGAGACGGATAAGCCGTCAGACTAGATCCGATCAGGAAATGGCCAGGAGTGAGATATTGAAAATCAGAGGGATCGTTAGATAGGGTACACAAGGGCCGTGAGTTTAATATTGCTTCGATTTGAGTAAGAATAGTTGAGAATTGTTCGAAGGTTAATTTTGATAAGCAGATGAGTCTTGATATATGATACCTACTTGGCGCTTTTAATAGCAGCCTCCCAAATTCCTCCCCAATGTGGGGATTTGGCGAAATAAATTTCCAATGTGTCTCGTTTTAAGTCAGATAATTTTGTATAGTATCCGTAAATTCGTTATTCTGAAAGTGATTATAAAGTTCTCTTAACTGATTTCTAGCTCCAAGAAAGTTTGTCGCATTTTCTCGCTACAAAACGTTTTAAAGCGGCTATAAATGCGTCCGTAGTGAGGTCGGATACTAGTTCTATATGCGCGGCTTTGGTCACCATGCATACGAAAATTGATATGTAACATTTTGTTACGGAAGCTCTGCATAGCGTGGAATATTTTATGAAAAAAGGACCTCAGAAATCGACACCAACTTTTTGGAAAGGACACGAATATGTGACCCTGCCTTTCGGAAGGTCGGCCATTATCTGTTGAGCCGTCTGTGCATTCAATCGATAACAAACTTTATAATTTCTGATTATTTGTTTGATTTGCCTAAAACTATTGAGAGGCCAGTAGCGCAATCGTACATTTGATAGCACATTTTGTCCGCCAGCATGGCCCAAACGCACATGTTGTTGCTTGAGGATAAGGGAAGTTACTTGATTTTTTGAAAGTAATAAGATTGGGTGCTTTTGATCGAAGGATATTTCGGCATTTTCTAACCTACCTCCGGAGATATCTGGAAGTATCTAGAAATGGTTTTAAGGATATCAGTTGCTTGTTTGACAAATTTTTATTTTTTGAAAGTTCCGCTATTTCTGTTGAAAAGGACTGATTTTGAACTTGTTTGATAATGACGTTTAGTGATGAATTCAATTCACTGACTGACAGAGGTCCTTTGAATCGATTTTCTTTGTTTCTCGAATTGTGAGTAAATCTTAGAACGTACGCCACTGTGCGTTGTAGTTTGGAAAACGAAGAGAAGTTTGAGAAAGTGTTTTGCCAAAAAATGTATTGGTCAGAAATGATTGTTAGGGCTACCTTTCTTTCCTCAGGTAGGTTGACAAGATTTTTATTAATTTCGTGTTGGGGGAAATCCGAACTCAATTCACTGAGGAATTTGGGTCCATTAAACCACATGGGGTGGACTTCAGGAGTTAATTTTCCGCGTGACAGCATGTCAGCTGGATTATCACTTGATCGCACGTGCCGCCACTGGAAATTTTGTGTTAGCGTTTGTATTGTTGCTACTCTATTTGATACAAATACCGACCATCGACTTGGGTGGCTTTTGCACCAACAGAGTGCAATTTGAGAGTCTGTCCACAAGTTAACAGAACTTATGTTGATTTTGGTTTCCAAAACGTTTTTGACTCTTAGAGTCAGATTCGAGGATAATAGCATACCACAGAAGTCTGGGAATTGTGATAGTTTTCAATGGTGCAACACACGATATTGCTGATATCAGAAACTGTTTTCTCGGTGTAGATGGTTCTGATGTAGACACAGGCGCCGTACGCTTCGGTGCTCGCATCTGAAAATGAGTGAAGTTCAATTTTGCATATTTCTTTGTGATTGAAGATAAGACAAGGAATTTTTAAATGGTTGATTTGACAGATGGTGTTTAGGAATTCTTCCCATTTCTGTAAGATTTTATCATCCCAGTTACACTTTAATTTCCAGATTTTTTGCATTAGCACCTTTCCTTTAACTACCGCGGGCTTAACAAAACCCAGGGGGTCATAACACTGTGAAATATGTGACAGAATATTTCTCTTGGTGATATTGTCCTCACTGACGAGTACGGGTACGGATAGTTGAAACTCATCACTTATGGAATTCCATTTTACGCCTAAAACTTTAGACGGAGATTGATCTAGGTTTATGTCAAATTCAGTTATTTGTGTCTGCGATATCTTTTTTAGAAAAGTTTGAGAGTTAGAACCCCATTTATGCAAATGGAAACCAGCCGGTTCAAGCAATGATTTCAGTTCGAAATAGAGTTTTTCGAGGGATTCCATTGAATCGCACCCCGTTAAAATATCGTCTACGTACGTCTGTGTGAGAACTGCGTCCGAGGCTAGAGGAAGATTTTTATTGGTACTTGCAATCTCGTTCAAAACTCTAGTTGAGAGGAATGGACTACAATTCATACCATAAGTTATTGTTTGTAATTCAATACATTTTAGCGGTTCTTTAGGTGAGTCTCTCCACAAAATGTTGTGAAGGAACACGTCTTTGGGGTTGATTTGAATTTGTCTAAACATTTTCTCCAAATCAACAATTAACGTGAATTTGAAGGTTCTGAACCTGCACAAGATATCGTATATGTCAGGCTGTATTTGATGACCAATAAGACAAATGTCGTTTAATGGAAAACCGGAGTTGGTTTTACAAGAAGCATCAAATACGACTGGCAGCTTGGTCGTAATTCGATCTTGTCGATAAACTGGCAAATGAGGGATAAAATATTTGTTTTCTGAACGTCAATTTTGCGACGACAGCGGTACATATTTCGCATGTTCTAGAGATATATATTCATGAATAAATTTCTTATATTCAGTATAGAGGTCGTGATTTTGTTGCAATCGTTTTTCCAAAGAGAACAATCTATTTTTAGCGACTGTGCGGGAGTTACCTAACTTTAATATCAACTTGGGAATGTCCGTTTTGGATAATTTTAGTTGTGGTTTTGAAGATGAACTCTGCTAGTTCATCATCGGATGAGAGAGATTTGAGTTTTGGCAGTTCTTCTATTTCCCAGAATTTAGAGAGAGTGCTTTGTAATTCAGTGTCCGGATTGGAGTCTTCGGGTTCACTGGCTACATGATACGAGATAGCGGGTATGTTTTTTGATTTTTGTTGGGAGTCCAGTTTTCCCGAGATAATGTAACCCAAATTGATATTAAAAAGAGTAGGTAGGCCGTCTCCTAGTTTGATGAGGCCATAGGTTAACAGATCATAATAAGCATCTGCTCCTATCAATAGATCGTTCTTACCGGGTGTGGCAAAAGTTTTGTCTGCTAACTTGTTTACAATCCGCGAAGGTATTGTTACGTGATCTACATTTAACTTTACTTGGGGGATAGTTGTACTAATTTTTTCAAGCACAGCGCAAGAGATTTCGAACTTCTTCGAGGGGTCAACATTTGAGTGTAGCACTATGTCCAACATTTCGTTAGACAGAGTATTAGTTTCAGATATGCCTGAAATGTTCAAGATTTTCTTGTACGGGGCATAGTTGAGTTTTTGTACCAGTTGTTTACTGATAAAAGATTTTTGACTTCCGTTATTCAGAAGAATTCTTACCTAACAGGTTGATTTTGTCGATTGTAAATTGTTGCTTGCGCAGTTGCCAACAACACTAAGTTATTTTTGTTGAGAGAGCTGATAGACTGGACGAATTTGGAAGTGTTTGATTTTCTTGGATGCCTTGAGATGTGGACGGTCTGTCCCGAGTTTGAATAGGATTCTCTGAATGATTGCTGAACGTTTGAGTGTTATGTTGGAAACTTGAATTTTGGGACCGAGAATTGTCAGAGTTGAGGTTTGGATTAAAATTATTGTTTGAAGACCTTTGTCCGTTATTACGTAGATTTTGAAAATGTATAAGAGAATGATGACCTTTGTGACAAACAGGTATCAGCACTGTGTCTAGTGCCTAAGCAATTTACACACAAATTTTTATTTTTAGCAAATTCATTTCGCTTAGTTAAAGGTAATGATGCAAAAGTATATATTTTATGCGCAGTGTATGAACACATAACGCACCCGTTAATGTTTTGATTTAGGTTATGCGAATTGTTTTTAAGATGATTGATTGTTCAAGTTTTTGTTGAATTTTGGTTGGGATTGCGAGTGAAAGGCTACTTTACTTTGAGGGCTTTTATGCGAAAATAAGTTTTGTAACGTTTGTGATTGGCTTGTTTTAGAAGCGGCATTGTCGAGAATTTCAATTTCCTCTTTAAGAAATTGTAAAAATTCATCGACTGTTGGTAAGACGTCCCCGTTCCTGCATTTTTCAAATTCTTTTTTGAAACCATAATCTAATTTTTGTTGATAAAGATAAGTTATAAATGCCTCTAATAAGACTGTGATCAAGTTCAAGATTCTGTAAGAGTGTCCAGTTACGACTACAAATTGTAGCAAAATTTGAAAGTTCGGTAGGATTGTGCTTATTTAACTGTGGTATGTTCAATAATTTGGAGAAATATACATGTACAAATTTTGTTTTGTTCTCAAAGTTTCTCTTAACAAGTTTATAGCTACATGCAAATTTCTATCGTTCACTTGTAATACATCTACAATACGTAAGGTATCACTTTCAAGATAGCTTTTTAAATAATAAAATTTCTCAGCATCTGATTTTAGTTGTGGATTTTCGAGGACACTAGTTTTGAACAGGTTATAGAAACTCTCCCATTCAGTATGATTTCCTGAAAACTTTTTTATTTTTATTTCAGGTAGTCTAGTACCTGAGTTGTTTGATTCTATTGAGGTTTCCCTAACTGACTCACTATGACTACTTTCAGGTATAGTTATTTTTTTAATCGCTCTAGCTAATTGACTCCTAGTTTTACGATAATCAATTTCTATTTTGCTCCTATCTTCCTGATATAGGATTTCTTTTTCATTCTTCTTAGGTGAATAAATTTCTATTTTATTTTGTGTGATATTATACTGCTCAAAATTTTTGACAATTTCCTCTTGTAGAATTTCCAAATCAAAGATGTCCAAGTTATTTAATTCTGATTCTAATTGTTTAGTTATTCTGGTGATTTCACCTTTAATAGATTCACGTTCACTGATTAAAAATGTTTTAAATCCATTGTTATGGTTTGTTTGTTTTAAGTTTAAGAGCAAAAATGTGAATATTTTTTATCAGATGCTGCGAATTTTTGATATTAGGTATGTTTTATACGAGCTACTGTAATTAAACTGAATATTTGATTTTACATCGAACTTAAAATATATTAAGCAATTTAAAGAGTTCAACAATAAATGTCTTTTTTCAATTTTTCTTCAGTGAGATAGTGATGTACAATAAATTGGAATAAACTGGTCTTTTCCTATCTAGCGAAGAGTTACCTGCAGTTTCTTGCTTACAGGTGTGAGTTGATAGATGATTCGATCGGTTGAATTTTTCTGCTGGTACACTTGTTGATCTGTTCTTATCACTTTTTTGGTTTACACTTTGTTTAGCGAGAGAGTTCACTTCGATTCACGTGTATGAGATTACGTTTAGTTTAGAGTTGCACTGGTTTATATCACGGCTCAAAGGATCAATCTTAGGATTTGTAATGAACTAGATTAGTGGAGTGGACTGTTGAGTTTGTCGTTCACTACTGCAGTAGATGTGTTGTTTGTTTTTCTTTGATACGGTTGTGGAAAGAAGGACAAGTCGTTATTTTAAGTAACGTTTAATAAAACACTTAAATACGACAATTTTAAACACGTAAATCACTTTACATCAAAATATTAACAAGATAGGGCAACAAGAATGTCCACAGCGAGTTGATAGTTGGTTACAGCTTTCTTAAAAATACTAAATGCTCGTGTGGTAGATATGTATACTTTTCCGCTAATTCTCGAACGAAGGCACAGAAATTTGCACGTTTTTATATTGCGTCGTAACGCGAGAGATATTTTAACACTTCAGGTTGATCTAGATATAGTTTACACACACTGTATGTATCGAACGCGAGGAATTGTCACACTTTTTATGTCCACCGATCCAGAGTGAATTTAGTTCTGTACTGCTTGATGTTGAGAAACTGACTGTAAATTGGTTAATTTCTGTAGATATAAGTTTTTGGGGGTAGAACTTTCTCTTTCAGACTATAACTCTGTCAGTTGAATGGTGATTTTTTTGACATAAAGTTAATTACCCACTTTACCGTGAAGCGATAAAGTATCCTGTTAGTTAATTGATGTCAATCCATAAAACATTCATTTCGAATACTTGGTTCCCTATTCATTTGTGAAAGGGTTTGAGAAATATTGTTCGCAGTGTTAATTGAAGGATCGTAGATCACTCAAAGTTATTTGTAATAACATTTTAATAGTTTTGGAAACTTCCATAATCTCTATTTTATAAAAAGACTTTTGTTGAGCAGGCACTTAAAGCTAAACTTTCTTTTATTAATGGGCGTTTACGACCATTTAAAGTGAATAATAAGGATTTGACGTTACAATAGACATTCAAACTTGTCCGAGAAGTCACAGTAATGTGAAATTTCTTACGATTGATTTGTCATCGTGATATATATATATATATATATATATATATATATATATACAGCATGTCATCTCACAACATATTGTTTTACTTATATACCTAGATGTAGGAGCGTTCGGTAAAGTTTCAGACACAAGATATACTAATAGTGACTTTTGGAAGAAATTGGAAAATAATTTGTTCGAAATCTCCGAAAATACGCCTATTGCAGGGTACGGTGAAACGAAATCCTGTCCTTATGTTATTGTTGGTGATGAAGCATTTCGTCTCACATCTCATCTTTTACGTCCATATGCTAGGAAAGGGTTAGACCATGATAAAAAAATCTAGACGATACATAGAATGTTCGTTCGGAATTTTATCCAATAAATGGCGTATATTTCACAGACATATAAATGTATCGTTTCGTCTTTATAAGAAAATTGTGAAAGCCTGTTGTGTCTTACACAATTTTATATGCACTAGAGATGTATATGCGTTTCATCATACCCTATAAATTAAAGAGTTTACACAAATTAATCCCACTTCACATGCGTCAGAAAATAGATCGGGTTATTCAACAAGAGACGATTTTAAAACCTACTTTATTAGCCCTGTAGGACAAGTGCCGTGGCAGGAATCTAGAATACATTAATTGTTTTGTGGAGTTTACATTATTACGTGTAATATAAAAAAAATTTATTACAAAAACATTTTTTTTGTCTCATTAACCTTTTTCAGGTGTGGTGGATATAGTTTAATAACAAAAATATAACGGGTGGCACATATCTATAGGTAAAATAAACTTTAAAATTAGTTTGAATTTTCGATAAACTAAACAGCCGTAACAACGCGAATATCGTCATTCGGTCTGTAGATTTCTCTTGGACGAATGTACCTAATTTATTTTTTCGGTTAGTAAATTGTGATGTTATTAAGCCGTTTCTAACCTTTACACACATAGTGTCTATTATATGTTGCTATACACATACTATATCTAGATGGACGTATTGTTTCTAATTTCCTACTACTCTTTTACTTTTTCTTTTAGATTTTCAAAATTCAGCACCACTACAGCGACAATGTCTATAAAAGCTTTACTTTTTATGTTTCTGTTTTTATAATCCTCACTAGACATATCCCATATAATTTTTTTTCTTCTATGGCACAAATTAAAAGTTCTGTGTCTACTTTGCATTTGTTGATTTTGTTTTGCTATAAAGATACTGCGACATTAAAAACAACGGCTACTCCTACACCACAAAACCCTCGAATTCAACTGACGATCAATGCACGTGTGAAATACCACATCGGCTCCAATAGAACAAATGCACGCGTTTCGTACGCCTACGCAGGAAACTATCGTACAGCCGTCGTCTCGTCAGCCCATACGACATGTTGAACTGATGATACTATGGTACGCGCCTTATGTGAAATTCTAATTTAAACAAATGGATTTTACTTATACGTCCTGACGACCCGTACCGAACAAACGTTCTATGTGCAACGGCACACGGCACTAATGCTCGTTTCATAAATGACTTTCAGGACTGATCATTCGTCCTATTCATTGTTTTATACGTGTCGTTCACATGTCCGCATATCATGGGTCGACCGATAAAAAGCGTACGGGCATCGGTCTAGCTCGTGAATTTTGCGGATCATCGGTTGAAGTCGGAGCCATTTGATAAATACAGATTTTCATATGCAATCGTATCGTCAGTTGTAGTTTCGATGCAGTGTTATGAGACAGCAAAATAGCAGTAAATACTAAAGAAAAATACCGTCTTTGAAGACATAGGGGATGGACGGATATCCTTCTGGATTATCATTACCTTTTTTGCTTTTCAGTTAAGGTTTTTACACACAAAGCGACAACGCGATGCTGTGTACGTCTCAGATTCATGTTGACAACTGATGATAATCATAAATGTGAAAACAATTTACTAGACCTATGATCGGCAGTGTAAATTGGCAATTTACACTCTTCTTACATTTATTTCTCTATTAGTAGGTTTTATTATTATTTTTTGTATCAAATCATTAAAAATATTCAGTTTTGTTAGGTTTCTGATCATGCTATGTTTGAGTAAAGAACACTGCCCATATTTCAACTTAATGTTCTGTGAAGGAGAAGAACGAGTTAGATCATACCTTTTAGATATAAATTCATAGCATTTTCTTTATCTACATCCAAATTATCGGTCTTGGGTTATTTATTCATGGCAATTGATAGCTTGGAAAATATTCAGTATAAATGAAAACACAGTCCATATACACGTGATGTTTTAATACGTAAACATTATAATCCAGTCCAGTAAAATATCCTTATTAATTTGCACCTAGCTGATGTTTCACTATGTAATTTGACCCCCCGTTAATTTTGTTACTAATAGAGATACAAAAAAATGTTTGGTACAAAAGTTCTACGAAATTAACAAATTATTTCCAAAATGAAATATATACAGAATGTACAACATATTAAATGCAACTTCATTTTTTCAAATGAGACCCCCTGTATATTTTTCTATTTTTGGCCAGCTCTTTTTCTCCTGATATCGAATATATATGCATATGTCGCCTTGTCTCTATTATTTTGAGAACTACAGAGTTTCAAATGTTAAGAACCAACTGGCAAGCTCAGTAATCAGTTGTCAAGTGGTAGGTTGTGATAAACATAGACATATAAGAATAGACCGCGCTAGTAATGGGACTACCATGTAAATGAGCGATACGATTCGATAAAGAGAACGAGATACAACGGGTCCCTCTATCCTTGTTTTGGGCGAGGCTTACTACACTCATAATGTAGAATATTACTGCACTACTCACAATGCGAAGCATTAGAGAGGTTGTTATTGGTCTGTGGTTACATGGAGCAAACACGGCTAAAAAGAGAAAGAAGGACCCGTTGTGGTCTCTTTTTACTGAATCAACGCATATCACGCCTACTTTCTTGGACTATTTTTATATGTCTATGGTGATAAATCAATATACTGCATTTGATGTTTGACATTCAACAAAATTATTTATCAAACATGCAGTACATATAGAAGCTGAAAAATTTGAAATATTTTCACTTTATATGAAAAACAAAAAAACAGGGAGAAAATTATGGCGTTGTATCGAGATCGTCCATCTCCAATACATTTTTAAATATTTACAGCCGTGTGAAAGTCTAAAAGTTTTAAGAGCAAGAAGCCGTAACGTAGGGAATGAAATTAAAGAACTCGACATATTGCTTTATTTTGAATGTAATGTTGAGTTATTTTATTTGAATACAACCACACAACTTCATAAAAATTGGTTAAAGGAAGCATCACGTGAACTTGAAATAAGTTGTTCAAGGATTCATAGAGTATTGAAAAAGAACCAGTATATGTCATGCCGGTACATCTCACAGAAGACCAAAAGCGGAAACGTTTAGAATTCTGTCAACATATGCTACAAAAACTGTAGAAAGGCCCTAATTTATTCAATTTGATGAAGTGGACGGATGAATCATCTCTTTCCACCGCGGGAGTATTTAACAGAAAAAATAGACATTCTTGGGAAAACAAAAATCGAAATCAATGAAAAGTAATTCAATTAAAAAAATATGAAAGAAAGTCTGTTAACGTTTGGTGTAGCAATGTGTATAATAAAATTGTGGGGCCTATATTTTTTTACTACACATCAACACGAGAAACATATTTAGAAAATATATTGCCAGAGGTAGCACAGCTTTTGGAGCAACTCTTTTCTGCTGAAGAATTGGTGCAAATAATTTAACAACAGGATGGAAAGCCCCGCATAGAATTTTGGAAGTTTGAAAGCATTGAAGTAGTCAATTTGGTATTTGGATTGGTTAGAGTGCACCAATTTGATGGCCATCAAATAGTCCGGATTCAACACCGTTGGACACGTTTTTGTACCCGTTCCTAAAGGAATTTTTTTTTTCTAAGAATAGTAAGGAAAGTGTTCGTCTTATTTGTGATGTTAGTTGTAGAACTTCTTTGTTGTGAACTGGGGATGTTTTAAAGGGTGATGTGAGGGATAGTTTTAGATGGGAGGCTGGCAGGGCGCCGCTACCATATGTGCAAAGTGTGCAATGCACACGGGCGCCATCCTTTAGGGGCGCCTAAACTCAGGGTCCAAAATGAAATTGCAAAAAAAATTGCAAAAAAAATTCATTTTAAAATAAAAGTTGAGAAATTAAATAGGATTAGGTATAAATACACACGAAATTTTATTTGTATATCATCCAGTTACTGCCGATTCCTACGTTGCTAGAACATGTCAGGCGGTAGTTTCTTGATTTTTCCTGTTCAGACATGAATAATGCCTGGAGCGCTATAAAAGCGATGCATCGCCAGAGGGGTTTTTAAACCGGTTAGTTCACTGGACCGTGCAACAAGTGCATAGAAACAAGTAATTCTATTAATTTTTATATTTAAAGTTATTTTTATTTTGTCAAGTGTTGTGTTGTATAATATTTTGTTTACTACTTTTTTTTCAAAAAAATAAGTGCTGAATACCTGCTGACTGCAATTTCAACAGTTTGATTTTTTATAAAATGGTAAGTGTTCCCTTCTTTATACTATCAACATTAACCCTTTATAGGATACTGGTTATAATTAATTTTTATCTTTTTTATTAATTGTAATGTCATGTACGAGTTTGAAAAAGTAATTGGTTTTTTTATCCATAACTCGCTTATTTTCTTTTTAAAAAACCATTTTGTAGTGTTTTCAAGGGCTATAAGATCAAATTAGTTTAATATTTTTTCTGCCTTTATTTTTGAAAGAGTTTAAGCCGAAAGGGCTCGAACAAATTGTTTATTTTTTACTCAAATATCCAAACTTGGTGCTTATTATTGTGCTTACTTTAGAAGTTAATTCCTAATTCCCATGAGTACTAATTATTTATTTGTTTTTTCAGGATAAAAGAAAGAGGCCTTTAGGTGCGAAGTTTCGCGAGCAAAAGAAACTGAGACTACAAGAAAGGGGAAAATGGCTGGATCTTTAAAGCACTTCTTGCAAAACAATCAAGATTCCACGGAGACTATCGATGCGACCGAATAACAAGATTCTAAATCCGTAAGTGGCGGTTGTTGCAGCAAAACAGCTTCTACTGATGCAGAGCCCGATGAAGCGATGACACCATCCTCGTCTACAGCACTTGAACAATCCACTTCAGGTAATTCAGCTTGTTTAAGAAGTTCGGTAATGTCAGCTGCCGAAATACCTGCTGCAAGTGACACTTTAGATAAAGGATTTAATGAGGCTGGAGTCGATATAATTCCATCCGACCCCGGTTTGTGGCTCAAAAGAATCACCAATGAGAGCTAGAATATTGGTTAAACGTGGTCCGCCCTTGCTAGACATCAGTTTTATCTTTCCTAGTAATAAAGATAAGAGAGAAAGTTTTCGTGCAAATACTTTGTAAGAAGTCTAGCAAATGGAGAAAAGGTCGAAAGGACTTGGCTTATTTACTCTATTTCTAAAGATTCTGTATTTTGTTTTTGTTGTAAGTTGTTTTGTAAAACTCCTAACACTTTTTGTGATACAAATGGAGTATCTGATTGGCAACACTTGTCTTTGCTAATGAAGAGACACGAAACGTCAATTTTACACAACAGTTATATGAACACTTGGGTAAATTAAAAAAAATGTAGGAGACATCTACGACTATGGAGTGTAGAACTAGTTCTACCCTCCATATCTACGACTGTTAATGCTCATCACCTGCGGATTTTAGAAACAGAAAAAAAATATTGGTGCGACGTGTTGGAAAGAATTATTGCGATTGTATTTATCTACACAATGCTTGGCATTTCAAGGTTCTTCTAAATTACTTTTCGAACATGATAATGGAAATTTTCTAAAAGCTGTTGAGATGAATGCCTCTTTTGATTCAGTGATGACACAGCACGTTACCGGAGTGCATAACTCCCAAAAAAATCTATTAAAATGACTCATTATTTAGACGTGCAAATACAGAATGAAATAATTGAATTAATATCGTCTGAGGTAAGAAATAATATTTTAGAAATAATTCGCAGTTCAAAATATTTTTTAATAATATTCATTCAACGGAATCAGCCAACGAGTGAACATCGTTAACTGCGACTCTGACAATTTTTTACGTTATTTACGTGCTTTTCTTTAATATTATCAATAGCTCTTTGTGATAATACTGTGCAAATAATAATCAACATGTGATAATTACCAGTCAATTAGTGTTTTTGCTTTACAAACTACGAATCCTTACTATTAGTCAGTTGGACAATTAAATTCTCCAGTGGCGTAGCATTAGAATCAACAGGTAACTGATATATTCCTTTTATTTTACCCACAGAGTCCTTCTGGGACGTCTGTCGCATTAATAAAATTTATTGTGAGGTGGTTTTGGTAACCAGGACCGCTCATAAAAATGAGCTCCATTAACAACCAAAATCAAATGTCGTCATCACAACCTATCACAACTAACCGCACAAAATCTTATGTTGCTGCATCCCTAACTAAACCTCCTCCTCCGACTTTTCCAAATAGGGATCAAGCCATTATCTTACATGCAATTTCCAACACCGTTCTCTTTGAATATGTAAAAGCTGTAGGGGACATTGTTACCCCTAAAAATATTACCTTTGCGTCACGAATCTCAAATAACCGTATTTCTATTTATCTATCCTCGAATAATATTGTCAATGATCTTCTCAGTGCCCATCAGAGCATCTCCATTAACTCCACAACTATCCCTATACGAAGACTTATTACGCCGGCAAAACGTATACTCATATCCAATGTATCTCCCACCATTCCTCACGCCTTAATTGAAAGAGCTCTAAAATATATTGGACTACAGTTAGCCTCCCCTGTTTCGTTTGTAAAATGTGGCGTACTAGGTGATGAATACGCTCACATTATGAGTTTCCGTAGAGTTTCTTACGTTATTCCTGAAAATGATAACTTCTCCATACAAACATCTCTCCTAATTACTCATGATAATACTCAATATAGAATATTTGTATCATCTGATAAGCTTGAATATTTCCTATGCAAACAAGCAGGACATACTGCTGACTCCTGCACAAATACTACTACATCCCAAACACAAGACGACATCCCACACACCACCGACTTTATATCACAATCTACGGTTAATATTTCTCTCGATAGTGCTCCCAGAAAACTCACACTACCAAATACCTCGAATGAAACTGAGATAACTAAATCCCCTAACTCACAGACAAAAAAGGGCCATATCAACTGATAGCAATGTTGATACCCCTCTCCAACTCACACCGGAAATTACACCTGAACCAACAACAAATCAAATGCTCCCCCCTTCATTTACTAACCCTAATACCTCCTCTAAACATCTAAAGAAAAAATCAAAAACAATAATCTCTGATCATCATAATTTAACACCCTCCACTCAAAAAGCAATACACGCTATTTATGAAAAAAATCCATCGGATCTCACTCTTACAGAAACCCAATTCACAGCTTTCTTAGAAAATACACATGGGAATATAGAGACCCTCTCAAGGAAGCTCTAATCTTCACGTCAAACACTCAAGGATTACTAAATGACATATCACTCCTGTATACCGAAACGAAGGAGAGGTCCCTCAAAAACCGCCTTAAAAGAATTAGGAAAAAAATTAAACAACAAATAAATCCTGAAGACTCTGATAATACAAGCGTTTCCTCCGAATATCAAACTGATGAAGAATGCCTGCAAAAATCCTCACAGCCACCCTTATCACCTCCAAGTCAAGAGCCACTTTCAAATTAATTCAATGGAACTGTGATGGATTCTTTCCTCGATTGGAAAGAATCCAGCAACTAGTTGTCGATGAACAGCCTGAAATAATATGCCTTCAAGAAACCAACACCAAATTATCCAAACTCCCTAAGCTAAAAAACTTTGAAGGATATCACTTTATCCGCACCGACTGTATACGTGCCAGTGGCGGCACATCAATCTTTATTTCAAGCGAACTGTTTTCGTCTCACCTCCCACTCACAACAGATCTTGAGGCCATTGCCATAACCACTTGGTGTCCTAATAAGCTTACTATTTGCAACATATATATTCCACCTAACCACCCACTAAAAGATACAGAGCTATTAAACCTTATCTACCAACTTCCTACACCATATATTCTTGTAAGTGATTTTAACGCTCACAACACCATGTGGGGATCCAACTATACATTCGGTAAAGGGAAAACTATTGAAAGAGTAATCAATTGCACAGGATCCTGCCTATTGAATACAGGCTCCAGTGCACATTTCAACTTTTCATCTCTCTCCTCTATGGATCTGAGCTTCAGTGACCCTAAATCAGCTACTCAACTAACTTGGCAAATTGCCGATGACCTTTACGACAGCAATCACTATCCCATCTTCATATCATCCAATGAACCAAATATTCAGCAAAGTTTAACCAGGAGCTACTGGCGCCTAAACAATGCTGACTGGCCCAGTTACACAACTCATACAGATACCACTTTATCCACCCTCTCGTTCTCCGACAATACAGACAATAACATGACGTTAATTACAAACGCCTTACTTTCAGCTGAAAATGCACACATTGGCAAAAATATTATTTCAAACAAACGAAAAACAGTTCCCTGGTGGAATACCTCTTGTCAAATTGCTGTAGATGAACAAAAATTTGCACTCAAAAGTTACCGAATAAACAAGAGCCAAGATAATCTCTTAAAACTGAAAAAAGCCAGAGCCAAGATTCGATATACCATAAAACAAAGTAAAAAATCTTCTTGGAGAAACTATGTGTCCTCAATCAACGAAAATACTAATCCCACTGTTCTATGGAAAAAAATTAGACAAATTCAACCAGTCTTAAAGTAGCCAATCTTATCTCTAACAACACTGTAATTAGTGAGAATCAAGAAATTGGTGAAACTCTAGCCAAACATTTTTTTGAGAAATTCAGAAGCAAAATCAACCCCACTTCACATGAAGCATTGAGTGCCACACCTCCTATATCTTCTACCATAACAACTCAAGACATCACTTATCTAAATTCTTCTTTCTCTCACACAGAACTAATTTCGGCCATTCAATCCTCCAAGAACACTGCTTCTGGTCCTGACGATATCCCCTATATCTTTATAAAAAAACTATCCTTTGAAGGCCAACGTAAACTTCTTGAAATGTACAACTTAATTTGGATTTCCAACACAATCCCCAACCAGTGGCGAATCTCAGTCATAATTCCCATTAAAAAACCAAATCAAGCGGTTACCTCACCCAGTGCTTACAGACCAATATCATTAACATGTACCATATGCGAGATCTTTGAAAAAATGATTAACAAAAGGCTTTTATGGTACTTTGACAAATATAATATAATTGCTAAAGAGCAGTCAGGCTTCCGACGAAATCCCTCAGTCCATGACAACCTAGTACTTCTTCAAAGCCATATTTCCGAGGCATTGAATAAGAAACAAGAATGTATTGCCGCTGTTTTTGACATTGAAGGTGCCTTTGATACCATTAGTAGACACTCTATACTGAACAAACTCACCCTTCATAACATCAATGGCAACATATTTCAGTTTATCCAAAATTTTCTATCGTCACGATAGTACAGAGTCTCAGTTAATGACATTTTCTCATCAGCTTACATCCAATCGGATGGGGTTCCACAGGGCTCGGTTTTAAGTCCAACACTATTCAATTCAGCGATAAACGATTTATGCTCTAATCTTTCTTCACCAATTAGGCACGTCCTTTATGCAGACGATCTAATGATATACTACCACGGACGTTCTGTCTCTACCACATCGAAACTAATTCAATCTGCTGTCGATACCCTTGGTTACAGAACTAACCTTCTAGGTGTATCTTTATCCTACACAAAATCTAAAATCGTTAAATTCAGCCGACGCCTTCCCTCCCCATCCCCTCGTATTATGATCAACGACATTTGTATCCCTCTAGTTGACCACTGCAAAATACTCGGTGTTATTTATGACTCACGACTTACCTGGAAATAACATCTACTAAAATTAAAAGGTGAGTGTAGTAAGAGACGCAACATAATTAAAACCCTCTCACATTTTCATTGGGGTGCCGACGAAAATTCCCTCCTTAAAGTATATAGATCGCTTATACGCTCCAAACTAGATTATGGTTGCTACATATATATGTCAGCTTCCAAATCATACACTGACCTCTTAAACCCCATACACAATACAGCTCTACGTCTCTGCCTTCCGATCTACCCCTGTTGAAAACCTTTATTGTGAAGCCAATGAACCACCCCTTTGGTTAAGACGACAACAGCTACTTCTCTCTTACGCAGCCTCCGTTTCCTCGAACCCCCATAATCCAGTATACCCCCTTTTTATATCACCGACATCTACCTTACACAACGCACACCCAATATCATCAATTAAACCCATTCCATCAGTGCTAGCACAGCTACTTAATGACATAAATCTACGGCAAACAACTCTTCTCCTACTACCCCAGACTCCACCTTGGATCATTATCAGTCCTCAGCTCAACACATCACTTACACGATACGACAAACATATATCACCAAGGGAACTCATAATGAAAGCTTTTAATAACATCATACTAACAAATAAATACGATCTAGTTCTATATACTGATGCCTCCAAAAATGAAACAGGAGTAGGCTGCTCTGTTACAACGTCCCATTCTCATATTAACTCCTCCCTTATCCCTCTTTTATGCAGCGTCCATACTGGCGAATTATTTAGCATACTTCAAGCCCTCAAACACATCACTTTAACAAATAAGCATGTAGCTATATGCACAGACTTACTAGCCTCTATCCAGACTATCCAAAATATATTTAACAAACATCCAATTGCCCAAAATATCCAAGATACTTACCACCAGTTTATCACTTCCCAAGATATATCAGTTACTATAATTTGGCTACCATCCCACATTGGTATAGCAGACAATGAACTCGCTGATCATTACGCGAAAATTGCCTCAACATTCACTGACATTACTGACAATATCCAAATATGTGATGACTTGAAGGCACACATCAAAAAACGAAAGGAAATTATATGGCAACAGCACTGGGATACAAACCGCTCTTTTTTACACGAAATACAGCCGTCAATCAATAGCCCTCTCCTTGCTCCTACAGAACTTACAAGGCGAGATCTAGCCATAATAAGGAGACTACGCATCGGACATTCTAAGTTAACGCATGGATACCTAATGACATCCAGCAACCGAACCTATTGTCAAATTTGTCAATCGCATTTGACAATAAAACACATTTTAACTGAATGTCACCAGTTCTCAGCCAGGAGACAACATTACCACCTCTCATCAAGCCTACGATATATGCTAAATAATCCAGAGCAAATTAACAGCCTACTGCAATTCCTTAAACATGTGCAGCTTTACAGCAAAATTTAACCAAACCTCTACATATGAAATTATTGTCTTATTGTATTTTATATAGCAATGTAATCGTTTTGTGCAAGTGGCCATAGTCGCAGAGCACGTTAATTTTAATAAAAAAAAATAATATTAGTTTGTACACCAGACACTAGTCATACTGAGCAAATTAGTCTTGTTCCGAGGTATGTTGTCCTTAACACCACTTCAAAAAAGGTTGAAGTTAAGGAAAGTTTTATTGAGTTTAATCCAATACTGGACTCTACAGGGGAAAGGATATATACATTTGTGACAGAAATTTTGAATAATATAATTTAGATATAAAAAATATTAGGGGACAAGGTTATGATACTGGGGCAAACATGAAGGGAAAGCGTGTTGGGCTTCAAAAACGCATTCTTGATGCGAATCCGAGAGCCCTTTTTGTACCTTGTGCGGCTCATACTTTGAACTTAACAGTAAATGACACTTCTAAGGTGTCACGATGCTACAATAAACTTTTTTAATCTTGTGCAAGAGTTATATAAGAAGACTTTCCACCGTTACCAACGGTTAAGAGGAAATTTAAACCAAAACTGTTCGACTATAAACACCGAGATAAGACCCCTCATGATCCAAAGACCACCTTTAAAATTAGGTTTTTCTTAAAATTTTTAGATCAAATAGGCTCTCTAAAACACCGATTTGACTTATTAAATGAGTATAATATTTTCGGATTTTTAGCGACATATTCAAATTAAGTGACAGCATTTAAAACGTTGTTCTGTTCTTGAAGAACGACTGACAGATCAGGATAATAAGGATATAGACTCCAATGATTACTTTAATCAAATTACGAGTGTAGTGTTCACATCCTTCGAGTTAGGTTAACAGCAAGAAGAAACTCCCCTGGAAATACGGTCATTGATCCAAACCGAATCTCTCCCAGTAGCAGCTTGCCACCGAACCTCTGCAATAACTGAGATTCTCCTCTCACACCGGTCCCTTATAGGACAATTTTATTTATGAAAAACTGCTCTTTATAGAGCCAATATATCTATGAAAATTTACTTTTATCAATAAAAGCGTTTCCGAAGAAGTATCTAACAAGAGATCAACTACCATCCAACCAAGTGAATACGGAAGTACTGTCTACTAAATGCTCTCCATACAACGCCCATAGCCAAACGGTACCATCCATCTCATCTTACAATGAGTTCCCACCGATGGTATCACCACCTAACATCGACTACTTAGCCCTATACCAAGACACTCAACGACAGCTTTCGAAATTAAAAGCCCAGAATGAACTTCTTAGGACAATGCTCAAAGAATTCAACGACAAGAAACATTCCAAACCAAACACCCGAAGCTCTCCACCATCAACATACTCAGCCAAATCCCATGCCTCACGCCCCAGTTGACATATCTCTATGAACTCAACAGCAACTACCAACCGCCAGGTACAAGATTATTAAAAACAAAATTGAAGCAATACTTTATGAACTAAATCAGAACCATAATAATGATATCTAAAATAGTTTAACAAACTTGAAACTATATGAACTCTGTATATTAAATAATAATGCCCATTTTGAGCAATTTTTTTAGTTGATACTGCTTATTTCATACCGCCATACTTATTACTTTTCCGCCTAACCCTATATAATTTGCGAGAAAAGTATTGGTTTACCCCAAAAAAGTTGGTATTTGGGATTTTTTTTGAGTTATTTTTTCGTTTTTCAGCAATAACAACACGAAAAAACGGTATTTAGAATAAAAATCCTGTGTGTATGTCGTCGGCCACTTTTTGTAACTTGTTAGCACGATACAGCCTCCGGAGTGCAGCAAGTCAACAATTTTATGAGGGGCTTGATGCAAAAAAACTGGGAAGTAGATGACGTGAAAATAATGTTGTGACATAAAAAAATTCTTATACGACCCCTCGTTTCTGAGTTATAGGCCTTTAAAGTTGCGAAATCAGAACTTATATTTAAGTATATTTTCTAAATTATACATTAGAACATTATGCATTTTTAATGGATGATTACGTATGTCTATGTAGTGTTTTTGACGAAATAAATTTACACTACTATCTGAAGGCCAGGGGCGGCTCATGCCCAATGGTTAACAATCCTTAACTTTTACAGGAACAACCTGTACAAACTAAAGATAGCAAAAATGAATTTTTCAATCGATTTTTCAACAAAAAGATACTCTTTGTTTAACTCGATAAAATTTATAGTTTAGGAGATATGTAGATTTTTAGATCGTTGTACATGCCAAGGAAACTGTTCGCCATAAAGAGACATTCTGAAGAAAATTATCATTAATTGTAATTATTTATTGAAAATACTTACATGAGGTATTAAACAACTCGCAATTTTTAATTGAATATCACGTATTAGCTTATTTGACAGTAGCCTACTAGATGAAAATAATTCTTAATCTCTTTCAAGTTTTTCCTTATTTCAGTAATATCATCTTCGATAGTATGTAGTACAAATGTTTATTTATTTATTCATTAGTTCTCCAAGACATGTTTGATTGTGTTTCAATATCTCATGTAAGTATTTTCAATAAATAATTACAATTTATGATAATTTTCTTCGGAATGTCTCTTTATGGCGAACGGTTTCCTTGGCATGTACTACAATCTAAAAATCTAAACTATAAATTTTATCGAGTTATACAAAGAGTACCTTTTTGTTGAAAAATCGATTGAAAAATTCATTTTTGCTATCTTTAGTTTGTATAGGTTGTCCCTGTAAAAGTTACGGATTGTTAACCATTGGGCATAAGCCGCCCCTGGCCTTCAGATAGTAGTGTAGATTTATTCCGTCAAAAACACTACATAGACATACGTAATCATCCATTAAAAATGCATAATGTTCTAATGTATAATTTAGAAAATATACTTAAATATAAGTTCTGATTTCGCAACTTTAAAGGCCTATAACTCAGAAACGATGGGTCGTATAAGAAATGTTTTTTATGCCACAGCATTAATTTCACGTCATCTACTCACTACCGAATTTTTTGCATCAAGTCCCGTATTGTTCAGGTCACCTCAAAGATGAATCTTATTGATTTTTAGCTCACCAGAGCGGCTGCTATGGTACTTGAAGTACGACATTTTTGTCATTTCCGGAGAAATTTCAGTTAGCACGATACAACCTCCGGGCTGTATACAAGTGACCAATTTTATGTTTGGATATTGTTCAGAGCATCTAACAGATGAACTCAGCTCACTAGAGGCAGTACAACGGGTGCTATGGTACTTTTAACACATTTTTGTAATTATTGAATAATTTTCAGTTTATTAGCACGATACAGTCTCCGGAGTGTATACAAATGATCAATTATGTTTGGATATTGTTCAGGGCATCTTATAGATGAACCTTATTGACTTTCAGCCACATTTTTGGAGAAATGTTGGGTTATTAGCATGATACAGCCTCCATAGTGGATATAAGTGACCAATTTTATAATTGGATATTTTTCAGGATGCCTCACAAATAAACCCTATTGATTTTTAGCTTACCAGAGTGAGTACAACGGGCCCTATAAATCCATTTTTGGAGAAATTTCGGTTTGTTAGCACGATAGAGCCTCCGAAGTTCATACAAGCGACAATATTATGATAGGATATTGTTCAGGGCGTCTCACAGATGCGAAAAAGTTATTGAAAAAATGAATGTCATTATTTTCCGAATATATCACTTTTTTGGAGTAATTTCACATATTTTTTGTATTCGTATTTTTATTTAAATACTTTGAAACTCTATAGATCTCAATTTATATATATATATATATATATATATATATATATATATATATATATATATATATTCCTGCTTGGTGGCGTCCTTTTCGGCTGTGTTTGTTGAAAAATGATTTTACGACGTTAATCTCGTGCAGGTTTTGTGTTTTTATTGTTTTTATTATTATATTATACTATAACAGCCTCAATGTTGTTAATATTGTTGCTAATTTGAATGTCAATTTTCCCTAACTGATGCCATGTGATGAGTTCTTCAATCTTATGTTTTACATAAAGGAAAATAATTTCACATTGGACCGTCCCTGATGATGAAAACGAACGTTTTCGAAAGCTTGGATAAAAACCAATAAGGAATTCTCTTTTTCCCTGTTGCTGCATTCTCCAATATTTCTGAGTTTTATTCTTGTCTAATGAGAAGATTGTCAATATATATATATATATATATATATATATATATATATATATATATATATATATATATATATATATATATTCGAAATTTGGATAAAGAGATAAGTACCAAAAAATAGAAAAATCATTTGATAGAATGAAATTGCATTTAATATATTGTCCACCCTGTACATATTTCATTTTGTGAAATCAATTTGAAAAACATTAGTTGTTTTTGTGCAGCTTTTGCATAAGACATTTATTTATCTCTGTCTGTAACAAAGTTAAAGGGGGGTCAATTTATAGTGAAAAACCCGGTACATTTGGACATCAATTGGAGACAAAAACAGACCCTTTGCTCAATAGCTTGTGGATAATCAATACCACCAAAACTTCCCTATCATGCACATAAACATACTATTTACTACCACAACTCCAACATACAATTACAATGTCTGACGCGCGTGTTTCAGAGACCGAAGGTAAACTTTGGTTACCGAAACGCGCGTCGGAGAGTGTAATTGTGAGTGTTGGTGTAGTGTTAGTAAATAATGTGCTCAGTATGAATATCACCAACGGTTCCAGTGATTCCAACTTAGTCATACACATAAAGTAAGGAAATTCCAATGTTAATAGAATAAAAGACACACTTTACTCATGATAATAAAATATATTTGTCCAGAAATCTACATAAAAAATGTGAAAGTGAAAGATCAATTACCGTAATATACTTATAAAATATAATTTACAATTTTAGTAGCAATCGTTACTTAAAACGTTTTAAAGTGGGGTTTAGTATCAAACAATACTAATTCAAAAATAAACCAAACATGGCTTAGTGTTCTTTGGTACTAAATCCAATATGGTCTGTAAAATATTATAGATAAACAGAAGCTGCTTTCAAAACTTAATTAATTGAAATAAATGAACTAAAAAAAATATATAGAACTAGTACGTACTCGTCAAATTCCATCACTAAAAAGATTTAGGAAAGAATCTAAATAAATAACATTTATAAAATAATTGATCAATTAAATATTAAGTAGTAGTTGGTACACAATAATGACATTTTTTTTAACATTTAATACATTTATTTTCCCCCAAAACAAAATTCAAAACAATTTCAGCTACTAAATTCAAGACAGTACATCAGAGGCAAATAATTAGAAACTAATATTTTCAATTAAGATCAAATATTAGAATTGCAATTTATAGATAAATCCTATAATTAAATTGGACATCACGCATGTAGAACTAATCCTTAACCCATGACTGGATGCATAAATCACAATATCCGAATCAAAGCTCAAACAAGAACACAAAATAATTATTATGTCAAATAAATGTATTGACCTTTTATATACATTCACAAATAGGGTATTCCACATAAATTGAAAACAAATGTAAATTCAGATATTACTCAGTATATTTGCTAAATAAAGTCGTCATATAATAAATCTTAATAAAGTTGTAGGAGGGGTTGAATATTTAAATTAGAAGTAAATATTGTAGTTTATCTAAAATCAAATACGTTCTCAATTTATTCGAAAGAATACTCATTTTCTAGAAGTAATTATATGTAAAACCAATAAGTTGCTTTTACTTTTTACAACCGATTTCACTGTTGTTGTTTCTATCGCCATATAAGCCAGTAACAGATATGGTCAACATGATTTTATGAAACAATCAGTAACAATATTGTATTTTTAGTAAATTCCCCTATTGCGAATGTTTTAATCATAGGCCAAAATATAATTAAGTATAATCCATTTTTTAAATTAAGCAATTACGTATATTTCACACTCATGATACCGAAATAATTTTTTAAGTAGGTGCCCTGTTGCATCTTTGAACACATATTAAGATATATTTACTGAACGCAGCAGGAATTCTTGTGTCCATTCTTGGATTTTAGTCTGGATTTTGGACGGTACTTCTCCAAAAACGCCAGTTGTTTGGCATTTATTGCACCTCTCCGTTTTCTATAAAAAAAATATACATTGTAAACCAAGCAAAATAAACTGTTTGGAAGAAAATAGTCGAAAATAAAAATAATACTGCTGGTCTCATGTTTACTATTTTAACTACATCCAATTTTTTCTATAGACAATGAAAATTTATTTAAATATGTGTACGTTCAAATAGTTAGTACAAATCGTAAATATTCAGACATCGTGTTAAGCTTATGAAATTGGGGATGACGAAATATAGACAGAACGCACGAGTCTGTATTGTTACATTTGCTTTGGCACAAATTGCGATTTAGCTTTTAAATATAGTTGAAGCGTACATTGTTGTAATAATTATAGCTTTAACATGGGTATCATTTAATACTGGGTTGCATAGCAACTAATATTACAGCTTCCGCTTTAGTAGAGTAAATTCGACGATATTGTACAATGTAATTAAACTAGGTATTATTCGAATAATATCTTTGTTCCTTGGAGTTGAAAATTGAATAAACAAACAATGAAATATAATGTGTATGATCTAGTTTTCGTAGTATACATGAAAGCAAGTTATGTGTTCCTTACTTAAACATATTATGTTAAATTAATTTGATCATTTAACATACAAAATACGGACTTGTACTTGTTCGGTCCTATTACATTTTTGCAGTTTTCAGGTGTCAGTTAGTTCAGTATATATAAAACAGATCACCTAGAATTAATGGTTTGTTGTATATATGTACGAGCCAAAATCAGACTTCCTTATTAATTTGTTAGCAATTAATCTATTTATAATCAAATATTTCCAGTGGGTTCAAGATCACAAACATACATACTCATTTTAAAAACCTTTAATTGCTGATCCAACAGAACAAGAATTGTAATATAACTATAACTGCACTAAACATCCTTCATATTTAAATTGATGGAGGGCTAATTGATTTATAAGGTTGATTTTATGTTTGTCTGAATTAATATAAACATGTACTGAACTTTATTTAATATTTTTCTTAAGGCATATGTCTAAACTAAATATTTCTAAAAACGACTTATTAATAATGACCAAAATTCAATTTTTAATTGAACAACTTTGCCCGAGTCTACATATTTGAAACAAAAGGTTTGTTCCAACCGAAGTTTTTGTACCGTACAATCTCAGTAACGCAGCAAATTTGATGTAAATTACACACTTATTATATTCACTAATCAGCAGGTCAACTGGGTTTGTATCGTACATGTACAGTTTTTGTGTTGGTTGGAACAGACCTAAAATAAACTAGATCGATCCTCAATAGTACGGGCAAACGCAGAGATTTGCCCGGAATATATTAAAAGAAAAATATGGCTCGACGAAAGAAGAAGCGTGCAAACCAAACCTACCCCAACCAAATACATTCCTGCGCATCCACCCAAAATCAAACCCTGGCATAACAAAGCCAACGAAGCTGAATTTCCTAGCCTCCCCTCCAAAAACACCCCTAGTACAATCCCACAAACCTCCAATTCACAAAAGCCAACAAATATATCAACAAAACCAACAGCAAGTGGAAACAGCAGCGAAATAAATAAATTCACCGAACTGAAATATTTATTTAAAGAACTTCAAAATTTGGTCAATTTAGACGAAGTAGACAGATCTTATCCGTCAAATGAGGCAAGCGAAGAACAAAATCGAGAAGTTCACAATCTACAACAACTTTGTTGCTAATATAGACAACTATGATATATAGACAGGTAGGTGGAAAACTTGGTTCTCAAAAACGATACAATCTCAAAATAATTTTTTGTAATGTACAAGGTATATTAAACAAAATCCACTTAATTCGTCACTTTCTCGACATTCATAAACCAAATATATTCTTTCTAATCGAGACATTCCTCAAACCTAATAAAAAAATAAACATCAGAAACCCTGAATATCGTCTATTTAGACAAGACCGCCCCGACGATGCCAGAGGGGGTGGTATTGCATTATTAATCAAAAAAGACATAAAATTCAAACTCCTGCAACAAAATAATACTTCAATTGAGCATATCCCTATAGTTTTCGATAATAAAATCAAAATTGTCAGCACATACAGCCCTGGAAACCTGGAAACAAGCTTAGGGAAGAAGATTTCTTTAATATTATAAACACACACAACAAGGTATTAATTGTAGGAGATCTCAACTGCAAACATCCGCAGTGGGATCACTCCACTAAACACCCCAACCCCAACGGAAGTACTCTACGAAAGTTCTGCGATCATTCGGATTGTAACATTTTTTATACAGACACACCGACACACTTCCCCTACTCAAATCACAGTACCTTAGACATAGCAATAGGCAAAAATAAAAATCCTAACAGACTTCTATTCCGATCATGATCCCATCCTTATACACCTCAAAATATCCCACCACACACAAACACTACAAAACACCCATTATGATTATAAAACAACCAGCTGGGTCAAATTCCGAAATTCCATAAACAACAACCTAAAAATCCCAGATAAAATAGAAAATCCAAAACATAATAAATAATTTACAGAATATAATAATCGAAGCTAGAAATTATTCAACAACATTAAAAAAGAAACAAATAAATCAAAATAACCTATTAATATAATTCAACTAATACAAGAGAAAAATAAAATACGTAAATTATGGCAAACAACCAGACACGACGAACATCATCGATCATTAAGAGCTCACCAAAATAAAATAAATCAATTAATATCAGAACATAAAAATAATGACTGGACAAAGTTATTAAAAAGTCTCAAACCGGAGGACAATTCTCTTTGGAAAATTGCCAGACGGTTTAGAGAACCAAACAGCGACATTAATAAAATAATTGATAATGGCCATACAGTAACAAACATACAGTTCACCGACACCTACACTCAATAAACACAAAAGACTTCGCAACTTACACAGAAATATATAACACGATACAAAAATTAAAAAAACAAAACAGCCCCTGGTTTAGACGGAATACACAATATATTATTAAAGAATCTTCCGAAAAAAGCTATCGTCCAGTTAACTTACATCACAAATTACATTATTAAAACTGGTTATTATCCTGATATGCTCAATATTTCAAACATCATACCAATCGTCAAAGCTAACAAACGACCTAGTTATGTGGATAGCTATACGCCAATTTCCCTTTTAAACAATATTGCAAAGGTGATAGACAGAATATTATTAAAAAGATTACAATCATTTGTAAATAAAAATCACATTATTCCTCCCGAGCAATACGGTTTCAGAAGCGGACATAGTACCTGGATCAAATAATTCGAGTCATAAACTATATCCGGCAAGGATTCTAAAACAAACAAAAATCGATTATGGTCACAATAGATGTCCAAAAACTTTTGATTCCGTATGGCTCGAGGAGCTGATTTACAAACTAATTAAATTAAAAGTTCCTGACTATTTAACCAAAATTATACACTCGTATCTGTCTAACAGAAAATTTTATTCAAAAATATATGATTAAGTGGCAGGTGCATATAATATAAGGGCTGGCACAAGGCTCTGTTCTATCACCTTTGTTATACTCCCAAAATTACTAACGGCAATGTATACTGACGACACTTGTTTTGTATCAACAGCAAAGAATCTAGAACAAGCACTTAACACCGTAAAAACACATATAAACACTAAAATCACACCTTATTTCCACGAACACAAATTAGCTATCAATCCTTCCGAAGCAGAGTATTTATTACTCATGAGAATAGCTAGAAAAGCCGATCCATTGCAATCTCAGCTTTGCATAAATGGGCATTACATTGCCTCTAACAATACCCTAAAATACTTAGGGTATACAATGCAAGGAAATACCTCGGCAAATGCGCAAATTTCACAGCAAATACAAAGGCTAAGATTGCAATGTGTCGACTATATCCACTTATATGTAAACACAGTAATCTCACAAGTCAAAACAAAATTTTAATATACATACAAACAAATCATAAGACCCATACTCACTTACGCTGCACCTATATACTACACGGGCACCAAACACAATTTTCACTCCCTGCAGGTGATACAGAAGTGTTTCAGAATGGCAAACCCAAGTCGAAAGATTGTAGGAGTGAAAATTGAACAACCATACAAAACAAACGGATAATGCCAGCAGCAAGGAGCCGTGAGGACACACCGGAAAGAAGAGTGGACAAGAAAATAGCCAGGCCATCGGCATGTTATATAATTGTATATATACTCATTTTCTTAACCCACTGTTAATAGGGAACGAAAACCTGAATAAAGAAAAGTACAGGCTTTATTTGTACCACTGCAAACCATCCTGCAAGTCCTTTTATGTCCAGAATAATTACAGTCTACCATTTCTTGTAGTCTTATAAACTTAAGAACGAGATGGCCGAGTTGGTATTTGGTACGCGAAATTAAAGTTGAACGTGGAGGATGACGGTTCGAACCCACGCTGTGACGAAGTTTTTTGTTTTTTAGTTCTTTTTTTACAATTTTTAACTAAAAAACATTAATTTCAAAATAAAGCAAAGTTATTTATTTGAAAAATTTAATTTTTTAAAGAAAAGTTCAGACAATTTAGTATCAATTTTAAAAAGCAAAATGTAGTAGGTAGCTTTCCAAATAATGTCATTTTCATTCTTGACAATTTGTAATCTTTGGAGCGAATAAGTATTTTTGAAGCGATTAGATTTGTTATTTTAGTGTTTTGTGAGTAATTTCTTGTTTCGTTTGTCGATATTTTTGTAAGTTCATTTGTTGTTTTAAGTTTAGATTCATTTTTTAATTTATTATAATAGTTATAATTGTTCGTGTTATCCCATTATTTAATTTATTTTATTGTTTATATTTTTCGTAGTTTTTAATTCTTATCAGTTAGTTATTATTTATTTTTCTTCTCGTTGTAAAATGATTACTCGTGAAGAAACTGCAAATTGTTCGTATGTATTATGGCGGTCACAGTAGTCGCGATATTAAACAATTTTTTTTAATATGTCCAATGGTCAGACTGATGTACCGCATCACAGGATACATCAACTTATTAAACAATTTGAAACAACGTTGTGCCTAAAACTGGAGCACCGACGGAGAAATCGAACAACATTAATGGAGATTGGACCTGTCCATTTTGTTGGCTTTTGTCGAAAACACTAGAAACACCATTAGACGCGTGGCACGAGATTTAAATGTTAGTATTTTTAAAGTACACATTGTTCTAAGAAAAAGCGGCTTCAAAGCTCACAAACTTCATGATGTGCATGAACTTTTTGAGCAAGACTATTTTAATAGAGAATTTTTCTGCGAAATTATGATAGACTAAGGAATTTTTTAAGATACATCTGTTTTACCGACGAGTCTAGTTTTGTTTCAAAGAGAAAAACTAACAAACAAATTCAAAGGTATTGGGTAAATCCATGTAAAATAAATGTGTCTCATACCCAATACAAGAAAAAAGTAAACGTATGGGCCGGCATATTTTGTGATAAAATAATTGGTCCTTTCTTCATAAGTAATTAATAACTTCAATGACCAAGAATATTTGAATCTTCTCCAAAATGAAATAGGACCCCAAATTGCAAATGCCGCACCTAGAAATGTTTCAGTATGGTATCAACATGATGGTTGCCCGGCTCATTCCAGTAGGGAAGTACGGGAATACCTTCATACTGTTTTCTCAAATACGTGGATAGGTCGAGGGAGTACAATAAATTGGCCGGCAAGATCTCCAGATTTAGCATTGTCTTATTTTAAATATCTCTACTTAAAATTTCTTTTTGGACAAAAATTATGAAAAAAACATTTCGGACACACTGCGGGTGCGATCCGCGACCCTTTACGTTCAACTTTAAATTTTGAGTACCAAGTACCAGCTCGGCCACATCGGCACCTGTCATAATTATTCCAAAGTTTTATAAAAATGGCGCACGAATTTTATAAACATAACTATGCATTTTTTTAGTAAACCAGACCGAATTTAAGAAAATTAAAAGTGCATTTGAATTTATTTTTTAACGACCTTTTCAAATCTGTTATTATTTTTCACGAACGCTATTTGATAAAAAAGTTAGCTCGCGTTTGACAGTTTTGTACAGGAAACCCTATGTCGCATTTTATAAATAACACAGTGTATATATATATATATATATATATATATATATATATATATATACTGCCTGCATTTCGTGGACGTTGTCCATTTCGCATTTATATACCCAATAAACCTTCTAAGTATGGGCTAATAGTATATTGTGCAACAAGTGGGAAAAGTTCAACTTTTCTCACGAGTGTGGAAGTTTGTGGCACGAGCCAAGGGCGAGTGCCGCAAGCACACGAGTGAGAAAAGTACTTTTCCCACATGTTGCACACTATACTTTTTCTACAACTGCATACATTTAAAGAATACAAGTAAATAGTTTTGTAGAAAAAGTCTAAGCATCGAGGACCACCCACCGAAAACGGCTGGGCATCGAGTCTAACTTTCTGAAATTGGCTGGGCATCGAGTGTCCCCTACTGGATTCTCCATATAAATGTATGTAGTGTGGGCAAAGTGCCGTGAGAAATGATATTTCTCACAGTGTGAGCAATATATGGTTTTGAAATTAAGTAAGCTATGAGAAATATGCTACTTTTCATAGCAGTTGTAGAAAAAGTTATTTTCCCTGGTAGATGCTCGCACATACTATGTTTTTAATGCAGGACCTTATGTAGGACAGCAATATGGAAAATAGCGACATGGAATATAAAAAGTATTAAAGGAAAAGAAATAGAATTAGAAGAATTTCAAAAAATGGAGGTTGACACACTAGGAATAACAGAAACAAAAAAGGGTCACGGAATACAAAAACTAGCAAAAGATAATATACTAATATACAGCGGAGTAGCACAAGGAAGAAGAGCAGCAGCAGGAGTAGGATTTTTAATACATAAAAACTATAATCACAAATATTAAGCTGGAAAGCATGTTCAGAACGGTTATTAACTGTAGAGATGAAAGCGGAGAAAAGCCAAAAGAAATCAATAATAGTAGTATACGGACCAAACGAAGATGATAAAGCGGATAATAAGCAAATATTCTAGGATGAATTGACAGAAACGATAAAAAAATCAGAAGGTAGATTGTACATAATAGGTGGATTTAACAGTAGAGTCGGTCAAAAAGATGAAGAATATAAAACAGTTATAGGAGCATATGGGGAAAATGTTAGGAATAATAATGGAAGGAGAATGCTTGATAATAACTAATACATGGTTCCAACATATGGACATCCACAAATACACAAGAGAAGTAAAGAGCAGAAACGAAAAATCAATGATAGATTATATACTAATAGAAAGACAATACCAAAAATTGATAAAAGACACAAGAGTAAGGAGAGAACCAGAAATCGGCAATGATCATTTTGTAGTAGAATCCAAATTTAAAGAAGACAAAATGGAAAGATACAGAAATACAACACCAAAATAAGAAAAAGTCCAGCATGAAACAATAAAAACGTACAAACTAAGAGAAAAAGAAATAGCACAGAAATACGAACAGGAAGTAAATAAAAAATTTGATTATAAACAAATTAAAAAACAGAAATATAGAGGATAAAAACGTCATACTAGATAATGCAAGAGAAGTGTGCGGGATAAATACAAAATTAAGCCATTTCAAACAAACTTCGTGGTGGACGATAGAAATAAAAAATCAAGTGAAACAAAAAAAACTAGCTTGGAAACAATACCTATCTAATAGAACGGTAGCAAAATATAATAAATGTAAGGAAGAAAGAAAGAAAACTAAAGAACTGATTAAAGCATCGAAGAACGAACAATGGAAGAAATTTGGAGAAAAAATAGAAGATGACGCTAAAGCAACCCGGAAACTTTTTTATAACGCATTAAAGAATATGAGATCAGAAAAGAAGCAGGAAACATATTTTATAAAAAATAAGAATGGTGAAATATTAACAGAAGAGGAACACATCATACAAAGATGGAAAGACTATTATCAAGAACTACTTAATGATTCAGAAGATAAAAAGGAACAAATCCGAATTAATATGCCGCAATATGAAGAAATAATAATAAGTAAGGAAGAAATAAAACAAGTAATAATAGAAATTAAAAATGGAAAAGTACCTGGATATGACAAAATTACAACAGAGATGATAAAAAATATTGGACAAAAAGGAAGAGATATACTGCGACACATACTCAACAAAGCTATAGAAGGAGAAGTGCTCCCAACTGACTGGCAGAAGGCGCTCATTATAATATACGAAAATTTTAATACAAATATAGGACTAAGACAGGGGGGAGCCTAAGCCCATTATTATTTATTATATACATGGACGAGATTATTATGAGATGCACAACACTAAGTAAAAAAGTTTGTGTAGGCCATTTGCAATTATGCAGAGGAAACATCAATGAGGGAATGTTTGCAGACGACGTGATATTAATAGCCAAAAATGAAAAAGAACTAAAAGAAAATATGAATGTGTGGAATATGGTACTGTTAGATATGGGTATGAATATAAACAAAAATAAAACCAAAGTGATGGTTATTGGAAGAGAAAAAGAAGAAATAAATATATACATAGACTTCGACAGAATAGAACAGATAAAACATATTCAATACCTTGGAACAATAATGGACGAGAACGGAGCACAAGAAGCCGATATTAATAACAGAGTAGTTAAAACTAACAAACTATACTATGCTATATACAATAAGTTCATAAATAAAAAAGAAATATCTAAAGATACTAAATTAAAAGTATTCAAAACAATATACCGACCAATCCTCCCATTTGGCTGCGAAACATGGATATTAACAGAACAACAAAAAAGTAAAATACAGGCGACAGAAATGGAATATCTAAGAAGAGTAATAGGTGTAACAAAAAAGAACAGAATGAAAAACATAGATATAAGAAAAGACCTAAAGATACAAGCTACTTTACAATTTATAGAAGAAAGACAACTGCAATGGTCGGGACATTTACAGCGTATGGATGAAAGAAGACCGGCTAAGAGAGTGTGGAAAGCCAAGATTGTGAAAAATAAAAAGAGAGGCAGGCCAAGGAAAACGTGGGATAAAGTAATAGCTGAATTACTGGAAAAAGGAGGAAGAAACGAGTGGAAAAAATTCGTGAAAGGAAAGTAAACATAACACCCTACACCACTAAGTGGTAGATGGGTTTTCAGATTACACACACACACACACACACGCATATATATATATATATATATATATATATATATATATATATTATTGTATTTTCTAATAATAATAAATTGATATAAGTCGTGTTATATTGTCAAATATTCATGAAGTGATTAGTTGATTGATAAGTAGATTAATGTTGTGGTTATTGTAATTGATATTATTATTATGCGTTACTTAATTCAATTAATTATAATGTACGTTTTAATGGATTCTTAAAGAAACACAGATTTATAACAGATATATTTCATACATCAAATGTAACTCTCAACGTTATTAATCTGTCTATGAAACGTCATCTCAGAAGTATCTCGATGAGTATTGTCAAAATAAATAACAAACTGTCAGGGAGAGAAAAATTATGACTTTTTAATAATTACGAATTGACAGGAGGGGAGATCTTTTTAAGTTTAGCTCCGCAAAGTTTAGTTTAAATTGGTAATAAATTTGCAAGTTTGATATTGAGAAAGTAATTATTATAATCCAAGTAAAGTCAACAACAAAGAAAAATTAGAAACATGTTAAGCGATTGAAAGTGTATTTAAAAGAAATTTTTATATATGGAAAAATTAAGAAGTCAGTAATGATGGAGATACTTGGAAGAAATTGGAATTGTGAACGGTTATCAGACTTTTAAATTCAAAACTGTTGGATTAATTATATACTAAAAAGGGAAAGTATAAGTAATAGATTGGACTAAGAAAATTTAAATATGGACAAATATTAGTGAGATCATGGACTAAGCAAGTGTGAATACGGACAATAAAGAAAAAGTATTAGTAAAAGAATGAACTAATGAAATTTAAATGAGGACAATAGAATACTGAGTAAGTTTTTCTTTTCGATAAGTAATTTGATAGATATAGATATAACACTGAGTAAGTTTTTCTTTTAGTTAAGTGATTTAATAGATATAGGTTTTTATTAATTTGTTGAATTTGTAAATTTCTTAAATTGAAAAGAATAATAATTAAATTAACTAAAGTTACTTTGTCTATTTCTATATAATAAAAAGAGCCCCACAGATCCACACTAGAGAAAGGGTCAAATAAAAAAAAATATTATATTATTACATGAAAATAAAAAAAATAAAAATTGATTGATGAATATATAAAACATTACAATATATATATATATATATATATATATATATATATATATATAACAACAACAAATATATTCATGGGTAATTCACGCAAAATAAAGAGCTACTGAAATAGAGTGGTAACCGTGGACATGCATGTTTCTGGCTCATTTTGCCATTTCAGAGGTAAAATGAGCCAGAAACATGCATGTCCACGGTTACCACTCTATTTCAGTAGCCCTTTATTTTGCGTGAATTACCTATGAATACATTTGTTGTTGTTGTTAACATATCATATATATATATATATATATATATAATGCAGAACCTTATGTAGGACAGCAGCTTGATGGTCCTTTTAAAATAAGATGTTGTTGACCGATTGGTAGCTCCTATTAGGGGTACAAACCGCAATTTAACATTTGATAATTGGTTTACGAGCTTCCCGCTGATGAATCATCATTTGAATAGTCATAGATTGACTTCAGTTGGGACAGTAAAAAAAAATTCCCCCGGTCTTTTTAAATTCAAAAAATCGTCAAGTCCATTCAACATTATTTGGGTTTCAAGAAAAAGTAACTCTTTTATCTTACGTTCCTAAAAAAGTAATTGCTTTGGTAGCTTCAACATTACACCATTATAATAAACGGTTCAAATTATAGAATTTTATAATTTCACAAAAGGAGGCGTGGATGTGGTGGATGAGCTTTGTGGAAGTTTTGCGAAATTGTATCTATTTTTAGTAAAATGTACTTTCTTTATTCTAGAAATAATAAGCCTACATATGTTATTCATTGTTTTGTTTTTATTGAAAAATTAGTAATACATTTTTTTCTGCTTAAAATTGTATTTTTGAAAAGGATAATGCAACAAAAATAAATAAAATATCAGTAAATAGCAAATTATGATTTTTTTACATGTGGGGTAATTATAACTCCAGCACATACATGGAGTAACGAAAAGTTCACCACACACGCGCCGGGTTAAGAAGCCGATAAAGCAGATATATTTTAAATTCCTTGAACAGATATTGTAGTGAACATTGAAGATGATAAAATAGTTTCTAAATTAAATTATCACCTCCACTAAAAGTGAAACTCGCAAATGAATAATCGCCTTAATTCACGCAACGCTACAGGATTTCATCATATTGACAGTGTAGACCTAAAACATATCCCCTGAAAAGCAATAGTACTAATATCTATAATTTTCAATAGTATGTATGTTGAGAGATTATGTTACTCTTGTAAGGACATATGGAATAGATTTATAGGGGTGTAGTAAACCCTTAAATATAAAAATTATCCACCCCTTTCAGTCCAAAACATTGTGGATGATACTAAATGAAGCTACGTCTCAAATTTGATCATACTCAATGATGTCATCAGAAGCAGTTCAAACAGATATAAATAACGCTGTGCAAATAATAGAAATCAGCTAGCTGATCAACAGCATGTTCAACCCTTCCTTACAAAAAAGAAAGCTAAAAATAATTTTGTCCGAAGATATGTAAGATGGATCCCACAAAACACTGAACTGATTTACTTACTACTCAATTATTATTTCAGCATCTTATAAAATTTTGGAAAGATTTTCATTACGAATAATGTTTCTTTTGCTTTGCCCATTTGCTGCAAGTTTAATCAGGGAGATTTTTATTGATTGTTCTTTTGTACTGCAAATGACAACACCATTTCTACGAATTATATTAGTCTTACAAAAATAACAAGCGATATTTGGATGATAGTCTTATAATAAAGACCACTGTCTCAAATTGATAGTGACAATGCTTTAATGTATAATTTGATAAATGAAAGTGGGTATTCGTCATTATTTTTGTCCATTACAAATAGGTAGGATAAACTAAATTATAATAAAACATGTTGATTGATTATAGTGAATCATTGCTAATTGAAAAATGGATAAACAACTAATGTATCTGCGAAGCAATAATGATGCCACAGCAAAGTATTTTAAAATAATTATCATATTAAAATATATAAATAAGTTGATTTGGAAGCACTAAGTATAAGGAAGTTACAAAGTCTAAATATAGTTTGTGATTTCAGAACGTGTAAAATGGTTGTCACAATAAAAATAATCAATTAATAATATCAAAACTAATTACTATGAGCATTTAAATGATGTACGATTTGAAACTACGTCCCTAGGTACTTTTATTTGGAATATCACTGCATTATCAGTGAAAAATATAAACTGAAAACCAACCAGTATATTCTGATAAATGTACTCAAAATGTTATTATATTTAAGTTGGAAATGGGAATTAAAAATCTGAATTTTTAGCAAAATTCGACTAGATAGATGTCTTCAAAATAGGTTTCAATTTTCCTATTCCCCCGGTATAATTTTTTACATTATTGGCAAACTCGTAACAAGATGAAAACATTTATAAAAGAAAAGTAGAAAATGTTACCTTATCATTCTAAAACATTCAATCAATGTAACTATAAATAACATGATTTTTTTTTTCTATAAACATGATTTATAGTTTCTAGACTACATTTCAATCAATTTTATTTTGCATGCAAAGCCACCACAACGCGAACAATCTTAATTTAGGTTATATTATTTTTCATTTTGACCTAAACCGAATGAGAATTGGTAAAATCCCACTGAGTAATTGGCAGGGTTGTTATTTGAATCAGTTTTTGAGCTCACCAGACCCAGTAGAACGGGTGCTATAGTACTTGAAGTACCACATTTTTGTCATTTTTGGAGAAATTTCAGTTTATTAGCACGATGATATACTACTGGCATTGGCAGTGCTGTACTTGGAAGTATTTGCTGTTTGTTGTCAGCAACAAATTAATTTGTCAATTCTTACAGCTGTTTATTTTGAATTCGAACCAATTCTAAAAATTTACAATTTTTAATTTAATTCTATTGTTTTCTGTTTTAACTGTTAACAACTAATTAACAACAAATTCAGGTTATTTTATTCGTCGTTTTCTCCCGATAAACAATATGACAATGCCAGCTTGATGTTAAGTTGGTATTGTCCTATATTTTGCAAAACGGTTTGAGCAACAAAATTCGTTTTACCGCAACAAATTCCTACCTATTTTAGATTTGATTCCGCTGTGTTAACAAGGCTCTTAATGGACATGGAAAGATTTGATGGGGCAACTAGAGACAACGTATTGAACGTGGCACTAATGAAGAAAGTCATGAACCGTTATCCCCAAGCCATGACGCCGGCTCACTTTGTGGCGTATCTGATAAATCAAAAACTACCACAAGAGAAATTATCAGAGAAGGAATCTGAACAAGCCTTCAAATTTGTACAAGAAAACCAGTGGCGGCTTTAAGGGGGGGGCTAAGCAACGGCTTTCAATTTTGTTCTACTCTACAAAATATTTGATTACCTTACAACATTACAATGGACTCAGCCATAAAAAATAATATGCCTAATTATTTTTGAATCGAACACCCCGAACACCCGGCCTAAATTATTTAATAGGTCTTATTGCTATTGCTCTTGGTCTGTTAATGCGGCGGCGAGTGCGAGCGGCTTCTTACTTTGAACTCCAAACTCCAGATTTCCAAGAGCGGCAGCGGCGTCTTTGCTTTGTCGGCTTCGCTGATGTTCGGCGCTTCGTTTTTATCCATTTCTGACTTCGACTTGGTTAGTTAGTTAGAAGACTTGAAGACTGATGCATCTGTGTATTTAGTGGTATTATAATAGTGTGTAATTCAATATGTCGAATAAGAGAGTTTCAAATAGTATTTTAAATTATTTTAAAAAATCAAGAACGGAGGAGAGAGTAGAAGATGAAAATACAGATGTTTTACCAACCGATGTTGCAGTTGCTTCTACTTCCACTCAAAACCAAAATACGGATTTGGATTTGATGGAAACTGAACAATTGAAATACGATGTCGGCGCATTTTTAGCGAAAATGGATACCATCCCCGATATCACTAAATATAATTTATTGAAAAATCATTGGGTTCCTGAACCACAATATGAATTTCCTTTTTCAATTCATACCAAACGAGGTCGCGAAGAACGAAGACGTCCAACAAACGCGCATTTTAAAAAATTTGAATGGCTAGTTTTTTCGGAAGAAAAGAAAGGCCTCTTTTGTAGATACTGTGCTGTTTTTTCATACGAACAATTAGTTGGAGCATCGCAAAGTTCAATACCACAAAAATTGGTTAGATTTCCTGTAACGAATTTTGCAAAACTTATGGGAAAGGAAGGCGACCTTATTCGCCACGAAAACGCGAAATACCATACAGAATCAACCCTTAAAGGTAAGAAAAATAGTATTGAAAATTTTCCGCCTGTCATTTTAAGTCAATTACATACTGTAATTTCGCCAGTTGCCCATGGCAGCCTTCAAATTTTTCAGAATTTTTTTTCCTCCTGCCAAACTAGGCAAACAAAATTAATAAGTGGAAATTTTTTTTGACAGCTATCATATGGTCTTTAGTAAAACAAAATGGTTCTTAATAAAACATAAAAAAACAACATGTCCTTTTCACTTTAGTGATAAAGAAGGCATTTAATCTTTGAATTCAAATATTTATCTTTGCAACACAATTCACTTAGTATTACTAAAATAGAAGGAAAGTAAGGTTTTATAGAAAGGCGACGTCTATGGCAGTTTATCAAAGATTCTTAATAAAATAAAAAAACAACAGGTTCCTTTCACTTTAGTAATAAAGAAGGCATTCAGTTTTTGGATTCAAATATTTATCTTTGCAACACATCTCATTTAGTATTACTAAAATAGAAGGAAAGTAAGTTTTTATAGAAAATCGATGTCTAGCCAACTTTATTTTGGCGAAGTAATTTTCAAAATGAAACATACCAGATTTTTAAAATAAATTTTGGGTGTAAAATTTAAAATTTTCTTACCGAATCCCCCACGTCCTTGAATTAATGTCCGGAAATTTTTCCTCAGTCACGCATTTTTTTAGAAAATGCGTTCCTTCGGAAAAAATTCCGGAAATAATTCAAGCACTGGGGAGATTATAAGTGAAAATATCCTTTGTTTGGCTATACAGTGCATCTCAGAAGTAATGTCTAAAACCATTTAAAATTCAGCAGTGTGCTTTTTGGACAAACGCTAGGACCCGTCGATTTCTATTTTTTAAAGCGCCTCTTTTGATGGTAAATTCATGTATACAGGGTGACTCAAAAATAAGTTAAGACAATCAACTTCATTTTTTAAGTGAAGACCTCTATTTTTTATTTCATTTTTGAGTTTTCTTCCGAATTCTAAGTATATTTCATGTACCATGTCATATACCTATAAGTCAACAGTTATCGAAAAAAATACGATTCAGCATAACTATAAGTAACTAATTTTTGGCTCACCCTGAATACATGAATTTCTCATCAAAAAAGTTTTAAAAAGCACATTAAAAAATAAAGATCGTCGGATCCGAGTGTTTTTCTAAAAGCACACCGTTGAATTTTAAATGATTTTATACTTCTGGGACGCACTGTATATTTTTAAATTACTAATGTCTGATAATTTATACTTTGTTTATATCTCAGCACAAAATTTTTTAAGGGTTTTCGAGAAGCCCGAGTTGGATATTGGGAATAGACTAAGTGAAGAACGAGCCAAACAAGTACAACAAAATAGGCTAAGGTTAGTGCCTATTTTAAAAACCATAATATTTCATGGTCACCAAAATATACCTTTGAGAGGACACCGCGATACTGGACCCCTATTTAACAAAGATGGTGATTTTAATTTAGTGGAAAACAATGATGGTTGTTTTAGAGCACTTCTTAGATTTAGGATAGATGCTGGTGATGTGCAGTTAGAAGAGCATCTTAAAAATACGGGCGCTCGTGCTACATATATTGGAAAAAATACGGCCAATCAATTAATTAATTGTTGTGAGCAAGAAATTATATCTAAAATTGTGGGTAATGTTTACGAAGCCGAATTTTACTCAATAATTTTTGACGAAACAACAGATATATCTCACCATTCCCAACTAAGTTTGACAGTTAGATTCGTTTATCAAAATGAAATAGAAGAATGCTTTTTAGGATTTGTAGATCTCCATAAATCTTATTATACAACCAAAGCGTCCACTTCTACTAGCTCTGATGATAACGATAACGCTGAGACCAATTTTGAGCCAAAAATTACTGGGGAGATCTTAGGTAAGTCAGTATTGAAACACATGAAACTGTTAGGGCTTAATCTAGAAAAATGTGTCGGCATTGGCTGTGACAATTGTTCAGTTAATTTATCCAAAGTTAAAGGGGCTGCACAGGAAATTAAGAAAGAAGCTAAAAACGCTAGAATTTGCCCGTGCTTTAGTCACAGTTTAAATTTAGTTTTATCGCAGTCAGTAAAAGTAAAATCTGTAAAAAATTGTCTTGGCAGTATCCAAGAAATCGTAACTTTTTTTAGCCTTTCTGCTAAGAGAAATTACGTCTTGGAAAAATATTTAAAATGTAATTTAAAAAGTCCATGCCAAACACGTTGGATTGAGAGGCATGACTCAATTTTACAATTTACTACAGACCTGTTAAACATTGTCAAAGCCTTGAGAGAGATTTCTGAATGGGATGACAATTTGTCTTCCAGTAAAGCAAACATTCTGTTAAAAGTAGTTTGTGACTGTGATTTCATTTTTACAGTGTTTTGTCTTTCTGATATTTTTAGCTTAACTTTACCATTAGCTAAATACTTACAAGGTATCGACATTGATATACATTCGGCCAAATTAAAAGTAAGTGATCTCCTAAATGCCCTTAATCAAAAAAGGACCGACTTGGATTCATATTTTTTATCGATAATATTTCCACAAGTTCAACAAATTCTTTTAGATCTTGATGTAGATCTCACAATTCCTCGTCTTTGCGGACGACAAACCCAAAGACAAACATTCTCTGACTCTGCTACTCTTTCTCCTACCGATTATTGGAAAAGGTCTGTCTATATTCCAATTTTAGATATAATTATTGCAGATTTAAATGATAGATTTGGCGACAACAATTTATTACCGTTAAATCTTAACCCACTAATTCCCTATTACCTTAATAAAATAAATCACGATTCCCTTAAACAGGTCTTGTCGGATATAATTTTGGAATTTGGTGGACTACTAGGACATCCTTCTCTCATGCAATTGCTCGGGGAAATACAGTTGTATAAACAAAGAATGGTGAATACTAAAAATGCATTAGAAGCTTTGCAGAAATGTGATAAAAACTATTTCCCACTAGTTCACCAAATTTTAAAAAATTTATGTACGTTGACTATTTCTGTAGCAACAGCAGAAAGAAGTTTTTCAAGCTTAAGGTTAATTAAAAGTAATTTAAGGTCCACCATGACAGAAGATCGCGCAAATGGGTTAGCTTTATTATATGTTCATAGAAATATTGACTTGGACATTGAAAGCGTAATTAACCGATTCGCCAATAAAAAAGAAGATTAGATTTTACAATTTAACTTTTATATGTATATTTTTTTCGTATTTGGAATACGTATTCTTTTATATTTTTGTATATACATATTATATGTATGTTATTGTTTTTGTTATTTTTTACAGCTTCCTCTTCCTATATACAAGGTTTAGAATTTCTGTCAGTCTCAATGACTGGTGCTACCAAGTCTTTGCTTGAATTAAAAGAAGAGCTTGGTCACAGATACAGACAAAAATTCTGAATTCTGGTCTTTGTTTCCATCTTTATTTAGTTTTTGTATAATATGTGAGTTGTTTCAGTTATGTTTGTTTTCTTTTGTTCCGTGTTTAGAAGCGTTTTGTCTCCTTTTAATGTACCTATAGAAAACTTGACAAACGTATTTTCTTTTAATTGTATCTCGATGTTTCTCCTCGCGCCCTCCGAATGACCCATTTTATAAAGTTTTATCTTTATACCGGGTGATGCATCGCCGAGTGAAACATAGGAAATCCCATGTAAATTTTGAAGTGGCTAAATATTCGCTCCCCAGTACATTTTATAGAAAAATTTTATAATAACTTTTTGAAGAGGCCGATGTGATAAACTCATATGCCGAGTTTGAATAAAGTCTAATAAGCAAATACTAAGTTATTCAATTAAATGTAATGGCAAAATTACGAAAATGTTCATAGCTCAGGTAATACAATAAACACCAGCAAATAATTTCTATGACGCTATTGCCAAAAACTGACGTATAAAGTATGATTCACATTACTTTTTGTTTTGTCAATGTCAAAATTTAATTTGCTGGTGTTTACTGTATTACCTGAGCTATGAACATTTTCGTAATTTTGTCATTACATTTAATTGAATAACTTAGTATTTGCTTATTTGACTTTATTCAAACTCGGCACATGAGTTTATCATATCGGCCTCTTCAAAAAGTTATAACATTTTTCAATAAAATGTACTAGGGAGCCAATATTTAGCCACTTCAAAATTTTCATGGGATTTCCTATGTTTCACTCGGCAATGCATCACCCGGTATGTAAAAAGTGACAACTTGTAAATTGCAAGCATTTTTAATATATTTTCAATTTTGAACTTTATAGGTGGGAGGGAGAGGCCGATGCCCCCCCCCCCACAAGTTCAAATCCTAAATCCGCCACTGAAGAAAACTGCGGACAGACAGGAACAAATTTACTTAAAAATATCATTCAATTAAAAGCAAGAACTGAGCCCTTCACTGGAATTCTAATGAACGAAGATTTCATGAAAAAACTAACACCCTAGACTGGTGCCTAGTATTTACCAAGATGAAGAAACGCATAGAACACAGGATGAGTTAGAAATAATAAAACAACTGCTTACTGAAATCGCTTCTACCACAGGAGTGGAGCAACTGTTTTCCACTTTCAATTTAGTGCACAGTAAACTAGGAAACAAATTAACTGAAAAAGGTGCTAAGTGGTGTTTTTAATAAATATAACATGATTATCTGTATAAAGGTCATCAAATAAAAAATTTAAGTTAAGTGATCAATGTGGTCTTATCTAATTTAATGTAACCCAGGAAACTGAACCAAATAAAAAATCCGATTTAAATAAAAAAATCCAAAGATAATCGGATTAATTTGATTTTTCCTTAAAATCATGAGTTTTATCAACCCTGGTAACTGGATTATTCACAACTTTTATAGTCTGTATGAAATATACAGAGAGTAATAAAACCTAATTCAACATGGAAAACCCTTACCGGGTGGGCAACTAAGACTCCAGAATTTTAAAACTATTTAAATTATAATCCACATCTTTATTCTTTTATTTGCCTACCCAACCCTATATAACGTCAGTATAGAATGAAAATCCCATCTTCGGGTCGCTTGTAATTCCAGGTATTGCCGTATCTTTAGGTAGGGCTGTCAGTAGGTATGATATTAAATGAAAAACATGATTGCGAAAAAGAGTAGCCATATAATACAACATCAATTAATAATAATAATAATACGTTCATTACAGAGTCAATTATAATAATCAATTATTTTTATATTATGATTTACTAGAAATATAGAACTTATTTACAACACGGGGTTATTAATATTATTCGAACACGAAATATTAGTTATCAGAAAATGAAAAATTTGATGAATCTTCTTCTGGTCCGAACTTATAACTATTGGCTCTATGGTTTGTTCCATTAAGTTGTCTAATTTCCATAATTGCTGCTCTTCTTTGATTACATGTTCTATGTGTATATATGTGCACGTACATTGATATTTAGTGTACTGTTATTCAAATTCTTACTGTTGGTAGTTAAATAAAAAATCTAATTAGACACTATTATTATATTTACACAGAATTATTACACTTATTATTACTTGTACAATGTTTCCTTACTGTTGTGAAAATTTGCTACTAAATAATCACTCGAAAGAAATACGAAATATTCTTGACAATGTGTAGCTCAAATAGATAAACTGACGAGATATACAGAGAAAAAGAAGCGTAAGAATAGTAAAATAAGGTACTAGAGTTACTTCAGTAAACTACTGAGACAACCTGATCTTGACTCAAGCTGGTGTGGAACGATTCACTTGAAGAAATATTCACGACTGAGGGTTAGAAATGCAATCTTCTAGCAATGCCATCAATAAAACAAGTGCAAATCTTACAACACAAAGAGATATTTACTTTTCTAAATAAAATTAATTTGCCTCAATAAACATATATAGCTATCTTTACAAATCGTTATAGAATCTTTTATGGGAGGTAATGCGACAGAGTATATTTCGAACGAGGCCAATAAACATTGAATATTATAATAGGGCCCTACAAGGGATCACAGGGGTTCACACCGCGCGGACAATAGTTTTTGAAATACAAAAAGGGGTTCCGAATCCTGAAGGCACAAGAATAAGTAAATAATATTTATTCTTGTGACAAAAGGTTGTAAATTCGATACAAAAGAGAGAATTCATCACAGAGAAAAATGTATTTTCGAACACTATGCATTTTCGCTATCTGTCTGCATTAACTTGTTCCAGAGCTTCATCAAAATGTACACGGACATTTTTCATTGCCACCAATCCTTTCACTTGGACTCATATTAACTCTATAAAGCTTCTTAGCTCTCAATGGTAAGGAGGAAGTCGAAGTATTGTAATATTTCGGTTTTTTTGCCATTTCGTCAATAGTATATCTTAGGAAACGATGTTTATGTTTATTTGCAATTGCCAGCAATTTTTTTACATATCCTCTTTAAATGTATTTTCTTTATCTAAAAGCGAAAATCATTTAGCGGCCTAAATGATTTCAGATTTTTTCCAAGAGGTGGTAGGCAATTTCTCACATCTCCTTGAATGATAAGGAGCGTTGTCCAAAATAATAATTATCGAGTTGGGCAGAATTTGAGTTATCATTTGTGAAAAATAGTCCTGAAAAATATCAGCATTCATATCGTCGTGATAGTCTCCGGAGTGAATTGACTCAAATGCTAACAAACCATCTTTCAAACACCCATTTGTACTTCGAATATACGTAATTATCAGTCGTTTTCCTTTTTCACAAGGTGCTTTTATTTCTACAAATAAACGATCCAAAAAAGCTTGCCATATTTTTCCGACGGTGTAATCTTCGTTTAGCCATGCCTCGTCCAAATAGTAGATTTTTATATTTTCATTGCGAAAATCCCTTATTGATTCCAAATAATTTCGTCTCCAACATACAATTTCATCTTTTCGATTAACAGCGACTTTCTGTTTACTTTTTCAAATCCAAAATTTATCTCTCGCCGAATTTTCCACAATTTATCTCTTCCAATTTCAGAAATAGTTTCATCTTCTCTCAATGTACATAAAATTTTATATAAGGTCGGAATTTCATTATTAAAATAGAATGAATGTACTTTCCTTATTATAACATGTTTTTTTTTCCTCGCCAATAGTGGTCTTATGCCTTCCTGGGTCTTTCCTCGCGTATGAGTCTGTAGGTGGTTGACTTTCCAATCCCAGTCATTTTTGAGCACGCTTCCACTACACCATCGATACTTTTTCAATTTTTTTATGTTTAAGCGAATTAAATACATTTAATGTAACTATCTTATCGTTGACGGATAAAGTACATTTAGTATACGTTTAAATGTAGTAAAATCTGAAAAAATTCCCATTTTTCTTATCGAAGAATGCGGTTTCTAAAATAATATAATCTGCTTCTTATATTAAACGATGTTTCACGTCACAAATAGGGGCATTGGCTGTTAACTATCATTGAAAGAATTATCTTATCAGGTAAAGTGCTAAAGAGAAATGTTTGACTACAATAAAAGTTTATGTCCATTGCAGGTCGAATTTTAACTATTTTCAAGATATAAATAGATCTAAAAAGATGACAAGCAACTGCTATCTAATGGCGAAACCATTGAGTCAGAACCATTTTTAGTGAAAAGAACTTCACATGATTTTAGAATACTGCTGAAATATAAAGTTCAAAATTAATGAGATTTTTAGAATCACAAGTAGGTACGCCCTTGGAATGGTCATTTTACAAGGGATTATTGCTCTCTGCCTCAAATAGAGTATACGGTAATCTATGTTGCATAGCACAAAGAAAATATGCATTAAGCATAATGAACTAAACATTGGAAATGAACACAACACAAAAGCCATGAAGATTAATAGAAAAAAGAAAATTGGTAATGTGTTACTAATACAGTGAAAGAAATTACCTTGCTGCTTACAAACTTTTAGACGGTGGCGTGTATGTAATAGTACTTAAATGTTCAAGTACACAAAATACCGCAAACCGCTGCTATTAATAATTATAAAAAAATATAACTAGTAATCGCCGGAAATTTCAAGATAGATAAAAACCAGTTTCTGTATCACATGCACTGGAATTTTGAATATATAATTAAAAATTTGAAATATTTATAGTTATAAAATTATTTTTCAATAATTGCAAGTAAAAATTGTTTCGCGCAGTATATTAATTAAATAATAAATACCGTGAAACTATTTTTGGATTGATGTATAAATTTACTTTATTATTATACAAGTTGATCGAAAGATTGTTATATTCATTTTAAGTATTCAATAAATGTCAGACATAAAATCAAAGATCTCACTCATTAATAATGCACCTTTAAAATATCTACATCGTCGTATAATAATGAATAAGCACTACTACGAAAATAATTAGGAAAATACTTAGAAAGAAGCTGGAGCATACAATAGAAGATTTGCAAAGCGAATTCACAAGATTATGTATCTATGATAAAGTAAATAACAGAACATCGCATTCCCCCCACTATGGGATGTTCTATTGAAATGTCTTTGTTTGTATTCGTCCCTATTCGTTTGCCATTTATGCGATAGAAGGCAGACAAAAAGCCAAAAAAGACATGGTATGGAATCATGGCAGAAATAGTGAATAAGAGATACGTTAGAAAAAGCAAATACTCAAAATAGGAAAGAAATTATTGGTTTTATGAAGATGAAATTTATAAAAAAAGGCGCGAACAGAAAAAATGTCATAAATTATATCTAATTGATCCTCGAATAAACTCGACAAATATTTGCCGGTTTTGTTGACTTCCACGAAATAGACGAAAACCATTATATTAATTAACTTGACTAATCTAATTTTACTTTGAGAGAAATGGTTGTTTTATTAGCAGGAAATAATACTCGTATAAGTTGAACGTTGTTTGCACAGAGGCTACAATCGGATCTATAAATATGACATATTTAGCCAACTTGTCTCAGGTTCGCAGGAAGCCTATAAACAATTCTTTGAATTACTAGAATGATTACAAAAAAAATATTCAATCAATTCAACAATACGTAACATTCACGAAACGATAAAGCTGAGTTCGCGTTTTATCTCAAATTTTATTATTGTTTATGGAATCTCCAGTCAGTTGACGTACAATAATTGTTATTGACGCACTCAATGTTGTAATTAGACCAAATTCAGTATGTACAACGTCTAAAATTAGGGAAGTCACTGAAGCCTTAAAATATGTCAATATAAGAAAAACAAACAAGTAATACTAAAACAGTATTTAAATAGATATATTTAAGATAATTTATACGTTGCTCAAGTTTTCAGTGTTTTATTTCCCTTTTATATGAATCGTTGAATTAGGTTAATAATCACAAATTTACAGCATATACACTGCCATCCAAAAATGTATAAGCACACCTGTTTTTAAAGAAACGATTTCACCGATTGGATTCTTTTACAACCTGTTACGATTGTTTTTGTTCACACAAAAACAGAAAGAGCATCATAACATTCCTTTACACATAAGACAGTTTATTTACATTTGCTTCGATTTTGGACACTTTATATTTTTAGAAACTTTTCATAACATCTTAACCAATAGCATGATTTTTTTCAAAACAATAATTACCATACTCTCAAACGGAGGCCGACGGAGCCATAAATCCTCAAACAATATCAGTTTAGTATTAAACCACAATCTAAAGCTATCGCTCAGAGTAATAACATCGTTAAACTAAAAAATAAGATAACCATTAGTGACCTTGAATCCTCCGGGTCCACATCAGTAGATATGTACGTAGTTCGTCGCTGTTCGTCGGGGTATTTATTGATGTGGAGGGGGTGAAGTACCAACCCGGCGCGTCTCCAGGTGGCGGATAGGAGAAGGGCCTCTGAGATGATTTTATAAGAGGAGGAGGTCTGCGGGGAAATACCTGGGGCTCGTTGTGTCTAAAAACTCAACTGGCAGCCTTCGAATACCCTGCCGCGGACCAACTTTACCTGTCCCAGCTGTAGTATCGTGGCTAAGGGATTGCACACAGGGTTACGATGCCGGGTGAAATTTCGAGCTCACCTCGAAATCACCTCTTATACAAATGTCTCCTGGCTGTCTGTGGTCAAGTCTCGCGAGCCAGTGGGATGGGGGGAGGGGGTCTTGGCTTTACTGTCCGGACCAAGAGGAGACAACCTCATTAAAAACCTAAATTCAAGGTGGGAGACCAGGCCGAAGAATGCGTGGCTATATAGAAGAATAGTCCTCACTGGTTTTGACCTTGGAGCACCGGGGGAACTCCATTGTATTGAACCCCTTACCTCTGCATGCGGGACTCTGCAGCGGTGGACCGTAATTACCCTAGCTTCTCGTGGGATCACTCATGGAAAGAAAAACTAAAAAAACTTTCACCGGAAAAGTAGTGGAGACAACCTCCACCTCTTCATCCGGGCACCTCACAGAGGGAAAAAAGGCCAAACGGCACAAAGGTCGTATGCCGTTCGACCTCCCAAAACCGGGAGAACCGGGCGGTATAGACGACCCACTGAGAAAAGGCCTCAGTGGAGCAGGGGTGCGGAAATACCTGCGACTCCTCAATCAGGGAATATCCCCTGAAGAGGCCAGGAAGCAGGTAACACAGCGCCCAACCCCCCCGAAGGAATTACCAACGGGGAAAACAAAGCTTAAAAGAGGCCCGGAGCATATTACTCCTCCGCTTACGCCTCAAAGCAAAAACAGCTGCAACGTTAACCGGGCAAGCCACTGGTTACGCAGCAGCTGTCAAAGCAGAGAAAGCTTTTAGGGTGGGAATAATGCCCAAGGATTATCCTGGGGTCATCCTGAAAGCGGAGCAGCTCTCCACACTGGAAGATACTCTGGTGGAAGAGCTGTGCCAGAGCAAAGAGAAGGGAATCCACTTCTCAGGTATCCATTTCCGATGTGGAATGATACTGGTGGACTGTGGGTCACAAGAATCGGCAGACTGGCTCATGAGGTCCGCGCCGAAATTAAACTCTTGGGAAGGACCCGAATTGGTGGCTCGAAGTGGAGACGACATCCCAAAGCCGGTCACCATAACAGTGTTCTTCCCAAGAAGCCAAGACATGAAACTGGAGAAGATCCTCCAACTTGTCGAGGTTCAGAACTCCAACCTCAGTACTGAGGCTTGGAAGATTTTAAACTCTAAAAAAGAGGGACAGGGAACTATCCTCACGATTGGGATCGATCACCAATCTGGGGAGGCTCTGAAGGCAGGAGGTTACGCTCTAAACTTCCGTTTTGGGCGTATCCCTGTCTCGGGGCTGGGAAAAAAGAAGAATCCCGCGGAGGATCCAAAGGATATGGAGATACCCTCCACATCCGGAACCTCTGGAAAGGAGAAACAAGGCGAAAGCTTGACCTTGGGTCAGCCCGAGATCTCCTCCGGCTCTGCTGGGATGACTGGGAATGCGGAGACTGCCTCTGCATCCCGGGAAGCTGGGCAGAGCAGCCTGGGGGTCGAGAGTCTGACTCTAGATCAAGAAACCTGCTCGATTACCGAGGGAGATACTGCCATGGTGGTCGAGGAGGGTCAGGGAGAGAGAAAGGAGGGGGATGAATAGAGGCTGAGTAACTCGGCCTCTCTCATCCACAATTATTCACGTTCACGAATGTAGCTCAGATTAACCTGCATCACGCGAAGGGAGCTTCAGCCGTGATTGCAAGGTTGTTCGCTAGACTACAACTGGATATTGTACTGATCCAAGAACCATGGATCAACAAAGAAGGCCAAATCAAAGGTTTGGCATGTAAGGATTCTAAATTGATTTATGATCAAAGGCAAGTATCTCCGCGAGCCTGTGTAATCATAAGAAATAACATAAAATATATTTGTGTTTCAGAATACGTGTCACGGGACCTTGTTCCAATCATGGTTCACCTCAACATTGGGGGTATCGACCGAGACATCGTCATTGCCTCTGCCTACTTCGCTGGAGACGGGCCGATGACACCGCCAGTAGAGGTACAAGAGCTAGTGAGACACTGCGAGAGCAGACGGCTGCCAATTATAATTGGTTGTGATGCACACAATACCGTGTGGGGAAGCACCAATAACAACGTAAAAGGTGAGTGTTTATTAGAATATCTCTTAGCAAATAACCTTGAGACCTTAAACGTGGGGACAACCCCCACTTTTGTCACGAGAGCAAGAGAAGAGGTCCTGGACGTAACAATCGTTAATGTTGCTGCTAGGAAAAATGTAAAAGATTGGAGGGTGATGAGCGAGCCATCACTTTCCGACCATAGGATCATCGAATTTAGGATAGAGGGAAATACCACCTCGATTCCTACAATTCGAAATCCTAGAAATAATGATTGGTCTCTTTACAAGACCAATCTGAAGGACAATTTGGAACACGTCGAAGTGAATGGGGTAAATCACCCGCACTACGACCTGGAACAAAGAGTCGAACAGATCAGTGAGGCAATAATGGAAGCTTTTCATTCCAGTTGCCCACTCTCAAAAGCTCGTTCAGAAAAGGATGCTCTTTGGTGGAATGAGAACCTGTCAAACCTCAGAAAAGAGGTCCGTTGGCTCTTTAATAGAGCCAAACGTGACGGCAATTGGCAAAGGTACACTGAGAAGCTTACTCAGTACAATAAAGAGATTAGGAAGGCCAAAAGGCTTAATTTTCAAGCCTTTTGCGAAAAGATCACTTCCACTCACACTGCGGCCAGACTACAAAAGGTCATGGCAAATGGGGGAACTAACCCCACAATGTCGCTGAAAAAGCCAGACGGATCATACACGGAAGGTGAAGAGGAACGATCAATTCTTCTTCTTAAAACCCACTTCCCAGGTAGTGAACCAGCAACAAAAATCGAAATAGCAATGAACTACACCAAAAAATCCCGCAAGGAAGATTGGGACATTGCTAAGAAAATATTTACCAGACAACAGTTGGAATGGGCAATAAGTACCTTTCAACCATATAAATCACCAGGAGTGGATGGAATATTTCCAGCACTCCTACAGCAAGGGATAGAGGAGATTCTTCCTCACCTGCTGAAGATTACAAGAAGCAGTCTAGCAGTGGGTCTAATACCTAGAAAATGGAGAAGGGCAAGGGTAACCTTCATACCAAAAATAGGGAAAAAAGATGGGACTGATCCCCGATCTTTCAGACCCATCTGTCTAACATCGTTTCTACTCAAATCGATGGAGAAAGTAGTGGATAACTACATAAGAACAGAGAATCTGGAGAATATATCACTTCATAAATGTCAGCATGCCTACAGAGCGGGTCGATCAACTGAGACGGCTCTGTATCAGCTGACTGAAGTCATTCAGAGAACTCTGAACAACAAAGAAATCGCAATGTGTGCATTCCTGGATATATCAGGGGCCTTTGACAACACAACTCACGTGTCTGTCAAAGAAGCACTAAAAATGCGAGGAGTGAATGAAACCATTGTAAAATGGATGTATGAGTTGTTGACAACGAGGATAGCTGAGACACAGGTGGGGAATCAAACCACCTCAGTTAAAGCCACTCGGGGGACACCTCAAGGGGGAGTGATATCTCCCCTTCTATGGAGCCTCGTAGTAGATGAGTTGCTCTACAGGCTAACGGAGCTTGGCTTCGAATGTATGGGCTACGCCGATGACATTGTATTAATAGTCAGAGGCAAGTTCGAGAGCACCTTGTGTGATTTATTACAAAAGGGCCTCAGAATCATTGAGCAATGGTGCTTGTCAGTGGGGCTAAACATTAACCCAAGCAAGAACATAGTAATTCCATTTACCCGGAAAAGAACACTTCCAGCCATGAAACCCATATCCTTAAATGGGGAAATCATAGAATGGAAATCGGAGGTTAAATATCTAGGGATAACCCTAGACAGTAAGCTTCTGTTGAATAAGCATGTTGAAATAACTGCTATTAAAGCAATAAGAGCTTTGATGGCGTGCAGAAATCTAGCTGGTAAGAGGTGGGGCTGTAACCCAAAAATACTGCGATGGATGTACGCCATGATTGTGAGACCAGCAATTACGTATGGGGCAATAGTTTGGCACACAAAAGCAAGTCAGTACAGCACGAGGAAAACCCTCGATAAAGTTCAAAGGCTTGCCTGTGTGTGCATCACTGGAGCTATGAGAACGTGTCCAACTAGGGCACTTGAGATCATTACAGATCTCACACCTCTACATCTGGTGATAGAAAGATCTGCCCAAGAGGGGATTCTTAGAATATCTAAGGAAGGTTCAGGCAATGAGAATATTAAAAATCAGGGAGCTTGGTCCTCTCTGACAAGATACACCTCATTAGCGAATCTTCTCAGTGACGAAATGATCAGGAAAGTAAGCATCGAAAAGAATTTCACTACGATGCTAAATACGAGGAGAGTTTGGGAAAGGGAATACACCACCCAAACTCTCAAAGAAAACACCATTATATGGTATACATATGGTTCAAAAACCACCATCGGAGCAGGCGCTGGAGTATTTGGGCCTGGCACCAGATACTCATTATCGTTAGGCTCCTTCTCGAGCGTCTTTCAGGCAGAAATACTTGTGATTGAAAGATGCGTGGAAATGAACCTAGAAAGAAACTACCAGAGATGTGACATATCGATCCATTCTGATAGTCAAGCAGCTATCAAAGCATTGAGCTCCCATGTCATTGATTCAAAGTTGGCATGGGAGTGCCGAAGAAAACTTGATGAATTAGGCAAGAATAACAAGGTCTCTTTAGTCTGGGTTCCTGGTCACTCGGGAATCACGGGAAATGAAGAGGCCAATACACTTGCCAGGAAAGGAGCACAAATGCCCTTTATTGGCCCGGAGCCTTTCTGTGGTGTATCAAAATTCTCCTACAAGAAAGAGTTTCGGAAGAAAGAGGAAACCGAAAGAGAAGCACTCTGGCGGTGCCTTCCCGGGTTGGAACATTCCAAAAAGTTCCAGGGGAACTTTGACACTGCTAGGTCCAAAAAATATTTGGACCTTAGTAAAGATAAGCTACATCTCCTCACGGGCTTTCTTACAGGACACTGCCGCCTTAGGAAGCACTTTATGAGAATAGGTCTGGCAGAGATTGACGAGTGTAGATTCTGTGGGGAGGAGGATGGAACTCCTGATCACCTAGTTCTGGAATGCCTCGCCATTGCAAGCCAACGCAAGAAATGCTTTGGACAAGAAACTTGTAAGAGTGAGGACCTAACCTCGCTGAAGCCGTCCCAAATACTAGAGTTCATTAGAACCTTGGAACTGGAAGGCGAGCTGTAGTAGTAGCGACAACAGCTCTGATAGGGGGGGCACGATAAACCTTTGGTTTCAGTGCACAGTAACCCCGTTAAAATCTAAAAAAAAAATGGACCTTGAATCCTCGCCGTGTGTTAGTGATAGTTACTTACCAACTACAAGTGATTCAGAAAGTGATGAAGGTGTAGCACCATCGACCTCTCGAAAACGTAAAATATACCCGCCTCATAAAAAAAACGAGAAAAAACGAAAAATATCGAATATACTGGATACACATATGCCAACACCTATGCCCAAGTTCAAGAGCAATTTAGTGATTTTTAAATATTATTTCGAGTGACGATAAAGAAACTGTGTACGGGTTATGAAACTTGTGTAAAAATAAAACTGTCAAGATAAAAATAAAAAACAGAAATACTTCTGGACCTAAAAAACATTTACAATCTATTCACAAAAATACGGCCCAAACTATTTCCTCAGAAGAGTTCAAGTCAGACTCAAGCATAGCAAAGTTTTTTCCCTCGTTTGAAAAGGGAAAAAGTATTCAGGTGAGTGTCCCTTATGTACTTTCTATTTTTTCAGCCAATAAATTATGTTTTTTTGTGCATTACTTCTGTTAAACTTTGAATTAGATTTTCCGGTCATCTCATCAAATCATGTTTCTCAATTTATGTTCAATTAAAAAACACAACTTTGATATATATCTTTTATTTGAATTTTTTTTGAAGAACCTGTATAAATTATTAAATTGTGGTCCCTAACATTTTGTATACCTATGCCTGGCGAAAAGAATTTGGGAAAATTTGAACAAGTTTTCAAAGAGGTTTAATTTGATTTCTCAGGGATAGAAATTATGAGTTCAAAAAATAAATGAAATGGCTGAGACCGACTCTGTCCATTGGTCTTCACAGGAATAATGTTGATAGTGACCACTATTTGTTTTTCAAATAGATCATAGAAATAAAACAACCACAATCAACTTTAAATACATGATTCAATAAAAAACGATTTTGTTTCATTATCTTAGTTGTTCAAAAAATATTCCAAATTCATTATATTCTCTAAAATTACTTATCTAAATATCACTCATACACTCAGGCATACAATTTTAAAATTATACTTGTCACAATGGTTTGCATAAATATCTTCAGACTTCTGTATTTGGAGCAACTATTATTTCGATGTTGTCTCGTGGGGATATCAAATTCAACTGCCTAAACATTTTTCATAAATAAATCTCTTCTCCTTTGGTTACCAAAAATTCTTTTTTTAAAAAAATTACAAATGTATGTTTTCCTATAACAAAGAGATATTTTCATTCTTTTATTATAATTGCAATTTTGCTAGCAGAGACATCTGTATTTTTGTTTTCAAATCGTTATAAAATCTATCTATCATTAAGTATATTCTGCATTAATGTCATCCGAAATTGAAATGTCAAATTTTATTTGTATATTGAATCTTTCAAATTATTGATTATACAGTGTGTATCACATACAAATATGCACATTTTTCCTTATTTCAATGTTTTCTTTAAAATTTAGATAGTGGATCTGTATTAATATATATATATATATATATATATATATATATATATATATATATATATTTATATATATATATATATTTATATATATATATACATGCATGTCTGCGGTTATCACTCTTTTCAGTAGCTCCTTCTTCTATTTGCGTGTAATACCCACTAATCTATTCGTTGCTTATTGTTCATATGTCACGCACTATTCGTACATCTATATACATATATATATATATATATATATATATATATATATATATATATATATATATCAATAAAGGTTTGAAATTTTGTTTTATTTTAATTTCAAAAATCTCTTCAGTAATCCGATTATAAGTAGATACATTTCCATTTAGTAAGGAGGTCCAAGTTGTGTATTCTTAACAGTTGTTGCAACTTGCAAGGTACAGTCTATTGTGAGTTCTAGTGTGATTATGGTAAATTTGGAAGGACCGCGTAAACGCCAAAAAATCGTTCTTTTAACAGTTATTGATAAAACATTAATATCTAATTGTTTTAAATCAATTGCAGACAAACATTTATGTAAACGTGTTGATGACACAGCGGAATTAGTTAGTAGAACGCTTGGTGTTGGGAAATCTACGATTTACAGAGTTATTAAAGAAGATAAATGTGGCGAGTTTCAAACAGCACGTAAAGCTCCAGGAAAACCAAAATTTCAAATAGAAAATCATTTGAAAGAAAGACTTCGAAGGAAAGTGCATGCGTTCTTCTTTAGAAAAGAATTTCCAACAGTAAACAAAGTTATTGCTAGGGTTCGAGATGATAAGGATTACCCTGAAATGAGTCGAAGCCCAATATGGAAACTTTTGAAAGAAATAAGTTTTCGCTGGAAAAAGCATTCCAGAAAGTCTATTTTAATAGAAAGAAGCGAAATTGTAGTATGGAGAAGAAATTACCTAAGGACTATAAAAGAAATGAGAAACCAAAGAAGAAATATATTTTATTTAGATGAAACATAGATCAACGAGGGTCATATGCCAAATACATTTTGTCAAGGTGAAACCGAAGACAGACTTTTTAAAAAAGTTATCTACTGGTTTAAATCCACCATCAGGAAAGGGGCGCAGACTGATAATAGAATACATCGGCAACTCTAATGGTTTTGTTAAAGGTGGTTTATTGACTTTTGAATATACTTGTACCGGTGGTTGCCACAGTTCATCTTCTGATTCCCATTCTGAGTTGAATTTGTAAGAAGTAGCTCTACTTATACTGGCAAGTTTTTATATTAAAATAATTATTGATGAACGTAACGTTGTTTAAAAGTCAAAGTTTAAACCCTTATACCTATATAACCAATATGACACAATATTTTTACCATACATTGTGAAAAAATAAGCCATCTCAAAAAAAAATTGCACTTTTTTACCTTCAGCTATTTAGAAGTTATAAGGAGGTTAATTAGGGGAAAATATAAGTGTACAACCGATATATTTTTGATATATTTATACAAATGTTATTTCATACGAAAATACTCCAGGTATAACTTCAAAAAATATTTTAACTACTGTCTACTAAAAGAATTGATACGCCTATGGATTACGAATGCTTTATTATTTTAATACTCTCTCATTCATAAAAATAGATTATATCAATAGGAATATTACTTGTCACGTTTCTAATTAAATGTATAACACTTAAGTTTAATGTGTTTGTTTTGAGACCTAACTCTGAATTTTAGCTGATGCCACATGTGATCTATAGGGTTAAATATACAATAATATGGGGGAAGCCGTAATACTGTGTGGCCCATATTTTTAGCAATACTATCACAAACATATTCTTTTTCGATATTGAACGCTGCTAAAACTTGTAAGAGATCACGTTTTTTGTACGATTCTTCAAAATACAGGTATTTTTTAATAAATACTCTTGAATTTCCCGTTTACTGCTGTTGCTATTTGGTACTTTATTCAATTGACGGCTATGATAAATTGCATTGCCCAACACAATTATACTTTTTTCCGGTATATTCGCCAATAAATAATTCTCAAACCAATATTCGAAGAGTTCTGCTGTTGTATCTTGGAGATAATTTAAACTTGCTGACAACAACAAAGCGTTTGGAACCCAACCTGTTTCTGATCCAGCATGTATTATAGTTATACTTTGTCCTTTATTTGATGGAGCCTTTGTTTTTGCATTTTCTCGATGAATCCCCAAAACTCTTCCTTGGAGTATCATGGGTGTCATATCATGTCTCGTCGAGGTAGATAATTGAAAACGATTTGTAAGTAATCATAACGCCACATTCGTAAACCATATGACTCCATTATCGCTTGTCTCTTATTGATGGTACCATATTTAAATCCCATTTGAGAAATAGCTCTCCACAAACTTGTTCGGTTACAAAAAATTCCCGTTTCGTCTCTAATTAACCTCTGTTTTATACAATCTAAAGTATATCATTTGTTCTTGGAATACGACATATATCGTTCTTCGAAGTATATCCTTTTGCATTTGGTCCACACATTTGGTTTTATTAGCGTCACTTCGTTGTTATCGTTTATGTATTGGCTTATTGATAATGTCTTTTACTGTGGATATTGGGGTTGTGGTTAGGTTAGGTTACATGTTTCTTTTGTGGCATCGTTTATACTATAACCTCGATGTGTTTCAATAATTCAAACACCGCCTAGGCCACATACTAAGTTTTAAAAACAAGATTATTGTGAGACAATATTAAAAATGATTACCCCGAAATTCCCGCTTTCTATTTTATCTATAAATATTGTAATCCCATTAAATGTAAATATAAAACAATGGATATAAAGTCGGTAGGTGCAGTACATGTCAGACAAACGAAAACAAGCAATGAAAACTCTTTTTATATTTACACAATTAGATTAATATATTTCTATGAAAAATACTTTTAACTTGAAACATAAAAATTAGGAAATATATCTTCCGAATCACAAATAAATAATAGAATAATTAAATAAATTAGAAAATTAGTATCAAATATTATTTTACCAATCAAATATTTGATTTGTAAATAATTGTACTATTAGGCATTATCTTTCTGCTTTTGGAAGAAACGAGTACGATACTGTGCTATTGTTATCGGATTAGCGAGTACCTGCTGTCGGTTTTGGACTTAAATCAATCATGTTGGCATAAGTTAAAATGAAATATCTTGGAACGAACTTTACCTGAAAGATTTCGACTACTTCTTTGACTGTTTTTTCTTCTGAAAACGGCAAAACTTGAGCAAATAACGCTTAACAGCTATTGGTATACTACGTGAGAGAACAAAAAATTGTGGGGCCGCCCCCCCTCTAGCTTTTATGGAAAGAAAAAAATTCATCATATGTGAAAAAAATTGTTTTGTCAAATAATTATACTTATTGAATAATTTTGTCATTTTCAGATATAAATTGGGAACAAAATATTTATTAATAAAACATGTGCCTCACGTAATTGTATAATTAATGGTAAAGTAAAAGAATATGAGTGGCTGCGCCAACGGTCTGAAAGACAGAGCGTCACTTAGTCACACCTATGCGTGTGACCTTGGCTTGACGCGTCATCCCTTCTCCCATATTCCACTTAGAAGCCCACGCACCGGCGTCCTCATAACAACAGTGTTAAAAGTGCATAATGTGAGGAGTCGTAACGAATGAAAACAGAGGTTTTTATAGGTCCGTCAAGCTGCCCCCCCCCCCCCGGTTAGATTTTTCTACCAAAATGCTAGCACACATAAAGGGCACCTAGCACAACAATTTTTATAGCTAGCACACCAACTGCTCACAATAAAAATGCTTTTGAATTCGGGTGGGGCCAAGTTAACGCTAGCCCCCCCCCCGGTTGGAATTTTGTCGCCAAAATGCTAGCACAGATAAAGGACACCTAGCACAACCTAGCACACCATTTTTTATAGCTAGCACACCAACAGCTTACAATAAAAATGCTTTGGAATTCGGTTGGGGCCAGGTTAACGCTAGCTACCTCCGGTCGGAATATTTTCGCCAAAATGCTAGCACAAACGAAGGACAATCTAGCACACCATTTTTTATAGCTAGCACAGCAACTACACTTTTAATTCTGGGGAGTGGGACGGAGGTTAGTGAAATAACGCTATACTTACTCGATGAATAAATAAATGGATAAATGAATAGGTTGAATATATATGTAAAACGGCTGGTTTAATTGTTTCTTACTGTAGTTACGAAAAATTTTCGGAATATTCCACTCATATGGTAAAAATTCAAAATGAAGCAGTATCTAAGTAACGTCTAAGTAACAATTGTTGTTATCATCATAATTTTAATTTGAAATATCATAAATATGTCACGGTTTGAAAACGATTCTTCAAGTTTAATCCAAAAATAAGTGATTGAAAATGAACCAAAAAGGTTTGGTTACCCTTGCTTACTCTGAAATAGATCTGGCTAGAAAGCTACGCACCCTTGAACAATATACTTGCCTTAACAAACTTACTGTTAACAATTCTAAATCTAAAATTATGCGTTTCCCGAGAGGCGGCCACAAAATAACAAGAAATTACAAATTTCTGTTCAACAAAGTAGAAATTTAGATGACTAACCACTATACATACTTTGGGATTACTCTCACTTGCTCTTCATTATTTCGCGAACACGCAATGAATACCTCTTCCAAATGCAAACAAACCATAGGGGCTGTCATGAATATGCTCTCACGTTCAAAAACAACTTCCTGGTAGTCGCGCATAACCCTGTATCATTCCATAGTAATTAATACACTTGCCAATTCGGTCCCTGTCTGGGGTCTGCGGTATCTTCACATTGTTGAAAAAACCCAAGTTGGCTTTTTCAAAAGATGGGTCCTATTACCGCTAAACACTCCAGATTATTTAGTACGTCTTGAGGTGGGCGTTGTTAAGCTTGATTATACGGTATTTAAGTTGTGCCTCAATTGGTTATTAAAAATGTTTTCTTTTACAAACACTAGATTGCCAAAGATTGTCTTTCTCAGGCTCTTAGAGTTAGAGGACTTTGACAGCCCCTGCTATAACTGGGCCCTTCAAATGAAACTGATTTTTATAGATCTCGGGTTGACCGACATGTGGAATAACCTCTCTTTTGGTTCACTAAAAAGCCATTACGATGCAATTCTTGAGAATTTTAAACAAAAATTGTATACTTCTGACTTACAACGCCTTGCTAATAGTAATTACTGTGTAATCTATAAACATTTAACAGTCACTTCAAGTCCTGAAAATTATCTACTAGTAAACTGCCGATTAAATTAGTTCGAATATTTTGTCAGATCCGTTTATGTTCGAAGACTTTTGTTAGAATAACGTATAAGGGAAGTATTTATACCATTAATCAAGAAGAAATATGTACTCTGTGCAACTCGCGTCAAAATGAAACACTTGAACATATTGTGCTTCAATGCAGGAGGTATGATTGTATTAGAGTGCAAATTATTAAAAATCTGCAGAATTTTGATGATTTCATTGCCTTAATAAATACTGCTTCTTTGGCGGATATCAAGCAAATTTCGAATTATTTCATTGGCGTACTCAAAATTCGTTCATTTATTATAAACGAATAGCTAGGGGTTTTACACTAACTTTTTTTTTCTCTCTTTTATTGTTCATTTTCATTGTGATTTTGCCGCATGAACTGTGTATTTATTTATAGACCCTGTACCGGATTTCTTGCTATATTGATTTGTATCAATTTGAAGCAATATTATTATTATTATTATTATTAATATTAGTAAACCCGAAAATCTTGTGAGGATAACCGGAAAAGTAAATAACGTTCTAGATTATTTTTCAGCGATATGATTATTCTATGAATAATAATATGCCGAAACTTTTGGAACAACAAGAAAAATAAGAATGGTTATTAAAATCCCTTGAGTCGAAAGAAAAGCGAAAAATCCGTTGTTACCAGATCAGAATATATTGGAGCCAATGGGACGAGTTCGATTAAGATTATTTTAACAACTTCGAAGTAGAAATTGAATGGTGAAATTCTTATTACCTTCCACGTTAGTTTGTTCATTTTATATCTAAATAGATTTTGATTGTTTTGTTTCACTTGACTTTACCTTGCTGCTTCTAAATTTTAGACGGTAGTCTACGTGAAATTCAATATTTGAAATGATGTCACTTGTATACATTATTTTCTATAAAATCCACTTTTGGTTACTCAGATGAAAAATATAATATACATGTATATAAAGCAATCCTATATGTTATTTCACAGCGCCGCTATTTTTACATATGAAGCAAAATTTTTTGCAACGTACTTGTTCAAGTCGGGATATTGTGGCGCGAAAATAAATTTCACTCACTTTACTAGACATTTGGAAATATTGGAGACAATCCAATTTATTGAAGTGGAAAACTACCATGACTTTAATAACAAAGGCAAATGAGAAATGTACGACATTTAACTATTTGTTATTAAATTTTCTTTCATTTCCATTGATAACAAAAATTCATGCTTAACATCTATTTAGCAAATAAAAAGTAAGACTTTATCTGTTTACCAGCTGTTATGAATTCACATTGTTATATATCCCAGTCGTCAACAAAATGTTTTATAAATTTGCTTTATGTGAAATGAAACAGAATGGACATTGACGGAAATTACCAACAGCTGCGAAATATAATTCAATAGGATCAAAGCTTCAGCAAGTGCGGAGGAATGTAGATCTTGTCAAAGCACACATCTGATGAAACAAATCTTTCATGTCTACTTTTTAAGATTTGCGATCGAAAACACGTTTATAGAAACTCTTAAAAACTTTTGGATAAGCCTTAATTTTTTATAATTACAATTAAAGGTTAACACAGGAAATCACTACATCTACCATCATCGTCAATAAAGCTGTGCATTCATAATAATTATAAGGTTTTGCAAGAAATTAACAATAAGTCAAGAGCAACAATGCTAATCGCCTTACAAAGGACTTGACACAAATAATAACAATACGTGACCAGATTGATTATCAAAAGTGTTGCCGATTTAATTTAATATTCAAATGTAAAAATACGGTTGTTTGTTATAAAAATCACCAATATGTGTGTGGTTAAGAAAATGATGTGTTCTTAAACTGTTATTAATATTAATTTGCAATAGCGATTGCAATAAATAAGAAAAAGTCAATGTTGGTTATACTTTATGGATAATTCATAACTTTTCCTTTTACCTTGTGGACTAAGTAAATATTTTTCCAGACAAGGATACACGCAAGTTACTAAATGGTATAACGCAAAAATTATAACTCTACAATCCATTCCTGAATCACTATTTTGTGTAGATATTTCAGATATACTGGATAGAAATAGATCGGTGGATGAAGTTGTGAGTGTACCTAGAGTTTGTATTAATATAATAGTAGGAAAATATTGGAGTCCCTAATTAAGTGAGATTGGTTTGTGAGTTAATGTACATTTTACGCGAAATACTGATGTTGAATAAAGTTCTAACGATCTAACGTTAACATATTTCTGTTACTAATAGCGTCTATAAGATATAAATCCTAAATTAAGTGAGATCTAGATTTGACAAACATTGTAAATTTTAACATACAACCTTTTTATTTTTCCTTAGTTTTATTTCATCAATTGTTTTGATTTGTATTTCTGTAACTAATATTTATTGACCCTATTTTCGGGCTATGTATTTTTCTCGCATCTATTCTGATTCGATCTGCATTATTTTCCCGTCATTTAGTCGACGGTTTTCTATCTTATGCCCAAAAATTTTCCTGATCTTAATCAACGTACTCTAATTGTGATTTAATTGGGTTTTAGTGGGCTATTTCTTTCTTTAAAAAGAGACATTGTGTATAGATAAAAATAATATCTCAGTTTATCGATTCACCAATCTACAAAAATCTATTTAGATTACATTCGCTGATGTTGAATTATTTCACAGTTCAGTTTTTAAACTAATCACAACACCGTTTGCAATTATATGCAATTAAAGAACTAATATGCTTTAAAACGATCATAACAATGTATTAAATTTCACTGTAGATGCGTCTCATTCAGTAAACTTTATCTGAATGCAACTTTAAAAAAAATAATACAGTCGAACCTGGGTAAGCAAAAATTCAAGGGACCTGAATTCTCGTGTTCAGAGGTTTATCACAAAGTGCTTAATCTAATTTATAGAGGTTAATAATGATTGAGAAACGTGGTGCTAGAACGTTAAGAAATATGTAATAAGAACACATTAGTCTTTAAGAAAATTATTTATATCAGGTCTTGTTTTATTTGAGTGAATTTTTTACAATTTTCAACACGTTTTTGCCTGGAACATTTTTCTTTCAACATTTTGAGGGAATAAGATCAAACGTTCACTTTCTCTAACGATTATTATCAATTGGTACAAGCGCAGATGTGCGCTTAAGATATCTTGTATGTAATTATATTGAAATTCCATCTAAAACAATGTTGGTTTGGCTTTCTTTGTTTACAAACAAGGACACGGTTTGGCTTAGAGTCAACTTGCGTGTTTTGAGTTTTTATTGAAATGTTTTCACTTACTAAATTTAGAAAATGTCACTTATAGAGGTCTACTTGTGAAAAATGAGCTTTCTACACTGTCACACATAGAGTTTTCGGAGAAAGAATGACAGGACCTGACTATTTTTGTCACTTATCCAGGTTCGACTGTATTATCAAAGTAGAAATTGAAATTAAAAATTTGTTGTATCATTTTAATGGCAATAATGTCTTACTAATGTCATCTTAATAATAATTAAGAAGTAACTAAATAACGGTTTTATTAATATTAAATATAATTGGTTCTATCCAGTAATAATTATTTAACTAGTTTGCTTGATTTTAAGAAATATGAACATAAACACGAAGTATGTTCTAATCATAATGAAAAAAACTTAAATAACTTAATGCTAAGGCTATTTCCTGTATAATAAAACCATTTTCAATTGAAGAAACACACAATGTAGATTTAAAATATCAATCAATAAAAAAGAATATAACTAATTCAAGCTTTTATAGTTGGGCAAAAAAACTTTGCTTATAGTATCAAAGAAAGTAAGGATCCAAATGATGATTATAACCAAAAAGAAATTAACTGTCTCGACCCTTTACTCATTTTACTGTTTTAAATGAAACTTACTGTATCTAGTTAATTCCACAATATATTGAAAAGATTTTAAAAATTCTAAGATAATTGACAATTGATTCGATATTAAATATCATCGTCAGAATGACAGAAGTTACATTTCATTTGAAACCTAACTGATGTTTAATAATTATTTTGGCTAGACCAAGAAGTGACCTACCTAGTGATTGACTTAATATATTTTAATAGAAAAAAGAAGAAGAAGATGTGATGTTACAAATATATTAAAGCTTAGATATTATTAGCCCTATGGAGATATCCTGGATATCTTTTTTACAATTAAGATCAGTATAACTGTGCAATGATATAGAAAACGAGGAAAACTATATCTGCTGATCTTTACAATTATCACTTAAGAAGACAGTTTAAAAGTGGAGAACTCCCTAGATTTATCTGTTCATTGACAACTTGATATTGTGGGTTTCTTAAGTGTCTTCTAATTTATAACTCTTCAAGGAAATCTAGTTCTTGTTTCTTATCACAAATATGTAGTACTTCTAGTTTTGTGTTAGGTGTCAAGTAGATGTTTTGCGTAGCGGGGCGTATCTGGTTGTTTTAATCTATATGCTCGTAAATGTTCACTGTATCTGATCTCAAAATTTCTAAGGGTTTGACCCAAATAGACAGCATTACATTCTGGACATTTAAGTTTATATATTCCAGACTTCTTTAATGTGAATATTGTTGTTTTTATATTTAACAATTTTGTACTAACATTACTTTCTGTTTTAAAAGAAATTGTTGTATATGTAGCTGAAGATATTATCTTTGAAATATTATTAGAAATATTACCTGCATATGTGATGGTTTTATAATTTTTTATTTCGTTATTTTGTTCAGGAAATATTAGTTTTAATGCCACTTTCCCCTCTTTTTCATTAATTAGCTTATTTATCATATGTACTACATATTTGTGATAAGAAACAAGAACTGGATTTCCTTGAAGAGTTAGAAATTAGAAGACACTTAAGAAACCCACAATATCAAGTCGTCAATGAACAGATAAATCTAGGGAGTTCTCCACTTTTAACCTGTCTTCTTAAGTGATAATTGTAAAGATCAGCAGATATAGTTTTCCTGGTTTCCTATATCATTGGACAGTTATACTGATCTTAATAGGAAAAAAAGATATCCAGGATATCTCCATAGGGCTAATAATATCTAAGCTTTAATATTTGTAACATCACATCTTCTTCTTCTTTTTTCTATTAAAATATATTAAGTCAATCAATAGGTAGGTCACTTATTGACTTCTTGGTCTAGCGAAAATAATTATTAAACATCAGATAGGCTTCAAATGAAATGTAACTTTTGTCATTCTGACGATGATATTTAATATCGAAACAATTGTCAATTATCTTAGAATTTTTAAAATATTTTCAATATATTGTGGAATTAACTAGAAACAGTTAGTTTCATTTAAAACAGTATAACCAAAAAGTATTCTTAATTGAATTGTATAAACTAAAGCCCGGTTTACACCTCTCCAGTGGTTAGTCCAGTAGAAGTTTTTAGTCGCTAAATTTTAGTAAATGGAAACGTGTAAACAATCGATTTAGTGATTAATAGTAGTTGGTTTTCCACTGGCAATTTAGTTCGAGCTCTAGTGCGAGAAAAGAGTAGCTTTCCATTTTTTGTTCGAGTCGCCGTCCCCTCATTCGCTTCCCGGCTTCATCGCAGGCAACTCTACTTGTCACTGGAATCATGTAAACAAAGGAATTATTAGTGAAGTGTATTAATAGAGATTCCGCACGTGTCGCGCTATAAACATGTCTGGGTACAAAGTGGTCTAAAGAAACTACTGTTAAATTTGTTAACGAATATGTGCTGCATGAATGCTTATGGAACATAAAAAATCCGAAGTATAAAAACAAACTTCGTAAATGGTTTCCAGTTGAAAGCATATAAAGCACGATTTCAACTGCACCTGATTTTTCTATGAAAGGTGCAACTTCACCCAGTAACTGTATGAACGATTCCTCTGTCATACGCAACGCTCTAAAATATTATTCTGTATCTTCATCAGCTAGTTCCTTAAAAAGGCAGTTACTTGTTCCAAGCCAGCTCAATTTTCAATCCATTTGCTTTCCCATAGTCGGTTCGGCCTGTAATCTTCTGTTATTTCACTCTCAAGATCTTCAATAATCACGTTTAAAACATCGCGAATAATATTGCGCACTTCAATACGCTGAAGTTGCCTGTTCATCTTGGCTACTAATGAGTTAACTAAAAAATCACTGGAAACATGTGAAAACTTACTAAATAGATTCTAAAGTACTAAACTAAATACTCGACTAAACGCTGGAGATGTGTAAGAGAAATCGCTGGGTATTCTGTAGGGAAACATTTAATTTAAAACAGTTTGTTAAATAATTATTTAACGAACAAGTGTATTAATAAGGGCGATTAACAATCGAGATAATTGAACGCACGCGCAAGCTCCGCTTGTGCATTATTGTTTGAGATTGCTAATCGCCATATTAATTCACGAGTTCGTTACAATACTTATCCGTCGATCGTATTTATCAAAAATAAATATATCTTAGTTTCAATTCAATTTCTATTTATTTAACGATAAACAACAATCACTATTTCCTATTTATATTAATTATATTCAAAGTTCGTTTAATTTTCCTTGGTGGTAGTTTTATTATTGTAAACATTAATATTCGAAATTTGTATGTCAAAATGAGTAGTCATTATGTATATCAATTGAATTGGAATAAAAAGTTACGTTACAGTAATTTATATCGTTTTATCACATGATAAATATACAGTCCACTAAATCAAATCAGTACATTCGAAATTCTTTGAAAGAAATGTTAAGGAAAACAGTTGCCTAAATTTTTTGTTGCTTTTGGGTTGTATATTATAAAATCGTTGATTAATAGAAAATCATTAATTAATAGGGGTCATTAATCGACTATTTTGATTGTGTTAAAATACATCATAAATGGACAGTCGGCGGAAAAATAAACCTTATTATATTATAGTTATTTGATTAATTTTTTATAAACTTTTCTATTCTGTATATAAATATAATATTTAAATTTTTAAACATCACTTAACTATTAAATTGTTGTTGTAAATGTTCCGCCCCTGAGTACAGATTTCAAAGCATAAGCCTCATTCATATTTTATGGTTGTTGTATTATTAATGTACCCAAAATTTACAGATTTATGAAGATACAAGGTGGTCAAGCTAAAATACCATAAAACATAAATGGGTACTGTGGCACTATGTAATCGCCACCTCTTTATATCATTGTAAGTCACCTTTAATATTGCGTGTTATATATAGAGAAAGCCTCCGACGCATTTTCAAGGACTTTGAAGGACTCCAGACTCTTAATACATATTGATTTTCAGACGTCTAGTGTATTAAAGAAAACAAACTTTTGAGATTAAAATTTCAAGTAAAATTGATGCATATTCTGTGACAAAAAAATCAAATATTCTGTTTTTCCACACAATTTTACTATGTTCCAAATGAATGAAAGTGTATTTATATTTTTCCGTCACAAAAATTAGAAGTATCAGTATTTTTTTCTGATATATTTTGATTTTTGAGTAGAATGAAACAATATTTAATACTTTTTGCCGAACGCCAAAAAAATCATTTTTGTCAAACTGCCCATGTCTCAAAAAAAATTCAACAAAAATATAATATATAAGGCAAAGTTGATAATATACTTGAGGATAAACATAAGGAAATTTTGAAAATTCTTTGGACCCATTCCTAAGACAAACAACAAGTATGAATGAAATTGACTGTCTCGACCCTTACTTCGTGGAATATGCTCATATTAGTGTTTTTAAATGAAACTCAAGGTCTCTAGTTAATTCCACAATATTATATTGTGGAATTAACTAGAGACCTTGAGTTTCATTTAAAAACACTAACAAGTATGAATCTAACGTCAAAGAAAATCGTCCTAAACTGGAAGTGATCACGCGTTTATCATTATTTTGGCTTTTACGCCTCTTGAAGTTGAGTTTTGGAAATTTGAGATAGTTTGATTTGTAAATCCTCTGCGGTCACGTTAGAATAGACATTTTAAAAAGGATCAAAATCATGATACAATCTGAGAGTCTAGGAACAAAATAGTTTTTACATAAAATTTACTGTCGTATATTATTTCGACAGGAATGGTAAGATTAGCTAGTAAACACGAAAAAACAAGAATTGTCTTGGATCGATATAGTCGCTTGTTGGGGATCTATGCACAAAAAAGTTAATTATTTAATTTTCGATGACTGGATACAAAGCTAAGGTTTACACAAAAAGCCAGAACATAACATTTTAATTTGTTCTCGTTGAGATGGATTCGGGTAAATATTTAGGAATTTCAGACTTCTGATTGAAAATATGAAATTTTTTACACAAAAAAATTAAAAATCTAAATGTTTAGAATAGTATTGTGAAAGTGAATCAACCGCGAGGACGGGGTACAATGATGCATTTAACTATTAATATTCAAAAACGGAAAAATTTGCGTTATCCCCTTGAAGGTCTATTTCTTAGGAAGGTTTATAAAATTAGTTTTGTGGACATACATTTCAATCAAATATAATATTTTATGCTTGCGGATTACAATTCGACTTTCGACAATTCTTATAGGGACTTTCTACAAGACATACTTTTTAATTGTGTAGATAAATATGGTTCGTCTCCCATTTATATTCTGTTATATCGACAGTCTTATTCAACTGCAGGTGTTCCTTTCCTAAAATGGTCTGTAATGCGTGATGTGATAAATGTTTGCTATAAAAGACACCAGCTATAAACTGATCGATATTCACCTACAATAGAGAGAGCTCTTCGTCGATTTCTATAGTTTAAAATGAGTTAATTGATAATCAATGCCTGTCCTTGATTTTAAAAATTCCTCTTTTGTATCTTAAATCCAAGTTATTAATATACTACTGTAAGAATTATTATCGTGATAACAATTTTAATTGTGAAATGTCTATACTAAATGTTGCATGATTGTGGAAGTTAAGTAAAATTTAGATTATAGAGAATCAACACAGTTAAAATAAACCAACGGGAAGCGGTACAACGAAATATACAAAATAATTAATAGAGAGGAATAAATTGAGGTATTGATTATTCCAAAAATTGTAAGATGGAATGAAAATATTGTTCATATTTTCAAAGGTAATTATCAAAAGAGTGTATTGATGTTTTCTAAAAATTATTAACCGTAGGCTTGACGAAGATACATTTTACCATTTTCCAATGTTTTCTCTTTCTGATGTTCCACTTTACTTCATCTTTCGCCACTTGACTATTCTATGTTGTTGTTCCTCTTCTGCTTAATAAGTCTACCACTAAGTTGCCCTATGTTTGTATCTGTCTTTTTCTCTTTTTGTTTCTTTGTATTTTCGCTTTACTTTTTCTTATCATCGATATGTCTCTCTTCAATAAAAGAACTGTGTGTCTCTTCGAAGTTTCTCCGTATTTATGTGTTTCTATTATTGTCTTTCTTAGTGTGCGTTTGTGTTGGAGCCGCGACAAACGACTAGAGCCGTGACAATAGCGCCGAGTAGCGCTCTACTTCTTGAGGGTGTTTAAGTAGGAGCGAGCGGTCATTGATCAGTGACCTGTTGTACAGCGTATACCATTTTGGGCACTTCTTGCAATCAAATAGAGGAAGCAACTAGTTTATAAAGTCTGATGCTCATAGAATTTTTCGGAAATATAAGTATCATCCTTATAAATTCCAAATATTTCAACATTTACATCCTGGCGATGCCGAGCACTGAATGCTATTTTGTTAATAGTATTTACAACAGAATCGTACCGACGATGAATCTTCTGGAAGACTTGTTATCTGGTCCGATAAATGTTATATACAAGATATTGGTCCGTCGAAAATCGACATTTAATTTTTGAGAGGGCACAACAGGGACGCTTCGGAATAATTGGGGTCTCATGTGTAATAAACACAAGATATGACATAAATTTTAAGAACGCCCTATATAGACAAATTCTTCTTAATTCAAAATAATTATTAATTATCGACCTCAACTAATGTAAATAACACAAACAAAACAAGGCTATCAAAACATATTAGATTACGAACAGGTCAGGTTTGTTTACTACAAACATAAACAATGATATTGCAAACTAACCTTCACACAAGGTGAAATTGGGAAATAAAATAACGAAAAATTGGGAATCAAAAGAGAGAAAGTATCTCTCCCCCGGTGAAGCAAGTCTAAGTATTGACGAGCCCCCACCCTCCAAACAGTAATAGTGTGCAGTTTGTGTGACTGGTGATAATCCAAAACGTAAGTTTTTAAAGTACAATTATTTTATTATATTGTGTATTTGAACGGTGATATTATATTATTTCTTTGACTTAACCGGGTGTCCCAAGATAGGGAAGGGACCCCATAGTATTTTTCCGGTCATATCTAGTGTTTCATATATATCAGCGCCCCTCATTTACTGATAGGGCCAAAATTTGTAATAGGTATCTTATTTAGCTTGTATTCAGGGACCACTCCCCTATATATAATATATATATATATATATATATATATATATATATATATATATATATATATATTAGTATTTTGATAGAAGCGCAAAGATATTTATTTTTCACGAAGGGTCGTAGTTAATCCTAAATTCAGAGTTTTGATAATAACATAGAAATATTTATACTTTACTAGGGATCACAGTAAAACCTGTCTTCATAAATTACTTTTCTGAATTTTATATGATATAGAAGGTATTTCTATAGTTTTATTGCTCTCCCTCTGCGAGAAGCGAAATTTACGCGGGAAATAGGAGGTAAAGAATTTCCCTTCTTTTTTTTTAGATATATCAGTTGTTAACCTCTTATTTATGTAGGGTATGTTACGTAGGCTATCCTAGAAACCAGGAGAAAGCCACGTGTAATATTTTATTGAAAAACGTTCGTATAGGGTTTTAATAATTTTCCTTTTTTTTATTTGTAATATATGTTTTACGTATTTTAACCTTTCAATTTATTTCCATCCTCACCACCCCCGTGCCCGTCAAATAGGACGGACCTGCACTACGAACTCGGGCTTGGCACCCTGTATAAGCCCAAAGGGCCCCACGACGTCCTCGATCGCACGAGCCTGGAACAACCCCTCCCTCGAGGTAATCCCGCAGGGAGAGTTCCTGGTTCTACAATTTTGTGCCGCGAGGCACTGGTGACAGCACGCTGCAACGATTTTTTTTGTCTAGGGTAGAAGTTACGGTCACTACAATCGGCGAGATGATACAGGAACCAAACACATTTTTCCGGTGACAGCAGAATAAAACTAGGAAACACCTAATTAATTACACGGGACAGCGCCGACAAGTAAATACTACAGGAGACCCATTTATTACACTGGTGACAGCGACGATAAGTAAAAGCCATTTATTACACATGTTTTACTTTTGGAAGACGCATAATCTACAGAATTTATGAATGAGGTCTCACAGCACGTCGGTACCGAAAAATCCTTGAGGAAGTTATTACAGATCTGATGGAAAATGTTCCATTGGTCCTTTATAATTCCGTTTATTTTCAACAAGACAGTGTCCCCAATCACAACTCTGTTCTTTTACGGCCATTTTTAGACGATAACTTTCCTCAAAGATGAATTGGTACCTACCGACCTGTAAGATGCCCCCCTCGATATACGGATCTTTCAATTTTGGATTTTTTTTATCGGTTTTTATGCAAGATAAAGTCTATTAAACACGATATCATTCTGTAGCGGAGCTTCGTGCAGCAATTGATTTGACTTTCCAAAATTTGCAAAGATGTCCTATGCTTATTTTTAACGCTATTAGAAAGATAACGAAAATGTGCCAATTTTGCATACGGGAAAATGGCCGTCATTTTGAAAACCACCTATAAAACCTCTTTGCTTTTTCAAAAGTCTGCTTATCTTTGTTTTTTCCTACCTTAAATTTTAAGTAAAATAGGTTCGCTATTTGTTTTTTGTTTGCTGTTATTTGTTTTGAGTAAGATTGAAAAAATATGTTTTGAATTGAGTTTGATAGTTTGAAAGTATAATAAGTATAATAATCACTCACATTTTGTTTTCAATACATTTAGCCATATACTAAGGTCAGTTAAGTTGCCACCCCCCCCCCCCCCCCATAGATAGTTTCAACAAAAAGACACTACAGCTATATGTTTACGGGGGAAGCGGGGTTAAATAAACGCTAGCCCCTCCCCTATCGGAATTTTCAACTTTTGTACTTAGCACCATCAAGCGCTTGTAATGCACCATAATGCTCCATCAAAAAAAAATCCTTTGCACCCCTCCCTACAGTTGGTAGTATCACATTATTCAGAGTAAATTTGACCCCCCCCCATAAAAATTGCAAAAAATATATACAGCAGCCGAATCCACTTCCAATGCTCTCATATGCACCACCAATAAAAACAAAAACCCCTCCCCTTACTTATTTAAACCTCAATATATAAAGCAAAGTTGGCCCCCCAATGATAATTTTCAAAAAAAAAAACAAGTGGCATCGGAATCCACTCATATGCACCACCAACAAAAACAAAATTTCCCTTCCCTTACTTAGTTAAACCTCAATGTAAAGTTGGCCCCCCAAGGACAATTTTCAAAAAAAATTGAAGGGCATCAGAATCCACTCCAAATTCACTCCTATGTACCACCAACAAAAACAAAATTCTTTTTCCCCCTAATTAGTTAAACCTCATTATCCATAGTAAAGTTGGCTCTCCCCAACGACAATTCCGAAAAAACCATAGGGAGGTGAGGTCCACTTCTAATGCACTCATATGCACCACCAACAAAAACAAAATCCCCCCTTCCCTTACTTAGTTAAACCTCATAATTTAAAGTAAAGTTGCCCCTCTCCCCCCAATGACAATTTATGAAATATGGCAGCAGCACCCACTTATGCACCACCAACAAAAACAGAATCATCCCTACACCTAGTTATTTAAACCTCAATATGTAAAGTTGGCTCCCTTAATGACAATTTCCGAAAAAAGTATAGGTTAGTTGAGTCCACTCCTACATTCTAATGCACCACCAACAAAAACAAAATATTCTTGGTATATAAAAGAAATATTTATTACCATTTTATCGAAATAAATTCTCCAAAGATAAGTAACAAAATCCCTCCTTAGTTAAAAGCTCATTATTTAAAGTAAAGTTGCTCCATGATAATTTCAGAAAAAAAAATCCCAATGGCATAGGACCAATTGGACAGGCTTATTTCAGTAACATTTTTGTATCAAATCAAAAATAAAAAAACTCAAATTTTGTATTTTCCAAAATAATTTCATGTACTTTTTGGAAAAAAGTGGGAAACCCTATTTCCTTGGCCGGCAAGATCTCCCGACTTGACATGTCTTGATTTTTACTTGTGGGGACGCTTAAAAAACATTGTTTCTCAAACTCCACCAACAACAGGAATGGATATGGAAAACAGAATTTGAAACTCAATTCGTCAACTATCAGCGACAGAAATCATGGCTAAGGTTCTGTCGACTCAAGAAAAACTGGAACAATGTGTGGAATATGACGGAAGGCAATTTGAACACAGAAGGCATTAATCTTTATTCAAAATCGGTCCTTTTCAGAACCACAACTTTATTTAAAAGGAAAATCGCTTATAAATACGAAAACGTGTGACTTAAAATCACAGCACTAAATAAACTGACATTTCTCGTGAATATTTTAGAGAGGAGTTTGTCTTTTATTTCCATGGCTTACACTTGCCTTCTTATCGAAAGCAACCGATGCATTTTTAAATGGGGATATATGAATTTTCCTGGTTTAGTATTTTTTTAATAATTTCAGTTAGGAATAAGATATTAAGATGCGGTTTGCGCAGGCTTATTGGTTGGTCATTTGTCTATTTTCTAGTCTAAAAAAAGTCATATCATCGTATTTAAATTTTTTGAGAAAATCCAATATTTTGGTTATAATATCGAATAACGCCCTCTATCGGCGGCCGAGTAGGTCATAACTGTCATGATTACGAGATACCTAAGAGTCCAAGAAATGCTCTTTTCAATGATACCAAATTTAACCAAATACATTATGCAGTTTCGAAGTTACAGGCATTTATTTAAAACATCATTCAAATATCCCCCACCACTTTATTTCAAAAGATAGAGAAACATTGTTTTTACAAAGAATATTCGACTTTAAGTTAACATTAAAACGCAAATACTTTTTTGTTACATTCTGGAAAATCGCGAGAAACGTAACTTTATGTAATTCAAAATGGTGGAAACGCTCACTGGCGGCCATCTTGGAAACTTGAAAATAATTTCCAGCATTTTCCTTTGCCCACTTTACCTATAATTTTTTTTTACCGTAACTCTCTACAATCATTAGTTTCTGAGATATAGCCGCTTACCTCGCTTATTTGCCCACCCTGTACACACGAGGAAGAAATGCTATTTTGCTCTACTGTAACAATGTATTAATTACATAAATGTAGAGGACGAGAACAATATCCGCATCCATTAATACAGAAAGAAATACATTCGGGGAATACTATACTATCTACAATATGTCCCCCTAAGTTGAAATCATATGGAAAACGTTTTTACTATTAATTTTAGGGAAAAAAGTTATTCTTCATAGAAAGTTCTGCATTATCTAAAACTTAAAACACAGACATCAAATATCAAATTTTTTAGTCGTATACGAGGTTTGTCAAAAAATATGAGTTTTACTCAAGAGTAAAGTACCTTCAAATTTGACAATCGAAACATGTTACTAAAAAAAGTTGATCAGAATTAAAAACAAATAAACATTCATTTACATTAATAAAATTATTTTTAAAACGTATGTCTACAATAATGCAAATTTAACTGTAGTTACATGTAATCTATGATGCACTGACAAACAAATAAGGAATAGAATAGAAGGAAATGTTGACAGTAAATTTCAAACCGCGTTAGAATTTTTAAGACACATAAAAATGGTAGCGGAATTAACTGATGAAGAGAAAATAGAAATTGTTTTCATTGTGGGAGATTTATATAAAACGCATAGAGAAGCAGCAAATATTTTCAATAATAGACATCCCAAAAAAAATATAACCAAAAAAACTGTAACGAAAATTGTAAATAAATTTAGAAGAACTGGAAGTATTAATAATAATTTTAATGGAAAACGTCGAAAACTGGTTGCTAATGAGAATACGCAGTTTGATGTAATGATGTCTGTTGTAGCAAATCCAAAATTGCCATTGCGCAAAAGAAAGTCGTTGTTACAACAAAATATAAGTAAAAATACAGTGGCAAGAATGTTAAAACTAAACAAAAGAAACTATATAAACCAAAAATCGGACACACAAAGTCTATCCCAATGGAGTTGATAGCACGAATCGGGGGTTCGGACCATAAAATGATTGTAAACCATAGACGCGACGGAACTACACAGAAAAAGAGAAAGTAATGAATCAAACATTCAGTAAAACAAATTTGCTGTTTCAATATGGCGAACTATACCTATCATTTAAAAGAAAACGCTAGTTTATTTGGATTCCAAGACCAATATTTGTTTGATACAATAAAATATTAGATGATGTCAAATGTTACATTTCATCCATTTAATTCTTCGGGTTTATTTGATGCAAGAATAATTTCACTTTCATCTGCGAATGTATTCCACCATCGAAGCAAATAAACAATTTTGTAAATTCAAGAACATTAAATACTCACATGAAACAAATATTTACTTGAAATTTAGAATACATATTGTTTGGTTAAATACCAGACTGTTAAAATGAAAAAAATATTATTGATTTTGTTCAAATATTCATTTAATTTCAGAAACCGTTGTATTGAATCAAGAATATCGCTATTTGAAACAAATGTATAATTAGGAATTGATTTAAAATTAAACTTGAATGATGAGTGTGAGTTATTCAAGTGAAGAAATATTTTTATTAATTGAAAAAATATATTGTTTGGTTCAAAACATGCCCGCTGGAATGAAGAAAAATATTTTTGTGATATTGTTTCAATTCTACAATTCGTATAACTAAAATATCTCAGTAAACATCTTCACATGCTACTTGCCTATTGATGTTCCTAAATTTCAGTAGTTTGTGATTTCATTATACATGACAAAAGATGGAAATACAGTAGAATGTTTCATTTGGTATTATCTATATAAGTTTTTTCCAGGTATATAGAAAGCTTTACAAAATCTCCCGCAGTTATACTATATTCAAACATTCATAAAATTTGAAATAGTTAGTATTCGGCAACTAGCAAGTAACGTCTGTTCCTCTAATTAAGATGGCTTCAAGTTCAAGTTTTTCTCCAATTCCTATTCAACGAGTTAGCAAAAGTGCATATTCTTTGCTAGAAAAAACATTAATCCTGAACGTTCATGATGCTTTTGTGCACCAAAACCCCCACAAGTTCTGTTCGCGACATAATTACGAACTGTGCCAATATGATAGGGGTAGGAGAATCAACGATTTATAGATTTTTACGTGAAAGAAAATGTCGGGACCTCGGTGAACCTATTCCTCGCCCGGGGAAGAAAACATTAGAAATTGACGACGATGTCAAAAACAGTGTACGTAGAATAGTGCGTGGTATGTATTTCGCAAAAGACGACATATCAACAATGGACAAGATTGTGCAAGCCCCCCAAAGTGACGAAAGCCTGCCACAACTATCAAGAACTAGAGTATGGAGAATTCTTCATGGAATGAACTTTCGGTGGGAAAAACAGAACAGAAAATCTTTTCTAATTGGTAGGCCGGATATTGTCTGCTGGAGACGAGAATACTTAAGGTCAATCCGAAAATATCACAACGAATTGAGGAATATTTTCTATTTGGATGAAACCTAGCTAAATGAAGGACACACCGTATCGAAAGTCTGGCAAGATAAACATATACTGAATTCCCGGCAAGCTGTCATGGAGGGTTGGTCAACAGGATTAAGACTTCCGTCTGGAAGGGACGCAGGCTTATTATGTATGCTGTATATTTTATAGTTAAAGTAATGTTCTCCTGCAATTATTTGTTATAATTTTTTTATTTTTTAAAATAATATGTCTATATAAATCTTAGTGCACAATTACTTTGTATTTTCATTATTATATTAATTATAATAAACGTTAAGCAAAAATCTACGGCTATGGACCTTTTGGTTACCTGCGTATGCTTTCATTTGCATTTTATTACCTATTGTTATTTGACCGATTACCGGGTGGCCTGGTCACAATTTCTTTCTTCTTAGTCTAGATACATTGTAAAACATAAATAAGAGATAAAAATTTTTGAGACACCCGACTTCCGATTTCCGTTTATTATAGGCGCTCTGTGCTATCAACTACTTTGAAACGAAGTATAGAGGAGAACCCTTTTTTTACGAGGCATATAATTTTTTCAGATGTGGCAACATTTTCGTCAAATGGAACTGTCTCGTCGCAACATTTTCGCTGGTGGTCTGAGCAAAATCCCAATTTTGTATTAAAGTCTCATGACCAATATTCGTTTAACACGAACGTGTGGTGTGATATTTTTAATAACAAATTAATAGGACCACTTTTTTCGGGAATCTATGAATGCCGAACGTTATTTACAGTTTTTACAAACTCATGAATTCATGGACGAACTACCCTTAATATAACGTTAACGTATTTGGTACCAACAAGAAGGTGCCACATGCCACAGTACAATAATGTTAGGAACTATCTTGAAAATTTGTCACATGGAAAAGTTATTTACAGATATTCTGATCTCTTTTGGCCTGCTATATCCCCTGACCTAACACCCCTTGATTACTTTTTATGGGGTTAGCTGGAACAAAAAGTTTACCAGAAAGCGCCGTTTCAAGATATCAACCACTCGGGAGAGGATAATTTTAGAAACATGTCAAGAAATTTCTCCACAAATGATTAGGAATGTATTACGTGAAGTTTCCAATAGAACGATTAAGTGTATTGAACGAGAGGGTGGATATGTCAAAGTATTAGTATGAGTGAAAATTAAATTTGTTTGTTTGTAATATTAATATGATGTTAGTTTTATATTTTAGCAATTGAATGTATTTTATTATTTGCAAAATAAATGAATATGCACTTATTACGAGTTTTAATTGCAAAATTATTAGAAAACTTCGAAAAACTATCATGTTTCGTAATCACAAGAGGTAAATGTTCATTCAAAATAGAAATAATTAGAAGTTTCAATTTAAATGGATGCACTTGCATACTTAAACGTAGTTTTTAATTCTGATCAACTTTTTTTAGTAACATTAATAAATTAATAATAAAAAAGTTTTCCATATGATTCCAACTTATTGAATATAAGGAATATAAGGCAGCATCCCACAAAATTTTCACAGTATATGAGAATGAAAATCGATACTCTCGATTTTGTACTGAAGAGAAATTGTACTAACCAAATAATCTACATCCATTATAGAGTATTGATCAACGATCCTAGCAAAGAAAATAAACTGAACCATTGTCACAGATCTAGTTGTTGGTCCTTATCAAAGAGTGATTCGCAGCGCTGGTCCAATATAAACGGCTGTATTCAAAGCCTGAGTTCCATTTTCTTTGCTATGATTTCATCATAGCTCTAGTCATTTCTCGCGGTTCCAACATAAACGCACCCTTAGACCTCTCACTATTTCAAAAATGTTCAATTCAATTCATATTCCTTTGTTCCCGAATACAAATCTCAAATATTTAAATGTTTCAATTTATTTAATTTTAGTATTTATTTCAACACGTCCCCTTGATCATAGTTTTAGTTTCAATCATCATTCCATTTTCCTTAACTAAACCATTTCAGATGATTATGCTGATCTGCAAATCTTCCTCCTTCCGATCACTTCATTTGCAAAGAGTCCTTCGGATCTTCGTATATTTCTACCGCCGGATATGCTGATATATAAACTTATTTCGGTTTCATCATTCATCCCTGTCTCAATCCGATGTGAATTATATTATTCTTACGGGTTTACCATTTCAACTTCCCTCATCTAATATTTTCCACGCTATTTATATTCGTAGAAGGCCTTTTCTATGCCAATAAAACCTTTGTAGTGAAAATATATAAAATTTGAGAAGTTAAAATGCCTTAGTTCTGACAAAATGTTGTGTCACTGTAATAATTTCGTAAAAAATAAACTCACCATTATCTTGGCAGGACGTAAATATTAAATGTATAGAAAACAATGAAAAACTAACTAAGCACATCATTCTCGGATAAACAATTTAATGAGTCCAAGTGCAAAATAGTACATCTACATACACTACAAAAAACTTTAATACGGCAATAGGCTCATAAATATTAGATTGTTTACTTTTTAGTCATGAATGTTTAGTAAGTACATGCAATATTTTAATACTTTTAAGAACTGTACTTTCTTTACATATGTACTTTTATTTGAAAGAGAAAAGCAATAAATTCGTTTTAAGGTCTGTTCCAACCGAAGTAAATACCGTTCTATTACCGTAAAATCTCAGTAACCAGCAAATTTGATGTAAATTACACAGACTTATTTATTATATTCACTAATCAGCAGGTCAACTGGGTTTGTATCGTAATTGTACGGTTTTTGTGTTGGTTGGAATAGATCTTTAGTTTAACAATTATTTCACTGTTTACTTGATGTCAAAATGTGTAGAATGAATTCACAATATTTCAGTGTATTTGATGAGTGCGAAATACATAATACTTTTCTTTTCTTAACGATCTTCCTTACTGACATTTACTTTATTTCACTTGGTTATTGTAGTCGTTACTTAATGTTTAGTTCTGTTTTGCCCGCTAGGTTTGAAAATCATCGACTACGTTAGCCGCAGTTGGTTCAGGTGACGCGGGTATCATACGTTTACATGGATCATCACAATAGTAATGTTATTTAACTTGGTTATTGTAGTCGTTACTTAATGTTTAATTCTGTTTTGCCCGCTAGGTTTGAAAATCATCGACTACGTTAGCCGCAGTTGGTTCAGGTGACGCGGGTAGCATACGTTTACATGGATCATCACAATAGTAATGTTATTTAAATTTTGTATTGCTTTGACTAAAGTGTATGGTATTAAAATGAATAGACTGCATATTATAAGTTTATTGTTGTTTCGCCATCGAATGAAATAATTTAGATTCATCCAGATAACCACTGAAAAAACGAAGTTGGACTTCTTCACGTTATTTAAACCGTTAGGGCAATGTTTTTTTAACAGTATATTTGGTCACGTAGGCCACTACTCGAATGGCGACAGTAAGCTTAAGTCAATGTACAACATATTCACATGCCGTTCATCTCTCTGCTTCAATGCTCTACTACTAGAACAACAACGACGATTCATTTCCGCAGTTGAAAAATCGGTCATGTGTGTAACCGCCCTAAAGAAATTTATTAGGTCAGTTTTAGATATATTGGAGGAAACATCTTCTGACGATGTCAATAAAACGAAATCGTTGCTAATTTAAATTATTAAACAAAGTATAGTTTTAATGAACCTCATGTCACTTTTTCTGATGAAGAAGAGCGCAATGTCTATTAGGGGAGAATTTATTTATAATTTAAAATAAGTTATATAATAATTAAAATAAAATCTGGATATCAATATCAATATTTAATGTAATGAATAGTATCAGGAAAAGTCACGTTTTTGCTATTTTATAAACTACATCTTTGAATATTAAATCTGAATTTTAATTGTATCATCTTTATCTCAAAATGGCTTTAAATTGCCAGCAAGCAAAACTAGCATTTTCGAATAGTTGAGAATCCTGTAAAGGTTGTTACCGGCTTACGTTAAAAAGTGTTTCAACATTTAAAATTTTTGACATCAAAGCTCTCATACTATAATAAAAAGTAGTAACTGTTTTATTAATACAATCGTTTTATTAATTATTGCGTGGAAATGGATAATGTTTTCATATAAGCTATCATTTTAAAATTACAAGATACACAAGAAAATAAAAATACTGCCAAGAAGGTTATTTATATTATTGTAAAGATTCTCAACTATTATAATGATACAATGCAGTAATTTCCAGCGGCATTAATTTTTTTTAGAGTCAGGTTTATGATTTTGTTGTTTAATTTTTAAATCTTTGTATATTAATTAGAATTATAATTAGTCGTACTTTCTTATTATTGCTATAAATTCAGCAATTCAGTCATGAATAGTACAAGAAATATTGTTTCCATTATGTTATAAACTACATCTTTGAAAATTAAATCTCAACATTCAGTGTATCATGTTTTCAAAATAATTTTACTATTAGAATAAGAAGAAGCGTTTAATCATTTTAGATATATTACTAATAAAAATATACTTACTCTCTAATCAGCTCTACTGCTTCTTCATACTTAAGCCCTAGCTCAATAAGAGCTAAAGCTACCATAACTGGAGCTCTACCTAACCCAGCAATGCAATGAACGGCAACGCAGCAGTCAGGATTGTCATTGAACTGATTTTTAAGGATTTTGAACCATTCCTCGACTATTTTGTTCGGTGGAAAAGTGCCGTCGGGATAGCTAAGGTCGAAGACTTCAATGTTGTGGTTGTTCAGCTCTTCCACTTTATATGACGGTTCGCAAACTCTAACTACGGCGGTTACCCGATGTTTTTCCAGCTCCTGTAACAAAGCGGTGTCTCGTTCATTATTATAATAAGGGTCAATGATTCGGCGGCTGTGGGATAAAAAAACGAATGAACCAAAATTGAAGAGGTCAAATGATTTAAGTTTGGTTTACTTAAATAACATATCAACAACCTTTCAAACGAGTCAAGCACACAGAAACATGGTCTAATTGTTTTAGTTTATATCATTTAAAATGGATCGCTATCTGAAGTTTGTTAACCATATATATATTTCAAGAATTAATTATTAAAAAAAACGTGTTACAAAAATTAAATTAATGTATAGGGTGTCACAAATTTATGTTAACCCAAAAACAAAACAACAAGGAGATTATAAAAAATGGTCAAAATGTGATAGTCAAATCAAAACGTTAGCGTCTGATTTCACAGTATATTTTACTATATCCTAACAGCTTTCAGTTAATGGGGAATCATTGCAATCACGTAAAAAGCTTGATTATTCTTTCACACAGTGCAAGTTTATTGTGCAATTTATCAAAGCAATAAATGCTGATTTAACAAAATTTTCAAAATTTAAAAACTAGCTTTCAAGTACTTTGTACCTACCTAAAATATTAAAAATGAACCATTAGTACACTGTACGTCATCTAAAACTGGTACACTTTTTCCCCGATTTAAACCTAACTTAACCAATCAAAATAACAATCAGGCACATGTAAGACATAAAAAAGATAACACAAAATGTAAATAAAATATTACTAATGTAAAATAAAAAAAATACTTAAGTACTAGGGCAGAGGCAGATATGATATCTCGTACCTGAAACTGATGACCAATTAAGTCTACCAAAAGTATTTTTAAATTAAAGAAAGTAATTAAAAATTGACATTGGTAAATAATTGAAATTATTATCTTTCTCGGTCATATTTAGCCAGAAAACAACAATAATAAAGTTTATTCATATAAAGAACTTGATAGAACTGACCAAATATTAATTCTCCATTCCGTCGACACTGATACGTGTCCAACTATCGATCGATAAAACAAAACAGGGCAACAACACTTACTACAGCAACACGAATAATAAACAGTCATTCTCGTGGCACAGCAGTGTGAAAACTAGCATACTGCCCGCAATGTCACTAGCCCGTACAAACCACAGTACGACCCCTGGAAAAATGACCAAAGTACTCCAAACACAAACGCATACACTGACCGCAATGTACTACGCCGGAACAAACTACTAATCACTTTATTTTTCATTACACCTCGTAGGTAAAAATATGTAAGTACTTTCTCAATTACTTTTTTTATCAAATAATAGAACCCTGTAAACTTGAAAAATAAAGTTAACTAAATCAGAGTTTATCACAATGACTATAAAATATTAATTGGTAATAATATATATTTATTCAAAGAAATTACTTGATTGTGAAATGAAACAAATGCTAATAGATAAAACTTAATTACTCAAAGAGAAAACTCACCCTAATTTCCAAAACGGTTCGAAACACCAAAATTCAGCAGAACCCTTGATTATATACACAATAAGATGTACCATCACCATGTTAAACTATGAAGCCACCGAAAGCCTTAGTTCCCTTACTCATTCATATGCAGCGCTACTGAAACTCAGTGAAATATGGGGGATTTTCGGTTTTCCACGATGCCATCTACTCAATCATAGTGGAACTATTAAATAAAATTTTAATACCCTCCAAAATAGACCAATCCATATGACAGGATCGTATTTTCCTTATTTTCGAGTAGGCAATGTCGTTAGAAATATGAGCGAGTAAATTGTAGCCAGAGAAAGTACCTTTAAGGTGAAGTAAAATGAGCGGATCGTGAAGAAATGTTTATTGTTCACACAGGTACATTTCTACATTTCATTGCACTCATAATGTTTGTAGGTAAAAAATTATTATGTTTGAACACCAATAAGGTTTATTGGTGTTCAACTAGTTTTTATATCCGAAGCTAAATGATCGGCATACTTTAATCATTTCTTTTACTATTATTCCAAATGAGTATTTGAAACTATTCTATTTGTTTTACAGTTTTATTCTAAAAATAGGACTATGTCAAAGCTGAATTAAACATTGCATTAAATTTACTAATTAGATATTGTGAATATAACTTAAAGATTCCTTCTATGTTTATTTATTTTTAATGTTTAGAATATAGACATAATAATCTTATTGATGTATTTCTTACTGTTTATATATTGTCATGTCCTAGATTATTTATAAATTAATAGCTTTGCTTGAAATTTAAAAGGCTGGTATAATTTATACCTGAGATCTGAATCTTTTTTCGCAGAAAAAATGTGCTGCATAACACGGGGAATGCTCATTTTCCACAAGTCTATAAACTATTTGACACTATTTAGCACTGTGATGGAATTAAAAAATATTTTAACGACTAAATGATTATTTAAATACTATTTTGAAATTTGTATCTTTTTGACATTGAAAATGTAATCTTACGACTATCATGACAACGTGTATCTTTGATAAACTATTGTATTATTTCATGGTTATATATTTAATAGCTTTGTAGATAACTATGTACCTAAACATTCCTTTTAATTGAATCCGCATGTACTGGTTCGTTGTATGGACTGTATTTCATTAATTATGATTAAAACGACTTTCGTATTGCAAGGTAACTTTTTATATTTCAAAAACTGACATACATAATGACAACTCATTTTTGACATACAAATCAATAACCAAGAAGACTTGAATATAAATTTGTTAAAATGCTATACAGAAGTACGGGTTGTTCAAAGATATTTCATGAACTGCCCATGGTGCGGCCAAGATGGTCGGTTTTATACCATTGACATCTTCCACTTCGCACTCCACGCGCGTTAGGCGCTGATTGGCTAGTTTACGTATTTAAGTACCGTTTCTATTTTATAGTAACGGAACCAAATCTTAACAAGCTTCTAAAGTTTACAGAATTTATTTTTACTCGCCGTAAATATATTTCCATCCGTGCCTGTTCGGAATATACATTTTACATGAGTATTCACAGATTAGAGATTCCTGTAAGCAAAATAGTTTTTCATATTTCTTTAGCGGTGTACTTCACCTAGTCACCAATAGATAACCGCCACTTGCTAAGCATAATTTTCAGCTCCATTGCTTCCATATGGGTGAACTCTCTTATTAGACTTTATACTCAAGGGCAGAACACACTCAAACACAAATATAGCCATATTTGTAAAATCAACATTTTCTGTGCGAAACTAAAACGTCCCTTAATAATACATAAAATTCATACAAATTTCTTCGACACATGATATCTTATCTTCGTATATGTTTCCATATGATCCATAACTTACCTAAGGCTTCTCAGAAATTTATATTTTACGATTATTTCAAGGACATTACTGTAACCATAGGCTGTGTGAGTATATTGCTCATGCTTTAAAAAGATTGATACACATACTAAAATAAAAATAAAAAATTACACACATGGGTCAAATTTGTCAAAGCGCATTATCCACGATGTCAGGCACATTTAAGTGAGTTTGATAAAATGCGAATAATTTCCAAAATAAAGGATGATTGGTCTATTAGACGACTGACCCAAGAGTTTAATAGAAGCAAAACCACGATTCAAAACATTAAAAAAAGGTGGGATAACGATCAAACTATTATCAGAAAAAGAGGAACTGAAAGACCAATTATAACTACAGCGGAGAAAGACGAAGCATTAACTAATTACTTAAAATCCCTTTAATGCTGTAATACATGCAGTAAACTTTAATGCTTCAATAACAACCGCATTAAGAAAAATTAGAAAGACTAATTTAAATACTTCTGGAGCCGCCAGAAAGTGCAAACTTAATGAAGAACATAAACAAGGTAGGTTAATATTTGCCTTAAATTATGTTTTAAACGATACATTAAATTTTTGGGACAGGCTCATTTTTTCTGATGAAAAGTATTCCAATCACATCATGACAGCCATATTAGAGTTTATAGACCGCTTCGAAGTAGGTTTAATGAAAATTATATTTCGACGAATAAGTCTGGACGATTATCCGTAAATGTTTGGGCTTGCATGTATAGAGGAGGCTTAGGAATGTGTTTGAGAATCGAACGACGATTAAACGCGAGGAGCTGTATAAATATTTTAGATGGGGTAATGTTGCCACCGTGTGATGATCCCAAAAAGACATTATTAGATTTTAGTAGACATTAATTTCAAATATTGCTAGAGGCCAGTGAACTAGAAGGCCATTGGCAAGGGCAGCGAAATAAATAACAAACACGTCCGTTTTATAAATATTGTATTGACAGGGCCGACAAGGTCGAGACACGGAGCATTGACTGTGTTAGTTTAATATTTTCCTATATATATATATATATATATATATATATATATATATATATATATATATATATATATAGATATATAGATAGTTCATTTCTTTGAGGATGATTCAGTATTATTATTCTTGTTAATAGTACAAACGTATGTATTCTGTGGTCAGTAATTTATATCTGTAGTTTATAAATATATGTTATCCCAGTGAGTTTTAAAACGATGTTATTTTCTAACCCTAAAGAATGGTTCACTAGGTAAGTGTTTCCCGAATATGAAGGTTCTATGGTTAAAGAAGTATATACGAGGGGCACTTGCTAAGTAACCACCACAACCGGTTAGCGAAATCTTCCCTAACGATAATTTTATTTTCCAGCATGACGATTGCTCAGTGCACACTGCTCGCATGTTATATTGCTGAAAATAAGATTGAAACGGTTTCATGGGTCGCTAAAAGTCCCAGATTTTAATCCAATGGAGAATGTTTGGCAGCTTATGGTAAAAAATTGCAAAATTTAAATGTAATTTCACAAAACAAAGAACACCCTAATAGAAGAAATCTGGGAAAGCTTGATAGAAAATGAAAATTTAACATTAAATTTAATTGACTGAATGCCTACAAGATTACAAGTTATCAATAACAATGGAGCTATGATACTTTATTAATTATTGAATGTAAACTTTCATGACCGGAATTTGTTTTGATTTGACGTCGGTCTTTTACTGCCACCGTGGTTTATAATCTATTAGTTAGTTTATTTGTTTGAACTGCTTTAATTTGGAATTACGTGGATCTCGTGTCCAAATTTAACTGCAAACTTCTTCATTTTTATTGAAATTTTGTTGCTAATTTTGAAATTTTATTGCTGCACATGCACAATTCTTTAAATCAGGTTTTCTAATTCTTCTTAATGCTGATGTTGCTGAAACATTAAAGTTTACTGCTATTTTTGCATGTCTTGCCGTATTAAAGGAATCAGTTGAAGCTTTGTCTAGCTCTATTCTAGTTAGAACTGGTCTTCCATTTCCTATTTTTCTAGCATGTTTTATCCTTGTCCCACCTTTGTATTTTTCCGCCCAACCTATCTATATGCGAGAAAAGTATTGGTTTACCCCAAACATAGTTGGAATTTTGAATTTTTTTTGAGTTATTTTTACGTTTTCCATCAACAACAACCCGAAAAAACGGTTTTTAGAAAAAAAATCCTGTGTGTATGTCGTAGTCGGCCACTTTTACTTACATGTCTTGTTAGCACGATACAGCCTCCGGAGTGCAGTAAGTCACCAATTTTATGGTTGAATATTGTTAAGGACATGTCACAGATGAACCCTATTGATTTTCAGCTCACCAGAGCCAGTACAACTGGTGCCATGGTAGTTGAAGTACGACATTTTGTTATTTTTTGAGAAAATTCAGTTTGTTAGCACGATACAGCCTCCGGAGTTCAATAAGTCACCAGTTTTATGATTGAATATTATACAGGAGATCTCATTGATGAACCCTATTGATTTTCAGCTCACCAGAGCCAATATAACAGGTGCTACAGTACTTTAAGTACGATATTTTTGTCATTTTTGGAGAAGTTTCCGTTTGTTAGCACGATACAGCCTCTGGAGTATATACAAGTGCCAATTTTATGATTGGATATTATTCACAGCGTCTCTACGATGAACCCTATTGATATTCAGCTCACTAAAGCCAGTACAACGGGTGCTATGGTATTTGAAGTACATTTTGTTATTTTTTGAGAAATTTCACTTTGTTAGCACGATACAGCCTCCATAGTTCAACAAGTCACCAATTTTATGATTGAATATTATTCAGGACATCTCACTGATTTTCAGCTCACCAGAGCCAATACAACAGGTGCTACAGTATTTTAAATACGATATTTTTGTCATTTTTGGAGGTATCAGTTTTTTAGCACGATACAGCCTCTGGAGTATATACAAGTGACCAATTTTATGATTGGATATTATTCAGAGAGTCTCAAAGATGATCCCTATTGATATTAAGCTCACTAAAGCCAGTACAACGGGTGCTATGGTACTTGAAGTACCAAATTTTTGTCATTTTTGGAGAATTTCCAGTTTGTTAGCACGATACAGCCTCCAGAGAGTATACGATTGATCAATTTTATGATTAAATATTGTTCAAGTTGTCTCACAGATGTACCCTATTGATTTTCAGTTGACTAGAGCGAGTATAGCGGGTCCTATAAATCCAGATATACTAAATTTTTGATTATTTTTGGATAAATTTCGGTTTGTTAGCACGATACATCCCCTGAAGTGTATACAAGTAACAATTTTATGATAGAATATTGTTCAGGGCCACAGATGCGGAAAAGTTAGTTTTAATCTTTAAAACCGTTTATTTTAAGTCAGTAATCTAATAAACCATTCATTTTCTACTTTAAAAAATATTCGAACCAGTAACAATTTAATATTTTTATATTTATTAAAATATCACACTATTTCTAAATTTAGGCTAGTTACACTTTTTGAATAAATGTTATACATTTTTATTTCTTCCATCTCGTTTCATTGCTTTACAAAATTTAATTTTATCATTACCTCTACTAACATTTTTGTTGAGCTGGCATCGCTCTAGAAATTATACCATAACTAGTTTAGCATCGACACATTTTAAAAGATCCATTTACACAGCTAGAAAAACACTATTTACTATTATTGCAGTTGTACCAGTTTTATATGACGCGCAGTGTACCACCTGAAAATATAATTTCAACACCATTGCACATCAAATTTGGTTTCATCAAGAATTTCTATAACAAATAAATTTCATAGGCTTAGTGATGTTTGAATAAAAGTCTCAAGAAACAAAATTAATTGGTAGTGAGATATTTTTATCCTGATCAATTTCACAGAAAAGTTTGATAAACGTTATCAGAATGAATAGGAACCAGCATGCTTGGGAAGCACTTTTGGTGCCTTCAAAGGAATTCTGCAAGGACTAACTTCAAGAGGAAAGCCAACAGATGAAAAAATAACGTTTTCTGTCGATAATTTAGTAGTTAGTAAATAAATAAAGACGTTGGCCTCTTAGGGCCAGTTTCACTACCTTCTGATAAATGTCGGATAGCTTAAACGTAAGTTTTGTCCTTTCTTATTTTATGTCAATTCACAAAGACAAAAGGTCGTGAAACTGGCCCTAAACGTCATTATATCTATTTTATTGATAAACTTTGATTAATTTTCCATTATATAATAGAGTGAACCAAGAGAACTTTATTTTTGTTACATAGTAAAATCTCACCTTTGCTACTGAAAATATAATATGAACATATTAATACCGGCTCGCCATAAAGACAACCCTCAGACATTTCCATTTGTAGCTCGCTTTTATTAAATACCTCGCCCTTTCAGAGGTCAAAGGTTACAATGTATAATATTTTAGGTTTAAGCTTTTCACGGTTCGTAAACTTGCAATTATATATCTTTAAGAGTGGTAGAATAATCAAATACATATAATCTCTCCTTTGGATGATATCAATTTTATCAATAAAATGTCATTAAATTTTATTAGTTGTTTTTGAATAGTTTCAATATAAAAATACTCTAAATATATTTAGTAATTGATTTTTGATTTGGATTTTCCCCAAAAACATAATGACGTAGTTCTAACCTTGACTTTTAGATGCGTAATATTTAAAATGAGCATTTATAACAACAGTGTTGTATATAGTGTCTGCTACATGCATTTACCAATGAAAATTGAATGAATAACATTATGAAATTAACTGTCTCGACCCTTACTTCGTGGAATCTACTCATATTAGTGTTTTAAATGAAACTCAACGTTTTTAGCTAATGCCACAATATAATGAAGAATGTTAAAAATTCTAAAAAATTGACAATTGTTTCGATAACTGAATATCATCGTCAGAACTACATAAGTTACATTTCATTTGATGCCCACCTGATGTTTAGTAGTTATTTTTGGCTAGACCAAGAAGTGACCTACCTTGTGATTGACTTAATATATGTTAATAAAAAAAGAAGAAGATGTGATATTACAAATATTGAAGCTTAGATATTATTAGCCCTATGGTGATATCCTGGATACAATTTTTCCAATTAAGATCAGTATAACTGTGCAATGATATAAAAAACCAGGAAAACTATATCTGCTGATCTTTACAATTATCACTTAAGAAGACAATTTAATAGTGGAGAACTCCCTAGATTTATCTGTTCATTGACGACTTCATATTGTGGGTTTCTTGAGTGTCTTCTAATTTCCAACTCTTCAAGGAAATCCAGTTCGTAAATCTAGGGAGTTCTCCACTATTAAACTGTCTTCTTAACTGATAATTGTAAAGATCAGCAGATATAGTTTTCCTGGTTTTCTATATCATTGCACAGTTATACTGATCTTAATTGGAAAAATGATATCCAGGATATCACCATAGGGCTAATAATATCTTAGCTACAATATTTGTAATATCACATCTTCTTCTTTTTTCTATAACATATATTAAGTCAATCACAAGGTAGGTCACTTCTTGGTCTAGCCAAAAATAACTACTAAACATCAGGTAGGCATCAAATGAAATGTAACTTCTGTCATTCTGACGATGATATTCAGTTATCGAAACAATTGTCATTTTTTTTGAATATTTAACATTTTACATTATATTGTGGAATTAGCTAGAAACGTTGAGTTTCATTTAAAACACGAATAACATTATGTTTAACAACGTTCTTAAATTTTATTATTTAGTAAATTGCAATACTAATACAAAAATTTGCAAAAGTAGATCATTTTATCTTTAAGTCACCTGCAAATAGAAATTTGTTTAGTTAACCTACTAACCAGGACTGTAAGAAGAAAGTGCTTTAAAAAATAATCACGACTATTGTATCATAGACCAGAACATTACGAGATTAATGAACATCTTTCATTTCAATAGAAATCGGTAGAGTCAAGAATAAAATAATGTACGGTTTTGAATGTTGTAAAGATAAAATAAGGCGGATTTGAATTAAAAAGGAAAGTCACTAAGTTAATACACGATGCTTGAATGACAGAAAGTATGCCTGAAGGCTGGACGAATGTCGTGATTCTTCTATAAATTCGAAAGGAGACCTTCCACAACGGAAGTACAAAGTACTAGCCATCATGATAAAAAGAATATTTCTGGCCAATATAGAAAAAACAATAGAAGAGTATCAGTGTTGATTCCGTAAAGCTAATATAATATCAACCTAATTAACGACAAATGTGATGAAGAAGAAAAATTGATCTTACACTAGTCAATTGAAAGAAACGTGTTGGTGTTTACAAACCAATACTAAGACTGTTGTAACATGACAATCGGCCTGTTACGTTTTTCGTTAAATATCTTTTCTATTTCGTTAACTTGTTATGGCTCAGTAGCCACTTCCGTCGCATAGTCACTCCAAAAACCAAAATTAATTTGTCAATTCCCCCTTCTCATTGAGTCTTTCTTTTGAAAGCGAAAGTTCATTTCAAAGACTATTTTTTCTGTTGCTACTTCCGAAGAGGAAACAACCATTATTTATTATTGTAAAAATTCCACTGTGGTGATATATCTATATATTCGATGATAAGTTAAGTTTTTTGAATGTATCTTTTCTTTGCTTTTCATGTATGGTGCTTATAAAATATTTGCTATTTTATAGTGGCCATGGTATGGCTCGGCTTCTATTATTCTGTTTATCTTATTTATCTCGCTATCGTAAAAATTTGCATTTTCTGTTTATTTAGAGAAGAGAATAGATCATATTTCTGTCTGATTATATTTTAAGATATATAGTTTCAGTTTTTGTATGTTTTCCCAGATCTGTTTTATGTACTCGTTCCTTCCTTATTTATTCTATTCCCCTCTTTTTAGTTCCTGTCTGCAGCTCTGCATCTGCTAGATCACCGTTAGGATATCGCTCACGGTAGGACCAACGCTAGGTAGGTCACCGCTCACGAAGACACCTATTGGTCATCGCTGAGAGCTGCAACACCCCTGCCTTTATAAGATAAGTTCCCTTGTCTTATATCCAGCTTAGCTAGAGTTGGTGTTTTTTTTAAAATAACTTCCTTGCATGACTTCTATATTTTGAATACGCCATTAATACGAATTGCAGTATAGTTCAAATAATTTGTTATCGTTCAACCTTTTTTTTAATGATTTCAGCAATTTGTAGTAAATTGTGTGTTCGTGGATAATTTATAACAATTTAATTTTAAGGTTAACTCTACAAGGCGTTTCCAACTTCATTTTATTTTATTTTCATTTTATTGCTTTGTAGATTTCGTGCCATTAAAAAGCTGGTGGCGTCCAATTTAAAATTAATTGTTCACTCCACCCTAGTGGAATATAGGAATACTTTAACTGAGATCGAATACCACTCCTCGAGGAGGAGTTTCCAGCCGGGGACTTTTAGGTTGCAAGATCTACATTAATTATGGAAGTGAAACCTTGGTTGGGAGTAGGGTTGCCAGGTCGTCAAACCTAATAACCGGACAGACCAGCCAGTTTGGTCGGACATTTGGGTAAAAAGACCGGACACCCTAAATTATTAACGATAAAAATTTTGTATGTAAAACCAGGCTTCTTTATCATTTACCATAAATCTTAAATTCTAAGGAAATAAAATAAAATTGAATGACGAATCAGTCTTTCTTATTATTAATCATTCATTAATATTTTTAATTTTATACACTTGTTATACAATATACTATTGCGTCCTTGTATAAGTTTTCAGTCCAAGATAGTAAATAGTCATGATACTATTACTCGAGAAGATAAACCCATGCGCATGGATAAGCCCATCTCCCTCGCACGCCTGACAAATTTCAGTAGTTCTATAATGGCGTTTAACGGTGTTGGTTTGTGTTTTATTTTTTATTTGGTTTCTTTACAGATGAATGTGCGTAAAGCTTAATAAATTATAATTAAAAACCTTGATACATACGAAAACGATGTCGATCATTCTGAAATATTTACTGGACAAATGTTAACGATATTGAACATGCTGGTCGAAAAGATTCTGCTGATGTTGAGGAAAAAGATATCATAGTGCATGTTCAACAACTTGAATATATAGATAATTAAAAAAGATGTATCGTAGTAGAATAGGGTAAACATTTGCGTTTAAAAAATATATACATCCTTGAGCAAAAAGTTGAGCTGGCGAATGAACAGCCAAGGAAAATTCAATCACACAAGAACTTGAATGGGATGGTATAGAAAATTTGGCAGGGTTTATTGCATTTGAGTTACAGAAAACAAATTTGTTTATATTCCAAAAAGCAATGAAATGTCATTTTCCTGGGTAAACCATCTTTCCGAAGGCGGTCTACTAAAACCAAATCCAGATTTTCTAACTAAATGTAATGAACTCGAATATATTTTTAAAAATTTTAATGGGGAGTCATTAAAATTGACAAAAATTATTTTAAAACCCTAACGGATTTAACCGAATCTGTTAATTTAAGTACAAAGTAAATTTTATGATTAATATACACTGGCGAGCAAAAAATTGAGGTCACTTCAGAAATTGCGAATAATGTTAGCGTCAATATTGATAAGGACATAATAGTATTAGTAGGCGTTAAAGCAATTTTTTTCCGAGACTTGACAGCTGTCATCACATTTCCCTTGCCTCTTTTCCAGTTTATTGTTGATTCTTTGTGTATAACCTAACGATTGCAAAGTGTAGTGATTTAACAGGCCCATAATGCCTTTAGATCCGATTGTTGTGGCAAGAATTGTTGGGCTGTTACAAGATGGTCGAGGGCAACGTGAAACTACAAGAATTGTTGGTGCTAGTCTTTGTGGTGTGCAAAGGGTGTACCAGCGCTTTCTGGAGACTCGCCTGATCACGAGAAGACCGGGGTCTGGGCGAAAAACAGTTACCACTCAACGAGATGACCGTTTTTTGGTGTCCACAAGTTTGCGGAATAGGACAGCTACTGCGGTTTCACTGCGAAATCAGTTGGAAGAAGTGAGAAATATCAACGTTAGTGAATGGACCGTTAGAAGAAGACTTCATGCTGCTGGACTGTCATGCAGAAGAATGGCTACAGGTCCCCCGTTGCAACGCCAGCATCGGACTGCAAGATTGACATTTGCAAGAGATCACGTTCGTTGGAATGATGATGACTGAAGCTGGGTATTGTTCTCAGATGAATCGCGTTTTTGCCTCACTGGGTCAGATGGACGTCGACGAGTGTGGAGAAGACCTGAGGAAAGGTGTGCTGAAGTTTGCATTAACGATCGTCTTCCATTTGGTGGTGGGTCAGTTATGGTTTGGGCGGGAATCACTGCACAAGCTCGTACAGAGTTGGTCTTCATAGAAAATGGCTCCCTTACCTCTCACAGGTACATTACGGAGGTGCTAGAAGACCATGTTATGTCTTTCATGGTGACTACAGGGGAACGTGGCAATTTTATGCAAGATAATGCGAGACCACATACAGTCAGAATTGTCAGGGAGTATCTGGATGAGGTAGAAATTAGGCGGTTTGACTGGCCAGCCCGCAGCCTAGGCATGAATAACATAGAACATGTCTGGGACGAGTTGTGACGACTGATCCGCAGACACACACCAGCACCAAGAACTGCCCAGGAGCTGAGAAGATTGCTGTTGCAGGAATGGGATAACATCGACCAGAATGTGATCCGCAACTTAATTCAAAGTATGCCGCGCCGACTTCAAGCAGTCATCAATGCAAGAAGAGGGAATACATGTTATTAGTGTCAAGTTTTTTTCATTTGGTTCGTTCCATATTTTCCTAACAACAAAATGTTGTATTTCGCCCAAAATGTTAATTTGTTGCTTTTTCAGAATAGCAATCCAAAGAAAAAATGCATTTTGCTTTAGTATAGAGTGTCACATTCATCTTACAAAAGCACATGCAATGATGTATAGTTTGCGAATACGATTTGAAAACGTTAAATTTCAGAGAACATGATAATTTTAAGGTGACCTCAATTTTTTGCTCGCCAGTGTATATCTACTGAATAGAGCAAAGAAAATTGTAGACTAGACAATTTTTTTGATAAAAATTCAAAATCCTCACACTATGGTGTAAAATTTTTAATCTCCATTTTTGTTTCTATTTGTAAAAGAAAGTAGACAAGTTATTACTATACGCTTACAAATAATTAAAATATATTTTTTTAATAAAAATCCAAAAACTTCACACTACGCTGTACATTTTTTAATTTGTTTTCGTTTTTTTTTGAAAAAAATCTATTATTAATTTATCAGAAAATTTTATTCTTGATAAAGACTGGTGCATAGTGCGAAACCAATTTGGAAAATATCAAATTTGTTCCTTTTTATACAGGGTGTTTGAAAGAACCAAAAAAATGTAGGCTTAGAAAACCAAAAAATATAGGATTATCAAAAAATTTACCATAGCAAAAATAAAGTTTCTAATTAGCCAAAAACAAACATCTTTTCGGAACGTTTTCTGTTTCAGCGAAAATTGAGTGGAAATTTAGAAATAGAATCAGTTTTTTTGCATTTGTTTATTTTCGCCCTCGGTTGAAACGTCAAACTTTCGGAAAAATATTATTGGACTATTCTTTTTGTTTGACTAAGAACTAAATTTTTGCTGTAAGTTTTTATACTCCTTCATAAATTTTTCCATTTCTGATCCTAAATTTTTGTACTTTTCAAATACCCTGTATAAGATGAACTGGATATAATATTTTTAACATAGATTTGACATTCGTCATAGTATCGAGATACGTACCTACCTACTTCATTCAAAGGTTTATTATCCTAGTATAAATCCTAAATCCTACATTAAATCATAAAGAAAATATCTTATACACTATTATAATAATCATAAAAAATTTAACATATCAATATTATAATACACAATAAGAAAATACACTAAAAATTAATAAAATTAAAAACCGCACAAAAACGATACTTCTTCAACCGACAAGATGATTGTAGTCTCGAATAGTGTACTGCAATGATGTACCGGGTGCCTGATTCAGAGATGTAACCCGCTGCATTTCAGAAACTATTTATCGTACAGAGAAAAAAATCTGTATTACAAACTATCATACGAGAAACTGCTGGACATTATTTTCAAAGTTTTCTACTCCACCGCTAGAGGGCGTAGTTCACAATAATAACACAAAAACATTTCTCTTTAATAAATGTACCGTTATAGTACCACAAAATTTAAATATTCGTAATAATTAGATCATTTTACGTAAGAGTGCTCCAGTACTTTATCCTCTATCTTGTAAAATAAATGGTAGGGGTGAGTAAGAAAGCTGACTCGATAAAATTGTTGTTCCGCTTCATGGATTTTGAAAAATTAGTATCATTTGAAAGGAAATGCAATGCCTAATAAAATATGCATTCATTCCAGAGGTTTTAACGGTCGCTAGGTGACGGTGATCGAACAATTGTTTTGTTTTCAACTTTTTGTTGGAATCATCAAATGCGATGCTATATTTTTCAATCATTTACTTGAAAGAGGATGGAATTTAAAAACAATAGTAGAAACCGCATCTCATGTTTTAGGATACATTGCTGCAGATCCACAAGTTAGTGTAAGAATAGCAGCATGCGAATTTTTAGGTATTGTGTTCACCCTATTTTAAAAAGAAATCGTTTTTATCCGTATCGTGTTTCTCTTCATCAAGGATTAAAAGCTACAGATTTCGATAAAAGACTAGATCATTGTAATTCGCTTAAGGATATGCTGAATGAAAATCCAAATTTTTTATCAAATGTAATGTGTTCCGATGAAGCTACATTTTCCAGTAAATGATCTCTAAATAGACATAACACACATTATTGGTCTGATCAAAATCCACACTGGATAAAACAAGACTTTAACCCGGGTCGCTGGTCAGTTAACGTATGGCGTGGAATTTTAGATGGTAAAATTATAGGCACTTTTGTTTTTGATGAACATTTAAATGGCGAGCGTTAGTTAAGATTCTTAAGAGATGAAGTGCCTATATTATTAGAAGATGTTCCTTTAGCAGTACGGCAAAATATGCAGATACAACAAGATGGCTGTCCAGTCCTCTTTACAAATGAAGTGATGCATTTTTTAAACCAACTATATGAGTATAGGTGGATAGAAAGTGGAAGCATATTCCCGTGACCGCCAAAATCTCCCGACCTTACTGTGTTAGATTTTTATCTATGAGGTCGAATTAAAGATTTAATATTTCAGACAATACCTTTGTTGAATGAACAGCCCAAAAATAGCCTTCGATGAATTCCTCTACGTACGGTAAATGTAGCAAAATTATTATGAGTCTGCATGACAATAATTTCAAAACACAATGGCAACGAATCAAGAGCACTATGGACAGAATTAGGTGAGGCGTGCGGACTGTGGTGCAGGGCAGAAACGACACCGCGCCGCTCACTCGGAAGACCACGTGACTGGTCAAATGTAAAAAGACTAACAAAAGCCGGACATTAATTTAGACGGCCAAGCATTCAAAAGCCTAACTATGTCCGGCTTTATCCGGACGCCTGGCAACCTTAGTTGGGAGGACAAAACAACAAACTAAGCTATTAAGAAGAATTTATGGTGAAAAACAAACAGAAACAAATTTGACACGAAACATCTAACTTATAGTTATTTTTTCTGAAATGTCTTTTTTAATGTTTGGTCCTTGAATTTATATATCTCCATTCGAACACGTTCCAATTTTCCTTATCTGTTTCAATACTTATCCATATCTTTGGTGCTTTTTCCTTTCTTTTCCCTATATATGTATGATGTGATTGCCTATTTTTGATATTCGCGAAACTCATGGCTGTCGGTAATTATTGCGGTATCTACATGTTTTCTTGCAATCTCCTATCGTTTTTCTTATATATTTCAATACGGTATCTACATGTTTTCTTGCAATCTCCTATCGTTTTTCTTATATATTTCCTTATTATAAGTAAAAATTTATATCTTACATTTTTTTCAGAGTATTGTTTTTACTCACTAATTAATTTTTTCCGTGTATGCTAATAATACAAGAAACTGCATGTTCCAATATATATATATATATATATATATATATATATATATATATATATATATATATATTTCTTTTACCGTGAATTACCCATGAATCTCTTTGTTGTTTACATATCACGCGATATTCCTACATCTTCTTTGTTATTTACTATGGGTCGGAAGGTTCAGGCAGGGGGACTATATGCGCCTCCGTGTCGATCTTGGTTGTTGTCCTGAAAATTCGGGATCTTCCAATTGAAGGCACAATTGAGCGTTTGGTTTCCCTGTTGAAATCCGTTGTTTTGTGTTTTCCAATGTTTCGATTAACATCTTTGCTCCCAAATTTCACATCCTTATTTGGTTATACCGTGCTGAAGACGGCAAATGAGCTAGAAACATGCATGTCCGCGGTTACCACTCTGTTTCAGTAGCCCTTTTTTGCGTGAATTACCCATGAATCTCTTCGTTGTTTACATATCACGCGATATTCCTACATCTTCTTTCATATATATATATATATATATATATATATATATATATATATATATATATATATATATATATATATATATATATGTATATATATATATATATATATATATATATATATATATTAGTGTCACACTTCAAAACGTGCTATTTCCATGAGTTTATAGTTTGTACTAATTACAATAAAACCAGTTTTTCATCAAACTACAAGAAATAATCATTAAGTTTATGTTAATAATAACACATTTTAATATGCCTTCAAATGAAATTCCTTTATACTCATAGTAACCTTAGGCATAGGTCAAGAACCTGTGTTGGACCAGACAGGAATTAAACATAGGACAGGTAAATTACGGAGACTCTACCATGACTAGAAAAAGGGTATGCATTATTTTACATAGAATATCAGGTAGAATACCTGAATTTACAACATGAACAAATACAAAAACTGCAACGATGCCACGCTTCTTTTCCGTTGAAGCAATATTTTAAATAATAACTGTTAAGCAATGACTCCCGCCTCCGTAGTCATGATGAAAACGTGATATATCCCTGTCCTAATGAAGTAATAATTTATTCGAAAAAGGAGAAATAATAATTTGTTATATTCGATAGCTTACCTATAGTTTATTTGAAAATACATGATAGCAAAGTTTTTATGGCAAAGGTCTAGATACAGGATTGTTCAAAGCAGAAAGAAAATAAATATTGATACCTTCTTATCTGAATTTTCACGAATTACTTTAATATAAAAAATAGTAAACTGTCAATATTAAGTATGTACCCACATTTATATTTATAAAAATAGTATACTAGATATTAAGTTAGGACGTTTCCTTAAAATTTAATAATAAATATGCACACAACCTAATTTATATTACTAAAAAAATCGGTTCTCATAAAACACTTTTTAGAAATACGGGGTGATTCCATATAAATTTATTTGTTTGAATTTCGGCTACTGGCGTCATATAAACTTATTATAATTAATATAAATGAAGATTTATACACCTAAATAAAGTCGTCTTCTCCCGATAAGGAGTAATCATCATCAGTTTCCCCACTTCCCACACTCTTCCTTTGCTATGACATGTCTTATAACGTTTTTCTAATTGTCCGGTGAAATTTTTGATATCGAGTGACATAATAGTTGACGAACATCATGAAGTAAGTTTAAATGTTGTATTATTTGAGGCCATATTAGTTTAATGGGGTTAAGTTCACAGTGATAGGTGGTAGCCGCAACACTTTAACTCCATATTCTTTTGCTATTTCATCTACACTATACTTCTTAAATGTTGGTGAATATAACTGCTATAGCTCTTTTTTGAGTAATCCCTCTTCTGCCACTATTTCTTTGGTTATTAGCCAATCGGAGAGTTCTTGCTTTTTCCGTTTAGTATTAGATAACGGTTTCTTTAATCTTGAATGGTAACTGGCATTGTCCATAACTATTACATAATTGGCCGGTAATAATTCTATCATTTGACAGAAATATTCCTCAAAAACATAAGCAGTCATTTCTTCATGGTAGCCTTTCGTAGAATTTTAGACAAATTCTCTATTTCCTCCTCTATCAACAAATCCTTTATTTCCTCCAATAAGGACAAAGCCATATGAGACCATATTCGAAATAAAACGTACAGACAAAAAGATTAATTACAAAACTTTAGAATAGTTAAGTATATAGAAGAAAGCCAACTATGGTTCAAATATATGAAAAGAGTGAATGGGGGATTGATAACAAGAATATTCGAAGCCAAAACAAGGTAAACTTCGATAGATAGAATTAGCAAAGCGACTGTGAAATAATTACACTAGGTGTTACCACAAATAAAAAATCATGAACCTAATTCTGGGCAAAAGTAAATTAATGGAATCAAGATAAAGGGTGATTCAGAGTAGGATTGTACACTGTATATCTTCCTTTTCTTCAAATATGGAGAATTGCGGTTTTCGCGATAGTTTGCTACTTTGTTATGAAATTAGAAATTGCACTAGTAGAATTTTGATAGTGCTTTTGGTGTATGAGATAAAGAGTGGAATTGAAAAGTATAACTTTTCAGGTACCCCTCGTCTCTCAGCTATATTTAAACTTATAGAATAAGTTTAAACTTGTCCTGATAAAATTTTTCGTAGAATCCAGTGACGTAGTTAGTTTTTTCCTAACACCTTTTGTTTTTTAGTTAAGAAGCAAATATGTTTTTTTAAATGGAACACCCTGTATATTATTTTCTACATTCACTTAATTATTCATTAGGCATGAAGTGGGCTTTCCAAACATATATAATTGCATCCAATTATTTTAAAAAACAAACTCAGAATTTACGATTTTCTAAAATTTTCGGCCATTTTCCCGTAGTTATGCAAAATTGACACATTTTCGTTATCCTTCTAAGAGCCTGAAAAAGAATCGTAGGACTTCTTTGCAAATTTTGGAAAGTGAAATCGGTTGCTGCACGAAGGTCCGCTACAGAATGATATCGTCTTTTATAGAGTGCATCTTGTATGAAACCCCATAAAAAAATCCAAAATTGGAAGATCCGGTGATCGAGGGGGCATCTTACAGGTCTGTAGGTACCAATCCATCTTTGAGGCAAGTTATTGTCTAAAAGTGGCCTCAAAAGGACAGATTTATGGCTTGTTGAAAATAAATGGAATTATAAAGGGCCAATGGAACACTTTCCATCAGTTCTGGAATAACTTCCTCAAAGACTTCTCGGTACCGACGTTTTGTGAAAATTCATTCATAAATTCTGTAGACTATGCGCCTTCCAAAAATAAAACATGATACCCCAACTCCGAAGCGATCCTATTGTGCCCTCTCAAAAATTAAATGTCGATTTTCAACGGACCAATGTCTCGTATTATGGCGATTAAAAATTCCCGTACTTGAAAAATAACATTAATCGGACCAAATATCAAGTCTTTCCAAAAATTCATCGGTACGGGACTGTTGCAAATACCATTGGCAAAATAGCATTCGGCGCTCGGCACCACCAGGGTGTAAATGTTGAAATATTTAAAATTTATAGGGATGATACTTATATTTCCGCAAAATTCTCTCAGCATCAGACTTGGATACATCCTGCTTCCTCTATTTGTTTGCAAAAAGATGAAGGCGTCGCTACTACATAAGCCAATACGTTTATTTCTTTTCCCTCTCTATCTTGTTTGGTATATGCCTTAGGTCGGGACTGGAAAAATTATCCATATTCTACTAAATTTGATTTGAGGCGGGGAAATGTGATAACTAATATGAACAAATTAAGAACCCCTAAGAAATTATCGTAAAAATAACGCTCAAAATATGTTACTGTTCAAGATTAGGAAATCTTGAATTATATAGATTACGATACCTTTAAAAACGTGTAAAATATTTGTAGATATAAAACTTATGTGTCTTCTTTTCATCATGGTATAACATTTTAAGGCGTAAATTCAGTTCATTTGCTAGCGTTGTAAAAATGTGTTAAATAATTGGTAAATCTTTTTGTTTTCTTTCGGTGTTGTTGTATAAATTCAAATGGTAGATTCACTTTACTTTCAGCTTTGTTAAATACTTTTAAAATACCACGTTTCGCACTATTAATTGTAAATAGTATTGCTGGAGCAATGAAATAACACATTTTGAAATTTGTGAAAGACATTGTCGCATTGTGTTTGAAATCCTATAGTTAATATTTACGAAAACGTCAAGTTTCACACTATTATTTATTGTGTTGTAAAAGCCCTAAAATATTATTACTTGGAGCAAAACTAAAATTGTAACTTATTGTCACGTTGTGCGTGAATTTTTATGGTAGATGATCGGAAGGAGTGTAATAAATGTTTGAATAAATTTTCGGAGTAAAAAGATCATAATAGGACGGTCTCGCTTTTTGAATGTTCAATGGAAATTGAAATATCTATTGAAGGCGTCCATTGTTGATTCTTGTCGATGAATCTGGCAAGTTAAATGATACTGGCCAATAGGAAATGTTTATTTCCTTTTAGTGAGCCCAATCCACGTGTAAACACGCCCCTTGCAAATTTCTATTTAACACGTCTTACAACGTGAAGAAGTCAGTTCCTAATTCAGTACATCACTCAATAACAACGTTAGTTACGAGCTCATCGCTCCATCAACGAAATGAGCTCAACACTCATTCAAGAAGCATTCACACTTAGTTAAGCAGTTATCATATAGTTAAGCAATCGGTTAGTAAGTTATCGGTTACATTATTAACGAGTCAGTTGGTTGAATAGTCAATCGGTTCCTTAAATAGTGCAACAAAGTCGAAACTCAAGTTCTAAGTGTAATTCAAGTCGGAACACATCGTTTCACCTCAATTAAGTCAAACACACGTCGTTTCTTAATTAGTTTTCGAGTTCATCACTCGATTAGTTCATAACTCAGTTCGACACTCAATCGAGTTCATCGAGTCGTCGTTACATATCGAACTTCACTCCAAGTCAAACAGTCAGAGATCATAAGTCTAGCATATCGTTACTTAGTTTATATACAAATCAAGCGAGTATTTATTAAATCGAAACATATAGTGCCTTCCGATCTGAAACCACCGAAGTTCAAACATTCATAACTTTGTGCCATTCTTGTAAATTTGTACATAATAAATTATTAATTTCGACATTAATTTTGTCAAATTAAGATTATTAATCTAGTTGAATGTCTACGCCAGTCGACGAAGTTCAACTTGAAATATAATCAAAAACAGTTACTTTTGTAAATGAAATTCCGAAGCTTTTTGCGCATTTTCATTAGATTGTATAAAACAAACCACCATATCAAACTTATTATTATTTTCGTAAACCGCCAGTCTTAAATTCTGAGGTTGTTCTGAGGTTTCCACTACACATAGTCTAAAAAACGCCCAGCTATTTGACACTATCTGTATATTAAATAAAATAGTTCAACTTTCTAGAAAGTCGTGAGGAAATAAAACGGATCAAGAAAATCCATTACATTTTCCGAGGCCACTGCCGTGAACTCAATTCGTTGTCATTGTAGGTTCTCTCTGCAAACATGGATGCGGAACGCTATTTTATTAGGCCATCCAGGTATAACAGGCATGACCTCTGGATAAAAATCGATGCTTGCAAGAATTTCACATTTCCCTTCACAGTCACAAATAAAATAATGCAAACATGTTAGTAAATAGAAGTTTAAAAAAATTGACAATCTATTAGAAAGTTTTAGTTTATACTGAGTAAATAAATGTAGCTTGGTTTGTTCAAATTTTCTATTCATGCAATCATTTTTTATTTAACCCGAATCAGCTACGTAACATGTAAGATGCAGATGCGTCTATGAAAAGTAATAAGACTAATTGGTTATGCATTTATTAAAATAAGAACGTATTACGAATCAGGAACAGCATCTGGCTCTATGATTCATTGATTTGTAAATTTAAATGTGAGATCACATAACTTTCAGTTTCTTAAGATGTACCTAAATATGACTAGGGTCTATTTCGTTTTACTACATTCCAAAAAGTATGGAAGTTCGTATATTAAAAATTACCAATAAAATGAAGTTTTACGTGCTTTTATGGCAAGCACAAATTATTGAGTTCGTTAATAAAAGGGCGTTTTGAACATCATGCAAAAGCCATCTAAATCACCTGACTTTCCTCCCTTGAACTTGTTTGTAACGAACTCAAGAAGGGTGAAAAATCAATCTCCTACCAGCTCAAAAAATGTGTGGCAACTATTAGAGAGTGAATGTAACAAGTTAGGCGAACATTATTTTAAGAAACTAATTAATAGCCTAGAATAAGCGAAAGAGAATAAGAGAAAAAGTTTTTTAGTTTTTAATTTTAACTGATACAGTTCTGAGGGTTAGCTTAGGTTATTGTGTTTAGTTTACTGTTAGGGGTTCTTAGCAATGGCGCATCTACGAGGGGTGGGCTTTCGGGATGAAGCTCCCCTGGGTATCCCCATAGGGCTAATAAAATCTAAGCTTTAATATTTGTATATCATATCTTCTTCATTTTTCTATTCACATATATTAAGTCAATCACTAGGTAGGTCACTTCTTGGTCTAGTCAAAAATAATTATTAAACATCAGGTAGACTTAAATGTAACTTCTGTCATTCTGACGATGATATTCAATATATTGTGGAATTATTTAGAAACAGTAAGTTTAATTTAAAAACAGTCACATAGATAAAAATGTTCTTAAAAACGAATTATAGGAAAAAAGCTTCATACCTACATAATTTTGAATGCTTGATTGAATATTCTATTCTCTATTTTTAAATTATACTACATATTTTTCCACTTGCCTATTAATAATAAAAATAACCAAAAAGGCAACAGAAACTTTTAGACAAAACAACGAGTCAGTGCCGGCTTAAATATCCACACAACCAAATATGAAATCGCCTATTATTTTGTAATATACATGAAACATAATATTATTTTTTTCATATTTGATTAAAATTAGGTTTTTATCAAATACTACAACTTAAACAATTGATGTATTGCCAATATTAAAGTTAATGTTATTATTTTTTTGTTTTTTAATAAGATTAGAAATTCGGTAGTTCCCCACTGTTAGTGGGAGAGTGTTTTGATGATATTCAAGAGTTTTACGCAGTATCCTCTGGTTCTCGGATATGGTGTTTCCAAAATCGGGAGTCGAATATCACTCCCTGAATTTTGCTGTGCTCGACCACTGGGAGAGAGCGGTGTCGGATAAATGAGGAAATGTTACCATTGAGGCCATAAAATGATAGTTTATCAATAATCGTCTGCCTTGGTAAGGTGTCAAATTCAGCTTCAATGTCAAAGACAGAGGCTAACACCTCTTGTTTACGATTTATAGCATCGGCAATGTGGGTTTGTAAGATTGCAAGGTTATCTCTTGTGGAACGGTGGTGACGGAAACCGGATTATTCTTTTGGCAAGATTTGGTGTTTTTCAATAAACCACATGAGTCGTCTGTTTATCACCTTTTCCATTAATTTGCATGTAGTAAGTACATGTAAGAGAAATCGGTTCATAGGACTGTGGTAATGTAGATGGTTGTGACGGTTTTAGGACGGGAACGATAATGTATGTGTTCCATTGCGTAGGGAATAATTGAGAAGACCAAATGGTGTTATAAATGTTTAATAGTTTAGTAAGTTTTGTGTGTCCTATCGGAGATGGCATGATATATTCGACGAAGATCTGCAAGGAGGGATTTAATGTTTGTAGTAAATTGGTAAGCTTATGCTAATAGATCGTTGCTTCCAAAATAATTTTCCAGAAATGTTATTAATTGTTCTGAAGTAATTTAGAAGGATGTAGGGACTGTTTTTGTTAAATTTTCTATGATTGAGCGTGCAGAGGGGCTGATAGTTGTTGTTAGAATCTTGGACTCTTTTTTCTTTTTGGGGACAGGCTTGGGAGCACGAAAGACGTTGTCAGAAAGTGATAATTACAGTGGGTGATTCGAGGCTAGAGTCAGTAGAATGAAGTCGTTTGAGACCAGAAATACTAGGAGTAGGTTGGTGAAAAGGAGGGAGTGTGTTGGCGGAATGATTGTCAGTGGAGGATATAGGGACAGTGGTAGTACATAAAGTAGGATCAGTGGAAGTAGGATCATTAGAAATATTATCTGTAGTCTTTTTGGATAGGGGTGTTTCTGGAGAGGGGGGAAGTGTGAAGAGGATTTTGGCAGGTATCAGCAGTATGTCCAGCTTGTTTGCTGAGGAAACACTCCAATTTATCTGAGGTAACGAAGATCCGAAAAGCAGTATTTTCAAAATGTATTAAAACAGAGGTTTCTATTTCAAAGTTATCTTTGTCTGGTATGACATATATGGACCGGCGGAAGATTAGAATATGGGAATAATCTTCTTCAGTTGAGCCAGTACGGATATTGGTGATGGGGGATGCGAGTTGAAACCTGAGATCGTTTTTTAGAGCCTCTTCGATGTGTTGATTAGGAATTGAGGGACATACGTTAGATATTAGTAATCTTTTAGGGGGGCTGATAAGTCTGCGTATGGGGACGATTTCTTCTTTAATGGTAACTGAAGGATGGTATTTAAGGAGGTTATCAACGACTAAAGTAGAAGCGAGAAAGATGCAAATACGTTGATTAGATGTACGGGAAGCATGGGTGATTCCTTTTGGTGTAACAATTTCATCTATTGCCTTGATGTAATCGAAGAGAACTGTATCCGGAAGCGCATTCATTACGGTAGCTTGATTTCTACTAGGATATGTTATAGGTGTCAAAGTTAATTTTCTTGAATTTGATTTAGTAACAGCAGCAAAACTTCGTGCAGTGAGTTGAGTTGACATGTTAAAATATTTTGGATGCCAAAATATTTAATGAACTATATAGACCAAGCAACTGGCCTATAGAAGAATTAATTTTAAGTATTAAACAGTGTAATTAGTGTAAATAAACACATACCAATATGGTCCAGCAAATATTTGACACAAAAAAAACTAATCACTTATGTTGATAACGTTATGAGCACTCGAACGAAAAGTAATACCTTCACTTACGGAGGCCACACGTGGAAGTTGCGATATTATTAAAATAATGAAAGATGACCCATTTTTAATACATGATTATCTAGATTTTATTGCTTTTGGAAATCATCATATTTCCATCGCTTTTTTGTCTTTGATGATGTGGCCTTAATTACTTATGATTGATATAAGTAATAATAAAAATGTATTACCACCACACGCTTTCATGCACCGTATCCACACTCCATAATCCACCCCTGACCCCACCACAACATCACCCAGCAAATGACATAAGCAAATGTTCAAGTGTCAAAATATGTAATGGTAAACATCATTAGCACAATATTTCTTAAATATTGCAACATTGCCAATTGCAATTCTCTTATCTAAGATAACTTATTTCGATGACGCTGCATAAGAAATTCTGGCTTAAGTTTAAGATCAACTTAACAAAGTTAAACTTAGTCGTAAAACAGTGCATACAGGCATATGACTAGAAACTAAGAAAAATCTAACTAAAACGAAACGAAATTTACTGCTGCATTATTAAAATATTCTGACTCGGAAGAATCCCAGTGAACGAGACGGCGATTTAAATTAGTGTGCCTATAATTATTAAGGTAGTAGGATTTTATTTCAAATCTAACTTGTGTTCTGCGTCAGTATGACTCATGCTCTCGTCGTTTTCCACTTACTCTACCATGTATTTTAATATAATGAATCCCTTTTTTTGTTCAGTTTTATGAAATCAGAAAAGAAATGTTGGGTGAAAACCAATAGCCTCGTTACATAAGGTGAAGCCATGTGCTAGGTGCATCAACTGGTTAATGTATGAAACACACAAAGAAATTAATGAATTTTTAGACTGCTAATACAGGATGTTTCCAAAGAAATCCGAAATATTGTTATAGGCCAGTCGACATTCAATTTTTAGAGGGAAAGTTCTTAAAAACATGTGTGTCGTTAATGAGGTACAGGGCGCTCATGTCTTTATTATTGTAATAGAAGCAATAACATTGTGAGAAACATAAAAAAAATATTATTCATAGCAAGCTCCTCCAGCTAAAATATAAGCATTCCCTCTACGTCCGAGTACGTTTGGAAAAGCCAGGAGTGTTGCGAATAACATAACAGCCTCGCACGATGCGATTTTGAAGTTATTCTGAGTTTCAGATGAAGATCCTAGCTATATCCAACCGTCTTAAAAGACCATTATGATAAAAATTTCTTGTTTGTTCTTAGGTTTGGTATAGCAATTCTGAACATTCCAAAAGCCATTAAAATAAACATGTTTTTTCATATTAATTGACAATCAATAGCGTTACTAAGGGAAAATTATGGTCGAAATAAATTTCACTCAGAGTTAGATCACAGATAAGTCAACATACTGTATGTACCTCGTTAACGACAAGATTTATCACATACGTCAAAAGAAATTTTCGGTATAAAATGAAATGACGAAACACCCCATAAATGTTCCACTACAGTAAGTCAAATATTTTCGATTTTTCTGTTTCTTAACTGGAACAATAAATAGTCACGCATACCGTAATTAATGGCCAATTAGCTAGATGATATTCGTTCGACTCGGAGGTAAATCAGCTAATTATTGTAAACATGGAAGAAAATGTCAAATCCTATAAACGGATAAAATGTATGAATTTTATATAAAAATGATTAACTTAGATAAAATATTTTATGTGTTTGTCAAATGGGAGCTTCATATGGCAGCTCTAATAAATAGTTTAATAATTTCTAGAATTTTCTCACCTGAAGATATGCCAAGATGGTCTGGTCAGAGGGCCTATCGGTGATGAGGAATTTGAATCCTCTGTATTCAATTTCTGCTGCAGCTGGTCTGATGTCCTTTTGACGCATGGCTGCAGGGATTCCTTGTTGAGAATTATGATTCATGCTCCGTCTGTCACGAGTTAACGTTAATATCACACAATTTTAAGAAGACCGAAAATCTTCAAAATATATATTTAAAAATGAAAAATAGGAAAAGATCAGTCTTTTAACGAAAGTTACTGTTTTTTTTCAATTGTTATTTATGTACACAAAATTGATATGCTTTAGCAATTGAAAGGAAGAACGCAACAAAAATTTTAGTGCAGCTTGACGTACGATAAACTCAGAATTACATATGATGTACTATTTGGCTTCTGGGAGAAAGAAGTTAAATCCAATTTATAAACAGCAGTGATGAAAATGACTTCAATGGCAATATTCGGCCTCTTTTTGACAAGTTTATTTGTGTTGAGCTTGGCAATATTCTGCGCTATCCAAATGGAACTCCATGTATGAGAGGACTGTCTCACCAAAATACTGAAATAGAGAAATATGCGTCAATTATTTGTTCGGGTTTAGCAAGTTCTCAATCATTTATTGAGAATTAATTTTAAACGAATTTAATTTTAGAATTGTTCCATATAATTCGTTGATTTAAAAAACAAAAATACTTTTTTAACGTGACAACAATATAATAATTTCAAAATGCTTGTTTTTAGAACATTCGAAATCAGAGCACATTTTTAGGTCAGTAATGGCTAAAAAGATTCACGAAAGTACCAAAGTTTCAACATGAAAATAATACGAGGTACAAAATTATCAAAAAAAAGAATAAGTTTTTTATCAACAATTCTAGTCTTCAACCTTTTTGGATACGCGACCCCGACAAGTTTAAAAATTCTGGCTCCCCACAGGGCCATATGTCAGTAATTTTAAAAATTATATATATTTTTTTCTGTCGAAACCTAAATATCGATTGAAAAACCAAAAATAGAACCACGATTTCGACAAATTATTAAAAAATAAACAGACACAGCCTTCTCACCGAAATTGCAATTATTTTGATATAGAGTAGGGCCTACAAAAACTTGCCTTTTTGCCACAGGTTGAACAGCACTATCTTAGAACATTTGAAAATATTTCAGAGCATTCGATTAGGTTATGGACGAATTCTTACTTGATTTTTAGACCAATGATGGACAAAACATATTTTAAAAAATTACAGGAATCAACATTAATTTAATAATGACAAACCTCAGATTCCAAAACATTTCTTCTAATACTAGAATATTTTACAATGACGCATAGCCAAACATTCCTATCATCGATGTATCTACTACAACTGCATGTGAAGGACAGTGAATGTTAACGACATTTTTAAATGATAAATATTTGTTATTATATTATTATAGGAAATTATTTAAGAGGGGCCTCACGTTTTAGGAACCTGAAAACAGTTGGCACCCGTGATTTTCAACAAAATTTAGGTCATTTTGTACACAACAAATCTAAAGAACGCAGGAAAATTAAGTGTTGCAATTTTAACACAATATAACTTGAACCTTTGTCTTGGGGATCAGGTATTTTGGTTGAGTTTTATATTGTTATGAAAAAGATATAAGCCATTAAGTGATGGTGTGATTTTGACAATATGTGGTCACCAATCTGGACACCAATCTGGACACCAAAACCTGATCCCCAAAAAGAAGCCTAGAGAATTCGATTCTGAAAATATGAAATCTCAAATAATTGTATTTTTTGAGATTTGTTGGGCGCAAATTTTTGCAAACGAACATCTTTTTACTTTAGTTCACCCGCTCCACCGTCTTGATGCATGGCGCTGTATAGAACAATACGCGGTATTAGTGGTGACGTCATAATCTTAGGTTATGTCAATTTTGTATCCAAACAAACAAAACTAGCCACACCGAATACTAGAGTAGTATTCGGTGACTAGCCATTTAGATACCATTGGTGTGATTTTGGACCAGAGATTATTCCCTTATATTTTGAATATAACTGCTGATTTAGACATTTAGATATACACTGAGACTTTTACAAAGAGATATATTCGATTCCAGCCAAAATAGGTATGTATAACAATACAATTTTAATAAAAGAGTTTTCTAACCTAAACAAGTTATTAAAAACTTATGAAATACAATTGTTTTAATTCATTTTCTATCTGTATTGTCTAATTTTAGGTTTCTTCACATAAAGAGTAATGGTACTGTGCTGGCCACCAGGCTGTAAGCATTATAATGCCAGAAAGAACTGTAAGTTTTATAGATTTCCAAAGGATCCAAAAGTAAGAAGCAAATGGATGAAGCTGACAAGGTATCTACATAATGATAAATATAACATTTTATTTTGAGTGTTTATACAATATTTGTAGAACAATAGAACCAGATACCGGAACTTTTTGTGTAGCTGTCATTTTATGGATGGAGAAAAGAAAATTAGCCCACTATTTTTTTGTACATGATTAATCTTTGCAAACAAGGTAGAAGCAAAATTGTACGTGTTCATTGTATGTTTGATTTTGTACTGTATATATCGATCTCCCTATAACATATACATTATTATTTGTCATTACAGATCTTTCGCTTTACATTTTTTACAAGTTGCTGTAGATGATTTTTTAAACTTTTGCTATTTTAAATTGAAATTCCTTACTGTACCTTACTATCCTCTTTCTATTAACTGTAAAACATTGTATTACAAGTAAATATTTCTCTGTGTAATAAAGAAATTTGGAAACATTTTTGTTTATATTATTTGTTTTTAGATAAAATTGAATATGTTTACACATGTAGTTAAAAAAAAGAGCCTATAGATCAAGTAAAATTTGAAAGCAACCAACAGAAACTCTGCACCTCATACAAATATGATTTGATTGAGGCAAAGTTGTGACATGATGTTCTGAGTTTTCAGACTAAATGGCATATTTCCAGTTATGTAAATTTACAGCGTTTCCTCAATTTAATTTTCTTAGCACGAAGCAAACAAAAATTTATAATTATGAAAACATTTTATTATGTTAATATAATTTAAACAGTACAAATTTGTAAAGGTAGAATGTTATTAAAACATGTACATTTTTCTTCCATTCTCGATGTCGAGTAATTCCCACAATAATGTTACTTGGTATCCATAATATTAAATAGCGCATGTCCTCTCATGCAATATGTAATGCACCTTGTATCTGGTGATAATAGTTATATTTTTCAATTACCACGAAATTATTTTCATCAAAACGAATTATGTAATTCCTGTCCTTTGTGAGCGGTTTTAATTTCTCTTCATTGGGATACTTGAAAGGATACTTCACTTCAATTAAGCATTTTACACTAACAAACCTATATTATCATTAAAAAAGGTTTCAAGATAATGTTGAAAATATTTTGTGACACTAGAACAAACAATCACTATTATTTATCTTATATTTTCACATTAATCCAATAATCCAGTAAATATAACCTCAAAAATAGCTTTTAAAATCAAATATACGGATGGCAGGATAACTTACATTATCAAAACTATAATTTTTTATGTTGAGTAGACACGATTACTTACTTTTTAACAATTTATTCCTTTCAAAAACACGTATGAAACGGTTAAATAATCAAAAATCTACACTCAAATGGAATTTCCTATGGCAACAAGTTTTGTTTGGATACAGTTTCAAATTGTGACGTCACACTAATCTCGCGTATATAGAACAATGACAGAAGACGACGGTCAATTCATAGACAAATAATATTATAACTTTCTCTATGGATCAAATATGCTGTTGTCATATGTTTTGTGTTCATAAAAATATCCTAAATTTATAGTTTAGTGTGTATTGTATTTGTAAGTGATTATAATTAAGTAATTTTCATGCTAAATAAGTAAATTTGTGCTTCGTAAATGCTATTTATATTTACTCCAGTGTTTAGTGCTTCATGCTTCCTTGCAACAAAAATGCACTTTTTGCACCATTACACAATTAACTACTTTTTAATGTTATTCTTATTTATTGTTGGTAAATACATCAAAGTGATTAAATATATTGTGAGAATGATTTTGAGTTTTTGTTCTTTGGAATAAATATATCATGTTTATACCTGATAATACTAATTGTTATTCCGCTTAAGTTGAATTTTATTGTTGTATTTTTCTAGACAAATTTTGTTCTTCATGAGGTCAATTATTTCGCTTATTGTATTTGTTTGTAAATTCAGTTTTGATGCAGAGTGGAGGCATTTTATTTCAAGTAGTGCACCATCACCTACAAGCCCTAAAATATTTTATCAATAAATGTATGTCATTTAATATGCAAAAATAATTTATAACACATGGTAATTATTTGTTATGTCAAATATATTTACCATCAGGAGAAGCACCTAGAAAACCGTGTTGAACATCTACCCACAATCCTCAATCAACCACCACAACATTTTGTACTTGTTCAAAAATGCTCTTAGCCACTTTTTACTTAAGAGTTCCATACTCCATTACCTCCGTCATACAATAAGTCTTTTTAAGAACAGTTTTAACAAGAGAATGACAAGGTGTATTTGTTTTTCTCTTAACAACCTGTCCAAAGATTTTATAAGAAATTAGGATGGTTATCCACTTTTTAGCTTGCCTTAGCCTATGCACCATAGGTAATAGTAATTGTTGAATAAAATTAATGAATGAAGTAGGTAACATTATATTTTAAAAATCTTTGAACCATAAATATTTTAAAACTTTGTCTAGCCAATAGTCAAAATGTCCTTGCAAATTGTTTGATTATATAAGCATTTCAAAAAATCAATGAAAATAAGAAACCAAATTATTAGTAAATAATGACTTAGTAATAGTTGTTGATATTAAAAAAAATTGTAAAACAAAGGACGACTAAAAAGTTAATTTTGTCTACTTGTTGCACGAGTTATACAGATAGGTTTTCTTTTCTAAAAACAATTTCTTTGTGTTGTTCTTGCTGAAAAACGTAAAAACAACTAAAAAAAATACAAAATTCCAACTTTTTTTTGGGTAAACCTATACTTTTCTCGCATATTAGATGGGTTGGATGGAAAATTAATAATACCAATAATGTATTATACAAAAACAAAAAAAATATTTACCATTCAGGTGATCACACATATGTGTATCTGTCATGGAAAAAAGAGAATGAACCAACTATTTTTTTATATAATGAAGGAAAAATGTTTCAGTTCCAATCTCCACAACACATATGATCAATCTTTGCAAACAAGGTAGAAGCAAACTTGTACATGTTGATTGTATGTTTGATTTTGTACTGTTTATATCGATCTCCCCACAATATATACATTATTATTTGTCATTACAGATCTTTCGCTTTAAATTTTTTATTAGTTGTTATAGTTGCTTTGTAAGTTTTTTAAACGTTTGCTATTTTAAATTTAAATTCCTCACTGTACCTTACTTTCCTCTTTCTATTAAGTGTAAAGCATTGTATTACTAGTAAATATTTCTTTGTATAATAAATTTGGAAACTCTTTGTTTATATTATTTGTTTCTAGATAAAATTGAATATATTAACACATGTAGTTAAAAAAGAGCCTACATGTCAAATAAAATTTGAAAGCAACCAACAGGTACTCTGAAACTGATACAAATATGATTAGATTGAGACAATTAAAGTTGTGACATGACGTTCTGTGTTTTCAGACTAAATGGCCTATTTTAAATCATGTAAATTTGCAACCTTTCTGCAGTTTAATTTTCTTAACATGAAACAAACAAAAAATTATAATCATAAAAACATTTTATTATGTTAATATAAATGGTACAAATTTTGAAAGGTAGAATGTTTTTAAAGTATGTATATTTTTCTTCCATTCTTAATTTCTAGCAATTTCCGCAATGCTGTCACTTGGTATCCATATTATTAAATAGCAATATGTAATGCACCTTGTATCAGGTTATAATAGTTATATTTTTCAATTATCACTATTATATATTCATCAAAATGAATTATGCAATTCTTGTCTTTTGAGAGCGGTTTTAATTTTTCTTCATTCAGATACTTCAATTAAGCATTTTTCGCTTTTCACCAACAAACCCATATTATCATTAAAACAGGGTTTCAAGAGAATGTTGAAAGATGATTTGATGATACTAGAACAAACCATCAATATTATTTATCTCACATTTTCACATTAATCAAATAATCCAGTAAACATAACCTCAAACATGGCTTTTAAAATTAAAAAATACGGATTGCAGGATAATTTACATTATCATAAGTATAATGTTTGATATCGGGTCGATACGATTACGTACTTTTTAACAATTTATTATTTTCAAAAACATTTATGAAACTCTTAAATAATAAAAAATCTACACTCAAATGGAAATTGTCAACAAATTTAGTTTGGATCCGTGTATATAATATTCTCTTATCTATGCACAGGTGTGCTGTGGTTTGGATGCAACATAAAAAACAGAGATAAGGTTTCTGTGCTCACAAGAAGTTGAAATAATTAAAATCAAAACATTCGAACAGAGATGCGTTTCTTTGAACCGTCAAGAGTTGAAAGACAGAGAGAGAAAATATGTTGAATAAGTAAAAGCCGATTCAGTACTACTATCGACATATATCGTAAATATTTTGAACCAAATAATTACTAAATTAGTAACTAGTATTGTGTCGGTTTTTAGGTTTATATACCTGTGAGGAGGCCCCTCTTAACTACATTCCATAAAAAAGCTATTTACCCACGAGATTCTAGATAAGCGTTAACGCCAGAAATTTCGAATTTCGTATATATGCCTTTAATACAGGGTCTTTGGAAGTTCGAATAAGACGCTTTATAGAAACTAAATCCAAAAATTGATCTAAAATATCTAGGGCCTCCTTCCATTTCCGGTTATACCGAAATGAAACTTATTTTAAACAGAGCCTCCTATATATTATTACCTATTTCGATAGAGTTACTCTTGAGGATTCTCTCAATATACGGATTTGCTTACACGATAATATGACTAATTTATTATGGAACAGTGTCCGTTTTGACATCCTGTACGTTTATAACTAATAAGAGTGTTAAATTTTTACTTGGTACATTTTTTAAATATCTTATTTTTTAATTTTGTGGATAAAATAATTTTGATTGTACAAGGTGATTAACTATTAACTAAAGAATAAAACATTGTCAACTAAGGACGATCTATAAATGAATTTCTATGAAACATCTAATTAAAATTACCGATAGCAATACCTAATTATCTACAATAAACTAATTATAATTATGATGCTATTTTATTTACATAACAAGAAGTAACCAAAATTAAAGTATAATGTAATTTACTAATTACCTTAGAATGAAAACAGTCATTTGTTATATATTGTTTAGTTATAATATACAGAAATAAATTACTAAATATTTTTATACATTTTTTAATACACATTATTATATCGTTACGAATGTGCTACAGAGCTACAGAGTGGATCAATATTATACAGGTTGGTTCTTTCGGAGTTCCAATTAGAGTTTAAGAGAAACTTGAAAATATGAAAATTTGTGGTATGGGATTTTCAGACATGCACTACAATATTTAGAGCCTCCATTTCCGATTATACCTGAAGTTAGTTCTATTCATGTTTAATACACTTATTAAACGAATAAAATCTGTATCATAATGAAGTTCATTATGATACAGATATTTAAGCCAATAGAATCAAGTTACTTTTTAATAAAGCGACACTTAATTTGACAACTGTCAATTTTGATTTTCAGAAGTACCTATATCTAAAATCAATTAATAGTTTATTTTGATGTATTACAAGAGAAAACGTTACAATCATCGGTATGGACACATTATGCAATTACCAAATATTTTAAACATGTCAAAATATCCCAAGCACAGTTTAAAGCTTACAGATGCTGAAATTAATAAATAAACTGTGTCCTAAGTTGCATGCTCGAATAAAACGTAAATCAAAAGTATAAAATCGAAAATATTTTTACCAGATAAAATTACTGAGGTTTTTAGACGAAGAACCTGGAAATCAATTTTTTTCTCGAAAGTATTAAATTAAAGAAATTACATTTTTATAAAGAAGTTTTAAATAGACAAGTTATTTTAAATTATATATGCAATTTTAATCATTAACTTCGCAAGAAGCCGAAGCCCAATGGTGTACACGGCAGGTTATGAAAGTTATGTAGTTTTATGGTCAAGGGTCGATTCCTACCCATATCCTGCCATCTTTTATATATATATATATATATATATATATATATATATATATATATATATATATATAGATATATCTGACAAAATAAACGTAAGGAGAGGAGTTCGGCAAGGAGACGTAATATCTCCAAAGCTATTCACTTTAGTTCTCGAGGATATTTTTAAGAAGCTACATTGGGAAAACAAAGTATTGAACGTACATGGTGAACGCTTACACAATCTGAGATTTGCTGACGATGTTGTATTGTTTGCAAAAGATAAACAGGAATTGATAGACATGTTGGAAGAACTACAAAATGAGGCTGCAAAAGTAGGATTACACATGAACAACACAAAGACCCAGTTTATGACAAATATACCAGATTCAGACGATACAATACCGATTCATGACAGCACAATAAAAAGGACGGAAACATACATATACCTGGGCCAAGCTATAACACCAGGCAAACAAAATCAAGAGATGGAGATTTATAGAATTAGACTGGGATGGGCAGCCTACGGCAAATTAAAGTACATCTTCAGCATGAATATTCCAATGAATTTGAAAACAAAAGTCTATAACGAGTGTATACTGCCTGTTGTCACGTATGGTTGTGAGACCTGGGTAATAGGGTAATAACCAAGAAGATAAAACATAAATTGGAAGTACATCAGAGAGCCATAGAAAGACGTATTTTGGGAATTTCCCTGAGAGACCATAAAACAAATACTTTGATACGAGAAAAAACCAAAGTCTTCGATATAATAAAAAGAAGTGGTTCCCTAAAATGACAATGGGCAGGGCACGTGGCCAGGCATACGGAAAACTGGAGCGGGTATGTCACCAGATGGAGACCTTGGGCAGAGAGGAGGAGTGTTGGAAGTTGGAAGACGAATTTGAAAGAGGCCTATATCCTAAGGATAGAAAACGGCTAAAAATAGAAATATATATATATATATATATATATATATTATTCAGTATTATCTTTTTCAATAAAACTTATCATTTTGTGGATAGAATATTTTTTAAAATACAATGTAATACGCAAACTTGAAACTTTCTCAAATGTATGTTATGACGTTATTAGAATTTTAACCACTCCCTATACTGACGGATATAGGAATACAAAATGGATTGTTAGCCCACTGTTCAGTAAATGACTGTAGCATGCGTTCCGCCATCGCGTGACAATTTCTGTTGGCAACACTGAATATCACATCAATCGGCCTTTAAATGTGTTTTTGATTAGTTTCTAAAAATAACTTCAATTTTTCCAATTATTTTTGGGTATATTACGGCTAATTTTTGCTGCGTTTATTATTACTAAGAAGTAAGTATCCAAATATTATTAAATGATATAATTTTATAGTCATAGCACATTAGAGAGCAGTTGTTTATAATTGTCAACCTGTTGTTCATTTAATTTCTAGTTCCAAATATAAGTAGCACTTTCACACCATTATACTCCTAGTTTATTCGTAGGCAAGTACTCGTTTTTTCTCAATGATTTATGTGATATTTCAAATTCTAGAAACTCTTTTGGAAGAGGTATAAGCACACGATAGTTTTGCCTGACAAAGAAGAAAACACCTATTTTTAACTCTGGTTTCTACACAGTCTTTATATGCCTGTTACATTTGAATCCCAATGCAAAGAAGAAAAGAGCTTACGATACTTACTAATATACAAATTCAGCCAAGATCATTTGGAGTTATTTTTCAATGTTGAAAGGTGAGTTTTTTTACTGCCTTACAATACAAAGTCCGCTCCAGTTTTATCGCATTTTTTTTCACAAGACACTATCTTTTTTCGGTTTTATATGTGTAAAAAGTTTATATTACTTATATTTTATACTCGTCCTTCTTTTCATTAACAATCCTAAATGCTTACATTTTTTAAATACATATAAATATGATAACCCACATCGATATCCGTAACAACACGAACAACTGTATATCTCAAGATTGTATCTCAACTCTTAGTGTGGTTTCAGAAATAAGTAGTGTTCATTTTTTCCAGAAATAGAGCTTCAATGAATATACAGACATTGTAGTGGCAGTGGTTACCTAGCTGGATTTGTCATAAGATCAGTTATGAAAAGACTATCATGCGATGTTTGTTGTGATGTACTTGGTACAGGGTATGAAGATGACACATATTTCCAATTAATTTACAGGAAATCTAGAGGCGGCCTATTATATCCTCAAAGTGGAAAAAAGCATGTGTAATGATATGGAGAAAAGTTCAGTGCAGCATAAAATTAATAGGCAAACTTCCAAAGAGATATTTAATCAGTATATTAATGAAAGAAATAGAATGCATTTATTTAAATGACAATAATTTTCCATCGTTATCAGAACATTCTTTTGATTATGCACGCTATGAAATTAACCAAAACAAACTAATTAAATTAATTATCAACATCTACAGTGGTATCAGGATAGATAGCATTGCAAATAAGGACAACAGAGCCTTTTCTATAGAAACTATTAGAAAAAAATATACAAAACTAATATTGTATAAAAATAAATATGAACCTTACCTATACAATATTTGGTATTTTCCCATTTCAAATAAATGTATTAGTATTAATTAAGTTCATATTGTTATATAGGGTGGTCCTTAAGTAATTGTACATAGAAGTATGGTAGATTCCTGACTTTAAAATATTACGATTTAAACCAACTTGCTTTAATAAAATGTTGCTAATAAGGAATATACAGGATAAAGGTTCAAACTTAAAATTTCTTTTTAGCAATAACTAACATTTTTGAATATGTATACATAAAAATTTGGAAATAGAGAAGAATATTAAAGCCACGTTATTTTAATAGAAAAAAAGTATACTTGTTATTAACCTTAAAACTTAACGGTTTACTATATAATCGCATTTTAGGGATCGGCTGCATGATTATTATTGAAAACATTTAGAAAACAAATTAAAAAAAAATAAGCTAAATAACATTATAACGTCAATTGTGTCACATTAAATGTTCAATATGTCCTCCATTCTCGTCGATGCATTTATCTACACGTTCCATAAAAGATCGTCTCATATTAAACAACATCATTGGATCAAAAAAAGCTGCCGCTCTATTTATTTCTTCCCTAAGTAATAATTATTCATTTCGGAAACTATTAATGTAGTAGGCTGACGTCAAGAATGATTTTGACTGCAATGCATTCGATTTGTTTCAATATTATGTCAGTTTTGTAATATTTAGTTTGCATTTTATTGATTAATTTAAAAAAAGCGGAAAATGCCGAGGCATAATAATTATTCTAATACAGATAGGAGAGATATGGTTGCTATTTACTGTCAGCAAAATTTTAATGGGCGTGCTGCGAAACGAGAATATTTGAGAAGATATCCAAACAGGCAGAAGCCTAATCATCGAACATTCAAAAATCTATTTAGAAATTTAGGCGAAAGTGGTTCGTTTCGTCCTAAGCGTGATAATTTAGGCCGACCAAGAATAATTACGCCTGATAAAGATGACGAAATAATGGTTCGCATTGAAGATGATCCTCAAGTTAGTACACGGCGTTTATCTGCTGCTTTAGAAATCAGTAAAACTTCTATTTAAAAAAAAAACTACACCTCGGGAATTATCACCCATACCATTTTACTCCGGTACAAAATTTATTGCCAGCAGATCGACCGTTAAGATACCAATTTGCAAGTGCTATCCAAAACAGACAAAATCTTGATCACACCTTCGTCGACAGAATATTATTTACCGACGAAGCTACCTTCAATCGCCGTGGTATTTTTAATTTAAGAAACAATCATCTTTGGGCTATTGACAATCCCCATGATAAACGAGTAAGCCATTTCGAATATGAATTCAAAATAAACGTATGGTGTGGTATCATCGGTAACAATTTCTTATGACCATACGAGTTACCTCGTAATTTGAATGGTGAGAACTACTTACATTTTTTGCAAAATGATTTCATTAATCTATTGGAAGAATTGCCACTGAATATAAGACAAAATACGTGGTTCATGCATTATACGAGAGCAGTCAAAACCTATTTAAATAACAAATTTCCTGAACGCTGGATTGGTCGTGGTAGCCATTTTCCTTGGCCAGCACGTAGTCCAGACTTGAATCCTATCGATTTCGGTGTATGGGTTGCAATGAAACAACTTGTTTATAAGGATCCCATATAGAGCAGCGGATTTTTTTGATCCAATGATGTTGTTTAATATGAAACGATCTTTTATGGAACGTGTAGATAAATGCATCGAGGAGAATGGAGGACATATCGAACATTTAATGTTACACAATTGAAGTTATAATGTTATTTAGCTTAGTTTTTTTTAATTTGTTTTCAAAATGTTTTCAATAAGAATCATGCAGCCGATCCCTAAAATGCGATTATATAGTAAACCGTTAAGTTTTAAGGTTAATAACAAGTATACTTTTTTTCTATTAAAATAACGTGGCTTTAATATTCTTTTACAAAAATACCGCTTTTACCAGATTATGATTTTTCGTGCCCAAAAACCTCTATTTCCAAATTTTTATGTATACATATCCAAAAACGTTAAAATTATTGCAAAAAAGAAATTTTAAAATTTAACCTTTAACATCCTGATATTCCTTATTAGCAACATTTTATTAAAGCAAGTTGGTTTAAATCGTCATATTTTAAAGTCAGGAATCTACCATTCTTCTATGTACAATTACTTAAGAACCACCCTGTATATTCAGTAAGATACTCTGAAATAACAATATAAGTATTTTTTACTCAATGCAAGTTTTATTTTTCATTATTCCAGATCTCCAGATATCCAAAAATGTTAAAATTGTTGCAAAAAAAGAAATTTTAAAATTTAACCTTTAACATTCTGATATTCCTTATTAGCAACATTTTATTAAAGCAAGTTGGTTTAAATCGTAATATTTTAAAGTCGGGAATCTACCATTCTTCTATGTACAATTACTTAAGGACCACCCTGTAAGTTACTCTGAAATAACAATATAAGTATTTTTTTACTCAATGCAAGTTTTATTTTTCATTATTCCAGATCCCTACTACACAGTTGTTAATAAAATGTAAGGAAAAGAGAATATGAACTTATAACTATGTAATTTATTTAGGTAAAGTGTCTCAAACATTGTATTATATATCCAGTAGATAGCAAGGCTCTCCTACTCTCAAACTTAATTATTTAGAGCTATTCTGAAATCCATCAACCAAATAAATGTTTACTTCACATTCTTAAGAAGTTACTTCTGATTTTTCAAATTTTATGTTTAACCTTCATGGGACGGACATCAAAATTTTACGAAAAGGACTATCTGGGGTCCGAGAAGACCCCATGCGTAAAATTGCAGAAATGCTGTATTTTTCTTTAAATTAAATATATAGAAAAGAAGTTTTATTAAAGTTTTTCTATTAACCATTTATTAGTCAAAAATCATCACGAAAAAATACAAAATACCCTAATCACTAATACTACTAGCTACATATCATTTTAACATTTTTTACAAACTATCTCCGATTTTGAATGTTCTAGGCACACAAAGTTATTACACCTAATACATATTTTTCTGGATTTTCTGTCTTTTCCTCTTTGACACATATGGCAGCGCCCCCTGGTAATGTTTTGTTGTTCAACTCTATGTTCAGTTGCATCCAGTAGTTCGGGAAAAACGTCTGTCATATGCCGTTTTCTATTCGTCTGAATGTATTTATTATTATATCGCCGGAAAACATTTTTCTTTATGAGTTCTTTTCCTAGTCCCAAAATATACATTTTACGTTTATTCAAACTGTTTTTTCGCCAATCCCGGTTTTGCAGTAACCACAATTTATAAGCATTTATTCCTGCGATATCTATAAGATGCGAAAATATTGCCATTGGCCAGCGGTTTGACTTTATCTGCACTGTATATTCTTTGGCCAACTTATCTGAAGTGTCGACAGCACCTTTTGTTTTGTTGTAATGAAGAATAATTTCTGGTTTATAGTGCTGTTCTTCTCCAGCTACTTTACTATCAGTATGCTCACTTGAAAGTAAGATGACAGCATGTTTTTGTTTTGGAACATAGGATACTAGCGTTCTTTGATTTCTAAAAGCAAACATACTTGAAAACTCTTTCTTGTACGATGCCGGTAGAAGTTCCCTGGAAATAAATGTTTTATTTTTCCGGTAGGGTTACACATACAGTAATATTTTTTCCACAACTTGTAAAAAAGTTATCGGTCGTTATTCCAAATCCGCCTTTCAAATGGTCTGTCAAACCTAGGACAACCCTTTGACCTTGACCCTTTTCCGCTTTGTTACCTTGTTTTCCTAAAAATTAATAGATACATAGGAATATAAAGTTTGCCTATATTGCTTTTCAAATAACTTACCCAAATAAACTTGCATATTTGCAATATAAGAAGTGGTGCAGTTCACAAGAGCCCATATTTTGATTCCATACTTATCAGGTTTACTCTTCATATAGACTCGGAATGGTGCCTTACCCCTAAATGGTACAAGCTGCTCATCTACACATAGATGGTCGCCAGGATTAAGTGATTTTTTACAATTAGAAGTGAAAATATCGAATATATCTCTTATCGGAGCTAGCTTATCTACTAATTTTCGTTCTTGTCTTGTTTGAAAATTATCAAAGCGTAAAAATGAAGTAATTTGTTTGAATCTGTCTCTTGACATTGCAGCAGGAATTATAGGACGACAGTAAGAAATATCTTGACACCAGAGCAAATCGATAGCCTCTTTCGATCCGTGAAGTGCGCCAAGAATAAGCAACAGTCCAATATAAGCTTCAATCTCTGTAGAATCAACAGGTACAAAAACTTTAATTTTATTCGGATTTTCTATATTCCATTTATCATAATATGTTTGTGCCTTTCTGTTTGTTTCGGTTACTATTATGTTCAGAATATCCGGATAGGAAAAGAAGAAAAGCGTCTTTTATACTTGAGATATCAGAACTGTAATTTGTAAAGCCTAGAGCATGTCTCCGAATATTAGCTTTTGAACGTCTAACTTTTGTGTTTCCTGGAATTTTTGACCACTCAGTTCCATCTTTAGATTTATATACTGGAATGCCCTGGCTGTTACTAACTGTTGGTTCCTCTGGGTTCGTTTTCTCTATACTATTACATCATTTTCTTCCTCTACTTCTGTGACAATGTCTTCATCTTCTAAGTCACTCGATGTTTCCTCATTGATAACACTATCAAACTCTGGATCATCACTTTCAAGTATACGTAACATCTCATCGTCAGTAAGCCCCTTGCGATTGTTTGTAAATAAAAACGATGTACCCTACTCGCAATATCACAAGAGACTAACCTGAATATTCAAGTCTAAAAATTATATCGCAGTGCGGGGAATCCCCCATTTGAACTGGTAATTTACATTTTACAATTATATGGGTAAATTCCCTGTGAGTAAACAAACGTTAAATGTATGGGATTCCCGATTTTACTAACAGTTACCGGGATTATTTTATCGGACGTAAAAGGCTCACCGGGGTCTGAAGAGACCCCTGGAATATAAAACTATTTTTTATTTATACCTGCCAATAAAAACTAGTAAATACATCATATTTTATCAAAATAATTCATAAACTGCAGCTAGATGAAAGATCAATGTTTAAAAATTTGCGTCTGCAAAGATACAGCAAAAACATACGTCATGGGGTACAAACGGACCCCGGCCAGTCCTATGAAGGTTAATAGTTTTATTTTCAAATATTACAGGTTGGGTAGCCTCAAAATTACATTTTTATATGATGCTAGAAGTCAAAATTAAAATTTTTAAATAGAAATCTAATATATACTATAAGCCACAGCTATGGTGTATTTTCTTGAAAAAGCGGTTGGTTTAGTAAACACAACAGTGCTACTAAACTTCGTTTTAAATTACTATATAAAAAACTATTAGTTTTTTGCTAAACAAACAGAAAATGAAGAAATAATAAAAATTCACCCATCAAAAGCTCTTTAATTCAATTAACAGTTTTCAATGTTTTGATTTATTCAGTGTCAGCAGTTTAGTATTTTTTGGTAGATTCTATGTAGCCAACGTAAATAGTCACTCGATGGCGACTTGCATGCCACAGTCATTTTTGTAAATATTTTCCATAGGGCTGGCAATCCATTTTGTTTTCCTATATCCGTGCCTATACCTAAATCGAACCGTTATTGGTGTATTTAGTTTTTACTGTATGGATTAATGATTGATATTATAAGGATAATGGCCAGATTGCTTATTTACATTTCCTATACAAGTATTAGTGTAGCTTTTGTTCGCCAAAAATTAGTTATAAATTCTAATCTATTACCGTGTAGAGATTTGACCATACTAGAATAGCTTTTGTAAGTTGATTTCATTAGCTTTACTTTTACAAAGTATAATCCATTTCAGTCAGTTGTTGTCATTTTAAAATCGTAGAAACACAGAAGTGGGGTAATATGTGGTACAATTGTGTCGCTACGTGGTTTTGTTAGGTTATGACATTGTGTTTGTATTTACATTGTATTGCTTTAAAATTATTAAAACTGTAATAAATAGTATTGTAGTAGTGACATTCATTATTTTGAATTTGAAGAGAAAAATAATGATCAATTTGTGACAAAATTTCAGTGCAAGTTAACAAAAGGAAACACTTGTCAGAAAAAATGTGAAAACTTCATAAAAGACTTTTCTTGCAGAAAAAATACTAACTAGAATGTAGGTAAAACGTTTAATAAACGCGTTCGTTATGAATTTCGTAAGCTGTATGTGTGTCATCTAGCTAAAAAGAATAAACGTTTATTTAAGAAGAAAAGATATCCAAGATATTATGAGTGTTCAGCAAGCATAAATATAAAATTTCTAAAAATCGTTGTGACTTTGAGAAGACCCAAATTATTAAAAAAAGGTTTAGATGCTGTAATCAATATAAATTATGAACATTCCCATCGAATACAGGTTGCCCAAGCATTTAGCCTATTACGATGCAATGAAGTTATGAAAGAAACTTTTCGCCGGTATTTTTATCTGAAAATTGTGATAGCGACATGAATGTGCTTCTGGCAAATGCACAAGTTAACCCAACAAAAAGACAGGTAATCTCTTTTTATCAACAAGGGAGGTCTGAAAAATATGGGTGTAGGAATGACCAAAGTATTATTGAAAGAATCAGAAAAAAAGTCACGAAAACAGGATATCTCGTTGTGCCTTAAACAAAATCCATTTGTTGTTGTTTTGGTAACTGTTGTTATGAAAAGAGCTTTTAAAGCAGGTCATGCAAATGAAATGATCTTCACCAGTTGTTCTTGTGATCAAAGCAGCACTTTTATATTTGCAGCAACAAAAATTGGAGCATTAATTTTGTTTCTTTTTTTTACACTTGGTTTTAATTTTATGCAAATATGTTTATTTTAATGATTTAATAATAAAAAAAGTATTTTAATACTAATAAAAACCTATACATATGTACTAAAAGACTGAAATAATGTAGGCTTTTACTCAATATTTTTACTCTTAATTTCCACTTACAAAATCTACACCAATATGGTGCATTTTTGCACTGCGACAGAATAGATTATGTAACCAATATTCTGCAAACAATAGCTACACTAATTCAGCCGCCTTCATGACTCTACTGGTATAGGAATTGTAAATAAGCGGCCAGATTAGGATACCTCAATAAAGAATCACCCTGTATATACTGTAGACTATATGGTAAGTAATATAACTGATATTTTCAGGTGAAATTCAATATTATCGTTGGACTTTGGGTGGTAGAAGCCCAGACAGAAATCGTTTAAGACTAAAACAGTTCTTATTTCAAATTTGCAACACAACCTAATCCATTAAAACCCTATGTTATCTAAGTACAGTATCCACCAAAATAAACAGTACCGAAAATAAAAATAAAAATTAATTTTTAATTTCTGTAATGTAAGTGTTCAAAATGTTCACCATTTCGACGCAAACAAGCGTCATATCGATTTTGTAAGTCAATAAACATATTTATAAAAAGTGGTTGATGTAACTGCCGAAAAATATTTTGTCGATTAATATAGCCGCTAAGATGAACGTGACTCTCGTCTGAAAACCACATGTTTTTCAAAAATTCGGGATCTTCGTAAATTAAACTCAAAATCGACCACAGTAAATTTCTCTTGCACGTTTGTCCGCAGCATTTAGTCGTTGTCCAACTTGAATACGGTATGGATAACCACCAATTGATTTGAACATGCGACGTAAAGACGTTTCACTAATGTTGAGTTTACATGCAGTTCTTACAAGACTTCTTTGAGGTGATTGCACAACTTGGTTAAAAACACGTCCTTCATTTTCGTTAGTGCATACTGTTTTTCGACGACCTGAAGAACCTTTACGTTGACACAATACACTAGCAGTGCGACGAAATTTTTCAACAACAGCTAACATCACACTTTTACTAGGAGCTGCTTTATTAAATTTTTGTTGATATTTTATTGACACCTGTTCTAAGCTTGGACCATCATTACGACCTTTTTCCATATGAACGAAAATAATGCTCTACCAAAAAAACTTTTTCTTCCGTTGTTAGAACAATTTTTAAATCAAATTTAACTGCAGCGTACTATTAATATATCAACTAATGACAATTAAGTCAAATATGACAAATCCATATTACATAAACAACTCCACAGCACTCTCTGTTTCAGTACTGTTTATTTTGGCGGATACCGTATTTTTAGAAAAATTGAAAAAACTATAGAAAAATTATGTATACACAGAGAGTTAAGAAGTAATTTTGTTGAAATTTAGGTGCAAAAACAAACTGTTTTGTTATGAACTTTGAAATAGAAATTCTAATTTATAGACCAGTTATTTGAAGTTTAGAGGAATAAATTTGCAACATTACAGTTTTATAGAAAACAGTATTTAGGATAATTTAAAATAACATGACCTACGCAAACCATTTTTTATGGAAATGTAATTTGATAACGTTGGAATTTGCCACTGGTTATATTGTTAAGTACAAATGCACAAATTTTGCAACTCCATACTTTTGTACAACAGAATTTAGAGAAATTTTCAATAAGCTAACAAATTTAACAATTTTTCCCAAAAATTGAAATTACGGTACTCAGAAACTAAGTGAAAATAAGGTATGAAGACGCGAAGAAATTTTCTCGTAGTAATTATTTCCACTTTATTTGACATTGTTGTAGTTTGAGTTTTGGCGGCAAAATTATTTGTGACGAGTTACTAAACAACAATTGTAATTGACAGACTAAATAGTTAGTTTAAGTTAAAATTAATGAATTTGAAACAAAAACTTCATTGAGAAGCTTATTTCTAAATTATTTTTCAGTCATTTTCAGTTTTCAAATTCCTAATTTGCACTTAATATGTATAATAATAATAAAAATTGCATATCTAACCTTTTAAAAACATAAGTACTACACTAAGAAATTTCTCTACTAGGATATTCAAAGCTTACATCGGAGACATAAAGCTTAAAAATCGTTATCAGCAACGTTTAGTCTTATATTGACCCTAAATAGTTTTTCTCCTACCAGTTCCCTCAATATACAATTGAGGTGTTTCAGTGTTGCCAAACATAATTGATATTTTAGATTAAAGTTTTCATACCTTGGAATATTAACATTCACAAATACCTAGTGCATCTACCGCGAAATTGGTATATAGGGTAAAGCACCCAATAGTCGGCAGGGACCTAGTTATTGGCGATATACGACAAAAATACGTTTAATAGGCAGATTTCTAGGTAAAATGTAATGCAAGCTTAACTATTATCAATAGAGATGTCGCATCTGCCGTTTTAATAGAAACCCCGCTCAAAATTCATCAGTAGATCAGAGAGAGAGAGAGAGAGAGAGAGAGAGAGAGAGAGAGAGAGAGACAAAGAGAAGTTGTGTTGCATTTCATGATTAAAAATTCGCCATTTTGTTAGTGACTGGTAAGTTTTAAATGCTTGTTTTAATTACAATTAGGTCCATTTTTACGCATATTCTATTAATGTGTAGGTCAGGAATGATGATTAATGTATTTGATCTATGTGTTATTAACTTATCTGAGTTTAAAGGAAAATTACAAACATGCCAACTACTGGATATTCTATTGTACCCAAATCAGTTGGCACTGCTGCCAATAACTGCTTCACTTTTAGTGCGAAACAGTTATTGGCAGATTATTATTTTTTCCGGATTTGAATTAAAATTTCAATTTAGTATGGATTTTAGAACATTATAGAATAAACTATAGACTTTATATTAAGTATAATGTAATCCATTTTATAATATATATCCATAATGCTTATGTACCTATTAATTACAGCATGAAAGAATTAAACATGCCGAAAGTGAAGAATGGTTCTAAATACTGCAAATCGTACAATGAAGAGACTCTTCAGAATACCATTGAGGCTGTAAGCAATGGCATGTCTAAAGCTAAAACTGCAGAAAAGTATAAGATACCCCGACAGACACTTCAGTATCGACTCGAGGAGAAATTCAAAAAACCCACACATGGACCTAACCCGATGCTGACTAGTGATGAAGAAAACTTATTGGAAAAATGGATATTGGAATGTCACCAGAAATAATTTCCACGAAGACGCGAAGATGTACCGGCCACAGTAAAATATTTTCTAGATAAAAGTCCTCGACCAAATCCTTTTACCAATAACACCCCGGGCAAACACTAGTATCAAGCCTTCTTAAAAAGACATCCTTTACTGGTTCATAGAACTCCCGAAAGCGTTACACCTTCAAGTGCTAATGTGACTGAAAGGGATGTCAGAAGTTGGTTTACCAAAGTTGAAAATTATCTCCAAGAAAAAAACTTTGCGAAAATTCTTCAAGGTGGGACGAGAATTTATAATGGTGATGGGACCTGCTTTTCGTTGTGGCCTAAGGAAGACAAAGTATTGGCATCAAAGGGGACGAAAAATGCATATGAAGTTGATCAAGGCGTGGCAAAATCTAATCTTACCATAATGTTTACTTTTTCAACCTCAGGTTCAAAGACTCCGCCCATGATTATATACATCTATAAGTGTACCAAGCTAGAAATAATTCTTATTGCATTGTATCCCAATTCAACAAGAATTTTACAACCCGCGGATGTTTCTTGTTTTAAGCCACTGAAAACACGTTGGAAGCAGGCGGTATAACAGTGGAGAAGACATAATCCCTTAGTTCAATTGAATAAACAACATTTTGCGCCTATATTAGAGGAAGCAATCAAGAGTTTGAAGGAATCGACCATTGTAAATGGTTTTAGAGCTTGTGGTCTCTTTCCATGGAATCCGAGCGCTATTGATTTCAGTAAGTGCTTGGGAAAAGTAAAAAGAGATCTAGCCCAGCATGATAGTCTTAATAACAACTATTCAATTGAGTACGAAGATTTTTGCGCTCTCGTCGAACCAACCAAACTACAGGAAAACTTACGAAAATCAAGATATAGTACCAGATTGGAATAACTCCATCATCCAAGTGGAATTAGCATCTGATGAGAAAGAGTTCACAGAAAAAGAAATAGCTGTTATGCCGATAATAATAAACGAGCACATCGAACTAGAACAAATGGGAACAGTTTGTGAACCTATTGGTAATGACGAACCAATCACCCACAATGTTAAAGAAAAAATAACAAAACAAGACAACACCGTATCTGAACTTTCCAATAAGAGTTCGGAAAATCTCAGTCCAACTGTTAGTGACAATAATACGACATATTCTTCCTACCAACTTAGCGACTGTCTAATGTGGCCTAAGGCACCGGAAAGAAATAATAAAAGGCAGGTGGAAAGGTTGCCCTTTGTAATCACATCTAGAATGGCTGGAAAAAAATATATGAAGACAAACAAAAAGAGAAAAATGATAAGGAGAAAGAGAAACAAGAAAGAGGACGCAAGAAAGAAGAAAATAAGATGGCTAAGAAATTGAAAATCTCTAGTGCTGTGGGAGAAAATAACAATAATAGTTCTATTGAGAATACTGAAGTAAAACAAACTCACGACAAAAGAACAAAAATAGCTTCCGCAGATTCCTTCGAAATGATCGAAAACGTGAATATTCGAACGGAGGCAAAGCCAAAACACATAAAAAACCTGAGTTTAATTGATGAATTTATGACCATAAATTCTGAAACAAATATTATTCAAACAGACGAAAATATAACACAGGTGAAGACCCTAACTGATTATTATATAGATCCTCGTTCAAGTACTAATACTAGTGAACCATTGATGAATAATTCGACTATTCCATTAATAATGTGATATGCAAAAAAGGACTTTGTTTCATATGCACACACAATTTTTCTTTACTAAATTATGGTATTAAATGTCAAAAATGTTCAAGGGTATATCACGCAGTGCTTGAAAAATCATGGAATATTCAAAGAATTTTACATATGTAAAGTTTGCACTTTAAGGGATAAATGAATTTATATTATTATGTTTATTAACATTGTATTGTTATAGTTGTAGTTTCTTACTTACTTTGTATTAATGTTTAAGTAATATTCAATGTTTTGTACATGCAGTTCACCAAATATCTATAAATAATATACACATTTTCAAAAAAACTTGGTAGGTACTATTCATTATCTCAATATCAAAAATTTAAAAGAAAAAATTCAGATTTGGTAATAGGACAATCACTGGTTCAGAAAGCATGCTAATAACTACGTATCTACAGCCAATAATTGGGTAATTTGCTATGCCAATAACTGGGAAATGTGACCATAATTAGAAAATATTATTTTTTAATCAAAAGATCTAATCTGAAAATATAAGTTTCTGTGTTGATACTATTAAGGAAAAATTAAGAATGTCGTAACCAAGGCGGTTTATAATTTGCCTCACTTTAAGATGCCCAAATTGACATAACAGTCAGATATATCGCTAAAGGTGCCAATAATTGGGTACTTTGCAAGTATTGAAATTGTTGGTTTATACCACGAGAGCCACAGCTAGGTTTTGCTTATCTCGGAAGAATTAATGACAAAGTGTTTAGAAACAGGATCAGTTACCAATAAACAAAAAAAAAACCACAACGAGGCTATGAAAGTTGCCGTTTTAGGACAAATTACGTTAGAAGAACAGTCAATATAACAAATTTGCAGAGCAGTGGGTGTTCTTTGCAGCAGTGTTTTTTCAGAATTTTACACAAACATAAATTCCATCCTTACAAATTGAAATTAGTCTACAGTTTTGTAAATTGATGAGTGAACGACATACCAGATTGTACCGGGTGTCCCAATAAGAATGGCTCTCGGCCATATCTCGCGGACCGTTTATAGTACAGCTTCGGGAAAAAATTTATAACAAAAGTGACCTCGAGAAAAACCTGGAAATTATTTACAGAGCTGTAGGTCCACCGCCAGAGGGCGTAATTAAATACCAAAAATTATATAATGAATAGTTTACAAATTTTGCCTAATTAAGATGCATTTAAACTATGATTATCGTATTCTTCAAGAAATTCAGCGTATATTTGATTTTACAAGTTTTAGTCTATCTCTTCAAATAAGAGGTGGGGGAAGCGGGAATTTTATTATGAAAAATTGCCTGTAATTCCAGTTCTACTTAACCTATCTATGCAAACTTAGTCTTTTTGAAGAGAGCTCCTTTCTACCAATGTAAGAGTTATAATTTCGAAACAACCTAATGAGTAACGTATACGCTAGAAGGCGCTATTTTTTAAAATCTAGCTATCCTTGAAAAATGTTGAATGGAAACATGCAGTTTTAATTAAGAAATATAAAAATAGACCAAATTAGCAACAGAATAGCGAAAACCGCATGTCGATCTTTTTCGTATTACGAGATATCTTAAGAAATGTGTAAATTTTAAGCATTTTCCTATAAACATAAATTACTCCGATTTGACTGAACGGATTTTAACATTGTTTGACTCCTCAAAATTGTCTTTCCTTGTTCTATTAATAATAGTTCCAATTATTATGTCAATATTACTTATGCTGTCACCGGGAAACTGCGTTATAGAAGTTAAAATGGAAATATAACTTAAGGTACCTCGCTAGTAACGACCGAAATGTTCAAATTGTCGCCCATCATTTTCGATACAAGCATTTATTCTTTGAAGAGTAGATTGAACAGCAGTCTCAATTTCTGCTCTCGAAATACTCTGAATGGCGTTTCGTATTCTTTCGATCATGTTAACTCTAGTAGTGGGTCTAATTGCACAAACAAGGTCTTTAATCCGGCCCAAGAGATAGAAATCTAAGACGGTTAAGGCTGGTGACCTGGCTGGCCAAAAAAATAGGCCTCCACGTCCTATCCACCTATCAGGGTAAGCATTATCTAAAAATTCTCTAACTTGTCTGGAGAAATGCGCCGGACACCCATCGTGCTGAAACAATATAGACCTACGAGTTGCTAGTGTTATATCTTCTAGAAGAAGTGGTAATTCATCCCTTATAAAATTTAGGTAGCGTCCCCCGTTAATTGCGTTGTCAAAAATAAAAGGTCCAATTATCTGACCATCTACAATACCACACCATACATTCACCGACCATCGCCCCTGATACTGAACTTCTTCCATCCAGCGTGGATTATTCTGTGACCAATAGTGCATATTATGCCGGTTAACCGTACCATCACTACTAAATGTAGCTTCGTCTGACCACAAATTACGTGACAGTAATTGAGGGTCGTCATATACCATATGTAGTAACCAGTTGCAATAATCCAACCTTCTGTTGTAATCACGATCAACCAATTGTTGATGCAGTACTATATGATATGGATGAAATCTATAAGAAATATAATGTCCTATTAAATATCTTTCCGGAATGATAAATAAATTATTATGTTAACATATAACCATGCTCACAAATAATATTATGCGGATATATTTTGTTTAAGAAACATATCTTTTTACATCATAATTTACCTGTGTCCTGTCAAAATTCGTTGAACGGTGGTTCTGCTTATTCCCAAGTCTCTACTTATTGCTCTAATACTTAAATGCGGATTAAATTGGACATATGCCAAAACATTTATTGTGTTTTCCTCTGAACGACCTCTGCCGCGTCTTCTAAATACAAGAAGATTTACATTTCCAGTCGTTCTTAAACGGTGTATGAGTCGACGAAAAACTCTGCTACCGGGATGACGTCTTCGGGGTATTGTATGGCATATACCCTAGCCGCAACAGTTGCATTTCTCATACATTCAAAGTAAATGCCTATCATATCAAATGCTTCTTCGTTTGTAAGAATGATCTTAAATATAACTTTTAAGTAAATTTTATATCGAATATAATGTACACAAATCGCAATGACACGTAAATGAACAAATTACTGGGTTTATCATTTGACACAAGACATATCTTTTTATTTTGTTTTCTTCATGGCCCACTACTGGTTTTGTTTTTATATATTTCCATTTTAACTTCCATATGCAGTTTCCCGGTGACAGCATAAGTAATATTGACGTAATAATTGGAACTATTATTAATAGAACAAGGAAAGACAATTTTGAGGAGTCAAAAAATATTAAAATCCGTTCAGTTAAACCGGAGTAATTTATGTTTAAAGGAAAATGCTTAAAATTTACACATTTCTTAGGTTATCTCGTAATACGAAAAAGATATCGGACATGCGGTTTTCGCTATTCTGTTGCTAATTTGGTCTACTTTTATATTCCTTAATTAAAACTGCATGTTTCCATTCAACATTTTTCAAGGATAGCTAGATTTTAAAAAAATAAATAGCGCCCTCTAGCGTATACATTACTCATTAGGTTGTTTCGAAATTATAACGCTTACATTGGTAGAAAGGAGCTCTCTTCAAAAAGACTAAGTTTGCATAGATAAGTTAAGTAGAACTGAAATTACAGGCGTTTTTCATAATAAAGTTCCCGCTTCCCCCACCTCTTATTTGAAGAGATAGACTAAAACTTGTAAAATCAAATATATGCTGAATTTCTTGAAGAACACGACAATCATAGTTTAAATGCATCTTAATTAGGCACAATTTGTAAATTATTCATTTTATAATTTTTGGTATTTAATTACGCCCTCTGGCGGTGGACCTACAACTCTGTAAATAATTTCCAGTTTTTTCTCGAGGTCACTTTTGTTATAATTTTTTTTTCCCGAAGCTGCACTATAAACCGTTCGCGAGATATGGCCGAGAGCCATTCTTATTGGGACACCCGGTACAATATCTGCTTCTCCGACGAATGTTCATTTGGAGAAAATGGTGTAGTAAACCGACACAACTGTAGATACTGTGCCGAAAATGACCCACATGTATAGTGCGACCAGAAATCTAAAAAGGTCTTAAACCACCAACCACTTGAGTTATCAGCAATTTCAAAACTTTTTATAATTGAATAATTGATATTAAATTAAAGCAGGTAAACAATAATTATTCCATTTACAAATTATAATATTAAAATAAAAACCGCAATAGAGATACCAAGTTGTTTTAAGATGAATTGTTTTATAAACGGTTTTTTAAATACCTTGTATAGGACAGGCCAGCTAACAGCAATTCAAAAGTTTGTTGGATTGTATCACGATTCTTATAGAACACCAAATATCCATCTACTGGCAATACATTTTCAATGAATTTGGTATATAATCATGTCAAAAACAGTAACAAAATATTTTTTTATACAGGATCTTTTCACAACGGGAACAAATTATTATTATTATTATTTCGATGGATGCTAAAATATCGCTACTACAAATTATAATCTCCTTTTTCTTTGTAATATCTTCATCTGACAACCTCTTGACAATTTTTTCTTTCTAATCAACTCTTTTTTTCCAAATAAAAAAATCAACTGTTTTCTTCCCTTGTCGAAACATATCTCCACGATAAATTTTAACAATCCGCATATCTATAATGTAAGGTGTACGACCCTGAACTCGTACACCAATATTAAAGATTACTATCTGTCTCTCTACTTTTCTTTTCCTTTTTCAGCTTGCATCTTCAGTCTTCGGATATTTGGTCCCCCAATTCTTTTTACTCTAGTTTCACTTAGTTTATAGGTTGTAGTCTTTATAAAATGTTCATTAATTTTTTTAAAGCCTTTCATCCATATCAATTAATTCACATTATGAAATTTTTTGATCACATGATTTGTTCATGACCATAATAAATTTTTCATTACAATATACAAGTATAGGTTTCCGCGGTCATAAATATGAAATTGACTAAGTTCATGGGTTGAACCGCGTGTAGAGATTGGAACTCGACTTTTCGGCTTCCATTTTGAAGCCATTTGCAAAGGTTTTCTGACAACGAGGCCTCAATTTGCCTACTCCTCGTGTCAGCGTCTTATGAGGTGTCAGGGGGCCTCAATCTACCTACTCCCTGATCTCAAAAGATTGGTCTTAGGTGTCAGAATCTCAATCTGCCCACTCACTGATCTTAAAAGACGGCTTGACTGTTGGTGGTGCCGTGTATTTATATCCTGTTCAGTGGCGGAATGACGGCGCGTCTTTCGGCTATTGGTTGGTTGGTTTATTTTTTATCGTAAAACTGTTAGTAACTGTTTTTTTGTGTATTTTTCCTCATAGCACATGTCATTAGTTAACATATATTCTTGTATAGTAGCTTTAGTGTCATTTGAACATGGTACTTTATCTAGATAAATACAACGCATTTGGTATAAAACCATTTTCGGTTCCTCCGTGAATGAACGTAATGCGTTTTCCTTTATTAGACAGCGCATTCGTTTGGCACAAGTCAGATGAGTCTACACAGGCGCACAGATTCCATTATGATTTTTCTGCTACTAGTGAGTTTTTTAAATTTAAATCAGTTTTGTAAATGAAACTTCCTTAAAGTATCTTTGCAACACTGGATATCAGGTTCATTCTTTTTAAGCCATTGCATTAAAATATTTAATGTAGGCAAAATCTACAACTCGGCAATCTAGTTTCCTTGAACCGCCAGTCTTTTCGTTTCTTTCTTTTTAAAATAGGGTTACATACTATTTTAAACACTGTGGAATACGGTATTTTTGTTAAAGAAGCACTTTCTTACGCAGCTTGATCCTTGGACTTTCCACGTTCCAGAAGGAAGTACATATAAATATTTAATATAATTTGTTTCCCATTTGTCGACTAGTGGTAGTAGTGGTACTGCGCCCACCAGTTGACGTACTAGCTTCAAAATGGACCCATAAACGCTCCATTTTTCACGACACAAAAATCGAATAGAAACTTTAAAATAGACACAACGGAATATTAGGTAGGTGATGACTAAATGTTGTTTAACTTTCCCTTTTTCATTTCCGAAATTGGAATGCGGTCAGTTCTCAAAACAGTCTTGTTTTCTAAATCCGATAGGTAATTTATTTTGTAACCATAACCAGACTAATACAATCTCGTTAATGGCCCATTAGTACTGAAAGTCTGGTGGCCTGGTAAATAAATTTTATTATTGTCACACATTTAAAGAAAAATAATAGAGAGCCCACTATTATTAAAATGCCAAACCATTTCATGAGATATTTTAATCTGTACCTGGGAATATTTTTAAGGGACACACTTTTATTGCTTGTCTACATTTCGAACATTAGATAATAATGAAGGCCGTCGGCTAAAATTGATTTACAACCTATCTTAGATTTCTGGTTTTACTTTAAATCACCGTTTGTGCTTACACAACTAGAAGTTCGTTTATAATTTTCACTGATTTGAATGCGGTTTTCACCAATGTTATTTAAAACTATCGCATTATTGCATCAAGAAGTATTTATTTCTTGTTATCTCCGTCAGATTTTTGAGAATGTAATAATGCTATTATGGCAAAGAGACATACGTCTAGGATGTTATTCGTCATATTTCAATATTCGCTTTATTCAAACTAGACATGCCTTTCTTCAAGCTATCATCCTTTTCTATCTCATCTACAAATACTAATAAGGTATGCCTTGATGAAACGGAAAATGAATAGTTAAGTATGTACATAGCTTTGACAGATCACGAAGTTGTTAGTAACTCCTTCATCCTCTTAAATGTAACTTTTCAGATGTAATGAGCGTATATCTGTATGAATACATTTTGAAGGTGAATATGTAAGGACAGATGCTGTTTTCTAGCGGTTTGCATCCCTTCGATTAGTAATATTTACACTTTAAAATGTTATAGAAATCCTGTTAAATTTGTTTATCAATTCCTTTATTCATTATATTTTTAAAATACGGTCCTGTTTTGTAAGGTTCTTTTGAAAATGAAGTATTTTTTATAAGAATTTTAAAATTATAACAAACGTTGGTAAATAATTTTATAAAACCTACTTTGTCCACTAAACTGTTATATTACTGACAGCCATGTTAATAATCATATGTAGATAAAATTTTAATAATATCTCTAAAGATTAAAATATATTTCACTCTTACAAATAGTTTTATGTGAAAATAACATCGAGTATAAACAAATTTAGAAGAATACAACTAGTAATTTCAAATGTTGCAACTAAAACTTATATTTTTAATTTTTTAACTTCTAAAATTATTAGAAAAAGTTGATAAAATTGGAGCCCATGAAAAATTCACTTCCTTTATACCATATAAATCACGTTAAAATTTGTTTCCCATCAAAATTTTCATTCTGTCTGAAATTAATACTTGCACAAAAATCAAATTTAAGTGACAGCAGTCGGACATATTTAGTTTCTTTCTAAAGTTGGTGCTGTTTATGTATGCATTTATTTATTATCACCAGCAACTCTGCAATATAATTATTTGAAAACAATTTAGCTTTCTACAAACATATTAATAAAACAATGTTGATTTATTAATACTGCTACAATAGCAATAACGTGGCAATTATAAAACATATATATATATATATATATATATATATATATAAAATAATTTTTTAACTATTATATAAGTATCGTATAATAAAATTTAAGAAATTTTCTAGCACATTTATTAAACACTTATAAATGTTTTATAAAACAATTTTATTGTATTTTTTATAAAAATGGTGTATCTGTTTTATAGTAGTTGCTATAGCACTTATAAAATATATATATATATATATATATATATATATATATATATATATATATACAAAATGATTTATAAACTGTGCCCATTTTGTGTTTATAGATATTTTATTAACATTTTAGAAACGTTTTTGAGACTAACATTGTTTTATAATATATATCGCCAAAACATTTCTACGATCATTATAAAATAGTGAATTGTTAGTTCGGTAGTTTGGTGAAAAAGTTTTACGAAACTAGTTCGGCTAAGATTAAATAAATAAACCCCCGAGTACTAAATGAAGAAGCTCAAATTGGAGTTTTGGGCGCATTTGCTGCATAGCCCACTAGCTCCATATGATCAGTAGGAGAACAGACTGGAATATCACGCGAGACTGTAATGAAATCACCAAATCTGGTTGGTAATTTATTTTGTAACCCTAAATAGATCATTATAATCTCGTTAATAGCCAATTAGTAGGGAAAATCTGGTGGCCAGGTAAGTAAATTTTATTATTTACACACATTTAAAGAAAAAATATAGTGAGTCCACTATTATTAAAATGCCAAACTATTTCATGAGATATTTTAATCCGCACATGCGCGTTGTATCGTGCCCCCACTATGCGCGGAGCGCGAACATGTGCGGCTTTCATAAATTTGGTTTGCGAACAGCAGTCCAGCCACAGTATACCTAACAAACAGTAATGCATCTTCAAGGCGGTACCTTTGAAGTTTCAAAGTAACTGTCGGCCATGTTCTCTGGATAAATGTCAGGTCCTCTGTTCATCGTGCCGAGTAATGTCAGACGCTCAGACTGTCAATTAACTCGAATGTCGATATTCCATTGGTTGGATTCAGACAGTGACAGGAGAATGCACCACACTCTTTATTCTTGATCAGTTTAAATATTTTATCCTCAGAACATGGCGTCTAGTCTGCGCAGTCAAATCTGCGCGACTTTTGCCGCCTGTCCAAGATGCACTACTGTTTGTATTGGTATACTGTGGTCCAGCAGTGTGTCTTCCGCGTTGGTGAGAGGGTGTTGTACTGCTGTCCGCATATTGAATGAGGTTTACACGTGTAGAAAATTTGTGCCGTTCTCAATTTTAAGGATTTTTATTTTGTGTGGGCGTTGCTAAAATGGGTGATTCCTATAATGATAAAGCTGGCTCTTCTGGCATAAAAAAACCAAAAGTACATGTTGTTAGAAATCCTGAAAGACTCGCCGAAGATGAATTGTTGCAGTATTTGTATGAATCTGAGGATGAAATGGTTTATTCCAGTGATGATGATTACGTTCCAGGTAAGTGATATGTTATATATTTTCTTCCCCTTCTATATGAGACAAAATAATTTTTTAGATGAAGCTTCTGAAGATGAATCCGACGGTGATGAAAGTATCAACCAAACTTTTGAACAAAATGATGATCAAGCCGATAATGATAATCAAAATGATGTCCAAAATGTGGGTGACCCTAATTTGGCACCTCCCATATTGGATGATGTTACTTGGCAAGAAATATGTTACGGAATGGAAGACTTACCGTTCATAAAAGAAAATAAGTTATTGTAGATGCGCCGGTAAATGGAGAACCATACGATTTTTTTAGAATGCTTCTAGATGAAAATTTTCTAAATACAGTGGTAACAGAAACAAATCGCTATGCAGAACAAATATTTTGTTCCACAAATGTGTCAGTGCGATCAAGAATTTCAGAATGGAAACCCCTGACAACGGATTAATTGCTTCGTTTCTGTGGGATAACATTTCATATGGGAACAGTGAAGTTGAATCGAGTTAGCGACTACTGGAAAAAGCACAAACTTTTTAATTTCAAATGTTTTTCAAAATATATGAGCCGGCATCGTTATTTGCTGATAATGAGATGTTTGCATTTTGTAAGAAATCCTCAAACTGGTGAACCACGTTCAGATGATCGTTTATTTAAAATACAAATGGTTTTGAACTACTTCAATAACAAAATGAGTGAAGTTTATTACCCTGGTAAAAATTTGGCATTGGACGAGTCGATGATTTTGTGGAAAGTAAGGCTCGTATTTCGGCAGTACATCAAGAACAAGCGCCATAAGTATGGCATCAAATTATATATGTTACCGAACCTGATGGTCTAGTATTGAATTTTCTTGTCGATACTGGCCAGTTGGATGATTTTGCGGGAAAAGGGCATACACAAAAAGTTGTCCATGCATTACTGCATGGTAAAGTATCTAATGGACATTCTGTGTACATGGATAATTTTTATAATTCTTTTTCGTTAGCTAAGCTCCTTCTCGAACATAAAACCTATTGCACAGGTACACTACGTGGGGATAGAAAAGTATCACCAAAAGATGTCACTACCGCAAAATTGAAGAAGGGTGAGTTTCTTTTGCAATTTACTTTTTTTATGTTAATTTTCTCATTATTATAGGTGAGTGCAAAGGAAAATATCTCAATGGCGTTACAATTGGCAAGTGGAAAGATAACAGGGACGTTTTATTCATTTCCACGGAATTCAAGTGCGATATGGTGGAAACGCAAAATAGAAGAGGACAACGAAAACTCAAACCATTGCCTATTATAAAATATAATCAGTTTATGGGCGGAATAGACAAACAAGAACAACTAATGTCTTATTATCCCTCTCTACGTAAAACCCTGCGTTGGTATAAGAAACTGGGAATACATGTATTGCATATTCTGCTCCATAATTCGTATATTTTGTATAAAAAATATAGCGGCAAAAAAATGTCACTTTATGATTTTCGTTTAGCGGTTATGGAAAAAGTGTTACCTGAAGAAGGAAATGCAGCTGTGGTGATGGTAAACAAGGATCAGCATTACACAAGCAAAATCGCTGAAACTAGCGGAACGGGCAAAACTCTTAGAAAAAGGTGTCGCGTATGTACAAAACAGAAAAAGAGAAAGGATACCATTTATCACTGCGAAACCTGCCCTTATAAACCAGGTCTATACCTGGAAAAATATTTTGCTGAATACCACAAATACTAATTATTCATTATAGCCAAGTTTAGTATTCAAATATTTTATGAAATTCGTGTTGTCTCCTTTCAGAATAGGTTTATTATGTGTTTATTTGTATATTTTTATTTGTTTCAACTCGACAATATTTTTATTCAGTTTTATTATTTCTAAGTAGAATGTTTTCAATATTTTTATATGGCAATATAATTTAAAAAAAAACAATTGGATTTCATCATTTATTATTGAGTACAATAATCCGTATATACCAAGACGCACTTGTGCGTTCTCCGCACATAAGGCATAGTTCCTATAAAATGTGCGGAGGACGCACAAGTGCGTTAAAAAAAACAAGGCAAAAATTGATATTATTTACATATGAATACAATTCAAATGACTCAAAATGAAAAACAAAAATAAAATAATGAAAATTAAAAAAAACTGCTCCGCACCAGGTATAATGGCTGTAATTTTGGTCCGCAGTGAAAGGGTTAAGGGACACACATTTATTGTTTGTCTATATTTCGAACATTAAGTAATAATGAGGGTCGTCGGCTAATATTGATTTGCGTCCTTCTTAAATTTCTGGCTTTACTTTAATGCGGGAATTTCAATTACTTTAGGGTAATTTAGACGTTGAGTCTTATTTACAATTACTTAGATCCCGAAATAACAAGAATATTAGACAATGATGATAATATCTCTAAAGTTTTGCTAGGGCACCTCCACATTACGATCACCAGGTAGGACAGTTTCTAAACAAAACATTTCCAACAGAGACTACCCGATTTAACTCTATATTATTTTATAGGGATATCTGAAAACCAAATTTATGCCACTCAGCCGGAATCTATAAATGATTTACGTCAATGAATTCAGGAATGTCTACAAATAAACCCAAAAATGTTCCATAATCTGCGAAAAGCTTTTGAAGCTCGATTGTATTGTATGAAAACCAATGGAAGTCAATTTGAACGCCTTATAAACTAATTTATTAATGTTACGCTAATTTGTTAAGAAAGTAAACAGTTTATATCAGAATATTTGATTCCTTTAATAAAGAACAAATAAATGGGGAACGGGGTCCTCAAAATCGGTTGGAAACAACGATTGGTATTTTTAGTTGCACATTTTTAATAACAATTTTTTTATACGTGGTATGTTTGTAATAGTGGACAATACGAACTTTTTTATTATAAATACAACACCCTGTACATTATTAAAAAATCTCTTTATAAGCAGTTTCGCGAGCTTCTAAGAGAAAAAAACTAGGTAATGATACCAAATTGAATAATATATGTATATTTGAATTTGAGAAAAACCCACATACTTCTAGTAGCAACTTAAATGGAGTTCAATAACATTTATTCGAAATATTAAACTCATTTATTCAGTATGTACCTGTAATATTAATGAAACATAAACTTTAAACTTTTAGAGAAAACTTACTATCTCATTATTGGTAATAAAGATAAGTTATGAAAGATAACATTTTCCATAATTATACCCAGCAATTTTTATTACATAACATTGATTTAAAGATCTTGTTATGATATATTTTCATTTTATATATTTCAGAAATAGACAATTTGAACACAACGTACTATTTGATTCTGTTACCAGCATGTTTTCCCAAATTTTCAAATTATTTATTTTATAAATATACAAATTTGAACGCGGTGTACCTATAATTTTATGATGCAGTAAATAATTTTCATTAATCACATAAAAAACTACATCAGTGATTAAAAAAAGTTTATCAAAATATTATATCAAGTAATAAATAAAAAAAATAAGATTCAGAAATTACTCACTAAAGACCTCATAAGAATTCGGGACGACGCGACGGCACTTCCCACGAGTCACAAATCTGAATGATTTCTTGATAATCTTCAAGTATTTTCGCAAATACTTTATCACTGACGTAACGGAAAAGATAAAATATTTTAAATTCAAGAGAACAGGTAATAATCAAGCCTGGAGTATAAATACATTTAAGCTTTAGGTGGAACGCACCCTATGTTATAGTACATAATAAACCCAAATATTTAAAATTTTACAAATCATTAGAAAAATTATATTACCGAGATAGCAACACATGTAGAACCTTAAATTAATCCTTGACTGGTAATTAATTAGAATTCAGGTTCCAGGCCCAAGTAGCTTCAATTTTTATGCAATCGAGGTCATTTTTAAGTGTCCATAACATACATTTTACGATATATGATGTATTACAAGTCAGACCGTTCTATTAACCAGTTGATTACTGATAGGGACAGGTGAGGAAGTATTCAAAGGTTGTCAAAATCTTCCCATCCTCTCACCTCTTCTTTTCACAATTCTAGTCAGTATAATCGATTAGTTTGATTTCAGATTCTCACGACGACATGATTCTTATAAAATTAAACTGAATGACTAAAAAACGCACCACCTTGTATATATCAATTTCTTCGAATTATTTTCATCATAATCTACTTCTTTGGGCCTCAAAAGAAAGCGTTTAAATGTTGAAGTAAATCCAGGTAAGCGAAATATCGTTTTTGTAGAAATTCTGAAAAAACGGGTTCTTAATTTTTGTTGAATTCTCTTAGTTGTGTTTGGTTTATTTGGTGTTAGTGTTTGACAGCAACCTAATAACATACCAAGAGTTCGAAGACCGAACCCGATTATCGTTAATTGAGCAACTTTGGGGGGTCGAATTATTGACCAATATAAGGCAAGATTTTCCTTAAGGGAAATTGCTCGACGTTGAACAAGATTATCGTTACCGTTCTTCGTTGTTGGAGAGATTGGACAATGGAGGGCCGTCAACAACGAAGGAGGGTGTCTGGCCGACCCAGAAGAACAACAGAGCATGAATATCTACAGTTAAGGTTACTAAGCTTTACAGACCGCCACAGCACAAGGTCAGTGGAAAATGTGAAATGGGACGCAGACTTACAATGCGCTCAATATATCGCCGAATTTTCTCTTTTGGTCTGAAATCTTATCGTCTAATGTTAATTGTACGTTTAACAAATAACCACCGTGCTCGCAGACTAGAATGGTGCAATCAACGAACGAATTGGGAAGCCGAATGGAGTCGTTTTTTTAGAGGAGTTTAGGTTTTGTTTATGGGCTCTTGATGGTCGGTCCTAGATTAGTCAGGCGTCGCCATAAATGGCCCTAGATGAGACAGACGTTGCCGTGGAGAATGACGTTTTTTACAATATGTTTTGGACCAGAGGGCGAATGGTTTGGTGTGCTATAGGTTAGTTGTAGGTAATGGAAGTAGCTAGTATTTCTACTATGGCATTTAACTGCTCGAGGTTACGTTGATAATGGCTTGGAACCAGTTGCTCTACCTTACTTACGAGCATTAAATAATGTACTTCTCCAGTAAGATAATGGTCGTCCACATTTAGCAGCTATTATATTACACTACTTAGAAGAAGCCCGTATCAATTCTCTCCCTAAGTCCATAAGCACGTCCGCTCAGCAGATCTGTCGCCTATAGATCATGTTTGGGATATGATCGGTAGAGAATTAGGTCCACTACCAAATCCCACAATGAGTTTGATATAGCCACGCGGTGCCTTAAAAACATCTTTGAATGAAATTAAATCCCTCAAGATGCAATTGATCATCTCGTTCAAAGCATGCACAGGCGAGTAGCGGAATACATTGAACTGAATAGAGGAGCAACATATTTCGAACATTTTTAGGCATGGGTGGATTTTTGTTTGTACAAACATTGATCGTTTGTTGTATATGTCGCATTAAGTACGTACGGAAAATGTTGTTTAATAAATTGTGATTTTTGGTAATTGACTGGCAATTTCATCGTAGTTTGCAAGGTAAACAGGTCACTCTAACCTTGAAATACTTTTGGTACTACTTTAAAGTACACAATGAGCTGATAAATGACTAACAAATATCTATTTATTTATTTACAGTATCCTATGGGATATATCCAATTTACAAAATAAGGTTAGTAGTATTTAGATAAATAACACACAACAATATATAAGAAAACATTGCAATCGTGTATACTCAAATTAGACATATCATAAAATAGCACAACTGGAACTAATACGGGTTAATAGGTTGGCATACAAAGAATGTTTCGTCTAATCTACGCCACTCAAAAAACAATACCAATCAAAATTTAGATTTAAAAAAATTATAAAAACAGTTTTGCATTGATTCAGGTATCTAAAAAACAATGTCTAATTGACAATTGGCAGTTTAAAACATTAACAGAATTTTCGATATTAGAAAGTGTAGAGGTGAAGATTTGTATATATCAGTTCTGTATGTTCGTTGATGAAAAAGTTGATTATGGCGGGAATTGAACCTAGGATTATGATAATCCAACATGGTAACAAGATAATTACAATCTAATTTTAGATGTATAATGATATGTAAAATAATACAGAGTACATTGACCGTCTTCTCAGTATAAAAGTACTGTTGTGGGATATTCCGCGCTGGATACAAACCATCCAGAATGAAGCATGCTCACTTGAAGAACTGCCTCTGGATACGTTCAAATGTAGAAATATGTTAAATAGGGCTCCATATAACACTGGCATATTCCAATCCGTATAAATACAGAAAACAATACATTAACTGTAGTAAAATAGTCTCATGTTTTTAATTACGAATCCAAGAATGCGATATGCGCTTGCAGTGATTTTAACAATATCTCACAGGGAAAGTTAGTTTAGGATCGAAATAAACACAAAGATCCTTAATTAGGCCAAGTCGTACCAATATACAATTATTTAAATTATATTGAGACATAATGGTAAAGTCCCTCCTAAAAAAAGTCATCGTAATACACTTACTGACATTCAGATACAACTCATTTTCTACATACCAGTCATTTAGATGTTTGCCATTTTGGAGTTTAATGCAATCATGAATAGAATCGATTCTGTGAATTAACTTGAGATCGTCAGCATATAACAGAGCTTTTACGTCAAGTTTAGATATAATGTCATTAATATATAGAAAAGAAAGTAGTGGTCCCAAGGCAGAGCCCTGAGGTACTCCACACCAAGATATTTTACAAATTGCGGTCGATACTATAGATATGATTTAAGGAGATTTATTACTGTTGGATGAAACCCTAGTGTGTCCAGTTTAACTAGTAAAATATTGTGATTGATTCTATCAAAAGCCTTGGAGAAGTCAGTGTAGACTACGTCTACTTGACTTCTTTCATCAAACGTCTCTGCAATAAATTGCCTATTGCAAAATGAATTGGTGATAGTTGATCTACCTGTCATAAAACCATATTGGTTTGGAGAGATAATATGTTTAACCTTATTGGAGATGTATTGATGTATAACTATTTCAAACACCTTAGAAAAATTATTCAGAATAGTTATTAGCCGATAGTTGGATATATCATTCTTATCATTTTTGAAAATGGGACATATAAAAAGTGTCCATCTCTATTTTCCCTCATTTTAACTACCCATAATATAATATATAATAACTTCTAAACGGTTTGAGATAGAAATATGCGGTTTTCACACAAGTTTTGTTTAAAAAAGTTAATTTTTTTTAATTCCTTTTGCCAACGTCACAACAAAAATGGCGGATATTTGACAATTTTTTTGTTGACTTTTGTACATTTTTTTTGTAGTTTGAAAGAGCCGGCCTATATCTATCGTTCAGTGGAAAAAAAATTTAAATCGGTTAACGAGCGACTGAGCAATTAACTTTTAAAATGAGAGATGCTTACTTAGTACTTTTAATCATAGTAAGCTTTGGAAATTTTATGTAAATGTCAAATTTATCAACTTTGCGAATTGTCAGTGGTGTTTTCAAACGTAGAAAAAGCAAATGTTGTACTTACCTTTGCTGAAACAAAATCGGTGATTTTAACTCAAAGACGTTTTATCAGAGGTCCAGTTCAAAAACAATTATAAGTTGGTTCCGCCCTTATAAAGAAACTGGATCATTATCTCGAAAGAAAAGAGTACCAGTTAACAATTATTTAGATGACACCATAGCTATATATGACTTTGTTTAATAGCTAGAAACTCTGTTTCCAATAAATTTGGTGACAACTGGATTGGCAGAAGTAGTCCAGTAGAATGGGCTCCTAATTCATGCGACCTAACAGTTCCCGATTTTTTGTATGGGGATATGAAAAATCTTTAGCGTATAATCCTGTACCACAAAATTTGGACGAATTAAAGATTCATATTCGTCATGCATTTAACAGCATTACCCAAGATATGTTGCGCAAGTCTTTTACAAATTTATATGTAAAGTTAAACAAGTGTATTGATCAAGAAGGACGACACATTGAACATTTAATTAATTAAATCTATCACTTTTTTGTTTGTGTCTAGTTTTGAATAGAATTGAATTTTACTCTTGTTACGTTTTGTGATTAATACTACTTTGCATCTCTCATTTTAAAAGTTAATTGCTCAGTCACACATTAACCGATTTAAAAAAATTTGCACTGAATAAGTAAAGGTCGGTTCTTTCAAACTACAAAAAAATATACTGGCTGTTTCATTAACAAAAGTCAACAAAAAAATTGTCAAACATCCGCCATTTTTGTTGTACGTAGGCAAAACGAATAAAAAAAATTAACCTTTTTAAACAAAACTTATGTGAAAACCGCATGTTTCTATCTCAAACCGTTTAGAAGTTACGGGCAGTTAAAATGAGGGAAAATAAAGATGGACACCCAGTATATGAGGCCTTCCATTTATCTGGAAAATTGGAATTTTTCAAAATCAGGTTGAGAATAGATGTTAATGGCAGAGCAAAGACTTGGCGGCAATCTTTAATCAGAAAGGCAGGTATACCGTCTATTCCCGCAGCGGTTTTGGGTTTTCCATTTTTTTAAAGCGGCCAAAACTTCTTTCTCAGACACTGGTAATTTTTATAACGTCATAATTATTAGGCGAATTATTACCATTGGAAATCGTATAGTTGCTTGAGAAAAACGTGCCAAAACTGTTAACTATATCCTGAGCGTTGTCTAGTTTTATATTGTTAAAGAACATGGTATTGAGGAATGACGATGATAGGATCTTTTTTGCTGCCGATAAAGTTCCAGAATGGTTTAGGCTCAAGCAAAATATATTCTTCGGATTTTCTAACAAAATGTTCATATGCTGTTTTAATTTTAATTTTTACTTAGAATCTACATCTCGAAAAGTTATGATAGTCCTGATGGTTTCGAGTAAGTTTATACAGTGTTGGGAACATTACGAGGGAACATAGGGTTAACCTTCAATGTGTTAGAATGAGACAAAATACATATACATTCAGTGCATCATTCTTTTTCGCTAACAGGATATCATAAAGTGGAAAACGTCCAATACAAGAAGTTAAAAATACAGATGTGTAATGTGAACAGTTTAGTTTATTATTTGAGAAATAATAAGATTGTATGTACTATACTGATAGCTTAATGCAATGAACAATAAAAAAATCAACACTACTTTCGTTTATCCCTTCATGATTAATTTACAAAGAAATAATTCAGTAGTAATAAAATTCACTATATTAGTTCGGTTAGTATTGGAATAAATAATCTAAATAACCGTAACATGCGAAATAAAATTTGTATTAATAATAATATGTGTTTCTAAATATCTCAATTCTCATTTTTCGTCAACAGGATTTCATAAAGTGAAAAATACATGCCCAGAATGCCAGCGTTTTACATATTCTTTTAGCTACTAACAGTATTGCCAATTTTCATTGTATATTTATATTAATTGTAAAATGCATTGTTCTAACACGAGAACAAGTTATAAGAAGATTTTAATTATGATAATTCAAGAGGTTGTAACAGATCAAGATATAATTAATTCCATCTATTCGTTAAATATTTTATTGTAATGCTGGAAATTGTTCTAGTTTTCGAAAAAGTATAAAATGAATAAATTAGGGAATCGAGTATAGTTAGAAAAGTTTTAAAATTGCCAATAACTTTTTTATTATTGTAAAAATTATTTTCTGTCACCTTAAAATAATCTTCCATCAGATAATGATTTCGATTTGGCAATGCTGCTTCAATCGTTGACAATGTTATTCTTGTTAATTTCCCTTGGTTAGGATCATCCGTGACCCTACAACTCACTAGGCGGTAGTCTTTCCGAAGGCGGTGCCTGGCATACAATTGATTTATCGAAACAATTGTCAATTTTTTAGAATTTTCAATAACTTTTATTATATTGTGGAATTAACTAGAGACCGTGAGTTTCATTTAAAAACTTTCATGATGAATTTACAAAGAAATAATTCAGTAGTAAGAAACTAATTCACCATATCAGTTCGGGTAGACACGCTAATATGATTTGAACAATAAATTAAAATCTACCTAATAGGTATTTGAAATAAGTACCACTAAAAAAAGCATTGGAAAATAGCTAAAAAAATTACATTCGTTGATATTGAGGGTACAATTAATGAATGTAAGCATAATAATTTTCATTAACATAAGGAATAGTTTTAAAGATCTCAATGTAAACCGCCTCTGTTTCCTACGCTCCTGATAAAACGATTTCGCTTATAGTTCAAATTCTACTTTTATCTGTCCCCTCTCTTCATTTTCAATCCACGCGTTAGATTGTAGAGTGCCCTTCAAAAATTCCTTTTTATTTGTGAGAGAAATCAGTCACATTTAATTTCAACGTAAAACGATATCCTCTCACGTCCAAAAAGAAATTATCATGGTCACATGGAGTTACCAGTGTGTTGGAGAAGGACAATCATGAGCCAGAAAATTGAAAGCCAGCGTAGATTATTACACCAGACGAATACGAATCGCGCGTGCGCCTCTTGAAGATGTTCAACTGTACAATCTGGAATCTGGGTACTTCACTAAACGTTTGTTTGCGAATGAGTAACGATCTCTAGTTAATTCCACAATATAATAAAAGTTATTGAAAATTCTAAAAAATTGACAATTGTTTCGATAAATCAATTGTATGCCAGGCACCGCCTTCGGAAAGACTACCGCCTAGTGAGTTGTAGGGTCACGGATGATCCTAACCAAGGGAAATTAACAAGAATAACATTGTCAACGATTGAAGCAGCATTGCCAAATCGAAATCATTATCTGATGGAAGATTATTTTAAGGTGACAGAAAATAATTTTTACAATAATAAAAAAGTTATTGGCAATTTTAAAACTTTTCTAACTATACTCGATTCCCTAATTTATTCATTTTATACTTTTTCGAAAACTAGAACAATTTCCAGCATTACAATAAAATATTTAACGAATAGATGGAATTAATTATATCTTGATCTGTTACAACCTCTTGAATTATCATAATTAAAATCTTCTTATAACTTGTTCTCGTGTTAGAACAATGTATTTTACAATTAATATAAATATACAATGAAAATTGGCAATACTGTTAGTAGCTAAAATAATATGTAAAACGCTGGCGTTCTGGGCATGGATTTTTCACTTTATGAGATCCTGTTAACGAAAAATGAGAATTGAGATATTTAGAAACACATATTATTATTAATACAAATTTTATTTCGCATGTTACGGTTATTTAGGTTATTTATTCCAATACTAACCGAACTAATATAGTGAATTGTATTACTACTGAATTATTCCTTTGTAAATTAATCATGAAGGGATAAACGAAAGTAGTGTTGATTTTTTTATTGTTCATTGCATCAAGCTATCAGTATAGTACATACAATCCTATTATTTCTCAAATAATAAACTAAACGGTTCACATTACACATCTGTATTTTTAACTTCTTGTATTCGACGTTTCCCACTTTATGATATCCTGTTAGCGAAAAAGAATGATGCACTGAATTTATATGTATTTTGTCTCTTTCTAACACATTGAAGGTAAACCCTATGTTCCCTCGTAATGTTCCCAACACTGTATATTTTAAATAATTTATGTTTAATTTTAAGGTTTTAAGCTAGTGCAATCAATATCTAGTATAGATTGGTAAAATGCTGGGAAATTGGCCTTTTTGAAATTGTAACCTGTCTGAATGAGGTGCTAAGGAGTTGTTTTTATACTTAATAGGGAGATCAATTGTCAGAGAAGGATGGTGAATATTTTCTGAAAGAAATATGTCAAATACTTTCTCCACTTTACACTCATCGACATTACATAGAACTAAGTCGAGAATACGATTGTTATCGCTTATAGTCTATATAGAAAGGACAAGGAGTAATAAATCATTCATTTAAGTAGATTTCATAGACGTACCAAAATATATTTTAAGAGGGTATACCGTAAGGTACATTTTGTATTGAACGAATGAGTTGCAGCTATGCTAAAGAATATACGATTTAGGTCAGAGGTAACGGGATGTACTAATTTTAATAAAAAAAAGTGATAGAGGTACATAAATTTTAGTAAGTTTGATAAAGAAAGGCAACACAGTTTATTAGGAAGTATCCGAACTCTGCCACAAAATGCAGGTAGTCATTACGGGTTGTTCGAACTCTGCCAGTGTTTAAAATTTTGGAGATTAACTACCAAACCAGTAGGGGTCTAATAGCCTAATCCGATTTAACAATTTACCTTGAACTTTAGGTACTCAAATTCAATATAAGAAAATATTAATAACATACATATATTTTCAACGTATATTTGCCACTTCTAAAAAATTACATCTACATTACAATAAAATATATTCAATATACATAAACATATAAAAAAAACAAAAAATTAAACGTGTGGAAGATTTTTACATGCAACCGTTTTCACAAACATAAAGCGAGAAATAACATTTTTCCTATATTGATCCAAATGATCATTAATGAAATTAATTTTAACATTAATAGTTTTTTTGGTTTTTTTCTGGCTTTGGTTTGCCGAACGAATTTTCGCGTATACCTCCGTTTGTAAATCCAATAACACACTAGTAAATTGAACAATGTTTGGATGTGCTTTGTAAAAAGAAGCACCGAAATGCGAATGAAAACTCTCACAAGAATTCGTTGTTCTCTTAAAAAAGGATGCATTATTTGCCCAAATAAGTGGTGGAAATATCGAATTTTGCGTTATATATGTTTTATTGACATAATTTCGGAATTCTATAACTCTTTCGTCATTCGGAAGCAAAAAATGTAGTTCATTATAAAAAAATTCTACATCTTCCTCAGGACTAAGAGATACATAATACCGAAATGTACTTTTAAGTATTCGCCAATTACAGAACCTTTCTGTCTGTACTCTTGTACCAAATGAAACTCCTGAATCTTACGAAACCAAGCTTGACAGAGATGAAATTTACAACCAAAAAGAATTTGATCTCTGCCAAAACATTCATATATAGCGTTATGAATGCTTAGTTCAAAATCTACTACGACTTCTTTAGGTTGAAAATTTAAGCCTACTTCTTTACATTTTTGTCTTAAAATTAAAAACAAATTTGAATATGTTTGACTTGATTTGTCCGGCAGCAAACAAAAAACAAGAGGTACGTAATAGCCGTTTTTAAAACCATGAATGGTAAACATTTGGTAAAAAAAAGTTGAACAGTATTTAAAAGTTTCATCCATCAAAATACAATCCGAATTACATAAAAAATTAAGGTTGGAAAAACAGGAGAACACAATAATTTTAAATACCTGGTCTGCTGTTAATAGAAATTCCTCTTCTCGGTTCGTTCGTAATTGTAATTCACGAACACTATTAAATACTTCTTCCTGATTTTTAGGCAATAGTGTAAGTGCATCAACATCCTTCCCCTAATCCCCTAAATATCGATCAAAACAATAAAGATTTCTTCAAAATATTTAATTCAAGAAATCTTTGAAACCTTTCAGAAATATACATAATTCTATGGGCCTCCGATTTTATCTATTATAAACCCTAATGACTCTAATAGGATTAAACTAAATGGTTGCGGCACAGTTCGAACATTTCAGTAATCCTCAAATTGATACAAGTCAGGTAAAATTTTATTTTGTGGCAGAGTTCGGTTATGCCCGTTTATTCATAATATTTTTTATTTGTATTACTCCTATATGTAGTGTTTGGGGAATTTTTCTCAGAAATTTTAAATGGCAAGTGGCCTACTGTAATCGGCTTAATACGATTACACCTATTTACAGATTATTCGATTATTGAGAGGGATTTTCCAAACAACCCAGTTTTCTTAGAAACATTATCGGGAATATTATTTTAAAAGAAAGTAGGTACATTAAATCAGTACTTAGTATTAGTTCTTTGAGTAAAGTTGTATGAAGTTGTATGGTTGTCATAATATTGTAAAAAGTTGGAATATATTTAAAACATTTGTTGAATGTTAATTGTGCAAGTACCAAACAATGTCGATAAGCCAAGGACCATCTAAACGACCAAAAACAGGTCCATTATCTTTAAATGAAAAAACTCTGATATTGAATTGTTATATATCATTGAAAAACAAGGATCCAAGTGCAAGTGTTGATGATATTGTGGAATTAACGGCTGCTATGTTGTGTGTTGCTAAATCAACAATTTATAGATTACTAAAAGAAAGCAAGAATGGAACTCTTCAACCCCCTAAAACTCCTTCAGGCCGAAAACCAATTGAGATCGATGAGTCATTAAAACAAAGACTAAGGCGTAAAGTCCATGGATTTTACTTACGAAAGGAAATTCCAACACTTGACAAAATTATGACATCAGTGCAAGAAGATACGGACTATCCAAAATTCTCCAGAATGACATTATGCAAACTTTTGAAAGATGTGGGTTTCAGATATACAAAACAGAATAGAAAATCTCTCTTGATAGATAAACCGGAAATAGTTTTTTGGAGAAGAGACTATTTAAGAAGCATTCGACATGCCAGAGAACAAAATTTGAAAATCTTCTACTTAGACGAAACATGGATAAATGCTGGATATACAGTTTCCAAATCTTGGCAAGATGAAAACATTAAAAGCGGAAGGCAGGCATTCGTGGAAGGTTTGCAGCCACCATCTGGAAAAGGAAAAAGACTTATCATTGTCCATGTTGGAAGTTCTGAAGGTTTTGTTGATGGTGGATTATTAACTTTTATTTCAAAACGCACGGGGGACTATCACGAAGATATGAATGGGGATGTCTTCGAGGAATGGTTTGTTCAAATGTTGGATCTGATTCCAAAAGGGGCTGTTATTGTTATGGACAACGCAAGTTACCATTCACGGTTACGAGAAGCATTGCCCACAAGTCGTTGGCGTAAAGCAGAGCTTTTGGAGTGGCTTATTTCGAAAAATATTAAGTTTCCAAAAGATCCACTAAGGAAAGAACTTTACAGAATTGCAAAAATGAACAAGAATAAATACAAAACCTACATTGTAGAAGAAATGGCTTCTTCTCGTGGTATATCAGTTCTTCGACTTCCCCCTTATCATTGTGAACTTAATCCCATAGAATTAATATGGGCTCAGGTAAAGGGGGAAGTTGGAAAAAAAAATACTACTTTTAAAATAAACGATGTTGTGAAATTGTTTGAGAGTGCTGTAAGTCATGTGAGTAAGGAAAATTGGACAAACTGTATCGAGCATGTTATCAAAGTAGAGGCAAATATGTGGAAAATTGACAATATTTGTGATGATTTAATCGACCCTATTATTATTAATGTCAACAACGATTCTTCCTCTTCCGAGTCGAATATAGAATAAAATGTAAGTAACAAATGTATTCCCATAATTATTTCTTTTCATTTTTTATTATATTATAATTTAAAACGTATTTTTTTCCCAAAATACACACCACTGCATTGCGTTATTGCTTATCTGCTAATCCTTTAACAATGAATAAACCCTAAACTTTGCTACAACTGAAACAAATACGGGGTCGATCTACCTGGTTTTTAGATTTACGGAAGATATGTAATTTAAAGTAAGAGATTTATCAAAAATTTCATGGTGCTCCCTGTAAAGGTTTTGCATACTTAATTAGGGTTTATTACTCCTCGTACTTTTTGTACATACTATAACACTTCATTAAATTGAGAAAAAAAAGATTGGAGGCTGTACTCTCCTAGGAGCATTTAGAAATTCAGGAATTTTGGATACTAGTATATTCAGTTATATTAAAGTCACCAACAATTAATAATTTATTATCGTATAAGGTGTATAAAGAGGAGATTATGTCGAAGAGTATGTCCAAATCAGTGGGAGGGATTTGAGGAGGAATATATAAATTTACAATCAGTAAGGATCCATTATTGTATTTTAACGTTACTGAGATCATATCTATGGTAGGCAAGTCAGGAAGTAGATCGCGCGTAGTTATCCCATTAGCAGCTACTGAAAATAATTTTCGCACCGCTAGAAGACAACCCCCGCTCCTAGTATTATTAGATAGGTGATATTATCTGTCAGATCGAATTCTGGAGCGTTTGTAGTTTTATTGTAATTATGACAATTTATGCAATATTGGTTTGTTTCTGGACAGTCTTTAAGTTTATGATTCTTTGCACATAGAGGACATAAGAAAATAGTTGAATTACAATTTTTTGAAGTACGATCGTATTCGGAACATTCGAAGCAACGTCTTAAATCTATAGCATCATATATATTACAATAGTCATAACATACGAACAATTTCCCCAGAGCTAAAGTTTGTTTGTAGGTAGATGTGTTACACATAGAATAACTGCCTGATGCAGCTTGCTATTTTTCTTTAACGGAAAAATGGAAATTACTTTGAGATCACCTGTTATATCATCTTTATTTTGCATTTTTATACAATTAACAAACACTTCATCGGACACCTTTTCTGACATGCCTACAATTTTAAATCGTGGATTAAGTACCTACAGGAACTTCCTTAATAGTATATTTGTCACCTAGCTGCTCATCAACCATTTTCTTCAGTGTATCACAATATTGAGCCTTATCACAGCTTACCATTAGCTCGCCGTCTTTAACACTAATTGCCTTAATAGTGTTTATATTCGTAGAAACAGGGTTGATACTTTTACTCAAATCATTTTTTGTTGCTACAGAATCTTGTTTATTTTTTGGTCTTATTATATAAGAAGGTTGTTTTTGGACAACAAGAGAAAATAGAGGAGCAGAACCAGGATTCAACTGAGGGTTGGTAAAAGCAATATCTGATCGAATTTTCAGCAGTATCTCCTGATTCAACTAATTTTTTAGGGTATCTAGAATACCGTCCTTTGCCGCAAGTATATCAACAATCGTTTTTTGAATTTCATTCTGCATGAATTCCTTAGCAAATTTAATGAATGCATTAATTTTTTGTTAATTGATGCTCATAATCTTTTCTTGTACATTTATCTGCAAATCGCACTTTTTTTGCATTGGTTGCATAAAAAATAGATTCTTATTTTTATCGAGCATAGAAAATTCAACATTTGCTAATCCTACACATGAATAATGAAACCATCTTGAACATACGTCTTCACAGCCAACCAATCCAGCACTTTTGTTCAGTGTGCATTTAGAACATTTCGTAGAGTCGTTCATTGTTGAATGTTGTGATTCACCACTGGTAATTAATAAACGATTAAACATCAGTAAGATAAAAACTGGACATTTATATAGAATTTTAGGAGGAATTTGAATGTTTATCCAAAGAGCGGATGATAACAGTAACAAAACAAATCGAATTATTACTCACATGAAGCAGCTCGCATTAAAGTAGACTTTAATCTAAAAATAATAATTTTTCCATGTAGACTTCCACAACTACTTTAGTTTTAGTACAGAGCGATAAACAACACGTCAGTACCATTAAATATAATTCTATAGTCTATATCGACATATACAGAACGACAATCTTTCTATTGCTACTCAGTATTTTTGACAAATATATATTCTAAAACTAAATTTGGAATATATCGTTTTTGTTTATAAAAGCTTAGTTACCAATACATTCAACTTCAATTTATTTAAAATATTGTTTACAACAAATCTAAAACAAACTTTCATATTATCAAAGCTTGTCACTAAATAGTACTTTATGATTATTATTTTTCGTTATTTGCAAGCATTATATTTATAAAACAGTAGAAACGCTGAGTCTTTTCCACACGACATCAACCATATGCATCTTAATCAAAACTATACGACAAACGCTTGTATTGAGTTTTGCTCTTTTTCTGTTATTAGAAGAAGACAGTACCAACATAGTATGTGTTGAATAATATCGTCAACTAAGTCACGTGATGGAAAAGCTTCACAGTTTCTACTATATGTATTTATAATTTAAAAAAGTGACATTGTTATCATTTTTAAAACTTTGTTATATAGGGTGTCCCAAGTTATCGTTTACATCCCAAACCTCTCTTATTTGAAAAGATAAAAAATAAATTAAAATCAGTTTCTATTGGTATACCACTCAAATGACGATATAAAAACTTCAATTACTTTTATCATTCTTTGAAAGCTAACGCCAACTTGTTTTTATCAAATAGCACCCCCAATATATTTGCATATAAAACCAATTGATACTCCATTTTAAATACAGCGACATATACTTCGTTTTTATGTATTAATACCAAAAAAATATTGTTTTATTATTTCTAAATATTACTTTCACAATAGCAAAGATAACTAATTTAAAAATAGTAATTTATATTTATTCGCATATATTAAAGTATGTGTTAAAAATTATTTCCTACACATTCCACGCAAGCTTCGAAATGTACATGCAGTGTAAATCATAGCTGGTGTAAAGGCGGACTCCCACTATTCGTGTAATCGGCAAATATTTGTCATTTGCCTATATTTGAGGTCAGTTAAGTTGTCCTCCACGGATTTTTTTAATCATCCACGAATATTTTTTTACAAATTAAACTGTACTTTTGCAAAAAAAATGTTAATATAGGAGACATATAATGACATTTTAATAGGCTACATTATTTTAGTACCAAAAATGAAAGATTAAGTGAATAAATAGTTGTTCTTGTACATATTTCACGATGCTGAATCGAAGACCCAAAAATAAAGAAAGAAATATTCAACAATTACAACGATCACCTAATTAGAAACCAATTGAATAAAAATTGTGAAGTATTTTTATAACGTCAAAAAAATTCATCAAGATTACGATTGTGCGCCGACGCGCATCGTTCGTTTTGAACTCGAAACTCCAAAATTTTTTCAAATTTTCTTCAACTATTTCAAAGCACACTTAATTAGGAACCTATTAACGAAAATTTGTGATGTATTTTTTATAACATGAAAAAAAAATCGTAAAGATTAAGATTGTGCGCTGACGCCCATCGTTCGTTTTGAACCCGAAGCCCCAAAATTTCTTCTTCTTCATAATAAAATAACTTTCCGAAGACTTCATAAATACAATTATTTATTGATTTCACCTAGAAAACCACAACTAAAACGGAAAACCTTCTCTTCAATTTTGAAAAGACTATTCAGATTTCTATTTTTGAAATATAATTATTAAACTATACATAAAAAAAATTAAATACTGAAAGATGAAATTCGAGACCAACAACCCAGAAATTTAAATATTTCACATTTAGAAACCCCAAACTTGCTAATATTGTTACAAAAAAATTCTATAAACAACAAAATATACGTTATTTAATAATGTAAACAGTTATCGAACAATTACTTGAAGAATAAGGATCAATAATGGTAATAAAAGAACTTTCCGAAGACTTCATAATACAATTATTTATTGATTTCACCTAGAAAACTACAACTAAAACGGAAAACCTTCTCTTCAATTTTGAAAAGACTATTCAGATTTCTATTTTTGAAATATAATTATCAAACTATACATAAAAAAATTTAAATACTGAAAGATGAAATTCGAGACCAACAACCCAGAAATTTAAATATTTCACATTTAGAAACCCCAAACTTGCTAATATTGTTACAAAAAAATTGTATAAACTACAAAATATACGTTATTTGATATAGTAAACAGTTATCGAACAATTACTTGAAGAATAAGGATCAATAATGGTAATAAAAGAACTTTCCGAAGACTTCATAATACAATTATTTATTGATTTCACCTAGAAAACCACAACTAAAACGGAAAACCTTCTCTTCAATTTTGAAAAGACTATTCAGATTTCTATTTTTGAAATATAATTATTAAACTATACATAAAAAAATTTAAATACTGAAAGATGAAATTCGAGACCAACAACACAGAAAATTAAATATTTCACATTTAGAGACCCCAAACTTGCTAATATTGTTACAAACAAAATCTATAAACAACAAAATATACGTTATTTAATATAGTAAACAGTTATCGAACAATTACTTGAAGAATAAGGATCAATAATGGTAATAAAAGAACTTTCCGAAGACTTCACAATACAATTATTTATTGATTTCATCTAGAAAACCAAAACTAAAGTGGAAAACCTTTTCTTCAATTTTGAAAAAACTATTCAGATTTCTGCTTTAGAAATATTTCTATCAAACTATACATAAAAAAAAATTAAAATATTGAAAGATGAAATTCAAGACCGACAACCCAGAAATTTAAATATTTCACAATTAGGAACCCCAAACTTGCTAATATTGTTACAAAAAATTCTATAAACAACAAAATATACGTTATTTAATAATGTAAACAGTTATCGAACAATTACTTGAAGAATAAGTATCAATAATGGTAATAAAAGAGCTTTTCGAAGACTTCATAATACAATTATTTATTGACTTCACCTAGAAAACCACAACTAAACTGGATAACCTTCTCTTCAATTTTGAAAAAAACTATTCAGATTTCTATTTTAGAAACATTACTATCAAACTATACATCAAAAAAAATTTAAAATACTGAAAGATGAAATTTGATACCGACAACCCATAAATTTAAATATTTCACATTTAAAAACCCCAAACTTGCTAATATTGTTACAAAAAATTCTATAAACAACAAAATATACGTTATTTAATAATGTAAATAGTTATCGAACAATTACTTGAAGAATAAGGTTGAATAATGGTAATAAAAGAACTTTACGAAGACTTCATAATAGAATTATTTATTGATTTCACCTAGAAAATCATAACTAAAGTGGAAAACCCTCTGTTCAATTTTGAAAAAACTATTCAGATTTCTATTTTTGAAATATGATTATTAAACTATACATGAAGATGAAATTCGAGACCAACAACCCAGAAATTAAAATTTTTCACATTTAAAAACATCAAACTTGTTAATATTGTTAAAATTCTATAAACAACAAAATATACGTTATTTAATAAATAATTATAACGAAGGAACAATTTTGGATTCTGTGTTATTCAATCTTTGTATAAATGAATTGTTTTCAGTGAGCAGTACTGGATATATACAATTAGAGTCGCAGACGATACAGCCATTATTTATGAAATAGATAATTGGTATGATATGAAATAGTTGAAAATGATCTAAGATTAATCAAGGATTGGTTTCATCATAAATTACTTACTCTAAATTTTAATAAAACATAATTTGTCATTTCTTAATTCTAGAGACCATAAGAATAGCTTCACATATTTTTTATAGAGAAAAACTAGAGATTGTGCTTTATAACTTTAAGTGTTTAAAAACGTTTATGTATAATGTCAATACTTGCAGATATTGTACTAGGGTCTAGTGGAAAGCCATCTCAGGTATGGCCTATTTTCTTGGGGATGTGCTTCCAGAACATTCATAGGTCCCTTTTAGAGATTATACAAAGAAGCTTTATTTAGATTATTATGTCTAGTTCCAGCATGTGCCCTAGTGACGCACTGTATAATATAAACAAAATCTTTGACTTAAAGAAATTATGTTTTCTGTGTGCATCTGTAAAATATCATACTATGAAAAATAAAATTAAGTTACCTACACATACATATGAATCCAAAAATAATAATATGAAGCTCCTATGATGACAAAATCTTTATGTCAAATTTTTCCTATTAACACAACCAAAAGTTTTGTGAAATTAACGTCTGAAATATCTCTTCATTCTCTGCAATGTCTATCCACTTCATAGATTTTATGTATAATTAGGTATAGTGTTTTCTTATTTACCAAAACATATGTTGAGGTAAATTCGTTCATCTCTGGCATACATTTTTTAGTATTTATAATTAACAAATTGGCTTTCATAAGTTGTTCGGGATACTAATGTTCAATTTGGGTTTAATACTACTGATTAACTGATTGTAGAATTCATTTTTATAGGAGAAATTGATAACATATTTGAAAAACTTATTTAAATTTGACGTTATAAAATGGCAAATGACATTTGTGTTGTGACGTCAACTGACGCAGTTGTGAGGACGATACAATTCGATGATTTTAGGAACGGTGCTCGAGAATATCAATTTTAGGAACTATTCGCAAATAGAGCAATCACAGGCTTGCGTATGCATGACGTTGGGAACGACGTCAAGAATAACGCCCTGATTCCAGATTCAGGGCATCAGTGCGGATGAAACTCAATCATCGACCACCACACCTGCAAGAAATGAATCACCGGTAGCGACATTGATTTTTTTAGCGAAATATCGAAACCACACATGAGAAACCTTAAACTTTAGAAATATTTTTACAAAAGTTACAACTTTTATTTTTTAGAACTGAATATCTTTTTAATAAATACATGGAAAATTATCATTGATGTTGCAAATGGAAGATCATATATGAATTATATGGCAAATGTATGCATACTTTGCCCGTAGACGTGACATGGCGCGAGTGACGAGCAGTCAATCTTGATGTGAATATTTTTTTTAATAACATTTATTCTTTCTTTATTTTCTTTTTATTTTTACTTTTAAATTCATTGTACATATATAACCATAATCAATAATAAGCGTGACTATTAATTCTCTAAAAGTATCTATAGTTTTCTCACGTTTATTATGTATTGTTTCTAAATAAATAACTGACTATTTAAAGTCTATATTACAGATTTTTAAATATCTCAAAATAATTTCTTAACATGCTTTAGAGCAGTTGGAATAATTAAACTACGTATTACGTATATCTTTAAATATATTAGGCCTACATTTTCCTTACAATTTATTTTATATAAAAACAATTCGTAAAAGTGCAATATAACTCATAAGCCCGCATTCTGTATAGTACCAATGGTGACGTCACAGCAAGTTTGACCTTGCCAGTCAAACTAGACAAACTAAGCTATCCTGTGTTGTTTATAGCAGTTTCAACTTAATTTAGGGAAATACACTCTTTAAATATGGTGATATTCATTCTATAACTATACTATTGTTACTTACAGATGTGTCATTGGTTTCAAAACAATATATAATAAAAGATTAATAGTCAAATAAGACAACGCTATTTACAATGTCTCATAAGATAATTCGTTCCCGTGAGCCTGAATAAAGTGTATTCTATTTTTTTAGGTTCTAAAAGTGGAGACTACCATGATGACCTGAACCATTCAAACTTTATGAAATGGGTTCAGAAGCAACTATTACCAAATATGCCTCAGAAATCAGTTCTGTTTGTAGATAATGCTTCTTACTATAATGTAAAAACTGAAAAGCATATTACATCAGCATCTAGCAAAACAGAAATATTAGAATTGCTTAGAGTGCACAAGTTGTCCATGATGCCAGTACAAAAAAAAACAAGTTTATATGAAGCAATAAAAACATTTCGTTTAGGTATTCCTGTTTCCTAAAAATTGGACTGTTTATTGGAGGAACATGGCATAAAGTATTACGACTACCACCTTACCATCTGGAATTCAATACAATAGAAAAAATCTGAACACTGGTTAAAAACTGGGTTGCAGTGCACAGTACCACATTTAAACTGTATGATGTGGAGAAATTAGTCGACAAGAAATTTTCTGAAGTATCAGTTCAAGAATGGTGTTCTATTTGCGAACATGTAATTGTAAAGAAATGTGAATCTGAATGGATTAAAAAAACACATTTTTGATGATGCTGTAGATTCTCTTAAGTTAATACAGGATCGTCTGACGAATCCGCATACACTTGAGAGTATGCCTACAGCAGTAGTAGTGCTAGAGAATTTCTTATAGACTGAAAGCAGTTACTACCACAGGTCTATAAGAAGACATTAATTATCATGCAGTTAATATCAAGCAATATGTTTTATATTATAGAAATTTGGAAGTTTCCAGCTTGGAGAGCACTACAGAATAGAGAAGTTGATTATTGTTGCAGGCACATAAAGAACTTACACATGGGAAAGAATAAATTTTGTATATATCATAATTCTCTAGTTTTAAAGTATGTATAATTTTAGGATTTTTTCTTCGTATAAAAATAGCAATATAAAGATCTGTGGAAGCGTCCGTATTCATGGAATGTGCCCATCAAGAATTAAACTTTACATTGAATTGAATATTACATATTAACTTACTTGTTATTATAATTTAAAGCAAATATAATGGTACAAATCACGGAAACACATGTGGGACACGAATATGAAATACATGTCAAAAGATTGAAGAAACAACTCAAAATAGTATAGTGAGGTAACAGCTGACAGGATATTGCAGGAGAGCAAGTTTGTTTCAGGTACTGCCAACACTACATCAGGAGATGATTTTTATATAGTTGAGACATCTATAACTAAATTGAATTATCAAAAAGAAGTAACCTATTTTATTGAAGAAATCCCAGCACACAAGATTCACTTAGCTTAGAAGAAATAAGAAAGGTAATTATAATTGAAATATCATCAATATTTTTCAAAAAATACTACAATTGAACAGGATTAAATTTAAAAAATTAATGATTTTTTCATCAATTTAAACTACGAACCATTGGCAAAATGCAAGAAGGCATTTGAAAAATATATGTCATGCAAATTCCAGAAGAATAGGAAGTTTGTAAAATATAAAAACAGAGAAACAGGCATATTATCCAAATGAAAAATAGAATGTGTATTTAAAGACTTGTGTAAGGGTATTTTGTTTATAATTAAAATTTGTGTTTGCTTTATGTTAAATTAGAATTTTTCTACCTCTATTTTTCGTAAATTAAAATAAACATTTTTATAATTCTCGTATAAAAGAGACTTTATTATAACATTGTTTACAGTGTCACAATGAAGACTCTTTGAACAACTTTTTAGTGTCATACAGTTGGTTATTGTATATAGTATATATTTTTATTTGACATTTGACTTTAACCTTGAAACACATTATGAAATGGTCTAGCGTTGTTTTAGCTAGTAAATTATTATATTAAATGGTCTTAAATGTAAATTTGAATAAATTATATATCAAAAATATTAATAAATAAAGTACGATAACGTTTATTCATCAATGATTTGTCAATTTTTATATTGTATAGGATCAATATATAGGTATACATAACGTTCGATTTTTGGGATAAATTACCAGATATCTATGTGAAGATGTATTATAGAAATAATTCTGTTCATGATATAATATAAATGGATCGCAAGCATATACCAAGAAGCTCTTTTTTAAACAAATAATCATCCTCTGCTTAAATGAAAATTTGTTTACAATTTACACAATTATTCGGTCATAATATGTCAAAAGTGCTGAATAAAACCGTATTTGATCCGACCAATTAGAAATCTACAGAATTGCCAACTTAAATTCAAACCACTCCTCCTAGTTTAAAATCAGGGATTATGTAATTCTATTTTATTTAAAAAATTAAATAAATGCGAATTATAAAAAATATTGTGTAAAACTTGGTCACAATGACTTTCTGATTTACGCAACTCACCGCTTTGAGGTTCGCTGCGCAAACTTCACTCGTACTGCAAAACGAGTCATTGTGACACTTGTTTTACAAATAACTATTTTGTGTTTTTTCATCTATTTTGATACCTAAATGATGTACTACGATTTGATGTAAGGTTGCAAATTAGTTTGTTTTTAATTTAAATACTACACTTCATTATACTTTTACTAGTGTTTGTTTTCCCTAACCACAACCTATTAACAACATGCAATAAAACTTTAAATACACCACTAATCTTCAAAGGAACTGTCTAATTTTGTGTTAACCTACAAAATGTAAAATCGTTACGCTATTGATTTTCAATTTTACAATATGGCGGTGTTTTGACAAGTTGGCGCATACGACTGTAACTTCAGGTGGCTTCAACTTTCGTGAAACCGACTCTACCAAATGAATATCTTCCAAATGTTCAAGTAACGTATTTTAAAGAAAATCTAAGTACCTTTCTCCATTCAATGTGCATTCATAAAAGTTCGGCCCAATGAAATGACCATTAAATAAGTCACACCATACGTTGATAGGCCAAACTGTTTTAATAGTTATTTGTAAAACAAGTGCCACAGAGACTCGTTTTGTAGTACAAGTTTGCGCAACGAACCGCAAAGTGGTGAGTTGCGCAAATCACGAGTACTACAGAAAGTCATTGTGGCACAAGTTTTAGACAATATTTTTTATAATTCGCATTCATTTAATTTTTTAAATAAAATAGATTTACATATAATCCCTGTTTTTAAACTAGGAGGAGTCGTTTGAATTTAAGTTGGCAATTCTGTAGATTCCTGATTGGTCAGATCACAGATGGTTTTATTCAGCACTTCTGATTTTAGAAATATTATAACCGAATAATTGTGTAAATTGTAAACAAACTTTCATTTAACCAAACAGAGAATGATTATTTGTTTAAAAAAGAGCTTCTTGGCATATGCTCTTGCAATCTATTTATATTATATCATGAATAGATTTATTTCTGTAATACATCTTCACATAGATATCTGGTAATGTATCCCACAAATCGAACGTTATGTATACCTTATATATTGATCCTATACAATATAAAAATAAACAATTGACAAATAATTGATAAATAAACGTTAGCGTACTTTATTCATTGATATTTTTAATATATAAATCATTCTAATATACATTTACGAACATTTAATATAATAATTTGCTAGCTAGAACAACGCTAGACCATTTTATTTATAATTTGTGTCAAGGTTAAAGTCAAATGTCAAATAAAAATATAACTAAATACAATAACCAACTGTATGACACTAAAAATTACTAAAACAGTGTTCAAAGAGCTTCATTGTAACACTGTAAACAATGTTATAATGAAGTCTCTTTTATACGCGAATTATAAAAAACATGTTTTTCCACTACTAGCTGTGAAGTTGACAGTTATTGCGTCTTCTAGCCAACTGGGAAGTAAAATTTCTCTATCAGTGGTTAATAATTTTTTCTATTGTTAACCTAGGTCAATAATGGACAAATTCAAATGTTTTGAGAATTCAGGGATAATAGCTTGACAAAAACTAGTGCAACATAATTTTGTATACCCAGGAGATTGTCTTTAATATATTTACTGCTTGAAATTATCTAACAAAATAAAATTATTTCAATAAAACTGTCATTAGTTTAAAATTCGCGCTCAACCAAAAATTTCTGATGACATTAGGAGTGCGTTCATAATATATGGGTGAGGTGAGGAGCGAGAACAGTGTCAGTCAGACGACGGAGTAAACGCCTAGAGAGATCGACACTATCAAAATTTGATTTTGACATTGAAATGTGTTGTTTATTTTCCGTTAATTGCAGAAAAAAGGTGGATCGAGGAATGTTTTTACCTTCAACATTATCACCAGTGTAATTTGAAAATCTTATGTTGATAGAAACTGGTAGCTAACCTTGACCTACAGAATATCGATTACCGGTGCCTTAAGCTCTATAAACAAGAACATGTGTACATTGTACATATTATACGAATTGCGCTTAGCGATAGCAAGCGGGGAACTAGCAGTGCACTCTCGTCGATTCTCGTGTGAAGTACATAGACAAATAATATGTTACTTTCTCTATGGTGAAGTATATGTTAAATGCTTAGGTATTCAAACTGACAACACAGCTTGCATAGAAAGTTGAGATTAATACTAATTTTTGACATAATGTGTCAAATCCAGACTGTTGTCGCATATTCGCGTATTTCATCCATACTCACAAATGCGAAATCGCAAAAAAGTTGAAACGATTTTAACTATTTTGCGATTTTCTGTCATTACTGTAATTTATAGTGTCATTTTTTGATGGTTTGTTCAGATCATAAATTTATTCTTGAGAGATATTAGGTTTCTGTACATACTACACTATAATATCTTCGTAAATCATTGTTGTAATGACAAGCATCCATGACTGTTTTCTTTTTATAAAAATTTCTCAAACACAAACAAATAATAATAAAAATGCTAGGTTATGTTATATCTCTTGATTTGTGACAAACGATACTTGTAAAAATCGCAGAATAGTTCAAATTTCCCGCCGCGAATATTTTGAAATCTGGATTTGACACATTATGTCAAAAAACGCGAATTTCTCATAAGTGAGTATTAAGCTTTACACGCCCCCTCTCTTTCCTAGTCTAAGGTTAAATGTTTTATGAACGCTCACTGTGTACCCAAGTGTTGGGAACGCACTACCGCTGTAATTGTCCAAAGTTCAAAGTAAAACATAAACCACGTTATGTGAAATTTTTGGATGTGATCGTATAATTGGTTTCGTTAATTCGTTGCACTTAGCATTGGTGATTATAAACTATAGGAATAATGGTATTCTATTGCTGAGTGATTAAATTGTACATGCTTTTTATAAGAAAATTTTTTTATTTTTGATTTTTGTCTTAAATTTGGCTAGTAGTGGCAAAAAATGTATATACACCACGATGGGGAACACATTTATAAACCTCGCACCTTATTCCGCTCGGGGCAAATCCCCTCGCGAAATAATTATGGTGCTCGGTCGATAATAATAGTCTTCACCACCTTGGTGTATAATATACTATTTCCGCCTACCTCTATCCAAAGTATACGTTTCCTGGTCTCATTGTAGGGAGCAAAGTCGTACTTTTCCTCCCTATGGAGTAAAAGTACTTTTCCTCCCTAGGGAGGACATCATAATAGGTTATCAATGAAATAATTTTTGCAATTCCGAGACTAAAGTGGTCACTTTAGTCTCACATGTTAGAAACTATGTTAGACCCAAGGGATATAAAGGAACAGTTAAAATCCTAAGGGATTTGAAGTACAAATAAAAACGTACACCCCCGATGCCTAGCCAAGCGTTTTAGAAGTCCGTCCTCGATGCCCAGCCAAGTTTCGTAAAATATGTAGTATTTGTTAATTTTGTTTGTTAGTTTCAAAAATAAATTATTGAAAAAGTCTTGTTATTTGAGGGAGGCGGAAAAATCATATGTATAACATGGGTTGTAAAGTGCCCTTTCCTCCCTCGAATAATTACGCGTCGGGCAGTAAACTTCATCCTCGGGAGGAAGAGTAGCACTTTCCTCGCTTGTTATACAAATAGCTATTGTCAAACTCAGTGTAAATTTTCATTTGACCAGTAATAGGCGTTTGTTCAGCACGCCGTTGTTATGAATACAAGCAATTGAATTTGTCGTGAACCATAATGTCAGTTAGAGATATCAGTTCTATTCTCCGATCGAAATCAATAGATCTCATAGTTTGAACTAAATTCAATTTAAAAGGATGATACTTGTGTTGCTTCAAAATCCTCTGTAAAGTACTTTTAGTTAATGCCACTTCCGCATCTAATTTTCTAATTGAACTTTGGGGATTGATACCAACATACAAGTACATTAATCAAATTATCTTCAGATCTAAATGGATTTCGGTGTAGAATAAGTTTTTTTTGTTTGTGAAGCAACCAGTGCGCATTTTGCGCTCTAATTTAGGAAATACCAGATATTTGAGGACGTCGTGGGAAACGTTCGTGATATAAACGAGCATTTTCCCTACATTCACCATAACTAGTAATATATCAATGTATTCATTAGGATTAACTGTAAATGGCATTTTTCTATAACAAGCTGATTGAAACAATAATTGCAATTTACGGTGAATTAGAACTAACCCAAAATTTAAATTCATATCAACACTACCGTTTGTACAGTACTAAAAGAATTTCAAAAAACAGAAAAATGTCAAGAATTTGTTGTCATTTTTAAAATATTTGTTTGTTTTTGACCACAGCGCAGCAGCAATCCAGTATTTTTAGATATCAGGAAGATAATTGCAAATATTTTTTTCGGTATTAATATATAATATAAAAAAAAGTTTTGAAGGAATGATAAAAGTAATTGGTTTTTATACCGTCATTTGAAAGGGATTGAAATACCAATAAAAACAGATTTTAATTTATTTTTTTTCTCTTTTCAAATAAGAGACGTATTAGATGTAACCATATATTATATTATGCGCATTTAACAGGTAAATTTTAGTGTTCATTTCTTGTAAATACTTACAGACATTATATACAATAGTTTTAGAGTTGAAAATGTGCCAAACATCAAGTCGTTATATAAATAAACATGAAAACTATCATAGAAATCAATGTCACCTTGAATTAATTAGTTATAACGAACACTGGCGTAGCTTTTCTAAATATCCTCTGAAAAGTACATGAATATGAATGATAGACGATTCCCCTCAAACAACATATTTTTCAATAAGCTGTTATTTCCAATAGTAATATATTCACAAACCATTTTAAAACATTTTTGGAAAACAGAATAACTCTCAACTTGTATATTATGTTGATGATAGTTTTTTAAACCGAAAATAATTTCAATTTCATTTATTGGAATTAACCAGTTTGACAATAATTGTAGTTGAGCGCAGACGCAAATCCAGCGAGCGGTAAAAGTTCTTTGCGTACGAGTTGTACACAATATTTTTTCTACAACCAGATTTATTAATGAGAAAAAAAGTAACATATTCAATTTAAACATTGAACAGAAAGAATTTAAAAATGAATATTGAATATAGAAAAAACAGGTAAACGTGATCAATTTTGAATTGTTATGCCTGATTTATCTTTTATAGATAAGTTTTCATTAATTGTGATATTAGTGTCTTTCAACAAAATTCACTATAAAGATGTTAGATTGTCAAAAATAATTTGATATTTATATTTTCGTGCGGAAAAGTGGCATACCGTGTACTTTTCTCACTTTAAATTATTAGTTTGAATCCGGTCAAATTAGACTAAAAAATAATAGTAAAGGTACATAAATTTACAACAAGCTGCAAATGCGTGTAACTGTTCAAAGCATAATTAAAAATAACATGTTAAAATTCCGAATCATTGCGATGCCTGGAAAAAAATTTATTCGAGGTCAAAGGTCAAAAATCTTGAAAAAAATCTGTTTTTCGCGATTTTCAGCAAAACGGTAAGTTTTATCATATAATCACCTCAGATAAATATTGTTAATCATAAAATTCTCTACAAAAAATGTATCAATACTTTTTTTTCTGAGAGCCACCGTTTTTGAGATACAACGAATCAAAGAGTTGTAAAAGTTGTAATCGTCAAAATGTGCATAAGTACGCCACGTATATACATCTCTGAAGCTGTAATTTAAGTAAAAACATTTTTCAATTGGTATACATAAGTATATATATGAGAATATCAGGTATAATGAAATCCAGTCCCTTAATTTGTATGCTAGTGTAACCTTGAGACAACATTGGAAAGCTCATTTGAACTGCGTTAAAGAAATGCTTCCTTATTTTCACGCGTCTGGACATTTTCCTTATGCTAAGTCTGCACACCTTTACTTGCAGGATATGCAACAATTACAAAATTTAATAGATCCTGAAGTGTACGAAAAATTTACTGAAGGTTTTTTCACTGTTAGACGGTCAGACAAATTAAGTTGTGGAACTTCAACGGACATGGTTATCGAGCAGTCGATGATGAAAGCTATGAAGACCGATGGAGGTATTGCTCGAGGGAGAAGTACGAAAGAGAGTGTTATAAGTAAATGGGTTTATAGTATGCATGCAATGAATACAGTGTGTGAAAAATTAGAAGATCTCGCTAATGTTAGGATGGATACGACCGAGCAGCATGTTGATGCGAGTGACTCACGAGTAAAAAAAGATGCTAAAGACATCCGAAAACTTTTAGAGTGGTTCTTAACGCATGACCCTTTTCCAGAGGTAAACAAAATTGTTTCTATTGCAAGTGGTGTCGTTGGTGATGATAAAATAAACTGTTATAAAGCTCGTGAAGTTGGACTTGCCTCTATGGCAAAAATAATAGGACTAAAATTCAATGATATTAAATTTAAACGTGCAGACAAAGTTGTTCCTCTTTTAGCGATGAGTAGCACTATAAAAGTTCACGAAGAAAAAGTGCCTGTTGACCCTGTATTATTGTTCCAGCGCATGAGTATTACTGCAGCGTTTCAAGATGAAATAGAGAAATATTTTGAATATGAATTGGCTCCCTACCCTTTATCGTTGTTTGATGACATTGGGATGCGTAAAACACAGAAGTCTACCATTTACGATTGTTTTCAACAGGTCAATATTGAAATTAACAATACTAATACGACATACATCATTGACGGAGGATACTTACTACACTGTGTTGTGTGGGATAGTGAAGAAACATTTAGCATTATTTTAGATAAATACGTTCAGTATGTACGTAGACATTTTGGTGCCAGAATTACTGTCGTATTTGATGGCTATGATGATTGCACGAGGAATATTAAAGCTGCAGAACAACGTCGTCGAACTTTAGCAACGTCTTCATCTTCAGATATTCTATTTGATGAACTTATGACAGTTCCTACCAGTCAACAGAAATTTCTTGCAAATACTCACAACAAATCTCGGTTCATTTCAATATTGAAAAATAAGTTTATTGCCGAAAATATATTGGTTAAACAGGCTAATAACGATGCCGACGTACTGATTATTGAAACAGCTATAGAGCAATTTAATTTGACAAATACAACTATTGTTGTTGGTGAAGATGTTGACTTACTCGTACTACTTACTGCTCGAACTCCAGCTGAAATAACTATTTTCTTTTTAAAGCCAGGAAAAGCTCAAAATCAAACGGAAATATATTCATCAAAAAGTTTATCTACTTTTCCAAAGAGTCAAAATCATGTACTATTTTTACACGCAATAACTGGCTGTGATACGACGTCTGCATTTTACAGGAGAGGTAAAGCAACAGTCTTTAAAATGTTTGAAAAACAAGATTTAGTTCCATGTGCTGAAGTCTTCAAAAAAAGTAATTCAACTCAACAAGAAATTATCACGAACGGGATTCAGTTTATTCTTTCTATGTACAAAGCTCCGAAAAAAACCACCTGCCTAGATAAGTATCGATATGCATGTTTCGTTAAAAACACTAAAAATAAGAAACAGGTGCAATTAGCTTGTCTTCCTCCAACCTCAGTTGCTGCTCATCAACATCTTTTCCGGGTGTATTACCAAGTTCAAGTGTGGCTTGGTTATCAGCTAGACCCAAAAGACTGGGGTTGGAAGTTGGTCGACAATACATTAGAACCTATTCAGACTTTACTCCCACCTGCGCCGGAAAAACTGCTGAACACTATTTTTTGCAACTGTAAAAAGGGATGCAGCGCTAAATGTGGTTGTAAAAAAGTTGGACTGTTGTGTTCTCTGGTGTACGAGAAGGGAAATTCGCCTTAGCGATATTTGGCTGGTTCCTCTAAGTTTAGTTGGTTGATCCTTTCCTTCCCGACATGTTTTTGAGTATTTTAAAACAAGAAGACTCGCCAACCTTTTGTTGACGGGAACGCTGAAATTGTCGTTGAGAATAAAGGAGTAATAAAAATACGGCTCACTCACAATCCCTCTATTTAAATTCTTACAAGAACGAAGTACCAAACTTTAGTATTGGATACGGCAACAGCGCTAAACTACCGTTGAACCGGTCTAGGCGACCATGCGGATTCAAACAATAATTTTTAATAAAAATAGTACTTACAATACAGAAATTCACCGACCGGAAAAGCACTTCAGGTCATATTTACACTCTCATTAGTTGCAGTTACATTAAATTGATAAACGAAATTAGGTATGTATTTAAACCAATGAATCAACACTTGATCATATCGTCACAAGAGGTGAGCCAAGACTACTGATTGCCTTTCGTTGGCGGTAATTTTGCGGCTTATGGCGCGGGAGGTACCAATTGGTTCCGTGAACATGAATAAAAGGCGCGGAGATTTAAACTTCGAACCTTTCGCTTAATGTTAAATTAAGATCCATTGTAGGAATTTATGGGAAATTCCTACATACTGGGGGCCGGGGCAAAGATGAGAGGAACAGTTTAGGAGCAGAATCCAAATTTTAAGCAAGAAGGAAGGAGAAAAGAAAAAGAACAAAGAAAAAAAAATACGTTCTACTCCAAATGTAGATAGAACTCAGTCCATCCATGGTAGAGGAGCTAACTTAGTAATAGGACGAATATAAACTCCATCCACAGTTCTTACACGTGCGGCACGAACATTGCCGTCTTTGCCAGTTAGTAGTTCCACTACCCTGGCAAGGGGCCAATTCAAAGGAGGACGGTCCTCCGATTGCACTAGTACAAGCTGATTAAGCTGAAGATTGTTTGAGGCTTTACACCACTTAGGTCGATGCTGCAGTCGATGCAGATAATCGGTGCTCCACCTCTTCCAGAATTCTTGGTTCATCTTAGTACATTGTTCCCAAAAAGTTAATCTGTTTACAGGGATGGTAGATAGATCGCGATCGGGATAAGCGGTTAAAGGTGCTCCGATCAAAAAATGACCTGGTGTCAAAGGAGATAGATCGGTAGGATCATTTGACATCGGGTATAATGGTCTGCTGTTCAAGATAGCTTCGATCTGACTCAGAACCGTGAAGAGTTCCTCGAAGGTAAGGCACGAATTGCCAATTATTTTGGTGAGGTGGGATTTGGCGCTTTTCACAGCCGCTTCCCATAAGCCACCCCAGTGCGGTGACCGCGGAGGAATAAACTTCCAACTAATTTCTGTAGTTGAAAGAAAAGACTGTATCTTATTGATACTTTCGGAAGATTTGAGAAAAATGGAGAGTTCTCGTAATTGATTTCTTGCTCCAACAAAGTTGGAACCATTATCAGTATAGATAGTCTGAGGATTCCCTCTACGACTGAGAAATCTTTTAAGAGTGGCGATAAATGCATCGGTAGAGAGATCACTTACTAATTCGATATGGATCGCCTTTGTCACCATGCATATGAATATGGCAATGTAGGCCTTTTGTATTGGGGCTTTTCTTAAGCGCGAAGATTTAATTTGTACAGGTCCAGCAAAATCGATGCCAGTTTTGGAAAAGGGGCGAGATTTTTGCACTCGGTCAAGGGGTAACGGGGACATTATTTGAGAGGCGAACTGGGCATTAAATCTAAAACAGGTGATGCAGCTTTTTATCAATTTTTTGACAAGACGAGTGCCATTCAAGGGCCAGTACTGTAGCCTTAAATTTCCTAACACATTTTGGGCTCCACCATGGCCAAGACGGCGATGTTCCCGTATTATTAGCAAATCAACAACATGATCATTTTGTGGTAACAGCAAGGGAAATTTTTGATTGAAAGGTAAAGTAGAAAATTGTAATCGGCCACCCACTCTTAGAAGGCCGTCATTATCCAAGAAAATGTTCAATGGAATTAAGTATTTCCAATCGGAACGTTAGTTTTTAAACAACGAATTTCGTTGAAGAAGTGTTTATGTTGAATTTGTTTGATTATAAAATCATGGGCAATTCGGAGATCGTCAACAGATAACGAACCAACGTCTCTGAATTTTCTCCTCGATAGGTTTATAAATTTGAATATATGGGCTATAACCCTATTTAAGGTTATAAATTTTGAGAATCGGAAAAATATAGGTTCCCAAAAGTTTAAGTCGCTGTTGACTATAGCAAGGTTGACCTTTTTGACTTCAGGCAAGTCGTCAATAGGTTCGAAAGAATCCATAGAATCAAAATCTTTAGATTCAAGTAGAAATCGAGGACCCTCGAACCAAAAAGTCCAGACATCAGATGAGAATTTACCACGAGAAAGTAAATCGGCTGGGTTTAAATCGGATTTGACATGTCGCCATATAAACTCTTTACTATTGTTTTGAATGGTTAGGACACGCCGAGCTACAAAGGGAGAAAAATCATTAGAAGACCGTTTCACCCAACTGAGAGCGACTTGAGAGTCGGACCATAAATTTATGGAAGAGATGTGAAGAGAAATGCATAGAATCTGAACTATTCTGCGAGCTAAAGTGGACAACAGCTCCATTGCACACAGCTCTAACTTGGGAATAGTTAAAGTAATTTTCAAAGGATTCACACGAGATTTAGCAGTAATTAGGCGAGAGGATCTAGAATTATCAGCGTAGATCGCTACTAAATAGAGACACCCTCCGTATGCCTTTTGACTGGTATCGCAAAACCCGTGGAGAGAACACGAAATAATAATTTTTTGGTTAAATAGGTATCTGGGTACTCGGAGGTGAGCAGCTTCAGTTAATAAAGAAAGGAATTTATTAAACTGAGTAATTATGGATGTGTCGGAAATGGGAACATCCCACCCTATCTGGGATTTCCAGACCGATTGCATTAACAGTTTGCCAAACACGGTCAGATTGTTTACTAACCCAAGAGGGTCAAATGTACTGGCGACGGTACTTAATATCCTTCGTTTCGTTATATGAGAACAATCAGCCAACTTGGCAGTTTGGATATGTAAAATATCAGACGCAGGATTCCATTTTAGTCCTAGAATTTTGCTTGACGAATCGTCAAAACTACGATCCAATTCAGCGTTAGGTAATTCATCGATTGACTGTAAAAACTTGAATGAATTTGATTGCCATTTGTGAAGTTGGAACTCATGTTTTCCAAGCATATTGGTCATTTCGGCATAAAGAGCCGGTAAGTCCATTTCCTTATTGGTTCCAGTTAAGATATCATCCATGTAGGTTTGATGAAGAATAGCCTGCTGCGCATTTGGACAATCGGGACTATTTAAGGCAATGTCTTTCAAGACTCGGGTGGCCAAGAAAGGGGCACAGTTCTGTCCGAAACTAAGCCTAGATAATTGGATACATTGAAGGGGTTTCGTGGGGTTATCCCTCCACAGTATGTTTTGGAGATAGCGTTGCATGGGATTGATATCTATGAATCTATACATCATTTTGATGTCAGCACACAGGACATATTTATAGCATCTAAATCTGCACAAAATGTCGAATAGGTTATCCTGAACTTGGTATCCCTTCGACGTTAAATCATTAAGAGAGAAACCTGAATCGGTTTTAGCCGAAAAATCGAACACGATCCGAAGTTTGGTGGATGCGCTTTCCTCACGTATCACCGCCCTATGGGGTATAAAATACTTGAAATCATTAGACACAGTGTTATAGAAAGACAGAGGAATGACTTGAGCATGATTGAGTGTTAGATATTCTGAAATTACTTTTTTATATTCAGAGAAAAGGGTAGGATTAGCATTGAATTTTCTTTCAAGAGAAGAGAATCGTTGGATGGCTATACCGAATGACTGGCCTAGTTTTTTATTCTGATTTGCGAGTAGAGGCATATCTACCTGATACCGCCCCGATGGTAGGATAACGGTTGTATCCCGAAATAGTTGTTCAACATATTCCTCGCTGGGATCTTGTGATGGACATTCGGGAATTTCCTCAAGCTCCCAGAATTTCTCCATTGTCCTTTGGAGGTCAGAATATTGATAGACTTGATCATTATAAACCGTCAAAAAGGAATAAGCAGACTTAGGTTTATGCTGGGAGGAGTTAGCATTTCTCAAAGGGATAGGACCCGCGATAACATATCCCAGGTGAGTATCTATGAAGGAAGGAGAATAAGGATCCGTTTTAAGTACGGTCCCCTTAAGCAGGTAATGATATAAATCACAGCCAATAAGAAGATCTATTGGACCGGATTCAAAGAATAAAGGGTCAGCTAGCTCAAGTTGTATATGGGATGGAATTTTAAAATTAGAAGGTGAGATAGAAGATTGTGGTAAACTATTTGTTATTTTATCTATGACCGAGCAAGATATAGTGAAAGTACTGTAAGGTGCAATTTGAGAATTAAATGTGATATCTACCACTTCTCTACTATAGGTGTAGTTATTGCTACCTAATCCGGAAATATTAAGAGTTTGTTTTCGAGAGACTAAATTCAATTTTTGTACAAAGGCACGGTTAATAACGCTCATTTGACTAGCGGAATCAAGAAGAACTCGTCCAACCAAACATCGACCATTGAAACCGTTAACATTCACTAAAGCCGTAGGCAATAGTACAATACTGTCTTTTGCTGACATGGCAGTCAAAGCAGTTTGATATCTCACTGACTCCGGAGGTTCAGGTGATTGATTAGGTGATGCATAACTGGTATTTATGAAATTAGATCTATTAATTTGATCTGGGGACGTATTATTATGTACATTAATAGGAGAGGGGTGATTATTTACATTGGATAGAGAGGTTACATTGGGGCTTCCGGAAGAGGAGGCTCTAGGATTATTACGATTGTTAGAGTTGTTTGGCAATCTGTTCTGACTGTCAAAATGTAAGTAACTATGATGAGACTTATTGCAAGTTGCACATCTCCTAAGGGATTTACAATCGGTAGTACTATGGGTACTATTCAGGCAATTTACACAAAGTTTTTTAGCTTTGACTATCTGATACCTCTCTTGAGGTGATAAGGACATAAATTTGGAACAACCGTATATAAGATGAGAGGGGTCTGAACAATGAAGACAGCTCGGTCTATTAACCCGAGAAGAACTAGAATGGTACTGTTGCGAAGAACTTAAACTAGATACCAATGTCACCCTATTTTTACAAACATTATTAGACTTGGGGTTGAATTTACCCTTAGTGTTGGTTTCAAAAAGATTTAAATTTTCTAACATTGATTGGCGTTGCTGTAGAAAATCAAAGAAATATTCAGCTGTAGGGATAAGCTCTGGCTTGCGCTCACTTTCGAAGGCTCGTCTTGAATTAAAATCAAGTTTTTGCTCCATTAAAAATATTATTAATGACTCAAAATTTACTTCCGGCGATAAATTCATATTTTTAATCAAATCAAATGTCTTACGCGTCGATATCTGAAATTCGCGCAACTCGACCGGAGTACTTTTCAAGACAGGTTTTTGATCCACCAAAGTTTGGTACAAAGAATACAGTAATTTATATTTATCGTCATATGCCTTTTTAAGAATATTTAAGGCAATATTCAAATTTTGATTTGTTACGCTTAAGGACTCAATCATTTCCAAAGGTGGTCCACGTAACAGCCCTTTAAGGTAATAAAACTTTTCACCCTCCGACTTTAAATTATTATTATTAAGTACCAGTGCTGTGAACAGGTCGATAAAGGATGGCCACTCTGATGCAGCCCCTGAGAAAGGTTTAATGTTAATTTTAGGTAACACGACATTAGATACATCGTTTGGCCTAGTATTTAAATTGAGTGATTCTTTTTGCTTATTTTCTATTAGAAGTTCAAGCATAGCAATACAACTTTCAAAACGGTCGGCGACAACGTTCTCGGCCTCATCGTCGGAAGAGTAGTTGTCGTCGTCCGGGTTAGATAATGAAACGATTTCCAATTGGACTTTTTGATAATTGTCATAGTGACCAGATATGCTTTTAAGTTTGACTTTAAGTATATAGACCTCTTCGGAGCCAGTCAGCTCCGACACAAATGTTTCAATTCGAGATAATTGCGATTTGAAACCCCCTCTTTTATTTTTCAAGTGATTTAGCGACATGATTGAATCAAAGTGTAACCAATCAAAGTTGAACTCCACCTGAATTAAAATTAGCTTCTAAAGTAGCGAGTAAATTTTTACAATATATGGAATAACCGAATAGACAAAGAGCTTTTCCAATCAATGCGATAAGTATTTCAATAGCATGCAAATTACTGAAAATTAGTTTAACATTGTAAGAAAATACCTACCTACTTATAACCAAATACGGTATTAATATTCAAAATAATAAAGAAGAAATTACAGTGAATTATTTTTCACAGTGTACTAGAATCCATGTAAACGCAAATAGATAATCAATATTGAGATTAATAAACAAAATATCAAACATTGAGAAAACTGTAGATTATTTTTAACAGTGTAAGAAAATGTACCTACTTATAACCAAATACGGTATTAATATTCAAAATAATAAAGAAGAAATCACAGTGAATTATTTTTCACAGTGTACTAGAATGCATGTAAACGCAAATAGATAATCAATATTGAGATTAATAAACAAAATATCAAACATTGAAAAAAAAACTGTAGATTATTTTTAACAGTGTAAGAAAATGTACCTACTTATAACTAAATACACTAATTAAATATTCAAAGTAATAATGAAGAAAATACTGTGATTTATTCTTCACAGTGTACTAAAAATGCATATAAACGCACATTGCTAATTAATATTGAGATTAATAAACAAAATATCATACATTGAGAAAACTGTAAATTATTTTTAACAGTGTAAGAAAATGTACCTAGATATACCTAATACACTAATTAAATATCCTCAAACTTAACGATGTATTTATTATACCATGTATTATTGAGGTAACAAAAACCCGACATGTAAATAAACACTAGTTTCTTCAAAATATGCTGTTTATAAACACTTCCAAACCGGCTCCTAATCCTATACACCCCCCTTGAGCGAGGTGTCGTTGAAGTAAAAACGGCCAGCAGTTTTGACTATTCTAGATTCAGAACTCGCTTCGCGCGCTGTTGCCGGACTGTCTTTAATTTCCCGAGCAATCAAATCGCACTTATATACATATCACTGTTTCAGTATTTATTTTTTACAGTTTCTCAGCCCTCACGAGAGTCTAATGAACAACTTTTTGGAATGTTTATTAGAGAAAAGAAGAATAGGGTTCAGACAGACCCAAGAAATCAAATTGCCGCAAAGGCGGACATGGATATATCAAGTTGCTGCAGAGGCAAAAATGGATATGTCAAATTGACAGACTAAATCCGGCTCGAAGGACCAATAAAAACTATGTACGAGAAGGGAAATTCGCCTTAGCGATATTTGGCTGGTTCCTCTAAGTTTAGTTGGTTGATCCTTTCCTTCCCGACATGTTTTTGAGTATTTTAAAACAAGAAGACTCGCCAACCTTTTGTTGACGGGAACGCTGAAATTGTCGTTGAGAATAAAGGAGTAATAAAAATACGGCTCACTCACAATCCCTCTATTTAAATTCTTACAAGAACGAAGTACCAAACTTTAGTATTGGATACGGCAACAGCGCTAAACTACCGTTGAACCGGTCTAGGCGACCATGCGGATTCAAACAATAATTTTTAATAAAAATAGTACTTACAATACAGAAATTCACCGACCGGAAAAGCACTTCAGGTCATATTTACACTCTCATTAGTTGCAGTTACATTAAATTGATAAACGAAATTAGGTATGTATTTAAACCAATGAATCAACACTTGATCATATCGTCACAAGAGGTGAGCCAAGACTACTGATTGCCTTTCGTTGGCGGTAATTTTGCGGCTTATGGCGCGGGAGGTACCAATTGGTTCCGTGAACATGAATAAAAGGCGCGGAGATTTAAACTTCGAACCTTTCGCTTAATGTTAAATTAAGATCCATTGTAGGAATTTATGGGAAATTCCTACATACTGGGGGCCGGGGCAAAGATGAGAGGAACAGTTTAGGAGCAGAATCCAAATTTTAAGCAAGAAGGAAGGAGAAAAGAAAAAGAACAAAGAAAAAAAAATACGTTCTACTCCAAATGTAGATAGAACTCAGTCCATCCATGGTAGAGGAGCTAACTTAGTAATAGGACGAATATAAACTCCATCCACAGTTCTTACACGTGCGGCACGAACATTGCCGTCTTTGCCAGTTAGTAGTTCCACTACCCTGGCAAGGGGCCAATTCAAAGGAGGACGGTCCTCCGATTGCACTAGTACAAGCTGATTAAGCTGAAGATTGTTTGAGGCTTTACACCACTTAGGTCGATGCTGCAGTCGATGCAGATAATCGGTGCTCCACCTCTTCCAGAATTCTTGGTTCATCTTAGTACATTGTTCCCAAAAAGTTAATCTGTTTACAGGGATGGTAGATAGATCGCGATCGGGATAAGCGGTTAAAGGTGCTCCGATCAAAAAATGACCTGGTGTCAAAGGAGATAGATCGGTAGGATCATTTGACATCGGGTATAATGGTCTGCTGTTCAAGATAGCTTCGATCTGACTCAGAACCGTGAAGAGTTCCTCGAAGGTAAGGCACGAATTGCCAATTATTTTGGTGAGGTGGGATTTGGCGCTTTTCACAGCCGCTTCCCATAAGCCACCCCAGTGCGGTGACCGCGGAGGAATAAACTTCCAACTAATTTCTGTAGTTGAAAGAAAAGACTGTATCTTATTGATACTTTCGGAAGATTTGAGAAAAATGGAGAGTTCTCGTAATTGATTTCTTGCTCCAACAAAGTTGGAACCATTATCAGTATAGATAGTCTGAGGATTCCCTCTACGACTGAGAAATCTTTTAAGAGTGGCGATAAATGCATCGGTAGAGAGATCACTTACTAATTCGATATGGATCGCCTTTGTCACCATGCATATGAATATGGCAATGTAGGCCTTTTGTATTGGGGCTTTTCTTAAGCGCGAAGATTTAATTTGTACAGGTCCAGCAAAATCGATGCCAGTTTTGGAAAAGGGGCGAGATTTTTGCACTCGGTCAAGGGGTAACGGGGACATTATTTGAGAGGCGAACTGGGCATTAAATCTAAAACAGGTGATGCAGCTTTTTATCAATTTTTTGACAAGACGAGTGCCATTCAAGGGCCAGTACTGTAGCCTTAAATTTCCTAACACATTTTGGGCTCCACCATGGCCAAGACGGCGATGTTCCCGTATTATTAGCAAATCAACAACATGATCATTTTGTGGTAACAGCAAGGGAAATTTTTGATTGAAAGGTAAAGTAGAAAATTGTAATCGGCCACCCACTCTTAGAAGGCCGTCATTATCCAAGAAAATGTTCAATGGAATTAAGTATTTCCAATCGGAACGTTAGTTTTTAAACAACGAATTTCGTTGAAGAAGTGTTTATGTTGAATTTGTTTGATTATAAAATCATGGGCAATTCGGAGATCGTCAACAGATAACGAACCAACGTCTCTGAATTTTCTCCTCGATAGGTTTATAAATTTGAATATATGGGCTATAACCCTATTTAAGGTTATAAATTTTGAGAATCGGAAAAATATAGGTTCCCAAAAGTTTAAGTCGCTGTTGACTATAGCAAGGTTGACCTTTTTGACTTCAGGCAAGTCGTCAATAGGTTCGAAAGAATCCATAGAATCAAAATCTTTAGATTCAAGTAGAAATCGAGGACCCTCGAACCAAAAAGTCCAGACATCAGATGAGAATTTACCACGAGAAAGTAAATCGGCTGGGTTTAAATCGGATTTGACATGTCGCCATATAAACTCTTTACTATTGTTTTGAATGGTTAGGACACGCCGAGCTACAAAGGGAGAAAAATCATTAGAAGACCGTTTCACCCAACTGAGAGCGACTTGAGAGTCGGACCATAAATTTATGGAAGAGATGTGAAGAGAAATGCATAGAATCTGAACTATTCTGCGAGCTAAAGTGGACAACAGCTCCATTGCACACAGCTCTAACTTGGGAATAGTTAAAGTAATTTTCAAAGGATTCACACGAGATTTAGCAGTAATTAGGCGAGAGGATCTAGAATTATCAGCGTAGATCGCTACTAAATAGAGACACCCTCCGTATGCCTTTTGACTGGTATCGCAAAACCCGTGGAGAGAACACGAAATAATAATTTTTTGGTTAAATAGGTATCTGGGTACTCGGAGGTGAGCAGCTTCAGTTAATAAAGAAAGGAATTTATTAAACTGAGTAATTATGGATGTGTCGGAAATGGGAACATCCCACCCTATCTGGGATTTCCAGACCGATTGCATTAACAGTTTGCCAAACACGGTCAGATTGTTTACTAACCCAAGAGGGTCAAATGTACTGGCGACGGTACTTAATATCCTTCGTTTCGTTATATGAGAACAATCAGCCAACTTGGCAGTTTGGATATGTAAAATATCAGACGCAGGATTCCATTTTAGTCCTAGAATTTTGCTTGACGAATCGTCAAAACTACGATCCAATTCAGCGTTAGGTAATTCATCGATTGACTGTAAAAACTTGAATGAATTTGATTGCCATTTGTGAAGTTGGAACTCATGTTTTCCAAGCATATTGGTCATTTCGGCATAAAGAGCCGGTAAGTCCATTTCCTTATTGGTTCCAGTTAAGATATCATCCATGTAGGTTTGATGAAGAATAGCCTGCTGCGCATTTGGACAATCGGGACTATTTAAGGCAATGTCTTTCAAGACTCGGGTGGCCAAGAAAGGGGCACAGTTCTGTCCGAAACTAAGCCTAGATAATTGGATACATTGAAGGGGTTTCGTGGGGTTATCCCTCCACAGTATGTTTTGGAGATAGCGTTGCATGGGATTGATATCTATGAATCTATACATCATTTTGATGTCAGCACACAGGACATATTTATAGCATCTAAATCTGCACAAAATGTCGAATAGGTTATCCTGAACTTGGTATCCCTTCGACGTTAAATCATTAAGAGAGAAACCTGAATCGGTTTTAGCCGAAAAATCGAACACGATCCGAAGTTTGGTGGATGCGCTTTCCTCACGTATCACCGCCCTATGGGGTATAAAATACTTGAAATCATTAGACACAGTGTTATAGAAAGACAGAGGAATGACTTGAGCATGATTGAGTGTTAGATATTCTGAAATTACTTTTTTATATTCAGAGAAAAGGGTAGGATTAGCATTGAATTTTCTTTCAAGAGAAGAGAATCGTTGGATGGCTATACCGAATGACTGGCCTAGTTTTTTATTCTGATTTGCGAGTAGAGGCATATCTACCTGATACCGCCCCGATGGTAGGATAACGGTTGTATCCCGAAATAGTTGTTCAACATATTCCTCGCTGGGATCTTGTGATGGACATTCGGGAATTTCCTCAAGCTCCCAGAATTTCTCCATTGTCCTTTGGAGGTCAGAATATTGATAGACTTGATCATTATAAACCGTCAAAAAGGAATAAGCAGACTTAGGTTTATGCTGGGAGGAGTTAGCATTTCTCAAAGGGATAGGACCCGCGATAACATATCCCAGGTGAGTATCTATGAAGGAAGGAGAATAAGGATCCGTTTTAAGTACGGTCCCCTTAAGCAGGTAATGATATAAATCACAGCCAATAAGAAGATCTATTGGACCGGATTCAAAGAATAAAGGGTCAGCTAGCTCAAGTTGTATATGGGATGGAATTTTAAAATTAGAAGGTGAGATAGAAGATTGTGGTAAACTATTTGTTATTTTATCTATGACCGAGCAAGATATAGTGAAAGTACTGTAAGGTGCAATTTGAGAATTAAATGTGATATCTACCACTTCTCTACTATAGGTGTAGTTATTGCTACCTAATCCGGAAATATTAAGAGTTTGTTTTCGAGAGACTAAATTCAATTTTTGTACAAAGGCACGGTTAATAACGCTCATTTGACTAGCGGAATCAAGAAGAACTCGTCCAACCAAACATCGACCATTGAAACCGTTAACATTCACTAAAGCCGTAGGCAATAGTACAATACTGTCTTTTGCTGACATGGCAGTCAAAGCAGTTTGATATCTCACTGACTCCGGAGGTTCAGGTGATTGATTAGGTGATGCATAACTGGTATTTATGAAATTAGATCTATTAATTTGATCTGGGGACGTATTATTATGTACATTAATAGGAGAGGGGTGATTATTTACATTGGATAGAGAGGTTACATTGGGGCTTCCGGAAGAGGAGGCTCTAGGATTATTACGATTGTTAGAGTTGTTTGGCAATCTGTTCTGACTGTCAAAATGTAAGTAACTATGATGAGACTTATTGTAAGTTGCACATCTCCTAAGGGATTTACAATCGGTAGTACTATGGGTACTATTCAGGCAATTTACACAAAGTTTTTTAGCTTTGACTATCTGATACCTCTCTTGAGGTGATAAGGACATAAATTTGGAACAACCGTATATAAGATGAGAGGGGTCTGAACAATGAAGACAGCTCGGTCTATTAACCCGAGAAGAACTAGAATGGTACTGTTGCGAAGAACTTAAACTAGATACCAATGTCACCCTATTTTTACAAACATTATTAGACTTGGGGTTGAATTTACCCTTAGTGTTGGTTTCAAAAAGATTTAAATTTTCTAACATTGATTGGCGTTGCTGTAGAAAATCAAAGAAATATTCAGCTGTAGGGATAAGCTCTGGCTTGCGCTCACTTTCGAAGGCTCGTCTTGAATTAAAATCAAGTTTTTGCTCCATTAAAAATATTATTAATGACTCAAAATTTACTTCCGGCGATAAATTCATATTTTTAATCAAATCAAATGTCTTACGCGTCGATATCTGAAATTCGCGCAACTCGACCGGAGTACTTTTCAAGACAGGTTTTTGATCCACCAAAGTTTGGTACAAAGAATACAGTAATTTATATTTATCGTCATATGCCTTTTTAAGAATATTTAAGGCAATATTCAAATTTTGATTTGTTACGCTTAAGGACTCAATCATTTCCAAAGGTGGTCCACGTAACAGCCCTTTAAGGTAATAAAACTTTTCACCCTCCGACTTTAAATTATTATTATTAAGTACCAGTGCTGTGAACAGGTCGATAAAGGATGGCCACTCTGATGCAGCCCCTGAGAAAGGTTTAATGTTAATTTTAGGTAACACGACATTAGATACATCGTTTGGCCTAGTATTTAAATTGAGTGATTCTTTTTGCTTATTTTCTATTAGAAGTTCAAGCATAGCAATACAACTTTCAAAACGGTCGGCGACAACGTTCTCGGCCTCATCGTCGGAAGAGTAGTTGTCGTCGTCCGGGTTAGATAATGAAACGATTTCCAATTGGACTTTTTGATAATTGTCATAGTGACCAGATATGCTTTTAAGTTTGACTTTAAGTATATAGACCTCTTCGGAGCCAGTCAGCTCCGACACAAATGTTTCAATTCGAGATAATTGCGATTTGAAACCCCCTCTTTTATTTTTCAAGTGATTTAGCGACATGATTGAATCAAAGTGTAACCAATCAAAGTTGAACTCCACCTGAATTAAAATTAGCTTCTAAAGTAGCGAGTAAATTTTTACAATATATGGAATAACCGAATAGACAAAGAGCTTTTCCAATCAATGCGATAAGTATTTCAATAGCATGCAAATTACTGAAAATTAGTTTAACATTGTAAGAAAATACCTACCTACTTATAACCAAATACGGTATTAATATTCAAAATAATAAAGAAGAAATTACAGTGAATTATTTTTCACAGTGTACTAGAATCCATGTAAACGCAAATAGATAATCAATATTGAGATTAATAAACAAAATATCAAACATTGAGAAAACTGTAGATTATTTTTAACAGTGTAAGAAAATGTACCTACTTATAACCAAATACGGTATTAATATTCAAAATAATAAAGAAGAAATCACAGTGAATTATTTTTCACAGTGTACTAGAATGCATGTAAACGCAAATAGATAATCAATATTGAGATTAATAAACAAAATATCAAACATTGAAAAAAAAACTGTAGATTATTTTTAACAGTGTAAGAAAATGTACCTACTTATAACTAAATACACTAATTAAATATTCAAAGTAATAATGAAGAAAATACTGTGATTTATTCTTCACAGTGTACTAAAAATGCATATAAACGCACATTGCTAATTAATATTGAGATTAATAAACAAAATATCATACATTGAGAAAACTGTAAATTATTTTTAACAGTGTAAGAAAATGTACCTAGATATACCTAATACACTAATTAAATATCCTCAAACTTAACGATGTATTTATTATACCATGTATTATTGAGGTAACAAAAACCCGACATGTAAATAAACACTAGTTTCTTCAAAATATGCTGTTTATAAACACTTCCAAACCGGCTCCTAATCCTATACACCCCCCTTGAGCGAGGTGTCGTTGAAGTAAAAACGGCCAGCAGTTTTGACTATTCTAGATTCAGAACTCGCTTCGCGCGCTGTTGCCGGACTGTCTTTAATTTCCCGAGCAATCAAATCGCACTTATATACATATCACTGTTTCAGTATTTATTTTTTACAGTTTCTCAGCCCTCACGAGAGTCTAATGAACAACTTTTTGGAATGTTTATTAGAGAAAAGAAGAATAGGGTTCAGACAGACCCAAGAAATCAAATTGCCGCAAAGGCGGACATGGATATATCAAGTTGCTGCAGAGGCAAAAATGGATATGTCAAATTGACAGACTAAATCCGGCTCGAAGGACCAATAAAAACTATGTACGAGAAGGGAAATTCGCCTTAGCGATATTTGGCTGGTTCCTCTAAGTTTAGTTGGTTGATCCTTTCCTTCCCGACATGTTTTTGAGTATTTTAAAACAAGAAGACTCGCCAACCTTTTGTTGACGGGAACGCTGAAATTGTCGTTGAGAATAAAGGAGTAATAAAAATACGGCTCACTCACAATCCCTCTATTTAAATTCTTACAAGAACGAAGTACCAAACTTTAGTATTGGATACGGCAACAGCGCTAAACTACCGTTGAACCGGTCTAGGCGACCATGCGGATTCAAACAATAATTTTTAATAAAAATAGTACTTACAATACAGAAATTCACCGACCGGAAAAGCACTTCAGGTCATATTTACACTCTCATTAGTTGCAGTTACATTAAATTGATAAACGAAATTAGGTATGTATTTAAACCAATGAATCAACACTTGATCATATCGTCACAAGAGGTGAGCCAAGACTACTGATTGCCTTTCGTTGGCGGTAATTTTGCGGCTTATGGCGCGGGAGGTACCAATTGGTTCCGTGAACATGAATAAAAGGCGCGGAGATTTAAACTTCGAACCTTTCGCTTAATGTTAAATTAAGATCCATTGTAGGAATTTATGGGAAATTCCTACATCTGGCATGTACACATTGTCAAGGCCAGTCATGTTCTAATGCTGAATCACAAATAGTAGAGGATTCGTTTGATACCAACGAAGAAACATGCGATACATCGCTATTGATGGAATTTACTTGCACCCAGGATGAAGAAAACGAACAAGACAAAGATCAAGAAGAAGAAGAAGTAGAAGAAGAAGAAGATCAAGAAGAAGAAGAAGTAGAAGAAGAAGAAGATCAAGAAGAAGTATTTGAAGGTTATGAATCAGATGAATAAATTTCTGAATTTTTTTAGTTTCAATCGCTTTTATCATTTCCAACTGTATCTAATATATTTTATTATGCAAGTTTCCAATTAGACAGAAACACAACAGACATGTGGAATAGGCCTACTGGGGAAACCACGTTAAAAAAAACGCGCTAAGTACACTACCTCACAGGTGGCGTGGAAACGTGTGCATATAATGACGATTACAACTTTTTAACTCGTTATATCTCAAAAACGGTGGCTCTCAGGAAAAAAAGTATTGATACATTTTTTGTAGAGAATTTTATGATTAACAATATTTATCTGAGGTGATTATATGATAAAACTTACCGTTTTGCTGGAAATCGCGAAAAACCGATTTTTTTCAAGATTTTTGACCTTTGACCTCGAATAAATTTTTTTCCAGGCATCGCAATGATTCGGAATTTTAACATGTTATTTTTAATTATGTTTTGAACAGTTACACGCATTTGCAGCTTGTTGTAAATTTATGTACCTTCCAATGTCTAGATTGACCGGATTATTTTCCAACCGATATCAAAGAAGTTAAGAAAAGGACTGCTTTTCGTATAAAAGCACGTTTTGCATAGTGGTTGTAGAAAAAAATAGTTTTGATGTAAGTACTAATATTTGTTTACAAACTACATTGGTTAGTATTCCGTTTTAGTTTTAACAAATACTTCACTAATGTTAGTAGAGTTCTATATAGCAAATTAACACCATCTTCTGAAATCGTTGATGAAGGGCCAAGTATTCCTCACTCATTCTCATTATATCCTACGAATGAAAACGAGGTTATGGACATAATACAAAAATTCAAAAACAAAAAAGCAACAGGGATAGATGGTATATCAGCAGAAATCGTAAAGTCTGTTTCTAAAGAAATATCAGCTCCAATTAGTTACCTAATTAATAATATTTTCGAGCAAGTAATTTGTTCAATGGTTTTTAAATTGCTGTCGTAAATCCTGTATATAAGAACGCAAATCATACGATTTCTTCCAATTACAGACCTATCTCTATAATCACAAGTCTGGTCAAAATATTCGAGAAATGATTGTCACGGCATAAGGAATTATACTAAAAAATTAAACGACAATCAATTTGGTTTCAGAGAAGGAAAATGTACAGATGACGCTATGAACACACTAATGTCAGAAATATATTGCTCCCTAGATGAAAGAAATAATTTTTGTATTGGTGTTTTCTTGGACTTGGCCAAAGCGTTTGACACTGTTAATCATCAACAGTACTAAAGTGAGAAACAGTGTCGCGAATCGTTGAAATAAATATTGTAAATAATTAGTATAAGTGATAGTTGATGTAACTATAGAAATAAGTGATGTAAATGAGTTGAAATAGTATGTTTATAAAAAAAACTGAACCCTGACTCTCGTTAAAATAACTTCCTTATGTTAAACCTTTAATTTGGACAATTGATACAAAGAATCAAATTTTAATAAAAATAAATACCTAGCATTAATCTCAAGTTAAACTGTGTTTAGTTAACACTAATTGATACATAAAAATTTTTGTTTCCCTTCAATTATTCCAGACACACTCCAACCCATTTCTGTCATTTACAACAATTCCAAACATAATCTGGCGTTGGCGTAATGAGTTTATCCATTGTTTGATTTAGTATTATCCCATTTCTTATACGCTCGCAGTGAATGTAGCAATATATTTGCAATTATACAAACATTAAACTGCAAACTTCTATTATTTTGCCAATAAAAGTGATTTAGTTAAGAATAACTCAACAAAACACGCGTATTGGATTAGACAGATCATTTGGAATGTTTGAAACAATGTGTAACATATCCAGGTGGATTTTAGATATTTGCTTGTTTATACTGTTTAGATAAGTAATTTAAATAATTACATATTCCCTCGTTCGAAAATAGCCTACTTTCTTCAACAATTAGTTGTTTTAAAACGTCAATACTGTCAGGAACCGTAGCATAAACTTTAGATTTAAGGTATCCTCACAGAAAAAAATATAAATGTGTTAGGTCCGGTGACCGAGCTGGCCATTCTATTGGACCGCGTCGTCCAATCCATCTACCAGGATATTCCTCAACCAGATAACATCTTACTGTAAACTAATAGTGTGCAGGAGCACCATCTTGTTGGAACGTTATTTCAAAGTTACCAAATTCATCTGGATTATTATTTATTTATTCATTTACGGACAAGCCCAAGACAGCTAAAATTACAGTGCTATAAAAATGCTACGACAACACAACATCAATTAAGATATAAGATAAAACAGTTAAAGACAATAACAATAAATTAAATGGTAAAAAGAGAGATAACACTACAGTATAAATGAAAGCTAAAAACTGCAAGTAATCAGAGTGAAAGGTCCAACACATGGTTTTTGAATCGGTGAGCTGAAGTATGAAAAATTGAAAGGTCAGCTAATGAGTTGGCTAGTCTAAGAACTCTAGGGATAAAAATGTTAGATGCATAGTTAGATCTATGGAAAGAAACATAAAAAGTTTGTACCTGCCTTGTAGGACAAGTGGGTGCAACTAAGTATATCTTTGAGAACAGTTCGGGGCTGTTACACAGTCCATTGATAATTTTAAATAGCAGTAATAAATCTCTGCTTTCTGTGAACCTCAAGAGAAGAAATATTTAATATGTGCTCCAAAAAATCATAGTCATGGTAAACATGCAACTTAAAGGAAATATACCGCAAGAAGTTGTGCTGAACAGCTTCAAGATTAAGTTTATATGTAACATAATGTGGGTTCCAAACCGAAGAACAGTAATCAAGGTGTGTTCTAACCATAGAGCAATAGAGGGATTTAACAGCAGTGATGTTTGTGAAATCACAAGTGATTCTCTTTATAAAGACAAGTATCTTGATTGACTTCTGGGTGGCAGTGGAGATGTGAGATTTGAAACTGAGTGTGGAATCGAGGATTACTCCGAGATCTTTAATTTGAGAAACAGAATCTAAAGATACATGATTAATTTTATATCCTAAAACAATTAGGTGGTGTATTCGATAAAAACGCATAATGTGGCATTTGGGTGAGTTCAAACTCATTCCATTTAGTGTACACCAATCAGACAGGATGTTCAAATCATTCTGTAAAAGTAAGGTATCATCTATATTTGTAATTATTTTAAAGCATTTGAGGTCGTCAGCAAATAATAAAGCTTTGCTATTTTGGAAACAGCACATTATATCGTTAATAAACAAGTTAAATAATAGTGGTCCCAGATGGGAACTCTGTGAAACATCTGAAGTTACAGGAAAATTATAGGAATAGTAGTGTTTAACTCTGACCATTTGTGATCTTTCTGTTAGACAGCTACCCAACCAACGCAATACAAGACCGTCAACACCGTACAAATAAAGTTTATGAAGCAAAAGCTCGTGATTTACTCTGTCAAAAGCCTTGGAAAAATCAGTGTACACTGAGTCAACCTGTAAGCCCCCCTCCAAAGCATCGGACAAGAAATCAACATATGAAACCAGACCCAATTGTGCTGACCTTTTTGAAGTGAAGCCAAATTGATGGGATTCAATAATTAAGGAGCAGTCGTAAGTAAGATAGTCCAAAATGATGGACTCAAACCCTTTGGGAATTATGGTGAGGATGGATATAGGACGATAATTGCTGATGTAACATTTTCGATCTGATTTATAAATTGGAGTGACATATGAAGTTTTCCAATAGTCTGGAAAATCACCTATGGAAAGCGACTTATTAAATATATGAAAGAGTGGACGCGACAGAATAAAGCTAAATTTTCTAAGGAGGGGGAATCCCATCAGGACCAGGACCCTTATAGATATCAAGTTTTGATAGCTTTTCGTAGATGTTTGACATCTATGGTAAGAGGCCACATTAATCTGTGCAGAGATGTGGACATCATGTGTCTCAAGGGATTGATTTGTGTAAACTGTAGAGAAATGTTTTGCAAATAGATTAGCAATATCATTCCCATTACGAGCAGTACAATCCACAAGAGTCATTTTACCAGGTAGTGTTATTTTCCCTTTTACTGTTTACAAATCTCCAAAAAGACTTAGCATTATTAATAACAGAATGTTTAGATAAAAATTTACAACTAGATCTTAATTTGCTAAATACTGAATAGGTTTCGTGACATCTAGTGCTCTTATAGATCTTGTGAGCTGTTTTTTTCTCATACAATAGTCTCCTCAGTTCAGGGGAATACCAGCATGGAAACTTCCCTACACAGACCTTTTTTAGTGGAACACAGTCATCATCGAAGGCATATAGCAAGTCATAAAATACAGCAATCATCTCAGGGAGCTCTTTATCCTGTAGCACACCATCCCAATCAATTGATTCTAGGAATGGATGCATATTAGCATAGTCAGCGAGACGTAAATCGTTGTAGTACTCTTCACCAAATGTGTCTCCATTTACAATCTTGAGAGGTAAATTACATTCATGTGGAAGATGGTGGAATTAAGATATCTTCGGCCTTTTGTACTGTAAGTTCCAATGGTGACAAAATAAGGTCAAGTAGAACTCCTCTATCATTAGTTATACCATTGGATTGGAATAGGTTGAGGAAAGCACATATATTAAACACTATTTCGATAGAATCGACTTCAGATGGAGATGCTATGGGTAGTGGAGAAGCTATGGAACAAAAGTCATCAATTTCCCAAACTGCCGTTGGTAGATTAAAATCACCAAACAGGAAGATATTTGCATTTGCATACTGCTCACTGGTTGCTAGTAGCTGATTTAAGTATGATTGATATAAAGTGGTTTGAGATTTAGGTGGAAAATACACGGTACCCAAAATAAATTTGTTGTTAAGGAGAACGAATAACTGTTCAATTGATGGATCAGAATGAATCAGACTAGAAGAAAAGTTTTTTTTTATGGCAATCAATACACCTCCACCTCTGCTAAAAACACTGGTTAGAATTGAACGATCAGTTCTGTATACGTTATAATTGAGTAATCAAAGTTCAGCATCTGTAAATTCATCAGTTAGCCAGGTTTCTGTAATAATGATGATATCATAAGAACAATTACAAACATTTAGGCTAAGGTCGGTAAGTTTGACCCAGAGTCCTCTAACATTTTGGTAGTATAACGAAAGGCTGCCCAAATTTAGTTTTTTTGAATAATCCTAGGGGTGTTGTTAATATATTTAATCAACAAATTTTTTTTCACCAGACTTGACGAGTTTGAAGTTCATTTCTAACAGAACCGTAGAGTTTTTTCTGAGTTATTTCCAAGTTACCAAATTCATCTGGATTATCTTCCAGAATTTGAAGAATTAACGGTTCAATTGCGTTTTCTAACATCTCGAGATATACTTCACCAGTTAAATTAGAGTTCAAAAAAATACCTGCACAGAGATTTACTTTTAATGATAACTGTGTATGTTTTTCACGAAACATGTGAGGATTTATGTTACTCCAATACATTTTGAGTATTAATATTTCCATTAAGGAAGAAAGTACTTTCATCGCTAAAACAAATTGTCCTTACATAGTCTGGCTGTTGGAGAATTTTAATGGACATATTTTCACAGAATTGCAGCCTTCAGTCGGGGTCGTCATCTGAAAGTTGATGCACCATTTTTAATTTGTATGGATGAAATTTGTTTTTGGTCAACACCCTGTGTACTGTACTATGACCGACTCCACAGGCTACTTGAGCCATGGAAGAAGAAGTGTTTGCTACAATTTCTGCAACTATATCAATTTGTTTATCAATACCAATATTTGGTCGACCTGATCGTTTGGCATCATGAACACTACCTGTTTGTTGAAACTTATGTAAAAGCTCTCTCAAATACGTCCTCGATATAGGGCGATCAGGGTATCTCTCATTAAAAATGCGTTGCGCCGCATGAAAATTATTTCCACTTTCACCAATAATAAGATAGCTGTTCAAGATTGTAAAATCTTGAATTTTATTGTTTACGATACTTTTAAAATATGTAAGATATTTGTATGCTTCCTTTCTTCATTGTATATATCTAAGGCGTAAATTCATTTTAGTTAATAGCGTTGTAAAAATATGTTTCAGAATTGATAAGATCTTTTATATTGTTGTAAGTTCAAAGGATAGTTTCATTTTATTTTCAACTTTTGTTAAATACCTTTAAAATATCACGTTTTGCAACAATAATTGTAAATAGTTTTGTTTGGGCATTGAAATAGCACATTTTTGAAAGTCGACATCTTGTCGCATTGTCCTATAGTTAAGAAGTTAGGAAAAGGTCACGTTTCACCCTATTATATATTGTATTGTAAAAACCCTAAATTTAGTGTCACTTCTCCATGAATTTTATGGTTGACGGTCGGAAGATATGGAAGACATTTTTGAATAACCTTTCTGAGTAAAAAGGTTACACTCGCTATTGGAGTATTCAATAGAAATTTACCTATCTATTGGCGGCACCCATAGTTGATTCTTGTCTAGGAACCCGACAAGTCAAATGATACTGGCCAATAGGAAATATTTATTTTCGTTTGGTCGCAGATTTCTATTAACACGTCTCACAACGTGAAGAAATCAGTTTTTCACTCATCAGCTCTACTACTTATCGGCGCGAGTTTTACACTCATCGAATCGAGCTCAACGCTCAACAACAAAGTTAGTTTTTACACTAATCGAAGCGAGTTCAATACTCTCGATAACAAAGTTTTACACTCATCGACGCAAGTTTTACACTCATCGACGCGAGTTTTACACACTCATCGAATCGAGCTCAACGTTCAATAACAAAGTTAGTTTTAATATTCATCAAATCGAAACATAAAGTGTCTTCCGATCTGAAACCACCGAAGTTCAGCATTCACAACTTTGTACCATTTTGTAAATTTGTACATAATAAATTATTAATTTCCACATTAATTTTGTCAAATTAAGATTATTTATCTGGTTGAATGTCTACGCCAGCTGACGAAGTTCAGCTAGAAATATAATCAAAAACAATAGCTGTTACTTTGTCAGCTAGAGCTCGTACCATTTTGTTTATGTAGATACTTAAACGTCTTGTTAAACAATAATTAAACCAAAAATTCTAGATATTATCGTATGTAAAAACGTCAATTAAAAAACTTCAACTTTTTTGATAATTAACCATAAGCGGACTTTTGAATCCTTAAAATTAAAAGCAAAACTCAAATTTTAGTGTTTATCTATTTTAACCATCAAAAACATCGTAAATCCAAAAAAAATTAGTATGTTTGAATAGTATTCTAAATACCTTTCAAACAAGGTGTCACTTGTCATAAGGTCCCATTTAATATTATTGGTTTCAATTGCCTGGTAACATCACCATGCCTATTAAGTCACCTGTTGCCACTAGTAGAGAAGCTTACAATAGTTCATTTTCACGCTCCAAATTTCATAAGTCTAAGTATCACCGTTCAAAAGAAAAGGGGGGAGGAGACTTTTGAGAAGCACTGTATATACTATGCCCAGGTCTTTTTTACCATTAATAGCTTTCTCATTTTTATGTATCTAGATTATTTCTAAAAATTATTTTCTTTCGTTTTATATTGTTTCAAAAATTTATGTATTTTTTAAATTACATGTTTAATTTGTATCATACTGTAGCTTTTTAATCTATTTATATAAATTTAGATGTATGTCCTACTAGTGTGATTGATTTTAATTTCATATTTGCTAAAATAATATGATAATTGGTGGGATACATATAGTATGTTCAGTTTTGTTTGTTAATTGATTATAACATTTGTTTATCCTTGTTTTAAATATTTTACTTATCATTTCATCAGGATATTAGTGCAGTTTTTGCTTTTTCAATATCTGTACCTATATCTAAATTCAAGATCTGATAGTTTCTCTCAGCCAAAATAACAACTAGTGACAGGTAGGGTAACATGAATTAAAGTTTAAATTTCTAGAGGACCAAATTTTTTTTGTGTACAAGGAAGGTTAGCCCCCTATACCATGTATTATAAACTAAACTTATAATTAGGCAATAACAAAAATTTAAATTGAATATATATATATATATATATATATATATATACAATATCTATTATTAAAATCAGTACAATATTTCGAGATACCATGAATTGCACTTAAAATACCAATAAATAATAATATGCATTGATTAAATCCTAACTAGCCAATTTAAAAATATCTTGGTAAACAGTAAACAAGTACAAGCCATAACAATATAAATAATGACTATTGGGATAGTAAACAAAATAAAAATGTGGTAATTCGCACAATGCAGTAAGACTAATCAATTTTTGCATGATTCATATTTTATATGTGTTCAGGGTATACCATAGACTAAGAGCCAGGGCCTGCCATATATACCTTAAAGAATAAAGGCTAGAAATTTGTGTGTGTATTTCACTAGAGTAGGTAAGAATTCTCGGTGGTTACAAACCTTGAGTAAAAGATATTGGTAATAAAGGTGTGCAATAAATAGACTCATTCACATAAAAGTATAAATTCTGGCTTTTCTATGTTGTTTATATAGCGATTTTATAACAGTACGTATAAAGCCAGGCGATTTGAAGCGTCTAAAACACCTTCAGACCTAGTATAAGTGCGAAAGAGCCCTAGAGACCGTTGTACAGGTCCATAAATGTATGCAGACCAATAACGTTATCTCTCTTCCACTGGACATTGTACAGTATCTAACGAAATATTAACTATCAGAAGAGATCTGAATGTTTGGTTATTGATGTAAACTAGCCCCTACTAGCTATTTGTGTATTTAGAGCACCAAGTGATAGATTGCCGCTTGACAAAGAAAATCTTTGGAGAGCGGCAATGTCACTTTGTGCTTGAAATACACACAAGAGTTTTTTTACAAACGCAGCTCTTGGAAAAAACACTCGATACTTTATTCAACATATATGGACATAATAAACTAATATCTAAATATAATAATACTTCAATTCTCAACACATTGAACAATATACTTAAAAATAATTATTTCAATTATCATTTACTATATTGAAATTGAATGTACAATTATGGCAATATCTAATATTTATCCCTGAACCTAATGGTTCAGCAGATTTCTCCGACATATGAGTAAACTCTCCTGTTGATTGGTAATCTACACTTTGAGATATGGATAGTCTTGAAAATATTTTTTTGCTATTTTAATCTTATTTTTGATTGATTCATCAATATACCCTTTTGCTACTTTTCCATCCACCACATTTCTTCAGTTTTCTTAAGTCACTACGACCAATAAAGTTACAGATGTCCAGTATATAAATTATGCCCAAGTCATTTTAAATATTTAGCAACATCACAGGGAATTTTGCCGATTATATTCAAATCCACAACTTGTTTCACACATCTACCTTTTATGAATCAAAATAAACGTTGGGGAGTGTCATTATTCTGACACTGTAGTCTCAATGCAATGTATTTTTTACAAATTGATAGATAATCAACTGAATTTTCTTCATTATTACTAATAATTGTGAAAGCACGGCTTATTTTTGTTTTTGAATCGTCCTATTAAAATAGAATCTTTATCTTCTGTGTCACTGATCTGCATTTTCACCAATTCATGCAGCCTGCATGCACCAGCAATACCTATGATTAGGATTACCTATATAAAATTAATTAGTTAATCGCTGTCCTGAAAGTATGAGCTATTGAAATTGCTCTTATCCATTAATCCATTTTTCCAATGAAAAATAACATAAATGGAAAATAACTAACAAGTCAGAAAAAAGATGCTGGCCCGACCAGCCACGTGGTAACCTGCGATTCAGACCTCTAAGTATAATATATGCATTAAAATTGAACATAACTTATTGAAACAATAAAATAAAGATACATTGTTTTTCTGATGATAACAAAGAGTATAATTTACAACAGACTGTTTCTTGTGAAATGCGATAAGTTTAGGAAACTTATTGATTTCGATATTATCTTTAACATTCACGCATGTACGTATCAGCGAATATATGGACCAAAGTGTTGATGACTCCGAAGTCTCTGATTTTTCACCAAAATAAGCCAGTAAAATGTTTTCTGAATAGTTATTCACCTTCTTGGAGTGGCACCAATCTGTGTAATTCATATTTCTTCCTTGATTTTTCTGGTAATAGATTCAAAGTTACAACTTTTGCACTTTCTACTATATCAGGAGGTGTGTATACTTCACTGTCACTATTTTCCATCATGAAAGAATTGGGCTTTCAAGAATAGGTAATATATACGATACAGCGATATGCGAGCGTTTTAGCAATTTTTCCGATCATGAGCGCAAATGCTGTTAAAGAATGACATTTTTCGGAAAACTTCAGCTTTGTGTTGGGATTTGAAAGTGTCAAAGGCTACTTTGTTAAGCAGTTGTAGAAAAAAATATACATTGAATACATTAAAATATATTCACATATTTAAGAATAATAAATAATATTAAGTGATTACAATAATTTTCAAATTAATTATTCTAAGAGTATTAATGCTCTGTTACATAAATGTATGCACGTGGACAACGACCTCTCAGTTTTTTTCGCACTTATGCTGGGAATGAAGGTGTTTTAGGGTCTGGCTTTATAAATACTGTTATAAAATCTTTGTTAAAACAATACCTATAAATGCCTAATTAAACCAATTAACAAAAATGTCATTAACCGAGAGACCAATTTAAAAGTCCTTAAAACAGTATACAGACCTATATTGACCTTTGACCGTAAATATTGGATATTAAACAAAAGACAAAGAGACAAGTACTGGAGATGAAGTACCTAAGAAGAGTATTTGGAGTCATAAAGATACATAAAATAAGGAACATAACGATAAGAAAATAATTGAAAATACAAACAGTATACAGAATATATAGAACAAAGACAGCTGGAATGGTGTTGACATTTAGTAGGAATGGAAATCTTGAGACAAACAAAAAGAATAAGGGAAGCAAAAAGGATAACAGAAATATAAAAGGGAAGACCAAAGCCCACATAGGACAAGACGATAGCATAAATACTGAACATTCTAAAACCAAATTATTACCTTATAAGGAACTACTGAGAAGCTTAATGTATATAATAATGGGAAGTAGACGAGATATACGTTTTTGTATTAGTTATTTTGGGCAATTTCAAGACTGTCAACAGATCAACATTTTAAACACCTATTAAGAGTCCTTAAGTACCTAAAATGCACAGTTGATTTTAAACTAACTTTCAAGCATTCAAATAATAAGTAACAGGGATAACAGCGACAAAAGCTCTGATAGGGGGGGCACAATAAACCTTTGGTTTCAGTGCACTGTAACCCCGTTAAAATCTAATCTAATCTAACAGGGATATGTTGATGCGGACTGGGCAAACAATTCACTTGACAGAAAGTGTGTTATTGGTTTCTGCTTCAAACTTTTTAATAATTTGAAAAACGAAAAAATAACTCAAAAAAAGTCCAACTTTTTTGGGGAAAACCAAAAACATTCGATTAAAGAATAGACGAACCAAGTCATTCATAAAGCCATAGAAAAGGTGATCAATTATTAGGTTTGGGAAGAAACTAATTTCCCATTGCTTTGGGAACACTGCACTAGCCTCCACATTGATATTATCTCGCTTGCAGAGCTTTGAATTTTTGTTGGTAAACTGAATTGGCTACACAGTCGGCAAATAATGAATGAGGTCATCTTATGGTTTGTTTATGAGAGTTTTGCAGGATTGTCATGTTGATCATATTTTTTTTGGGATAAATCTATAAATGATGTACACTCATTTTATACTAGAGTATAATAATATATGCATTATTCATTCAATAAAATGCGGCTTCAGAATTATCATGTCTTCTTGCATTGTGAACAATTTAACTCTTAAATATGCACTAATTAGGGACTTTTGTGATTGTTTTGTCCATGTAAATAAACACATGTGCTGTGCATATGTATATATGTTTAAATGAATCAGCTTTTCATATTTATTTTCGCAGCTTTCACACAAATGTTATACATAAACTATTGTTATTTAGGACAGTGTTGCAATGTTGATGGTTGATGAATTGTTTACATTATGTTGGGATATTTGTATCTTAGGTAGCCTATTCTTTAGTTGAATGTTTTTGGGGTAAACCAATACTTTTCTTGCATCTTAGATAGGGTTGGGCGGAAAAGTAAAATCATAAGTATTGTCCATATAAATCAGATTTAACACAAGATTTAGCCCCTGCAGATTTTGAAAGGCAGTTAAATTTTATTTCATTTCATAACAATTGCATTGTTAATCACCATAGACATTAACGGGACAAAGATTTTCTCTTTAATGAATGGCAAACAATTTGGTGGTTGTAAAATAGAACATCTCCTGCAAGTTAGAGAATATCTTGATAACACATTTCCTGGAAAATGGATTGGTCAAAATGGTACGATTCTGTGGTGACCCAGTTCTCCGGATATAACATCTTTAGATTTCTTTCTCCAGGGTTACTTAAAAGATGTAATTTATGTCACACCCCAACTGATTTAGATGATTTAATGGATAAAATAAGAGAGGCATGTCAGACCATAACACCCAAAATGATTGCAGGAGCATGTACAAGAAATCTTTAACAAGGTTTGAACATTGTGTCAATGTACGTGGTCACACATTTGAACATTTACTTTAATTTTTATTACTTGTACTTTTTAATTGCCTGTTACGATTTTTAATAAAATAATTTATTTTTGGTATCTACTGTTTGAAATTATTAAGCTATGCATTTAATGGCTCCTATTATCATTACTGCACAATAGAATGATGACAAGTGTGATATCATTGGCCTTATCTAGTGTAGTGAGAATCATAAAAAAATGTATCTAGCCTTTATACTTTAAGGTATGTCTGGCAGGAACTAGCTCACACTCTACTAGTTTGACCATATCAATTAATATTAACCAGAATGGAGATAGATCAGGTTATGTTCCAGCATAGTTTCAAGTTCCTGTAATTACAGAACTAGTGATATTTCAACATTGATCTATAAACCGCTTTAAATGCCGCCCTTCAAGGTTTATGACCTTGGAACTACACTATTAATTAAAGTTCCAGTATATTGCATTGGACTGGTTCCTGAAATGTACAGAGAAGCATACTTGGAAAATTTGTTAGGGCGACCTAAAAACAACCTAAAAGATTATCACAAAAAAACCGTCCTTATAAATCTCAACTGTAAAAATAAAAGCAACATATAAATATTTGCTTGAGTAAACAATATATTTGTCTAATGAATATTTAATCAATTTAATCAATGTAAATTTATAAATTACAAATAGATTTGTACATCGAGTTTGTTTTCATTTTTAAATTGAAATTGGTTTCAGGCATATATCTAATACTTGATATCAATATAAATACTGTGTCCAAAAAGTGACAGGTATATTTACATTACATAACTTTAAAAATATGCACACTAAAAAACCTGAAATTGTACTGTAAGTAGATATATCTAACAAATTAGGTACATTGTATTTTTTGAGAATTTATTGTATTTACCAGTCGTCAATAGTAAATATCAAATGTTTTTAACAAAATACATGTCATTTAAGTATATAGATATTTGCGTGATGTTGCACCACTTACTCATTTCAAACAAATTTACTATCCAATGGGGTCAGACAATGTATATACAGTTCATTTCATTAAATGTCTACAGTCATTAATTTATTTATAGCCTACCTACCACTCCTACAAGACGAATAGAATCTTTAGTTTACTAGTAACAAAAAGTGACACTTTTTTCTATTATCCCTTGAAATATAATTACTTAAAATTCATAACTAGTCTGAATTTATGTTGTAAAACATATCAGTGACTGAAAGGAAAACATATTTTGGATAATAAATACGAAATGTAATTTACTTTCGTTAATTACAATGCTATTAAATGATATTGTGTTGTAGTATACTCATTCTATTAAAAGTAATTTGAAGACCTACATGTGGGGAAAATATTATTGCAATGTATTAATTCAATTTTATTCTAAATAACACGTTAGTAAGTCAGATACCATTTAATACACACCCTAAAGTAAGAAATATGTGTTCAGTGGAGTTGCCAAAGTTATTTTTTTGAAATAATTATTCAGGTTATCAAAAGTATTAAAAAACAAGAGTTACGTTACCTCTTTAGCCATACACATTGAAAATGCAATTGTCAGGATTACTTTTTAGATCCACAAGAACGTGGATAAAAATTATACCAGCACAAATTAAACACGACCACCTCACCAAAGCTTTTCGCTTTAGTACTACAGCACTAGAAGATAGTTCACTTCACTTCACAAAGATGGTTCTCGGATGAAGTCGATTGACGTCAGTTTTACAGTGCCCACCCCCGCCTAAAAGGTGTGACGACTTCGGAAAACGTCATACTTTACATCTCATTTATTGCAATTCCTTCTTTGTTTACAGCCTTGTACGAGCAAGGTTGCTAATTATTGTATTTGTCGCTAAAAAATGCCTTGCAAGTTTGATATTAGTCAGCGCATGTGCAGTAATGGTATGCTGTTATTCTTCTTCTTAAACGTATTGAAATCCGTCGCTTAGGTTAACAACCAGCCTAAATATAAATGAACAATACAAGAAATTATTATACAACATGACAGTATATGTACTTTTCAATCAACGAACTAGACTTATCAAATATGAGAATATTGATCAACATATTTAATATTTCAATGTATTGCAATGTTGGATGGTTGCCAGCTTAGATCATATATTTTACCATGATAAGCAGGCGAACTACAAGTTATGTTGCCAGCATAGCACAGATAAATTTATGAATTCCGTCTTGGTCAAATATATTTTTGTACCATTTATGTTGTCTCTGTTTTTGTGGCAGATGTAATGAAGAGAGAAAAATTGATAGGTGTTTGTTAAACGCAATGAGATTAAAAAGAAGGGGAGGCGCTGTTAACGTTTGAAAAGTTAAGCAAAAACGGTATCACTAGGCGTGGTTTGCTCCAGCACCAACATGGCCACGTACACAGAACCGGACTATTGTAATTTTTAAGTCCTATGTAATTAATCATCTAATTGTAATTCATAATTAATGGGGATTAAATAAATAAATTCAATCACAAGATTTGCATTCAATAATTTAACGCTCTCGTTGCATTTTTCATACTCGCAATTAGAAGTTTAATTGAAAATTTGTTAAAAAGTTATGCAAATAAAAAAGAGACATACTAATTTATGCATTTGAGTAGCTGCTTTTAAAATTAATTAATAATACTTGAATTTTCTTTAATAAAGGCATATTCTTATATAAAGTTTAAACAAGTATTTGTTGTATCCTTTCTGGTTATAAGTAAAAGTGGCAACATTGCTCAAAATTTCAGTACCTGTTTAATGTGTCAAAAATAATCTATTTAGTAGTTTTGTCCTTGTTTAACTACGATATAAAGAGAGATCCAAATATCGTCAAAGTGTGAGTGTGATTTAAATACGCCGTAGTATTGTAGCACACAATACACCAGGTGTATTCTGTGATTGTAGTAAATAATGTTAAACGTGGTTTGTTTATACGAGCGCCATTACGACTAGAGAGTAAACATTTAGTTCTTGCGTTTTGATGTACTTTTCAAGACTTTTAGTGACAAAATAAAGTTTTATGTTAATTAATTTAATGTTTTTGGTTTATCATGGTTCGTCGGTGCCAAGTTAGTCAGAAAACCAGCCGAAATTACCAAGGCCATGTATCTACAATACCATCCCCACTTTTTGTAATTCATTCATTATTTCACTACTGGCGTTTAGAATTGTTGGCCGCAAAAATAAACGTGTTTATTAATGAATAGCCCCCTCTATGTTTATTATTACTCTAAGGAAAAAACTTAGTCTTCATAAAAAGTCCTGCAACATCTGCAACCCCAAAAACTCTAACCAAAGAATACATGTGTTGGTGTATTATTTGCCTTAACTGCCATCATCAGCTATTAAGGCCGATTTATAAGCTTGCAGCTGCCGTTTCCGCTCGCAGTTACCGTTCCCGTTGAAAGTTAAAAAGGTACTTTCACATTTGCGCATTTATATTCTCCGTTGTTGTTACCGTTCGCCGTTGAGCGTGACGATCAGACATAACGAAGTTTTAACCAATCAGAAGCCTGGTCGTTTGACAAGAATCGGGTTTCGGGTTTAACATAACCTTAAATATGTTATTAAAAGCTGAGTAACTAAGTCACGTTGATTAAGTTTTATTTTTATTGATTGATAATGACTCTCAAGAAATCATTGTAGAAGTAGGAGGTAATAAAGATTAAACTTATCTACCCTGAAAACAACGGTGGCGAACATCCATATACGTAATCACAGCTGTGTACGTAATAATTAAAATATACTGCTAACTGCCTATATCTCCAATAAGCGAAATGCGTTCTATTAATAGTGAGAGGTGAGAGGTCCGACCATGTGGGTCCGACTACACACTGTGTGGCCATGTTAGGTATGCGCAAGTACTGTATTTGCCACCTGTAATATTTTTAAACGAAGATATTTGAGTCAAGAATAACTTCGTGTCTGGTTTTTGATTTCACCAACTAAAGTGCAATTATGTAATTACATTTTTTTTTCACCTCCAACATAAATCTCAAATAACGTCTATTATAGTTGTCTAGGTTACTTTAAAAGGAATAGAAATTAAGTAGATAAACATGAAATATATAGTGAGCACATAACCAATTAGAGTTATTGTTTTTATACATCATTTCTTCGATATCTACACACTAATATAGCCATACATATTGACAAATTAAATAAAGATGGAGTACCTCATGGGATGATTTGTTTTGAAACGGAATTTATTTTTATATACCTGTAGATACTTACCTATGAAAATTTAAATTAGGACCCATCTCATTACATAAAAAGCGCCGTCGTGGAGACATAGTTTTTAACAAAAGTCTAAATAAAAGAAACACGTAAAAATCGCAACACAATGATACAACAAATAACAAAATCACTAAACATCCAAACCACAGCCTAATTTTACTATTCTGTGCCCAAACAAACAACCATAGAGAAAATAAAATATATTATTTGTCTATGCAAACAACCTTTACCTCTCCCCTGAAGGTCAAAAAGAGTCAAAGTGGGAATGATACAGCCAATGATATTAAACAATGCAACGTCTCGTGACTCGCATGCGCGTATTGATCTTGGCCACAGACGGTGCAGAGATATATATGTCGGCACTCTAATGATCTCCACGCTTCCCTGACCGCTAGGCGCAGTATATTTTATTTATATGTATATGCGAACATCAAACGTCAGGTTTATAAATTGACGCTACCAACGGCAACTGCGACGTCAAACAGCAACGGGATCGGGAAGCATATTTCAAAACTGCACATTGATACGAAACCAGTAACTAAATGCGGTGCTGCCATTTGCTGGATTTCCACCGTTATTCCCTATGCGACTGCGACCGTTTTTATTCGAATGCGATACATCAATTGGTTTTATGCTGTCGCTGCCATTATGGAATGACAATTACTAAATTATCTATTAATTTAGATTTAAGTAAAATTTCTATAAATATTTTTATGCAGGGTGATCCCATGGTATTAGTACATTTTTTGCAAAATGCTATTATGAAAAGTAAAATCTAATTGAAGAAAATTGATATCCCTAAGTTGTAAACACCGCAAGGAACATTTTAAATTCGACTTTAGTGAAACTATGGTGAGCAACTAAAATATATGTCTGCAAATTAGCCTTACATTCTTCGCAATTAAAAGTTGTATGAAACCAGAATAGCTTATTGTTTGAGTGTCAACATTTGAATAATGTTATGTATCTAAAAACGGGAACTCAATTTTTTCAAATTCATTAATAGTTTTAGAAGTGAATGGTTTTGGTTAATTATGAAATTTTTTAAAAGACTTATCTAATAAATTACATCATCTGCTTCACAATTTGTGTTGTAGCTCTCGACTATCAATGTCACAAAAAAATAAGGTTTCTTTTTGCAGAAAATAATGTACTTTAAAAAGCTTGTATATTATTACCATTTTGTGGTGTATGATGTAAGGATTGAAAAGGTAAAGCAAATTTAAGTCTTTTGTGATATGTACTTGTAAGTGGATCATCATCAAAATGATCTTCACACAACCTTTGATCATTAGATGTAGAAGTTCTAAAATTTTGTACCACTGTTCTCTTTGTTTAATGTCAGATGAAAATTTGAAAAATGTTTTGTTCTTAAACCCAAATTGCGAAGTGGCCAAAAATATTTACTATTAACAATTTTTTGCAATACAACTATGACAAATTGTACCTGGTAATGACATTTTAAAGGTTCACTTACTTTTATTTACTTTGTTGGAACGGAAAACCTAAATAAATTAAAAAAAACTATACTAATTTTACTCATCCTTAGAACTATGGAGGGTAGAACTAAGGAGGACCGTCTTGTATAGGGGACAAATTGAAAAAGTGTCCAGCTGTAAGCAGCAAATTACAGTTCGATAACCGACCACAATAGCGCTAGCGTAGCAAGTGGAAACGACATGAAATTAGCAGTTTTAAACGGAGTGAAGTTCGCTGAGTTTTACCAAGTAGTTATATGTTATATGATCTGTGAGTTTTACGTAGTCAAGTGTTGATGTTGATTAGTAAATATAACATATAAAACTGCTGAACTAACGTGGATAGTGATCAGGGAAAGCAAACCTCACGATTTGAGTGAAGATCTCACGATCTAACGATTTCACTACATATTCTCACGATTTTTTAATACATTACATATTCAAGCACAACGAAAAATAAAAGTATGACAACGAAATAAAAAAATTGTAACATTGAATGTTGTCGACTTGTCTTGAATTGAAATTTTTCTCGCCTAGTCCATGCCGTATCGGTGAATTCCCGAATATATTGTTAAATAATGGTTTGTGGGTTGGTCAATATACTATGTTGCTTTCTGTAAATCACCGGGATCGTCGCGCATTAAACTGTTATTTTATTTTAGTTTTCTAGCGTTTTAGGGTTTTATTTTGTTTAGTTTGTCTTAGTTATATCCGTTGTAATTGTATTGTGTAGAATTTAAGTTATTGGTTTTTAAAAACATTGTAATTATATTAAAAACATGTCTAGTAACGAAAGTGATACTGATGAAAGAAATGTTACATCTACATCATCTAAAAAAAGGGAAATATCTTATAGCCAAAAATACAAATCAGAGTGGGAGAATGATTTGAAGTGGCTAAAATCTAGCAAAAAGGGCTCTTTATTTGGATGAAGAGTCAAAAATATATTTTTTTGTTCGGTTTTGTATTATATGTGAATATATTTTAAGGTGTAATGTTTGCCAATGTGACGTCAAGGTTACACACGGAAAGTCAGATGTTTTTAAACATGGGACTACAGAAAAACATATAAAAGCATCCGCTACAACGGTGGGACAAAGATCTATTGCAGATTTGTTTAGTAGAGACTCAAAACAAAAGGATCTACAACTTAAAACAAAAGAAGCTGAAATTAGAATTCATTGCGGAACACAATTTACCATTTAAAGTGGTGGATCATTTTCCTGCTTTGTTAAAAAATATTTGTAGCGATTCTAATATCGCTAAAAACATTACTTGTGGCCGTACAAAAATTAAATCCATTATTACTAACGTAACTGGATCAATACAACTGCAAAGAATTATACAGAAAATGCGTGTCAAAAAATTTAGCATTATAGCGGACGAATCAACTGACCGTTCAAATATAAAGCAGTTATGTCTTGCTGTTAGAATCAACGAAGGAAGTGAAATTGAAGATTATTTTCCAACGTTAATACCTATAGGGGATGCAACTGGCTCCGCAATATTTGACCATATAATGTCATTCTTCATCGAACATGAAATTCCTTATATCAATAACTGTATTGGATTCGCATCTGATAGTGCTAATGTCATGATGGGGGCTCACAATTCGGTTTCCAGTAGAATAAGAGAAGCAATTCCCAATATATTTATAATGAAATGCATCTGCCATAGCTTTCACCTTTGTGTATCATATGCCTGCCAAAAGCTTCCTAAAGAAGTTGAACTATTTTGTAGAAGGTTGGTTAATTTCCTGCTTAAAATTAATGCTCTTTATAGATTATTTTTTAGGTCTACAATTATTTTGCAAATAGCCCAAAAAGAGTCTGGGAACTTAAGGAATTTCAACAATTCGCAAACGTATCACCTCTAAAAATATTACATCCAGCACAAACGAGACGGTTGTCATTAGAGTCTGTGGTGAATCGTGTGCTTAATCAATATAGTGCAATAATACTTTACTTTACTGATCAGTCTAGCCAAAATATTATTTCGGCTACTAATATTTTAACACGTATGAATCAGTCAGAAACCCGACTATATTTGTAATTATTAACTTTTATATTACCTACATTTAACCAGTTAAATATAAGTATGCAAAGTGAAAAACCTTAAATTCACATAATTTACAGAGAAGTTACAGCAGCGGTAAAAACTATAATGGACTGTTACATGAAACCAAATTTAATGGATAAGTATAATAAAACAATTTTTGATATAGACTTCCCACAACCTCGCAATTTTTTATCAATGGAAGAAATGTATTTTGGAGCTAAAATTCAAAATAGTAATGTTGACAAAAATATTTTGGAGAGTTAAAGTAAAATGTCTGAGTTCTTATATTGAAAGTGTCAGTCAAATATTTTCTAGGTTTCCTCTAAAGAACTCAGTTTTTGAGCAATTTCAATTCATTGACCCCAAAAATGTTTTAAATAAAAAATTTCAACAATTGCGAATATCGCACAATATTTTCCACATTTGATTGTTGATATTCAAGCGCTTGATAATGAGTGGAGAGTGTTAAGAAATATAGATTTTACCGATGTGGGAATAAGCTCTGACGACGAGTATGATAAGGATGTTGTTAAGTTTTGGCAGCAAATTTATAAAATTCAGTTGGGCAATGGGAACCCAAAATTCAAAAATTTATGTTGTTTAGTCTTTAATTTATTATCTTTGCCACACTCCAGTGCCAACGTAGAGCGTATCTTTTCGTTGGTCAATTTAAATAAAACACCTTTAAGAAATCGTCTTCAACAGAGCAATTCTCACTTGGGTGCCAAGCCACATAGGGGTAGCTGGAAATGAGGTAGCTGATGAGTGTGCCAAGAAAGGAGCTCATCTCACCCTCATGGGACCAGAACCAGCATATGGCGTATTATACAGCGCCGTACGAAAAACCGTTTCCAACTGGGTGTCGCTTGAACACCAAAAGCGCTGGAACAGAATCACGGGGCATGCTCAATCCAAAAGAATGCTAAAAGGACCATCGAGTTCCTATGCAGCAAATGCTTTTAGAATGGGTAGGAAAGAACTGCGAAAAGTGGTAGGATTCATAACTGGCCACTGGATATTCAACGCACACCTACAGAAAATGGGGATTGAAATAACAAATCCCCATTGTAGGATGTGTGGAGAAGCAGAGGAAACCGCAAAGCACGTGGTCTTCGATTGCCCTGCCCTGTGCAGAAGGCGAGCCTCCTGTCTAGATATTTCTCCAGGCACAAATCAGGAGGGAATGTATGAAAACATAGTCCCACGAATCTCAATGTTCGTTAAGAATTTAGGATGGGACTCTGCTTAATACCTGGTACACAATAAGCCAATCAATGGCTGAGCGGCAACAATTAGGGCACCTGAACCCTAACCCCCCCGTGACTAAAAAAAAAAAAGAAATCGTCTTAAGACGGATACATTAGAAGGTGTATTACACACAAAAAGTTTGGTTTCCAACCTTGGCCAATGCCACAATTTTAAAATTGACTCTGATTTAAAAAAAAAATAAATAGTCTCGGCTATTACCGAAATGTAAAATCTGATTCCGATTACATTCTTTTATATATTTACTAAATTAGGTATATTGTTTCAGTTTTTTTATTTGTTGTCTATCTTTACATTTTTATTTGTTTATTATTTCATTTCAATATAATTTTGTTATATTTTTGATTTGTATTATATTTCATTACACATAGTAATTTTTTTTATTTGAATTTTTTGTTGTGCCTACCTCGTATAATTTACACACAACCATTATCAAACAAAAAAAGAAGATTTTACGACACCCCATATCCGATTATGCCGAAATCTCACGATTTTTACCGAAATATCACGATTTTTTTTCCAAATCTCACGAATTATACTTATATTAATTTGGCATCCCTGATAGTGATTCGATTTTTATAAACTTTAGTAGATACATTTTTTATTATTATTATTACGAATTTGTTGTCGTAAATTCAAAGAGGAAAAAAAATAGAAACAATGGGAAAGCTTTGTTCAGTGAAAAGTTGTCCAAGTGGGCGAAAATTAAAAAATAAAGCAACTGATGCGTCTCAACCTCTGTCTTTTTTTCTTACGACATAAAAAACAATTTACAAAACAGGAAGCTGATATGAACGTTGCTATATCTAAGGCTCGAGTACATATTGAAAGAGCAAACCAGCGAATGAAGATTTTTGAAATATTGAGAGTTCCTTTGCCATGGACTTTGCTCAAAGATGTGGATGACATAATTACAGTCATAAGTGCCATGGTGAACCTGCAAACCCCTATATTAGATGATGACAAATTCATTAAGAATTAATATTCATTGATGCACAAATACCATGCATTTTTTCATCTTCTTTCAATTGATCAATTATTATTTTAGTTGTGAGTTGAGTTCATATTACAGTATTAATTTGTTTGCTGACATTTTCTAATATACTTTTGTAGCTTGTATAGATCACGCACAAGTAAAATTTAAAGATAAAAATCTCGAAAACATTTGTGTATTATTAGACACCAATATCACTGATCATCATAGTATACTTCCCTTATCAACTACACCATATAACGTATGTTAGCTCTAAAAACGTTATTAATTACACACATCTAAAGAATAAACTAAGAAATATATATTGGAATGTATTGTATAGAATAAATGAAACACAAAATGCTTGGGGTTGTTTTCTAAATATATTGTTATTTTGTCTATTGTTTTTATTTGTTGTAATATTGGATTGTTTTTTATTGTTGTAATATTGTGTTTTGTGATTGTAATTTCAAGATTACCTATTGGAGTGAAAAAATTCAAAATAACGGCATAAATACTACCACACCTAATGACCACGGACAGCCTTTGGCTTTGTGGTGTTTAGTGTTTGTATTGGAGAGTGGATAATTGGAATTTCTATGTATTTTATATATGTATATATAGTATGTCTGAAAAAGTTGGCAACATATGGAAAACTTTTTTATTAGTAAAGTTATGAAAAAAAGTTATTCTTTATAAAAAGTTCTGCATGGCCCATAAAGTAAAACGCGCACATCTGATGTTAATTTTTTAAATCGTATACGAGGTTTGTCAAAAAATATGAATTTGATACAAGATTAAAGTACCTTTATTTTTTACAATATCGAAAACTTTAATTATTAAAACTTATTCGAAATAGAAAATTATGTTTTAATATGCAATTAGAACATACTACTTAAAAAAATTATGTTATTTTTACAAATTGTTCTCAATATATTCAATGTAATTTTAAAGTGTTGATAGGAATTACAAATTACGTTTAAGTGCAATTACTGATTACTTCACTCATTACCTCATTGCAAAATTTATGAACTTTGACATTCTCTTAAGAATTATCTCAAATAGACACACTAACTAAATGGATTGTATTATTTATTTCTCGAAAGCTTTTACTAGACTGACTTTCGGAAAGAAATGTCATTGTCAGAGTCGTCTACATTTTAAATTATTTTGCTTATTTTTGTGTATTCTAGTAGAAAATAAATACATTATTCTGTTTTTGGTATTACTAGTTTATTACTGATTAAAGTTCATTGCTAAAATATTTCAAATCAACATTTGAGGTGTGTTGAGGTTAAATAAGATAAAAGTTGACGTGTTTCACAACTAAAATTTGCGAAATTTAAGTTGAAATTGAAGTGGTCAAAATATTCCTAATAATCTATTGCAATATTGTAAATACCTGACATACTGTATATGTATACACATCTTTCAAAATAATTTGTTATGTAAATGTAATATTACAAATACATATTATTATTATTAGCTTTTTGATATTTAATCTAGTTCCTTATAATTATAAGCAAATTATTATTTTTCTCATATGTATGTGGTGGCGAGTGATAAATTTTAACTAAATAAATCCAAATACTTCAGTTTTGTCTTTTTTCACAAATCTTCACTTGTATCATCTACATTGCAAAATTAATATATTAATTAAATTGATATAAAATGGAGTCTTTAAGACCACATTTTCATAATAGTAATGAATGTTTTCATGTATGGGATACTTTTTCCAAAATAAACTCGAAAATACTTTAGCTCCTGTTTATTTTCATATATAACATGGATCATGTGGTTAAAATAATTCATAGAAATTGTTTCTATTAACTGCCTGGTAAAATCTTCATCAAATGGTACAATTATATTTAGGAAAGACCTTGAATATGTTGAATATAATATGCAATCATATTGGGTCAAGTTCAACAGGGCCATGCCCAATTGTACTTGTCCATAATAAACGTGCTACTTCTTCAGCCTAACTCCATTGGTTGAAATTTCCAGGTAGCTGCATTCGTTTACGAAGTGTATGGCACCTTTTGTTTTGCCTACAAATGAAAGACATTTATTCAAGTTCATTATTATTATTATGAGTGATCATATTACCAACAAAAGGACATTTAATTTCAAGCAGCCTAGATGGTTTTCCTTCTTCCATAACAATACCATCAGGTGAGTACCCTAACCATGGATATAGCTGGCAAATAATGAACCCAGGTTCAATTACATTTGCTCCCAAATTTTCCTTGTATTTGTTAAGAGCTTCTTTCTCATGTTTGATACCATGCTGTACAAATTTATTGGTGAACCCTTTTGGAAAGAAGTAGTTCAAGCTCTTTTGATTCCAATCCATTTGTCTATAAGTGAATATCGAATAGCAGCGGGAACCTGAAAAACACCTTTTATCATCTCTACTTTTGATATTTTTATGAAATATTTATACCCGTTAACCTATACTTCCGATGAATTTTCCAACCTTCACTTCCACTACAGCAACTGACAATTATTTCTGACATGTCTACATCACAGAGAGTTGAATAAAAGCCTTTGCAACACTCTCGCAATGTGTAGTTTGAGACATTCAAACTCAACAAAGATGTTGATTCTTTCATGTGTGACACCAGAGGATTAAGCCAATTTGGAGGTAGGACTTCCACACCTAATTCAACTTTTGTTGTCACTGTTCGATGCCCCTGTCTGTAAAGAAAGTTTTATAAGCAATGTTTTTCTTATAAGTCTTATTGTTCTGGTCAAATACTCACATATGCTTACTCAGTGCAGAATAGGGATGACTGGATATCAATAAAGACAAACATCTTTCTTTCTCTTCCTGTGAAAGTGGCCTACAAAGTTTCCTCGCAGCCATCTTCTTCACACAACAAGTTGGGCTAATTGGTTGGGCCTCGTAATCCTCCTCAACTGCCTTCTTGTGAGTCCTCCAATAGCACTCCACATCAGTGCTTGACAATTTTTCAAGTGATAGAACATCTCCCCTGCAATCAATAACACAATCTGAATTTTAATAAGTGTCCCTTTCAAGTGAAGAAAAAAATTACCTTCTACATTTCAATAATGTGGCTGAAATGTGTTTGCATTTTCCTGAAGCTCCAGCTTTGCAGGTACATGAAAATGAAAGTATTTTCCAGGTTCCTGTTGAAAAGTCAGCCTCTAACCATCCAGAGACTTCATGAGGTTTTCCAGTTAGAAGCGTACTGGTTTGGAGGCAAAGTGCCATGAGTCTAATGGCTGAGTAAACACCATCTTCATTGCATTTGCGATCGCAAATGCCACAAAGAATCAAATGTCTACTGTTTAGGACTTGTTCGCCCTCCACGAAGCACCTACTGTCATGTGTTGCATCCAAATATGCAAATACAGTAGTCAAACTCAAATATACCTCCTAGTTTTCCATGATTGTTGCTAACTGAAAAGGATCTGATTTGATACCTATTTTAAACCATTGCAAAACGTTATATTACCTCACAGTTTGATATTTTCTTTCACACACTATAATCAATTGTCCAAAACACACACAAAAATCCAAAAAAACACTTTTTTATAGTTCGCAAACAACTAAAACATACGAATCAACCATGAAATCCTTATAAAAACTAACGCCATAAACATAGAGATTACTCACAATCCTCCATATTTGTTTACGTCTTGCAGCGCCCTCAACGGTGGTCGAAATCGCCAATTAGTTCGATCTCGATCCCTATCCTACTCTAATAATTTATGGCGCTATTTTTAAAATCTTTCCACTGGCTACTGTGGCGCCACCTTAATTTGGTCCCTGTCAGCGGACACTTTTTCACACACCGAGTTGGTCCTCCTTAGTTCTACCCTCCATACTTAGAACTTGCAACCATAACCATAATTTTAGTAACTATTATTTTTGACACTTTACTTTGACAAACACAAGCCGTATTCACACAAACCAATGTAAAACTGATTTTGTATATTTTCATTTTTAATGACTTAAAAGTTAATATACTAGGATATTTATAATATTTATCCATATTAAAGGCAATATGTTGAAATTTATTGTCATTTATAATATTTTAAATTGTTTTATTCTATTTTGCTTATGTAAAACAGTCTTATAGTTCGCGCGACCCATGCGCGGGCGGCGCAGAAACGTTGTGCCACTTGCCGCCTATACTTCAAAACGTCTCTTATATATTTGGCTATGGTTTTGTTCCTACACGAGTCAGAAACAGTCTTCGACAGTCCGGATTCTGCGCGGTTGACCGTGACGCGTTCCAGCAGATGTAGCTGATAGTCCGCAAACAGTTTGTAAGTTGTTCCAACAATTTTTTCGGATGGTTGGCTAACTGTCAGAACTGTTTGCAGATAATTTGCCAGTAACTTGTCGGAAACATGCGCAGTGAGCTTTTACCGCAGTCTTGACATTTGATTTGACTGAGAATGTAAATAATAATAATTTGTTGCTTGGTTTTATATTATATGTGTTATAAACTGTAATTATTTTCTAGTTTATTTCAATTGTAATAAAGTAGCAAATAACTTTACTGCCAAACAATTCAACAAGCAGGAGTTTCTAGAACATAGAGTTAGCAGTGAATCAATTAATTAATTCAATTTCTGAGCAATTTGCTGCTAGTGATAGATTTAATATTACCTACTATTTTAGTAGCATAGGTGTTATCATGTTTCTAAAAAAAATAGTACAATTTTGAAAGTAATATATTAGAAAAATGGCTCGCTGCAGTCTTCAGAATTTTGTTTTTTTTTAGAAGGTAACAGCCTAAGTTATACACTAGAATATAGACAGTATAACAATAATAAAGCATCAAAATCTCTGTATTATAAAGTATCTGCCTTAGTTACAAACATTATATTCAATCTAAAAAAGTAGTAAATACACTTAAACTTTTAGAAAAAATGTCTATATAAAACATGTAGAACAAACTGAGCATACTCTTTCTTTTAATAGTTGATTCCGAAAACCAAAACGAGTACCGATATCAGCTTTTGTAAGCAGCTCTTACATATTCCAAGCTCAAAGTGGAATAAACAAAGAGTTTAAAGTGAAAACAGTATACTATTGTGCAGTTTATAGGCAGTTCTAAATATACCTGTAAGTCAATAAATTCCATCTAGTAATATAAGAGATATTTGGTTTTAGAAATATCAATATATAAATTAGTCGCAGTTGGTTGTTTATAATACCAGTTTTTATTGTTCTCTTGATATCGGTCAGGTTTTGCCTGACCACATTAGGACAGGACTGTAGTTGGAAACTTTCTGCGAGTATCAATGTAAATCATTTTAATCATGACAGAAAATTTGGCGGAACCCCCTGATCACAGGGCTCATTCTTCGAACCAACCTCAACTGACAAGTTTAGGGAGTGCTTCTGACCACAGAAGTCCCTCTCTTACCCAATCACAAATAAGTTCTTCTCGATCTTATTCAAATGTTGCAGCTAACTCACTCTTTCCCTCCAAAGATCAAGGTATCCTATTTGCTTCTATTGATGGAGTTAAATTAGAGGAGTACATTTTTGCCGTAGGAGCTAAAATTCTTCCTAAAAACATCACTTTTGCTTCAAGAATTTCAAACAACAGAGTATGTATTTACCTATCAAACAAGTCAGTGGTTGATCACTTTATGGCAACATATTCTAACATCACAATCAAGACATCCAGGCAAGATGACTCATTAGACCAGCAAGCAGAATTACGTTATCCAACGTCTGCCCTAGTATACCACACGGGACTTTAGAGATTGAATTGAAGAAGTTGGGTTTAAATCTTGTATCACCAGTAACTTTCATCAAAATAGGAGTTTCCAACCCAGAATACGGACATATTTTTAGTTTTCGGCGCCAGGTATTCACCTCTCCTCTATCTCCTGAAAGTAACATTCCTGAATCATTCACATTAACCTATGAAAATACTCTATATCGAATTTTCGTATCCGTTGATGGCCTGACCTGCTTCAAGTGCAAACAGCCAGCTCATATTGCTGTCAACTGCTGTAATGCACCCACCGCTCCCAACATTTCCGAAAATAACTCAGAAAGTCCACCTAAACCCTCTGATAAGTCAAGTAGTTCTAAGAAAACTTCCAGTACAAAAGATCCTGTAGAAGCATCTCAATCTATTGTGAATTCACAAAACCAACATATTACAAATGATTTACCCTCTCCACACCAAAAAAATCCGAACCAGCAATCAAAAGAACCAGTTCCGACCAGGAAACACCTGAAATTGCGGAAGAAGAAATTCCAACAAACAATATCTTTGTCAAACCCGAAACCCCCCCCCCCCCAAAAAAACAAAGGCCTTTGTTCTAAATTTTGACCAACTGGTGGATTTGTTCGCAAACAGTTACGTTTCACCACACCCCGACCAAATTGCTATAAATTACACTAATCACTTACCCCTACTTTGCTATATGTTACATGAAATTCATCCTCACTTGAAAGATAGAAGCATAAAAACCCGCTGCACCAAGCTTCGGAAAAAATGTGAATTTTTCGACTCGCAACCATCAACTGACAATGAAAGTGACGCGTCATCGGAAGTGAGCAGCTATTAATTTCTTCCAATTAAATTGACAGACTGTAAAAACTTTTTTAAACAGTTAGTCATCAGTCACTGGCAAAACTGCTGATCTAGATCTCAATCAAAATTGAGGATAGTGAAAAAAAGTGTAGCTGCCTGGAAATTCCTTCCAGCCAAAAGAAGAGATCAAATAATAATAACTTGACTTAGAATTGGACACACACGTTTCTCCCACGGCCACCTAATGTCTCATTCTGCGGCACCCATATGTGAAACATGTCAAGTTCCAGTGTCGGTAGTGCATGTGTTAGTGGAGTGTACCCGTTTTGCCCATCAAAGATCGCGGTATAATTTACCAAATAATATCACAGACATTATCGGAGAAAACTGTGACGTTGAAAAATTGTTAGTTTTCCTGAAAGCGGTTAACTTACTTTATGAAGTTTGAAAATCCTATTATGTACATGACTTAAATGTAAGTTTATTGTTGAGCGCTAATAACCCTAAGGGTTGATACGCAAAAATTTCAAAATAAAAAAAAAATAGTTGATTCCTCATTTTCAATAGTATATTTCTTTCTTGCAAAAGTGAGTTTTTTAATTTGTGTCTTTCTATTTCAACCTTTTCTTTCTCAATTTGTAACCTCTCCTTGTGAAATGTCCTCTTATCTTTCTTAATTTCTAAAGTTATGTTTCTATTGACTAGGGGTGATCGCTTTCAAACCCCAATAAATATTTGAATCATAAAATAAATAAATTTGAATTTTGAACATACAACGCAGGTTGTGTTTTCAAGTCAAGTCACAAATTTTATAATTGAATATTGTCCAGAACATATCACAGATGAACCCTATTGATTTTCAGCTCACCAGAGCCAGTACAACGGGTGCTATGGTACTTGAAATACGCCATTTTTGTAATTTTTGGAGAAATATCAGTTTGTTAGCACAATACAGCCTCCGGAGTGTTTACATGTGACCAATTTTATGATTACTGTTAAGAGCGCCTCACAGATGAACTCTATTGATTTTCAGCTCACTAAAGCCCGTACAACGGGTGCTATGGTCCTTGAAATACCAATTTTTTGTCATTTTTGGAGAATTTTCAGTTTGTTAGCACAATACAGCCTCTGAAGTGTTCATAAGTGACCAATTTTATGATAGGATATTGTTGAGCGTGTCAAATATATGAACCTTATTGATTTTCAGCTCACTGTAGACAGTACAACGGGTGCTATGTTAATGGAAGGGCCACATTTTTGGTAATTTTTTGTTTAATTTCAGTTCGACATTGATTAATTTTCAAATTCGAATATTTTGTAGTACATATTTTACCTCTTTTTATAATATTGCTGCTTCCACAATATTCCTGTTTTTATACACAACCAAGGAACCTAAAAAATAATTGGAAGCTATCCACATTGATAGGCAAGTTGAAAAATTCCACCTTTTAAGCCTCAGGTACGTAAATAAATACTGGGTACCTATACCATCTGAAGAAGTAAACAAACAATGTGTGTTTATTTCATAAAATTCAGTTTTATTGCTCTAAGCCAGTGCCCTCTCCTTCTCCTTAAAAAACCCAAAAATTTAACTTTGTCTAATCTTTGGAATAATAATTTTAAATGCTGAAGATGCTCTTCTTCATTTTTACTCATGACAAGAATATCATCGATGTAAAAATAAAGATCTCAATTTTTTATGACGTCTGCCAAAAGTTTGCAGAATGACATCCCTGCGTTGCGAATTCCAAAACATAAGCGTAAAAATTGAAAAGTGCCAAAAGGTGTAGTAATCGTTGTTTTATGAACATCTTCTTCTGCGATAGGTATTTGGTTGTAAGCTCTGACTATATCTACCTTAGAAACAATGTGACAACAATTTAACTTCAAATTTACATCTGACTGAATGGCAGAGGATATCCTTCAGGCACTGTTACCTTGTTAAGCTGCCTATTGTCCCCGCAAGCTCGCCAAGTACTGTCGCTTTTAGGTACCATGTGTAAAGGTGAAGTTACAGAAGGTCTAATAAAACCTAAATTTAACATTTCATAGAATTCTTGGCAATTTTGAATTTCTTAGAATCTAACTTCCCGGGTTTTGAAAAAGGAAGGTGTTCCTTAGTGACTATATGATGTTTTGTATTGTGTTTGGGAGTGATTTTAAAATTAGGTTCTGAAAAAAGATTTGACTGTTTTTTAAGCAATTTAGTGTACTGATTTTCAACCGCAAACAGTTTAAAACGTTTTCATCTATTTCGACAGCTTTTCCTAATTTCACCAACTTTGTTTGATTATCGATTATTCTTCTATTTTTGAGATCAATTAGAATATCATATTTAATTAGGAAATCAGCTCCTATAATAGGTTTATTTACTTCTGTTATAGTGAAATGAAAACGGAAATTCTTCCTTAAATCAAGATCCACATTTACGGATTGCTTGCCATAAGTAGAAGTGCGATTCCCACTTGCAGAAGTTATATAAGAATTCTCATTCATTCCCTTAAAAAAAGAGACAGGAACGACACTAATGTCCGCTCCGCTGTCGATTAGGAAATTTAGTTTATCAAAAATAAAAAGTCTTTTGGAAGTTATTGAAAACGTTTCTGTGGTTTTTTGGGTTGAAAATACTACTAGTTTTTTTGAACCAGGATTTATTCGTTTAAAATCTTTGTAAAGCAAGTAATTAGGTCCGTTACAATTCCTAACGTCTTGTTTAAAATTTTTGTGATAGAAAGTAGAAACATATGATTTCATTGTTTTTATGTCGGCTGCTACTATCAGACATTTTGCGACACCTATTACAAGAAAAACTCCCCTTTCTGTTTTGAGACAAATTGTTTTCTTTTAGTTTTCTGACATATTCGGTTATATAAATTGACAAATATTAATTTAGACTACGAATCACGAAATTAGTATTAATAACTGACGAAATGGCAAGATGTTTGCTTACCACATTCGTCAGCGCGCTTACCCGTTAATGCGATGTTGTGGACCGTCTTTGATTCGACTAGAAACTGCGACTTCGTTGGTTGGAGAAAACCACTTCAAACTGAAGATCACGTTGGGGTCACCAATATTTTAGCACAAATATTTCCTTGTTTAATATGTTGTGACTAAAATAAATATATTGAGATGTACGTTTATAATAAATTGATTGAAGCCAGATGGTATAAATTTGTATATTGACGTGTATACTTTTAAATTACATGTATGTGTATGAACGTCGTTGTTGTTGGATGCATTGATGATTCAATAATTTCTGATTTCTATGAGACAGCGAACCATTTTGTTATTGTCTTTGTTTTTCTCCTGTTCTGTCTTTGAACTACACTTGAAAACGCACCGACAAATTTGACACTCACGCACCTCGTCTGACGGATGCTTTTCAGATATATGTCATCTACGTTCTTTGCCATTTGAAAACGTTCGCGGGATTGATACAAACGAACGCAACTAATATGTCAGTTTTAATTATGTTAGGTTAAAAGACCGGGAAGTCAAAAATGTTTTTAATAATGTGTGTGGTCGCCACACTCTACAGAAAATAACATCCTTTATTGGCCCGGAGCCCTTCTGTGGCATAGGAAGATGCTCCTATAAGAGTTTCAGAATAAGGAAGAAACCGAAGAGAAGGACTCTGATGGTGCCTTCCCAGGCTGGATCACTCCAAAAGTTCCTGCGGAGCTTTGACACTGGTGGGTCCAGAACTTGGGTCTAAGTAAAAATATGCTACATCTTCTCACGGGCTCCCTTACAGCGCACTGCCGCCTTAGGAAGCACCTAATGAGAATAGTTCTAGTAGAAACTGACGATTGCTGATTCTGTGGCGAGCAGGAAGAAACTCGGGATCACCTAGTTCTAGAATGCCTCGTTATTGCAAGCCAACGCAAAAAAATACTTCGGATAAGAAACTTGGAGCTGGAAGGCGAGCTGTAGTAGTAGCGGGAACAGCTCTGATAGGGGGGGGGGCACAATAAACATTAAGGTTGCAGTGCAATATAACCCCATTAAAAATATAAATCTAATTTACACAAATGGTTTAGCATAGGTAGATTCAAAAACATGTATCAAGATAGTTTATTAATATAACAATATTGTCGCCAGCGTTCATCAGATCTGACTAGAATAACATTAAATACTTCCATTAAATTAAAACATAATTTTTATGTATTGACTAGCAAACATTCACAAAATTCGATTTCCTGGAATTATAGCATCAAAGACTACAAGCACTAAATATGAATTTTTACATTATATAGGTACATCAACTTAACTGTGAGTTCCCTGACAATGGTTAACTATTTTTTTATTAGGTTTTCAAAACACGATTTCAGTCAGATTTGCTTGTAGTGGTATCAATTGCTATATTTATCCTAGATATATACTAGTGTAGAAATGATATCGATCACAGTTCATAAAGATATAACTAAAAATATATATAAATTTGGAGATTATCATCATTGTAAGGCGATCTTGACGAAAAGAATATTTTTGTTCAAGAATACACATTAAATTTGTATAATTAATCTATATAAATAGTAAGCGTTTCTAGCAATTTCCTCATTGCCGATTAAATCATTCAATATCAAGATTACTTTACAATATATTGTTAATTTTATGTATTTGGATATTTAATCAAGACTTTGTTTTTCATCAACTGAATATTTACTTATTTTTTAAATAACATAATTGCAAAGCTTCATTGATAGCAGTATAAATATAAAAGTAGGTTATAATTTGTGCGCTTGGTGGCAGGGTTGGGTATCTACCCACATTAAGGTTATGTGTTTTGTTTTTGTTGGTATGGAATATAAGAGATTTTTTAACTTTTCAACGTTTAAATTCGAGTTTAATCATTATGAATAATGGCGAGAAAAAACTGGCCACGATTAAGTGGAAGACCCCAGCATAATTTTTGGATCGAGGGCAAATTTTTACCAATTGCAGAGAAGAATAAGTCAGCAGCATTTTGTCAACGTTGTTCAAAAGTTAATCACAATACTGCCTATTGCAACATAGGTAGGTCTGGTAAATATTTATGTTGTAAGTTGTAGTACCTGTACTATAATTAGCTTTAAATTTTTAGAAAATACTGCAAAGGTTCTTCACAAGCTCAAGATTCTCCTTCAGAATCAGATACAGATTCAGCAGGAACAGAAAACAACTACGAAAATGTTGAATGTATTGAGTATGAGTCTTTAGCTTCGGAAAATATTAATACATTAAAGATGATTCCAGGAAAGAGAGAATTACAAATTAACGAAGAGAAGACAAAATACCTCATATGCTGAATAAGAGAGAACATAAAAGAGATAAAAACTGAGGAAAACTGTTTCGAAAATGTGTTACTCTTTAAATGCCTAGGGGTAATTATTACCAACAATAATAATCGAAGCGAGGAAATAACCCAGCGAATACTATTGGGCAATAAGATATTTTGTAAGTACAAACAAATACTGAAAGATAAAAATTTGAGCAAACAGACAAGGCTGAAAGTAGACAAAGTAGAAATACGTCCAATTGTAACATATGCAGCGGAAGCAATGTGCCTCACAGGCAAGGACACAGAAAAACTAAAAATATTTGAAAGGAAAATCATACGAAGAATTAACGGTCCCAAAAGAATAAATAACGATCACTACAGGAGCCTAAACAATAATGACATTGAAGATATTCTAGAAGGAGAAGATATCGTTAATGTAGTTAAAGCCCAAATACTACGGAGGTGGGGACACATTCATCGCCGACAACCAGAGGAGCTAATAAGAAAATTCACTGCATGGATCCCACAAACAACAAGATCAAGGGAAAAACCAAAAGAAAAATGGAGGAATCAAATAATTGAGGACATTAAAATTCTTGAAACTATTATAAATTGGAATAAACTCATATATTAATTGACTTTCGTCAGAAGATAAAAAGAATATAGATATGGCTTTGGCAAATTTTATATTTGGCTGCAATATACCTTTTTCCACAGTAGAATCAGATAATTTAATCAATTAATTCTTAAGCTTCGACCAGCTTATACATTACCCACTAGAAAAACCATTGCAACATTGCTTGACCAAGTTTATGAGCAGGTACACAATGCGTATGCAGAGCAATTTGGAAAGGTATCATTGATGGTTGGAAAAACTCTACTGCTAACACTAAAAATGTTGTAACTATGATTCATAATTACGGATTGTGGGGTTTTTAGAATGATTTGATTTCTCATGGCAGAGTGAAACTGGTGTGGAGCACTCAAAAATAGTAATAGAATCAAGAGAAATTGCCAGAGAAAAATATCCAACTGATATTTATGCTGCTGTCAGTGATAATGCAAGTACTATGCCTAAAGAGGAACGAATTATAAACGAATCAGACATTTTACACAGTGGTTGCAATAGTCATATAGGGAACCTTTTGGCTAAGGAAATAAAAGACGAAGATATAGCTAGTAAGGTGACATTACATTCAAGAACTGCAAATTACTTACATTCTACATAAAGAGGCTACAGCTTAAATAAAGATCTGATACAAGCTGTTGAATATTATTTATATGAAAGCTTCAGTGAACATGGAATAGAAAGTCTTAACCAATTTAAATCCTGTGTTAGCATTTTTGGGATTCTTTCTAAAAAACAAAATTTAGCTCCAATGACATTTTGGGAAAGTTTACAGAATCACTGCAAAGATCTTGACAATTTTGCTGTCAAGCTTCTTAAAATTCATGTTTCATCAGCACAACTCGAAAGGGTATTTTTAAATCGGTTGTATTTACATTCCCAATTACAAAACAGATTAACAGGAGACAAGTCCAAAAAGCTGGTAAAGTTCTTTAATTAAAAATTATTAAATACGTTTTTTTACTCTTAGATATTAGTAAAGTAGTTTATATTTTTTATACAAATCACAATATCACAAATACTGTTTATTTAATGTAAAAATAAAAATTTCGATAAAAATATTATTGTTGAATCTATTTTAAAAGTTAAATAAAAATATGACAAAAAAAGAAGGTAATTTACGTCAGTAGATAAAGTTTTCTTCCTTTTTCTACCAAGGTAAATTACCTAAAGTTTTCTACTGACCCAACCCTGCTTGGCGGGTTCCATTCCATACCATTCAGTTGCAGTAACCGTTGGTAATTGAAAATATACGAGGAAGCCTGCAAATTATTCGGAATTGGGCAAATATTAGTCATAGCATAGAGAGAATAGCACAATGTGTCGTTAAATGGGAGAGTACTAAGTACATTTCCAGATGATAGTAAAATATCTCATGAGGACATTTTGTTGTAGATCATTATATAATTGAAAGTATTACAATTACAGTAGAACGTTGATAACCTAAATTAGTTATCACCCAACAAAATATAAATATTTCAAACTAATGACATTTTAACTCAACTATACGTAAATGCAAAATTATGATCACATGAGCAATCTGGGAGAAGCACTGCTAATAATGAAATGAAAAATTCTACTAAATTGTTAAAAATGTTATAAAAACAATATCAAATGTATTTGTAGGAAAAACAAATACATAACATGGAAAATATGTAGACACTTTTTACATGCTCAAATCCAAAGAATTTCCACATAAATCACTAATACATTATAAATTATGAAACTGTAGAACTTTTTTCTTTTAGTAAATACTCAGCTGAATGTTTGACTAGTACATATATCAAGCATATTTTAAAATATAATAATATTAACACAACCTTTTAATCAATCCGATAAATCAAATTGTGAACATAGCACATAAAATATTAATAATAAACACACTATTACAACTATAAATCCTAACTAGTAAAATGGTCATTATTTTTTATCTCGTAAAAAAGGAACATGCGATACATATCAGAACCATGTTATCTTGAACTTTTACTTGAACCATTTGTACAATGTTAATTTTTTTATCAATTTAATTGTAACAACATAAAAGTGGTATGTCTAATTTTGAAACTAATGTTCAATTCTTAAAGTTGTTGAACGTTAATCTTTATATTTAATGTACAACTTATGTCTACATAAGCTTCAAATCCAACATAAGTGATTTTTGGAGTACCACCCACGAACTAGGGCATATTGTAATGAAGAATATGACATTTATGAAGGATTATGAGCAGTAGATGTATACTATTTAATAAAAAATTTCTTGTCCTCAAAAACTGTCACATAATTTGTGAATGCAATAATATAATAAGTACCTATGTTTTCTAGTGTATGTTTTTGCTTAAAACAACATAATTCTGAATGTATAAAAAAATGTGTTACTAGATATGGATAAAAGTACACAATACAATAGTATTTCCATCACAAGAGTGTTAAAATGCTTAACCATATCTATTATGGAATTACTATTGACAATTTTTATTGTGATATAATATATATATATAAATATATATAATAAGCAACAATGAGATTAGTGGGTATTGCACGCAAATAGAAAAAGGGGCTACTGAAAAGGTGGTAACCGCAGACATGCATGTTTCTGGCTCATTAGCCGTCCTCAGTACGGTACAACCAAGAAAGGGTGTGAAACCTGGGAGCAAAGGTGTTGAATGAAACATGAGAAAATATAACAGAATTCAACAGGATAGTCAAACACAACATATGTGTCAGTAATATTAGAAGATCTCGAATATTCGAGACAACAACCAACATAGACACGGAGGTGCATATAACACTCCCGTCTGAAACTTCGAATATTCGAGATCTTCTAATATTACTGACACAAATGTTGTGTTTGACTATCCTGTTGAATTCTGTTATATTTTCTCATGTTTCATTCAACACCTTTGCTCCCAGGTTTCACACCCTTTCTTGGTTGTACCGTACTGAGGACGGCTAATGAGCCAGAAACATGCATGTCTGCGGTAACCACTCTTTTCAGTAGCCCCTTTTTCTATTTGCGTGCAATACCCACTAATCTCATTGTTGCTTATTGTTCATATGTCACGCACTATTCGTACATCTTGTTGTTATATAAATATATATATATATATATATATATATATATATATATATATGTCTCCACATTTTACTAAAAATAATAAGGTACTGAATATATGCAATTAAGTACTGATGTGTGTTAGTAAATTAGAATATAGCACAACAAATTTATTATTAGATTAATGGCACAAAATTAAAATATCACAATTATTTTGGTTTTATATATTATGACAACCAATAAATAACAACCAATGCAAAAGCAAGTTCATTGCACAAAAGTGATAAATAAAATTAACAATCTATTCAAATGACTTTTGTGCAATCTGTCTCTAAAAATGTTATAACAACTTTAAATCAGTTAATTAATAGAGAGCAACATATTACTCCAGAGATTAAAATCCATTATATAATTTAAAAAAACTGTTGCGTTACTGTCAAATCTTCTTAGACAGGTGATTTCATTTCTTGTTTGATACACGATTTGAAAGCTTCCCAACCTTCATTCTTGGCATAAGACTGTAAGAACATACAATTAGCATGGCTATTTTCACCCCAACAGTTTATAGTGTTTTACATAATTAGTTTTTATATCACTCTATAATTATAGTAATCCTGCATGGAACATTCCAAAAGTTCATTGACTGATAGAATTTATTCAACCTGTTAAATCAATATCAAAAGGTTAAAATAATGTCAGATTGAACCGTTTTCTTAATTTTTACTTCACCTCTTGTGAATGAACCAGTATTGGCTGCGATTGTTGTAGATTTTTTACAGAAAGGTAAGTGTACTATGATTGAAATCCTTTTTATTCTATTCTTTTTAGTTAGAGTAAAACGTAGAACATAAAATCGTTTAAAGTGCCGTCCAAATCTGCCACTAGGGTCATTGGTACATCGCCAGCAGGGCCATCATCCAGAGCTCTTCGAAAAAAACGAGAAGACTGCTCAACAAAAGATGGTCCCACTATTGAGGATCAACAAGAGAAAATTTTGAACATAGATTTTGAGGGCCAAGAAGCATCAGAAACCTTAACAAATTTAGTTTAATACAATTGTTACTTGAAAAATATCTAAAAAAAACTGATTTTTTATAATTCGCGTATAAAAGACTTCATTATAACATAGTGTCACAATGAAGTCTCTTTGAACACTTTTTTAGTAATTTTTAGTGTCACACAGTTGGTTATTGTATGCAGTATGTATTTTTATTTGACATTTGGCTTTAACCTTGAAACAAATTATCAAATGATCTAGCGTTGTTCTAGCTAGCAAATTATTATATTAAATGGTCTTAAAGGTAAATTTGAATAAATTATATATTAAAAATATTGATAAACGTTAACGTTTATTCATCAATGATTTGTTAATTGTTTATTTTTATATTGTATAGGATCAATATATAAGTATACATAACGTTCGATTTTTGGGATAAATTACCAGATATCTATGTGAAGATATATGATAGAAATAATTCTGTTCATGATATAATATAAATAGATCACACGCATATATGAAGAAGCAGTTTTTTAAACAAGTTATCATTCTCTGTTTGCTTAAATGAAAGTTTGTTTACAATTTACACAATTATTCGATAATAATATGTCAAAAATGTTAAATAAAACCACGGTTCTTAGAGTAATACGGTTGCCTCTTCCCAAGGTGGAGGGCATATAAAAAGTATCGATGCTACGTCACATGAGTACAACAGCCAAGTTACAAATTTATGAAGATTGTGTCTTTTATATTTTGTAATTTAAAGGAGGTTATTGTGAATTTTTAGTGTAACAAAATATTTCAAATAAGGTAAACATGGGTCTATGGTATTGCCTCAAACATAATTTTTACAAAATTTTAGAATGCTGGGTAGAGGTTGCAGTGTAGCCATTTTTGGTAATAATTATAGAAAAAAAGTCTGGAGTCTAGAGAATTAATAAGAATTAAATATCTAAACAATTGTTTGAAAAACCAGCTATCTAACATCTATAAAAAAAATGGGAAGTTGATATAGATGATGAATCTCGACAAATTGTTAAAAATACAGAAAAAAAATTAAGTTAATATAATCAGTAAACCTGTTATAATCTTAACAATATATATATATATATATATAGCATATAGAAAAATAAAATTATTTTTATTTCATAAAACAAATGTAAAATAAATCTTAGAACAATCCTATATATAATAAATTAATATGTCATATTTATAATTTACATTACTTTTTAGAAATTAACATCATAATTTATTACAGATCTGATAATGGTCTTTGAGGATCGAAACTATAGTCACCATTTTATAAAAAAAATATTATACATTTATATTGGGAAGATTTTGAGTTTAATTTATAGTTATGACAACTTACCTCTATTAGATAAAATGGATAATTGTATATATTTAACAAGTGGTTATTTTACGAATTATTTTACAATGATTTTGTCTTCAAATAAATTTAGTATCAGTTTTATCTGTTTTTTTAATTACTGATTTCAATACAGAAATCACATTTTTACTCCATAATAATTATATAATTTCCTCAGTCTCTCTTCTTCTTCTGCACATTAGGATAAAAATAAATAAACAAGCGGTTATTTTTCACTTAATATACCGAAGAAAAAGAGAAACTAAGTATTAGAGCGATATGAATCCTTCAAAATAATTTGCTCTACGTGTTGAATGGCCAACGATTCAAATTGTGTACTCTCGTGACGTAATCGCGGGCTTCATTCTTATTGGTTAGTAGGAGTAGGCAAGCGTATAGTCTAAGAACCATGGAATAAAATCATCTGTGATCTGATCAATCAGGAATCTACAGAATTGCCAACTTAAATTCAAACCACTCCTCCTAGTTTAAAAACAGGGATTATGTAATTCTATTTTATTTAAAAATTAAATAAATGCGAATTATAAAAAATATTGAGTAAAAATTGTGTCACAATGACTTTCTGTAGTACTACAAAACGAATCATTGTGACACTTGCTTTACAAATACTATTATAATACACACAAATGTAAACAATAGTATAACGGTACCAGTGGCGTAGGGGCGGGAGTAGGTCAAACATATAAGAGGGCGCTTTATGATTCTTTAGGAGCACTCTTATTATAATGAAAATACGGTATTTTATATCATAAAATGTATTTTAAAAAGGAATAGTAACAGTAAAGTTAAAACATTATCATACTATTCGAAATGAAAACAAAAATAAATAGGATTTATAGCAACATAAAAATATGTGTGTGTGTGTGTGTCAAGTTAATGGCACTGGTTTTAGTAAACCAAAAGGCCAGTCTAATTTATTATTTGATTATAAAATGTTGTGGAACATATATAAGCTTACATACACATATATTTTTATTAAAATTATTATGTTTATGCATATATATTTTTTTATGCTTATGGTTTTTTTGTTTTGCCTATGCTTTTTTTATTGCTTATGCATTTTTTGTTTATGCTTTTTTTATGTTTTTTTTTGCTTATGCTTTTTTTTTAGGCTCATGTTTTTTTTTATGTTCAAGTATTTTTTTTTATGCATTTTTTGTGCTTTTGCTTTTTTCTTCTTTTTTTTTGTATTTTTTTTAACTATCTTATTTGTATATTTTTTTTTCGGATTTTTCCTTTATTTTTTTTTCAAAAATTTGATTGGTTAGAAATTTTACATTTTACTTCATTTACAATTTTATGTTAGTTTCTTTTGTTAATTTATATAATAGTTTTCTCACCTCATTTTTTTCAGATGCTAATATTGTATCCAAACTAGCAGGCAAAGGTAATATGTTTGCAATCATTGTATAAAATTTTGATATAGCCGACTCGTGAATATTGCATTCTAGTAAGCAATGTTGTAGGGTACCTGTTTCTCCACATTGACATCTTTCATTTTCAGAAATGCCCAGTTTAAATTTATTCTCGGGTGTTAAACAATGTCCTGATCTAATTCTGGTAATAGTTCTTATGAAAGTCCGATCGCTGTCTTTATGAAACCAAGGTTTATGTTTTACTATTGGTTCAATTGCTTTGAACTTTTGACCTCCCATATATTCCTCGTAATGTTTTTGCCAAGCAGCTGTTAGTTTAGTTTTTGCCAATTGTCGCATATCTGTTGTCGGGATTTTGAAATTATGAATTTTAATTCCCTCCTCTGTGGCCCTTTTCGCTAGTTCGTCTACTTTTTCATTTTGGGGTATGCCTGAGTGTCCTCTGATCCAAACTAACTGAATTTCTTTGTTTAAGCTTTGGATTTCGTTACATATTCTTGAGATGTCTACTATTATGTGATTTAGTTCAGAATTGGGTGTTATATTTTCCAATTTTTGTATTGCACTTCTGCTGTCTGAAAATATAACATATTTTGAGCTGGATTCATATCTATGGCAGTATTCTAGTGCTTTTTTTATTGCCATTAGTTCGGCGGTATAGATAGAGGTATACTGGGGTAGCTGATATATTTCTGAATATTTATCTTCTTCATGAAAGAAGGCAAATCCTATTTTATTATTCCTTTTTGATCCATCTGTAAATATCTTCTCGAAGTTGTGCCATTTTTCATTTATTTGTCTTTGAAATTGAACCTTTGTTGTTACGTCTTCTTTGTCATACGATGTATAATACGTTGTTGGTGGTTTTAGTAAAGTTTTGTAAGGCACAGAAAAACATGGTTGTACTTTGCTTTCATAAACAATATTTTTGTAATCGATAATCCAGTTATAACTCTCTATTATGAGTGGTAATCTTTTCTTTTCCCAATATCTTGATTCTAGGCATGCAATGAATAAATTATGTATGTTTTTTTGGCCCTCACCTTGTTTACTATTAATTTTTAAAATTAACCTGTCACTCAGCATTTGTCTTCTGAGATGTAATGGTGGTTCTGCACACTCCACTTCCAAGACATTTATTGGCGAGCTTTGTAAACTTCCTATTGCTAATCTTAAACATCGATTTTTAATTTTTTCTATCTTTTCTATGTGACATTTAGCAGCGGTCCCATATAAAATGCTTCCATAATCAATGATTGATTGTATGAATGATTTATAGAAAATTAAACTTATATTTGGATCTGCTCCCCATTTTTGGTGACTAAACACTTTGACGATATTGATAGCATTTTCACATTTTTTAATAACATTTGAAATTTGTTGTTTCCAATTGAGTTTTTTGTCTAATATAACTCCTAAGTACGTAACAGCTGATTTGTACTGGATATTCATGTTGGCCATTCTGATTGTATTGGGATGCTGATATCTTCTCCTTGTAAATGTACAAACTGACGATTTTCTTTCATTTATAGCTGTTCCGTTGTCTTCAAACCACTTCTTAGCTGCAGTTGTTGCTTCATTGAGTTGTCTGTGACACATCTCTATATTTTTATATTGTGTTCTTATGGCGTAATCGTCTGCGAATTGGAATATCTTAACGTCATATTTTTGTAGGGCGATTTCAAAGTCGTATGAGTAGATAATATATAAAAGTGGACTTAAAATACCTCCCTGTGGTAATCCTTTAGATGTCTGTCTTGGGCCCACTAATTGGTTATCTGTTCTTACATAAATATTCCTGTTGCTGTACAACTTCTGAATGTGTCTGATAAGATGGCGAGGAAGGCCTAATTTAACCATTTTGGTCGTCAAGATTCCCAGGTCTACGTTATCGTAAGCACCTTCTATGTCTAGGAATATAATACTGGAAAACTTGTTACTGGTAAATCCATGATATACATCCACTACTAGCTCACATAAAAGCTCTTGTGTAGACTTTTCTTTTCTAAATCCAAATTGAGATTTAGGTAATAGTTGGCGTTGTTCGAGATGATGTTCCAATCTGTTTTTTATCATTCTTTCGTATGTTTTCAAAACACAGGAAGCTAAAGCAATTGGTCTATATGAATTTGGTTCCTTTTCTGGTTTTCCACTTTTCAATATTGGTACGACAATGTAATTGTACCAATCTGTAGGTACGTCCATTTCTTCTCTGAGAATTTTGCTGAATATTTCTGCCAGTTGTATTTTAATTGTTGTTGGTAAATGGTATATCATTGAATAATGGATATTATCTTTACCAGGACATGTATTATTGTTTTTTCTTAGGGCTATATTTAATTCTCTCAGTGTGAATTCTTTTGTTAATTCTGAGTTTTCATATTCTTCTACTTCACTTTGCGTAGGAGGTGTATTTGTATAATCTGGTGTAAGTTTACATAAGAAATCAAGAATCCAGTCTGCAGAAGCGTCTATCATTTGTTTGTTGCTTTTTTTCCTGTTTTTAAACAGATTAACTTTTTCCCATACCTTTTTCATTGTTACATTTTTGTTTAGGGATGAACAATATGATCTCCAACTGTCTCTTTTTACACTTTTTATAACTTTTTTCGAAATTGCGTCAGCTTTTTTATAATTCATTAGGTTTGTTAAATTAGGGGTCTGTTTATATTTGATGAACGCTTCTTTTCTTTCTTTAACTACTAGATCACATTGTTCATTCCACCACGGTTTTCCTTTTACTTTGATATTTTTATTTTTTATGTACTTAGGTATAGATTCTTCTGCAGCTTGGTTTATAACATGTGTTATTTGTTCATATGAATTATTATTAATGAAATTAGTATTGTTATTGTTTTTGTTAAGACATTCTGAGAGATATCTATCCCAGTTTGCTTTCTTTATGTTCCACCTTTTATAATTTGTTTGTGCTACTAATTTTAAATTTGTTTGACATTTTACTACAATCGGTATGTGATTTGATCCGTGTGTGTCTGATAACGTCAGCCATTCAAAAATATGGTGTATGTTAGGACTGCAAATAGTTAAATCGATGGCGCTATGATTTTGATTATAATTATTTATACACGTCATGCTACCATCGTTTAAAAATACTAAATTATTTTGCTCTAGGCTGTCTAACAGTGTTTTACCGTACCTATCAGTGTTAATACATCCCCAGGCTAAATGGTGGGCGTTGAAATCTCCACCTACAATATAAGGTTGTGGTATATTTTCAAAAAAGTTATTCCATTCATTTAATGTTATTTTTGTTGCTGGTCTAATGTATATTGATACAATAGTTAGTTTAGTATTATTGTATAATTTAATTGTGACACCGATTTTTTCGATTTTTTTCGTACAAATGAAATCTGTTATAGTATAGTTTATGTTGTTTTTTAGGAGGATTGCTACTCCTCCTTTCCCATCGTATCTATCTTGTCTAACATTGTTATAACCTGTAAAATTAACATAAGTACCTGATTTGAACCATGTTTCTGATAGTAGGGCTATACTAATCTTTTGTTTAAGTAGTAGGTTTTCTAAGTTGCATTTATTTGCTATGGCTGATCTACTATTCCACTGTAATATATTAAATATTTCCATCAGTTTTTGTGAATGTTTGTTCTAAATTTACTATGTTTTGTTGAACTAGTCTTATTATGTCTTCTTCTTGAAATTCTATTTCATTATTTTTATTAAATGTTTTTATTATTTCTACTACAATACCTAATATTGTACTAAGCATATATTCTTTCGTTTCTTCATTTATTTTTAAATTTATATTATTATTTTTCAAGTAAAAAGGAGAGTTTAATACTCCTCCAACATTTTGAGGTAATGTTATTGGGGAAACTATTGCTCTGTGAGCTTCAATTGTGGAGTTATCTTGTCCGGTTACTCGTGTCCTTTTTTTCGGTAATTGTGTAAATGGTTGTGGTGAATGTGGTTTTTTGTGTGTGTATCTTGTTTGCGAAGGTGTAGTGTGTACTTCTTGGTGATCTAAGTGCTGGGTTCGGAATGAATACTGGGTTGGATATGTAGGGTTAGAATTGGTGGTTGTAGGCTGTGTTTGATGAGTTTGATAGGAAGAGGCCACGCTGGCATACGTCGTCCTTGGGATTGCCTTGTTGGCATCGTTATATGATGAATTACTATTAGCCATATAGTTTTTAATCTCTTTTTGTCTAGTATATTCTGGACACTGTTTGAAATCATTTACATAATGATCTCCTTTACAAATTAGACATTTTTTTTCAGGGCTTTTACATTCGTCGGTTTTATGATTTTCTCCGCATTTCATACACCTTTCTTTATTCCTGCATTGACGTCCTAAATGCCCGTACCGGAAACAGTTATAGCATAGCAATACTTTTTGTGTGTACGTTTCTACCTCGTATAAAACTTTATTAATTTCCACATATTTTGGTAGAGTCTGACATCTGAAAGATACTATTATTGTGGTGGTAGGCTCTAACTCAATTATATTTTCTTTTTTAATTTTTTTGTTTATACGTTTTACGAAATCTACTTCAAATTTGTTATGAAAATCGTATGCCATAATGCGGTCTTTTAGAAATGATTCTGATAAATCAGCCTCTATACGTTTTATTACTCCCAGTCTAAATTTCAAAAATTTTGGTATGTAGGCATTTAAATTATTCTGTTTTAAAAATTCTGAATTTAGAACTATATTTGCACTTTTACTGTCTTTAAATATTATACGGACTCTGTTTTTACCTATTGATTGTATTTGTTTTATCTGATTGTTTATATCTAAATGGTTTTGAAGAATGATTTCTCCAACCTTAATCGGGTTTAATTTGCCTTTAAAATTATCGTTTTTATGCTCTACATAGATATGGAATGGGCCCATATCATTAGATTGATAAGTTAATGAGGGTCTAGTTTTTTGCTGCTTAATGTTTACATTATTTTCACTTGTACTATTAGATTCGTTTGTATTTGTATTATTTTGTAAATGTGTTGTAACTGATGTAATACTTCCCTGTTCATTCTGTTGGCGAGCATTCGTATCTCTTAGGATTGCGTTGATGTCCATAATAAGTCCTAAAGGATTGGGATTCCAAGGCGAAGGATCTTTTACATTTTTGTGTATATTATCGGGGGGTTCTCCCCCGCTATTATCACTCATATGCCTTTGTTATTTTATCACGATTTCACTGATAATATAGTTTTTATAACTTTCTATTTCTATAAAAACTAGTTTCAATAATCACTTTGACTTTATATCGGCGTTTATTTATTTCGAAGCGAACTGTTCTCTGCGAAAGCATAAACGTAACTGACATAAAAATATTTTAATCGAAAATAATAGAATACTGGACACGCTGTTACACTTTAAACAGAAAGACTTTACACAATTCTTCTACTCTTTATTGTTTTAAAGTTGTCTATTACAGACAGCAAATAAATATTAGAGGCATAGTCCCTTTCAATATTTAATATTGCTAAGCTTATCAATCTGTTCTCTGACATGGTCGACCTATAATATATTTTAATATTTCTCAGCCTATTAAAAGATGTTTCTCCTGTTGCCGTGTTTGTAGCAATTGTTAAAAATATTCGGTATATTTTACATAAATTAGGAAAACTGATTCCAATTTTTTAAAAATCAAAAAAGGGGTATTTCTTCGTTTTTTAACTTATATTCATCATTACGTTCAGTTAACAAACTACAAAACGATTTGCATTCATCAACTATTTCGACGGTTATAGAAGATTTGTAAAAAAATGCATAAATCATTCAAAGATTTCATATTTTCTTCCGAAACTACAACGTTTTCAGCCTCTAAACATGAAAATTTGTTTGCTATCAGCAAAAAATCAACAAATCTCTGTGTCAGTGTTTGAATAAATGTATCCAATACAAAGAAGTATGCAGAAATTTTGAAATGTTGTCTAGAGCAATTTTCAATATGTCCAAGGTGTTTTTGTCGTGAAAGAGTTTGACTTTTTTTATTCTCTTTCTTGTGAACTCATTGGGCAAGTCATAGTTACTTGAAATTACTTTAGCGTTTTCTTCAAATGAAGTCTTTTATTGGTGATTTTATTAAAGAAATTGCTGCTATTATATTGATATCGACTTTTTATAAATAATTAGACAATATGTAAATAATTGAAAGTACTTCTTTCCAAAAATAAAGAAGATAAACAAATTCAAATGATTGCATATAAGTTAAAATTCCTCGAGCCTCAATCATTTGACTTGCTCTTGTACTTGAAATTTCTCCAGATGAGATGCGATCCAAAACATCTTTTATAACGGGTAGGTTTTCAAATATAGAGTTAACACCTCAGGTATGACTTGCCCAACGAGTCGTTGAAAGTTTTTTTAGACTTATTTTTTTGTCATGATTATCCTGAATGTCTTGAAAACATTTAAGTCTAGGAAGACTTTCTGTAAAAAAAAACAAATATTTTTTGTAGGCTTCCAAAAAATAACTTTATTGCTACACACGAATTTACTGAATCAACTAAAGCTAAATTTAGATTATGTGCAGAACAGTGTACATATATAGCCTCAGGCACATCGTCTTTTAATTTATTTTGCAACCCGTTCAAATGTCCTGAAATTGCACATAATGTCAAATCTAAGTTCAAGTTGACTAACTCCTTTTTTATCACGTGGTAAAATGTTTCGGCTGATCCACTAGGTATATCGATAAATTTTAAAAACCTTTCTTCAGTATATCCGATTTCACCTACAAAACGAATGGATAAAGAAAGTTGTTCTATATTTGTGATATCCTGAGTCGAATCCACGATAAGACAAAAATACATAGCCTTCTTTATACTCTTGGTTATATTACTCAAAACCTCATTTGACTAAAATTTCATTTTGTATTTGAGGACTTGTATAAGTCGAGTTTTTTATTTCTATTTGATAAAGTGTCCAGTAGGACATCATGTTTTTTAAAAAAATTAAAAGTTCCAAAAAGTTACTCCTATTTGAAGAATTTTTACTTTCAAAATGACCTCTAAATGATATATTTTGTTTGGCCATAAGCAAAACTAAATCGAAAATTCGTAATAACATTTCCCGGTTTCTTTTCAATTCTTGATTTTCTTTTTGCAACTGTTGCTGTATGACTGTATAATTTATAATGAGGCGCAATTTTGATATAATATATTTATTTTGCATATGGCGATGAATTTCGTTTCCCTCATGTTGTACTATTTTTTCAATGTCCTTTTTAAAATTCTTCTTTACTTTATTGGGATTAGCCCAGCACTTTTATTATGACTTGACATGAGCCAAGAAAAAAAAAACATTTTATTAGCCCTAGGCGAATAAACTCACAATTCTCGTATTTGTTGTCCTTCATTTCCAGATTTATAGTACCAATATACACTGAATCGCCTATTGTAGGAATCAGTTTAAAATTATAATTTTCTTTAAGTCCTAGTTGGTCGGGTCCTTCCAAAATTAATTCTGTTGACATGTGTTTATCTTAAATAGTAAGGGATCTGAGCTGTACTCAAGTGAAATAATTCCACTGCTACTACTAGAAGCCTCAAAATTGTGATTGATTTCTGAAAATAAAAACAAATTTAAAATGATGGCTAAATAATGTTGACTTTATAGACCTGTCAATATTTCCACAAGGTCACATTCCTTTTCAACCATTTCCTGGTCAGATTCCATTTCGATCATTTCTTGCTCAGATTCGATTTCAACCACTTCCTGACCAGATTCCATTTCGACCATTTCCTGGTTAGATTCCATTTCGGCTATTTTCACCCCTTTATCGTCATCGCCGTGGATACTCGGAAATTTTCTGCATGAACTTTTCACACTGTCTTTTGAAGAAATATACTGATTTGATTACTGAATGAAATAATTTAAAATATCAATAATAAAACATTTTTCGTTTAATGCGTGCCGTTTTTTTATAGGTGTAGCTGTAAACAAAAACAAAAGTACTTACTTTTCTTATCGCCATTTTCCGAAACAACACAAAGACCGCCGCCGCATCGTGCACTGATTTTGAAGAACTTTGTTATGACTACGTTTAGGATTCTGTGTTTGAAATGTTACAAACAAATATTTCATAGAACTGTATACTTGAGTCCCAGAAATGTGAATCAATATTTTTTTTCTTTCAGGCCTTTGAAGCATATTGGTTCGTTGTTTGTTTTTGAAAATACGTCTGTTACAAAATACTTTGTTAAGGTTGTGACGAAAAAAATGTTTATTGTGACTGCGGTCACTAACCGGTGAGGGGCGCCAAGCTAGAAGCGCGCGGGGGGCTACGCCACTGAACGGTACTTAGCTAGCTTTCAGTGTCACCATCATGGCGCTGCGATCTTAACCCGAGTTGTCTATAATATATGTCGCAGGCATATTAAATAATCCGGCTTAATGCAAAAAGACTAGGGCGTTTGTAAAAACGTCGGCATTTTAAACAGAAAGACAAATTTGTGAAAAATGTCTAAATTTTCAAGTCTTTTTTAAAAATACCTAAATTTTTAAGTCTTTTTTAAAAATACCTAACACGGCTTAGGAGGATTTAACAATGATGAATATTCATAAAACTATGTAAAGTTTGCAATTACAACACATTACCTAAAAAGGGAATTGTAGTTCTTTGGCAAAGGACTTTAATGTAAGATTTTATAGACCTTCAATCTACCCCAGAAAAGTAATTTAAATGGTTGTTAAATACCAAGACCACTCTACAATGATTTCACACTTACGTCCGCTAAAAACTAAGCGTTCCAGAGAAGTTGCTCTTGAATTGATATTTTTTTGGAATTTGGTGTCCCCCACATTCTTCAGAGCTATAATGGTTGAGAATTTACTGCTTCTATTATTACAGAGGTAACAGCACTGAGGCCAGATTGTAAAATGGTACACGGTAGACCTCGTAATCCTAAAAGTCAAGGAAGCGTCGAGCGGAGCAATCAGGATATTGAAAATATGTAACGTGCTTGGATGGAAGACAACAACTGCACAAACTGGTCACTTGGTTGTTACTTCATACAATTCCAAAATAACTCTACTTTTCACAGAACTATAAATCTAGCGCCTTATAAAGCATTATTTGGGAGTAATCCAAAAGTTGGTTTAAGTAGTAGCTCAATACCAAGAGATATACACTGAGAAAAATTTACTCCGAAGAAGTTTTAGAGAAAGTTTACAGTTTTACTGAAAAAATGGATGACAGTGAAATAAATGATAATGAAGAAAACTCCTGCATCGAAACCAACAGCTTACAAAAAGATAATTCCCCAAATGAAGCAGAAACTCAGGAATTGATTAGTCCTGATTTTAGTTTACCTATTATTTGTTCTTTTTGCAACAAAAGTGAAGGAAGCACTTTGATAAACTGTTCTCTTTGCAGCATATATGTGTTATCTCAAATGAAAACAATTCTGTTATATGCCATATGTGTTCCAATGAAGATTAGATCAATGAAGTAAGGTCAGCAAGCTTTGCTGGATAGAAATAAGCAGCTGAGAAAATGCTAGAATCATCTACCAAAAAATGTAAACCCATAGAAATTGGTTTTTGTGTGACTAGCAGTTCCAAAGGTAGATTTTTATTCATTTCTATGTTTCTTACCCTTTTTGATTAAACTGGTGATATTTGAAAAGACTGTTGTTTTACTTGGCAGACTGTCCAGGAGTTATTAATTACTAATTACCCCTCATTTTTTTCGGAGTTGCCTCTAGTTCTCCGTGGATTTGTAGAGTATCGACCAGTTCTTGTTCAACTAGAGACTTCCAGTTTAGTCGGTAACCTGGTGGCGCCAGACCTACTTACATAATACTCCCTAGCTGATGTTGCTCGGACCTTTTTAAACCACTGGTCTGTACTATAGCACAGCTTATTAACTCTGATAATTTGCATTTTGTCTAAATTTTATGAAGTTTCCTAATTTCGTTTTTAAAAGAAAATAATTAAAAAAGGACAGTCGATCTTCATAACAATTGTTGAAATTCAAGAAAAGAAAAATAGAACTGTTCAATAAAATAGTGCGTGGCAACTTGATGAACATAATATACTGGGTCAAGTTGTAGAGTATGAAAACAGTGTATAACGAATCGCTACAGAATCAGATGTGATAAAAATTGGTTACCAAGAAGTGAGCTGCATTAGAATCAAAATTTGGGGAGGGGGGAGAAGGCTTTCATAAATGCTCATGTAAGCCTGTAAAAAATCAATGCAGTACAAAAAGGTGCTGCAAAAATCTGGAATGCTGTGTAACTCAAGGTGCCATGACAGTAGCGCTCGTGTAAATAAGGAAGTAATACGGTTGCCTCTTCCCAAGGTGGAGGGCATATAAAAAGTATCGATACTACGTTTCACATGAAAACAGTGTATAACGAATCGCTACAGAATCAGATGTGATAAAAATTGGTTACCAAGAAGTGAGCTGCATTAGAATCAAAATTTGGGGAGGGGGGAGAAGGCTTTCATAAATGCTCATGTAAGCCTGTAAAAAATCAATGCAGTACAAAAAGGTGCTGCAAAAATCTGGAATGCTGTGTAACTCAAGGTGCCATGACAGTAGCGCTCGTGTAACTAAGGAACTTACTTTTATATTATAGTTTTTCTCTAACACGTGTACCTGGCCTTAAGTTGCTATTTCTTGTTCAGTTTTATACTTTTTATGTAACATATAACCTTAAGTTAGTATTTTATGATTTTTTAGTTATCATATATAGGAAAAGTTGATAATTTCATGTTTTTTAAGGAAATAAAACAAATTATGAAATTTGACTAGTCATGTATAACAAAACTTTCATCATTGTTAAATCCTCCTAAGCTGTGTTAGGCATTTTAAAAAAGACTAAAAAATTCAGGTATTTTTCACAAAATTGTCTTTCTATTTAGAATGCCGGCGTTTTCAAAAACGCCTATTCTTCTTGCATAAAGCCGGATTATTTAATGCCCCTGCGACATATACATATAAGGAAAGTATCGTAATGGAGTGATTTAGACGTTTCGAAATTCGAGTGGATCTACACGTTTCATATGTTTCAGAGTCCAAAAAACCTATTTTTAAAAAATGTCGGTCTGTCAATACGATAACTGAAAAACGAGACCGAATTTTTTAATGAAAGTTTATATCTAGGTTCAGAACGCAAAACTGAGGTTAAGTTCGTAAATGAGCAAAATCTAGCTCAGTTTTCCAGAAAATCCCACTTTCATAAATTTTCCTCAATTTTCCAGCCAAAATAATTTCTTTTATGAACAACTGACACATTTTTTGGAATCCTCGTATCAAAAAAAAACCCTATGCAAAATTTCATCGGAATTAAAAAAAAAATGTAACAAGCCGATCGGCTGTTACGATTTGAAATTAAAAAACTTGTTTCACTTCCAAATTTTGTATATAAACGATATCGTACATAGGAAAAGTCTCTTCCTATAGTAACAATTAAAGTTAATACCTACATCGTAGTGGTTTCACATATTTGCTGGTGAGTTAGATTTTTGGACTATTTTTTCTCCATGTGTATTCTGTTTTGTATCAAATTATAATATGGGCTGGCGTTTGATGAATTTTGTATGTTCAATTCTTTTTTATTGTAAAAAAGAAACATTTTATATTCTTTTGAAGCAAATTTTTTAATAATTTCTTTTCATTTTTTCTTAGCTTCATAATTCCGCATTTTCTGTTTATTTAGGGAACAAAGCGAATATGATAGAACAGACTACTGTTAGTTTTATTTTAAAAACTAGATTCAGTTTTTTATGTGTCGAAGCATAAGCTTCCTATCTGTTCTATCTATTCCTTCCTTCCCAGAATTTTTCTTTGATTTTTACTCTTTTTTTCTTCCCTCAACTCTGCAGCCCCTTGGTAGGCCCTGTGGTGGTTACCTGGCAAGTGCCCCTCGTATAGACTTATTTAACCATAAAACCATTTATCTATGAGAAACAATTACCTAGTGAACCATTATTTAGGGTTGAATAAATAACATCGTTTAAAACTCACTGGGATAAATATACTTATAAACTACTAACACAGATTAAAGATACACAATGCATACGTTTGTACTATTCAAAATAATAATAATGAATCATCCTTCAATGTGTGGAACTTTCCTATTTATAGGAAGTATTCAAAACTAACGCAGTCAGTGGCCTGTACTCTTGACCTTGCCGGACATGTGAATACGATGTTTTACAAAGCGGACGTGTTTTGTTATGTTTACTTGACCTTAATAGTTCGGTGGCCGCTATCCATATTGAGATTATTATTTACACAATTTTAACAAGGTCTTTTCTTTTGATAATGTCTTTTTGGGATCATCACATCATCCCCTCTTGGAAGAGAAAAATTATCGTTGATAACTTTTTGATACTACCTATAACGTTAATAGTTCTCACTAATTGTTTTGTTTATTAAACACTACTTGTTTGTTTATGATCACACTTCACTTTATTTACAAATGTTTTCGTTATGGTATTTATACAATCGATTTTTATGAACGATCTGTTTTTTGTTTTGAGATGTAATCTCGCAATTTACGTCTTTTACTTCCGTTATTTGAAACGGACCTAAATCATGTGGATCGAACTTATTTCTTTCCTCATTTCTTAGAATAACTAACTCCCCTACTCTAAAGTTTACGGGTGAAGATTCCTTTTCACTATTATTTACTCTAATTATCTTATTTTTTATTAAAAACTGTTTGGCTCTTTCATTTGCGTATTGTAATTTATATTTCAACTCTTTATCGTATCTTTCAAGATTGTAACACAGTTCTATTTGTACATTTAAGAATTCTGGTAAGTTGGGTTTTCTCCCGTATAATAACTCAAAAGGAATGTATCCGTGATACGTGTTTGGTGTTGTATTATAACAATATGCAAACATTTTTACGAATTCGCACCAGTTATCCCTAGAATCTTTGATAAAGTTTCTTATATAGTCATTAAACGTTCTGTGTAACCTTTCACAACTGCCTATTGCTTCATGGTGGTATGCCATTGAAAAATTATATTTTAAAAGTTCCGCTAAGTTCTTCATTATCTCATTCTTATATTATGTTCCCTGATCTGTCCTTATCTTCTTCATCAATCCATAGTTTGGTATAAAATTGTCAAATATAGCTTTTGCCTCTTTATTCCTGACCGGTATCATAACCGCATATTTTGTTAATTCGCATAATATTGTTATACAGTAACGATTCCCGTTGTTACTTTCTACAAAAGGACCTATTGTGTCTATGTAATTGATATCAAACGGTTTTCCTTATGACTAAGTTTTGCTTTATTCATTTGGCATTCATGGCAATTCTTTACATACTTCCTTACATCTTTCTCCATGTTTTTCCACCTAAAATTTGCTCTTGGTTTCTTTTAATCATCCATTGTTTCCTACGGGTCATCCAAACATTGGATCATTGTGATATTTTTCTAGAATCTTTTGGATCTCTTCTTTCTGCTGTACCGTTTTTGGTACTTCGCATATACATGCTTGTATATTTTTTAACCTTTTATTCCCTTCTTCTATTGTGCACGTTTTGAATATATCATCATTTGCGTATATCTTAATTCTTTTTACTTCAAATTTTACCGACAGCTCCTAAAGCTTTTCCAACGTTCGTCCTAGGTCGAAGTTGTGTATTCCGGTAAATAAGGCTTCACTAAATTTCAATTTATTTTTGATCCGAATGCTCATCCTTAGTGAGATACGGTTATTTTCAAAGTGTAAAATTGGTAATTTATGTGCCTCAAGATTATTTAAAACTTTTATCACTGAAGGTTTTTCTATTCGCTCTTCCTTTGTTTCTTCGTTATTTTTTAGATCCTTTCCTGACTGAGCGTTCTCCTTGCGCGTTTGTGCTCTTGTGATTGCCAAGACATGTGAATTATTTATGTATAAATCCTTGAGTTCTTCTATGGATATCCTCGATATACTATCTACGTAGTTCGCTACACCTTTGACATACTGTATTTAAAAATCGTATTCTTCCAAATCAAGTCTTATTCTCGTGAGTTTCGACATCGGGTCTTTCATTGCAAATAAATGAGTTAGTGGCTTATGATCTGTTTTTACTATAAAATGTGGTGAACCATATAAGTAACACTTAAAATGATCGATTCCCCAATGAATCGCTAATAACTCTTTTATGATGGTGGGTTTGTTAAGCTCACTTTTCTTAAAGCTCCGTGATGCAAAAGCGATGGGTAGGTCAATCCCTTCGTAGCTGACTCAATATTGCTGAACATGCGCTATTTGAAGCGTCTGTAGTTAAGATGAATTGTTTTTTGAAGTCTGGGTATTTTAGAATTGGTGGATTGATTAAGACCTGAAATGAATTTTCGCATTCTTTTGACCAATCAAATTTCACATTTTTCCTAGCTAACCTATTTAGAGGGATATTGCGGCAAAATTCTGAATGAACCGTCTATAATAATTGCATAACGCAAAAAATCTTTTGACTTCACTAGCGTTCTTGGGTAGTGGATAATGCTGAATGACTGAATATTTTGCTTTGTCTGGTGAAACCCTATCCCTTGATAAATTATGACCTAAATATGTGACTTCTCGCCTGAAGAATTGGCACTTTTGTGGATTTAACTTTAAATTGAATTTACGACATGCGTCAAACACCTTTCTAAGATTGGTTACGTGATGATTTTCCGAAACTCCTATCACAACTATATCATCCATATAGAGAAATGCTTTTTCTGGTGTGAGGCCTGAGAATGCTATTGACATCATTCGTGAAAAACTATTAGGACTTATGTTTAGCCCAAAGGGTAATCTTGTGAATTGAAATGAGCCTTTTTCTGTACTAAACGAAGTGTATTTCCTAGAAGACTGTTCTAAAGGTATTTGGTGAAAACCTGACATAAGATCTAAAACTGAAAACCATTTAGCTCTTCCTAATTGATCTAAAATTGCATCTATGCGGGGTAAAGGAAATTTATCTGTGACTATTTTCTTATTTAGCTGCCTAAAATCTATACAAAGCCTCCATGCCTTATCCTGATTCACCGACTTCTTCGGGACTAATAACACTGGACTGTTATAATCTGATACTGAGGGTTCAATTATTCCTTGCATTATAAGTTTCTCTACTTGACTATTTAATTCCGTTGTTGGCGATAATTTTTTATGTATATTGGTGTATTGTCTTTTACTGATATCTTTTGCTCATAAAAATTATTGTGCGTTAGAATAACATTCTTTAAAGCGAATATATCTGCATAATTCTCACACAGTTTCGTTAAATAATTCCTTACATACTCTGGTACTTCTAAATTCAATGACTTCCTCAATTCTTTCATTCCAAGATTTCAATATTCTTAGTCTTTACTGAAGCACTCTCGTAATTTGTGTTCAAAATTCTAACGTACGGATTTTTCCCCGATATTATGGATCTAGCTATAAATACTCCCGGTGCTACTTCCTGTTGATCCACTACTGTATCCTTTCTCAAATTTCTAAAGTTCTCTATTAGCCTGTACACCTCACATCTAGGTGGTATTGCTAAAGTATCGTATTCAGGATTACCAAAAATTTGTATGGTTATCAAATTCTTAGACTTGCAATTTATGTGTAATTCTGATTGTGAATAATCTGAGACACAATTATTTTTAGTCATAAAGTCTCTGCCTATTAACCCACTTGTTGGTATCAGAAAATTTTCTTCATCTACGTGGAAGCAATGACTTAAGGTTGTGTTATTGATATAGAGGTTAATGCTTACTTGACCCAAAGTTTTTTCTGAGCCTTCAGTTATCCCCTTAATGCTTATTTTATTCTCAGTTTTAATTAAGTGATGCGGAAAATTTTTAGACATTTTTATCAGATAAATGTCTGCTCCTGTATCTAATATGAAATTGTATGTATTATCGGATATGCTTGTCTGAATTTCTATAAAGTTTGAAAGCGATAAATCTAAATAATATGCTGAATAAGTTCCTGAAATTTTGCATTCGACATTTGTTCTCTTATTCAAAACTCCAATTGTTTCTGATTATCCCTTGCTTCCTCATTTTGTATCTCACATATTCTCACATTATTGTTAACTCGATTATTGTAACTGCCATTCCTATTGAATTTCCTTTCCTTATTGAAATCTGCGTATCTACCGTAGCCATTTCCTTGATTATACTGTCTGAATGTCCTTCCTGAGGGGTTGCCGTTGTGAACTCCTGTTGTTTCCCCTCCTATGATTGTTCCTAAAGTCAAAGTCTGATTTCCTGAAGAAATTCCTATTGCCCTTCATGTGTAAAACTTGTTGTTGGCTGACTATGCCTTCTCCTGATACTAACTTGGATAATACTTCTTGCGTGGTTTCAAAGCTTCCTGCTGCTATGATTGTTTTTGTTGCGTTCATTGTGGCATTCGTAGTCACTGTCTTAATCGTTGCTTCTTTGGTATATTTTTCGGCTAAACGTTCTGGCATCCCTTCTGACACGTATGCTGCCTGTAGTCTATCTGCCAATTTTTCTATTTCCGTCGCGTACTGCGTTACGTCCTTCCCATTTTGTCTTACTTTAATAAGTTTTGCTAAGAGAATGCTTGGGTTGTCTCCTCTTATTCCTGATTTTAGTCTATTCTTGATTTCTATGATAGAGTTTTCCGTCGTGATCAAACTTCTAGCTTTTCCAGTTAATCTTGTCTTAATTAGTAAAATCGCATTTTCTTCATTACCTGTCGCGTTTATTTGTAGCAAATCTAATGAGTCCAAAAATGATTGTAATTTGCTTGCTTCTCCGTTGAATTCAGTAGGTAAGACCTTACTCGCAAAATTAAAAAAATCATTTATACCTGTCGCCATTTTAAATTGTTTGCTTATTGCTTGTAATACACCCGTATCGATTTCCTCAAATATAGAGGTAGGTATTTTAATAACTTCGCCACATTCACAATACGGTGATTCGTTTAATTTGATTTTATATAAATATGCCGGGACAAGTGCGTGGTTAAATCTCATCCTACATATGGTTGAGACACATTTTTTGGTATTAGCTGTTGCTATAAACCAAGGTTTAGATGGAAAATCAGTTTGTATATTTTGATATGCTTGACCAGTTTCTTTTCTTTTAAATTGTTCTTTCCAGATTTGTTTTGTTTCGATTTCCAGTATGGATGATATATCAGTGTGAATGCACTTATATGGAGCAACATCCTCTTTGTAGATTCCTTGTTTGGCTGCTTCATCAGCTTTTTCATTTTCCTTAATCTCACAGTGGACTTTAATCCATATAAATTATATTTTGATATGCTGGGTACATCAACTGGTTATATGTGTATTGTGCTAAATTCATCAAATTTTTTATCAAATCTATCCAAACAAACTTTGAATTGATGTGATCCTAGTTGTAATATCAACTAAATTACAGCTAGTTAAAAAAAATTCATTATACACTATCGGAAAAAATATATCTTGGGTATGACAGAAATCTAGATGAGTGACAAGGAACGCAATGATATTATATTACCACATAATCAAGAGAGACGCAATGCTGTTCTCTGCTTCTGTTACCCCACTTAACTCTTCAACTGACTATGTCACTATGCTAGTTATAGTACATCGTAGCAGGCTAGAAGCTAGACACAGTCTAGAGAGTAACTCATTATGTGTGGGCGGTGGTTGTGACAACATACAAAAATTAAATTACCAGTTGAAACAAGCTGACTATTTAGACAACCGCAGAGAAAGTACAGATCATTAAGTGGTATTTTGGGGGTAATTCCGTAAAGGACACTATAAATCTATTTCTAATGGCTTTTGCAGATAGACCTATACCCTATACCAGTGGTCGCCAACCTGTCGATCGCGAGCTACCGGTAGCTCGCGGAGGCAATTCTGGTAGCTCTCACAACGATTTTAATTTAAAAAATACAAGTTACAAAAATCAGAGAAACTTCCGAAAATTCCACAAAAAAATCTGATTGTCATAATATTAAACATAAACAGCGGCAATGTTGCGGTGAGCGATCTGCCGCTGACGCCATCAAGCTAGAATCGGCTAGAACCGACCAGCCGGACCAGCGCGTTACTGTTCGAGAACGATCAGGATTGCTTTGAACGGGATAAATACGCACGGCGCGGCGACATTGCGCTTAGTTTAAAACTGAACGCATAACCAACGTCCAGCGGTTGGGTTAGTAGAGAACAACAAAAAATAATATTATGGCAAGCAGTTGTAAGAAGGTAAAGACATACCACTTTCATTCGGAATGGGAAGAACAATACTTTTTTACAGAAGTTAAAGATAAAAATGTGTGTTCGTTATGTAATACTTCGGTCTCCGTTGCTAAAAAAGGAAATATTGAGAGACATCATAAAACTGTACAGTCTAATTTTGAAAAATCATTCCCACTACATTCTGCCGCCAGAAAGGAGAAACTGAAACAGTTAAAAAAGCAGTTAATTGGACAACAATCAATATTTTTCAGAACAGTTGACAAAAATAAGGCTGCAACTGAAGCATCATACCGTGTGTCCCAGATAATTGCACAAAAAAGAAATGATAAAACAGGCGTTTTTAGAATCTGCTGATTCGTTATTTGCCAGCTTTAGAAATAAAGACGAGATAGTTCCTGCTATAAAATCTATGCAACTTTCTGCTAATACAGTGATGAGACGTGTAGAAGTAATGAGCAATGATATTTTTTTACAGTTAAGAACTTCAACAGGATGAATCAACAGATGTCGTTGACACTGCCCAGATGGCCGTGTTCGTCAGGATGTTTTTTAGTGATTTTACGATTATAGAAGATCTTCTAAAGTTTATTCCACTGAAAGGACACACTACTGGACAGGAGTTGTTTTCTCATTTAAAAATGGTAGGCTTGACAACCGATGGCGCTCCAGCTATGGTGGGTTGTGATAAGGGTCTGGTGGCGTTATGTCGTAAAGATTAAACTTTTCCGCAATTTCTCTGTTACCACTGCATTATCCATCAGCAAGCATTATGCGGAAATTTCCTGACACTAAACAACGTTATGAAACTGGTGGTAAAAATTGTGAATAAGATTAGAGCTCAAGCGTTATAAAGAAGATTATTCAAAACCTTGGCCGATGAAGTTGACTGTCAATACGGGGACCTACTCCTTCACTCTGAAGTCCGATGGTTAAGTAGAGGACGGGTCCTGAAACTTTTTAATGATGTCCTATCTGGCATAGTTCAATTTTTCAAACAACGCGATGAACCGACTCCGGAACTAGAAAATTCAATCTGGCTTTGAGATTTTGGTTTTCTCGTGGACATTACAGAGAAATTAAACGAACTTAATTTGCAGCTTCAGGGGAGACACAAAGAACTAGCGGAAATGATTTCTGATATAAAAGCATTTATCAAAAAGCTGGAGTTTTGGGAACAAAACCTAATTAACAGCGATGCCAAGCATTATCCTATTCTTTCAGAAAAAATATCTCAAAATCCATTAGAACCCTATGACAGCAAATATCATGTAGAAATAGTTTCTACCCTGAAGAATAACTTCAAAAATCGTTTTAAGGATTTCAACGAAATGGCTTTAGTAGCGCAGTTTGTTGTTTCATTCTTTATGGAAATTGATATCTAACAGTTTGCAACTTGTGTTATGCAGAACTTTGGCGAAGACATTGCTGCAACAGAAATGGAAGTAATTGAGTTTCAAAATGATTTAGCCTTAAAATCGTTAGTCTCAAGTACCAAATGCATCTGGCCTATTGTAAGTAAAGACAAATATTCAGTTCTATGCCATGTTGCCTTGAAAGTGAAAGCATTATTCAGTTCAACCTATTTGTGTGAATCTTCTTTTTCCAATATGAAGTTTATTAAGAACAAATATCTCAATCGACTTACTGATGAACATTTGGATAACTGTATTCGAATGGCTGTATCAAATTATACTGCAAACATTAAAAAAATTATCGATGAGTCTGAGTGTCAGCCTTCTCATTGAACGTGCTTTTTTATTTTTCAATGTTTATGTTCATGATAGTGCTTTACTTTTTTGTTGTTATTATCAACTATTTTTAAATGACATGCCGTTGTGGCTGGATAAAAGTTTGTGTTTATTTTTCAAACACCTTCGTTTGGTAGATAGGAATGTAGTTATGAACAAGTACGTACTAGTAATATTAGTTATTTTGTTATTAGTTTATTATTAGTACCTATGTATTATGTATTACCAGTTAAATAGTAAAATAAATACATATAATGATAAATTAACTGTGGATTATTTGATTTACGTTGCGTTACGTGGCTTCCGTGTGGGTAGCTCGCTGTTTATTCCAAAATTAGCAAAGTAGCTCAACACATTGAGAGGTTGGCGACCACTGCCCTATACCCACGGAAGCAAATGTACTTTCAATTATTCATAAACTATTTGGCCCAAAATGGTGTTTTGTTTGAACATTTAATAAAATAATTTCGTAAAAAGAATATTTACTTTTGTTTGGCTTTTATTGTGAATCGTTTTTTATAGTCTATCCGAAAAACTATTGTTTTTCTTTTGGAAATATTTTTTTTAAAGAATGATCGTTTTGTTTTGTTGATGTTTCGTGGCCATAACGGCAACAAATATTTGAACTACCTGACATCCGACAGATTAATCTGAATAAATGGTTGTTTATTCCTTCAAATATCTGATCTGAAATTATCATAATTATTTCTTATTAAGGACGTCCCCAAGCTTCATACAATACTGCTCCAAGCGCATCATTTGTGTAAATGGTTTATTATGAGAATTTCAAAGAATTAATTTAAAATGAGGTCGCGAGTAGAAGATGGTAGTTTAGTTAAAAAAAATTAGAGTGGAAGAATAAAAAGCTGTAAATAAGGTCTAATGCAAAAAAAAGAGATGTTCAAGAAGTTCTCCACAAAACAACGAATTGTGTGACAAAGAGAATGTGCTGTGCCGGCTGGACAAACAAAACCCAGACCTTCGGGTGGATGCATGGTTTTCCTTCCACCCCGAAGCGAAGGTCAATCCCAAAGAACACCTATTCGTCTTTGGCATAAGAGACGAGGAAATGGGAGCCTAGGAAAACGATCAATGAGGATGAGCTACGCGTTCACCTCATTGATTGTTAAAACAAAGAAACTCGACCCGGAACGGAGGAGATCGAGCACGGAACCCCCTCTCCCATCCGAGGAACTCCAAGGAGCTGTTGCATCTGCGGAGACTGTCGAACCATCCTCCAAGATGGCGACCGACAGTCTCCTGGCAGAACTAACAGCTCTAAGCCAGGATACAGGCGACGTCAACCCACCTCCAAGTGAGGAAGTGGAGATGGCCTAAAAGAAAACATAACCCATCTCACCACCATCAAGCAGAGATGGACAATGAAAAGGTAAGATTTACTCAGTGTAACCTTCAACACAAAAAGGTGGCTTCAGCAACACTATGCCGCCACCTGGATGTGATGCAGGACACAATACCACTTATCCAAGAACCCTGGATAAGACAAACCAAAATCATGGGTCTCAATAATCCAAAAGGTTTAATTTTCAGCTTCCCAAGCAATCATCAACCTAGGACGGCCATATACGTCCCTAGAAATTTTAAGACCTACCCACTGACGCATTTTTCGTCCTCCGACCTAACGGTAGTGAAGGTTGAATATGCACAGAAAGGTCAAAAGAAAGTGTTAATACTGGCATCCGCATACCGCCCCTCAGACGCAGCTAAACCACCACCAATTAAGGAGTTGGAGGACCTTGTGGAACAATGTCTCACCCAGAAGCTTGAACTGGTAATAGACTGCGATTCAAACCACGTAAGCTGGGACAGCAAAGATATTAACACTAGAGGTAAGTCTTTTTATGATTATATAACTAACAAGAATCTCTGTATTCTAAATAGAGGTACTGAACCAACTTTTATTAACTTTCTACTATTAACACTTCGAATATAATCTCCGGCATGTATCCGACGATATCTCAATGTCGGACCACCGCTGGATAAAATTCGAAATAAAACTGGCGCTCACAACCTCTACAATGACTCGCGACCCTAGGAAAACGGACAGGACAGAGAAATCGAAAGGAAACTGTATTGCAGACTCGCTAGCCAGGAAGACAGCCTCCTACAAACTCTTGGCACCTGGCACTTTCATTGGTCTATCGGCGACTCCCTTAATAAGTTTAAGGGTAGATGGGACGACGCACAAGGCTGCAGGCTTGCCAAGGAGCTGCTACAGTATCCGGATAGCAAAGTAGCCAAAAAATACGTGACTATGAACAGGCAGAACCTACGAACAGCCACGAGTATTCTGACTGGTCACTGCCACGTACAAAAACACCTCCACAGACTGGGTCTATCTAACACCCCACTTTGTAGAGGATGTGAACAAGAAGATGAGACTGTCGAACACATTATTTGCGAATATCAGACACTCTCATTTTAGGTTTCATGCATTCGGAGAGCACAGGCTGACATACGCCTGTATGAGGGAACTTAATTCAGGCGATGTTATCGCCTACTTCAAACAGGACGAGCTAGAAGGGAATTTTGAACCTCAGAAGGATGCACAATGGGTCAATTGTGGCCTAAGTGCTGTGGAATCACCCACCCTTCAAACTTTTACAGATACAGAGATCCGTGATGAAAATAGTATAGTTATTCTAAGAATACCAGCTAAAAATTTGGAATGCACTGAATTGATATTTCTAATCTTTTACAAGCAATAAGTAATGCCAAAATGCCTGAAATTTTTGGCTTTGCAGACACTTTGGCTATATTTTGAGCTGTGTTGACTGACAGGAGGGCTCCTGGTCAATTCAAATTAGAAACATTGAGCAAAGATTTATTAGAAACCTCTTAAGATGATCAGCAATCATTTCACAACGCTGCATATGATGTGTTTATATTACAAAATTTTATCAATACATTGAAATTAAAAAATAATTTGTTTAAATCTTCTAAAAATGAAACTACTATTATAAAGAAAGTATTAGACTTTTAAAAACATGCAAACTTGCCAAACATGAATAAAAAATTTCAAAGAATATACATATATGACGTTTCTTTTATTTGTTATGATTAAATATTAATTAATAAATATTTAATTGGGAAAAAGATGAACTTTTTTATTGACACATATTCATGGTTAACCTATTTTTATAAACTGATCACATTTAGTAAATTTTATTGTATCATACTTTTATGATATTGAATTTATCTGGCCAGTGCAACATTGCCTCATCCTTATCTCAGAGAAAATTATTGAAAACAACCAAAAGCAGCTAACGTTTTCATTTATTTTAACTGAACAAATACAGCTCTCATCGTTTTTTTTATTGATATATAATTGTTATACTTTCAGTTTTTTAAGAAAATTGCTGCTGTTTTCTAATTAAACCATTGCTTTAATGTCGGCCAGAATAGGGTCCACATGTTAAATATACAATTTTTAACAATCAATTTTTCAAAATTTAGTGCCACAAGGTATGAAAAAGAATTTTTACACTTAGAGGAAAGTATGTATATTTAAATTTTCTAGGAGATTCTAAGGAAACTGATTTTCTTGGGAACGTCCATAATTGCCTCAAACACATCCTCCCGGCGGCTGCTGGTATGATACTGAATACTGAAGTATTAGCCTGTCTCGGTGTAGTCACGTCGAACGTATCCCCTCTTCAAGGAGAAAATGTAACGCTCTCTTAATATTTAGCAAGTATTGTTTACGCTCTCATTAAACCACAATACCCAAGATATATTCTTTCCAATACTGTATACAAATCAATTTCATAGAAATACAATACAATTAAATAAGAAAACTAGTTAAATTGGTATGAGCAAATTACAATAAACCAAGTAACTGATTTAGAGGGTATGAATAAAATAGACATTGTATCTAAAATGCGTGTAAATCAAAAGGGACCCTACAACATAATGTTTTTAAAGCTATCTTAGCAAGTTCATTTGAAGGACAATATGGTCAAAAACTAATGATGAATGTATTAACATTCAGCTATAAAATCACAAGGAATGTGGGACACCAAAAAAGTTATCTACCAATCAATGAAAAATTACTATATATTCTTTAATAATATACCAAAACAAGAAATTCATTAGATATTATATAATTCTAATTATAGATTTAATGGTGAACTTGAGTAATTGTTCTGAATTTGAGCAATTGCTCAAATCTTCAAGTGATTTGACGACAATTATACTTAATCAATCACTTATTTATACCATAGTGACATATATAAGTTTTTTAGTACTTTTCGTAATATTGGTGACCATTAGATTATAACATACTGCTTGTTCTACTTACTTTAAACCCTCTGTGCAATCTATCCTTCATTATGGCAATAAATTCTCTATAACTCAGAAGTCCATCGCCATCATCATCAAATATGGCGAAAACTGTATGAACTAAATGGTGAGTCAAGTTAGTTCCTGTACATATTTTCACAGCCCTGTGAAATTCGTCTAAAAGAAATAGCAAAATTATTATGGATATATGGCAATAATATGTGTCCTTTCTTTCTCAGAAAACATTTAAAATTTATTATGAAAAACATTTTTTTCCATAAACTGCTCAAATTTGTTGGGTTAATAAATCATGAAATATGTACAGTATTTCTTTATATTTCATGGATTCTTATTGCATTTTGGACTTTTAATAGCCAAATTAGTTTGTATATTTACCTTTAGATATTGGATGATCCGCAAGTGTATACATTCTCATAGCAATTGTAAAATCTTCCAAATTATTCAAAAACTGACAAAACACATGAAATTCTTCAAATGTAATCCCCTTAGTTTCCTTTATTCTATCTAGTAGCCTATCCAGATACATATCATATTCGTCGGTATCTAAATATGTATACCTCAACAATATTTTTGCAAAATCTACCTCGGAAATTGTAGGAAGACCCTTGGAAAACTCATTAAATTCTAGTTCAAGTACTTCAGTTTGCAAATGCAACATAAATTTCTTGAAACTTTCAAAATTCAGATCATTGTTGCCTTTAGGTCCAAAAAAGTGAACTATAAGTGTGGTATCAACGATATGTTTTCTCTGAAGTCCTTGCTCATCATCAACATACTGTTCTTGTATGGTAGCCACATCTTCGTTTTCATTATTCATACCTCTCTTACCTTTCCAAGCATGACTGAAGATTTTCTCCATCTATATTAACATTAAAAATAAGTCAATAATTATATTAACATCATAAATAAGTCAATATTAGTTAAAAATATGACAATTCTAAACAGAACGTAATTGTTGATTTATTCCACAGGTTTTCATTGAAACGTTAGAATATGGTGCAGGCTGACTATAATGTAATCGTAGAAATTCATTTAAATACTCTTATAATTGTAAGGACTGGTACTTGCCTAATAAATCAAAGCTAGTTTAATTGAAATAGGTGAGAAAATATGTACTTCTAATAGTAGAAACATGCATTAGTCCAGATTGTATGGCGTTTATTATAAACCAATTCAACACTTAATCACATAATTACAATTGATATCGATTTTCTCAGTTATACATGGGTAGAAAACTTGTTAAGCAAGCAAATCTTTCATATACCAGAAAGTACCGGAAATTAATTATTTAAAAAGCCCAGTTAAAGGGGTTGTCAAAATTGTTTTTTCGTTGTTTTAAATTTCGCATTTCAAATGGAATTTGGAGTGTAGAAGCACTGAAAATATTACATAATGCTTACAGTGTCACTAGTCTATAAAATAAATCAAAGAGTGACAATAGAAATCAGTTAGTGCTGCATACTGACCTGTAATCAATTCTAAAAGAGTTGATGAAATCAATTATCTAAGAGTTACAATGTTAACTATTTCTTTTGACATGTTGCCTGCTATGCCTGACCATTCTTATTATTAACATCAGTAAAATTATTATTGAACACTTTCAGCAGCATTTAAAAAGCACACAAAAATGCCATTTCAGTTAATAACAATTAATTTTCACATATGTAAATAGTTTTGTTAAGATTGTTATGCCAAATGTACACATATTTTCATAAAAACTGCAAAATCATTATTATGGAAGTAAATAGGAACGGAATCTATAACAACTATAAAAGTAATCTCCAAAATTAAATTTTGTTATTGTTAAAGTTCATTATCAATAAATTTAATACATGTGTATAATACCTACAACTATTATTCAGCCATTTATTAGTGCGATAAAAAGTCCTAAACATTACAAGATCTATTTAATAATGAAATTTGATGATATTAGTTTATTGTTTCAAAAGTTATAAGCTTACAGAGACTCACATTTGCAATTGTATTAACAAAATAAAGGTGTAGAAAAACTAATTTGACAGATAAATTGATGTATGTACTGAATTTTTGTCAATGTACTAACAGTGTCTATAACTCCACTTTTACAAACAGGGCTTTCCAGCAGTCCTCAGAAACTGAGACTCGAAGATTGTACAGAAGTCTTTAGTGATAGTTGATGAATGACCTGCAGAAAAATCCTGGGAACCATAAATGTCTTTTTAGGTATAAAATTATTGTATATGTTCCAATATGATAGGTAATACTTTTTAATCTAGTGAGCAGCCGCAATAAACCTATAAGAAATGAGCACACAGGAGAAATGGCCAAACCATTGGCTTAGTAAGATATTCACAAAAACACACAATTGCTGTACTATACAGAATTAAGATTATACACATGTATAATATTAGTACAATACTTTACAGCCTTTATTACAAGAGCAAAACAAAATATGCATAAAATGCATTACAAATGGCACTAAGCAATCATACTGGTATGTTGCACCTTTAACTTACTGTATCATTGTCTTCACATTTTTTGCCTGCCAATAGTTTTCTTACCTATCCAGGTAATTAAATAATTATGATAATTTGCAATACATGATATATTTTTTTAAAAATAAATTAAACAACAATGTAAGAATACATACCACTAAAAACTCATTTTTGTCAACTCTCTGATTACCATCTGTATCAAACATATTGAAGGCAATTTTAAATCCAGATTCTGGTTCTGCAATAAAAATAATTGAATATTTCAAAAATATGCATACAAGAGATATATTTGTGTGTGTATTGGTCACATTAATATCAAACGGTGCAATATTTTTGACTCTGCTACTTTAATCATAAGCTGGAATATAATTCAGTGCAAAATATTTTCATGGTATTGCATGTAGAGTAATATTTTCTTTTAAAATTCTTCATGAAATGGAAAATTGTTAAATTTTCAATTGTTCTTGAGATATCCTGCTTCAAAGCAACACAAGTTTTTATACCAGATTTGTTTACTTTATTTAGATAGTGCGTTTTTTGCTGTGATAATGCATATAAGCACCTCAGAGGTAAAGTGTGAAGTGACATTTTTCAGAGAAATGAGTTATCTCCACTTTTGGATCTGCCGTATTAAATTCTGTCTAGTGGAAATCATATTTAACTCCTAGTTACGTCATTTCGTCAAGAGGTGGCGGCATAATCGGTTAAGTCCAGTAGAAGTATCGGGGTGTACCATGTTAATGTCAGTTGACATTTCTCGTGCTGAAGCGTTGTCAGAGATAAATAGTGTTGTACAGTATTTTTGGCAATTTGCTTAATAAAACCAATGATATCTGCTATGAGCCGTGGTAAATGAATATGTGATCTTGTTTTTCAGTGCAGAAATTGCAGTTTCAATCAGAAAATGAAGTAGTTACATAACCTCAATACAAAACCCAACAACAGGTAGGTAATTATTTTATTTGGAAAAACGGTCCCAATTTGACATTTTATATCATTTTTTAAAAATCTACTAATTATCGTTAAATAGTCAAACATTTCCATACCAAACAGGTTATTCCTAATTAATGTTATGTGAGTTAACACTGTTTACCATTCTACTCCAGAAACTTTTCATATCCTTAATTTGCTATTTTTTTTAGATGTCGGTGTATTTTCTGAGGCTCCAAAAGAATGTCAGTTACCATATAATAATGAAGTGGCTTCCAGTCAGTATCCAGACATTTTTGGGAATAATACCAATATCAATACCTTAGGTAGCTTATTCAGATCATTAATTTTATTCAGTAAAGTGCAAAGATCATTGTTTTTTTAGAACATGACAACAGACAAATTTCGTATAAATGAAGAGCCTGTGATGTTTGACCATAATGACAATTCCACTCCCGAACAAAGAGGTAGGACTGAGATTCATGATGTAAGCATGGAAAATTTGCCAAGTACATTGTCTTTTGTTTTTAATGGTTCCATTGAAAAACAGACGGGGTAGGTATCTACATTATCTTTTACAGACTGCATTTCTCATATGGTTCATGGAATATATAAAATGATTCTGATAGCCCTGTGGATGATTCCAACTTGGACTCTCATTACTCTCCATCCCCGTCGGATGCTCCAGATGATACTAGTAAAAATGGAAAAGGCACAGAAAACTAAGAAGAAAACACACATGTAGATGAAGCTATCTTGAGAAAGATTAGTTAAGACAATTCAAACAATGATGTTCAAATTGAAAATGTAGAAGCTGTAGTAGTTATAGGTCATATGTGTAAATGGAATAAGAACTGGAAATGTAATATAAGAAAAGAGAAATGAGCAGCAGGTCAAATGTATGTGTCAAAAAATAAAAAAGTGGCTCAAGAGAAAAAATTAAAACCAAAATGTAAAGAAACTTGTAAACTGAAACTTAAGTTTATAGAAGAAAATCGCTCTGACATTTTTAAGCAATTTTGGTCAGTAGCAATGGATAATAATCAAAAGTGACAATTTGTACTACCATGTGTTATCAAAGATGAAGTACAAAAAGGACGTGAAAGAACCAGACAGAAACGAAGAAATACTACCTTGCATTACAATTTTTTAAAGACCATAAGAGAGTTACGGTATGTAAAACATTTTTCAAATACATTGAGTATATTTCAAACGTTCGTAGAGACAAGCTTATCAAAGAGGCAGCCAAACAGTGGAATAGTTAAAGAGGATTTAAGAGGCAAAAATACACGACAAATAAAATATGCGAAGATATTCGAACAAAGATTCGCGAGCATATCTTAAAATTTCCTCTTCAAGAATCACATTACAGAAGAGATAGATCATCAAAACAATACCTGGAAAGCCATTTAAGCATAAAAATGTGTACAAATTATGTCTCAGATTGTCGCGTACAAAACGTGCCGTTGGAACAAATTGCATAATTATGGTTTTATGCTATATTTAATTCGAAATTAATTATTCATTCAAGAATCCAGTTAACGACACATGCGACGAATGTGATAATTTTCAAGTAAAACTTAAGTAATATGTTGATGAACGAAGAAAAACAACAGATTCAAGATCAGTATGATAAACACTTAGATGAGACTTCTAGAAGGTACAAGCTGGAAAAATCTGATAAGGAACAGTCATTTGAAAATTCAAGTGTAAAGGTTGTAATGGTGGATCTAGAAAAATGTCTGCCCACTCCAGTTTTAACAAATGCCCACAGCTTCTATTCATTGGAGCTTTGAATTTTTAACTATACTATACATGATGCCACAAATAAAGATACTTACTGCTGTATGTAGGATGAGTCTATTGCAGGAAGAGGCATAAACGAGAAGGCCTTGTAAGATGGATTGAATGGTTAAGTATTTCACCAGATTTGAAGAAAATCATAATATGGTCAGATAATTGTTCATTCTAAAATCGTAATGTTGGGATGAAAATGTGCTATTTTTATGTCTTAAATAAGTTTCCACATTCTGTGGAAATCGAACTCAAATTTTTTTTACATGGGCATACACATCTTGAGGACGATTATGATCATTTTTTAGTAGAGATACTGTAAGAAAGAAACTCAGTTTCAAACTATGATTCCTTGGGACTGGCAGCAGCTAGTTCAAGCTTGAAATAAGAAGTAACCTTTTACTGTGTTGAGTATGGAAAGAGAACATTTCAGGAATTTCAAAAGCTTGTATGAAGAAGTAGTGGCAACCATCAATTAAATTGAACTATCGAATAATTACTAAATGAATGAATCGAACCATCGAATAGTTGAAGTTTAGTTAAAAATTATCTTGATATGCCCATTATAAACAGACTGGAGAGTCCACTAGATTTCTGGAAATCTCTCATAAGTTCTTTAGGTATAAGTATTCTTCCATGCCAGCCACGTCCATCCCATCAGAAAGAGGGTTTTCTAAAGCTGACCAAATAATTAATTATCACAGTAATAAACTGTAGTAAAAATTTGGAGAGCATATTTTTTTGAATAGTAACATTTGATGTTTTAAATGTTAGAAAATAAAATAGAAAATTTTATTTAGTTGATTCTTTATTTAGCTAATGGTTAGTATTTTAAAATAAAAACATTTCAAAAATTAGTAATTTGCAAAACATTAGTGAATCAGGAATGCTTTGGTATTTATAGTTACCCCTTTTCCATGACCGAGTTAGTTACTTACTGCTACTACTAATTCATTCACGAATAATTTTATTGCTTCTACTAATTCATTCAAATTCATTAATACTTTTCTGGCTATCGAATAATCGGCAACCACTAAATTATTCGATAGTTCGCATCACTATGAAGTAGCAAATGCCCCATATCTCTTTAGAAAGAAATCCGTTGATGGCAGCCCTTTCCTTATATCCAATGCCAACTGCCTTCAAGTTCAATCAAATAGCCCGGAGTTTCTTTACAAAACTGATTTAGATGAAGAATTTCATACTGTGGACTCAAACAGAAATTGCCATAATATGGTAGTATCGAAAGATATGCCAACTTAACCTCAAACTGCTGCAAAGTCCATCACCACAAAGAAATTCAAACACCTACAAAACCTTTTGAAATGGGTACCTCCACGTTTTCACACTTTTTACGAATACCTTCAACATTCAGATTCTGGAAGAGTGGAGGGTATTGGCCATTGAAACTGGTTATTTTAAAATATTTGTGTTACACTTTCTCCTGTTTTGACTTTCCATACTTTTATGCTTGTTGCATTTAGAAAAGTTGAGTTTTTTTTGTATTCGCTTATAATTAGATAAATAAAATATTGTTTCTAACAAAAATCTGATGGTTAATAGGTGTCGCCCTCTGTTAAGTCACAAGTCCAGTATTGGAAACTTGAGGATTATAATGTTGTCACATCAAAATCAAAGTTTAGAAAAAAGTGAAAACAAATTAACAAAAAATAGGCCAAACAATTAACTTCTGCAAAGATCCCAATATTTGGTCAATTAACGGTTTCTGAAAATTCATTTGAACAATAAGTAATCTTTATAATAGCTCTCCCTAAAACTTTAGACTTGGTGAATTACAACCTTACCTCTGAGGTACTGATATATTTCCTAACATTTGTCTAAAATGTTGACAGTTTATGATAACATTATTGGTGTATTGTCTGGTTACACTGTATAACCATTTTACTGTTGCCTATTGGCATTAATTAATGAAATGTATATTGATACTTATTTGTCAAATTCATGTTACTTACTTGTTAATATAGACAGAAGAAACAGGTACTCAGTATATGAAATAATTCCTAAAAAAATTGTCAAATGAAATAATTCCTAAAAAATTGTCATATGAAATAATTGTGTCCAAATTCTCAGAAACCCATCAATTGTACTGCAATACTTATTTTTTTATCGAGTTATATATATATTATAGACAATACCCTTTCCATTTATAATTATATGATTTGCCTCTATGTTAAAGACTGTCTAGACTAAATGTGTTTGAAAAGTATTCATAAAGAAAAACAGAAAATAGCTGCTGAATTTATAATAAAGTAAATGTTCAATTCAGTTTAGTGAAAGTAATTACTGTAGTGGAAGGTAAACTTCTTTAAACAAAAAACTGAAAATACATTAAGAATTACTATATTTACAACTTAAATTGAATTGCTATACTACACCTCTATCTCGTAGGCTTCTAAACAATCTTGGTGAACCTTGACTTAAGGAAGGTGTGGCTTCTTTAATTTTTTCCAACTCTTTTTGATTCAAAATTTTTCTTCTCAACCGAGCTATTGAAAAATATATTTATTGAATAAATTTATAAGGTTGTGCTTTAGTGTTATATATTCACTTATTGTATTGAATTTCACAAAATGATTGAGAGAACATAGATGATGGAATTTTAGGGCCAATGTTACAGTATTTGTTTGTTTGTTATTTTTTATGTACTTACGCCTTGGTTCAGCTTCTACTACTGATTCAAGAAAATCTTGGGGTGTCATATATAACTGGCCATCATATTCAACAGAAGCAAATCTAATAAATCGTTTTTCTCTAGATGTTAGTTTCACCACTTTTACATCTTCTTCCTACAAAATAACTTTATTGAAAAACACGTAGTACCAAAATTATATAAATACTTACATTTTTAGATTGAGCAGCATACACTTTCTGAATTGACTTTAGCTTGTAAGCAAAAATGAATGTGGTAGATCCACCTAATACATAAAGAAAAGATGAATATTTTTTCTGGATTCCTCTAGAGCTAATCCTACTAATGAATCTTATTGTTGTCATGTTGAATTTAGATAAATAGTTTCGAAATACATGAGATACTGCCATAATTATATTTCTATACAATTGGTTATTTATTGTGGGTACAATCGGCAATCTTTGCTATCGGTATCGTATTCGGTGCTTCTATGAATAATAAATTTTCCAGGGCACCTTTGAGGTTATGTTATCATCACAGATCATCAAACCACAGAATACACCAACTGTATTCTTTGATATAACTACATCATAAAACTGACATAAATTATAAAACAAATCATATAGAAAGTAATACATTTGATTTGTCTATGCAACAAATTTTCTTCCATAGTCTTCTTCGTTTTTTATTAAGTTCCACTTATAAACAATTTTTTTTGAAAGTTGCAGTTTAGTATAAAAGAAAATACAGTTGGAATCTCTTAAAATAATAAAAATCCCGAAGAAACTATTTTATTTACAAAGATATCGGTGTTCTTGGGCGCCATAGACAAATAATACTTTTTCTATGTTAGGCGCATTCATCTAAAACATCCACTCGGTCTCTCGAAAAAGTCCGATATGGTCCGCTAACAAACTAACTTATTTTGGCGTTAAATTTGAAATATATACATATACTATGAATAAAAATTAAGTATTCAAAAAAGTTTTAGGAAATATTGGTTAATAAAATACTACTTAAAAATAAGAAAATGTATTTAAAAATTTAAAAAAATACTTAATATTAAGTTCAACGACTTTTATAACGAAAAAATACCTCTGATACTTATTCCTATGCAAAAATGGCAAATATATAGGAACTTTATAAAAATAAAAACAAGTCTTAATCATTGCACAAGGAACGATCAAGATAGTTTTTTAATCAGGTACAATAATGTAAAACTAAATATAAAATATTTTTGGTTTTCCTTTTGGTCACTGAATCATTTTTATTCCAAATTTTACTTTCCAACATATTTTTGGTTGGTGAAAATGAAATTAATCCACCACAAGCCTCAATACCTTCTTTGGTTGCTAAAATAGCACGAATGGTTTCAGTGTTCAAAATATTTCCCTGATCAGTTTTCATATTAAAAACGTCGCTAAAATTCTTTCAACACTAGCATTTGAAAAAGGAAGAACTTGAAGAAAAGAAAATACCTTCTTCATATTTGGAAAAAGAAGTGTATTGGCAGCATTTTTAATACTAAATATTTTAGCCCAATAAACGTCACCTTCATTACTTGAAATAAATTGTAAATTATCGAAGTTTAGCAATGCGCATGTTTTCGCCATTCATTGTCTAATTCTTGAGAGTCTACATATTCTTCTAAAATTGGAAATCTAATGAGCATTTGGGCTAAAGATTTAATATTAAATGACTGTGCCTTGGTAGGATTTATAATTTTTAAAATATCATAAATAGGGTCTTTGAAATAAAATCTGTTTTTGATATTAGACACTAATTCTACATAACATGACAAAATGCCTACATAAAATTTATCAAAATCTTGTTGTGGAATATTCAGAGTTCTTTTTAGATCATTTAAACTTATTATAGGAATTTCTATGAAGTTGGCATATAAATGCTTCAATATATTTTCAGTTGTGGGTTTAACTTTATACAGCAAAGGTTTATTAGATTGAAAAAGCAAATTAAACTCAGTCATGAGGCCTAAAACATATGCCATGAATTCTAAATAAACTTTAGAAAAAGAGTTATTTAAAGTTCCCAATATACTTTCGGTAGTGTACGATGGGTCCTGAAACACCAATTCTCTAAAATACTCATGGCAGATTATTTGTGGATAATAGACCACATAGTTTTAATTCAGCAGTTTTTGCCACCATTTGTTATTGTTTGTCTTCATTGCGAAATTTGTAATTTTTGTGTTTGTTGATATTTTCTTCCAGTTGGCTTTATGTTTTTCTGTTAGCTCATTTCAGCAGGCGACTTTTATGGGCAATAATTTCATTATTTCATACCTTGCAATAAGCATATTCATTTCCAGCATCGTCAGTTTTATCTGATTTTATCAGCCAATTTGCAAATTTGGGTATACTGAGCCATGAAGCGACAAACTTGTAACTTTTTTCTCACTTAGCATCTCAGTCTGAGATTTTCGACCTGTCTTTTCTTTCTCTGCAATTTCGGTTGATGGTTCAATCTACAATAGGTAAAGAAAATACATGAATTATATTTCTACAATATTGAAATATAAGAAGAATATCCTATTCGTCGCTTTACAATAATGCAACACTCGCCTTTTTTGTATGTACAAGTTTTATTCGCAATACATTTGTAGCAAAGAATACGCATTGAATTTATTAGATATACTTTTAATATGCTGTTAAATCAAATACTTACAGTTTCCATTTCTCCTTCGCAAGAAAAGTTGAAGGATCTTCATGTTGGTCTGAAATACAATCGTTTACCAAAACCTTCTATTTTATTGGTTTTGTCCGTCAGGTTTAAAGCTACATCAATATTTTGTTTTTTCTCGGAAGCCTGCAATTGAATAAAACAGTAATGTTTTTGATTATATTTCAAATTGAACTTCGTCGACTGGCGTAGACATTCAACTATGTTAATAATCTTAATTTGACAACGTTAATGTCGAAATCAATAGTTTATTACATACAAATTTACAAGAATGGTACAAATTTATGAATGTTTGAACATGATGGTTTTCAGATCGGAAGGTAAATAAGAACTTAATGCGTTGGGCACGTTATGTTTCGACTTGATGAGTACTCACTTAATTCGTATGGCAACTAACGATATGTTAAGACTTAGTATCTCTGACTGTTTGAATTTGAGTGAAGATTACTTCTAAGTGTAACGTCGACTCGCTGATTTTGAGTGATGAACTCGATTCAGTGTTGAACTCACTTCGTTATTGAGTGTTGAAATCGATTGAGTATTGAACTCGAAAACTAATTAAGAAACGATGTGTTTGACTCTTGGAGTAATAATAAACATAGAGAGGGCTACGAACCATGATAATCCAAAAACATTAAATTAATTAACTTAAAAGTTTATTTTCACACTATAAAAAGTCTTGAAAAACACATCAAAACGAAAAAACTAAATGTTTACTTTCTAGTCGTAATGGCGCTCGTATAAACAAACCACGTTTGACATTATTTACTACAATACTACGGCGTATTTAAAATGATCGTAGATCACACTCTGACGATATTTGCATCTCTCTTTATATGGTAATTAAACAAGGACAAAACTACTAAATAGGTTACTATTGACACATTAACAGTTTTGAGCAATGTTGCCACTTTTAGTTATAACCATAAAGGTATCTAAGGATACAACAAATTCTTGTTTAAAATTTATATAAGAATATGCCTATATTAAATAAAATTCAAGTATTATTAATTACCTTAAAAGCAGCGACTCAAATGCAGAAATTAGTATGACTTTTTTTTATTTGCATAACTTTTTAATAAATTTTCAATTAAGCTTCTAATTTCTTTTTTCCCGTAACTAAAGAGGATTTGTAAATATGGCAAAGCAGTGGAAGTGTCCCGCAAGTGAGCTTAGAATGTAAATCAATGTTTGGGGCAGGAAAAAGTCAAAACAAACATATCTATTTTATTTGTTAATCTGAGGTTTGACTTAGTAGAGGTGAAACGATGTGTTTCGACTTTGTTACACAACTTAAGGAACCGATTCACTATTCAACCAACTGACTTATTAATATGTAACCGATAACTTACTAACTGATTGCGTAACTACGTGATAACTGCTTGTCTAAGTGTGAATGATTCTTGTATGAGTATTGAACTCACTTCGTTGAGTATTGAACTGACTTCGTTGTTGAGTTATGAACTGATTTCTTCACGTTGTAAGACGTGTTAGATAGAAATCTGCAAGGGGCGTGTTGACACGTGAATTGAGGTGACTAAAAAGAAATAAATATTTCCTATAGGCCAGTATCATTTGACATGTCGGACCATTGACAAGAATCAACAATGGACGCCTCCAACAGATATTTCAATTTCTATTGAACGTTCAAATGGTGAAACCGTTCTATTGTAACCTTTTACTCAGAAAGGATATTCAAACGTTTATTACAAACCTTCCGACAATCTACCATAAAAATTCACATACAACGTGACAATAAGTCTTTTCAGAAATTTACAATTTTAGTTTTGCTCCAAGTAATAACATTTTAGGGCCTTTACAACACAATAAATAATAGTGTGAAACGAGACATGTTCCTAAATTTTTAACTATATGATTTCAAACACAATGCGACAATATATCTTTCACGAATTTCAAAATGTGATATTTTGCTTGCTCTAACAATGCCATGCTACTTTACAAAATAATAGTGTGAAACATGATATTTTCTAAATATTTAACAAAGCTACAAATAAAGTGAATTTACCCTTTGAATGTAGAAAAATACCGAAATGATACAAAGAAATCTACAACTACCTTAACACATTTTTAGAACGCTGCCAATAAACTGAATTTACGCCTTAAAATGTATAACAATGGCGAAAAGAAGAAGCATGAGTTTAATATCTACAAATATTTTACACGTTTTTAAAAAGTATTTTAATCTATATAATTCAAGATTTCCTAATCTTGAACAAGTAATATCTACCAAAAAATTAACATTTGAAAACTTGTCTTACCTTAAAACTAGAGAGCCACTTATCCATTTTAAAATGATAAAACAAATAAAATAATTAACAAATCAAAATTTTGATAATATCCCTACTACACTAATTCTAACGTCGGAGTATCGCATAACGAAAACGAAACCGTTATGTATTCAGGACACTCATCAGGTAACCCCCCATCTGGTTAAATAGATGTAGCCTTAAAAAGAGAGAGAGAAGTTCGTGAGTGAGTTTTGTTGAATTGGAATTTTCATGGGAGAAGTTGAACTTTTCTTGTGATGCCTTGGTATAGGATAGGTTTCCTTTCCAGAGCTGAGTGGGGGGGGGGGGGTGTTGGATGGTTTAGTGCGCGTTGACTGAGAAATTGAGTTGGGGGTAGAAAAGGTGTCTAGTAAAAAGAAATTTTTAAAAGTGACTAGGAAAGTTTGTTTTAAAAGTGTATGGAATTGGAGGTTGTAATGTGTGGGGGTTGATGTTTGGAAGCAGCGAAGCTCGAAGTGTGCGGAAATGATGTGACAAAAAGTGTCTAGGATGGAAGTGTTAATGTAGAAGACGAACCATGTATCGTTGCCGATACATAGATATATGCGTTGAGCTGGCTAGGTGTCAGAAATTATTAAGTGGGAATTGGGTGTTGTTTTCTGAATTTGAAATGTCTCCGATATTTTAAGAGGTAGTATTATGAAATATTAGAGATTTGGGAATTTTTACTGTTTTTTTTGGAAGTGTATAGGAGACATTTTTCAAAAGTGTATGGAATATGATCAGTTGTTGAAATTTGATGAAAAGTTGCGGCGACGTGCCTTCGGTGATTCGGGACTATTTACGGTGGTCGGCGGTGAAAAAATAATAATAATAAATCTAAAAATGCGGGTGCGTCGATCGTCGGTCCATTTGGCTAGTGAATAAATTCACAGAGTATGCAGGAAAACCGCAAAAAACCTGTAACACCGACGTGGGTGGTGTGGGGGCGGCTGAAAGTACAGGGTTTGTCCAAAGTGTTGAACAAATTAATGAGAGTTGTTGAAATGATGGTTATTTGAGTATGGGATGATTATGTTAGAAATAGTGCTATTTCGGGGCTAAGTGAGATATTGAAAAGTTTGTTGATGTTCTGAAAAATGAGGATGGTGAAGTTTTTATTCGAATTATCGAATTGAAATTGGGGATTCGTCTAGATAGTCTATGTATTCGTCTGGGAGGTCGTCGTAGGCCGTGGCTAACAAGCGTAGAGGAGGAAAAGGGAGCTTCCTCTTGGGTTTTCTACCGAGGGGCCGTCTGTTGGCGATCCACGATGTACGTAGGGTATTTGTCGAGATTTCACTGGCTGATTCGATAATGCGATTAACGTATCGGGCTTGTAAGTTATTAAGACTTAGAGGAATTGGCTCGAATGTAGCCTTACCATGATCCTTGTTTATATATATATATATATAATCAATGAAAAGATTAAAGAATAACGCATGGAATATAAAACAAAAACAGAATTAGCGGGCATATCACGCAAAAGAGGTTACAGAGAATGAGTGGTAACCGTAGACATGCATGTTTCTGGCTCATTAGCCTTCATCGGTACGGCATAACCAAGAAAAGGTGTACAACTTAGGAGCAAGGATGTTAATTGAAACATGAGAAAACACAAACAACGGATTTCAACAAGATAACCAAGGCGCAAATGTGCGTTTGGTTATCTTGTTGAAATCCGTTGTTTGTGTTTTCTCATGTTTCAATTAACATCCTTGCTCCTAAGTTGTACACCTTTTCTTGGTTATGCCGTACCGATGAAGGCTAATGAGCCAGAAACATGCATGTCTACGGTTACCACTCATTCTCTGTAACCTCTTTTGCGTGATATGCCCGCTAATTCTGTTTTTGTTTTATATATATATATATATATATATATATATATATATATATATATATATATATAACGCTCGTAGCGTATATATAAACAAGGCCATGATAACACAACACTCAAGGGTAGTTTTCCAAAAGTAACCTTGGTGGGTAGATCCTTCGTTTCTTCTTTTTTTAATAGAGATATAAACAAAGATAACAATAGTGATCTACCTAAACCGAGTTACCTTCGAAAAATGCCTAAGGAAGACGTTGCCCCGCGTATGTATATGCACCCCTGCATACTTTTTCACTATTGCGTGGTGTGTTGCCTATTGTAAAGTTTGCATGAGCGCGTGCATGGGTAAGTAAAAAGAAAACCCTCTAAAAATATTAATTAGAAATAATCATAAATATCATGTTGGGTTCATCACTGAAAGTCCGGAAAAGATCCGCCATCATAAAAAAGTCCGACAATCGGACTTTAGTCCGCCAATTAACAACACTGAAAGATATATCTCTTCCCAACGCCATAATATCTATTATCTTTTATCCATAGATAAACTATACTTTGTAATTTATTTATAGTTATGGTAATTTTAAAAAGCACTCACGAACGATTTTTACAAGAGTGACATCTACTACTGAACTAATTTTTATTACTATATCACGTGAGCAGATTGTGCCCCTATTATTGGCTCTCACAAAAACTAAATTTGGCGGTTCTTTTAAAAGGACCAATCGAATAAATAGAAAGAAGATGACGTTTCTACAGATCACTTCTTAATAATCGGATATCGGATCCGCCATTTTATTGTTGTTTCGGTGTTCGTTGGTGCTGTGGTAGTAGCAGTCGGATAATTTTTTTTTAAGTTGTAAAAAATCACGATTAATTGATACAATAAACAACACAATGGATCCTGAATCTAATCCTGATACAACTAATATCAAAGTAGAATCGTCAACAAATGATACTACTGTGGTAGTGCCTGAAAATCCCAACAATTTCAATCGACAAGAACGCCGTGGCGGCGGCGGTGGAGGAACCGGTGAGAGATTTGGGCGAGGAGGTAGATTTGGTGGCCCCAGAGGAGGCGGAGGTGGCCCTGGTCAGGTAAATAATTTTGTTAGTCTACAAATTTCGACTGCTAATTTATTTTAAGTTCTCATGATATGACCAACTACAGGTCAATGACGCCCTAACGCTTAGTTACCGAATGTCTGTCAATATCCCTATACAAATGTCTAAGGTAATTAGATGGATATCTGAAATTCGTAAGAAATATTTTCAATTAATAAGTAGGCGATGCTTAATTTTTGACGCAATTCGTTAAACATATTATACTTCTCAGATCTCCTGCTTTACATATTTTAATTTAAAACCAAAATAAGTGTAATATGGATTGAGTAAAGTATACTTTTATTATTTGTTTTCAACTAACTGATATTGAATATCACAAAAGTACATTTGCAAATAACTGTTCCATAGTAAATTATTGATTCTTATTGTTACAAGATGAAGGTTCCAGGTATTTTAATGGGTTTTAAAATCTAAGTTCACTCAGTAAACAAGACTAGCATAAATATTTCACTATTATAGTAAAAGATTTCCTACACCACCATGAATGAAACATAAAAATCAATTCCCTGCTTGTAAATACTTTACCAATGAATAAGTGGATATTTTCCTCTATTTTTTTTTAGTTTATAATTTACATGTTAATTGAGTTATCTTTATAATTTCACCATAAAAATAACTATTAGCAATAAAATTATGTTCAGACTCTATTCATGACATCAGCTTCATATAGAATTGAAAAAAAAATATGGACAAGAGAGATAATTAAACATAGTATATATTTGTAGGTATAGAATGTAATAGAACAATCAAACCCATATGATATGGGAACCCCTAATTAATTTATCATTGGAAAATAAAACCTATCTGAATCATAAATTCAGATTTTGACATCAATAAATGGCAACTTTTCATCACTGTAGGCACAGTTGATTTAAAATGTTGACTTTATTTTATTAAAAAGTATCAGAATTGTCTGCATATAATATTTATGTAGATCATTAAAGTAAAGCCAAAAAGTATAGAAAGTGGAGTGATCTCCTCGTCTTGCACAGTGGCGTGGAAGTTTTGTTTGAGTCAAAAATAGCATTGTTACATTTTAATTCGATGGGTACTTTAAAAATCCACTAATTTGCTAAATCTACTACTACGAAACTACTAGTTATAAGGAGAGGAATACATATTGTAGGTTTCAGAAATTTTCTCTACTTGAACTTTTTTTTTATTTAGGAAGCATTGTAATTACTAGCAAGAAGTCACAACAGTAACAGATAACAAAAATAAATTAATATAAACAAAATTTATTTATAAAATAAACAAGATTCCTCAATGAAAACAAAAGGAATTTTTTTCAATCATAGGTATAAAAATAAGAATTACAAAAATAAATCACCTATCACTGAAAAACAGTGTTAGAACTTACCCTTTGTCATTTCCCGATTTTTCATCATCAATAACACTAATACTGGCATTGATAATAATAGCATAGATAACTTTAGCAGCTATATTATCTACTTCCCACATTTTCTTTTCTTCGTTTTGGACATGAGCAATACACTCCAGTTTTCATCTGTCATTTTTCATTTTAAAATCTCTTTATTAACAATAGATTGTCATACCCATAATTACAATTCATTCAAGAAAAAGTGAAAGCTGATGGTCTGGCGATTCTTGAAATCGTTGTGTACTACTTCCTTGGAGTGTATATGGCTCCTTGCGTTCAACGCATTATCCATATATTTTGATTCGTTCAATAACTTTGCCCCCGGTGTATATTTCTAGCTCCTACGGTGTTTCGGCTGGGGTTTCTCTGAAAAGCAGCTGAAAAACAGGGTCTCAATAATTGATAGGGTTTTTAGATTTAGAGAAACGCAACATGGCAGATGTTTTTAATTATTTTATGAATTTGAAGCTGGGGGGTTCTTTCGGTCCAGTGTAAAGGGCTGAGCCAAAGTCTTTTCCCGCTTTTGATGATTGGGTTTGGTAAGTACAACAAAGTTATATTTTTAACGTACCATGCAGAAGCCTACACCCACTATCATGAGTTGCTTCTGCACGTTTTACGGCTTTGAGAGCTGTTCGAAGATTTTCTGGCAGACAGTTATCGTAAATTTTTTTTCGAAATTGTGGTTACGAAGTCTTTGATAGTGGGTAGATCTGCTTTGTCATGTAACCATGAGGTTTTGGGGAGATGAGGGTAAGGTATTTGGTGTTTAATTGCCATTCTCAGACACTTGTTTTGTACCACCTGCAGGGTGTGAAAGTTGTGTAGTGTTCCTGCAAGGTAAACTGGTGCTGAATATGTAAGTATGGGGCATTTTATTTGTGTGTAAATGGTAATTTTGTTTTTAGTGGAAAGTTTACTTTGTCTGCTTATGAGTGGGTATAACTGGCCCATTGCAATCGCAAAAGCTTTTCGGACTTGTGAGCTAATATGCGCATTTGTATTTCCTTGTATTGTGTAACCTAAATATTTTATTGTTGTGCTGGGGGTGATATTATGTCCTTTTATACAAAGCTGAGATTGCAATCGGCTGGTTTTGGTGGTTTTCCTCCTGAGTAATAAATACTCTTTTGATGCGTTTATAGTCAATTTTTGGTTGTTAAAGTATGGTAGAATTTTGGTGTTAATGTGTGTTTGTAATAAATTGAGTGCGTGATCAGGATTCTTGGCCGATGCTACAAAACAGGTGTCGTTGGCATACATTGCTGTTAAAATGTTAGCGGTGGTTGGGATGTTGTGGATGAAAATTGAATAAGGCAAAGGAGATAGAACTGACCCTTGAGGGACTCGGGCCTGTATACTATATGGCCCTGCCAAGGTTCCTTCGATTTTTGTGTAAAATTTTTAATTTGTTAGGTAGGTTTTTAAAATTTTAATTAAGTAATCAGGTGTATTTATTTTGATTAGTTTGTACAACAGAAACTCTAGCCATACGGTGTCAAGCTTTTTGGATGTCCATTGCTACCATTACGGCTTTGTTCTGAATACTAAAACCTTCTCTTATGTAGTTCAGTACCTGGATGGTTTGGGCAATGGTACTATGCCCGCTTCTAAAACCGTATTGCTCTGAGAGAATGATGTTACTTTTGTTTACAAAATTTTGAAGTCTATTTAATATGATTGTGTCTATCACCTTTGCAATATTATTACATAGGGAGATCGGCCTGTAGCTATCAACATAACATGGTTGTTTATTAGCTTTTGGTACTGGAATAATGTTGGCGATTTTAAGCATATCTGGATAGTGGCCATATTTGATAATAAAATTAGCAATATATAGCAATTGTACAATTGCCTTGGCAAATTTTTAATTAATATATTATGTATCCCGTAATTATTTTGGAAGTACTCTCCAAATAATTCTGCGATATCTTTTGAGTTAGTATAGGTGTGTCCATCTTTGTCGATTTTGTTTGTCTTTTCGTTTTCTTCTGAAGTATCTGGAAATTTTCCATAAGGAATTGTCTTCTGGTTTTAATGTGTTTAAAAAGGTGGCCCATTTGTAGTTTTTATATTCTTTTATCAGTGAATTTATAATGTTTTGATACTGTTTTAGTATATTTTTGTCTTCTGGATTCCTGGTATGCTGCCACCTTTTTCTAATTTTATTTTTATCATTAATTATTTTTCCGATTTAATCGGGGAGTGTGTTAGGGGAGGATAAATCGGGTTTTATGGAGGTAGATAGGTTCCTCGCAGTTAGGATGGTTTCTTGAAGAGTTTTAATTGTTTTTATTAGTTGTTCAGTGTCTTCGATCTTGTTCATAATAATCATGTTTTTGTTAATATCTTTTTGGAGCGTTGCCCAGTTAGTGGTGTTGTAGTCATGCCTCTTAATGGAGGGGTTGTGTATTTGATGGGGAAGTTTAAGGTTGATAAGGACAGGAGCGTGATCGGAATTTAGGTCGGTAAGGGTTTTGATTTTTGATATATTATTTAGGTTTCTGCCAATGGCTATGTCTATTGTACTAGGGGCTTTTGATATATTATTTAGGTTTCTGCCAATGGCTATGTCTATTGTACTGGGGGCGTGGTTTGAAAAAGGAAAGTGGGTGGGATCATCGGTTGCGAAAATATTGCAATCAGAATTATCGCAGAATTTTTGGAGGGTACTTCCATTTTTGTTTGGATGAGTAGCGTAATTGTCCCATAAGGGATGTTTACAATTTAAGTCCCCAACTAATAAAACTTTATTATGAGTTTTCATTATGTTTGTGAAGTCCGCTTCTTTTAATTTATTAAGCGGTGTATTATAAGCACCGACTATTTTAATTTTGTTATCTAGAAGTATCGAGATATGCTCAATTGTCGTGTTGTAATGTTTTGAAACGACAGCCTTGTCCAGATGGCATTTTTAAACTGGTTGACCAGCCTTCAATAGCTGCTTGGTGTGCATTTCTCACATTTCCATCCTGACATACTTTTTTCACCGTGTGCCCATTGTTGACCAATCTTTCATTCATATAATAAATCTAACTTCCTTGCTTCCGAAACTTGTTAATTTTCCTTAGGTTCTCTCTTTTCCTCAATACTATTTCAGATCTTTCAATAAGAACACTCTATTTTCTCATAACTAAAATTCAAACTATGTAAAGTTACGGTTTTACTTGAGCATCTGACTGCTGCGTCTCGACGCAACCACTGGTGCCACTTAAGATTTACCTGTAACCGTTTCGTTGTAGATGTTAATGAAGTTGTTTTATTGTTTTTATAATAATGGCACCAAAATATTCTGCTATTGAGGATGAAAAACTAATTGAGGAAATATAGTACTTTAAAAAAATAACAAAACTTACCTCATAGTAATGGCTTATTTTTCTTCAGGTGTTATGGGATGCCTTACATGGTAACATTTTCTGTAAATCCTCTCTTACAAGGCTTAACACAAACTGAAACTGAGAAATGTTAAAAGCTCTGAACTTCTTTTCAGCCTCATCTATATGATTTCTTATTAAGATACTATGGTAGCCTTATTTTGATCGTTTTTTAAAAACATCTTGGATTTTTTGACGTTTCTTCTTTAATAATTTTAAATATTCTTCTTCCTCTTCCAATAATCTGGACAGATATCTATCGTTTCGTCTTTTAGACACGGTTACTCTTTTTGCAGATGCTGAAATACATATACGATTTTATTTTCCTTGGACCTTCCATCCTTCAATGAAAAGAATTCACTACTAGAATCTTGAATATTTTATTTACTAGCCTCTCAACACTTTACACAGTCACGAGTACTATCAAAAATAGAACCAGTGTATTTTAATTGTACAAAATTACCAATCACTTGTTTACACTAAGTCACAAACGTTAGGATAGGTTAAAATAGGTCACATCACACAATCGAAGTAATACAAGAATTACACATCACTTGTATACTTATGGACTATATATATATATGTATATATATGTATATATATATATATATATATATATATATATATATATATATATATATATATATATATATATATGATAAATGAACAACAAATAGATTAGTGGGTATTGCACGCAAATAGAAGAAGGGGATACTGAAAAGAGTGGTAACCGCAGACATGCATGTTTTTGGCTCATTAGCCGTCATCGATGACGGCTAATGAGCCAGAAACATGCATGTCTGCTGTTACCACTCTTTTCAGTAGCCCCTTCTATTTGCGTGCAATACCCACTAATCTATTCGTTGTTTATTGTTCATATGTCACACACTATTTGTACATCTTATATATATACACTTTGATTAGAATTTAAAAAAAACTATTTTGTATAATGACTTAAGTATAAAATTTCTTAATAAAATGAAAAAAGACGTGAGAACTACCCTAACTGACGATTCGTACACGAATTGCATCTATGCAATTGCCATTGCATTTTGGTTTACTGACTAATATGGAATTATATTTGAATAAGCGAAAGAAAGACAGGCGTCTACGTTGCTACTATTTGAAGAAAGCCCATAAACATTAAAAATACAAGTACAAGTTTATTTTATAAAAATAACCTTTCTCTATGTGACTAATAAATCCTAAACACTACTGCATAAGCAATATACTTTTTTTAATATATCGCATCTATGGTAACAGCCATAGAAAGTATTTTCACTTATTCTCCAAATGCCAAGAGCTTGACGTGTGACAAATCGTAGTATTACATACATAACTGAATTTTATAAAATTCGAGAATAAATGTCAAAATTATTAGTTCTTGAATTTTTTAAAGTATTTTCGAATTATTCACAAAGAGAAAGAAACTAGAATTAAATACAACAGCAACGATTTTCTCTTAATGTTTACATTTGGAGGTCCTTCCACTGTCTATACTTTTTGATTTTACTTTACAGAAAATAATAGTTTAAACTATTTTTTCATAAATAGAGGTAACTATTTCATAATGTAATTTTGTTCTATTTCATTGGATTGGTTCAGTTCAGCTTTTAAGTATTTTATTCGTAGCAATAACTAGTAATATATGTGTGGTATAAAATATTTAAGATTGTTAAAAATAGGTTTAGACATTAACAGTAATAAATAATTGTGCCATAGTTATTATAAGGCAAGCGCGTTTGTCTTTTCAAATACTAACAAATACAAAATTTAATAGCTCATCTTTATAAAATAGTGATGGTAATTATAACAGTAAGTTTGGTACACAAAGAAGGAGATTTGTTTGTTGATATGCCTCCTTTCACTTTTTGTCCACCAAGTATTAATTTGTTTATTTTTGTTTCAGAGAGATGGCAGAAACTTTGATAATAGGCGTGGTCGTGGAGGTGGCTTTGGTGGTGGAAGGAATATAAAAAGCGAGGGAGATGGAGGAGAAAACGTAGATGGTGAAGGTCATCAAGGTGGTCGTGGAGGTGAAGGTCATCAAGGTGGTCGTGGAGGCGAAGGTTATCAAGGTGGTCGTGGACGTGATGGTAGAGATGACCGTGACGGTGGTGGAATGCGGCCTGGAATGAGAGGAAGAGGTGGAATGAGGGGGCCAGAAGATAAATTCTTGGATAGAGTACTCCAGCTTTCAGGACCCACTTTTGATTTGCCTCCAATAGAAATGGCTGAAAAGAAATTTAATGGAAGAAACAGATTGTACATAGGAAATATTGGATCTGAAGTAACTGAAGAAGAATTATTGGAACTGTTCAAACCTTTTGGAGAAACAGCTGAAGTGTTTGTTAATAAAGAGAAAAACTTTGGTTTTATTAAATTAGATTACCATAGCAATGCAGAAAAAGCAAAAAGAGAACTTGATGGCACCATAGTCAAGTCTCGTAATTTGAAGATAAGATTTGCTCCAAATTCAGCTTCAATTAAAGTTAAAAATCTTACCCCATATGTTTCCAATGAATTGCTGCATTATGCCTTCTCTGTTTTTGGAGAGGTAAGTTAATTTCATTTGTTATTACTATCATATTAAAAAAAGTCGAGTCGAGTTGTTTTTGGCAATAAATTATTTTAACATTACAGATTGAAAGAGCAACTGTATCTGTTGATGAGAGAGGAAAACCCACAGGCGATGCTGTTATTGATTTTGCCCGTAAAGGATCTGCGCTTCATGCACTTAGAAAATGCTCAGATGGCTGTTTCTTCTTAACTGGGTCCCTCCGTCCTGTCATAGTTGAGGCTTTTGATATTGTTGATGACAATGATGGATATCCAGAGAAAAACATTAACAAAAAGCATCCTGAATTTATGAAGGAAAGAGAACAGGGTCCAAGGTTTGCTGCTAATGGGTCTTTTGAAAATGAGTATGGTATGAGATGGAAACAATTATATGATCTACATGCACAAAAAGAAGATGCTCTTAAAAAGGAATTGGAACTGGAAAAAGAAAAATTGATAGCGCAAATGGAATACGCTAAATTTGAACATGAAACAGAAATGCTTAGAGACCAATTGAGGGCTAGAGAAATGGATAAAGACCGACAAAAGAGGGAATGGGAAATGAAGCAGAGGCAAGTGGAAGAAGAGAGAATCAGGACTGAAGAACAAATGAGAAGATCGCAAGAAGGTATGGAATCAAGAATATTGGCACAACAAGAAGAATTAAGAAGGAGGCAGCAAGAAAACAACCTTTTTATGCAAGCACACAATTTGGATTCTATGCTAAATCAACAAGAGCAAGTATATGATCCACCATCTGGATATAATCAAAATAGTAAGTAATTTCAATATTTTGGTATTCTTTTTGAAATAGACTATAGGATTACCCAATCTGTGTATTTTTTTCTTTTAATTTTTCAATTGATTATTTGTAGTTCTATTTATTCTACTTCATTCTTCTCACAATTTCTTTCGGCTGTTTATTGTGTATCATTTAAACCCTGGAATTAGTGGTAGATATTTACAGATTTAAATAGTAATCTTTATTTAATAGAGGAGGTCCTAATAAATATCACATATTGTAGTCAGTACACACAAATTCAGTTGAATAAATAAAATAAAATGAGATATAACAAGATGAAATGAAATAAAATTTTGATAAAATTAGTAGTAAAAGTAAGAGTTTTGGTATTAAGTTAAAAAACGAATACATATCAAAATATAATAAAAATAAAATACATATTGAAATAAAATAAAAACAAAAATAAACGTACATACAAAATTTATAAAGTTAGTTTATGGCTTAGAAATAAATTGTAGCAGATATTTTTCAACTGAGGTAGAGAGGTACTCGTTTTAATTTCAGTAGGCAAAGCATTAATTCACGTAATCCGCATATAAAAATAGATTTTGTTGCTATGGCCAGTCTCGCTTGTGCTATATAGAAATCATTAATAGATCTAGTATTGTAGTTATGTATTTCACTATTATAGATGATAAAATCATTGAAGTACTCAGAAAGTTTTCTATTTTTAGATTTGTAAACAAAAATCATTGCTAAATATTAAAATCTTTGTCTCATTGAAATCCAACCTAAAGTTGTTAGCATACTATTTATCAGTGTGTATCTGTTACATCAAAGGATTATTCTCATTCCTCTATTTTGCAACTTTTGTAGTCTTTGTAAACAGTTATTATCTAATTTATAAAGTAATGATCCGCAGTAATCAAAATGAGGTTGTATAATAGTTTTATACACTGTTAATCTAGAGAAGAAACAGATATTTGAAGCAACCCTTGAGCAGAAAAATAGCTTTTTTGTTATTTTTTTACATATATATTCGCAATGAGGTTTCAATAATAAATTTTCATCTAAAATAACTCCCAAGTATTTGAATTCATTGACCCATTCTACGTTCTCATTTTCAATTCTAATGTTATATCTATTATAATTTATATTTACTCCCCAAAATCATTGCCTTTGTTTTTTTAGTGTTAAGCTTAAGTTTATTTTTATTCAAAAACTGGGTTAAGACTTTCAACATATTATTCAGCTTATAAAAAATTTCCTCAGGGTTATACCCATAACATGCTAACAGTGTATCATCTGCATATATATTAATAAAATCACACTCAATATAATTAATGTCATTTAAATATATAATAAACAGAAGCGGTCCCAATACACTTCCCCGAGGTACTCCTAAGTTATTCTCTAACATTTCAAATGTTTGTTTACCTAGCTTTACATATTGTAATCTATTAGTCATATACTGCTCAAACCAGGTCAGGACTTGTCCTGCAAAACCATAATATTTCAATTTATTTATCAAAATTTTACGATCTGTTGTTTCAAAAACTTGTTTGAAATCCAGAAAAACTGCTATTATATATTTATTCTCATCAAGTACTATCACATCTGCTTCTTTTATTTATTTGTTAACTATTCTATTTTCTGTTGCTTCTTTTTCATTTTAATCATCTTATTAGTCCTTCGTATGTTGGTGTTTTTATCTTTTTGTTATTCTTGTTCTGTTACACGTACTTATTCATCCATGTTTCTTTCCAGTTTAAAGTGATTTTCATAGGGCCTCTTGTATTATTTTTTCTATTTTGATCGTTCTTTTGTTTTTTTTTTGCAACTTTTGTAGTCTTTGTAAACAGTTATTATCTAATTTATAAAGTAATGATCTGCAGTAATCAAAATGAGGTTGTATAATAGTTTTATACACTGTTAATCTAGAGAAGAGAGAGATATTTGCAGCAACCCTTGAGAAGAAATATAGCTTTTTTGTTATTTTTTTACATAATTATTTGCAATGGGGTTTAAATAATAAATTTTCATCTAAAATAACTTCCAAGTATTTGAATTCATTGACCCATTCTACGCTCTCATTTTCAATTCTAATGTTATATCTATTATAATTTATTTGATTCAATCATTGTGGTTGGGAATTTTAATTTGTTATTTCAATCATTGTGTTGTAAAATATTATTACTAAATTAGAGTTATTAAATAATTTCAAATTTGGTTTCAAAACTAACTTACTTTATTATATTTCAGCTCAAGATGACAATGGAGTTACGGTAAGTGTTAAATACATCTGTTATTTTTATTTTTTGCAGTTAATCATTAAATCTAATATAGAGATGGGACATCTGGAAACTTTGATGTCACTTCATTAAACACATATTGACAATATTTAACGATAGATAGTCTATTTAACCAGAAATATCTAATTCTTAGAGATGTTAAGATTGTCTAGAAACAAACTGTTGTGATCAATTTTTGATTGTATACAATTCCTCACTTTTCAGATATGTCTCGCAATAAGTACAATTTGAATTTGGATGAAATTTATTGCATCATTTTATATCGGTACACAATATTGTGTGCACTGTAGGGCAATTTCGGATATCTATACAGAATTAGATGATCTGTTGGAACAAGAGTAGTCTTTACTATAGCTTATGTTCATAAAAGAGAATGCCCAGTAGTAAGAGAGACAATTAACACAATGTGTGTAACTCATCTATGGTAGTGTTCCTTTAATATGAAGTAAACAGTATAATACTGATTTTTTTGATAAATTCATAATGCAGGGTTTTTGATAAACATATATAATAAAATATGCACTGAATAAATGTTAATAATTGAAACGCGTTCGCAAAATGAAAGAGTGACTGAAAATAAAAGAAAATACCATTTTATTCATAATATATATTAACTACGTTTTTATAGACAATTTCCAGCATATTATTTGGAATTTTTTGAATATCTTTCGAAACTTTTTATCAATATACTCTCATGTTTGTTTTTGTTTCTAACACAAGTAAGATATAAACAATTTAAGAGGTGTGTGCTTCTATTTATAAAATTTATAGTGATTAAACTGATTGGAATATTTAAATATACAATCTGTGCATATAATCAGAATGGCAAGTTTATAATAATGTACATAATGTCTTAATTATAATCAATCTAGTTATGGATATATTTAAATGTAATTCTATAGTTTATTCCAATTGTGAGAGAAGGTATATACCTGTAGTGCCCATTCTCTGTACTGTAAAAATTGTTAGGTATTTCTGTTCATCATCTCAACTGCTTCCTAGCATGACTATAACAAATATGCCTCGGAAAATGAAAAGTGAAATATAGTTTCCTAATCCCAGTCAGAGCATTGATGCTGGATTCTTCTATAAGTAAAGGCTGGTTCAAACGCAACCAGTAGTTTGGTAAAGTAATTTAGTCAAGTTGAGTAAAACCAATGTTTTAGACAACTATTATAGCAAAAGACACGCCTCCAACTACAACATTACAAAATGTAACCTCGCTCAGCACAATCCTAATCGTTTGCAGCACAACATGGCTGATCCATATACATAAATTAGTCGAAAATTAATAAAGTTATCGAATTTTGAAAATGTACCTACTCTTTTAATTTGAGCTATACTGTATACAAAATTAAAAAGCAAAAAATAATATACAGCAACATTTAATGAACTTTGAAATTTGGAAGGTTAGACATGATATTAATTAGTGATGACCTAAACAGCGATATTTGCATAACACCGTTAACAGCGATCGCGATTTTTAAATAACGGCGATTTAAAAACGTTATCGCGATAGGCCAAACGTTTTCATCATTTCGCGGCTATGCTCTCGCGTGATTCATTTTGCTGCTGCATATTAATTTCACTTGCCTGCCTCCTATAGACCGAAAAAGTGTGACGTCAGAAGATGGCCGCTGACAGTTACTGAGGGAAAACAAATCAATTATTTAACTTATGTCTTGTCTTGCCGATTGTAATATTTTAAAAGTTTATCCGTTTTTTCATTGGTAAAGTGACACTGCAGTGACTATCAAGTAATTATGCCTTATTGCTTCGCTCCTAAACTTCCATCATATACTCTATATCTACGACATATCCACTGTTTAAACTGTCCACATTTCTTTAACACTTTAATTTCATTACAAAACTGCTCTGCAATGCTCGACAAATTAACAATAGCCATGTTTAAGCTTATTATAAACGTAAAATGAACGTAAATATATATTTGTTTTCCCTCAGTAACTGTCAGTGGCTATGTTTATGACGTCATAGCTTTTTCGGTCTATTGTACTGATCATATACTGTGAAACTGGAGCTGCTTACTAGGAAACTTAGTTTTTTTATGAAAAAATAAAGTAAAGTGCTTACTTCTGTAAATACACCTTCTCTTTGTTAATTATATGGATTGGAGTCAACTTTTGTGGCACGAAGAAATAATGACATGTATTAATAATAGATTTTCTAAAAACAAAAAATATATATATTAATAGAAACAAAGAAATTTTGGGCATTTAAAAAACAGTTACCATCTATAAAAGACATTTATTTGCTATATTTGTAATTTGCATTTACAAATAATTTGAGTTTTCCTGTCACTTAATCGGGTTCTACGTTCATTCAGGACCTGACCAGCTTTAGAAAACAATCTTTCACAAAGGACTGAAGAAACTAGAGCACATAGTTTTTCTTGTGCAACTGCAGATAGATTTGGAAAATGAAATTTATTTTCCTGTCACCACTTTAGAACAGGCGTCTCCAAACTACGGCCCGCCACTGCCATCAATCCGGCCCGCCACTGCTTAAGACTAGTGTCATCAATCTGGCCCACGACAGCCAATGTTTTACTGTTGTTACTATTGCTGTGATAAGTTGAATGGAAGAGAATGAAAACAGAATAATAATTACTCGGTTTTATTTACTTCCAAGGTATAACTTTACGACAGAAATTATGACGCAGAAAACTCAACTTAAGTATTTTAAGCTTAAGCATATTAATAAATAACAAATAATTAAATTGAAATTAATCCCACTAATAAAACAAAAAAAACACTAATGCGATTTATGTAATTGTGATTTTCCAACGACAATTGTTTGTAGTTATGGATTAATTTTACTTGTACCAATTATTAAAAGAGATTTAAGATGCTCATCGGTTAGTTTAGATCTGTAAACATTTTTTGTGTACTTCATCTTGAAAAACTTTTTTCTCACACAAGTACGTAGTACCAAAAACAGAAAACAACCCACGAGCAAATTTATGCAAATTATCAAATTGTACCAGTGGAAGACTATAAAATTCCAACAAAGATGTTTTTTGATATTTGTCTTAAACATATCACTTCACTGTAAATCAATAATTTCCATTTGGGCTTAAGGACTTTTCCACAATTAAGCCAGCGTATGATATGGCAAATCATTTACTCAGATCTCTTCAATAAACTCGCGGAATTGTCGGTGATTCAGCCCCTGTGGATCTGATAAAAATTAACAGCTAATATGACTGGTCTTAGAACTTCAGACACATCCAAACATTTTCTGCACAAGGACTGTTGATGAATGATACAATGTAATACTAATGGTTTTGAACCACGATCATTTTCTACAGCCTTTGACACAAGTGCGACCACTCCTTTATTTTTATCACACATATTTTTGCCTCCATTGGTGGTGATAGATTTCAAGTTTTTCCGTCGAAGGTTTTTTTATTAATGGCATTTTCAATTCCCTTAAAAATATCTGCGCCAGTTGTGCCGTGAATACTTTCAATTTCAAGAAGTTCTTCATACACTTCATAGCTTTTATCGACTCCACGAATAAAAATCAACACCTGAGCAGAATCGGACACATCCGTTGACTCATCCAAGGCTAGAGAAAACCACTCATGATGTCCATTTTTGTCAGACAGTTGATATTATATATTTTCTGCGATGTCTTGCACCCTCCGAGCCACGGTGTTTGCTGACAAACTGACACCTTTCAATAAATTTACTTTTTCGGGGCATATTTCTTCAGCTACTGCAATCAAGCATTCTTTTATCATTTCTCCATCAGTGAATGGTTTTCCACGTTTTACGATTTCAAGAGCCACACGAAAGCATGCGCGAGTGGCAGACTCTTGCTCAGTATTTGCTTTGGTAAACAAAAATTGCTGCGATTTCAGTCCGCGCTTCAAAGATTCAAATTTTTCCGTCCACAATATTCCTGTATATTTAGAGTAATTTTGGAGATGTTTCGATTCATAGTGATGTTTAATGTTATATTCTTTGAGAACAGCTATGGTTTCATTACAAATTAAACATAGCGCCCTATTACTGCACTCAATCACAAAATACTGAAAGTTCCATTTATCTTGGAACGTCCTGCATTCAATGTCTATTTTTCGCTTCTTTTCCATACCAATAAATCACACATAAAAACAAGTCTAATCAAAATACTCTTATTATTTTATTTCACAATAGGCAACTTGGCTTCCTTCGCCTTTCCCGCGCAAACTGACTCGCAATGGCCCCGCTAGCCTTTTTATTTCTATGCAATTACTGCCATCTAGAAATGATCGGAAAAACTAGCCAGAACCAGAACTTTCTCGAACCAATGCGGAAATTCCCAAATATGCCACCTGTTAGTGGGCAGCTGAAATAGATAGTACCTAGAACAGTACATAGTATCACTATTCGACACTAGATGTCGTTACGTGTCACAATACACAATCAATAGTAATTGAAATGCAATAATAGCCTATGTTTGCTTAGGTGGGCAGAAAAATTAAAATTGTTATGGCCCTTGCAACATACCGAAAAAAATATTATTACCCCAAGGCTTCAAAGTTTGGAGACCTCTTGCTTTAGGGGATCAGAATTTCGTGGGTGAGGGGCGTGAAGATAGAGTCGAGAATGCTTGGAATAAAATACGTTGCATTTCGCTCTATTTCACTGGATGTGATGGAAAGCGAGTAGCTGTGTTGCATGTTAGATGACGCTTTTTCGCATATTCTAAAAAATCGCAGTTTCTGTCAATCGCCGTTATTTGCGATTTTAATCAACTGTTGCGATCAGCGATTTTTCAATAACTGCAATTAAATCACCGGTAACGATATATCGCACATAACTAATATGAACAGACAGGTACTGTTTTCTTTTTCTGGAAGGGTGTCGACTTTGAATTCTCGTTACTCCCATTTTAACATTTTGTACCTTTCTTATACTGCACGCAGTTTGATACATTATTTGCTAGCTAGGAATCACTTTAACTGACTACCTGTGTTAATTGCCTTCAGCTTCCCACAATTGCTTTATTAACTCTGTATTACAAGTGTCATGTTATGCTAAATCTGCAATACGTTTAAACTCTATTTTAAGACTCACCATATTTAAAGCAGACCACCCTTCTTTCAACAATGTGTTATTTTGTACTGCGAATCTGGTAATTTTTTACAACCTTTGTGTTTTGTTCAAGTGGCTGCTGGTTTCCTATCATCTGCTGATACTTTATTGAAGCTGTTGTGATGGCACACATATTGTTTATGAAACAATAATCTTTGTAATTTCGCCAAAGTTTTTTTTACTATCCATTGTGTCTTTGTTATAATTGAAAATGCATTTACCCACTCATTGCAATGCAAGTTAAAGTCGTCGGAATCGCACTTTTTGTCAGATTTCCCTTTTAACTTCAAGTGGACTACTGCTATGTATTTGTTTTGACTTCCATACTCTTTTATATTTACATTTCCATTGTTACACAATGGATGAAGAAGTTGGATTAAATCATTTATAACGAAAACACACAGCACTAACCATAATTAATTATCGACAAAACGGGCGATTTGAGGTTAGATCCTTCACGTCGGTCATGCTACAAATAATTCACGGGGCGACCGTGACTAGTGCTCTAAAAGTTAATATTTAGTAAAATCGCGCTGAGAGCGATTATATTTTGTAATATCGTAGTTGGAGGCATGTCTTGTGTTGTAATAGTTTATATTTAGTAAAATCGCTTCCCGACCTGTCCAGTCTATGCGCTAATCGATTTTTCTGTGGATGGGAGCTGCTACTCGACCAAGAAAATAGAATACAGTTGTATTTACTAAACTCGACTGCCAGTGACCTCGACTAAAACAAATGTGTTCAAGTGGGTCAAGTCACTAAATTACTGGACCTCTTGACTAAATCACTGGCTGCGTCTGAAGCAGCTTTAAGGCGAATTTACAAGTGTAAAGTAGCTAAAGCAAATAACTAAAGCAAATAACTAAAATCAATTTGCTAGTGTGCGTCTACACATATATAGTATTGTCGTTTAGTATTCATTTTAAACAAGTTGGACGAACGCCCCAGTGCGGTGTAGATAGACTTCTAAACAAACGCGTTTCACACAAATTATTTTTAAACCGGAAGTTCTATGATCACAAAAATTACTCACTTGACTATATTTTGCGCACTGATTAAGAATATATAATTTTTATATTTCTATGACTTACAGTTACGGAGATAACGCGATCGAAAGGTCAGAGGTCAAATTCCTTAAAACGGGAGAGGTTTTGGAACATACTGAATCGAATGGAGTTGTCCCTTTGTTTCTATCTATTACCGTTTGGCCGCTGAAACTCGCTACGGACGGACAGATAGTCAAAGCCAGATTATAAGACTTCGTTTTTTGAAACAAGTCTAAAATGGCTGCGAGTACGGTTATTCGCGCGGTAATGACAAAATGTACACCATATGTGGTGAATTAATAGAAATAACACAAAGTTCGAAAAAAAACGTCGTTGTTGAGTATGAAAATGGCTGTGCCGGAGAGAAATTTAGGCGCTTCAATCACGTTGCTAAAAGAACTTGAAAATGAAGATTTACGGACACGGTACCAACGTATGAAAACACACTCTCTGCACAATCTATACTAATAAACTTTCCTAAATTGACTTGTCTACACGTGTTTAGTTGTGAGTTTAATTCGGAAAACAGGAGTGGGGGATGCGACTTTCTCAAGTAAATAGACATTGTTTGTATTCACTTGACTAAACAGACTACTAAATGCGGGACTTGCTCAAGTACTAAATCAATCGGTTTATATGATGCATGTAAGTAAGTTTCTTTACCTGATTTAGTAAGTTCCTTTAGCTACTTGAGACATGTAAATTCGGCTTTATGACGTGGTGTATGGTTGCACTTCTATTAGGGCAATTTTTTGTACCTACTGTGCAGTGACTATACAAAAATAATTGTTTATTTTCCAAAAAATATGTTGGAACTAATTTGTGAGATATTGATTTATGGTCCACAATTTGACTTTCAAGCATACAAATGATTTGGATTAATTACTATCTCTTTCAGCTGGACAGTTTTTTTATTTTTATTGAAATTAGGTGATTTTTGGAATTAAAGTTTGTTATTATGCATGTAATAGAATTATCATGTGTTTATTGTTTTTTAGGAATTTTTTTAGTTTCAGTTTCTTTTTAATTTTTGCATTCTTCGTTTTATGAAACAATCAACAAGAAAATTCATTGTGCTAGTTATTTCAAATACTACTTCAATATTTTTCGTGATGAACAAAGTATGATAACAAATAAACTGCAAAAAAATAAATAAAAAACCTTGTTTATAGAGGTGGGGGTTCACATAATTTTTAGTGGATGGATGTATATGGCACTTTTTACTTTCCGATGTTTAACGATTTCATTCTAAAATTACGCAATTTCAACATAATCATCTTTACCCTCTTTGGCATATTTTTTTCTATTCATACAAAAATTTGTTATTGTTCATGTATACCTTTCATTGGTGCTGACATTTTGGCCCATTTTTGATATTTAAATTGAAATCATGAATTTTTTTTGTAATTTATTGACATCTTTCGCCAATAACCTTTACATTTTTAGTTCAAATAACTGTTATTTAGTTTCTAAAAATAACTACTGGGCTATACTTTTGGTAAGAATTCCTCAATCCTTCATCTATCAGATGTTAGTAAATATAAAACGTTCATCTATTGAGTTGCTAAATAAAATGTCGTTATTTTTACATTTTGTTTGGAAGTAATAAATCAGGGTTGCTACAGCTTTTAGAAAAAATGTAATGACAATATGAAACACAATCACAATTTAATTTTAACTAATTATTTGATACTTATATTACTATTATATTTAGTGGAATTGATCAAATAAATGATTCTATAAAATAAAAACGTTTCAGTATTTGGGGTCGGTATACAATAAGATGACATTTTTCAAATATTGTTATCAAACTTCTGTGCAATCACAATTTCTTGAAATGAATCATGAAATATTTAACTTATCACCCAACATTAAAGCTGATACTACTTGAATGGACCTATGCTGGATAATACAAAGGTTCTTGTCATGAACTTTAATACTGAAAGTATATTCTTTTACTTCATTATAGATACGCTCACAAAAGAACTACCATCAGTAAAATGGTTTTTTGTTGGATTTGAATAAAATACTTTTTTATATATCTTATATTTTTCAATGAACATATTAACTTGTAAATACATGAATCCCTCATTGATTTTACATATAACTATACAAATATAAATTAAGAGGATTGAAAACAAATCAGAAGCTACATTCTTGGTACAGATCAAAGTACTTTAATTATTTTACTATCCTGACAATATTGGTTTCGAAAATAATTGTTCCTGCAGAGGCAAGTAATGTATGATGATAGTTTACAAATAATGGATTTACTATACATGGTGTCCCACCTTACAACACATACACACCACAACATCAACAACCACAAGCTTCCACTCAACAAATATTTGATAATAGTCAGCAGATAACACAACCTCAGTATATTGTAAACCAACCAAATCCCACACAGTATGCATTAAATAGTAGCCAATACTACCATAGAATGTCAACTAGTGACGAGGAATTTCTAGGATTTTATGAGAATGAGCAAAATAATTTTTTCAAAGAAAATCCTTGGCAAGTAGTTGAGAAAAGCTCAAAACGAAGAAAAATTACTGCAATTAATAGACCATCAGAGACAGTAACAAATAACAAATTTAGTTCTTTAACACACCAAGATGAAGAAGTAGGAGAAGAAGAAGCTACACAAACTAATGAAAGTGTAAATATAACACCAAAACCACCTCAATTATACATCTATGGAGTATTGAAATATGATGAAATGATTCAACAACCCAATACAATAGCAGAAAACACTCAATACATCACAAAATCTCTAGCAGATAACACTGTAAAGATAAGTTGTGATACACCAGACACATACAGGAAAATAATAAAATACATGAAGGTCAAAAACGTAATACACCACACCTACCAACATAAAGAGGAGCGTGCCTACAGAATTGTCATCAGACACCTACTACAGACATCAATGAAATAAAAACAGAATTAGCCAAAAACGGACATAAGGTTAGAAATGTGATGAATTATATAAGTAGAATGATGAAAGAATCTTTAAATATCTTTTTCGTCGATTTATAAACAGCAGATAACAACAAAGACATTTACAAACTGACAAACCTACAAAATCTATACAAGTAGAACCACCCAAAACAACAAAAGGCATTACACAATGCATGAGACATCAGAAATAGGGTCACTCGAGATAATACTGCAACAGACCATATGTGGGGGATCTCACAATACAACATCCTGCAAAAAAAGTAAAGATACCCCTGCTGGGTGTGCTTTATGTGATGGTGACCACCCAGCCAATTACAAGGGATGCAAATGCTACCATAATTTATTTAAACCAAACAATGCCAACAATCGTATGAATATAAAACAAAACAAACACAATATAATAACTAGACCTACTAAGCAAACAACGATATCAGTACCTCCATCCCATTTTCCAAATCAACCACAAAACAGTTACGCTAGTGCAGTAAGGAATGGCAGTGAACAACAAACAAACACTAATGACATAATAAACAAATTCCTACAGGAATTGAAAAACATGTTTCACCAACTAATAGAACAAAACAGCACGGTTCTAAACATGCTGACAACGCTTATTCCAAAAATTCAATAGCTTCATTAAAATAGCAGAGTGGAATACCAATGGGCTTCCACTGCACAAAAACGAGGTTGAGTTATTTCTACTTCACAATGAAATTGACATTCTATTAATAGGTGAAAGCCATTTTACAAGTCAAACTTACTTCAGAATACCTCATTACACAATTTATTCCTCAAACCATCCAGATCATACAGCCTATGCTGGATCAGCTATCTATAAAACATGTTGGAACCAAAATATGCACAAAATTGCTTGCAAGCAACAGTTATCAACGTTTGTATGAGGTCCTATTAAGTAACAGTCGCAGCAGTTTACTGCCCACCACATTATAATTTAAAGAAAGAAGATTTCAGAAACTTATTTGAGACACTAGGTCTTAAATTCATTGCAGGGGGAAACTTCAACAGTAAACATGTATTATTTGGATCTCGTTTTACAACCACTAAAGGGAGAGAACTAGTAAGCCCAATGCACGAAAATAATGACAACCTATAATAAACAGTCACCCCAACATACTGGCCAACAGATCCAAATAAAACACCTGACTTGCTTGATCTTTTCATCACTCCTGCTTATATAGACGTCACGCTAAACTACGACCTCTCATCCGACCACTCTCCAATTACAGCAACCATCAGCAGCTTCATAGTCGACAAAACTACAGCACAGGCTGCATAATAAGAAAACTAACTGGGAAAAATACCGTGCCAACCTAAAAGAGGACATTGATCACTAGGTCCTAAATTCATTGCAGGGGGAAACTTCAACAGTAAACATGTATTATTTGGATCTCGTTTTACAACCACTAAAGGGAGAGAACTAGTAAGCCTAATACACGAAAGTAATGACAACCCTTTATTAACAGGCACCCCAACATACTGGCCAACAGATCCAAATAAAACACCTGACTTGCTTGATCTTTTCATCTCTCCTGCTTATATAGACGTCACGCTAAACTACGACCTGTCATCCGGCCACTCTCCAATTACAGCAACCATCAGCAGCTTCATAGTCTACAAAACTACAGCACAGGCTGCATAATAAGAGAACTAACTGGGAAAAATACCGTGCCAACCTAAAAGAGGACATTGATCTCCAAGTAAGCCTTAAAACAACAAGGGAGATAGATGAAACACTAATAGCCTTAAACAATACCCTCACAGAGGCAACACCTCGACAGTACAGTAGGTTCATAGAATAGTACACCATATGAATACAGCAATGGAAAACAACAGTACTGCACGTCTGCCTTTTCAGATGTTAGTCACGCCTTTGACAAAGTTTGGCACACAGGCCTGGTTTTCAAAATCAAGAAATATCTTCCCATCACTTATCTGAAACTATTAAGGTCTTATCTAAATGAGAGAGAATTTCTAACAAGAGTGAATGACAGTAATTCCAATAATTTTCCAATAAAATCAGGTGTCCCACAGGGCAGCGTTCTTGGACCACTATTGTATGTGCTATATACAGCAGATCTACCAACCAATAATGAAACCATCACCTGTACATTTGCAGGTGATGCCGCCTTCATTGCAATCGACGAAAATCCAATTACAGCCTCTACCACTCTTCAGGTACAACTAAATGAAATCGAGACATGGTCACATAAGTCGAGAATTAAAATGAACAAATCAAAATCCGTCCAAGTGACCTTTACCTGGAGAAAAGACCAGTGTCTGCCAGTTAACTTAACAATATTCAACTTCCTCAATCCTCTAGCACCAAATACCTAGGAATACACCTTGACTCAAAACTCAACTGGAAAGAACATATAATTATGAAGTGAAATCAAATTGACCTAAGAATAAAAGATCTAAACTGGCTAATCGGTAGAAAATCGAAATTGACCATAGAAAATAAAATTCTCATCTACAAAGCTGTCATAAAACCTATTTGGACGTATGGTATCCAACTCTAGGGATGTGCGAGCAATTCAAATAAAATCATAATCCAAAGAAGCCAATCTAAAATACTACGCATGATAGCTGATGCACCTTGGTACGTGTCAAACAAAACACTCCATGAAGACCTAAGAATCCCGTTCGTACAGGATGTGATCACAGAACACAGTGCGAAACACCACAAAGGTCTGGAATTACACAGTAACCCCTTAATCCAACCTTTATTAGAATTTCAAGTCGACAGGAGAATCAAAAGGAACTGGCCAGCTGATCTGAGAAACGGTTAAAGGGGTCGTATCACTGGAGAAGACCTCACCACGCCAATAGGAGCCCACCTGCTCCTGAGACATCAAATTAGCTTATAGAACCTTATGTTGTTTTGATTGCTAATAAATATGATATAATAAAAAAATGAAAAGTCAGCGACCAATATGAGTCCCCCGACTACAACATTAGCACCAAATGTGGGCTCAAGAAAATATAAATCTATCAGAAGAATTCTGGAACTTCGTATTTTTTCACCCAACCCTATAAAAGTATTGGTAGCGAGAAAACCATAAGTTTATCCAATAAAAAGTTGGAATTTTGTATTTCTTTAGTTATTTTTCCGGTTTTCAGCGAGAAAAACACGAAAAAAAATCCTGTGGCACAATACTGCCTCCGGAATGCAACAAATCACCAATTTTAGGATTGAATATTCTTCAGGACATCTGACAGATGAACCCTACTGATTTTCAGCTCACCAGAGCCGGTACAACGTGTCCTATAAATCCAGATATACTACATGTTTGGTCATTTTTGGAGAAATTTCTGTTTGTTAGCGCTATACAGCCTCCGGTTTGTATACAAGTGACCAATTTTATGATTGGACATTATTCAGTGCGTCTCACAGATGAATCCCATTGATTTACTACTAGTAAGTAGCTAGTACAACGGGTCCTATAAATCCAGATATACCACATTTTTGGAGAAATTTCGGTTTGTTAGCATGATACAGCCTCCTGAGTGTATGAGTGCGGAATAGTTAGTTTTCATCTTTAAAACCGTTTATTGAGAAACCAGAACTGGTCTAGTGAGTGATAGTCATCGAATATGAGTATGGAGGGAGCTAACGAGAGCTGCTCAGCTTGCTCATGCTCGTCCCGTGCAGCCCTTCACATGAGGAAGTGCCATGCTTTGCGCCGGTATCACGTCTCATGCCTGAACAAAACTAATGCACGTTGAAGGCACAATGAATGGTGAAAAGTACATCAGAGATTTGATTCTCCCTCACGAGAGGTTATGGCGTGCAGCTGTTGGGGATCCATTCATTTTCATGGACCATAATGACCGATCTCAGTACAAGAGCCGCAAAGGAGTACCTCGAAACTGAAGGGATGAATCGTTTGGACTAGCTTGCATGATCCTCTTATATGAACCCTATTGCATATGCTTGCCAGAGCATGTAGGGATCTACCCAGAAGTCTTCAAGAGCTTGTCCATACTGCTGAAGAAGAATGGGGAAATTTTCCTTATCAACTAATTACTAATCTGGTAAACAGCATGTACCAACATCTTCAAGCTTGCATAGATGCAACAGGCAACACACTTAATTAATTCTCTTTTTGGCATTTCTTAATAATCTAAGAATAATTGTTTATTTGATTTGCTTTCAATAATGTTCCTCTATGTTTAAAATTGCTCAAATTCCATTACTAGTCAAAAAGTAAACAAACAACTGGTGTTATTGTGATTGAAATTAAACAATACAACAATCTAAACCCCATTCCCAAAAATAATAAATTTGATTTCAAAAATTTAAAGTGCTGCAAAACTTTTGATTCCACGTGTATTAACATTCCTAGGACTGATAATGAAAATGTTCATATACATTTTATTTTATAAGCTCTAGTCAATATATTAGTGACAATGTGTTTTCACAATGACTTATTAAAACGGTGAAGATTATTGACAAACAAATCAATATAAATATTCAATTATCTGTAGTATTCGAAATGCTGTTTGGGAACAAGGGTTTTTTTGTGGAATATGGAAAATATACATGAATCTTACACTATTTAAACTTGCAAAAAATTTTGGAAATGAATCTTGTTGAATGATAATTTGTTATGTTGCAGGTATATTTTTTTGTATATACAATATCATCAAAAGTTCACTGTACCCTTCCTCATGCAGTTTACTAGTACCTCTTCATTGTTATATCTTGATTTGCTTCAGTTTTGTCACTTTCAGAATACAAAAATACGGTAAAATATTTCAAATACAGAAAATGTTATTATCACAACCTCACCTGCAACTAAATAGGGTCGAAAGAAGTCAAAACCACCAATTATTTTCAATAAAATCACACACTATTGCATAAAAGAACAACAATAAAAAAAGTTCGTTAAATTTAATTTCTACCATATATATAGTGTACAATGCAATGTTTTGTAACATATGCTGTTAATAACTTTTGGATGGTAGTGTCTAATCTTGAATAAAAAATGTTATATTAATCGAAATAACAAAAAAAAATACGTTTAAGTAGCAACCCTGTAAATTTACTGTTGTCATCAATTTGGATTTATATACTGTTGAAACTAAATTATTTCTTAAATTAATTAACATGTTAACAAAAGTTCCCATTTGTTTATTAATTCCAATACAAAATTTTTGAAATATTAGTTTTGATATTAAAATTTCAATTTATAACAAAACATTTCTCGTGTATCAGTAACTAATAGAATACTAGAGTGGTAGAATGCTGAATCAACTTCATACATTGATCTACATTATGTATTACTATGATATACTAATACTATATACAATAAATAGTGGTACATTTTCTTATTGGTTATTGAATGTTACTAAAGATATAAATTAACATGTTATATTAATTGTTATTTGAATACATTGTATTAATGGTTATATTTTCTAAGAAAATGGGAAAATAAGTGCAAAATTTTATAAAACAAGTGTATTTTTGATAAATTTATATGCTGCTTCGAAGCGGTTGATAAATTACAAAATCCTGCATAAGTGAAAATAAAATAATGAAACTTCATTATAGAGCATTTTCATACAAAGAGATTTCGTGCAGACAAGTTATTCCGATGTGATAATTCTAAATAACAACTATATCTGAAATATTTTTTATTTTATGTATCTATTATAAACTGCTACTACTTTTATTTACTGCAACTATTATCACGCTTGGTCAAACAGTGGATCTCGAAAAAACAAATTACTGAATAAAAGCAACATTGAACTAATATTATCACTATATTTTATATATTTAAATATATTTATATTAATGACACAAACCATTTAACTATAAAGCAAATAATTTTTATTAAATTAACTCAGTTTACAGCTAAGTGTTTTTAACATAATAATACATTGTGATATAACTTATCTCGGAAGCACTTGGCGGAAAATTAAGTTATACATAGTTGAATTATGAGACACTGAAATGAATAACCTAAACTGGAACAACTACGACACATTCTGATAATGAAGCCAAGTAGTTAGACAAGAACAACTGCTGAGGGAGGGAAGGCTATCTTTGTTACACTCCTGCAGTCAAATAGCAGAAATGTGATAATTATTTTTAAATCCAAAAGAATTTTTTTTAATGATGCTAAATACATCAAAATACCTTTTTATTAGGTAGGTATATGTACGAAAATGTAAGAAAAGGGAACTAGCAATTTTTTTAAACATTCAATAATGCTTTGATATTTAAAACAAAAACGAATAATACGGTGAGCGCTCTTAGCTTTATTATTCATTTTTCTCCTTTTTATTTATTTGTTTTCATTCAGTGTAATTATTTTAATCGATTTAGAGTTGTCAAATAAAATTTTGCACCATTAGAAAGTATCCAAAAGTGTGCAATGATTAAATACAAATAAACTTATTAATTGAAATGATTTAAAATACCTAGACTGTCAGGAAAGAATTATTGTCATCATGTATACTTGTAATGTACAATAAACCAAACTTACAGAGAATAATTTCTCAAAACGCATTTAATCAAAACACATTAGAAAGAGAAAATATTCCCCCCCCCCCCACGGCATCTGTCCTTGTCTATGTGTGGCTTCAAATTTGAAAGACATTCGACCTTTACATGCTCGTTCCAGTATGTTTATTCAGTTAAGTGGAATGAGATGATGAATTGCATCAGGATTTGGTAGTGAACCTCGTTTTCTAGCAATCAAATACCGAATATGCTCCATCGGCGACAGATCTGCTGATCGGGAGGGAGAATATTGACAGTATTTTAATGTATCCGTAGTCACATGGGGACGGGCATTATGTTGCTGGACAATGACATTGTTTAATGCCTATGTAAGGTAGATCAATAAGTTCCAAGACATTATCAACGTAACCTCGAGCAGTTAAATGTCGTCATAAATATATTAGCGGACTTCTACTTCCTACCCCCAAACCATTAACCCTCTGGTTATAAAAACCACCTTTCTCCACTGCGACGCCTGATTCATCTACGGCTATCATGAGGCCATGAACAAAATCTAGATTCGTCTGAAAAAAGGCTATTCCATTCGTCTTCCCTATTCGTTCGTTCGTTGAACCATTGTAGTCTGCGAGCATGGTGATTATTTGTTAACGTATTTATATTCGCAGATGCAATAGAAGATAAAGTACATAATAATTCAAATATATGGGGGAAACATTGATCAAATAAGAAGACGTAAATATCTAGGAATGATAATTGAAAGTAATTGCCAGTTGGAACAATTGGGAAAAGTTAGGTGGAATATTTTATCATAGAAACAGTTTTTGTAAAAATTAAGTAATAAAAGAACTAAAACCTAAAATAGGCGAAGTGTTGAGGCCAACAATGCTTTCATAGTTGCGAGACATGGACATTAAATCAGACACAATTAACAGGTCCAAACTCAATGGAAATAAGATTCTTGAGAAAAGTTGAAAATATAACAAAAAAGGATGGAAATTACGTATATTGTGAAAAACAAGGATTAAATCAGTGCGTCAAAACATTGAAACAAAATTGAGTTGGTTTGGGCATTTTATGTTATATTCCCGAAATTAGATTACTCAATAGAGTATAAATCCTAATTAGAAGGAAAAAGCTAGAAATACATTCAAAAACATTGAATGAAATGTTGGAGAAAAGGAGTATACTTGGGGAAGCAATGAAAGAATTGACAAGTTGTCATGACTCACAAATAGCCTTGCACGATATTTTGGCACAGGAATAAATAAATGAATAAACTATTTTCTTTCATCATCAATGCGTCAAGTTTAATCACATCCGGTAAATAAGAAGTCCTGTTTCTGAGAAAATTATACAGACATCATCTTATTTGCATTGTCGTTTCCAACCAAAATAGGACCAAATTATCCATGTCTAGATACGCATAACACAGCAACTGTATTTAGTAGCTTCTTTACCTTGAATACACAACTTTTGTTGATTTTCGTTGGTTCATATTGAAGAACACAATACATTACCAATGAAATATATACCATACTGTTATTGGTTCTGTGTTCAAAGTTATGCACCTGTGATTGGAAATTTTTATTTAGGGGTATTGCATAATTTTATAATTTCTAGAATGCATCATCGATTAATAATTTTTGTAAATGATAATGTGAAAGTTGAAAAATGCGATTGATAAAAAATAGAATTATTTGAATAAAGGACTTTTTATACAACTTTAGGTTACATTACAACTTGAGAACATCACAATTTTTTTATTCGATTATTTCTATTAATGGACAACCATGTACAACAATAATAAACATCAAACATAAAATAAGGACGTGTGATATACAGAGTAAAATTAAATTTGTTGCGTGCATAGAAATCGGCCCACTGTAAACTTTTGACTATATTTTTTTAGAAACTATCAGATGAAAAAAAAATGCTGTTCGAAAGACAATTTAATGTACTTCGATATGAGTTTAAATATTTATATGGTGATTCTAACAAGAATAACAAACTTAACTGATTGAAATTATTGCCTTTGCAATTGAAATTTGCACATTATTCGTTTTCCATAATTTGATTAGTTTTCATCTGTGTTAGTTTAATGCATACTGCGCCGCAAAAATCCGTACAAGTAATGGTTCTAATTGAAAATGGACTTAGTCAGCTAGCTGTTGCTCGACAACTGAATATGACACGCGCAGTGGTTCGAAGAGTATGCCAACGTTACGAGGAGACTGAATCCTTTCTGGAACAGGCAGATAACGATATACAACGGATCGTGATGACCGCTTCTTTGTATCGACATCATTGAAAAATCGCCCTCTAAATGCGGTTCAAGTACAATAACAGCTCAGTGAAATACGAAGAGTGACTATAAGTCAGTGGACAGTAAGACGAAGACTGCAAGAAAGTAACCTCACCTCTAAAACACCTGCGAATGGTCGAAAACTTACCCCAGCTCATCGTGAAGCACGCCTGCAGTTTGCACGGGATCATCTGAATCGGGCATTAGAAGAGTGAGATCTGCTCTGTTCTCAGATGAGACCAGAATATGCCTCTATGGTAGCGACAGAGGAAGAAAAGTGTATTGAAGACCAGGAGAGCAATTTGCGGAATGCTGCATTGAAGATAGGATTGCTTAATGGCGGGGGTTCCTGCATGATCTGGGGTGCAATTTCTATGAGAGCACGAACCGACCCTGTTTCATCCGTAGACATGACCGTGTTCGCGAGAGAGGAGGTTTAACGGGTGGTAGGTACACCGAGGATATTTTAGCAGATCATATGGTCCCTTACATCAACTACATTGGAGATGACTTTATTTTTATGCGTGACAATGCGAGGGCGCATACCGCAAGAATCGTGCAAGATTACATTACAGAAGTAGGTATTCTAAACCCGATCGATCATTTATGGGATGAGCTAAAACGAATAATTCGCGCCCCAACCTCGATCACAGAACTTATTGTCGCAATAGAAGAGAGGCATAACATCCCACAAGAAACAATATGAAACCTGATTAGATCAATGCGTAATCGTACGAGGGATGTTATTAGAACAAGAGTGGGTCATACCCATTATTGAAAATTACTTAAGTGTTAATTTAGATAAATGTTAATAAACCATTAATAAAAAAATAAGTTAATTTGTGCATTAATTTTAACAATTTCAACCCCATAAACCCATAATAAATTTAAATAAACCTAAACTCATATCAAAGCATATTAAACTGTCTTTCAAACAGCGTTTATTTTTTTTATCTGATGAACAGTTTCTAAAAAACGTGTAGTTGAAGTCAAAAGTTTACAGTGGGCCGATTTCTATGCACGCAAGTGTAGTTAAGGTTTGTAATACTTTAATTTTAAGTTTTTGTAATTTCGGTCTACAAATATTTCCATAGGAAAACAAATCTGCAAAGAATCTTTAGCAACATTTCAACTATTTAACATAACATTACTATATGAAGGAATCCTTATACAGAGTTAATAAGGAAGCTAAACTTAGAATAACTATATGAAAGTGGCAATTACGTACGGTAGATAACCAAACCAAATTTAATCTAGTTATAACAAAAATATATTTCTCTGAGATTTCGTATTATTTTACATCCATTTGACAATCCAGGACACATGATGCTTAATCCATTGGGTATGTTTGAATCCTGAAGAATTTTCACATGTTTTGTTATCCGGATTTTCTCACAAGATTTCCGGGTTCACTATGGCCAAAACATCCCCAAACATGGCATTACCGCCACCATTGTAGGCACTGTGAATGATTCCGAAGACACCTGTTATTTCGACATGCGTTTAATTACACGTATCTGTATCCGAAAATCTGAAACCTTGATACGTTAATACAAAAGAACATTTTCCCATTGTTTTGTTTGGAAATAGATGTACATAACTTTACGACGGTATTGTTTATTCTGAATTTCGATTTAGGTGTTGCAGGATAAATCTGCCTGTTTAATGTCATCCAAACATGCTGGGATCTTATTATATAAACTGAAAATGCCAGTTTTAAGGGGGGGGGGATGTTTTGGTTCTTGGTTTGATCGGGAGCAGGAGTCTACAAATGTTGGTGATGATTGAGAATATTAAGTCCAATATTATCAGCAATATAATTAGTTCTTTCGTTATTTTTGCATAACATTGAAGATGGTTCTGATATTTATAAGTATGTATGTTCCATTAAGATTATTTAAAATATTTTTATTAAATTCTATTTACAAATTAAAACAATAATTTCGCTTAAATATCGTCGGTGAACAAATAAACTTAATCTTTCCCACTTGTGAATATGACAATGACAATGAATGACAATCGTTTATAAAACTATTATTTAATTTTATTGTACTGATTAAAGATAATATGAAGTTCAACGGCAATTTTAATAATCAACTGTGTCTTATTCTTAATTCTTAACGGTATATATAATCAAGCTGATGACCTCGCCGATCAATCAAATGATCGACATTTCTGAATTCGGTCGATTAAGCTGATGACCAGACATTCGGTGTATCGGCACTAATAGTAATTATTAATTTATTTTACAAAATGAATTACTTAGAATGAATATATGTTAGCAACGCATTTATGTTATTATTTTACGATTATATGGTACATATTGCAAACCTATTTCCCTTATGATATTTCTGATCTACAGTGATTGTTTTATAAAAAATTTCTTATTAGCTAAATCGCGTTGGGATGACTTGTATGTGCGATATTTTCGTAGTGTGAAAAGGCTCTTATAATATTTGGAGTAAAATTTCGAGTATTATACTATATCTTTAATTTACATTGTTTTATGTTATATTTAATTAACGGTATCTATTCTATTATTACATTACCAGGATCCAAAATCGTTCATGAGCTCGTATGAGCGCCACGGTGGCAATCGCTTTGAACGTGACAGTACACGCACGAATCAAGGAGGTGTAAATAATAACCGAGGCGGCGGACATTGGGTCAACGATAGTCGACGTGGTGATGATTTTCCTAATAAAAGACGCCGATTCTAAGAAGTGAATTAATCTGCTAAATTGTCCTCCAGATAAATATCTAACATTGGTTACAATGTGATATTTCATTTGAGAAATTAACTCATTCTACGTACGTTCATGATATTTTTGAACTTATTTTAAGCATGATCATCAGGTTTTATGCGATAAAACGGTTTCAAATAATTTTGAATTAATTAAGATAGAAATTTAAGTTTTTTTTATTAATCAATGTTTTATCGTTTGTGTGAATGTTGAGTAAATTAGTTTACATATTGTATGTATTTAATAAATTGTGACAATTTCTATATAGTACAGGTAAAATATAAATAAAATTTTAAAAATATCTACTTTAATAATTATCCTAAAACCTACAAGAGACGGCACATTGCAGTAGTCAATAATTTCACTTTATCTTCTATAAGCTCATTAATTTTATCGGCTTCATCCGTGTTTCTAATTCGTTTATAAATATTTTTTTTTAGTTTTTTTTATATTTTATCGTTTTCAAATTGGCATCCCTATTTTCCGCCTCTGGGATTGTTCATGCATTTTAGTTTTTTTAACAATTCTTTCACGTTTACTTATTGTTCTTTCCGCTAAAATATATTTGGATTTTTCGCTCATCGTACTGTGGAATTTTATAATTTATATTTGCAATCGGGCTGGTCATTACTAGTATATTCTGACGTTTCTATACATGGACATTTAAATAAAAAACTTCAGATTTGAATGATATCTAAAAATCTTAACTTGAATTTATAAAATCAGAGTTATATGTTGAATTATATATATATATATATATATATATATATATATATATATATATATATATATATATATATATATATATATATATATATACAGTAATAGGAATATTCCATGGTAACTAGGGTTTTTAATACAAAGTCCAAAAGCGACAAATGTTCTAAAGAAACAATCATATTCAGTGTATCACCTATTTTCTTTAACAGGGTATTATAACATGCTAAAGAATTGTCGTTGCAATTGTTAAATTGTTTTTCAAATATTCCAATAATTATAATGATTCTAAAAATAAGTTGAAAATTTAATAATTTTAATGGTTATAATATGAAAAACAATTAATCGACGATATTGATATTAAATAGGATACTTTTTGAAATAATTTATTATTGCAACTCAATAATTAAATATTCTACATATTATAGCAAAAATTCATTTCTGAACGTTTACCGTAAACCGCCTGTAATTTCTACGCTCCTGATAAAACAATTTCGTCTACAGCCGTAATTCTTCCATTTTTATCTATCCCCTCTCTTCATTTTCAATCTACACGTTGAAAGTGTAAGTGCCCATACAATATTCCTTTTTAAGGCTTAACAGAAATAATTCGTCATTTAATTTAGCGTAAGATAATAATTCCGTCATGGTCAACGGGAAAGAAAATGTAAGAAGCACATGGCATTACAAGTGTGTTAGAGAGAGACAATGGTGAGATAGACAATCAAGTCAGCGTAGATTATTACAGTTAAAATAAGGATACTAGCATAACGAATACGAATCGCGCGTGCGCCTCGTGAGGACGTTTAACGAACTGTACGCCTGGGTACGTCACTACCTATTAGTTTGCGAATGAGGAACGATCTTTATAAATCTTATACAATTAGTATGCAGATACACCAAAAAGTGCAAATTATAAATGGTATTACCAGGGTAATCTCATATCGAGAAATAGCAGGAAATTTGGTTATTGTGGCATTCGAAAATACCCAACCAATTAGCAAGAAACAAGTGAGAACGGTTATAATTTTTTTTGAAGAACATGTATCACTCCTACATAACATGGATCGCGTATACAAAATCGACAAACCCAACCCGAAAAAGAAGAAAGATGTATTTTAATCTGTGCAAGTGTGGAAAATGATCCTCTATAGTCGTCCACTCATTTAGCCAAGGATTTTGATGTTGATATGAAAACGATTCGGACTGTATTAAAAAAATGGCTATCGTAGTTTTAAACTGAAAAAGAGCCTTGAAATATTTCAAGACGATCTATTTCGTAGAATGGACTTTTGTGAAATAGTTATGGAAAAAATACAAATGTTTGCAAACTTTTCAAAAAATATTTTGTTCACAGGCGAATCGACTTTTCCCATACTTTGTGCACATAATTCATCCGTTATGCGATATTGGTCCAAGACAAACACTACAATGGTAGTAATCAATATCCCCAAAAGTTAAATGTTTGGGCTGGAATATTGGAACATTTAATTTGACCATTTTTTATTGACTGCAGTTTAACCGGACAAAAATATTTGAATAGGCTGCAAAACAAAATAACTCCTGCCCTTGCACAATTAGGTGTCAACTTGATATTTGGTACCAACATGAGGGTTGTGCATCGCATAATTATCGATTAGCAATAAATTTTTTAAATACACAATTTCCCAATTGGATAATCTCTATCAGCAGGCCATCTTTAGATGGCCTGATAGATCTCCAGATTTGGCACCCAACGATTTTTTTTTGGGTTATGTGAAATCGAGAATTTATGGGTTCCAGGAGAACAGGGGCAGTTCTCTGAATGAACTCAGGGAAACAAATTCCACAAGCCTGTATGGAAATCCTACCTAGAATGCTCACACATGTTCGTCAAGAATTTTATAACCGGCTCGGTTACTTTTTAGCTCAAAACGGGGATTTATTCGAACATTTGATTTAAATTCATTGAAGAATTCAGAAGTTTTTTTATGTTTGAATTTATTACCTATCAGAATCTGAAATATGAAATAAGTAAAGGTTTTAACCACTTTCAAACTGAAAACTATATCAATTTCCAGCATTACAATAAAATGTTCAATAAATAGATCATATTAATTATCTTGATCTGTTATAAACTCTGGAATTATTATAATCAAAAGCTTCTTATAACTTGTTCTCGTGTTAGAACAATGCGTTTTACAATTAATATAAATATACAATGAAAGTTGGCAACATGGCAACGTACTTATAAGTTTTCTTCAGAACATTTACTGTTTCAGATATCCTCTTAATACAATGAATTTACACTTGTTTTGTAACACATTAGTAATACACTGAATTTATATTTGTTTCTGTCTAACACATTGTCGCTTAAACATATGTGACCACAGAATATTCCTAGTACTATATATATATATATATATATATATATATATATAATATATTAATAATAAATGTTTCAGTGGATTTGACAATCAAAACAGCGCTTATAAAAACGTACTACAATAACTATTTAAATTCCCTTTATCATATATTAGGGGAGGGAAATTATATAAACTTGAATAGGTTATTTTTCTATGTTAATACATCATAATATGTATTAAATGCAATATTTCAACATGTGATTTTAATTGAATCAATAATATAATATCGAAATAGCAGTCTGACCTTTCCTCGAAGTAGAAAACAACTACTGTCCTGACTGTCACGAGGAATATTGAATCACATCCCCTTCGAAGAATGTGTACTTTTTTATCGATTCAAGACATCTAATTGTTCACAATTGCAAGGACGGAGTAATCAAATGTATGGAGTCGACGACGTCACGTTCTTCAAATGGGATGTAATTCAGTATTCGTCACGGCATTAACCAGGATAGTAGTTGTTTTCTCCTTCGAGGAACGGTCAGACTTTTGTTTCGACATTATTATTTTTCGAAATAAACAGAGGAAATAGTGGGAGCCCCATCTATACCATATTAGACGCACCTCGTAATTTGTGAAATTATATTTCATATATATGCACTCAGGTGCGATTCACGCCTATTTTATAGAGAAGAAAAAACATTTTTGGAGATATCACTTTAGATCTGCTATAAATTTAAGGAGGCACATTAAATGTAAATAAGAAACATTTTATGTGAAAAAATTATGTATTTAGAAAAACAGATGGCATTATTCGAACATTGAAAAGAATTATGTTTGTTATTTGTTACAAAATTCCTAGTATTGCCTCCTCGGGCCCTTATAACAGCATGAATACGTCTCGGCATTGTGGTAATTAAATTTTGAACATGACAGTTGGTCCAATTCGTTCAATATTGCCGGAAGCGCCGCACTAAGCTCAACCAAGTTGTTTGCACGGGGTACTCGAACTCTAATTCGTATTTCCAGCGTGTCCCATAGATGTTAATTGGATTGAGGTCGGGACTGGAAGCTGGCCAATTCATACGGACAATCCCGACCTCTTCTAAATATTCATTAACGATCCTAGTACGGTGGGGACGCGCGTTATCGTCCATAAAAATAAAATTGGGCTCTATGAACTTATACCAGCCCAAACTATAACTGAACCCCCCCAATAGCTTATACTTTCAGCAATATTGCATTGGGCAAATCTTCTCCAGATAATTTCGCGACCATCTGCTGACCTCAAACAAAACCTGGACTCATCCGAGAACAAAACGTTACTCTAATCTGCGTAATTCCAGTTTTCATGTTCCCTTACAAAAGCAAGTCGAACTTTGCGATGTTCCACGGATAGCAGTGGACATAGGGTTGGTCTTCTGTATAATGAATTAGCTCGATTTAGTCGTCGACGAACTGTCCACCTACTTACATCCACATTTCTGACTTCGTTCAGGCGATTTTCCAGCTTAGATGCCTATTTCTTAAAAATGAAGAGACCATCCCGTGCGGATGTTGCTCTTTTACGCCCTGATATTAGCCTTCTAGTGTAGTTGCCGGTTTGCCGCCCAACTGTCATATTACCTCGAATAAACACAATTGGTGATCGTGTACTATAAGCAACAGTCCCCCAAACGATTACTCCAGAAGTCCTGTGCACATGCCTTTCAACAGCAAACTCAATATCACGGCGGCGTCTTACCCTTCTACGGCCGTCATGCGCACCTAAACAGAATCGCGATTCGTCGCTGAATACGATATTACGCCTGCTGCCGTTCTCTGCACCAGCTCAAACGATGACGACAGTAGTCCGCAGTCAAAGGAAGCAATAATCGTGGACGGTATGAAAAGAGACCGAATGCGGCCATATAGTGTACGCATAGTAACAGGTCTACCTTCCTCTCCAAACCATTGGTCAGCAATTTGACGCTTAGTAGCAAAACGGTCTCGCAGAGCTAGTTGCCTGAAGAGTCTATCTTGACGCTCGGTTGACCAGTTGTTCTTCGTGTTCCTCTATCTTCTTCTATCCAGATACGACACACTCTCATGACCGACATTGTACTATACGAGATCTGATAATAAAATAACCGTTATTTTCAATTTTTTCAAAAAGTATTTATTTATTCATTAATAACTATCTTGTCCCCTTCAAAGTAATCCCCCTCATATATAATACACTTATGCCAGTGTTTTTTCCAATCCTCGAAACACTTCTGAAATGCGCTTTTTGGTATCGCCAACAGCTCCTGTTTCGATTTTTCTTTCATCTCCTCAATCGTAGAAAAACGATTTCCTTTCATCGGTGTCTTCAGTTTTGGGAAGAGGAAAAAGTCAGCGTGGGCCAAGTCCGGTGAATATGGTGGCTGAGGCATGATAACGGTTTTGTTTTTGGCTAAAAACTTGCGCACAAGCATCGATGTGTGAGCTGGTGCGTTGTCATGGTGCAAAATCCATGATTGCTTTTTCCACAATTCTGTGCGTTTCTGAAGAACTGCTTCGCGTAAACGGCGCATAACTTCAAGGTAGTATTCCTTATTGACCGTACGACCTTGTGGCAAGAATTCATGATGCACCACGGCATTGCAGTCGAAGAAAACAGTGAGCAAAATCTTCACATTTGACCGAATTTGACGAGCTTTTTTCGGTCTTCGCTCTTCTGGACGCTTCCATAATTGAACTTGTGTTCTGCTCATAGTAGACTCGCCAAACGCCACAGTCAACATTTCAAATGTCCTTGCGCATTTAATTTCATTTTTTACACAAAACTTAATACAGTTTCTTTGATACATTTTTTCGAATAGTAAAAAATCGAAGAGCACATGAAAACACGACTAACCTTTTTATCTGTCAAAAACAAACTTACAATCCAAAATGGCTGATATTGCCCACATATATAACAGACATGTATACCAACATAACAGAAAAAAATGCGAAAATCGAACATACGTAACTCACGAAATTTGAAAATAACTGTTATTTTTTTATGAGCCCTCGTATATAGTTAACACGACGGGAAATTTCGCGATGGAATAAACCAACATCTTGAATTCGACCCCTGTCAAAATCGCTAACATGGTGATAAATTCCACGTCTTCGAACTTGAGACATGCATACGAAAAAAATTGGAAAAAATATTTGTTTTTGTAAACAGGGTCAAAGATAAAACGTTGATCATCAGAACCTGCTCTATATGGTTGACGTTTCCGAAAAAACAAGGTCAAAAATGATCCTTCTGGGTGTAACATTTATAATGCCAATGGGTCTATTTTATAATAAATACATTGTATATTTGCAGGATTACCGTAAAAATATTTAAATAATACAATGAGCCGAGATATATAATGTATAAATATTTTAATGAAAGTTCTAAAAACTATAATTATTAGTAATATTGCTTTTGTCATTAATTTATCAGTAAATGCACCCAATAAACTTGCAATTAACTACTATTCATTTGTTTGATTTTTAAATATCAGCCCCAATTTTTCAATTATCATATGAAACTTCGAGTTTGTTAATTCGTTCTATAACTTTGTTCTTTTCCATATAATGGTATCCTTAAAGTTCAGAAATAATGCATTGCTTGTAATTTCATTTTCTTATTCATCATATAATTTTGAATAATGTCCTGATTATCTCAGTACAGTATCAAAGAAACCTTTTGATACCCCTCAGTGCTATGACTGCTGCCTGCTTTTTCCATATCTTGCCTTGCAGGTGCTCCTATTATCTTTTTTATATAGGTTATTTTTGGTCCATTTGGACAGTTTTAGTTTGTTCTCATGTATATGTTGAAATAACCGAAGGTTCCTTACCCATAATATTAAATTAAGTTTTTGATTGTCACATGCACATACACATCTGATTTATAATTCAAGTTCCGATTTATAACATAATCACAACTGATCAAATCATCCAGTAAAAAGCATTTGAGTAAGTATACTATTTTTTCTTGTACATATATTTATGTTGTAGAGGTATATAATAAAAGTTTCATTGTTTCCTTTATTCAAAGGAAATAATTATCTTGTAAAATAGCTAGATAGTGAAATGATGCATCAAGATAAATCATTTCTGAAACTAGTACAATCAAACATGGCAATAAATTGTCTTAAAAAATAGTTCAAGGAAGGAGAAGGATATCAACTACAGTTTTAGTAAAATATGGAGGCGACAGACTGTAGTTTAGATCCAGTTTACAAAGGCAGTCTTTGTCAAAACTCATTTTAAGCAACTCCTTAGATTCTATTCTCAATTCTTTTGTTAATTTTTATATTGTCGTCTCTTTTGTTCTTCAATTAAGGACATTCTTATATCAATTTTCAAACTTCTAAAAGCAAAGCTTGATAATATATGTTTAACATCTACTATATTGAATCATGGATAAAAAATGGCAAGTTGTCATCGTCTCGTTCTGCGATTACATCACATTTATGGTCTAAACAAGCGACTCCAGCCTTTGTAGAGTTGTAGAACTGTATGATTTTTTGACTTCATCTTCTATCAATGTTGAGAAGAAACTAGATGTACTTTTCTATTTTCAACTGAAACATTGTGTAAATGTGTAAACTAAATATCAATGTAATATACTATACAGTCTATATATAGTTCTTTTCATCACATGACGAGCACAGCCGCCATGTTGAAAGAGCGGTAGTTTAAACGTTTCGTACTGTTGTGTGCAATAATGGCTGGGAAAACGATATTATCTCTACAAATAAATCCACCATTAGAACAAATTATTATGGTGCTGTACTTGTTCACAATTCAGTTGAAGAGCAAATGGGATTTTGTTGAAATTAAAATCTGATCGTTTCCGATCTATGAGCAATAATTATCCTCTGACTTAATTTTAATTATTCATATTTTAAAATTAAGGTGTTTTCTCACTAGAAGTTCCTTAAACTCTATCACAAAATACACTTACTCGAACGTGTCACTTCCGCACTATTCTCTGCTTTTAGCACTGACACTTGACACTGATTTCACAAGCTCATAAGGCTTTTGAGGCTCTTTGTCTGGTTAGTGTTGTCGAGTAGCTAGATAGCCTCAGCATTCATATGGTCCAAAGGCTGTTCTTCATGGCTCTTTGCAGACTTAGCTATCATCTGGCTAATAATGTCCCGATGAAGGTCGCTATTTCTGGTGTATCGAGGAGCGTTGACTATGATCCTCAGTACTTTATTCTAGGACAAGCTGGAATTGTGTCCCAATATCCAATACATTTTTCTAAATTTGAGTCCTAAATCTTTACTATTTGACATGGGGTTTCCAGAGAAACCTCGCATCTAGTGTAATGCCTAGGTATTTTATTTGCATAATTGTGAACAATTAAAAAGGTGGTTAAAGTGTCATGAGCGTTCGCAAAAAGGCAAAAAAGTGAGTTGGTTTAGAGGTCTGATTATCTAAATAAAAGTAAGTAAATCATTATTGAATAATTTCTTGTTAGCACATCTAGAAACTTTAAAATTAACATCGAAGTTCATGATGAATGTTATTAATAATATTAAAATGAAAATAATTTAAAATTTAAACATTACGTTTTTAATCATGGGTTTCCGCGTATTTACTGATGTAATTTTTTTACGATATTGCAATCAAGGTTTAGGAAAATTTGTAAGATAATGTGTATTGGCTCTAAATTATTTTTACCGTGTACATACTCCATAACATTGTTCACTGACTTAAAAAATGTATTTTAATTTTGTGGTATTTTTTATTAATAAATATTATTTGTGGATTTTAACTATTTGTATACATGCTTGTTTATAAAAAACAATACGAAAAAGATGGCCGGCCTAAAGCATGTGCACAAATTTATAGTGATGTAAATACAGTTCTATTAGCTAAGAATTATGTTTCTTCTTTTTTGCTCTTCTAGCAGATCTAAAAGGGTAATATTTGTGGATTTCAACTATTTGTACACATGCTTGTTTATAAAAAACAGTCCGAAAAAAATGGCAGACCTAAAGCATGCGCACAAAAATATAGTGATGTAAAGGCGTATTAGCTAAGAATTCAGTTTCTTCTTTTTTGTTCTCCTAGCAGTTCTAAAAAGGTAATATTTGTGGATTTTAACTATTTGTACAGATGCTTGCTTATAAAAAGCAGTACGAAAAAGATGGCTGACCTGACGCATGTGCACAAAAATATTGTGATGAAAAGGCCTATCTTCTAGCAGTTCTATAAAGGTAAACATACTAACCGTTGTCACGTTGTTGTTGCCGCCTGCTATTGGTGCGACTTGATCTAAAACTGAAAGTGTGGGTATGCCTAAATGTGTAGGATTCGCAATATTCGGATTTTGTTTGTCTAGACAAATGCGTTAAACAAATAATTTACAATGAAAAATCTAAATAAAAAGTTGACAAATATTTTGACTACTTCAGCATCGTACATATAAAAGTTTATATATGTACGGTGACTTCAGACATATGTCAGGTAATAATTAAACGAAAAATTCGAGAGAAAAAATGACAAAATAATAAATTTACTTTCCTCAATTTCATTTATGCCTAAACTAGATTTTTTTATTATTTTGCACAACTTTGATGGAAGATCTACCATTTTTTAATATAAAATAATTTATTCAGGGGTTGGGGAGCAACTGATCAAAATATCATTTTTATTTTGGAACGTACACTACCGTCCCAAATTTTGGTAGCAAAATGGTAAAATAAAGTAAAACAAAGTTTTATATTGGTTTAAAAATTAAATGAAAACTAACTTGACGGATCCAAATAGATATAAAAATTAAATTTCCACTTTTTTTCTTTATCATCACATATTCTAGGCGTTTTTTTAACTAATTATTTAAAATAATCTTCATGTAATTTTTCCGTTCATTATCTTGTTGAGAAAATGAATCGAAGACTTCGAAATTTAGTTCTGAAGAATTTTCAAATAACATTCCCTGTTTAGTTTTCCGGTTATTCACATTAAGATTTCCGGATTTATTGTTGTCATAAACATTATTATTATTATTATTCAAACCATGAAAGACCACCACCATGTCTGATTCTAGTTGATATGTTGTGGATAACTTGCATCTTGCTAGTTTTAGAAAACATATACTGTCAAAGAAAGTGGAAATCTTTGGAATACAGAAAATTTTAGTATCACATCCTTCGCGTGCCACTGCTCAAATGCGTCTAAATGATTTGTTAAAATTAGATGAATGTGGGATGATAATTCTTTTGTTTTTACGTAAAATGTTTTTTATTGCTGATGTTTAACCACATAGTCGGCAATCGTTCGTTAAAAAAGATGCCCTTTCAAATTTTTGGACGGTAGTGTAGATGGTCGTTATTCTTTGAAAAGTTTGGGTATCCAATTAAGAGTTCTAGACTATTTGTCTTGATTTATCAAACTCAATGTTTATGTCTTATTTTATACTTGAGTTCAGTCGTAATTTTTTCTATTGGGATTATTTTTTGTATATTTGTTTTTTTTTCGCACTTTCCCCAAAATGGGTATTTTTGTTTTTTCAGCAATAGCATCACAAATATAATGGCGTTTCTATAGGGTTAAACATTTTTACTGCAATATACATACTTTAGTAACTGGAGATTCATACAAAAGTTTAATGTTTCTTTTCAGCCCCATCAAGTCAAATCTTCTCATTCGACCAAGTATTAGCCATTTTATTTCTCTGAAACTTTCCAAATTACAACAATCATCAAAGCAGAGAAATATTGCAGAGTATTTAGGCTTGCCAAGCGATCGTCCGGCAACCTGCCTCCACCAGACAAAATACATCGGCCATACATGGCCGGGCCACACTAAAAACATTACCCCGTATTCCATATTCTGGCTGTTAATGTTACCTATATTGCAGCCACGTATTGCAGAAAAAATATTACCCCTTTAGAACCATCTTAAAATAATCAACATGTATAATCCAACAAATTTCAATGGAGAGTGATTAATTGCCTAATACGTGAATAGTTCGCTTGCATACTGTATACTTTCAAAGCTACGATTGATAAATATCAAGTTTATTGTACAATTGATCAATCGTAGCTTTGGAACGATACATTATTATGCAAGCGAACTTTTTCACCTGAAAGTCAATGATTCAGCCTGAACAGAAAGTTGCTAACAGTATAGCAGAAGTTTGGTTTCCGTCCATTTCATTAAATGGCAATGTGTACATGATGCAAATAATCAACATTGGGTAGAAGTTTGATTTTTGTCCATTTTATAAAATGACTAAGTGTTACATCATACAACTGGACTTGCAGAAATGATTCAGAAGATACGAAAATATTTCTGTGTGAAAAATAAATTTCGGTTTTCGACTGCACCTACGTTTTAGTCAAAATTTCAATAATTTCCACATATTAGCCGACCGTTCTTCGAAGAGAAAACAACTACTTTCCTGTCTAATATCACGCTGAATATTGAAATACATCCCCTTCGAAGAACGTGACGTCGATAGACCCTTTTGTCGATACAGACATCTGTGGTGATTCATATCATATATATATACAGGGTGTCCCGGGACTAATGGGAAAAAAGTCAGGAGCGTATAATCTGAGCCAAAATAATGTTAGTACTTCATATAATCTTTTTCTATGGAGGCCCTCGTTTTCGAGTTATAGGCCTCCAAAGTATCAATTTTGAATTTGGTTTTTATTTTTATTTTTTGTACTAGTTATTTGATCTTTATCAAATTTACGGCAAAGCTATAATGTACGTGTATGTTTATTTTGGAAAGGTAAACTGATTTACAGTACTGTCTTGAAGCCAGGGACGGACTACTCGCAATGGTTAGTGATCCAAAAAATTTGCAGGTATGGCACACCCTGTATGAAATCATCGAAATTGACTTCCCCACACATTAAGCTAACGAAAAGGTACTCTTGTTAGAATTCGATAAAATAAGCCGTTTGGATAATATTTACAGTTTTATTAATGCACTACGTACAAATCTACCTGACTAACTTATTAATACGATGTCCAGGATTTACTTCCTTTTAATCAAAATTACGAACATAACATTATTAAACCATTAAGAAAACCTCAAAAAACACAAGTTATAAAACATTAGACTAATACTAATTCCTAAACAACAACAAAAACTAACGTTATTCTAATAAATGTTCAATATGAGCTCCTCCCACTTCCACGCACATTCTAAGTCTATGAAGGTTGTTTCTTTGCACTTAAATGAGCAATCCCACATTATTTCTAATAACATTGCAGTGTAACACAATTCTGTCTATTAAATCTTGTCTTGTTTGCACAGGTGTTGCGTATACCTTACTTTTGAGATAACCCTAGAGAAAGAAATCCATAGGATTAACGTCTCCTGATCGCGGTGGCCATTGAAAAGGGCCTCCACGACCAATCCATCAATTAGGAAACCTTGTGTGTAAATGCTGTCGTACATCTAAACTGAAATGAGGAGGGGCCCCATCATGCATGAACCATACATTCCTACGAGTTTGTAGTAGCACATCATCAAACAGGTTCCATAACTAATTTTGCAAAAACTCCAAATATCTCTGACCAGTCAAAGTACCGTCAATAAAGTATATGGCTCTATCAAATGATTGCCAACTATTCCTGCCCAAATATTAACCATGAATCTATGCTGGCTCCTAGTTTGGATAATGCTATGTGGATTCACATCATCCCATAAATGCATATTATGAGAATTTATGATTCCATCTCTGGTGAAACTGGATTAGTTCGTAAAGAGAACGTTACTAATAAATGTATTGTCTGCTTGTTGTTGTCGCAGAAACCACTGGCTATACTCAAGCCGTGCAGGATAATCAGCCACTGTCATACTGTGTACTTTTTTCATGTGAAAAGGATATAACAGCTGTTCTTTTAGGACGCGATGAACAACTAATTTCGAGACGTTATGTTCTCTTGATACTTTTAGAAAACTCGTTGATGGTTCATTATCAACTGCATTTAACAAGTCTTGTTCAAATGCCACAGTACGTATGCTTCGTACTGGACCTTCTCCACTTTTTTTGGCAAAAATATTCCTAAAATTAAAAATTTTGTTTTGTATACATAGAAAATTACATTTACTTATTCATACCTGTTTCTCGTAACCTGAGATCAATACACTCAAACATTCGTCTGTCTGGCAATGCTCTGTTTGCAAAATGTTCTTCATAAAGCCTTCTGGCCTCTAAACAGTTTCGAGAAGCCAGTCCATACATTAGATGCATATTTGCGTACTCGATAAAAGCGAATTTTGCCATTGTAACTGTTAAATTAAGGACTTATGAATTATTGACAAGTACTGACTACGAACTATTCTACACAACGTTTGACAACTAATCCTATGGTAACTTAATAAACGGTAAAAAGTTTTTACCAACTTTCGAATTAATAAGTCGTTAATGTTTTTCATCTTCTGCTATTATTTTTTTGTAGTACTGTAGGTAAATCTTGGACATCTATTAATAAGTTACGTTTTACCTCGTTGTGTACTTATAAAAATGGTGAATGCGTAAATTGGTACGTAGTGCATGAATAAAACTGTAAATATTAGCCAAACGGCTTATTTTATCGAATTCCAACAAGAGTATCTTTTCGTTAGCTTAATGTGTGGGGAAGTGAAATTCGATAATTTCATACAGGGTGTGCCATCCCTGCAAAATTTTTGGATCACTAACCATTGCAAGTAGTTCGTCCCTGGCTTCAATGCACTACTGTAAATCTGTTTACCTTACCAAAATAAACATACACATACATTATATCTTTGCCGTAAATTTTATAAAGATCAAATAACTAGTACAAAAATTAAAAATAAAAACCAAATTCAAAATTAAAACTATAACTCGAAAACGAGGGCCTGCATAGAAAAAGTTTATATGAAGTACTAACATTATTTTAGCTCATATTATACGCTCCCGACTTTTTTCCCATTAGTCCCGGGACACCCTGTATATATATATATATATATATACTTCAGTTTTTTGAGGTTCTTTGACCATAGTTATATTTTTCAAGAATATGTCTTGGGTTTTAGTCAAATAAAAACAGTATTGAACTGATTAAAAAGTCATTTTAATAAAATTGGTACAGCAATTGTGACGTTTCGGTCTGAATGTTAGACCTTTTTCAAACTAAAAGAATCTGAATTGTGATGGATAAAAACAATTGAAATTACAAAACTAAAATTAAAAACTCCGAAATTAAAAAAAAGTAATATTGTTTATGAGATTCCTTGCAATAACTGCGAAGCTACTTATATTGGCCAAACATCAAAATACTTAGAAAACCGAATAAAGAGCCATAAATATGACAAAAAAAATGCTACAGCACTAGCTAACCACGAAAGAAATAAAAACCATAAGTTCAATTATACAGAGACTAAAATTCTAAAAACAGAATAATCTTAAGAAACGAGAGTTCTATGAAATGGTAGCTATTCAAAAATCCTCCTACTGTATAAACGACAAAAAAGATATAAACAAACTGAATACAACTTACATTCCACTCCTATGATAAATTGAATTAGTCTCACACTAAAACGAAACCATGCCACCAAGTGATATTTATAACGATATATACGTTCTGTTATTGTCTTTTTAAAGTATATGTTTTTATATAAAGGCTTAGCAAAAATACTTTAAAATTTGTGTTGTGGATGTTAAGGATACAATATGGGATAAATGTTAATAATGTTTCGGAATACTACACGTCGAGGTGAGTTTTTTTTTTGTAATTTCAATTGTTTTTATCCATCACAATTCAGATTCTTTTAGTTTGAAAAAGGTCTAACATTCATACCGAAACGTCACAGTTTTATTAAAATGACTTTTTAATCAGTTCAATACTGTTTTTATTTGACTAAAACCCAAGACATATTCTTGAAAAATATAACTATAGTCAAAGAACCATGTCCATGCGGACAGCTAGGAATAAAACTCAAAAATATTGGGAAATGCCGCAATTGGAAAAGAGAACTTCTTATTGGTTAATTATCTAAGTTTTCGGAAACGTTTGTTTCCATTATCAGGGACACTACCAATAGAGGAAAAAGCAAATTATTCTCAACTCGATCAATAAAGAGATAATATTGTACTTACATTCAATGCGAGATTGACTTCCTTTACGGAAAACATAGATTGAAGAACTCCCAACACGTGGATCAAGTCATGGAAAAGTAACATTTAAAAATAATAATAAAATTGTTGTAAAAATAATAATAATAATAATAACAAGACGAGTATACCATCTACATGAGATTTATGACGAAAAAATCGCTAAAATAATCAATTCACTCAATCACAAGATAGAACGGTGCTACTAGGTTAGAATTGGTCTTCAAAACGGAAATATATATATATATATATATATATATATATACATACATATACATATAAACATACATACATATACATATAACACTCTTGTAGTAGCATCGCTTTCTAGATCCTTTTGTAGGGGTGGATCAATCCCCATTTCCTTTTTCATGTTCTTTCCACTATTTGTATCCATTGCTTCCTGTGCAGCCTTCTCTTTCTAGTGTCTAGTGTACTTCCCATAGTCTGCAGATGATCTACTACCTCATGTAATCAAGTTATCCTTGGTCTTCCCCTCTACTACAGGGCTTCCACTCTTCCGTTGAGCATATTACTTCCATATGTGTCCCGGCCCCCAACTATTTTAATCTTTGCTTTCTAATTTTCCTTACTATGTATTTTTTCTATCTCTTGATATAGTTCCATATTCGTTCTTCTTCTATATTCCTCACCTATTTTTTACTGCTAATATTGTTCTTAGTATTTTTATTTTCTGTAGTCTTATATCCTTTTCTTGTTTTTTAGTCAGTTCATGTTTCTGCCCCATGCATCATCGCCGGTCTAGTTATTGTATTTTATATTCTTATTTTTGTACGTTCACTAATTATTTTAATTTTTAATAAATTTTTTGTTAGCCGGGAATGTTTTGTTTGTCGCTACGATTCTTTAAGGGAGGAAGGGAGTTTCAGTAATTTTCATATTTTAGCAAATATCATCTGAGAAATCCATCAATCGTCTGCGTGATGACACATCCAGAAGACATATTGAGGAAGTTTTAATGAGTTTATGTTTTAGGTATCCAGCAGTACAAATGCTAAACCTCTCAACTACTTCTATTTTTAGTTGTCACCAACTTCTATTTTTAGTAGACACCAACTTCTATAGGGTGGGTACGTTGTTGCATTATCTGACACGAGAAGTGGGAGCTCAGAATTTGGACTATCGAATCATTATTTTCATAAAAGCCAGGTTCGACTCATCCACGACAGCTACGAGATCGAATCCGAATATTATAAGAAGGCTCTAGATTCTAGACGGTCAACCATTTCGATCGAAAGCTTTAATCAAGCATGATTCACCTTCCACGAATCTGTTTGAAGCGTGAGCCAAGCATTGACTCGGGAGTTTGATCAAGTATTACGTCAGTATATGTCGGGCAACCATGGAGATTACACCTTTCTCTGGCGCAAAACCACCTTTCGAGTCGAAAACTGAAATTGATAAGATTGAAGGGTTGATTGAATTTTATTGAAGGGCGCATCAATCAATTGACTGACTCGTTTGATCAAGCTGCTTGATCGTCTGTGGCCTTTAATTCATCAATACACTTGCTCCCAATGTTGGGTTTTGTGGTTGTATAATAAATATCAACATTTTAAAGTGTGCTGCCTTATGAATATAGTCTATAGAAATAACCAATGACGTAAAAAAAGAATAGACCTAGCATATCATTTGGCAACGCTGTGTAAATGGAATCATACAATTTTCAGCGGCGTACTGCTCTGATTATAACTTTTGAGGAGATTCGCAACTTAGAAATAGATGTGTAATAGAAATGCTGTAGAATTACATATTGTTAAAATGCATAACTTTGAATGTCATTTAATAAGTAGACGATACTGGTTCTTAAAAATGAAGGTCAAATACAACTTACGTGAAAATAGAGATTTTGGTTCAAATAATCCGATTTTTTGCACATTTAGTACTAACTAAACATTTCGTTGAGTTATAATACGCTTACGAAGTGAGCAAAAGTACAATAAGCACTTAAAAACCGAGTAATCACTTGTAAACAAACACATCTACGGTGCCAACTATGCGATGGTTTGTCATGTAGAGCAGAATAATTTTATTGTTGAAAACACGGAAACCAACAACATCAAATTTGTTTACTGTATGTCCGTCACTGTCATATTTAAATAGTATTTATTATATGCCTCATGACTTATTTTTTTTTGCAAACCAATGTTGCTGTGCATATTTTACTTCAATTTGTTAAACATTGTTCGAGCAGTTTTCAGTAAAAAAGCACATTTTGAGACCAGCGCACGGTGACGGGTAGCGCCCATCTCATTATTGCTTATGCAATGTAAGCTTCTGTATTCAATGTTACATGGGTCTATCTCTTTCTACGTCATTGGAAATAACAGTTTTCTATTTCAGTTGAAGAAATTACCAGTTCGAGAACTCCAGGAAGATAAATAAAAATGAGAATAAATAACCTATTTATGAATTATCTGGAAATGGCATTTTTTAATGTTCTCTGAAATATTTTATTCCTTTTTCTAACAATTTAGACGCATTTAAAATTATTTAAAGGCTTCTACGCAGAGGTTCCCAAACCTTTCTCCTCGTGGATCACTTTCAAAATTTAACTGGTTTCAGTGGACCCCCTGCTGCTGCTAAATTTCTATTCCCAAAACTGGTCTAAAAATGTGAAGATCAGATCTAATGATTATTTTGTTGCACACCAACGTAGATCACTTTCGAGTCTCCCGTCGACCCCTGGGGGTCCACCTGGACCACTTTGGGAATCACTGTTTTAACACATTCCAAACTCTTAATCTTAATTATATCATTTCTTATGATTAGTAAGAAATTAGACGAAACTGGTTTAAACAAAATCAAATATATCATTTATTGATAACATTGCATTATTAAACGGAAGATATTGATGATAATTCAACAGATGATTAAGTTTTCGATCTTTGCTAAGTTTGCCTAGTTGTGTGTATATCTGAAATATCAATCTACGATGAGGATAAATTTAATTTCTACGCAAATATTAATAAAGAAGTAGAAGAAGTAAAGAAAAATCCTGAAATAGGTCAATTATTTACCTGCACGGATATTAAAAATGTATTTTCAAAACTAGTTAACCAAATTTGGAATCGGAATGCACATCCACAGTCTTGCTATCCTTTAAGGTGGCATTCACACTAAAACGACAAAACGCAAGCGAGATAATAGTAATTTACAGTAACATTACTAATACACATGCGCAGTTAAAAAAATCGTTCCAACCACCAGTAAATACTGGTTCAGAACTCTCGATTACTATCAGTTCTCTGTTCCATCCCGTTTGCAGACCAATAAAATTACCGTTCAAGCGATTCTTGCTGGATAGCGAGTACTGAAAGTTCTGACATTAGGAAACATGCGCAATGGTAAGATTTTTGTTTTAAACTGTCAAATTTGTTTGTTGTGGAAAGTGTAAATAGGTTATGGAAGTGGGTTTTTTGTTTTTGAACTGTTTTCACCGGCGACTGTTTCTTCCTTTAGTTGTTGATAGTCGATATAAAAAAGAAGGGAAAAATGGAATCCGAAACGCCAGAAGATAATACCTATATTTTTTGCACCTTGTTAATTTTAATGAATATTATTTTTTTCTACAAGTAGAACTGGAAGAATTTATTGTTGTTTGGCCAAGAGATAATGAGGGTGCAAGCACTTCAAGCATGACTGCAGTCGGTGGTGAGAGTGAAAATTCTCCTTTTTTGGACTGCAATGTATACAAAAATATTACTGGATTTGTACAAGATATCTAGAGAAATGATCGGTTCAATGAAGGTAAGAAACTTAAAGGCGTTATGGAAACTAATATCAAAAGAAATGTCTGAGATACGTTATATTAATATTTCCGAAAACGTCGAAAATAGGTAGAAAGCTCTTGAACGAAACTAACAAATACGTTGATAACAAAAATGCAACTGCTCGTGACAGAAAGTATTTTGAATTTGCAGCTGAGATGAAAGAGTCTTATGGAAACAAAAAGAAATATCAGACCAGAAATTTTGCTAGGATCTGAAACAGTACATATCCCCACGGCCACTGCAGAACTAGTTCAAGAAAATATTGAAAATACTTCGGAAAGTGGAGTATCATCAAGGAAAAGAGTAGAAGTGTTAAGAAAAAAAGATTTAAGAGGTCATAAAACAGTTTTACAACAGATTCGGGAAGACAAGCCAGCCCATGAAGAAACCATGACTGTGTTTCATGAACGTAATGAAATTGCAAAGGAGAAAAACCGAATTTTAAAAGAAAAAAGTGTACTTGGCATCTTTTAGAATAGAATAGTTCTGAAGGTAAATGGCAGAACCATATATTTATGTTCAATTTTGGTTATTTTGCGAATATATCATAAACTTAATATTCTGTTAAATTGCTTCTATTTATGATATAATGCAAGAATTGTCATAATAGAACATACATATTACAGTTTTGCCATTTACCTACGTTAAGGCTACAAAGACTATTATTTTTTGACATAGGCAATATTATTAGTATAAAGTTTCACTTATTTTTAGGTTGAAAGTGTCCATTTTTGTTTTTATATAGTTCTCAGAATGTATTTTTATGTTTATGTATTTTTGAGCCTGAAGGGTTTATATGTTTTATTTTTGTTAAGTATTAAGTGTTGATTTTTATTTATACATTGCTAAATATAAATTTTTAGTTCATAGAATGTCAAACATTTAAACAAAGTCTTGGTACCTCTAAAGATTTTATTATTTGATGGTTGTTAATTAATAATGGCGAGTTTTACCAATTAGACTGTATTTATATTAAACTTGATCTCAACTTCTAAGTAATGTTTCTGCGGTATTCCAGGATAATAAATGAAATAAATTAAATGTCTGGTTTTTATATTTTTATTTTCTGCGTAACGTTACTCAAATAAAATATGTATGTATGATATTAAATTTAATTATTCATGGCAAAGTATTTACAACAGCATCCCTAATTCTTTGCATTTCTATCGCCATCCACTTCTTCCTCATCTATGACATGGTTTAAATCTGCAACTTCTACTGTAATATCTCCTTCAGGTTGTATTATGAAATCGTCTTCTATTGCAAAGTTATGAAGTACACAAGCTGCACGTATCAAATGAACTATGATCTCCATTTTGCGCAGTTTAATATGGAATCGTTGCCTAAATTTTTGTTTCAACACTCCAAAGCAGTGCTAGATGATATCGATTTCTTGCCAATTGTACATTATAGTAATTTTGTCTCAGTCAGTTGTCCTCGGTCTTTAAATGGGGTTAATAAGTTGGCTTGAAGTGGGTATCCACTATCTCCCAGTAGAAAATATTGACCACATTTTTGTGGAAGCGTTTGGCAAAGTGGTGAGTTACGAAATACCCGGCTATCATGGATAGAACCAGGATAACCGATAAAGACATCTCTAATTAGATAGGATAATTTTGCGACTTATCAATTTGTATATGGGAGCCATCAATAGCTCCAATAATATTGGGAATACCTTTGGCCTGAAACTGCTCTGCTATATACAACTTTTCCTCATCATCTGGCCATCTTGAGGGCTGAGATTGACACTCTTACAATTATCCTTTCAAGAGATGATTTCGTAATGTCAAATCTATTTGTTACATCAACAAAACTTGCAGTTTGATCCCCAATATACCACAGAAATATTAAAACCTGAAAATTAGTCTTTTTCAATAATCAACAATAGTGAACATTGTTTACTTACATGATTATGTGCAGAAATTTTCCCGAATTGGTGATCTTTGTAATAATTGCTGTTTTCAAATCTGTGTGCTATTTCAGTTGCCACATTTCTAGAGACTCGAAAGTTATAAAAAAATCTTCGGAATAATGCGGATCAGTTTGTTCTAAATCAAATAAAGGTAGTATATTATTAGAATTAAAATACGCCTATGTTAAATTAAAGCATGTTGAACAAACCTAGGTAATCTTCGTTTCTTGTTCGTACATCTCCAATATTATCTAAATCCTCATCATCTGATGAAGGTTCTTTATATATATATATATATATATATATATATATATATATATAATTCGGTAAATATTCATCCATATTATAAACCCCCTTTCGTCCTCGGAAATTCTAATTATATTTATGTTTTCGACAACTTATCCCTTAACACAGAACTTGTTTATTTTCTGCGGTTATTATTGACAGTGTGCCGTACACTACGCGCATCTACTAAACTAGTTCAAAATACGTTCCAACCGTTATGTAGCAATGCAATCGTATATCCCCTTTAAGTTATGTTGCGGAGCTAAACTCTGAAAGGCATTAATATTTTGTTTACTTGCCAATACCTATAAGGTATTTGATGTTACATAATTGTTGAAAGTCTCGATATTTCCCAAGGACGCCACATTGTAAATATTTAATTTTTAACTAAAAATATAATTGCTATATAATAAATATGTATACTAACCCAAATTCCTCACAAAAATACTAGACTCTTTCTTGATGTCAGCCTACCAACTAAAGAGTGAGTGTGGGTCATCTGTGCTGAACACTAGTTCTGTTCGAAAATATTGCCGTCAAAATATCGTTATAGTTCAGTAAAAGATGGGAAAAATAATAAGTTATTTGAAATTTATATTCCTAATTATTCTTAATAAATCGAGATATAAGGTAGTGTTAATTGTCTGGTGTTATGTTTAAAATGTTTTTAATTATAAATAGGTTAATATTGTTTAAAGGAATGTATTTTGTTCTATACATTAATGCTAAGTATTTCAAAAAGTAGCATGGCGCTCCATAATTGCGGGTTAAAAATAATCAGATAGTCGATAAATGTATTTAAGAATTATTAAATACATTTTGACGATTATTAGTTGAAATTATAATATTAAATGAATAATACATCGTCAAATAGGCATTTTAAATTATAATATTTCCTGGACTATGACAGTGTTCGAGTCGAAAAACCGAAACCTTAAAGTTTGCACTATACCTCTTACGTCAACTATAACTTTACTAATTTCAGTTCAATTATTGGTTACGTGCGATAACAGAATTGTTGGTTGGAACAAACCTAATGTAAGCGATTTACGATAAGCAAGGCGCTCATGAAAATAATGGAAATATTTTTAGACAGGATTTTTTGTTTTACTTAACAATAATCAAATAATGCACTAACCTTCTTTGGAATATTCTAGATAATGGTAATTTCTCTCCATTCATGAATAAATATCGCATTGGTCAGAAATTTTCAAGCAAAAGAGATCTGAGGTACATTGCACAAAAATTTTAAAGAATTGCGGGCATTCATTGACAAAACCACAGATTGGCAGGACGGAAACTGCTCATTTGTATCCACATAAACTAATGGTTCCCAACGGGGGCGATACCGCCCCCCTGTGGGCGCTGCAGCCTTTTAGGGGGGCGGTAGCGGATTCAGAAGCAAATAATACGCAGTCAAGAGGAATGGTGAAATAAAAATGATTTAATAAGGGTTAATAAGCAGTTTTAAATTAGCATTAATAATAATACTAATAATTATAATAATTTGTTTTAGTTCAGAATATATATATGACTTGTCCTCGCACGTTGATAAGCGAACGCGCGATTTTCATACAAAATAACATGTTTCGACATGTTCGCACACAGACAAGTTGAATCATGCACGAAATGAAACGTATAAAAGCAACAGCTCTACGAATTTTTTGTTAGTTAGTTGTATGTGCTTGGCCGCGATATAAAGTCGTGAATCATAAGCTCTGCCGTAGTAAGTAATCGTGAGTGGTGTGTCATTTTATAAACATTACTATCTATAAATCTATTGAGAATTTAATTTTTGTATGAAAATGGCTGAATCTACTTCTAAATTAAAAAAGAAATGCCGGCAATACAGTATTGAATATTTAAAATATGGATTTGCTGAATCTTCTACAAATAAATCATTACCTATATGTTTAATTTGCCGAAAAGTTTTTTCAAATGAAGCTATGAAACTTTCTAGGCTACAAGAGCATTTACATAAAATGCATCCTGATAAGAACAAAGATATAAACTATTTTCAAGAACTCGAAAAACAATATTTAAAACAGTCAACTATATCAAACCTGTTTGCATCGTCTTCTAAACGAGACGATGATGGGCTACGAGCCTCATATAACGTTTCATTGTTAACCGCAAAGTCAGGAAAACCACACAAAGACTTGCAAATTTTCTATTCAACTCGATGAATCAACTCTACCAAGTAACGAAGCTCTACTCTTATCATATGTACGATTTATAAAAGAAGAAAAAAATCATCAAGAGTTATTATTTGCTAAGAATTTGGAATCTGATACAAAGGGACATTCTATATTTAATATCCTGCAAGAATTTTTTCAAGAGAAAGAAATTCCTATTAGCAATATTTTGTCTGCTGCTACTGATGGTGCTTCAGCAATGACCGGGCGTCATAAGGGTTTTATAGCACATTTGAGAAAAGCAATGCCAAATGTACTCGCTGTACATTGTATTATTCACCGTCAGCATTTGGTTGCAAAAAAATTAAATGAACGTCTGCATGCGTCCCTCAATAACGTTATTAAAGCAATCAATATCATTAGCAGCAATTCATCGAATGACCGTTTGTTTCATAAGCTTTGCAATGAAAATGATGAAAACTACAATGGCTTGCTGCTGCACACAAAAGTACGTTGGCTCTCTAAAGGTGTTTTTCTGAATCGTTTTTCAATCTATTTTACTCGGTGTTGGAATTTCTTGAAGAAAACGAACAATTGCGCGAAAACCTGATTACGTCAAAAAATGACATCGCTTATTTGACGGACCTGTTTAAAGTATTTAATCAAGTTAATCTACAATTGCAAGTTGATGATTTAAATTTAATTAAAACTAAAAACGTCATAGCTGCTTTTGCAGGAAAACTTCTTATATTCAAAAGAAATCTTGGTAGAGGGGAGTACAACCATTTTCCCACGTTATCAACAGTGTCTGCAAAACCGGAAGATTTACTTACTTACTGCCACCAGTTCTTCATGTTGATTTTACAGAGCGTTTCAAAGATATTTTAAACATGGAAATACCAAGTTGGGTTATAGATCCTTTCGCAAACACAGATACTGAAGGCTCATCAAATTTGGAAGAGGAGCTATTAGAACTAACGAATTACTTAAAGTAAAATTCAAACGTGGATATCAAGAGTTCTGGCTTCAAAAACCAATACCAGTTCTCTATCCTGGATTGTGGACAATAGTACAGAAGTTGTTAATTGCATTTCCTTCGTCCTATATGGCTGAGCGTGCATTCAGTGCAGTAACTGATTTGCTGTCAAAGAAGAGGAACAGACTACACATCACTGAACGTGGCGATCTGCGATTGATGTTAACGAAATTGGAACCCGATATTAACAAACTGGTAACACTCCACCAGCCTCAACCGTCTCATTGATTTTTTCTTTATTATTAATTTTGTATTTCTTATTGATTCTGTGTTTATATTTAAAAGTTTAATAAACAATTTTATTGTACATTTGGTAGTCGTTTAATAAATTTCTACTTCATCATTCCTCTAAAATAAAATGTAGACATTAACTGAAATGAAAGCTAAATACAGATCAATTGGGACGGTACAGATGATATTCAAATAAAACTAACTACTTAGGACTAACCAGCGACGGGGGGGGGGCGGTGAAATTTTTGTTCTCTTCTATAGGGGGCGGTGGTCCACAAAAGGTTGGGGGAACCACTGAATAAACCAAGTGCTTGGTAGTAAATATCTACAGAATGTTTCAGGTCAAGCCTTGATAAATTTTTAGACATTTTGGGGTAGCCGCGCAGGAATGCGGAACTATCCGGTAGTATCTTCTGGAATTATTATTGAAATTATTAAAGCTTCGAACACACAAATACAGCTGGAAAAAGGTTTTGAGTTTGGAATAAAGAATACCATAAAGTAAAATCAAGAATCGGATTTACCAAAGAAAGACTGAAGGAATTTGTAAATAACACAGGTTTAGTGAAAGGTGTCGTAGTTCTTGATTCCGGCATCAAAAATGCTCTATAACATCAAGTTTTTGATTAATCCTGTCCTAAAGGTGCATAACCATTTTTTGCTATATTGGGGATTTTGTTACATAGTGAATAATGGTTTTTGCTAATACGAGTTATGCCATCTAGCACTTATCCTTCAGCCTATTGTTTCATTCATATATCGTTAAAGTTCAGTATTGCGTTAGGTGCCTGGATCTCTGATTGATATTACCTTAGGGTATGTCGGCTTTTCAAATACGCCATATAGGCAATTCAAATTTCAGTTAGTTTTGTTCGTACTAAAAATAAAACCAAAATAAATTTGTATTTAGCCTCAAAAGTAGCCAAAAACTCTATTATTGAATACATAACTTCAAATTGGAACAAACCCATGTTGATATGTGTAATTCTCTTTAATCCGATTTTTTTTGAAAAATTACATTTTCGGGTCTGATAATCCTTGAATAAACTAGAAAATACCTTCTACTCCAAACATTGAACAAGGTTTAGTCTAAAGAAGGTTATCCTTTATTTAAGACCCATTTGTCTATCGACGAGGTTTTCGTACTTCGATGGTTCGCTAGCAGAAAACAGCTACCAACTTCATATATGGTAAAACCTTTTTAGCCGTTCATCAGTGGTCAAAGAATAACCATCTATTTTATTTTCCTATTGAAACTTTGATCTAGTGCAGATCTATAAATATTCTTAAAATGTCCATTGCATTTTTCTTTATGGTAAACAGTCACTTGATCTCAGTCAAAAGGATACAAAATAAATTTGGATTATGGACGTCTGTGCCACATATTTATATCATCAAACTGTAAGTATATAGTAAGAGGGGTAACGGGGGGAACTCGCAGCTTTTCAAGCCGGAACGGTTGCATTGCATGTAATATGTCTTATTATCTGAAAAACTTTTTCCAGTCAATGCATAGAATTAAAAAATTGTAAATTATTCTGTACATCATTAATTATTATGTTGAAGTACTCCTCCCCTCGTTAGGACCGTTCCGCCACATCTAATTTTAGCACTACACCATTGATAGTATTAATTGTACACTTTTGGTGTATTTTATGCCCCGACGCTGTGCTCCAGATATCCGGCGACAGCGGCAAGTGGCAAAGATCCGCCCTATGCCGCATTTGAAGGTAATCATGTTTTCACTAATAATAATGTCGAAACAGTAAATCTCACATTAATAACGTTTACGTTGAAGATGTGTTTTTACAATAGTGTAATAGTTAATTATAAAATGTTTTAAATCTTATTTCTATTATCATTCGAAATGAGGATGAAAAAACTCGCCAGAAAAGAAAATTCATTCCTGGTGCCGATAATACCATATATTAAAAAATAAACTCCTTATAGTAATAATATACAATAGAGAGGGCTATTTATTCATTCATAAACACGTTTATTTTTGCGGCCAACAATCCTAAACGCCAGTAGTAAAATAATGATTGAACAAAAGTGGGCATGGTATTGACAAACTTTGCACTGACGAATTATGATAATCCAAAAACATTTAATTAAAATCTGGAAAACACATAATAACGAAAGAACAAATTTTTACTCCCTACTCGTAATAAACAAAACACGTTTGACATTATTTACTAGCAATACTACAGCTCAATCCAAATTATCGTCGGGCACACTCTGACGATATTTACATCTCTCTTTATATGGTAATCAAACAAGGACAAAACTACTGAATAGGTTACCCATTACCCCAGACACATAAAGTAGGTATTGATTTTTTTAGCAATATTGGCACTTTAGTTACAACAAAAACTTGTTTAAAATTTATATAAGAATTATATTAAATAAAATTCAAGTATTTTTAATTATTTTTGAAAGCAAGGAATTAAATGCAAAAATGAGTATGACTTTTTTATTTGCATAACTTATTAACAAATTTTCAATTACATTTTTAATTTAATTTTTCCTGCAACTATAAGAATTTGTAAATATGGCAATGGGATAGTTGTGTCCGCAATTGAGCTTACAATGTGACTCGATGTTTGAGGCATCAAAAAGTTAATCTGAGGGCCACTCTCCTAGATGATTTATCAATATTTTAGTTATTCAACTTGCCGCTCGAGCGCTGCAGCTAGAAGTAGCGGGATTTTTAAAATATATTGATAGGTTAATTTTTGCCATTTTTTATTTTCCACTGATATAAATAGTGCGCACTAATGCATCCTCATGCATCTTTTTAAAGGACTCGAGAATGCATTACACTAATTTTATCAATCGAAAACGCTATTAATGAGGAAGTTTATGAAAAATAAAAGAAAAGAAAAAAAATACTGCTTAATCACATTATTTTTATTTATTAAAAAAATAAATACCTCAAACAAACCAATTCTATATAGCTGTTTCTTCTTGTTGGTGTTGGTAAAAATAAGCATGGAACTGCATTAATTATTTGCTCTTAAGTTTGTTTGTTCTATTACGATGTGTAACAAACATAATTGGTTCGGAAAAGTGGATAACACATAATCGATAATTTTTTCTCCTTGTTATGGGAATATCCTCTCTTTGAATTATTTGCCTAAAAAGCTAAGAAAAAAATTAATAGAAACTATAGTCAACATCACTCTAAACTGGCAGTCGTTAAATTACAAAATGTTCTAATCCGGATCATTTTCCCAATACGGGTTTTGTTTATAATGTGTTAATAAACACATCACAAAGAGACAGAGTTGACGTTTGCTGCATCTGACCTGATTATTGTGCAAGTTAAGAGTGATTTAACCCATTGCATATATTTTTAATCGTATGATTTAACATATACTATCAATAATAGTATACCTAACATTAGGTAATGCAGTAATCTAATTGTTACCCAAATTATTATTAATATATCTTTATTCGACATATCTCACCTATGAGTGGTACAATACTTTTAGTGAAAAAAAACATTACATCAAACACACATTAATGTACAAACTTACGTAGGGGTCTCTAGGGAGGAGGTCAATTTTAATATCCTTACTTATATTCTTACAAGTGGGAATACTACAGTATCTAACCAGGATATTAATATTTAATAAACACAATCACTACAAAACACAAAAATGACTGTTAATACAAATTAATATAATAATAACCGTATCATACACGATCGACGAAGTTGAAGTATGTTGTCAAAATGATATATAGAGGTTATTTAAATGGCAGGCTTTTTAAAATTTGACAGATCCTCGATATCGTAGCGCTACCGGCGACATGTGGAATAACTAAATAAACGAGACGAAATTGATTGCGGGACAGAAACATAGCGTTGACAACACTCTACGCAAAAATATACTGCTATTCATCATTTGATCTAATACGATTAAAAAAGTACAGACACTGACTAGAACTAGAGTATTAAATAAAAGTATATACCCGATAGGCTAAGTCAAATTATTATCAAAAAATTTTACAACTTTTGTATAATTAATATGGCTTCCAAAAGCTTTAAAATTAGTCAGTTGAATCTTTCACCGATAAACTCAAATTAATATTGCTTACGCCAATTACTTGTTAAAGTACAATTTGATTTAGCAGTCAATTACATATGACAATCGAGTAGAAAGAGATGTCGTAGCAAGAGAAATCTAGAGTTATACCCTCTCACATCATTATTTACGATCCAGAGTGGGAAAAATTCAAAAGATCCAGAATTGTGAATTCGTGAATTTTTTTAAATTAATTCAAATTGTATGCAAAATAAATTGTAGACTGACAAAATAAAATATGTTTATTAAGGTGGAGCAGAAAATACAAACACAAAAATTTGTTTATTTAAACATTGCATTGGAGATGTTATAATTTTGCTGTCCTTTGCGTATGTCTGAATATAGCTAACTAAATGCGGAAAATATTCTTTCAATACCTGCGGAAGAGGCCACAGCTGTCATTAGTTGCTTGATAATTATTTTATTTCCTTCACCCATATCTATGATAGCAAATGCAGGGAGCGAGTGGCGTCACTTTTGGAAGGACACAGCAAGCGACTTAGCGAAAGTCGGAAATCCACTGACGCACAAGTTTTGTTATCATTATTTATATTTGAGATGAGAAAATATTACTATTGGTTCAGTGGTGGCGCTAAAATATTTACAAATTAAATAATAGGTACGTACATGTTAGTTATAAAAATTACTATTATTCGAATTCTTCAATCAAAACTATATTCAAGGTTTCACTTCATACGATAAGTGGTATTATGAATCCTTAAGATAATACATCAACTATTGAACACATTATAAACAAAAGATCAATTCAAACTAAAAAGTTTTAGCTGAAAACGTATTGCATAAATCGAAAGAAGCTAGGTCTATAAGGATGAAATATAAAAATATCCACATCCCCAACAAATCATTCATAAAATCGTATATGTTCACACGCCAACTTGAAAAACATGCATCTCTCTTAAAAGAGGGACACATAAATAGGTTGTTGGCATAACATGGCCGATTCGCTATCAGGTGATGTGTGACTTTATTTTGGGAAATAATTAGTTTTTTAAACACAATGCACTTTTGAACCAGAATAATTATTCTAATACATTGTTTTTTAACAATAAGTTTATATTTGAACACAAAAAAACACTCAGTCTAAAAAAATATTCACGTAAACAAAACAACTCGAAGAATGGCGAATGAACTATGCGTAGAATGATACTATGACACAATTATGTGTTTGGTTAGATTTGCGCTGTTGTCAAATGTTAAATTTTGGATTAAATGAATTATACATTTCAGGTACTAATACTAAACCTAGGTACTTTTCTTGTAATTATATTGCATTAGATCTGTTGTAAATTCATAAAAATAGTTCGTCAAAAGATATTTCATTATTTTCTTAATTACACGTTTACAATAATAACTTCTATTGAAAATATATTACTATGGAATTGAAACATAACATGGTGTATATAGCAACATTAAGAATTATAATGATCATTTCTTCCAACAGCGGTTAGAATGTGACTAAGTAATTCTGTTAATTTTTTTTTTTCGTAAACAATCATCTGTTTTGTTTATATATCTATGCAAATATCCTCTAATTCGCAAAATTATCAATGGATATATATTTTGGAATATACATTGGTAAAAGTAAATTCAGTAGATACAGAAAATAGTATATTATACACCAAGGTGGTGAAGACTATTATTATCAACCGAGCACCAAAATTATTTCGCGAGGGGCTTTGCCCCGAGCGGAATAAGGTGCGAGGTTTATAAATGTCTTCCCCACCGTGGTGTATATACATTTTTTTCCACTATTAGCCAAATTTAAGACAAAAATCAAAAATAAAAAAATATAAAAATCATGTAGGTATAATTTATTCGCACAGCAATAGAATACCATTATTCCTATAGTTCATAATCACGAATATTAAGTGCAACGAATTAACGAAACCAATTATACGATCACATCCAAAAATTTCACAAAACGTGGTTTATGTTTTACTTTGAACTTTGAACAATTACAGCGGTGGTGCGTTCACAACACTTGGGTACAAAGTGATCGTTCATAAAATAACATATGCTTTACCATAGAGAAAGTAATATAATATATTATTTGTCTATGTGGGTCAAGGTTAGCTACCAGTTTCAACAAAAGATTGTCAAATTCCACTGGTGATAATGTTGAAGCTAAAAACATTCATCGATCCTCGTTTTTCTAAAATTAACGGAAAATAAACAGCACATTTCAATGTCAAATTTTGATAGTGTCGATCTACAAATCGTTCAAACTGATTTCTCCCTATGCGTTTACTCCGTCATCTGACTGACACTGACACTGTTTTCGCCCTCACCTCACCCAATATATTATGAACGCACTCCTTATGTCATCAGAAATTTTTGGTTGAGCGCGAATTTTAAACTAATGACAGTTTTATTGAATTAATTTTATCTTGTCAGGTAATTTCAAGCAGTAAATATGTAGTAAACACAATCTCCTGGGTATACAAAATTATGTTGCACTAGTTTTTCTTAAGCTATTATCCCTGAATTCTCAAAACATTTGAATTTGTCCATTATTGACCTAGGTTAACAATAGAAAAAATTATTAACCACTAATAGAGAAATTCAACTTCTCAGTTGGCTAGATGACACAATAATTGTCAACTTCACAGCTAGTAGTGGAAAAAATATTTTATAAAATGAGAACAAATGTAAATGTTAAATCCTATTTTTATAAAAAGGGTTGTTACAATTAATATGTTTTATAATGACTGTACAAAATGTTTATATACACTTAATGGAGCAAAAGCCTTATTTCTGTTCGTTTTAAAAATATTTCAACTAGGGCATTTTGTTTTTCGTCTTTTATATATTTAAGTGCCATTTCTTCTTGTGCTTCTTTAGACGTGGTAACGTGAAATAGTATATTCTATATCAAGGGTGGAATAAGCAAAATTCTACACAAGTGGGAAGATTTGTTTCCCGAGCCGTAGGAGTGTAGAATTTTGAATTCCACCCGTGTTTTAGACTACTACTACTTTTTCTACGACTATCAAAAAAACATATAATGAATTGCTAACTCCTTAATTTCTGGAGGAGTTTTGGTGAAAACATTACTGCTGTCAGTACCAAACACTAAAAGGGAATGAAGCCATGTAATAACTATTATTTAGATAAAATTTACTTACTTCCATCGACATTTTTTACAGTTGACAATTGTTCCTCTTTTTCTTAAAAGTGCCACGAAATACACTTTGCTGCACTTCTGGCTTTAACAATTAATATTCAATGACCATATTAGTAATTTTACGTTCACTTTAAAGTATTTTTTCTGTATTTCGATATTTCTGCACTACTTTACTCTACGTAATGCAGCTAAAGTAGAAAACGGAACACGCCTATTTTCTCTTTCTGTCAAATTGACCGTGACATTGAGAGTACGCCACAAGTATTCGTTTCATACCAAGGGCGAGACTGAATATCTTCCCTAGGGCTAGAATGATGCTATTCCATATTCACAAACTACGTCGGAATATAAAAATTCCATAATAGTCGTAGAAGAAACGATATTTCGGCGCTTGCCGTTGGTATCTAGTATCTAGTAAATTGTTTCCAAGGGCATTCTTAATAAAAAAATCAGCTAACTCTTGTAACGATATGCTTGCAGCTTTTGTCTGTTTTTTTGTTACTCCTGTTGAATGAATTACTACTTTCATCGTATCCCCTTAGGGCAAGGTTCTGTTTCCCTAGGCAATAAAGGTTTTAAATATTTTCTGTTAAACTAACCTTTTTAGTGTGTGCTGAGGATAATGCATCTGCAACACTCACACCTGCGTGGTTTTCTGTATTAATTAAGTAACTGTATTACCTTTAGGTGCATTTAACTTTTTTCGTGTATCCTAAATTTATCAAGCGCCTTTTTCCAATTATTCATACCCATTTTAGTAAATGACACCTTTCTACACCTACCCTTATGATGGCAAAAAAGTCGACATGGACAACAAAAGGCGATGTCCAAAATGGGGATAATATTCAACCCAAGAAAATTCTTTATACCATGTTCCTTTGAACTGCCTTGATTTCGATTGAATTTTGCTTACCTCAAAGCAATCAATAGGCTGAAGTTGTCCTTTGAAAATGTGTGCTGATTGAACGCCCAAAGAAGGATCTCTACTCTTCCCATCGAACCCCGCATTGCGTTGTTTATACAAACAAGACGGTGATGCCGCTTCAGTCACCCAAACTACTCAGGGATAACTGTTTATATTTCTGCACACTTATCCCAACATTTTCACTTGCTTACACTTTTAGTAAAAAACGAAAGCACTGAAGATTGCTTGTTCATGTCACCAATAAAACAGTCTAAACTAATAATTAAAATTGTATTAAGAAACCTCATTAACGCTAGATAGGCGTCTACTTTGACTGGCTTTGAGTGTAAGGTCATATTGGGGGAGGTGAGAACAGGATGACCAACCTTCGCTGAGTCAAAGAATAAATAATCGTAGCTTCTTCAGCCCCATATGTCTAGCCAAATGACATACCGCATCTCAAAACAAGTGAATACAAAATGCTTAAAAATAATGGAAACTTATTTAGGTAAAAATAAACAACGTGGTTATAATCACTAAGCATAAATAGCATGTGAGTAGAGTAGAAACGGTATAAGATAAATGAAACCAATTTTTGTTTGGGTTTTTCATTCAATATTTACCTATATAGGGGGTGGGGCACTGCAGAGAGCCCATCATTCTATGTCAGTCATTGACAACATATTTTCATTAAATAATGGACTGTTCTTGTCATAAGGCATCTGGCTGCTATAGAATTTTAGAAGAATAGGAAGCAAAATATGGAATTGTTCCTCGACTATTTTCAGAACATTTGTTTTTTCAATTTCTGAAAGTACAATATTACGCTGTTTGTTGTTGGGACTGATCATATGTGAAATAATATGGTACGAAGTCTGTTCATATCGCTTTTGTACCAGTTTATATGTTGCTTCGTCCAGTTTATCTTTTAAAACATCGTTAAGATTATTCCACATTAGAAAGCTTGTTATGGTGCAGTTCTTCTGTTAACAGTATTCTTCCGAAATTGGTTTCAAATGTTGAAATAAATTTTCAGATTCTTTTAACAGCAATGTTGCTAACTAACTTGCGTACATAATTATCAATTTTATTCGTTTCTCTGTCCAGCCCGCATATTTTCAATAATATTGGGCCAGTTTCGTATAAATGGTTCCAAAGCTTGGCAATTACTGCTCCATCTCACTTCAATTGATTATTCAAGTACTGTATCACCGTCAGCAGTTAACTGTGTTCTAGCATAGTGGTAGTTTCTGAGGTATTTTATAATATGAATTACGTTTATGGCCGTAGATATGTTCAGGTCTTAGCTCATAATATGCGCGGAACAAAATATGAAATAATTTTTGAAGCAGTATCAGTTTCACTTAGAAGGCGCCACATTTTTGTCATTTTGGCGGCATTATCTGTAAGAACGCTTTTTACCGAGCATTAAAACTCGCTTTCTACCTTTAAATTACGTTTAACGTTAGCTCAGTTAGGTATTCGCCATTGTGTGGATTCTCAGATGTGTCGATTGTGCCCTCTAGAAGTACTACCATCTTAATTATTTGCAAAGGCACAAATAATTGGTTCATTCCGTATGCTTAAACAGACTATCTTTTGCCGCAAATGTGCTTTACGTGCATATTGATACACCATCAAGTAAATTTCCTAAAACAAATTTCTTGATTTTTGCAAGCCACTAAATAATTAAACTGAGAAACCTGATATCTGTTTTCTATTGGTAGGTTTATATCCTGGGCGCAACGTGCTTACAAGCTTCGTAAACTGTGGATATTCAACCAGTCTGAATGCTGAATTTGTAGCAAATTTGTATCTAACGCACTGCTTATCCATTTCGTAATTTTCTTTAGCCGTAGTTTGTATTGGACGTAGAATAAGAATTGCCTGTGTGAGAAAATAGATTCGGTAAGAAGAAATCAAAAGTTACCTAATGGTTTATTTTACCAAAACTATCGTTATGTTTGTGAGCCGTTTTTTCAGAATATTTTTCTTGCACTTCCGCTGAAAGCATATCTTCCATTGTTTTCAGTGTTACTATCAGGCTCAGATTTTCTTTCTCAACACTAACGCATTGATTTATACGCTGTTTCATGCGAACAACAATGGCTTGCAGAATTTTTCCACGCTGTTTACAAGTAGCTTTTTTATTTGTTGCCGTTCCCTTCAAAGGATTAAAATACTGCCAAATCATATATTTCTTACGTCCACTCATTTTGATACACGCTGCTTAATTTTATTTTACTCATAACCTAACAGGAAACACAAAGAAAGTGAACTCAACAGAGATTGTTATGGTCAGATTGCTGGGTGAATGAAGAGTGTAAATCCTCCCAAGCCAAATGGTTTGACATTCAACATTAGGAACATATATACAGTTGCAAGAGAACGTAAAAACGGAAATGTTTCAGGCACGAATTAATTCACTGAATCTTTTAAAAACTAACCAAACTAACATTGTACCTCAATCAATTGGAAATAAATAAACCTGTAGTGGTCGAAAGGAAGGGCTTTGGACCCCGAAAAGACGAAACAGCAGAAGCGCGGAGAAAGCGCCTCAATGCGGAATTGGCAAAACTGTATGGCAGTGAAAACATAGCCAGACACAAAATCTAATCGAATAAGATGGATAGACCACGTAGTAAGATCATAAGACCACAGATTAATAAAAAGGCTACTTTTTGAGAAACCGGATGGCAGAAGAATAATAGGCCGATCCCGAAAAAGATTGAAGGATGCCGTCGCAGCAGTTATTGCGGAGTTGCCATATTATTATCAAATAATATAAATTACGTACTCGTGCCATTCATTGATAACTTCAATCCCAACTTGAAGGTAAGTGGTGTAAAAATTAATAACCAAACAAGTATCCGATTTTGAGATTGTGTAGACTTGCAAGTTAAAGTAAGGTTCCATATTATGTTAATGTTTTTTCGCTAATTCATAAGGAATGTACAAGTCGACTCTCGATATTTTGAAACACGAGCGACCACAAAAACAGTTCAATATAACGGTAGTTCAAATAAACAAGAGGGAGGCAGGGAAAAGTTCAAATAAATAAGAGTTGATTGAAATTTCACCTTTATTTTTCCAAATTTTTACAGTTGTGCTAAATATTTTGATAAAACCCAAATTAGTTAAAAATCAAATTAATGAAAAAGTCTGACATTTTCTTTCGAGTTAATAACTTCCATTTATCGTTGTGCAATGAATTTTCAATGGTTGAGAAAAAATTATAACGTGTGTCCAGTATGAGGGCATAGGAGCGTAGGGTAGAAAGAGCTGTCCTTGCCTCGCTCAATGTTACTGAAACTGGTGGTTCTTCTTCGTTTTCTTCCCCATCGTCATCTTGAGATGGCAAATCCAAGAGTTCAGCATCTGTTAGCGCACCATGGACACCGATGTCATCATCTACTTGGACGTAATCCTGCAACGTTAACTGTCCACAGTCAGATAGAAGTTCCCACTCGAAGACACAATTTGTATCGTTTGGTTGCTGTGATATCGGTCCATAATTTTCAGTTTGCTTGAATTCACACTTTTTGATGCAGTTGTGAAGGGTGATAGTGCTCACATTTTGCCAAACCTTATGAATCATATTTATGGCGGTTAAAATTTTTCAATGTTGTCCAGCACAATTGATACGATTTCCCTACGGTACATTGTTTTAAAATTGTGTATGATTCCTTGATCTAATGGTTGTCTTGATGTCGTGGTGGGTGGGAAAAACATCAATTTAACATGATCTAATGGTGGTGGGATATTATGCACAGTGCAGTTGTCCAAAAACAGTAATATTTTGCGATTTTCCTTTTTCATTTCACTGTTAACAGAGGTCAGCCATTCATTAAACAACTCCGTCGTCATCCTTTCTGTCTCGTTTAAACGGTAAATTGTGGGCAATAATTTTATTCCCTTGAAAGACCGTGGTTTTGCAGTTTTGCCAATCACAAGTGGTTTCAACGTTTGAGATTCATCCATATTGCAACCTAGAAGCACATTAATTCTGTTCTTGCAGTTTCCCACCATGACATTGTTCGTCTCTGAACGCCAGGGTGCGATATGGAAGACATTTATAAAATAGCCCAGTTTAATCCGTGTTGAATACGTTTTTTGGCTCGTAACTGTTTAAAAGCCTTTTTAAATGTCATGGCGTATCGATTTTCGAAGTTTGATAGCCAATCCCTCACTAGCTGCAAATCATGTAAATACCAAGGGACTCTGCAAAGGACGGGCTTTTTCCTTCAGCATAAAACCGACCATGGGAATGTTTTGTCCTCTACACTGGCGAATCCATTTAAGCAAGCACTCCCAAGGCGGGGAAATTCACCCTGACTTGATCTTCTAGTCCCACTTAAGTCACTTCCGATGAAACGGTCTTTGTTTTTCAAAATCGTAGACACTGTTGATGTCAAAATTCCGAACTGCTTGGCTACATCTTTTTTTACTTCTACATCCTCCACAGCTTTGATGGCACGCTTTTTTTCACTAATGGAAAGACTGCTGTTCATCTTTGAACTCATTTTAAAATTAAAAAAAAACACTTGAACCAAAGAAAGATCAACATTGTTACGTAACTATCTAGAAAGAACACTCAGGACTGGGAGCTTTTTGAAACCATTACATTGAAATAAACAAATGACATGTACCGACAGGTCTGCAAATGAAAACAGACTTCAAATTATAGAGAGTACGGGAAACAGGAATTTAAATTATAAAATGTTGGTGAAAGAGATGCCATTACTACAACTTCAAATTACCAAGGGGACCTAATTACATCGATTTTTTTCAATTTTCAGTTTTTAGGAAAAATTCAAATGATCAGGAGATTTAAAATAGGGAGTCGACTGTATTATTATTAAAGGAGCTTTTAATACACACAAAATAATATACAATATTAGATGTGTGGATAATGGATAATTTTAATATATGTTAGTAACAATTAAAATAAAAGTGGAGACATTCAAGAAATGGAAAAACTTGAGCCCATTCAGTACTATGCACCGAACCAGAATACCGAAAAGATGTATATCTTTGTAGTTTTTGTTTATGTCACAAGAATAGGAAAGGCAACGCACGGTCTTCTGTAACCTCGAAGCTCTCGATACCCCCGAGTTTCGCAAGTGTAGCAGAGAACGGTGTACTGTAAGGATCGCTTAAAATACTTTTAAAATTCGCTGTTACACTTCGGAAGCACCTACCTTTGTTGTGTTTTCATTTTGTATTCCTACTATGGATACCACTATACGCAAAGTTATCATAGCTCAGGTTTTTTTTACATTACCGATGGAACCTAAAAAGTAAGTGTGATGATTTTTATAACTAAAATGCTTTTGTGATAGTGACCGAAAAAAGCTTTGTGTAAAATATTAGACGACCCTGCCAACAATTACTGTATTTTTTTAATAAATTATCATGTGGCGTCATTACTTATTCCCGATCATTTTTAAAATTAGCAATTCTGGAAAAATGCGTCTCCTAATTATTACATAATAATGTATTCATTGATTTTTTTTTGGAAATTACAAAGGAAAATATCGAATGAAAATTCAGGAAAAATATCAATATCGATCTATTTTGTTTATTGGAGTATATTTTTTTGTCAAATACACGTTGAGATAGTTGATTTTATTCTTTTTATTGAAGAACTGATTTCAAAGAAGGTACCAAATTGAATAGTGCCTTTCTAGCCTTTTCTTTTACATGCCATAAGATACGGTAATAAAATTCCAAACTGTGGTTACCCAAAATGGTCATTATTTCCAGAAAAATTCATAACTATACTATATACATCGAACAAAGAAAGTAATCCAAACAACGATTGGTGCGTGCAAAACGTGTTTTTGGGTCTATTGGCTAAAATAAACATGCCTCCTTCAGTTTCACCAATGGATTATTACATCTTTTTGGTATTAATGTCGTAGCCCGCTTATACAACACCGCTCCCACCCAACAGAAAAATGTTTATTGAAATGTGAGCATTGCATAGACCTACTTTACATTGACAATACAAATTAGTAGACAGATCGCTGTAAGCGAGCTAACCGCCATCGTACCACTCAATAGTTGATGTCTCGCTTACCACATGCTTCAAGCGGGCGCCCTGCCCAATGTACGCATGGGAGGGTTGCCACCAGCCGCCAGCACCAATAGGACCATTCGTATATAAAGGTTATCGATGGGAACCATCGAATAAATTAGTAATGAAATGTGCTAATGTATTTTTCTTGATCCCAGATTTAAGAATCAGGTTTTGGAATTACTTCAAATAGTAAAGATGTCCAAAAACTATTTACCATCATGTTAACGGACGGTCGTACAAACGACGCCACTTTCAGCAGCAGCTAACGATTTAATTAAAAATTATCTTGATATGTTCATTGTAAACAGACTGGGAAGTCCACTAGTCTCAATAGTGCTTTAGGTATAAGTATTCTTCCGTGCCAGCCACGTCTGTCCATCAGAAATAATTTACTCTAAAGTTGGCCAGATAACTAATGATCACAGTAAATAAACTGTAGTAAAAAATTGGGACATCATATTTTTTTAAATAGTAACATTCGATGTTTTGAATTTTTAAAATAAAATAAAAAATTTACTAATTTGATTCTTTATTTAGCTACTTACCAAATAAAAACTGTAGGTATTTTAAAAATTAGTAATTTGCAACGCATTAGTAATTGATTAGTTACTAACATAATTTGTTCAAGAATTATGAATAATTTGGTATTTATAGTTATCAGTTTTCGATGACAGCGTTAGTTACTTACTGCTGCTACTAATTCATTCGCGAATAATTTTATTGCTTCTACTAACCCATTCACATTCTTTAAACTTTTCTGATTATCGAATAATCGGCAACCATCGAATTCGATTGTTTTTATTCGATGGTTTCCATCACTAATCTATGTATCATTCTCAAATTATCTACTAAGTAATCCGCACGCTCGATCTCTTGCGTTGTTATTTCCATGGAGAATGATCGCAAATTGTGTCTGTTGCGAAAATTTGTCGACGCGTTAATTATGTAGTTGAAAGCCAGCTGTAAGCGCAGGGACAGCTGGTTGCCTGTTAGCTGTCTGCGTTTGGGCAGCAGTAGTCATCTCCTTTTAAGGCGGTGTTGGAGCGGTGTCGTGTAAGTGAGCCACGACCTTAAGACTGTTTGGCATGCCCTCATTAAAAACCAAATGGGCCATAAAAATTAAATAGCAAAATAACTTTACATTATGTCTTACCTACAGGACAGATTAATTCACAGCAACAAAATAAAATCTGTTCACAATTGAAAATTTGTAACTTTGGCAAAAATATACCGATTACGATCGATGAACCAAAGAATTAATTGTTGAGAATAGATGTGGCTGGTAGATAAAATACATTGCAAAATTATTTTGCTGTTCAATTAATGTTCAGGGTGTTTTGAAATTAGGATATAAAACATGTTGATGCACTTCGTATATCAAAACTTATAACAATCCAAAATTGGTAAATACGTAAAACCTGGAATAGTTAACCTATAACATGGCAAACGAATTATAAAAATCAATTGAAGATTCTGACGAAAATTTCATTGTTCATGACTACATTTTACAAACGGTTGTAAATTGGTTTCGTAAATCATTTGATTCTCCATTTCAGAGCAAAACGATGGCTTGCAATAGAGGAGGTTTGTCAAAATGCATTACGTACGCCCATGGAATTCTCGTTGCGGCGTGAATTGAAAGTCCCTCAGCGCTTGGGCGTGATTTGTATGGTGGCAGACGAGAGTTTGGCTTCTGGTTCTTTCCTGTTCTTGTGCCTATGTTATATGCTTTCTTTCTCTCAGTTATCCGTTTTGTTACCTAATAAAGCTCCCATGAAAATCACGTTACGTGATAAGTGACATTGTGTAATTTCTTATTGTATCTAAGTTGATTAGGAGTCGGTATTAAGAATTCAGTTGCCGTTAGTTGTAGAATTTGGGTAATCATTGCATCGATGTAATTTTCCAACACATGTAAGTAACTGGGCCATCTAGGTTACCAGGAATAAAGAACGGCCCGACAATATGGTCCCCTAAACTACCAGCCCAAACATAATTTCTGAGGCCTTTGTTTTCAAGTTTCAACAAATAAATGTGGATTAGTTCCACTTCAATGCCTGCATTTGTAACTATTTACTTAATTATTTAAATAAAAGGTACTTTCATCTGAAAAACATGTATTGTATAACAGATGGGCATTACCTGACGGTCGTGATCATCGTATATTATATGGATGAAATTTGTCGGACTTTAAAATTCGATTAATACTATTTCGCAGTACACCAGACTTTCCTTATCGACTGCGTATTATCCATCTGCAAGTGACCCAAAACTGCCACCTCGACTGCTTCATTCCTGATCGGTCGGTGAGGTTCGTGTTGTCTGTTTTCCACAGAACCCGTTTCCATACATGCATTAACTTTGAAACATACCGGTGACCAATGTTTTTATTTGGATGATTATTATTGAATATGTGCGCTGTGGCTCTAGCACGTTCATCATTTTTAAGACCGTTTCTCATATACGGTTCGCCTAGCTTTACTGTACTTGGTGTGCCAGGTGCTCCAGGTCGTGCGAAAACAGCATTGTGATTATACGGAGGTGACCTCGATTGAAATGTTTAGCACTGATAGTTCTGACAGTTCCTCATCAGATGAAGCATTTTTTAGTACAGTGTGTGATTACGAACAACGCAAGAATCGAAAACGCCGTAGATATTGGGTACAAGCTATTTTTAAACGACTGGTAGACGCACATCGCATGCGTACAAACTGAAAATATCAACTATCACTACCCTCGGCGCTCTTATCAATCGCATTGCAGTCGCAGAACTGCTACGTGAAGCTGCATACTCACCCAGTCGACATTAGGTTTGTTCTCACACGAGTCACAAACAATCAGAAACAGTCAGAATTCTGCGCAATCCATTTCTCCGCGTTCATACATAAGTTTCTGATTGTTTGAAAACAGACGTTGGACAGTTGGAAAACCATCAGTCAAACACTGTGTGATCATCGTCCAGCTGTTATCAAACCATCAGAAACTTATATATGAACGCGGAGAAATGTATTGCGCAGAATCCTGACTGTTTCTGATTGTTTGTTACTCGTGTGAGGACAAACATATTGTCGATCGACGCTTGTTAACTGAGTGTGTACGCGGTAATCGACTTTGTCGTCGATCCACTAGATATGTCGACTGGTTTTCCATCCATTGTCCGTAAACATCAAAAGTAAGTTGAGTCGAATCTAATAGATCATTTCATAATGCAGCTGTACTCTCAAGAACCACATTGCAATAAGGGTTAAAAAATTGTTTCTATTTCATTATTTAGATTTATCTACTTCTCTAGTTTTTGTATGGAAATATATCTATATTTTTTACATTCGTATGGATGTAGTATTGCTAAATAACAACGCAAACCTGTGGAATAATTTGAAAAATCACTTATTTTGAAATTTTGAAGAGATACACCAATCGCCTGTTGATAAGAATCGTATTGTCGCAGCGAGACGATCATTTAATGGAATGTCTTGTTTACAAATAATTTTGGTCACGATTATATGCAACAAATATTCAAATTCACTTTCCGTCCTTCGACAAAAAAATCTAAATCCGCCGTTACATCTGTATTCAAGGTTCGATAGGTCTATATAATTCAAATTTTCCTGCAGATCACTACCAATGTACCTATTTTTACATTGAAGGCTTGGTCGAACCCAAAACCTTCTTTTACGCAATGATTCACGTTTTTTGCAATAATACCAAAGGCAGCAGAAGCAATGGCGCCCTCGTCAGATATTTTGGTTTCAACTGTCGACGAAATTTTGGTGTGGACGGTCGACGTGTTTTCGATTTGTTGGCCGACAGTGTCGATTGACGATGTCGACTCGGTGCGCCATAGGCCATACACGCGGCTTAAGAAAACACGAAGACTTTCGATGATGTCAAACGAGGTAAATCAGGATGAAGAGTTTATGTGAACCGGTCATTAAAATAAATTCCCACAAGTTCTATTCTCTCCTAAACGGTACACATCATTTTAACAACGCAATGTTGTAAGTAAATGTACCTCAAATTTTGTTGTGCGTGCACTGAATGGATGTGCATATAGTTATTGACCACCAAACGTAAAAGATAATGTTTTTGACATAACAATTAGTTGGTATGCTATCCAGTGTCGTCAATTTCGGTAATTCCACCAATCATCTGTTGAAGAAATAAGCGTTCATTTTAATTTCGTGTTTTTATTTTTAAAGTCCAAAATTATTAAAACAGTTATTTCCATAAACCCAGTGATACATTTTGTACAAATTTAAATTATAGAAGATTGTAAGAACTCAAAGGTATTTTAAAAGAGGTATCACTCGACCCCTCTTGAAATTAAAGTTTTTTAAGGGGGTGGCTGTGTAGGGTAGAGGGATGACTTTACATATACAAGTATTGTGGCAGAATATGTCCCCTTTGAAATCATGGTCGACGTATTTCATCACTTTTCTGGAAAGTTATATCCGCAGTTCTTTAAGGGTTTAAATCAGTTTTATATACCGAAAAACGGCAAGACTGGAAAAACTAATTGTATATCTAATTCAAGTAGTATTAATTTCATCATCTAACCAACCAACTCATGCTGTTTAATTTCTTATACTTTAAGTAAACGTATCTGCCTTAATCGTTTTTCGTTGATTTGTTTCTGTTACTAAATTAAAATTATTATTTTGTGTATCTTAATCAAGTAATTTTTATTTACAGGAATGAATAAATTTCTTCTTTTACTACCTGGATGGAGTCAAATTCATTGTAAATATAAAAATATTGATATTTTTATCGAATCCTACTATTTAATTGGAACACTCCAATTACGAAAGTCCTTTTCGCTTCAATAAATCTTTCACTGGTCTTTAGACAAACATATTTCAACCATAAACCTTCCCTGAAATAAATCAAAATTCTTGAAAACGCTAAAATCTAAATTCCTATCGAACACTTGTCAAAAGTATGGGGGGTTGTTTCTGGATGAACAAGATATTTGTTGAGTAATAAACTGCTAATGACATTTTAGTCTTCTGTTTTATTTTCCATGCTTTTCTTTTTTTCATATTAGGTTAGTGAAATACAGTCGTCATTTGGCCAAAAACGTTGCTATATTTTTGAGAATACAAGATTTTACAAAGCAGCCGGACTTCGACCCATTCTTCACCTGTAATTTTTTTAATGAGATTGTCCGCCGAAAAGACCAAACTTGGCTCATTTTATTCTTACAGATAACCATATAAAATTGAATAATATAGATTAGATTATATTTCACAGAGGTGGCTTGTTGCCTATTACACTGCGACCCTTTTAGATCTATTGTGGTCCTATAAATCTATATTAAATTCTCCAGCCTTATTCTTTTGTAGATGTAGAATGTGCTTCGCAGTTTCTTACTATGATCGGCAGTGTCTACATAAGAACTCCTCTGTGAACCCCATCAATTTTAGATGCTTGTTGAGCTTACATATCTACAACAGTTTTGACCGTTTTCCTGTCTTTACTTATCAGGTCTGCTGTAAATTTTGGCGATTGTTGTAATAATCGCCAAATAGAATATAGATGCCAACAGGAAAAAAAATATGGAATAAGGTGATTAAAATGTAGATGAAAAATGATTAAATTCAAGAATCGTAAGTCTGTAGTTCGTTACGTAGATATTTTCTAATTACCCCGTATTTTTAAATATAGTTTGATAAGGGGCAATTATTTGTATATTACGGTTGAGAATTCAAAATTTCATTTCATTATACCATTATTTGACTATTGTTTACTAAACGAATTTTGAATACGTGCTTCGATAAACATAAAAAACAACTTATTTACACAACTCTATTGGTATAAACATAGTTTGTTTAAAATATTAACAGAATTCGATATATCTACCTAAACGTTACTTTATTGTTGCTTTACTGGAGCGGATAAGACTGTATAAATAGTCTCAATTTTTAGAGAATCGTTGAAGAAATAAATTTACACAGGTAATTCTGTTTTATGAAAAATTATGTAAATTTGTCTTCACAGCGAAATAACATGTGATAACGCATCAATAACATTTTAATATCATTGATGGAACATAATGAAATTAAATTCAGAAATTTACATAATACAAAACAATCAACTAATACCTAATTATTTTAAATATTTAAAATGCTTGTCAACATTTGCAATCATAGATATAGAAATAAAAAAGATATAACTGTTTATTACTATTGACGCCAACATCATTCCACATTTAGAACAAAAATCGATTGGGGGAGCAGAATAAAGTAGGAATATATATCTACTTTTACCAAATTTAGTTTACTTGGTGTATAATAATCAATATTTCAGAATATTTAAATAACATTTCAAATGTATTAGGGTTTATTTAATTATTATTTGAATTAATTTTACTTTTTACATATTAATACAGCTAATAAACGCAATAATAGTCGTACTAGATTATAATAAATCTGTGTTTTACATTTGATAAGTCTATTTGCATTCAAGGATGCCCTAGCGTAGCAGTTGTATACATAGTAACAGTTATCGTCATATTTTTTGTCTAAAGACGACGTCGTAACAAAGAATATACCCTTCCTATTCTGTGACGTTTCTTTCCTAACGATCATCTCCCCTTCGCTTCTCGTATTATGTTGTTCTCCACTTGGCCAATAAATTGATGTTGGCTTCATAACCAATCGAATTTATGAATGACTGATTGAGGATGTGTTTGCCCTGCACAAATTTGGTCAAGTGTAGTTGGGCGTGTTTTAATAAACAATTCTTTGATTCTTCCCCAAAAATAGAAATCTAAAATGTAAAATAAATATTACAGCTCATCCACGTAAAACTATTAGAATTCTTTAAAGGGATTTGGATTAAGTTATTACTGCAAATTTGTGCATATCAAATGATTACAAGCGTTATGAATTGTATTTGAAATAATTAGGTATATGAGATTTTTTTTGCGTTATGTAAATTTATGTTTTAGTCACGTCAATGAATACATAAAACATGCAATCCTCAGATTTTGATGATTTTTATTTTTAAAATGTTTTTTATATTATTCAAAATCAGAAGCAGCAGGACGAAATGATTTATATGGTTTAATCAATATCTATCTATTTCTGCTTTACGTTGTATTAGATGCATGATCAGTTACAGCGAAGTTAAAAATACTGAAATTGCTGTAAATCCAAATTTCATGTTTGAACGTTTATGATTTTAAAGAAAAAGTGATGACGAACTTCGCCAATATTTTGACTAGCCCCCTATCCTATTTCACCGTTTGATAACGCTGGAATGAGTAAAAAGACAAAATCAAAACTATATGATATTTTGGTGACACAGATGTTCATTTTTTTTCTGTCAGATTTCATAAGCATAATAAGAACAACATAAGTTACGAAAAATAATAATTTTTCAACTATTTTTTTGTCACGTGGTGTCTAGACCCCGTGTTCATATGAACACACTAAGCGTAAATTGGGTACGAATGTATCCTTTCAAAGATTAATTTTTATGCTAACTTTACATAGATTGATAGGGTCCAAGGGAGCCGCACATTTACCAAACTTTTCTTCGTATTCATTGATGCCGTTGGGATTTTTACCTTGGCATATATCAAAATTGATGAGGTATCCTTCGGGAATATTTATTGACTAAGCTTTGTAGCCTGATTTATTTCGAATACATTGTATACACCCATGTCTACTAAAGTATTCCATTATTAACTCCAAAACTAATGTGCTGTTTTGCTAAATAAAACTTTCCAAGGATCGATTTGGCAATAGTGACATCGGTGGTCCTAGTTTCCACATTTTATCAGTAACGGCTCGAGAGTTATTGTCTACACAGTGCAAAAACCTTGATATTGTTAAAAACCTGCAACTTCTCATTGAAGTATACAGGAACTCATTACGTAGGTCTTCTTTCGAATCCCAATAGTTGCGTTTTGAAGAAACGGTATTGTATCCATTAAAATCAAAATAACCCAAAAATACTGCCAGCTTTTCGCTAGTCATATCGAATTCTGGATTGTTTTTTGAAAAAGCATAATTAATAGACTCCTGAACTAAATGGTCAAGTAACTCGTTATCAAATATTGGGATCCGAGATTAAGATCGCAGCGGTACCTAATTGTATGTTAAAACTACTGTAGACAAGATAAAATTGGTTGTTTATGTGATGTTACTAGTGTGGTTTAGCGTTTTACACTCTTTCTGCGTTATATTTTCTTTCATAAATAATTAAGACACTTTTCATAGAAATTTACTTATATAACTCAGGCAGATTAAGCGATGGAGCTGCTATTTTCTTCAATTTACGCCGTTGCGCCTATCATTAAATAATTAATTAAAAATAAAAATATGGAGTCTAATGACAACATACTTCTTGGAATGTAATCTCGTTCTTTAACATGAAGTGAACACATCAACATATACATATTTCGGTATAGGATTTCTAATTCTTAATATACTATGCCAAGCTTTTTTTGCGTCTACCATTTCGAATTATCCATGATTATTTTTAATTTGTAGGTACTCTAAATTTGCGACTTTCAGGAAATCGATGGAAACTCAATTCAACGTCATATCCAAAACCAAGATTATTCTATAAAAACATCACACATTAGTAACATAGCAAAGATGGCGAAAATAGGGAAAAAAGTATATATAGCTATCTAAATATTCTGGGCGAATTGGAGTTGTGTAAACTATCAATAATCCCACAAGAGTGCAAGGTGAAAGCAAAACTTGTTTGAATCATGTATTTCTACAAGCAGAACAAAGTATATATGAAAACATTATTCCAATAGTTCTAAAAACAAATATTACAAATCATTATACAACTGTTTTACAAATTATTTTCGAAAACAGTACAAAAAGGAATAAAAATGAAATAAAAGTAGTATTTATTGATGAACAGAAAACTAAGAATGAATTTCGTGCCATAAACTGGCACCATGTGTAGTCGGCCTAAGATGGAGTATGCTATATAAATTTATAATACTCAAATAGTTATTACCTGTACATATCCTGAGAACATTGTAGCATGATTTGATTGAAAACCATCTTCGATACGGAATCCTGAGTTGGGACAGTGCATTCAAAACTCATTTGTTTTTATATAATAGCCTTCCACAACAATTAAAAAATATCACCAATCGCAAAAAATTGAAAAAAAAACTGGTAAAAACACATTTGAAATCCAGAGACAAATCATAATAGATCCATTCAATTTCCATTTGTATTTAATATTTTATATTAGGTATTAATGTGTGTGTATATATATATATATATATATATATATATATATATATATATATATATATATATATATGTTATAATTTTATTTTTGTGTCGTGTGTAGTGTTCCGAAACAAGTGTGTAAAACACTTATCGGGCACTGCTTTAGTCACCAATATTTTTAACTAGATAAATATGTAATTAATTTAAGTGAATAAAGCTTATTATATACAGTACTAGGAATATCATTTGGTAACATGGGGTTTAACACAGTCAATAAGCGACAATGGGTTAGAAAGAAACAAGTATTAAATTAAGTGTATTACTCTTTTTCTCTAACAGGATATCATAACCGAACAAAAGTACATAGCTTTAAGCGACGACAATGTGTTACAAAACAAGTATAAATTCATTGCAGGTATTAACAGGATATCAGAAACAGAGAAATAATTACAGTACAGTTAAACGTCCGAACTATAGCTGGCCAGAAGTACCGCCCTAGAGAGGCGTACGCGCGATTCGTATTCGTATATTCTAGTATCCTTATTTTAACTGTCTGCCTGCTGACTTTAGATTGTGTAACACACTGGTAATGCCATGTGCATCTTACATTTTCCCGTTGACTATGAGAGACGATTATTGTTTTAAGTTAGAATTAAATGAGAAATTATTTCTATTATTATTCAAAAGGAATATTGTATGGGCACTTTCAACGTGTAGATTGAAAATGAGAGGGGATGCTTAAAATAGAAGAATTACGACTCTAGACGAAATCGTTTTATCAGGAGCGTAGAAATTACAGGCGGTTTACACTCCACGGGTCTTTGTCAGAGAGAGAACATTGTCAGCTAATCGTTCAGAATTGTGCAGCATTTAATTATTGAGTTGCAATAATAATTTATTTCAAAAAGTAACCCATTCAATGTCACTATCGTCGATTTATTGTTTTTCATATTATAACCATTAAAATTATTAGATTTTCAACTATTAGAATCTTTATAATGATTGGAGTAATATTTGAAAAACAATTTAACAGTTTGTGTAACGATTTACTACAGAGGCGTTTGTCGATTTGGAAAGTCCATAAGAACAATGTTAAATGTGACAATAAAATAATTTATATCTCTTTTATAAATAAACATACAAAACTGCATATTTGACTGAAGGATTGAGAATTTTTTCTCGCTCTGTAGACCGCTTGTGATTCGAACGCTTCTAATAAAACGATGGCAAGCATCTGTAGCTAAAGACATAAAATTATTAATACATCATTTAAATTGTAGATATGAAAAAGTAGATAAATGTAAATATAGGATAGGAAATAGGTGTAGAAATAGAAAACATATCAGGTTTAGAAGAAATCACAATAAAAGTGGAAAAACAGATAAAATGGGTATCGATAAAAATTGCAATCTGATAGAAAATGAATATATACATAATTTAAAATCAGATAATACATACAGAAAGTATTGGTTACCTTTTGTCAAAATTGGAGATGTACAATTACATGCATTAATAGACAGTGGATCTCAAATATCAGCAATAAGGGCAGACATTATAAAAATAAATCTTGGTTATTTCAACAACAAAATTATTAAAATTAAGCAAATACAGGTAATATCAGCAACTGGAAAGAAAATAGAAGAAGTAAACAACTTATATTATGGTACTATTGCATGTCAAGATGTAGATTTACAAGTTTATTGAGGCCGCTTGACATGGAGCAATTCTACCTGCAATGCAATGCAAGACGCAATATTTCTTGATCACAAGCATGCGCAGTTGAAGCCCAGCTGATAGATCTCGGAATTGCAACTTTATCGGTTTGGTGCCATTTCTATTGCATGCAAGTTGCAATTCTAGGGAGAAATCTAGTTACTTTTGGTTTAATATCCAATCAAATGTCAGTCAAATCACTTGATCACAAAATACGGACGACGGGTCCGCTTTCTGTGCAGTTGATTGCATGTAGCACTTTTTTTTGTAGAACTAACCTTCTTGTTGCTTCGTTATTTTTGTTAATGCCATTTGTTTTCAAGTTTTTATTTATTTGTGTGAAGAAAAATATTTATATAATAATGAATAAACATAAAACATCAGGTAACGAAGAACCAAGAATGATTACCAACATCATCTGGAAATTTACAAAGATGAACATTTTGTATGCAGAAAAAGAAATACCATTAATTGAGTTATTAAGAAAAAAGGAAAAATGTGTATGGGATGATAAAAGAATGGAAGCTTTTGAGAAAATTAAAAATGGGTTTTATAATAATATAGTTATTTATGTGCCAGATTTCAATATAGATTTTATTTCAAGAACATATGCATCAGAATATTCTATAGCTGTAGAACATCATCTGGAAATTTACAAAGATAAACATTTTGTATGCAGGGGATATCCAATTCCACATGCATACAGGGGATATCCAATTCCACATGCATACAGGGGAACAAGTGCAAGAAGAGTTAAGAAAGATGTAAATGGATGGTATAAGAAAATCAAGAACACAATATATAAGTCCGTTGGTTAAAGTTAAAAAAGCTGATAATTCCATTTGAATTTGTTTAGATGCCAGATAAAACCACAATATGAATCACCACAACGGGTGGATATTTATTATCACAAATAGGGAAAAGAATGATTTTCACAAAATTAGATTTAAAAAACTCAATTTGGTTGATACTTTTACCTGAAGATTCCAGAAAATACACAGGTTTTCAAGTAGATGGGCAAGTATGGGAATTTTGTATGATACCATTTGGGCTTCAATCAAGTTCATCAGCATTAATATGGGCTCTTAGAGAAATCTTGGAAGTTATTTATTATATCATATATTGATGACATTTTAATTTTCAGTCAAGATGGATAACAGCATTTAGAACATATTAAAATAATTATTAATACATTGGATAAGTTCGTATTAAAATTAAATTTACACAAATGTCAATTTTTCCAAAATAATTTAGAGTATAAGATCACTACAACAGACATTACTATTGATATTGATAGATTTATAACAAATAAAGAAATTTCCTAGACCAAAAACAGAAGCATTAAGAAGGTTTTTGGGTATGATTAATTATTATGCAAAGTTTGTGAAAAACTGAGTTATTAAGAAAAAAGGTAAAATTTGTATGGGATGAAAGAATAGAAGCTTTTGAGAAAATTAAAAATGGGTTTTATAATAACATAGTTATTTATGTGCCAGATTTCAATATAGATTTTATTTCAAGAACAGATGCATCAGAATATTCTATAGCTGCAGAACCAGTGCAACTAGAGAGGGGGAAGAATATCCAATTTGTTTTATTTCTAAAATATTAAAGGGAGTCCAATTAAAGTATACAGTGGCTGAAAAGGAAATGCTTGCAATTGTATATGGTTGTGAAAAGTTAAATTATTGGCTAAGGGGAAATAAATTTATTATAGAAACTGATAATCAAAGTACAGTAACACGAGAATATATAGATGGGGTTTGTTATTACAGGAATTTCAATTTGATATTAGGTACAGACCTGGAAAATTAAATATTACAGCTGATTGTTTAAGTAGGAAGGACGAACCTCTAGATAAAAAATTAACTGAATTATTAATCTCTAATACTGAAACGGAAAATTTTATTGTTGCTATAAATAAGTTGAAAGATGAACAAGGTTTATACTTATTAGTAGAAATCAAAAATAGCCAGGAAAATTTAACAAATTTGAAGGATAAAGTTATTAAAATGGGAAATTTTAAGGGTTGTACTCGTATAATCAAAAACAATTTCATCATTAAGGTCATCACAAATGTAGCTGAATGAATTCAAAAAAATTTACATGAAAATTATGGTCATATAGGGGTAAGAAAGCTATGGTTAATGTTCAGAGAAAATGACGCTTACAGCGAGTTGTTTGCTAATTTGTGTTGTCAATGTAAAATATGTCTACAGAGGACCCCGTAGGCTCACATTTCAATGAACATTATTCTGCCGGGTGGGAGCGGTGTTGTATAAGTCGGCTACGACCTAAAGCCCTAACTTTTACAGGCTTACCAGTTCCTAAAAATCTAGGGACGTGTAGAGCGTGATCATGTGATCACGCACGGCGTTAATGGGTTAATGACATTACCAAATTTTTCTACATTATTTTGATAGTGGTATTTTACTCCATAGATTGAAATGGGAAAAAAATGAAGTTTTCTGCTATTTGTCAACGTTACTCTAGATATTTAGGAAATAAATAGGACAGAACAGCTCCTAGTGATGAAGAAATATATTTTTAAAACCACTAAAATAGTTATTTGTAAAACAAGTGTCACAATGACTCGTTTTGTAGTAAGAGTGAAGCTTGCGCAACGAGCCGCGAAGCGGTGAGTTGCGCAAATCACGAGTACTACAGAAAGTCATTGTGACACAAGTTTTACACAATATTTTTTATAATTCGCGTTTACTTAATTTTTTAAATAAAATAGAATTACATATAATCCCTGTTTTTAAACTAGGAGGAGTGGATTGAATTTAAGTTGGCAATTCTGTAGATTCCTGATTGGTCAGATCACAGATGGTTTTATTCAGCACCTTTGACTTTTGACATATTATGACCGAATAATTCTGTAAATTGTAAACAAACATTCATTTAAGCAAACAGAGGATAATAGTTTGTTCAAAAAAGAGCTTCTTCGTATATGCTCTTGCGATATATTCATATTAAATCATGAACAGAATTATTTCTGTAATACATCTTCACATAAATATCTGGTAATTTATCCCAAAAATTGAACGTTATGTAACCTATATATTGATCCTCTACAATATAAAAATAAACAATTGACAAATCATTGATAAATGAACGTTAGCGTACTTTATTCATTAATATTTTTAAAATATAAATCATTCTAATCTATCTTTAAGAACATTTAATATAATAATTTGCTAGCTAGAACAACGCTAGACCATTTTATTTATAATGTGTGTCAAGGTTAAAGTCAAATGTCAAATAAAAATATGACTAAATACAATAACCAACTCTACACTAAAAATTACTAAAGCAGTGTTCAAAGAGCTTCATTGTGACACTGTAAACAATGTTATAATGAAGTCTCTTTTATACGTGAGTTATAAAAAATATGTTTCACATCGAGTTTATTCAACAACAAAAAATGTTAATGTAATATGTAAATATTAAAAAAGAACATGTTTTATTTATTCACGCGTTTACTGGATGTGACACTACATCCACTTTCCACAACCAAGGTAAAATTATTTTTAGAATTTTTTTTAATGAGGATGAGAAGTGACAGCTGAAACTTTTATGGTCCAGGATCAATGTGAAGAAGTGCTTTATGATGAAGGATTTAATTGTATGCTTACAATGTATGGTGCTAAAACTTGAAAAAAAAATGAACGAACTGTGATGTAAAGGTTTCATAGCATTAGCTTCAAAAAATAAAAGCGTACAACTAAATTTCTTACCTCCTACATAAGATGTAGCAAAACAGCGTATTAAGAGAGTTCTCACAAGTCCAACAATGGAAAAATTATAGTTCAATCTCCCGAAGGATGGGGTTGGTAAAAAGATAATGATTTAAAACCAATCAAAATCACGCAACCAGTAGCACATTTTAAAAATCATATTTTGCTCCTGCGAAACGAACCGGATCAACGTCTGGCTGCAGAAAAAGTGGCCTTCATTGCTCACCAGCTTTATTTGCAGTGAAAGTGACTGCAATAACCACCCACAACTTGGAGAAGATGATGTCTCTGAAACAAATGGTTTAGACGAAAATTAAAATTCCTTTTTTGTACATGAATTAATAAAAAAGATTCTACAATTAATAAAGCTCTTCTTATTTTATTCCATAGTTTCACTTTATCTCATTATTCCACAATAATAACTGATACTTGGTTGTTCATAACAATTGTTTACAAATTGATATATAATTTACAATAGACCAAACCGCTCAACACTAGACAACATTGTGGATTTGGAAAGTAAGATTAATGAGACCAAACAAGTATGCGTGGCATATTTTTTGATATCACAAAAGCTTTTGATTTCTGTCGTACTCGAAAGGTCCTGATGAAACTGCAGAAATAGGATATCAGAAGAAATTTCTTAGCTTTTATCAGCAACTTTCTTACCAAGAGAACATGAATGTACGGGTTGATGATGAACTACTGTCTAATGTTTACTGCCAAGCAAATGGAACCCCACAGGGCTCAGTTATCAATCCTATCTCATTACTTTTCCGCCCAATCCTATCTAATATGCAAGAACTTTTCTTAACATGTCCGTTGGCACGATGCAGCCTCCGAAGTGCAACAAGTCACCAATTTTATGAATGAATATTGTTCAGGACGTCTGGCAGTTGAGCCCTATTGATTTTCAGCTCACTAGAACCAGTACAACGGGTACTATGGTACTTGAAGTACCACATTTTGGAGAATTGTCGGGTTGTTAGCACGATACTGCCTAGGGAGTGTATACAAGTGACCAATTTTATGATTGTATATTGTTCAGGGCGTCTGACAGTTGAGCCCTATTGATTTTAAGCTCACTAGAACCAGTACGACGGGTACTATGGTACTTGAAGTACCACATTTTGGAGAAATGTCGGGTTATTAGCACGATACAGCCTAGGGAGTGTATACAAGTGACCAATTTTATGATTGTATATTGTTCAGGGCTGACAGTTGAGTCCTATTGATTTTCAGCTCACTAGAACCAGTGCCACGGGTGCTATTGTCCTTAAAGTACCACATTTTTGGAGATATTTCGGGTTCTTAGCACGATACAGCCTCCGGAGTGTAATGTCGTAGGCATAATGCAAATTTACGCTTTTTTAAACTTCCTAGGCATTTTACAAAAAGCCGACAAAACAAGAACAAAAGAATGTATGTATATCAGGTTGTGACTGATTATTTTTAGACATTTTATAATTTGCTGAATACGGTGCTGTCAAAACGTGAATATTAAACGAGTCGACTTTTTACTAGGTACCTCCAAAGGAACTCGAAAAACTTTGTTTTCTATATATTATATTCAAGAATCTTCGGCAGGTTTTAAAGATGAAGTTCCTGACTAATTACTGTCAGAGAGGCAGTTGCATATCAGTCACGATTAGGAGGTCGCTTTCAACAATGTAGCTGTAAAGCTAGTAGTAAACAGTGCAATACAAGTTATACTGTTCCAAATGTCATAAGTTTGACATGCAGTAATAAGTAAAGGATTTGTTTCCAATTTTTAGTTGTAGTTGTATATTAGTAATATGTTCTTTCTTAAATGTTAAATTATATGGAAAATTTTAAGCCAATCAGATGCCTTGGTTATGACAGGTTACTATGACGACAACCTGAATTTTCCGAAAAAAATTTCGGTCACGTCACCCAGCTGCAAATTAGTAAGTGATAATTTCCCTGCCTTGACAGCTGTCATCTGCAGATGCCAAAATAACAAGCGTAGATTATTTTTGACAAATATTTGTTTTCAATTAATACAAGTACACGTTTATTATTAACAACATGTTATTCGTTGCAAGTGTTTTTGAAATTCATTTTCCACTTCTTTTTTTGTCAATTGCGAATAAAGTGATGAACTGTGGGGTCTCTTCACTAAATGTATATGTTTCATGAAATAAAAGTAATAAATACTTCGATGATTTTGTTCATGTCAATACTGGATTTATGCATGAAATATGGTATAATTTCACGAAGAATATTGCTCATACCTTTGAATAAATCTTTTTGTTCGGGATTTAGGCCAGAATTATTCACCAATTACGTTAAATATTTTATATTGTTATGATAAATTTGAAATTGGTCAGATTTCGTACAAAAGGGACAAAAATAGTACGATTTTCCATTCATTTATGATGTTTTCTTTACGACTATATTTATGTCTACTGTAACTGTATTATAACAAAACAAAATACTTAACACTTAATAGTATTTTCTCATTTTATTTTGTTTTTGACGGCAACTTATTTGAAAAATTGTAAAATACCTAAACATTATCGGTCACAACCTGATATACATTCTCCTAGTTTTGCCGTCATTTTATCAATTTGCCTGAATTGGTGTAGTCATAACGAAAAATGCATTGTATGTTCGCGTTTTGCCGGCCTTTTGTAAAATGCCTAGGAAGTTTCTAAAAAGTCTAAATTTTCATTATGCCTACGACATATACAAGTGGCCACTTTTATGACTGGATATTGTGCAGGGTGTCTCATAGATGAACTCTATTGATTTTCAGCTCACCAGAGCCAATACAACAGGTGCTACAGTACTTTAAGTACGATATTTTTGTCATTTTTGGAGAAGTTTCAGTTTGTTAACACGATACAGGCTCCGGAGTATATACAAGTGACGTTATAATCCTGCGCAATATGTAATTCGCGTTCCCACAAAGATTTCTTACAGTTTGCAATCGAGGTGTACACTGTTCCAATGAATATTGCTGATTATCAGAGCGGTTTGCGGATTGTCAGAAAATTATATTATACGAGCATGCGTATTTACATTTAAATTCTTCGTTTAGTTTATTTTACCTTTTTCCTAATCGTTAATGTTTGTTTCTTATATCAAGAATTGTTTTTATTTTGTAGTTTTGTGTTTATATAAAATATTTACCTACAGATTTTCTGAAGCTACTTCATTATGAGTGAGTTTTCATCTTCTGATGAATCTGAAATGTCCGAGTTATCTTCCTCCGGCTCGGAGTTAGAAGATAGAGTGAAGCCAAAAAATAAGAATTTCTCTGAAGAAATAGTAATACAATTCACGAACGTTCAATTTATCGAACACTTGAAAACGGTAACTATTTTAAAGCACAGTCTGGTCCTCATGGACAGTTAAGTGCTGAAAAGCATACGTATGTGTTTTCATGGTTTGCTGGACATCAAACTTCCAGTTTCCGTGATGTGGCTGATAGGTTTGACATTTCTTTCAGCTGCCTTTATAGAGTGCTAATCAGAATGATTTACTTTGTGATTAGTTTAGCACCTGAAGTCATAAATTGGCCAAGTAGAGAGAATCAAATTGAGCCCCAGACTCATTTTTATTTACGAAGTCAATTTCCTGGGATTATAGGTGTAATAGATGGAACGCACATAACGATTGATATGCAACTAGAAGATCCTTAATCATATTTAAATAGAAAGGGATTTTTTTTCAATTCAGGTAGGTGGAAACACTTCTTTAGAATGAACACATTATATTAATAATATTGCTTGGTTACAGACTCAAATAGTGTGTGACCATGAAAAGAGGATTATTGATTTATTCACTGGGTACCCAGGGTCAGTTCATGATGCAAGACTTTTCAGAACATCACCTTTATGTGATTCACTAGAAAATAAGTGTGAACGATATCATATTATTGGCGACAGTGCCTACCCACTGCTATATAATTTGTTAACGCCATTTAAAGACAGAGGGCTGCTAACGAGAAATCAATTGAATTACAATACAAGACTGTCCACTAATCGAATGGTGATTGAACATTGTAATGGTTTATTGAAACAAAAATGGAGAGAATTATACCATATAAAATTGAGGGACATTAGGACAATTATTCATTTTATAAGAGCATGGCTGTGTTTTGCATAATCTCTCAATAAATAATAATTTTGAATTAAATCAAGAAGAATTGGAGGACATTGGTGAAGTATTAGTTACAAATGAAGAAAATAATCAAAATGCTACACAAAAAAGGAAACATATTGTTAATTTATTAAACTAGTATGTTTTGACTTTGTGTAAATAAATAATTGTTACTTCTTTAGCTCAAAGTCTTTTGTTTTAAAAAGTAGATATTTTGTTTTTTGTAATACAATTTTTTTAAATGTAAAAGTAGGTCGTGAAATAAAAAGCATTTCTTATTTCACAAAACACAAAAATGTAATGTCAAGAAAAATTAATTTTTGTACAATAAAAAAAAGGATACAGTATAAAAGAATTTTATTAAATACATTATAAAAACCAATGTAACTGGCAAAAAGATCAACGAAAATAACAAGATACAACTAAATTAAAATCACAATAGAAATAACAGCTCTATACAAAAAAAACTAAATAAAATATGAACATAAAAAAAGTAATCATACAATATCACGACTTATGCAACAATTCATGGCCGCGTTCATCTAGTTACAAATATTACCGAAACAACAGGTGTAGTATTTAGCAGAAAACGTTTATATACTACTCCAAAACAAACTTTATAATCAAAAAATCAGTTTTTAATCTTCATCAAAATTTCTAGGAATGATCTTCGATCATAAGTTCACTTGGAAAGATCAGACAGAGAAGTTGCTCCAAACATGTGCGAAGCTTAGGAAATATATATTGTGGATCCGACCAAGCAACACTGCTGCTGATATATAGAACGCCCATCAGATCAAAAACAGATTATGGCTCCATAGCTTATGCATCTGCGATCTGCCAGCAAATATGTACTTCGTAAACTTGATGTTATCCATTGAGAATAGCTTCAGGCTCGTTTAAAACATACCCTAATACCAACATCCAAAATCGTCTTGGTAAACCACCCTTAAGTTATAGATGTTCTATACTTAGTTTGAATTATTCGGCTGCTGTATCCACTAATGTCACAAAACCAGTTTATAATAACACATTCAATAATAGATGTGGACGTTTTTGTTAAGAAACAGCATCGATCGAAGCCATTTTACGCTAAAGTTTGAGAATTTCTTCAAAAATTTAACATAGAGTTCCCAACAATGTTTCCATCTACTTTTGATCATTCAGCTCCTTGGACAATCTCTGTTTCGTGCTGCTGTACTAACCAGACTGGACTTCTACTGCATGAAAACAATGATTTTAATTTTGCTTCGAAATCACCAGCTAGAGTGGGTGCTGCAATAGTGACTTCAACTGAAACTTACATCGTAAAATTCTCCCCTCACTAGCATATTTACGGCAGAACTCTATGCTATCTTCCATGTTCTCAAATTAATTACTTCCTTTCCCAATCCCAAATTTCTAATTTTAACTGATTCCTTAAGTAGTATTTACTCCTTGAAACATATTTATCTCAAACACCCAATACTACAATCAATTATTCACAGCTTCAAAAAATCGAAAACGACAACTAATCAGTCGATTTCATGTGGATGCCTTCACATATTGGTATTAGAGGCATCGAAAAAGCTTTATTGACGGGACTATTAGTAAATTTGGTTTTATTATGTTCCATTATTTATTATTATAGTTTTTGATCCATTTTTGTTTGTAATTTCGTTGTCAAGACAAATTAACTAAAATAATTTCTCTTAAAACGTACAAGGTGAATCAACATTAATAAAAATTGACAAAAAATGCCAATACCTTAGGAACGACAAAATCAGGTTGCGGCATTGACAGGTCAATAAGCGATGTTTTTCTTTCTATAAGCTGGTTATAGTTATACCATTACATTTGAAATTTCTCTAAAAAAATCACAAATAGAGTTAGCTGTTAAATAACGCCCACTAGTTTCCAATTTAAACTTTGAATCTGTTATTTGTTTCTGAAATCCCTTTAATGCTCTTTACATTGAGCCTAAGTTTATTAAAATCGCCTCACGCATACGGAAGTTACAATGTTTTTCCTGTCAACAAAAACACATTTCCCCCACCACTTAACTATAGGTAATATAGAAAAATGACTAAAATAAAAATTGGGAAATAGAAACATTACTTCCTAATGTTTATATTTTTTACCAACCCTAATTCGGGTATATTTTGTATAATAGATTGCGCCATCCACGGAGAAACTACGATATAGAAAATTTCAAAAAATTCTTTTTGGGCCGAGTTTGTTTGTCATGTGAATTTTTTTTCCCAAAGTTATAGGACATACGGTTTTCTAGATATGTCCTGTCGCCACCCTATATGAATTACCCTGTACATTTCTCGAAATCTTTAGTAAGTATTAGCCATTTGCATATCCATATTTTACATAACGACATTAGAACATTTTTCCTTAATTATGGCTAGATATTATATTACAGGACGAGTATATACTACCGTCCAAAAATTTGGAAGAAATCAGATAAAAAAAATTACATTAATTGTTTTTATATAAATTTTGAAAATAGCAAGAACTAACTTGACAAAATCAAAATTTAACATACTATGTTCAAAGGGTTTAAAAATAATCTTCATCTAACCAAATATTAGGTCAAGTAACTAAAATGACTCATTACCTAAATTCGAACCATCATGTTTTTAAAGTGGAATGACCGCCGCGTCTAGCGACACGGTTGTTGCACAGTGGCATGGACGTTTTTGTTTGTGGGGTCAAAACTAGCATTGTTATATTTTCCTGCTCCCACATAAACTCAACAATTCCTCATAAAATAAATAAAATTCCATAACAAAAACCAAAGGAAAAATGTTTCAGATAAAAAGCATAAATAAAAAACAATTATTATAAACAAAATAAATTAAATAAACTGAAGTAAGAAAACATTCCATATTAAAATAAACGGGAAACTCAAACCGCATCAGTAACCAGTAACAACCAATAAATTAATATATAATCTTCTGAAGGTAATCTCGACTTAAAATCATAGGTACAAAAATAAAACTCGTAACACCGAAAAACAATGTTGAATTTATCCTTTGTCATTTCCCAATTTTTCATCATCAGTATCACAGTTAACGAAATTGATAATAATATCAATAACATTATCAGCCATAAATATTATCTACATCCCACATTTTCTTTTCTTCGTTTTGAACATGAGCAATACACTTGCTCCAATTTTCTGCTGTCACTCGTTCCAATTATTTCTTAAGAAGGCGTGCCACATCCCCTTTACGTTTTGCCCAAATTAATTGGATTCAACTCACAATGATACGGGGGTAACCTTAATACAGTAATTCTATGGCTCAATGCTAATTCATCTACAGCAAATGTATTACATTTATACGCATGTATCTTCACAATTTGTTGTTGTTTACACTGCTTTAATCGTAAGGGATGCTTTTATCCCGTAACCATTATTATATTTGAGGTTTTCTCCATGCCTGTTGTGGCGTTTTTTCGCAGTGTCGACTGTGGTAAGGATTATTGTCCATAACGACGACAGATCCTGGTTCCAAATTTTCAGTAATGCGTCCAAACCACTTCTCGTACATCTCGTTCATCTCTTCATGGTAGTCTCCCGTTTTCTTGGACTTAAATATTCATTCACCATTTAACACAAATCCGCTATCAATTCCTATATGTGTAATTATCAAACGATGGCCTTTTCCAGATTGCATTTTTAAACCGGTCGACCAGCATTCAATAGCTGCTTGCCGTGTATTTTTCACATTTCCATCTTGCCATACTTTTTTCACAGTGTGCCCCTCGTTGACTCATGTTTCATCCGTATAATAAATCTTTCTTCCTTGCTTCCGAGACTAGTTAATTTTCCTTAGATACTCTCTTCTCCACAATATTATTTCAGATCTTTCAACAAGAACACTCTATTTATTTTCTTATAACTAAAATTCAAACCATGTAAGATATTCCTCAAGGTCTCCTTACCCATTTTAGGGATGATTTCGTTTTCACTAACAGCTTCCAGCACTTTCTTTAATGTTGATACGTCATTTTTCATAAAGACCGTATGGACAGTTCTTCATACAGCATATTTCGCATCTTCGTCGACTTCTATTATTATTCGACCGCTCTTTCTTTTTGGTGCCTGTTCTTCTCTATGTACTTTTTGTTCTCTCAAAATCTTGTAGATGCTTGGTTTTGAGGTTTCTGTATAATCTAAACAGATATCTATTAATTCGTCTTTTAGACGTGGTTGATCTTTTTGCAGACGACGAAATACACGTGAGGATGACCGTTTGGCACAACTTCCATCGTTCAATGAAAGGAATTCACTAATAGATTCTTTAATATTTTATTTACTAGCTTCGCACAACAGACACTAATACTATCACAAATAGCACCAGACTATTTTAATTGCACAAAATTACCAATTACTTGTTTACACTAAGTCACAAAGGTTAAAATCGGTCACATCACACAATCGAAGTAATACAAGAATTACGCGTCACTTGTACTTATCCACGATATAGACACTACGATCCGAATTTTAGAAAAACTATATTTTGTATAATGAATTAAGTACAGATATTTCGTAATGAAATAAAAAAGTGGCGCGAATTTATTCTAACCGACATTCGTACCACAGATCATATGTTCGTACACCATTGCGATCCCGTATATATATATATATATATATATATATATATATATATATATATATATATATGTATATGAGAAAAAGAGAGACAGCCGTCTTTCGACTCACTCGCAGTTCAGGCAGACGTTGCCACTATTTGAAGAGCGTTCTTAAACAAGAGAAATAGAAGTACAAAGTTTATTTCATAAAAATAACATTCTTCTATGTGACTCATAAATCGTAGTATTACATACATAACTGAATTTTAAAAAATTCAAGAATACGTGTTAAAATTATTAGCTCTAGAGTTTTTTAAAAGTATTTCCGAATTATTCACAAAGATAAAGAAATTTTAGAATTAAATATGACAACGCTCTTATCTTGATGTGTACGTTACGAGGTCATTGCACTATCAAAACTTTTTGGTTCGAGTTAATTCTTTATGTAAACGAATAAAAATAAATACCAAAATAAACGCAAGTGTATGAATCACTTTAGAAAAATAGCTGAAAAACAAACCTAGGAACAGTAATGTCAAATATATCCCAATAGCAAAAATATATGAAAAAGGAAGATCTAGAAAGATATATAGAACAAGTAGAGCAATAAAGAAGAAAGAGAAGAAAACCATATAACATTGATAATACAAGAATGATAAAAAATAATCAATACTCTGACGCTCGAAAGAGCATTAAGTTCCTCGAGAAGAACGTAGTCGTCATCTAACTTGTTCCATTCTCTCTCTAATACTTGCGAAAAATATGTTGGACTGATAGAAGATGGATTTTCCACAATTTATCAAGGTTGTGTAATTGAGGTGGCCATTTCATGAGTTTTAAAATTTTTTTCTTATTCAAGTACTTTATTATCCTGAAAGTGAATCCAGGTTCAATAAGCTTCAGTCCAGTGGATAAGGAGGATTCCTAAACAATTTTCAAATTCTTTTCTAAGTACCCGAGATAAACTTGTTTTATAAAAATCATCAATTTGTTAAAACTTGATTAACGTTGTTTTTGCAAAAACAGTCTTAAAGGTAAAAAAAACTTGATATTATTTCTAATTTTTACAGCATGTTGTTGGCAATATTATGTTTGATTTAAGGACATAAATGTACTTCCAAACTTTTGGACCTTATATTTATACAATATATCTAGTTACTAACAATAGAATGGAAAATTATAAATGTTTACCAATGACGCATGAAATCCGTTTTGGAAATTCCACTAGAATTGCGAACCCAGTTGGTTCTTATTAGTGCTGGGACATCGATACCAAACATCGATGTTCAACATCGATACTAACATCGAATAAAGGAAAACATCGATGTTTACAAATCATCGATGTTTGATTTTTATGTCATGTCATCCAATCGATTAAAAATAAACATGGAAATATTCATATATTACAAAGTAGGTTACAAAGTAGATTAAAAAAAGAACAAAATAACTGCTTACTCTAATAGTCTCTCAATATAAATAACATAAAAAATGCAGTGTTTTAAATGAAACTTACTTTTTCTAGATAATTCCACAATATAATATTTAAAAAATGTTAAAAACTCTAAGAAATTGACAATTGTTTCGTCAGAATGACAGAAGTTTCATTTCATTTAATGCCTACCTGATGTTTAATAATTATTTTTGGCTAGACCAAGAAGTGACCTACCTTGTAATTGACTTAATATATGTTAATAGAAAAAAGAAGGTATGATATTACAAATATTAAAGATTAGATATTATTAGCCCTATGGGGATATCCTGGATATCTTTTTTCCCAATTAAGATCAGTATAACTGTGCAATGATATAGGAAACCAGGAAAACTATATCTGCTGATCTTTACAATTATCACTTAAGAAGATAGTTTAAAAGTGGAGAATTCCCTAGATTTATCTGTTCATTGACGACTTCATATTGTGAGTTTCTTAAGTGCCATCTAATTTCCAATTCTTCAAGGAAATCCCGTTCTTGTTTCTTATCACAAATATGTAGTACTACTTCTAGTTCTGTGTTAGGTGTCAATGAATGATTGGTGTCAAGTAGATGTTTTGCGTAGTGTGATTTATCTGGTTGTTTTAATCTGTATGCTCGTAAGTGTTCACTGTTCGGATTTCAAAATTTCTAAGGGTCTGACGCAAATAGACAGCATTACATTCTGGACATTTAAGAAAAACTCTCAAGCATGGTTTTTTGCGGTTTACGCACAGAGCATTCAGATAAAGTATCCGAGTTATCATCCTCCTGATCCTGTATAGAAGCTGTATCTGTATCTACTTGTACATTTTCCATTGGTCCTTTACTTGTTAACGGTATAGCATAAGCATGTTCAGATTCATTATCTTTTTGGTTTTCTTTATGTGGGATCATTATTCGTTTTTTTAAAATCTCTTTATGGACTGCCTGTATATGACATTTTAAATTTGAAGTATTACCACAGGTTTTAATGTTTTTTGAACAAAATCGACAAATGGCAAAATTTTTATTATTATCAGCTTTTCTGAAATACTGCCATAAATCACTCGGCGGCAACTTACCTCGTAAGAATATTAATATCAAATAATGCAAATAAAATATAAGTACTTAACGATTAACGGTTTGTTTGAGAATCGGAACGGTACAATAAACAAAAAAATTATATCACCGACGCAGACAAAAGCAAAAATGATGATGCGAGTGATTCCCCCGTTAGAGGGCAAGGAACGCCAAATCAGTTAAAATACATTGGTCGCGTTCATCCGCACACACGATACCTGATCGATCAGGTAGCGATCCCGAGATGCGTGCATGAACGGTTCATTTTACTATGATCGCTAACTGATCGGACGCCATTTAAAAGATCACTTTTATTTTACGATCCGCTCCTGATCATAGCGCTCACCCCACGTGACCCACGTGTTTTGTTTGAAAGTTTTGAGTAAAGTAGTTGATTTTTGATTTATTTAGTGTTATTGTGTAGTTTGAAGTAGAATTTAATATTAAATATATTTAGTATTGTATATTATAATCTTAGTTTAGTAAAAGTAGTGTAGAAATATTTATATTGAAATTACTGCCTTGTGTTATATTTTAATTTATTGTATTGTTTTCCTGTAGTTTTTGAAATATGTTGTATTAATAAATCTAGTTGAGTACCTATCATCTTGTGTAGTATAGTAGAGAACCCATATTAAAATTACTGTAAGTAGACTACCGAACCAATTTTCTTGAATACATAAACAAACGAATGACAAAGACATATATCGATGTCACTTTAAATTGCCGGTTCATTCGTGCGAGATGAGCGCTACTTTCGGAGCGATCTTTAACTGGTGTGGATGAACGCGACCATTGTTAGTTAAATCGAGATCATAAGCATATTTTGACATCGATACCAAACATCGATGTTGCGGACAGTTAACATCGATGTCAAAACATCGAATATCGGTAACAATACATCGATGTTTTAAAATCATCGATGAACATCGCCCAGCACTAGTTCTTATCAAAGAACAGGTATTTTTTGCAATTTCAATATCATGTATTATCCACCTATTTTTCTCAATACGATCAGCTGTAAGATGTAGGTACCTATTTGGTTAAATAATTATGAACACTAAAATGGTTTTTGTAGTACAGGTAAAATAAATCAGAGTTTCTATGTAAAGGAACATATAAGTGGTTTTTGTAATATGTTCCTGATCTGATCGATTATAGTATTTCTCAAATTTTATTACAACTGATTGTAGGAGCAAATCTCTCCTCAGAATATTAAGAAAATGAGAAGGCATTTTCAGGGAGGATAAATGAGGAATTTGTTGACTCGCTCCAAATTCTATTATAAGAACAGGTGAAAATATGAAAACGAACAAGAGATGTTAAAAACTCCAAACACAGAATTTAAATTTTGATATGTGGAACTGTTAGTTTTCAAAAATTCTTATAATTTTTAAATAGAACAAAGATAAATTTCAGTAATTTTTGCATGATTTCAATAAAAGGGAATATGTGTTTACAAAATTTTGGACGCACGAAATCATAATTTCGAGGAGAATGAATTTGTGACATTTATGCAATTAACGTTATTTGTTATCCATTGACTTTATTCCTCGAGATATTTTAGTTCCGCTTCAAAAGACAGTATTAATAGTAATCCTGCCATCACTTCCGAATTTTAAACCTTAACCACTTTCAATAGCAAACAAAATTGAATCTTTGCAATACGCTTGTTTATAGGAATATATATTTATTCTATTGTTTGGAAGGAATTCCTATCATCTTGAGATTGAAACCTACACTGAACTGATTTCATGCTTCAAATGAATTTTATTTGGGTTTGGAGATAATACAAAATAATAGGACCTGAGTGCAGATTTGTGAGTACCTATATGCACATTTTGTACAAGAAACTTGTTGATATTATTATTAGTCAGATCAGTAACAGCTGCAATTTCACATTTTAAATACGTATGTATCATTTAAATATTATATAAAGTTTGTAATCGAATATTTACTAATAAGAGAAGGGAGGGCAAGATGGAGGATCTAACTTTGGGTTGTAAAAAGAACAAAAATACGTAGCTTAAATCTTTTATATTAATCAGTCTTGAGATATAACAAAAAACTAAAACAAACCTCTAATTAACAATAATTAATATTTGCTCAAAAATTAGTTACGACTCGTAAAGTAAAACCCCGACATATTCCATTTTGCCCTCATCTTGAATGCCAAATGGAAGTTTATGTAGGCAAAATGGAATATATAGGATAAGCTTAAGTTATGCAATTAATACATAAGAAATAACCATTTTATTAATCAATACACGGCTCATGTGCCCATTCACAACAGGACGGACATTGTAACCAGTCTTCTGTGAATGGTTCCTCACATGTTTATCCATAAAATACTTGTGAAGGCAGCTTCGCTTTTCGTTCTTATTTGCTTCATCGAATTTCTTTGTCCTTTTCTGTTTTCCCTTCTCTTTCTCTCTGCCGTCTTTCCATTTCCCTTAAATGTATTTTCTTTCCCGTGGCTCTCCAATTTAAAATATAATTTTGGTTTCTTCTTCAGCTCGTTCTTGTCTTCAAGCATCGCTTTGAATGGAGAACTGGTTAGGATATCTGTCTTCTGACGCTTGTTTATAGTGGAAAATACTTTTGTAGAAGGAAGTGTTTTCCTTAGAGATATGATATACGAAGTAGATGGTTGTTCTAAACTAATACAATCGACAAGGGATTCAGTATGCTCTTCGTCAACCTGTGATACTCTTATCTCTGTGTCCACTTCTTAGCGCTTTCTTCATTGCCTTCTTTACCTGCAATGCTTTCCTTTTCGGTAACGTCGTTCATTTCGAGAGTTATATCCTTTTCGATAACTTCATTTCTCTCTCCACAGGCATAGCGTCTTGTTCACAGACTTCCAGCGCTGCAGTATTGACACTATACATGCCTGTTGTGTCTGCGTCGGCATTTTCAGTGAATGGTGCGTTTTCATAAACTGATGCCGGAGCAAAATCCAAATCAGTGAATAAATACCGATTATATGGGAACATTCCTGCTTTTCTAAAGCCTTTTGTACTGTGGCTCTTTTTTCGTAAGCAATGCAAACCAATCTGGCAATATCGAACTAGGTCACTCTTCTCCCAGGATGATTCTTTAGACAATTGTCACTCGTTTGTTCGAAAGTCACTTTGAATGGACGGTAGGAATGCTAACCGTGATCACGTTTTTCTCGTGCCAAGTTTAAAGCTTCCATATTCTGATGAGTACTGTGATTGTCTAGAATCAATAGAACTGGTTGGTCTGCAGTTGGTTGTTGATACATATCTTCAATCAATTTTTGACATTATTATTACTTATCCAGCGAGAATTCAAATACCATGTTATAGAGCCGTTGGGAGATCCATCTAAAAGGCGATCGTCCATCCTCTTTCTTTGGCCAAATATGAAACAAGGTGGAATGAAGCGACCAGTAGCACTGCAAGCAAAGATTGCTATATTAAGTTGCTCTTTTTCTGCTGTGGCAACAAGCCCAACTTGCCTTTTGCCTTTTTTTGAAATTACTCTAGGGGATCGGGGGGCACTTGTTTTAACACCAGTTTCATCCATGTTATATATGTCGTCTGGGCTAGTCAGAAATTGATGTTGAAAAATAACATCTCAAAGGTTGTCAGAAAAACGATGTTGTTTGATTCCACTACTTCGTACGCTAACTCATAAAGTAGCGTGTCACGTTCAATAGCAAGGTCACAAATTTTGTGCTCAAGCTATTTTGAGAAAACAAGCTGAAACCTACCTAATTTTCTAGAAGCGTCACCTTTTTTAATATGGCGATGTATAGAATCGGAGTTCCATACTTTTTTTAAGCTGATCTTATCGATGAGGTTTTTGCCTCATCCATCGCCTTCTGCATTGTTTCCTCCGTCCAAGATCCTCTGTTAGTCTTTCTTTTATACTCGTAGACCATCTAGAAAGAAAAAAAACATCAAGTTAAGAGAGGAATGGAATAAAAAGTTTATTATTGCCATGCAGGAAAGATGGAAATGTTTCCATTTTAAATTTCCAACTTTCCCTATACTTAAATTTCCAACTTGCCCTTGTGCTGGTTATAGTAATAATAGCAACACATCTGTAAACTAAATTGTTTTGTAATGGTAAAAGTATGAATTCATAAACTCAATTTGTATTAGACACTTATTGATAAAACAAAACAGTCGCGTTTCTTACCTTTTTCAAGCAATTCTATTGCAAAAATCTGATGTTTTTGTAAAAATTCACAGTCAAATAAACAAACCCCGTGCCCGCTTCACTAGATGACGCGAAAGGATCTTCGTTCTGGAAACCACCGTGGTCGCGTGTGCCACAGATCACGTGCTTTGTTCAAGTAGGTAGTCTCCATTTTGCCCGCTCTTTCCGTCTTGCCCTTCCTTTGTTCCTTAGTTTGGTGATTGTAAGGGATCGATAGTGGGGTGCATTCTGAGCATAAATTTTTTTTCTTTACTAAAAATACCTTCGGAGTTTTAGCTTACTTTACCGAGCGAAATCCGCGCCATTGCAATATAATCGACACCAGTGGATATTCAGTACTTGAAAGAAATATTACAGTATTTAATGATCAGTTATTAGCCAACTTACCTGTACAAAAAGGTGAATCGATTAAACAACTCGATCTGAGACAGCCATATTTTCTTCGCATTCATTTAAATATTGTATTCAATTTCGGTATTTTTGATGGCATTCAATGGGATGATAATGTGAATAAGGATTAGAAATAGAAGCTTATTAATAATTAAAACTGTTCCACACATTTATTGATAAAATAGTATATTACGTAAAATGCGTTACAACACGAGTTACGTACTATACTTTACCTACGACCCGCTTATACTTGTGTTTATAATCTTATTAAGGTATTTAAAGTACAAGTAAAAACGTACATCCTCGATGCCCAGCCAAGCATCTTAGAAGTTTACCCTCGATGCCCAGCCAACTTTCGTAAAAGTCCGTCCTAAGTAGTGTTTATTTTATTAAAAATGTATGTAGAATTACCGGAATTGCATAAAGTAGCGTATACATTTCTCGACTAAAGTGACATTAATCCCTTAGGTGGATTACTTCCCTCAGGAATCAAACACCACCCGCGGGATTAAATGGGCCACTTTAGTCGCTTGGTGTATAATATACTAATTGTTTACTAATATGAGATACATTCAGACAGCTAAAAGATGCGGATTGAATGAAACGGAACCATTTATCATATAATTCCAAATAACTCTTAGTATTAAATCGTATCTAATAAATGTTATCTACCTAGCCGTGCGATTTACTTTACAGCCGTGCGTTTTGTTTTACCGTGCGTAATAGACGTCTTACATTGATTGCCGACTGTGTGTTTTTGACTACTTACAGGGTGGTCGTAGGTAAAATACATTATAAAGTTCGTAAAACTAAGCACCCGCGGTGAATAGAAGTGATTCGTTTGTATCACTAGGGGCACTGACAGTATCGTGGAATACGTCGTCCTCGTTCATTGCGTCAACAATATTAGCGACATTCGAACAATAGTTCTCTTGGCAATTTATACAAATTACTGAGCAATACATGCCAGTCATTCTACATCCGCACGCTTTGTCGCAGTTTTGCGTTTGCACGCAATTGAGCAAATCTTCCGGAGCTGGTTTCAGTCACATTTGTATCGGCTCCAATCCACGGGGTGTGCGACGCCATCCCCACTCCTCGTGTTCAAGATAATTTTCAAACCAGTATTGTATTTGGTAGTAACACCTCAACGAATGGAAAAATGCAGTATCAGAGGTAGGTGGAAGGGATTCTAATTTAACCCTTCCGCTGCCTGTCATTGTTTTATATCTTTTGTAACAGCTCGTTTAGATTCGCACAATTCGTGTCACCTGATGCATTGCGATACAAATTCAAAATAAATTGTTAGCTGGTTGAAGCCAGGGTCGTCTTATCTACTCTATATTTAAAAAACAACTTCAGTAATTTTCTTTGATAATCGGGAAAATTTCATAAAAGTGAACGGTTGAGGAGGAAATGGTGAAAAATGAAAAATAGGGAGATAAATAGGAAAAATTTTGATTCATGTTAAAAACGTCAGTAAATTTAAGAAGAGGAAAGATCTCTACAATGTTTTGCCTAACACTAACCGTTCTCGAGATATCGAATTAAACGCGTTGTTAGCGATAAGGGCCCAGCTGACATTCGGAGAACCCCGAAATTTATGCTCACCCCGCCCCCTATGATCCCTAACAATCAGCAAACTACATAATTTAATGTATATTTAACCCATTTTGAGCGACAATTTGACTGGACTATAGTTAGAAATAGATAACATTTCTTTGGGTTATTCTCTTAGTTAGTCAGGTTGACAAGTTGCACTTGTAATAAAAGAATTTTATACAGATAATAATCTCCAATTTTTATTTCAGTAACTCATCAAACGCGCATGATTGTTAGTCTATAATTTGCGAATTTCAGTACTTTTTGTTCAATAGTTTCGAATGTCTGATAAAATTTAGTAAATTTTCTGATTGACAATTTTTACCAATCTTGAACGGTTTCGGGGTCAAATATTTTTAACGTACCTCTTAAAATTTAGTCATAAATGTTTCACACTGATTTCGGCATCAAATTAGACAAGCGTTAAGTATTGTGTGAATAATCGGTCCACAGACCAGTCATATTGATTTGTTCTCTTCTCTAATGTTGTTTCCCAAGGACGTGTTATTGATATCTTGTAATTTACTTGAAATGTGTCCATACATTAATTATCCTCTCTTTTTAAAGTAAGTTTTCCAATTTGCGTGTAGTGATTTATAAATTATGTGAATCTGAATTCGTTGAGCTAAGATATCTACTATTAGGTTTCCTAGAATTCCAACGTGAGAAGGGATCCATATAAATCTGATGTTGAATTTTTCATAAAAAAAATTTCAAGCTGTTTTGATAAGCAGCAAGAAGCAAGAGTGGGTGCTGCTGTAGAATTTATTATTTATCGCTGTTAATGACCTAAAAGAATCATTAATAATTAGACTGTGTTTATATTTTTCTCGTGAATCAGTCTAATTTATTTAAGCATCGCGAATGATTCAGCATAGAAAACACAATTTTGATTGGGAGCTCGTATGCGTGAGAAAAGGCTTTAATACAATATAGCTGCACCAATACCTTCTTGCTTTAAAGCGTTCATAAATATTTTATAGTTGCTGCGTTATTTACAAAGTTGATATTGGTGATAGATAAAAGTATTACCCATGGAGTAATAAGGTTGTTTGCAGCACAGCTTACTTTTAGCAATCTCTCTTTACCACTATAATATCCATTTCGGATTAAGCCCATAAATTCCAACGCAGTTAAGCTTAAGTTCAAAAAGGAATCAATTCTTATTATTTTATCATTTCAATTTTAAGCATACGATTTATAATTTCCAAATAAACTTATATACCATAGACTATAATGAATACTTGCATATTTTTGTTAGTAAAATGCTTTTTTTGATCCCCTCTAACGCACTATTTCTGTACATTATGAAATGGAGTTTTTTCTTTAATTTAGCAAATCAGGAAATATGAAAGCATTTAAAATAAATCCATAAATCTGCTCCAACGTTTTTGTAGACAACATAAATCAGTCCATTGATTTTTGTAAATTATTTATATTCTTTCGGCTAACAGATACAATATGGTAAATCAAGACTAAAAATAAATGAAAATATTTTATCATCAAAAATACTAAAATTGTAAAGCATTAAGATTTTAAATGGCTTTTTTATTTTTAACCCATACATTCATCAATTTTGTTGATCTCTGGACTGAAATTTCTACCTAGTATAGTATTGTTTTTGTAGAGAAGGCAGTGAGTTTTTTGTTATGTTAATACATATACCAAAATATTTCTGACCAGAAATTAATTTTAAGTATGTTTGAGTATAAAGCATATTCACCAATTTGGTTAAGTAATTTAAAATACATTTGTTGCTTTTATTTGTCCAAACTAAATCTAATATAATGCTTTTAAAACAACATTGTTAATTTATTGTAAGGGTGTATATACCGAGTAGTAGTTGTTTTTGATTTAAAAGCTTCCCATCTATTATACTTGTATAACATCTGATGTGATTCTAATGATCCTGTTGGTTTGAAGTAAAATAAAAAAACATAGTAAAAGTGAAAAATTTTAGTTTATTTAACCAAACGCTTTTATTTCTAAGTTTTTTACAATGACAATAACTAATTCAATTGTTTGTTGCAGGATGATTTCGATCCAGTTATTGGTGTGAGCTACTTAAATGTGCTCAGATTAAAAATGTTGGATGTTCGAAATTACCGAAATATAACTTTTCCGCATCGATGGATTGAATGTGGAAGCTAGTTTGCTTGGCCAACACGCAGTCCTCAATTTAATTATTACATTTTTTATTATTGCGGCCATATGAAATGGCTTGTTTATGATAAACAAATAAATATTTGCCAGGAACTCTGCAACAGAATACATAATTCGACAAAAGCACTCGCATAAAGCGCGAGACAGTGTCAGTTGCATATCTAAGAAAGTGTGCACAAGTTTATGGCGAACAAATTGTCAAAGTAAATTATAATAATTAGATATTACTTTACAATTATTTAGTTTATTACAAAATGAAATGTCTAATTTAAACAAAACATTTGTCCTATCAATTTATGCATGGCGGGCCAAACTTCACAGATTATTTGCAAAAAATGACATGTAGATCTATAAAATTATTACTAATTTATAAAATCATATCCTTCATCATCCTCTGCTTCTGGTAGTGACGAAATTTGCAAATTTTGTGTTTTTTATCTGTACTTGTCGTAACTCCTTCAAGTTTCGAAATACATTTGGTAGTTGCTTTTATTTTCCTCCTCAAAGTCATGGTATTGAATCGCTTAAGCCGTGGTCGAGCGGAATGGTGCTCTGACTGCCACCTGTAGGAAGGCAATGCAAACCACTGACAAATATTTTGCCTAGTACAGCAGACTCTCAACATAAACTTTCGAACCCGACTGTATGTCCCTTCTATCTGTGGTAACTAGAGATTACAACACAGATAGAAGTGAGACGTCCCCTACGTTCGATCAGGGACCATATATTTAATACTTCTATTATTGCCAGTAGGGATCTGGAAAATGATGCCGACATACAAATGTTCATACACTTGAAATGATATGCGCAAGCCCGGCAAGTGAAGTCCATTTCCTCAATACAGTCGCAACATTTTCACACAATAAATCGAGAATGAAGTCGAGTAAGAATAGAATAATGAGTTATCTCTCTAATGCCCGGTTTCACCAACCGGGCATTAGGGCATTTTGAATTGTTAAATCCAATTTACGATTCACCGCGCGCTAAATAATACCTAAAAGTGACATTTCCTATCATTCTTAGGTGTTTCTTATAGGGCGCGGTGAAACGTAAATTGCACTTAGAAATTCCAAAATCGAATTTAGGTATTACCTAACTTTAGGAAATGGTTGCTGAAATCGGGCATTAGTACTTATGGGAGCTAGCAATATGGGAAATATATGGTGCAGTTATACATACGTCTGTCTCGTCATGTCGACCTGAAGTTTTACGCCCGAGAGAATGGGCTGCACTTCCCCACTAAAGTAGCAACGCTTGTTCACAACGAATCAGGAATGCAATCAAGTACAAATAAGTGAGATGAATAATGAGTTGCTGTCTCTCTTAGGTAACACTTCCACTTACGGAAACTAGCAATCAAGAAGAAGAACGCAACCACTGCTGGGTAGAAGCATCCGTCAAATGCTGGACATATGAATTATGTAGGTACTGACCATGCACAATATTTTAAAATATACATTCTGACCATCTACTAGTCCTGTGCTTGTGATTCATTACTGTGCACATCTGTTTGATCTTGAAATATTAAAAAACCATAAATCAAAGCATTAAAAGGAAGACACAATATGAAATTGACTGAATATTTTCATTTCAAATTCACACCATTGTTGTAAACAATTCATTATATTTGAAACGTAATTTTTTTAGCTTAAAATTATTTTCCAATTTTTTCATATAATCTATTTCACTTCAAGCAGTGGATTTGTTGAATAAATACTCACAAATACTTTAATAAAGTCTAAACCGTATTCATCGGCAAAATATGGAGAAATGACAGGTATGTAGGGGATATTTGAATTCTAACCTTTCATTTGGATACATGTATCAACTACATTAGATTAATAATAACGGGGTTACTGTGCACTGCCAACATTTTTTTTACTATTCACAAACTAATTTGTTTTAGTTTGAAAAAGGCCAAAATTTAAGACGGAAACGTCACCATTGTTCAAAATTTTTTATTAAAATGTCATTCTAGCCATCCAGAAAATGTATTCAAGAGTAGTAATATATAGCCTAGCACACTACTGTGTGGAGGTCCATGACTTGATGTCTTTTGAACCATTGAAACGGCTTTTAGAGTTTCACACCAAACTCTGCGATTCAACTTAATTCAATCATCGCTTGGGTTTTTGACTGTCTCACCATTTGTTCCACGTTTTTTTTATACATTGTTCTGTTTATTTGTATTACTTTAGTTCATTTGTTGTATGTTCTGATTATTTCATGTTTTTCATTTATCTTTACTTGTGATTTTGAAGACTGAATTTGGATATATGTTATTTATTTTTATATTGTTTAGTCATTAACATTATGTGATTAATTGTATTTTATATCTATTAAACGTTTTAAATTTTACCTTATTATCTTTATTAACCTCATGATCCAGAATATAATTTCTGAATCGGGACTATGGTCCTGACCGTTATTGGGTTACTAGCTGAAATCGACCAGCTCCAAAGTGTATAGCAAATTGCGCGAGTATAAAATCAAATAAATTCAATCGAAAGTCATACTTCTACTTTAGCTAATTTTAACAAATATAATACGTAAGTACTATTTACAACTGAATCAGAATAGTATGTAAGTACACGAAATTTCATCAACAAAGCAGTATCTACTCTTATCGCTTATCAAAAGGAATTCCATTATCCACTTTTTATTTCTGACTGTCTCAATAGATTGGGTCTGACCTGCACATGATAGTCCAGAAGCTGAAAATCGTATAAAAAGTTGATAATGTCAAAAGTTATTATGAATAACTCTAACAGCAATTCACAAGTAATGTAGAACCCACAACCCGGAATAGTATTAGGACAAAGTTAACAACCGAAGTATCCGCCAAAAGATATTTGCCCATCAATTACATGAATCAAGAATATTTGTATCAATTTGGTCCACTAGTTTCACCTAAACATATATGATTCACGCATGTCCAATGACAAAATTTGCATATATTTATCATCGAAACAGATTGTAGACAAATTTTTGAAAGATTTTAGAGGAGAAATAACTATTAACGGCCAACAAATCAAACCTTGTAGGATGATTACTCCGGCAGAATGACTTTTAATTCAAAATGTTTGCCCTTCAATATCGACGAAATTATCCAAGCAGCTTGAGAAAATATTGGGATAAAACTAATGTCGAATATAACATTCCTAAGAATTGGTGTAACTGACCCTACCTACAGTCATATACGAGGCATGTTTTTTAAGTAAGTGCCGTTTTGTAATTAAAAAAAGACGTACAAAGATATCGCAATAATTTTATTTTTACATGAAACCCTGTACTTTTCTACATAATTTTCGTGAATATTGAGGCACTTGTCATAACGTGGCACCAGTTTTTGAATACCCTCATAAAATTCTGCCGCCTGACTTGTTAACCACTGTATCACAAATGTTTTGACTTTGTTATCGTCTTGAAGACGCTGACCGCCCAGGTGTTTCTTCAAGTGCATGAACAAATGGTAGTCGCTGGGCGCCAGATCAGGGCTGTATGGAGGATGATATAGAGTTTCCCATTGAAAAGATTTGATAAGAGTTTTGGTCCGATTAGCCACATGTGGACGGACATTGTCATGCAGCAAAACGATACCCTTACTCAACAACTTGCCACGTCTTTTGTTCTGGATTGCACGACGCAGATTGTTCAATGTGAATGATGAAATTGTAAAGCGTCAGTTTTCTCTCACCTTTTTGTCCAATTTCTGTACCAAATCTTCATTAACGACCGAAGGACGCCTACTCCGTTCTTCATCATGCACATTCGTGCGGCCATCTTTAAATACTCTCACCCATTTCCTTACCATTCCATCACTCATAATGTTTTGTCCGTAAACTTCACAGATCTCACGATGAATATCGATCGGTTTCACGCCTTTAGCACTAAGAAATCGTATAACAGCCCGTACTTCACAATCGGTGGGACTCACGATTGTCGGAGGCATCTTAAATACTCAGTAAACAACGTATACAATGAAGAATTAGACTGCAATGGCGTCAGTGCATAGACAAGAGATGTAGGTAACCAGCGCGCATGCGCGGAACGCCGACCTTAGCGCTGCGGCAGCGGAATAGCAAAACGGTACTTACTTAAAAAACATGCCTCGTACTTAGTTTCCGACGTCAAGTATATATTGATTCACCAAATAACCTTATGGTACCAGACAGTGTCCTTATACAATTCGATACAAACAGTTACCGCATTTTTCTCAATATCGATGGTCAAGGTTGCTATAAAACAAACAAGTCACACTGCATACAACTGTCCCTCTTCCAGTCAAATTAATAATACTTCTAACAAGCCACTACACTCCCAATTTAATATAAGGAGCAGTAACACCACTACTTCTACACTCCCAGTTAAAGGTAACGCTACTACCTGTACATCCCCAGTGCAAGTTATATTAGTCCTCGTGTGATACTCGTAATAAATAATGATCACACAGAAACCAACAAAATTGAAAGTCCTCCAATACCAGATAAACCTACTCAAGAGGAAACAAGTTTCAAAACACTCAAAGAGTTAAATGCAAAAACACCAAAGAAAGTTGGCCAATATTTTATTCAAACACATGAACTATTAAACTGACAGATTTGCTTACCAATATATTCGTGGTTCAAGTGATCCAATCAGTACAGTAAGAAATTATAACGCAGACTTTGAATCCCTCATTAATATGCTGGAAAAAGTGTATCCTCGATTACGAAGATACATATTAGAAGGCCCCATTGACTCCGGTAGCGAGTCGACACTGTCATCATATTAGAAATGGACCTACTTCAACGGAATTTAAATGGTTATTATATACACTATGAAATGTTAAAAAAAAACAATTATCTAAGTACAAACCAAATACTATTTGTTTACAGAAAACACATTTTAAAGACAGTAATGTACTCACCTTCAAAAACTATAACTTATACTATAAAAACAAACCCACTGTAGAAAAGAATTGGGGGTGTTTACACATGCGTTAAAAATATCTAATCAAATAAAATTGACATAAATTCAGATCTAGAAGCTGTTGCGGTTACTGTTTTCTATCCAATTAAAATAAATATGTGTAATGTTTATATTCCCTCCAATATTAATCTCAATAAAAATGATTTGGCGAACTTAATTCAACAAATATCTCAACATCGCATAATTGTCGGATACTTCAAAGGTCACAACTTATTATGGAGATCGGAGAAACATGATGATAGAGGTAATCTGATTGAAGAAATTACTATAGTCTATTTCTTAATGTCTGACAGCACAGTAGCCTCATTAAACATTCAAATAGAAAATTATTTCTTACAGAGTGATCCTAAGAATTTTACAAGTAAATCCTAAAATTCTAATGCAAAACAAGTAGGTGTCTGTATTGGTTATATCTGTACATCCCTGTTTCAGCTCAAAATACAATATGGTAATAAAACTGAACAATGCCAGCAAAAGGATAAACAGTGCGGCAGTGGCGGAGATTACGATATTAGTTCATTTTGCTTATTTAATTCGATTCGGTCAACATTACAGTTGAAATAAAATTCATTCGTTTAGGCCTATTAACAAGTTACATTTTAATTGTTATTAAATTAATTAAAGAAAATATAGTTTAATTCTCATAATTCAAATTTATTGACAATTAATTAATGTGTGTGTGTGTGTGTGTGTGTGTGTATGTGTGTGTGTGTGAAATGGAGGGTTGGCATTGGACAGAATCCGTTTGCCACAGAAATGGTGTTAAATTAGGTCCTAATATATTTTCGGTTTAAATTAATTTAGATATCAAGTTTGCTTTCTCTGAGAAAAGTGATTAACTGATCTAGGATATTTATTATTATTCATACTTAGCAGAGTGGTTAAATTAAAGGGTTGAGCTATACTACTGTTGGTGATGAGACGTAGAAAGTTAGGACGACTATTGCTATATTTTCCACATGAAAAAAATATGTGGTTCAAGTCAGCATTGTTGTCGCATGAACAGATGTTCGTTTCTGCTACACCAATTCTGTGAAGATGTGCTGGAAATTTAGCATGATTCAATTTTAACCTGGTAATAGTGACAGAGTACGCTCGGCTTACAGCATAGTCATCAATGTGTGGGACGCGATTCGGTAAGGTTGGATGTATTAAAGTGTAATGATTGTTAGATTTTTTGGTAAATTCTATCCAACTCTTTTCCCACCTTTTACGTGATTCAATTTTTCCTTTGTTAATTATGTCACTAAAATCGTATTTACCTATGACGTTCGGTAATTTAGTGGCTTCCTTGGCTAAAGAGTCAACTTTGACATTCCCCAAAATACCTGCATGACCTTTCACCCAGATGAAAATAACTATGTTCCCCTGTGTGGACAGCTTGTGGAGAAGTTTCTTAAAGTTACAAATGTTTAGAGATGTAGATAACTTTTTGTGGGATAGATTGCTAATAGCTTCAAGTACAGATTTGGAATATTATTAATGCATTTTGCGTAAGTTTTTGTTTAATTAACCACTGTAGTGCTTCTTCGATTGCAAAGATTTCGGCAGTGAAAATGGAACAAGTGTCTGAGATTTTATATTGAAGTTTAGTACTGGTATCGGAGATATAAACGGCCGAACCAGTACCGCTTGTTGATTTTGAACCGTCTGTGAAGATTTTAAAGAAGCTATCATATTTATTGATTATTTCGTTAAGGCAAGATTGGTTAACAGTGTGGATTTCGCAAGTCGGAAATATGACTCTTGGTCCGAAGGTGATATCTGAAAATTCAAGTTCAAATATGGGAAGTTTTTTATGAGGTGTGATCAGATCAATGCATTTATTGAAAATAACGTATGCATCCGCCAAGGGTGGACTATTTTTTTTGTTCCAATATTTATTTGTTAAATTTTCTATAGACAGTTGAGGGACTAATTGATTAAGGGTATTGTTATAATTGAAAAACTTTAAATAACATAGTTTTTTAAAAGCTAAATAATTTCGTCTGATACCTATGGGGGCTCTCTTGCCTCTGCAAGAATGGCTGGAGTGGGCGATGATTTTAAAGCTCCAATGCATATCCTTATAGCACTATATTGTACTTGATCAATTTTTTTTAAATGTACATTTGCAGCAGACCCATACAGGATACAGCCATAATCAAGTATCGACCGAATGTATGCCCGATAGAACAGGAGAGCGATTTTAGAATCAGCTCCCCATTTAGTTTTTGTGACGCATTTCAACATATTTATCCCCTTTTCAGCTTTACTCTTGAGATGGTTTATGTGGCTACCCCACAGAAGTTTATTATCTAGAACAACGCCTAAATATTTGTATTCTGTTTTGATTGGTATTTTGAGACCACTCAGAGTGAGCGTATCAGTGAGGTGCAATCTGTGTCTAGTAAAAAACATAACAGCTGATTTTTCTGGAGAAATTGTTAAGGCGTGATCACTAAACCATGTCTTAAGGCAATATACAATATATTTCAGTACTTTGACACATTGATTGTAGTTATCCTGTGTGGTATAGAAACAAAAATCATATACGTATTGTATGCATGTTACATCCGAATCAAATATGTTATATAAACTATAAGTATATACATTGAATAGAAGGGGACTAAGAGCCGCTCCTTGAGGTAATCAGTGATTGGCAACCCTTGGTCCATGCAATACATTATTATTGTCTTTAATGTATATTTTTCGATTGCGAAACAAGTCTACAATGTCGTATGAAATCTGAGGTTTAATGAAATTAAATTTTCAGTGAGAATGTTCAGATCAACCGAGTCATATGCGCCTTTTAAGTCCACAAACAGACAACCGACGTACAAGTTTTTCGAGAATGAATATTGTACATCTGAGTCTAATTGGGAGACAGCTTCCATCGTTCCCATTCCACGTCGACATCCATACTGTGAATGTGGTAGTTTTGAATTGTATTCTAAATACCATTCCAACCTAGCCTTTATCATGCGTTCAAACGTTTTCATAATACAGGACATGAGCGAGATTGGGCGATAAGAAGATATATTATTTGGGTCTTTTTTGGGTTTTAAAATAAGAACAATGATAGTTTCTTTAAGCTCATCAAAGACGCGGCTATTAAGCCACCATTTATTAAAAATATCTAATAGTGCATTCTTAGCTATCGATGGTAAAAATTTGAGCATTTTATAGGTGATATTATCACTGCCAAGTGCCGTTCCACGGCGAGATAAGAGAGCAGATTCCAATTCTGATAAGCTGAAATGATTACAGGGAAAATTGCTAGAGTGAGTTATTTTTGTTGTGCTGGTGAATGTATTACTAGCAGTAGGAGGAGCAAAATAATCTAGTAACTTATCTATCATCTCTGTGGATGTATATGATTGCGAATTACAATATTTTTTGTTTGAAATTTTTTTGATAAAATTCCATATTTTATCGATAGGTGTGTTTTTATTTAAATTGTTAAGAAAGTCCTTCCAACTGTTCATACTTTTGGTCTTCAAAAGAAGTTTAGTTTGGGATTCGATGTTTTTGTACTTGAGGTAGTTATCCCAGTTGGACAGATTTTTATATTCAAGTAGAGCTTTCTTTCTTTGTAAGACCTTAGCTGAACATTCTTCGTCCCACCAGAGGGGGCGAGGGGTTTTTATGCAGACTGGCTGGTTTATTTTCATTGATGATGAGGCCGAGTCAGAGATTATATTGATCAGTTTATTAAGAGACATATCTTTACCAGTTTGAACTAATAAGTGGTTTTTGATTAGGCTTGAAAATAGTGTCCAGTCTGCAGAAGCGACATTCCATCTGGTTGAAGGAGATATGTTCTGGGGAGTGTAATTAGTATTATATTGTAATAGAATTGGGAAGTGGTCTGATCCCAAGGGGTCAGGAAGTACTGACCAACTTAATTTGCTTACGAAATTGGGTGATGCAACTGAGAGATCTATTGCAGATTTATTTTGTGTGGGCCTATTAATTTTGGTAGGTGATCCATGATTAAGTATTATGTAATTGGTGTTGTTTAAGGCATCAACAAGTCGTGTCCCACAGACTTGATCACCAGCAGAACCCCAGAGGGTGTGATGGCAGTTGAAATCTCCACAGAATATGGTATCGCCATTGAACTGTGAAAATAGGTTTTCCCAGTCCTTCACGCTAACATTATATTTTGGTGGTTTGTATAAAGATACCAAGGACAAGTTCATGTCTTCAATGAATACAGCGCATGTTTCGATATTATTACTAAAATTCTGTTTAATAGATTTGATTTTGAATCTTATATTTTTGGATATTAGAATGGCAACGCCCCCCTTTCCATCAATTCTGTTATTTTGTATACTGTTATAACCATATATATTCATATTAACACCTGGTTTTAGCCAGGTTTCACAAAGTATAAGAATGTCAAAAGTTTCATGAGATAGCAGGTTCAATAAATTTGGTTTACGTTTATTTATAGAAGCTACATTCCATTGAAGTATTTTCAATTGCCTAGTAGCATGACTCATCGCTAATGCTGACGGTATCAATTGTATCGAATTCTAAGGCCGTAGCTATAAAATCCCTAGTATTTGAGTCCCTGAGTGGGTTGAGGTGAGTTGAAGTACTAGATTTTAGATCGAAATTAGTATGGATGAAGTTAATGATATTTTCTATGACTTTCTCTTTATATTGAACAAAATCATCCCTGTGAGGGTTTGGAATAATGGGAGCTGTTTTAGGTGCCTTTGGTACATCTGTTTTTTTTAGGAAGTTGGTGGGGGTGTTATGGGAGGGGTAGAGGCTTTACGTTTTTTTGAGGGTGCAGTTGGTTTATGTAGCATATATGCAAATCTGTTATTCGTTGTGATTTTTGAATATGTAGGATTGTTAACTATGGTTTCGGCTTCTTTAAAAGAAATATTTTTAAACGCCATTTTTCTTTTGATGTTATGTTGTTTTGTATACATAAGGCATTCTTTGGATATCGTAGGGTGATTGTTGGTTTGGCAATATATGCAAAAACTGCCAGGATTTGGGCATTCTGAGTCCTTGGTATGTACTTCAGTACATATTTGGCACCTTTTTGTGACTTTGATTCACACAATTTGGCTATGTGGCCATATCTCAAACAGCTATAGCATTGCACAACCGGGTGAATATAAGGCTCCACGGAAAATGAGGTTAAATTAATTTCAATTTTTTCGGGAATGAAGTTTCCTTCCAAAGGGACAATTATTAGTTGACGATCAACAAATTTGATTTCACCTTCACCATCCGTAACCCTTCTCTTCATACGCTGAACTTTGACCACCTTCATATTATCGCATTCAATGTTTTTGAGTAAAAAATCTTCAAAAAAAAAAGTGTCTACCCATCTCACAAGACCTTTGCGGTGATTATAGAATGTGGGAATGTACGCAACCAACTGATTTTTTTCCATGATTTCATGGCCTACTAATGAATTCGCTATATCGTAGTTTTTAAAAATTACTTTTACTCTACTTACTCCTACCGATATTATATCTACATGTTTTGTTTAAATTTGTCTTCAGTTAACAAAAAATATCCTATTTTCATTGGAAATAACCTGCCGAAGTTTTTGTTCATGTGCTCTACAAAAACATAAAACGGACCTTTATCTATCATAGTGTATTTATTTGTTAAATTGAATAATTTTAAATATTTATAGGAATCTTTGTTATTGATAGTGTCCATATCGTCAGAATTATCGGGTGGCCCTGGGCCGCCCGTATTTGTGTTCATAATTAATTATTTAAACTTGTCTTTTCAAGAACTCGTTCCAGAACAAAAAATTGTAAATAAAAATAGAAAGGAAAAAGTTAATGTGATAGAATCACGAGGTACTTCAATTAAATTATGACTAACCGATAATATACCTAGTGTGAAAATTAACTAAAAATAGGTGTACTTATCTAGAAATGATGTCCTAGTCAGGCACACAAAACACGTGTATACAATTCGACTGCCAATACACAACTGATGAATTAATGTATATTAAGTAAAGTAAACATACCATTTATAGGAAATATAAAATTCAATCTATAGTATCATCCTCTTCGCTGGCCATACAAGAATCATCCGAAGACTCGTCGAGAGAGATCACTATCGGTTTTATAGTTTGTTCTATGAGGTTATCTAAAACCCACATTTTCTCTTCCTCTTTAATTACATGATTCACAGCATATCTCCAGTTCTCTTCAATTATTGTTGTCAATGAGTACTTCTCACGAGTTCACGAACATCTTTCATTTTAAATGTTTTATTATGTCTAGCTACATAACCTTTCATTTGGGCCCATATTAACTCTATCGCATTTAATTCACAATGGTATGGCGACAAACGAAGCACTGTTATCCCACGATTCTTGGCTATTTCATCAATAACAAACTTTTTAAATTGTAGCTTGTGATCTGAAGCAACCTTTAAAAGTTCTTTTTTCAACATATCATCTTCAAATGGTACATCTTCTACGATTAACCAGTTTCTAATATCAACTTTTCTCCAAGAGGTAGATTGAAGATTTTCTGTTAATCGCGAATGATAAGTGGCATTGTCCATAACGATTACAGCATTATTTGGAATTAATTCGACCATTTGTGTAAAATACATCTGCAGTCATTTCTTCATGATAGTCTTTGGTTGATGTTGACTGAAACTCCAGTAAACCACCTTCAATGAACCCTTGATTGCATCCAATATGCATTATTATTAGTCGGCGACCTTTACCTATAGGAGTTCTCAGTCCAGTAGATAAACCTTCTATGAAAGCTTGACGACTGGTTTGAATACTTTTGTCCTGCCATATTTTTTTCACTGAATGTCCTTCATTGAGCCATGTGTCATCTAGATTATAGATTTGTCTTCCCTCCTGTCTGTATTTTCGGATATCTCGTAAATACTGGCGTCTCCAACATATTATTTCTTCGTTGTCGATTAGCACTGATTTGCGACTTTGCTTCTCCCAAGTAAAATTTAATTTGTGTAATATTTTCCACAAAGTTTTTCGCCCTATGTCAGGCAAATTCTCGTCCTCCTTCACCATTCTTAGAATTCTGTCAAGGGTTGGGATCTCTTTTTTTAAATTATAATTCATGTAGTTTTCGTCTTATTGTATTTTGCATATGTTCATCAAGGTCAAACGGTTTTCTTCCAGTTGACTTTTTAGGTGGAGATATATTTCCATTTTTCCTCTCTCGTAGAAGCCTGTAAATAGTAGATTCACTAACTCCTGTCATATTGGAACATGTCGAAACTATATTTCTAACAGTAGCAGCCAGCATTTGATGTACAACAGCACCTTGCACATTTAACACTACAGTCTTCGTTTGTAAGCTAAGCACGCTCTTACACTTTACTGGGGTAAAACTTGAAGACATTTTTCATAACACAGTTAACACTTATGAAACATAAGCGACTCCTAAGCAAAACAAATTATACCAGACCAAGTTTCGCCGTATATACCTGCAAAATTTCTAAGTAGTCATTGGGACAATCCCTAGTAGGACCCTATTGTAATGTTTCTTGGAAATGTTATTATCAACATTTCGAAAATCAGAAAGTAATTATCTGGAGAATGAATTGATAAATGGTTTGTTAATATGTCTCCCAAGAATTGACCTGCTTCAAATTCTCAAGATAATTAATGAAATATTCAGTCAGAATAGTTGCGTTACAATATTATTTCAAAAATAATTTATTGTTTTAACTGTATATACTCTACAAATGTATGAAGGTCAGTTAGTTGTTTTAACTAACCGAATTTACATTTATATTACCTTTATATATCAGATCGAGTATAAAATTAAATAGTAAATAAATTCCTTAGATGAACTGTGACGCTTATGGTTTACTACCTGACTAGCATCTGTGACCTTTTCGCGTGCTGTCAGACAATAAGAAACAGACTATAGTGAAATATACAAACTGTGGTTGGTTTTTAAGTATGAAAAAAATTTGACATTTTATCTCTGTTGACAGGTAACAAAATACAACTTTTCACGAAATTACTTTTTTTCCCACGGGAAAAAAGTGAGTACTTTTTTCCCGGATATATATACATATAGATAAAGGAAGATATTTGATTTTAGAATATTTTATTGAACAACCTTACTTTGCTTAACAAAGGATCTAATACAAGATGTAACTCATACAATGGGACATCGTCTGCTACAGACTTATAATGGGTGCGTTCCACTTAAAGCCCACAACGATCGACGATCGCAACGCCCACTTTACCCTTCCACTTTAGACCCGTGATCGTCGTAAGCGGTCGTTTAACGTCATAGATGACGTCACTGTTTGCGACCGCGTCTCGCCCATACAAATTGGTGTGTCCGAGTGTACTTTCGTCAAAATGTGGCGGCAATTCAAATATGGCGATAAATCCTAATTAGTTTTGTCAGAAATGCAACCACACATTCTCGGGAATCCATAATGAATTATATTTTACCCCGGCCTATGCCACGTTTTTACTCCCTAACTGCACCAAAAACCATTTTATTTATTAATAAACTGCAAGTTTTCACTAAGCCACCATATTGTGAGCCTACCCCGCTCAAATGTGCATTCCACTTATAACTTTTTCGCCTACAACGACCGTGGTCTGTTTACATAAGTAGAATGGGTATTTCAGCCGTCGCGATCGTGGGCGTTGTGGGCTTTAAGTGGAACGTACCCAATGTGTGATCCTGCTATTACTCCTCTCTTAAACTGGGGGGTAATGCCATATCTATGGTAGTGATCATTTCCCAATAAACTATTCTCTGATATTAGAACAATTGTCCCTTAATATTGAACCCTCACTTTCGCAATACAAAATAACAGAAGATATCGACGAAACGGTTAACGAATTTACCAATATAATTGAAAAAGTCTCCAAAGACAGTATAAGGTTGACAGAACCCATAAGAAGTCACAATCCAGTACCTTGGTGGAATGACGAATGTCTGAAGACCATAAAAACAAGTAAAGCAGCATTAACCGTTAGAAAAACACGATACTCCTGAAAATCTAGCAAGTTTTAAGAGACTAAGAGCTAAGACAATATATACAGTAAAAAAAAGTAGAAAAGAGTCCTGGAAGGCATACGTACAAATATAAATAGCTCAACTAATATTAGTACTATCTGGAAAAAAATTAGGCAAATATCGAGATACAAATCATATCAGAAAATTGCTGCCTCAGAAGATAACGGACAGATTATTAGTAATCACAAACAAATCGCCGATTTACTTGCCAGCAATTACGAGAAACAATCTACCGATGCTGTTTTCGGAAAAAGTTTCCTGGAAAATAATAAAAACAATCTTTGCAGCTTTCACATCAACAATATACAGACGGACATCAACAAGCCCCTCCTAATGAGCGAGTTTGACGAAGCTCTTGCGTCCTTTCATGATTCCAGCCCAGGGCTAGACGGTGTGCCAAATGGCTTTCTGCAATATTTAGAAACAGCTAAAGAAACACTATTAGAAATATTTAATCAAATATGGACGAAACATACGTTTCCAAAAAATGGTCGCAAGAGTTTATTATACACATTCAGAAGACAGGAAAATTAAATTATTAGTCGATTCATACTGATCCATATCTTTAACTTGCACCATGTGTACATTATTAGAAAAAATAATCGATAACAGACTTGTTTGGGAGCTAGAACAAAGAAAATTGATAGCTCCAGAACATAGTGGATTTAGAAAACACTAACTAAGTTAGGATAAATGGCTCCATTTCCGACCTCAAAACACAACATCATGAAACACCGCAGGGATCAGTAATCAGTCCAACTCTATTCCTTATAGCTATCAACATCACGACTAACATACAAAAACCAATAAAAGTATGCGGATGATCTCGTCATATAAATAAAAAGTAAAAATATATCAACAATGAAATCATTTTTACAATCACACATAAATATATTTTTCTGGGACTGGAAAATAATAAACAGACTCCCTTAACGCCCCCTAAGGAAGGTAATCACATTTATTGAGGTCCGGTGAACGGGGAGGCCAATTATTTATTTTTGGTTATTGGACGTTTCCTTGAAAATGACAAAGTAGTTTTATGCAAAATTACAAGAGTAAAAAAAGTTTTAGAACTAAATTATCCATGACATGAAAATAATTTTTTTCAAATCAACTGACAGATCAAAAGTGAAATTTTAAGGTTAGAGCACCCCTAAATAACCCCCCAGAATGGTTCGATCTCCTTCCACTTACCACTACTTAATGCCCTTAAGAGTCTCATATAGTGTACCAAATTTGGCATTTTTAAGTTAAACAGTTGTAAAAAAATTAATTTTTTTCGAAATATTGGGTCCAACTTTGTGGCCCTATAACTCCTCAGGGATGTAACTTGGTATAGAGGTAAATTGCCCTCAACCATCATATTTAGGGCTCCCCCATACGCCTCCGCTCTGTGTCGGATCTTATGCGGGACACCCTGTATAGAGATTGCTGTTGAAAGTAGAGGATAAAATAAAAGAGATATATATTACAAAATAAACTATTTAATTTATATACATGCTTAAACACTTTTATATAAAAATTGTTCGATGGACAGGAATGAATCTGTAAGATAGTTCATTCATCTTTTTAAGAATGTGTGAACCAAATTTTATATCGACTTGAAAAATAACATCGAACGCCAACAAATAGAAAAAATATCTAACGAGAGTGATATTGGTACAAAATGTTTTGTTTTGAAAATATTGACTCTGAAAATACTATAAATAATGCATCAAATGAGCAAATATACATTATTCAATTGTAAACATTCAGGAATAATTTTTTTTAAATCGTCAACCCCGTAAATTTCGTCAGCTTAAAAAAAGACAATTTATGCGTGGACGGTACTGAAAAATATATCTATATTAATTTATCAAAAAATTTCAAAGCACAAAAACTTCTGAAAATTTCTATACATATGACTTTTATCAAGTTATAAAAAACTGTGGAATATACTTCGGTTTAATTGTCTAGAAATGTACTAAAGTGTATGAAGTGAGTATCTGGAAGTATCTAAGTGCACTTTTCATATACTGTATACATCAGTATTCAATAAAAATATTTAAATTCAGAATTGCTTTGGTCTCAAACGTTTAAAACTAGGAAATAGATCGAGAGTCTATGAATTTGGACAAAATAACTGAATAGAATACGCCATCGTTCAAAGTGATGGTCTCCCAAATGTGAAAACTTAGTTAACTAGTTTTCAATCAGTATATGGTCAGATGAGATGGGAACTATTCCAAAATTGCCGATTTTTGATTTTTAGTCGTATAGTATACCGCACATATCGCATTTTTTTATGCAGAAGTGTTCTAAGTTCAACGGTGTTCTATCTATTTTCCCGTGCCACTAACCTTTAACTTGAGCCCAGATTAATTAAATTGGATTCAACTCACAATTATACGGGGGTAACCTTAATATAGTAATTCCATTGCCCAATGCTAATTCATCTACAGCAAGTTTCTTATATTTATAGGCATGTATTTTCACAATTTGAAGCAATTCGTTCTTTATACTGCTTTCATCGTACGGGATGCTTTTATCCCGTAACCATTCTTGAATTTGAGCTCTTCTTCATGCCCGTTGTGGCGTTTTTTCGCAGTGTTGACTGTGGTAAAGAGCATTATCCATAACGACGACAGATCCTGGTTCCAAATTTTCAGTAATGCGTCCAAACCACTTCGCGTACATTTCTGCGTTCATCTCTTCATTGTAGTATCCCATTTTATTGGACTTAAATATTCATTCACAATTTAACACAAATCCGGTATCACTTCCTTTATGTGTAATTATCAAACGACGGCCTTTTCCAGATGGCATTTTTAAACTGGTTGACCAACTTTCAATAGCTGCTTGCCGTGTATTTTTCACATTTCCATCTTTTTTTTTCACCGTATTTCAACTTACTTCCGAAACTCGTTAATTTTCCTTATGTACTCTCTTCTCCACAATACTATTTCAGATCTTTCAATAAGAGCACTCTTTCTATTTATTTTCTCATAACTAAAATTCAAACCATGTAAAATTTTCCTCAACGTCTCCTTACCCATTTTAGGGATGATCTCGTTTTCACTAACAGCTTCCAGCACTTTCTTTAATGTTGGCACTTCATTTTTCATAAAAAACATATGGACAGTTCTTCGTATAGCATATTTTGCATCTTAGTCGACTTCTATTTTTGTCCGACCGCTCTTCCTTTTTGGTGCCTGTACTTCTCCATGTACTTTCTGTCAGATCCAAAGGTGGATGGAATAATAATCCAACAGCTTGTCAGTTTAGTTGATCTTACAAGAGTTTGTTAATAAGATCAGAAGTTAGACGTGGAGGCGTTGGTAATTGTGCACCTTTGTAACAAATTCCCATTTTAGTTGTGTCCAGTAGACCAGCAAAAACAGATCCCATTTGTCTGATAAACAATACACACACAAAATTTATGATTTATTTAAAAATATCTTTAACGAACATGCCTATATTATGAATCTATATATTTTGTCAACATGTAGTGAACAAATTATCACATATATAGCTGGATTTGTTGTTTTACAATTGAGTAACAGCTTGAAATGTGAAAGCATGTGTTGGGACATTAACTGGACTTAAAGCAAATTTGCTTAATTCTTTGATTGCCCATAAAAGTAATGGAGCATTAACATATCCTTCAAGTGATGTTATATGCATTTGTAAATTTTCTGGAAGTGTTTTAAGAATTCTTGAACAAAATATGCATAAGTCCTTTAAATTGTTAACTAACACAGTTATGAACATAGCTCTGACAATGGATTTGTCTGAAGGTTTCAATAAGCATGCTTTGGAAAATATGTTAATCACATTTACTTTTTAATAGCCATATGCATAAAATACCTAAAAATCAGAATACACTTTATTTTTAAGAAGAAAAGTGAAATTAAGAAGCGAATTAGAAACCATTTAACTAAAATGATTTTGTTCTCCGGACAATAGGAGATGAGAATACCATGTATTCATATTTTTCTATTGTTTGTTTAATTTTTATTTGTAATGTACATATTTTTAAAATAAATATTGTTTTGGTTTTTAAAATGTTTAAATTTATTTCTTGATAGATGTTCTAATTTAACCTTTTAAGTCTGTATCTAATCAGACATTTTTTATAACTTTTGATACTTAACATTATTTAATAAATTTTAGATAATACAATCGAACTATCCAAATTTAATTTCTGTTTACATTATTGTTCCGCCACTGGTGTGACTATTCAGTCGGATAGGTCCGAACCTTGTTACTCGTTCATTCGTCTTTCATTTTCCAAGGAATGAACAAAAGCGAGACAGGCGTCTTTCGAGTGACAATTCAGGCAGACGTTGCCACTATTTGAAGAAAGTTCTTCAACATTAGAAAATAGAAGTACAAAGTTTATTACATAAAAATTAACTTTTTCAATGTGTTTCTAGTGTTTTTTAAATTTCTTCCGAATTATTCACAAAAATAAAGAAATTTTAGAATTAAATATAACAACAACGCTTTTATCTTTATGTGTACGATACCAGATCATTGCACTTTTAAAACTTTTTGGTTTTAGTGTAGTGGCAAATAATAACACATTTAAAGGGCTTACTTTATGTTCCTTGTTAATTTTTCGTGAATATTAAAGTAGACAGGCAAAATACCAGGGGTAAACGAATATTAAATATGATGCAACAATCTGAGAACTGTTCAGGTAAGTAATATTGTAATTCTAATTAGTAATAACTATTTTGTTTACCTCGGGGTATGATTATTTCACAGTCTGACTTAGATTCTAATCTACAATTGAAATACATAGCTTCTAAAAGGGCGTTTAAAAAAAGAATAAGAAAATAATTCTTTAAACAGGTCCTTTAACTATTTTCAATGTTGCATTACAAGAAAATTAACTATTTGAATATCATTTTCTTAATAAAATTATTATATATTTATGGCAAATATGCGTGATTGTACTGTGTTTTGTTGTTTAGATGCTGTTACTACAAAGAATGAAGTAAAAAACTGCAAATCTCCGATAAACTCTGTTAATCTGCAGCCACCCAAGAGTTTGATTCCATGGGAAACTACAGCAATTTTTGTTAGTGAGAGCTATTCAACTTTGGATACACACCATTTACTGAACGAATTTATGGTAGAGTTAAAGACAAGAGGTAATACAAGTTCACTTCCTACAAATGTATCGGAGTTCTATCAATCTGCATCAACTACTGCCCCAGTACTAGAAGAAGATTTATAGATTTCTTCATCAGACACAGATCCGTTTTATGACGGAGATGACAATATTAACGATCCAGTTTTTGATAATCACAGTGACAAAAGTGATGAAAATAGGAAAAAGGGCACACCTGTCAAAACTAGAAAGAGAACATGTAATGAGTGAACTGGATAAGAAATGTTATCGAAAATTCTTGTAATACTGGGAAACCCTATGTAAGTTGGTAAGGAAAAATGTAACTTCCTATGCAGCTCAAATCGTCTTGTGTTAACTGCAGAATGAAGTGTTTTGAGAAGTTTATTGAAGATGAAAGGAGGGCCACATTTAACAATTATTGGGATCTCGGAGACATAAATAGACAAAGGGACTTCATATCTAAATATGTAAAAAAAAGTTACAAATACCGCGCACACATGAGAAAGCACGGCATAAGAGAAGAAAATATAGAATCAACGGATTCAGAAGAGGTAAATTCGTTTGAGTGTATCGAGAGCCACTTAGTAGGAAAAACAATACACATGTGTACCTTCCACAACTTTTAACATTTCGAAAATGTCCAGTCTCTACCAATAAGAACTTTCCTGATAATATTATAACTGAAAGTATGTATAGAACAATATTTAAATCTGAATTTAATATTTCGTTTTTCAAACCCAAAAAAGATTTATGTAAACTGTGTCACAAATATGATAATTCTTCAGTGACTGAAAAGTCACAACTGGAAGAGGAGAATCAATTACATCTGCGAAATAAAAACCCAGGGAGAGAAAAGAAAAACATGGACAAAGAAAAGGCACTTGGCAGTTCAACGTTTTGTGTTGCCACATTTGATCTCCAGCACTCCCAAATCTGACATTGACCTGACCTACTATAAACTCAAGCTGTCTACTTACAATTTTACAATATCTAATTTAGAATCTAAAGAATGCTTTTGCTACATGTGGTATGAGACTGTTGCCAAAAGAGGTGCCTCTGCTAATTTATATAAAAAATTGTGTTGACATTGGCATTAGTTTTTTTTTATTCAGACAACTGCTCTGGTCAGACTAGAAATAAATAGCTTTTTGATCTTTATAAACGACTATACCATGATAAAATAACTACAGTTTTCATGTGAGAAAAGAGTTGACTTCTTTAAAAATTTACCATATACTGTTAATTTGACCACAACACAAAATGAGAAATCCGACAGTGATAATGTTAAGGCAATAATTAAATTGTTTTGGCCTGTTACAAACCCTATTTTATTTTGTCTTTAAAAATTTATTGTAACGTTTTAATTAGTAACATATTTATATTAATTTCAATTTTTTTGCATTTTGTAGGGCAACATTTTGTTTTGAAAATATTTAATATACTCAGTTTAAATTAACTTTAGGAGTCTACAATACTGGAAACTTAAATATAAACACATGTGCCCTCAACCAACGTAAATAAATAATTACGAAATAACTTAATTTTCTAATTACTAATATAAATCAGAACTATAGTATGTCCTTCTTGGAAGTATTTAATTAATACTAAGTTTTCAGATAGAATACACGACGTTTTACAGGTATTCTAAGTCAACTTTGTTTCTAAAATGTCTTCTTATGATCAACCATTTTTAAATATGTTTATTATAGTAAATTAGCCAATATCTCACAAATTAAAAATATCTACATATAGTTATCCAACGTAAAAAACGCCTCTTCTAAAATTACATTTTCGGACATAGAATTAGTTTTAATATCATGCGACGATATGAAACGAAAATTCAGCAATATTTTAGAAGTATATTTCACAGTCATTAACTACTTGACTTGATCCCCTGTCTTCATAGCGATATTTTAAATCTGTTATTATTGTAAGGTGGACATACTAACTTTGACAATTACTTTAAAACCAAAAAGGAAACAAATGATTTTAAAACTAAAATTTTGGAGAATTATAACCCGGAAGTGCTTTCATTACAAAACTATATGAAAGACTAATATTATTCTGTCTCAATCTATTTGCACTTAGCTGTATATAATCAAAAATAAATTATCGATATCCAATTTGAAACTATTTTAACTAAATACAGTGGTTTCAGTTGTACTCCACTAAGAAGCTGATAGATTCCTCCTCTATGAACCCAAAAATGTATTATGGTTTTGAATGGATTCTCGTTTGTAAATCAAAAGTAGTTATCAGAATTGTTCGAAATCCACTTCTTAGGTTGTGTGAAGAAAACCTTAGAATTTCATACTCACCAGATATGTATGGTGAAAAATGTACCTCATTCTGATCTTTTTCCTGCATATTCGCTATCCAGGTTTTTAATAGTTTTCTCGATACTTATTTGTGAAACTAAATATCTAACTGTACTTTCAGGTGTAACAAAAATATATTTTTCAATTGTATAAATATTTAAAAGATTGTAGGTAACTAAGGAATTATTGCAATCAAGACATAACATGAAACAATTACGTCACAACCTTGTATAACATATAAAATTTGCTACATTAGTACAATAATTTTGTCTCTGATTTTTCAGCATATATCATGAAATATGCAAAATATTTTTCAAATCGTCGGGAAGTCCTGATACAATCTCATTCAAACGATAATTGAGTTTTTCTTTGATGGCTAAACTCACAGGTATGAGATGTTGGTCACATTTTTTAATATTATTTTGGATTCTCAAAACCATGTCCACTATTTCTACTTCTGGACGACCTTGAGCCCACAACTTCAAATCCTAAAAATTTAATGAAATCAATAATTAACATTAAGATTAGTTTCAACAAGGGTTTGCACAATTGGGCATTTTGAATAAGGAATATTTTTTCTAAAATGACTATAGAAGTAAATAAAACTTCCCCGACTACTAGAGAGGACATGCAAGAGCGAATAAGAGCGGCATTTCGTTCTGTTAACGTTTTTATGCTTAGAAATGTTAGTCATTCATTTGAACTTAAACTGCAGCATTGCATTGATGTTAACACTTTGAACATTTAGTTTAATATTACGGTTAGGATTATACTTTTGATGACTTGTTTTGTTAAGAATAGATAGTTTATTGAAATTTATTATTATTTAGGATTTTTAGTTACAATCAACGTTTATTGCTTTCACATAATAGGTTAATAATTATTGTTTACAATAGATATTACAAAATAACTCTGTTTTTATAGACTTTGGGTATAGGGAATACTTTACAAAAATTAAAGTTACATGATCGAAGATTCTATTTGCGCAAAAAATACAGGGTGTTCCATTTGAATGAAGATAGAAAATGAAAGGTTGGAGTTTCCGTGCACCCTGTATACAAAAGGTAAAATTATTAAAATTTAATAGAATAGAGAGATATTGCATCATATTACGAAACTCTGTTACTGAAAATAAATTTTTTTCCTTCAACTTATAATAACCTATAGAGCGTTGACTTACATACGATATTCACATAAACGTGTCCATACCTTTTGAAGGACTCCGTATAACGTAGCAAAACCTTATATCAAAAGCTTCAAAAAATGTGAGCAATTCGAGTTCGGTATAATATACAGGGGTTCTCATTTAAAAAAATCGTATGTTTGGTTTGTAACTGAGTTATGCAACACTCTGTATAGTTTGAGATCATTTCAAAATATGCACCTTAAAGACATCTACTATTTTTGTTGGTAACATTTTTTTAAATCGTTTAAAATAACCCATATACCGAAGTTTGTCGTAAGATTGTATATATATACAGTATGTACCCCTAAGTTGGAATCATATGGAAAACTTTTCATAAGAAGTTCTGCATTATCTACAACCTAAAATACAGTCATCAAATATCAAATTTTTTAGTGGTATACGAGGTTTGTCACAAAATATGTTTTACTCAATAGTAAAGTACCTTTAAATTTGACAATATCGAAAAATGTTACTAAAAAAAAGTTGATCAGAATTAAAAACTATGTTTAAATATGAAAGTACATCCATTTAAATTAAAACTTCAGATTATTTTATTTTTTACTAATATTTCTATTTTGAATGAACATTTATCTCTTGTGATTACGAAACACATGATAACCTTTTAGTTTTTCGATGATTTCTAATAATTTTGCAATTAAAACGCGTAATAAGTGCATATTCATTTAGTTTGCAAATGATAAAATACATTCAAATACTAAGTTATAAAACTAACATCATATTAATATTAGAAACAAAAAAAAATAATTTTCACTCATACTAATTCTTCAACATATCCACCCTCTCGTTCAATACATTTAATCGTTCTATTTGAAAATTCACGTAATACATCCCTTATCATTTGTGGAGAAATTTCTTGACATGTTTTTAAAATTATCCTCTCCAAGTGGTCAATATCTTGAAATGACGCTTTCTGGTAAACTTTTTGTTTCAGGTAAGCCCATAAAAAGTAATCAAGGGGGGTTAGGTCAGGGGATCTAGCAGGACAAAAGAGATCAGAATATCTGTGAATAACTTTTCCATGAAACAAATTTTCAAGATAGTTCCTAACATTTATTATACTGTGGCATGCGGCACCGTCTTGTTGGTACCAAACACATTGACGTTCTATTAATTGTAGTTCGTCCATGAATTCATTGATATGAGTTTATAAAAACTGTAAATAACCTTCGGCATTCATAGATTCCTCAGACCATCAACGACAATGTTGCGACGAGACAGTTTCATTTGACGAAAATGTCGCCTCATCGGAAAAAATTATGCCTCGTAAAAAAGGGTCCACCTCTAACTCTCCTTGGATGAGAGAGCAAAAAGCGCCTATCATAATCCCTTTATTTTAATGTGTGTACGATTTTTGGTTTGTATTTATTTAGCTTTAAAATTCCTGCCACTGTATTTTTACTTACATTTTGTTGTAACAACGCCTTTCTTTTGTGCAATGACAATTTTGGATTTGCTACCACAGACAGCATTACATCAAACTGCGTATTCTCATTAGCAACCAGTTTTCGACGTTTTCCATTAAAATTATATTTAATACTTCCAGTTCTTCTAAATTTATTTACTATTTTCCTTACAGTTGATTGGGTTATATTTTTATTGGGATGTCTATTATTGAAAATATTTGCTGCTTCTCTATGCGTCTTATATAAATCTCCCACAATCAAAACAATTTCTCTTTTCTCTTCATCAGTTAATAGTGCTACCATTTTTATGTGTCTTATTCTATCAACAAACTATTTGTTTTTAATTTTGATCAACTTTTTTTAGTAAAATTTTTCGATATTGTCAAATTTAAAGGTACTTTACTCTTGAGTAAAACTCATATTTTTTTACAAACCTCGTATACGACTAAAAATATTATATTTGATGACTGTATTTTAGGTTTTAGATAATGCAGTACTTTTTATAAATAATTATAAATTATAAATTAATACTAAAAAAAGTTTTCCATATGATTCCAACTTAGTGGGACATATTGTATATATAATTATTTTCCAACAAATTTTAAGTTTATCTAAAAAATCATTTGGCAAGAAATAAAATTTAAGACTTGGCCCAATTTTTGATGTAAAGGTATGACTCACGGCAACTCCGTAAATATTAGCAGGGGAAAAGCTGAAATAATTGTATTTGTGTCTGAAAACAATATATCTCTTCCTGAGACCAATCGTGCGAAAAGCTCAACAAAATAAACGATTTTAAAGATTAAAACTAACTTTTCCGCACTTAAGTATACACTCCAGAGGCTGTATAGTGCTAACAAACCGCAATTTCTCCAAAAATGAAGAATATCTCGATTTATGTGACCCATTGTACTGTCTCTGGTGAGCTGAAAATCAATACGATTCATTTGTGAGACGCCCTAAATAATATGTGTCACTTGTATATACCCCGAAGGCTGTACCATGCTAACAAACCGAAATTTTTCCAAAAATGTATATGTGGATTTATAGGTCCAGTTGTACTGGCTCTGGTGAGCTGAAAATCAATAAAGGTTATCTGTGAGACGACCCGAACAATATCCAATCATAAAATTGGTCACTTGTATACACTCTGGAGGCTGTATCGTGCTAACAAACGGAAATTTTTCCAAAATTGACAAAAATCATAAAGTTGGTGAAATGTTGCACTCCAGACGCTGTATCATGTTATCAAGACTTAATTACAAAAAGTGGCCGACGACAACATACACACGTAAAAATAATTTAAAAATATCTAAAACCACAATTTTTGTAGGGATAAACCAATACTTTTCTCGCATCGAAGATAGGGTTAGCGGAAAAGTAAAAGATTTGCGTACTGTTATAAAAAGTTTAAGGTTAGAAATTAGTATATTGTAAAACAAGTATCACAATGACGCATTTTGTAGTACGAGTGCGGTTTGCGTAGCGAACCGCGAAGCGGTGAGTTACGCAAAGCACGAGTAGTGCAAAAAGTCATGGTGATACGAGTTTTACATACTATTTTTTTATTATGAACGTGCAAAAATGTTTTTAATAAAAGTAAAATTAGGAATTTTTGTGCTTATTTATTTATATTAGTGACCCTCACATTACAAGTGACAGTTGACAGCATTTTTAAATTTGAAAGTTCATTATATTACTTCGGAATTTATGAATACGGAATTAAACAGCGATTTATCATGCATTCCACCAGAACTTCGCAATATTGCTGATAATGCAGTTAATGATTTACTACCTGAAAATCTAAACAAAAATATGAGAAGGAATACGAACGGTTTTTAAAGTGGTGTGTACAAAACAATGTGAAAAATTTAACAGAAAATGTTCAATGTCAGCTATAAATGTCAGTCTATCAGCCGTAAGTTGAACGGTATAAAAAGTTACCAAAAATGATGGTGAAATGGTTATTTTGTGAAACTGTTTTCGATGTCACAAAGTAAATTTTGTATATGTAAATAATAAAAAATATATATTGATGAAATGTGCAAAGAACGAAGTCACACCTTTTCAAGCCTACCTCCATACTATTGCATATTTAACCCAATTAGAGTTAATATAGGCAAATGTAATATCAGAATTACGGAAATGTAATAAAAATCCAAAACTGAGTAAAGATGTTGTAGACAATGTATAAAAAGTTATCACAGAAGACAACCAAGAGATTTGGAAATTTTTTGTCAAACATGTTATTAAGAAGGAAGATGAGTATGTGGTTTTACCCTCTGTCCAACCCATTATAATATAAATAAATGACGATTCTAGTTCAGACGAGTCTGGCTGTTGTGACGATTGCTTGTAAATAGCCTTTGAAATTGAATGGTTTAGAATTTGATTCATTTCTGCTTTTTATAAGTGTAATTACCTAGAATATTTTGTTTTGATTTGTGAAAAGAATCTATTTTCGTTTATGTTTTTGCTTTGAAAATTCGTTTTCCAGAAAAAAATCGAATGGGGTACAAAAAGGGCTCAGTACACGACTGGTACCCTGTTTAAACAGAACGCCCAAGCAGGTAGGTACTTTTTTCTGTGCGTTTTCTTATTTAATATTTACTTGTATAAAGTTATATAATGAAAAAAATTTAAGAGGATGCTATTAGATAGATAGTGTAGATTTTAAACCTAAGTATCTCATTTTCAAATTTTTTTCGCTTGATCTACTTATGCATAACGTCATCCAATTATCCGAGTGCCTAATAATAAATACGTACTTCCTCCCATATGGCATATTTTAAGTTTCTGAAAATATTTAAACACTTGAATAAAACTAATAATCTCTATGCATGCTTGCTTAATCGATGCCTCATCGAGACTGTGAAACTTGTTTTATAAACTTCTGCAACTGTAAATGGAAGAACTATATCAAACACATGTTATTACAGTAAAAGAAAGAATACGTTTTATGTTCCTTGATCATTGAGTTAAGTTTGGACTACAATTTAATGTGTTTGTGTTAACAGTTAAAAGTAATATTACAGAGTTTCTACTAGAAGATAAGTTTACCATATACTATATGATGCATCAGAGAAAATGGGCCACTTAAAATACAACAAATCACTTTTGAGATATGTATTTAGTGAGTAAATAATATCTGTAGTTGATAATCGTATACTTGATGAGAATTTCTCCATTCTGTGATTCTACTGTTTAAGGGTTTGTCTGACTTTGTAGTATACATTTTAATTCGTTTTGTGTTATGAAAAACGAATATTTAAAAGGGCAGATAATTATATAAATATTTTAGCTATTTTATCTAACACAGTGTATATGTAATGCAAAAATGATACCAAGCCATATTTTTTTAGTGAACCATAAGATTTCAGGTAATTTTTCACATTCCAGGAATGATTATTCATTACATTCCATATGTTTTGTACTTACAGCATTTGACAAGGCCTCCGTCTGGAGAGCTTGCAATTTCAGAGTTAAATCACTGTACCTAGTATTGAACCATGCTGTAAAATTCGGAGATCTAAAGAACTTCTTGTATAACGCTACCCAATCTCCTTTAATTCCTGTATTATTTAAAGTTAACTGAGGTCCAGCTGTTTCTAAGGTAGCAAAAAAAGAATCTGGATTGAAAGGTAAAGGTGACGGAGGTGCCTGCAATCAACAAAATGTAGTTATCATAAAAATGAAATACATATACAACTATACACTCCAAATGCTTTTTCATTTTTGAGTAAAAATAATAGGTGGTAGCATCTTAACAAATTATTTCTGTCTGATTTGGTTATACATATTAACCAGATGTTTTTCTTATTGGTACATTTTAACCAATTATTTGCTTTAGCAACTACCTAAACCTCTGTCTTCTTATTTGGTCTAACTATTTCTTATTAAGTTGTAGTCAAGAATACTCATTTCTTAGATCGCGATTTATTACCAACTTCACTTCTAATACTCGTACAATAATTGTTAACTTGACTCTCTATCCTTTTTTTTACAATTAATCTTTAGCTTCCTTCTAATGCGTACTTATCACTAATTAAAAACTACTCTAACACACTTCTTCATTGTTCTTCGCTATATTATGAAGTATTAAAATATCTCTTTTTCTATTATTAAAACAAATTATTTGTTAGTTAGTACATGCAAGGTTACTGTCGATATCTCTTTGCAAAAACAAGTACATATTTGGACCATGTTATGTAATAGCGAATTAAGTGACAACATTTCAAAAATCGAGTTAATGGCGCCACCTCTTAGAGAAGGTTAAAATCTATGTTTGAAAACCTTTTCCCAGATAAAATATTTTCTTCTTTATTTTCAAGAGCACCTGAATTAAGCGACATGTCTAGAATTCATCTAGGCAAAATGCAAATTTAAGATACGTAATAAAGAATTATCCGACATATCGATATTACAAAATTTATTTGCATCTAAATCCTTTTTTTTCTAACATAGACTCACGCGCCCGGAATGGCGCTTAATATTCTTTGCATTATTCCTCGTTAACTTCTTAGTTTTGTAATAGCGAATCAAGCGACATCCCAGTCGCTTGTTTCGTTAATTCAAAACGAGGTACCATCAGTCTTACGCGAATCTCCCGCTTCAACACATCGGAGAAGCGGTTAATTCGTTGTTCGTGCAGTCGTTACCCAAAAGTTACACAGCCAGGTGACCTTTTTAAAAGAAAAACATTGTTAAGTGATTTTGTTTAGTTGCAATGGATAAGAAGATTCATCTTTTTAATAAAAGCTCCAGAAGCTATCGTTGTATACTCCCGTTTATACAAAAAAACATGGCGCTAGAGGTAAGTACCACATTTAATTATTTAATAATGTAGAGAATACGCTTCAATTAAACGGGCGGCTTGTTTTTATTTTTTGCTGTCCGTCAAGATTGTACAGGTGAGTCATTTTCGTTGGTTTTATACGGCGTCACGACCTCGGTGTCCAATTTGAGATCAAAAATCGAGCTTGTGACACCCTTTATTACTTTTTTCATATGTATCAAAGTTTTCCTTGTAGTCATAAAACCAACGAAAATGACTAAGTCTGTACTTTTTCTTAAAAAAACTTTTTTTTTATGGCTTTAAGGCATAGCCCATGCAGCCAGACACTAAGTAAGTAAAATGTTTGAATGATCATGTAAAATTGATCTAAATATGTACACCTGCAGACAAATTTTATGATTAAATGTGACAATGAGTTGATGCCGATTATACCTATCTATCAACAATATCCCAGAAAATAAATATTTTTCCCTAACACATAGGATTAAGTTACAAAGGTCACTCTCTTCTCGCCCAGGGGTCTGTCAGGGCATTTTTTAAGACAAATACAAGGTAGACCACGGTAAGTAAGGTAAATAATACAGTAGGGTAAACATTTGGGAATGCAAGATTATCTAATGACTACAATTTAATATTTGTCTCGGTAACAAAACTAATAAGGCAGTCGTATATATTTTTTTTATTTGTCGATAATAGATGCAAAATATTGTAAGGAGTTTCGACTTTTAGATTTAGAAGTTTTTGTACCAAACTTTCAGTTTGATTTTTGTATCTATTGCAATTGAAGAATATGTGGTCTAAGTCTGACGTGACATTGCAAGTAGTACATAGGTTACTATCCAGGATATTGATTTTGCATAAATGTGCAGGATAGCTGGCATGTCCAAACTTCATACGACTGATGGTGGTTATGTATTTCCTTGGGCGCTGATAATCTTCGAACCAGCATCGTTTTTCGATTTTTGGTACTAGCTGTGTGTAGCGAGTAGGTTTAGTGTTACAATATTCCCTATATCGTTTATTCCAGTTTATGTACATTTTAGTTCTGGTTAGGTTAATGCCTTCGTCCAATGTTAGCCAGCAGGTCGTTTCTTCGCCTGTTATTATGCTCTGTTTTGCCAGTTCGTCCACTTTTTCATTATATAAAATTCCGGTGTGGGCTTTGACCCATACAAAAATTATTCGTTGATTTTCATTGAGTTCTGCCAGATTTATTTTAATTTTTGTTATATATGGGTTATTATACTTTGAATTTATTTCTAAGTGCGATTTTAAACTATTTAGGACAGCAAGTGAATCAGTAAAAATTAAAGATTTTTCAATATTATTTTGAATTGTATATTCTATTGCTTTTAATATAGCTATAGATTCTGCACTGAAAATGGATGTGTGTTTTTCTAGTTGGTAACAGTGTTGTGTCTGTTGGGGTATTACGAATGCGGCGCCGGTCCCTTGATTATTTTTTGAAGCATCAGTGTATATTGGTGTGTAGTTTTGATATGTACTTGTGATTTGTTTGACTACTGCATTGTTTACAGCTGTAAGTTCTGAATATTCCGGAATTATTATTGTCACATCTAGTAGAAGTTTCATGAGATCTACAGAAATGCTGGTAGGATTGAAATTACTTGTGTTTCTATAAGCTTCACATAGAAGGGGTGAGCTTTTATGTTTCCAATATTTAGATGTCAGGTCATGAATGTTTAAAGCTGTTACCATATTCATTAACGGGGAATTTTTAGTTTTACATTTTAAGATGTTTTTCTCTGCTAACATTTGTCTCCGTAGTTCTAGGGGTGGTTCTAACGTTTCTGCTCGAAGTGGTTCAATGGGAGTTGATTTCATCGCTCCAATGCACAACCTCAAAGCTTTATTTTGTAAGACATCCAGCTTCCGTAGCTCCTTCTTGCTTGCGCAGCCATATAATGTGCACCCATAGTCTATAATTGACCTTATGTATGCCTTGTAGAAAGTTAGAGCAGTTTGAGGGTTTGCACCCCACCATGTTTTCATTATAGATTTGAGAAAGTTTAGTCCTTTACTTGCTTTTACTAGAATTTCCTCTATGTGTCTTAAATGTCAACTTTCTGTCTAGTGTAATACCAAGATATTTAAATTCGTTAACTAGAGGGAACTGAATATTTCCCAATGTTATTGTGGGGGTATTTAAGATGTTATGTCGAGTAAAGATCCAAACAATTGAAGAGTGGTGTTATAGCTGCATTAAATAAAGTTAAGCACTGTTCGAATCTTTTCGAATGTATGTAGAAGGCAAAGTCGTCTGCATACTGGATAATATTAGCGTTGGGTGTAATTGTGTGAATGTTTATAGTGTAAATATTGAATAGTAATGGTGCTAATACAGAGCCTTGTGGTAGACCTCTGTTGGCTACTCGACTTTTTGACAGGGTTCCATTCTGTTGTCGAACTGTTAAGGATCTATTTACATACAGTTTGCAAATGATATTTGCTATTTCTACAGGTACCTGCAGATCGATTAATTTTCCGCGTAATATTTGCCATTCTACACAGTCATAAGCGGATTAAAAAAACTTCGGATGCAATCATAGAGTGGTATATGCTATAGCAGGTTGGGAATAAGTAATTCTAAACGTGTTATAGACTATACTTTTTGTTTTTAGCGAAAAAAACAGTCCTAGCAGAAAACAAAAAATAAATTGCCCCGTTGCCTGTCATATTTTGTCAACAAGTCGACTGTTTCAACGCGTTTGGCAAATGGCAGGTGATTGCATAGAGTGGTTGTAGTGGTAGAAAAACATTATTATTACTCTCTACACGTGTTTTGAAAACCAAGTTTGCATTTTTAGAGAACTGATTTTCAGAACTTGCTTTGAGAAACAAGTGTAGAGGTGAAAAATAAACACGTTTTTGTGAAGTAGCAATTCAACTGTATAAAAAAATGTTAGTTCAGACAAGAATATTTCCTTAAAATCATGTTCTTTTCCAGTATCGACCCGAAGCTCTTCCGGAGGATACTGTATCAAACAAAAATGCTGATGATGTAAAATTATTGTACATACATAGTTTTGAAAATATGGGAAAGAATAAATTTTTTTATGTTTCAGATAAAAGCTAATATGGCAAGCCAGTTTTTAATGGAGACATCTTTTTCCGAAAGTATTGCTAATACAAGTAATTGTACACAAGTTTTTGATTCAACAATCAGTAGCTTGCTAGATTCGAATACAGTACTAATGGATATTTCACAAAACTTTCCATTACCTGACTTCACAACGCAGCAAATTAAAGAAAAATGCATTCAATGATTATTGCAGTGAGACAACAGATAAAGCAAACACAACTTACAACTACAACGAAGAATATAAAAGAACGGTAGCCATGGTTGAAGATGATAGATTTCCTGTAATTTCTGTAGAACATCTAGATAAAACCGCTAAAGTAGGACAAGCACAGCAAGACATTATTCAGGATGTACCAAAGACTACTGAAGATTACTACTGAGGAAAAGGATGATAATATGAGCAAAGAATCGATAGTACTTGAAGAGATTAATGAAGAACAAGATGAAGCTACTGAAGATAAACTACAAGGAACTATTAGGGAAGGAAAGCAAGGCAATTATGAAAGAGACCTAATAGAGCAAAGTGATGAAAACAGAAGCGAAGAACCAATGGAAAACGAAAGGAGCGGAGGAGAAACACGAAAAAGGAACTGTCAAAAAATTATCAGTGTAAAGACAAGTGCCACGAAAAAGTTAATTTACTCGAAAGACAGAACGAGTTCAGAAAGTTTTGGAATTTGGCTGATTTTTCAGTGAAATGCCTTTATGTGAAGTCTTGTGTGAACATTGTACCAGTGAAAAGAAAAAGAAACAAACATTCTACAAAAAGATTGTATACAAGAGTATATAAACTGGCAGATAAAGAAGTTTGAAAGATGTTCATAGAAACATTGAAAATTTCATCAGCAAGTATTGACAGATACCTAAAGAAAGTATCTTCACAAGATATTATAACAGATAACAGAGGTAGGGGAAACAATCCTAAGAAATTGTTGCAAGAATGGAAACAGAAAGTAATAGAGCATATAGAGAAATTTCCAAAATATCAATCTCATTACTGAATAAATAGTTCAAGTGGGCATTTTCTAAATCCTGATACAACTTTGGACGCCCTGAATAATGTACAATCATACAATTGGTCACTTGTATATACTCCAGAGGCTGTATCGTGCTAACAAACTGAAATTTCTCCAAAAATAACAAACATGTCGTACTTAAAAGACTATAGCACCTGTTGTACGGGCTCTGGTGAGCTGAAAATCAATAGGGTACATCTGTGATATGTCCTGAAAAATATTCAATCATAAAATTGGTGACTTGTTGCACACCGGAGACTGTATCATGCTAACAAACTGAAATTTCTCAAAAAATGACAAAAATGTCGTACTTCAAGTACCATAGCACCCGTTGTACTGGCTCTGGTGAGCTGAAAATCAATAGGGTTCATCTGTGAGATATCCCGAACAATATTCAATCATAAAATTGGTGACTTGTTGCACTCCGGAGGCTGTATCGTGCTAACAAGACTTGTAAATTTTTTTTTCAAAATTCCAACATTTTTTAGGGTAAACCAATACTTTTCTCGCATATTAGATAGGTTGGGCGGAAAAGTAAAAATATAGTAAACAGAAAAAAATATATAAATGGCGATTCCTTTAATTAGCTCAGAACTAGAGAAAAAGAAAAACTATTTACACTTTTTTTCAGTACAGAACATCAAGGGATCAAGCAAGAAGTAGACGTTTCCAAAAAGAAGCTTTTAAGAAGAGGATCTTCTTCTACCTTCTCTTTTTCGTCTAGCCTCAACGTTTTATGGCCTGAAGGAAAACCAGTATCACCTGCTAAGTTAAATGACATACAATATTTGTTGAATCATATTCCTTCAGATGCCAAACGGTACTACGAAAACATTGTAGGTGACGAACCGATCTCAGATGATGTTGATGGATTTTATGGAATGTTAGATTATGATCCCGAGAACGAATACGTTGTACCTACTGTTATTATAATGTTACTCTATGGACTAAAATTAGATTTTTGAGTTATCTTAAAAAACTGTTAGAATAGCAATAGGTTGTGATATTATGTTTTCTTGTATTTTTCCACTTTTCGTATTTTTTTCCTTGAATGAAAACAACATGTTACGTTGTATTTTTAGTTCTGTAATAAAGAATCATGCGACAAATATGTTGGTTAATTCTTTGCGAAAATTTAAACATTGGCTTAATTATAAGAAAGTAATATCGAATTAAACGACATTCTGGCACTATAGCCTTAAATTGGTTATATAAATCATACATTTAAAAACAAGGCTCTAAAATACACTATACTATAGTCCTAATGTCAAAAACTCAAATCTATAACTCCTATAATTACGACTCCACGACAACTTAAAAATAAAAAAATCTTTACATTCAATTTTCTGGGAAATACATTCAATTTTCTGGGAAATTATAAAATGTCCCTTGATCTATTAATACATAACGTGGTCCATTTAATGTAAGTTGACTAAACCGATCATTTGAAATAGATGTCTATGAAAATCTACATTGCAAAGGAAACTGAACACTTAAACAAAACTTACTTTAAATGCATGAATACTCTTCTGGAGTGGCATGAGACTAGCAATGTACCGCTCTAAAGGAATCATAAAACTCTGAGTAAGTTCTAATAAATGTCTCCTTAATAGAGCTGATTGCACTTCATACGGCCGTTTTGAGCTAATTCCACTTAATAATTTTTTTATAATGTTTTTGTCTTTTTGTAATAGAGGTTTGTATGCTGTGAACACACCAGGACTAGTATCAATCATTTTTGTTGGAGCAGTTTTCTTAAGTTTGTATTTTTGAGCTTGTCCTGGAAATACCAAATTAGTTGTTGACAATTAGGAAAAGCTTTCAACATACCCAAATCATCACTAAGTCGTATTGTATGTGGCCAATGATGTAATGTCTTTCCAAAAAACGGATTAGTAACTCCAAGAATAACAGGGGGTGGTCCCTGATTTTTATTTGTAAATTGTTTAAATTCACTGTCATGTATTGTAAAGTATGGGCGGTAGTCACCACAGTATTGTAATGGACAGATAAGTCTGAAATGATTAAATATTCATAAGCTTTGAAATTGTTTCGTTATCAATATAAACAATTAATATTTCAATATAATCTTAACAAACTCATGTTTCAAACAAAATCCTGAACTCAAAATCCGGAATTCAATGGTCTTACCTTGTTAATGCCAATACCATGGAAGAACAATGAGTTGGAGATGAAGCCATTACCACTATGGGTTCAGAAACAATAACCAATTCCCACAGCAAATGAATATGTGATAATACAGGCTGAAGAATCTCAAATAAATTCAAATCTTCTACATTAGTTTGTATTTGATTATCACCAGGTTCACTAAGTAATGCCAATGTGGAATTCGCTGATGTTGACAAAGGAATATATGTCTAAAACATCACAATTATTAACCAAATTAATTAATCTACTCTAAAAAAGCTCTTTGTGCATAACCTGATAGTGATAGGTCAATTTTATCAATAAATATTCCTTAACCCTTTCACTGCTATTGACGCCAATTGGCGTCTCAAATGTTTTGTGCAGTCAGTGCTAATGACGCCTTTTGTTTTTCTGCATTTACCATGTACTGCTGTTGATACCAAATGGTATATTGAATATTATTCGGTATTTATTCCGGTCTTGCAATCGTTTCAAGATTATTTCTCCCTCCGCCGCTGTTGGCCGACTACCTGAAAAGGCGAAGCGAACACGCGGCAAGTTGATTATGATTTTAACCGTGTATCTTAGTTCATTTCGGTTTGAAGTTTCAAATACATAAAAAATAGATGATCCCCAGTCAGGTCCCTCTAGGGTTCTGTCAGTGCCTAAAAAAGGCAAGAACCAAAAACCAAGTATTATATGAAATTATTACCAGAAGTGATAGAGAGGATGAGTTTGTTGAAAATAATATGGTTTCTGACAACGACAGTGACACACACGGAAGAAATGACTACAGACAAGAGCGCACAGGTTTTTAGTTTTTAATGGGAAAAAAGATCTAGATCCGGTAAGGTTTCCTTTTGACAGTTCACAAATTGGCAGGGCCGGAGGAAGGCCCGTGCGAACCGTGCGCCCGCACGGGGCGACAACATCTAGGAGCGCCGAATCAAGAGATAGTTAATAAAAAACTGGCAAGAACTAAAAGTGTCTAATATAAAAAAATATAAATAATAAACTAAAGCACAAGAAAATGTGTAAAATTATTTATTATCCTGTATAAATTAAGTGCATAATATATCAATCAGTTTATTTGCTTATGATGTATTGTGCCTTACCGAGCGTGAACGGACGGGCGGTATTATTTTATTCACAAAGAAAGGCGTCGTCGCCGCGCCGGTCGGTCAGAAGATAAGCAAGCCCAAGCGCTGTTATTTTATTGGGGAATGAAAGGCGCCGCCAGTCGCCACCGCACCACCTGCAGGTAATAAATATTTTTTGTTTTGTCTAGCCGGTATCAGAGTAGTGTTTTCAAATTCAAAAAGAAATAATTAGTTGCTACCTACTGTGTGTTACAGCAGTGTGGAAGTGTATGTTGTTGTTTAAGATAAAGTGTGATATTTATATTTAAATTTTGAAGGGTTAACCTATTGCTTAAATTACTGCAATGTCAGACAAAAAACAGTCAGGAGCGTATTACAGAAAAAGAAAAGCAAAAATAGAAGCTGAAAATAAACGACAAGCAAATTTTTTTAAAAGGCTTTTGGAAACCCCTTCCACATCTAATAGAGAACAGCGCAATCTGGTGAATCACATTTAGAAGTCGAAATTGAGGGACAGGCGGAAAAAGAACAAATAGAAAATAATATAATGCAGATTAAAACAAATGACGAATTGCAAGAGGTATGCATATTTAAATTATATATTTTTAACTAGGCGATCAAAAGATTATTTATAGTTATATATAATAAAACATCGTTTTCCAACTATTTTAGACAAATTTAATTAATTTTGAAAACACGTGTAGGTATTAAAAATTATTTATATGTATCTAAAATAGTTGGAAAACGTTGTTTTATTTACAAGTAAATGGAAAAACAACTAGTTTTCCATTTACATATAATATAAAGAAAAAATGAGGCAAAAACTATTGGTATCAAACTGAAGTTTTGTGTCAATTGCAGGATTCAAAGGCTGAGTCGGAGTCGAGCGTGGAATAATCATATGATCCAGGAGAGTGGCCACAAATTATACGTGATCAAGAACGCCAGATTTTGGTTATACGTGGACCTCTACAATTACAAATTAAAAATTTTGATTTTCCCGTGAACAAAGCGGGTCGTCGGTTTACTATTAATAATTATAAAAGGCGATTACGTAATGGAGAGGAGGTTTCACGTATTTGGCTTATTTATTCACGCAAAAAAGACTCAATATTTTGTTTTTGTTGTCGTCTTTTTGGTACGGCCTTTATTACTTTATCAACCAGTGCAGAATTTTCGGATTGGCGTCAATTGTCAGAGTATTTGTCTGAGCATACAAAATCACCCAATCACATGAAAGCTTTTCAGTTATGGTGTGAATTCCAGCAGAGATTACGAGTGGGCAAAACAATTGATGCTGAACATCAAAAAATTATAAATACTGAAGCTAAATGTTGGACTGAAGTATTTAAACGTTTAGTTGCAGCTATAGAATTTCTTGGTTGTCAAAATATGGCATTTCGAGGAAGTACTGATAAATTGTACGCAACGGTAATTTTTTGAAACTATTAGAGTTTATTAGTACTTTCAATATTATAATGGCTGACCATCTGCGGCTTGCAACTTCCAAAGAAATGTACGTTCATTACTTAGGAAAGGATATTCAAAATGAAATAATTAATATAATTGGATCTAGCATAAAAACAAAAATAGTAAACGACATAATTAAATCTAAATATTATTCTATTGTGCTGGATTACACGCCCGATATGAGTCATACCGAACATATGACTTTAATTATTCGTTATGTAAATATAGAATCTGGAAAAGATATATCAATTCAGGAATCTTTTATGGGCTTTATACCTGTTTATACTTCAACTGGAGAAGGTTTAACAGAATATTTATTAGAAGAACTTAACAGGCTTGATATTCCTTTAATAAATATGAGAGGACAAGGATACGATAATGGGGCTAATATGCGTCGGAAACATGTAGGAGTGCAAAAACGTATACTAGATGTAAATCCTAGAGCTTTTTTTGATCCGTGCAGTGCACATTCTTTAAATTTAGTTGTTAACGATGAAGCTCTTACGTGTGTCCAGGCAGTATCATATTTTGGAATAATTCAGGAAATTTACAATTTTTTGGGTGTTCGACACATAGATGGAGTATTTTAAAAAACAACATCACAAATTTGACTTTGAAGCCGCTCAGCCAAACTCGGTGGGAAAGTCGCATCGACGCGATAACGCCATTTCGTTAGAAATTGGAAACATATATGATGCTTTATATTAGGCGTATACTGACGACCAAATTGACGCATTTGGAAAAAATACAGCTTCGAATTTGTGTTAAGAAACTTTAAAAAATTTAATTTTATATGTTTCACCGTGATCTGGTATAACATATTATACAGAATTAATATAAGCAACAAAATTCTTCAACAGAAAGCAGTTAATATACTAACCTCAAATTATTTACTTTCAAAAACCGTAAAATATTTGAAGAATATAAGGTGTGACAGGGGATTTGAAGAAGTACTTGTAGATGCTAGAGAATTGGCTGATACTTTAGAAGTAGAAGTTAATTTTGAAGAAATTGCAGCAATCCGACCTAGAAAAATCAAACGTCAATTTACGTACGAAAGTAGAGATAAACCCGTGGACGATCCAGCACGATCATTAAAAATAAACTTTTTTTATTTGATTGTGGACAAAACTAAAAATTTCCTGGAAGAAAGATTTGAACTATTGCGTAATCACAATAAAATCTTTTATTTTTTGTATAATATAAGCGGTATTTGTAATATGGATAGTAAAGAGATTTTAAAAAAGTGTCAACATTGCGAGTTATGTCTTACAGATGGAGATAATGCTGATATTAATGGTACTGAATTACACCATGAACTACGTGTTTTGTCACCAATTGTTCCTTCAGAGAGTTCGCCAGTAGAAGTTTTAAATTTTGTGTGTAAAAATTATTTGTCTGAAAATTTTCCAAATGTTTGTTGTAACTTTGCGTATTTTATTAACTCTTCCTGTTACTGTGGCAACAGGTGAAAGAAGTTTTTCAAAATTAAAAATTATTTACGTTCAAGTATTTCTCAAGAGCGCCTAGTTAATCTGACTATGTTGAGCATAGAATTTGATCAAATGATGAATATTAATATTGACAATATTCTTAAGGATTTTTTGCAAACTAAAGCCAGAAAAGTTAATTTTAATTAAATTTAGTTTGTATTTAGTAGAATAATATAATTTTTATGCTTTTTTGAGAAAATATTTTTATTATGTTTATTTTTATAATATAAGGTTTTAGATGTTTATAACTTTAAGTGTCATTATTATTTTTTTTAATATTTAATAAATAATTTTCTTCTGTTCTTTTGTATTTTAATTTACACACGATTCACGATTATGAAAGTGAATGTAGTAACGTATTAGTTTTTCTTTGAGTATTTTTATTTTAACTTTGTAAATTCCACATAACAGTTATTGCAAAACTCACAAAATTTTTAAAAATGTGTTTCATCAAATCGAGGGGGGAGGGGCGGAAAATTTGCCTTTCGCACGGGCGTTAAACTAGCCTTTCGCCGGCCCTGCAAATTGGGTGCAAGATAGAAAGAAAGTCTTACAAATGAAAGTAAAGCAGGTTTTTTTTATCAAGGACTTGAGAACATTTGATTGTAACTGAGACAAATACATCTTATGTATATGTATGCCAAAAGCAAGTATTCCGTGAAAAGTCGCGTTTGACGAAATGTAAGGATATACCAATGTTAACGAAATGTGTTTTTTTAACCGTTTCAGATGTGATGCCACGAGTTAAAAAATTAACCCTGCATGAATACTGAACAGATACACTGGCTACTCCGTCCTTTTCTAATATAATTTCTCGTTAATTTTAATTCGGATATCTCGAAGTAACGTTTTAAAAAACTTTATTTTTACAAACTTAAATAATATTATAACAATTACGAGAAAATATATGTTTTTAGTTTAAAATCGAGTCTACAACTGACTGAAAAAGTGAGCGCACATCTATAAGATAATTCCGCAATCTTGTTGAACTCCCACAAAAGGCAGATTCGGGGAAACTAAGCTCTGGACTGTGGGATACGTAGCGTCAGCATCTTCTTATGGAAACTAAGTAAGGTGACGACATAATTCATGACCGATTTCTTCTTTTATTGAGAATGTTACACTTTTCTGATAATCATTTACCAAAGATAGATGATAGTTTGATCATGATCAGAGCAAGTGTGGAGTCCATGCGAGAGTCATTTTGTAATGCAGTGAATCTGAATAAACAGCTATGCATTGACAAAAGCCTATTACTTTTCAAAGGACATCTCTTTTTCAAACAATATATCCCAAATTTTTTGTTTTGTATGATTCCGTCACGGGATTTATTCTTGATATTGTGGTCTATACTGGGGCCACTACATACTTGAAAAGTCATGAAAATTTTGGAAAATCTGTCGATGTTATACTGACCCTTTTGAAGTCCTATTTAGACAAAGGGCTAGCAACGGACTATACTGTGACAATTGATACACTAGCCTTGATCTTTTTAAATGGCTTCACATCAGGGGTACGGGTGGTTGTGGTACAGTCGCAAAACTAGAAAAAAATATGCCGGAAATGGCATAAAAACTCCAAAAGGGGAATTTACAATTCGAAGTAATTCAAAATTGTTTTGCGTGAAATATTGTGACAAGTGAGAGATATATATGCTTTCAACCGTGCATAGCAATAACACTGAATCTCTGAGCAAAAAAAAAATGTCATACTGGAAAAACAATTATGAAGCCTCAATATATTACAGATTACAATATTTTTATGGCCACAGTAGACAAAACGGACATGTTACTTGACTCCGTGGAGTGTGTTCAAAAAACAACCAAATGGTACAATAAAATATTTTTCCATATTATGGACATGGTTTTACTAAATGTGCATGTTTTGTATACCACCATAACCAAGAAAAAAATCCGGTAAGCTAAATTTCAGATGCAGTTTATCCGACATATCTTGGAGAAACATCACATTGGCAAACATCATACATCTGGTGGTCAAAGATCATTAGAAAGCAATCCTTTCATGCTAACTTGCAGGCATTTCCCTTCCAGACTTCCTCCAATAAAGAACTAAAAGGCTGGACACAAGAAATGTGTTGTGTGTGCAAAAAATAAAATAAGAAAAGAAACGACATCTACGTGCCATGAGTGTGACATTCCTTTGTGTGTTGTTCCATGCTTTGAAACCTTTCATACCCTAAAATATTTTTAGAGATTATGTATCATCTTATTTTTTGTTGCTGCTTTCTGTGTATTACTGAAAATTAAAATTTCATTCAGCATTTTTGTGAATTTACTTATAATAATAAAAAGTATTTTTGATTTTTGTTGTTTTTATTTTTTTTATACTTTATTTTGTTTGTTTTTGTTAAAAATGTATTTAAATTCACTTTATCTCCTTGAAAACAATGTTTTTTTTCAATATTTTAATTTTTTTATTTATTATTTAAAATTTTATTCTTGTTAACTTAATAAAATAGTTTTTAATTGTTATTATTACGTTCCTGAAAGTTTCAAGCGAAAAATAAATAATTTTTTTATAAATAACTGCAACCCGGTATGGAGCCGCAGCGAAAGGGTTAAAACTTCAAACAATTTCTCAGAAGTGGGTCAGAATTTATGAGGAATCTATATACAAAACTACACTTTTTCCAAAATATTCTTGTAATTTTTACCTGGAATACAGAACCAAGTAATGGCAAATTCAATGTAGAACCAGGTCGTGGGGGAGGCCATCTTTCAATATTATAACATACAGCTTCTAGAGTAATATCACCATTTTCAAAATATTCTGGGGCAATGTAGCTGCAAATTTTACTGAATAAGTTGTTGAATGGAAGAAAAGAAAGTATTACAACGCTCTGAAACAAAGTTATAATTAAACATAGACTGAAATATTTTCAGTTCTTTATTTGCAAAACTGTGGTAAACTACGTCCAGTACAACAAACAAACAAAATTATAGAAGTACCTACGTTTTTTGAAGTAAGGTACTTCAGATTATTATGTGAACTCTGCTTTGTTTATTGACAACAGTTGCATTAATATTTAAATCTTACAATTTGAATAACGAACATAGGTGCATATTAATAAAATGTGAATAAGGATTTGCTTGTTTCTTAGAGTACAAAATTTATAGCAGTTGCTAGTTCAAAAATGCCATTATATTACTCACTTTTTGAAAATATCCCCTAGGTAAAGTAATATCCTTCACTTGTCTAAAATACACATATCCCCAATAGAAGGAGGCATCTACCTGCAAGGCAGTAGGACACTTGGAATTGTAGTTGTTGTGCTCATTACTAAGGTTTTTTGAGCCTTGATTGTTTTGAAGCCTTATAATGAAATTGGTGTCTCCCATACACCCAGAATTTGAATCGGGAAATGCCAAATAGCACACATTTGAGATTTCTTGTTTTGTAAGGTTAATATGTTTGGGATATATACTCTGAAAATAAATAAAAAAATTCACACCCTATGAATTAAGTATACATGTTTCAAATCAATAAAATGATCAACATGAATCAATGTACTTAATGCATATTGTCTTAAAATTTCATATTGATCCATGATTTATTTGAAAAATATTTTCAATGACACATTTATAGGTACTGCAATATAGAATTCCCATTCTATACTGTACATTTCAATGCTATACATACAATGCTTGATACATGTTTTTTATTTAGTCTATAATTAGGTGGTCATTGGTTAATTAACTAGCACTATAAAATGTTCAATATATGTTTATTATTTAAATACACCTAATGGTTTTATTAAATACTACACAGTATTATAATAATAATAATAAAAATAATAATAATGCAAATTTAGACATACAGACACACATAATTAAAGAGAAAATTATGTTATCTGTAGAAAAATTATCAATCCTACCGACTAGTAGCAAATAATGAGGCTATAGTGGATTTCAGCATAACATTTATGAATTGCAAGTGATATATAACAAATATATTCTCATGGCACTGTGGAAAACCAGTGTCCCAATATATCCCAGAACAGCATGGCTAAGTTGCCCACTATTCAACTTTTACAAATATTGCTTGCCACATGATTTCAGAGTTGCAGCTCAAGCAGAATTTGTAACAATGAGTATCAGCCTCTGCATGGTTCTATATTAAAACAGTATTTTTGCACTAATATTACTTACACAAATTAATTGTCTATCAGTGAGGTGATAAGGGTCAATGGACAGACCTGATATCTACTTCTGTCAGTGGGATCTCACACCCCTTACATTAATAAATAATTTCCCAATGCCATATTGGTTATTCATAATCTATAATTTTATTCTCATTTTGAAAACCTGTTTTTTCAGGGATATCTCAGAAAATCCGGAGGAAATCATACCTACTTGCGAGGTGCAAAGTTACTGTATACTTTGCAGCTCAATCATATTTGTTTCCCATGCAAAGTGTCACTATTTCCACTGACGTAAATAAGCGCCAGAATGACTAAAAATTTCTTCTTCTAAACACTTAATCTGTAACTAGTTTATCTTAAAGGATTGTCTATAAAGAAATTTTAAATAAAAAAATACTTAGTTTTTCATTTGGTTAGTTAGTGTTTAGTGGGTCATCAACTAACAGAAAATTCTTTACAGTGAAACAATTTGTTGTCTAGAAATGCTTACCTCGAGAGCTTGTCCTAGTTCCAAATCAAATGTTACAACACATATGCAATATAACCAATTGTGGAAATTGTCCCAAGCATCTCCAAATTTATTTTCAAATAATTTATCTCCATCTGTCATAGTTTATAAATTATACAAACATTTTCATTTTGACATTTCAATTAAACAAAAACGTTTGACATATCAACAATCACTCTTTCAGTGATTGTTCATCAAACTGATAACCATAGATTAGGCTGATAACCAAACTGATTTGATTTGTTACTTCCCTTATTTTTGACAAACGTCATTTTGGTTCACAATGCAGATCCGGCTTGATTCACAATAAAGACAAAAAATTTGATAAAATAAATTAACCAAATAAAAAATTTCGGTTCTTTCACAAATTTATTCAGATACAAACTTATTTACAGAGACAAAACACTATATGCATTGTAAATAATTGCCTCAAAGAGAATATAAAACTTAAAATAGTTTCCGAACATCGTCGATAAGTTGAATTGAATTGTGCTCCTGAATGTTATAATTAATTTTGTATTAAGTAACTGATTATCATATCATACATCATCGAGATGAGCCTCTGATGATACACTATCATTTACTGAAGTCTGTGCTTTGAACTAGAACACAGAACAAATGACCTCCCCCATCCCGCAAATAATAATAATAATAATATTATTTTCTCTATGCTTTTTATTTCCGTATGACCGTATGCAACATACCGTTGACCTAACTAACAAACCTCGTAACTACAAAAATATGTTTATCAGATTTTAATATTGTTAAGTAGGTTTAAACTAGCTGCACAATCTTTTCAATTCTCATATCTCCAGGAAATTTTATTTAGGCAGAAAAAAGGGTAAAACAAACCACGTATATCTATTATATAGTAGGGTATTTTGTTTTTGCAATCATTGTCACAGTTGTATCAATGCATAGCCTATGGACATTTGTAGCAGTCACGTTGATTCATTATAAAGTTGGTTGATTAATGTTGTGTGGTGCTTATGGTAGACTTATGGCAAAGTAAGTAATATAGAGATTGCTATTCATTTATGCAAATTACTATAATTCTTAAATATAATATGATAAAACAAGTTTAAAAGAGTCTTTACTTAACGTGTTTTGTTGGAAGGAGGGAAATGAAGTAGTTTCCAGGAAATCAAAAAGGAAAATGAATATTAAAGAATCAGCATCAACTCAACGGAAATCAATGCCAAAAAACAATGTGCCAGAAGTTACAGTCAACTACAACTAGCACCAACATAGTGGAATCTATTCGGAAACCCAAGTTTTCAAACCTATAAAGTATGAGGTTGAAGATTGACGAAGGAAAATTTAAGTACCTTCAAGAATTGAAAACTACAATTCCAAAAGACTATCATACCTATTACAATAATTTATTGTTTAAATAACCCCTTAATTTTAGAAGAACGCTTTTAAAGGGGTTGAATTTTACAGAGCTATCATGTGTATTAATTGCAATCGACTTACCCCAAAAAAAGTTGGAATTTCTACGTTTTCCATCAACAACAACACGAAAAACGGTTTTTAGAAAAAAAATCCTGTGTGTATGTCGTCGTCGTCGTTGGCCACTTTTTCTTACATGTCTTGTTAGCACGATACAGTTTCCGGAGTGCTATAAGTCACCAATTTTATGATTGAATATTGTTAAGTATATGTGATAGATGAACCCTATTGATTTTCAGCTCACCAGAGCCAGTGCAACAGGTGCTATGGTACTTGAAGTACGACATTTTGTCATTTTTTGAGAAATTTCAGTTTGTTAGCACGATACAGCCTCCGGAGTTCAACAAGTCACCAATTTTATGGTTGAATATTATTCAGGACATCCGATAGATGAACCCTATTGATTTTCATCTCACCAGAGCCAATACAACAGATGCTACAGTACTTTAAGTACGATATTTTTGTAATTTTTGAGAAGTTTCAGTTTGTTAACACGGTACAGCCTCCGGAGTATATACAAGTGACCAATTTTATGATTGAATATTATTTAGAGCGTCTCAAAGATGAACCCTATTGATATTCAGCTCACTAAAGCCAGTACAACGGGTGCTATGGTACTTGAAGTACCAAATTTTTGTCATTTTTGGAGAATTTTCAGTTTGTTAGCACGATACAGCTTCCAGAGAGTATACGATTGATCAATTTTATGATTGAATATTGTTCAATGTGTCTCACAGATGTACCCTATTGATTTTCAATTGACTAGAGCGAGTACAGCGGGTCCTATAAATCCAGATAGACTACATTTTTGGTTATTTTTGGAGAAATTGCGGTTTGTTAGCACGATACATTCCCCGAAGCTTATACAAGTAACGATTTTATGATAGAATATTGTTCAGGGCCACAGATGCGGAAAAGTTAGTTTTAATCTTTAAAATCGTTTATTTTTTCTAATATATAATCTAAAGAAAAACAAGTTTGAAGTATTTTTTTATCTATTTCCTATACTATCTATAATATCTTAAATATATATTATTTGGTATTTTCTCTAATCATTATTGAAAAAATTATTTGATTTCCTTAGTATATTTTAAATAGATTCACGCTGAAGTCTATCCATTAGTAATATTTGTATTTCTTGCGGTTATGGTGTGGGAAACATGCTAGCGCATCGGACCGTTTTCTCGACCAAGCGAATATCGTGAGCACGGACTCCAGTGTATCTCGATATCATAAATAATAGCTATTTTTAGTACAAGTGAGAAAAAGACATGCTCACGAGTGCCAAACATAGTTTTTTTCACAATCTTGAAAAACTATTTTGCCAAAAAAGAAAACATTGATTTGTTTATTAATGAAAAAATCAGAAGTACTTGCGCACAACGTAATTGTCGTCTTCACAAATTTTTATATATGTTTTAAATAAATTAATAAATAGTATTCAATATACGATTTTACTTTCTACACAATTTGATTTTGTCGGGGGTAATACCACAAGAGCTCAGATTTAGCCAGATATTTTTTGTGGTTGTTTTCGAATACTTACTTTCATTGGCAATTTAACGAGAGCTGTTCTGGCAAAATCACGAGAGCGTAGCTCGAGTGATTTTGCCTGAACAGATCGAGTTAAATTGCCAATGAAAGTAAGTATGAGAAAACCACCGGAAAAAATATCCTGCTAAATCTGAGCTCGCGTGGTATTTGGTAAGAGAATCCCATGAATAAAAAACTCAATTCAATTAAACTTTATTTAACAAACTAAATGAACAATGAGTTGATTTTTCAATCTCCCTTACTATTTCTGCCTTGCAAATATTTCCAAATCTCGACATACTTTTTGGAATTGTTATATGCTGTTTAATTCATTCTGTTTTTGACATTTATAATTGTCAAATTGACGTGCATTGCTTGGTAAACAAACAGTACCTAAATGCTAGGGTTGCTACGGTAACGTAATTTATCCGATATTTTTATCCACTTGCAAACTCTCTTCATTCCTATTTAGCCGACAGCAAACTACGATTTTTGTATTCACAAATGGGAATTATTATACATGAATGGGATTGTCATAATTATATTGTAATAACTAATCCCATGAAAACATTGTGCTCGGAGTATGCAACCAATTATACCCATGTGTATTTTGCTCACTTGTGGAGAAAGTTATTTACTTTGCTAATAGTAATTACCTATATGATCTGTGACTTTGCTCACTTCAATATGCTACTTTGCTCACTATGTTCAGCTGAATAATAATTAATTTTGTTCACTATTGTGGAAAAAATATTATACTTTTAAGGGATATTCGAATTCGACGCTATTTCATTTTTGAAGACGGCACTGTATACGTTGCAGAAGTATCAACATAAAAATAAAAAAATACAAATTATAGTGTACCAACCATAATAGATCACAACTGTGACAATCTGAATCCAAACAAATATAGGCTGCTGTAGAACATATAAATAGTAAAATTTTATTAGAACTGTTGACAATTCTAATTCACAAACGAAACATAATTTAGTTACAATATGTCTGATCTCAGAAGATCGATTTTTAGACTCCAAGGAAAGCGCTCTAGGTAAATATGTAAAATTAATTTTATGTCTAATATTTCATAATTGATATTTTACAGTAGGACCCTGGCACCAGTGAAAAATTATACACCAATAAAATGGATGGAATATTTTGAAAAAGAAGAAATAGTCCAATTAACAAGTGGTAAATTTCATATATACACCAAAGGATTTGAAGGGCCAATTTTATTATGCCTTCATGGTGGAGGATATTCTGGCTTAACATGGGCATTGTTTGCAGTAAGTATTATTATTAAAAAAAAATTGTTAAATTTTAGTAATTTTTACTCCATAGTTGAGAATTGTAGCACTGGTTTACTTGTTTTCTATTAATATACATTGCTCCAGGAGCACAGGGATATGACGAAACATCTGGAATTAATAGACCAGCTATATAAAATACTGTCAGTGCATACATAATATGTAAGAAATGAACTAATAATCCCTATCAATATATGACAAAGATGTAAAAACATTGAATATTAATACTATACAAAAATAATGCAGATTAAACTAATATTTTTATGAAAACAAAATGGACTGAAAGTGTGGATAAACGAAATTGGAGAAGAAATGCCCACATTCTATCTGTTACAGTGAAACATCTTTAAGGGAAAAACATTTTAATATATTGGATCACAAAGTAAAACATAATATTCTGAAGATTATGTTATATAGATAATTCAATAAACATGTTTTTAAATTGACTTGTTTTTAATTGGAAGGTTTAATTTAAACTTATGCATAATTACTAAATTTTACTTTTATGTTATTTAAGGAAGAAGTATCAAAATTGATTAATTGTAGAGTAATAGCAATAGATTTAAGAGGCCATGGGAATACATCTACAACTAACGATGCTGATTTATCATTGGAAGTATTGTCTGAGTAAGTATATAAATAATTTCAATTACAGTTAAGTATTAAATTGAGTAAGTGTCTCTGTGCTTCAGATTTTCTAATGTGTTATCAAAATTGTTTAATAGTGTATTAATAAGGTCTAAACGTCCATCTACTTAACTTAGATTGATTAGCATTATTTATTTAAAGCATGAAATTATTAGCATTATTTATTTAAAGCATGAAATAATATCTATATAGGTTTAAATATACACAAACAAACTATTCTACTAATATATTTATATTTTATAGTGATGTGGTTCAAATAGCATCAAAACTAACTGAAACGAATCCTTCTCCAATTGTTTTACTTGGACACAGTATGGGAGGTGCTGTGGCAGTAGAAGCAGCACATCATATTGATTGTGTAGTAGGGCTTTGTGTGATTGACATAGTAGAAGGCACTGCTTTAGATGCATTGTCGTCAATGCAAAGTATCCTAAGAGGAAGACCATCTAATTTTAAAAGCCTTCCTCATGCCATCCAATGGTGGTAAGTTCTGATTTTTTTTGGCATAGACTTTTGTCATTCAGCCAGCTACAATATATTAATTTGGAACAGATATCTAAGTAAGCTTTGGTATATTTTGTCCTCATTGAAATAGGTTATGAGTAGTTTTCCGAATCTCGAAGAATGGATACACAATGAATTATGACAATCAAATACCAACATTACTCTTCTATAACAAATAGAATTATATCTAACCTAAAACAAAGTATTTGTACAGGAATATATGTTTCTTGTCTACGGACTCATTAAGACAATTATTACAAAAGAGCTTCAGTAAGAAAATAGTCAACTAACCTTCATATATTCATTTTAGTTTGTTATTAAACATACTTTTTTCTATAACCATTTAAAAATCAACAACTTTCATCACATTTTACTTCAACCGATAACGTCAGTTTCTGACACCAGTGATAGAATATTCCGTAACGTTAACTTTCGTCGCTAGTGACAAAAGTAAGTGGTTACAATTTTAGATATTAAATCGCTGATAGCCCAATGCTTTTAAATAACTATTCTAATATAATTATGAATCATTATGAGAATCAAAAATAAATTTTTTAATATACAATACATTTTTCTAGTATTCAGATATTCAAAGTTTGTAAATTAATAATTAAATAAAATTATTGTTGCAGTCTTAGATTTCATTTTTAGCATTTCATACAGTATCTATATAGCAAAAGTTTAGAAACGTTCAATTATAATATAAAGGTATATGCCAAAACAAGCATGGTAAATCCCAGATTTTGTCGAGATCACTTTTTTGATAATTCAACTCTTTCAAACTTCATGTACATCCTATGTAGTAAGCCACGGTTATAGAAAAAGTGTAGTGTTTTACTCGTCGAAAAGTATTTTCTGCAACTTGAGAACATTATCAAACTCGGCCTTTCGTTGCAGTAAATGCTACTTTCGTTACTTGTTATACAATGTACTATTAATTGCAATATATCATACATGTAATATATTAAAAGGACCTTGAATTTGGGCAAGTTTATAAAGACTTTCTATCAATTCGTCAGCATGTTTTTAGACATCTGAAACATATATGTTCAAATTTGCCTTTGTTCGAGCAGTTCCAGCAACGAATGAATTTATATATACGGAATCTGTTTAAATGTACTAGGTAACAAGCATGAGCAAACCTATGACGAATAACCTTCATAACAAATTTCTTAGGAGGATCTCAAGATGTAAAACAGACACTTCTCGGTAGTTCTCTTTGAATAAATACTAATGTATCTTGATGGTTGCATAGGTATTCTAACCAATTTTGATTCAATATGGCTTTTAGTTTCTGGTTGGAAAGTATAACTGTAATGGCATAATTCAAAGAGTAATTTGTTTGTGTTTCTTTGTCAGTGCACAGAAAATTGATGTGTTCGTTTCCTATTGACCCAAATAAATTGGATTGTTTGATTAGCATTGCATAAATAAAACCTAATATAATTTTTTCTGTTAGCATAGAAACTAATAATCATATTCGCCACTTATAATGTACAATTGATGCATTTTATCCTTCAAAATTGCTAAACAAACATTGTCATATGCACTATCTATATCTAAAGAGTCGATAAAAAATTGTTCCTGGAGAAATCATTTTGGACATCTACTATGAAAGTTGCAAGTGCATCTGTTGTACCTACTACCCTTTCATAATTAAATTGGATTTTATGAAGTAGCCAAGATTCAAGCCTGCATTTAATGATTCAATCTAAGATTTTTAGAACAAGAGTATTTTATCAGGTCGACATGATTGAGTCTCTTCAGGATTCCCATGGGGTTTAAGGATAGGTACTACTATAAACTCCTTAAAATCTTTAATCTAATTTAATTTTATTAAAGATATCTAATAAAGCATTTTTGACAGTCTCAGGTAAGTGATACATCATTTTTGAGTATTTAACATTATTGTACCCAGAGCTGTCAAAGATACTTTGGAAAAGTATCTGTAGTGACTTTGAGTCTCTAATTAGTCCTAAAAATGGAACTTATATACTTATCTCTAAAATAGTTTGTTGGTATATTGTGGATGTACCAAATTTTATAATGTATTAGGTTAAGTTGTTAGGTAATCAGGTAAAGCATTTATTTGCTTCATTACTTTAGGAAAAAGGAAAGTATGTATGTTTAAATCCCTGTAAGCACAACAACCTTGAAAGAGATTAATTTGAGAGGTATAATACGGGTGTCCCACAAGCTTTTGGCCCGTATATATCTGTAAAACTATTTGAACTATGATATTGAAATTTAGCAGGTATGAACCGTGGGTAGTATTACACATTTTAAGCAAGCAGCTACTCTGTTACAACGTCACATTTCAGGTCACGTGGTATCATTTTTAAACTATTTAATGATTACGCCCGAATATAAGACGCGCCTTTTTTGTAAAACCACATCTTGAAAATGGGCCTGTGTCTTGTATTCGCACCGCGGCTTGTATTTGATCACATTTGTGTTTTTGTTTGTAATAGGTACATATAGTAAATCTGGCAACTATGTACTATATTTCATCATACCACATGTTAATACAGTTAACTTAAAAATATTATCATGATGTTACCATCGGATTTTAGATTCTACTTTTAATATTAAAATTGTTAAGGTAAGATTGATGATTTATATTTATTGATCCGGATGGTAACAAAGCAAACGAAAGTTCATTATATTGCAATGTTGCCAAATTAACTCAAGGTGCGGCTGGTATTCGAGGATTTTGTAGTGCGGCTTGGAATCAGGTTTGATCCAGATTCCAGTTCCGAATGCACACCATGGGTGAGATTGTTCCAAATTATTAATTTTTAAAAATAATGCATTATTTCATAAAAAATAACAGGCCTTTCATAATACAAATGATAAATACATCAAAGATATAATTATCGATAAATTTTGAATTGAATTAAAGAAGAAAAATCAAGTATACTTACGAAAGGATTGTACAATTTTTGAAGAACTATATTGGTGTACGTTAATATCGTGATTAACTTTTGACATTTCAGGAAATTCATTTACAATTATCGGAATATTTAGTAATTACGATAAATTCTTTACGTTTCTCGAAGAATGTACTTGGGAATCCATTTATTGTTGTACATAATTTTAATTTTGTATTCTTATAGATAAGATATTGTATTTTGTTAAAAAACTAGGGTTTGTTTGATGAGTTGTAGTAGGTTTGATACACAGCTTTGAATGTACCATACTGAATAGGTTATTTGTGAATGATTTGGAATTATTTTATATAAAATAAATTTACTTAATTAAATAGAAATATTTTAATTTGTGACAGTGACATGCCTTGATTATTGATGACAGATATTTAATTGAAATATATTAGAAATGTCAGAGTATCATTAAACAGCCTTTATAATTAAATGTATACAGTCACAGATAGAAACTGGCTAAATAATCCGGAATAATAATAATAATGATGAAAATTTTAATTTATATAATAATTAAATTCTATAGAAATATTTGTTAATTAACTGAACTCACCTGAGATAAGAGAATAATAATAATTTCATAATTAACTGAACTCACCTGACAAAAGAGAATAATAATAACCGAAAACTCATTTTGACTTTGAGTGTCATTGTTTGGATGCTGTAACATACGTGTCGGTTAAGTCGCTATTACAAAATTGTAACAACCAATGTGGGGCTTATAAAGTTTGGAAGGGTTCGTAAAATTTAAAATAAAATGGAGAGTCCATTCTGAAAAATGGTATGCATCTTGTAATCGCGAGCGTCTTATATTCGGGCGTATACGGTATATATTTCTACTGCTGTAAAGATCTCTCTTACACTAATACGGCGATACCTAGTTTTTTTGTGGTAGGTTCTTAGAAACGATAAACAAAGTTTTATAAAGGTTTTTATTTGAAAAACAAAGAGAGCTAAGAAACAAAAAACATATACTAGTAACAGCTATTTTTGTTGTCAAAAGCCGTCAGTGTTAGTGAACAATCGTTAACTGTATTATTGTTGTTAAAAGTCTTGTGACTTAAAAATGATCATGCCTTTATGTTACATACTGGCCAAAACCTCGTGGGGTACCCAGTATATTGAATCATATAGAACAAAACAAAATAAAACACCAAATGAAACAGAACAGTATATAAAAACATCAAAACATACCTAAAGCTAATTTGAGTAAAATAAAAATAACAGTTTAAATTTGTCAAAACAAAAAGTGAACATTAATTTATACAACTAGGTAGTCGGGTACCTTATTTCATTGTTTACTGTATTTACAATAAAATAAAAATATAATAAACATACTTTTCGGTATCTAAGATTCTTTTTTAAGTTGCAAAATACAGTTTATTTTAAAAAGTATCTAAGTTACTAGTTACTTTTTACCAAAAAATAAAGGATAAAGATATAATAATTTTGACACTTTAAAGTAACTAAGATACTTTTTTCTGATAGCTCTGATTGTACCCTAGTGACGTCAAGTTCTGAATGTGAAAATGGTTTTAGCAGGAAGTGATTCCGTTGATAACTTTTGAACATTTGGTGATACAAGAATTTACAGAAGGTTGTGAAACTTTGTCAACAAAGTTCTCTATTAAAGTCTCGTTCAAAGGTTGATTAGTGAATATAGGTTTTCTTTGCATTTTGTGAGCTTCATCACAGATGTTTTGTAGTTAATAAGTTGAATCTGCTTTGAAGTTTGTAAATTTGATACTGCTACATCGCAATCTGAACCCCACCATGGTGGAAAGGTCTATCATTCACTTTAAACAGCAAATAAACTGGTATAGTTTCTTCTGCTGCAACATTTATAACATTAATTAACAAATTATGTGGAACCACTGTTTTCTAGCTATTTGCTTAATCAACAAACAAGTTTTCTATTAAGTCCAGTTGGCTTTAATCACATTCCATTTAGATTTATGATATAGTTGATTCCTGAATTAAAAGATAGCATACTAATGACAAAATTATTTGATCCTAAGGTATCAGAAATAATGTTCTAATTCATATATTTAGAAATTTCTAGAGATATTCACCATAGAATCAGATAACCCTGGACGAGAGATGCAGACCAGGCTGGCTGGCCATTATTTACCACAATTAAATTGAGATCATCAATAGCCTTAGCAATTTAAAAACCAGTGGAATTAGTTTTTGGAGAGCCCCATGACCCATTATGCGCTTTCATACCATCTATAATAATAATACATTATTTACACATTATTATCCAGTCATTTTGAGTTAAGAAAAAAATAATCTGTGTTTATTGGAACTGGCCGAACGATAGTTTCATTGCATGACATTGAAGCTTGACTATGAAAATGTTTATTTATAATATGTCTACCTACTAGTACTATTATAATTTGTTAGCTTATGTGTGCATTTTTCATTTGCTTCATTCAATCAAGGGAATTTTGGTGTATACAATAACTTCAGTTACAGACCACACAATTTCATTTTTGGTTTATTCTATATTATTATGACTAAGGCGTGAAACGGGTTGTGCGCTAGTTTTTCATTTTCCAGGATGTGTGTGTCGAGTAATAGGTCGAGATAAATGTATATAATTATTTCTAAATTCACTATAATTAAAGTGGGATATTATGTTTGATTCAATGTTTGGAAGATCTGGAAAATGTTTACTACTATTATCAAGTAGAGAAAATTTATTACAGCTAGAGATTACTGAAAACAACGTTCCCATGGATTTCTTGATTCTAAAAAAGACTTTCATATCATGATTTTCCTAATTTTTTGTTGCTTTTCATAAAAGGGACATATCTTAGAAATAGAAATATGTTTGACTGTCTCGACCCTTACTTCGTGGAATATGCTCATATTAGTGTTTTTAAATGAAACTCAAGGTCTCTAGTTAATTCCACAATATAATACAAGTTATTGAAAATTCTAAAAAATTGACAATTGTTTCGATAAATCAATATCATCGTCAGAATGACAGAAGTTACATTTCATTTTATGCCTACCTGATGTTTAGTAGTTAATTTTGGCTAGACCAAGAAGTAACCTAACTTGTGATTGGCTTAATATATGTTTATAGAAAAAAGAAGAAGATGTGATATTACAAATATTGAAGCTTAGATATTATTAGCCCTATGGTGATATCCTGGATATCATTTTTCCAATTAAGATCAGTATAACTGTGCAATGATATAGAAAACCAGGAAAACTATATCTGCTGATCTTTACAATTATCACTTAAGAAGACAGTTTATTAGTGGAGAATTCCCTAGATTTAACTGTTCATTGACAACTTCATATTGTGGGTTTCTTAAATGTCTTCTAATTTCCAGTTCTTCAAGGAAATCCAGTTCTTGTTTCTTTTCACAAATATGCAGTACTTCTAGTTCTGTGTTAGGTGTCAATTAATGATTGGTGTCAAGTAGATGTTTTGCGTAGTGGGATTTATCTGGTTGTTTTAATCTGTATGCTCGTAAGTGCTCACTGTATCGTACTTCAAAACTCCTAAGGGTCTGACCCAAATAGACAGCATTACATTCTGGACGTTTGAGTTTATATATACCTGACTTATTTAATAGTGGTATTTTTGTTTTTACATTTAACAATTTTGTACTAACGTTACTTTCTGTTTTAAAAGAAATTGTTGTATTCGTTGCTGAAGATATTATCTTTGAAATATTATTAGAAATATTTCCTGCATATGTGATGGTTTTATAAGTTTTCATTTCATCAGCTTGTTTAGGATATATTAGTTGTAATGCCACTTTTTTCTCTTTTTTACTAATTAGCCTATTTATCATATCTAATGGATAACCGTTAGATGTTGCTCATAAAACAAGCTAATATGTCATCTACATATCTATACCAAAATAAAATATTTTTCGAAATATTACTTTCAAAGATCTTTCTTTCTAAATTGTCCATAAAAATGTTTGCTAAAATAGGTGATATAGGGCTTCCCATTGGTAAACCTTCATTTTGAATATATATCTTATTGTCAAAAGTGAAATAATTCTGATTAATGCATACATCAAATAAATTAAGTATATCTGATATTATTCCTGGATTAATATTTTTATCTTCTAGTAATTTTCTTACAAGTATTAGACATTCTTTAGCTTGTTTTATGGGTAGTGAACGACAATTAGATGTATTTTTCAACCACATCAATAATTTACACCCGAAAATTAAATTTACATTAGAAATTGAAGAAAATAGCTCAATCAATTTTCTTGTTTTAAAAATTCAAAGAGTTAATAATGTACTTGATTATTCAATTTACCGAAAACCAACACAGACTGATGTGACAATTCCATTCAATTCTAATCACCCTGTCTCACACAGACTAGCGGCATATAATTCAATGATACATAGAGCTTTTTCAGTTCCTATGAACAAATGTAATTTTGATAGAGAGATTAATACAATTAGACAAATAGCAATATCTAACGGTTATCCATTAGATATGATAAATAGGCTAATTAGTAAAAAAGAGAAAAAAGTGGCATTACAACTAATATATCCTAAACAAGCTGATGAAATGAAAACTGATAAAACCATCACATATGCAGGAAATATTTCTAATAATATTTCAAAGATAATATCTTCAGCAACGAATACAACAATTTCTTTTAAAACAGAAAGTAACGTTAGTACAAAATTGTTAAATGTAAAAACAAAAATACCACTATTAAAGAAGTCAGGTATATATAAACTCAAACGTCCAGAATGTAATGCTGTCTATTTGGGTCAGACCCTTAGGAATTTTGAAGTACGATACAGTGAGCACTTACGAGCATACAGATTAAAACAACCAGATAAATCCCACTACGCAAAACATCTACTTGACACCAATCATTCATTGACACCTAACACAGAACTAGAAGTACTGCATATTTGTGAAAAGAAACAAGAACTGGATTTCCTTGAAGAACTGGAAATTAGAAGACATTTAAGAAACCCACAATATGAAGTTGTCAATGAACAGTTAAATCTAGGGAATTCTCCACTAATAAACTGTCTTCTTAAGTGATAATTGTAAAGATCAGCAGATATAGTTTTCCTGGTTTTCTATATCATTGCACAGTTATACTGATCTTAATTGGAAAAATGATATCCAGGATATCACCATAGGGCTAATAATATCTAAGCTTCAATATTTGTAATATCACATCTTCTTCTTTTTTCTATAAACATATATTAAGCCAATCACAAGTTAGGTTACTTCTTGGTCTAGCCAAAATTAACTACTAAACATCAGGTAGGCATAAAATGAAATGTAACTTCTGTCATTCTGACGATGATATTGATTTATCGAAACAATTGTCAATTTTTTAGAATTTTCAATAACTTGTATTATATTATGGAATTAACTAGAGACCTTGAGTTTCATTTAAAAACAGAAATATGTTTCTTTCTGTTACAATGCACGCAGTCCTTAGTATGGCATTCTTGATTATCCGCTTTATCTACGCTGCATTGGATGTATTTTTTTCTTTGCTTTTACATTGGCTAGAAACTTGACTATAACATAAATAATTAGAGCATTGAGTAGATTCACTATTTTCCAATAAATCATTTATATCAATATTGTGACCAAACCTTTACTTTATTTTAATAAATTTGTTGGTATAAATGCATTTCTTTCTGTTTTTAAATTTACAGATTTACAGTTTTTGATACTTTGAATGTATTTAGATGTAACTATATGAAGTTGCTAACTTAATTTGTTAATTACACCAAAACTCGTTAAAAGTCGGATTTGTCTTTACACTACAAAGATAAAGAAAATCGTGGAAATTTTCTTTTTGTATTCAATAATTCAAATACCAAGCTAGGTTATTTTTTCTTGAAATAATATTATTTTCAGGAGGCTTTTACTGAGAATAATAAATTAGATTAGATTTTAGCACATTTTATTTGAGGAATATAAAGTGTATATGAAATAGAAGTTACCAAAATTGAGTTTGTTATTTATTAATTTTAACATATTTCTAGTTATAAAGGAGGTCAAACTCATAATTTAGAGGCAGCTAGAGTATCAATGCCAGGGCAAATAGTAAGGTATGTAGATCTAATTAAATTCATTTTTTAAAGTATTCAAGTTGGTAAATTTGATCATCAACTGATTAATGAGGGATGCAATATACAAACTGTTTTAGGCATAAAGGATACATAAAAGTGTTGTAAAGTAAATAACACAATACACAAACGCTTCGATGAATAATTGATTAAATTTCAGCATCAAAACTGGAAAATTGGCCGCAGATGATTGTGATAACATTGATGAGTCAGTAATATCTTCTGATTTGATTAAGGAAACAATGCACTCCCCTTTAGAAATTGCTGAAGTAATTGAAGATGAGGATGATGAAGCTGTGCATACGGAAGAATCAGACAATTGTATTGATTGTGGTAAACCACCTCTTTCAAAAAGTCCGAAGATTGATTTATTTAAAAATTCAAACGTCGCCAAAGTGGAATCGGGGGGGCCTCAGTATAAGTGGAGGATTGATCTTAGCAAAACAGAGAAATTCTGGACAGGTTGGTTTAAAGGATTATCACAAAAATTTTTGGATATTCGTGTACCTAAACTTTTGTTATTGGCTAATATACATGGATTAGATACAGCATTAACAGTTGGTCAGATGCAAGGTAAGTTTGGTATGTAAAAAATATTATTTTCCCACGATCATTGTATAGTTTTGTCTGTATTTTCTGGAAATATACTCCACTGTATATTGTTGTGTTTCATTTATTTTTTTTTAAACTAAAGATTGATTAAAATAATTTTCTACTAAACTAATTGGTTGGAAATATTAATGTGAGTAGTTGTTAAAAGTTACTTCCATAATTTTCCAAATTCTTCACAGTGAATTTTTTTTTAAATAGAATTTTAATAATTAATGGCCAATCACTTGGTTAATACTCCTGGTATCTTGTTTAAAATTGTTTCTGTGATACATGATTTCTATGGTGCACCAGTACATTATGTGTACCGACTTTCAGGAAAATTCCAGTTGCAAGTTCTGGCAAAATCTGGCCATGCCATTCATGAGGATCAACCCCATCATGTGGCTGAAATAGTAAGTGGTTATTTGGTGAAACAGAGGATAGCTATTCCAAAATCTTCTTTTGTTCATGCAAGCTTACCAGCCTGTTAAACAGTATTTTATATTAAATGCAAATAGATGTAATTGTTTCACAGTAATTTTTGTAAGTAAATTAAAACTCATCTCATTTGGTGATAAAAAATTATATAAAATATGTAACAACTTTATTTTCATACTAAAATGTATTTTTAATCAATTATTCATAAAGTGGCAAATGTAAACAAGTGGCATTTTGTTTATAGTGTTAAATTAAAGATATGTCATACACACACCTGCACCAATATTTTGGGACAAATTTTCTATATATATTGTTTAGGAATAGAATCCATTAATGAACTAAACTCAACTTATAAAGGCGAAATTTGAACCAATGGTAACCAAGAATTGTCAGCGAAGTACAATCTTTGTTTTAAATAATTAACTTTGCTACCATTAGAATTTGGATAATGTTTTGCTATTTTGAAGTGGTTTATTACACTGCGACATTTCTGAACAACCTATTTACTGGTATTTTCCTGTTTTTTTTTGGTATGGATGGAGTCATACACCATTTACAAATTGTCACACTATTTATTCTATTTTTTTATTTGATACAAATAATATCTCTAATGAATATGAACAAAATGACAAAAATATTCCCTATGTATAAATCAGTAAAGGTCGAAATGAATCAAGCCCTCAATTTTTGAAAATATTGTCGAGTATTTTGGTAATTTTATAATTTAAATTGGAAATATGCATCTAATGATTAAGGCATTGTGGAATTTTCAAGTTATTTATATCGTTTATTTATCCCACGCTGGCGTGGGCACTTTATTTTATTTATTCATCAAGCAGTGCCATGGACACTTTATTTTATTTACTTATCCAGCTGTCCCTAACAGTTAGGCCTAAAGATATTGTTTTATTGCAATCTAACGTGATAGTCATAAAGTATATATATATATATATATATATATATATATATATATATATATATATATATATACAGGGTGTCAATTTGAAAACGAGCGGCATTTAATATGGCCTAAACTAATGACAGTATCAAAAGTTGGCGAAACACGTCAATTTACATATCAAGGGGGACAACTGTTGAGGTGTTTGTTGTCGTATTACTTTCAACATCCTGACCCCAAGGGCACCTACCCCTAAAATTTTAAATGGCAACCCCTATTTTTTGCCATTTTGAGTTCCTTATGTAAATCTTAGATAAATTTCATTATTTTTTTTATTTTTTTTTTCAAAATTGTAGTTCTTGACCTCACGAATTTGTGGAATGCATTTAATTTCTAAATTGATATATGGCAACTTCTACATTTAATACTTTATGAATTGTTCCAAATGGGTTCCATTGTTTTCTAAATACAAGTACAGTGCGTATTCAAACTGTTCACGGACCTTTTGAAGATTCACGGGTGAAATAGCCCTACATTCCTGCACAATTTTATTCTTTGTTGCAGTTGGGTCTGGTTGGGTTTTGAATACAACGGATTACAAGTGACCCCATAGGAAGAAATCGAGCGGTGTCAGATCTGGTGACATAGGTGGCCATTCAATGGGTCCTCTCCTACTAATCCACTGCTCCGGATAATGATTATTCAACCAGTCTCTTACTGGGCGTACATAATGAGGAGGTGCTCCGTCCTGCTGGAAGTGCAGTAAATGTTCATCTAGACCAAGATTTCCATTGGCGTCATTTTGATTTTCCACCTTATAATTTATTAGTGGCTCTATACCTGTGTCTAACATTTCGGCATAAATTTCACCATTTAGATTTCCATTTATGAAGAGGGGTCCAATTACAGTATTGCCTAATATACCTGCCCAAACATTTAATTTTTGAGGATATTCGTATGCCCCTCTCTAATAACGTGAGGATTGAAGTCGCTCCAATAGCGGCAGTTTTGTTTATTGACCTCGCCATTTATGTGAAAAGTGCATTCATCACTGAAAAAGATATTTCTTATTAACAGGGGCTGAGCAATAATCCTGTTAGTAATAATTTCGCTAAACTCCATGCGTCTGTTCAGGTCATCATCCCCTAATTCTTGGGTAATTTGTAGTTTGTATGGGTGAAATTTGTGAAGCTTCAATACTTTCCTGACTTGATATGTAAATTGACATGATTCGCCAAATTTTGATACTGTCATTAGTTTAGGCAATGTTAAATGCCGTTCGTTTTCAAATTGACACCCAGTATGTATATTACTCATAATGAAGGGCCTAAGATATGTTAATGTAGAATACCTGAGTTTATGGGTTAATAGCGCCTATTATTTATGTAATTTTAAAACGGTGAAAATAGAGATAACAAGAATAAGAAACTGCATGACTACTATGAAAATAATATATTATATTATGTTCCCAGGTCCTTAATACTACTTTATATTTTTATTGGTTTGAATAAATTCTTAAGATTCCTTTAAGGACTGCTATTTGTATATAAAAAAAAACAGAATTAATGTACTGTTACAATTTAAAACTTTTAAATTCATGATAGCTTTTTGAACATTTGCCACTTTGCGTTTTAAGTTGTTTATCAGCTAGTATTAGTGCTTTAAATAAGCATAATTATGTTCTTTAATTCAAAATCTTATTCTGTTATGAATGGCTTACTTACTGTACCAATCGGCGCTAAAGCCCGGAGTAGGCCTTGATCTCCATTATTCGCCTCTAAACAATGATGTCCTGGACTGTAGTATCCCAGACGGTGACTCTCAGTATCCTCAAATCACCTAACACTTGATCCTGCCATTGGAGCAGAGGTCTTCCTTTTTTTCTGTTGGCATAGATTTTGACTTCTAGTTATTTCTTTGGCGTTCTGGCGTCTTCCTCTGAACGTGCCCAAACCAACGGAGTATTTGAGATTTTATAAATTTTACAATTTCACAGTTCATTATGTCCATCATTTCCATGTTTGTCCGGATACGCCAGTTTGTTTCATCAATTGTAATTGCTCCATATATTCTTCTGATGAAATTTCGTTTGAACCTTCTTCATTGCTGCGTCGAACTTTCTGTGTTCACCTTCTTTAAGTCTTCTACGTCTTTAATTTTTCTCATCAAACCTTTTCTGTTCTTCCTTTTCAGATTTTTTTAGTCACTATCTTCAGGTTATAGAGGGATTCCTTGTTGCGTCGGATGTTTCCAGCAGTCATGATTTCTCTAGCCTTATTTTTCTTCTGAATAACTTCTCTACACTCTACAGGTTCAGATTCGCTCCATTTTCTCTTCCCCGAGTGTTTGTTTTGCAGCATCGAGAATTGTTTCTTTGGTTTTGTGCCATTTTTTTCTATGGTATTACTGTCACTCAAGTTTAAATTTCGCTCGGTGGCATCCTGTTATGCTGTGAGTACCTCAGAGTTGTCATTATTCAACAAGTTTGTGTCACACTTTATCTGCTTTATCTTTTTCAGTGTTTGAACGGTGGACAGTTTTTCTCTCACTACTGCTTTTACAAGGTAGTGATCAGACTCGCAGTTAAGTCGACGGCAGACTCTCACATCAGTTATTTTCTAGTTTGAGTTTCCGGTGCGTCCAGTCCGTTTGTTCATAGGCAATAATGGGGATTCGCAGCATTATCTTATTACATGGTTGGGAAGCTAACTCAAGGCACAACCCTCCTCCTGAATCCAGGATTGGGTTGGCAGAGACTCACCTCTGGCCGAGTTATTTGAATGACTAATGTGCCAAAATTATTTTGATGTGAGTTTTAATTTGAACATTTCATAGTCTAGTCGAGAAGTGAGTTCCTACGAAAAATCGTTAGAATTTTGCCAAAAATATGAGCGATAGCTCATTCGACTTGGAATCGAATTTCGGGAAAGGAGTATTTTAATTTTTTTCTTAGGAGATGAACATTTAAATTATTTATTAGCAAAAAACGTAAACAAAAAGCATTTTGTTAATAACTCGAAAACTATAAGTGATAACGATAATTTGAAAAAAGATCCTTAAAGAGGAGGAAACTTCCTAAAAAAAGTGTCGGTTCCCGGAACTCAAGGTTAATAACAAGTCATTTATATTTAATGCTGAAAATAGTGTCTCGCGCGGCCGCTACTCATAGGCGCATCGAAACGAGAGATCGAGTACTACTCAAAAATTCTCTTTTTTTTGGTATAAAATATTGATTTAAAAATTTGAAAAATTGTAAAATATAGACACTTGGAGGAGTCAAGTCTCGTTGGGAAAAAAGTTCCATTTTTCAAAAAGATAAGTTATTGTTAATTAACACATATTTTCCGGCACTCTGTTTTTATTCAAATCAATATAAAAGTTAAAACAATAGCTCTAAAAATCTAATTCTTCTTGGAGCCTTAATTACATAGATACTTAATAAGAATGTGTCAAAAAAGTTAATAACAATTGTTGATTTTGATAATTAAGAATTTATATAGTGCAAAAAATTCGATTCACGCCTATTTTTGGAGATATCATTTTTAGATCGGACATATATTTAAGGAGGCATATTAAATGTAAATAAGAAACAGAAAAATTGTGTATTTATAAAAACATGGCATTATTCGAAAATTGAAAAAATTAAAAGTACTTCGTTAATAAAAAAAACAGTTATAACAAAATTATGTTTGTTATTTGTTACTAATACCTAGTATTTACTCGTCGGGCCCTTATAACAGCCTTAATACGCCTCGGAATTGTAGTACTTAAATTGCCTGAAGCGCCGCACTAAGCTCAGCCAAGTTGTTTGCACGGAGTATCCAAACTCGAATCCATCTTCACAGTGTGTCCCACATATGTTCAATTGAATTGAGGTCGGGACTGGAAGCTGGCCAATTCATACGGACAATCCCGACCTCTTCTAAATATTCATTGACGATCCTAGCACGGTGGGGATGCGCGTTATCGTCCATTAAAATAAAATTGGTGTATGTGAATGGCGCAAAAGGTACCACATGCTCATCTAAAATGGTTATGTACCTTGCTCCCGTCATAGAACCTTCATCCACAAGGACCAAGTCAGTACAAGACTCGGAACTTATATCAGCCCAAACCATAACTGAGCCTCCTCTTTCAGCAACCGTCTGGTGACCTAAAACAAAACCTTTACTCATCCGAGAACAAAACGTTACTCCAATCTGCGTAATTCCAGTTTTCGTGGTCCCTTGCAAAAGCAAGTCGAGCTCTGCGATGTTACACGGATAGCAGTGGACATAGGCCTAGTCTTTTGGATGATAAATTAGCTTCACTTAGTCCTCAACGAACTGTCCACCTACTTAGATACACATTTCTCACTTCGTTCAGGCGATTTGCCAGTTCAACTGAAGTTAGATGCCTATTGCTTAAACATGAACAAACCAAAAATCGATCATCGCGTGCGTATGTTGCTTTTTGACGGCTCGATAGTGGCCTTCAAGTTTAGTTGCCACTTTGACTGAACCGCTGAATGGCTCTTTAACAGCACAATGACTTTCACCTAGCACCTCGGCCGCATAATATTGGCTAGGAATCTTGCACTAAAGCCACGGCTCTTGCAGCATCAGTTGGTGTTAAAGCCATTTAAATGCAATTAAAAATTCTGAACTCAAAACGTTTTAATACCAAATTGGTGTTGGTTGTTGAAATCAACACGGTAACAAATTAATTTCTTGCTGCTTATCAAACTTACATTTTTGACAAAAACGTAAAATCATATTGTTTGTAAGAAATGTCATAAATAATGTAAAAATAATTTATACAAATTAATAATTGTACATATACGAGGATTTCCCTAAATTTATATGCCATAATAACAAGTCCTAAGTTTTAAAACTCACAATAAATGGGACATATGTAATGGATCGAATGTTTTGCACCTGAGTTAACAAAAAATGTAACATCAAATTATTGTTGTCAAAAAGTTTTATTTTGGTATATTTTATATTTCCGGTTTCATTGCTTATAGCGGCATACATTAATTAGGCAAAAAAAGTTTTCAACCATTTGTGTAAAAATTTTTATAAACAAATAGAGTAATTGAATGTTTTTGTAAAAATAATTTTTGGTATTCCTTTTAATAAATTATGATTTTTAAAGAAAACGTTTTTCTCCCAAAAATTTTTTAATTGTTTATAATCGTTTTTTTTTTCAATTATCAACTTTTTAAACAATTATTTAAGGAATCATTTTTCTCTTAAAAATCATAATTGATAATTTACTATAAAATTCAAAGAAAAAACATTTTTTACTAACTTATAAATCTGTTATAAACAAATTCGGAATCTCGATATAATTATTTTATTAAAGTAAAAAAAATACGAACAAAATCATATATATAACAAATGGTAAAAACATTTTTTTTATATTTATTATATTGCGTAATAATTAAAAATAGAGATTTTACTTTAATAAAAAAAATATATCGAGATTCCGAATTTGTTTATAACAAATTTATAAGTTAGTAAATAATTAAATTATTATTGAAAAAAAAATTCTTTAGATTCTATTGTAAATTAACAATTATGAATTTTGAGAAAAAAATTATTTCTTAAATAATTGTTTCAAAAGTTGATAATTGAAAAAAAAACGATTATAAACAATTAAACATTTTTTTGAGAAAAATCATGATTTATTAAAACGAATAGTATACCAAAAAATGTTTTTCAAAAACATTCAATTGTTCCATTTGTTTATAAAAAATATTGAAAAAAATTTGGCCCAAATTAAATTATACCTTTATCAGAAATGAAACCGGAAATATGAAATATACCAAAAAAAATTTTTAACAACAATGATTTGATATTTCATTTTTTGTTAACTATAAAAATTCATAATTAACAAAGTAAACTTTTTTGTCATATTCTAATTAAGTACCTATTTCCGAAAGGCTCCAAGAAGAATTGGATTTTTAGAGCTATTGCATAAACTTTTATATTGACTTGAATAAAAAGAATTAGTTAATTAACGATAACTTATCTTTTTGAAAAATTGATGGAAAATGTTTTTTCCCAACGAGACTGCACCCCTTCAAGTGTCTAGATTATACGATAATTTTTTTCAAATTTTTAAATCAATATTTTATACCAAAAAAAATCATTATTGAGTTGTACTCTCTCTCGTTTCGATGTGCCCATTTAGTAGTATTTTCTGTATTAAATATAAACTTATTATTAACCTTGAGTTCCGGGAGTCGAGACTTTTTTAAGGAAATTTCCTCCTCTTTAAGGACTTTTTCAAACTATCGTTATCACTTATAGTTTTTGAGTTATTAACAAAAAACTGAGGCCTTTTTTTTGTTTGTTTTTTTGTTAATAAATAATTTATATTTTCATCTCCAGAAAAAAAAATAAAAATACTCCTTTCTCGATATTTGATTCTGCGTCGAATGAACTATTGCTCATATTTTGGCACAGTTCTAACGATTTTTCGCAGGAAACTTACTTCTCGAATAGTATCATAAAATTGACATAAAATAAAAATACTTAGTTGATTGAAGTTTGCAAAAACAAATATCTCTGATCTATTAAGCGAAAACTTAAACTAGCTTAAGTTTTAACTTGTACACTTGGAACTGTATGCAAATATATTGTTTTTAGATTATATATGTTGTCAACTCAATGCAATATGACTACTTTTAAATTAAATGATTAGTTACATAATTAATACAATATTGTTATCCATAATAAACTGAATCGATGTTGCAAACCAGTAACAATACTTGAACAATTGTTGTTGCTATTGAAAATTTTACTTTTTTGCATTTACACTTATCTATGGAGGTACTTAAGTATTATCACAATGTCACTTTTTACTATATTATTTATTCTTATATTAGGAGAGTATTAATGTTGTTGCTGGTCTAACAACATATACTGCAATTAATTGTTTGTTAATGTATTCTTCAATAAATTGAATAAAAAATCAGTTGTTTTGTTACCTGCAAAGTTATTAGCAAAACACATGACAAACATGAATGAAAATAGACCAAGAGTTATTACAAAAATTAAAAATAAATTTGTAAATAACTTCAACATAGACTCGCAGTTATTGTTCTCCAGTAGCTGTATGTACATATTATGTTTGATTTATGTAACCCTGAGAGTGAATCCCCTACAAGACCTATCGACAAACACAAAAATCAACAATACATTCAAAATGTTTAAATTCCTATACTCCGACATAAACAGCTATACAAAAAGGAAACATACTTATCAATAACTTCATTGAAACGAATAAACCCAATGGGCTAGTTTCATGGGTATGAATTAACAAGTTAAATCATATCAGAAGGATTAAAAATATCATATATTTTTCTATGATAACGATATTTATCTCAAAAAGTTATAAATATCTTCTAAAATTAGATTTAAAAATTTTATTTGATTTAAATAAACCGCTTAAGTCGACCAATGACAGAAGCCCTTGTTGTCAGATTGAAAGTACGTTCTGTTGACAAATCCTACTTGACTATCCAAGTTGATTAATACAAAAGGGATATTTCCTCGAGACTAACCTGGTTAGAAAAAAGTTAACTACTCTAATTTCCTCGATACATATTCCAAACAATGACGTCACATTTAACCAACATCTCAAACCGCCTGGCCGAGGTAGTTAACATGTGGTTTGAAGCAATGATCTGTCAGTTTGTGGTTGTTATTGAGGTTAAAAGTTAATAACAACGGGACTTTCGTTGAAGATGTAAGGCAGAATAATGAATGTATACAAAGTATTTGTAAACGAAGTAGAAATTATTAATCTTCTACAAAAAGTTAAAGAATTCCAAATTGTGAATAGATACTATTTTCTCTGCCTATAACTGATGAACATTTTATATTATATTAGTATAAAAATAATATAGAATGACGATGTTGACATTTGACATCCCCCTATCAAAATGATGACACTACAGCAGTGGGATTATGAACGCTCGATACGAGCCGAATCCGCCATGTTTTTTTGAAAAGGCGACTATAAACGCGTACGATGCGAACTCTAAACGTAGGCAAATACTCGATAACAATTTTGCTGTCGAAAACATTTCGAGTTGTGTTTTGTCCTTCTCGTTGGCTATGCCTAAAGATTGCCTAGTCTTTTTTAACAGTTGTTTTGAAGTTAAGATTAGTTAAAAATACATTTTTAATTTAAATCAACAAAAAATTTTCTGTTATTTAAATTATTTATAATATCAAGAAAATAAAAGGTAAAGATGTTTAAAATTATTACACTGAAGTTCACATTACTTGTTTTAATTGCTAAATATGTGTAACTGTTTAGGTACCCCTGCTGTTAACTTCACATGAAAAATGTCCTTTAAAATGAATGAACACCATTGGATGGTTCTAATTGATTTTATGGAAAGTCACCTCTCTTTTGTTTATTATTTTATAAACTTCTATTTAGACATGTGATAAATAAACAATCAGCTTTCTCTTCAAATGTAGAATGATAGATTTTAATGTACTCAATTTTTGTGACTGACCATTTTAACAAAAGGTTAATGAAAGACAAAAATAATATTTATTTCCTTACAACTATTTCACAAAATTCAGACATTCTTAAACAGTCATTATATAAAAAAACAACATAAAATTAATTTTTCCATTAAAAAATATTTAATTCTTTCACTTGTAAATACTAAATTAAACTTACACTTAAAAATAAAGCAGTTAATAAAATTAGTAAACTAGCTTCTCAACTAAAAATACTATAATTTAAATAAATCATATAAATTTACATCTATTCATTCTGAATAAAAAAGTTAATTTCTAAAATATCTATTCACAATTCTTTGCCGTGCTAAAACTCCTTCATTTTGTATTATGTTATCAACAATATCATTATTATCATCATGTCCCACAACTTCACCTTCATGTGGTAGATGTACATTCTGAGTAATACACATGTTATGTAATACAGCACACGATTTAATAATTTTTGTTACAAATAATTTATCATGTCTTAACGTCCTTTCTCGTAATATGCAACGAAAACGCATTTTCAACACTCCAATTGTCCTTTCAATTACATTTCTTGCCCGAATATGGGCATTATTATACCTTGATTCTGGAGTCCCATCAATTGCATTTAAAAAAGGTGTCATTAGAACTGTGCTTTGAGGGTATCCAGAATCACCAATCAACCATGCTTGCTCCTCTTGTTCTAAATGGTTTTCCATAAACATCTTTATTTGTGAATTACACCATATAAATGAGTCATGGCTGGCTCCCCCAAAATTTGCAAATATATTAGTTATTTTCATATTGGCATTGCATATGATTTGACAATTTATTGAATGAAAGCCTAAAATACAAAAAAAATGTATTAATAACCCAATAATTAATAAAGCTTTTTTGAGATGGGAAGTGCTTGACAAACAAACAAAATTATGTTACATGTTCCAGTTTAGAAAAATACAATACAGCTCTCCCAAAAGTAATTCAGAAAAAACTTTTACATAACAGTTCAGCAAAAGTAAAAAGATGAGAGGTTGTTTTATATCTACGAAAATTAAGAAATACTTTGTACAAACCTTTTCTGTTGAGAAAATTTTGTTCGTCTTCTGCAGGCTTTAAAATTGCCACATGTGTCCAATCAATCGCACCAACAGCACCTGGGAAACCAAACTTTTCCAAAAATTCTTGTTTGTATCTGTTTCTTTCTTCCATACGAGTGGGAAACTTAATAAATTCTCCTACCAAATGTTCAGATATTATATCAGTCACCTCATGAACGCATTGATGCACTTTTGGCTGACTCATACTGAAATTATATTCTTCACCTAAACTTCTTTGGTAAGCTCCTGTGGCATAAAAGCGTAAAGTTACTAATAATTTATTTTCTATGCTTATACCTCTTATGGTACTTGTCCCGTGCATATGGGGTCGAACTAATTCTAGAAGTTCTTGTACCATAGGCTTAGTTAAACGGGAAAGCTCGGTAAATCTTTGATCTGGAAGAAGAAAGGGATCATATGAATCCCTAAGATGTCTACGCATTGAAATAAGTCTGCGGTTTCGCCTCCTCCTTTCATTATTCCGTCGTATCAATCTGACGATTGGTAGCATTATAAATTATTGGAATGTGAGAGAAAATGTTCAAACGAGCCAATACAAAACGAAAAATAAACGTATAACAGAAAAAGCTTATATATTTTTTAGGTTACTATCATAAATGTCAATTCTGTCAAAATGAGTTATTTGACCTACTTTTATCGAAAAGACGAGTTTAACCGAAAATAAATTCGAAAATGGTTCATAATCTGGAATTCGAAACGAGAGCTTTTCGCATCGAATTTGGGTTCGTATCGAGAATAAATTCGAATCGTGTGTTCGTAATCTCGGTACAGATCCAAACTACGTTAACCACTGACGTCATAGTTTTGTTAACCTTGTTAGTCTCGAGGAAATTCGCCTAGAAGAATTTAACAATTTACATCAATATCCACAACCAACCTCAAACAGATATCATCCTCGCCGACTTTTTAGTCATATTATTTTATAGTAGAAAATGTGCTTCTGTTTGTTTGCCTTTTAAAAGACATCGTTAAAATGAATCCAGGTTTCACCGAAGCTAATTCGACAAATCTTCCTCAAGTGGTGTGTCTCAATCACTCGAACTCCCCTAAACAGAAGAAGAGCAAGCGATACGGTACTAAATCGAATTTGGAACTCCGAGGTAACGCAATTTGTGTATGTGTGTTACATGACACGTTTTCCAAACAACTCAACCTACATGGAGAATATTTAATTTTCATTATACATACATTTTACGTTATATTTTCTATTTTTAAAACATCACTGCAGTTTAAAATATATATTTCCAAATTTCTTTGACTACGAGAGAGTTACCTTTTTCAATAAGAGGCACCCGATTAGGAGAACATTATTTGAAAGAGTACGTTTTGACAGTATTTTGCGTATGGAGGGTAGAACTAAGGAGAACCATCTTGTATAGGGGATAAGTTGAAAAAGTGTCCAGCTGTATGCAGCAAATTACAGTTCAATAATCGACCACAATAACGCTAGCGTAGCAAGTGGAAACGACATGAAATTAGCAGTTTTAAACGGAGTGAAGTTCGCTGAGTTTTACGTAGTCAAGTGTTGATGTTGATTAGTAAATATAACCTATAAAACTGCTGAACTAACGTGGATAGTGATTCGATTTTTATAAACTTTAGTAGATACATTTTTTATTATTATTATTATTACGAATTTGTTGTAAATTCAAAGAGGAAAAAAAATAGAAGCAATGGGAAAGCTTTGTTCAGTGAAAAGTTGTCCAAGTGGGCGAAAATTAAAAAATAAAGCAACTGATGCGTCTCAACCTCTGTCTTTTTTTCTTACGACAAAAAACAATTTACAAAACAGGAAGCTGATATGAACGTTGCTATATCTAACGCTCGAGTACATATTGAAAGAGCAAACCAGTGAATGAAGATTTTTGAAATATTGCCTTCCTTTGCCATGGACTTTGCTCAAAGATGTGGATGACATAATTACAGTCATAAGTGCCATGGTGAACCTGCAAACCCCTATATTAGATGATGACAAATTCATTAAGAATCAATATTCATTGATGCACAAATACCATGCATTTTTTCATCTTCTTTCAATTGATCAATTATTATTTTAGTTGTGAGTTGAGTTCATATTACAGTATTAATTTGTTTGATGACATTTTCTAATATACTTTTGTAGCTTGTATAGATCACGCACAAGTAAAATTTAAAGATAAAAATCTCGAAAACATTTGTGTATTATTAGACACCAATATCACTGATCATCCTAGTATACTTCCCTTATCAACTACACCATATAACATATGTTAGCTCTAAAAACGTTATTAATTACACACATCTAAAGAATAAACTAAGAAATATATATTGAAATGTATTGTATAGAATAAATGAAACACAAAATGCTTGGGGTTGTTTTCTAAATATATTGTTATTTTGTCTATTGTTTTTATTTGTTGTAATATTGTGTTGCATTTTATTATGGTAATATTGGATTGTTTTTTATTGTTGTAATATTGTGTTTTGTGATTGTAATTTCAAGATTACCTATTTGAGTGAAAAAATTCAAAATAACGGCATAAATACTACCACACCTAATGACCACGGACAGCCTTTGGCTTTGTGGTGTTTAGTGTTTGTATTGGAGAGTGGTTAATTGGAATTTCTATGTAATTTTATATATGTATATATAGTATGTCTGAAAAAGTTGGCAACATATGAAAAACTTGTTTATTAGTAATGTTATGAAAAAAAGTTATTCTTTATAAAAAGTTCTGCATGGTCCATAAAGTAAAACGCGCACATCTGATGTTAATTTTTTAAATCGTATACGAGGTTTGTCAAACAATATGAATTTGATACAAGTTTAAAGTACCTTTATTTTTACAATATCGAAAACTTTAATTATTAAAACTTATTCGAAATAGAAAATTATGTTTTAATGTGCAATTAGAACATACTACTTAAAAAAATTATGTTATTTTTACAAATTGTTTTCAATATATTCAATGTAATTTTAAAGTGTTGATAGGAATTACAAATTACGTTTAAGTGCAATTACTGATTACTTCACTCATTACCTCATTGCAAAATTTATGAACTTTGACTTTCTCTTAAGAATTATCTCAAATAGACACACTAACTAAATGGAATGTATTATTTATTTCTCGAAAGCTTTTACTAGACTGACTTTCGGAAAGAAATGTCATTGTCAGAGTCGTCTACATTTTAAATTATTTTGCTTATTTTTGTGTATTCTAGTAGAAAATAAATACATTATTCTGTTTTTGGTATTACTAGTTTATTACTGATTAAAGTTCATTGCTAAAATATTTCAAATCAACATTTGAGGAGTGTTGAGTTTAAATAAGATAAAAGTTGACGTGTTTCACAACTAAAATTTGCGAAATTTAAGTTGAAATTGAAGTGGTCAAAATATTCCTAATAATCTTTTGCAATATTGTAAATATCTGACATACTGTATATGTATACACATCTTGCAAAATAATTTGTTATGTAAATGTAATATTACAAATACATATTATTATTATTAGCTTTTTGATATTTAATCTAGTTCCTTATAATTATAAGCAAATTATTATTTTTCTCATATGTATGTGGTGGCGAGTGATAAATTTTAACTAAATAAATCCAAATACTTCAGTTTTGTCTTTTTTTCACAAATCTTCACTTGTATCATCTACATTGCAAAATTAATATATTAATGAAATTGATATAAAATGGAGTCTTTAAGACCACATTTTCATAATAGTAATGAATGTTTTCATGTATGGGATACTTTTTCCAAAATAAACTCGAAAATACTCTAGCTCCTGTTTATTTTCACATATAACATGGATCATGTGGTTAAAATAATTCATAGAAATTGTTTCTATTAACTGCCTGGTAAAATCTTCATCAAATGGTACAATTATATTTAGGAAAGGCCTTGAATATGTTGAATATAATATGCAATCATATTGGGTCAAGTTCAACAGGGCCATGCCCAATTGTACTTGTCCATAATAGGCGTGCCTCTTCTTCAGCCTAACTCCATTGGTTGAAATTTCCAGGTAGCTGCATTCGTCTACGAAGTGTATGGCACCTTTTGTTTTGCCTACAAATGAAAGACATTTATTCAAGTTCATTATTATTATTATGAGTGATCATATTACCAACAAAAGGACATTTAATTTCAAGCAGCCTAGATGGTTTTCCTTCTTCCATAACAATACCATCAGGTGAGTACCCTAACCATGGATATAGCTGGCAAATAATGAACCCAGGTTCAATTACATTCGCTCCCAAATTTTCTTTGTATTTGTTAAGAGCTTCTTTCTCATGTTTGATACCATGCTGTACAAATTTATTCGTGAACCCTTTTGGAAAGAAGTAGTTCAAGCTCTTTTGATTCCAATCCATTTGTCTATAAGTGAACCGGGAACCTGAAAAACACCTTTTATCATCTCTACTTTTGATATTTTTATGAAATATTTATACCCGTTAACCTATACTTCCGATGAATTTTCCAACCTTCACTTCCACTACAGCAACTGAAAATTATTTCTGACATGTCTACATCACAGAGAGTTGAATAAAAGCCTTTGCAACATTCTCGCAATGTGTAGTTTGAGACATTCAAACTCAACAAAGATGTTGATTCTTTCGTGTGTGACACCAGAGGATTAAGCCAATTTGGAGGTAGGACTTCCATACCTAATTCAACTTTTGTTGTCTGGTTCGACGCCCCTGTCTGAAAAGAAAGTTTTATTAGCAATGTTTTTTTATAAGTCTTATTGTTCTGGTCAAATACTCACATATGCTTACTCAGTGCTGAATAGGGATGACTGGATATCAATAAAGATATTTCTTTCTCTTCCTGTGAAAGTGGCCTACAAAGTTTCCTCGCAGCCATCTTCTTCACACAACAAGTTAGGCTAATTGGTTGGGCCTCGTAATCCTCCTCAACTGCCCTCTTGTGAGTCCTCCAATAGCACTCCACATCAGTGCTTGACAATTTTTCAAGTGATAGAACATCTCCCCTGCAATCAATAACACAATCTGAATTTTAATAATTGTCCCTTTCAAGTGAAGAAAAAAATTACCTTGTACATTTCAATAATGTGGCTGAAATGTGTTTGCATTTTCCTGAAGCTCCAGCTTTGCAGGTACATGAAAATGAAAGTATTTTCCAGGTTCCTGTTGAAAAGTCAGCCTCTAACCATCCAAAGACTTCATGAGAATTTCCAGTTAGAAGCGCACTGGTTTGGAGGCAAAGTGCCATGAGTCTAATGGCTGAGTAAACACCATCTTCATTGCATTTGTGATCGTAAATGCTACAAAGAATCAAATGCCTACTGTTTAGGACTTGTTCGCCCTCCACGAAGCACCTTCTGTCATGTGTTGCATCCAAATATGCAAATACAGTAGTCAAACTCAAATATACCTCCTAGTTTTCCATGACTGTTGCTAACTGAAAAGGATCTGATTTGATACCTATTTTAAACCATTGCAAAACGTTAATTACCTCACAGTTTGTTATTTTTTTTCACACACTATAATCAATTGTCCAAAACACACACAAAATCCAAAAAAAACACTTTTTTATAGTTCGCAAACAACTAAAACATACGAATCAACCATGAAATCCGTATAAAAACTAACGCCATAAACATAGAGATTACTCACAATTCACAATCCTCCATATTTGTTTACTTGTTTACGTCTTGCAGCGCCCTCAACGGTGGTCGAAATCGCCAATAGTTCGGTCTCGATCCCTATCCTACTCACAAATCACCTAGGTGATTTGTGATCCTACTCTAATAATTTATGGCGCTGTTTTTAAAATCTTTCCACTTGCTACTGTGGCGCCACCTTAATTTGGTCCCTGTCAGCGGACACTTTTTCATACACTGAGTTGGTCCTCCTTAGTTCTACCCTCCATACTTTAACGGATGTTAAAGAAAAAAGATAACTAGTTTACTTCTAAAGTTTTCCCTCGTGACAACAGAGCAAAATATCTTTGTTTGCCATTGTATTGGTTCTAGCCTACCAGTCTACCACAAGAATTCAAATTTCAATATATTTTTTTATTTGAAATCGTAGAGTGGCGTTATTAGTCGCAAATTCTTAGCTTAGACCTAATATATCTTGTGCCATTATCATTGAATTTCATGAAACGAGCCCATTGTACACTATTTGTAGAAACACATAAATAAAAATACTAACATTATCATACAAAAACTGGAATGTTCCCTCCCAAATAGGATAGTTAATCACCAACAAAGCACGAGGAGGAAGCCTAATTCAGTTAAGATAATAATATTCGTCTGCAAAAGAATAATCATCTAAAAGAAACCATTCACTTTTCAATTCCGTTAAAAGACGACCGCATACATTATATATATTTTTTCATTTAATTATATAGTATTCATTTGAGTTTCGTAGTGTAAAGACGTACTTTTACTTCTCTTATCAACCGCGCTACGATAAACATAAACACAAAAACCAACAAAAACAGTGAATCATTAAAAATAAATCAACAGTGAGTGATAAAAACTGAACAACTAATTAATTAATAATATGAACTCAATACCTGCCTTTAATGGGCCAGGAGTAATTAACAGTCAACAAATAATTCCTACAAACAGTGCTATACAGGCTGTCCCATTTTATAACACACAAATACCACAACAAATTCAAACTTTTACTCAACCAAATTCATATGGCACTAGTATGTATGCTTTACAACCCCAGTATCCTAGTAATCAAGCAAATGCTACACAGCACATACCAAGCAGTAGTCAATACCTGTATAGAATGACATCTACTAGCGATGAAGAATTCCCTGGTTTTGAGGAGAGCGAGCAAAATAATATCACAAATGAAAATCCCTGGCAGGAGATAAAGAAAAGAGTTAAAAAAAGAAAAATTAACAAAGACAGTAGACATCCTGAAACTACTACAAATAATAAGTTCAGTCCGTTAGCAAATGAACCCGGTGACGAAACCAGTGACACAATCAATAATGCAGATGGCAGTCGAGACAAAAACACAGAAGAAAACGTAACACCAAGACCTCCTCCAATATTTATCTATGGGGTAATCAACTGCAAAGAAATGGAAGCCAAAATTAATACAGTAGTGGAAAGAAAACAATACATTACAAAAACATTGATAACAGACAACACAGTTAAAATAATTAGTGACACACCAGATACTTACAGGAAGATAATAAAATTAATGAGAGACAACAACGTCATACATCACACCTACCAGCCCAAGGATGAACGTGCGTATAGAATTGTGATAAAATATTTGCACCACACAACTGACATAGATGAAATCAAAACTGAGTTAGCAGCAAACGGACATACGGTTAGAAATGTGATGAATTGCAAGAGTCGAATAACCAAAGAACCATTAAATCTCTTTTTTGTCGACCTAGAACCGGCGAATAACAACAAAGACATTTATAAACTGAAAAATCTTCAAAACAGAGCAATACTTGTAGAACCACCAAAGAAAACAAAAGGTATCACACAATGTATGAGATGCCAGCAATATGGACATTCTAGATCATACTGTAACAGGCCGTATGTATGTGTCAAATGCGGTGGAAGTCACAATACTACAACCTGCACTAAAAGTAAAGATGTTCCAGCTAGATGTGCCTTATGCGATGGTCCTCATCCAGCCAATTATAAGGGATGTGCATTTTATCACAATCTAACAAGATCAAACAACACAAACAACCGAATGAATATCCAACAAAATTCAAGTAACAAAACAAACAGCGCAATTAACCAAATTCCAACAACGGTGCCTCACATCCAACACCCACATCAAAATCACAAGACTTATGCAAATGCATTAAAAAATGGTAGCGAACAACAAACAGATATTAATCAAATAATGAACAAATTCTTAGAAGAATTCAAAAATATGTTTCAACAGCTAATTCAACAAAATAGCATGGTTTTAAACATGCTAACGACCTTAATAAGTAAAATTCAATAGTTCCATCAAGATTGCAGAATGGAATGCCAATGGGCTCCTGCAACATAAAAACGAAGTTGAACTGTTTATGCAACATAACGATATAGATATCCTTTTAATAAGTGAAAGTCATTTCACAGATCGGTCTTACTTTAAAATACCAAGTTATACAACTTACTTCACAAACCATCCAGACAACACTGCCCACGCTGGAACGGCTATTATAATAAAAAATACGATAAAACATGTAGAACTACCAAAATATGTACAACATTCTCTACAAGCTACAATTATAAAAGTATACATGAGAACTTATGACCTAGCAGTTGCAGCAGTTTACTGCCCACCTCGGTACAACCTGAAGAAAGAAAACTTCAAGGACTTCTTTGAAACTCTGGGCAACAAATTCATTGCAGGAGGAGATTACAACAGTAAGCATATATTATACGGATCACGTCTTACTACAACTAAAGGGAAGGAATTAATGAGTCTTATTCAAGAAAACAATTATCACGCTTTGTCAACTGGGACTCCTACCTATTGGCCGACTGACCCAAATAAAATACCCGACCTGTTGGATCTATTCATCACCAATGGAATATCCCCTGCCTATATGGATATTACTCCAAGCCATGATCTCTCGTCTGATCATTCTCCAATCATAGCCACCATAAGTTGCTTTGTAGTCTACAAAAAGGTCACACCAAAGCTGCACAACAACAAAACAAACTGGGAAAAATATCGTACCGAGCTAGAAGAGGAAATAAACCTACACGTAAGCCTCAAATCAACTGATAATATAAATGAAACACTAACAATGCTGAACAATAAACTTAAAACTGCTGCACAAAATGCCACACCAGTGACAAAAGCAGGTAATGAAACGCACAACATTCCAGTTGAAATTAAAAAGCTGATAGTACAGAAAAGAAAAGCCAGAAAAAGATGGCATCAAACTCACGCACCAGCAGACAAGACCACACTAAACAGGTTAAGTAATCAGCTGAAAACCAAGCTAAAAGAGGCACAAGAAAGTTCATTCACACACTATATAACTAATCTCAATCGGTATGATAATTCAATATGGAAACCTATCAAAAATTCCAAAAAACCCAAAACGCATGTACCCCCTATCAGAGACGAACGTGGCATGAATTTACAATGGGCCAGAGACGACGATGAAAAAACTCAATTATTTGCCGAACATCTAGCACAGGTATTTACTCCAAACGATGATCAACCAGATAACGAATTGGAAAGAGACATAAATAACATTCCAATGCATATACCACCAATAAGACCACTAACTGTGAATGAAGTCCAACGAGAAATCAAATACTTAAATACAAGAAAAGCACCGGGTATAGACAAATTAACCCCAACAATGATTAAGGAACTCCCTAGAAAAGGAATTGTGTACATTACTCTCATATTTAATGCCATCATACGCTTAAATTATTGGCCAAAACTGCTAAAAACCGCAGAAATTATACTAATTCCAAAACAAGGGAAAAACCCAAACGAAGTCTCATCATACAGGCCCATAAGCCTGTTACCTGTGGTGTCTAAAATTCTCGAAAGACTATTGCTACAAAGGATCGAATCTGACCCAGAAACAGAAGAATGGATACCACTCCACCAATTTGGTTTCCGCAAAGAGCATTCTACAGTACAGCAAGTGCATAGAGTGGTTCACTGTATTAATCTAGCCATGGAACTCAAACAGTACTGCACTTCGGCTTTCCTGGATGTCAGCCAAGCCTTTGACAAGGTCTGGCACACGGGATTAATTTATAAAATCAAGAAATATATTCCAATCTCCTACTACAAACTATTAAGATCCTACCTGAGTGACAGAGAATTTAGAACAAGAGTCAACGAAAGTACGTCAAACAACTATCCAATAAAATCAGGAGTCCCTCAAGGAAGTGTTCTCGGACCGTTATTGTACGTACTATTCACAGCAGACCTTCCAACAAGCAATGACACTATCACGGGCACCTTTGCCGACGATACCGTCATACTTGCAACTCACGAAAATCCAGTAACAGCGTCCATCATTCTACAAAGGCAACTAAATGACATACAAACATGGGTAAATAAGTGGAAAATTAAAACGAACGAGTCTAAATCCGTCCAAGTGACTTTTACCCTAAGAAGAGACCAGTGTCCTCCAGTTTCTCTCAACAACACTCAAATACCACAAACTTCCAGCACTAAATATCTTGGAATTCATCTCGACTCAAGACTTACATGGAATGAACACATACGTAAGAAGCGTAAGCAGATCGACTTAAGAATAAAAGACTTATATTGGCTAATTGGTAAAAAATCGAAACTGGCTTTGGAAAACAAATTACTTATATACAAAACAATTATAAAACCAATATGGATGTATGGTATTCAACTCTGGGGATGTGCGAGCAAATCAAATATAAACATCATCCAAAGAAGTCAATCTAAAATTTTACGTATAATAACAAATGCACCCTGGTACGTGACGAATCAAACTCTTCATGAAGACTTAAAAATCCCCTATATACGAGATGAAATTGCAAAACAAAGCACAAAACACTGCAGTAGACTAGAACTACATGTTAATCCAATACTCCATCCACTCCTAGAACCTCAACTTAACCGAAGACTCAAAAGGAACTGGACAACTGACCTGAAAGATGGTTGAAGAGACCCCATCACTGGAGAAGGTCTCACCACGCCAGCAGGAGCCAACCGCCCTCAAGCCAACCAGTTAGCTTATAGAACTTTTCAAGTTTTTATTGCTAATAAAATATATACATAATAAAAAAAAAATTTAATTATATCTTTAATAAAATCGCAAAAATATCATTTAAGAATAATAATGATGTTCCTTGTGCTCGTTTTTTGCAAAATTTTCTTTTCTTACTTCTTTGTATTTGAGCAGTGAGCTTTGAATTATAATTTGCTGTCAGGTATTATGTCTAGGTACTTTACGTTGGGTTGTGGACGAATCTGTTGATTTGGGAGGGGAAGAATTTTTCAGTCGGTGATGATGAAACAGAATTAATTGTGATTATGAAGTACTTTCCATTTATAAAACTAGATCATTGTCTTAATGATAAATCCCTGAAGATTTTCGGCTGCTTTGTTTGTATTTTTTGCATGACAAATTAAAACTGTCGTCTGCGTATTTTGTAACATGTAGCTGTCTTCCTTGAAGTGTTATGGGTATGTATTTTAAATATCTGCACGGAATATATTATATAATATTGGTAACAGGGGAGAACCCTGTGGTAACTCTTGTTCATTTGAAAATTCCTTTGAATATTGGTCATTTATTTTATCCCTGATTTCTCTTGTTGATTATGTTTGATATAATTCTGATTACGTATTTCGATACCTTCATTTCATGAAGTTTGTATATCAACCTATAATGCCAGACACTATATCGAACGCTTTTTGTATGTCTAGGAATAATGCCGCCGTTTTTCCTCCATGTAGTGCCGTTGATTGTATGTTATTAGTAAATGAGGACCAGATGATGTACAGTAGCTTTTTTTTTGTTTGAAGCCAAACTGGTAACCAGGTAGGTATTTTATTTTGACTTCTTCGATGAGCTTTGATTATAATTTTTTCTAGATTCTTGCCTAGGTTCCTAAGTAAGGTTATTGGTCGATAATTTTGTACTCTTGTATGGTCTGTTACGCTTTGGAATATTTATTATACTTCCTATTATACATTATAATGATGTATTGATGTAAGTTAAAGTTCAGTTTTCTCAAAATAGTTTTTGTAACAGAGTGATAGTATGGAGTGGTATTCTTTCCTTTATGTAAACTTTCAAAATAGTCTTCTTCATCTATGGCTTCAATAGCAATTTCTAAATTTTGGTTGGTTTATTCATGCATCCATTCTTGTATATTGTGGTAGCATTGTTGATTAAAGTTTGGATGAGTACACTCTCTGTACGTTTCCTCATAATGTGTAGCAAATATTTCTAGTTTTTCTTCGTCTGTTGTAAATAATCTAATATTTTATTCGATTATGGACTTGATATTATTGGTTTGTTGTTTATATCTGCTTAACTTAGCAATTTCGCCCCACTATGTTTTCCCCTCTTCTTATTTATATCTTCACAACGTTCTATTCATTTATTGGTTTTGTATTCCCAAATTAGTTTTTGTATATGTTTATTAAAGTTATTCATTTACGTTTTGAAGTCTGGATTCTGATTTATTCTGTATTCTCTGTGTAGCCTTCTTTTTTCTTCTATCAGTCTAAGTATAAACGGTGGTAATTCGTGAGTATAAGTCTGGTTTTTAATTTTAGGAGAATTTCCCAAGAATGCCTCAGATAGTTTTTTGTTGATATGTATACTATTTAGTGGTATGTATTTACATGATTATTTATTATTTCATTAAATTTCACAATGTCGTTCTGTTTTAGATTATATTTATCAGCTGGCGTATACTGGATTGGATTGATGTCCACGACTAGTTCAATTATTCGCTCAAATGGTTTGAACCGAGAACTGGTGTTACCTCAATATTGTAGATGTTGTTTCTAAGATTTTCTCTGTACAAAAATATATTTGGTGTAGTGTCTCTCCCGTGCTCTCTTAAAATAGTGTCTGCTGTATAAATTTAATACTTTGTATAAAAGTGTTTATTTGTTTTTTTTTTGAAAAGTGTGTCTTATATGTTAGATGTAGGGTGTATGTATACTAAGTATATGTGTATTTGATTGTCTTTTAACGGAATTGAAAAGCGAATGGTTTCTTTTAGAGGATTTTTGATGAAGAAAAGAGATACATTTGGTGCAAGGTATGTGTACAGGATTAGGAGCTGGACTGGGGTAAACCGGGTAGTGATATAGTTTGAAAAATATTCCATTAGAAAGAAGATGTTTAGTGGTTTGTTGATTAGGGGTATTTTTAGAGACAACTCTTTTGCAGTACCTACGTTCTAATTCGTTTGCGGTGAGATGTGCACTTATAGTAGAATCTTCAATTTAATATTCAACACTAGCTATAACTACTGAGTAAGAATCATGTTGTGATTGTTTTTTTTGAAGTTTATAGCTTGCTACTATGTTATTTTTTAGCTTTTCTAAGACTTCTACCACCCAATTTTTTTCATTATTAGTTTTTACAAAAAATCCTTTTTTTGTTTTATTTCATCATTGTTAGAATTCGGGGATTCGATTTGCCATATATTTGCAAATAACGTTCTGCTGTGGTTTGGATTTGTTGTTGAAGAATAACATAAATTAATGTATTTCTTATTTGTAATAGTCTTCATTTTATCTGATGTGATTTATAGGCTGGTTAATGACATTGGATGGTTTTTGTTGTATTATTTGATTGTGTTTTAGTCTATGCGATTGGTGTAAATCTATTGATGGTATTATTTTTTTGTTGAATATGTTTTTTGAGTTACATGGTCTTCTTCGTTTTATTCAAGTTCTGTTGTCATCCACCTCCATTTCAGAGTAGGATCCACCACTTTCAGAAGATATTGTGGTTTTTATTTAAACACACTAACTATATAACTATCAAATTGGCAATAAATGTCTGTTCTCTAGCAAGGTTCGCATCCTATTGAAATATGATTTACATTTATGTAGAAATCAGTTAATTACAAAATTTATCAAGTTCAACTTTTGAATTGTTTACTTGGAAAAAAAACACAATGTATAAAGAATGGTTTCTGCGCTATATACATTATTTTAGTTACTTTACTATCTAAATTTAAAATAAAAATGTTTTTACATTAATGGCTCTAAATGATAAAATATATTGATTTATGATGGAATCAAATCAAATGTGTCAGCTCCCAATGTAGAGAATGGTTCCTAATTCTTGATATATTAGGAAAGAGGCGGACATTCATTAGTGGAGTTTATATATCTCTCTAAGACGCCTCTAGTTTATCAAGCTCTGTAACTCGTTTATTTACGATTTCTGTTTGAGCAAGTACAAAGTTTTGCATTAGTCTATTATTATATTTAATAAATTTCGAAGAGCAATCTTCAATGCACTCTGCTTCGTGTACATCCAGTGTTCTACTATTCACATTATCAACACATCTTTTAAAACACATTTCTGTCATTTTGTTGTAGAGTAGAAGAAAATCTTTGAACTAAAAAAAGTACATTAATCTAAGTAATGAAAAACATTTTTGACCATACGTTACGTAAAGCAGCTTCTTCCATTTTAATACTAAATAGTTTTGGAAACACAAATTAAAATCATTAAATTTTATCCAGTATCACAAAAAACAATATCTTCTTCTCTTCATAGATTAACAAATAAAATCGTAATCATAGATAACATTTTTCTTCATTTAACCTCACATGTTGAATGAAAATGGCCACAGAACTTGTGATATAGTTCTGTGATCATGACATTCTTGTATAAAAATTATTCAAAAATTGTAAGCTATTTAATGTATTGGAAAATTTTCGTAATTTATATTTAATTATCTCTACACTACAATAAATGTTATTTTCTCCCAATTATATGTGGCTATCAGTTATTTCTAATTTTATTTATTGAAAATTACACGCGAAGTTAAAAAGCTGCATATGCTATAACAAAAACAGCCATTCTACAAAGGAGACGAAATATACCAAAACCAAATCCCAAGTGTGGGATATAGTTTATTTATGACAAAAGATTCAATAATACTAAAATATCGATAAACTGGTTGTGTAGACATTTCTTATACATTTATCCCTTCTACTTATGAAAGTGACTGACGACGTCAACCTGTCACTAGCAGATGCGGAGAACATGCGAAAACTATTCCCAACAAACGATTTGCGAATTCAACCGAAGTCCGCGAAAAGTATGCGCGGGAAAGATATGCTTTTGATTTCAATTTGTAGATTTCCTCCTTATGAAGGTACAATTTCACGTGACGCTCGATGCTCAGATTGTCGCTGAAACCGGCAGTCACATGACTAAATGTGAAGTTTTAGCAAAGAATTGATGTATTCTTAGGTTTTAGTTTCGTTGTAGGAAGCTCCTTTCAAACCAACTGTCAGCTTGAACCAGTGTTGCCAGGTGAAACATATTTATATCCTCAGCCATCTTACTAAATCCGTGCCAACTGGTGGTTTAAAAATTCCAACAAATTAAATTAAATGTAACAAGAATTGTTCAAATAAACTTTTTATTATAAAATACATAAAATTATATACAATCAAAATTCAATCTTTTCAATGCACATAACTTCAAAAGAAAAACAGTCTTCTATATCTCATCACAAATAAACAGAATATCACTTTGTACCTTACGTAAATTAATGAACTAAACACAATTAATCCAAGTATTAAAACATAACTACAAAACCAAGCACAAAACGTTGCGCATGTCGGGTGATTGTTAACGAAAATACTTGGTTGGAAAAAGAGATGCTCGAGCGATGAGAGAAGAGAGAACGTAGTTTTCGAACGGCTAGAGTTAATTGAGCGCGGTCGAGTGTAATTTTCGAACTCTATTTTATTCCATAGACAAATCGAATAAGTATTACTTTCTCTATGGTTTATTCATTGCGTCTGCTCAGTTAAACCGTTTGTTATTAACAAAGGGTATATAAATATTGAGTAAAATGGATGAAGAATTGGAACCTGTAATTTATATTTAATCCTTTTCACTTACGCTAAATAATGTATATACTGATTATACCAACATATTTTCCATATCGATAGTTGTATGACATTTACAATTGCTTATCAATATAAATAACAGGATAACTCTTCATTTACGTAGCGTGTACTCGATTAAATTTAGGTTGTATATGCATTTTATTTGCAAGACGCTCCAATTTTGACGCTATAATACCTTTTTCATGGGCGCTATAAATTTGAGCGTTGCATTAGTCACGTGACTGCTTCTGACGCTCGTTTCTTGAGCTTTATAGCACATGTACAACTAATGGCATTTTAGCTTATAATTCAATTTAGGTAGTCAATTTTGTACCTTTCGAAACAAAGAAATTGCGAAAAGTAAGCAAATTTTAGATTGTAACTGATTGTATTGGTGGAAAGTGAAAACCTAGTAAATTTGCTTACTTTTCATTAAGTAAGGTACCAAGTGATATTGTGTTTATTTGTGGTGAGATATTAGATTAGATTTTAACGGGGTTACACTCCACTAAAACCTAAGGTTTATTGTGCCCCACCCCCCTATCAGATCTGTTCTCGCTACTACTACAGCTCGCCTTCCAGTTCCAGGGTTCTAATGAACTCTAGTCTTTGGAACGGTTTCAACGAGGTAATTTCCTCACTCTTACAAGTTTCTTGTCCGAAGCATTTCTTTCGTTGGCTTGCAATGGCGAGGCAATCCAGAACTAGGTGATACGAAGTTTCATCCTCCTCTCCACAGAATCTACACTCGTCAGTTTCTGCTAGACCTATTCTCATTAGGTGCTTCCTAAGGCGGCAGTGTCCTGTAAGAAAGCACGTGAGTAGATGTATCTTATTTTTACTGAGGTACAAATATTTTTTGGATCTAGCAGTGTCAAAGTTTCTCAGGAACTTTTTGGAATGTTCCAACCCGGGCAGGCACCGCCAGAGTGCTTCTCTTTCGGTTTCCTCCTTCTTCCGAAACTCTTTATTATAGGAGCATTTTCCTACACCACAGAAAGGCTCCGGGCCAATAAAGGGCGTTTGTGCTCCTTTCCTGGCAAGTGTATTGGCCTCTTCATTTCCTGTTATTCCCGAGTGGCCAGGAACCCAGACTAAAGAGACCCTGTTATTCTTGCCTAATTCATCAAGTTTTCTTCGGCACTCCCATGCCAACTTTGAGTCAATGACATCGGAGCTCAATGCTTTGATATCTGCTTGACTATCAGAATGGATCGATATGTCACATTTCTGATAGTTTCTTTCTAGGTTCATTTCCACGCATCTTTCAATCGCAAGTATTTCTGCCTGAAAGACGCTCGGGAAGGAGCCTAACGATAATGAGTATCTGGTGCCAGGCCCAAATACTCCAGCGCCTGCTCCAGTGGTCGTTTTTGAACCATCCGTATACCATCTAATGGTGTTCTCTTTGAGAGTTTGGGTGGTGTATTCCCTTTCCCAGTCTCTCCTCGTATTTAGCATCGTAGTGAAATTCTTTTCGATACTTACTTTCTTGATAATTTCGTCACTGGGAAGATTCGCTGATGAGATGTATTTTGTTAGAGAGCACCAGGCTCCCTGATTTTTAATACTCTCATTGCCTGAACGTTCCTGAGATATTCTAAGAATTGTCTCTTGGGCAGAGCTGTCTATCACCAGATGTAGAGGTGTGAGATCTGTAATAATCTTAAGTGCCCTAGTTGGACACGTTCTCACAGCTCCAGTGATGCACATACAGGCAAGTCTTTGAACGTTGTCGAGGATCATCCTCGTGCTGTACTGACTTGCTTTTGTATGCCAAACTATTGCTCCATACGCAATTGCCGGTCTCACAATCATGGCGTACATCCATCGCAGTATTTTTGGGTTGCAGCACCACCTCTTACCAGCTAGATTTCTCCACACCATCAAAGCTCTTATTGCTTTACTAGCAGTTATTTCAACATGCTTATTCCACAGAAGCTTACTGTCTAGGGCTATCCCTAGATATTTAACTTCTGATTTCCATTCTATGATTTCCCCGTTTAAGGATATGGGTTTAATGGCTGGAAGTGTTCTTTTCCGGGTAAATGGAATTACTATGGTCTTGTTTGTGTTAATGTTTAGCCCCACTGACAAGCACCATTGCTCAATGATTCTGAGGCTCTTTTGTAATAAATCACACAAGGTGCTCTCGAACTTGCCTCTGAATATTAGAACTATGGCATCAGCATAGTCCATACATTCGAAGCCAAGCTCTGTTAGCCTGTAGAGCAGCTCATCTACTTCGAGGCTCCATAGAAGGGGAGATATCACTCCCACTTGAGGTGTCCCCCGAGTGGCTTTAACTGAGGTGGTTTGATTCCCCACCTGTGTCTCAGCTATTCTCGTCGTCAACAACTCATACATCCATTTTACAATGGTTTCATTTACTCCTCGCCTTTTTAGTGCTTCTTTAACAGACATATGAGTTGTGTTGTCATAGGCCCCAGATATATCCAGGAATGCGCACATTGCGATTTCTTTGATGTTTAGAGTTCTCTGGATGACTTCGGTCAGCTGATACAGAGCCGTCTCAGTTGATCGACCTGCTCTGTAGGAATGCTGACATTTATGAAGTGGTATATTCTTCAGATTCTCTATTCTTATGTAGTTATCCACTACATTCTCCATCGTTTTGAGTAGGAACGATGTTAGACAGATGGGTCTAAAAGATCGGGGATCAGGCCCATCTTTTTTCCCTATTTTTGGTATGAAGGTTACCCTTGCCATTCTCCATTTTCTAGGTATTAGACCCACTGCTAGACTGCTTCTTGCGATCTTCAGCAGGTGAGGAAGAATCTCCTCTATCCCATGCTGCAGGAGTGCTGGAAATATTCCATCCACTCCTGGTGATTTATATGGTTGACAGGTACTTATTGCCCATTCTAACCGTTTTCTGGTAAATATTTTCTTAGCAATGTCCCAATCTCCCTTGCGTGATTATTTGGTGTAATTCATTGCTATTTCAATGCTTGTTGCTGGTTCACTACCTGGAACGTGGGTTCTAAGAAGAAGAATCGATCGTTCCTCTTCACCTTCCGTGTATGATCCGTCTGGCTTTTTGAGCGACATTGTGGGATTAGTTCCTCCATTTGCCATGACCTTTTGTAGTCTGGCCGCTGTGTGAGTGGAAGTGATTTTTTCCCAAAAAGCTTGAAAATTAAACCTTTTGGCCTTCCTAATCTCTTTATTGTATTGAGTAAGCTACTCAGTGTACCTCTGCCAATTACTGTCACGTTTGACATGTTCTCATTTCACCAAGGAGCGTCCTTTTCTGAACGAGCTTTTGACAGTGGGCAACTGGAATGAAAAGCTTCCATTATTGCCTCACTGATCTGTTCGACTCTTTGTTCCAGGTCGTAGTGCGGGTGATTTACTCCATTCACTTCTACGTGTTCCAAATTGTCCTTCAGATTGGTCTTGTAAAGAGACCAATCAGTATTTCTAGGATTTAGGATTGTAGGAATAGAGGTGGTACTTCCCTCTAGCCTAAATTCGATGATCCTATGGTCGGAAAGTGATGGCTCACTCATCACCCTCCAATCTTTTACATTTTTCCTAGAAGCAACATTAACAATTGTTACGTCCAGGACCTCTTCTCTTGCTCTCGTGACAAAGGTGGGGGTTATCCCCACATTTAAGGTCTCAAGTTTATTTGCTAAGAGATATTCTAATAAACACTCACCTTTTGCGTTGTTATTGGTGCTTCCCCACACGGTATTGTGTGCGTTGGCATCACAACCAATTATAATTGGCAGCCGTCTGCTATTGCAGCTGAATAGCCTGCTTCCTGGCCTCTTCAGGGGATATTCCCTGATTGAGGAGGTATTTTCGCACCCCTGCTCCACTGAGGCCTTTTCTCAGTGGGTCGTCTATGCCGCCCGGTTCTCCCAGCTTTGGGAGGTCGAACGGCATACGGCCTTTGTGCCATTTGGCCTTTTTTCCATATGTGAGGTGCCCGGATGAAGAGGTGGAGGTTTTCTCCACTACTTTTCCGGTGGAAGTTTTACATTCTCTGTCCATAAATGGTCCCACGAGAAGCTAGGGTCATTACGGTCCACCGCTGCAGAGCCCCGCATGCAGAGGTAAAGGGATTCAATACAATGGAGTTCCCCCCGGTGCTCCAAGGTCGAAACCAATAAGGACTATTCTTCTATATAGCCACGCATTCTTCGGCCTCCCACTGGTCCGCGATACTTGACCAGAGACAGCCAGGAGACATTGGTATAACAGGTGATTTCGAGGTAAGCTCGTAATTTCACCCGGCACCGTAACCCTGTGTGCAATCCCTTAGCCACTATACTTACATCTGGTACAGGTAAAGTTGATCCGCGGCAGGGTATTCGAGGGCTGCCAGTTGAGTTTTTAAACACAACGAGCCCCCAGGTATTTGCCTGCAGACCTCCTCCTCATATAAAATCATCTCAGAGGACCGTCTCCTATCCGCCACCTGGAGACGCGCCGGGTTGGTGTTTCACCCCCTCCACATCAATAAATACCTCGACGAACAGCGACAAACTACGTACATATCTACTGATGTGGACCCGGGTGATGAGATATAGAAGACTGTTTTTCTTTTGAAGTTATGTCCATTTTGAAAAGATTGTATTTTGATTTTTTTATAATTTAAGGTATTTTATAATAAAACATTTAGTGTAATTTGACCAATCCAGTACAAAAATTATAAGATTTCTTGTAATGATTGATCAAATCACAATCTTGAATGCGCAATTTTAATCTTCTAATATCTAGTCGGATTCGGGCTTTATAACATATGTACAACTAATGGCATTTTAGTTTATTATTCAATTTAGGTAGTCAATTTTGTACCTTTCCAAACAATGCAATTGCGAAAAGTAAGCAAATTTACTAGATTGTAACTAATTTTATTGGTATTTTAGTAAATTTGCTTACTTTTTATTACGGTACCAAGTGATATTCTGATGTTTATTTGTGATGTTTTTATTTTGAAGTTATGTGCATTAAAAAAAATTGTAATTTGATTTTACATAATTTTATGCATTTTATAATAAAAGTTTATTTGTACAAGTTTTATTACATTTAATTTAATATGTTGGGTATTTTTAAACCACAGTTGGCACGGTTTTAGTCCCATGGTTGAGGATATAAATATTTTTCTCCTGGCAACACTGGTTCAAGCTGAAAATCGACGCAGAAAGTTGGTTTAAAACGAACTTCCTAAGGGTGTAATCTCATGCAGTCGCTCGTCGCTTGTTTCCAGCGACAAATATGGTCACGTGACCGTATTTTAAATTTTCCGCGATTTAATAAAGTAGCGATAAAACTGAAAATGTTGAGCCTTTTGTCGCTGGAAAGGACAGCACTCCCTCGTCGTACAAAAAGGAAACTGCTGGCAAGGAGTGGATGTATCATTTATGAAACGTCATCCAACACTTTCATATAGAAAACCAGAAAGTACAAGCATGGCAAGAGCAGCTGCATTTAATCAGGCCAATGTAAACTTACTGTTTAAAAATTATAGCGAAGTTCAGCAGAAATATCAGTTCCAACCAAATAACATTTTCAATTTAGATGAAACGGGAATCCAAACAGTTCTTCATGATCCACGAGTTGTAGCTGAAAAAGTTTCGAAAGGTGTAGGTCAGTCAGCTTCTGCAGAACGAGGCACATTAGTTAGTATGTGTGCATTTATTTCTGCTATAGGAAATACCATTCCTCCCGTTTATATATTCCCTAGGGTACGCATGAAAGAGCAATTCATGTATGGAGCTGTGACAGGTGCCATTGGATTTGCGGGCAGTTCAGGGTGGATGACTTCAGATATTGTTGTCAAGGTATTGCAACATATTCAAAGCCATACAAAAGTGTAGCAGAGATAACAAGATTCTGATAATTATGGATAACCATGAGACCCACGTGAGTCTTGAAGCCATTAATTATTCTCGAGCAACTGGTATCGTGTTACTTTCCTTACCGCCACATTCCACACACCGAATGCAGCCTTTAGATAAAAGAATTTTTGCTCCCTTTGAAATGAGAACAAAACAGTCATTTAGTAATTACATCTTATCTAACCCAGGAAAACCAATCACAATATACGAAATTGCTCGACTAACAGCTGATCCTTACCTTCAAAGCTTTATACCTAACAATATTACTAGTAGTTTTTTGAGTAGGTACTGGAATGTGGCCCATCAATAGATCAGTTTGTACCTTAGAGTAATAATAAAGATAGAGAGGGCTGTTCATTCATAAACACGTTTACTTTTGCGGCCAACAATTCTAAACGCCAGTAGTGAAATAATGAATGAATTACAAAAAGTGGGGATGGTATTGTAGATACATGTCCTTGGTAATTTCGGTTGTTTTTCTGACAAACTTGGCACCGACGAACCATGATAATCAAAAAACATTAAATTAATTAACTAAAAAGTTTATTTTGCCATTAAAAGTCTTGAAAAACACATCAAAACGAAAGAACTAAATGTTTACTCTCTAGTTGTAATGGCGCTCGTATAAACAAACCACGTTTGACATTATTTACTGTAGTATTCGAGAAGATCGTCGATCACATTCTGACGGTATTTGCATCTCTCTTTATATGGTAATTAAACAAGAACAAAACTACTAAATAGATTAGTATAGACCTTTTCATCACAATTATTTTTTGTGCGCATGCGTGCAGTTCAGCCGTTTTTTTCGTACTGTTTTGTAAATAAGCATGTTAAAATACCTGTGTACAAATAGTTAAAATCAACAAACATTAAACAAATAATAGTTATTAAAAATAAAATTGAGAGAATATTAAAATAATGAGTGTCTTAATTAAAAAATAAATTTTTCAAGTTTACTTTATTATCTGTATGAAAAGGAAAAATAAAACGGTGTTGTTATGATGGAGTGTGTAAGTAAGAGTGATACCTACATGTTATAAATTATTTGAAACCAATACATAATATATATTATTTTTTAAATTTTCCTAAAACTTACTTGCAATATATACATGTACTTAGTATATACGCGTAATCCTATGATTAAAAATATAATATGTTTATATAAGATTTTTTTATTTTAATATTATTAATAATATTCATTATCAACCTAGATGTTAATTTTAGAATGTTTCTACATGTCCTAACAATAAATTATGGTTAAGTAGGATACAATTATTTACCTAATTTTATCTAGATAATTATTTTTTAGATAATAGATTGTATTGACAACTAACCTCTCAACTAGCAGACTTATTTTGACTTTTTGAGAACGCCCATAACACTTTAACCACATTTTAGTCGTTTATAATTATACGCTTCAACGGATTTCTCAACAAGTACCGCACCATCAATAATTTGTATTAATGATGGATTTGTTTGTGGAGATAATATTGGATTCCCAGCTATTATTGCACAAAACAGTACAAAACTTTTAAACTCCCGCTCTTTCAAAATGGTGGCTGCACTTGCGCTTGTCAAGTGATGAAAAGTACTATTGACACATTAAACAGGTACTGAAATTTTGAGTAATGTTGCCACTTTTAGTTATAACCATAGAGGTATCTAAGGATAAAACAAATACTTGTTTGAAATTTATACAGTGCTATTCAAAAGTCCGCTCCCCCCCTCATATCTTTTGAACGGCTACACTTACATTAATAAAATTTGGAGGGTGAAAATAAAGTGTTGTAAACTTCTCTACAAATGGTAACAGGTGACGTAATAGTAATAGATGACGTCACAGTGCCACTCTGGCCAATAATTTTAAATAGGACCTTATGGCAAGTGATATCTCGTTTGAAAGGCATTGACATTGGCTACATAGCCATATTAGTTTTGTTTGGGTTTAAATTAATTTTGACGGATAAATTAAATAAATACCAAAATTATTGAAATTATTTTTTTAAATTTAATTAATCAAATATCAACAATGGATTCTTATAGCAAGTGTTCGAAATGTGCTCAGTCTACTCCCTGACAGTAATACATCCTATTAGTAAACTCTTGTCGTACTCGTTCGAATGTGTCAGCTGTAATAGCATTGCATTCTTCAGTAATTCTTTCTTTCAAAACGCCAATGCTATATGGTGCCGTTGTATAAACCTTGGATTTCAAGTACCCCCATAGAAAAAAATCTGGTGACCGAGGTGGCCATTCTATAGGACCTCGCCGGCCGATATATTACTGTCAGGAAGTAGACGGAGCACATTTCGAGCACTTGCTATAAGAATCCATTGTTGATATTTAATTAATTCAATTTAAAAAAATAATTTCAATAATTTTGGTATTTATTTAATTTATCCGTCAAAATTAATTAAACCCAAACAAAATTAATATGGCTATGTAGCCAATGTCAATGCCTTTCAAACGAGATATCACTTGCCATAAGGTCCTATTTAAAATTATTGGCCAGAGTGGCACTGTGACGTCATCTATTACTATTACGTCACCTGTTACCATTTGTAGAGAAGTTTATTTTATTTTCACCCTCCAAATTTTATTAATGTAAGTGTAGCCGTTCAAAAGATACGAGGGGGGAAGGGGACTTTTGAATAGCACTGTATAAGAATATGCCTTTATTAAATAAAATTCAAGTATTATTAATTAATTTTAAAAGCAGTGACTCAAATGCATAAATTAGTATGACTTTTTATTATTTGCATAACTTTTTAACAAATTTTGAATTAAACTTCTAATTTCATTTTTCCTGCAAATAAAGAGACTTTGTAAATATGGCAAATCAGTGGAAGTGACTCGATGTTTGGGGCAAGAAAAAATCAAAATAAACATATCTATTTTATTTGTTAATCTGAGGTTTGTACAGATGATGAGTTTTTACCATTTTCGGTAACTGATGACATTGCCCAAGATATTATTGAAACTGCTTCCCAAATTGAGTCTGTAGTCGCATCTGATCAAGAATCAGTAATTCCAACGGAACCGAATGAAGTTCTATTTTATTGGCTTCAGATATAGTAAATGAATTGATTAATAAAGCTACTGAGAAAAAATTAATATAATGTTAAGAAATAGCACACTGGTGTAGTTCCTGAATCCGACTCTGTCTAAGCCTTGTACACTTAAAATTATTGACCTTCACCCTGACGTCATTAACATCTGATAACATAACCGACATAATTATTAAGTGGCATCTCTTTCTATCAATAGTGAAAAACAGAACAAAATAATTTGGCATTTGTCGGTTATGTTATCAGATATTAATGACGTCAGGGTAAAGGTCAATAATTTTAAGCGTATGAAAGTTAAAATGTTGGCGAATGCGCCGGGATTTCTTTCAACTGTTTACCATAATTTTTTGCGACTATTTTTATCTATACATTTCCAGTCTTATCTACACATTTCCAGAGAGGCGATTGTTTTTGTGTTAGCTGCAATCTAGAATTATCTAGAAAAAAGGCACTTATATATAAAGAATAACGACCAGCGGGAAGAGTCAGTTTATAAAGTGATCGCGTGAGTAAATAGTCTCAGAAAATAAACAGTAGTGAAGTGTTTATATAAATTAGTTTAACTGTGTATATAATATAAAATAATATAAATTAGTGAATAGTTTAGTGAATAAATAAATTAAGTTAGTAGACATACCGTGTGTATGAATTTATCCCACCCTTCGTATAAAAACGTTTAAATAAATAAGAAAAACATTACATTGGTATCAGAAGTGGGATAAAATAAATAAATAGCTACGTAAAAGTGGCCAAGAGACTAAGTGACCTGAAAGTGACAGAGTTAAAGGCAGAATTGGAAAATTGTGAGTTGGAAACGTCCGGTAAGAAAAGTGAATTAGTAGAAAGACTTAAAGTGGCACTGGAAAATGACGGCATGGATCCAGAAACATTTTTATTCAATGACGAGGCTTCCACCTTAATCTCGTCAATTTCTGCTAATATGTCTGCTGATATGGACGAGAAGATTTCAACAATGAAGAATGCTATTTCTGCAGATATCTTATCATTGAAAAATGACATTGCTGCTGACGTCGAAAATAAAATTTCGTCTCTAAAATCAGATATTGAGGATAAGATGACAACGATGAACGAGTAAATAAAATCAGACATTGAAAATAAGATGACAACGATAGACGAGAAAATCAACGCCAGCAGAAGAAAAGAACATATAAAACCCTGCAAGCCAGAAACACAACCCAAGACAGATGATATTGGCAGTTTTACCCGAGTCAAGGCTACAACGTTCGACGGAAAGACATCGTGGACCAATTATATGAAACAGTTTGAGGCAGTCGCTAGAGTGAATAATTGGTCCGATAAGTAGAAGGCAGTAAACTTAACCATCGCGCTTCGGGGAGATGCCTTAGATGTACTTCAGACGATACCACTTGAAGAAACGGATGACTTCGAGCAGCTGAAGAAGAGGTTGGACGTGCAAGCCCTTCAAGAATATGAAGTGGATATAGCCCGATTAGTTCAATTCGCTTATCAATCGGCACCAGAGAAAATGATGGAATGTCTGCGCATCCATGCCTTTATTGATGGCTTACCCGACACCGATATGCAGAGGACGCTTCGTTTAGCCCATCCCAAAATATTAGTTGACGCATTGACAGCTACCCTTGAATATGAATCAGCAACGAAGGCTTCGGGTTATAACAAAGTTAGGACCATCCGAAAAGACGAGGACAGGTTTGACCAGATCATCAGCTTGATCAAAAGTATGATGGACAGGAGCCGAGAAAGAGCAGATGCTGGAATTGTGGCGAACCCCAAAACTCCTTCAAACCAAGAACCAAAGTCACAGGAAAATTATAACAGGTCGGCTACGAGGGGGCGGCACCGACCCATGCTCGTTCCAAAGACCCTTTCATACTGATAGCTTCTCGCAGATGTCGCGACGACAGGGTATATATAGATGGCGAAGAGAATGGCAAGAAATATAATCTGCTGGTAGACACTGGAGCAACTAGAACCATTATACGACCAAAGATAATAAATTCGAAGAAGAACCTTTTACCAACGAGACTGCGGACCGCCACAGCTGAGAACGCCAATGTTCACGGGGAGACACAAATCCAATTGGGAATTGGCGCAGAAAAGTTCACGCATATGGTAATCGTACCTAACATTGAAGAAGACGTGATTCTGGGAGTGGACGTAATGAATCTACATGGCTTCCAGTTGGACTTTAGAAACAGAACCATTAAAGTGGGTTCCGAGTAGGTATTCCTCCATCCATATTGGGCAGCACGGTGTTGGCAGCCGTACACGAAGATACCATTCTACCTGCACGAAGCGAAAACATGATAGTAGCATGGCTACAGGGAACCATGGAGGAAGGTACACCGGTTATGATGGAGCCAAGGAACCACGACGAAGAGGTTGGCAAAGGAGTACTAATTCGAAAAGGATTGGTTACGTCGGCGTAGGAGATCCTAGTACATGTGATAAACGTGAACGATTACCCAATTACCATTAAGAAAGAAACCAGGATTGGATCCTGCGTACCAGTGACGTCTATAGTTCGCCAAACAGCGGCAATTGACAATTCCAATGCCAGATTCAACTAAATGTTATCAGTAGCTGGTCAATCCTTAAATCAAGCTGAGAAAAGGAAAATGAGAGTATTTCTATTGCAGTATCGAGACTTATTTCTACCTGAAGGAGGGAAGACTGGTAGAGCATCAGCCGTCAAACACAAAATCGATACTGGTAATGCCAAGCCAATTAGGCAATCAGCGCGAAGACTACCACCAGCGAAGAGAGAGGAAGCTGAAATAATTATTCGACAGATGGCAGAAGAAAAAGTAATAGAACCATCTACCAGTCCATGGGTGTCTCCAGTAGTGCTCGTCAAGAAAAGGGATGGAACTGCGTGATTCTGCGTGGACTATCGCCAGCTAAACAATGTGACGAAGAAAGACAGCTATCTTCTGCCTCGAATCGACGATACGCTAGATACTTTGGCCGGCAACAAACTGTCTGGTTATTGGCAAGTAGAAATGGACCCAGAAGACAAAGAGAAGACTGCTTTTACCACCGGGTCTGGATTATGGCAATTCAGCGTCATGCCATTTGGGCTCTGTAATATATCTTGAGAGGGTTGTCTTGGGAGACATGCCTGGTCTATTTGGACGACATCGTAGTACTGGGGAAGACATTTGACGAACACCTGAAGAATTTGGAAGACGTATTCAAATGACTCCAAGCTGCCCAGCTCATGTTAAACCTGAAGAAATGTCAGCTATTCCAAAACCGAGTCAACTACCTAGGTCATATAGTGAGTGGAGATATCGCCAAACCCCTTACTCGACTCACTGAAGAAACAAGAGCTTTCCAATGGGACGAAGACTGTCAAACGGCTTTTGAAACCTTGAAGAGGCATTTAACCAGGGCCCCGATATTAGGATATTCATTACCAGAGGGAGACTTTATTCTTGACACTGATGCAAGCAACGTAGGAAGATCCAAGGAGGGCAAGAAAGGGTGCTGGGATATTTCAGTAAAGTCCTCTCCAAATCAGAACGAAGCTACTGCGTCACAAGATTAGAACTTTTGGCGGTAGTGAAGTCCGTAGAACATTCTTACTATGGAAGAAAGCTCTTAATCCGAACTGATCACGCAGCACTCAAGTGGTTAATGCAGTTCAAGAATCCCGAGGGCCAGATCGCTAGATGGATTGAACGACCTCAAGAGTATGATTTCAACATCGAACATCGAGCTGGTGTGAGTCACCGAAATGCCGACTCCCTGTCCAGACGGCCGTGCCCAACAGACTGTTCCCACTGCAACAAGGCGGAATCTAGGGAAGCTGCAGTATCAAGAACTACTGTAGTCAACGAAGAATGGTCACCCACCAGGATCAGAGAAAATCAGGAGAATGATCATCACCTAAAGAAGATTCGGCAATGGAAGGGGGAAAATCGGCGACTTACCTGGCAAGAAGTCTCAAGATTTTCACCGACACTCAAGGCATATTGGGCTCAGTGGGACTCCCTTGTCCTGGAAGAATGGCTATTGAAAAGAGTCCTTGAAAACGATGATGGTTCCGAGATAAGAGAACAGATAGTTATCCCGAGAACGAGAGTAGCTGAGGTACTGAAGAAGTTACACGGCTGTCCATTGGGAGGTCATCTAGGAGTGAAGAAAACCCTTCAGCGAGACCGTGAAAGGTTTTATTGGATGAACAACTCCGACGATGTGAAGGACTGGTGTAAGAAATGTACGACTTGTGTTATGAGTAATGGACCACATTGCAAGAGAAAGGCACCCATGAAACAATATAATGTTGGAAGTCCTTTCGAAAAGATTGCTTTAGACATCGCTGGATCATTTCCGACGACTGAAAATGGTGGTAAATACATCCTCGTTGTAATGGATTATTTCACAAAGTGGGTGGAAATTTACGCGATCCCGAATCAAGAGGCCACAACTGTCACGGATGTATTGGTGAAAGAATGTATTAGCCGATATGGAGTACCCTTGGAAGTACACAGCGATCAACGAAGAACTTTCGAGAGCCAGAAATTCCAGGACATTTTTGGCAAGCTGGGAATGAAGTTGAACAAATCTTCAGGTTGCCAGCGACAGAATGAAAAAAAGTATGATACGCAGGCCACAGAAGGCAGTTTCAAAGAAGGAGATAAAGTATGGTTACACAACCCAACAAGGAGAAAAGGATTTTCTCCAAAATTACAGAAATCATGGGAAGGTCCATACATAATCAATAAGAGGATCAACGACATCATCTATCGTATAAGCAAGATCCCCAATGGAAAACCGAGAGTGGTCCACCAAAACCGACTAGCGACATTCGAAGGAGACCATAACAAAGAGGAAGAGGTGAAGCATATACAACCAGAGTCTGATCCAGCCTTCGATGAATTTATGGGCACATACGGTGTTACCGGGAACTCTAGATACGGAGCCACTACAGAACAAAGACAAAATTTGTTCACGCTCCCGGAAGAGTACTCACTGGCCCATAACATCTCCACCAGTAACAAACACGCACGAGGGTTGGCAACCGTCTTTCGAAAGAAGTTTGGTCACAGATTAACTTGAAGATCAGATGCCAGCCCCTCGCAAGACACTGAGACTCAAACACAATTCGCGGTATGTCTTCTACCTGGTAACTAGAAATGAATTTCCAGATCGATCCACACCCACCGGGATATGTGGAAAGCGCTACTAAACCTTCGAGATCATGTGCTGGAATCTCACGTGGAGAAACTAGCAATGCCCAGGAAAGAGAGCAACCAGTTGGATTGGCCAGTCATCAGGAACATGATAGAGGTGATCTTCCAAGATACCGGTGTCCACATATAAATGTGCAGCTATACCCTTCGTTATCGGTACCCGTTGAAGACGGTCCCCTGTTATTTCCATACGACCGGAAAATGCAGACATGGGTCCAGTTGCCGATTTAAACATTCAGTACCGGCTACACCGAAGTTCCAGGAGGAATTTCCTTTGAAGGAGGTGGTTATGTTACGAAATAGCACACTGGTGTAGTTCCTGAATCCGACTCTGACTAAGCCATGTATGAAAGTTAAAATTTTGGTGGATGCGCCGGAATTTAATTGAACTGTTTACCACTATTTTTTTTGACTATTCTTACCTAGACATTTTCAATCTTATCTATACAATTCCAGGGAGACGATTATTTTTGTGTAAGCCGCAATCTAGAATTATCTAGAAAAGGCACTTATATATAAAGAATAACGACCAGCGGGAAGAGTCAGTTTATAAAGTGATCGCGTGAGATAAACAATTAAAAATTCTAAGAAAATAAACAGTAGTGCAGTGTTTATATGAATTAGTTTATGTGCATATACTGTGTATATAATATAAATTAGTGAATAGTTTACTGAATAAATAAATTAGGTAAGCTAGTAGACATGCCGTGTGTATGAATTTATCCCCCCCCTTTCTTATAAAAACGCTAAAATAAATAAGAAAAACATTACAATAATATCCATCATAACACTAACATTATCCGAAATCTGGTGTTACAAAAACTAAAAATCCTTCCAGACAAGGAAAATCAAAGATATACACAAGGACTCCAGAAAAAGACCGGCTTGAAGAACTGTAGAAAATGAGAAAAGGCAAATTAGAAAAACATACTACTAAAAGAAGACTAACTGATGTCAAAGAATTAAAGAAAACACTATCCGAAAAAAGAACATGTCATAAAGCAAAAAGGAAAGAAGAAATCTCTAGTGGAAAATTCCTCATCAGATGTTGAACTTCCTAAGAATTTAGGAAAAAATAATAGAAATCGTGAGTTTTCTTCAGAATCAGATTGTAACGAAGAATGGGAAAATATTGAACCTGATCATCTTTCAGACAACTCCCATATCGGTCTGAGAAATTTCTTACTTGTCAAATTTGCTACCAAAAAGAGAACAGTCTACTATATAGGTCAAGTAGCTGAAATATATGAAAATGAGGAATATAAAATCACCTTTTTACGAAAAGCACAAGCGGGGTTCAATTTTCCTCAAATTGAAGATTGTTCTACAATAGCACGAAGCACGAGCCGATGTTATCCAGTAGTAATGGTCAGACTGTTATGAAAACGTTTTAAGGAAGCTCTTTATTGGTCCGAAACTACCCCACCTTATGTCCGGAAGTGCCCCATCATGGGGCAGAAACAGACAAATGTAATCTTTCTTAAAAACCTTTGTATTGACGTTCTGTTATGACATTTCGCTTCAAGCTTCAGTCTCAACATAGTAAACAGGTTAAAGTTCGTGGTAAGTTATTAATGGTGATCTAAACTTTTCATTTCTGAACATTATTCAATTTCTTCCTTATGTGTCCGAAGCCTTACCCTTATACCTACCCTTATATTATGTTACGAAATAGCACACTAGTGTAGTCCCTGAATCCGACTCTGCCTAAGCCATGTATGAAAGTTAAGATTTTGGTGGATGCGCAGGGATTTCTTAGAACTGTTTACGATTTTTTGTGACAATTTTATCTAGACATTGTTTTTGTGACTAGTTTTATCTAGAAAATTCCAGGGAGCCGATTGTTTTTGTGTAAGCCGCAATCTAGAATTATCTAGTAAAAAAGGCACTAATATATAAGGACCGGCCAGCGAGAGAAGTCATTTTATAAAGTGATCTCGTGAAATAAACAAGTGAACAAGTAAATAATAGTGAAGTGTTTATATAAATTAGTTTAAGTGCATATACTGTGTATATAATATAAATTAGTGAATATTTTAGTGAATAAATAAATTAAGTAAGTGAACTTACCGTGTGTATGAATTTATCCCACCTGTCAAGATAAACTGTTTTAAATAAATAAGAAAAACATTACATTATATAAACATTCATAGGTTGCGGTGCCTCTTTATTTTCTTACCTATTTATTTTTATAGAAAATAGACTAGAAATATTTTAATAATATTTTTTAAAGTTGATGGGTTCTAGCAAAGCCGATTTAATATAGACAATTCCTTACGTGGGTAAAAACAGCCCACAAATGGAGACCAACTTTTTAGAGATAGCTTTGCGATTTATTATAATAATCCCCTGACATATGAAAGCAGTATGAAATTTAAATCTCTAATACGACGTCTTTAGCTGCAATCATCGAATGAAAATTGAATCATCTTTGCTTCTAGAATAGAAATATCAGAATCTAAAAAACAAGCCAGTTTTTTATTTTGATATATAGTTTTCCAGAAAATTTCATTTTCAATAATTTTCCTGAATTTCTACTTCAAATAATTTATTTTTCGAACAAATGACAAATTTTTTGCATTCCCTGTATCAAAGAATCCCTATGCAAAATTTCTTCGAAATCAGAATCAATTTTTTTTTCGATTTTCAATCCATAGGGACACTTAGAAATGAGAATATTTTTAAAAAAACTTCAACTAATGTTTTATAGCTCGGTTTGAAATATTGGTGGAAAATTGCCGTATTTTTTTTATAATAGTATTAACGCCTCTCTTTCGATTTTTACCAATTTCAGTCTTTCCAATTCATAAACGTAGTTACGAATTTTTGTAGGGTAAATTTTCACAAAAACTAGTACAACTTTAACCCTGTGTAATTCCTACAAATATCAAATGGAAGAAACTAAATATAATCAGTATTTGAGATGCATCTTTCCTGTATCAAATGGGGTAAGAATGAAGACGACACCTTGCATATTTTCAGAAATATTGAATTTTTATGGAAGCATGTCAAAAAAATTCCAAAAATTTTGATTTCCGGACCAAAAAATTAAAAATTTTGGTTTTCAGTGAATGTATGAGAAAAATTATAGAATAATATATTTTTCTACACCCACATGTATATTATCCATTTTTTGCACAATTTACAGAATGGAAATGTAGGCCATTTCGGTTAACTGAACGGATATGATTTCATATACATTCTAGAATGTATATGAAATCCACCAATCAGCATTTGCGTTTAGTACCCGTCAACTCTTCTGTTTTCCAATTTCAATGTAACGTCAAAATAACTTGTCAAAATATTTCTATAGTTTTCAGGTAAAAATGAGTGATTCCAGTGATGAATCAATAAATAGTACTCCACCAGATATTCGTTTAGGCGCAAAGGAGACGTATTACCTCAAAAAGTAAATATGAATTTTGTTATAAAAAGTTCATGGATTTGACTCTGGTAAACAGAGTTAAAAATATATCAGAAAATGTCATCACTGCTTATATGAAAGAAAAATCGAGTAAAAACAAGCCATCAACATTAAATGTTGAGAACAATGAGAAATATTAAAAGTAACATTGACATTTCAAGTTACCCTGAATTGCGTTGCTTTCTTAAATTACAATCTACCGGATATGAAACTAAAAATCTAAAATTTAAAATCCTGAGCAAATAAAAAAGTTTTTCCTAAGTAGATAATCTATGTTGGTACGGGGGCACTACTTCGGCAAACATCCTCTAGGTGGCGCGACGGTGGCGCTGGTTTGCCGTAACGTCATAAGGGGAGGGGCGGAAGTCAGCCATCTTGTATTCTGTGACGTCAACTGCGCCATCTGTCAACTGTCATATGTGACATATGTGCCATATGTCATATGTGTCATCTGTCATATGTGTCATCCATCTTGTGTTCTGTGACGTCACCTGCGCCATCCGTCAACTGTCACATGTGTCATCCGTTATATGTGCATTATGTGTCATCTGTCATATGTGCCATCCATCTTGTGTTCTGTGTTGTACTCTCATGTGATCCATGTCTCCATCTTGTGTTCTATGATGTTTCTATGTCAACATGTATATAGTGTGACGTAAGCAACGCTTTCGTATAACATCATAGATCGATTGAATAAGGACGTTTCATGAAGATAAGAGAAAGGTTATGATGCAAATTGAAGACCTACATCTCAGTGCTGATTCAAATCAAAATAAATAGGAGAAGCTCACGATCAAATCATTAGAGGTATATCTTTTGTTGAGTACAGACGTCGAATTGAGGAATTTATGATGAAAATAGATCGATTGAATAAGGATGTTACTTTTTATGAAGATAAGAGAAAGGTTATGATACAAATTGAAAACCTACATCTTAGTGCCGATTCAAATCAAAATAAATGGGAGAAGCTCACGATAAATTGGGTACCTGAGGAATTACAAAAAACAGGAGATTTCAAATGCCATAGATTACATCTTTAAACGCCAAACAGTGGCATATCCATTAAATCGAATCCACCCCACAAGACTTCAACATGAAGGATGATGAGCTAAACAATATTTTTTTTAATGATGTGTATAATATTAGTAACCATATTTGTTTCAGTAAACAACATTGTTAAACTTTCATTTTCATATAATATACTGGTTGATTGAGTATATACAAGGTGTTTTAATAAAAAAATGCAAATCATTCCATATCTGTCATCCATCTCTTGTGATCTGTGACGCGAGTTATATAAGTATAATAGATGACCTGTGAAATATATATAGACATTATTTATTTTATATAATGATGAGTCAGTATTTGTAAACTTTCTTTATTACTGATTGTAATTTAAACATCCATTCCATGTTCAGTTTCTGAGTTAACATCACATAAATTGTATGTTAGTTAATAAAGTTTTTTTAAAAAATAACTTTGAGTATAAAGTTATTTAACTGGCGCAGTCAGTAGGATTTGACGCAGAAATTCGAAAAGCCACGGCATAGTGTCCGATTTTCGAGAAGTTCGTGAGTTTCAACTCTTCAGTGTCAAGAACCTACATCATCATCTGGACTGGAATCAGGAATTGGGTGAGTACCAAGTATTCCTTTCACAATTCCTTTATTTACTTTTATTTCCTTATTTTTTAGTAGTAATTATATAAATAAATAGATTAAGTGAATTGAGAATAATAAGCGAATACTATCGTAGAAATTTTAATTACAGAAACAATTTAAGAGAATTGAAAATAATAAGCGTATTATTATAGTTTTATGAATACTATCGCGAATATAGAAAATTTAATTACAGAAATATTTTAAGTGAATTGAAAATAATAAGCGTATTTTAGTTTTATGAATACTATAGTAGATATAGAAAATTTTATTACAGAGACATTTTAAGTGAATTAAAAATAATAAGCGTATTATTATAGTTTTATGAATACTATCGTAGATATAGAAAATTTAATTACAGATACATTTTAAAAGAACTGAAAATAATAAGTGTATTTTAGTTTTATGAATACTGTCGTAGATATAGAAAATTTAATTACAGATTTTAATAGGCTAGTTAATCTCAAAGAAATGGCAAACAATAATACAGAATTGAATATTTCAATGCTAAAAATGCAAATTGATACGATTCCATATTATGATGGGAACGAAAGTACCTTAACGAAATTTATTAATAGTTGCGACTTCGTAGTAAATAATTACGCAGTCACACAAATTATTGTTGTTCGAAATTATATTATAAGAGCAATACAGGCAAAACTAGTTGATAAAGCAAATTTATTGGTCGGTTCGAGATATGAATTAGATACATGGGTTGCTATAAAAACAGCTTTACAGCAATGTTTTGGACAGAAGGTCGTTAGAATGCTTAGAACAAGATTTATTAATGGCCCACATATCTAGAAATGAACAACCAATAGATTTTGCTCGTAGATTACAAGTGTTGAGAAGCCATTTGATCAGCAGAGTTAATAATTTCCCAGATGCAGAAATGTCTGCACAAGCAAAAGAAATATGCAGGAGACAGTATGATCAAATGACTTTGAGAACACTATTGAGAAATTTAACAGGTAGTTTACAAACTATTATACGATTAAAAAGCCGCATAATATTGAGGAAGCGATTACATATTTAATTGAAGAAGAAAACTTGTCTTATTCTTTAAATAACTTTAGACAATTCCAATCAAGGCCAAGTAACTATAATAGAAATAGAACACATAATAATTATAACCAAAATGTACATGTAAATGCACAGTAGCTTTGTCAAAACGTTCGTTCGTTTTGACAAAGCTAATGTGTTAGTGAAACGCGTCAACAAGTTTAAATTGAACATTAGTTCAAATAAATGAAGATTTAAACAAACTATATTATTTTATTTCATCGTTCACTAATACCTTTCCTAGCCAGCCGATTCAAATGCAACCTCGTCATATTAATAGACATTATCCGACAAACCGTCAAGTTTTTGGGCCACCCCAAAACGTATTTGCACCAACTGGGCAAAATCCCACCACAAAACCAGAACAAATGTCCATAAATACCAGAAATACTTTCAGACCTAGACAAAACAACCAACAAAATTATATTGCTGAAGAACTTCATCAAACAGATAATCATAATTTTGAAAACTCAGATGAAATTTCGATAAATCAAACCCAATATGAAACCGATAATTCTTTAATAGACCCTCCGGCGGATGCGCATATGGGATATAATCAAAATCCATCTGTGTCATTCAATAATGTTGAAAATCAAAATGAAATATTTTCAAATTCTTGTACAATGGATTTACCATATATTGTCATACAAAATCCACCTCTCAAATTATTGATAGATTCAGGTAGCAAATCTAGTATGCTAAGCCCGGCTATTGTGGAAAAATATTTCCCCGAATATATGTATGAAGATCCAACCTTAATTATTACTGCAGTAGGAAAGAAACGAGCTGTATATAAAGCCAATATTCCTGCTTTAGCTGAATTTATTTGAAATTTATCGTATATCAGTTTAATAATCATTTTGATGGTCTAATAGGTTTAAATGAATTACGCAATTTAAAATTTTCTGTTGATTTTAGCACAAATTTACTGAGAAATAATTTTATAAATATTCCGCTACTATATAAGTTAGATAGAAGCGAATTCAATATTTCCGTTGACGCTAACGAAATATTAGCTTTGCAAGTTCCTGTAAATATTATGAACGGTGAAGTAATTGTACCTAAAATGAAAATTGACGATCTTTATTTTCCTGAAACATTAACCATCTCTCGTGACGGCTTTGCAAAACAGAGATAAGAAATAACACTAATAAAAAAATTAACATTGTCTTAAAACAACCTATTCAAGTAATTCCGCGTACACAGTGGCACAAAAATAACCATGATAACATTATGTAATGTTTTTGTTATTTATTTAAACAATAAACGGGTGGGATATATTTTAAACACTCGGTATTGCTACTTACTAATTTATTTAAACACTAACTCACTAACACTAATTTATATGTACTTAACTAGTCACTAAAATTTAATTTATATGCACAATAACTTATTAATTTATATTCACTTAATTACTGTTTAACTCACTATGGCAAATTATAAACTGAACTCATCCGCTGATCGCTCCTGTATTTATATCAAAAACTTTCTTTACTAGAATATTCCGGAAGGGACATGCCTTTCGCGATATTTCTTAAAATGCCTTTCGAGAACATGTTTAAAAAGGACGGTCGCAATAAATCCCAATAGACCTTCTCAGAATTCGGCGCGCTCGCCTTTTTCTTAACTCCGTTAACATAAGGTTACAGGGCCGTACTTAGTATCTGCTTCGGTGTGCGAGTTCGTAACATTACCCCCTCCTTAAATGAAAGTTCCTCCTGGAACTTTTGTGTAGCCGAGACTGGATGTTTGAATCGGCAACTAGCCCCATTTCTACACTTTCCGATCTTATGGAAATAGCAGGGCACCGTCTTCATCGGATATTGATAGCGGGGGTTGTAGCTGCAAATTAATATCTGGACACCGGTATCTTGAAAGATAATCTCTACCATGTTCGTGATGATTCGCCAATCCAACTGATTACTCGCTATTTTAGGCATAGCCAGTTTCTTCACGTTGGATTCCAACACATGGTCTCGGAGGTATCGAAGTGCTTCCCACACATCGCGGTAGGTAGATCGATCTTGGAATTCATTTTTAGTTACCACGTAGAAGACGTACCGCGAATTATGTTTCAGTTTAAGTGTCTTGCCAGGGGCTGGAATCTGGTCTTCAAGTTTTTCTAATTGCCCGAACTTCTTTCGAAAGACGGTTGCCAATCCTCGTGCGTTCTTGATACGGGCGGGGATGTTGTATGCCAGTGAATAATCTTCTGGGAGAGTGAACAAATCTTGTTGTTGTTCCAAAGTGACTCCATATCTAGCTTTCCCGGTACCTCCATACGCGCCCATAAATTCATCGAAGGTGAGGTCAGACACATCTCGAATAAGGTTTACTCCTTCCTCTATGTCGTGGTCTCCTTCGAATGGCGCTAGTCGGTTTCGGTGAACTACTTTTGGTTTTCCGTTGGGGATCTTGCTTATGCGATATAAAACATCATTGATCCTTTTCTTGATCAAGTATGGACCTTCCCAGGATTTTCGTAATTTTGGAGAAAATCCTTTTCTCCTCGCCGGGTTGTGTAACCATACTTTGTCCCCTTCTTTAAAACCGCCCTCTGTGGCCTGCGTGTCGTACAGACTTTTCATTCTGTCGCTGGCAACTTAGGGAGAGGGTTTGACGGCTGATGTTCTGCCAGTCTTTCCTCCTTTTGGTACGAATAAGTCTCGATACTGCAAGAGAAATTCTCTCATTCTCTTTTTTTCAGCTCGATCCAAAGATTGACCAGCTACTGATAACATTTGTTCGAATCTGGCATTGGAATTGTCAGTGGTCGTTGTCTGACGAACTATAGACGTCACTGGTACGCAGGATCCAATCTTGGTTTCCTTCTTGATGGTAATTGGGTAATCGTTCACGTTTATCAATCGTACAGGGATCTCCTTCGCCGACGTAACCAATCCTTTCCCAATTAGTACTCCTTTGCCAACCTCCTCGTCGTGGTTCCTTGGATCCATCATAACCGGTGTACCTTCCTCCATGATTCCCTGTAGCCGTGCTACTATCATGGTTTCGCTTCGTGCAGGTAGAACGGTATCTTCCTGTACAGCTGCCAACACCGCGCTGCCTTCATATGGATGCAGGAATACCTCTTCGGAACCCACTTTAATGGTTCTGTTTCTAAAGTCTAATTGGAATCCATGCACATTCATTACGTCCGTTCCCAGAATCACGTCTTCTTCAATGTCAGCTACGATTACCGTATGCGTGAACTTTTCTGCGCCAATTCCCAATTGGATTTGTGGTTCCCCGTGAACGTTGGCACTCTCGCCTGTGGCGGTCCGCAGTCGCAATCTCGTTGGTAGAAGTTTCTTCTTGGGGTTTATTATCTCTGGTCGTATAATGGTTCTAGTTGCCCCAGTGTCAACCAGCAGAGCATATTTCTTGCCATTTACTTCGCCATCCACATATACACTGTCGTTGCGACATCTGAGAGAAGCTATCAGTATGAGAGGGTCTTTAGAACGATCATGGGTCGGTGCTGCCCCCTCGTAGCCGACCCGTTCTAGTTTTTCCTGTGTCTGGGGTTCTTGGTTTGCAGGAGTCTTGGGGCGCTTACACGAACTACGTACATGCCCTAGCTCGCCACAATTCCAGCATCTGATTTTTCTCGGTTTCTTGTCCATCATACCTTTTATGAAACTGACGAGCTGGTCAAATCTGTCTTCGTCACCTTCTTCTTGGATGGTCCTGATTTTGTTATATCCTGAAGCCTTCGTTGCTGCTTCATATTCAAGAGCAGCTGTCAATGCGTCAACTAATGTTTTGGGATGGGCTAAACGAAGCGTCCTCTGCATATCGGGGTCACGTAAGCCATCAATAAAGGCCTGGATGCCCAGACATTCCATCATGTTCTCTGGTGCTGACGGATAAGCAAATCTAACGAGTCGGGCAATATCCACTTCATACTCTTGAAGGGCTTCATCGCGTTTCTGCCTTCGGTTCTTCAGCTGAGATTGGTACAAGTGCTCTAGATGTTCGTGGCCGTATCGCATGTCCAACCTCTTCTTCAGCTGCTCGAAGTCATCCGTTTCTTCAAGTGGTATCGTCTGTAGTACATCTAAGGCATCTCCCCGAAGCGCGATAGTTAAGTTCACTGCTTTCTCCTTATCGGACCAATTATTCACTCTAGCGGCTGCTTCAAACTGTTTTACGTAATTGGTCCACGACATCTTTCCATCGAACGTTGGGGCCTTGACTCGGGTAAAACTGCCAGTATCATCTGTCTTGGGTTGTGTTTGTGGCTTGCAGATCTCGATCTTCTTTTCTTCTGCTGAAGTGTCTTGTGTTCTTAACTCGGCAATCTTCGTCTCTAACTCCTTGATTTTCTCATCTATCTGATTTTCCATCGTTGTCATCTTATTCTCCATGTCTGATTTTATTTTCTCGTTCATCGTTGTCATTTTTCAATGATAAGATATCTGCAGAAATATCGGTCTTCATAGCGGAAATCTTCTCGTCCATATTAGTAGAAATCTTGTCCATGTTAGCAGAAATATCGTTCTTCATGGTTGAAATCTTCTCGTCCATGGCAGAAAAATCGTTCTTTATAGCAGAAATATCGTTTTTCACATTAGTGGAAATCTTTTCTTCCATGGCAGAAATATCGTTCTTCATATTAGCGGAAATTGACGAGATTAAGGTGGAAGGCTCATCATTGAATAAAAATGATTCTGGATCAAAGCCGTCATTTTCCAGTGCCACTTTAAGTCTTTCTACTAATTCGCTTTTCTTACCGGACGTTTCCAACTCACGATCTTCCAATTCTGCTCTTAATTCCGCCATTTTCAGATCACATAGTCTCTTGGCCATTTTTACGTTGCAATTTATTTATATTACCCCACACCTGACACCAATGTAATGTTTTTGTTATTTATTTAAACAATAAACGGGTGGGATACATTTTAAACACTCGGTATTGCTACTTACTAATTTATTTAAACACTAACTCACTAACACTAATTTATATGTACTTAACTAGTCACTTAAATTTAATTTATATGCACACTAACTTATTAATTTATATTCACTTAATTACTGTTTAACTCACTATGGCAAATTATAAACTGAACTCATCCGCTGATCGGTCCTGTATTTATATCAAAAACTTTCTTTACTAGAATATTCCGGAAGGGACATGCCTTTCACGATATTTCTTAAAATGCCTTTCGAGAACATGTTTAAAAAGGACGGTCGCAATAAATCCCAATAGACCTTCTCAGAATTCGGCGCGCTCGCCTTTTTCTTAACTCCGTTAACATACGGTTACAGGGCCGTACTTAGTATCTGCTTCGGTGTGCGAGTTCGTAACAATTATACAAAATAAAAATTCCGACGCTCTCAGCAGAGTAGAATTATACATGATATCAGAAAATGAACAAAATAATCAATCCGACGAACTTAATTCTTTGATTGGAGAACCAGGCGATATAAATCAAGTAACAGATAATTTCGTAGAAAACCTTATGGAACCAGTTGATGATCCAACTTATATAGATATTGATAATGAATTAGATGATTTACTAAACTCGATCATTTCAACCGAAATAGGAGATGATCAATACACTCAAAAACAAAATAATGAACCTGCATCTATACAAACTGAAAATCTTGATAATATTCACAATGACGACAATTTAACGATACACTCAGCAATCGAAAATCCTATTTTGGAAATACCGATTACCGAAAATGTAACAAATTCTTATAAAAGACAAATAATAATAATACAGGGTAAATCAAAACATTTTCATACAATAAGCAGTAAAATATTTACAAATAAATCACGTATAACAGCTTACTTAACTGATGATTCAAATAGCATTCGAAAACAAATTATAGATCTTTTTAGAGATTATATCGACCCCAAAGAACTTTATTGCATTCATATAAAAAATTCTAACGCAGACTTAATTCCATTATTAATAACTACATTGCAACAGCATTTTAAAAATCATTCTTATAAATTAGTAATATCACGTAAATTTGTAAGGGACCTTGAAAACGAGGAAGAACGAGAAACTTGTATTAAATATCATCACGAAACGAAAATATGCCATAGAGGCATTAATGAAACCCAAACAGCTTTAAAAAACATATATTATTGGCCTGACGTGATCTCAGATATCACCAGATATATAAATATTTGTGAAATTTGTAATAAAGCTAAATATGACAGACATCCGCCGCAAATAAAATTTTCTCTGTCACGCCTAGCAAGCCATTCGAAACTATTCATATAGATGTGTTTCAAATTCAAAACACTAAATTTTTGACAATCCTTGATTCATTTTCAAAATATGGGCAAGCCTATATCATAGAAACTAGTCTAAACTCAAAATCAATAATAGAATGTTATTCACTTTTTATCTCACTTTGGAGTACCATACTCTCTCATATGTGATAGTTGTACCGAATTCAAAAACGATTTAGTAAAAGAGTTTTGCAAACTACATAAAATTAGAATTAATTTCACCACACCACAAAATTCAAACAGCAATAGTCCAGTAGAAAGATTCCATTCTTCAATATTAGAAAATTGTAGAACACTTAAATTAGAGCATCCCAACGCGCACGCGAAAGATTTGATGAAATTTGCAATAATAGGCTATAATTCTTCAATTCATTCTGTTACAAAATGTCGACCCATCGATATCATTTTAGGAAACACTAAAGCTCTAGATCCATTCGATCTCACAGACGAACACATAATTAACGATTATCTGAACGATCAAAAAACTCGTTTAAAAACTATTTATGACAACACGGTCAAAAGTAAACAAAAAACGATTGATAAACGTAATCTAACTCGAGAAGTTCCTAAAGATTATATAGAAGGACAAGAGATATATATTAGAAATAGAGAGGCAGCTAGAAATAAATCCAAGCCTATATAGATCCATAAACAGAACAGTAAAAAAGGATAATGGGACGAAAATAGTTACCACAAAGAATAGGACAATTCACAAATCTAAAGTGAAAAAACCGTACACTAATGCTGAACTTTCTTTGTTACTGACAATGTTACTGACAGCAGCGTCCCTAATCCTCATCCTGGCACTTCCAACATTAATCAAGAATAACGACGTCGAAATACAAGAATTAAACACCCCTATATTACCTTTAGAATTAGGAAAAACTAGATTAATAAAAACTAAACATACATTTCTGCATTTTATCGAAACAGGTCAACTTGTAATACAGTTACAAAATATAGAGCATTTTTATAATAATCTAGGGGCCTTATTAAATCAATCATCATTTCAAGATAAACAATTCACACACAATCTATTAAAAATGTAAATTATCTTTTAAACGTCACTAGATTAAAACTTGGTAATTTGGTTATTACAGATGTCCAACAAAACATTAGAAATAAAAGAGGAATAATTCATGGCGTAGGCACCATCGAAAAATGGCTTTTTGGTACTTTAGACCACGAAGATGAAATCAAATACGATTCGCAAATAAAGAAATTAATTGAAAATCAAAATTCAATTGAACACGAGTTAAAATTACAAGCCTCCCTAAACGTTAATCTCATAAATCACTATAACAACACAATTAGCAATTTATACAAAAATCAGTTATTACTACAAACAAAATTAGAAGACATTTACAATTATTCTAAAAATTTTACAGACCAAATGTTATTGTTTTTAAGTTTACCTAATGCTCTGGATCAAATAATTTTGAATTGCCAAAATTTAATAAATTTCGTTGATAATCTTGAAAACTCTATTATATTTGCTCACTTGGGTAATTTACACACTTCAGTTATACCATTAAATGAACTAACTAGTCTGATATACAGAGTTTCAACAATTTACGGAAATAACAAAGTCGTTAAGTTTAAGAATCCTTACAATTATTATCAGTTATCAGGGATTCAAGTAAAAATCGAAAATTCTAAGTTAATATTCGCTATTCATATACCAATAATTTTAGATTTAGATTTTCTAACATACCATATAATTCCCTTACCATATAAAAACTCCCTAATCATTCCGAAAACTCCATTCCTTATACTTGGTACTACAATGCATCAACAAGAAGAGAAACTATGCCCATCCATCGAAGGTACATTTTTCTGCCAACGTCATGAAGATATTGTAAACGACACATGCACCATAGCCCTAATCCGAGCTGAACCGCCTTCATGCGAAACCAATCATGCAGTTCTACATCATCATATAATAGAACAAATCAATAGTAATTTTTTACTACTACTACCCGCTGTAAATCCAGTGAAAATCACAATAAAATGCGAGAGAAATAGAACAGCAATGATTAAACAAAACTCAATCTTGAAGATTCCAAAGGACTGTAGTGTAGCCATAGAGGATTCTCTGTACAAAAACACAGAAGAAAGCATAAAAGGAAACCCACTAATACTTCCAAAATTAGAATGGAATCCATTGCTTCGAAGACCAGATCTATATCAAGATTTACCGCTGAAGTTACATTCAATAAATCTCGAAGCCATAAATACTCTTCGAGAACAAGCAAAATTCACCAAAATAATACAAAATGAAGAAGTCCATCCCTTATTCTGGAATATACCCAGTTTGTCAGTTATTATAATAAAATCGATTATCCTCTACATATGGTACAGAAGAAGAAGAAGGCCCAAGAAAATAGAGCAACCCTCAGAAGACCATAATGAGCCCGAAAACAACCCTCCATCCGTATTGTTTTCGCCTATGGGGGGAGGAGTTATATAAGTATAATAGATGACCTGTGAAATATATATAGACAATATATTATTTATTTTATATAATGATGAGTCAGTATTTGTAAACTTTCTTTATTACTGATTGTAATTTAAACATCCACTCCATGTTCAGTTTCTGAGTTAACAACACATAAATTGTATGTTAGTTAATAAAGTTTTTTTAAAAAATAACTTTGAGTATAAAGTTATTTAACTCGCGTGTCAAATATGTGACTTATGTCCTACGTCACACTATATACATGTTGACATAGAAAAATCATAGAACACAAGATGGATGACATGGAGCACATAAAAGTACATCACAGAACACAAGATGGATGGCATATATGACAGATGACACATACGGCACATATAACGGATGGCACATGTGACAGAACCACGGACTTAAGATCAATGGACTTCTAATAGTATATGTTTCCCATACATCCGAAATGACCCCTCTTTTTGCCTACAGATGGCCGCCATGTTGGGCTAATTTTAAGTTGGTATTAAGAAGCTACAGTTCATATGCGTTTTCTTGGTATTGAGGATGGAACGTTGGTTGGTTGCGCGAAATAATTGACAGCATAATAGAATTGATTAACTAATTAGAATTTAGCTGGATGAACTGACGCGGCAATTTTCGTTCTGTCAATTTCTGTTTCCTTTGTTCCGTTGTTGCAATGCGATTTGACTGATTTGTGACAGCGTCAGGAGTGGCATCAGGTCACATTTCGCAATTTTCGCATTGTTTTTTATTGAGTAAAGCACAAGTTTGATATTTGTGTGTTAACTTTTGGATTATATTCGTGTTTATTACAAATTAATAGTGGTTAATTACATTTTATAAGTAGTGTCATTTTAGTAAGGTACTTAATAGTATAGTGTTATTTGTAAGATCTAGAACTGTAGGAGACTAGCTACAAACTGCTAAAATGCCTTCCTGTTTTGTACGAGGTTGCTCTAACGCTACTTACATTTCTCGTTTGAAAGAGGGTGTAATATTTCATAAGTAAGTTATATGATTTTTTTTTGTATGTAAGTTAATTTACATTTTCCTTTTTCTCCAATTTGTAGATTTCCCAGTGACAATACACTTAAAAGGTCCTGGTTGGTAGCACTTGGAAAAGATCCAGCTTATAATATTGCCTATGAAAGGGTGTGCTCCGAACATTTTGGACAAACCAATTTTGAAGTGGCAGGCGAAAGGAAAAGTTTAAGAATAGGGTCAAGTCCAACCCTAAAACTACCTCAATGTTTTGAAGTGGATCACTTGGACAAAAGTTATTTACCGAGCTCACCTCCACCTACATGGTATGTTAATTTTCACTTAGTACTCACAAAGAATCAAAAAATATTTTTTAATTGTAGCAGCAAGCTGGAAAGTGTTGATTCACCTCAAAGTAGTTCACCAAAATCTCCGACAAAACTTTCTCCAATAAAACGGAGTGATTCAGACTCGTCTCCATCTGCTCATTCTTCTGATATAGTACGGATGGTACAATTATTTCATCCGTATAGGTAAGTTTAATATCAAATTTTCTTTAAAATCAAAATTCAAAATGTAATATGTATTTTATTTATATAAATTTTACGTAGCATTTATATAATGCCTTAGTATCAAAGTTTAACTAGTCTAAAGAAATGTTCTATTTTCAGCAAACCTTCCACAGAAGATACCAATGTAAAATTAAGAGAGAGGATTCGCTTTTTGAGAGGCAATTAAGAGTATGCAGAAACAAACTAAAAATTTGCAGAAAAACAAGCAGGAGGCGAAAACTAAAAATAAAATCCTTGAATGGGTTATTAACCGAACTAAAAAATAAATTTTCTTTATCTACCCAAGCCACATCAGATATTATGACATCTCTTCAAGGAGCCCCAGTTGCTTTATTAAAAAGAATGATGTTGAATAGGAAACTGGATGGTAGGAAAGTAACAAAGGCAAAAATTGAAAAAGAATTAAGAAGCTTTGCTATGACTCTACAATTTTATAGCAGCAAAGCTTACAACTATGTAAGAGAAATATTTGGATTTGCGCTTCCTGTCCCATCAACAATTAGTAGTTGGCTGTCAAAAGTGGACTGCAGTCCAGGGTTTACAGCTTCCGCAATATCGTCATTAAAATTAAGAGCTGATCAATTCTTCACTAAAAAGAACAAACAATTGATGGTATCTTTGTTAATAATTGATGAGATGTCAATAAAAAAAGAGTTAACTAGCGATAGACACACTTAACAAGTATTTGGCTACACCGATATTGGAGCAGGCAAAAGCCTTAACAATGAGCAGGAGTTGGCTACTGAAGCCTTAGTTTTAATGGTAGTAGGAGTAAACGACCATTTTAAAGTCCCAATTGCATACTTTTTAATTAACAAAATGTCGGGAATTGAAAAGGCAAATTTAATATTGGAAGCGCTGCGGAAATTACAACAAGTAAACTGCAAAGTTTTGTCAGTCACCTGCGATGGACCCCATGTTCATTTTAAGATGCTGCAGAGTTTAGGATGCAATGTCACAAATGTTGTAAATCTGAAACCATACTTTTACCATCCCATTACACATCAGCGAGTCTATGTATTATTAGATGTTTGCCACATGTTGAAGCTTATTAGAAATAATTGGGCAAATATCAAAGTAATCATTGATCCCAGTGGAAATGAAGTGAAATGGGAGTACATAGAAAAACTCTTTAAAATTCAAGATGATGAAGCTGGGAAACAGCAAAAATGAAGGTAGGAATTACATTATTTATTTACTGTAATAAATAATCTTATTTTGTATAACATTTTTAATATATTTATATTTTTCTCTTCATAAAATAAAAAGTGGATATATGTAAATTTCCTGTCGACTACGCCATCTGTTTTGTGGATTGTGTGACACATATAATTTTCTGATTCCATAAAGTAGTAAATATAATGTCATTTTATTTTGTTTTTACCTAAAGTGGTTATACTTGTTCCGCACTGCATTTGTTCATTGTGCACTTATTATAAAGAAACTGTAAAAAACTTATTAGAAGTCTTACACTGCCACTCTTAATTAGCTGGTGACAAAATCTTTGCAAAATATATGTACGTTGGGGCTACATTATTATTATGTAAATGTTTTATTTTTAGGTGAACATTGCCGCTCAGACTTTGAGTAATAGTGTTGCAGATGCACTTGAATTTTTGTGCGATACTTTACATCTCAATGATTTTAAGGAAGTCAAACCTACAGTAAATTTCATAAGAAATGTTGACGAGTTGTTTGACTTGTTAAATTCGAGGAATTTATATGGAAAGGGTATGAAAACTCCAATGCAAGAAAAAAATGTAGCTACCTGGAAACCAGTTTTGGAAGAAATATTGGTATATTTGGAAAATTGCAAAACCCGAACTGGCAGGTTGTTGTATACTACTTACTGTAGCATTTTTTTTATATTTCCATATTGTATTAATGTGAATTTGGCTTGACCGTGATTAAATGAAATTAAAATCAACGGTTATTTTATTTTTTTCCTGATTTATGGAATTTGAATAAGAATATATAAAAATATAATTTATAAATAAACGATTCTTAAAATTTATGAAAACGTTTTACATAACCCCAACTTAGGTAGATACACAATACGCAGTAGCTAGTATAGTAATAAAGTAGGTATACTTTTTCTCTCATCGTTTCATATTTTCGTATCTTATAAATGATTTCTGCTTTATTGTTTAAACCGGTCCTGTACGAATCACGTGACTCAGGCCAGCCAACTTAAAATTAGCACAACATGGCGACCACCGTTGAGGAGTCAAACCGAATATACTATTAGAAGTCCATAGATCTTATGTCCGTGGACAGAACACAAGATGAATGACACATATGACAGATGACACATATGACAGATAGCACATATGACAGTTCACAGATATACATATACGAATTGTATATACATTTGAAAAACGAATTGGTAAAATTATAAATAGAATTGTTAAACATTTTTAATTTGAAGTTATATTATAGTTTAATAAAATGTATAGTTTCTAGTTTTTTCTTAAGTGGGTCGTAGAAAAATATACTGTTCGACTCGTGTGGATTGTCCATACCGCACTCGGACGATTGAGCACTCAGCCTACGGCGTCGTGCTCGCGTCGGCGATATGGCCATCATATCCACACTAGTTGCACAAACTACTATTTTCGTTTCGTAGAATCCAAAAAATATGTCAGTTTTCGATTTTGACATAGTTTTCTGGAAAATCCCATTTACTTAAAATTTTGTCAACTTTCAATCCGAGATAAATTTTTTTTCACACAACCGACCAATTTTTTGGAATCCTCATATCAAAAAAACCCTTATTTGCAAAATTTCATCGGAATCTGAATCTAAATTTTTTTTCAAATTTCATTCCATATGAAATTGAGATTTTGCATAAAAAATTTTAACTCTGATGTTTTATAACTCGGTTTGTAATATCGGTGGAAAGTTGCTGTATTTTTTTATAACAGTATGAACGCTCCTCTTTCGATGTTCACCAATTTCAGTCCTTTCAAATCATAAACTTAACTTCTACGATTTTTTTATGGTAATTTTTTAGAAACATTTTTAGACCGTCTTTAACCCTCTATAATTCCTTCAAATATGAAATGGAAGAAACTAAATATTGTCACTGATTAAGATGCATCTTTCATCTATCGAATGGTATACGAATTTAATCGATACCTTCTATAATTTCAGAATAACAGAATTTTATATGGAGGCATGCTGAAAAGTTTTCAAAAATTTCGAGGTCCTGGATAAAAATTTGAAATTTTTTTGATATACAGTAAATGTTTGGGAAAATGACCTAATATCACGTATTTTGACACGAGGAATCCATTTTTGTCATTCGTTTTTCGATATACTTTCCATCAAAATTTCGAAAATTCGATGATCAATAATTTGTTCACAACCCTGTATATACTCAGCATATACTAAGAAGAATGTGACGTCCGGTATACAGTCACTGAACAAATTGTACACAAACGTTATGATACAACAAAATTTTATTTTATTGTATCATGCACAAACGTGCACCCACGTAAGGTGCGTGCACCAAAATAATATATTTCATAGTTCGCGCCAATGCTGTCGTGTTCAGTTCGTGACTTCTCGCGCCTGGGAATAGGTTTCGCAGGCTCTTCGCACCCGCTAGTAATCTGTCAAGTGTCAAGTCAAATCAAAACAACACAACAGTAATGTTTGATATGTCGTTTGATACGTACTTGTAGTTTTGACGTTTTTAATTCGCTCTACGAAATTTTGAACATGTCTAAATTTAAATTTTATTTATTACAAAGTCTTCTATAAAACGATAATCAGAAATGGAATAATGGATAGTGAGTTACAGAAATCTGTACTTTTGAGTACCTTTCATAATGGAAAGAAAAAAATTCGGATTATTTTGCACCAAGGAAATCTAGTGTGGGATAATGAAAAACCACCATATGGTAAGTACCTAAATGGAAACTGTAGGATATGAATTAGAATGTTGAAAATATACATTTTTAGACAAAACATCCATACCTATTGAAAATATTATATCTGTGCAACAGAATTACATGAGATGTCATCCTAGCGAAACCAGACAGATAGATCCCAATTCCTTCCTTATACATTATGCAGAAAGAGAAAGGGGTCCGAAATGGGTCTATAAAAGAATAAATCTTAAAAATTCAGATGTCAGTCTAGTCAATTCATGGGTGAAGACTTTACAAAATCATTTACAAAGTAAGTATGTACTAAAGTATATCTCTTCTATTGTGTTTTAATTTAGGTTTGTGTTTATTAATTTGAAATAATTACAGTATTGTTATTTACTATATTAAATATATATATATATATATATATATATATATATATATATATATATATATATATATATATATATATGCTTTGTTATTTGTTGCAAATTCTTAAATTAACATGTTCTTTTTCAAGTTTAATATATCTATATTTTTCAAATAATTATAAACTAAAATTATGAATAATAAATTAATTCAAAATACCTAGGAAAGAACAGTTCTAATTTTGAAAATTTCAAAAGCCCATTTGACCCATACACTTTTGCAGTGAGTTATTTTTAAAACAATAAATAGAATAGAATAAAATGGTTGAATTACATATAACTTAGATGTTGATTACATATACCAAGTATTATGGACTGAACAAAGTAATAAATTAATAGGTTACATATATTCAATTAAAATTCCAATTACCAATACAGGAAATCATCACAATAGATTGAATCATCTTATTAATAATTTTGCTTACAATATAAATTAGTCTGGAAAAAGAAATTACAGTAAAAATTAAAATAATGATTGGGAGAATTATTTAAATAATTTCAATCACTTAATTGTCCTACACCTATATATTCTTATCAAGGACCATTAGAAAAATCGAGACACAAACAACATTTATGTAAAAATCAGTGTAATATTCACAACCTTGAAAATATTGTTAAAATGTGCATGATAATTAATTAAAATTTTGTTTGTGGTGTAGGTACTAACCTTCGGAAAAACTGTAAAAGAGTGCAACATGTTTTTTAATTAGGTCGGTATCATTAAAAACACCATATTAAATTACCATGAAATTAGAACACTGTTATTTCTGGAACAGGGTGAAATCGTATCAGAAATAGCAAATTATATAGGTTGCCAAAAAAATTATAAAAATCGGCTATGATCATGACAGGTTTTCAAAAGATGGTATCAGTATTTATGTTTATTGATTTATTACATAAATTAAAAAATATTGGCACTAAAATGAAGATTTAATCAGTGGTATTAATTTTAACAAATAAAAAGTTACACTCTTTTTGGGATGAAATCCATGTCATATTCCGCAATTTAGCGTGCGAATATGTTTTCTAGTATTTATAAGTAATCATAAATACAAAATAATTTTTTTTTATTTATATTAACATGTCTCGACAACTGAGATCACTGACACATATTAACTACAAGAACTGAACATTAATAAACTATTTGGATATTTGCATATCCCGCAATTTAGCGTGCGAATATGTTTTCTAGTATTTATAAATAATTATAAATACAAAATAATTTTTTTTTCTTTATATTAACATGTCTCGGCAACTGAGATCACTGACATATTAACTACAAGAACTGAACATTAATAAACTATTTGGATTACATCAACAAAATAGAGTTAATAATATAATTTAATTTCCTTTAAAAAATTGATTAGGTGAGATACCTGGTCTGAAATATTTAGAATTTCGTAGCTGGAGTTTACCGTGTTTATTTGAATATTGTATATAACTTGTGAGTATATACTTAACTGTGAGTGGTATTTTGCAGTGCTGAAATTTGGGTGGGTCAAAAATGGCATGAAACATGCCTAATAAGTAGCCTGCTTACAACGACTGCATCTCTTCAAGACATAGGAGGTAGGTCTTTGTATTCGATGGACAGCTGAATTTCATGAAGTTTCATCACAATTTGTCCAGTGATTTGCTCAGCAGTCACGTATGAAACATATAAATGGTATATTATTGGGCACAGGGGCAGAATTTTTATAAGAAGAAAGAGCGTAAGTTAGTTCTTCAAATGAAAATGGAAGGTTCAAAGAGTCAAGATCAGATATGACAGAGCGAGTAATAGGGAGTAGAGACTCGTTCAGTTGATTTAGGTTTTGATTATTATTGTTCTTATGTTTGCATTTCTCTTCAAAATGAGTAGCTATTAAATTTGCGATTTGCTGATCAGTGATAATATTATCATGAAAAATCAACACAGAGATTTTAGTCTGCGTTCTATTGCCTTTCATTTGTCGTATTTTTGTCTAGACTTGTCCCGGGCGTGTATAAGGGGTATGCGAGGAAACATAGTTATTCTAAGACGTTTTTTACTCTGCTTTACCACCAATCTTGCTTTGGCTTTTTTTGTTTTTTGAAATTGATATAATTATCTATATTTATAATCTTCCTGTATTTGTTTAATGCAGTTTTACATTCGCGGACAGCAGTTACACAAGTGTCTTTCCACCAGGGAACGAGTTTTCAGGACGCTGGTATTAAAGGTTTCCCAATGTATATTTCTTCTCCTTGGATTATACAGTTACTGAATGTTGTAACTGATTCCTTGATAATTTCAGAAAATTGTAGCTGAGATATTTATTTCATATTCAGTGAATTCTTTAAATGCATTCCAGTCCGCATTAGAAATTTTCCATCTTGTTTTACAGATTAATGTGGTTTTTAATTTGCCAGAGATGAGGATTGGAAAATGTTTGCTGTCATAAAGGCTGTCTAACGTTTTCCAGGAAAGGAACGTGGCAGTTTTAGGGGTCACTAAGACTAAGATCAATAGAAGATAGAGTTTCTGTAGCAATACTTAAGTGCGTTTCCAAACCTGAGTTCAGTAAGCAAACATTATTGTGGTTTAGGAAATTTTCAACTGTTTTCCCTCTTCCAAAAGTTTGTTTTGATCCCCAAATGACATTGTGTGCATTAAAGTCACCAACTAGGATGTATGGAGGCTTTAATTGCCTTACTAGATTGTAATTTGGAGGGATGTAAATGCTACAAATTGTAATTTTTTGGGGGACCCAAACTGTGACAGCCACATCTTCTAATGGAGTAACTAGTGGTACATCTACGGAATAAAAATCACAAGAAACAAATATCTAACTTCCACCGCTAGCTCTAAGAAAGTTGAATCTAAGATAGTGGTAACCGACAAAGTTTTTTAATTCTCATTTGTGACTTTCCTTAAAATTCGTCTCCTGGAGATAGACAATATCAGCTTGGGTATCAGATACTAATTGTTGTATAAGTTCGAGACGGGGATAGAACCGCCGCAGTTCCATTGTATAAGATTAAATGTTTAGTAAGAAGTTTGTGAGATGAGAGAACTGTCATTGCCCACTGATGACTGTGATGTCAGACTTTCAATATCCTATATTAAGGGTTGATTTTTTTAGTGATTCCTATAAATCGATTCTTGAGGGATATATTGGTAAGGGCAGGGTAAATAGTTTGCAAGTCAGCAAGTTATGATTTAAATCTTCAGTAAATTGTTGAGCTTTGTATACTGGATCCTTAGATCCATATATGTGTTTTCCAAAATAGCTATAAAATATTCAAAAGGCGGTGTAAATGAGTCAGGAGATTTATTATACAGGCCAGTGATTATTGTCCTGGAACTTTCAGATATCTTGTTTTAAAGTGTCGATTCTTTTTGAGCTTTTTTTTAATGGTCTTTGGAATATCTTTGGATGGGATATCGAAAGTGGGGGATGTGTTGTTAGTATTAGGGGAGATAGATTCTGTGTCAGTGGAACTTGGCAAGGGTGTTTTTTGTGTAGGTGTTGCCGGAATATTTGGATGACCTATAATAGATAGTTATGTCTGAAGTAATAGGGGTGTTGTTTGTAGATCAAGGGGCTGCGTGTCTGATTTCTGGGAAGTTGAAGGCGGAAGATCAGATTGGATATTCGAACTGCCGGTGTTTGATGTTTGCATGTTTAATGCTGATATGGCCGGTTTGCTTGCATATAAAACACTCCATTCTATTGGTCGATAGAAAGATTCTGTAACCATTGTTCTCAAAAGAAATGAATAAGGAAGTATGTAGCTCAAAGTTCTCAGAAGATGGTAAAATATAAACGTGTCTTCGGAAGCATAGTATGTGATTGAATTCATCTCCGGGAATACCAGCTCTTAGAAAAGATATTGGTGATGCTAACTTTCCAAGATCTATTAACGCAGTTTCAATTAGTTCATGATGAATAGACGGGCACACATTTGAAAGAACTACACGATTTGCGGTGGTAACTAATCTTCTTACATTCAATTCTATGTCTCCAACTTTAATGGTCGAATGGTTGGTAATCAGTTGGTCAACTAATTCAACTTTGTTTAAATAAATGCAGATTCTGTTATTGGAAATTCTTGATGCGAAGCATATATTTCTTGTGCCCATAACATAACCAACTGCTTTAACATATTCATATAATTTTTCAGCAGAGTGAAAAAGTATGGCTTGTTTTTTCTTGAGAAACGTTGGTTTTGGAGTAGATTTAGCGGCTGCTACATATGCAGTGGAAATTTGAGGAACATTCGAATTATTTTCAGGCATTGTAAAGTTTGTTTCTGATGTAGTAGTTGTTATTGTTGCTGCCCTTGTAGTCAAAGGCAGCTTCTTGTGTGATGATAATCATAGAGCTCTTGTGTATTATTTGTTAGCATACCAAAATACACCATAGTGCAAAATTGGTTGCCAATTGGAAAACTGAACCAGCGAGTGTACAAGAACTGGTTTGATTATCTCCCTATCAGTAATCAGACAGAAATTATTTATTATTACTGTTTACTAATTAAATCAAAATAACACATATCCGGATATAATTTGCAAGATAAGTGTACGACAGAGAGATCTACAACTAGTCCAAAAACTGTGAATAATTTTAAATTGTTTACCTGATAATCTTTGAAAAACTACGCACTAATCTTAATCGAGCTTTCTCCTTCAAGCCCAGAGTCCACAAAATAATTAATAATCTATGTTTAATTAGTTATTAAAAGTAAAACGAGTATGTAATTTACATCATACTTAGGACACAGCAATCAATAAGACCTTTTTATTCACGGACAAGAAAACTGGCAATGACTAGCGCGGCACAGTATGTTTACATGAAAATACCTAACCTTCTATGACATCATAATATGCTGCGTATTTCAAATGGAACGAGAACTATCAATTGTATTTCATGTTAAATCCTAATACAATTTTATAATTTGGAATTTGGTAATATATACAGGGTGTCCCACGACGTTTTGACAGTCCAATTTCTCTTAAACTGTTCATATGACATGTATGAAATTTGGCAGATATAAACAGTCGAAACTGATGCTTATATTTATTATAAAATGACTTCCGTTTTTCCTGTCATTTCGGGTCACGTGACACCGACATAATTTTTTTAAATGGGACAACCTGTATAATTTTACAATTTTGGATATATCATTCAAAAACAAATTCAACGATACCACACTTGTCATCATTGTTATTGTGCAGTAATGATAATAAAGGCTATTTATTTTTACTAAATTTATTAAAGCAATATTTTGCACTCAAAAATTTAGGAGGCTATGAAACAAATAAATATAGTAGCAACAACATAGGTTGTCATTAATTATTGTTTGTTGAAGTTGATTCAAGAACTGTCATTAATTGTTGGTCATAATCTTGTGAGGCCTATGTAATAATAAGTAAATAATGCCTTCAATTTTTACTTACGATGAATATGTTGTCATGCAATTTATTTATGGAGAATGTGGAAAAAACAAAACCCATGCTCAAGGTTTGTTCATAAATCGTTACTTCATTGAATAAGTACAAGCAAAAATACTTTTTTCTATGTCGAACGAAAGCTAAGAAATGTAGGCAAACGATGTGGTGGCAGCAAGATGGAGCATCTCACTTTTATGGGCCAATTAGAAAATATCTTGATAACACATTTCCTGAAAAATAAATTGGTCGAAATGGTGCAATTCTGTGGCTACCCCGTTCTCCGGATATTACACCCTTAGATTTTTTTCTCTGGGGTTACTTAAAAGGTCGACATTATATCACACCCCCGATTTATATATATATATATATATATATATATATATATATATATATATATATATATATATATATGTTATATTCACAAATTCACATTAAACTTTTTAAAAACAATTTTTATTGAGTTACACAGTTTTATGTTATATAAAAAAGAAATAATAGGTTGAAATTATAATTGTAACTAACTATTTTACATAAAGTCAAAGAATTTATAGAATTTGTTAAATCAACGTCAGCGTTTATTTTCATGGAGAATTCGATGTAGCGTCGCTCCCATGAAATGCAGAAATCATTATTTTTCTGTAACATAATATTTGTGTTACTTAATGTGTTTATTTTATAAAAACGCAACGTAGCATCGTTCTCATGAAAATATGGAAATCGTAATTTGATGTTTGACATTGCGTAACATTACTTAAACATAAGCGTTTTTTCCTATATAACAACTCCCCCCTTAATTAAAATTGTTGTTTAATAAACAACAATTTTGAGAATAAAAACCAAAATACATAAAATATAAAATAGACAATACAATATATAGAGATTTCAAGATTAAAAGGAAAATACGCAAAATACAAAAAATAAAAATATAAAGGTATACATTAAACCATGAAATTGTCAATTTTCGATTTCCACTTCCTCAGAGGCTTCGGTGTCAAGTTTGGGTCTTCTTTTTGGCAGAATGTTATGAATTTTGATAAAAACATCATTTGGTTGGTCCGGAACAGGCTTTCCTGGCGATTTGTTGAATTTAATATTTCTACACTTATAACAGGTGTAGAGGACGATCAAGGCAACGATGAGTGAGATCGTAGTATATGTGAACCACGAAATATTTTTCTCAACAAACGGTTTGTTTATGAGTTCATCCAAACTTTTTGAGTATTGGTCCAGTTTGTGTTTTGTCACTTGCAGATCATTCAAGTTAATGTTATTAAGATCTAGTGGTTCTATTTTGGGCACTTCTACTTTGTTTGGAATGTCTAGACAACAGTTGTAATCAACCATTACGGGATGAAGTACATGAGGAATGTTTATAGTTTTTCTGGTACTAGCTTGTATTTTAGTAATGCCAACAAAAGCGGAGCATCCTGAGTATAGCTGTAAAATAGAATTTTCATTTACGGTTAACGTTTTCGTTTTTGTGTCTGGAAGACTTATGGTTACGTGTACCGGTTCGGCAATCGACACTAGCCACACGTTTTCTTCGAGTTTTTGCACATTATAACCTTGTCCGTTGACTACCGCACTTTTACAATTCGCAGGAAATGTCTTATATTGTCTTAACAAACGGGTTTCACATATCGCGTTATCGTCTATAGGGTACGCGTAAACATCGCGACACAACTTTTGATGCGTAGATAACTGTTTACACTTTTGTAAATCGTGGATTGGAATGTAGGATAAAGAATCATCATCTCGCGCTAAATATTTTTGTGAAAATGATAAAATGTGGTGAAATCCAGTTCTATTATCATAAATTGGTATTGGGTATAGGTGGAATAAAGTAAATACTTGTGGTTCAATCAAAGGTATTTTAAGAACGAAAACAAGATCTGAATTTGTTTGATATGCTTCGAGATCGATTATTTCCAAATACTGTGAAATTTCAGAATATTTTATTGGTAGCGGTAAACCTTTCCATACTGTATTTTCTGATATTTTCTTAAGAGCAGTGATCAAATTTTCTGGTTCAATAATAGAAGTATGAATTATTTGAAGCTGTGCAAAAGTGATAGAGTTTAGAATATCATTAATAGTATTTTCAAGATACGAATAACTCTCCATTAGTTGTTCGCAAATTTCAAAGAAATTTAATTTGGCTTCGATAAGCGCAATTTCGTTTGTTGATTGTCGAATGGTGGTTTCAATTTTTTCTATATCTGAATTAAATATTTTCTCATTTAATTTTAATTGTCCTATGGTACTGTTGAGATTTGTTATGACCGAGCTTGTGATTGACATTTGATTTTTTAATAAGTTTTCTATCTGGTTTTGATCAGTTTTTAATTTATTAATGCAGTCCATATAATATTCACCGTCAGACGCATCGAGATTTCCGGTTATTGATTTAAATATGGTGCCAATACCATTAATTAACCCTCGTTTTTGTCTTTTAACATCGAAAGATATTTCACTAAATTTATCGCCAATAGATTTTGTAATTTGTTGCAATAATGCCAAATGTGATTTTACTTCGGATCGGAAGGACTTCATACTAGAGTAGTTTGAAGTAAAGGTATTTTGAATTGTGTCAAGAATTCTATTATTTCTTTCAAAAGTTTGTTTAAAAGCTGATATATTTTTATGCACTAATAAAGTCCATTCGTCGTTCGAAACCATTATTTTGGTTTCGTCGTGGTAGTAGATTCCAACTGTATTGTTTATGGGTTCGATTTTATATTGACATGTTGCTGTTCCGATCAGCAGCAGAAACCTGAAAATAAGTTAATTTTCAACATAGGGTTTCATAAGATCGAAATTTATTTTTGATTTGTTTCTAAATTTAATACTGTTGCGGAATTTCTGTGTATCTCTAGTATTTCAAAAGGGCCATTAAACTTATTTTCTAACTTGTTTTTTATTTGAGTTTCTTTTACGTAAACTTTGTCACCTACTTCATAATTTGGTTGGTTTTCGGAGACATGTTTGTCAAATCGGTCTTTAGCTTTTTCTTTTTGCTTTATGGTTTTTTCTCTCGCTATTTTATAATAATAGGATATGCGGTTATTTAGATCTCTAATATAATATTTAGTAATTAATTCTTGTTTATTGTATAATTTTTCGGGAGGTCTACTGGACGTGTGTCCAAATACAAGTTCGTATGGTGTGAATCCGTGTGTTTTGTTTATAGAGTTATTATAAGCGATGATAGCAAATGGTAAAATACTGAAGGGGTGTTCATTGGGGTGGTCTGCTAAATTTAATCGAATCATTTCTAACAGAGTAGCATGTAATATTTCTAGAGATCCGTTACTTTGCGGATGACCGACACTTGAATATGTTAACTTAATATCGAACATATTACAAAGGTCTTTCATTAACGCATTATTGAATTCGCGACCGGCATCGCAATGAATGCGAAGTGGTGCACCAAAATGCTGAAAATAAGCTAATAATGAAGTGACAACGGATTTGGCACTTGTATCTTCAAGCGGATATGCTTGAGAAAATTTTGTTAGTTCGTCTCTTATTGTAAGAGCGTAATTCTTTTGAGGTACCTCTAAAATATCAATATTAATACGTTCAAAAGGTGTTTTAGGCGTTTCAGTTATAACGAGGGGACTGTCCAAATTTTTGTCTCTTGGCATGCCCGGCTTGCCCGGCATGACTTAATATAATTTTCGACATCTCGATTGAGGCCGGCCCAATTATATTTTTGTCGTATTCGCCTAATAGTTTCATTAATTCCGCGGCGAAGGTGGCTTTTGCCATTATGGAATTGATCTAAGATGATAGGTATTTGATTTTGTTCTGGCTCTTTAGTAATATTTTGACAAATAGTGAATTTTACGTCAACTTCCGAAAGTAGAAATGATAGTGTTTCTAGTATTGGTAGGTCAGGATTATTTTCGATAAAGTATTTTTCTGAAGGTTTAAATAAATCTCGATTTCTGTAAATTGCAGCAAATAAGTATTCACTAATACTGTCTGGATCCCATGGTATAGCAATAATAAGGTATTTTCTATTTTTGACAGTTTTACTGCTAAGCACATTAATTTTTGCATAAGAAAAGTCGGGGTTTTCCTCAAATATATCCTCAATTATTTTTTCATGAAAATCTTGTAAATTGTTTTGTTGAAAAAAGGTTAAAATGTTTTTATTTTGTTTGTCTAGTAGATGATTATTGGAATATTCAATTTTAGAATAGTCAATCAGTGATTTTGTTTTATAAAGTTCCTCAAAAGACAAAAATTCTTCTGCAGCGGCATCCCAGTCAATTTCAGGTTTATTTTCAGTTTGTTAGGATGGCCCTGCATCTTCAAGAGCGGGATAAATTGGGTAAGGTAAATATTTAAAGTTTCCTAATTTTGAACGAAATGAATCAAAGTCATTTATGTGGTTAATTTTTATTCGAGAAAGGGCATCGGCATTTTTATTGGATTTGCCAGATTTGAATTCAATTTGATAGTCGTATTCCTCTAATTTGAGGCGCCATCGTGCTAGACGACTACCGGGGTCTTTTATAGAGAATAACCAAGTAAGTGGACGGTGGTCAGTTATAAGGGTAAATTTTCGGCCATATAAATAGGGTCTAAAGTGTTTAACTGCCCACACAATTGCCAAAAGTTCTCTCTCTATCGTAGAGTATTTGGTTTCTGCTTTGCACAATGTCCTGGATGCATAGGCTATCGGTAAATCCTTACCTATTGGGCCTTGTGACAAAACCGCACCGATTGCAAATGCGCTAGCATCGGTAGTTAAAAGAAATCGTTCTTCAAAGTTTGGGTATATCAATATCGGAGTAGCGGTAAGAGCATTTTTTAATTCTTGGAATGACTTTTGACATTCGGAGTCAAAATTAAATGGGACATCTTTTTGTAAAACTTTTGTCATTGGTTTGGAAATTTTAGCGAAGTTCGGTATAAATCTTCTGTAGTAACCAGCGAGTCCCAAAAAGGATTTTATTTCCTTTTGGTTCGTAGGTTGAGGGAATTTTTGGACGCATTCAATTTTTGCCGGAAATGGCTTAACGCCATCTTCCGTGATTAAATGTCCATGGTAGGCGACTTCTTTTCTCAAGAATTCGCACTTGTCTGGCTGAAGTTTTAAGTTAGCTTTTTGAAGTCTCTTGAATACTTCTGTTAAGCGGGTAATATGTTCTTGGATTGTCGGTGAATAGACGATGATGTCGTCCATATAGACAAGACATCGCTCGTTTTGAATTCCAGCAAGGACATTGTCCATGACCCTCTGGAATGTTGAAGGTGCATTTTTTAGACCGTACGGCATTCTGAGGAATTCGAAATGTCCGTTTTCAACTGTGAAGGCGGTCTTTGGTATATCTTCAGGCATTATTTCAATTTGATGAAAGCCTGATGCAAGATCTAGTGTCGTGAAATATTGACACTTACCAAGCTGGTCCAATAAATCTCCAATGTTTGGTAACGGGTATTTGTCGTCTACAGTAACCTCATTCAGTTTTCTGTAGTCTACGACAACACGCCATTTTTGTTTACCTGATACATCGAGCTTCTTGGGCACAAACCACACGGGCGACGACCATGGAGAATTGCTGGGTTGTATAATGTTTTGTGAAAGCATTTTATTGATCTGATCTTTCACCTCTTGTTTATGAATTTGGGGATAGCGATATGATTTTACATAAGTGGGCTTAGAATTTTGCGTATCTATGGAATGTTTTATTTCGTTGGTGAAAGTAAGTATGTCTCCTTCTAAATAAAAAATGTCAGAAAAATCATGACAAAGTTGGGAAATTAAGTCTCGTTCTTCTTCATTAAGATGATCAAGTCATTCAAGTCTTAGTTGATTTTTTAATTCCGATGTTCTATCGGTGCACATTTCTTGGGTAGTTAGTTGAATATTATTTACAGTATTTATTTCATATGGTTCTAAGTTAAGTTTTGAAAATGTTACAGTTTTAGGTATACAATTAACATTTAATACTGAAACAAAAAATTCTCCTTTTTCATTTATTTTAACTAATGCGTTTGGTAGTTTAACTTTCTCTACTTCTTGACCTACCAGTATAGCATCAGTATTAACTAAATCGCATTTTAGTTTAAATATTTGTTCAGTCCTAGGTTCAATGGAAATTGTATTTTTGTAAATTTGTGGAAATTGGTTTTCGATTGAAATATTGGTAGTTTCATTATCTGTTACTTTAAATAATGGTACAATTTTGAAATCAGTAATAAGTTGTTTATTTTTTAGATCAACTATACAATTATAATGTTCTAAAAAATCCATGCCTAATAATCCATCAAAATCAATATCTAAATTACAAATGAATACTCTGTGTGGATCGTTAGGTTTAAATGGAATAAGGGTTGATTCGTTAACTCTTATTTTTTGGTTCGTTATACCTTGAATAATTACATTTTCAGGGGATCGATTTCTATAATTTTCGCAAACTTTGGGTTTGAAAATTGATAATCCAGCACCTGTATCAATTAGAATTTTATAAGTGTTTGTTCTGTCTTTAATATAGTATAAGTTTTTAGAATTTACCGGTAAGGTATTTTTTACATGAACATCTGTTCGAGGCAGTCCGATTCTGGACTGTTCAAACTCATGGTTTGAATTTGTGAACTGAGGTCTGGGATCGACAAATTTGAAGTTTGGTCGTTTAGCGGATCTGGGGGTTTCGTTTGTAAAGGGCCTTGTCGAAAATCCTGATAATAATCATGAGTTGGATTTAGGAGGTTATCAGAATCAAAATTATAAACATTTTCATTATTATAATTAAAATTGTCTTGTTCGATATGGCTATAATCGAAAGTTTCGTCTTCATTCGTATTGCAAACTGGTACACCATTATCAGAGTTAGGATCACTATCAGCAGTATAATAGTTTTCCTCTATTTCACTATTAACAGTATAATAGTCAGGAGCACTGGGGTTAATTTCTTGGTAATATTCTTGATAATCAAGTGAATTATCGGAGTATTGTTCTTGATTTTCATAATAATTTTGACTATCATCCGTATAATAGTCATAACTGTTATGAGAGTGTTTGTTAAAATCAAGATTTCGATTGAAATGAAAAGTTCTTTGTTGATTAAAATTTGTGTTGGGTCGATTTCCCGGTGGTCCTTGAGGTCTAAAACTTGGATTTGGTCTAATTACAGATGGGCGATTTTGATTTTGTTGGTTATTTTGAAATTGTGGCCTTTGTTGAAAATTTTGGCCTGTTTGGTTATGTGAGTTAGGAGTTTGATTTGGTCTAAAGGAACCCTGAGCTAAATTTTGAGATTGTCTTTGACGTGTGAGACACTCATTTATAGTATGTCCTATTCTGTGACAAAAATTACATTGTTTTGGTGAATTTTGGCTAAATCTACGAGTAGGTATATTATTTGTATTACGATTAGTCTGAGGTTTGTGGTTTTCATAGTAAGTTAATTGAAGTTCTCTTCTGATTCGTAAAATAGCTGATAAAACACTTATTGGATTACTAGCTCTAACAATTTGACCGATTTTTGGATCTAGACCGGTTAATAAAGTATTTAAAGTTAATGATTCTATAAGACGTGTTTGTGCTACTTTTTGATCTGTTGTTAAATGCTGTTGTTTACTTATAGCTGAATACATTTTTGCTTCCAGAGTTTGTAATCTCGAAACAAAAATTAAAGGCGATTCGTTTGGTAGTTGTTTCATTCTTTGAAGGTCTTGAATCAACGAATTTAAGTCGCGAGAATCTCCAAAGTGAGTATTTAATAATGTTTTAATTTCTTCCCAATTTGAAGGGTCGCGTGAATTAACTAATTCAGCGGCTCTTCCTTTAAGTTTGTTTTTAATATGAAGAGTTAAAAGTACTTTTTGGTCGTTGCCGGCCATTCTGTAAGCTGTTTTACAAGCATTTATAAAAGTATTTAAGAAAATTTGATTACCGTCATATTCCGGAATTATTGAAAATATTTCGGATAATCTGTAAGGTTCAAGATTTGACGATTTGAGCAACTGGAGTATTAGCATTGGCATTAGTGTTTGTTGCACTACGTGTTTCAGGCATTTTGCTTTATATTAAAATGATTGTATTCAAAATAAAAGTAAATTATGACAATAGAACTTGGTAAAAATAAAAAATAAATTGCAAAATATTAAATAAAAATAAAACGAGATGATTCTTACGTAAATATTTTCATTCCTTCCTTGGCAGCTGAAATCCTTATCCGTGAGCTTTGCTACACCTGGTTAGCAGTTTGCGTGTTCCTGGTGCCGGAGAGACCGTCTGCTTCTTGAAGATCTGGAGCTGGTACTTGAAAATTCCTTAAAGGTTTAGGAACCACCACACTTAGTTAGGCAATCCTTGTTCTAAATGTGTTTAGGAATCCTACTGACTGCGCCACTGTTATATTCACAAATTCACATTAAACTTTTTAAAAACAATTTTTATTGAGTTACACAGTTTTATGTTATATAAAAAAGAAATAATAGGTTGAAATTATAATTGTAACTAACTATTTTACATAAAGTCAAAGAATTTATAGAATTTGTTAAATCAACGTCAGCGTTTATTTTCATGGAGAATTCGATGTAGCGTCGCTCCCATGAAAGTGCAGAAATCATTATTTTTCTGTAACATAATATTTGTGTTACTTAATGTGTTTATTTTATAAAAACGCAACGTAGCATCGTTCTCATGAAAATATGGAAATCGTAATCTGATGTTTGACATTGCGTAACATTACTTAAACATAAGCGTTTTTTCCTATATAACATATATATATATATATATATATATATATATATATAATTTAAAGGATAAAATAGACATGTCAGACCCTAACACCCGAAATGATTACAGCAGCACTTACAAGTCAAGAAATCTTTTAACAAGATTTAACCATTGTGTCAATGTACATGGTCATCAATTAGAACATTTTCTTTAATTTTATTAATTACTTTACTTTATGAATTTCCTATGTTACGTTTTTTAATAAAATAATTTATACAGATGTTCATTTAATTGCCCCTATTATCAATACTGCACAATACAATAATGACAAGTGTGCTATCGTTGAATTTGTTTTTGAATGATATATCCAAAATTGTAAAATTATACAGATTGTCCCATTTGAAAAAATTATGTCGGGGTCACGTGACCCGAAAGGACAGGAAAAACGGAAGTCATTGTATAATAAATATAAGCATCAGTTCCGACTGTTTACATCTGCCAAATTTCATACATGTCATATGAACAGTTTTCGAGAAATTGGACTGTCAAAACGTCATATATACATATAAGTAGATATACTAAGCCGGTTCTGGGACGGAAGTCGGCCATGTTGGATTTCGTTGACTGTGCGCGCGCACCGGAAGTGGCATCCATCTTGTGTCAATGGCGGACGTGTTGGTGTGACGTGTGTCGTATCCATCTTGTGTCAATGGCGGGTCGTTGGCGAGTATTTCGAATGTCGCGACTGTGACGGCATCCATCTTCTGTGACGTCAATCATGGTCCATCCACATGTGTGACGTAGCACTTCCAATTTGGTGGGTTGTGTCGTTGGCGGGTGATTCGAATGTCGCGACGGCATCTTCTGTGACGTCAGTAAAATCCCTACGGCATCCATCTTCTGTGACGTCAATCGTGGTCCACCACAACACTTCCAATTTATAAAATTGAAAAAATGGTCGACCGTGAGATTCGAACTCACGACACACAGCGCCTTTCTCGTTCCTAACACAGTCCCTAACCGTTGCGCTATCGAGGTTATATGTATAAATTTCTTATTTGGGTTTTACCTTCATCCGTTGGGTGTCAGTGACCCCAGATACTTTTGGCGCTCTTGTTAAAAAAGATAGTTGAGTGGGACGTCTAAATTTCATATGGTGTGTGTGTATGACATCATCCAACGTTTGGGGGGGTCGCAGGGGGTGAGAAAAATAATAATTACAAAGACAGTATTTAATGGATTAATGGGGAGGTGTGAGGGGTTTTATAACAAATTTCTACACAGGTCTTTATGAGAAAAAACCGTTCCGTCCGACTAGGAGGTTGAGACATTATTGTGTGTGTGTGTGGAGATACACAAAATATAGGACACTAATATATCTGTAAACGAATCAGTTGTAGTATGTCATTAGTTGAGTATAGACGTCTATTTGAGGAGTTTATTATAAAAATAGATCGATTGAATAAGGATGTAATATTTTATGAAGAAAAACGAAGGGTTATGAAGCAAATTGCAAACCTGTGCCTTTCTGCTGCTGATACTACCGACTCAGATCAAAAGAAGTGGGAGAAGCTTACAATAAATTGGGTGCCAGACGAATTACAAAACGGAGCTCGACGACAGGAGATTTCAAGTGCTGTAGATTATATCTTTAGATGTCCGCAAACAACAACATATCCATTAAACAGAATTCAACCTACAAAGCTTTCACCATGATCAATATAACCAACACTAGCAGCATGTTCCATAGTATGAAAAATGAACTTAATAATATATTTTCAATGACTCTATGTATATTATTAGCATTCATATTCGTTTTATTATTTAAAATTTTACCAAAAATTGTTAAACGTAAATTTAAATCTTCATGTAATATATCCGCTGATGAGTAGATTGGGTGTTTTAATAAAAAAAAAAAATCCACTTTAAAAAAATAATTTATTATTGATATAATAATTACAAAGGTAATGTAGTATTTAAAAAACCATTGTTGGAGACGTTGTATATTTCTGTAGGGTCCTCCAGTGGTGTAGTAGGTTCAAAGTTTCCAGTTACCCATGATGTGTGTGTCATCAAACTAGTAGACTAAAGGGAAACACACGAGGCATTTCTTTAGTAGAAATTCAGCTTATTGCTGTGTGTTTGCAGCATAGTTTCCAATCATTTTTATTCTGTAATACTTGATGCCACATAAAAGAGTATCGAATGCCATGCTGTAATTTTTCAGCTGATGAGTAGATACTAGGTAATAAAAAAAAATCCATTTACTTGAAAAATTATTTATTCTTGATATAATTGAGTTATCATTGAACATTGAAGAAGATTTCATTTGGAAATTAACCTGATGTTTTACTCATAAAAAAAAAACATTGTTTCAATTAACAGAAATATTTATGCAATAGTCTAAAATTATATTGGAAAAAACAATATTTTACATTTTAATATGAAAGTATAGTAATATATGTTATAAATTAATATGAAAGAGTAATAATACTACAAACGAATGTCATAATTCACAAAGTAGTAATATATGCTATAACTTAATCCATTTACTTGAAAAATTATTTATTCTTGATATAATTGAGCTATCATTGAACATTGAAGAAGATTTTATTTGGAAATTAACCTGATGTTTTACTCATAAAAAAAACATTGTTTCATTTAACAAAAATATTTATGCAATATCCTAAAATTATATTGGAAAAAACAATATGTTACATTTTAATATGAAAGTATAGTAATATATGTTATAAATTAATATGAAAGATTAATAATACTACAAACAAATGCCATAATTCACAAAGTAGTAATACATGCTATAACTTAATATGTAATAGTTTAATATAAAAGTATAAAACTATATTTGAGTTCATATTATTATATATTTAAATATATGTGAAAAGTGAAAAATGGTTTTACAAAGTTGTATTCAAAAGTCAGCAAAAATAGTTTCATCTGAATCATAGTCAGAATCTTCAGGTTCTGTAGGTAAATTGAAATGAAGAATTAATCCATTTAAAATTTCTATTGGAAAATCAGTATATATGAGTTTTAGTACTCTTCGACAATCATTTTTAGATAGTGATCGAGGTACTTTAATCATTGCAACAGCACTTCGAAAATCTCTGATTAATTTACGTGATTTCTTAAGAAATTTTACTGCAACACGCCGTTTGGCATGTCTTCAGTTTCGGGAGTGGGAGACATTTTTTATCTAAAAACAAAAAACATTATTCCAAAATACTGTAATGTCCCCATGGAAGCGTATCAAATGAATCGGGAAGTAATTTCCTTTTATCATCGTGAGGACTCAAAGCGATTTTTGTTTGTTCAATGCTATACACATTATGAGCGAAGGAACGTATCGTATTTTGAGTAATTGTCATCTGTTTCCAATTTTTCAAACAATCCACATAATCATCGAAAATTATTTTATTTTTCACAACACATTTTTTAATCCCCTTTGATTTTTTGACAACTTTGCCCCCCTGAACTTTGTAACTATACATTTTGGACCTTAAACCAACAAAATGGGTGATTATTTGTCCATTAGCTTCATCTTTCATCAAACCTAGTATTTTTTTATTAACTCGGGGTATGTTGTAGATATTGTTAATGGGATAATCTGATGTATCAAATTTGTCAATGTTTGCGTCAATTAACTGTTCGTATGCATCTTCACAAGTAAGTTGATAAACAAAACTATCAGTGTCGGTGTACATCAACTTACAATTGTCTACTCCCATTGTGGGAAGCATAAAATTGTAATGGAAGTCATACATTACAGTTTTCGAGATGTCAAGAATAACCATACCCACGTATATCGGTTTATTGAAAATTAGTTCAGACTTTTTCAATTCGATTGCCATCAAAGGTGGATCACCATCATCGAAAACTGTTCTATTGTGATAACGCGGACTAGCAATAAGATTTTTAGCACCATAACGACCCTCATATGTAGATACCAATTTACAAATTCTATGTTTACGGATGGATTCCATACATTTCCCAAACACAGCATTATTCATTAGTTTTCTCAAATCTTTCTCAAAGTCGCTGGTGGCTAAAGTCCTCAATCGATTGTTTAATTCGATGTAGGGTTGAAGCCATGCAGATTGTTGGAATTTCAAAACTTTGTGAACTTTTTCCAATACTAGTCCATGTTCTAGGGCTTGCTTTAAATTTCTATAATGTAAAGTGTAACTTTTTTTATCGTGTAGGGTAGTCATTAATTTTGTTAATTTTGAATCGGGTGGTTTGCGGTGTTCGGGACACATAGGAAAGTCTTTATGTAGATTATGCAACTTGTCTGGATATAACAAATCCACTTGAAGAATATAGCCTTCAGGGTTATCATCTGGGATGGATTTTATGAAATTGATGTCGTTAAATTTCTCCATATCATTTTCGATCCACTCGAAGCCATCAAAGGGCAAATGTTCACACATCGCTTTTCCATACAAATTATTTACATCTGTATAGAGAATATACATTGATGGTTTCTCAACATCATATTCAGACATATATTTATTATTTGCTTCACTGTACCTATTGCAACACTGTGATATTCCTCCTCTAATAGCCTTTTCAATAAACATTATCATATCAATATTTTTTAAAATTTGCAGTTTACATTTTGTAAACTTTAGCATCGCATTCCACGCATATCCTGGTATACTGTAGAACCATCCAGGATCTAGACCATACGTTGCTAAAGCTGTCTCTCTAAAATTTTCAAACACATCTGCTAGAAGAAGAATATCGGTGCGCATGTATATATCGCTATATTCTCCAAGTGTTTTTACATTGAAAGAAAGTTATTAATATAGTCATAAGGAAAGATACCTTTACGTGTCAATAATGTAAATTGGATATTGGTTAAATTATGGTTTTCTTTTTTCAAAATTTTCAAATAATTGGTGTCCAAAGTTTTAACGACAGCATCCAAACTAGATCCCAAAAAACGAAACGAATCAATAAATCTGAATTTTATGTTTGTTTCCGAATCGTATTGTGTGAATGAAATGTATTTTTCCTTATTGATTGGTAAAAGGCTGACTCTACCACGTTTGGCAATATCTCTTATGATAAAATGGCTATCATAACCAGACAAATTGTGAAATACAATCGGCACAACAAACAGTTTTCTAAAATTTAAATTGCAGGATTGGTGCGCAAATCCTCGAAACTCCCCCGTAAAATGATTGTGATCACGTACAACTATATCTTTTTTATTAAACTTTTTTTCACATATATGACAAACAGTTGCATCATTAGTAGTTCTTGATTTTACTACCATTGGTACAATTGTTTTAATTTTTGAATCTACAAATTTAGCTATATCAGTCATTTCGTTAGCGAACCAATCCATACAATCCACACCTCTGTAACTTTTGTAAAACGATAGAGAATCGTCGAAAGAACATTTTATATAGTAGCCTGCACTGTAAGTTTTATGATGTTGATATTTGTTTGTTGTTTTAGAAATGATTTCATTACATTGTGTCAATTGAGATTCAAAATCAGCATAAATAATAAAAGGACATTTTTGCTTGTATGTATAATTCTTAAACTCAACAAAATCATATTTGGGAAATGAAATCTTTTCATTGTTTAAATTCTCACAAAGTTCGGAATGATCATCCAGTCTCTCGCGCAATGAAAAGTAATTGAGACATCTATCACAAACATATTTCTTATGATCGTTTCTATTTAACTGTGAACTAATTAAACGCGATAAATCTTTAACCCAACAATAATGATATTTAATCTCAACAATAGTACTGTAATCATTATGAGATGGTGTTGTTTCGTATTCATTTAATTTCGGAAAGTATTTATCTTGAATGAGTAATAAGTTGACGTGACGGTCTAATTTTTTCCTAGTCAATCTTGCCGGCAATACTGTGTAAAATGTTTTGTACACTGTTTCATTGTACTCTAACATATAAACGTTTATGGAAATTTCATTAAGTGTTTCAAACTTCTTAATTTGAGGCAGTTTCATTGGCATGTCTAAGCCTCGAGTTTTCAAAACGGTGGAATACTGCGGATATGATGATGTTCGGCTCACCTGTCCTGTGGGAGCGTGTAAACCTGCAACAACGCTCCAGAAAAAACATGCTTCATCATTGTTCTGGATGTTGATGCATGCATGTTTTTTCTGTATCTGCTCAGGCAATCGAATGAAAGATGAACCATTACCCATTTCGTATTTGTTAATTGCTATCTCTAGTGAAATGATTTTGCTTAATGCCCAACCGCTCTGTTTCTCTTGAAACTCTGACATTTTATTCAAAATACGATCTACGACATTATTTTTAAACCATTCTATTAAATCAGTTCCCTCATCAATGATTGCATTTGGTGTACTAAAATGTTTTTGTTCTACCACCTCCCGATCATTCGATTGCTTTATATAATCACCAATGAGAGTAGTATTAACTTTTATTATTTTTAGATCCTTCAATATTTGTGAAATTTTAACGTTGAATAAATTAAAAGCATCTTTGAAAAATTCATCGATTACTTTATGTTTCAAATTTACAATAAGCCCTGTCCTAATTCTACAATTAAAAATAACCCCAACATCTAACCATTTTACACTTCGTTTTCTCAACCCATAACCCATATTTTTTTTTGTAATTGAATTAATTTGATGACGTAATCGCTTAAGTTCCCCAATTTTTGATTGAATTTTTCTCTTCTCACCAATGGAAAATTTGAACTTAACCAAAGTCAAGACACATCTCCTAACATGACGGTCTATTAATTTAATTATTGAATTAGCTAGCGGTTTAGAATAATGTTCTTTTAGGAAAGTTAACGTTTGATCAGCTTTGTTCATTAAATTCACCATTTTTTCACTTTAAATATATATATATACATATATAATAAATAAAAACTCACCAAGCGAAAACTAATTTTTAGCAACTTCAAACGATATTGCACGATTTGGTTTGCCCACATCAATTAATCCTCTAAATATGAGTGAATGCTTTTGAGCTTTGAAATAATCTAGTTGACATCGGTACTGTTCCGTCACTCTCTTGGGTAGGAATGTGATATTGTCTGCGAATTCTATCAAAATGACTTCACCACCAAATTTGCTTGAAACTAATTTTGCTCCTAAGATAGGGTATGCTTCCCCAAGCGTCAAATGTTGGAGTTTAATAATAGGCTTCTTCTCTGTAATTAACGACACTGAATTTAATGAAGGTAGATCCATCTACAAAAGAATAAATATGTGTTAATAAACTCTACCTTTTTAGTGGAACTTTATATCATAAAAAACAAAAGTGAACGATTTGTTATTTGAAGAAATAAATGAAAAACTTACTTTTTTCTGAGTAGCCTTCACACAACACACAGATTAATTTTAATATTCTATCACTGTTCAATGATAACTGATTTGTATGATGTGAAATATCAAATTTATATGGAACGATATCCCCCACTATTTGCAAGGTGGTTCTCTCAACGATACCCACACAAATTAAAAATTAATAGCTTCTCCTAATATTGAAAAAAGCAATAAACGATGTTCCCACGAAAAAACTACTCTGTACCGTTATAATTACGTCTATCTATTAAAGTTAAATGTTGATTTGAAATGTATGTTTTATTTATTCTCAAACCCACACACTGAAAAAAAGCAATTTAATAAACGATGTTCCCACGAAAAAATTCTGTACCGTTATAATTATCTCTATCCATTAAAGTTAAATATTGATTTGAAATGTAAATGTTTTATCACACACACATATATGAAATGTTATTCTCAAATATATTTCATCAATATAAAAAGTATTGTAATTTTCAAAAGTGTTAGCAATACATAAAAAATAATTAGTCATCTCCTTCAATCAACTTGGAAACAAAATCATTGACAATTTTCGTTTCTTTTATCAACTCACATACGATGGGAACATGAAATAAAACACAATAGTTTTAATTAATTATTTTTAATACTTCTCTAAATCACTGACAATGTTAATTTTACAAAAAAACATATATTCTCTTAGTGCAATGGCTAATTCGCTATTGTTGATGTCACACATTACTTGAATCAGTTCAATTTTAGTCAAATTTTCATTAGTTTGAGTGAAATTTCTAATGTTTTCCACCAAATTTTCATAGTATTCACCAAAATTTATGGATTCTAAATGAGTGAGACGTGGGGAGATGAGGCAACGATCCGCTTGTAGTATTTGATAAACATCTTCTTTTCTTAAAGGTACACTGATATCATGTTTGGTCACCTCCAACCATTTAACACGATCAAATACCATTTGTCGAATGGTGCAGTAGTCTCCACAAGATAACACAGCTTCTTCTTTTTTTTCTTCTTCGTGAAATGATGCACTTATAAATGAATTATTATTTAAAATGTCGATAAATGTGAACCATTCGTATGAGCTGAAGTTGATTTTCTTATGTTTATCGGTGTATGATAGAGTGATCGCAGTACTGAACGTTCTTGCGGGACTCAAACCACAACCAATTCGAAAATCTCCATCTGTACAATACTCTGTGTACAATAAGTAGTGGTTTTCCTGTTTGGCTGCCATTTCATACACTTGTAAAATATGATCTAATTGTGTGTCATAATTAACATGACTTTGTGTAGCACTAAAATAGCCGCTGTCTTGAGAACTCATATTGACGACTGAGAATCTAACCTACAACTCTCTCCTCTATTTATACTCATTCACATCTCCTACTACTACAAAACAATGTATTCATGAGTAGTGAAGCGATGTAATTACGTGACTACATCTGTGCTTTGTATCCAGGTGTTGTGTTTTCTATCTAAACCTAACCATGTAACAAACATCTTGTTGCCTTTTCTTTTAAGTACTTTCTCCACCAAGTAAATGTGTGGATTTGACGTTTTCTGTAGCTCTTCTTCGTAAAACCCTCCACTGATTGGGATACCTTGCAAGTCTTCGAGCAAATATGTGGTGGGATTGGTTATTTTAACTTTAATGATTTTGAATAGTTCAGTCGTCCAATTGGGTGTGTATCCCTTTTCAAAGACATGTTTCGACTTGCTTATACGAACAATATCACCAACTTTAAATTTACGAAGTCCGGCAATCTTTAGATGTGTATAGGTTTTGTTTAAAATATCTTTTTCGTTGGATTTATTGACATTGGAAGGTTTATATTTGGTTGTTGAATGTTTTGTGTTATTGTAATCTCGTGTAATTTTAGGGAGAATGTCAATCCATCTATAGGTACCATTTAAACTGAAATGTTTGTAAAGCTTTAATTTCAATGTTCTAATAACTCTTTCTGCCATAGAAGCTTTTTTCGTGCTAAATACACTATAATGATTAATCACATGTTGTTTCATTAGTTGTTGAAACTTGTTGTTGTAAAATTCCGTTCCTTGGTCTGATTGGAGATTTTTAGGAACTCGTTTTGTGTTGGTGAGAATGTCTGAGAATGCACGAGTTAACTCTTCACCGGTTTTTGTCTTTAATGGACGTGTCCATAAAAACTTTGAAAAGCAATCGATGACGACTAGTATCATTTTGTGATTTTTATTTTGATTAGCGTAAGGTCGCATTTCTGCCAAATCCATTTGCCATAAATCATCTATGCCTTTGACAATTGTACGTCTGCGTGGATAATTTCTACGTATTGGTTTGTGGAGTTCGTTAACAAGCTGGACTTTGGATGACATGTTTCGTAAGCGCATGCACTTTCTAAACTGATGATCCATTACTCTTCTCAGCTATTTTCTTCTTTTGTTCAATTTCTTGCTTCTTCAAGTCTCTGTCCAAAACTTGAAACGAACGTTCTATGTATGTATTATACATATCGATCTTATCACTGATTTGAGTATTACTTTTCGACAATTTATCCTGTATTTCTTGTTTAAAACTCTCCAAATCATTTCTCAAAAATTGCTTGCCCATAGCAACTCCCTCGTCGACATATATTTTAGTTGCCATATCTCGAGCTCTGACAGGAGGATTTCTCGAAATAAATGCAGCAATTTCGTTGATTTTATTTTGATGAGATACCAATTGCGTTTGTAATGAGGGGATTATTGTTTTTTGAAGTGTGTCGAGCTCATTATGGTACACATGTAATTGTTCATCAACATATAGTTTGTTAGCAACATCGCTATTTGCAGTCGGCATCTTTACATTACAAATTTTTACATTTTCTGCATCAATATTACCGTCTAGAGTATGTGGATACGATACTTTCGGCATATACGGCTTAACACGCTCATTAGCATGATTGCGGCGATGTCCAAACTTATCGACAGACATGATTGAAATGATTATGTTTTTCGTTTGTTATTCAATTATATTGGCTTCTTTTAGCTCATTGATTATTGCAATTATCTCGTTGTTGTGTGAGGATGTGTTACCCGCCTCCTTAGATGCAATAAGTAATTTTAAACGGTCACACAGCTCATTGGGATCATCCCAATAAATGTATTCCATCGGTTTTTCGTTGTATGACAAAAGAAGACCTTTTCCCGCATTGGTATATGATGAATTTTGAATGGGTTGTTTCTTTAATATTCGAGTTGATGGAGGTCTGGTTACACTACTACTACTAGTTGATGAGTCTGATACAGTTTTAAACAATGGTTTAATTATGTTGCGATACTTTTGAGTAGCGGAACTTTTCAGACGACCGAGTACATTGAGATGAGCTTTTGTTATTGTTAGCAGAGCTTTGTAATTTTTCAAATCTCCATCAGAGTAATCATTGGGATGATTGTAAAACATAAGCTGATACAACCCCGGAGTCCCAGGTATATTTCCTTCTCCCTCATCCTTCTCCCGTAATATGTTTATGTTACCGTTTCTTTTATCGAACGCAATTCTACGTTTGCCCAACATCCATCCAATTTCATCATTATATATTGGCCCATAATTTCTATCAATTTCATCATCTTTGTGAAAGTAATCTTCCAGATACTGTCGACTAATTGTAGGATACTGATCTAAATAATCTTCTATGACTTCACGTGAAATGTTGGGGTGTATTCTCACATCATAATCATCATAATAATAATTGTCTTCATCATCATTATAACGCATAATATTTCCTGATTCATCCGTCTCAGCTATGGGTTTTGTATCAAGAAATGATGTAGATTTGACGCTGTTCTCATCTTCTTCTTTTTTTGTTATTTCTTCTTCTTTTGGGGAGGTAAATTTTGAAACTATGGTTTGTTGTAATGACTTTGAGGATTTGACCATTTCTTTTAGCGGTACAGATATCGGTTTAAATAGCTTATTTAGAGATGTATCATGTTCTGATTTTCCTAATTTTAACGCTAAATATTTCTTGCGAATAGATCTCGCCAATTCACTAACTTTTTTCTTACGCAAGGCAATAGCAACCTTATCGTTGGACATGTTGATGAGGAGTGAGGATAATGTCTAATGCTCTATAAATTTATCGAATCCTTTACGGTACCTACCATTATTTAAAGCAAAATCTTTTACAATCACCAATGTTCCATAGCGGTCAGACGACCAACATTCTGAGCAAATCTTTTTAAATTCTTCAAATGTCATGTCTGGTGACACATGTTCCTCAAATATATGTTTTAGATTAATTTCATCCTGCTTGAATAACACAATCATATTACAATTGTCACGTATGAGCTGTTTTGGTATTTTCGAATATGTTTGACATAAGTAGGCCGCGTCAATGAGCTTGTGCCTACACATTGAATAATATTCACGAATTTTCTGTTGTCCATCGCAGGCAACATCATCAAATATGAATAGTGAGTTTGATTGCGCTTTATCGGGACTAATAATTTCCTCATTGTCTTTAAATGGAAAATAACCAACACCTTTAACTTCTCCTAAGACTTCTTGCAACAATTTATATTTTGGTTGAAATAACGACTTGGAATAAACGTAAACATTTTTGAATTTAGCACCATTTGAATTGAATAAAAGCGACAACATGACATTTGTTTTTCCACACCCACTGGGACCACAGATGATGGCACGAAAAGAATTTGGTAGTAGTTTACCATGTTTACCAACAGATGAAGTATTAGAGGTAAAGTCCAAGTTTTCAATGGGTAGCGTCTGCTCTTGTTGAACGATCTTCATCTTGTGAGGATTTTTAGTGTTATCCTATAAATATATACGGATGTCGTCACCATACATCAGTCTTAATGTTGATGTTTGAGGGAGAAGGTCTTTTGAATTCTCTTATAAATAAACTACCATTCGAACTTCACTTACCCACCTACAATTATTGTGGACGTAAGTGATTGAATATAACTTTTTTTTTTGTCTGTTACATAATATCTACATTCATAGCTGGAACAAAACTACAAAAGCGACTTACACGTGGTGACGTGGGCATTAATCCTTTAGACGACGCTTGCAAACAACACGATATTGCTTATTCACAAAATAAATCTCTTGAAGAACGTCACAAAGCAGATAAGGAGTTGGAAGATAAAGCTTGGGCTCGAGTAAAATCAAAAGAGGGAACTTTTGGTGAAAAGGCTGCCGCATTACTTGTTACGGGTACCATGAAAATGAAACGAAAGTTGGGAATGGGAAGTCGTCCAAAGAAACAACGACGTTCCTTTAATCGAGACGTAGTGCTAAAGGTGGGAAAATCAATGAAGAGAGGAGCATCTTTAAAAGAAAGCGCCTTGTTTGCCTTACGAGCAGCCAAATCACTTATTAAACAATTTGGAGGATCGAAGAAAATTGTTGTTCCTCGAGTGATACCAGTAAAATCTGGAGGTTTTCTACCTCTTATACCTCTGTTTGCTGGGCTCTCAGCACTTGGAGCACTATCGGGTGGAGCTGCTGGGATCGCAAAGACTGTCATTGATGCTAATAATGCTCGAAAGAAATTGGAAGAAGATCACCGTCATAATAAGGCTATGGAACATGTTGGAAATGGTTTATATCTGAAAAAGTATGGAAGAGGATTTGGATTGTATTTAAAAAAAATGTCAAAAAACTTGCGATAAAGCTACCCAATCGTCCACTGTATGACATTGATATTGTCCGTTATGCAAAATTATATAAAATAGCACATTTTCGAGGTGTTTTTATGCGTGACACTCTACCTAAATCTGGCCCTCGACAACAAGAGTGTGCGGTGGTTAACTTGGACTCATCCAAAAACGGTGGAACACATTGGGTAGCATATATAAAGAAAAACAATGTCGTCGATTATTTCGATTCATTTGGTAATTTGAAACCACCCAAAGAACTTGTAAAGTATCTAGGAGGAAGAAATATTTCTTATAACAATAATCAGTATCAAAACTACGATCAGATCAATTGTGGACATTTGTGTTTGAAATTTCTACTTCAACATCCATGGAACAATGGAGGAGGACATTAAATCATTATTAATGCAACACCAAAAACCACATCTACGAAGTTTTACTGCCGAAGAACTGAAAAAAGTTCCAATTCAATATGTGATAAGGAATGTTGGTCCGTCTGAATTGTTAGATATATGGCATAAACTACCTACTGAATACAAATCAAATTTTGAGCTACAAATTCGTCTACCATGCTTTGTTCACTACAACCACCCCGATTGGACAACGCATTGGGATGGTCCGGCATATTCTCAAGCATCTTGTTTTCTATGTCAAAGTGTATTAAATAAATCTTAAACCGAGTTCTGTGTATTATTTAAAGCACATCCATCCCTTGACTTGCATCAGTCATCATGTCGCAGTTGTTGAGAGTAAATAGCACAAATCACATATTTACCTTCCAACCTCCTACTCCTATTGTACTATATCCGGAGAAAGATTATGAGTTAGCGTTACGTTCCTTTCACTCATATCACAGTATACCAAACATTGAAAATCGCAAATTTTACTACTACGATGATCACAACATGATGCAAAGTTTTGATATACCAACAGGATGTTACGAAATCGCTGATATTGAAACGTTTATACTAGACAAGTTAGGAAGTGGCAGCAGCAATCCATTTGAAACTGTATTTGCGTTAAAACCAAATAATAATACGTTACAATGTATGATTTTCAGTAAATATATGATTCCGTTCGGGGAGCAGGATACTCCCAACTGTCTTGGTGACATATTAGGCTTTTCTAGACAGATACTCAAACCCAAAAAATGGTACTCTTCAGATCTACCCGTCAAAATTATAAAAGTATCTAGCATACGCTTCGAATGTAACATTACCACTGGAGCCTTTGACGCAGACAGACCTGCTCATACTATTTACGAATTAGTTATAAAAGTAGATCCTGGGTACGCCATTGACGAAACTCCACATAATTTACTTTATTTACCTGTTATACCACAACGTGAAATTACTAACGTTACTGTGTTGGCTTTGGACCAAGACGGACATCCTATCAACTTTCGTGGTGAAAAGAGTACCTTGGTGTTGGAGCTTAGAGCGAGAAGCAACAGATGGGATTGATAATTAATCATAAAAGACGTTCCGCTGCACATTCAGTTCCATTAGTTAAACGACGTCCTTCAAAGCAACAGCAGCAGCATCTTACGTTTGCTAACAAATTGTTCTTGCAATCTTTAGGCTTTTTGTTGAAAGAAAAACGATGACAACCATGTATGGAAAACGTTCTCGTATGAACGATATGCCTCCAATGTTTGATATCTATCGCAAGCCGAGATTCGATGAATCGATTCGCAAAGCTGAATACAGAACATATGCTCCGTTCATCAAATCGTTCAGTTGCAGTGACATTGTGGAATTTAGCATCAATCAAGTTGATTCGTTTTTTGCGATGAATGAAACTTTGTTGTGCATTAAAGGGTCACTCAATATACATGGAGCTGGTGATGTAAAGCTGACAAATAATTTTGGTGCTTTCCTTTTCGATTCGTGCACATACAGTGAGAGTGCAAGAGAAATGGAAACAGTTCGAGATCCTGGAATCGTGAGCGCTGTACGTGCTATGACGTGCTACAATCAAGAAGATTCCAATCATATGGCTATAGCTGGCTGGAATTATCCTAAAGACCCCATCCTCAATGCCGCCGATAAATCATTTAACCTACAAATTCCTCTCAAGCATATTTTCAACATTTTCAATGACTATCCTATGATTACATGTGGACGACAAACAATACGTTTGGTTCGAGCTCGAAATGATAATGATTGTGTATATATCACAGAAAAAAACGTTGCTGGTGTTACTTCCACTACAACTGTTAACATAAATATTACCAACATCGAATTGAAAATCAAGCATATCTATCCTAATGATGATATTAAGTTGGAACTTATGAAGGCTATTCAAAAGGATCAGCCTATAGTTATTCCATTCAGAAAGTGGGAGATACATGAACTACCAGCCATCACCAGAAATGCTAGACGTGAAGTATGGGCTGTTAAAACTACAACTTCAGTCGAACGACCTCGTTATGTTTTGGTTTTCTTTCAAACCAACAAACGTGATAACAGCACAGCCGACCCAACTTTATTCGACAACGCTGACATTCAAAGTATACGACTATCGCTAAATGGGGAATATTATCCTAATGAAAGAATGCAGTTAGACTTTACTAAGAATGATTACAATGAGGCCTATTTCAACTATACAGAATTTTATCCTATTTATATGAATTCAACACAGAAGCATCCTCTGTTGGATTATTCCTCTTTCAAGAAGCATGCATTGTTTGTTATCGATTGCTCAAAACAAGAAGAAAGCATGAAGGCATCTACAGTTGATGTAAAACTCGACATTGAAGCAAACATTGGTTTCCCCGAAAATACCAAAGTATATTGTGTCATAATACACGACTGTGTAATGGAGTATTTTCCTCTCACCGAAATTGTTAAGAATTTAAATTAGAACGTGCTGCTGCACTGCACGTTAGTATTCTAGCAATCATCATCATGAGAGTTGCATTCGTGGACATCCAAGGATTCGTCGTTGATGGATGCTTTGTTCCCAAAGAACTCACCATCGAGATTGGTTTTAAGCAGAGTCACTACATGTTTTTGCCACCTCAATCGTTTGATACATTAAGTCAGCGTGATAAGAAAACTGTGAAATACCTGGAAAAAAATGTGCATGGCATTCGATACTCTTCAGGTGACATCGAGTATAGCGAAATAAATGTAATATTGGAAACTAAGCTGTTGTATGCTGCAGACTTCATTTACGTACGCGGACAGCAAAAGGCTGAATTTCTACAAAAGAAATGTCACATTTTTAGTGTCTTTCCCATCATTATTGACGTCTGCAAGTTTGATGGTACATCATTGGCAACTGGAAACTTTGAACGTGATTCCTGTCACGCCACTGGAGGATCCTCCAGAAATGTACAATATCTCCGACAATGGTTTTTAAATATTGCGTTACCTTTGTAATTATTATATCAATAATAAATGATTTTTTTAAAGTGGATTTTTTTTTACACACACCATTTAGACGTCCCACTCAACAAACTAAATATCTTTTTTAACAAGAAACGTATAAGAAACAACCCCTGTATACATTTTATGACAAAGAATCATAGACACTTTTGATTTCACTCGTATGCTGTGAAGGCATCAATCTTGGAATATTAAAATGTAAAGTGCAACTTTCAAAATTACGTGGGGTCACTGACACCCAACGCAAAGTGTTAAAACCCAAATAAGACAATTTATAAATAAACCATGATAGCGCAACGGTTACGGACTGTGTTAGGAACGAGAAGATGCTGTGTGTTCTTAGTTCGAATTTCACAGACATCCATTTTTTTTCAATTTTATAAATTGCATGATTTTTTTTTTCAAGCGGATTTTTTTTTACATACACACCATATGAAATTTAGACGTCCCACTCAACTATCTTTTTTAACAAGAGCGCCAAAAGTATCTGGGGTCACTGACACCCAACGGATGAAGGTAAAACCCAAATAAGAAATTTATACATATAACCTCGATAGCGCAACGGTTAGGGACTGTGTTAGGAACGAGAAAGGCGCTGTGTGTCGTGAGTTCGAATCTCACGGTCGACCATTTTTTCAATTTTATAAATTGGAAGTGTTGTGGTGGACCACGATTGACGTCACAGAAGATGGATGCCGTAGGGATTTTACTGACGTCACAGAAGATGCCGTCGCGACATTCGAATCACCCGCCAACGACACAACCCACCAAATTGGAAGTGCTACGTCACACATGTGGATGGACCATGATTGACACAAGATGGATGCCACTTCCGGTGCGCGCGCACAGTCAACGAAATCCAACATGGCCGACTTCCGTCCCAGAACCGGCTTAGTATATCTACTCATATATATATATATATATATATATATATATATATATATATATATATATATACACATAGTATAATAAAACTAATTTATAAAAATTATGATTTATACTCTTGAGAATATTCAAAATATTGTATATACTATACAAATGATATGCTGCTATTCAAAAACTGACCAAGTGACACCGCGATTTTGCCGTATATCTTGTACGGAAATCATGACTGTCGGAAATCATTTTGTCCGTGAAGTTAAAAATTCTACAATATATAGTCAAAGAGTTAACTGTCTCGACTCTTACTTCGTGGAATATGCTCATATTAGTGTTTTTAAATGAGACTCACGGTCTCTAGTGGAATTAACTAGAGACCGTGAGTTTCATTTAAAAACACTAGTCAAAGAGTTACTAACCATGTATGTGTATGTTTATTCTGTGATTTAGTTTTATTTTTTTTTATTTGTGTTCAGTAGTTAAAGGTATCGTATTTTTCAATTTTATCGTAAATTTCCGGCAGAAGTAGCCCACAGTCAAACGACAATTTTAACTTTAATATTTCTCTTAAACCTATGGCTAAGTGAAATTTTTCTCATGCAATTGAAATAGTAGTGTTTATTCTTCAGTATACTTCAAATTAGGTAAGGTAATTAATCTTCCATTTAAATATTGGGTGTACATCCTTAAGCTGTAAACAAAACTTTCTATAAATTTTGTATAAAAACATTTTCTTTGGGAGATATTAGACTAGGTATCCTTTTTTATTAGTTAACACGATATTAATCATATTGTTAATGTAAATGTTGTATTCATATTTTCATACTTTATCACGAAAACACTACTAAACTTCATTTTTGTAGTGAGTAAACATTACCAAAAATGTCGTTTTTCATTTTATATACACATCTATAAACAATCGTACTATAGAACCTGTTACTTTGAATTTTATTAACTTTTTAGTGATGTTAATTAATGCAAATATACTATATAGTAATAAAACACTTTTCGAATATAATTATCTCATAATGTTTATTCATTTGTTTAAGTAAGACAGTTAGTAGCCAACAATAGCATAAAGAGAATCCGTTTTTGTTTTTTTATGTCGCTATTCATAACAATTATAAATATAGCAAAACATACCGACGCGCTCTAAACTCTTCTCGCTTGCATCCATTTTTCCTTCCAAAACCAGTTTTTCAAACAAATTTCCGGTTCTCCTACAGGATCACCTCCCTCTACTGTTATCCCCAATATCCTTATAGAATCTTTCGAGAGCAAGTTGTCCTTGAATTTTTCATTTAAAACCCAAAGTATGGCTTTAGTATGTTGATAACACTATCACAACTTGATCACACGGTTCCCCTATCTTCTAGTGGTATCGACTTGATTTCATGTTACCGCTGACGCTCAGTTGAAACTGGAGTCAAGGAATATCAGAGGTACATAAAAACGGTCCTCTACTCAAAATCAGGGGAGGCAGAACTCCAAATGGAAATGGAACACCTGATCTTATTTACAAAACTGAGGTTTTGGCCAATGTTTTATATTACAACAATCAAAACACTTGACATTAGCAAACATTCCGCCAATTGTAAACACGATGAGAGTTACCATCAGGTCTCCGATGTAGAATACAATTCTATCACCAGATAAGCAAGTTTGGGCTGCTCGGCAATTCGACTATACTAGCTGAACCCGGCAGACGTTGTCCTGCCAAACATTACTCAATGTTTGTTATTTATTTATTTACAGAAGCAAACAGGTTTCCCTTATTCTATGCAACTGTGATTACAAATTAGTACTAATACTGCAACGCTCGCATATAGATTATAGTTTATGCGTCAAAAACAACTGAATGTACACATAATGTTAATTCTCTAATATTAGATCTGCAATAGATATTTTAAATTTACACAGTTTAATTGCTAGCAGTCCAGTATCGAGATTTTCACTTACGCTATTGTATAGCTGACATATTCTATCTAGAGAATTTATCGAAGGTGTTAAGAATAAATAGTTCCTAGGACGGGTTCGATGATCGGGTACGTAGAAATTTAATTGACTGAGAAGATCAGCTGAGTCTATTAAATGGTTACACAACTTATAAAGAAAAATTAAATCTCGACGTTTTCTCCTGCAGACTAATTTATCAATACTAAACTCTGACCTTAATGGATCATAAGACTCATATTTAGAGGACTTCTTGTGTTTTTTAAAATATATATATTTCACAAACTTATTTTGTAAGGCTTCAATTTGGCGACTTAGGCTTATATTAATAAGTGAACTCCAGATTATGCTACCAAACTTCAACTTGCTTCTTATAAGCGAATTAAAAATACTTGTAATCGACTTAACATTAGTAAAAGCATGGGTAGTACGTTTTATAAACCCAAGTAATTTATATGATTGAGAAACAATGTTAAGAATATGTGGTTTAAAGCTAAACTTACCAGTGAGTAAAATACCAAGGTCTGTTATCTCCTTTACTCTCGTTAATTGAGCAGCCCCCATTGTATAATAAAAATGGCCAGGATTTTTTTGGCGACTGAATGTCAAAACAACACATTTGCTAGTGTTAAATGGTAATTTATTAGTTAGCCACCAATTATATATTTTATCCTATGTCGTGCTGTAATTGTAGATGATCATTTGAGTTATTCACTTTTGTGTAAATTTATAAATCGTCCGCAAACAATAAACACTCAGATGTAATTAAGGAAGGCACTTCGTTTATAAAAATCATAAAAAGTAATGGCCCTAGATTAGATCCCTGTGGTACACCAGATTCCGCCATAAATGCCTCAGACTTCTCATCCATGAAAGACACATATTGCCACCAATCACTAAGATAAGTTGCATAAAGTTTTAGTAAAGGATAGCTCATTCCCAGTAAATTTAACTTTCTTAAAAGTATATCGTGGTTTACTTTATCAAAAGACTTGGCGAAATCTGTATATACCACATCAACCTATTCCCCTTTATCCAGTGATTCAACTACATAATTGGAGAACGTTAGCAGATTTGTTTCAATAGACCTTTTATTACAGAAGCCATGTTGCTGATTACATAAAATAGTAAAATATAGTTTATCATATAATATATATTCAAAAATTTTAGCGCTACAGTTTGCTATGGCAATCGGCCTGTAATTACTGAACTCGTCCCTATTGCCTTTTTTATGTATCGGAGCAACCTTTGTGATCCTAAACGCCTTTGGAAAGTAGTTATTGTTAAGTGATTTTTGTAACACAATTATGAGGGGGTATGTAAGATAATCGCGACAGGCTTTAAATATATATCCCGGAATGCCATCGGGTCGGGCTGAGAACTTTGGTTTAAGCTTTTTAAAGGCATTGTGAATATCCTGAACAGTGATCCTAGTAAATTGTAAACAATTAAAGTTTGAACTATAATTATCTGCAGGATTAAAAAAAATCAGATGGTAGGTAGACGAGTTGTGTTCATACACGGACTGAAAATAGTTCGCAAATTCGGCTTATATTATTGATTTATCCGTAATATTAATTCGATCATTATCAGGATTCTTGAAACAGTAATCTGCTTTGTTATATTTTTTATTATTTTTCACAAAATTCCAAAACAAATTGGGATTATCGTTAATGCCATCTTCAATGTTACGGATGTATATGTTATATGCTTCTTTAATTTCGTTTTTTAACAGAGTTCTTAGTCTTTTGAATTCATTTAAGTGATATTCAGATTTTTTCTGCATTGTTCTGTGATATTCCTTTCCTGCAACAAACGGATTATATGCGGAGTAAACCATGGAGGGAATTTGGTATTTTTATTGTTACTAGATTTAAATTTGGGTACACAAGCATCAAAAATATTATAATGTTTATGATAAAATAAATCTACTGCAGTATCTACATCATCTATAGAATCTAGGAACTCCCAATTGCAATCCCTTAGTAATTCAGAGAGTAAATCAAAATTAGCCTTCTTAAAATTATATTGATATGTTAGGTTGTTCATTTCCCGAAATGTTTTACATTTTTTATCAATATTAATCGTAAGTTGAAGAATGGGGTGCTTTTTATCCTCTTTGGTCAGAGGATATTCGTTTTTTTCCACCGACATATCGACATTACACAATACAAGATCTAAAGCTACTCACTAATAACTAATCACTGTCACAAATAATATTATTCAATGTTTGAAGATAGTTTAACTACGTATCTATAAACAAAAGAATAGTAGGTATTCTCTTGAGCTTAAATTTTAAATTTACTATTTGTGATTAATGAAATTACTCGCTAATTACTTTATATATCGATACCAATTCATAAACCCAAACATATTGTTTTGATTTTAAATTTCTATTAATAAATTGAATGTGGTTCTTCCATGCTTGTTTTAAAATACATACTTTATACTTTCTTGCACTGCAAATAACCACTTTTAAAATATATCTTATAAATAAATAAATTGAGATTTATGGGTACTTTCAATAATTAATAAAATTTTATTTAATATAACAGATTACGTAATAGAAAATATTTATAATAAAATGTTTCTACAACCACTATGCAAAACACGATTTTCTACACAAATTTTTATATGCAAACTATGCCTTTTTCAAATTCCTTAATATCCATTGGAAAAGTAATAATTTAGAATGGTAAAAGTACACGCTATGGCACTTTTCCCCACGGAAATGTCAATTTCATTTTTTTTGACAATACAACATATAGTGAATTTCGATGATAGATACTAATATTACAATAAATTAAAACTTATTATCAAAAAAAGATACACCAGGCATAACAATTCAAAATTACGTTTAACTGATTTTTCATAAATAAATACCTATATAAGTTACTTTTTTCTTTCATTAATAAACGTGGTCGTAGGAAAAATATTGTGTACCACTCGTACGTAAATCACTTTTCCTTCTCGCTTGATTTGAGGCACTCGCATAGCGGCTTGTGCCACATACTTCTGAGCTCGTGGCAATAGAAAAACGATATAGAAGTTGATATGCTGCAGCGCTCCCTGGTGGAAAGGAAACCTCAATGTTAAAACTCCTTTTGACAATCTAAGATTATCTTTACGGTGAATTTAGACAGATTCTAATATTACAGTTAATTAAAACTATTATTAAAAAAAGATACGACAATCAAAACAATTCAAAATTGTTCAAATTTCATTATTAACTATACCTACCTACGTTTAACTGATTTTTCATTTTTTAAATTAAATAGTTCTATTCAAAGTTTAAATAAAATACCTACATAAATTTCTTTTTTCATTCATTAATAAACGTGGTCGTAGAAAAAATATTGTGTACAACTCGTACGCAACGCGCTTCTCCCGATTCCTTGATTTGCGGCACTCGCCTTATGGCTCGTGCAACAAACATCTGCGCTCTTGGAAAAAGTAAACGATATAGAAGTTGATATGTTGTAGCGCCCCCTGGTAGCAAGTTACAACAAAAATGGTAGCAAATACAAATTCTGCATAGAAAAATACATATATGTGCCAATTTTGAGTGTGATCAGTAGAACGGTGTAGAATTTGATATACTGCAGCGCCACCTGGTGGCGAGATACAACAAAAATGATAGCAAATACAAATTCTCCGTAGAAAAATACATATATGTGCCTATTTTCAGGGTGATCGGTTGAACGGTGTTGGCGTAAAGAAACATATTATACAAACTTTCATTTTTATATATGATACTCTGAGACTTGGTTGAGAAAATGGTTATCCCAAGATTAGCAAGTGGTTTACATAGGGTTATTGGACGTTGGTCGACTTATGCTTCAATTACGAGCATCTAAATAAGTACTTCTTACTTTTCTTCTCCCGAAGAAATCTCTTATAATAACCGGCGAAATGTCAAAATGAATTTAATACATTATAAACATACATTTTCTTTCATCCAGGGTGCCTATAGACAGTATCAACAATAAATTATTGACGCTGTCTTCTGTCCAATCAAGATGACGAAGTGTACCTACATTTTTTGGAAAAAACGTCACGGAGATCTGTTCAGAATAATATGTGATAACTTCAGAACAAGTCCATATTAAAAACTCAAAACTATGCTATAAGTTATAAATATGACTCAATAAAAGCCTCTGTCAGTTAATGGATAGGTATAACTATGTTTTAATTATATGAATATACACAGTGGTATCGACATTTTTGCCTTGAATCGAGTTGATGACACCTCAAGTAAAAGGTCATGTGTACCGTGTACCCATGTAAAACAATTTTACATGTTTCACTTATTTGTGTAGATATCAGGTATTAGGCGTCGACCTTCAAATTATAATTTTGCACTTATTTTGAATGTAAAATAATATGCGTTGTTAGGTTTGTAAACATTTATATAAATCTATATGTATCAAACTTTATTTTTATGAATTAATATTTTGGTTATTTTGATTTATACTGCAGTACTTCAAACACGATTGTCGTCATTTACGTAACTTTAGAACTGTAATGATCAAACTGAAGGTTATAGACAGCATTTAATTTGCTTTTGTATCAATGCAGTGCTTGAAAAAATACAAATTGAATATTAATTATCCACACAAATTAGAAAATGAGAATAAACTCGCGTAAATAAACAAATCGATGGCAGCAAAGTAGATATGGACATCTACAAAATCGCAATTTTACAGGAGAGCTGCACATTTTATTGAACAATAGTGACCATTTTTAGAGTTATGTACCGATAAACATGAAATTTTCTATGGTGCATTAACATAACCTGTATCGATTGTATAACCGGTTTTATCGATATAACGCTGTTTTACTGAAATAATGTAGATGTCTTTTTTTACTCTGATAAATTAACTCCAATGTTAAAATGTCATATACCTGGAAATGTTATTGTCACTTTGACATCGATAAAAAAGGTGCATCCTTTTTTATCGGATAAAAACTTCGCTTCCTCAATATCTAGTAAGCGGTCACTTTTACACAATGACAATGAGTCGCAAGTTTGGTTACTTATAATTTCACAGCAATTAAGTGTTGGCAAAACTGTCAATTAGTCTGTCAGATTTTTGAATTTTAAACATACAGTGCTTCTATATTGAATCGGTGTGGTAATTATTTAACTTTGTTGTATTAATCAAAATAATTATTGTTGTTGTTCATCCATATATTCTGTAGTTTATTGTATTAATAAAGATAATTATTGTTGTTGTTCATCCATATATTCTGTCGTTAATTTATCTTGCCAAAAACCACTCGAGCTTTTTCTTTTATCAGATAAATTTCTCTTTAGCGTTTTGCCAATCACTAAATTTGCTCGAAAAACTGACACTAGATAAAATCTCTCCACCTTCGGTGTCGCGATTTTATCATGTGAGTTTTTCTCGTAAAATTAGTGATTGGCAAAACTGTTTCGTTGCAAAGAGAAATTTATCCGATAAAAGAAAGCTCTTATGTTTTTACTGTTGATAAAACATTGACGTTTATACATTGTGATAAAAAGCGCTCATTCCACCTAAAATAATGAATTAACAAAGATAATAATCTCCAATAATAGTTTTTAAAGGATAATCAAGGACCATTTAAGCAACATGCAAACAATATTTCTCTTTTTTGAGCAAATTTTGTAGATGTCTTTATTTCTTTGTATTAATCATTTCACTGAACTTCATCTAGGTATATCGGTTATAGTTATTAACGTTATAAGGCGGATATGTTGCAAATAACGGATGAGGTTGAATATTAGAGAGATATTGCCAATTGCAATACCGCATATGATGCGGTATTTATGTTGCGATATTTTAATAACGCTCTACCTAAATTGATTTAGAAATAAGAGATATTGCCATCACTGTTATTTAATAACATAGCGCTGCGTTAGGAAGGAAGTAACATAACCTGTCTTTTTTGTGTACTTATAATTTTTTTTAAAGTTAAAACCAAAAACCAAATAAACTTATTATTTGCATACTTGATAAAATGAAATGTAATTAAGAATGGATGAAATTATTAGCTGGAGCTAGTGAAAGTGCTATTGAATATGTGATTTTGCATAATATAAAAGGAATGGAGCAAAACCAAATAGAATATACCCAAGGTCCTATGATTGTATTTGATTTTGATAATATGCAAGAAGATAATGTAAAAAACAATTTTATGTTTAAAATGGAAGGTATTTCTAAGTTGACAGAAGCTCTAGGAATCGCTGAAATAATTTATACTTTCACTCGTAGTTCTGTTATAGTTTAGTGTTCGTTTTATAAGATATAAAAGAGAGTATGCACATTGCTTTATCTCCTTTGCATATTTTATTGGTACTTTTAGGAGTTATTGGACTTAGCATACTTTTAAAAAGAGTTGCATAGCACATACTAAACATCATCTAAACGCGATGATAAACAAAAACCTAACATTAGAAAACCGATGCGTTTTGTTTTGAGAACTGCGCATGACAATTATGTGCGGTATTTACAATAACGCTCTACGGTACGTAACCGTAAATTACACGAAGCGCTAACGTTATTAGCGTTAGAGACGTAAAGAAGTGAATCGCGCATTCAATAAACGTCAAAATACCGCAAGCGTAATTACCGCAAAGCATTTTTTACCAAGCAATATCTCTCTATTGTAATCCAACAATTATAACAACCGAATCCGTTATTCGCGTATCGGCCGTGTGTCGTTCAAGACTTTTTATGTATGTGTTATAACAGAATTTGTAAGCACGATAGAGGGCGCATTTTTTGGCGGATCGAAACCAAACTCGCTACAAAAATTGGTTCGGCCAAAACCTTGGACGAGTTCGTTAACGGGCCAAATCGGCCCAGTATAAACAAAATGGCGGCCTGTCAAAATTGAGAAAAAATCGTATTTCTTATGTTTTTGATCTAACGCAAAAAAGTTACTGAGATTTTTTTTTGGAACTTAACACGTTCTACAACTTTTGTATGAAACACTTTTTTCTAAAACGTACATGAAAACATTTATTTAAGAAAATTTAAATTTTGTTCTTTTTGTTTTGAATCTGATGCAAAATCTGTATCTGTAAAAGTTTGAAGGGTGGGTGGCCCCACAGCACTTAGGCCACAATTGGCCCATTGAGCATCCTTCTGAGGTTCAAAACTTCCTTCTAGCTCTTCATCCAGCCTACTTCCTTGAAGTATGCGATAACGTCGCCTTAATTAATTTCCCTCATATTGGCGTATGTTAGCCTGTGCTAGCCGAATACTTGAAACCTAAAATGAGAGAGTGTCCGACATTCGCAAAGAATGTGTTCGACAGTCTCATATTCTGGTTCACATCCTTTACAAAGTGGGGTGTTAGATAGACCTAGTCTGTGGAGGTATTTTCGTAGGTGGCAGTGACCAGTCAGAATAGCCGTGGCTGTTCGTAGGTTCTGTCTGTTCATAGTCACGTATTCTTTGGCTACTTTGCTATCCGGATACTGTAGCAGTTCCTTGGCAAGCCTGCAGCCTTCTGCGTCGTCCCATCTACCCTTAAACTTATTAAGGGAGTGTTCCTTTAATAGGTCGGCCGTCGCTGACGCCGATAGACCAATGAAAGTGTCAGGTCCCAAGAGTTTTTGGAAGGCTCCCTTCCTGGCTAGCGAGTCTGCAATACGGTTTCCTTTCGATTTCTCATGGCCCTTGATCCAGCCTAAAGTGACCGTGTTGACATTCTAGTACTAGGCATGTAATACGTGGTATGTTCAGGGCTAGTAGTGTTTGTCTACTGTCCTTAAATATGTATATATTATTACCTGTGGTTTTCTTTTTGGTAATCTCTTTTGCAGCGATGCAGATAGCAGTGAGCTCAGCTCGAGCAACACTTGCATTGCAGCCCATTGCCCATTTTATGTTTAGATTCAGGGATCTGGAAAAAATACCACATTCTGAGCCCAAATTGGATTTAGACCCATCTGTGAAGATGCGGATTGCGCCTTCTTCCAATAGGTCTTGTGCGTTGTTTTTAAAAATTACCTTGTAGGGCCTGTTGAAGACATATCGCGGTGGAATCGAGTCCGTATTGGCCTGCAGCAGTGGGACCTTCCTGAGGGCCTCATACCACAAGTTACGCCTCAGTTTACCGGATTCTACATCAGGTTGTATACCAGTAGAACGTAGACGTGTCATGGTCATCAAAACAACCTCCTTGATGTATATGTCAAGGGGAGTGAGACCGAGGATTACCTCCATAGCTCTTGTTGGTGTGGTTCTCATGCCTCCTGTTGTGTTGAGGCATGCTGTTCTTTGGATTTGATCCAGTTTACGGACGACTGTCAGCTGGTTTGCTTTAACTCCCCAGGCAATCGCGCCGTACGTTAGCATAGGTCTGATGATGGCAGTGTAGATCCAGTCAGCAACCCTAGGTGACATTCCCCAGGTGCGGCCGATGGTTCTACGACACTGTTCATAAGAAATATTTGCTTTTTTAACTCTGTTTTGTAAGTGAGAGTTCCACGTTAACTTACTGTCAAAGGTGGCCCCTAAATATTCCATCTCTGAAGAGAAATTAAGTTTGGTATCTAGGAGCTTTGGAGCTTGATGTTTTGCAAGCTTCCTTTTTTCGTGAAAAGAACCATCTCCGTCATTTTGGATTTATTGACAGCGAATGGTCTCTGCACCATTGTTCTATGATATTGAGGGCCTCCTGCATTAAAGCGCAGAGTGTCTCCTCGAATCTTCCTGTTAGCAGAATCACTAGGTTATCTGCATATGCTATTGTGTAGAAGTTGCTATCGTTGAGGTGGCTGACCAAGGAGTCTAAGACCATGTTCCACAGTAGTGGCGAGAGCACCCCTCCCTGTGGACAACCTTTTACAACCAAGCCTCTGATGGTTACATCATCCACACTGATTTTTATTGCTCTTTTTGAGAGCATGTTATATATCCAGTCATTTATGGTTTGGGGGATATTCTTGTTGGAAAGAGCATTTGTCATTTTAGGAAAAGTGGTTCTATCAAATGCGCCTTCTATGTCTATGAATACACCCAGGGTGGACTCCTTATTTTCCAAGGATCTCTCGATGCGGCCCGCTACGAGATGAAGAGCCGAATCGGTTGATTTCCCTGGATTGTATGCATGTTGATTTGGATGCAGTGGATTTCGTGTTATCACCACATCTCTTATGTATCGTTCGCACAGCCTCTCTAAAGTCTTCATTGAAAACGATGTGAGGCTAATGGATCGATATGCTTTTGGGATGGAATGGCCCATTCTTCCTGGTTTTGGTATCAACACGACTTTGACTTCTCTCCAACCTTTTGGAATATACCTCAGTGCCAGTGAGGATCTGAGGATTCCTACCAGGTGTGGCATTAGGTCATCCAGGCCCCACTGAAGTAGAGCTGGATAAATGCCGTCTGTTCCCGGGGATTTAAAGGGGGAGAAGCCTGAGATGGCCCACCTCAGTCTGTCCGCGTCGATGATCTGTCGTGATATACGCCAGTCGTCGTCCGTCGGGTAGTGATTCTCCTCATCCTCCCAGGCCGCCGTATTTGTGGTTCTGGAGTCAGGGAAGTGAGTTGACATCAATAATTGAAGACTTTCCTTTAGGTTGGCAGTTTTTGTGCCATCTTCTCTGGTTAGTATACCGATATGACGGTGGGGATCTTTTGAGAGGGCTTTTTGGAGTCTAGCTGCTTGGGGGAAATCCTCGATTTCCTCGCAATAGATTCTCCATGCTTCTCTTTGTTTTTGTCTAATGACTTTTTTATACTCCTTGAGGTGAGACTTGTATGAGTTCCAGTCCTCTTTGAGTCTGGTTCTTTTAGCCTTATTAAAATATTTCCTCGCCGTCCCCCTGAGCTGGTCAATCTCATGGCACCACCACGAAGTGGAGGCTCCATCGAGATCGGCCCGCCTGAGTGGGCAAGACATCTTGTAGGCATTAATGATGGAGTTTTGAATTGTTTCATAATAACTTTCCAAATCTCCTTTATTGTTAGACAACACATCCTCGACTCCTCGCAGATCCCCTTTCAAACAGTGGACATATTTTGTCCTGTCCGTTTTCCTGGGGTCGCGAGTCATTAGGTGCGTTCTTTTTGACTGAGATCTCAGTTAATCTCAGCTCACATCAGTAGTGTCAGCGTTCTTTTTGTTTGACTCACTTTAAGTGAGCTGAGATTTTTCCTCCCCCTTCACCGATGCTGAATGTGTTGTAAGGGGATATCAGTTGGAATTGAGTCGGAAATAAAGTGGAGGGGATGAAGAAATATTTGATTTACTTGGTTTATATGTAGTTTTAACCAAGGTTATCTAAGGTTTTAACCATTGACATATAAATAATAAACACACATAATCTATTTTTCTTTTGTTACAAATTATGGATACATTAATTAACATTATTAGATGCTGATACGAATCTGTCGTATAGTTTAAATATATCGACAGATCGCGCGCTTCAATTGAGATATCGTTCTTTTTGGTGCTTACTCACATCACTTCATCTCAGATCCCCTTAACTGAAGTGATCTGAGATCTCAGTCAAAAAGAACGCACCAATTGTAGAGGTTGTGAGCGCAAGTTTTATTTCGAATTTTATCCAGCGGTGGTTCGACATTCAAATATCGTCGGATACATGCCAGCCGGAGATTATATTCGAAGTATTAATAGTAGATAGGGTAATATCTATTCGCGTTTGAGTACGAGAGTTAATAAAAGTTGGTTCAGTACCTCTATTTAGAATACAAAGATTCTTGTTTGTTATATAATCATAAAAAGACTTACCTCTAGTGCTAATATCTTTGCTGCCCCAGTTTATGTGGTGGGAGTTTGAATCGCAGCCTATTACCAGTTCAAGCTTCTGGGTGAGACAGTGTTCCACAAGGTCCTCCAACTCCTTAATTGGGGGTGGTTTAGCTGCGTCTGAGGGGAGCTATGCGGATGCCAGTATTAACACTTTCTTTTGACCTTTCTGTGCATATTCAACCTTCACTACCGTCGGAGGACGAAAAATGCGTCAGTGGATAGGTCTTAAAATTTCTAGGGACGTATGTATATGGCCGTCCTAGGTTGCTGATTGCTTGGGAAGCTGAAAATTAAACCTTTTGGATTATTTAGACCCATGATTTTGGTTTGTCTTATCCAGGGTTCTTGGATAAGTGCTATTGTGTCCTGCATCACATCCAGGTGGCGGCATAGTGTTGCCGAAGCCACCTTTTTGTGTTGAAGGTTACACTGTATAAATCTTACCTTTTCATAGTCCATCTCTGCTTAATGGTGGTGAGATGGGTATTTCTTTTAGGCCATCTCCACTTCCTCACTTGGAGGTGGGTTGATGTCGCCTGTATCCTGGCTTAAAGCTGTTAGTTCTGTCAGGAGACTGTCGGTCGCCATATTGGAGGATGGTTCGACAGTCTCCGCAGACGCAACAGCTCCTTGGAGTTCCTCGGATGGGAGAGGGGGATCCGTACCTCGATCCCCTCCGTTCCGGGTCCAGTTTCTTTGTTTTAACAATTAATAAGGTGAACGCGTAGCTCATCCTCATTGATCGTTTTTTAGGACTCCCATTTCCTGCCAAATACGAATAGGTGTCCTTTGGGATTGACCTTCGCTTCGTGGTGGAAGGAAAACCATGCATCTACCCGAAGGTCTGGGTTTTGTTTGTCCAGCCGACGCAGCACATTCTCTTTGTCACCCAGGTCAGCGTGAGCTTCGCTAGGCATCCAGAGGGTGGCTTTTGTCAGCTGGGGGAGGTTGTCGACATGTACCACGTCGAGCTTAGCCTCCTTCCACGGTTTCAGTTTTGAAACTGTATTCCTTAGCCACTCTAGCATTTCGTCATTATCGCAGGTGACTCTGATTATTTCACCAGAGTGCGACCATGACCTAAAAGTAGGTGGCTTTTTCTGACTGCCGTAGGCGGACATAAGGCTTACGTCCAAAGCCTCCATTAGTTGTCTATTGATAAGGTCTCCATTATCGGTAGTTATTTCACCGTATGGATCGGCCTTATCTATTATAGCTGCCCGTAAATGGCTGGTAGCTGTTTCACTGTAGCTCTTCGCTTTAGCATCCATCCGTATCCTCTTTCCACTGGAAGAGTTTTCCTCTGAGGTATTGGAGCGGATGCGCTTCTTTCCTTGGGGGCCGACGCGTTCCGGGCCTCTTTTGGAGGAGGAACTGCCATCGCCACCCTTGCATTTTTGGCCGCTGGTGCCAGGTTTAGAAAGGGAGGGGCGAGTGGCGCTGGTGGTGTCTGTAGAGACGCCAGCCTGCTGCCTCGCTTTCACCCATCTCTGCCTCAGCACCGCAGGTTCTTTTGCCTCGACGGTGCTTTGGTGTTGGAGGTGTGCGTTATCGCTCATCCTCCGGTTTTTTTGTTTTTGTTGGTCCATTCTGATCCCACGAGTAGCTAGGGAAATGTTCGTCATCTCTGGCAGAGCCCCGCATGTCAGGGAAAGGCTGTTTCCAAGGGGGTGTCGCCTGGTACCCCCAGGGGGACGTTCGCGGTCGCATTCCCTGCGGCCGTTCAGCCATTGGCACGTTCCTCGCACTTTAACTTGGGTTGTTGGAGTGTGACTTGGTTGGTCAACACTGCTGTCACTGATAATCAACAGTGCTAACGTATCCAGCGTTGCCACGAGGAGGCAGACACTCGTTGGTTGCATTTCTCCATTGGACTGCAGAAAGCTACCTACAAGCAGACAAGCAAGCAAATAAGCAAACCAACTACAAAGCAATGGCCAACTTACAACCAACCCCGCCATCAGATGCAAAAACTTTACTGAAATAAGCCGTCCAATTGGTCTTGTGCCATTGGTATTTTTGTAATCCCGCTGAAAGATTACTTTTTGATTCCGAGGAAAGAACAAAGCACGTACCTTGTAATTCTACAGAAAAATCCCAACATCATGTTCTCATGGAAGAGCTTAACAATATCAGAACAATATTATGAACAATGTCAGTTTTTTGTGTTCGCGAGTTCGCTTTAACAACGACCATGGATGAAATTGAGGAAGAAAATCAAATTTCTTTAGAAATATTGGGAGAATCATGTGCAACGAGTGTTGATTTACTGCCGAAAATAACTCAAGAGCGATATCAAAAAGAATATGAACATTTTGAAGAGTGTCGTAAAAGCAAGAATGTAAAGGTGGTTAATGAAGATGTATTATTAGCCTATACGAAAGGAAAGTCAGAGGTTTATTCTCCTAACTCGCTGTGGACCAAGATTTCAATGTTGAAAGTTGCTTTAAAAGTTTATGACAACATTGACATTTCAGGGTTAGTTATTTTTAATCGTACACGATATTAGAGTATTGCCTACAGAAAGGGTATTTTCAGATTTGGAGAATTATTTTTGTTCTTGAGACGAAAGTCTGATGGATACACACCAAAGAACGCAAAAATTTTGTCTGAAGAAGAAGTAACAAGTTTTTGTTGGAGGCAGATGATCATACATGGTTGCTTGAAAAGATTGTATTAATGTGTGGTATTTTCGGCACCTGTAATCGTGACGAACTTGTTAAGCTGAGTGTGGATAGTTTTGAAAGCACCAGTACCAGAGTTTTTGTTACCTTGAGGTATACTAAAAACAAAAAGAACATGGTATTTGTCATTCCCAAAAAGGACTTCCTTTTGATGCCTATGGTTTATACCAAAAATACGTAGATTTGCGGCCTTCAAATTTGGAAAATCAGCGATTCTTCATTGGATATAGGAATGGTAACTGTGCAAAACAAGTTGTGGGTATTCATACTATTGGAGCTGTTCCATAGAAAATTGCAGCATTCTTAAAATTGGAAAATCCTCAGCTCTACACTCGGCACTCGTTTCGCAGATCCTCGACTACTATGCTTGTAGAAAATGGTGGCGATCTACTATCGGTAAAAGAACTTGGAGGTTGGGACTGCTCTGCGGTGACGGAAAATTCAGTTTCAAAGAGAATGAAAATAACGAGACAACTATTTCATATAATGAGGCCACACCGACAACAAGTTCAAATACTGGTGCTCTAGGCGGTAAATCTCTCATCGACGGAATAGAAATTTCAAATAATAGCAATTGTCCAATTACGTTTCAAATTTATAAATAGTTAGTATTGTTATAATTATTGTTATTGTGAGCAGAATAAAGTTTTGAAAAAAATATTTCAACAAGTGATTTCTTAACGGCTGCCGGCCATTAAAAAATGTTAACGGACGGAGGTATCAACTTATCAATTGTCATATGAATACCGTTAAATCAAAGTAACCGTATGGGATTACGAAAAACTAATTTTAGTTCCCAATACACGAAAAATATGTTTATTTACAAAAAAAATGCATAATACTATTAATATGTTTTATTTATTATTCATTCAAAATATCCTTTCTTTAAAGAAAACCTACGAAATATAGTATTTTTCAATAGTTTTACACAACAGTTTGCTATCTAAGAAAATAAAAATAAGTTTTAACAAAATACACTTTCCTCAATTTAAATGTCTCGTTCTTTAATCTAACAATCAGCTTTTGATATTCCGTTTATCACAGAATTTTTTAAGCACTCAACTAAATGCCTGATTGGCAAATAGATAGGTACTCATCAGGTATAAAATTAAAAATAACAACACTGTGATTAAACTCAACAATATACTAACTACTAGGAAAAAAGATCAAAACGTAACGATTAAGTACGAAAAAATATTCGTATTCAGCGATAGAAAAAAACTATGAAATAAATTATTATAAGCCCCAAAATATTGCACCAGCCATTATCAAAAAATAAATAAAAATTTCGAAATAAAAACTTCTTGACTATAACATCTCTCATTCCTAAAAGTATCAATCAGCCTTTGAAATTCAGTAAACTGTCATTGGCAAATAGGTATGAAATTAATAATAGCGATAGGTACTTTAAACTTAACAACTATTATGATTGTCTTACCTACTACTTTTAATAGAAAAAAAAAGAGATCAAAACGTTAATGACTAAGTATGAAAAAATTAAGTTATTATTCAAATTCAGCGTGATCGGCAGCTGCTGCTGATTCATCTACGGTGCTGCTATATTTAATATTTTTGTGAAAATCGTGGTATCTTGGTGGGATTAAATTTTGTTGACACAATGACATTAGGTCTTTGTATTTAGCTATAGTAATAGGCAAAGTTTCACCATAAACTTTTCCAAGTTCTTGTGTGTATCACCGACTCGGGAAACTCGTCTGCTTGTCCTATTCGAAGTGTGAATACACATGGCTGATCCCTCATTCAAATCTTATTTATAAAATCTTTTATCGGGTTCATCGAATTCCATCACTATTTCGCGCACTTGATTCCATTTTACTTTGTCTTACTCTTTTTTAGCCATTTGTCCTGATTAATAGTAGACTGAAAATCCAAGATGTCATTTTGATTTATCTCCACAACTTCATAGGGTTTGTCGTATGTTTTTCTCCAGCGTACACTAGTATACCACTGCGGCGAGAAAATCATTTTATTTTTTGATGATCGTTCGATTAACGCATGTATGCTATCACCCTGTTGTTGGATATGACCCTTTTCTAAAAAGCTGTGGCAAATGCGAACACCGAAATTTTTGGCCACGTGTAAATACATAGCAAAAACGATACGGTTTTGCCCTCCGCAATTATCAAACCATAAGCCTATATCCTTTACGACCTCTTGGTTTTTTATCTTTATGTAGTCCTAAAGGCAACTGGCAACTTCATTTGACTCCCTTATAGCTGTTGTATCATCCCACAAGTAGCAAATGACTTTTTTTAGACCCATATCAAAAACGGTAAAATTGCAAAGGGCAGTTAAGATTTCTTCAAATTCAAATGTTGCAGTTGCTATGCAGGAGGGACTGTTCCGAGAATGTTGCTTATCTTTAGCTTTCAACGATCTGGCCACATTTTTGTTTTGCATGTGTTTGGCATACGTTTGATCTTGAGATTAATTTGACGGATTATTTTTTTGAGCAGTGCACTGATCATACAGATCTTTTTTTGGTACAAAGAAGGCTACATTCATTTGGGAATTGACAATGTCCCTGTACTGTCTCAATGTTTTGACAGTTTCTGTAAGATTATTTTCGTGGGCATATGTTTTTTACATTTTGAACATGATACTGGTAGAAGTTTAATGAGTTGTCTAAATACAATTTATTAGTATATTTGCAGGTATAATGCGATTCTACAGGTTGATAACTTTTAACATGGATCACATACGCATTGGATAACTGTTTCAGTCAGAATTTTTGTTTGTTTGCCATGAGCATCACGTCGATCCTCTTTACAAAAACCTGTTGTTTTATCATACTTATCCATTGCGCTTTGAATGAACTGGTTGCTAATACAAAGAGTATTTTTAAACATAACCTTACAAACTTTTACCTCACTGTCCAATGAACTGCCCTTTATAGGTACGAAATACTGAACGCTCTTATTGCGTTTCGATTCGTTATTGGTGGTGATTCTCCTTTTTGTTTGACGTTTTGTATATTTACCAATAAATTCCCATTATTTGACGTGATTACCCAAACCCCAAAATAAATCAAATACTTTTTGTCTTATTTCTTCACTTATTTTTGTGGAACGCTTTAATTTGCAGCTTTCGCATGGGCACCGCGTATCTTTTTGTTTTTGTTCTTTATCATTCCGTGATGAGTGATTTTTACCAAAATTTAGCAATAATTTTCTTTTTGTGTCAATCCAATTCTCCTTTCTGCATTTTCTCCTTTTTTTGTGACGTCAATTGTAAATTTCTGTCATTTTCTCCCAGATTTACTGTTAGTGTTTTGCGATTTTTACTAAAACCCCGTCTTAGTTTTGCATTACAAAAAAAGGAATTTAGTTTGCGGAATTGCTGAAAATGTTACTAAATGCATATTTGGAACCGAAATGTCGTGGAAGTTAATAGTAACCTAAAAATGTCGATAAAAGATGTACACAACTGACACAGTGCTACTTTTATGCTGTCTATTATTCCCATATTTTAAATATTGTTTTATATATACATTATAGAAAACATTGAAAGATAATGATGTTTTCTACTTAGTTGTTGCACAATCGTTATCCCTAATAGATTTTAAATTTCATAATTTACCAATAACTTATTGGTCAATTAAGCATTATTTTGAGGTGAAATTCTGTTAATGTAATTCAATGGATATTAGGATGTGGTTTTTTTGTTAGTCACATTCATAATATTCGTATTAAAATGTTAATATCTTTTATGAATATCAATTTAAAATATAACATTACATTGTTTAGTAGAATAAAAAATACCCAGATTTTCGTGCAAATTCTTTCATCATTAAATACATTTCTTTACACTACTATTCGGCCTTGTTCCGTCTTTGTTTATAAAATTTTACAATTCCGTTCAGCAAATCTGGTTGAAAATTCTTGAAATTGATAGTTAAACGACTCATTCTAATTTTGGATTAAATATTTTTCAGTTAACGAAATAATTATACTAAATATATTAATAAGTAGGGGAACCTGGGGATGATTCAACCGGTTTAGGTTTCACCCCCTGCATTTTAGATATGGAACAAAAGCATAGAATATTTATATTGCAGATACATACCTAGTAGGATATTGCACCATAATTTTATAATAAAGTACAAAATTTTTGTATCGACTGCTTTTAAATTATGATTTTTAGGTAAGTTGCGTTTGCCCCAGGGGTGGGGCACATTAACCCAACCTATGGGAAGGATTCAACCGCAGTAAAAAAATAAACGGTTTTAAAGATTAAAACTAACTTTTCCACATCTGTGAGATACCCTGAACAATATTCTATCATAAAATTGTCACTTGTATACACTTCGGGAAATGTATCATGTTAACAAACCGAAATGTCTCCAAAAATATAGTATATTTGGATTTATAGGACTCTCTGTACTCGCTCTAGTCCGCTGAAAATCAATAGGGTACATCTGTCAGACACCTTGAAAAATATACAATTATAAGATTCATCACTTGTACACACTACGGAAGCTGAATCGTGCTAACAACCCGAAATTTCTCCAAAAAGGACCAAAAATGTGGCACTTCAGTTACCATAGCACCCGTTGTACTAGCGCTGGTGGGCTAAAAATCAATAAGCTTCATATATAAGATACCCTGAACAATATCCAATCATAAAATTGGTCACTTGTATACACTCTGGAGGCTATATCGCGCTAACAAACTGAAAATTCTCCAAAAATTACAAAAATTTGGTATTTCAAGTACCATAGCACTCGTTGTGCTGGCTTTAGTGAGCTGAATATCAATAGGGTTCACCTTTGAGATGCTGTGAATAATATGCAATCATAAAATTGGTCACTAATATATACACCGGAGGCTGTATCGTGCTAACAAACTGAAATTTCTCCAAAAATGTACTAAAAGTACTATAGCACCTGTTTTACTGGTTCTGGTGAGCTGGAAATCAATAAGGTTCATCTGTGAGAGGTCCTAAATAATATCCAATCATAAAATTGGGGACTTGTTGCACTCCGGGCTGCATCGTGCTAACAAACTGAAACTTCTCAAAAAATGACAAAAATGTCGTACTTCAAGTAGTATAGCACCCGTTGTACTGACTCGGGTGAGCTGAAAATCAGTAGGGTTCATCTGTGAGATGTCTTGAACAATATTCAATCATAAAATTGGTGACTTGTAAGCCATGTAACAAAAAGTGGCCGACGACGACATACACCAGGATTTTTTTTCTAAAAACCGTTTTTTCGTGTTGTTCTTGATGAAAAACGTAAAAATAACTCAAAATTCCAACTTTTTTTGGGGTAAACAAATACTTTTCTCGCATATTAGATAGGTTGGGCGGAAAAGTAACAGGTATTTATTCGAAGTGTAGAATTTATTAACATAGGCAAATATTTTAACACAAAATATTAACTTTTAAAATAATATATTCTTTGCTTAGCGCACATTCCAGCGTTTAAAGTTGAATTTAAATTTAAATAAAGAGACAGTGCCTGTCCTTTCCGGTGGTGGAAAGACTGCCATAATATTGTCTCTTCCTACAGTAGCTATATCGTCTTCAACTGGGAAAGAAAATGTAGAATTATTTTTACGCCTCAAAAATTTAATGTCGTAGTTATCAGACCCCTGTTTAAAACTTGACCTATGTAATGATTGCTTGTTTTCTTTGTACAAAATCTCGCGAAAACAAAATCGTTGACTTTTACAAGAAAGTCATCATCCATTACGATTGGAAACTCGTCAACCGACGAATCGATATCGGAATCTACAAGTTCAAGGGATTCATTCTCACATTCTTCGTCAATTTTTTTAAATACTTTACGTTTAGTTGTCTTCGATAATTTTAAGATATTATTTCTTAACTTTTCTTCATCTTTCTTTCGATTTTTCCCCTTTTCAGGTGTAGCCGTGTATATTTTTGATTTGCACTCCCTCTTTCTTTTTTTCTTATCTTCTTTATTTGTTTTTGGTAGTGGTTTAATATTTTCCAAAACAATTTTCATAGCTACGTTTTTAGCTTTACTTCAGGCTCCTTCGCAGCATTTGTGGACGTTATCTGCTTATGAATAAACTTCAAAGGTATGTTGGTGGTTCTCTAAATATCTTTTTGTAACTATAGCAGTTTCTTCTTGTAATTTCAGGTAATCGAAGTGTAGAGAGTTGCACCCTATTTGGCACTAATCTCATTAACTCTATGAAACTGCTTACTCCATCCATCCACACGTAATGTATAACATTTTTGGGCACGTCTTTTTGATCAATCTGATTTTGCTCGTTGTATTATAAGGAAAAATATTAGGTACTATCGCATTTAACTATATATAATCTTACTGATACTGATATAGTTCCAGCTCATTACGCATTTTACAGAAAATAATTGATTGAAAAATTTAACATACATAAATCTGGGTCTATAAGAGAACAAAATGTCGGTAACTAAATTTTTAAAAAAGATTAACATTTTAGTTGACATTGGAAACTCGCAGCCTTATATTATTTAGTTAATTTGTCTAAATGACCTCTAAAATGTTTAATGTAATATGGGTTTAATATCTTCAGTTATTTTAGCCACATTATAGGTCACTTTGCTTTTTGTACCAATTCAATGATATTTTAATGAGTACCAATAAGTAACTGTTCAGTTAGTATATAATAAAATAACTTTTAGGTGAAATTCGACTTTGTACATCGAGACTGGTGCGTTCAGTCCAGAGCTGCAATTTTCTTGTACTTGTGCCCTGTGCATTCGCCAACCAAATTTTTCACTAGAGCAGTGTTTGTCAACCTGTTTGATTACGCGACACCTTTACAAGTTAAAAAAATTCAGGCAGCCCCAATATATATATATATATATATATATATATATATATATATATATATATATATATATATATATATATATAAAACTTATCACACTTTTTTGGGGACAGCAGCAAAAGGTTAAGAAAACTCTGTAGGATTATCCAAGCTTTCGAATATTATTTATTATATTCATCTTCAGGGAAGCTACAATTGAATGAAGCAACTGTTAACAATACTTATTAGATTTAAATTTTACTTACATCCTTGTGAGGTTAAACCAATGATGTTTTAATGTTAGTGATGTACATATTAAATCAAAGCTAATTACTTAGATACTTGAACTTTCGTTATAGATTAAAATAGTTAAAAGATTAGTGTTTTTAAATGAAACTCACGGTCTCTAGTTAATTCCACAATATAATAAAAGTTATTGAAAATTCTAAAAAATTGACAATTGTTTCGATAAATCAATATCATCGTCAGAATGGCAGAAGTTACATTTCATTTTATGCCTACCTGATGTTTAGTAGTTATTTTTGGCTAGACCAAGAAGTAACCTAACTTGTGATTGGCTTAATATATGTTTATAGAAGAAAGAGGAAGAAGTGATATTACAAATATTGAAGCTTAGATATTATTAGCCCTATGGTGATATCCTGGATATCATTTTTCCAATTAAGATCAGTATAACTGTGCAATGATATAGAAAACCAGGAAAACTATATCTGCTGATCTTTACAATTATCATTTAAGAAGACAGTTTATTAGTGGAGAACTCCCTAGATTTAACTGTTCATTGACAACTTCATATTGTGGGTTTCTTAAATGTCTTCTAATTTCCAGTTCTTCAAGGAAATCCAGTTCTTGTTTCTTTTCACAAATATGCAGCACTTCTAGTTCTGTGTTAGGTGTCAATGAATGATTGGTGTCAAGTATATGTTTTGCGTAGTGGGATTTATCTGGTTGTTTTAATCTGTATGCTCGTAAGTGCTCACTGTATCGTATTTCAAAATTCCTAAGGGTCTGACCCAAATAGACAGCATTACATTCTGGACAGTTGAGTTTATATATACCTGACTTCTTTAATAGTGGTATTTTTGTTTTTACATTTAACAATTTTGTACTAACGCTACTTTCTGTTTTAAAAGAACTTGTTGTATTCGTTGCTGAAGATATTATCTTTGAAATATTATTAGAAATATTTCCTGCATATGTGATGGTTTTATAAGTTTTAATTTCATCAGCTTGTTTAGGATATATTAGTTGTAATGCCACTTTTTCTTCTTTTTTACTAATTAGCTTATTTATCATATCTAATGGATAACCGTTAGATGTTGCTATTTGTCTAATTGTATTAATCTCTCTATCAAAATTACATTTGTTCATAGGAACTGAAAAAGCTCTATGTATCATTGAATTATATGCTGCTAGTCTGTGTGACATAGGGTGGTTAGAATTGAATGGAATTATCACATCAGTCTGTGTTGGTTTTCGGTAAATTGAATAATCAAGTACATTATTAACTCTTTGAATTTTTAAATCAAGAAAATTGATTGAGTTATTTTCTTCAATTTCTAATGTAAATTTAATTTTCGCGTGTAAATTATTGATGTGGTTGAAAAATACATCTAATTGTCGTTCACTACCCATAAAACAAGCTAATATGTCATCTACATATCTATACCAAAATAAAATATTTTTCGAAATATTACTTTCAAAGATCTTTCTTTCTAAATTGTCCATAAAAAAGTTTGCTAAAATAGGTGAAGGCTTCCCATTGGTAAACCTTCATTTTGAATATATATCTTATTGTCAAAAGTGAAATAATTCTGATTAATGCACACATCAAATAAATTAAGTATATCTGATATTATTCCTGGATTAATATTTTTATCTTCTAGCAATTTTCTTACAAGTATTAGACATTCTTTAGGAGGAATTTTAGTAAACATATTAGTTACATCGAACGAAATGAGTTTATAGTTATCTTGCAAGTGGGTTGCTTTCAACTTTTTGATTAGTTCTATTGAATTTCTAATTGAGTACTGAGATTCATATCCGTAAGTATTGAGTATATTGTTGAGCTTCTTTGCCAATATATTATTAGGAGCATTAACATAAGAGACTACAGGTCTGATTGGTTTCGTTATTTTATGTAATTTAACTGTTCCATATAATTGTGGACAATGAGGATTCTAATGTCTAATACTTGTAAGAAAATTACTAGAAGATAAAAATATTAATCCAGGAATAATATCAGATATACTTAATTTGTTTGATGTATGCATTAATCAGAATTATTTCACTTTTGACAATAAGATATATATTCAAAATGCAGGTTTACCAATGGGAAGCCCTATATCACCTATTTTAGCAAACATTTTTATGGACAATTTAGAAAGAAAGATCTTTGAAAGTAATATTTCGAAAAATATTTTATTTTGGTATAGATATGTAGATGACATATTAGCTTGTTTTATGGGTAGTGAACGACAATTAGATGTATTTTTCAACCACATCAATAATTTACACCCGAAAATTAAATTTACATTAGAAATTGAAGAAAATAACTCAATCAATTTTCTTGATTTAAAAATTCAAAGAGTTAATAATGTACTTGATTATTCAATTTACCGAAAACCAACACAGACTGATTTGACAATTCCATTCAATTCTAACCACCCTATGTCACACAGACTAGCAGCATATAATTCAATGATACATAGAGCTTTTTCAGTTCCTATGAACAAATGTAATTTTGATAGAGAGATTAATACAATTAGACAAATAGCAACATCTAACGGTTATCCATTAGATATGATAAATAAGCTAATTAGTAAAAAAGAAGAAAAAGTGGCATTACAAAATTGTTAAATGTAAAAACAAAAATACCACTATTAAAGAAGTCAGGTATATATAAACTCAAATGTCCAGAATGTAATGCTGTCTATTTGGGTCAGACCCTTAGGAATTTTGAAATACGATACAGTGAGCACTTACGAGCATACAGATTAAAACAACCAGATAAATCCCACTACGCAAAACATCTGCTTGACACCAATCATTCATTGACACCTAACACAGAACTAGAAGTGCTGCATATTTGTGAAAAGAAACAAGAACTGGATTTCCTTGAAGAACTGGAAATTAGAAGACATTTAAGAAACCCACAATATGAAGTTGTCAATGAACAGTTAAATCTAGGGAGTTCTCCACTAATAAACTGTCTTCTTAAGTGATAATTGTAAGGATCAGCAGATATAGTTTTCCTTGTTTTCTATATCATTGCACAGTTATACTGATCTTAATTGGAAAAATGATATCCAGGATATCACCATAGGGCTAATAATATCTAAGCTTCAATATTTGTAATATCACATCTTCTTCTTTTTTCTATAAACATATATTAAGCCAATCACAAGTTAGGTTACTTCTTGGTCTAGCCAAAAATAACTACTAAACATCAGGTAGGCATAAATTGAAATGTAACTTCTGTCATTATGACGATGATATTGATTTATCGAACCAATTGTCAATTTTTTAGAATTTTCAATAACTTTTATTATATTGTGGAATTAACTAGAGACCGTGAGTTTCATTAAAAAACACTAATATGAGCATATTCCACGAAGTAAGGGTCGAGACAGTTAATTTCATTAGTTAAAAGATATTTAATCCAAAATTGTATAAAACACACATAATGTCATGTCATCAATTTTAATCTGTTATTATGTGTGTTTTATACAATTTTGGATTAAATATCTTTTAACTATTTTAATCTTTAACGAAAGTTCAAGCATCTAAGTAATTAGCTTTGATTTAATATGTACATCACTAACATTAAAACATCATTGGTTTAACCTCACAAGGATGTAAGTAAAATTTAAATCTAATAAGTATTGTTAACAGTTGCTTCATTCAATTGTAGCTTCCCTGAAGATGAATATAATAAATAATATTCGAAAGCTTGGATAAGCCTACAGAGTTTTCTTAACCTTTTGCTGCTGTCCCCAAAAAAAATGTGATACGTTTTATCCTAACTAGTCAGCAACGACTACCCTTCTACTATATATATATATATATATATATATATATATATATATATCTGTATATATATATATATATATATATATATATATATATCTGTATATATATATATATATATATATATATATATATATATATATATATTGACTGGGAGCAAACAAACCTGAATTGCACTGTTTATGTTGTTATTATTCAAGATTGTGTGAATAAATTAAGAATAATACCGTCGTTTCGTTCTGCTGTTGGACGTTCAACGGGAAGAGATAGAGACAATGTACGATTATAGGGGTGAATTTGTATATATAATCTTTGGGTGAATTCTTGATAGAAAACTGTGGATTCTTAAATCAAAATTGATAAAGGTTATCTATGTTAAACTGTATTCTACCTGCTGAAATTATATTAGCTGGCCGAAAATTTTTAACACTCCACTACACGACGTCTTTAAAAAAACACGAGTGCGCGACGGTGGTCTATTAGGACCGTTAATGATGACGTAATATTTTCATTTTATCCACACAGTCTCTGCAACACGCCGCAAAAATGTGGTCCATACATAACAATTTTTTACACAACGTACAAAATATCTTGTTTTCCTCTTTTTACAATATTTACAGGGTCCTCTTTTATTGGGGGAGGATCTGGTAAAGCTTGAGGTTTAGTAAACTTTGCAATTGAAGTCTGGATATATGTGTGTAGCCCGGATGTAGAGGCTCTGTGTGTTCCTTTATCAATTCAAGCCTCATATTTCTTACAAATAGCCTCCAATTGTTACTATAATCTTCGCCTGGGTTATTGAATCTAGTTGGAGAAATTTGCATGAATTAATTTCCCCAGGCGCTTCTATTTCGAAGATTTGCCCCACCTCTAATAGCTAACTATTCGCCATTTAGCTTTCTATCCCTAGAAAGGTTTTTTACTAGTTCAACCCTCCGCCCTGGGCCCAAGTCAGTATAACCATTGTATAAGGATAGGCCTATCCTTATACAATGGTATAACTATGGTATTCGTAGTGTCCATACCGCAATTGGAACTACCGCAAATGCCGCTTTCATAACACGCTTATTTTATTTAGTATCTGTTCTTCCGGTATTTTGCAAGTTAATGTAACCCTATTAATTCGGGACGAATATAAATACTTCTATTTATTAGTAACTGTATTAGTGCCAGTTGTTCAGTGACAAAGACGCCGGAATTTAGTGAAAAACGCGCGCTGTTGCCAAATGGTTCAACTGTTTAGTGAAACCTAAGTAATTCAGCATTCTTTTTTATTCTCGGGTTTCCCGAGTGGTCCTTCACGCTAGACTATAGAAACACAATGGGAGAATAAGGGACGCTATATCGCAACTTTAGATATTCATACAGTCTACTTCTCATTTAGTTTCCCTTACTCTAACACTCGTTATGACAAAAGCATTGACATTGCAAACGTTCAAAATCCCATAAAAAATTACTAATGGCCACCGTTTCGTGTTTCTTGCAACGTTATAAGTAGAAGACATTTTGTCAACAATGTCTACACCACATTTTGTAGAATTATAAAATAGAATTGTCGCTGGATTACCACTTACTGGATCCACTGTGTCATTACGATAAAAGGAAGACACCAACAAGAAATTTTTATTTCTTAGAGGGACATAGGACGAAGACATCATGTGTTTTACAAAAGCAAATATAGAAGACTGTACGGGACGATTTTTTACATTGGTGATAATAGCTGGTAATTGTGGCTTATTGGTTTTAATAGTACCTACAATTATCAATCCGTGGTCTATTTTAAGCTGCTCGACAACTGGGCAAGAAACAAACCAACGATCCATCGTTACATTCCTTCCTGAACCGGACAAAGGTTGACACATTCTCAGTGTAACCGTGGCAGTGGGACTATCTAGTTTGTAGGGTCCAGGGGGCTGCTGTCCTGCATATATTTCCTTATTATGATTTGTATAAAAGGTTCTAGCGGCAACAGTGGCAAACACTTTTATACCATACTTTTTTGGTTTGTTGGGTATGAACATTCTAAAACTGCATTTGCCCCGAAAAGCAAATATCATTTCATCCAGAGTGACATACTCTCCTACAGAATAATAACTTCTACAATCCAGAATAAATGTTTCGAAAATATTTCTTATGGGGGCCAATTTATATGTTTGCTGTCTTTCAGCCCTAGTATTTTTCTCGTCAAAACGTATTACTCTTAGAAGAAATCTAAATCGTCTTTCTGATATAGTAACAGTAAATATTTCGCTACCTAGCCCATCTTGAGCCCAAAATTCTTTTAGATTTTTTCGATGTTCTTGATCTAGGCCTGCCAAATATAGCAAACCAATAAAAGCTCGCATTTCCACAACTGATGTTTCTTTTACATCTCTTTGATCTTGGAAATTTGCAGAAATGTTTCTAATATAAAGATTCGTATAGTGGACCACAGAGACAAAGACGTTACTAAACAGAAGGTTCCACGATTCAACCGGAGCTCTTGCATTTTTTGCAATACCAATAGTGCCTGGCAAATATAGAACAATATTTTCTTGTCTAGTACGTACATTGCTAGGAGGTGTATGATTTAGCCATTTGGTCCCATCTTTGCCATAGTAATATAATTGCGTATCTTGTATGGAATTCTCGTTTTTCTCGAACTGTTGTTCTGCTTCTGTCATGTCTTCTCAGAATCCGTTTGGTGATCACTGAATTCCTCTGCCCCTACATCAGAAATAGAGTCATCGGAATCATAAATGTCTTCGTCACTTGGAACTTCATCATTTAGAGCAAGAAGACGCTGTACTTCCCTTTCATAGCTGTCCATATTACTAAACAAAATACGTATAAGAGGTATGCACGTTTTACAATATAAAAACCACCTACCTCAGTACAATAATCAATTGTAAAATCCCTTGTACAACACAAAAGACTGTTAACGAGTGCAAACATCAAAAATCGTTTGAAGCGTGCCAGATTTTATGGTATACTAAACTTCATCACCCTAAAATACTGATGTCTGAGCATTATGGGGTTTCCTGTAACACACTCTGCCATCTACCATAGCTTAGCCCTATTTAACAACCTCCAAACGTGGCTTTAGCCTCTAGCCGCCAGATGGATGTACATATTTTTAAATTTACAAGAGGTCTGTTCCAACCAACACAAAAACCGTACAATTACGATACAAACCCAGTTGACCTGCTGATTAGTGATCTGTGTAGTTTACATCAAATTTGCTGCGTTACTGATATTGTACGGTACTAGAACGGTATTTACTTCGGTTGGAACAAACCTAAGACCACTCGACGGTGGTCTATTAGGACAAAGCGATGAATTTTTCAAAAACCGAATTTTTTTTTGTAAAACATCGTAAAATAGTTTTTTTTATGTTTCTGAAAGTAACTGAAAACCCCAGATTAATATATAATCTGTTTATATAAAAAACAGTACTGTGGCCAGTACCCTTGCTCTGACTGACCACCGTCGTACATCGGAGTGTTAATAGGAGACGTAGAAATATTTGGAGCTCATTTAGAAATATCAGATTTCACTAAAAATATAGATCAGCTTCATCCAACTGATATAGAAAGTATCTGAAAAATTGCCAACGTTAGAATACTTGTAAAGAGATATATAGGACTTCTAAAAAATTTTTTTCAGGTCCTACCCCTATTGTATTAGTATGTTTTCGATAAATAGAGATGATGATAAATATATTATTATTATTACAGTAGAAGTAAGAGCTGAGAGGTAGGAACCTATGAAGCCCATAATCTGAAAACGTAAATGCTTAAACGCCCATACATAAAATTAATAATAATTTACTAAATCGTAGTTTGCAACAATATAATGAAAAAGTAGGAATATAAAACAGATACAGATAAATAATAAATTTAACCACTATATTTACAAAATTTTTGTGGTTTGTAGTGCCTTCATTCATTCATGTTCACAAATTCCTACGGAATAAACAACATGGAGTTAAATTGATCCCTGTAATTTTGAAAAGCATTTAGCAATGCTCGTTAGTTTTATAGTTTTAAAAAAATTACAATGCAATTAATTATTCTCTAAGTTACATGTAAAGCAGGAAAATATTACCTTATGTTTTAAAGTTTTGATGTATTAAAGTTGTTTTTCTATATGCCTGATATAATGTTTTAAAAATTATGTTTATCATGTCAAATTACCGGATTTGTGTGTCTCGATTTCAAATTATTAAATGCTTGTAGAAGGAATTGTCTTTATATTTACTTTTGATGAACATACCTAACTGAAATTAAACATATCAAATGCTGAATGAAAGGAGAGTTCTAAGTAATGTAATAAATAATACGATCAAATATACTTAAGAATATATTTATTTCTAATAAAAATGGACTTTAGAATCGCAAACTAAGAGCTATGCCGCATTTTTTTGCTCCCGGACAAGATGGCCGACCTGTCATGTCCACGTGACCTTTAATGGTCTATTTTTGATAAATAACGTCATAGTTTTCAGTTTTTCCTCTCTTTTCACGGAACTTATTTCAGAGCTCTATCTTGCCAGAATTCTATTTTTCAGTCGTTCCCTTGATCTCAATTATGTATTGTTACTTTTGTTGAATATGCTATTTTTTTATTTCTCAACGTTCTTAGAATATTAGATAAATGTTTTGTGATGATTTCCGCAGAATAAACCAAAATTTGACAACCTAGTTTGTTCTGTAAACTATGTATCTCTTAGAATTTGATCTTCAGCATCATATTGAGAATTATTTAGTCACTAATAGATCTAGAATCACCCTTCTAGATCAGTGTTTTTCAACCTTTTATAATGTGCGACACCTTTACGAGTTGGAAAATTCTGGGCCATATGAACCAGATAAAAATAAACATGATGACATGCTTAAAATGGAATTTCATTCGCAAAATATGAACGTCTTCTGGATGAAGAGAAAACAAGAATACGCAGAACTGGCAAGTGACACTTATTAGTGCCATTCGCCACTACTTACCTATGTAAATTAGGTTACGTTCTCTTCAATGGTGGACATAAAAATTAAAAATAGGCTTCAATTATAAAATGATTTAGTTATTTGCGTCTCACAAAGAGAATCACGTTTCGACAGACTATTAAAAAATACACAGGCATAGCCTTCTCACTGAAATTGTATTTTTCTAATGGGGGTCGCCACCCATAGGTTGAAAAGCACTGCACTTGAGGATTATTTTTGCAGTCTGCAAACAGCCATTAGTTACTGGAGACTAGATATTAACTGTGTGGTAGGTGACAAAGCAAAATTCTTTCAATTTGAGGTTATAACCATGTCAGCTGAAGTTTGAATGGTTGGTCGTTTTGCACGTTTTTCACCTGCTGCTGTCCACTCAACTGACGAGTTTTTTTATTGAAACGCGTAGTAATGCTTCATCAATAGTCGTATTTCGTGCCAAAAAAAATCCTGGTTATTTCGGTTCAACAGCTCCAAACAGCGGTCTGAATAGTCGATGCGTTCATGCTTCAGTTCGACTATAAACAAACGCGATACTCACTTTGAAGGCACCTTTTTCATGCAAAATAGTAAATATACTGTTATTTCCCGCAAATTAAATTTACGATCGAAGACATTTATGTTTACGTTTATAGTCAGCACACCACTTCTTAATGGTCGCTGTTGATGGAGCAGAGTCCGAATAAGCCATTGGTTTGAGAGAATAATATTTCTCACATCAAAAAGTATGTTTGATTAATACGCGAAATCTTTTTCATAATTTGTTTTTTAAACCAACAAAAGTTGTTTAACTAAAACCACTTTCAAACTAAACACTCAATCGTCACTAAATTTTGATTCCTGTTATTTGAATATTAGGTTTAGGAAAGTTAGTATAGCTACGTTAAGCCTCGTTCTCACTTGGGAAGTTACTTGATGTTCACATTTGCTGAAGTTTGCGTAAGTAAACTGAAGGTTATTGGAGGTAAGTATTTTTAAGTGGGGTCGAAAGAGGTGTTCTTTGCCCGATTTCGAGTCGTGAGCGTAGGAATATTAAAAGTTTTAATCCAAGAAATATCAAGGATTGCAAGACGGAAACGCCGATTAGTTTGGGCGAGGAAGTGGATTGAAAGAAGAAATCGTTTTAGTGCATCTGTACACTTAGTGACATAATTGGCTTTCGGAGATACAAACGCTTATACGAATTATTTTAGAATATCTCTAAAAAATTGCATGAACGGCTGGAGAGGATCGAACCGAAAGTCCTACGGCAATTCACATAGTTCAGGGAACCACTGTCAGCAAAACTTAAATGTTCGATTGAAGTCAAATAAAAGAAGAAAGGCATTCGTCTCGTTCTCATTTGGCAAGTTACTTGAATTCAAGATACTTGAAGTCAACTTGATGTTCACATTAGCTGAAGTTTGCGCAAGTAAATTGAAGGTTATTGAAGGCAATTATTATTTAAATGACGTTGAAAGATGTGTTCCGTGCCGGATTTCGAATCGTGAACGTAGAAATATTAAAACTTTTAATCCAAGAAATATCGAGGATTGCAAGACGGAAACGCTGATTGGTTTGGGTGAGGAAGTGGATTGAAAGAAGAAACCGTTTTTGGTGCATCTGCACACTTAGTGAGATAATCACCTTTAGAAGATACAGACGCCTAAACGAATTATTTTAGAATGTCTCTGAAAAAATTTCATGAACTGCTAGAGATGATCGAACCGAAAGTCCAACGGCAACCACATGGTTCAGGGAACCACTGTCAGCAAAACTTAAATGTTTGATTCAAGTGAAGTAAAAGTTGAAAGGCATTCTACTTCACTTGAAACTTGAACGACACTTGAAAGAACAGTTCAAGTCAAGCGAAAAACACGTTCACATTAGTCCAGTTGCTGCAAGTAACTTACCAAGTGAGAACGAGGCTTTAGTAATAGTGAGTAATGTATGTAACGATGAACTAAAATTATATTTTTTGAAAATCTCACATTCTTTTGAAGATGTGGGATTTATTATTTTGTTGAAACGATACATTCTCTGATCGAGTGTAAAAAATAGAATGTATTAAAGGTACATGTTTGGAATGATACCGTTTTTCTTTATTTTATTTCAGGTTTCAAGAGGCCAAAACGTCTGCTTTTGTTTGTCAATCCATTTGGAGGCAAAAGAAATGCCATGCAAATATATGAAAAATATGCCAAAAATCTATTTCAAATAGCCGGTATTGAAGTGACGGTGAATGTTTCTCAAAGAAAAAATCAAATTAAGGATTTTGTCATCAACCATAATTTAGATATTTTTGATTCGGTAGTATGCGTGGGTGGTGATGGAACCGTTTCGGAGTTATTTAATGGTTTGGTTTTGAGAGAGTGCAAGATTAAGGGAATCATTCCTGATGACATTAATCAGATTTTACCTAAACCGAAAATTCCCATTGGTATTATTCCAGGTAAATTATTCTAATTATTTTGAATTAAATTCCATGTTCTCTTATGTCTGTCACATACTATAAGATCTATTGCTAGAATTATTATTAGATATCAAGATAACAACCTTCGGTCTCGCGTTTTCGTCATGTCATTTTTTCTTGTGAAATTACTAACTTATTAACAAATTTATTCCGTTGCAGAAACAAATTTTTCCAATAAAGTAAAAACACAAGAAAATACTTTTTTTTTAAATTTATTTAAAGAAATTGTCACAATTTGAGATTTAGCTGTACAATTAATATCAAACTAAAATCTTAAATCTAGAACAAACTACATTTATATATCCTTATAGGGTGCGGATATTAGAAACTCCGTTATTTAAGACAAGGATGAAAAATCCAAGAACCCGTCATTTTTTGTTTTAATCGAGGTGTTTTATAACATACTAAAAATTGTCACCCCTCTTCCCCCTACATTTGACAGCTACCCCCTCAGATTTTTTAAATAGCAGGGGGGTCGTGCGATACTTCGCTGGGAAGGGTTTAAAAAGCAGAACTCAAAATTGTATGATTTTTACATTTTGGATGAAACAATTAATTAATAAAAATTATCAAAAAATAATGTGTTACATTAATTCTTTAAAATCAAAGGGACTGGACAAATTATCCTAAAGAAAACTTGATCTACTACAGGAGATGCTCGAAATGTTCTCCATTTACTTCTTGGCAGAAGTAGATGCTTTGTTTCGTTACCTCCCTAACCTTTTGTAGGGTCTGAATATCAATCGTATTACATTCTTCCATTATTCAATGACGGAGTTCAGTATCGTCAAATGGCTCACATACACTTTGGATTTGAGGTAACCCCGTAGGTAAAAATATAGAGGAGTCAGATCTGGTGATCTTGGTGACCATTCAATGAATCCACGACGCCTAATCCATCTTCTCAGATACAAATTATTCAAAAATTTCGAACTCGACCAGCGTAATGAGGTGGAGCTTCATATATATATATATATATATATATATATATATATATATGTTTATTTCACAACAAAACAGAAATATACAAACTACAAAATTTAACTAACATTTTTTGTTGTAGAAGTAAACAATTAATCACTGAAGCTGAGAGTAACTAGGTTACCAACAACTTGTGTGTGATATAATAAATAAATAGATACAGTGAAATTAAATTATAAAGATACAATTAAGTGAATATTATTTTTAGTATTGACAGTATCAGTATAATAATAATGATCAATTCGGTATAGTATTGACAAGTTCAGTAGATATAGTGAGTCGGGTAGGTAGATATAAATTAATTCTCAACACATACATACACATATATTCGCACAAACATACAACCACATATTTTTCTTTTTATATCTTGTTTATTATATTTTGGAAAAAGTCTCTATTTTTTGATAATATCCATTTTTTTATTTCACATTTAAAGCTCTTATATCCTTCAATGTTTTGTAGTTCTACAGGTACTCGACTTAGAATTTTTGGGCCCAAGTAATCAAAGCAGTGTTGTCCAATAGTTTTCTCTTTTAGGTAAGTTGTATGAGTTCTGTTTTTGCCTAGTATCATGAGTGTGTTCAAGACGTTCTAATATATGTTCATTTCGTTTTAGGTAGAGCAGTATTTTAAGGCAGTATAATTGCCTTAAATCCATAACTTGGCTCATCACATATAACTCATCACTTGGAAACCTGATACTCTTTTGGTAAATAATTCGTAATATCCACCTTTGTAGTACATTTACATTTTCAATGTGACAATCATATACTCCACCCCAACCAGAGATGCCATAGCTCAGCTATGACTGCACTAACGAAAAGTACAACATTTTCAAGTTGTGTATATCCAAGATGTCTCTCAAGTACTTAAACCTTGACAGTAATCCTCTTAGTTTGTTAGCAATATTTTTTGTTTGCAGATCCCATTTATATATATATATATATATATATATATATATATATATATATATATATATATATATATGGTTATTCAATAATATTGAGAGATAGTTGATCTATAGAAATTTTGGAATAATACCATTGGCAGATGCTCTATGAAAAATGATGATAGGAGATGACAGAAAGAATTTTTAAAAAGAGAAATGTCAAGTAAGAATTTAAAAATTGAAACCATTTTTATAAGAATATAACATAGAAGAATATAAGAATAATAATATAAGAAGCAGCATTTGAATATATTGAATTGGAAAGATAAGTAAAATCAGTTAGAGAGATCAATATTTGAAGAAAAGTAAAAAAGTATTCGCAAGGTAAGAGCCGAGAGCAGCAATTGAAATATAGTTAGATTCAAACGAGAAGCAAATTCATAAGTATAAGAATTTCTACTTATTAAACTGGAATAAAAGAGTATTCGTAAGGTAGGAGCCGAGAGCAGGAAGCGAAATGTAGTTAGATTCAAACCAGAAGCAAATTCATAAGGAAATTGACTGTCTCGACCCTTACTTCGTGGAATATGCTCATATTAGTGTTTTTAAATGAAACTCAAGGTCTCTAGTTAATTCCACAATATAATACAAGTTATTGAAAATTCTAAAAAATTGACAATTGTTTCGATGATATTGATTTATCGAAACAATTGTCAATTTTTTAGAATTTTCAATAACTTGTATTATATTGTGGAATTAACTAGAGACCTTGAGTTTCATTTAAAAACACTAATTCATAAGGAGATTTAAAAGTTGAGAAGAATTCAGGAGCAGGAACCAACAAGTTGAACATAGATCAAACAAAAATGGGTCAATAGAGAAGTAATTTGAGAACGTAGTTGCAGGAGGGGATTTGAAAAATTTCTTTTTATAGAATTATAAAAAAGAGGTAAACCAAAGATCTTTGGGGTAAGTTTTTATTATTGTTCAATTAGTTAGAAATATATCGAAATTTGTAAAGATTTGGAAATAATAAATTGTTCATTTAGTAATTATATACATAATAGAAAAGGAATTAACCACAACTATCTATATATATATATATATATATATATATATATATATATATATATATATATATATATATATATATATATATTATTATAGTTTATTTTATATGGGAATTTAATTTGCCCTACGTTGGGCCGACATATTATTATGAATAGAATTGGGTGAGAAAATAGTTTAATTTGCCCGGTATGTTGTGGATTTAATATGTATGATAAACAGTTTATTTAACCAACATGAAAACTTCTCATCTCAGGGTAGAGTTCAAGTATTTTAAATAAAATGATTTTATAATTTTATATATGTTAGCGCCAAAGTTAATAAATGCTTTATATTTTTTAAAAATAAATTTGTTAATCAGAATATGTTATTTTTTTTTTAATGATTTCAAATTAAATACGGTCCTGTCCTACTTAAAAAATATCTGCATAGTTCAATCGATTTCATTCAGAGCTTCTGCCTGTGGTAAGTAGATGGTGCACAAGTCACCAGATGAAATGAATAACTCAAGTAATTTAAAAAAACGTTCTTCAAAAGGAAAAACAATATTTAATTCATTGAAAATAAATACACTACACTTTTACAAGTGTTTTTTTTTTAAGAAATTCAACTATCTAAAAGGATGACTCTTTCATACAAATCACACGCACTCTGGTGAGATATTATTATAATATTAAAATACAGTTATATAATTTCATAAACATTTGACTTTCAGAAAACGGCGAAATACACTCTTAACAGCGTCTATGCATCACAAAATTTTAGTTTTTTTTTTACAAATTAGTAAGTACGCTTGACCTCTTAATACATTAATAAATTAACTTGTACTACCTTATTTACTTCACGATTTCTATTTGTTCACCTTTATTTGTTCCAGATTCTCCTCCTGGAAAACCTCCCTGTTGGCATTCTGCTTCTATCAGAACAGGAATCGATGCTGTATTTCTTTCAAAGTCCAAACAGCTCACACAAATTTCACTATTCAATGTTTTTCGAAAACTATTTTGGCTATTTTACTTCCACCAGACACAAGACACCATATTATAAAATAAAATTCATGATTAGTGTTTTACAACATTCAACAATTCCTTTTTTAATTATTAATATAAACTAAACTACTTACACTGATATATCTCTTGTAAGTATAATGTATTTGTTTTAAATTCTATAGTCAAATTTTGTCTTCCAAATGATTTCAATTGATTTACTTTACCAAAAAAATTTAGCTGCTCCAAAAATCTCTTCCCAAAAAGAAAACCTACTAGTCAATAGCCCCCATAATCAACAACTTTCTCACATTCTGATTTTTTTTTCGTTAGCAACACAGTTGTCGCCGATGTGATCTTTTTTAAATGTTTATTAACCAATCAAATTTGACTATTTATTTTATAACTCAAATTCTTCATTTCAACCAGTGAAATGTTCATCCATTATATCATGATATTATATTCTAAGGTTTTTAATTGCTTAGACTTCCTATATTATTTTCATTCAATAATATTTCTTAGTATTGTTAAAATGACATTTCCTAACCTCTAAGTATGTATGTCAAATGAATATTCATAATGTTTTAATAGATGACAGCTGTTACCTTTAAATATGTATGCAAAATGAAAATTCGTTTTCTTTATAAGTCATGTTCTCTGAAATTCACATTATTTTATATTTTCCTGCTCTGTTATGTCTAAACATCTACACTATCTCATTTTAATGTCTTAATCAACAAATATTACGAGATTAGCTTGACTTTACAGAATAAAGATTATTAGTTTCTTATTATGAACAAATTTTGATACTTGATCTCTTTGATAAATGTTTCGTTAGGTAATTTATTTCATATAAATTGTTTATCACACCTATTCGCAATTATCCCTACATTATACAGTCTGTCCTTTCTGTATGTCTTCTCTATCGAATAGTGGATCGTACAGATTGTCTCCATTCAAATGTTTAAAAAAAATTTTTGACTTAAAAAAAATTCTTTTAGATTACAATACATAATCTTAATTCTTCATTATTTGATATACAGGGTGTAGCATTATTTTTTCACAATAACATCCCCTAAATTTTGCGTTTATCAAATTTTTTAATCTAAGAAAAATTTTATGAACGCAAATTTTACTTCAAGTACTATATTCTAGGATTGTCTTTCTATTTTACTAATAATACATTTCTTTTTATTTCCGGTTGCTGTTACAAAGATGATTTTGGAATCCTGTGTTGCAGTATCCTCTTCAGTTAGTTTTAATTCTATTTACAATACCATAATTAAATGTATACAAATTTTTAATTTACTTTTGTATCAATTTATGTACAACATGATTATTCATGGAGACTTTCATTATGGAAACTTTCATTCCATTTTTTTTTATGTATGGTGATATTTATATAAATCATGTATATTAAATATACCTCTAGTCCTTTCTCCGTCTGTGTATTTTAACACATAACTGTTCACTCCATCTTCATTTTCTACAATGTATGGCCCTTCGAAAGGTAGTTTTAGCTTAGCACATGTTCTCCTGTTTCTGTCTGATACTCTTAGAGCACGTACTACTACTAAATCTCCTTTTTGAAACGTCGTCTTTACTTTCTTCTTCTTGTTCATTCTACTTAAATATTTATTGGCATTATTCTGTAAATTTTTGTTGACTTTTTCCAAAACCTCTTCATAATTTTTATTGGTTTCTCTCTCCCATTTCCTTTCAGGTATCAATTTTTTCATTAAATATACTGGACTTTCCATGGTGATAGTGTTAGGTACATTGTTTATGTAGTTCTGAATTTCCTCAATATGATTCTCCCAATTTTCATGAGTCTGGTCTTTCAAAGCTATTCTTAGGAATTTTATTACTTCTCTGATGTATCTTTCTGAGGGGTTTGCAGGTGGATGTCTGATACTAATTGTTTTTACAAGTATTTGATTTTCATTGCAAAATTTCTTAAATCTACTATTTACAAAATAAGTTGCATTATCTACTATGCATCTTTCTGGTTTTATAACCTCTTTCATGTAATCAGACAATTTTTCCATTACAATTTTGCACTTAGTCGTTTTAGTAGGATATAATTTTATGAATTTTGAAAATAAATCTACTATTATTAAAATATGAGAGTTCCCCTGCTTACTTTGTATTAGGTTACTAAGAAAATCCATTGCAACTATTTCACCGCATCGAGTTGTTAAAATTGTTTTTGTGATGTTTTCATTTCTTTTATTTCTACTTTTTCCCAGTTGACATATATGACATGTTCGAGTAATTTGTTTGGCAAGGCTTTGATCCCCTTTACAAATATAATTTTCCCTAAATACCAACCATAGTTTTCTAGATCCTATATGCCCATTTTGTTCATGCAAACTTTTCAATATTTCCCTAGTTAAATTTTCCGTAATGATGAATACTTCTGACTCCCCAATTTTCTTTACAAATATATTATTTTTTTTATATCCCCTTTGTTTTTCCTTTTCAGTTAAATTTATTTGATCTCCTATTATTTTATTTAAAGAAAATATCCCTTTTAAATCTTTCATCACATTCACCCCAATTTTTACAATTCTCTTATTTATATTATTTTCCCCCTTACTTTCTCTACTCAAAGCGTCTGCCACAACATTTGTTTTTCCTGGAATGAATTTTATTTCAAAATCGTACTCTTGCAAAATTAATCCCCATCTATGAACTCTACTATTGCCAAATCTGTTTTTTAAAATTGTTGTTAATGCAGAATGGTCCGTTTCTATGGTAAATTTTGCCCCTAGTAAATAAAATCTAAATTTGGTAATACAGAAAATTATGCTTGCCAACTCTAATTCTGATACCCCATAATTCCTTTCATAGTTTTTTTTGTGACCCTTGACACGAAACATATGGGTACTTCCATATCATTTTGTATCTGTAACAACACCCCTGCAAATCTCTCTTTGGATGCATCAGTCCGCAATATAAAAGGTAGGCTGTAATTTGGATGATACACTCTTAACTGTTTTTGAAATGCTTCTTTCAGACAGTTGAATGCCATTTCCCTCTCTTGATTCCATTTCCATTTATTATCCTTTTTCAAAAGTTCTATCAACGGTATCTGTTTTTTACTTAAATCTGGTATCAAACGTTTGAAATAATTCATCATTCCTAGAAATCCTCGAAGTGTTCTCAAATTCGATGGTCTTTTGTATTCTATAATTGCTTGAATCCTTTCTTCATCCATCATCATTCCATTTTCGTCTATTTTGTATCCTAGGAAGCATATTTCTTTCTGGTAAAACCTACATTTGTTTTGGTTTATCTTTAAACCTGCCTTGTCCAGTTCTTTTAGAATAATTTCTAAATGATTCGAATGTTCCTCCTCATCATGAGAAAATATTAATATGTCATCTATATAATGTAATGCAAAGTCTTCAAATTTATTTAATATTTGGTGTAATGCTCTAACCAAGGCTGAACAAGCACTTTGTATACCATATGGAGCTACACAAAATCTGTACAACACACCATCAATAGAAAAACCTGTATAGTCTCTACTGTTTTTATCCAAAGGAATTAGCCAAAAACTGTGTTTCAAATCAATTTTTGAAAATATTTTTGTGTTCGTTATTCGTCCAAAAATCGCTTCCACATTCATCGGAGCCTCGTATTGTGGTACAGTATATTGATTTATGTTTCTAGCATCTAGACATAATCTCAATTCACCATTTGCTTTTCTCACTACCACAATAGGATTTACATATCTTGTATTGCATCTTTCTATAATACCATCTTTCAACATGTTTTGTATTTCTAATTCAACTTCTTTTCTATACTTGTAAGGTATGGGATATGTTCTTACTCTGAAATTCTCTATTCCTCTAACTTCCATTTTATGCACATAGTTCTTTGCCATTCTCATTTCTTTTCCAATCAATCCTTTATATTTCTCTATTAAATTCTTCACTTTCTCTTCATATTCTTTATTTCCACACACTAATTCCAATTCTTCCATATTTCCACACCTTTCTATATTCCACAACTTCTTATTATCCTCTTCAAATTCCAATTCTTCCATATTTCCACTCCTCTTTATATTCCATAACTTCCTATTATCCTCTCCAAATTCCAATTCTTCCATATTTCCAATCCTTTCTATATTCCATAACTTCTTATTATCCTCTTCAACTTCCAATTCTTCTAAATTTTCGTTTCCAAATTCAATTCTATTTCCATCAATTTCTATCTCCATCTTTTCAAAATCAAGTATTACTTTAAACTTTGTTAATTCATCAATTCCTATTACTATGTCTGTTTCCAAATTATTCACTAACAGTAATTGCATTTCAACTTCTTTCCCATCCTTCAATTCAATATTTTGTATTATAGACTTATTTACTTCACATAGCTTCTTTCCATTTGCTCCTATCAATGTAGTTTTTGGTATTTTAATTAATTTGTTTTCATAATTTTCAATGTTTTCTTCTATTAGTTTTGTTTTAATTATGGACGCTTCCGAACCTGTATCTATTAATAATTTTATTTCTTTTCCATTTAATTTCCCTTTAATATTTATCAATCCCATTATTTCTTTTAATTCTAATTCTTCCCCAAATTTTATATATTCCCTTGGATGTTCGTATGTACAGATAATATTTTTCTTTACATTTGGTATGTGCTCGATCCAAAATTTTGATCGGGCTCTGTTTCAGTGACTATTTCTGGTTCTATGGATATCACTCTTTCTTTCTGTCTTTGTATATTGTTCACTCTCCTTTGTTCTTCATTTCTATTGCCTCTTCCTTCAAAATTTCCATTTGTCCTTTCTGTATTATAGTCTCTTCTTTGCTCTTGTTTTTCATCTCTTTGTCTGTTTTCATAAGATCCATTCCTATTGTTTCCTTCAAATGTTCTATTTCTATAATTATTGTTATGATATTGATAATTTTTGTTGTAGTTGTTTTGAGCGTTATTGTTCCTGTTATAATTATTGTTTCTATTATAATATCCATTATTATTATTTCTGTTAAAGTAATTGTTCCTGTTTTGTTCATAATTATTCGATCTATTATTTTGATTGTTATTATTCTCATAATAATTTTTATTATCGTAACCATTATAGTTTTTGTTTTCATTTTGATTCCTGTTCCTGTTCTGGTTATTGCTTATCTTGTTTCTTTCAATTCTTTGTAGATAATTAGTTAACTCCTCTATGTTTTTGATATTTTGAATAGCAATTGTTTCAGTGATTTCAAATTTAAAATGTCTCGAGATAAACATAATAATTTCCTCCTCTGGTATAGGTGGATCTAAAAACTTCGCATTCATGAAAACCTTCATAGCGTAATCATTCATACTATTTCCTCTACCTATCTCAAATTTTCCAGAGTAAAGTTTTTCTCTCACTCTTGTTTGCGCATTGTTTCCCCAGAAATATCTCATGAATTGAGCTTCGAATTCCTCAAAATCTTTTAAATCCTCTTCCTTACTTGTATACCACACTAAAGCATGGTTATCCAGATTTTCCCTAATCATTTCCTTCATGTCTTCATTATTTCGGATATTTTTCATCTTGTTCCTTAAAATTTTTATAAATACTTTTGGGTGTATTTTTCTATTATCCCCTTCAAATTTGTGTTCCCCTCTATTTCCTATATAATTATTTATTATTTTCGTCTCCATCATTCCATTTCTCACTTCTTGAAAATTTCTACCCTCTGTGTGGTCATACTCTTCCTGTAAGTAAATTAGTCTCTTTTCCATGTTTTCCAATTTTCTTGTCATTTCCACTGTTTCCTTTGATTGTTCCCCATTGTGGATTCTACTTCCAGTTTGCTCAATTCTTCTTTTCAGAGCTTCCATCTCCTTCTGTATTTCCTTAATCTTCTTTTCTGTTTTCCCTTCCTCTTGTTTTTGTTTCTCTATACACGCTTCTTCTACATTTTGTTGAAATTCGGTAAGGGTTCTGTCCCATTTTCCTTCTAGGTTTCCCATTCTTTCCTGAGTGTCCTGAACTCCCATTTTGATTTCATTTATTTCTCTTTGAATTTCTCCTTTGAAATCCTTTTCTTTCTCCTCTATTTCCTTAATTCTGTTGATTTGTAAATTTTCTATTTCCATTATACGTCCAATCACTTCTCCTCTTATTTCCTGTTTAGTGTCTTCAATTTTATTCTCCATGTATATGTTTGATTCTTCTAGTTTCTTCTCAACGTGTCCCAATTTTTCATCCATCAATTTTATTATCAGTTCCTTAGTTTGTTTAATTTCTTCTTTGTTCTGGTCCATCTTAATATTCATTTCTTTTTTTAATTCTTCCTTATTTTGGTCCATTTTAATATTCATTTCTTCCTTATTCTGGTCCATCTTAATATTCATTTCTTTTTTTAATTCTTCCTTATTTTGGTCCATTTTAATATTCATTTCTTTTTTTATTTCTTCCTTATTTATATTCATATCCTGTTTCATTTCTTCCCTATTTTGGTCCATTTTTTTCATCATCATTTGAAGCATACTCATCACGTCCATATCCTCTTTCTCTTTTGATTTTTGTTTGACCTCTTGTCCTGTTTCTTCTGACAACGGTACATCTTCTTCTTCCTGTCTTTGTTCTGCAATATCTTCTTCCGAATGTTCTCTCCCCTGTTCCAAATATTGTATCTGAAAATCTCCTCTACCATTACTCCTTTCTTCTCTTTCTTCATCAGACCTACTTTCGACTCCTACCTGCTTTCCGTCCCTTAATGTCATTTTCCTTTCCATTTTATGTATTTAAAATCTTTTAATACAGTAAAAAAAAAACTTATTTCAATGCTTTTTATTATTATTTACTAAATTTCTATATTAGCCCCACGTTGCGGTGACATTTTATTATAGTTTATTTTATATGGGAATTTAATTTGCCCTACGTTGGGCCGACATATTATTATGAATAGAATTGGGTGAGAAAATAGTTTAATTTGCCCGGTATGTTGTGGATTTAATATGTATGATAAACAGTTTATTTAACCAACATGAAAACTTCTCATCTCAGGGTAGAGTTCAAGTATTTTAAATAAAATGATTTTATAATTTTATATATGTTAGCGCCAAAGTTAATAAATGCTTTATATTTTTTAAAAATAAATTTGTTAATCAGAATATGTTATTTTTTTTTTAATGATTTCAAATTAAATACGGTCCTGTCCTACTTAAAAAATATCTGCATAGTTCAATCGATTTCATTCAGAGCTTCTGCCTGTGGTAAGTAGATGGTGCACAAGTCACCAGATGAAATGAATAACTCAAGTAATTTAAAAAAACGTTCTTCAAAAGGAAAAACAATATTTAATTCATTGAAAATAAATACACTACACTTTTACAAGTGTTTTTTTTTTAAGAAATTCAACTATCTAAAAGGATGACTCTTTCATACAAATCACACGCACTCTGGTGAGATATTATTATAATATTAAAATACAGTTATATAATTTCATAAACATTTGACTTTCAGAAAACGGCGAAATACACTCTTAACAGCGTCTATGCATCACAAAATTTTAGTTTTTTTTTTACAAATTAGTAAGTACGCTTGACCTCTTAATACATTAATAAATTAACTTGTACTACCTTATTTACTTCACGATTTCTATTTGTTCACCTTTATTTGTTCCAGATTCTCCTCCTGGAAAACCTCCCTGTTGGCATTCTGCTTCTATCAGAACAGGAATCGATGCTGTATTTCTTTCAAAGTCCAAACAGCTCACACAAATTTCACTATTCAATGTTTTTCGAAAACTATTTTGGCTATTTTACTTCCACCAGACACAAGACACCATATTATAAAATAAAATTCATGATTAGTGTTTTACAACATTCAACAATTCCTTTTTTAATTATTAATATAAACTAAACTACTTACACTGATATATCTCTTGTAAGTATAATGTATTTGTTTTAAATTCTATAGTCAAATTTTGTCTTCCAAATGATTTCAATTGATTTACTTTACCAAAAAAATTTAGCTGCTCCAAAAATCTCTTCCCAAAAAGAAAACCTACTAGTCAATAGCCCCCATAATCAACAACTTTCTCACATTCTGATTTTTTTTTCGTTAGCAACACAGTTGTCGCCGATGTGATCTTTTTTAAATGTTTATTAACCAATCAAATTTGACTATTTATTTTATAACTCAAATTCTTCATTTCAACCAGTGAAATGTTCATCCATTATATCATGATATTATATTCTAAGGTTTTTAATTGCTTAGACTTCCTATATTATTTTCATTCAATAATATTTCTTAGTATTGTTAAAATGACATTTCCTAACCTCTAAGTATGTATGTCAAATGAATATTCATAATGTTTTAATAGATGACAGCTGTTACCTTTAAATATGTATGCAAAATGAAAATTCGTTTTCTTTATAAGTCATGTTCTCTGAAATTCACATTATTTTATATTTTCCTGCTCTGTTATGTCTAAACATCTACACTATCTCATTTTAATGTCTTAATCAACAAATATTACGAGATTAGCTTGACTTTACAGAATAAAGATTATTAGTTTCTTATTATGAACAAATTTTGATACTTGATCTCTTTGATAAATGTTTCGTTAGGTAATTTATTTCATATAAATTGTTTATCACACCTATTCGCAATTATCCCTACATTATACAGTCTGTCCTTTCTGTATGTCTTCTCTATCGAATAGTGGATCGTACAGATTGTCTCCATTCAAATGTTTAAAAAAAATTTTTGACTTAAAAAAAATTCTTTTAGATTACAATACATAATCTTAATTCTTCATTATTTGATATACAGGGTGTAGCATTATTTTTTCACAATAATATATATATATTCGACATAATCCTGTCATTATCAAATCACCTACAATACAATTAAAATATATCTTTACAACAAAAAATACACTACAATTAAAAAGTAAAAACAGTAAAATTCTTACTCGTAAAATATTCAAATTTGTTTAATTTACAATGAAATAAATTACCTGTTTGTTGGGATAGCACATGGTTAAAATATCTTAACAAATTTAAAATTGCTTTCTAAAAAATATACGCTTCCATGTCAAACACTATCCTTCCCTCATGACAGCTTAATTAGTTTTAAAATAGTATTTGCAAAACATAAATTATTGGTTTTTAACCCATACCAACTGCACTTTGAATTTTTATTTGATAGTACAAATTTCACAATTTTTAGTATATATTCAATAGTAAGGTACAAAAAGTTTCAGAGGTGGTACTCAAATACTTATCTGTGTTATTATTTTTTTAATATGCCGTCATAAATAATACTTAGGTTTTTTATGTCATTTCTGGAATTAATGGTGTTGGAATTTTGTTTAACATGGATCATTTCTAAAACAGTTCTAACCTTATCGATTTTTTCCTTTGCGCGAATTTTAGTTTGGTCATAGTTAAAAGAGTGCCCTGTTTGTTGTCTATGATGTGAGAGTGCTGTTACATCTGTTTTGGAGTATCTGTAAGCTTGTAGTCTTTTTTGCAGATATTGTTCAGTCTGACCAATGTATGTACTGGGGCAGTCTTGGCAAGGAATTTGATACACTGTATGTGTTTGTTTTTATTTATTTTTGGTTTCATTTTTGAGAAAAATGTGTTGGTGTCATTCAGTTTGTGGGAAATTGATATTTTTTCCTTTTGTGTCATTTTGTTTATTTTTTTCTGACAGACCATTTACGTAGGGAAGCGAAATATAAGTATTGGATTTTTTATTGATTTGGGAGTTGTTATATATGGAATGAATTCGTTTATTGATAATTTTGTTAGTGAATTGTAGTGGGTAGTTGTTTTCTGCTAGAATGGTTTTAATTTTTTTTTAGTTAGCTTCTCTAAATTTAGGATGTGCGAGTTTAATAGCTCTATCAGTTAGATTATTTATTACACTCTTTCATTTAATATTTTGGCTATGTTGGTATCCCAGAATTCTTTTGGTCTCTTAACAATCACCTTTGCTTCCCATACATTTTTAACTAGTCTAGTATCCTCCATACGCTGTAAATGTACGCACCAGTTCAGTTGACTTTCTTCGATATAGTGTAGCATGGATTTTATTTCTAGCTCCTCTCTTATATCTACATTCTTTAATCTGTCTCGTTTTGTTATTCCTTTCACAGATCTCAGGTATTTCATTTCTATATCTTGTATTCTGCTCTTCATTTTTTGGTCCAGTACCCACGTTTCGCTGCCATAAGTTAGTATCGGTCTAAAAACTGTTTGGAATACTGTCATTTTGGTTCTTTTTGAGATTTCCTTCTTATTAATAAATCCAGGTTTCAGCATGTGGTTAATTTTTATTGCCTTTCTGTTCTTTCCATAATACCCCTTTCCTGGTTACCAGAGCTGTCAATTGTTGTTCCTAAGTATTTAAAGTGAGTAACTTGTTTGATTATACTCTCCTCAATTCTTATATTCAACCTTTCTTGATTTTTTGCTATCATCATTATTTTCGTTTTATTTGCATTTATTTTCATTCCATTCAATTTTAGAGTCTTATTCCATATGTCAATGTTTTTTTGGATACCTTGGCCTTGTCCATTATAACTAGATCGTCAGCAAATCTACATTCACGTATCTTAACTGGCCTAAGTTGCTTCATAGCTACAGTAAGCCCCGTGTGTCTGTTTTGGTTTGCTTTATTATGTGGTCCATGAAAATATTGAATAAAATTGGGCTTAGAGCTCCACCTTGCCATAATCCCTGTTTTGTCTCAAATGTTTCAAATGCTCGGTTATTTTTGATTATATAATTGGTGAGCTCCATCCTGCTGAAAAAACAATATCCTGAGTGAATTCGCCTGGATTGTTTCTAACTACATTATTAATTGCAGGGACTATTTGCGTCTGTAACAAGTTAAGATAGGTTTCTCCCGTTAAATTTCCCTCGATAAAGAAAGGGCCTATAATATGATCCCCTAGTATACCTGCCCAAACATTTAATTTAATCGGAAATTGAGTATGACACTTTCGAAACAGTCGAGGGTTTTCGTCAGACCAATGTGATGTACATGACCATTTAAATAGAATGTAGCTTCATCGAAAAAACAAATATGTCTTAAGTAATTTGGATCTTGTGAAATATTATTATCCATAGTTTCACAATATTGTAGTCGTCGATCTGGATCATCCTGTGGCAATTCGTGCACCATTTTCACACTATATGGATGAAATTTTTGCTTTTTTATTTTAAATTTTTTAAACGGTTCTGTGACACTTCGCATTCGCTAGCAATATTCCTACTTGAACTGGATGGATTTACTACAAATTAAGACAAAATATCTACTTATTTTTCCTCAGAAGTTATTTTTTCTACCATCCCGTTTCTTGTTTTCGACAGTTTCAAAAAATTTTGTGACAAGTAGTCTAAAGTAATGTCGATCAATTGAACGATCTGGAAAACGTTCATTAAAATATTCTCACAGCTTCATGGTAGTTACGGCCTGCTTCACTAAATATTAGAAATGCTTCACATTTTTCTGCTAAACCACGAGGCTGTACCATTTTGATTGTTGTGGATAAAAAAAATCACCAAATTGCAAGTGTTAATTTCACTTTGTTTTTGTCAATATTATTTACAATCAATTATTGATAAATGCTTGGTTTTTTGACATCTATCAAAACCTAAGACACACTAACTAGTTTTTTAAAAAAGTGTTCTAACCACGGTATGTTCTAAAAATATAAAAGTATTTATTCGGAATAAATAAATCGGTATTAGCGTTCAAGAATAAAAATTGCATAATTTTTGTATTGTTATTAGCAAAGTGTGAATTTTAAACCTATAAATCGTTATTAACAAACAAATAATTGAGATTAAAGCAAAGTGTGATACATTTTCGAGTTTTGCTTTTGAAACCCTTTCCAACGAAGTATCACACGACCCCCCTTGCTATTTAAAAAATGTGAGGGGGTAATTGTCAAGTGTAGGGGGTAAAAGGGATGCCAATTTTTTGTATGTTATAAAACACCTCGATTAAAATAAAAATTGATGGGTTCGAGGATTTTTTATCTTTGTCTAAAATAACGGAGTTTCCTAGGGGGGTAAGACTTACTATCCTTACTGTATACGTTTACGTTGAGGAATAATTTTATTTATTAGATCCGGGATATTATTTTTTAATCTATTTTTTTGGGGATTTTTTCGTAGTTCTTTAAGTCCTAGAATTGAATTAGGATTACTTTGACCACCCAAAGGAATTCAAACATTTAATCCATTCGAAATTACTTTATTAAATACATTAATTTTATTAACTTCAGGATTAACAGTAACTTTAGCTCATCATAGTATAATATAAAATAACTATACCCAACGATTACAAGGTTTAAACCCTGATTCATTTTAACACATTGACTGCGACCTTCTGAATTGCCTCTTTAGTGTGGTGCTGACTTACCTTTTTTAAAGTATATGATATTATTCTCGTGCAGCTCGTTGGTAATATATGTAGGGAAGGTATGACTGTAAAAATTATGATCAAAAGGGCTGTGACTGCTAAATCCGTCATGCGCACTGAGACAGTGGAACCCTATCTTAGTGCTAATGACGGAATTGTCCGTCATGAAATTTTGTAATTTTTTCTTGCATGTTTGCTCTCTTTTATTATGTAGAATAAAAAACAAATGAAAAACATAAATTTAATGTATATTTGTGTGATATAAATGAATATGGTTTTTCGGTACAAGCCGGGCAGTGATAGGACGTATCTCTTCTTTTTTTATTATTATGATTATAACACCAGGTATATCTCCTAGATACAACCTTTCCAGTAGAGTCTGCAGGGTTTTTATTTGAGAGGTTGTGGAACGGCTGGTGTTTCGGGAACCAACTCACCAATTATCGAAACTTTAAAATCGTAAAAAGAGATCCCAGACTTGGTACAGTTTTTGAAAAGTAGATAAGACTTTAAGAGCAACATTTGAAAAATGTGTATTCCTAATTTCCTGTACCAGCATAGTGTCTTCCTTTCAATGGGATAGTATGACATAAACTGATCCTGCCTATCTATACCTCCCATGTACTTGTTTTAATTGTATATTGGTATAGGTTTTTCTTTTACTCGATCCAATTATCGTGATATGTAACCATATTGTTATCAAATTCCGTACTGATGTAGGTTACGTCCCACTTATCCCGCCATTTACCCACTAAAACACCATCCATACTATACCGAACGTTAGTTTCACATCTTTTTAATTTTGTGGTTTTAACATCTTCAGCTATACTTTAACTGCCTTTTCGTAGAGTGCCTATACTGAAAGTTTGGTAGTTCAGAAGCTTGACAGCAAGATCATAACTGTTGTAAAAATTGTCTAAATATAGAGGATGTCCCATACCTAAGCGCTCCTCCATTAGATGAAGCACAACTTTAGTAGCGTGACCTTTAGTACCTATTGTATCTTATTTCAAACTAGAGCTAAACAATTTTTTGACGAATTTCACTTTTATTCACACGCTGACGCGATAACAGGTAACGTGCAGTGAATGTGTTTGCACTAAGCAACAACAGACACTAAAAATAACATCAAAATTATCGCCCAAGAATGATCTAAATGAGAAGTTCCTATGCACCTGATCTGATAATATGAAGTTATAAAATATAAATGGATATTTTTTAAATATTTTAGCTCTGATTATTACAAATATGTCATCTAAATGCTACTCTACAAAATTTCTTGGCTGATGTGTATATAATCTTTGGTGCTGATTACATTTTGTACTAGCTTGTTCAAGTTCCAAATTTAACCGTCGGCATCTACGCAGAAGTTCTCAATAGTCTGATGGAAATATTGTTGATATCACTAGGTTGCTACAAGTATCGGAATTTTCAATGGGATAGTGTTTTGGTTATTAACTGAATAAAAATATCGTTATATAATTAACTAATATTAAATTATTTTAAGTTTTAAAAATTAAAAGTATTCATAAAATTTAAAAATTAAAAAGATTTCGGAAAATAATGAATTTAGGTATAGGGAATGCTTCACAAGAATGGGTGCACATACCAAATGCAATTTTTTGAGAAAATATAATATAGGCGGATCCATTTAAAAAAATTGAGAAAAGCACAAGTTCACTTTCTAGCTCACCCTGTATACAGATATTCGTTGATGATTTGTGTTACAATTAGTTTGAAAATAGACAATAACTTACTACGCAAAATAATTAACCATTTATTTACTGTTCTTAGTGTTTGTAATGAACTAGATTAGTGGAGTGGACTGTTGAGTTTGTTGTTCACTACTGCACCTAAGTAGATGTGTTGTTTGTTTTTCTTCGATAAGGTTGTGGAAAGAAGGACCAGTCGTAATTTTAAGTAACGTTTAACAAAACACTTAAATATGACAATGTTAAATACGTAAATCACTTTACAAAAAATAGTAACAAGATAGAGCAACAAGAATGACCACAGCGAGTTAATAGTTGGTTACAGTTTTCTAAAAGATACTAAATACTCGTGAGGTAGATATGTATATTTTTCCGCTAATTCTCGAACGAAGTCACAGAAATTTACACGTTTTTATATTGCGTCATAACGCGAGAGATATTTTAATACTTAGGTAAATCGTAATTTTTCCCTGTTTTAAATTTGAAATTGATATACTTTGATATTAGTTGAGAGATATTCGTTGATCTAGATATAGTTTTCACTGTATCGAACGCGAGAAATTGTCACACTTTTTTATGTCGACCGATCGAGAGTGGGTTTAGTTCTGTACTGCTTGATGTTGAAAAACTGACTGCTCTGTAAATGAATGTTAATTTCTATAGATATATTGGGTCGCAAGTTTTGGGTGTAGAACTTTCTCTTTCAGGTGAATGGTGATATTTTTGACGTAAAGTTGATTAGCCAATTAACGTGAAGCGATAAATAGTGTCCTGTTATGTCAATTCATAAAACATTTATTTCGAATAGTTGAGATTTCTCTATTGATTGTGTAAGGGTTTGAAATATTGTTCACAGTGCTAATTGAAGGATCGTTGATCGCTCAAAGTTATTTGTTGTAACATATAAATGGTTTTGGAAAGTTCCATAATCTCTATTTTATAAAAAGATCATAAGGTTCATTTGAACCATTTAAAATTCAATTGTTTTGTCTCATGTTGAGAAGGCACTTGGAAACTAAATTTTCTTTTATTACGGGGCGTTTACGACCATTAAAGTAAAGACTAAGGGTTTAAAGTTACAATAGACATTCAAACTTGTCCGAGAATTCATATAAATGTGAAAGTTCTCGTGATTGATTTGTCATCGTGATATATAAAGCATGTCATATCACAACAACTATAAATAGTTATTCGTATACAGAACGTTTATTTCGTAGCGATTTCGATATAAAAATGGTGATATATTTTTAAATACCCTATATAATTTGATAAAACTTCATATTGTAAGAACGAGGATTATGGGAGAATTCTAAATATGAGGGAATAATAAATAAAAACAAGTATGTTTGCTTCGTCACGCAGTTGTGTGCCATCCTGTATATAACAGCATATTTTCCAGATAAGGAGCATGTCGTTGCGTGCAATTTTTGTTGATTATTTTTTTGGATAATTTCCATAATAACGGAGTTATCGACCGTTGTCACACTAAAAACTCACCCTGTATCTTCTTATGCGTTTGATTTTTTCACACTCCACCAGTCTATTATTTTTCCGCCAACCCTATCTACGATGCGAGAAAAGTATTGTTTTATCCCAAAAAAAGTTGGAATTTTCGATTTTTTTAGTTATTTATACGTTTTTCAGTGAGAAAAGCACGAAAAAAGGGTTTGTCGTCGGCCACTTTTTGTAATTATGTCTTGTTAGCACGATACAGTCTCCGGAGTGCATAAAGTCGCCAATTTTATAATTGGGTATTGTTAAGGGCATCTCGCAGATAATTCCTATTGATTTTCACCTCACCAAAGCGAGTACAACGGGTGCTATGGTACCTGAAATACTACAATTTTGGAGAAATTTCGATTTGTATACAAGTGACCAATTTTATGATTGGATATTATTTAGGGTGACTCACACATGAACCCTATTGATTTTCAGCTCACCATAGCCAGTACAACTGGACCTATACATCCAGATATACTACATTTTTGGTAATTTATGGAGAACTTCCAGTTTTTTAGCAGGATACAGCCTCCAGTATGTATACAAGTGACCAATTTTATAATTGGATATTGTTAAGGGCGTCACACAGATGAACCCTATTAATTTTCAGCTCACCAGAGCTAGTACAACTAGACCTATCACTCCAGATATACTACATTTTTGGTATTATTTGGAAAATTTCGGTTTGTTAGCACGGTAGCTCGGGGGTATATACAAGTGCCAAATTTTATGATTGGATATTGTTCAGGGCGTCTCACAGATGAACCCTTATTGATTTTCAGCTAACTAGAGACAGTACAATGGGCCACATAAATCAAGATATTCTACATTTTTGGAGAAATTTAGGTTTGTTAGCACGATACAGCCTCTGGAGTGTATACTTAAGTGTGGAGAAGTTAGTTTTAATCTTTAAAATCGTTTATTTTTTTTAAATAATTTAATTTCTAACTATATCAACTGATATTCTGTGAAAAATTTGGATGTATAAAGGAGTACAATTTTATTATGGGTTTTTCGAAAAAAATATTCTTCATAACAGTTTGTGCAATAAGAATCCCATGTAAATTGCCAAGTGTAGGGAAACCTTTTGAGCCAAGAATAAAGTAAACCTATTTTGAAATGTTTTTAAATAAGTAGCCCAAATATTGCTATTACAATGGTATATTATTAACAAGAACACATGAGCTGATATCGAGTGAAAAAAATTGTATCATAAAATCTGTCAAATTTATTGTTTGGTATCAATCTTGTTTGCATAAAAAACTTTAAACTAAAAATTTTACTAGTCGTTTATATATTAGTGATTCTAGTTTTATCAACCATTCTAAATAAAACATAATTAAAAATTAAGTTGTTTACCTCGTTGGAATTTTATAAAACAAGTTACCAACCATTCAAGGTTATGTAACATTTAAGAACATAAGCGTAGAAACAATGTGAATTTTTTGTATTCAAAATGTATAGGGTGATCCTTAACATATATATATAAACCAAGGTAACTATTTTTTATAATAGCTGATGTCATTGTTGTCTGTATTTTCCTGTTCCCATACATATATGTTGACTTTGGTTTGTTACATATTTCTTTTTTTAATTATTAATTTTTGAGTAAATTTTTGACGTTTCAGGTCCCCCATAAATTATATTGATGTTCATTAGTCATCGATCAAATGTGGTTAAATATTTATAATGTTCAAGTAGTAGTTCTATAGGATTAACATATGAACCCATTTCTGTATCAGGGTAGGGTTTGATATCCGCCAATCAGTCTAAACCCTGTGATATTACATTAATTTAGATTTTCCAAAAATTAATTAGCCATTAATAATCTTAAATTACTCATAACTACTATTTGTTCCAGGAGGTAGTACTGATACTATAGCATACTGTATACATGGTACTGATGACACAACTACTGCTGTATTACAAATCATATTTGGAGACACTCTAGGATTAGATCTAGTATCTGTATATGATGAACATAGTCTACTTAGTTTATATGCTAGTACTTTAAGTTATGGTTACCTTGGTGATGTGGCCTACCATAGCGATCAATACCGATGGATGGGGCCTCGCAGATATGATTACTCAGGTTCGAATATTATCATTTTAAATAAAAAACTACAATTGGATACAATTATTCTTTTCATGAAGAAATAAAGCAACATATTGTATGTTTCGATTGCATTTTTGGTATTGACGAAAATTTTTGTTACAGGTTTTAAAAAACTAGTAAGTAACAGAGGCTACAATGGCGAACTAGCCATATATTCCGAGAATGATGGTGTAGTTCAGGAAATTCCTTGCCACGAAAATTGTGATAAATGTGAAGCTAGTAAAAATATGCAAACTGATAGATTAGGCTGTAAATGGAGAACCCTCTCTGGCAAATTCTTTATGGTAACTAGTGCTAATATAAGCTGTGCTTGTAGTCGAAGTCCGAAGGGTATAGCTCCTTTTAGTCATTTAGGCGATGGGATGGTGCATTTGGTATTAGTCAAGCATACTTCAATAATAAACAATTTAAAATTATTAATGAGATTATCAAAAAATGAGGCTTGTATAGAAGATTTGCCCTTTGTAGAAACATATTGCGCCCGAGAATTTTGTTTCAGAGCCATTGAAGGGGGTAGTAAATGGAACTGTGATGGGGAAGTACAACATCAAATTAATATACGTGCAAAGTAAGTGAGATTACAAATGCTCTAGAAACTAAGAAAGTGTGATTGCTTTTGTGAATATATATATATATATATATATATATATATATATATATATATATATATATATATATATATATATATATATATATATATATATATATATATATATATAATGCATAAATATATATATTGGAGACTTGGAATTCAAATGAATTTTTGTCCACATTATAAATTATAGGCATTATGTGTACGCACCGACGAAGTTAATAATATTCCAAATGTAATAATTTTCATCTTTAAATACTAATTAAAATATTAGTTTAACGCTTCCAATTGTTTCCTGGGCTGTTACATATCTGTTAAGGAAGTAGACAGTAATGATTTCCTACAGAATGAAGGAGGAGATTTGAATGACCATCTAAAATAGATGAAAACATTCTGTAGAAGAATAGTAAAATAGGGTACTATTGTCAAACAAATTGCCTGTATGATACAGGTTTCCCAGATGCAGTACAGAAAGAATTGAACCAGGGTTGCCAAAATCACTAAAAAAATACTCCTCTGCAATATATATTTGTGTTAATGAATAGAGAAAAGATATATAAATTGGAAATAGCAATTGCAGTCTTACAGGAAGGACTGAAATAGGCAAAAAAATCGTCACCGGTAACTCCAGCCCCGGATCTTGAATTTTTTCGAAGGGGGGCAAAAACTGAAAAATGTCGTCCTCGCTCGTCCATATTTTTACCTTAGTTATCATTACTGATATGATTTGATCGGCCACCATCATGATTTCTTTGGAAAGGAGTTGAACACATTGAAGTGTTCATGATTCGTCATCGCTCAACGCCGATTTTCTCTCATTTTTTGCAAAGTTTTGAACAGACCATCCAATAAAAAGCAACGATACGCGCAAGGATTATATCTACCTTTGAATTTAGATTTTTACTTGATTTATTTCGCAGACAATGTTTGTCCAAATTGTTAAATTCAGAATTCAATATAGCAATTAAGAGATGACCTATCTCGTACTAAGCTTCCGGAGCAGGAGATGATTTCTTAACTTTTCCCAAGGCGTCCACTACTTCTGGTAAATTATTTAACAGTGCATTCACAGTGACATGTTTCATCGACCATCTCATCTGACTGCTTGCTTTTAAATGGGTTTTAACATATTTTTTCATAATATCCCACCTAGTAGTGGAGCTGATAAGAAAGTAATATACTTCTTGAATTAGTCCAAATAGGTTTATAGCTTGCTGGCATGATGATGCAAAATGGACAATGGGAGTGAGCCAAGCACTGTACAAACTCAACCAGATCATTCATTTCTACAATTCTGGCCTGTACTCCTTTATAGGTGCCAGCCATATTAGACCCATTATCATAAGATTGGCCACGACATTGCCCAATATCTAAAGAATCAGCTGTCAATTTTTCAAAAATTTGTTGACAAATCTACTCTCCCGTTTTTCCAGTACCTTCTATGAAATGGAACTCTCTTTTATTTCACACACATCACAAGTTTTGTTCCTGTATGGTACACATCTGGAGTGCAGTCGAACATTATCATTTAATACTTGGCTTCTTTGATGTCATTTAAAATGGTATTTCTAACTGTTTTGACCATTATGTTAATAATTTCATTCTGTATTGTATTTGATAAATATGCTACTTGTCTCTTTTTAAGTGTTCTAATTGAAACTTGAGAGTTGAATTATGTTTGGCGAGCAGGGAAATTAAATTCAAGAAGTATCCTTAACAAGGCTGAGAACATTGTGTGATGAGGTCGCTAGGGGTTTCGTGGGACTCACAAAAAGAAAGACAGTTTGTTGATAAATACAATACAGCATCTACAACAATACGCAGGATATGTCTCTATTTTTGTTTCTCTATGTGAGTTACTCACTCAATGTCTTGATCAATATCTGCAAAATTGAAAATTCTATAAAATTTTATAGCAAATTTAAATTATCAAGATTATTAGCTTACATTGTCAGAAATAAATGTCTTGTTCATTCCACGCGTGGCCTCCGAACGTGAAGGTATTATTTTTCGTTCGAGTGCTCATTAACGTTATCAACACAAGTGATTAGTTTTTTTGTGCCAAATATTTGCTGGCCCATATTGGTATGTGTTTACTTACACTAATTACACTGTTTGATACTTAAAATCAATTCTTCTATAGGCCAGTTGCTTGGTCCATATAGTTTATTAAATATTTTGGCATCCAAAATATTTTAACATGTCAACTCAACCCACTGCACGAAGCTTTGCTGCTGTTACTAGATCATATTCAAGAAAATCAACTTTGACACCTACAACATATCCTAGTAGAAATCAAGCTATCGTAATAAATGCGCTTCCGGATACAGTTCTCTTCGATTACATCAAGGCAATAGGTGAAATTGTGACACCAAAAGCAATCACCCATGCTTCCCGTATATCTAATCAACGTATTTGCATCTTTCTCGCTTCTACTTCAGTCGTTGATAACCTCCTTAAAAACCACTCTTCAGTTACAGTTAAACAAGAAATCGTCCCCATACGCAGACTTATCAGCCCCTCTAAAAGATTACTAATAACTAACGTATGTCCCTCAATTCCTAATCTACTCATCGAAGAGGCACTAAAAAACGATCTCGGACTTCAACTTGCATCACCCATCACCTATATTCGTACTGGCTCACCTGAAGAAGATTATTCCCATATTCTAAGCTGTTTCCCATATTCTAAGCTTTCGTCGGTCCATCTATGTCATACCAGATAAAGAAAACTTTGAAATAGAAACTTCTGTTTTAATTCATTTCGAAAATACTGCTTTCCGGATCTTCGTTACCTCAGATAAATTGGAGTGTTTCCTCTGCAAACAATTTGGACATACTGCTTGATACCTGTCAAAATCCTCTTGACACTTCCTCCCTCTCCAAAACTACCCCTATCCAGAATGATTCCACCGATAATATTTCTAATGATCCTACTTCCACTGATCCTACTTTCACTACTACCCCTGCCCCTATATCCTCTGCCAACACACTCCCTCCTTTAGACCAGCCTACTCCTAGTATTTCTGGTCTCAAACGACTTCATTCTACTGACTCTAGCCTCGAATCACCCCCTGTAATTATCACGTCTATTCCCCTCACACTCAGCCAAGACAAAACAGATTCACTATCTGACAACGCCTTTCATACCCCCAAGCCTGCCCCCAAAAAGAAAAAAGAGTCTAGGACTCTAACAACAACTATCTGCTCCTCTGCACGCTCAATTATTGAAGATTTAACAAAAAAAGACCCTACATCCTTCTCAATTACTTCAGAACAATTAATAGCATTTTTGGAAAATTCTTTCGGAAGCAACGATCCATTAGCTGAAGCTGACCAATTTACTTCAAACATTAAATCCCTCCTTGCAGATCTTCGTCAAATATATCATGCCATCTCCGATAGGCCACTCAAAAATCGCATTACCCGTCTAACAAAGAAAATACAATGTACCATGAATCCCAACGATGCAATCGAATCTGCTAGCCTTAAATCTTTTAGCTCTAATGATAGTGACTCAAATTGTGACGATACCGACCTCTTTTGATATTACTAAAAAATTCGCGATAATTCAGTGGAATTGCGACGGATACTATCCTCGCCTTGAACGTCTTCAACAACTTATTTCCCTCTACCACCCTGATTTCCTATGTCTCCAGGAAACCAATTTTACATCTTCCAATATCCCTACACCAAAGGACTTCGAAGGATATCATTACACCCGAACAATCTGCTCCAGGCCAGTGGTGGAGTATCCATATTTGCATCCAAAGATCTTTACTCAACTCATCTGCCCCTTACTACTAGTCTTGAAGCCATTGCCATAACAGCCTACTGTCCCCAAAAATTAACCATTTGCTCCATATACATTCCCCCCCGACCATAAACTAAACGAAGAAGAGCTACTTGACTTGGTTTACGATCTCCCCCAGCCCTTTGTACTTTTGGATGACTTCAACGCCCACAACAGTATGTGGGGTTCCTCACGCACATTTGGACGAGGTAAAGTTATTGAGAATATACTAAATTGTACTAATTCATGCCTCCTCAATACGGGATCGTGTACCCACTTGAATATCGCTTATGGTACCTTTTCTGCCATTGATCTAAGCATTTGTGATCCCAAAACTGCCCCTAACTTAACCTGGCAAACTGCTGATGATTTATTTGATAGCAATCATTACCCCATAATTATAACTGACAACTCAAATGAACAAGCTCTCGTGAAAAGTTATTGACGCCTCAAGAAAGCGAAATGGCCGGAGTTCTCTCGGGATGCTGAATCTCTCCTAGGTGAATTACCTGCCACCAATGATATTGATGAATCTATTAAGCTTTTCTGGGATGCCATCACTACAGCAGCATTCACTCACATTGGCAAAACCACCCATACCCCCCGTCACAAAATCGTTCCTTGGTGGAACCCTCAATGCGAACAAGCATTGCGAAAATCCAAAACTGCCCTCAACTTTTTCCGCAAACACAAAAGTCCCGAAAACCTAGTTAAATTTAAAAGACTTACAGCAAAAGCCAAATATGTAAACAGAGCAAAAAAATTCCTGGCATAATTAAGTAACAACCTTGGATAATAATTCAAACCCTTCCCAAACATGGAAAAAAATTCGACAGGTTCAAGGTCACAAAACTAACACCAAAATTCCCCATCTTTTTTATAATGGCACTTCCTCCAGCAATAGCCAAACTATTTCTAACATCTTTGCTGATAAATTTGATGAAAAATTTCAAAACAAACTCAAGCCCCTCTTTACAACAACTTCTCATGAATCTGCCTACACCAAACTCACTTTACCTCACCTACAAGATATTGACGATATTAATTTACCTTTTTCGTTCACTGTACTAACAACTGCCTTATATTCATGTAAGAACTCTGCCGCTGGTCCTGACGATACCCCTTACATTTTTCTTAAAAATGTATCCACCTATAGTCTTACTAAATTATTAAACATTTATAACACCATTTGGTCTTCTCAATTATACCCTACGCAATGGAACACATCCATTATCGTTCCCGTCCTAAAACCGTCACAACCATCTACATTACCACAGGCCTATAGACCGATTTCTCTTACATGTACTTCATGCAAATTAATGGAAAAGATGATAAACAGAAGACTCATGTGGTTTATCGAAAAACACCAAATCTTACCAAAAGAACAATCCGGTTTCCGCCGTCACCGTTCCACAAGAGATAACCTCGCAATCTTACAAACCCACATTGCCGATGCTATAAATCGTAAACAAGAGGTGTTAGCCTCTGTCTTTGACATAGAAGCTGCATTTGACACCTTACCAAGGCAGACGATTATGGCCTCAATGATAAAATTTTCTCATTTATCAAACACTTTCTTAGTAATAGATCCTTTAGGGTCTCAGTTAATGGCTGCCTATCATTAACTCACGTCCAACAAGACGGTGTGCCCCAGGGATCTATTCTCAGCACTACATTATTCATTCTAACTATTAGTCATTTATGTAACAATCTTCCCGCCCCTGTTAAATCTGCTGCGTATGCAGACGACCTTGTTATCTTCTGTCACGGCGTGTCGACTCCTACTACATGCAAACTCCTCCAATCTGCTGTGAACCTATTACATAGTAGAATATCTTCACTTGGCCTTTCCCTCTCCGCTACAAAATCAAAGCTCATAAGATTCGGCAGAAAAGCCCCATCCCCTCACCCTGAAATTTTAGTGACCAACCGCCCTCTCCCAGTCGTCGAGCACTGCAAAATTCTGGGAGTGACGTTCGACTCTCGACTTTCTTGGAAACACCACTCCAAGAAACCAGAGGATACTGCCTAAAACTCTTGAATATCATCAAAACACTCTCCCACTATCAGTGGGGAGCTAGCGAATTCTCCCTCTTGAAAGTATACCGAGCTCTCATTCGATCCAAACTAGATTATGGCAGTATAGCATATATGTCAGCGTCCAAAAACGTCCTGAAAACACTAAACTTTGTACACAATACTGCCAACCGACTTTGTTTAGGCGCGTTTCGCTCTAGTCCAGCTGAGAGTCTGGGCCTTGAAGCCAATGAACCTCCACTCTCGCTTAGACGTCAATATCTCCTCCTTTCTTATGCAACCACGACTTCATCCAACCCCTCTAATCCAGTTTCCTTTTTAATAACCAGAATACCTCACATTCTCAGCCCCCCTCCACCCAACCCGCGCATACATACCATTCCCCTCCTTCTTCAAAAATTAATACCTGACACTCAATTATCCCTAACCAGCCCTATCCTCATCCCAAATAACTCACCCTGGACCAAAACACTCCCAAGATGTAACACCTCACTCACCATGTTCAGCAAGGAAGAAACCAGTCATGAGCTCATAAAGAAATCCTTCTTAGAAATCCTAATCTCGAAGAAATACGACCGGATCCTCTTCACTGACGCATCAAAAAACGAGACTGGTGTCGGATGTGTTGTTACCACTACGCAAACAGCCGTGGAGTCCTACTGGATCCCAGCTTCTTGTAGCGTTCACACCGGTTAACTATTCGCCATCTTACAAGCCTTCAATATCTGCGTAATTCCCCATAAAAAAGTTGCTATTTGTACAGACTCTCATCTATTCAAACCATCAACAATTTATTCACAAATCATCCCCTCGTTCAACGCATCCACGACACATATCAAACCCTTACTTCTCATGATGTAACTATCACCATTGTATGGATTCCCTCACACATTGGTATAACTGGTAATGAAAACGCCGATCGCCTTGCTAAAGAAGCTGCCTCATTCACCACTACACCTATAACTCTGCAAATTTCTAGAGACCTAAAATTCGCTATGAAAAAACTTATACGGAAGAAATGGCTAAACGACTGGAACCATTCTACAACATTCTTAAGGAAAATACATCCGAATATTGAACAGTTTGATATCCCCGATCTGCTGAGAAACGAGAAGGTTGTAGCAAGAAGACTGCGTATTGGTCACACCCGACTTACTCATGGCCATCTTATGACCTCTTCCCCCCAGCCAAACTGTCAACACTGCCAAGCTCTACTTGACATTCAACACATTCTCGTGGACTGCCCCTACTACAACGAAAGGCGTCAGTAGCTTGGAATGAAAACAGACATTAAGGATATCCTTACTAGTACACACCAAATCACCGTAGCTATCCACTTTCTAAAAGAAGAGAACCTACTGAGTAAAATTTAAAGACAGTTCATTATCGTTTGTAATTATTTCCACATAATGTATTTATAATCTATTGTAAATTACTGTACCTTGTGCTAATGGCCATAGCTGTCTCAAGCAGGTTAAATTGAATAAAAAAAAATGTCTTGTTATTTTTTTGAAATTTTAATTTCCCTATTAGAACTTTATATCAAAGTATTGACATATAACAATCAGACTATAATTGATTTAAAATTTTTAAAAAGGACTCAGTTATCGGCAGTCTTGATAACTGCCTATTTGAATTTTTTTGTATATAAGCAAGATCTTTTAATCCGTTCATAGATAGCCAACATTCTGTACTACATAAAAGATGTTAAATGTCTGCCAGCGTGTTCAGTTTATCTAAATTCAATGTTTTCAGGGTGATTTTCTGCTAATAACACAACTTGACTATTAAAGAAAGATCGTTGTAGGTCGGTCATTTTTTCCATGTCTGGCCAATTGCCATGATTCCTCAAATCAAATCCGGTTTTTTGTAGTTCATCAGAACACGAGTGAACCGATTCAGATTCTTGTTATTCTTCGCAGATCCCGTCCTCAAATATGAACGCGTTTCACTTGCCCACTGCACAGGTCGCAGCGCACGGGCGCCTCTGCGTTTTTGAACCTACGTGCCTCGCCAAAAAATTATATGCTTAAGTTCTCAGTGTTCGAAGTTGAGTTATGTGCGAAGTTTGAATTTCCCTATCTCTGAAATTGGCCGACCGGGGCATGGGCTGCGGCTTTCCTCCTTCTTAGATCCGGGGCTGGGCAACTCACAAGATTGCTAAACAGGACCTATTCAAAACTGATGACTGGTGTTGTCATTGGACAGACTTTTATGTCAGAAGTTTTTTGACCATATAATAATAAAGTGTCTTAACAAAGTTATTTCAAGGTTGTTGTGTTAATTTAAAAATTCAATTGAACGGTATTTTTCATAAACATGCCATATTATCCATATTAATCAAATTAACAGTAATCAATTGAACTATTGAATAATTAGAAATTTTATTTACACTTTCTTTATGGAATTGTCCATTGCAATATATATAAAATTTAAATAAACAAATATTCTATCGAGGGACTAACTTTTGTATTTGTCTTTTAGGGTAAGATGTCAATTGCTCACTATATTTAGCAGAGGGAGGCCAAAGAATTCTACAGTTGATCCCAATTGCTGCGGATTTTAAGGCAATTATTTTTTATTATATCAACAAAGTATTGACTCAAGTATTTTATTCATCTATTCCTCCAAATAGTATTATTTTTTTACGTTGGTATATATGGCATGCATGCATATTTATTTAATATAGTGTGTAATGACTTATTAATTTCCCAAATTGAATCAATACATTTTTCAAGCATTCTAAAAATGTCTAATTCTTATGTTCAATATAAATAGAAAGATATAATTATTTTACAGAATTTTTAAGATCTTTACTAAATGTCCGTAATTTCTTCTTCTTTAATTGACTGGCACACCATACACAAATAAGTGCTTTAAACTTATTTTATTTTCCAAATGATCGAAAAAAGTTACGATATAGAAGTGGATTTAATTTGGGATATTAAGAAATAATTACGTACTTCAAGTATACATTTTTTAACTGTATAATTATGTTTTATAACATTTATTATTCATTCCTTTATACAGGGTGTCCCGGGAAAAAAGTCAGGAGCGTATAATCTGAGCCAAAATAATGTTAGTACTTCATATAAACTTTTTCTATGGAGGCCCTCGTTTTCGAGTTATAGGCCTCCAAAGTATTAATTTTAAATTTGGTTTTTATTTTTATTTTTTGTACTAGTTATTTGATCTTTATCAAATTTACGGCAAAGCTATAATGTACGTGTATGTTTATTTTGGAAAGGTAAACAGATTTACAGTACTGCCTTGAAGCCAGGGACGGACTACTCGCAATGGTTAGTGATCCAAAAAATTTGCAGGGATGGCACACCCTGTATGAAATCATCGAAATTGACTTCTCCACACATTAAGCTAACGAAAAGGTACTCTTGTTAGAATTCGATAAAATAAGCCGTTTGGATAATATTTACAGTTTTATTAATGCACTACGTACAAATCTACCTGACTAACTTATTAATACGATGTCCAGGATTTACTTCCTTTTAATCAAAATTACGACCATAACATTATTAAACCATTAAGAAAATCTCAAAAAACACAAGTTATAAAACATTAGACTAATACTAATTCCTAAACAACAACAAAAACTAACGTTATTCTAATAAATGTTCAATATGAGCTCCTCCCACTTCCACGCACATTCTAAGTCTACGAAGGTTGTTTCTTTGCCCTTGAATGAGCAATCCCACATTATTTCTAATAACATTGCAGTGTAACACAATTCTGTCTATTAAATATTGTCTTGTTTGCACAGGTGTTGCGTATACCTTACTTTTGAGATAACCCTAGAGAAAGAAATCCATAGGATTAACGTCTCCTGATCGCGGTGGCCATTGAAAAGGGCCTCCACGAGCAATCCATCTATTAGGAAACCTTGTGTGTAAATGCTGTCGTACATCTAAACTGAAATGAGGAGGGGCCCCATCATGCATGAACCATAAATTCCTACGAGTTTGTAGTAGCACATCATCAAACAGGTTCCATAACTAATTTTGCAAAAACTCCAAATATCTCTGATCAGTCAAAGTACCGTCAATAAAGTATATGGCTCTATCAAATGATTGCCAACTATTCCTGCCCAAATATTAACCATGAATCGATGCTGGCTCCTAGTTTGGATAATGCCATGTGGATTCACATCATCCCATAAATGCATATTATGAGAATTCATGATTCCATCTCTGGTGAAACCGGATTAGTTCGTAAAGAGAACGTTACTAATAAATGTATTGTCTGCTTGTTGTTGTCGCAGAAACCACTGGCTATACTCAAGTCGTGCAGGATAATCAGCCACTGTCATACTGTGTACTTTTTTCATGTGAAAAGGATATAACAGCTGTTCTTTTAGGACGCGATGAACAACTAATTTCGAGACGTTATGTTATCTTGATACTTTTAGAAAACTCGTTGATGGTTCATTATCAACTGCATTTAACAAGTCTTGTTCAACTGCCACAGTACGTATGCTTCGTACTGGACCTTCTCCACTTTTTTTTGGCAAAAATATTCCTAAAATTAAAAATTTTGTTTTGTATACATAGAAAATTACATTTACTTATTCATACCTGTTTCTCGTAACCTGAGATCAATACACTCAAACATTCGTCTGTCTGGCAATGCTCTGTTTGCAAAATGTTCTTCATAAAGCCTTCTGGCCTCTAAACAGTTTCGAGAAGCCAGTCCATACATTAGATGCATATCTGCGTACTCGATAAAAGCGAATTTTGCCATTGTAACTGTTAAATTAAGGACTTATGAATTATTGACAAGTACTGACTACGAACTATTCTACACAACGTTTGACAACTAATCCTATGGTAACTTGATAAATGGTAAAAACACTTATAAAAAGTTTTTACCAACTTTCGAATTAATAAGTCATTAATGTTTTTCATCTTCTGCTATTATTTTTTTGTAGTACTGTAGGTAAATCTTGGACATCTATTAATAAGTTACGTTTACCTCGTTGTGTACTTATAAAAATGGCGAATGCGTAAATTGGTACGTAGTGCATGAATAAAACTGTAAATATTAGCCAAACGGCTTATTTTATCGAATTCCAACAAGAGTATATTTTCGTTAGCTTAATGTGTGGGGAAGTGAATTTCGACAATTTCATACAGGGTGCGCCATCCCTGCAAAATTTTTGGATCACTAACCATTGCAAGTAGTTCGTCCCTGGCTTCAATGCACTACTGTAAATCTGTTTACCTTACCAAAATAAACATACACATACAATATATCTTTGCCGTAAATTTTATAAAGATCAAATAACTAGTACAAAAATTAAAAATAAAAACCGAATTCAAAATTAAAACTTTGGAGGCCTATAACTCGAAAACGAGGGCCTGCATAGAAAAAGTTTATATGAAGTACTAACATTATTTTAGCTCATATTATACACTCCCGACTTTTTTCCCATTAGTCCCGGGACACCCTGTATATGTTTGTGGAATAGTCAAAATAAATTATTTTTGAAAGCACTGTTTGTTTTATTTAAAAGTATAATTCAATTACCTCCTTTCAAAAGTATTGTTATTAAGAAATTGTTAGGTAGATTTCCTCTATTTTTTCAGTTCTTAATAGGGGATTCAATCAATAGCTTGATTTTTAAAATTAAAATAACAAAAATTAATGCTTGATTTTAATTTTACTCATCACCTTTTGGGGGTAATATCTCAAAGAAAATTTTGGAGGGGGGTGGTTGAAGCACCAACCCGGTGCGTCTCCAGGTAACGGATAGGAGGGGCCTCTGATATGATTTTATGTGAGGAATTCTGCAGGGAAATACCTGGGGGCTCCTTGCGTATAAAAACTCAACTGGCAGCCCTCAAATACACTACCACGGACCAACTTTGCCTGTCCAGCTATAGTATCGTGGCTAAGGGATTACACACAGGGTTAGGATGCCGGGTGCAATTTCGAGCTTACATCGAACTCACCTGTTATAATCAATGTCTTCTGGCTGCCTGTGGTCATATCTCGCGAGCCAGTGGGATAGGGGGGGTCTTGGCTTGAGTGTCCGAATCAACAGGAGACAACCTCATTAAAAACCTAAATTCAAGGTAGGAAACCAGGCTGAAGAATGCGTGGCTATATAGAAGAGTAGTACTTACGCGTTTCCACCTTTGAGCACTGGGGGAACTCCATTGTATTAAACCCCCTAACTCAGCATGCGGAGCTCTGCAGCGGTGAACCGTAATGACCCTAGCTTCTCGTGCGACTATTTATGGACAGAGGAAGAAAAAATAACACCACCAGAAAAGTAGTGGAGACAACCTCCACTTCTTCATCCGGGCGCCCCACAGAGGGAAAAAAGGCCAAACGTCGCAAAGGTCGTATGCTGTTCGACCTTCCAAAACTGGGAGAACTGGGAGGCATAGATGACCCACTGAGACAGGGCCTCAGTGGAGCAGGGGTGCGGAAATATTTGCGACTCCTCAATCAGGGAATATCCCCTGAAGAGACCAGGAATCAGGTTCTTCAGCGCTCGCCCCCCCCCCCCAAAGAAATCACCAATGCCTACCCGATAAAGAAACTCCAACGGGAAAGGCAAAGCCGAAAAAATGCCCGGAACACATCACTCCTCCGCAACGTCCTCTTAGTAAAAAACCAAAAATAGCTGCAACTGTAACCGGGCAAGCCGCTGGTTACGCAGCACCTGTTAAAACAGAGAAGGCATTCAGGGTGGGAATACTGCCCAAAGATTACCCTAGGGTCATCCTGGAAGCAGAGCAGGTCTCCACCCTGGAAGACACTTTGGTGGAAGAGTTGTGCCAGAGTAAGGAGAAGGGGATCCACCTCAGGCATTCATTTCTCCTGTGGAATGATCCTGGTAGACTGTGCGTACCAAGTATCGTCAGACTGACTCATGAGGTCAACGCCGCAATTAATCTATTGGGAAGGACCCGAATTGGTGGCTCAAAGTGGACACGACATCCCAAAGCCGGTCACCATAATGGTGTTCTTTCCAAGAAGCCATGATATGTAATTGGATCCTCCAACTTGTCGAGGTTCAGAATTGCAGCCTCACTACTGAGGCTTAGAAGATCCTGGACTCCATAAAAGAGGGGAAGGGACTATCCTCACGATTGGGATTGATCACCAATCTGGAGAGGTTCAGAAGGAATGGTGACAATGATATTAAAATTAAAAATTTATAGAGACATTAAATTGAGAAACTATATAAACAATAATAAAACATTTCACGGGATTGGAGTGATCTTATATGAAAAACAAAATAATGAATGGTTCAATTTTGATTGGTTATAATCGCAAAGAAAAAAAATGAAAATGTTGAGTGTCGGTGTCAAACTTTGAAAAAAAAAGAATTGTAATTTGAGATCAGCATTTTAGATAATTATTTAAAAAGTAGGTATATGTAATCAATTAAATTATACTAAAGTACTAATTGAAGTAAAATTAAGGAAAGGAGAATTTGCCTGTAGTAGATAATTATTCACAAAACATTTCTCGTGTGAGAGATCTTGTATCCTGGAGTCAGCCACTTTGAAACCTGTTGGACCGACCGAGATGAAATGCAACAGAATCAACTAAGGACACCAAGGGAAAAGTTGGTAACAAAATTATCATTAGTAGCGATTTCATCCCGCTTTGGTACCCCACTTTGGTCTGTCAAATACATACCAATCGATTTCGTTTCGATAAACGATGACGTCAAGCTAACTTTGGTACCCTTTTTGGTCTGTCAAATCACATACCGAGATCTGCAGCACGGTTACTGAAATTGGTAGCTTTCTATCCTTGTCTAAAGTAGTTTTTGTCTTGCTTGTTATTTGTAAACAAACAAAGTCGTTGAAACGAATTGAATTTTTGGTCAATATTCTAAAATTCTTTAAGTTTTGTCTGTTTTTTCTTTTTTTGTCTAGTAATAATGGAATCTGTTGATTTTATTATAAATGGCAAGAAGGTTTTTTTTTGGTTTTTGCTATATATATTTAACTCAAAACTCCAAGAAAATATAGTAAAACTCAATAAACAATTTTTCCGATCGCAATACTAAACGTAAATGTAAATTTCATCAATCAGCTGTACCAATTTAAAACCAAACGATTTCGCATGTAATTGGTACTTTACGTCATATCGGTGACGTAGAACCTACCATTTGGTTAATCAAAGTCTCTACCAACCAAAGCGGGACGAAATCGCCTTAGTATATCGATATACAAAAAGTTTAAAAGAAAAAAAATCATTTGAATAATTAGCTTGCTAATTTGAACTTAAATAAATTTTGATCACTGGGAAACTAAGGTTAAATTTTATTAGTGCGTATATGTTCCCAAAACATTTTCGATACTCGTGTTTTTCTACTCTATATTTTCCATTCTAATCCGGGACTTGCAGTTAAAATTTAGTTATAAGTAGTAATTACACAATAATCTTTAAAATACGCTGTGAAAAATTGAGCCAGCAATTATTTGCGAGTGACTTTAGCCATTTTCTTACAAACTGTCAGTCGTTACTCGTTGACAAAATAATAGTTTTATGAAGGTGGGTGAATGTTATTTGCACAATAATTTAAATGAATTGGGGAACAGCTTTATAGTTTTAAATTTGAGTTATATTAAAATAAATATTAGAGGATTTGTTATTTTATATTGATTTAAACAAGAATTTTACATATTAAATTTAAAATAATAAAATTTACACCAGAAGGAACTCACCTGTGATAGGATCTAAGATCCAGGCCCATAAGATACGTGGTCGAACAGAAGGTCGGCAACTACTGGTTCCGACCTTGGGGAACCGGGCGAAACCCCATTGTAAGCAGCCTTAACTCCGCATGCGGGGCTCTGCGGAGGGGGACCGAATATTTCCCTAGCTGCTCGTAGGACCATCTATGGACTCTACAAGAAATGAAGGAGAAGAGGAGGGGGGCCTCGGAGGAAACTCTGAAGATGTGCGAACTTTACAGTGCCCTTCAGATGGAGTCTCCCGAGAGGCACCTCGGGACCGGGCACCCAAAGCAGAAGCAGGTGGAGGGAGCGGTGAGGGCCCAGGCGATCCCGGGAACAACTGCCCCAACACCAGAGGAACCGAAAAGGTACCATGAATCTATTTGCGGTGTCGAGAAAAGAAGGCGAAGGCAAGGGCAGCAGATGGGACAACGAAAGGCGGCCCTACTGGCCCTTGCAAGGAGGTGGCAGCAACGGGACCGAGCGTCAGTCGAAAACTATAACAGCGTTAGAAGTGAAACTTTTTATGTTACGCAAAAACTGTCTATAAGTGTACAAAGAAAATTCTTAAACATCAACAATATAAAACGATAAATCCTTAAAAAACCTAAAACGGCCAAGTCGGGTGACCTGGCTAGCCAGGGAGCACAGGCTACCTTTTTTCCTATCCATCAATCTGTATATTCCTCATTTAGATGTTCTTGCACATTAATTGCAAAATGTACTAGACAGCTATCAAGTTGCAAAAATATATTGTGTCCAAGTTCAATATTTACATCTTCACATTTTTTTATCAGACTTTATGGTCATATACTCAACATACCCAATTTTTGTATAACTAAAATTTTTAATATTTCAGGAAAAAATAATAATTAGAAAAATCAGATTTACTTGTATACAATATTGTTTAATACAGTAACAGAATGGATTTCAGGCCAGTTAAATGTTTTTATACACAAAGGTATTTTTTTAAAAACCTTTATTTACAAAAAATACAAACTTTACTAACTTTAATTGAATATGTTTATAATACAAGTAACAGGATTAGAATGACAAAAACCGATGCGACCCATACCAAGTAAACTCACTGCTGACAACAGCAATCCTTATTCACGTCAACAGAACGGCGTCAAATTACTCTTACACTTACAGGATGTCTTCATATAACTGGCCTCAAATGGATATTGATTGATTTCTGTGTGGGTAATGATTTTAGTTTTTGTGATTTTATTCTAGTATATGAAAATTCTAAGGTTCATTAAGGTACCAGAGTATAATAATTACGTCCTATTAATAGACAATTGACTCCAAAAAAGTTTCTTTCTAGCTTATAGGCACTAGGTATTTAATGAATAGCCGATTGGTATTTAAATTTAATCCTCATTTTTTTTAAAATACTAAATAATTTTAAGTTGTCAACAAATAAGAAATATTAAGAGTTAGATTTTGGTATGTACAATGGGTCTTACCAATAATGATAAAAAATATTTCGAGCTATTTAATATATATTTGTTGTATCATATGAAACAAAAGAATAAGCTTTTGTAAAGAATATATTTATTTATAATAATACAAAATGATTTAATTGTATTTAAAATGTAACTAATACTTTAAATTAACAATAATTGTTAAATAAAAAATTAACTTAGTCATTTTTTGTAGTATGCTAGAAGGATTGCCATGTAACATTAAAGATACAAGCTTTGCATGATGATGCATTCTACACTTTAGGAAAATGTCAACATTTCTAATTATTTGCATTTCATGCAAATCTACATTTGCAAATTCCTCTGTGAAAAAATGTTTGGGTTTAAAGAATGTATCATGGAACGTTCAGTATGGAGCTTCATCAAGTAAAAGCCTCATCTATTCAATTTATCATGACTTAAGTCTATCGTTATAATAATTACCTTTTTCATGAGACACCTGTGACGCTTTTTCTGTGTGTTTTGGAAAAGGAAAAACATTGGGCACAACTTCAGGTTGCAACAACTTCACAGAACATCCTGGCCTAACTTTAAAATCACTTTCCAAAAAATTCATCCCACAAATTCTACTGGATTCCAGGTTTCTCTTCTAATTGCTTAATTTTAAATTTCTGGCCGTTTAAAGGGACATCTGTTTTAATTTAACAACTCATTAAACAATCGTGTAATATCACAAATGTGATTTTCTAAGCATTTGCAGCATTATTTTTTTAAATATACTTTACTAAAAATGAATGATTAATACTAGTACTGAAAGTACTTACATATGAATAGATATTTTAGTTTTGGGACAATGAAAATTGTTGCAACCGTATGTCACACAATTTAAAACCATTTTAGAATGCTCTCTGTGTGAGTACGATAAAGAGGCAAATACTAAAAAGTGATTCCGTCTTTGTCAGTTACACCTGACTCAGCACTGCTTATTCGGTCTCGGGGAACGGGTCCTATCCAGGTAGTAATTGAGATCACTGGTTACGGATAACCTCGACATGCCTGTGACGTATTAGTGTTGGGCGATATATCGGTAACCGCGTTATTTCATCGGAGAATGGAAAATCACTGGCGCTACCGGTGATTCACTACATGCATATACGATCGTGTTTTCGACAACCATTAAAGGAATTGATTAATTGTAGAATCACTTTTTAGTACAATAGTGAGTACCTAATATATTTATGTTTGTGTAGAATAATAAATGATAAAGACGCACTTATTGTCGAATATTTCCAACATTGTTATTGATATTTGCTTTGAAAAATCTAATATTATATATTTTTCTAATATTTCGTATCTGCAAAATTGAGAATCCTCTAAAATTTTATAGCAAATTTAAATTCTCAAAATTATTGGCTTAAATTGTCAGAAATAAAATACATGTCTTGTTATTTTTTTCAAAATGATTATTTATAAACTAATTTCAGTATTAGTATTGTATTGACATAATCAGACTTTAAATATTTAAAAAAGAACACAATTATTCCAATGTTTGAGTTTTCACTTCTGTTGACAGTCCTTATTACTACCTATTTTATTTTTTTTTTAAATATGTATTGCTTATAGTGATGCTTATACAGGGTTTTTAATTTTAGTGCAGCTTTTTTGTGGATTTATTTAGTAAACGTAAAATGGAAAAAAATCAATATTTTCTCGTACTTATTTATTAAGTAAAAATATATGTACCTAGCCTACAAGTTTTGTACAAATAAATTAACCTTAAATCTTTAATATGTAGTAAACAGTGTAAGAAGATAAAATTATTTTTTCCACAATCGTGAGCAAAGTAGCATATTGAATCACAATTGAGAAAATAAGTAAATAACTTTCTTCACAAGTGAGCAAAGTAAATAAAGGGGAGGGTGAACGACACGAACAAATCTGACATTGTCAGATTTATAAAATAATTAGAACCATTAAAATCTTAGATGGTAGAATTTCCGATATTTGTGGGAAATAAAAATGGATATTTTTTTTGATACTTTTGTGATGAATGTTTTATGTTTTGTGGATTCCTCAAAGATTTATGGAAAGGAATATAAATTATATATTTTAATTATAATCGTTCTGGTAGGTTTAAGGCGGTTACTATTATGGTCATCAACATTCCTTCAAGGTTTACATAATTTGGTATTATTGGTTAAACCAGTTGTTTTGGGATGCTTTGCAACGTTTTTCTAGTAATTTCTTGTATAGTTCGGTGAAGTCCTCTCTCGAAGATTTTTCAATTAAATTTAATGTTTCGACCCTTACTTTGTGCAATTTACTCATGATATTTAACAATCTTAAAAATACAAGATTTGGCAACGTCGAATTTGTTCGTGACATTCATCCGCCTCTTCTTCTTATTATTTCAGTTGATTGACCTCCACCCATTAAGTATTTAGGCAGCGTAGGTTATTTAGTTGAAATTTCGGAAATATTCCTTACGAAATGTCTGGAACTCTTCATATTCCCTTTGATAAATCCATTAACCATAAACTTTTTTGTTTAAGGCTAGACATATTATAAGACAACACAATGCAGGTAAATACTTTTCTCGCTCAGGGGCAACTGCCGAGCGTTAGAAAACCCCGAAATGTTGCCTCGAATTTAGGATAGGAACCCAGAGTTTATCAGAATTCAACATCTATTTTTTTAACTAAATTTTAATTGGAAAAGTATTAATAAATTTCATAATTATTTTAAATACTTTTACATTAATTCGGTTTAGAATACTAGAAAGTGAAATGGGAGTTAAACATCCTATTCTTTGTAAAATTCATCCGCCTATATAAATAATACCTTTCATTACAAGTGAGCAAAGTAAATATACAAGCGTATAATTGGTTGCATACTCTCAGCACATTGTTTTCATGGAATTACCCATTACAAAATAATTGGGCTAAAATTAAATTATGTAAATAATGAAATAGAAATTTCTAATTTCTAATATACCAATATACTCAAAGAAATAAATGAAAATATGATTAAATTGACTGTCTCGACCCTTACTTCGTGGAATATGCTCATATTCTGACGATGATATTGATTTATCGAAACAATTGTCAATTTTTTAGAATTTTCAATAACTTGTATTATATTGTGGAATTAACTAGAGACCTTGAGTTTCATTTAAAAACACGAAAATATGATTATTAATCCGTGTACATCATGAGTCATAAATTTTGGTGGAGTTACAAATTTCTGAGTTTTTCATTAATAAACAAAGTACAATGTTTTATTTATTTTTTGGCAAAATTATATTTCAAAATTGTGGAAAAAATCATGTTGGGCACACGTGAGCATGTATTTTCTCACTTGTCCAGTTGGCCAATTTCTGGACGCGTGAGAAAAAGACATGGTTTGCTCACTTGTACTACAAACTATTATTAACATATAATTGGACTAACTATATCCTGAGCTTTTTATTTTATAAACAAGAGTTCGTATGAAAATACTTTCAATAGTACATAATATTAAAAGAAATGTATCAATGGTTGATAATACGTATTTCGGTTTTGTTATATACTCAGTGACATAGAAACCCGAACTCCCCGTAAAAATTATTTTATTTCGTTAATATTTAGCATGCATATCAGAGAGTTCGTAATATGTAAATGATTAAAATTTCACTCCAATCGGTTGAAGATAATCTAAGTTTCTGCTCACCAACTTTAATAATGGGTTGAAGCTTCACAATTTCTTACACATTCCCTAATGGGCATACTCATAATTAGGTGATCAATATCCTCCTGGCGTATCTTATTCCATACCACCTCTATCTTATGTCGAAGAGCCATCGGAGTTTGAGGAGGATGCTGTAAATTTCTTAATCTTCTACCGATTATGTTCCACAAATGTTCAATTGGAGACAAACCCGGGGATCTTGGGGGCCAAGGTAGGAGATTAATTCTAGCCTGGTGGAAGTAGTTCAAGATTTGTCTGGCTACATGTGGCCCAGCGTAATTTTACTGAAAAGGTAAAAGTGCTCCGAGGTAAGGAATCAGATGAGGTTCCAATACTTCTTGAATGTATTGATGTGTATTAATATTGCCCTTGATGAGGGGTAAAGTTGACCTTGAGCCATAAGCAATGGCACTCCATATCATAAGTCCAACAGTGCAGTGTATATGCCGCTCAACAAACTTTTGAAGTTCCTTCTCACCCTTGCTCGACCATCGTGCATGTCTAGGCAGAACCGTGATTCATCACTTAAGAGAAGATGGTAGTGTTCCATTCCTGATTGTCGATTATCTCTTAGGCGACGATCTTGGCCCTCTCGTGTCCTGCTTACTCGTCCTATGCCTCTGGTTCTTAGTGTTTGGATTTCTTGGTGCCATGCCTGATAACATCTAGCAACAATATCCACACTCCTGTTTATTCTAACAGCAATTTCTCGGACCGACACCCCAGCTTCCCGAATACCAGCAATTCGACCTCTATCGAACTCAGCTGCCGATAATTTGCATTTCTTCGTACTCTAGGCTTGATAAACACTAGTGAATTCTTGTAAGGCAACTTTTAAAACCACTTTACTCGAATAAATTCTGTATTCTGATATCGGAATGGGCCGGTTCGTCCAGTACCTACAGCAAAAACATAATTGAATAAAAACATGAATGTTCAACTAATAGTGCGTAAATTCTAATCTTGTATGACTTTTATGATAAACATGTACGTGAAATATTTTTGAAATAAAATAATTTTTACTGGGTGTTCGGTTTTCCATGTCACTGAGTATATTTGCTATATTTTTAGTACTAAGTATAAATATTATATCTGCATTAACAGAATAATTGAATAAACTGAAGGTTACAATTTCAATTTGATAGGTTAATAAGTTATATGACCGATTTAGTAGTGCTTTTGCTCTCTTGATTTTCAAACATGATTGCAGTCCCTTCGCGGTAATTAAAAACAAAAGTGAATATAGATAAAACCAAATAGTTTATTTTTTTACAAATCTTGTATATACTAATGACAAAGTTTTGGTTTTGTTATTGAACTACTTTGATACTGTATAATTTGAAATTTTCAAAAGGCTAGTGGTCCATAGAACTAAGAATATAAATGAAAATGCCAGATAATAGTATTTCTATCATAATTTCGAGCTAGGTAAAACTATTTAATATATCTAATTTTTCTATAAAATTTTTATATTTGTAATGATATTGAACACACTATTTGCAAACTGGTATTAACCACAAATTGCAATACTAATATAGTATTATAATATATAAAAAACAGCATATCAAAGTAATTTTTAAACGGACTTCTACAGCTTTTACTTAATCATATTCAATATTTGTTTTTACAAATTAGGAGAAATGGATGGATTGTGCCTTACACCATCAATAACACCAAAAACTCTACAACGCAAAAATATTGGAAAAATCTGTGGAAATCCACTGTACCATTATCTTGGTGTGATGTCTTCTGTGACATTAGTTTGCAAATAATGTTTACACCAAATAAAATAAATCTTTTATTAAATTTATTCACACTTAATATAAGTTATTCTAAAACACCAATATACACTGTAGAAGATTCAAATATAAAAATATACTTTTTTAAAAGCAGAATTCCATGTTATTAATATGTATAATGTAATAATATTGTATACAGAAATCGTGTAGGATATTGATTTGATGTCTGTCAAATACTTATGATAAATTAGCATATAATAAGAGCTTTAAATAAATAAATATACAAAATTTATTTAAGATGGGATCATGCTTTTTTGTAGTAATTTAGGGGAGTTTTGGCTAATGAAGTTGTTAACATCAAAATTGAGATTACATAACATTGTTATGATTCTCAAGTACCTATGTAAATAAGTGCAACATAATAGACTTATCTATAAAAAATATTAACCAACAATAATTTTCTTATGATTTGGTAATATTGTCATGTTGAATAACAATTATATAAATTTATGGTGTTTTTTGTTCCACTTCTGTACGGTCTTCAACATTGTGAAAACTTTCATTACAGATGTACCAAAAAGCATTGTCTATATAGTTAAGCTTTCATAGACTTATCTGCAAAACAATATGAAATTTGTCGACAAATTGCCAAAACTTTATGCATATTAATTAATTATTTTCTTTAAGCTGAGTTTGCCTACATTTTAAATATCTTGCATGGATTAACATACTGAAATATTTTTAAATGTCACACATTTTTTAGGATAATTTTGATTAACATTCAATTTTAGTACATACAAAGAACCCCGCAGTTTTTTATAGGAAAATGGCCATCTCTTGGAAACAAACTGGAAAATGTTCTCCAATGCATCCCGATCAAAAGTCTCCATGGTCGCAACAGCTGAAGATCTCAAATTCTTGGCAAAAACTGTTATGTGCCAATAGTGAACAATAGGAATATATATATATATATATAGGCGTTGTTATTATTACTATTTTTGAATGTCGCTTTCCCCTGACTGTCACCATGTGATGAGTTCTTCAAATGTTCTACACAAAGGAAAATAATGTCCCATTGGATGTAAGTAGAATATTATCTCTTTATTGATAGAGTTGAGAATCATTTCTTTTTCCTCTATTTGTAGCGTCCCTGTTATGAAAACAAATGTTTTCGAAAGCTTGGATAGAAACTGATAAAGAGTTCCCTCTTTCCCTGTTGCTGCATTTCCCAATATTTCTGAGTTTTATATATATATATATATATATATATATATATATATATATATATATAAAGATATACGAATAGTGCGTGACATATGAACAATAACAAAGAACAGATTAGTGGGTATTGCCCCTTCTTCTATTTGCGTGCAATACCCACTAATCTGTTCTTTGTTATATATATATATATATATATATATATATATATATATATATAATGGATATTTTTGTGGGGATGTGGCAATAAGACTCCAGAGTAAATTCTTTTAGATATTTATTCCCGAGCTTTCGAATAATTTTTATTTATTATTAAGGGCTAGAATTGTTTGGTCAATGTTATAATTATTAACAATTAAATGAAATAATAAATACTTACATAAAATCTATAGCGAATTTTGGAAAAGTTGTAAATTTTTATAATAAATTCTTTTAAACATAAATCAATGAAAAAACTCAAAAAACAATATTACGTTTAAAAGAATTTATTATAAAAATTTACAACTTTTCCGAAATTCGCTATAGATTTTATGTAAGTATTTATTATTTCATTTAATTGTTAATAATGATAACATTGACCAAACAATTCTAACCCTTGATAATGAATAAAAGTTATTCGAAAGCTCGGGAATAAATATCTAAAAGAATTTCTCTGGAGTCTTATTGCCACATCCCCACAAAAATATCCATTACAAATAAGTTGGCAAATATCTTTCTTCAAATTAAATATATATATATATATATATATATATATATATATATATATATATATATATATATATATATATATATATATATATGATGTACGAATATTGCATGATATGTAAACTGCGGGGTTCTTTATTGATCGCGTGAAATTCATAATAATAGTAGGTTGAACACATAGTAGACCGACGAGGCAAACAAAGAGGAGAGCGGCGAAAACAAATGAATTAGTCCAAATTGTGCTAAACATAGTGACGCGACCATGATCGAGCATAGCGGAGACTTTAAACAAATTTGTTTTCACCGCTCTTCTCGTTGTTGATCACTTTGAAAAAAGTAGATATTCAATGCGGTGTCAAATGGATTTGGACTTATATATAAGTAGTGGATTGATAGGAATGAAACTTTTCTGGATACTGTCGTAATTTTTCATACAAATGACGAAATTTACCATGCACACGACTACTTTTATCATTTTCATGCACATTACAAATTCGCTTTTGTTTATTTTTTAGTAGATACCAAATTTTTAGAGAAGTTTTTGTTATCAATAAATTCATGTGTCAATTACAGACGCGTCGCAACACTATGTGTATACAGTTCTCTTATACCGCGCTTATCGCACGCCGCTCTTCTTTTTGCTTTTCTCACCGCTTTCTTCGTCTCTCTACTATGTGTTCAACCTCGAGCGGATCAGAAATTAACTCGCTGTTGCCGACGAACAATATGCAAATCAGAAAAGTATCGCGCATCTTTTACTCGAAAATGATGGCAACATTGATAAGACACTGTTTCAAAATATATTTGCATTATGCTAATAAATCATAAAATAAAATAAATGTTTATACGAAAATGGACGGACTAATTTTATTTACAACACAGATAAAATTCTGGAAATTGAAATTTCAAGTAAGAATTTTCAATTTGATTATTATTGCTCTTTTTAATGTTATTATTTTCAATTATTGATAAAATTAAAATGAAAGAGTTCAACTGTTGCTATATTGGACAACTAATAATAAAATAACGAAAGCGTTTAAGACGTTCATTATGGTAAAAAAAGATACAATAATACATACTTTTCAAATACTGTAAACTTTCATGAATGAATCAATATGTTCAACGTTTATTTTGGGTTATTTTAGACATTAGACAATTAACTGAATTTATAACTGGTTGTAAAAATATTGTAAAATACTCAATGCACCTTCACAAAATATGTGGTGTACTAATATATTTTCTAATAACTAAATACCAATTAATGTATCAAAATCTCAAGATATTTAGAACCATTGCCTCCGCTTATTAGTTTTTAGTTTTATTCAGCATACAATAGTCCAACAAATTAATACACGACTGAAAGGCAATCAAAAGGTCAATATTAATTTTGTCTAAACCAGTTAAATTGTTTTGATGATTTTGCTAGTGTCTGAAAAGTACTAGGATCCGGTCAAAATATGTATTATTCATCCCAATATTTACGAAATATTACAATCACTCCATCAAATAATCAAAACATTGTTCAAACGCTTTTTCAGGACTCTACTTCTGTATTTGCCTCAAATTCTCTTTCGTCTTCTATCGACTGAAAACAGGTACCTTGAAGTGGTATTATGAGTTTTGGAAAGAGAAAAAAGTCGGCCGGAGCAATATCAGGGGAATATGGTGATTGATATATACGGTTTGTACAATTTTTGTCCAGAAATTCATTAACAATAATAATCTTGTGATAGGATGCGTTATCATGGTGCAATACCCACGACTTTTCTTGCTATAAACCTGGTCTTTTCGACGAATTTGTTCCCTCAAACGCAACATATTATTTATTTACTGTCTCACCTTATGACTAGAATTTCATTCTGAATGCACAACATTCAAATATCCCCAATATTTTTGGTCGAACTTTGACGTGCTTTTTTGTTAATTGGTTTACACGTCAAGGGTTTAACGTTTTAACCAATGTCTGATTACCAGTTAAAATGTGTTTTTTGACTGTGGATCGGACTTGACTCGCTTTAGTACGTCTCCAACCAAGTCAAATAGAGTTTAGTACCAACTTAGCTACAAAAAGAATTTTAAGAATCCCTTTAAGCAGGATTTTCAAATAAACAATTTCTGGTACATTGACTATATGTATACCATCCTTTGAAGAGGTACTTATACTTGGCCATTTTCCATAGATTTCGGAGCAAAAATTACGAGGGTAAGTTTTAATTTTGGCCAAAATCCATTTTTTACCCTTCAATCTGTTTACTATTTTCTCCATTAACAGAAGAGAAAGTTATCAGAATGTTTTTATTAAGAGCTAACGGTTAAAATAAAAAATACAAAACATTACTACACTAAAACAAAGTTATCGGTCAAGGATATATTCGCCTATATATAGGCATATTGATTAGATCTAAGCAGCTGTTAGGACTTTGCATTTTATTTGTAAGGAGTATTGTGGAAGACGATTTATTTTGTGATACACTGATAGAAAATAATGACAGAATGACAAAAAGGATTTTGTTTTTATTCTATTTGCATTTTCACCAGTCATTTTTTGAACAGATATACTAATAAAACTTCAGCTAATGGGATAGTACTGGACTAACAAAGTATTCAAAATGAAGAGTTTAATGAGTTACATTTAGATGAAAATATATCTCCATGGATCATTCAAATACCACATATAGAAACATCACCAACATTCTATCAGAAACAGACCACTTCTCCATCCCAGATACAAAATTCCTTTAATGAATTAGATCGAAATATTCCAAATTCTCTTTCATTTACACATGTGCATCCAAAACAATTACAGGAAATGCTGGTGCATACATATGTAAAGATAAAAAATTTGCTCTGCCACAAAATTGTAGTATATACAACGGAGAGGCGTTTGCTATAGTCTATCCCCTCAAAATGTGTAAAACAGTAAATGAAAACAATTTCCTTATTCTGACTTATTAAGTACCCCAACAGATTTGAAAAATTTATATCCATTTCACCCAGTTCACCACTTCATTAAAAAGGCATTTTATTACTGACGACATTAAAACATCTCGTTTCTATGGGTACCATCGCACATGGGAATAAGAGGTAACGAGAAGAATGTAAAAGATTGTAGGGTGATGAGCGAGCCATCACTTTCCGACCATAGGATACCACCTCGATTCCTACAATCCGAAATCCTAGAAATATTGATCGATACCAATCTGAAGGACAATTTGGAACAAGTCGAAGTGAATGGGGTAAATCACCCGCACTACGACCTGGAACAAAGAGTCAAACAGATCAGTGAGGCAATAATGGAAGCTTTTCATTCCAGTTGCCCACTGTCAAAAGCTCGTTCAGAAAAGGACGCTCCTTGGTGGAATGAGAACCTGTCAAATCTCAGAAAAGAGGTCCGTCGCCTCTTTAATAGAGCCAAACGTGACGGTACTTGGGAGAGGTACACTGAGAAGCTTACTCAGTACAATAAAGAGATTAGGAAGGCCAAAAGGCTTAATTTTCAAGCCTTTTGCGAAAAGATCACTTCCACTCACACAGCGGCCAGACTACAAAAGGTCATGGCAAATGGGGGAACTAACCCCACAATGTCTCTGAAAAAGCCAGACGGATCATATACGGAAAGTGAAGAGGAACGATCGATTCTTCTTTTTTGAATCCACTTTCCAGGTAGTGAACAAGCAACAAACACTGAAATACATGAATTACACCAAAAAATTCCGCAAGGAAGATTGGGACATTGCTACCAGACAACTGTTGGAATGGGCAATAAGTACCTTTCAACCATATAAATCACCAGGAGTGGATGGAATATTTCCAGCACTTCTGCAGCAAGGGATAGAGGAGATTTTTCCTCGCCTGCTGAAGGTTACAAGAAACAGTCTAGCAGTGGGTCTAATACCTAGAAATTGGAGAAGGGCAAGGGTAACCTTCATACCAAAAATAGGGAAAAACCCATCTGTCTAGCATCGTTCCTACTCAAAAAGATGGAGAAAGTAGTGGATAACTACATAAGAACAGATAATCTGGAGAATATACCACTTCATAAATGTCAGCATGCCTACAGAGCGGGTCGATCAAACGGAGACGGCTCTGTATCAGCTGACCGAAGTCATCCAGAGAACTCTGAACAACAAATAAATCGCAATGTGCGCATTCCTGGATATATCTGGGGCCTTTGACAACACAACTCATGTGTCTGTCAAAGAAGCACTAAAAAGGCGAGGAGTAAATAAAACCATTGTAAAATGGATGTATGAGTTGTTGTCGACGGGGATAGCTGAGACACAGGTGGGGAATCAAACCACCTCAGTAAAGCCACTCGGGGGACACCTTAAGGGAGAGTGATATCTCCCCTTCTATGGAGCCTCGTAGTAGATGAGTTGCTCTACAGGCTAACGGAGCTTGGCTTCGAATGTATGGGCTATGCTGATGACATAGTTCTAATAGTCAGAGGCAAGTTCGAGAGCACCTTGTGTGATTTATTACAAAAGGGCCTCAGAATCATTGAGCAATGGTGCTTGTCAGTGGGGCTAAACATTAACCCAAACAAGACCATAGTAATTCCATTTACTCGGAAAAGAACACTTCCAGCCATGAAACCCATATCCTTAAACGGGGAAATCAGAAGTTAAATATCTAGGGATAACCCTAGACAACAAGCTTATGTGGAATAAGCATGTTGAAATAACTGCTAGTAAAGCAATAAGAGCTTTGATGGCGTGCAGAAATCTAGCTGGTAGCCCAAAAATACTGCGATGGATGTACGCCATGATTGTGAGACCAGCAATTACGTATGGGGCAATAGTTTGGCATACAAAAGCAAGTCAGTACAGCACGAGGATGACCCTCGACAAAGTTCAAAGGCTTGCCTGTGCGTGCATCACTGGAGCTATGAGAACGTGTCCAACTAGGGCACTTAAGATCATTACAGTTCTCACACCTCTACATCTGGTGATAGAAAGATCTGTCCAAGAGGCAACTCTTCCTTCAACATATGGTCGAAGCATGATTCTGTCTGTATTTAGTTCAGTCTGTTAGAGGTTTTAATATATAATTTTGATGTATTTTTTATATCAGTATATACTGGAGTTTAGTAGTGATGGACAACGCGGAATATCAATTCAATGATGAATTTTCGTTACAGTGCATTTCAAATTACAAACTATTCTACGACCAAGACTCAACTGCATCAACGATTGCCTTTTTTAAAGCAAAATCAGCATCATTGCAAGTAAAGTAGAAGTAATGTCCTACTCTTCCATTTTATTTTTTTAATCAATCAGTCGTACGGAAAAATCAAGAAAAACAAATCAAAAACACACAATTCGATGAAAATGTCAAACTATCAGACATAAATATCAAAAAACAAATAGTATTGCGCATGTCCCATAGCAGGCACGAAGTGCAAGTCGAAGTAAAAGTTTGCAGCTTGCAAGAAATTTCGACGTCTTCAACTTCAACTCTGACGCCAAATTACGTTGTGAACGATCACACTGAAATAGATTTGCTTAGGGTGCGTGCCAAAGTGCCACTTGGCCAGCGAATTGATTACGAATGTAGCATTAGAATATCTAAGGAAGGTTCAGGCAATGAGAGTATTAAAAATTAGGGAGCCTGGTCCTCTCTAACAAAATACATCTCATCAGCGAATCTTCCCAGTGACGAAATGATCAAGAGCGTAAGTATCGAAAAGAATTTCACTACGATGCTAAATACGAGGAGAGACTGGGAAAGGGAATACACCACCCAAACTCTCAAAGAAAACACCATTAGATGGTATACGGATGGTTCAAAAACCACAACTGGAGCAGGTGCTGGAGTATTTGGGCCTGGCACTAGATACTCATTATCGTTAAGTTCCTTCCCGAGCGTCTTTCAGGCAGAAATACTTGCGATTGAAAGATGCGTGGAAATGAACCTAGAAAGAAACTATCAGAAATGTGACATATCGATCCATTCTGATAGTCAAGCAGCTATCAAAGCATTGAGCTCCCATGTCATTGACTCAAAGTTGGCATGGGAGTGCCGAAAAAATCAGGGTCGCTTTAGCATGGGAGTGCCGAAGAAAACTTGATGAATTAGGCAAGAATAACAGGGTCTCTTTAGTCTGGGTTCCTGGCCAGTCGGGAATCACAGGAAATGAAGAGGCCAATACACTTGCCAGGAAAGGAGCACAAACGCCCTTTATTGGCCCGGAGCCTTTCTGTGGTGTAGGAAAATGCTCCTATAAGAAAGAGTTTCGGAAGAAGGAGAAAACCGAAAGAGAAGCACTCTAGCGGTGCCTTCCCGGATTGGAACATTCCAAACAGTTCCTGCGGAACTTTCACACTGCTAGATCCAAAAAATATTTGAACCTCAGTAAAAATTAGCTACATCTCCTCACGGGCTTTCCTACAGGACACTGCCGCCTTAGGAAGCACCTAATGAGAATAGGTGTAGCAGAAACTGACGAGTGTAGATTCTGTGCCTCGCCATTGCAAGCCAACGCAAGAAATGCTTTGAACGAGAAACTTGTATGAGTGAGGATATAACCTCGTTGAAGCTGTTCCAAATACTAAAGTTCAGTAGCACCCTGGAACTGGAAGGCGAGCTGCAGTAGTAGCGAGAACAGCTCTGATAGGGGGACACAATAAACCTTAGGTTTCAGTGCATTGTAACCCCGTTAAAATCTAATCTAATCTAACGAGAAGTCGACCCTTAGCCCTAAAATCAACCTCCACTGATAATTTCTCCACACCGTTCACAGATCTTCAATATATATATATATATATATATATATATATATATATATATATATATATACATATATATCTCAGTTTTCAGTCTTTTCTTCAACTGGAAACGAAGTGCTATATTATCTTAAAGACATAAACTTACTATCTAAAATTTACTCTTAATAGTTGATGTGGTATTATGTATGTTTAAATAAAAAAAATATATATTTAGATGAAGTGTATGACATAAATTTTTTTAGCACTCTTAATGATGTGAACAAGTTTTTGACTGTATGCAAGAGCAACTTGTAACATTATAGACTAAAAATAGCAAATGTCATCTGTAATAATTTTTGAATATAACAAGGGCACAATATAAAATAATTAAATTCTTGGGATTGATACACATTTGGTACTTAGTAACAATGAATGAAGAATGATAATGGCTTAAATGTGCTTGGGTCAGTTTATTCATTTTTTATTGAATATTTCATCTAAGGAGAAAAACAACCAGTAAAATACAAAAGACGATATTTCTAGTTCCTTCTACTAATGTAAGCACCAACAATATTAAGAAAATAATTATTTGATACTTCTGAGAAAAAGCTTTTCCTTACCTAATGGTTATTTGTTACATACAAAAGTTTGATCGTCATTTGCATGTATAATATACGAATATTATTATTATTGTGTTAAAATATTTACACTTTTAATATATCTGCAATTTAATAAATTAATATTAAAAATATTTTACAGCAAAAATTGTCACAATTCTAATTTTAAAAAGCAAATAAATTATACAAATTATCAATGGCGTTTCTTGTTTCCCTAAAGCGGATTATTTATTAAACGAACTAAAAATTTTAAATTTTATATTCAATTTGTACTAAAAAGTTAATAAACATTAACAGGCAAGACATTTTTCAGTACTAGGTGAAGATAGATTCAATGCGACGAAGTAGAACCAATACATAATAAAATATTTTAAAAATTTACAGTAATTTGGCTTTGTGATATAGAAATAATGTATATCGCGCCTATAGTATATAAGTAAAATGTTGATTGTCTATCAACAAACATGGATCACTTTTTACATGATTAAAAATACAGCTATTCTGTATTACCACATTAACAATTAGAGCTATTATACAAGAACAAATCTAGACGAAATAAAAGCAGGTGATCATTTGTCAATTTTGATATTTTCACCTCCGTGAGTCAATCTTAAGCGAGGGTTGAGGTACAGTCTAAAATATTCAAATTGTATTGATAACCAAGCGAAGTAATTTTAAAACCTTGTCCATTGGCTCAACAAGCATTCATGAATTTAATTGAATGCTACAAACCCTAATGTATGTCTTTATTTTTCGCCTATGCAATTTTCTAGCAATTATCCCGTCCCCCCTCTTTTCTTTTGAACGGTGATACTTAGACTGATGAAATTTAGAGCGTGAAAATGAACTATTGTGAGCTTCTCTATTAGTGGTAACAGGTGACGTAATAGGCATCGGTCACGTCACCAAGCAACTGAAACCAATGGGACCTTATGGCAAGTGACACGTCGCTTGAAAGGCATTTAGAATACCTATTCAATCATACTATTTTTTTGGATTTACGATGTTTTTGATGGTTAAAATAAATAAACACCAAAATTTGAGTTTCACTTTTAATTAATAAATATTCAAAAGTTCGCTTATGGTTAATTGTCAAAAAAGTTGAAGTTTTTTAATTGACGTTTTACATGCGATAATATCTTGAATTTTTAATTAAATTATTGTTTAACGAGACGTTTAAGTATCTACAACAGAATGGTACAGTTCGGCCCTGACCGAATACAGAGAATCTGTGTTCAATGTGGGCTCTGATTATTTCCAAAGTTGCTAAGTGTTAACAAAGTAATAATTGTGAATTTTGTGTAGGGATACTTTTACAACAGTAAGTGCATTTACTGGTATCTGCAAAATTAAATTATTGACAACAAAGTGTATGGTATCTGTGTATTAAACAATTTCAGTTTCATTCATTTTATATTGTTATTGATTAGAAACCGGTCTCATTAGCTGGATAATTACTATCGCCGGCCCATACACCTGTTTATCAGGTGACAGGGCCGTATTATTTTTTGGACACTTCATCATGAACCCCAACCAAAATGTTTCGACTCTTTCACATTCTCAGTCTAGATCAGATATTTCCCGAACCTATTCATCAGCAGCTTCAATCCCCATCTTCCCTTCAAAAGAACAAGCAATCGTCTTCAGTGCATTAGAAAACACTCGTCTTCAAGATTACCTAATTCCTCTGGGTAGTATAATCCAGCCAAAAAACATAATCTTTTCATTCCAGTTATCAAACAACCGGATATGCATGTATTTATCCAATAAACATCTATGAATGACTATGGACAAATAGAAGTTAATGAAATGGTAGTCAGTGCTAGAAAACTAATATCACCAGCAGAAAGAATCGTTCTCTGAAATGTGTGCCCATCTATACCTCATAATATACTGATTAATGAATTACAAAAAATTGGTTTAGCTCCTGTTTCACCCATGACATTCCTGAGAATTGGTGCATCTCTACCGGAATATACTCACATATTGGGTTTCAGAAGACAAGTATTCGTCAGCCCACACAACTTACAACTTCCAGATTCATTTATACTTGATTTTGACAACACTTCCTACAGAATATTCATTTCTCAAGACAATATAGTTTGCTACAATTGCAAAAAACAAGGCCACATAGCATCTCAATGTCCTGAACCTATAATACAACCTACAGTACTTCCACATGTATCAAATGAAATTCAATACAACTATGGAAATTTCTCAAGCAACTGTCGATACAAGCCAACCAAAACAAAATTTTGACGAAATCGTTTCACCTGAAGTGAGTCCACCTATCACACAGTACAATGAATTCCCTGTACCAAAACATAAGTGAAAAGCAAGGAGGCCAAAGTTCAACTCTAACTCAAAAAATGAAGATAGCAATTTAAACTTAATACAATCACTTGAACCGGCCAAAACATTTATTGAAAACCAGTCTCCTCCATTTGTGCTCAATTTCGATCAACTAATTCTTTTGCTAAGCAGCCTAAGCGGATCTTCAGATCCCATTAGTATTATAAAAGAGTACACTACAAATATTTTAGCATTGACTAGTATGTTACGTCTAATATATCCCCACGTAAAAGACAAATCAACGAAGCGCAAACTAACTTTACTTAAAAAGAAAATTTTCGCTCAGCTCGGTGGTAATTTCTCAGATGACGAAAGCGACGCCTCTCAGTTAAGCCAGAACTAACATATACAAATTAATTCCTTAAATTCACATCAATACTACAATGGAATATTGATGGATTTTTCCATCGCCTTGCTATGCTTCAACTGCTTATTGCTGAACAAACTTCGGACATAATATGTCTGCAAGAAACCAACTTAAACCCTCAAAAAATATACAGCTCTGTATCATTCAAATGCTTTCGAAAATATAGTGTCGCAACCAACAATATATCGAGTGGTGGCGTAGCAACATTAGTTAAGGATACATTAGAAGCAAGTTTATTTCCCGTAACAACTACGGAAGCCATAGTTGTTAAAATTAAGTCAGACAATGTTTATTTTATTTGTAATCTCTATCTACCGTCAAGCACTCCTACAACTTACAACGAACTAAAAGCTTTGTTTAGTCAGATACCGGCTCCTCGCATTATAGTAGGAGATTTTAATAGTCACAACATTATAAGGGGCTCGTTTTATACTGATGCTAGAGGGAATATTGTGGAAAAAATCATACCGGACCTTCAGCTTAACTTTCTTAACGATGGCTCTCCAACAAGATTTAACGTCAACACTACTGCACAAAGACCAACTTCACCTCCACGTGGCGTGCGGTGGAAACAGATCGGGTGGCGTGATTGGGGACCAAGGCCCTCAAGCGGGTCGCTCGAGGCTGGCAAACGAAGCTCTGGCATACGCAAATACTGGAAACATCAGCGTGGAGAGGGATCGCTGTGGGTGGATAAGTGTGGGGCAACCGGACCAATGGCCCGGGGCCCTGCATGCATCAGGAAACAGCGCAAACTCGTGGAAGCCTGCCCAGTATATCTCGTATCAGTAAGTCGGTGGTTGATGAGGACGTGCTTACTGATGTGAGGGCTTGTCTTAATCGGCTGGCCAAATGGATGGGAACCACCATAAAAATCCCCCTCAAGTCAATGGTGGAACAGCATAAGCCGAAGACTTGGCGTGGCGTAGAGAATACGCTGCGGGGCTAAGGGGTTGCTTAGTCACTATTATGTGAACTCCGGGTACCAAGCGACACCCAGGTTTTAATAGCCTTCTTCCGGTATGCGGGGCTCTGCCGGAAGCGACCAACCATTCCCTAGCTACTCGTGGGACAAAAAAATGGACCAACTAAAAGACAACAAAAATCCAGAGGATAAAGATAGCCTCACTCCTCCAGAGGGAAAGGAACTGGATCATGTTGCAGACCAAAAAACCGAGGATGAGCTCCTAAAAAGCGGCGAAGAGGACCAAATGGAGCCTCAACAAAAAACAAAAAAGGCTCGAGTAAACCTTAGCGGCGCTGCTCGAAAAAGATTTAAGTACCTGTTGAAGCACGGCCTCAGTCATGAAGAGGCACGACAACAGGCACTGAAACCTATCACAAAGGAGAAGGAAGATGCACCCAAGAGTAAGGGCTCCAAAAGAGTTCGATCTGAGGAAAGCACCCCTGAACATCCGAGGAAAAAGGGAGCTCTCATAGTAGGTAAAACTACCGATGAGGGAAACAAACCATCCTACGGACAAATGCTATCAGCAATAAGGGTAGGAATAATGCCCTCCAATTATCCAGAGTGATCTCTTTCAGTGGAACAATTAGCAGCCATGAAAGAGAAAATTTTGGACAAAATCTTACTGCTGGATCCAAAGGCAAATACCAGGCCTATATTCAGCAACTTGCAATTCATACCTGGCTGGATGCTGCTGTCCTGTGCTGACGGAGCCACAGTTGAGTGGCTTAAAAGCATAGTTCAGGAGCTGCAGCCACAGGAGGGTGTGTCATTGAGACTCGCAGAGGAAGGTAACATTACTCACTCAGAGACCCTTGTGACGAACCTTCCTGACAGTCTGAAATATAAAAAACGAACAAATACTTCGATTTTTAGAGGTCCAAAACGAAGACCTCAACACACAAAATTGGAGGATTGTAAGAAGGGCCGAAAAAGGCCCCACAGTAGAACTCACTCTATCAGTGGACCCCATATCCGCAGAAAGGGTCAAAAAGAATGGTTATATGGCCAATTATAAATTTGGTCAGGTAAGAATATTACCACAAAAACGGGTCTCCCAAAGGGCAATAAGGGATCTAATAAAGATCCCATGAAACAGTAAAATGGCTCTCTCCAAATCCGTTAGGTTTCTGCAACTAAACCTCCATCATGCAAAAGCTGCAACTAGCGTGCTTAGCAGGAGTTTTAGCAGAAACCTATCTGACATCGGGCTCATTCAAGAACCCTGGGCTCACGAAGGACTTATCAAAGGCCTATCCATCAATTCATGTAAGTTGATATATTCACAAATACATAACAAACCGAGAGCGGAATTAGTCATCTCAAAAAAACTTAACTTTATTTCTGTTCCAGAGTTTATCACCAGAGACCTTGCAACAGCTGAAGTGGAGTTCCTCACCGAAAGGGGTAAAAGGCACATTATAATTGCCTCTGCTTACTTTCCGGGAGAGGAAGACAAACCTCCACCAGAGGAAGTCAAAAGCCTCATCAGATGGTGCAATAAAAAGAACAGACATCTTATTCTTGGATGTGATGCAAAATCCCACAACATAGTATGGGGCAGCACGGACACGAACAAACGAGGTGAGTATCTCTTAGAGTATTTGGCTAAATCTAATATAGACATTATTAACAGAGGTAACACACCCACTTTTATCACTGCAACTAGAAAAGAGGTGCTTGATATCACCCTAGCTAGTTGCTTTATAACAAATTTAATACAAAACTGGCATGTTTCCGATGAGGTTTCGATGTCGGATCACAGGATGATACGATTCGAGGTCGGGGCTACGCGGGGACAGACCCAATGTTGTCGAATACCTCAACAGATGGACTGGGGTTCATATAAGGACAAATTAAAGTCGGATGTTGAAGGCGCATTATATACGATTGAAACTGTGGAGGAACTTGAAGTAGCCTCTCAATGGTTGAATCGCACGATAATTAATTGCTACGAGGAATCTTGTCACATCAAAACAAAGGCTGTCAATAGGGATGTGCCTTGGTGGAACAATGAACTCAGCAAACTAAAGGTCTTAGCACGCAAAGCATTTAACAGAGCCAAGAGGACAGGAAACTGGGAAGACTACAAAAAGGCTCTAACTGAATATAACAAAGAACTCAGAAGGTCCAAGAGGAAAACTTGGAGGCAATTCTGCAAAGGGATTTCTAACGTAGCCCCAGCAGTGCGCCTTCAAAAAGTCATCGCTCAGGACCACTCTAACGGTATTGGACTCCTTAAAAAGCCAAACGGAGAGTTCGTCGAAACCATAGAGGAAAGCATGAGATGTTTATTAGACGCTCATTTTCCTGGTGCTGCAATTATTGAAGATAACGCAGAGGCAAATCCATTTTCCTGGTGCTGCAATTATTGAAGATAACGCAGAGGCAAATCTTGATGAAACTGTCATCAAAACTTCTAGATCAGCAAAAAGCCTAGCAGGTAAAATCTTCACCAAGAATAGAATTGAATGGACAATTAACAGCTTCAAGCTCTACAAATCACCTGGAGAGGACGGCATCTTTCCAGCACTTCTACAACAGGGATTCGATATCTTAATTCCCCACTTATGTAAGATATTCAAGATGACCTTCATCTTTGGATACATTCCAAAAGGGTGGAGAGAGGTCAGGGTCTGCTTTATTCCTAAGAGTGGCAAACGTCCTCCAGAGGAACCAAAGTCATATAGACCTATAAGCCTTGCCTCCTTCTTACTCAAAAGTATGGAAAAAATACTCGACACATACATGAGAAGTGAATATTTATCAAATGCACCGCTTCACGAGTAACAATTTGCCTACCAACCTGACAAATCTACCTTAGATGCCTTACATTGTCTCGTAAGAGACCTAGAAAAGGCAATAGCTGCGAAAGAAGTATCGCTATGTGTATTCGTAGATATAGAGGGAGCTTTTGATAACACCTCATATGAACCAATTAGCGCTGCTGCAACTGCAAAGGGTATCCCACCTTCCATAATCAAATGGATTCAGTCCATGCTAAATACTAGGAAAATAATCACCTACCTCGGAGACCAGTCGACTACTATAAAAGCGGTGAAAGGTTGTTCTCAAGGAGGAGTGCTATCACCTCTACTGTGGTCACTAGTGGTTGACAACCTCCCAACAAAGCTAAAAAGAGAAGGATTTCGTGCTCTTGGCTATGCCGACGATTTAGTTATAGTGGTCATAGGTAAGCACGACGGCATCATTGCCGATCGCATGCAATGTGCCTTGAACCTCATAACTACCTGGTGTTCGAAGGAAGGACTTTCAGTCAATCCTAATAAAACGACACTTGTTCCATTCAATAACAGGAGGAAGTTAAGTATACGGACTCCAAGCTTGAGTGGTACAACCCTGTTTTTTTCGGAAGAGGTTAAGTACCTTGGAGTCATCCTTGATAGGAAACTTACGTGGAACTCACACCTCGCACACATCACCTCAAAAGCAACAAGGGCTCTTTGGACGTGTCGTAGGAACTTTGGGAAAACTTGGGGTCTAAAACCAAAAATGATCTACTGGTCATATATAACGGTTGTCAGACCTATCATCACCTATGCTGCGTTTGTATGGTGGAAGAAAACAACGCAACAAAAGGCTACAATAAAGTTCGGTGAAATAAAACAATATAGTTTGTTTAAATCTTCATATATTTGAACTAATGTTCAATTTAAACTTGTTGACGCGTTTCACTAACACAGTAGCTTTGTCAAAACGAATGAAGGTAAAATATAAAAATGTCTTAATATATACAGTGCTAAATCTATTTACTAAGGTTAACAATGGTATTAAAAGATATTACCTGGAAATTCATTCACTACAAACATTCCTAAACTATCTTCTAGGTAAAGAGGTTCAATAAAGGAGACTGATTGATATCTATTTGGTCGTTAAGGAGATTACCTGAATATTTATTTTTGTTAATCTCTAGGGCTTCTAATAAATTTAAACTAAAGGATTTACCGACTACATGGAGAATTTCAAAATTTGGGTCGAAAATGTGTTGGTTTTCTAATAAATGATTTGAATAGTTAGAATCTAATTTTTTGTTGTCATAGCTACGTTTGTGTTCCGAAATTCTAGTTTTAAAATTTCTAAAAGTTCTACCGATATAAATTTTATCACAATTGTCATTACCACATTTTAATCTATAAACTCCTGATTTGTTTAATTTTGAAGATTTAGATTTATTATTTTTAATGAATTTGGATAAATTGTGATTAGTTTTAAAGGAAATATTCATGTCTAAAGTTTCTAAAAATGATTTAATTTTTAAGGATGGTGTTCCAAAGTATGTTAAGCTTTTAAATTGTCTATTATTTTTATCTGAAGGGAATACTTGTTCTAAAGTCTGTTTTTTTATCTTTTTATTTATGATATTGTCAATTAAATTTGGATCGTAATTATTATTAACTGCTATTTGTTTTATGATATTTAATTCTTTGGTATAATTATTAATATTTAATGGGACTGTTAAGAGTCTGTGTATCATACTATTGAAAGCTGCTAGTTTATGACTGAATGGGTGGACCGAACTATTATGAATTGTAATATCTGTATGTGATGGTTTGTGAAATATAGAAAAATCATGTTTATTATTTATATTTGAAATTGTAAGGTCTAGAAAGTTTATAGACTTATTTTGTTCAAGTTCTACGGTAAATTTGATATTATTGTGAATCGAGTTTATGTAAGTAATGAAACTCTCTAATTGTCTATTTGTACCGATGAAGCTAGCTAAAATGTCGTCCACATATCGGTGCTAGTACATAAATTTTCTACTAAGGGGGTGTTCATGAATTATTTTTTCTATATTATCCATAAATATTTCTGCTAGTAGGGGGCTGAGAGGGTTGCCAATAATCAAACAATCTTTACTGCTATAAACCTCTCCATTGAAATGAAAATAATTTTGATTCAAACACACTTTTAATAAAGTAATGATATCAGAGTGAATTATAGGATTAACATTATTATATGTGAGCAAGTTATCAACAAAAGTTATAGTTTCTTTAGGAGGTATACTAGGGAATAGATTTGTTACATCGAACGATATGAATTTAGAATTATGGGGTAGTATTATATCTTGAATATTATTAATTAATTCCGTTGAGTTTTTAACTGAAAATCGAGGTATGAATGAACAATATTTAGAAATGACATCTATGAGAATCTTTGAAATTTTGAATGAAGGTGCTGTGAAATAAGAAACAACTGGCCTGATAGGGTACCCCTCTTTATGGAGTTTAATTAATGAATAAAGTTCAGGGTGTTGCGGATTGGGTAAAAATAATTTATATTTTTCTTTATCGTTAATTATTGGTTTAACGTTATCTACTGCTAATTTGATTTCTCTCTGAAACTTATTAGTTGGGTCTTTTTTAAGGGTCTCAAAATTGCTTGCCTGAATAAAATTGTTGGTTTTTAATAAATAATCTTCTTTAGGTAATGCTATTACCGTATTTCCTTTATCTGCTTTTGTGAAAATAAGACTATTTGACTTTGATTTTTGTTGAATTGATTTGGCGGCTGATAATTCAATATTGGGTTTGTTAGCAGTAAAGATGGTTTGATTATGGGCAACCCTCTCAGCCCCCTACTAGCAGAAATATTTATGAATATAGAAAAAATAATTCATGAACACCCCCTTAGTAGAAAATTTATGTACTGGCACCGATATGTGGACGACATTTTAGCTAGCTTCATCGGTACAAATAGACAATTAGAGAGTTTCATTACTTACATAAACTCGATTCACAATAACATCAAATTTACCGTAGAACTTGAACAAAATAAGTCTATAAACTTTCTAGACCTTACAATTTCAAATATAAATAATAAACATGATTTTTCTATATTTCATAAACCATCACATACAGATATTACAATTCATAATAGTTCGGTCCACCCATTCAGTCATAAACTAGCAGCTTTCAATAGTATGATACACAGACTCTTAACAGTCCCATTAAATATTAATAATTATACCAAAGAATTAAATATCATAAAACAAATAGCAGTTAATAATAATTACGATCCAAATTTAATTGACAATATCATAAATAAAAAGATAAAAAACAGACTTTAGAACAAGTATTCCCTTCAGATAAAAATAATAGACAATTTAAAAGCTTAACATACTTTGGAACACCATCCTTAAAAATGAAATCATTTTTAGAAACTTTAGACATGAATATTTCCTTTAATACTGATCACAATTTATCCAAATTCATTAAAAATAATAAATCTAAATCTTCAAAATTAAACAAATCAGGAGTTTATAAATTAAAATGTGGTAATGACAATTGTGATAAAATTTATATCTGTAGAACTTTTAGAAATTTTAAAACTAGAATTTCGGAACACAAACGTAGCTATGACAACAAAAAATTAGATTCTAACTATTCAAATCATTTATTAGAAAACCAACACATTTTCGACCCAAATTTTGAAATTTTTTGGAATGTTTGTAGTGAATGAATTTCTAGGTAATATCTTTTAATACCATTGTTAACCTTAGTAAATAGATTTAGCACTGTATATATTAAGACATTTTTATATTTTACCTTCATTCGTTTTGACAAAGCTACTGTGTTAGTGAAACGCGTCAACAAGTTTAAATTGAACATTAGTTCAAATATATGAAGATTTAAACAAACTATATTGTTTTATTTCATCGTTCAGTATGGATCTTCATCAAGTAAAAGCCTCATCTATTCAATTTTTACAATAAAGTTGCAAAGACTCGCATGTTTAGGAATAACGGGTGTAATGAGATCATGCCCTGGCGCGGCCTTGGAGGTAATGCTAGATCTCCCTCCATTACATTTACATGTAAGGAGTATTGCTCTGCAAAATGCCTATAGGTTAACGCAGGGTAAATCTCTAAAACCCGGCGATTTGACAGGACATCTCGAGATACTAAGGGTTGGATCAACCCAATCTATGATGATGCCTAGGGACATAATGCCTGCTAAACAAGATTTCGAAGTTACTCTAGATGTTATTATTAACGATCATGAGTTAACACAGAACGAAATCTCAGAAATAACTAGGGGTGCCCTCACATTTTATACTGATGGGTCAAAAACAAACGAAGAAGTGGGAATAGGGGCTACAGGACCTAATCTTAGGTTATCAGTAGCCCTAGGTAACACTCCCACAATATTCCAAGCGAAAATACTAGCGATAGACTTCTGTGCTCAAGAGTGCCTCAAAAAGCGCCTCAACGCAGCCAGAATATTTATTGCCTCCGACAGCCAGGCTGCTTTGAAAGCTCTAAGGTCTTTAACTTATGAGTCCAAAACAATCGGGAGCTGCAAACAATCTCTTAAGCTACTGGCTAGATATAACAAACTATCTTTGTTATGGATGCCCGGGCACAAGGGAATTGCTGGGAATGAGACTGCCGATGGCCTTGCAAAGGAAGGAGCTAGCACTCCTTTCATCGGACCCGAACCGTTTTGTGGCATTACTAAAAGCCACATTGTGGAAGAAGTCCGGAAATGGGAAAAGGAACTTAGTGCAGCCTACTGGAAAAATGTTCCAGGCCAAAGACAAGCAAAAAGGTTGCTACAACCTTCTGCTCGCTATGCTAAATCGCTCTTAGAGCTTCAGAAGTCTGATCTCAGAGCAATCACAGGACTCCTTACGGGACACTGCCCACTCAGATATCACCTCTGCAAGATGGGAAAAGTGGACAGAGGAACATGTAGATTCTGCGACAGTGCAGATGAAACGGCTGAACATATATTATGCCATTGCGGAGTACTTGTTCGCCAACGCCATAGGTACCTGGAACGGTTGTTCTTGAGACCTGACCAGGTAACAAAAATAGCTCCCAATCGGATAATAGGCTTCCTTCTCCAACTATTCAACTGTGTCTGGAAACATAATCAATTTCTTTCAACATGGTCAACAGCGTACGTTCTACCTTTCCTGAAAAACCAAAAGTCAAGTCTGGAATCTGACTCGTATCGACCTATAAGTTTAACCTGTTCAATGTGCAAGTTAATGGAGAAAATGGTTAATTACAGATTAATGTGGACCTTGGAAACATCAAAATGTTTAATATCCGAACAAAATGGTTTTAGACAAAATCGATCCGGCATCGATAATATTCTTGAACTGGAAAGTGATATCCATGAAGCACTGTCGATTAAACAATCATGCATATCTATATTTTTTTATTTTAAAAGAGCATTCAACACATGCTGGAGATTTAACATAATAAAAGAACTCCACTCATGGCATATTCATGGTAATTGCCTCAGATTTATTAGTAATTTCCTTAAAGACAGATCATTTCAAGTAAGAGTCCATAATTCATATTCCGAAAGTCAAACTGAAGAAAACTGTTTCTAATAGCTATAAATAAGATTATCAAAGATATACCAAAGCCTTTTAAGGCTGGCTTATACGCAGATGACCTGGTAGTTTATTGTAAAGGCAAAAATACCAATCTAATGACAAATATATTACAATCCTTTCTCACACAATTAGAACAATGGTCTCAGCACACCGGCTTCAAAGTCCCAGTTTCAAAAACAAAAGGAGTACTATTTTCTAAAAGGATTCCAGAATCTTATCCAAAACTCACTCTATACAATGAAGTTATTTCATTCAAGCCATCTGTTAAATTTCTCGGAATGTGGTTGGACCAAAAACTTTCTTGGAAAGAACATATAAAGCAAACCATATTATCATGTCATAAAAGGCTAAACATAATGAAGACATTAAGTAACAAACACTGGGGATCTGATTATAATATGCTGCTAACTATTTACAAAAGTTTAATAAGATCTAAAATAGACTATGGATCAATTGCTTACACCTCTGCATTTAAAACAACATTAAAATTACATGGACTTAGAATTGCTCTTGGAGCTTTTAGAACAACTCCTGTCGATAGTATTCATAGTGAAACGGGTGAACCTCCTCTACATTATCGAAGAATGTATCTAACGTTGTCACATGCTACCTCAATTGCATCGAATAAAAACAAGCCCCTTTATAATAACACGACAAAACAGATGCTGGTGCGCGTGACGCGATGTTTAATATTAATTTGGAAAGCGAGTGTCGAAGCGTTGCTAGTGATTTAAAAGCATTCTTTAAAATGAAAGTGTATAGTGCGTGGGAACGAGATTGGTCGAATTCCAGATCAAAGCTAAGGGAAGTGAAGAGTAATATATCTCCATGGCAACCTACTACTAAAAATAGGAAAATACAAGTTATATTAACGCGGCTTCGACTAGGTCACTCAAGATATACCCATTCCCATTTATTCACAAATAGTGAACCCCCGATGTATACAACGTGTAATGTCGTAGATAGCATAAAACATGTCCAAAATACACAGTCGAACGAGCAACAAATAATTTTCCAAACAGTTTGGAAGTTCTCCTCAGAAAAGACTGTCAATATCATAGGCGAATCATAGACTATTTAAAATCTATAAACTTATTGTATAACATCTAATGGTATTATATTATTGTATTGTCGCTAATAACCTTTTGGTGGATGCGACATGTTTCAATTAAAAAAAAAAGTGGTGCCAAACGATCGGGTCAACCACATATTGGTATTGATAAACAAATTGATATAGTTGCAGAAATTGTAGTAAACCCTTCTTCTACCTACGGAATCAGTACACAGGGTGTTGACCAAAAACAAATTTCATACATACAAATTAAAAATGGTGCACCAACTTTCAGATGACGGCCCCGACCAAAGGCTGCAATTCTGTGAAAAATGTCCACTAAAATTCTCCAACTGCCAGACTATGTAAGGGCAGTTTGTTTTAGTGACGAAAGTACTTTCTTCCTTAATGGAAATGTTAATACTCAAAATGTGAGGTATTGGAGTGACATAAATCCTCACATGTTTCGTGAAAACATACACAGTTCCCATTAAAAGTAAATATCTGGGCAGGTATTCTGGGAAACCACATAGTCGGGACTCTTTTTTTGAACTCTAATTTAACAGGTGAAGTATATCTCGAGATGTTAGAAAACGCTGAACCGTTAATTCATCAAATTCTGGAAGAAAATCCATATGAATTTGCTAACTTGGAAATAACATTCCAACAAGATGGTGCTCCTGCACACTATTACTTTGCAGTAATATGTTATCTAGATGAGGAATATCCTGGTAGATGGATTGGACGACGCGGTCCAATAGAATGGCCAGCTCGGTCACCGGACCTAACACCTTTAGATTTTTTTATGTGGGGATACCTTAAATCTAAAGTCTATGCTATAGCTCCTGACAGTATTGACGTTTTAATACAACGAATTGTTGAAGAATGTAGGGCAATTTCCCCTGACACATTTTATCGAGTCCGACAAGAGTTTAATAATAGAATGTTTCACTGCCAGGAAGTAGATGCAGCACATTTTGAACAATTATTATAAGAACTTGTTCTTAAATATTTATTAATTAAAGCAAAACTCAAATTTTAGTGTTTATTTATGTTAACCATCAAAAACATCGTAAATCCAAAAAAATTAATTTGACTGAATAGGTATTCTAAATACCTTTCAAACGAGGTGTCACTTGCTATAAGGTCCTTTTTAATATTATAGGTTTCAGGTGCCTGGTGATGTCACCGATGCCTATTTTTTTTCGGGCTGAGATAGGTAGCTCATGTTCAAATGGGTCCTCGCCAGGACCCAAACAGTGTTGGACTCATCCCCAAGATGATGCCTACCAACCAAACCCACCTCTGTCTCGCCGTTACTCCCGCCTCGGAATCACTTCCCTAGCATACTTCAAGGCGGGCGGCTACCGATGCCTATTACGTCACGTGTTACCACTAGTAGAGAAGCTTACAATATTCATTTTCACGCTCCAAATTTCATTAGTCTAAGAATCACAGTTCAAAATAAAAGAGGGAGGGGGGCTTTTGAGAAGCGCTCGCTGTATGATGTATTATACGTTCATCGAAGGGGATGTAATTCAATATTCTGCATGGTATTAGCCAGGAAAGTAGTTGTTGTCCTCTTCGAAGAACGGTTAAACTGATATGGCGAAATTATTGATATTTTCACTTAAACATAGGTGCATAGTAGAAAACCGAAATTGAAGAAGTCGAAAAACAGACTAGCAAATGACTGTTTAGGATAATTAAGAGATATTCACGTGCTTTAAATCTTACTAGACTCCACTAAAATATTTTGTACCATATTTACCTCTTTATTGGTACAGAAAATTATATTCTATTGTCTCCCACTTTTTTTGTTAATGATAACGTATAGAAATAAAAATAAATTTTAATTATTTTCAACTGAAAACTCTTCGATTATTAAAATGCGTCTGCCAAGAAAATTATAATACATGGATATGAGTAAACATACATGGTTAAAAATATAAATGTGTACTGCAGCCAGTTGTTAACTTGACCATTCGTATTTTTAAAATTGGGAAATTAGACAGAGAAATATGTTTATATGTAGGAGCCTATCAGTGCTTCGTTCCATTCAAGTTTTTTATACACTTTCTTTTGCTAAAGCAGACATTTGCATTTACATACCCTTGTCTTGTTTTTAAATTAGATATTATCTATCATTAGAACATATCGATCTTTAATTTAGTCTGTGAAACTGCTTCAATACTCCATTATGAGTTTACCAAGTATATAATTTGCTCCAGCAAAACACCCTTTAGTATTCAAAACAAATTTTTTACATAGTTGATGCAATTATAGAATATTATTGATGCAAACCAAACAAACTATGTAAAGTATTATATTTTGTGGTGTTTAACACCAATTGTTTTTTATGTTCTCTTAACAATGTCAACAAGATAAGACTATATAATTATTATGAATATTAACAGCAAGATCGAACTGATTTGGTATTTAATACAATATAAAACTTTATTTAAAAAATCTAATAACTATGAGTCCCTAAATTGTCAAGGATCTCAATTACTATTTCTTGAAAATGGAAATGAAACATTCCGGAAGCTTGGAAAAAGTTCAACGGATTTTCTTTTTATAACACCACTGTTTCCTCAATATTTCCAAAATCGTTTAAGTGAATAATGCTAGTCAGAAGTTTTTGCAATGATGAAATTTTTAATTATATTGTGTATAATACCAGTAATAGTCAAAAATTTTTTTTGATATTTTAATGAGGTAGTCTTATTACAAACAATATAAAAATATAGTCCATATTATAATTTTTAAACTTAGGAATTAAACTGAAAATTCATAATCTAAGAAACAGATGACTATTAAGTAGTAACAATTCGGTGTTATTGTGTGGTTATTTTTCACAAGTAAAAACTGTCTGTTAAATTATCATTTATATTATGTTTCAACTAAACATGAAAATAGTTAATTATTTCTCAATTATTTTCCTCACACTAAATGAATAAATGGAATAAGATATTTCTCCATATTATTCAATTATATATTTATTATAATAGCACATTCCCAACTTTGTACTGTCGCCAATCTAAAATTAGAGAAATTATCAAAAACGTAGAAGCATTATTTAAAACATTGAAACTGATGTTCATTTTTATATATGAGGAATAAAACAATAGGACAAAGAATAAATGGGATTATGTGGAAGCACCTCTATCAATAGTAAAGTCTCAGCGAGTTTGATATCTTGGCTTTAGCAAGAAAATGCAACAAGAAAGGAAACTCACAAAGAATTCGATAAAATTACAGCCCGAGATGGGAAAGTGACAAAACACGTTTGGACTGAATGAACAAAAAAAATAGAAGACTGAAAGCCTCCATTTAGTCAGGTACAAAATAAAATTAAAAAATGTTTGACAGTTTTTGACTTGAATATTAAAACCAACTCATCCAATTATTGCTTAAAAATAACCAAAATGAAAAGTTTATAATCCCTTGATATAATGTTTTTAAGTCTTTTTTTAGGGACTTAAGGATTTGTATAGTAAGCAGACACACTTTACACATATAATCAACCAGACCCACAATAAATACTTGAAGTGTCAATAAAATGCATAGCTTAAAACAAAAATTAAATTGTCCAATGAATACACATAACAACGTTTAAAATAATTCTAAAGCTTCTGCATAGCAGTAAATATTTTTTATGATCTAAATTAAAAAAATTAAGAACCAATAACAGTACAATTTAAATTAACTTAGGATTGGCTTATTAAACGTGTTCAATCAATAACATTATTGAGTGATGTATTGAATTGGACACAGTTTTTTATAGATATAATTTGGCTTTGTATAACCAATAACTGTATAAAAGAGATCAAGCATCTGGTGATGTCTTCCCATTACCACCACTGCAAGGCACATTAGGAGAAGAGCTTCTATCCCGACTATCTTGGTCTTCTAGAAACCTGTCCATGAAATCAGTTAGACCCGGATGAAGCGCATATTTTTTCTTTTCTAACCTAGCTTTGTTTGCGAAAATGTCATGCCTTTCGGACTTTTTCCAGAGGTAGTAGAACTGAACAAGCTCCCCTACAGACCTTGTTCGCACCTGTAAGTTATAATTTAAAAAAAATCATACAGTGTTATAAGTGCAGTTTAGATTTAATTAAAAAAATTTAATATACATTGATTTATCAGAAGAATGAAAAAAAATTTGGCTTGAATTCCACTCTTTTTTATAGAAGCATTTTAATTGGTTGTTAGTAAAAAAATTGAATCATCAACTCATTATTACACCAATAACTATACAAAACATAATTATTTTACACTGCGACTTCACCAAAATGTAACACTTTCTCACTATATGAAGGGAGTTTCAATAGCCTTGTTATCGTCTTCAAAGACCAGGTATCGAATTGGGAGTCAGATAGTGAAAAAGTTTGAGTTTTCAGCGTGGAATATCATCAACAGTTCCAGAACAAATTAATATATTGATAAAGTGTTTATTGATACAATGCAAGCAATTATATTTGTAGAGTAACATTTTCAATCTATATAAAAAATTCGTCTTCTAAGTTTGTTAATGAAATTTTTGATTTTACAATGCGATTCATAAATGATCACCGAATCAAAATATATTTTTGTTCAAGTATTCTTCCCAATGATCTTTATAAATTATTATCCTATTTGCATCACACAGAGCACTGTTTCAAGCAAAAATAATTGCAACAGTTCTGATTTTTAGATGCATAAATATTTTATCATTAATTTCATTTCCACTTCCTCTTCAATAAGTTTTTTGTCAATACTTCCTAATAAAAAGAGTTAGTAGATCATGCATTGAATTGTTAAATTACTCACCTAAAGTTACTAATCCCAATGTTAGAACCCTATTATACCATGCTATTTTTAATCAAAATTAATTCAACTGAAATTGTTACTCTTGCTGTTGTCGGTATTTTAATACTTGATTAATCCTTTACACCTATTAAGAGCTGTATCTCTATATCACTATCATGTATCAACAAAAAGAAGATTTTGTATTAAATGTCAAGTTTACTAGAAAATTATTATTGCTTCATGTTTAAATAACCACAGTAAAAACATATTTCTAAAAAAGGTAGTGGCAAGGCAAGCAATTTAACCATATTTTAAAATACCGACTCATATTTAGAGTTATTTAATGTAATAAACTACACTTACACCACCCCAAAGCAAAATAATTCAAGCGACACAAGGTAAAGGAGGGAAGCTTGTTAATATGACAAAGGTTTTACAGTTATAGGATTTTGATACAAGGTTTTGATTTTAACAGTCCTGGTACCATTTAAAAAATTCTTATTGTCATTTTTTTTATTTTAAATAATTTCTTATTATATGGATGAATTGGAATATCAATATATGTAAAATACATTTATAACTGATTCAGGAAAATTATATTTAAAACTTTTAGACATCAATATATTTTTAATACCCTGTACATTTGAACATTTTAAAAACTCATCTTTTTAAAAATTGAATAACTCAAGGAAATGTTTAACTGAGCAACTTTTGGAAAATTTTCAGTAATTTTGAATAGTTATCAATTTATCTACCACAAATCATGAACATATCAAGCAATATGGTAGACATTATACTTTTAAGTTTTCTGCAACAAAGTTTCAAAGCTATACAAATCTATGGTACCACCACTGTGTTTATTAAAGCTGATATTCAATTCTTAATAACAAAACGTTAATTATAAATTGAAGATATAGATGCATACAACAATTAACATACATTTAATCTGTATTAGTTCAAGACACTCTACCATTTAGGAATATGTAACATCAAAGAAGCACGGTTTATATACAGAATTGTAGCAGTTTACGTTAAATATTGATTTTTTTCATATCGAATGACTTTAAATTCAAGAGCAAACTTTGTACCATTAACCTCTATCTTCAATTTATTACAGTTAAGTAATTATAAACACTTTGTAAGTAAACAATTACTTTTAGAGTGCAACTCTAAAAACATAGTTTAATTCTCACATTATTATAAATTTGTGATATTAACCTAGAGTATTGAAATTTCATCACATATTGAAATAGAACACTCCAAAAGAAATCGTGATTAACTAGAAACAAGTAACTCTTATCAAATAACATATAACGAAAATAGCCATAAAAACCTAATAGGCTTGGAAGTTAAAGATGTACACATGTAGCTCAATATGGAGGTCGCACAAAACTGAGAGATTTTTAGTGAAAATAAGATGTTACAAAAGCTAGTGTTATGAAAACTAATGTTTGGCACTAGATGACAAATATATAATTTAAAACAATGAACTACAATTAGTATAAGAGCACGTTTCTGGGAGGTATTTATCACTTATGCTGGGAAGACATATTTAATAAAGCACCTATAATGCCACACAACAAATAGTTATAAAAAATATTTACAATAAATAATATTAGTTACTCCAATGATATTATGTCTAACAATGAGGAAATTTTAGTGTAGAAAAAACCAATATATATAATATTTTGGTACTAGCATAAATGATTAATTAAACCCATTTTTTTAACTGAATATCTGAATATCAAAAGCAAAGCTTATTAACAAGTGCTATTAATATGCCCCAAATAAGGAGAACTCCATCATTGAAAACAAATACTTTTAAGAAAAAACACATTTTCCAAGCCCTTAGCATAGTTATTTCACAACCTGAAATACATGCAAAATTTTTAAAAGTGAAAACAGTTTATTTTTCACCATTTGAGTCATTCACCTTATCTTGTTGTATTTTATGAAAGTTTTTTCCATAACATCTTATACCAGATTCAAAATTTCGACATTCTTCTTCAGACCAAAGACTTTCATTCATAGTCTCTGCTGAATTGGCAGGTATTGTCATTCTCAATCTGCGCAATGCTTCATCAACATTGTGTCCACATTGTTGTAACATATATAAAGCTTGCTCGTCATCTCTCAACTGTGTACCTAAAAAGATTTATTCTTGTATAATAATATGGGCAAGGAGTGAGGAATGATGTCCTTATAGCACAAGGGAAACAAACAGTCAAAATGTCATACAAGTGAAAATATAAGAATGTGTATATTTTAAAATAATATAATAAGCATCATGGAGTAATTAGAATACTTGATATATAATTTCTACTAACAACTTCTTTTGTTTGAAAAAGATATTTTGGAAACAAAATTTTAAGCTTTTCCGAAGAACAAACAACTATCCTCTCTAGCTGGACATATATTGAATTACTTTTCCCACAAAGATCGATCTCTTTATACACTTGTACACTGATTTCAGCACCATTGCACCTATCTGGTATAAGACATAATATGCTTTCCCATTCAGCATATTTATCTAAGCTGAACAGTAGAAAACATGGTCACTGCTGAAATTAATTCCTATCAGTAAGATGAGGGTAACCACAACTGGGACAAAGAGAAAGCGTACCTAATATGAATTAAACAGTAATAAGTTAATAAATAGAAAACTAAATGGTGACTGCCCTTAATCAAAAATTCGAAGTTGATTAATGAATTGAATTCAAAAGCAGTTAATGAAAAAAACATTTATAAAGAATTGATGACTCAAAGCTAGACAACTATTACTAGATTACTCTTGAAATACCACATGATTATGCTTAGAATAATTTTCAAATTGAATTAAACAAATGGAGTTGTGAGTGGATAATATTGTTTAGTAATCTTGCACAAATCAATTGAATTGATGATTTGTGTTAAATGAGATTTATATTAATAAAAAAAATGATTCCTTTTGTTTTCTTATTACCTAAGGGTATAGGAGGATTAGTTATGGCAGCCGCTTTCTTCAAAAACTCTTCTACATCAACTCCAGGTACAGAGGGGTCCCAAATTAACTTATCTTCATTTTCATATGGAAGAGCATCATCATAATGGCACAAACCTTCTGGAATTTGTGCTTGATAATCACTACCAACCATAATAGTCTAAAAATAATTGTGTAAACAAATAAATATATATTTGAAAGTCTGTTTATCATAAAATACTAAACCAATAATTAATTTCAATAATTATAAATTTAATGCACCTTCACTTTTCATATAAAAATTAGCCATTGCAGTTATTCTTTTAAATATTGCCCTACCACATCGTAATTCTGAGAATATTTCACATTATTGTCAACTTGACACTGACAACTCTATAAAAATTAAAAATTAATCAAATTTTTTATGAATATGTAGCAAGAGTTGTGCAAGATTTGAGCAATAAATAATTGAATCTAGTAAGCAGTTATATTTATTGTGTAAAATATTAAATTATACAAAAGAAAAAAACATGATAAATACTTTTTAAACATAATACCAGTCAAGATTTTTTTAAGTGATAACTTTACATCATAAACAAACATGTTCCTACATTGGATTAGACTAAAGAAAATTATTTCTAAAGATCCTTTACAAATATTTTACAGTATATTTTCATTTTTTACCTACCATGCAATAGTAAGTATAGTAAATATAGTGGGTGATATTTTTGGAAATATAGTGAATGATTAATTAAATCAACCTTGTTTCACAATATGAGTAAATGATAGTTTATACTATAGTATCCTTTATTCATCTTTAGTCCTGAATGTTTAGCCTCAACTAGATCATTTAAAATTTGAAACCGATTAATCAATGTTTTTTGACTGCCAAATGCCAGTATTTTTCCACATTTTGAAAGGGGATTTACTTAAGATTGCTACTTTGATTTGGATTTTAGTAGTGCGAAATTTGGTCTATCTAAACTAGCACAGAAAGTATAAGCAACAAACACTACAATGATGCATGATATCAATAAAAGATCAATTTTAGCAGTCCACCTCTGAATTCCGCAAATATAATAATTGAAGACATGAGTGGATAAAGGTGTCATGTAACATTTTTTTAAATAACTTTTTAGTTCTAATACATTAATAAAGTAACCGTTTATTGTTTTAGAATGTTTATTTTGCGTTATTGTAATGATTAACCTGAATTTTCAAAAGATGAAAGTTTATGTCCTCTTAAAAGACCAAATTTCGATAGATAAAGGTGGTATGGTTATTTAACTATTGCGTTTTTGGGTGAGAAGATTTCTGTTCCTACAGAATGTCAAGAGGAAAGTCTATATTGGAGCTTCTGAACAGAATGAGCTAAATACTGGAGAAATTGGTGAGAAAAAAATTATTGCATTTTTGATTCTGCTTTTGGCAATCCCAAGTCTTTAAAACACTTTATATTCATGTTTGGTTTTAAAGACAAGAAATTAGACCTAAAACAAGCGATGAATTAAGAGAACATAATATTGCCTGTACTGAAGATGAGGTCACTAGTTTTCTCTGCAATAATGGTAATAGAGGAAATGGTTGATGTTCTTTTTTATAAATATTATTTCGTTGTCGGTGACAAATAATTTAAATCACAGAGATGAAACTTCGCCCACCGGCTTCCTCGCAGAAGTTGAACAGGATCACAGCGGAGATCTAATGCCAAACATGAGAAAAAGTACAGTTTATCTTACTCGAATATCTTCAATAAGAAAGACACAGCTGTATGCAGGGATGCATGTTGTGCTTTGTACCAATTCAGTCGGAAAAAGGTAGAAATAATCCAAAGGAAGCTGAAAAGTGGTCAGTCAGCTCCTACACCAGATAAAAGAGGACATCATTCTAATAGACCACATAAAATGAGTGAAGATATCGTACAATGCATTACTGAACATATAGGAAGGTTTCCTGCTGAAGCGTCCCATTACTCCCAGAACAAAAATCCTCATAAACTGTATTTGTCACCTATTCTCAATATAACCCGAATGCATAAACTGTATATTGAGAATTGTGAGGAAAGAAAGCTTGGCGACCGCTTCATGGTTAAGATGGCTTCATATAACAACATATTTTCTTCCAAATTCAATTTGTCATTCGGTCATACTAAGAGTGTAGCCTATGTGATTCTGGCCAAAATACTGCTGACCGCACGGAAAATTATAGGAGGACTTTTGCAGCCCAAAGAAACGATAGAGAAAAAGCCTTAGCAGATGGAACTAAGTACTATTAGACTATGGATTTACAGCAGACAATGCCACTACCAAAATTATCGACTTCAAAGGCCTTTTACTTCAGGCAGCTGTGGGTGTATAATTTTGGTATTGACTGTGTAACTTCTAAAGGATCAAAAGCCTTCTTTTTTAACTGGACAGAAGATTTGGCTATAGAGGCAATATCAAAAATAGCTACCTGTTTATATAGATTCTGTCTATTAGCTAAAGAGACCTATGATGAAATTAATCATCTGATTATTTGGTCAGATTCATGTGCAGGCCAAAATAAAAATCTCAATATAATCTGCCTTTATCAAATGCTCATTTTAAAAAGGTTATTTAAGGTGATTGATCATAAGTTTCCTGAAGTAGGACACAGTTATTTTGACTCGGCGATTTTTGAAGTATAAAAAAGATTATGCAAAAAATAAGAATATTTACGTTCCCGAACAATATCAAGATATTATAAAATCTGCAAGCCCAAAAAATAGTGTAAATCCAAATATGGAAAACTATTTTTATGATTTTAGCGAACTGCCGTCAAAGCTAGATTTATTCCACAAAAAAAGCAACATTTTAGGGGACAAGGTTAATTTCAGGGATAATATTAAATGGATAAGGGTTGATACATATGGCAGCTTTCTGTACAAAGTTGATATTATAAAAAAAGAAAGCAGACCAGTTTCACCCCATGAAGTTTCTGTCACCAGGTTTTCGGAAAAAAAAGAAAAAAGGCTGAAATACTGCAAAATCTATGTGATCAAATTAAATTATTATTATTATATTATTATAAAGGAAGAATAAATATGGTTTTACGAACGTGTGGTCGCCGAAAACGAGTCATATCCGAAGATATGTAATTTTAAGGAAAATATTGAAATAGTTTATGTAACTTTTTAGTGAAATACATTCTTTTAGGACATAACAGTTTTTAAGCTTTTTCACAAATATGTTTGATTTAGTTTCTATAAATAAAGGTGTCATGTACATTCAACCAGCTTTTTTCCAAAACTATAAAACACAAGTACGTACGAACAACAACACATAAAAGTAAATATCTACAGCTACTAAATCATTATTGCTTAATTAAAAGAAAAAATATATTATAAAAATTCCAGTTGATAATACTTATATGAATATTTCTTCAAATAATAAATTTGTTACATGACACCTTTATCCACTTGTGTCTTCAATTATTTTGATCTAAAATATTTTGAGTAGTGAATTCTGATATAATACAAATATGTGCCTATCAACACATGGTAGACACAACAGATTATGATTGACAAATTCAAGGAATACTTCTACAATAACAATTCCCAAATAATTATAGTAAATTTAAATTTTATGTTGTTGAAACTACAAAGATGTATTTAATCATCAAACAATATTTATATTTTTATGACTGTAAATAGAATACTAGACATACAATTCATACCTTCAGACTTCTAAACAGGAGTCGATGAAAAAATCGAAGTCTTATATTCTGACTTTGTCCGTCAGTTCATCCGTTTTAGGCTTTAGCGGATGAACAGTAAATGATAGAGCTTAGGCATAGACAGATTCGGAATCAACATAGACTGCAACCTCTCCAAAGGAGAAATAAAAATTTGACCTCTGACGTACATGGGGTCTAACTCAAAACTATACAGTCTACAGAAATAAAAATTATATATTTGGAATGTTTGTTATATTTAAAGCTACTCACTAATCCCTGTCACAAATACTATTTGTTATGATTCAATGTTTGAAGATAGTTTAACTATGTATCTATAAACAAAAGGATAGTAGGTATTCTTTTGGGCTTAAATTTACTATTTGTGGTTATTGAAATTACACACTAATTACTATTCAGTCATAATCGCTATTTGTTTTGATGGAACTTACCGATTACCTACTTTATATATCAATACCAATTCATAAACCCAAACATATTGTTCTGATTCTAAATTTCTATCAATAAATTGAATGAAGAGGAATAATTATTAGATTTCTTCAATTCTTCCATACTTTTTTTAAAATATATACTTTATACTTTCTAGCACTGCAAATAACCACTCTTAAAATGTATCTTATAAATAAGTAAATTGAGATTTATGGATATTTTCAATAATTAATTAAATTTTTATTTTATATAACAGATTAAGTAGTGAAAAATATTTATAATAAAATTTTTCTACAACCACTATGCAAAACACGCTTTTCTACACAAATTAGTGTAGGCCTTTCATCAATTTCTTTGGTATCCGTTGGAAAAGTAATAATTAAGAGTGGTAATAGTACACTTTTCCCCACGGAAATGTCAAAGTCAATTTTTTTTTGGTTTTTTTGGCAATATAAAATTATCTTTATAGTGAATTTCGGTGATAGACACTAATATTACAATTGAATAGCTTATTTGAGAAAGGGACTTACTAAAATTTTCGACCATTTTGAGTTTTTCAGCTTATCGTATTTTTATAAGGTAAACGAAACTTTTAATGCAGAAACGGTTCATCTTCCAGAAGTACAATGTCCGTAAATTTGATCTAGTTCTCGGCGTTTATTTGCGAAAGGTACCAAGTGACATCAGTTAGAACCTTTCTCATATAAATGGCTACAACAACCGTTAGCGAGTTTATATCAGCTGTCGAGTAGAATTAACCTAGAACCGTTGCCATAATATTGTTGTTTCAAAGAGTAAATTGTAAAGTGATTTTATTTATCAAATAAATAATAATCATTAGCGATACCGACAACAGCCAGTCGGAAAGCTCAGTAGAAAAGGCTAGAAGGAAAAGTAAAAGAGGTGTTATAAGTGACGAAAATTACCAAAGGAATGTTATTATGAAGTCCAGATTACAGGGGAAGGCTTACGTTAATTACAAGGTAAATGCTGTAGCAGCTTGGAAACGGATGTTGGTAAGTTTGCAGTCAGTGAATTCTTCCGATTATTATGTTCATTCATCTTTTTTTAGTTGCCAATGAAATGTTTTGAAAAATTGAACGATAATATAAAAGCTGAACTTTTTCATCGGTTTCACTGAACTTTAAAAATGATCAGGACATATTTGCAAGGTCTTTTAGAAGTAGTTGATGTCAAAAGAAGATCTAAACCACAATATCCAGAGAACGCAAAGGAAAAAACTTGTTCCTTTCATCATTCTGTGCCCATTGATGGCAAACGAAGAAAGGTGTGTCAAAAGGCATTTATTAGTTTGTTCAGTGTTGGTACCAAAAGATTGAAGCGTTTGAAAAACCTTTTAAAACAAAATATAAGTCCATACGACAAACGGGGTAAAAACATTAAGGGCAATGATATTCCAGAAGAGAACAACATGCTAATTCGTCGGCATATTGAGTCATTTCCTGTTAAGGAAACTCACTACACCAATAAAACCTACCTATACCTTAATATGAAAATTATGTTTCATATGTTCAAAGTAAAATATCCAACTGCCAAAATTCGATATTCTCACTTTGTGAAGTATTTTCATGAGCACTTTGATCTTCATTTTGGCCGTCCACAAGTTGATACTTGTAAGTGTGAAGAACTTGATCTTCAAATCAAAAGTCCTTCGCATGGAGATGCCTCTAAAAAAGTAGTAGCTGCCGAACTAGCGGTTCATAAACGAAGAGCAAAAAAGTTTATATGATCACTAAAGAAATCTACTGAAGAGTGCAAGATTCGTGACGACTTGGCAGTAATAACTTTTGACTACATGCAGAATTTACACTTACCTGAAGTTCCAGTCCAAGACTTATTTTATGTAACACAGCTAACAGGCAATATTTTTGGTATACACAACTGCAAGACAGACAAGGCATTATTTTATGTTTACCATGAAGGTATTGCCAGTAAGGGACCCAACGAAGTGTGCTCGTTTCTGTGCTATTACACTCAACGAGAAATTCCAGAAAATGTCCAAGAAATACGTCTTAATAGTGATAATTGTACTGGGCAAAACAAAAATCATACCATGGTACGTATGTGTGCAGCATTAGTTGAGACTAAAAGATTAAAAAAAGTGGAACAATTTTTTCCTATCAGAGGGCCCTTCTTGCCTAATGGCCGAGATTTTGGTGTCATTAAACAGCGTTTGAAGAAATCTGATCGCATATTTTCTGTTCACGAATACACCCAAATAATAATAGCTTCAAGTGCCCAAAACAAGTTTACTGTTAACATCAGAACAGATTTTAAAAATTGGTGGCCAAAATTTTATAAAAAAAATGTCATATGTATGGAGACTTCACACACAAAAATTCCCAGAGCACAAAAGCAAGTGTTTTCTATATCCCAATTTTACTAAATGATACATCACTCAGAATCACCTGGATATGTTGTGTGCTCAGAGTACATTCGAGGTTTGACCAGACATACTTTTCAAATTCATATGCCAAGAAGAGTTGCTCTTAGAATGCCTGAAAAAAGCCTTGTCAAGAAATAACAGATATCGGTAAAGTGATGTCCTATGTTCCAGAGGCGTATCAACCATTCTATCAAGAAATTTTCGCATGACCAAAAAAAAATTTCCAAAAACAGGGAGAATGCACTAGTTTTCATTTTGTTAAATAAATATTTAATGCTTAAAATATTATTATTGGTGTTATTTAGGTAATTCTTAGAAAAACAACTCTTATTTGATTTTTCAAAAATAAATTCAACTGGTTTCTTGGGAAAAAATATTTATTTGAGAAAGGTTTTTTCTAATTCCATTTTTCCCTCATTATCAAAAAAATTCTCATTTTAATATTGAAAGCATCTAAGCTACTGGGTCTTAAGCTAATTATGCCAAAAAATATCGTTATCATATTTTTTTTACACTATCAATAAGTTTTTGTTGATTTTCTTAAAAGGAACAAAATGTTAGTTAAGCCTTTTCTCAAATAAACGATTCAATTAATAAAAAATTATCATCAAAAAAAGATACTCCAGACATAACAATTCCAAATTGTTCAAATTTCAATAACATCTATACCTTCGATTAACTGATTTTTCTATATTCAATATTCATTTTTTAAATGCTTTCTGTTCAAAGTTTAAATAAAATGCCTATATGAGTTACTCTTTTCTTTCATTAATAAATGAGGTCGTAGAAAAAATATTCTGTACAACTCGTGTATGCAAATCACTTTTTCCGCTCGCTTGATTTGAGACACTTGCATTACGGCTAGTGTCACAAACTTCTGTGCTCATGGAAAAAGTAAACAATATAGAAATTTATATGCTACAGCGCCACCTGGTGGAAAGGAAATCTCATTGCTTTTGGCAATCTAACATTATCTTTATAGTGAATTTAGTTGACAGACCCTAATATTACATTTAATTAAAACGTATCATCAAAAGGAGATACAACATGCATAACACTTCAAAATTGTTCAAATTTCACTATTAACTGTACCTACATTAATAGTGATTTTTCTATACCCAATATTCATTTTTTAAATTATTTCTGTTCAAAGTTTAAATAAAATACCTTTATAGTTACTTTTTTCTTTAATTAATAAACGTGGTCATCTACAACTCGTATGAAACACTTTTCCCGCTCGCATGATTTGTGGCACTTGCCTTAGGGCTCGTGCCACAAACTTCTACCCTTGTGGAAAAGGTAAACGATGTAGAATGTGATTAGATTAGATTAGATTTTAACGGGGTTACAATGCACTGAAACCTAAGGTTTATTGTGCCCCACTCCCTATCAGAGCTGTTCTGGCTACTACTACAGCTCGCCTTCCAGTTCCAGGGTTCTAATGAACTCTAGTAATTGGAACAGCTTCAAAGAGGTTATATCCTCACTCTTACAAGTGTCTTGTCCGAAGCATTTCTTGCGTTGGCTTGCAATGGCGAGACATTCCAGAACTAGGTGATCCGGAGTTCTTCTCCAGGTAAATGAAATTATTATGGTCGTGTTTGTGTTAAAGTTTAGCCCCACTGACAAGCATTGCTCAATGATTCTAAGGCCCTTTTGTAATAAATCACACAAGGTGCTCTCGAACTTGCCTCTGACTATTAGAACTATGTCATCAGCATAGCCCATACATTCGAAGCCAAGCTCCGTTAGCCTGTAGAGCAACTCATCTACTACGAGCATCCATAGACGGGGAGATATCACTCCCCCTTGAGGTGTCCCCCGAATGGCTTTAACTGAGGTGGTTTGATTCCCCACCGGTGTCTCAGCAATCCTCGTCGTCAAAAACTCATACATCCATTTTACAATGGTTTCATTTACTCCCCGCCTTTTTAGTGCTTCTTTAACAGACACATGAGTTGTGTTGTCAAAGGCCCCAGATATATCCAGGAATGCGCACATTGCGATTTCTTTGTTGTTCAGAGTTCTCTGGATGACTTCGGTCAGCTGATACAGAGCCGTCTCAGTTGATCGACCCGCTCTGAAGGCATGCTGACATTTATGAAGTGGTATATGCTCCAGATTCTCTGTTCTTATGTAGTTATCCACTACTTATTCCATCGTTTTGAGTAGGAACGATGTTAAACAGATGGGGCTAAAAGATCGGGGATCAGTCCCATCTTTTTTCCCTATTTTTGGTATGAAGGTTACCCTTATCCTTCTTCATTTTCCAGGTAACCCACAGCTAGACTGCTTCTTGTAATCTTCAGCAGGTGAGGAGGAATCTCCTCTATCCCTTGCTGCAGAAGTGCTGGAAATATTCCATCTACTCCTGGTGATTTATATGGTTGAAAGGTAGTTATTGCCCATTCCAACCGTTGTCTGGTAAATATTTTCTTAGCAATGTCCCAATCTTCCTTGCAGGATTTTTTGGTGTAATTCATTGCTATTTCAGTGCTTGTTGCTGGTTCACTACCCGGAAAGTAGGTTCTAAGAAGAAGAATCGATCGTTCCTCTTCACCTTCTGTGTATGATCCGTCTGGCTTTTTCAGCGACATTGTGGGGTTAGTTCCCCCATTTGCCATGACCTTTTGTAGTCTGGCCGCTGTGCGAGTGGAAGTGATCTTTTCGCAAAAGGCTTGAAAATTAAGCCTTTTGGCCTTCCTACTCTCTTTATTGTACTGAGTAAGTTTCTCAGTGTACCTCTGCCAATTATCGTCACGTTTGGCTCTATTAAAGAGCCGACGGACCTCTTTTCTGAGGTTTGACAGGTTCTCATTCCACCAAGGAGCGTCCTTTTCTGAACGAGCTTTTGACAGTGGCCAACTGGAATGAAAAGCTTCCATTATTACCTCACTGATCTGTTCGACTCTTTGTTCCAGGTCGCAGTGCGGGTAATTTACCCCATTCTCTTCGACTTGTTCCAAATTGTCCTTCAGATTGGTCTTGTAAAGAGACCAATCAGTATTTCTAGGATTTCGGATTGTGGGAATCGAGGTGGTATTTCCCTCTATCCTAAATTCGATGATCCTATGGTAGGAAAGTGATGGTTCGCTTATCATCATACAATCTTTTACATTTTTCCTAGAAGCAACATTAACAATTGTTACGTCCAGGACCTCTTCTCTTGCTCTCGTGACAAAGGTGGGGGATGATATGCTACAGCGCCACCTAGTGGTAAGTTACAACAAAAAGGATAGCAAATACATATTCTTCATAGAAAATCTCACATATAAAATTTTAAATGTGACGTTCCCACTATGTGGGTAAGAGAATTTTTGTTCGGAGTATCTTGTTTTTGAAAAAGGCTAGAAAATCAGCCGAAACGTTAAAATGTGAATAAAATGTTATACGATGAATTCTATTATGTAGTATGATGAAAAGTTTAAAATAAGGACCGAAACCCAAGAAATTACTAAATAGAAATATATATAAACTAGTCCAAGAAAAATCCAAATGCCTTAAATTATATATATAAAATGAATATAATTTCATAAAATACGAGGTGTCTATATGAAATATAAATTTCGATTTCGACGTATTGGCCTGACCGTTCTTCGAAGGGAAAAACAACTACATTCCTAGCTAATACCGCGCAGAATATCGAATTACATCTCCTTCGAAAACCGTGACGTCGATCGGCCATTTTGCCGATACGGACATCTGTGGTGATTCGCAACTGATAGCGGAAGGGCATAGTACACTGACGCGTTTCGACCGTCTTGGGTCTCTTCAAGAGTGTCGTAATGCCTTCCAGTTCAGAGTCTCTAATCCGAACTGAAGATTCCGTTCTCCGACAACTTCTACTTGGCTCATGTAGTTACACAAGCGAGAAGTAGTCAGCTGGCGCCATCTTCACTTTCAGTTGCGAACCAACACCTCAGATAAATTTGACCGTATTAGTCGTATGAAATAAAATGAATATAATTTCATAAAATACTGTACTGTACGGGGTCAGGCCAATACGTCGAAATTATTGAAATTTCGACTAAAAGCAGGTGTAGTAGAAAATCGAAATTTATGTTATATATATATATATATATGTATATATATATATATATATATATATATATATATATATATATATATATATATATATATCACTATCTCTATGTCCTCCTTACATGATCCAGTTTTAGGTCATCCACCAGAAGGAATATATACTCAATTTCATTCATGTATATATAATATAATATAATTTTGATTATGGATCCAGAAAAAAATTTAAAATGTTGATTTTATTTTTTCGTTCAATGTACAGTTATTAGGTCCTCCAACCAAATTTCCATATTTCGTTCCGCCAGTTGCGTATATATTATACAAAGTGTCGCATATGGGTCTTCCAACATTGTTGTCTATTCAACTGATTACAAAGAACATTTTATAACACTTTTATAATTCTAACCGCTCTGTGTTTTAAGTGTTTCCGCAATATGTCAATCAATTATGCTATTATTAATTAACAATTTTTAATAAGTTGAACATAAAAACCCTGACCATTGCTTAAATCAATATTTAAAAAATTGTTTTTCTTGAAGCTATTCTTCAAAAGCCCTGTAAGAAAAATAAAAAATTATGATTTCTCAATTTTTTATAAAACAATGAAAACTGAAATAAAGGATCGAAAATTTTTTTTTAAAAATATATTGATTGATTTGATTTTTTAGTATTAACAGTTTCGTAAAAATCAAATTTTTAATTTTTTTACTCCCACTGCTATAAAGATCTGCATTGTTTATAAGGTAAATAATTTTTTTTCCAAAGCTTATTTGAAAAAATTTCTGATTAAAAAAATCGTTATTTGTAAAATACTTTTGCTTAAAAACGCATTTGTTAATTATTACTAATTTTTTTTATGCAGATAAATATTAATGTTAAGGTTACAATTTTCTTTTCATTCAACATCGGTAATTAGATATCTAAGACCCGATAACCGATAATGAGGGTTTGTTGCAGAAACAACCCTTATACACTGTGATATTTATAAAATGCGACATAGGGATTCCTGTACAAAACTGTCAAAAGTGAGCTAACTTTTTTAGCAAATAGCGTTCATAAAAAATAACATATTTAAAAAGATCGTTCAAAAATAAGTTCAAATGTACATTTAATTTTATTAAATTCATTCTCGTTTAATAAAAATATGTATAATGTTTAAAAAAAGTCGTACGCCATTTTTATACACTTTAGATATATAATAAAAGTGGCGGAGCTAGTAACGGCGGTTGATGCACTGGAAATTTAAAAGTTAAACGTGAAATAACGTGGTTAGAAACCGCGCTGTGGCGAAATTTTTTCTTTTTGTATTTAGTTCTTTTTTCATAATTTTTGTCCAAAAAGAAATTTCAAGCAGAAATATTTAAGACAAATTTATTTTGGTTATAAATTTATTTATTTAAATTAATGCTGCTAAACCGTGTCCCAAATGGAATAAATCAGGTTCAAAATTGTTTAACATCATAACTATAATGCATACCACTCTGATATCACCATCATGTAGAACAAATCAGGTTAAAATAGCCCGACTTAGAATTGGGCATACGGCATTAACACATCAGTTTTTGTTACAGAAAGAACTGGTTCCTTAGTGTGATCTTTGTGCAATGTCGTTATCAGTGCAACATATACTTGTTGATTGTTCATTGTTTTCTGAAGAAAGAAGAGCCCCAAAGATTACCGGTATGAACATAAAGACTATATTAACCAACAATTTAGACAAATTTATACAATTTTTAAATTTGACATTGTTATATAATCGGATTTAGACAAACATACTGTAAGCATTTAAATTAGTGTTTGCACCTTGTGTACTATTGTACACTATATTGCTGTTCATAACCCTTGTGGTTAATGCGGCATTAACCAGAAAAAAATTGTCCCAAACAATCATAAAAGTTTCGCCGTACATTATTAATAAAGCTTCCACTAATTTTTCGACATTAAAAATAAATCAGGGGGTGATAAATCTAGAGATCTTGCCGGCCAATGTATTGTACCCCCTCAACCTATCCACGTATTGAGGAAGTTGCATGTATTTACGTTATTCACTATTTAAATAGATCGTAATATACTGATTAGAACAGTGTTTACAAAATTAAAATCGGTTTTAAAATAACGGAGAAATCTTAGGTTCACTATAGTACACACTTGATATTTTTCGGTTAGACGCTTGCTTGCATAAGTGCTGTAGGTGCATAATCTTTTGGGGGCGTTTATATTGGCACATTCTACAGAAATTACGGTTTCCTTAGTTTCATCATATCTTAATAAAATATGGTGTAAGGTTTTTTGGTCATATTATGTCCAGGTGTAATTCTGCCTTTTACTATACAAATATTTACTTCTCTTCTTACCTGTACATATCCTACCGCAGTGTCACCATAATTTTCTCTGGCAGATCTACAAGTAGTAATCATAAAATCTTTCAAAAACAAATTTCGTCACTAGTAATTTTTTTAACAAGCTTTTACGGACACCTGACAAACATGGGTCACTCTAATTAAATATTCCATATTTTCCACTTAGCCCTACCTGATGGGCGGAAGGGGACTTTTTAGAGATTTTCTGAAAAATAACATATTATTTAACTTATTTATTCCCGAAAATATAGGAAACGATATATCACTCGATTTAACAGCTTCACCCCTTTTGCACCCCCACATAGGGGATGAATGAAATTCCGCCTGATGAAAGCCCGGATCGGCCATGCTCATAACCATGCACGACCAAACTACAACCAAATATAATACAAGCTACTAGCTAAACTAATACTTATAATGATAACAGGTTGATATATGTAGGTATACATACCCACACAAACAAAAATAAAGACCATACAAGCTGCAGCATACGGTAATAATTTTTGATCAAATGTGTTATATTCAATACACGCTGCAATACAATTCTCTCGGCTCAAACACACGCGTCCGGCAGATGACGTCACGACAAGGACGCACCCATTTCTAACCGATCTGCAGGGCGCAAGTATTGGACTCTCTTATTACGCACTTATAATAATTATTGTTTTCAAATTATTCGCAGTGGCATTCACTTTATATTGACTGCGTTTTAACATGTTTTCAAAGATATTTAAGATCTATGCAACTTCCTATTTGGGAACACAGTATCAAGGTATTCCCATACTACCCTACTGGAGTTAGCCAGGCAACCACTATGTTGATATCCTACTAAAACATTTCTATGTGCTGCATTTGCAATTTGAGGTCCTATTTCATTTTGAAAAAGATTTAAATACTCTTGGCCATTGAAATTTTTACTTAGGAAAAAAGGACCAATTATTTATTTTATTACAAAATATGCCTGCCCATATGTTTACTTTTTTCTTGTATTGGGTATGTGACACATTTATTTTATGTGGATTTACTGTATCCCAATACCTTTGATTTTGTTTTCTTTAAAACAAAACTACACTCGTCAGTAAAACAGATGTATCTTAAAAAATTCCTATTTCGGTTGGCTTTGTCTATCATAATTTCGCAGAAAAATTGTCTATTAAAACAGTCTTGCTCAAAAAGTTCTTCTTAGAATAGTGTACTTTAAAAATACTAACATTTAAATCTCGTGCTACGTGTCTTATGGTGATCCTAGAGTTTTGAACAAAAGTCAGCAGAATGGACAGGTTAATATCCATTAATGTTGTTCTATTTTTTCGTCGGTGTTCTGGTTTTAGGCACAACATTGTTTCAAATTGTTTAATAATTTGATGTATTCTGTGATGCGGTATAGCAGTCTGACCATTGGACATATTAAACTGAAATTGTTTAATATCACGACTACTGTGGCCGCCATAATATATACGGATAAGTTGCAGTTAATAGTACAATAATGGAACATATTGATCAAAATGTTAATTTATTAATTGGATAAAATTGAGATTTTAAAAAAAATGTTTGGTTAATAAAAGGTAAAAGATATAAAATAGCAATTGATATAACTAAAGCAATTACTCCTCCTTATTTATTAGGAATTGAATGTAAAATTGCATAAGCAAATAAAAAATATCATTCTGGTTGAATAGGAATTGGTGTAACTAAAGGATTTGCAGGAGTAAAATTATCTGGATCTCAGTTTCTCCACGAGTACACATTTTACAACGAGAAGAAAAACAAATAATAACTAACTGATGAGAATTAAAAACTACCAAAAATATAAACAATTCATAAAATAAATTAACGAATAGGAAAACAAGAATAATACCTAATAAACTATTATAAAATAAATCTAAACTTAAAACAACAAGAGAACAACAAACAAAACAAGAAATGACTCACAACTTCACTAAAATTACAAATTGTCAAGAATGAAAATTATATTTTGCGTTATTAAAATTGACACTTAATTGTCTGAACATTTAGTTAAATAAAAATGTTTTTGAAACAAATAACCTTGTCTAATAAAAAATTTAATTTTTTAGGCAAAAATTATAAAAAAGAACTACGAACAAAAAGAAAAAATTAAGCCCAGCACAGAATCGAACCACGTTACTTCACTTTTAACTTTTAAATTTCCAGTGCGTCTACCGCCGGGGACCAGCTCCGTCACTTTTATTATATAAAAATGGCATACGGCTTTTTTAAACATAATTATGCATTTTTTTATTAAACCAGACGATATTTAGTAAAAAAGTTAGCTCGACAGTTTTAAACAGGATGTCACATTTTATAAATAACACAGTGTATATACCAAAACAGTGACAGTGACAAAGATAACAATTTAATTTTTGAATTTCAGATGCCAAAGTAAAGTAACATGTTAATCTTTTTTGCATTTCAATTTTCCATCTTTCGATTTTATTTTTTCACTTAAAATAACACGACACAACTATTCACACGTACTTGATACATATACTTAAAATTACCTAGTTTTTTAACATTTTTACACTTAAAATTTAAAACGCTACCAGCGACTCGTCTAGTTTTGAATTTTGGTTGACATCTCTATGTAGCTCACAACAATATTTTACGAAACAGTAGGTGCAGTGTTGTCAATATTTCACATAAAAGCAGGTTGACCTATCCGCCGTTGAATTGAAATTAAATATATGCAAACGATATACGAGTGACAGTAGCTCCAGTAGGAATCTCGCAGAAGTACTGAACTAAATTATACAAAATATAAGAAAAACGGTAACATGTCCTCCGTCTCAAAATTTGCCAGGAGTTGTAAAATTATCAACTGGATTGTGTTACATTAGATCGTCTGTATATGGAAGATCTAACGCACCGGAGGACCTATTAAGTGTAAAAATCTTATTAGCGGAGGACCTATTAAATGTAAAAATCCTATTAGCAGCGGACCTATTAAATATATATTTATATAGATCCATTAAACTGAAATTACTGTTAAGAAGTCTACATAAAATCCACACTGTGGCTTTTCGTTACATGTTATTATAAATAATTTTTGATGTTAGCTATCTTATAAAATAATTAAAGATGCTAAAAGACAATAATATAAAAAATTATCATTGAAAAACATACATGCTTAGTAGTGAAAATTTAATGTCAAATTAATAACAAGGTACTAAAGTTCGCAATGTCATCTGGGAAAATGACTAAACCCAAATCACAATGTTCACAATAGATGACTAATAGTATATTATACACCAAGGTGATGAAGACTATTATTATCAACCGAGCACCAAAATTATTTCGCGAGGGGCTTTGCCCCGAGCGGAATAAGGTGCGAGGTTTATAAATGTCTTCACCACCGTGGTGTATATACATTTTTTTCCACTACTAGCCAAATTTAAGACAAAAATCAAAAATTAAAAAAATGTCTAATAAAAATCATGTAGGTATAATTTAATCACACACCAATAGAATACCATTATTCCTATAGTTCATAATCACCAATATTAAGTGCAACGAATTAACGAAACCAATTATACGATCACATCCAAAAATTTCACAAAACATGGTTTATGTTTTACTTTGAACTTTGAACATTTACAGCGGTAGTGTGTTCACAACACTTGGGTGCAAAGTGAGCGTTCATAAAACATTCAACATATGCTTCACCATAGAGAAGTACTATATTATTTGTCTATGTGGGTCAAGCTTAGCTACCAGTTTTTATCAACAGAAGATTTTCAAATTCCACTGGTGATAATGTTGAAGGTAAAAACATTCCTCGATCCTCGTTTTACTAAAATTAACGGAAAATAAACAACACATTTCAATGTCAAATTTTGATAGTGTCGATCTACAAATCGTTCAAACTGATTTCTCCCTAGGCGTTTACTCAGTCGTCTGACTGACACTGACACTGTTTTCGCTTCTCACCTTACCCATATATTATGAATGCACTCCTTATGTCATCAGAGATTTTTGGTTGAGCGCGAATTTTAAACTAATGACAGTTTTATTGAAATAATTTTATCTTGTTAGGTAATTTCAAGCAGTAAATATGTTAAACACAATCTCCTGGGTATACGAAATTAAGTTGCACTAGTTTTTCTTAAGCTATTATCCCTGAATTCTCAAAACATTTGAATTTGTCCATTATTGACCTAGGTTAACAATAGAAAAAATTATTAACCACTAATAGAGAAATTCAACTTCTCAGTTGGATAGATGACACAATAATTGTCAACTTCACAGCTAGTAGTGGAAAAAATGGTTTTTATAAGCATTAAAAAATTATCTACAAGCATGCAATCAAGAATGAATGATGAAAATTGTAATAACCTTATTAACCTTTCGCCAGTCCTCTTCATCTGGACTATAATCATAGTCCTCTTCTTCTTCTTCACTTACTCTAGATACAGCTAAAATAACAATAAAAAAAACAAGTAAAATATTATGTAATATATAACGAATTGTTCTTACTTAATATTTCTTAAATCAATAAAATATTCTAGAGTACTTACAACGTAACAAACGTGATTCATCATGGTCATTCTCGGGAATAGGTTCATAAAGTTCCTTTAACCTTGAAGGTTCCTCTGGAGGAGAAGGTAGACTCTCTTGTTCATCCATTTGGTGTGATGTTCCTGGACTACAACCATTGGGTTCGTCCTCTTCTTTTTCCTCTACAGGACTTTCGTTTTCCTGATTCTCACCTCTATAACCATACAATGCTAATAATTCTTCAAGGGGCATATTACTCTCCTACAAAAAATCCTTATAAATAACAAGCAGATAATAAGTAATAGTAATGATAGTTAAAAGTGCATTCCCAAATACATCACAAACTTCCCATAAGTGATGTATAATACTATTGGCTTGCGAGATCAGATGTAGATAACTACACCACCAATAAATAACATCTCCTATGCTATCTAATAGGGGTTTTAATTATTAAATTGTCTATGTTCATCATTAAATATAATAGTTTGTTATAATAGACAGGTTGGCCATGAATAGAAGAATAACTACAACTATAAAAAAGTCAAATACTAAAAATCTATGCACATGAAGCACTAGTATTATATAGGTATATACTAAAAGAAGTATTTACCTTTTGTAAACTGGACAATTCAGCATCTGGATCTTGAAACTCTCCAGCAGCTAAAGTTTCTTCCTCTTCTAGTGTACGTTCATCATCAAAATCATTCACTAGCATATCAACTGAAGGGTCAAATATTTTATCTTTCGTTGGGGAATCGATGTCTTTTCCATTTCTCTGCGAAGAAATAAATTGTTCCATGTTATTAAAACTGCTTTCACTTATTTGTCTAACTAACGCAGTTCAAATATATACTATAGCACTGCCACTGCATTTAATCACTATTGTCATGAAACAATTGGAATAACGCGAAATATTTACAAACAGTTGATGATCAAAACACTGGCTGATTGAGGTTAAGAATCACTGGAAAATAGGCGCGCATCACATATTGATGTCTCATATCAATTTCCCATAAAAGTTGCATCGTAAGTTTATAGTTTAAGTCTAATAGCTAGAAATATTTTTGATTATAAATAAATCCATTAGTTTTTTTCAAAATTGAACGAAATCAAAGGCTGTCAAATAAGCAACATGGAGGAATTTTATCACCAAGACCAATATTTGTCAAATGTGTACAAATTTCTCCACGTAATTGTATGGCCCGTTTTAACACCATGTTGTACTTCAATTAAAATTAATACCAAGAAAAAAAATGAAATTACTTTTGAGACTGTTTTGCTTCAACTTGTAATTTGTAATGTCAAATGTCAACGGTTAGCGTCAAACTTATTTCTTCTATGGGTACGTTAACGATATTGTGCAGATACACAGAACAAGGAAGATATTAAAAAACTTTGTAGAAATGGTACAAGAGCCTGATAGGATACGACCTTCATCGATCTGTTACCAGATGAAACATATTTTTTATGTTTCAATAATAGATAAATACGCCTAAAATGGCTTGGCTCAAGTTTCGTTTAGCCGAAATCAGTTACATGGAATATCCGTTTATAGGATGATTCTATACAAGCAAGCGAGCACTACATAATTTGATTTTTGCCGCGGAAATTCTTCGTTTCTGAGAAAAAATGAATTTTTAATTTTTCTACTATTAACTAAAATTTGAAACTTTACGGTGTTTTTAATATTGTTTTTGTTATAGAATGACGTAAAAACATTCAATATAACGATGTGAACCAATTTTTATTCGAAAATGTATTTTTATCACAATAATTTTTATTGATTTTTCCGGGTTTAGAACTGCCGAAATGTGATAGGAAGATAAAAACTATATATTTTTGCTTGGTTAATAATTTGCTATAACTCTTCTATATAACTTTTTCCGCGGAAATTTTTCATAACTGCGGTGTAATAGAAAATCTTCAATAGTGTTAACAACTTTTTTACATACTTTCGGTATTATGGAGTGAAGTGGGGTGCTGGGTGGGGAATATTATATATGTGCGTTTTTTTTGCATTTATTGGATATATTGACCTTCTTACTGCGCTTTATAATTCACAGAAAAACAGATTTCGTTTGAAATATTATTTATTATTGAAATTGCCATATTCTAAATGGATACAACGAATAAGCTCCATGAATGGATCCAAGTTATTTTTTTGCAATGGCGTCGCCATAAATATTCGTAAAGGTGATCTGCGAATTCATCTGGCAGCAGACCAACATGACTCAATTCTTTGAGTATGGACACCTTTCCTTGGTAACAAATTCGTCACTATGGTTTACAGTGCGATGCTGATACCCATATTTCATAAGCTTCTTGTCGCGAACGAGGAAGAGCCATTTCTACAACTTGAGTAGATATTTTTGTTATTAATATGAACGAAATGATTTAACTCAACTGAATATAGAATATTAAATTGACATATATGTACAATGTAATACATACCTACCTTTTATACTTTCTCAGGATTGTCATTTTATGCTTTATTGACATTTTTTTTAATTTTCGCATTTATTGACCATAGCGATATTAAGTTGATAAGAATAGATATTATTATTCATTGATCTGTGTTAAAGGTCGGGAAGAAGATCACTGCACAGCGGCGAAACAACGCATTTCCGCGGATTTTCATTTTCGTATCGGTGCTTAATAATAAGTCTACAATATAAAATAAGATTACTTTTTCATGTATCTCATTTCGTTACTTCTAAACCGCATTCAAAAATGGCAACAGCGCATTTTCCGCGGAAAAATTTTTTCAGTAATATACTCCCTGAGGTATCTAAATGACAATTTTTTTTTCTTTTTTAACAGATTTCGGCTAAGCGAAACTTGCCCCAATGGCTTGCCTATCGAAATAATGACCAGGCTATTTTTAAATTAATTAACCCTTTACTGCTTGAATTTTTATTTTTTGCTAAAAAAATTCCTGGATATGGTAAATTTTATAACATTTTCGGGAAAAATAATAAAAAACATATATTTGAATTTTTTCAGTTATATTGTACACAAAATGTGCCATTTATGGAACGTCATGAAACTAAGAATAATTTTATTAACTAAAAATAATTTTATTCAGTATGGAATCGCATAAAGCAATTCGTATCTTTATTAAAACAGTGGAATTGAGCATTTATAGCAAAAAGTATATGTTTTAAAGCTACACTCTGATGGGAGCTTGCATATGTTGATCTAACATATTATCACGCCATTCTGGCAAGTGGTCCATACCATCTAGACGAACATCTTGTTGTGGAATTTCTTTGGTAGGTCCTCTTTTTCTCTTTCGCTCATAAGCTTGTTGGATGTCATTGGTTGATCGTCTTCCTGCAAATTTCTTGACGGGTTTTCCACCTAAGCATAGTGCATCTGCTACGGCAAGTTTGAAATCCAAAAGTGGCAGTGCCTCTCTCTCTGCTCTTCGGTATAACAACCAACTACTTGCAGTACATACATCTAAAAAATGGAAAAAACTCACAGATACCACTTTTTGCATCGATTTCGAATACGATAGAAACCTAACATAGAATCAAGAATATCCACGCCGCCCATGTAGCTGTTGTAAACAAAGACACTTCGTGGACATTGAATCATTCTGTGGATATTTTCTGTTTTGAGAAACCTTCTTTTGTCCCCAAATGGTTGACATCCGACGTATGAAGACATAGTGGTTACTACTTTGTTATCATACCAGGATACAACACACACAGTTTTGTGTTATCTACTGTAGCAAGTTGTTCTCTGATAGTGACTTGTCCTGTTCTCTTCATATCCTTTTCCTTTAATATTATATAGCCACCTAACCGGTTTGCTCTTATAGTTCCTAATGGAGGAATGCCATGTGTTGAGTTAAATATAGCATTAACTGAACTGAGCTAAACCAGTTATCACAAAACACTTTGTAGTTTTGGTGCCTGGGAGCCAATCGTATCACTACAATACTACTTACACCACAATTTGGTGTATTGGGTGTCATAACATTACTCTGAGCCCCAGCAGAGATGTCAAAATCATAGCAGAATCCTGAGATTCCGCTACGAACAAAATTCTTGTAGCCCCATTTGTGCGGTTTTTTGGGATTGTACTGCTTGATTCCTATGCGAACTTTTGTCGGTATGATTTGTTCTTTTGGAACAAGCAATAACCGCTCCCGAATTTTTGTCAAAAATGGTCGTATCTTAAAAAGTTTATCATGGCCGGGTTGATTGTTAGGAACTAAGTTATTATTATCATTGAAATGCAAGAATCTTTTTATTTCCTCAAATCTGTTGCAGCTCATCACGTTAGCTACGGCAAAATTACCAATATAGGCATTCCAATAAAGTGTGGTTGCTGGAAATGTAATCAAAGATGTATATAGACAGATTCCAATGAATTGTACTACTTCATATTCTTTCAAATTCGCAGGTTTGTTTGGATGTTGTTGCGTAGAATACAAATTACTTTGTTGTGTTATAAGACCGATAAGATCTTTGGGAAATAAAAACATGAAAAAATCTATAGGTGTTTGAATATTTGCAATCTCTTGAGGCAAGCTTGCATTACCAGTAAATTTGATTTCATCTAAATTTACACTACCATCTACCCAATTATACTTGTTTTTTTGAGTTATCATTTTTTGTTGTTCAATAATCGTAATCGTTCTATAAGTAGCATGTCGTCCTCTGGATCGGATTCTATTTCAGGAGCATCATCTACCTCTTCATCAGAAATATCGTCGGAGTCACTTCCCTGCTTTCCACCATTTCCCGACTCTCCGCCATTTCCCGGCTCCCCGCCAATTTAATCGTATTGTAATGTTTTTCTTATTTATTTAAACAGTAAACGGGTGGGATAAACTTTAAACACACGTTATGGCTGCTTACGAATTTGTTTAAACACTAAACTACTCACTAACACTTAATTTATATACTCTTAACTATTCACTTAAATTTAATTTATATACACACAACCTTAATTATTAATTTATATTAACACTTTACTATTCGCTAGTTCGGTGTATTCTTCTTTATTTGTCGAGATCACTTTATCAACTAAACTAACTTTACCTGGTCGGTCCTTTATATATTAGTGCCTTTTTCACTAGATAATTCTAGATTGCGGCTTACACAAAAACAATTGGCTTTCTGGCATTTTCTAGATAAGACTGGTTACAAAAACAATGTCTAGATAAGATAGTTACAATCGTAAACAGTTCAAAAAATCCCTGCGCATCCGCCATAATTTTAACTTTCATACATGGCTTAGGCAGAGTCGGATTCAGGGACTATACCAGTGTGCTGTTTCGTAACATTACCCCCTCATTAAATGGAAGTTCCTCCTAGAACTTTTGTGTAGTCGAGACTGGATGTCTGATTCGGCAACTGGCCACATTTCTACACTTTCCGACCTTATGGAAATAGCAGTGCACCGTCTTCATCAGATACTGATAACGGGGGTTGTAGCTGCAAATTAATATCTGGACACCGGTATCTTGGAAGATAACCTCTACCATATTCCAGATGACTCGCCAATCCAACTGGTTACTCGCTATCTTAGGCATAGCCAGTTTCTTCACGCTGGATTCTAACACATGGTCTCGGAGGTTTCGAAGTGCTTCCCACACATCGCGGTAGGTAGATCGATCTTGAAATTCATTTTTAGTTACCACGTAGAAGACGTACCGCGAATTATGTTTCAGTTTCAGTGTCTTGCCAGTGGCTGGAATCTGGTCTTCAAGTTTTTCTAATTGCCCGAACTTCTTTCGAAAGACGGATTCCAGCCCTCGTGCGCTCTTGAGACGGGCGGGGATGTTGTATGCCAGTGAATAATCTTCCGGGAGAGTGAATGTCGTTGTTCTGAAGTGACTCCATATCTAGCTTTCCCGGTACCTTCATACGCGCCCATAAATTCATCGAAGGTAGGGTCAGACACATCTCGAATATGGTTTACTCCATTCTCTATGTCATGATCTCCTTCGAATGGCGCTAGTCGGTTTTGGTGAACTACTTTTGGTTTTCCGTTGGGGATCTTGCTTATGCGATATATAACATCATTGATCCTTTTCTTGATTAAGTATGGACCTTCACAGGATTTTTGTAATTTTGGAGAAAATCCTTTTCTCCTCGTCGGGTTGTGTAACCATACTTTGTCCCCTTCTTTAAAACCGCGTTCTGTGGCCTGCGTGTCGTACCGACTTTTCATTCTGTCGCTGGCAACTTGAAGATTTGTTCGAACTAATTCATGAATATTGTCCAGCCTTCTTCTCAATTGGATCACGTAGTCTTCTCCTGCTAGATCTTCTCCAGACAGACAGCCAAATTCCAGGTCACAAGGAAGCCTCATTTCACGTCCAAACAGGATTTTCGCAGGTGTTTCACCCGTGGACTCATTGACAGCAGATCGATAAGCCAATGCGAATAGGGAAAGATACTGGTTCCAATCTCTTTGATGGCTGGAAACTACTTTGGACAGGTATTTTCCAAATAGTCCTGTTCATTCTCTCGACCATTCCATCTGACTGTGGATGTAATGCTGTTGTCCTGGTCTTCTTCATTTCCAGCTTCTCGCAAATCTCCTGGAATAGATGGCTTTCGAAATTTCTTCCCTGGTCACTGTGGACTTCCAATGGCACTCCATATCGGATGATAAATTCTTTCATCAATACATCCGCGAAAGTTGTGGCCTCTTGGTTCGGGATAGCGTAAATTTCGAAAGGGCTTCTAACATTATACACAAACCAAGAAGATTGTACAGATCCAAATACGAAAGAAATTGCATTTATTGCACTATGCAGTAATAAAATGATAACAACAAATATAAGCCACTTCGTACTAGACTTGGGGTGTACGCAGCACATGGTAATGGGAAAAATGGAAGAATACATGTCCAGACATCAGAGAAATTGAAACCGTCAAGAGTGAAACAGCCAAAAACAATCAGGTTTTGTATGCAAGAAGTCAATGAACACTAAAAGGCAAATGCCAGGGTAAGGACATTAAAATAGATGCTTTGATTGTGCCAGGTATGTCGCATAATTTAATTTCGGTTTCTAAATTATTAAAGCAGGACTTTAAGGTAACATTCAATAATAACAGAGAAGGCAAAAAACAGGCAGTTTTATCGAATAATAGTTCAACTTTTTATTGTAACTCAGTTAATGATTTGTTTTTATTAAGTTTTGATTTTAAAACATGGAACTATCATGAAAAAGAATCTAATTTGTATACAGGTGAAAATGTAAATAAAAATCTTTGGCACATGAGGTTAGGTCATGCAAATAGACATATTTTAAGTAAGTTAGGTTTAGCTGTTAATAATTATGTATGTAGTTCATGCGTTGAAGGAAAAAGTACTAGAAAACCTTTTTCTAAAGTTGAACAGCTAACTACCAGAATTGGTCAGTTGATTCATTCTGATATTATGGGTCCTTCAAAAACACCTACACTAGAGGGTTATCGATATTTTCAGGTTATAATAGATGATTTTTCTCATTTTTTTATTATTAAATTATTAAAGAATAAAAATGAAGCTGAACAAAATATAATCGACTTTTTAAAGTTAATAAAAACTCAGCATGGCTTAAAAACTCAGAGAATTCGAGTAGATAATGATGGAGAGTTTGTGTTAAATGATTTGAAACAATTTTGTAAGAGCAAGGATATTGAAGTAGAGTATACGATGCCATATACTCCGCAGGAAAATGAAGTATCCGAAAGGATGAACCGAACCATTATGGAAAAGGTTAGGATTAAATTTCAAGAAACAAATTTACCAAGACAGTGGAGGGGTAAAGCAGTTCTATGCTCAGATTATGAAATAATCAGATCACCGACAGAAGCCAATAAAGGGGAAACACCTTCACAGAGATGGTATGGTAAAAATGACCTATCCAAATTAAAAGTTTTTGGGAGCCAAGCATGGGCAATCGTTTTACCTAGGCAAAGTAAACTGGAGAGAAGAACACATATTGGTTATACTGGACCTGGATATAAGTTGTGGGATTTTGAAAACAATAAGGTTATTTGCTCAAGAAAAACAGATTAATTATAATGAAATAAAAAAACAAAAGAGCAGAAAAACAGATAGGACTACAGTTGCTTCAGGAGGAAAATTATACACAGATAAAAAGAAATCAAACTGAAATTGAAGTACAAGAAGAAAGAGAATCAGATGAAACGAATCAGCAGGAAGAGGCAGGAAGTTCAAGTTCAGAGTCATGAAGAATGTATACCAAGAATAGAAACTACCTGCAGTGGAAGAAGAATTACTCAACCGAAACATCTAAGTGATTATGAAACTTATATAGCATATTGTCTTATATCAAGTAAAGAGGAAGATCCTACAGAATATAAAGAGGCAATAAAAGACAAAGAATGGGAAGATGCAGTTAAAAAAGAATTAGATTCGCTCGAAAAACTAAACACATGGAAAGAAACGGAATTACCACAAGGAAATCGAGCAATTGAAACAAAATGGGTATTCCGAACTAAGGAAGATGGAACTAAAAAAGCAAGAATTGTAACAAAAGGCTTTCATAAGTTTAATTTACCAAAACAAATAGTCCTACCCATGTACTGTAACATAATGTATTCAAGATTCGTAAGAAAAATCAAAGCGAATCGCAAAAATAGTAATTAATAAACCCAATATGTTACTTATTTCACTGAATTTATAAATGTAATTAGCTGACTAAAAACGGCTAAATCATTCAATTTAAAAATGTAAACAATAAATATGGACTACACTGAAATTTATGTTTTCCAAAATTCTAGAAGACGGAATGCAAAAATCAAATATCGACTGTTTACTTTCGAAGTTACCAGAGATGAGAAAGAATTTTTGTTTCTTGTACCCAACAGGAAAAAATTATTTCGAGAATTATTTTTTGAATATAAAAAGCACATTAGTATTTTGTTTTTTTTTAGAATTTTAATCGAGTTGGTTTGTTGCAGTAGCAAAGTTTTGATTGATTTTTTTTTAAATATTGAACAGAATAGATTTGAATTTTTATTTTAGAGACAATATACAGGTGTAGCAATATTGTTAAAAACCCTTGTAAAATTGAATTACTCACTTTTGCCATCAATATTATTACCGACTTTGTGTAGTTTATGTTAAAATGCGGTTAAAAGCACAATATCAAGCATATTTCAGGAGTTCAGGAGTATATTGTTATCAAGAACAAGTGACTAAACTAAAACCAAAAAGTTTTGATCTTAGAGTAATAATATACAATAGAAACGGCTATTCATTCATAAACATGTTTATTTTTGCGGCCAACAGTCCTAAACGCCAGTAGTGAAATAATGAATGAATTGTAAAAAGTGGGGATGGTATTGTGGATACGTGACCTTGGTAATTTCGGCTGTTTTTCTGACAAACTTGGCACTGACGAACCATGATCATCCAAAAACATTAAATGAATTAACTTAAAATTATTTTGTCACTAAAAGTCTTAAAAAACACATAAAAATGAAAGAACTAAATGTTTACTCCCTACTATAATGACCTTTATTTACTACAAATACTACAGCAAATTCAAAATTATCGCCGGGTACACTCTGACATTTGCATATGTCCTCATATGGTAATTAAACAAGAACAAAACTACTATAAATAGGTTACCCTAGACACATAAGGCAGGTACAGAAATTTTGAGCAATGTTGCCACTTTTAGTTATAACAAATACTTGTTTAAACTTAATATAAATATGGCTTTATTGAATAAATTTCAAGTATTATTAATTAAATTTTAAAGCAGCGACATAAATGCATAAATTAGTATGACTTTTTTTATTTGCATAATTTTTTTAAAAATTTTCAATTAAATTTTTAATTTCATTTTTCTTGCAGCTAAAGACACTTTGTAAATATGGCAAAGCGGTGGAAGTGAGCTTAGAATGTGACTCGATGTTTGCGGCAAGAAAAAATGAAAACAAACATATCTATTTTATGTGTTAATGTGAGGTTTTGATAACGTACACATAAAGATGAAAGCCTTGTTGTCTTTGTGAATAATTCGGAAATACTTTAAAAACTCTAGAACTAATAATTTTAACATGTATTCTTGATTTTTTTTAAATTCAGTTATGTATGTAATACTGCAATTTATGAGTCACATAGAAAAAGGTTATTTTATGAAATGAATACTTCTATTTCTCATGTTTAATAACTTTCTCCAAATAGTGGCAACGTCTGCCTGAACTGCGACTCGAAAGACGCCTGTCTCGCTTTTGTTCGAATAGTGTTACCAAAACGAACCAAACTGATTGTACACAGTCACGCCAGTGGTGGAAAAATAATGTAAACAGAAACTAAATTAGGATGGAAATAAAAGTATTAGGAACTTTCAAATATTTTATTTGTTGGAATTCGATTGTATTATCAAAAATCTATTAACTATTCTTAAATATCTAAAATAATGAAAAATGCATGATTAGATACAGACTTGAAAGGTAAAATTAGAACATCTATCAAGCTATAAATTTACACATTATTAAAACCTAAACAATATTTATTAAAAAATATGTACATTACAATTAAAAATTAAAGAATCAATACAAATATCGATACATGCTATTCTCATCTCCTATATTGTCCGGAGAACAAAATCATTTTAGCTAAATGGTTTCTAATTGGCGTCTTAATTTCACTTTTCTTAACGATAAAGTGTATTATGACTTTTAGGCATTTTGTGCATATGGCTTTTATTAAACTGTAAATGTGATCAACATAATTTTCCAAAACATGCTTATTCAAACCTTCAAACAAATCCATTGTCATAGCTTTGTTAACTGTGTTAGTTAACAATTCAGAGGACTTTTTCCTATTAAGATATTGTTCAAGAATTCTAACAGTTTCAGAAAGTTGAAAAATGCGTATAACATCATTGGAATGATATGTTAATCCTGCTTTACTTTCATGGACAATCAAAAAGAATTAAGCAAATTTGCTTTAAAGCCAGTTAATGCCTCAACATATGTTTCACATTTAGAGATGTTTGTCAATTGTAAAACAACTCACACGGTCTGACGTGCGTTTCTATAACCAAGTTATCATCTTCAGAGACTGAAGGTAAACTAAACTGTTTTTTTAAGTACTGATACATTTTTATTTGAGATGTTTTCAGATATTTGACTTGTGCATATGCCCCGGACGAAACTTTTAGCATCATGAGGGAAACATTGAATATTACTTTCAAAATTATGTCCAATAAATTCACAAATATCGCCACCGGAAGGCAGTGCAAAATTCAAACTTTTATTCAACATGCCTATCTCTTTTTTGTCAAAAGTTTGAGATGACAGTAACAATATCAATATGTGCCAAAGAAATTGTTTTGGGTTTTGGTTAAGTTCGTTCACATTTTTATTTTAGTTTACTTTCGGTCTCTGGAGATGATAACTTGGTTATCGAAACGCAACTCAAGCAGTATTATAAGTGTGTGAGTGTTGGTATAGTGTTAGTAAATAGTGTGTTCAGTATAAAAAAATCCCGATGGCACGAGACCAATTGGAGAGGCTTATTTCAAGTAACATTTTTGCATCAAATCAAAAACAAAAAAATACAATTTTTTTTTATAAATTCGTGAATTTTCTTAAATAATTATTTTCATGTACATTTTAGAAAAAAGTGTACAAGTACAAAAGTTGTAGAACGTGTTAAGGTTTATAGAGTTCAACGTTTGGGTTTTGCGCTTTGGGGGATGTGGGATATGGAATTTGGCGCTCGGGATTCGGCATTCTGCACTAGGGATACGGGATTTAAATCATATCTGATGATGACATTTTCAAGGTTCACTCACTTTTATTTACTTTATTAGAACTGAAATCCTAAATAAATTTAAAAAAAAACCATACTAATTCTATTCACCCTTGTAACCGTAAACATATTTTTAGTTTTTAGCACAGATCAAAGATTATATATATTTTTTTAGTTAGTGATTTTTAAGTTTGTTCCAACAACAGTCAGAAATAGTCCGGGATCGTTAGGATCATGCGCATATCCAATTTGAGCGTTCCATCAAGCGATGGATTGAATCCCCGATTGTAAAAGTACAATGTTACAACACTTAACAACCTAACCTAACCTAACAAACAATAGTGCATCTTCAAGGCGGTACCTTTGAAGTTTAAAAGTAACTGTTGGTCATGTTTTCTGGATAAATGTCAGGTCAGAAGTCAGCTTTATGGTAGCGATAGAATCGTACTTAAAAAATTTCTTTAATCTAACAAAGCGACAAATAAGGATATTTTCTTAATTTCCGTTTGTTAAATGTTGAAATATTGTGACCCTATTTAAGTCTATACTTATAAATAGTATATATTACGTAACGAGTGCGGAAAGTCACATTTTTCAGTCTAGTGGGAAGTATTGTCTCACGAGGCGCAAGTCGAGTGAGACCCTCCCACGACCATGCGATGATCGTTGTAACAAATAAGTATATTGTTTAATGTGATGGTTTTTTAAAAATAATGTTGACATCGGTGAGTGCGCAAATGAAATGAGTGAAATTCACTTTCCAACGAGTTATGTACACTATTTTTCCAACGGCCATAAATATTTAAAAAGTACCTTAGGTTTTTGTGTTCGCATATAACACTAGAGTCAAATCATATCTAATAATAGTATAATGAAATACACTCCCACGAGTGTGAAAAATCACTTTCGCACAAGTAATGTACAATATTTTTCCTACGACCATCCATTTTACTAAACAATATGTACTCGTCCTCGATGCCTAGCCAAGTTTCATAAAAGTCGTACTCGATGCCCAGCCAATTTCAATAAATCTGGCGGAAAGTTTCTCATATCATCATAGTGACGCGAACCCTGCGCCACCGTACATATAAAAGCCTAGTAGCGACACTCTGTGCGGAAGCCGATATGCGAACCCGCTTTACACCCCGGCTATAGAGTAGCAGGTGACGTCGGCTTGCTTAGTATAAAGGGGTTCGCGTTAGAGCATACGACACGAAGCTCTGCAGTATACAGTATATATTTCCATAGAAGTAGCACGACAGCAGTCCCTCGTAAATCCGCCGGCCAGTGAACAACTGCACGACTTCTTAGAACGTTGTCGGCAAAATTATCCACAAAGACTTCAAAGGGACGAGTCGAGAGTGTCGCTACTATGCTTTTATATATACGGTGCCTGCGCTATGATATCACCCTAGTGTGATACCGGGTGTCCCACTTAACTTTTCGGGGTTTTGATCGCTTATTACTCAAACAGTTTTAAGAATAGAAACATGCGGTTTTCGCCAGGTTTATTGAAATTTATAAAAGTTTTTTTCTCAATGATGGGATATTTTATCGTAATGCCGGTTTGACCGGAAATTAACACGGCGATTTTTAGGGATAGAGCAACTTTGTTATTTTAAATAGAACACCCTATATATGTTTAGTCTAACACAAAGCTCAATCTTTAAGCTTTCTAAAAATATATAGTTTGTGCTGCTTTTTCCGGAAATTATGGCCTAAAATTTAAGTTTAACAACTTGGTGCAAGAATTAAAAGAGATTTAGGTTTAAGGTTTAAGATTATTTACAAGAGTTAATTACAGAAATCTTCTTATTATGTCTGACGAGGCTACTTTCCACCTAAATGGTCAAGTAATTAGACACAACTGTCGAATTTGGGGTTCAGAGAACCCTCACAGAACTACTGAATATGTAAGAGGTTCACCCAAAGTAACTGTATGGTGTGCCATGAGTTCTGCAAAAATGTATGGCCCATTTCTCTTTAGTAAACCTATCGTTACCGCAGTAAATTATGTAGATATGCTACAACTGTACTTTTTTCCGCAACTTCAGCAAGACAATTTATTACAAACATGTTACTTTCAGCAGGATGGTGCAAGTCCACGCTATGCGATGATCACTAGAGAAGTATTGAATGAAGCATTTGGTGAAAGGTGGATTGGAAGAAGAGGTCCAGTGAGGTGGCCACCGCGATCACCTGATTTAACGGTACCGGATTTTTCGATCGATGTTACAACCCACCTCGTACAACCTTGGAAGAATTAAGGACAAACATAATAAATCTGATTGAAACTATTCCTAGAGAGATGTTGATAGCTAGTTTTCGAAACTTAATTAAAAGATGGCGAATGTGTGTCGTCCGAGGACATAATTTTCAAAATTTGTTGCAATAATATTTTTTGTTAAATGTCTTTACGTCCAAAATTGTCAATTTTGTTGACATTTTTAAAAAATTGCCTTAGAAAATGCTTAACGTTGTTTAACTTAAATTTTAGACCATAATTTCCAGAAAAAGTAGCACAAACTATTTATGTTTAGAAAGCTTAAAGATTGAGCTTTGTGTTAGACTAAAAAAATACAGGGTCTTCTATTTAAAATAACAAAGTTGCCCTATCCCTAAAAATCGCCGTGTTAATTTCCGGTCAAACCGGCATTACGATAAAATATCCCATCATTGAGAAAAAAACGTTTATAAACTTCAATAAAACTGACGAAAATCGCATATTTCTATTCCTAAAACTGTTTGAGTAATAAGCGATCAAAACTCCGAAAAGTTAAGTGGGACACCCGGTATCATATCACACGGTTCGCATGAATTCGATTAACAAGGTTTTCTTATTTTACCTTTAATTTTTATGCTGCCCCAGAAAAAAAATAACATACTTAATATCGATTTCATGAGTTTAATTTTTATATTCTTGCAATAATTTTACATCGTTTGTGCTTAGATTTGTTTCTAATAAATTTCTCGTTTCGTTACTCTAGTTTTTATTTCATTATACTATTATTAGATATGATTTGACTCGTAGTGTCATATGCGAACACAAAAACCTAAGGTACTTTTTAAATATTTATGGCCGTTGGAAAAATAGTGTACATAACTCGTTGGAAAGTGAATTTCACTCATTTCATTTGCGCACTCACCGATGTCAACATTATTTTTAAAAAACCATCACATTAAACAATATACTTATTTGTTACAACGATCATCGCATGGTCGTGGGAGGGTCTCACTCGACTTGCGCCTCGTGAGACAATACTTCCCACTAGTGTGAAAAATGTCACTCTCCGCACTCGTTACGTAATATACTAATTTATGATAAAAAAAGACTAAAATTTTGTCGCCATTGCAACAGTGCGGAAGTAGACTTTTCGCAAAGTTTTATCAAATCATCCATGCAACCCGTGCGATATTAGGTCTGTTCCAACCAACACAAAAAGCGTACAATTACGATACAAACCCAGTTAACCTGCTGATTAGTGAATATAATAAGTCTTTGTAATTTACATCAAATTTGCTGCGTTACTGAGATTGTACGGTAATAAAACGGTATTTACTTCGGTTGGAACAGACCTATTATATCACACTAGGGTGATGTTATATCACCCTCTAATGTGATATTAGATACTTTCCAAATATCAAGACAGTGGTGTTATGTGTAGTTTTCATAGGTGGTCGTAGGAAAAATAATTTACCTACGACCACCCCTGTAAGTAGTCAAAAACACACAGTCGGCAATCAATGTAAGACGTCTATTACGCACGGTAAAACAAAACGCACGGCTGTAAAGTAAAACGTACGGCTTCCACAGCAACCACTTAGCAACTGTCAATAGACGTAGCCATTTTATACAAAATGTATTACTTAGATATTTGACGTTGAATTTTATTCTATATATAAACAGTAGATAACATTTATTAGATATGAGATTGCATTTAACACTAAGAGTTATTTGGAATTATATGATAATTGGTTCCGTTTCATTCAATCCGCATCTTATAGCTATCTGAATGTATCTCATATTAGTAAACAATAGTATATTATACACCAAGCGACTAAAGTGGCCTATTTAATTCCGCGGGTGGGGTTTGATTCCTGAGGGAAGTAATCCATCTAAGGGATTAATGTCACTTTAGTCGAGAGGTGTATACGCTATTTTATGCAATTCCGGTAATTCTACATACATTTTTAATAAGAATAAATACTACTTAGGACGGACTTTTACGAAACGTGGCTGGGCACCGAGGGTGAACTTCTAAGATGCTTGGCTGGGCATCGAGGAGCGACTTTTATAAAACTTGGCTGGGCATCGAGGATGTACGTTTTTACTTGTACTTTAAATACCTTAATAAGATTATAAACACAAGTACAAGTGGGTCGTAGGTAAAGTATAGTACGTAACTCGTGTTGTAACGCATTTTACGCACTCACGGAATTACGCACTCGCCGCTACGCGGCTTCGTGCGTAACTTTTCCGCTCGTGCGTAAAATGCTTCTTACAACACACGTTACGTAATATACTATTACAAAACATATGTTCAGACAAGACGCAATTAACATAAAATGAAATAATGAAAATCACAGATGAAAATGCCGTTCGTGACGTTTTCTTCTTCCTCTGTTCATCGTGCATCGAGCCACAGATTATATATACTCCTCGAGCCGAGTAATGTCAGACGCACAGACTGTCAAATAACTCGAATGTCGATATTCCATTGGTTGGATTCAGACAATGACAGGAGAATGCACCACACTCTTTCTTCGTTCTTGATTGGTTTAAATATTTTATCCTCAGAACATGGCGTCTAGTCTGCGCAATCAAATCTGCGCGACTTTTGCCGCCTGTCCAAGGTGCACTACTGTTTGTATTTGTATACTGTGGTTACTTCAAACATTTGAAGTGATTTCGAACTGTCAGAAAAATTTGTGGGATTCGGAATACGCGCATGCGTAGAACGAATTATGAGTATAAGTGGATCGTGGATGTAACCGTAGACCAATTGAATGTAACTTCTGTAAGTTTTCTAGTCGTAAGATAAAATACACTGCCAAGAGTGCCAAGTAGAACTCTGTAGTCGGTAGTATGGCTTGATGTGTGGTATTATGTGGGTTCACGATCAAACCATTGGGTGAAATTTTATCGAAAAATTTGAAAATTTCCACAAAAAACCTTTAAGGACCAGAAATAATCGAGGCTTTGCATACTTAAAAATCACTATGTATTATTAGTAAACATAATTGATGAAGCTAAAAATCAAAATGTTTTGTTGAGTTTAGCATGCTTACCGTTTCCTAAAACAGAATAAACAAATATTACTTATAGTTAATCATGTACAATTTTCATTTCACCTGTTTTATTGACGCTATCCATATTTTTTATCGAAAGTTAGTTTTTTTCATAAATTAAGTTAGGTTAGATTATTTTTTTTATTGTCAGGTTATAATAGGTAGCTTTGAAATCGGCATATGATTTTTCAATCAGAAATCCGTTCCAACAGAAGACTTTAATCCATAATGGTTCATGAATTTATAGAATCCGCCAATGAACTGTATACTATAACGTTGAGATAACTGGAATCCGCACATGCTCATTTCAAAATCCTAAATTAGTCTCGGATTGGTCCAGGATTTCTTGTTGGAACAAACCTTTTATTTTACACTTTACCAGTGCCACTGAAATGAATAACCTAAACTTGAACAACTACGACATAGTCTAAAAATGAAGCCATGTAGTTAGACAAGAACAACTGCTGCGGGAGGGAATGCTATCTTTGTTACACTCGCGCAGTTAAATACGAGTAGCAGAAATGTGATAATTATTTTTAAATTTAAAAGAAAATTTTTTACTGATGCTAAATACATTAAAATACCTTTTTATTATGTAGGTATATGTACGAAAATGTAGGATAAGGTAACTAGCAATTTTTTTAAACATTCAAATATCCTTTGATATTAAAAACGAGTAATAAGGTGAGCGCTCTTAGTTTTATTATACATTTTTTCCTTATTATTTTTTTTCATTCAGTGTAATTATTTTAATCGATTTAGAGCTGTTAAATAAATTTTTGTACCATAAGAAAGTTTCCAAAAGTGTGCAATGAATAAATTTATCAATTGAAATTATTACAAATACCTAGACTGTCAGGAAGGAATTATTGTCATTATGTATATTTGTAATCAACAATAAACCAAATAAACAAAACTTACAAAGAATAATTTTTCAAAATGCAATTAATGAAAACACATTAGAATAGTTATTTATGATACAAGTGCGTGAAGTGATACTTTTGCGCTCGAGTTGCGAAAATGAAAGGCACGAGCGTTGCGAGTACCTTTTTTCGCAACGAGTGCCCAAAAGTACTTCACGCGCGAGTATCATACAATATTTTATCTACGACCACATTAAAAAATACTTTCGCTTAATTATATATTACATATCGTCGGCTTAATTCTAGCACCTCGCAACCCACAAATAGAAAATTTTACAGAAGAGCCAATAATTAAACGATAGAAAACTGATTCTGAAAAGAACATTATGCAAATCCAATAGTTAAACGTAAAGAGTAGAAAATAATTTGTTGAAAGCAGAATTATAAACATTTATTTGTGATAAAATTTTTCAACTTCGGTTACATAATCTAACATAAAAACTGATTTTAATAACTCAAATTAATATTTACAATGAAATTTGGACAATTGTTTATATTATTAATTATTACATTTGGTAATTTTTTTCATGTCACTGTAACCTCGCTACTCAAAAATTGTGACGTTATACTTGAGGTTGAAGGCGCTCCAGTATCGAGAAAATCGACAATTGTCGATTTGGGCTCTGGGCCCTCCAGTGCAAAAAGTTTCTGCTCTGGGCATATCTTCAAATTCTTGGCTTTCGACATTAAACATTTTTTTGGCCGTCTCTTTTTTATTGTTGAGAGAATTTTCGATGTAGCCTTCTGCGACGGTAGAAGATTTCCACCCGCCGTGTTGATTAACTGCTAATAATCGTCGAGTAGAGAAGCAGATGATCGCCTGTGTAGTCCTTGCGGTTAGGCAAATTTAAATATTGTGCTATATTGGATGGAATCTTCCCAATCTGATTAATACCAACAAGCTGTTTGGTACATTTATTCTTGCGATACGTTAAAAAAAACGTTAATTATTTACTTCCATATTTTTTGTAAAGATCTAGGAAACTTGGCGAAGTATCTTTATTATCAATTACAGTGAACCTTCTTGAAGTTTTGGTTTTGCTTTCTCTAATATTTATTATTAGAATATTTTCGGTTTCCTCAATGTCATCTGTTAGCATAACTCCTGACGTCAACAAGCGCCAACAATGCCAAAAATGGTCATCACCTAAAAATAAAATGCAAGATACAGGAATAATACATTTTAATTTTTATATTGAGCGAAAATTAATAAAAAACCGCGTCTGCCATTGCCGAATTTTTAACCTTTTTTACTAAACTAACCCAACTAAAAGGCTGGAATTTGAAAAACCGGTGGATCAATATACTCGAACATAAATTATAAAATAAAAATAGCTTAATACAAAAAAGACCGCCAGCGCGGGGAATCCCACCCCGACTGCCACCATGGCAGAACAATGCTCTAAACTCTAAACACTACACCACCTCAACCTCGCGAACTCTTACGCTATTCTTTGATGTGCGTTTTTTTTCAGTCACACAAAACACAATGCATTATGATAATAGATGTATACCACAGTGTACATACAAATTTTATTTATTATATTATGTTCTAACCTGACCTCCCTTTATAATAATTGTGTTTGGATTATTGCCTACCTTCATCATAAGATATTCATTATCTGGTGCTCCATTTATAAAATCCAAAATCGGTTGCCTTTTATGGCTCTCTGAATGTCGTTATATGAAGGTAAAACGTTTATGAAATTTACTTATATCAATGTTTAAATTTAAATTTATGGTAGTTTTCAACATTGAATAATGGGACCATAAAACGTTGATGATTTCCATTGACACTGGTTTGACTTTTCCGAGAAATATGCAATAAGAACATTTTCCGTGTAATTTTTGATTGAATTCATGTACATTTTTCTTGACTTTTCCGGAAGCAGGTTGTGAGTTACATTGCACGCAATTTCAGAGGGAGTGCAATCAGATTCTTCTTCCATGTTTTTAGCTTAAGAGGCCTGCGAATACCACAGCCATATTGGAAAATATGGGATTACGATACCTGACTTTAATAAATGAAATTAGTTCTAGTCCTTTTAGTGGATAGATTACTTTATAATTCCACGTGTAGGAACTTCAAACATATATGTAGCTAGCTAGTATATGTCATAATGACATATTTTTTAAAATTGATTATTATGAAATAATTTTGAAGTTCCTGCACAAAAATACAAAATATACTTTATTTTTTACTGTTCAATTTTTTCATAAAAATACCTAGATTTCTCTAAAATCCAAACCACAAATATAATTTTATCATTGTCTATAAGAAAATATTTTATCTAATTGATAAGTGCTGCCATCTATTTTATATTACCCCATCTGGCAACGGTGTAATTATATATTTCGTACTAAATAACCCTGACATTGGTCTGACGAAAGAGAGAGATAAAAAGCTGTAGTCAACGGCAACGCCGACGGTAGATATAAACGGTCTTACGGGTTTCTGTACCTGTACTTTTAATTGGGAACGCCAACGGTGAACGACAAGTTTATAAATCCAGCTTTTATGGTTATAAAACGGTTTACTTTGTATTTTGTGGGGTTTTAAGGTGTTTTGTAGTGTTTGAGAAGGACAATTTTCCTATTTTAAGATGAAGAGTGCTTATTTTAAACGGTTATTAGTGTAAAATCCAGACGTTGGAGAAACATAAATAGTTTAGCTAATAGATATATTATGTGTAACCTTCTGCTATCAAATCAGTGTTGTATTTAATTTTTTGTACATAAATGTAGAACTACGTTAGCCTTTCATTAATTGTAAGGAATTATATATGTATTTGGAGTTTATAAATGATTGTTTTATGTCGATGTTGTCTTGTGATATTGTTTCTATGACCTTAGGGGTTTTATTTTTGGAAAAAATAAACTGTTATATAAGGGTTTTATTCTTGTATTGTCCCTAAAGTGTGTGACATTTAATGCATTAGAAAAACAATTATTTTACACTGCAAAATATAAATTTTATTTCATTTTGACATTTGTACATTACAATACATATTTCTAATATTAACATGAGTAAAATCAATGAATTTCGGCCTCATTGTTCAAAGATTTTGATCTTATTGACAAAGCTATGTAAAAATATATTACTATAATAACATTTAGTACATAAACGTTATACGTATTATGAAGAGACAAGAATTATTACTAATTTAAGTACGAATCAAAATAAAACGTTCATTAAATGTTGAGAAATAATAAAAGTTGCAAAGTAATATTTACTAAATGTTTAGCTCCAAAACTAAAACATAAATACTTAAGCATCTTATTGACAAAGCTATGTAAAAATATATTACTATAATAACACTTAGTACATAAACGTTATAAGTATTATGAAGAGACAAGAATTATTACTAATTTAAGTACAAATCAAAATAAAACATTCATTAAATGTTGAGAAATAATAAAAGTTGCAAAGTAATATTTACTATAAATGTTTAGCTTCAAAACTAAAACATTAATACTTAAGCATCATAGACACCACCGTCTCCATAAATTCAATTTGATCATCCTGGAACTGTTGAGGCATTTCATCAATATTCATGACCTGTTGACAAAGTAATTAATTATGACAATTTTCAGCAACTGTCAATACATAACATTGCTATTACTAAAAATTAACATTCTTTTTATCAAAATAAAGTGTGCAAAACATGCTCATCGAGTATCTTTTCTTGACCAGGACGATCAGTTAAACTTATCCTAATCAATTGTCATTGTGCTCTTGAGACAATTTACATAAAAAAGGACTACTATCAATTATTTTTTACCTTGGTGTCAGTCAGTTTTGTCCTTTTATCTCTGCGATTCTTTGGGTCAACATCTGCAGTCCTTTTTTTACTTTCTGAGACATGTCCCATATGTTGAGATGGTACCCAGTCAGGGTGTTCTTTATCTTCGAGGACAGCAGGTTTGCCTAAAATGAGTTAATACCTACTTGAGTACAAACTACGTAAACTAGGAGCTAGTAGAGTTGATATAATATTTGATAAGAAGCCTACTAGTTATAAAGTGTCTACAGCAAACTTTCTGGTGATTCAATATAGATTCGGTCAGATCGTTTCTCTTATTGCTGCAGCCCTGCGAAGTTTGGTCAAATAGTTTTTCTTGGTTAGAAATATGTGTTTTGTCTCTGCGGGAACGCGATAAAACGAAACTTCATCACGATTAGAACGGCTTCCACAACCAACTACAATACATATCGAAGACAAACACTACACTATTTAAAAACCACAATTTACAGCCAATAAACAGAGAGAAAATCAATTTAACGTGGGTTAAACAATCACACTCTACAGTAACTTTGTTATTTGTTTCACAGACGCCGCCATATTACATTTATTTTGACAGGTCGTTGGATTCATATACATATAAATATTTATTACGTATATGGTTGGATTGCCTAATATCTTTAGAGGTTAGATTAGATAGATTAATTTAACAACCTGCGCTTGCGCCAATAGTTATCCAATAGATATCTGCTCAACTTTCTACAGATATTATTTGTCTGTGATATGGATTTGAGAACTTATCACCTTATAATGTTTATCAAACAGTTCAGAAACCCAATCTACCAGATATATATATATATATATATATATATATATATATATATATATATATATATATATATATATGGCTTATTGAGTACATAGATCTAATAGCCTTGTTTATATATATACGCTACGCGAAGCGTTATATATAAACAAGGCCAATAGATATCCTTTACTTCAGAAGCCGGGCATTAATGATTCCTAATTAATTTATAGTTCCAAATATAAGTAGTACTTTTAATAGCACTATTATAATCCCATGATACAACAAACTAGAAGATATGATCTCTAGCCGTTCGAAATATCGTTAGCCGCGCGCATCACGTCACGCAGAGAGTACAATTTAAAACCGTGAGCGCGGGCAAATGCATTTGATGTGATAGAACTTGCGTATGATGCGTTGCTAATAAATTTTAAAGGAAAATGAGGATGTTTCAGGTTGAATGAGATATTATTAGTATTATAACGGCAAAGAGAATTCATGTAAAAGTGTTATATGGAATCGGAGAGCCTACCATCAGAGCAAAACAATAACTCTAAGATCTGATTGAAATCTGTTTGCTCACTTCGTGAAGTAAATAATTACTGTACTGATACAAAAAAAAAATATTATACTTTTTGGATTTTTTGACATGATTTTATAAACATTTAAATTTGTAAATAAATATAAGGAATAAAACAAATAGCAAATTTAATCGGTTGTTAATTCCAAAATAAGTATACTACAGAGAACAACAATAAAGTACAACTCAGGTACTGTGGAGCAATCTTCAAAATAATAATAATGAAATTGTTATTGGTAATAACAAAATATCAAATTAAGATTTTAAAATATTATTTGTCAACTTGGATTTAAGAAAAGATTTATTTATTACGGGAAAACCTCTCTAACTGTTACAATACAACAATAAATAATACAATAAGGACAGGTATAAAGACTGATACAGCATAACCAATTAATTGGAAATACATAACACTTTCCATGTAGCTACAGGTAATAAACAATACTTATATAAATTAAAAAAAATTAAGAACACAACATAACTCAACAAATCACAGCTCTAAGCAATATTTGAAGTGGCCCAAAGACGTATTGAAATTATCAAAATTAAAGCTATTCAAAAAGCACAGATATCTATTTATATGACTCATAGCACCGTATGTTGTTCTATGAAAGGGCACATGAAAGGTAATTTGATGGCGAAGACCCTGACAAGAAATGCTAATTAATCCCCATATGACTCAAAAGATCCGCACAATCAACCTGCCAATTTAGGAGTTTAAATAAAAATATAGCCCCCAACAGATCTCTACGATCACCAAGAGGAGCTAGTGACTTTTTTTTCAATTTCCGCATAATTATATGGTCTAATTTTCTATGGTATTAAATTTATCTTCGCGTTTAGACAAGCGGATTCACTCCCGTACTTAGATCATATGATCTAAGCTCCCGTACTTAGATCATATAACTACCGTGGATCAGGCAACAGCCGTAAACTCTGTTTCCAACATATTCACGACGTACTTCTACGAGCCATCCTTGTTTGACACTCACAAGTTTCTAACGTTGCATCCAACGTTTATAGAATAAACGTTGCGCTGCATCTTTGTTTTGGAACCTTTGACTATTTTGACGTACATAGTCAGCGCTAAATTTAAATAATCGTGTATCAAATCTAGATTTTGAAATGACTTCTAAGAAGGTGGAGGTTATCATCTGGTTATATTTTTGTGATGTTTCTTTCCTTAGAACTTTGTTATTTATAAACCGTTTTGGAAAATTCTTTCTTTCATTTGAAAGGAAATATTTCAAAATATTGGTTGAGTTGTTTTGGTTTTTAAATAAAAATAAATACAATAAGCAATATCATCTAACTAAATAAAATTGCGTATTTTTGCTTTCACGTCTCATTTGATTAATTTTGGTTTATTACTTTAGTACATTTAACTATTATAAAACTGAACTATGGACCAAAACTTACAAACGATTTAAAGTTTTAAATGTTGAATTCGATTAATTTTTTTAAAGCTTTTAAGTATATTTAATATAGGTACCTATTTTAACTTAAATTGTGAAAATTATTGAAAAAAAAACTAGAAATTGTTTATAAACTAAACATCATTTTGTGTTTGAAACATTTCACATTTAATTCGTTCCTAAATGAAGCAACAAACTTATTTCTAACTCTACAATCCCACTATTTTTTAATATACATTCACAATTTATTCTTATCTTATAATCAAAATTAATATTTGATAACTTTAAAATATCGCAAACACAAACACTTGATAAACCCCAAAAACTACTCGCCATATTATTATTATGATGCTGATGCGAGAAAAGAACGCTATCAACATTACCAAATATCTAAGCTAATTCTTATTTCTACTTTTATCCCCTACTACAAAAATAAATAATCAGGCGACAATTTTGTACAATGATTAGATGGATAAAATGTATATACATTAAAATAACAATATTGAATTTAAACATAACTATCTTAGATAAGGAACAAAAATTTTTTTATTGAAATTATTAAAAAAGTGGAGAATAACAATAAATGTGTATGAATCTGGCAACAAGGAACGAGGAGACAAGCTCTCAAATTGAGCATGGTCATACGTTGAGATTTTTAAAGGGCATGCTTAATTGGCAGACCGAAATAAAGACAATGCTATGCTGAATTTCATACAGCAGAAGAAGATAGTGTAATTTAGTCATGTTGTACATGTTGGAAACAGGAACGTGTATGTAGTTCTTATACAGGGCTGCCACATGCACCTGATCAAATATCCGTAGATTGGTTCGGAAATTTCCGTAGATCCAGAATACAGTATGGGGTTATCTGATCTTATGAACATCTGATCCTTAATGACCTTGAACGCTCAAGTAGCGTGCCTGTGTGAATTTGTTTATTGGACGATATACAATTTTTCAGCTTCAAAGTTATGGCAACTGTAATTGTTTTTAATTTTTTTTTGCATGGAGTAGTCGACTCTGGCTAGGTATTGGTAATCAATGAGTTACTGGTGCTAGTTTTGTTTATATTTTTTGAAGAAAAATTCTTTATACTGTTGCAGAAATATGAGAAAGAATTCTAATGTGATTTGTTAATTTTACTAATAAAGGAAATGTTAGTTCATTATTTGCATTTTTAAAAACTGATACTTTGGGCCAGGAGAGTTTTCAAAACTATCCGAGAAATTTAATTCACATTCTCACTTATTACTATAGGAAAATCGGTAGCCGAAGCTGCAATAAATGGATTTCTAGGAAAATCGGTAGCCGAAGCTGCAATAAATGGATTTCTTTTGATTTATATTTGTGGGAATTAAAAAATGAGGATTTTTAAGTTTTTCGTCTGTTTTTGGTTATGGTTATATTCATGTAAGTTAAACAACCACAAAATACAGATTGGTATGGGTCAGGTTTATCTACTCTCCGCACTTTTCGTTTTCGTAGTAAGTATTTTGTTAGTGGGTAATATTTTCAGAAACAATTTACTCAGAGAACTCGGAGCAAAAAGTACATAGTAATTATTATCATTGTTATTGAAAATTCCGTAGATTTTCGAGACATTTCGGAGATTCCGTATACATCTTCTGAATTCCGTAGATTTACGGAAAATTCCGTAGATGTGGCAGGCCTGTTCTTATAGCATCCACGGTAGTATATAGGTTTGTTCTCACACGAGTTTCAAACTATCAGAAACAGTCAGGATTCTGCGCAATCAATTTCTCCGCGTTCATAAATAAGTTTCTAATTGTTTGAAAACAGCTGGACGTTGGACAGTTGGACAACCATTAATGAAACCTGTGTGAACATCGTCCAGCTGTTTTCAAACAATCAGAAACTTATGTATCAACACAGAGAAATGTATTGCGCAAAATCCTGATGGTTTGTGATTCCTGTGAGAACAAACCTTATATGATCTAAGCTCCCGTATCATTTTTTTTGTCTTTTGGAAAGGTAAAAAAGCTGACATCGTGTGCAAAGCCTTTCACGTGATTGTCTGAATCACAACCATACACTACACATCTCATTTTGACTAATTTTTGCTAATTTTCAACAATAAAAATGTAAAATTAACCGACATAAACATATCCAATAATGTAACTGCAAACTAATTCAAGTTGTTCACTCTCGGCGTGACGTCAGAGCCAGCATGCGCGACATCATACCTTCTATTTTATTGTATCATGGTCTCTGGTGTGGTTCATAGTTTCACAGGTAAGGTAAGAAAACATATACACTAGAGATGTGTCGTGATTTCACAGGAACTAGTTTTGTCACTGCTTAGTGCTTGTCACTGTAACGTTAAGTTCCTGGCCTGATTAAAAAGTAGTGATTTTCTGGAACGGGTTTTAAATAAAGAAGCAGGCACTGTTGAGAATAGAATTAGCTACAATAAGTATAAGTAAATGGAGCTTATAAAAATTCATTTTGTCAGATAGAATACGAGTTTTAATTTAAATGAACAGAAACACATATTGAAACAGTAATAATATAATATTGTAATGTTTTTCTTATTTATTAAAACATTTTTATTACAGGTGGGATAAATTCATACACACGGTAGGTTCACTTACTTAATTTATTTATTCACTACACTATTCACTAATTATATACACAGTATATTCACTTAAACTAATTTATATAAACACTTCACTAATTTATGTTCACTTATTTACTGTTTATCTCACGATGTCAAATTATGAACTAAACTAACTCTCCCTGCTCGGTTCTTTATATATTAGTGCCTTTTTTAATAGATAATTTTAGATTGCGGCTTGCACAAAAACAATTGGCTCTGGCCTTTTCTAGATAAGACTGCTCACAAAAACAATGTCTAGATAAGATAGTCACAATCGTAAATAGTTCTAAGAAATCCCTACGCATCCGCCATAATTTTAACTTTCGTACATGGCTTAGACAGAGTCGGATTCAGGGACTATACCAGTGTGCTGTTTCGTAACATTACCCCCTCCTTAAATGGAAGTTCCTCCTGAAACTTTTGTATAGCCGAGACTGGATGTTTGAACCGGCAACTGGCCCCATTTCTACACTTTCCGATCTAATGGAAATAGCAGGGCACCGTCTTCATCGGATACTGATAACGGGGGTTGTAGCTGCAAATTAATATCTGGACACCGGTATCTCGAAAGATAATCTCTACCATGTTCCTGACAAGTCGCCAATCCAACTGGTTACTCGATATTTTAGGCATAGCCAGTTTCTTCACGCTAGATTCTAACACATGGTCTCGGAGGTTTCGAAGTGCTTCCCACACATCGTGGTAGGTAGATCGATCTTGAAATTCATTTTTAGTTACCACATAGAAGACGTACCGCGAATTATGTTTCAGTTTCAGTGTCTTGCCAGGGGCTGGAATCTGGTCTTCAAGTTTTTCTAATTGCCCGAATTTCTTTCGAAAGACGGCTGCCAGCCCTCGTGCGATCTTGAGACGGGCGGGGATGTTGTATGCCAGTGAATAATCTTCCGGGAGAGTGAACAAATCTTATCGTTGTTCTGAAGTGACTCCATACCCAGCCTTCCCGGTACGTCCATATACGCGCCCATAAATTCATCGAAGGTAGGGTCAGACACATCTCGAATATGGTTTACTCATTTCTGTAGGTCATGGTCTCCTTCGAATGGCGCTAGTCGGTTTTGGTGAACTACTTTTGGCATTCCGTTGGGGATCTTGCTTATGCGATATATAACATCATTGATTCTTTTCTTGATTAAGTAAGGACCTTCCCAGGATTTTTGTAATTTTGGAGAAAATCCTTTTCTCCTCATCGGGTTGTGTAACCATACTTTGTCCCCTTCTTTAAAACCGCCTACTGTGGCCTGCGTGTCGTACCTACTTTTCATTCTGTCTGTCTTTCTTCGTCACGTTGTTTAGCTGGCGATAATCCACGCAGAATCTCGTAATTCCATCCTTTTTCTTGACGAGCACTACTGGAGACACCCATGGACTAGTAGATGGTTCTAATACTTTTTCTTCTGCCATCTCTCGAATTATTCTTTCAGCTTCCTCTCTCTTCGCCCGTGGAAGTCTTCGAGCTGATTGCCTAATTGGCTCAGCATTACCAGTATCGATATTGTGTTTGACGGCTGATGTTCTACCAGTCTTTCCTCCTTTTGGAATGAATAGGTCTCGATACTGCAAGACACATTCCCTCATGGTTTCCTTCTTGATGGTAACTGGGTAATCATTCACGTTTATCACACGTACTGGGATCTCTTTCGCCGACGTAACCAATCCTTTTCCAATTAGTACTCCTTTGCCAACCTCTTCGCCGTGGTTCCTTGGCTCATAACCGGTGTACCTTCCTCCATGATTCCCTGTAGCCGTGCTACTATCATGGTTTCGCTTCGTGCAGGTAGAACGGTATCTTCCTGTACAGCTGCCAATACCGCGCTGCCTTCATATGGATGAAGGACTTCCTCCTCGGAACCCACTTTGATGGTTCTGTTTCTAAAGTCCAACTGGAAACCATGTAGATTCATTACGTCCATTCCCAGAATCACGTCTTCTTCAATATCATCTACGATTACCGTATGCGTGATCTTTTCTGCGCCAATTTCCAATTGAATTTGTGTTTCCCCGTAAAAGTTGGCACTCTCACCTGTGGCGGTTCGCAGTCGTAGTCTCGTTGGCAGGAGCTTCTTCTTGGAGTTTATTATCTCTGATCGTATAATGGTTGCTCCAATGACAACCAGCAGAGCATATTTCTTGCCATTCACTTCGCCATCCACATATACACTGTCGTTGCGATATCTGAGAGAAGCTATCAGTATGAGAGGGTCTTTGGAACAATCATGGGTCGGTGCTGCGCCCTCGTAGTCGATCCGTTCTAGTTTTCCTATGACTGGGGTTCTTGGTTTGCAGGAGTCCTGGAACGCTTACATGTACTGCGTACATGCCCTAGCTCGCCACAATTTCAGCATCTGATCTTTCTCGGCTTCTTGACCATCATACTTTTGATCAAGCTGACGATCTGGTCAAACTGGCCCTCGTCGCCTTCTTCTCGGATGGTCCTAACTTTGTTATAACCCGAAGCCTTCGTTGCTGCTTCATATTCAAGAGCAGCTGTCAATGCGTCTAACGTTTTGGGATGCGCTAAACGAAGCGTCCTCTGCATAACGGGGTCACGTAAGCCATCAATAAAGGCCTGGATGCCCAAACATTCCATCATGTTCCCTGCTGCTGATGGATAAGCAAATCGAACGAGTCTGGCAATATCCACTTCATATTCTTGAAGTTCTTCGTCACGTTTCTGCCTTCGGTTCTTCAGCTGGGATTGGTACAAATGTTCTAGATGTTCGTGACCATATCGCATGTCCAACCTCTTCTTCAGCTGCTCGAAGTCATCCGTTACTTCAAGTGGTATCGTCTAAAGTACATCTAAGGCGTCTCCCCGAAGCGCGATGGTTAAGTTTACTGCCTTCTCTCTATCGGACCAATTATTCACTCTAGCGGCTGCTTCAAATTGTTTCACATAATTGGTCCACGATGTCTTTCAGCCCAACGTTGGAGCCTTGACTCGGGCAAAACTGCTAATATCTTCTGTCTTGGGTTGTGTTGCTGGCTTGCATATCTCGATCTTCTTTTGTTCTGCTGGCGTGTCTTGTGTTCTTAAATCTGTTATCTTACTATCTAACTCCTTGATTTTTTCGGCCATATTTGTCGTTTTATTCTCCATCGTGATTTTATCCTCAATATCCGATTTAAGAGATGACATTTTATTGTCCACGTCAGCGGCAATGTAATTTTCCATTAATAAGATATCGGCAGAAAGTTTGTCCATGTTAGTAGAAATATCGTTCTTCACATTAGTTGAAATATTTTCTTCCATGGCATTAATATCGTTCTTCATTGTTAAAATCTTCTCGTCCATATTAGCAGAAATCTTCTTTTCCATGGCAGAAATTGACGAGATTAAGGTGGAAGCCTCGTCATTGAATAAAAATGATTCTGGATCAAAGCCGTCATTTTCCAGTGCCACTTTAAGTCGTTGTACTAATTCGCTTTTCATACCGGACGTTTTCAACTCACGATCTTCCAATTCTGCCTTTAAGTATGTCACTTTCAGGTCACTTAGTCTCTTGGCCATTTGGATGTAGCTATTTATTTATATTACCCCACACCTGACACCAATGTAATGTTTTTCTTATTTATTAAAACGTTTTTATTACGGATGGGATAAATTCATACACACGGTAGGTTAACTTACTTAATTTATTTATTCACTACACTATTCACTAATTATATAAACAGTATATTCACTTAAACTAATTTATATAAACACTTCACTAATTTATGTTCACTTATTTACTGTTTATCTCACGATGTCAAATTATGAACTAAACTAACTCTCCCTGCTCGGTTCTTTATATATTAGTGCCTTTTTTAATAGATAATTCTAGATTGCGGCTTGCACAAAAACAATTGGCTCTGGCATTTTCTAGATAAGACCGGTCACAAAAACAATATCTAGATAAGATAGTCACAATAGTAAACAGTTCTAAGAAATTCCTGCGCATCCGCCATAATTTTAACTTTCATACATGGCTTAGACAGAGTCGGAATCAGGGACTATACCAGTGTGCTGTTTCGTAACAATATCTTAAATAACAGAAACAATGCACCTAGGTATTTTGAATCTAAATAAAAAATCAAATAAAATATGAAAATTTAACATAAACAACACAAGCTTGCATATTCCTAAACTAAATTAAAAAATGTAATAAAAACAAAAAAGAAATGGTTTTACATTCGATAAAAAACGGAACACACTTATTACGAATTAACATTTAAAAATACCAGTCTTTTCACTGTTTCGGTGCTGAGACGTGATCTTCGGTCAGATAGAATCTGACCTGTTTTTGAAAATACACATTCACAAGGTACAGATGTTGCAACCGTACCTAAGTTTTTAACAGCAACTTTAGATAGGTATGGATATTTATAGGCATGTTCACGCCACCAAACCAGTGGGTCTTTGTCTCTTTCTAGAAGTCCATCTTCAAGAAAACGCTGTACTTCAACGATGGCTCTAAATGAAGTGGTACCAGTTGGTTGAAAGGTGGATGCTGTTTTGTCGAAGTGACTCCAAAGAGATAAAATCCTTTTTCCTGCCTGCTCCTGCTCACTATTTGAGATTTCATTATTTCTGGGAGCCTGTGTATACTAAGTAAATTTTGTTAGTTCTGGCTGAATTTTATTGGCAACTAGATTTATAGTAAGCTTCTTGGTATAGTCTGCTACAGATTCATTAGAAAAACCAACATTTTTAAACTTAGGGTCCAAAAACGTTGCAATGGTTAATATCCTACTACTTTCTAAAGCCCCAAGCCGTTGTTCTATATTGTTCAACATTCTGGATACCATTGTGAGGGCTAATGCACATAATTTTTCTTTTTTTAACTCAACAAGATAAGCATATTTTCAATCCCTTTGGTAATGATTATAATAGACGACAATGTAAGGTAATTATCACTACTAACAATTTTGGTAACAGCTTCCAGGGGTTCTAACACTTGTTTTATATCTTTCAATAGATGCCACTCTTCAACCACTATAACTGGTAAGTTGTCTTTATTTAATAATGCCAGAGTGGTTCTTACACATTCTAGTTATAAAATCCTCTCTACCATATAAAACGTAGAATTCCATCTCGTAATAACACCTTGAAGCAGCTTTTTGCGATCTTTTTCGGACTGTTTTTGTATATCTAACAGTTTTGTGGTTGCAGTCGTACTCCTTTTGAAATGGGCGACTACATTTCTAATTTTTTTATGAGATCTTCGACAACAGTAACGGCATCATGTGCAATTAAGTTTATTGTGTGGGTATAGCATCCAAAATGTTTTCACTGCAGATCTTTAATTACTTTTGTTATGTTAGCAGCATTATCTGTAACTGCCAACAAAATTTTATTTTCTACTCCCCATGTCATCACGATTTTTTTAAGTTCACTTGCCAAATTTTCACTTGTGTGTGATTGGGGAAAGCAGGAACAATCTAACAACAAACTGACAGTTTTCGTCAATAAAATGTATGGTAACGGCCCTAAAACTGTCTGTATTTATGTGGTTAACGTAATCGATTTCACATTATTTACAACACTCTGTGAATGGGCGAGAGTTTCATCATATACTGCAGGTAACAAAGTATTGCTTATAGTTTCTCTACTTGGTAATTGATAGCCGGGATTTAAAGCACTTACGAAATTTCGGAATCCTTTATCCTCAACTATGCTAAACGGTTGATAATCCTTAGTAATAAGATTTACTAAACATATATCAATTTTGTTTTGTGCAACTTTTTGGCTTATATTCTAACGTCGTTTGTTTAATTATTTTACTAGAAGAAGGTGCCTCCACTTTCCAAAAATCTCCATTCTTCTTGGCAGTCTCCATTTCACTTTTAGATGTTGATGTTATACTTTTTGTATTTTCTGGCATATTTTCATTTTAAAATCTTACTAAAGGGTGCTTTCTTTCTAAATATTTTTTTAAATTTGAAGTTGAACTCTTATAACTGATTACGGTACTGCGCAAATTACAAGAGGCCTTTCCGGTACCATCAGCTTTAAAATAATTTCACAAAACAGATCTATTACTTCTTTTCATAATTATGAGTGGCTATAAAAGCTTATCAAACAGTAGTAATTTAATTTTCAGTAGTAATAACCCAAGGACATTGATAATTGTTCGAAAAAATTTTATAACAGATTTCGAAAGCTTGTTGCCTAGCAACAAGCTTGAGAAAGTTGTTATAAAATTTTTGAGCATTTATCAATGATGTTCGGGGGTTATTCGGATAGAAAATGTTTTGCTAATTATAGAAAAGAAGTACAGAGCTTCTATAATTTCCTTAATATTCTCGTTAGTATTATGACCAAATCGTTACATTTTGAAATATTAAATATTTGAAACGTCAAAATCGAAATAAATAATCAAATTGTATCCATAGCAACGTGATAGAGTGAAAACAGCCCATGGGATCTGTTTTCAGTATAATGTTGTTCTGATTGGTTGTGTTCAATCAAATTACTTCAAATTAACTGATTTCATTGGATTTTTACTAGAGCAAAAAATTTTCACTGCAACTTCTAAACCAATACAACACAATAACTAACAAACATAAAATCTGCACAGAAGCAGATACTATAAATACCGGTTTTACGTTGCAAATCAAACACGCTATGCCACTCCGTTTCCATAACAAACTATTTATTTCTATACCATAAGGAATGTTTTATGTGGAACCGCTTTAGCTTTTGTAACATTAACTTTGTGTACAAACAGAAACGGGTAACTTGATATTGATATGTGTTCATTGTTCTTGACGTTCTTGTTCCTAATGTAATGTATGCTGAAACAGCTCCGAAAAAAAAACGTTTTTTTGTCACGGCTTTTTTGTTGGAACGGGAACGTTTTTCACGGCTTCTTGAAGATCACCACTTTAACCCATCTCTAATATACACGGAGTGAGGGTTATCTGTGGTAGTAGGTTATTTGGAACAAAAATAGACGTAAACATGAACACTGCCATCTGTCTAGGAAAAGATGAATTAAGGGTATGAAGATAACTGTATATAGAGTTTTAAAGTGTGTCATTTATCTTTTTTTTGGTTGGGAAAAATTTTTCATAGAATGCGCTGTTGAAAAAGCGACGATGAGCGTCGAAGTAAGCGACGCTGGCGGAGACACCGACAATGAGCTCCAGAGCAAAGTTCCACAAAAATACAGGCCGATAACATCCTATTGATTTTTCAAAACGTTCGTTGAACCAATCAGAGAGATAGAACTATTTTTAAAGGGTGAGGTTGTTGTTAGCTTTTTTACAAAGTTAGTGCGGAAATTAACGTATAATGTGTGTGTAGTTAGAACATTTGAAACGAGCGCGAGCTCGTTTAATATCCTCTAATGCAGGTGGCAACTCTTTTTCGCGAGTCCTCCACGTTATTGGGAGCGACAATGGAATCGGGCGGAAGCAGTGGTGGCCAGGATTCAGGTGTTTCTAGCCTTGGTCCTGGACCATTGTCCTACGATTCCTACAACCATCCGGTGACCTTCTCGAATAAGTACAAGCTGTAAGTAGTTTCCGCGACCCTGTATACTTGGCTTATTTCCCGCACGCGCCGCATGTAAACATTTTTATTTACTTTATCATCAATCATTAATGTGTACCTTCAGTACTTGTCTATTATTTTTGTTCAAAATTTTAGTCAAAATAATTGCTGGTCATATCATTATTTCCAAAAATTTTTTTTCTATTTTGGCTGTCACCGTTAGACATAACGATTTATTTTACGCTCGATATATTCTCTCAACAGCCTTGTAACTATTTTCGTTTTATTTTATGTTTAGTTAACAGTTTGATGACCACTGTATTATGTTTACACAACACCAGTTTGCCTTCAGTGTTTACGTGTTGCCTAATTTCTAAAAAAAGAGTACATAGCAGAATACATCCCTTCAGGCCTTGAATCCATCCTGCCTCCTGTACAGTCTGCCTGCATGATGTTTTTACAATACATTTGAAACACGCCCTCAAAAGTACGTAAGTTCAAATTGTAAAGTGATACTTGTGAAAACGTTTATATCATGTGAATTTATCATTAATACCTTCTTTTTCTATAGAAATATGAAACTTGAACCCCATGATGATGGTTATGAAACTAGTGCTGATTTGATGTTAAATCCCAGCAGTGTTACACATAATCATGAAGTTAAATGTGAAAAATTGGAGGACCCATATAGTTTCATTGATGATGACCCTATTCCTATGCTTCCTGCGGCTCCAGGGCCCCCTCATCTCATGCATCCAATGCCCCCAGTTAATAACCAACTTATCCCTGGTCCAAAAAAGAGGGGAAGGAAAAAGAAAATCAAAACTGAACAGTGAGTACTTTTTGTACAGCTTACAAATGTTTTACACATTATTTTCTAACCTCAATATCCATATATTAGTATATGAGATAAGTTTTAAATTGCCAAATCATTCAAGTCCTTGGCACAATTTTCTATGCTCATTAAAACTAATCTTAAAACATAACCCTATACAATAAAAACCTTTTCAGTTATAATTCTATTTATTAACTATCTATCATCCATCCTAGTTTCTAATAAGATTGCTGTGAAATTTTGTTTGGCCATTGTGATTATGAAAATATACCCATGTAACTCATAATTCTCATATAATTCTGTTAAGTAGTTAATAGAATAGGATGTGATCCAGAATCATGTACTTATTGGAATCAATTAGGTAATACTTTATTATACCATATGAAATAATAAAGCAAGCGCATCCATAATTCTGTAATTCTATTTAAGTTAGTAAAAGATACAAATACAGGTATTTATTTCTAAACTGAATGTGTAGTCATGATACAATACAACAAATCACATGGATCCAAATAATTTGGAGTTGATTTACACTATAGTTATTTAAAAAATATATACTTTTAATCCAAATAGATTCAACGTTAAATAATATTAATGTTATTTATTTTATTAAATGTTTAGTTTTAGTTTTGTATGTAGTTATAAACTATACATTTTTATTGTTATTCTTATACCATACAATTGCAGTCACTCCTCAGGGACTAATTATCAATATTTCCTTTTTGTAAGCTTAAGAACAATTGAAGCTCAAATAATTACATATGCAGGCAGCAGAATCGTAATTGACAAGAAATATTGTAGAGATCATGTTTTTTTACTTGATAAAAAACAAATGAAAATTGGGATAAATAAAAAAGCGGACAAATATGGCTACATTTTACAAATGAAATCAGGAGATAAACGGCAAGGAAGATCCATTTGTTGAAAGAATTATAGGAAAGATCTAAAGAGAAAGGGGCTAATTAAAAAAACTCAAAATTATTCTCTAGCTAACAAAAATGGCTTCACTGTACAATGGAAATCAGAGGGCAAAGGTCAAGGAAGATCCATTGGTTGAAAGAAGTAGAGAAATGCTCTGAAGAAAAAGTGAAATGGAAGTAAAAGCTAAATATACAGCAACATAGAGAATCAGAAGGGAGTAAGTAAAGAATGCACAGAGTTGGTCCACCCCACAAAAATGATCAAGTATCAGTATGTGACACAACCTCTGAACCTCTATTAACTAAATAAAAAAGTGTAAGTGTTAATTTTTAGCATGATAAAAAAGCTTAAATTATCTCATTTAGATTCTGAAATGAAAAACTAAAACCATTTGACACACATATTACTACTGTTCAATACTTAATGAAACTGAGTTGAAGTTTTGGAACCGTTGATTATATCAGATTCAGAACACACTTACTACCACTACATAAACATTCTGTTACTATCTGATGTACATTTTGATAATCATCTTCAGAGACCGAAGTAATACAACATCAATTATTAATAAAAAAGTAACATTTATTTATGCAAAGTTTTTTAAAACAAGCCCTTTTAAGCTTTAGGGCACATATACAATATACTTATATAACGTATAACTGTATTATTATGTTTTTAATAGCTTCTAAACAAGCTGACAATAAGGTATAAACAAAATTCATTATGCGTTAGACCAATTTGGTGCTTTGATGCTTCAGTAAAACTAATTGAAGTAGACTTTGGTCAACAGTGGACTGGTGCTATATATTAGTGTAACTAACTTTGCATATAGCCTAACGTACATAAAGTTGTTGAAAATAAGTGATGGTGACAAAATATATTAGCAGAGCAGTACACTTGTTTGAATTAGAAACAGATCAGAGAAAGTTTTATTAATGTAAGGTTTGGGATGTTCCAATAATTAAAAAGAAAGTGGTTACTGAAAGCAGAAATCAATATACTTGAGCAACATAGGAAAGTGCTGAGAAAAAATATAAAATAGAACATTCAAAATTGTTAGTCCATATCCACAGAGGCCATAAAAATAGGATAAATAGATAGAGGGAAACAGTTGCTAAGATTGCAAAATATGATTACACGCAGTTATTCGAAGATCTTACAAAAAAAATTTTAGAGATTAAAATGAACTTTTTTATTTTTCTTCAACCTTCCCAAATAATTTATTTTTTAAATTCTTGGGTGGTAGGTTGTATAAATAATTAAAACATTTTGTTCCTGGATTAGGAACTTTCTCAAAGTTTATTATTGAATAAATTATAATTCATTGTTTACCATTGAGAAATTAATAAAACACATGTACAATAGGTAAAAAAAAGTACAACATTATACATGGAGTGTACGGAAAGACTTCAGGTGTATTATTTTATTAAATTATGATAAATCTGACTCAAGTTTTTAACATCTTGCTTATCGTTGACTGTATTTTGTTCTTTTTTAATGTGTACCGTTTCTTTAATTGTCAGTTTATTGTAATTTGAGTCTTGAGCTAGAATTTTTGTGTCAAGTCAAATAGAAACCATAAAACAATTTAATGGTATATATTCCATACCCTGCCTAAACTGCCCAAACAAATACATAGGAATTACCACAAAAACACTAGAAAACCGATTAAATGGCCATCAGTGTACAGAAAATGCTTCCACCGCTCTCCACAAACATAAAAAAAATAAAAACATTAGTTTGATTTAAAAAAAAATTATAGCTCAAGACTCAAATTACAAAAAACTGACAATTAAAGAAATGGTCCACATTAAAAAAGAACAAAATACAATCAACGATAAGCAAGATGTTAAAAATTTGAGTCAGATAAGTTAATAAAATGATACAACTGAAGTCTTTTGTCGTTGTCGTCTGCCACTTTTTGTTACATGTCTTGTTAGCACGATACAGTCTCCGGAGTACAACAAGTCACCAATTCTATGATTGAATATTGTTCAGGACATCTCACAGAAGAACCCTATTTATTTTCAGCACACCAGAACCAGTACAGCGGATGCTATGGTACTTGAAGTACGACATTTTTGTCATTTTTTGAGAAATTTCAGTTTGTTTGCACGATACAGCCTCCGGAGTGCAACAAATCACCAATTTTTTTATTGAATATTATTCAGGACGTGTCACGGATAAACCCTATTGATTTTCAGCTCACTAGAGCCAGTACAACAGGTGCTATAGTACTTTAAGTGCGACATTTTTGGAGAAATTTCAGTTTGTTATCACGATACAGCCTCAGCAGTATATACAAGGGACCAAATTTATGATTGAATATTGTTCAAGGTGTCTCACAGATGTACTCTATTGATTTTCAGCTGGCTGGAGCGAGTACAGCGGGTCCTATATATCCAGATATACCACATTTTTAGTTATTTTTGGAGAAATTTCAGTTTGTTAGCATGATATATCCCCCGAAGTGTATACAAGTGACAATTTTATGATAGAATATTGTTCAAGGCATCTCACAGTTGCGGAAAAGTTAGTTTTAATCTATAAAACTGTTTATTTTTTCATAGTACAAAAAATTATTTTGATTCGTTTTTCAAACGCATGTATGAAGTTTACTTTTAATTGGTAAATGGCTTTTCTATAAATAAGACTATACTAAAAAAAATATTTTCTGAGAATTTTAAAGCATTATTTAGGTATAGGGTAAATTACATAAACTGATTTTAAAAATGAGTAAACTTAAATATAAAAAACATGCTGAATATCTCATTTAAAATAGGTATTTTAAATAACAAAGTTACTTCTGGTATAAAGGTATAAATTCATAAAATCAAACATTTTGATAGTTGATTATAGATATAGGTTTTATTGAGAGATAAGGTGTAGAAAAGAATGAAATATTGTTTTTATTTAGATAATATATTGTTTTTGATGAGTCAAGAATTGAATGGTAAATATTGTTGATAATAAGATAATAATAATATGTGATGTGCTCACATCACATATTTAAATGTTTATTTTCTTTCTACATAATAGGTATATGAGGTTCATTCAATAAATATCTGAATAAGCTGTTTAGATCAATAAAGCTCCCATACCAAAAATCATCACTTTCTTTAATTTCACTTTCACTATTTGCATATTAAACAGTATGTACTCTACATAGAAGGGGAACCCTAATAAATAATAATGAAGGTTTTTTAACACACTATTTTCTAAAATAAAGGTTGTTTTATTATAAATTATTGAATAAGAATTATTGTTGTCGAATGTTAAAATTTGGTTATAATCCAAATTACAGGTTGTGAGAAATTAGATGAAATTTTTAGCACTAAGTAGCAGAAAGGGAAAATAACTATTTCTGGATAAATATTATTTGATATAAAAGTACTGAAATTGGTTTCATTTTAAAAATTAAAGTGGCAGTGAGAGGAAATCAGTGTATTCTAATAATGGAAATGGTAATGACACATTATGATTTGTAACAGTGGTACTAAAATAAAGAGAATTTAAAGAAAATACCTACTCAAAATATTGCTTCGGAAGTCTCTATTGGAGATGAAATAGACAAAACATATGTAGAAGTTTACTTATCGTGTGTTACTTGTGACCTATTTTAACATTTATTATTAATAAATATGAACTAAAGAGATTATTAACAGAAAATGTGAAATTTGTTCTATTTGGGAAAATCAATGGAAACAGTAAACCTAACAAGAATTCAAACTTCTTTGTATTATTGTCTCGTCTCTAGGCTTACACATACATAGATTACGAAATAATTCAAACACATCTTTTTAAAATAAGATTAATAGGAAAAGAAATTTTATCAGAATTTCATATACTTTAAATTTGTTTAAATAAATAAACATGACACTGAAGTTTGCAGACATCTGACAAAAAAATTGTTTATGTAGAGATATCTAGAAATAAAGTTACTAAAAACTCCAAGGTGAATTTTGTCCCTTGTCCGGGCATCTTCATGTGGTTAATTTAAAAAAATAATTTTTAATAATCAAAAACAGCTTTGTCTTTGCTCTTAAAGTTTTTTAAATTGTTAAAAATGAATCTACTTTCAGTTATTTTAATCATTAAACGATTCTCTAAATGTTGTTTCTTTCCATTTTTCGAAATTTATTTTAGATTTTGTGATGATATATCTACCTGAAAAATTACTTTAAATGAATAAAGAAAGTAATTTGAAAATTCACATGTGGTTTTTTTATTTTTTCTATTTTTTAACTTTTTCGAGGATATTAAGAAAACAAAATTTTTAATGACCGATATTTTTTTTCTAATATCAAAATTTCACTTTTTAATTATGCTTAAAAGCACATATGGTTTTAGTTTTTTATTTATTTTTCTTATAGATTAAATAATTTGACAATTAAATTTTTTTTATATTATTTAATCTAAGAAAAATAAATAAAAAAACTAAAACCACATGTGCTTTTAAGCATAATTACAAAGTGAGATTTTGCAAAATGTTTTTTTAATAAATATCCGCCATTAAAAAATTTGTTTTCATACCTTCAAAAAAGGTTAAAAAATAGAGAAAACACAAACAACATTCACATTGTTTTATTTTATCATCAAAAAATTTAAAATAAGTTTCCTAAAATGGAGAGAAACCACATTTAGAGAATCGTTTAATGATTAAAATAACTGAAAGTAGATTCATTTTTAACAATTTAAAAAACTTTAAGAGCAAAAACAAAACTATTTTTGATTATAAAAAATTGCTTATCAAAAATTTTTTTTGAACTTATCCACATGAAGATGCTGAGACAAGAGACAACATTCACCTTGGAGCTTTTAGTAACTTTCTTCTTTCTCTAGGTAAACATTGTTTTGTCAGATGTCTGCTAACTTCAGGGTCTTTAATTTTTCACCACTAGATTTTGAGTTGATTATTTTCATAATGTGAAATAATTGAATTATAAGGCTACAGATTTCATTTTCTCTTAGTATCGTCATTGAAAAATAGCCGACTATAATTTTTCTATTAAACAATGATGATTCTTATTTTCTTGTATGCACTAAAATCGTTGAAAATATGCTCTCATTACCTTTTGGAAACACGCAGCAAGAAAATTGAAGTTTACATCTCATATTTTGATAAATGCAACTGAAAGGCTTGGATGAATATTTTTTATAAAAATAATATTTCAATAGAATTTCGTCAGAAATTTCTGGATTTTACGTAGTTTCAGTATAATGTAAACTTTTGATTGATTTATTTTATTGTAATTGTATTATAGGATTTAAAAACTTGAAAGAAATGCGCGTTTTTATCTCAGATCTGTTTAAAAGAACAGAATTATTTGAAAATAAAAAAAATATTTACATATGACTGTATAACAAACAATTTTTTTTATAATTTATTGTATTAAAATCTCGTGAAGATTTTTGAAACTCAATGTTGAAAAAAATAAAATACACTTACTTTTTTTATGCGAAGCCACTTTTTTTTATCCTCATCATCGGATGATATTTCATCTAACGATGTTGTTTCATCTGACCACATTTTTTATTTTAAAATTAACCGAAAAATCAGTCAATCAGCTTTTTTTACTGAACTATACACAGGTACTGTCAAACTGAATGAAGACTAACCAACCGCAGGAGTCATTCGGTTTGTTCCGTTGTAATAATGTTCCCTACGATGCATTGCCGAATGATTACAAATTGAATTCCTTTACCATTTGTGTTCTTATTGATAATGCGAATATTTGCGATTAATTAAAACAATAAAACTTATACCTACATCGCTTATAATTTAATTCAAAATTCATCTTATACGGAAATGTAAAGAAAAACAATTGACAATTTCAAACTTTGGTAATTTTTTTGGTTAATCTAATCAGACTTATAACCCTTTTTTACAAATCTGTATTTAAGTCGATCATTTCAGGTATTCTCGAACCCATTAAACTAAGATTACATCTATTTTTAATTAAACATTGTGAAATAAATCATTATGTTCAATAAAAACATGAATCGATAACTATATCAACGATATCAAATATAGGTGTCATAAAATGATAATAAAAATCAGGAGCGGCTCTAAGCTTTTCGGCGGGTTCGAAAAATACCACTTTTGATAGGAAGTTACTAAAGTTCAATCGAATGATGATTCATCCCTAGTTTCATTGAAATATTGTTCTTTTTAAGGTTCAAAAAAGAAGTTTTTTCAAATTATCATTTATTCTTTACAATATATAAATCCACTTTTCGAGCTTTTGCATTAGGAAAATCTCTCACAATGTCACTATGCAGATATCTTTTTCAATACGTATACAATAGTTAATTTACTTTGCGACAATGACGATCATAAGTAATTTTTCATTAATTTTAGTTTAGAAAAAGATCTTTCACTTTGTGCCACTGGAACGGGTAATGTGAGGTAAATTATGTATGTGCATAAATTTGGGAATACCTACTGATAGTCAATATTTCTAAAAAACTAGTACAGTCATCAATGAAAATTGGTAGAATTACAATTTCATTGAGATTCCCTTCATCTATGTCCAAATTTGTAGAACCATTATTCAATTTGTTTTGCAAATCATCAGACATTTAACAACAATGTCAGGAATCAGAAAACAATAAGTTTGAATGTTAATCAATAATAATTACCTTTCAGATTTCGGGAAACTGATTGGTTGACTAAAGAATAATAATACTCATACAATGAAACCACACCTAAAGATATTCACTGTGTCAGTCTCAAAGTCCTCTATATACACTATTTGATAACTGTTCTTTATGAAAAAAATTATATTTAACTGGTGAAACGTTTGTAATTTCGTAACGACATTAAACAATCGAAACTCACAATATGTAAAACTAAAGATGATCGCAATATTTCATGAAATGACAAGAGCAGGTAACAGAAACTGTCATATGGCATTATGGGCTTCAAATATAGCTGATTAAGAACGAAGTTTCGAGAATGGTATGGGACGATTGGGTTTTCCAATCACTCAATATGTACCTAATTATCATCTAAGTTCTTTATAATAACTGTCATATGTCGACATCCTTTGAAATAATTTAAAACATTTATTGCATGTATAATTCTAAGCTTCACCTGCCATTAAAACTTTATCAAACTAGAGGCTATATAAATATAAACCGATGGTAAAATGGTTATTGGGTGATTGCCACGTTGTTTATTTCCGCTATTCTTTGCTTAGTTCATTTGTTGCATTTTTACAATTTCGTAATCCACACTTCTAATTAGTGGTAAATCTCAACAGCATTTATTATGAATAAACTAGACCGATATTCTTGATCAAAACATATAAAGTTACGAAAATGTCCCCTAAAAAACTGGCCAAAATTGCAATATGAAAATCATTTAATCGAGTACGGTGTTTAAAAGTATGAGATAAGTATGGATTATGTGGGGCTCGGGGTCACCGAAGAATCGATCTATTTTTTACGGCGGAACCCTGCGGCGCCCGTGTGCACCAGACACTAACTACAAAACCGCCCCTGATAAAAATTTATACTATAATACATACTGTTTGCTTAATTAATGTTACATTTTTTAAATCAAGTGCATTGTAACAACACTAAATCATTTATTTTATGAGCAATAAACAATTTGAGATCATACAACTTTTATCAAGATATGACAATGTGATACATTTTTTGAATGTCATTTTCATGAAACAAATAACTACAATAATTACTTTCGGCATAAATATAAAAACTGAAATGTAAAGCATTTTAGGAATTTCCTAGTTATACTTTAGAAGCCAAGTTTTGATTACTTATCAGTAGTAGCGTACTTTAACCCTTTTTTTCCTTATTTCTAGCATATGGGGTGTATCAAACCCCATATTAAAAATCTGCTTAACATTTTGTTTTTAAATTTTTAGTACAACTTTTTTTATGGATTAAAACATATCGCTTAAGAAAAATAATTTCATACAAATATAAGTTTTGTAAATATTTTTATTACTCTTCTAGATATTAATTATTATAATGAGTATTAATAATATAATATAATCATAAAACTATTGAAAACTAAAAAATTGTAATTATAATATGTAACGATTTAACAAAAAAACTTAAACCTAGCCGTTCAGTCAATATAAACAATTTAGTCCCCTATGGAATTTGAGAAAAACGTCAATTCTGGTACCATCGGTTTGCCAGAGTTGGTACAAATGTTTTTGAATACTCCAGCTAAATACAATAAACCCAATACTGCCTTGATTTCTGGTACTGATGTTTTGCCGTAGTGAGGAGAATGTTTCCACTTATTCGATATACTTGCTACCTTTTGGTTGTTATACAGAACGATATCACTTATCATTTGTTCATCAAAAAACAACAAAAAGCATTCAAATGGCGTTTTAGGATTTCGTACATACGTCTTAATTATCGGTAAATGAGTCTTATTTTCGTGTCTGGTTCTCATATTTCTGTTGCTACATTGTTTCGACCACTTTCTGCCATTTTTTCCTACAAAATACTAATACCCGATTTCACCAACCAATTCCTAAAGTTAGGTAATACCTAAACTGGATTTAGGAATGAAACATGTGTTTCACCATGCAAAAGTGATACAATAATTGTAGGAAATACTTAACATTAGAACAGCTGACAACTCTCGCCTAAAGTTTTTAGGTAATACTTAACCTTAAAAGTTCGTTTGTAGTCGTTGTTGAGAGGTTAACTATATTTCATTTTATTTGTATTATCGCCCGGTGGAACGCATATTTCATTTAGAAATTCCTAAATCCAGTTAAGGTATTGCCTAACTTTAGGAATTAGTTGGTGAAATCGGGTATTAGTGTTTCTTTGGGTATTTTTTTTTACCCGAATTTTTTTCCAGTCCTCGTTAATTTCACCTTCTTGCTCCTCTCCAATTTCACCAGCTTGATCTACATCAGGATAGTTACTACACACACTAACATTATCCTCTTCACTATCTTCAGATGCATCTTCTACGTCAATAACTTTATCTTCGATTATTTCCTCATTCCAAAGAGTTTTTAGAGAATCTTGCTCTTTTTCGTAGTCGCCCATACTACCTAAACATAAATTTCGTGAAAACCCTGCACCAAAAAAATTCTTTAGAAAACAAGACAACGTCAATAATATGAATAAATCGACAAGAAGACTCACGAATATAGACATGAGGGGTGTGACAAACCCCCACAGCGCTTCAATTCAAAATGTTGTCAATGTAACTAACTGCCAACTCAATTGTTCACACTACATGAGAGGAAGAGGTGTAATTGAAAACTACCTGACGCGCTGCTGGTATTAGTGGCAACATTTCGATAATTGCGCGGAAGTTAATAAAATATGTGGTTTGTCACACCCCATGTGTAGATTATTCCTAATGATGTTAATGAAAATTATTATGCTTATATTCATTAATTGTACCCTCAATATCGACGAATGTAATTTTTTTAGCTATTTTGCAGTGATTTTTTAGTGGTACTTATTTCAAATACCTACTAGGTAGGTTTTAATTTATTGTTCAAATCATATTAGCGTGTACTACCAGAACTGATATAGTGAATTAGTTTATTACTACTGAATTATTTCTTTATAATTAATCATGAAGGGATAAACGAAAGTAATGTTGATTTTTTAATTGTGCATTGCATTAAGCTATCAGTATAGTACAATCTTAAAATTTTTCAATTAATAAATTAAACTGTTCACATTACACGTCTGTATTTCTAACATTAACTTCTTTCGATCTTTAACATAATGAGTTGTTTATACAACATTTTGCTGTGGTAAAGTGACTAGTAATAGCCTGAATGCATTTCTAATTTGTTTATTTAAAACTGCACGCTTCTCGAAGGCGGTGCCAGCCAGACATCCCTTTAGACATACAGTAATTGCACGTTTTCCACTTTATGATATCCTGTTAGCGAAAAAGAATGATACACTGAATTTATATGTATTTTGTCTCTTTCTAACACATTGACGGTAAAACGTATGTTCCCTCGTAATGTTCCCAACACTGTATAACGATCAATAAGATCCTTTGGCGCTTATTCATTCATGCTTTAATTTCTTTAGTTTTTTCACGTTGCATCATTTTTTTGTAGATTCCCATTATCGGATTAAGATTTTGTCTATTTTCAATGTGCTTGGTGGAAGCAGATAGTTAACGAATAATATCAAATAGCCAGTTTCTACACGCTGGATTCTAACACATGGTCTCGGAGGTTTCGAAGTGCTTCCCACACATCGCGGTAGGTAGATTGATCTTGAAATTCATTTTTAGTTACCACGTAGAAGACGTACCGCGAATTATGTTTCAGTTTCAGTGTCTTGCCAGGGGCTGGAATCGGGTCTTCAAGTTTTTCTAATTGCCCGAACTTCTTTCGAAAGACGAATGCCAACCCTCGTGCGTTCTTGAGACGGGCGGGGATGTTGTATGCCAGTGAATAATCTTCCGGGAGAGTGAACAAATCTTGTCGTTGACTGAAGTCACTCCATATCTAGCTTTCCCGGTACCTCCATACGCGCCCATAAATTCATCGAAGGTAGGGTCAGACACATCTCGAATATGGTTTACTCCTTTCTCTAGGTCATGGTCTCCTTCGAATGGCACTAGTCGGTTTTGGTGAACTACTTTTGGTTTTCCGTTGGGGATTTTGCTTATGCGATATATAATATCATTGATCCTTTTCTTGATTAAGTATGGACCTTCCCAGGATTTTTGTAGTTTTGGAGAAAATCCCTTTCATCTCGTCGGGTTGTGTAACCATACTTTGTCCCCTTCTTTAAAACCGCCTTCTGTGGCCTGCGTGTCGTACCGACTTTTCATTCTGTCGCTGGCAACTTGAAGATTTGTTCCAACTAATTCATGAATATCGTCCAGCCTTCTTCTCAATTGGATCACGTAGTCTTCTCCTGATAGATCTTCTCCAGGCCGACAGCCAAATTCCAGGCCACAAGGAAGCCTCATTTCACGTCCAAACAGGATTTTCGCAGGTGTTTCACCCGTGGAATCATTGACGGCAGATCGATAAGCCAATGCGAATAGGGAAAGATACTGGTCCCAATCTCTCTGATGGCTGGAAACTACTTTGGACAGGTATTTTCCAATAGTCCTGTTCATTCTCTTGACCATTCCATCTGACTGTGGATGTAATGCTGTTGTCTCGCAAATCTCCTGGAATAGTTGGCTTTCGAAATTTCTTCCCTGGTCACTGTGGACTTCCAATGGCACTCCATATCGGCTGATAAATTCTTTCACCAATATATCCGCAGTTGTGCTCTTGGTTCGGGATAGTGTAAATTTCAACCCACTTTGTGAAATACACCATTACAACCAGTATGTATTTGCTACCATTTTCTGTCGTCGAAAATGGTTCAGCGATATCTAAAGCAATCCTTTCGAAAGGGCTTCCAATATTATACTGTTTCATAGGTGCATTTCTCTTGCGATGTGGTCCATTACTCGTAGCACAAGTCGAACATTTCTTACACCAGACCTTCACATCGTCGGAGCTGTTCATCCAATAAAACCTTTCACGGACTCGCTGAAGGGTTTCCTTCACTCCCAGATGACCTACCGATGGACTGTCGTGTAACTTCTTTAGTACATCAGCTACTCTTGTTCTCGGGATAACTAGCTGTCTCCTCATCTCGGAACCATCATCGTTTCCAAGGACTCTTTTCAACAGCCCTTCTTCCAGGACAAGAGTGTCCCACTGAGCCCAATACGCCTTGAGTTTCGGTGAAAACTTTGACACTTCTTGCCAGGTAGGTCGCCGATTTTCTTTCTTCCATTGCCGGATCATCTTCAGGTGAGGATCATTCTCCTGATCTTCTCTGATCCTGGTGGGTGACCATTCCTCGTTGACTACAGTAGTTCTTGAAACTGCAGCTTCCTTAGATACCGCCTTGTTGCAGTGGGAGCAGTCTGTTGGACACGGCCGTCTGAACTGCATCAACCACTTGAGTGCTGCATGATCAGTCCGGATTAAAAACTTCCTTCCATAGAGATACTGGTAAAAGTGTTCCACTACCGCCAAAAGTTCTATTCTTGTGACGCAGTAGTTTCGCTCTGGTTTGGAGAAGACTACTGAAATATCCCAGCGACTTTACTGAAATATCCCAGCACTTTCTCTTGCCCTCCTTGGATCTGTGAGAGCACTCCACCAATTCCTACGTTGCTTGCGTCAATGTCAAGAATAAAGTCTCCCTCTGGTAATGGATATCCTAATATCGGCGCCGAGGTTAAATGCCTCTTCAAGGTTTCAAAAGCCGTTTGACAGTCTTTGTCCCATTGGAAAGCTCTTGCTTCTTCTGTAAGTCGAGTTAGAGGCTTGGCAATATCTCCAAACTTCCTGATAAATCGTCTATAATACGTGCAAAGTCCAAGGAAACTCATAATTTGATCAGTGTTTTTAAATGAAACTGAAGGTCTCTAGTTAATTCCACAATATAATACAAGTTATTGAAAATTCTAAAAAATTGACAATTCTTTCGATAAATCAATATCATCGTCAGAATTGATTTATCGAAACAATTGTCAATTTTTTAGAATTTTCAATAACTTGTATTATATTGTGGAATTAACTAGAGACCTTGAGTTTCATTTAAAAACATTGATATGAGCATATTCCGCGAAGTAAGGGTCGAGACAGTCAATTTCATAATTTGATGTTTGTCGGTTGGTTGCGGTCATTGCTGCATGGAAGCAATTTTCTCTGGATCCACCGCCACTCCTTCATTGCTCACTATATGACCTAGATAGTTGACTCGGTTTTGGAACAGCTGACATTTCTTCTGGTTTAAGGTAAAAGCAGTCTTCTCTTTGTCTTCTGGGTCCATTTCAACTTGCCAATAACCAGACTTCAGTTCCAAGGTGGAAAACAGTTTGCTGCCGGCCAAAGTATCTAGCGTATCGTCAATTCGAGGCAGAGGATAGCTGTCTTTCTTCGTCACGTTGTTAAGCTGGCGATAATCCACGCAGAATCTCGTAGTTCCATCTTTTTTCTTGGCGAGCACTACTGGATACACCCATGGACTAGTAGATAGTTCTATTACTTTTTCTTCTGCCATCTCTCGAATTATCCTTTCAGATTCCTCTCTCTTCGCCCGTGGAAGTCTTCGAGCTGATTGCCTAATTGGCTTAGCATTACCAGTATCGATATTGTGTTTGACGGCTGATGATGTTCTACCAGTCTTTCCTCCTTTTGGTACGAATAAGTCTCGATACTGCAAAAGAAATTCTCTCATTCTCTTTTTTTCAGCTCGATCCAAAGATTGACCAGCTACTGATAACATTTGTTCGAATCTGGCATTAGAATTATCAGTGGTCGTTGTTTGACGAACTATAGACGTCACTGGTACGCAGGATCCAATCTTTGTTTCCTTCTTCATGGTAACTGGGTAATCATTCACGTTTATCACACGTACTGGGATCTCTTTCGCCGACGTAACCAATCCTTTTCCAATTAGTACTCCTTTGCCAACCTCTTCGTCTTGGTTCCTTGGCTCCATCATAACCGGTGTACCTACCTCCATGATTCCCTGTAGCCGTGCTACTATCATGGTTGCGCTTCTTGCAGGTAAAACGGTATCTTCCTGTACAGCTGCCAACACCCCGCTGCCTTCATATGGATGAAGGAATACCTCCTCGGAACCCACCTTAATGGTTCTGTTTCTATAGTCTAATTGGAAACCATGTACATTCATTACGTCCATTCCCAGAATCACGTCTTCTTTAATGTCAGCTACGATTACCGTATGCGTGAACTTTTCTGCGCCAATTCCCAATGGGATTTGTGTCTCACCGTGAACATTGGCACTCTCACCTGTGGCGGTCCACAGTCGCAGTCTTGTTGGTAAAAGCTTCTTCTTGGAGTTATTTCTGGTCGTATAATGGTTCTAGTTGGTCCAGTGTCTACCAGCAGAGTATATCTCTTGCCATTCACTTCTCCATCTACATATACACTGTCGTTGCGACATCTGAGCGAAGCTATCAGTATGAGAGGGTCTTTAAAACGATCATGGGTCGGTGCTGCCCCCTCTTAGCCGACTCGTCCTAGTTTTCCTGTGGCTGGGGTTCTTGGTTTGCAGGAGTCCTGGGGCGCTTACACGAACTACGTACATGCCCTAGCTCGCCACAATTTCAGCATCTGATCTTTCTCGGCTTCTTGTCCATCATACTTTTTATTAAACTGACGAACTGGTCAAATCTGTCTTCGTCACCTTCTTCTTGGATGGTCCTAATTTTGTTATATCCCGAAGCCTTCGTTGCTGCTTCATATTCAAGAGCAGCTGTCAATGCGTCTAACGTTTTGGGATGCGCTAAACGAAGCGTCCTCTGCATAACGGGGTCACGTAAGCCATCAATAAAGGCCTGGATGCCCAAACATTCCATCATGTTCTCTGCTGCTGATGGATAAGCAAATCGAACGAGTCGGGCAATATCCACTTCATATTCTTGAAGTGCTTCGTCACGTTTCTGCCTTCGGTTCTTCAGCTGGGATTGGTACAAATGTTCTAGATGTTCGTGACCATATCGCATGTTTTGGGATGGGCTAAACGAAGCGTCCTCTGCATATCGGGGTCGCGTAAGCCTTCGATAAAGGCCTGGATGCCTAGACATTCCATCATGTTCTCTGGTGCTGATGGATAAGCGAATCGAAATAATCGGGCAATGTCCACTTCATACCCTTGAAGGGCTTCATCACGTTTCTGCCTTCGGTTCTTCAGCTGGGATTGGTACAAGTGCTCTAGATGTTCGTGGCCATATCGCATGTCCAATCTCTTCTTCAGCTGATCGAAGTCATTCGTTTTTTCAAGTGGTATCGTCTGTAGTACATCTAAGACATCTCCCCGCAGCGCGATAGTTAAGTTTACTGCCTTCTCTCTATCGGACCAATTATTCACTCTAGCGACTGCTTCAAACTGTTTCACATAATTGGTCCACGACATTTTTCCATCGAACGTTGGGGCCTTGACTCGGGTAAAACTACCAATGTCTTCGGGTGTGTCTCTGGCTTGTAAGGTTTTGTTTGCTCAGTATTGTTTTCTTCCGCTGGCGTGTCTTGAGTTCTTACATCTATCATATTTTTTTCTAACTCCTTGATTTTCTCGTCCATCGATGTCATCTTATTCTCAATCATCTCGTCCATCGTTGTAATCTTATTCTCGATTTCAGATTTTAGAGACGAAATTTCATTTTCAACATCAGCGGTAATGTCGTTTTTCATTAATAAGATATCGACAGATATATCGTTCTTCATAGCAGAAATCTTCTCGTCCATATTAACAGAAATGTCGTTCTTCATAGCAGAAATATCGCTCTTTATAGCCGAAATATCGCTTTTCACATTCGTAGAAATCTTCTCTTCCATGCCAGAAATATCGTTCTTTATAGCAGGAATCTTCTCGTCCATGTTCTCATCCATGGCAGAAATCTTCTCGTCCATGTTAGCAGAAATTGACGAGATTAAGTTGGAAGGCTCATCATTAAATAAAACTGTTTCTGGATCAAAGCCGTCATTTTCCAGTGCCAGTCTTTCTACTAATTCACTTTTCTTACCGGACGTTTCCAACGCACGATCTTCCAATTCTGCTCTTAATTCCGCCACTTTCAGATCACGTAGTCTCTTGCCCATTTTACGTAGCAATTTATTTATATTACCCCACACCTGAGACCAATGTAATGTTTTTATAATTTATTTAAACAGTAAACGGGTGGGATAAACTTTAAACTCACGGTATGGCTACTTACTAATTTATTTAAACACTAAACTACTCACTAGCACTTCATTTATATACACTTAACTATTCACTTAAATTTAATTTATATGCACACAAACTTAATTATTAATTTATATCAACACTTTACTGTTCGCTATTTCGGTGTATTCTTGTTTATTTGTCGAGATCACTTTTTAAACTAAACTGAATTTCTCCGCTGGTCGGTCCTTTATATATATTAGTGCCTTTTTTACTAGATACTTCTAGATTGCGGATTACACAAAAAAAATTGGCTCTCGCATTTTCTAGATAAATAATTACAATCGTAAACAATTAATTCTAAGAAATCCCTGCGCATCCGCCATAATTTTAACTTTCATACATGGCTTAGACAGAGTCGGATTCAGGGACTATACCAGTGTGCTGTTTCGTAACATTACTATATCCTATTTCAAACATCTTTCATTGATTTGACTTTATTTTATGACTAGTTATTCATGTTGATAATATAGTTACTACACATAATCATGGCTTAGTAAAGGGGTGATAAATAGGATTGATGACGAGTTTTATTATTTATTTCAGCGTCAAATTAGTAGAAAGTAGTTGGTGAGTTTCAATGAATACAGGTAAATTGCGATGTCTAGTGTTCCACAGTTAAAAAAACGCTTATAGGTCCGCTAAGTTGGCACAACTGTCCTCCATACCGGCCATCAATGTCTTCAACTGAAAAAAAAACATCGCTAAGTAAAGGAAATAGTGATTGAAAATAGTCGCTTAGGTATGAGAGAGAAAGGCAATGAAATGCCTGTGTCACACGAATCAACGCGTACAATTTTAAACGATTGTTTGTGCACAACTATCATTGTGAACAAATTTCTGGTCAAAAACTCAACTAACTTTATTGAACAACCACCGTATACCCTGTTATGGCTCCCGCCGCCTTTTTTCTTTCTTGAAAACTCAAATTACTATTTCGAGAGATTCGTTTTCAGTTGATAGAAGTCAGAAAAATAATCCGAGGTGATTCATGATAATGCGTTTGAAAAATGTTTTGATGAATGGATTATTTTAGTGTATTGATGGCGATACAATAAATTTTAATGAATAATACATATTTTATATTTCATTGACCGATTTAGTGTGCTATTTTGAAACCATAAGGTATTTGTTATTGAGTTTATTAATCTACATCTGAATTTAATTACGATTATTAAATAAATAATATACTTTTACAAAAAAAAACATACTTGTGGATACTGATGTAGACTTATACCTTCAAGCGAATTGTATGTATGGTTTTATAACCAGTAGGATTTCATTTAAGGATAGTTGATCTTGGTTCGTTGGTTCTTTACCCATGTGCAATTAATATTTGATAACATAATTGACATAATTATTAATAATGAAAAACAGAACAAAATAATCTAACATAAAAAATGTCGACTAAATTCGTATCAATATTATTTTTTACACATGGGTAAAGAACCAACGGACTAACTGTATTTAATCTTTGTATTGGAGTGTAAAGTTGATTCTTAAATTTTCTGTTACTAAAGTTTAAAGAGGAATCTCATCTGTTTCGATGACGATTATACGGTGTTTTTTGCGGAGACTATCCTGAACGCAGAATACAAACTGAACCTATACTACGGCGCAAGCGCATATACTCATTAGTTCCTGATAACTTCAAATTTTTAAACTCCGCCAACGCGCCTAGCACATCTAAATATCTTTTTTCTGTGATCTGAGATATGTCATTCACGGTACGTACACCCTTCTTACCACAAATAAGAACATCACAAAACAACAAAATTTTAGGTTAGAATTTGTTCAGAATGAGATATTTCAATTCGAGGATCCGTCGAACGCGTTACGAACTTGTCCACAGGTTACAAAACGTGATCCGCGAACAATGAATTTAAAATCCGGAATATATACGGAGGGTATTCTCCATAGAGAAATAAACATATTAAGAGAGTGTTCGTTCCCGTATAAATAGGGCATCGCGTCGATCTCAGTGCACTCCTTGCGGTTGTCGGAACTAATTCTTACTGGCGGGATATTTAAATTTGGTAGTTTGGATTATGGGTAGGTAAATTTTACAGTTTGTCTTAAAATTGTTTATTATATAATTATTTTATTCCAAAAAATACAATTATATTTAATTGTTTGTAATGAAATAATTATAATAAACAATTGTGAGACAAATAATTTTGGTAATAAATAATAAAACGGCATACATTTAAATTTTTTATTAACCGGCACATAATATAAAAACAAGTAAATAAAATATTTAGATAAATAAGAAAATAGCAAACATTTAATTTTTTTATTAACCTGCACATAATAAAAAATTTATGTATCACAAAACTACATACTTTTACTAAAATTACATTATATTATATTTAAGAGTGTTAACTCAATACAATTCAGATCAAATTGCTCAAGTTATTTTAATATTATTGACAACAAATATTTTAATAAAAAAGAGTTAAAAACTAAATTCCCTATTTCCATGAAGACAAGAACAGGTCTGAAGCAAAAAAGAAATTAAACGCAGTACATTAAGTTACCGAAAAAATATTTTTGTTTGTTAGTCCTTTCACCATCTTCATATTTTTAATTAATAAGGGGACACAAACTTTCAGGAGTTGAGAAAGTACGTATGATTTATGTTCTCGACAGGTGAACCAATCAAAATGCATACGACCTTTTGCAAAGTGTTCAGTTTTTTCAGTAATATTTTTTACATGACCTAAAAGTGGTAAAATATGATAACAAAGACATGCAGTATTGAAATAAATTTAACTTTTCTTTGTACATAAATCAGATGTCTTTTCTTTGAAGGAAGTGAACTTATGGTGAATGTCTAAAATATGTCAGCAAATTAGCCTTACATTCTTCGCATTTAAAAGTTGTATTTTTTTACAAGGAAACCAGAGACATTGCTTTTTGTTTGAGTGTCAAAATTTAAATCATTTAGTTATTAATAGTAGTAGTTAATAGTGAATGGTTTTGGTTTATTATGAAAATTTAAAAAATAATACAATAAACTGCAGTTATCTGCTTCATAATTTGTGTTGTAGTTCTTGACTATCATTATTGTTACAAAAAATAAGCTTTCTTTCCACAGATAATACAGTACTTTGATTAATGTCAGACGGAAGTTTGAAAAATGTTTTGTTCTTCAACTCCCAATTGCCAAGTGGCTAAAAATATTTAATATTAAAATTCTTTGCAATACAACTATTACGAATTATACCTGGTGATGACATTTTAAAGGTTCACATACTTTTATTACAACCAAAATCCTAAATAAATTAAGAAACAAACTAAAAGTTATCCTAAAATACTCACCATTGTTTGTCACACCATAACCATATTTTCAACAATTTTTTGACTTTGACAAACATAAGCCATATTCACACCAATCAATGTGAGATTGATTTTGTATATTTTCATTTTTAATGACTTAAAAGTTAATATACTAGGATATTTTATAATATGTATCCACATTAAAAGCGATATGTTGAAATGTATTGAAATTTATGATATTTTATTCTATTTTGTTTATGTAAAACAGTCTTGTAGTTCGCGACAGTAGAGACTCCATGCGCGGGTCAGTTGCGCAGAAACGTTGTGCCACATACCGCCTATGCATCAAACTATCTGTTATATTATTATTTGTCTATGGTATTCTCTTTTCACCGCGAACGGCAAATTTTAAAGTGCGCATGCATTGACATTCTGAATGCGTTCAGGATTGTTTCCGCGAAAACACCTGTATAAACAAATCGACAATCCCAGTATTCTCTCTAAATTAAGCTTTAGCATTTGTAGAGTAATATACAGTTGGTCCGTTGGTTCTTTACACATTCTTCATCAATAATATTCATACGAATCTAGTCGAATTTTATGTTAGATTATTTTGTACTGATTTTCGCTATTAACTCTCCATTATGCGAAGTGTTGCCGTTTGCGGGTATTTTACTCGAAATTCGGGTATTTTGGTAATGCTTGTGGGTAAAATGTTAAAGATAGTAAAATCGGGTATTATGTAAAATTTTAAATTTATCCGTGAGTATTAATTAAGCCCTTTGGAGCTGTGACGATTTGATGATACGGTCGACGGCTGTACGTACAGATTGAACTTACCTGCAAAACGAGATGTCACCACCACAGATAACCCACAGATAGATGAGACACTGATTATGGCGCCATCTAAAGCGCCTGTCGACTAAACAATTGAGTGATGTTGAAAAGATTTCTGTAATTTTGGGTTTTGGCGGTATATTCAAATCTACTGTGTTTTAATTATTTTATTTCAAAATAGCAATTTATAGTCCATCATTTGACATTTCATTCAATTTAACCCCATTAACTTTTGGTATTAAAATACACAACAAATAATTTCTTTCACAAAGTAACTTTTCTTAACAAAGAATATATAATGTAAAAACAATGCAATAATTAAAAGTAATTTGAGTAACATGCATTCTAGATTGGAGTATCATTAGATTTTTAAATGATGTTAAATCAAGATAAAAGTAGAAAATTATTTATGATAAGTTTATATTAATTAATTTATTTATTATTATACTCCTATGAACACACAGAGCTGGACAAACTAGTGGAGTATAACTGCTAACTACGTAATAAAAAAGTGTTAGCAATGAGTAGTTAACTACTATTTTTGGCAACTTTCTGTGAAAGAAAATACTTGAGTATAATTACTGTGACTGTTAGAACAAAAGTAATTAAAATATTTTTAAAGGAAACGTAGCTCTGTAAATAAAAGGCACCAAGTAATAACATATAAACAGCACTTATGACTGTACAAAATTTAAAATAATATATCCTAACATTTCTTTTCCACTTAAAACACATCTTTATTTCTTTACTGGAAATATTAAATAGGTCTTCATGACTCTTAAAAATCCCACCGTCTTGTGGAAATCCTTTCTCGTGTCTGGATTAGCTTCTACAATTAACAACAGTTATTTAAGTAAACGCACAAAATAACAACAGCAAATAAGTAAACACACAAATATGCTTGAAAATTTATATCAACAAAAGAAAACAAAATGTGCTTACTATTGAAATAATAATCAAAAAATGTTTGAATGTTTCATTTTGGAGTTTTTGATTTTTATTTTTTGAATTAATGATTTTTTTTTATTTCTGAATTATTTCTTGACATAGGTTTTTTATTTTTTGTTTTTATTGGATAGTTTGGATTTTAGGTTACCGCTAGACCAAATACTTAGGCGTAATGGCTCAACAAAAGTTAATACTGACTTTCCCATAAATTACCATACCATGGGCTATATATGAAAATTGTTTCTTAAGGAGTAAACTCAAAATATAAGTACTTAGTGTGGAAAAATAGTGCTTTTGCTAATTGTAGAGCATTCATTTTTACTTTGTAAATGCCTTTATATTGGAATAAACTTTGGCATTAATTAAAATTATCAGTTTTTACTACTTACTGATCAATTAAAATGAATGAAAAAAATACAATAAAAAAGATTATTAATTTTACATATATACGATTATGAACATTTACATATTTATTAATTTATTTGGTGGGGGGAATAGCTATAATATAAAATAAAACTCAGATTATTATTTTTTCAATGGTTACATTTTAAAATGTCCAAACTTCTAGCATGCTATATTGAATGAAATTAATTGTCTCGACCCTTACTCCGTGGAATCTAGTCATATTACTGCTTTAAATGAAACTTACTGTTTCTAGATAATTCCACAATATATTGAAAAAATGTTGAAAATTTTAAGAAATTGACAATTGTTTCGATATTAAATATCATCGTTAGAATGACAGAAGTTACATTCCATTTGATGCCTACCTGATGTTTAATAATTATTTTTGGCTAAATCAAGAAGTGACCTACCTTGTGATCGACTACAAGAAGTATGATATTATATTAACATATATTAAGTCAATCACAAGAGGTAGGTCACTTCTTGGTCTAACCAAAAATAATTATTAAACATCAGGTAGGCATCAAATGAAATGTAACTTGTGGCATTCTGACGATAATATTTAATATCGAAACAATTGTCAATATCTTAGAATTTTTAACATTTTTTCGATATATTGTGGAATTATCTAGAAACAGTAAGTTTCATTTAAAACTGCTATATTGAATACAATCTCCAATTTCTGTTAATTTCCTCTCATATTTTCTGGTGGGCATTTCAACTTTTCCAACTGGAGAACAATATGTATGGCTGGAAGGTATATCTAGAAAAAAATGTATGTTATTAAACTCTTTTTTTCAATTGCAGATAATGAATACCTTTAAGTCTTTTAGGGATCGCCACCTGCATAGGCTCTTCTACTTTGACGGGAATCAAAAAATTGTCTGTTATATCCCCCTTCATTGAATAATCTAAAATATATACATATTTAATTACATTTAATAAATTTATATAAAAAAAATTACTCACCAGGCAAAAACAGGGACGGCAAAGCAAATTTTCTAAATATCCTGCCTTCGTCTTTTTCAAATTTTGAGAAATACTGTTTTTGAAAATGAAGGGGACATATCCTCCACTGCGTTCCAGCCATATTGATTTTATATCTTCCTGGGTTGGAAGAACAAAACTGTGTAAAGAAATAGTTACCTTAGTAATACAACAATTTTTAGTTTAGCTAATGTAAGACAACCATGATCTCTAAAGTTGTCGATTAAACGAGTAAAAATTCTGTATTTTAAAAAAATAAAGAAAATGGTTGTTAGTTTAGTAAGAAAAAAGCTCAAATTTTTTTTAATAAAACTTACCGATTACCGCTTACTACACTCCTTGACCGTACACTTTGACATTGTCTTTTCAATTAATAACAATAAAATAATAATAAAACAATGCAACAACAAATAAAAGCAATTAAAAAACACACCAAAATACGGAAACCAAATAATAAGCTTGACAGTTGAACTAAGAAACGACCACAGATAGATAACCCGAAACGTTCACAAACAGGATAAACGAAAATGACTGGACGCGCAACACAAAATACGGGTCAGTTTTCTGTGACGAGCAATATGACATCGCGCATACGCAGTTATAAAAATCAATAAAATTTTATTACTAACGACGTTACAGTTTTCATTAATGTTTTGGAATTTTTTGAAATCTACCGCTTTTAGTTACTCGACAGGCTCTATAGATGGCACAGTCTGCAGCGTCCCTAGTCTGGTCACCACACACAAAAGATTTAACGACTGTAGAAGTAACTGTTTCTTTAGCGAAGAATAATCAGGAAAAGATACCGTCGAATCGGAATTTTCTGGTTAAAACGGACAACTTGCGAATGTAAAAACAATCTTTCGACTTATTTTTAAAATATCGAACTTAATAATTAGGGATGAGAGGTGGAAGTAACTACAGAATATATAACGCTACGAAATTCGTAATATGTCGATGGACATGTTACAAATGGCGAATGCGAATGATTCTTTAACAGGTTTCTTTTTTTAGCTATTTTGACCACAGCGGGTAAAAAACGGGTATTTTGTCATTTTTCTTTGGGGAATTTGGGGAAGTTATTCATGTGGCAACACTATTTAGGAGCGCAGTTTTTTGACACGCGGTTAGTCGCCCTGTATCCTTCCGATACATCTATTACGTTGTACGTACCTATATGACGTGTTATTCAATTGAAATTTTGCGCAACGAATTCATTTTGGTCTGCCAGAGAAAAATTAGAAGAGGACAAGGAGTTTAACATATTTGTTAGCTTTACGAGTTTACTCTGATGCCAAAACTCCTATATAGTTTCACTTTCACTTTATTCTCGTGAGTTCAGTCCCGCTACGTTCATGAAGTGGCAAAAAGTAACCATTGGCCACCTTCTTGTAGATCATTTTTCGATGATAATGTTTTTCAACAAAAACAGTGAAAAGTTCTTTTGATGCAGCCAGTTTATCGACTTTACGTCGTGTTTATCTTATACCTCTGTTATCGAATCTCGTACATCTTATCAAAATCTATAGTGTTTTCTGATATTGTCATTCGGAAAATATTTATTCCTAAACCGTCATTGGTCCAGAAATCGTTAAGTCGAAAAATACCTAAGAGTACAAAAATCCCAAACATGCTTTCTGCTTTGTTTGTAGGTCGGCAATTTATTTTCCTTGCAAACCTGTCTCGATCATTTCCATTATTTTTAAACACAAATAAACGCTTCACAATTTAGACCGTCTTAAAGGCACAAAGGTTGTGAGGCGACTGATTCAGACGAAAGTGCCAAAATGCAAGCACAAATGTAGGACACCTAGCACTACCTAGCACACCATTTTTTATAGCTAGCACACCAACAGTTTAAAACAAAAATTCTCTTGAATTCGGGAGGGGCCAGGTTTACGTTAGCCCCCTCGATGGGAATTATTTCCCAAAAATGCTAGCACAAATAAAAAACACTTAGCACACTAATTTTTATAGCTAGCACACCAACAATGCTTTTGAATTCGGGGGGTGGAGGGTGTCTGCAAAATAACGCTATAGTTACACGAATGAATATGTTGGATGTATTTGCCCCTAAACATCATTTTCCCATAAAAAAGGCCCCTAAACGGCATTATTGTTGTCGACTGTTGCCGAATTTTGCGTGATATCTATATTTTCCCATCTAGCAGGTTATTTGATTAATTAATATTTAATTAATAAATATCTATTTATTTTTTATTAATGCTAAAAGTCGAAAGAATACAGAAAACCATCACTTTTAAAAAAAAATTGTTAAAATCACAGTAATTTTAATAAAAAAAATTAATTAAATTGAACCATTTAGTCACGGAATCAGAAACAATCCGTGCACAAATCAATTGCAAATTACGTCACACTATAATAAAGGCAACAACAAACGTTTGCAAGTAGATATTTTTCATCTGTTGGATAAATAAATGTCCAAAAAAGCGTAGCCGTTGGATATGTCCTTTGGACAAACTTATGCAATCTGAGAAGGGGCGGCTGAGATATCTAAAAATATGAACCGACCCATACAACAGACTCGAACAATTTGATCTCAATGGCATAATCAAGGATTCCAAAAACCCAATACACCAAAATTGTAGACGGATTAGAGCAACGAAGTTTAACTCACATTCGTAATCTTAGTAAGTCCCATTTGATACCCATATTGTAAAAAAGCATAAAAACTTAGTCCACTATCTTTAGAAGTGACGTCATTTTATTTTTCGAGTTACTCTCAGCAAGACCTTACATTTTATACCCATATTGTCGGATCGAATGGAAAATAACTAGTCCGCCAAGAATGGCGTCACATAGCTAATCGTGCATTGGCATCCAAACTATAGTATGTACAAAAAGTACGAGGAGTAATAAACCCTAATTAAGTATGCAAAACCTTTACAAGGAGCACCATGAAATTTTTGATAAATCTCTTACTTTAAATTACATTTCTTCCGTAAATCTAAAAACCAGGTAGATCGACCCCGTATTTGTTTCAGTTGTAGCAAAGTTTAGGGTTTATTCATTGTTAAAGGATTAGCAGATAAGCAATAACGCAATGCAGTGGTGTGTATTTTGGGAAAAAAATACGTTTTAAATTATAATATAATAAAAAATGAAAATAAATAATTATTGGAATACATTTATTACTTACATTTTATTCTATATCCGACTCGGAAGAGGAAGAATCGTTGTTGACATTAATAATAATAGGGTCGATTAAATCATCACAAATATTGTCAATTTTCCACATATTTGCCTCTACTTTGATAACATGCTCGATACAGTTTGTCCAATTTTCCTTACTCACATGACTTACAGCACTCTCAAACAATTTCACAACATCGTTTATTTTAAAAGTAGTATTTTTTTTTCCAACTTCCCCCTTTACCTGAGCCCATATTAATTCTATGGGATTAAGTTCACAATGATAAGGGGGAAGTCGAAGAACTGATATACCACGAGAAGAAGCCATTTCTGCTACAATGTAGGTTTTGTATTTATTCTTGTTCATTTTTGCAATTCTGTAAAGTTCTTTCCTTAGTGGATCTTTTGGAAACTTAATATTTTTCGAAATAAGCCACTCCAAAAGCTCTGCTTTACGCCAACGACTTGTGGGCAATGCTTTTCGTAACCGTGAATGGTAACTTGCGTTGTCCATAACAATAACAGCCCCTTTTGGAATCAGATCCAACATTTGAACAAACCATTCCTCGAAGACATCCCCATTCATATCTTCGTGATAGTCCCCCGTGCGTTTTGAAATAAAAGTTAATAATCCACCATCAACAAAACCTTCAGAACTTCCAACATGGACAATGATAAGTCTTTTTCCTTTTCCAGATGGTGGCTGCAAACCTAACGACAAACCTTCCACGAATGCCTGCCTTCCGCTTTTAATGTTTTCAGCTTGCCAAGATTTGGAAACTGTATATCCAGCATTTATCCATGTTTCGTCTAAGTAGAAGATTTTCAAATTTTGTTCTCTGGCATGTCGAATGCTTCTTAAATAGTCTCTTCTCCAAAAAACTATTTCCGGTTTATCTATCAAGAGAGATTTTCTATTATGTTTTGTATATCTGAAACCCACATCTTTCAAAAGTTTGCATAATGTCATTCTGGAGAATTTTGGATAGCCCGTATCTTCTTGCACTGATGTCATAATTTTGTCAAGTGTTGGAATTTCCTTTCGTAAGTAAAATCCATGGACTTTACGCCTTAGTCTTTGTTTTAATGACTCATCGATCTCAATTGGTTTTCGGCCTGAAGGAGTTTTAGGGGGTTGAAGAGTTCCATTCTTGCTTTCTTTTAGTAATCTATAAATTGTTGATTTAGCAACACACAACATAGCAGCCGTTAATTCCACAATATCATCAACACTTGCACTTTGATCCTTGTTTTTCAATGATATATAACAATTCAATATCAGAGTTTTTTCATTTAAAGATAATGGACCTGTTTTTGTTCGTTTAGATGGTCCGTGGCTTATCGACATTGTTTGGTACTTGCACAATTAACATTCAACAAATGTTTTAAATATATTCCAACTGTTTACAATATTATGACAACCATACAACTTTACTCAAAGAACTAATACTTAGTACTGATTTAATGTACCTACTTTCTTTTAAAATAATATTCCCGATAATGTTTCTAAGAAAACTGGGTTGTTTGGAAAATCCCTCTCAATAATCGAATAATCTGTAAATAGGTGTAATCGTATTAAGCCGATTACAGTAGGCCACTTGCCATTTAAAATTTCTGAGAAAAATTCCCCAAACACTACATATAGGAGTAATACAAATAAAAAATATTATGAATAAACGGGCATATCCGAACTCTGCCACAAAATAAAATTTTACCTGACTTGTATCATTTGAGGATTACTGAAATGTTCGAACTGTGCCGCAACCATTTAGTTTAATCCTATTAGAGTCATTAGGGTTTATAATAGATAAAATCGGAGGCCCATAGAATTATGTATATTTCTGAAAGGTTTCAAAGATTTCTTGAATTAAATATTTTGAAGAAATCTTGATTGTTTTGATCGATATTTAGGGGATTAGGGGAAGGATGTTGATGCACTTACACTATTGCCTAAAAATCAGGAAGAAGTATTTAATAGTGTTCGTGAATTACAATTACGAACGAACCGAGAAGAGGAATTTCTATTTCAGCAGACCAGGTATTTAAAATTATTGTGTTCTCCTGTTTTTCCAACCTTAATTTTTTATGTAATTCGGATTGTATTTTGATGGATGGGACTTTCAAATACTGTTCAACTTTTTTTTACCAAATGTTTACCATTCATGGTTTTAAAAACGGCTATTACGTACCTCTTGTTTTTTGTTTGCTGCCGGACAAATCAAGTCAAACATATTCAAATTTGTTTTTAATTTTAAGACAAAAATGTAAAGAACTAGGCTTACATTTTCAACCTAAAGAAGTCGTGGTAGATTTGAACTAAGCATTCATAACGCTATATATGAATGTTTTGGCAGAGATCAAATTTATTTGGTTGTAAATTTCATCTCTGTCAAGCTTGGTATCGTAAGATTCAGGAGTTTCATTTGGTACAAGAGTACAGACAGAAAGGTTCTGTAATTGGCGAATACTTAAAAGTACATTTCGGTATTATGTATCTTAGTCCTGAGGAAGTTGTAGAATTTTTTTATAATGAACTACATTTTTTGCTTCCGAATGACCTCTACCTCTATCACTTTTTTTTATTAAAATTAGTACATCCCGTTACCTCTGACCTAAATCGTATATTCTTTAGCATAGCTGCAACTCATTCGTTCAATACAAAATGTACCTTACGGTATACCCTCTTAAAATATATTTTGGTACGTCTATGAAATCTACTTAAATGAATGATTTATTACTCCTTGTCCTTTCTATATAGACTATAAACGTGTATAGAGAATTTCAGTGCAATCGGTTGAAGGTACAGGATCTTTATCCGTGCGTCATTAATAACTGATAATATAACAGACATAATTATTAAGTGGCATCTCTTTCTATTAATAGTGAAGAACAGAACAAAATAATTTGACATTTGTCGGTTATCAGATATTAATGACGTCAGGGTAAAGATCCAATAATTCAACTGTATCTGCTTCAAAACTGAGTTGCAAGATTGCAACTGAACAAATATACATTGCCAGTTAAATACCAAAAGCTTTGAAAAATACATAGTAGTGTTGGTATCTTATGATATGCCACAATAGTTATTTGTAAAACAAGTGTCACAATCACCCGTTTTGTAGTACGAGTGAAGTTTGCACAACGAACCGCGAAGCGGTGAGTTGTGCAAATCACGAGTACTACAGAAAGTCATTGTGGCACAAGTTTGACACAATATTTTTTATAATTCGCATTTATTTAATTATTTAAATAAAATAGAATTTCATATAATCCCTGTTTTTAAACTCGGAGGAGTGGTTTGAATTTAAGTTGGCAATTCTGTAGATTCATAATTGATCAGATCACATCTGGTTTTATTCAGCACTTCTGACTTTTAACATATTATAACCGAATAATTGTGTAAATTGTAAACAAACTTTCATTTAAGCAAAAAGAGGATGATTCTTTTTTTAAAAAAGAGCTTCTTCGTATATGCTCTTGCGATCTATTTATATTATATCATGAACAGAATTATTTCTGTAATACATCTTCACATAGATATCTGGTAATTTATCCCAAAAATCGAACGTTATGCCACTTAATAATTATGTCGATTATGTTATCCAATATTAATGCAGTTTGCTTCGGTCCTTCCTAGAGAGTGGACGTACCGTAATTAACAGCTAATTAGCAAAATTGGTGTTATCTCTATAGTCTAAACAAAAACTATTTACAATCAAAATATATTACGTGATTTGTGAAATACATTTCTCTGATTAAGTGAAAAATAAATTAAAATCTATGAGTGGGATTAGCGGGGAAAGCCCCCCGAAAATAAAGATATTGATATGGAATTAAGTAACACAGAACTTACAAGCTTTCCTGTAGGCGACTTTCTCATAAATAAAAATGCTGAAATAATCGAAACTAATACAAAAGAAAGTAAAACGGTAATTATCTCAATTAATACTACTTATAAAGTGGCCGCAAAATATAAGGTAGATTTTATTTATATCAACAAAATGCTTTAGGCCTTTTCATGTTTATTTAGAAAACAATTCTAATGAATTTAAAGGTAGGTTAAATACACCAGAATAGGAGACATTACATTATATAATTTCTCGGATATTGCTGAAAAAATTTTTAGTATCGACTCAATTGGCAGAAATAGAATAAGAATTAAGTTTAAACATTAAAAATCAGCTAATTATCTATTATCAAAGGAAAATGATAATTTTTTTTAAAAACAATTTGGAAATGTACACACCTAAATTTATGGTTATTAGACAGGGTGTAGACAGGGATATTTCTACTGAATTCTCGGAAGATTATATTAAAAATAAAATAAAAATGTTTGATTTGTATTGCAAATTTAAAGTAGTGCAAGTTAAAAGACTAAATAGGAAAGCACTGACGAACAAGGTACACAATATATTCCAACTAAAACATGTTTCATTCACTTTAAATAACAAATTTTACCAAAATATATTACAATCAATAAGGTACTGAAGGAAGTTGAACCATATAAGCAAAATGTTTTGCTTTGTTTTAACTGCTTAAGATACGGGCATACTGGAAACCAGTGCAAGGGCAAGCCAAGGTATGACGAATGCAGCGAAACTCATCACACTAAAGATTGCAAAGAGACTGAACTTACAACAAAATGTTTTAATTGTTCCGGTGACCATTTTACAAGTAACTTAGAAGCTTGCCCAGATTAAAGAGGTTATGTCTACAAATAATATTAGTTACCATAATGCAAACAAACAGATAGGTAGAAATTCTTATGCAAATGTTGCATACAGTAACTTAAAGATAACCAATTTGCAAACTGTGGATATACGTTGCCCCAAATCAACCCCCCCCCCCCATTCCAGTCAACCTACAATCGATCCAATCCCATCCAATATATTTAATTTAACTCCAACAACAAACTTGAATACTACCAATACAACCACAAACGCAAACCTTACCAACCCTCGAGGTCACACAAGGCTAAGCCCTGACCCAATTTTAAAATTACACAAAGAAATAATATATTTCTCAAGACACCGATTGCCTTGTGTATCAATATTAAAAAATCCAAATTATAACAAAAATATTAGTTCTCAATTGGAATCACTATCTGCAGACTTGAGCACAATAAGTTCAATATTTCAATTAGTTATACAAATTGTCACAACTTTATTAGAAGCAAAAAACGTAAATATAAACAAGGAAGAACTGAAAAATTTTGTTAAATCAACACTAGATGCAAATATGTCGTCACATTCTCAGATGTAAACTACATAAATATTTTGCAATGGAACTGCCGATCGGCAGTCTCAAATAAAACAAACTACTAGATAAGGGAAACTACACAGTTGCCTTAATATCCGAGACATGGTACCGTCCAGAGAAGTACTATGGTATCATAGCAGTTGTATCTCTCTCGTAGCGAAGAAGGATCCCCTTATATGTGCATTTGTGTCAAGGTATTTAAAAATACACAGAGAAAATCATTTCATTCTTGTAACGTCTAGAAAAATTAGAGAGTTGGCAATGCTTCTGATTGAAGTTAAGAAAATAAACCCAGCTATTAAATATTTGTTTTCAGCTCTTAAGGGTCAACATTACGACGTGTTGGTGTCTGCAACAAAGACCGTATCAAAATTTAATGATGAAAAGAAAACGTTTTATACTCCTACCTGCATGCATTACAAATGGGAACTACTTTGAAACAGTGCTGCGATATAGCACTTTTATATACCGGGTGTCCCACTTAACTTTTCCGGGTTTTGATCGCTTATTACTCAAATAGTTTTAGGAATAGAAACATGCGGTTTTCGCCAGTTTTATTGAAATTTATAAAAAAAAAAATTTCTCAATGATGGGATATTTTATCGTGATGCCGGTTTGACCGGAAATTAACACGGCGATTTTTAGGGATAGGGCAACTTTGTTATTTTAAATAGAACACCTTGTATATTTTTAGTCTAACACAAAGCTCAATCTTTAAGCTTTCTAAACATATATAGTTTGTGCTACTTTTTCTGGAAAGTATGGCCCAAAATTTAAGTTAAACAACGTTAAGCATTTTCTAAGGCAATTTTTTAAAAATGTCAACAAAATTAACAATTTTGGACGTAAAGACATTTAACAAAAAATATTAATGCAACAAATTTTCAAAATGATGTCCTCGGACGTTTACACACATTCGCCATCTTTTAATTAAGTTTCGAAAACTAGCTATCAACATCTCTCTAGGAATAGTTTCAATCACATTTATTATGTTTGTTTTTAATTCTTCCAAGGTTGTATGGGGTGGGTTGTAACATCGATCTTTGATGTAATTCCAAAAGAAAAAATCCGATATCGTTAAATCAGGTGATCGCGGTGGCCACCTCACTGGACCTCTTCTTCCAATCCACCTTTCACCAAATGTTTCATTTAAAAGTTCTCTAGTGATCATTGCATAGTGTGGACTTGCACGATCCTGCTGAAAGTAACATGTTTGTTATAAATTATCTTGCTGAAGTTGCGGAAAAAAGTACAGTTGTAGCATATCTACATAATTTACTGCGGTAACGATAGTTTACTAAAGCAAAATGGGCCATAAATTTTTTGTAGAACTCATGGCACACAATACAGTTACTTTGGATGAATCTCTTACATATTCAGTAGTTCTGTGAGGGTTCTCTGAACCCCAAATGCGACAGTTGTGTCTATTTACTTGACCATTTAGGTGGAAAGTAGCCTCGTCAGACATAATAAGAAGATTTCTGTAATTAATTCTTGTAAATAGTCTGAAACCTTGGCGGCAAAAATTAACGCGCACGGCATGGTCAATCTTTTTTAATTCTTGCACCAAGTGAAATTTGTAAGCCTTCAATTTTAATTGTTTTTTTAAAATCCTATGAAGTGTGCTCCTAGAAACGTCCGTAGTGCTAACCATTTTTCTAACTGATGTTGTGGAATTTACTTCTACAGCTTCTTGAACTTGAATAACTTTATTTAATAAATTGTTTTGGTTACGCTCTCTTTTTTGATGAGCAAGTGTGCCTGTGTCCCATAACTGACGGTACAAACTTCTTATTGCATTATCACTGGGTGGTTGTTTATTAAACATTCTTCGAAATCTTCTTTGTGTCACCACAATTGACTTCGTTTCTGCAAACATTATTACACACATTCCTTTTTCAGATAAAGTGAACATTTTTCAAAGAGAAATAAGAAAACTAATTGTGGTAAACTGACAGTTCGCGTGAAATAATTATTTGCTGTCACTAAGCAAAGCCTACTTAAAAAATATATAAATCTATTTCCAAATGCCCCGCTAGTTATCGAAACTTAATTAAAAGATGGAAAATGTCCAAGGACACAATTTTGAAATTTGTTATAATATTCTTTTTTGTTAAATGTCTTTACGTTCAAAATTGTTAATTTTATCGACATTTATAATAAATTGCCTCACAAAATGCTTAAAGTTGTTAAACTTAAATTTTAGGCCATAATTTCCGGAAAAAGCAGCACAAACTATATATGTTTAGAAAGCTTAAAGATTGAGCTTTGTGTTAGACTAAAAATATACAGGGTGTTCTATTTAAAATAACAAAGTTACCCTATCCCTAAAAATCGCCGTGTTAATTTCCGGTCAAACCGGCATTACGATAAAATATCCCATTATTGAGAAAAAAACTTTTATAAATTTCAATAGAACTGGCGAAAACCGCATGTTCCTATTCCTAAAACTATTTGAGCAATAAGCGATCAAAACCCCGAAAAGTTAAGTGGGACACCCGGTACCTTAAAAAAACTGAACAATTTCAGACCGTAATGATAGCAAATATTGAAGCAGATAATAAGTCTTTGGTTCAATTAATAGAAGGTAATTGGAGATTCGATATATCCAACCAAGCTGACCTAAGCATACAAAAATGGAATAAAGTTAGTATAGTTCCTCTTGCTAGCGACCTCAAGTTATTAAAAGAATATTTGCTAAAAAGCAGCAATGATGCATTTTTAAAATTGGAACATAACAATGGCGATGAAGAGGCTTTTACTACTTTATTGGAAACAATCTACTGCCGTTTATTATTACTAAATAGACGACGTCCCGGGGAACTCCAAAGATTTCTTGTAGGCACCCATGAAATATTTCTTAATAGTGAAATGACGCAAGGATATGAAGAATTTTCGGAAGTCATTCCCGAAGCAGAAAAAAAGGTTGATTAGGAATTTTAAAACACTTGTAATAAGGAGCAAAAGAGGTCGTGGAGTACCAGTGCTCTTTAGCAAAGATGTGCAAAAGCATTTACAGTTAATCCTGAATGAAGAAATCGAATAAATAAACATCCCAATAAATATCTTTTTGGGAGTTCCAAATCTGAGGAACCTATTATTGGATATAAAGTCATGAAGACATTTTCAGAATTATGTGGGGCAAAAAATCCGAATGCTTCTTACTTGCACTAAATTTCGGAAACATTTAGCCACATTAACCCAATTCTTCAATATGAACGAAAATGATATGGAGCAATTGACATACACTAGGTATTCATAGATCTTCATATAGACTTCCGGATGATATAAATCAAACTTCAAAAATATTCAAACTATTAATACTGATGGAAAAGGGTGAAGCTGGTCAATTTAAAGGTAAAACATTAGATGAAATTAACTTGAATTTGGATGAAGACCTAATGGAGCAGGAAGAAAATGATGTGCAAGAAATAATAGATGATGTTATAGAACAGTACTGAAAATGTGCCTAACGAATCGTTATCTGAATCCGCATATAATACATCTTCAAACCATAATACAAGAAATCCATGCATAGGGAAAAAACGAAAACTTGTTCCTTGGAGTGAAGAACAGAAAATGGTTGTCACGACATTCTTTAGGAAACATATTCAGAAAAAGAAGCCTCCTAAAAAAGCCTAATGTTCTGAATTAATATCTAGTAACCCTAAGTTACTACATAACAAGGATTTGTTAAAAATCAAGGTGTTTGTTCAAAATCAATATTCTCAACCAAAACAACCTTGTTAAATATAAAGTAGTTGATGTAAAAGAGGAATAAAAAAATAAATGCTTAAAAAATGGCTCGATGATGTTGGACTGTCTATATCAGAAACCAAGATCGAAGTATGTATATTTTCCAGAACTAGAAGTTGTGGTCAAAATCTGATAACCCTAGGTAAATACACCTTTCCCATAAAAATACCGTCAAATACTTCGGATTACTGTTAGACAAGAAACTTTTAGGGAAGTAGTGTATACACCAAGTATATTCAATGAATATACTAAGAGCATTCTGCAATACAAAGTGGGGAGCAGATCCAAATACAGCATTACTCTTTTATAAAACAATTGTAAAATCCATTATAGACTATGGAAGTCATCTATACTGAACAGCAGCTGAAACACACTTACATAAAATTGAAGCCCAACAGAACAGTTACAGTTGAAAGGCTTATGGAAATATCTAGTTATCAACACAATTAACATATAAACGGGAAACTACTTAACTTTCCAGTTCCACCTGAAAATCTTTTCTCTCACAAAATACCTACATATTACTTCGAAATGGCCAAATTTGTGCCTTCAATTGGAAGATCCCGAGTTTTAGGGACAACAACCAAGATCGACACGGAGGCGCATATAGCCCCCCTGTCTGAACCTTCCCTCCAAGAGTAAACAATAAACAAGATTTACGAATATCGCGTAATACGTAATCGACAATAAAGAGATTCTTGGGTAATTCACGCAAACAGAAAAAGAGCTACAAATGCTGCGTTTAGTTTTCCTGTTGGAATCCGTTGTTTTGTGCTTTCCCATGTTTCGATCAACAGCTTTGCTACCAAGTTTTACGCCCTTATTTGGTTATACCGTACCGCGGTTGCCATTCTGTTTCAGTAGCCCTTTTTCTTTATATATATATATATATATATATATATATATATATATATAATATATATATATAAACAAGAAATCAAGAAATCGAAAAGTTTGTTGAGCTAAGTCTATTTCTTAATGTCTGACAGCACAGTAGCCTCATTAAATATTCAAATAGAAAATTATCTCTTACAGAGTGATCCTAAGAATTTTACAAGTAAATACTAAAATTCTAATGCAAAACACGTAGGTGTCTGTATTGGTTATCTGTATATCCCTGTTTCAGCTCAAAATACAATATGGTAATAAAACTGAACAATGCCAGAAAAAGGATAAACTGTGTGGCAGTAGCGGAGATTACTGTTACGAACTCGCACACCGAAGCAGATACTAAGTACGGCCCTGTAACCTTATGTTAACGGAGTTAAGAAAAAGGCGAGCGCGCCGAATTCTGAGAAGGTCTATTGTGACCGTCCTTTTTAAACATGTTCTCGAAAGGCATTTTAAGAAATATCGCGAAAGGCATGTCCCGTCCCGAATGTTCTAGTAAAGAAAGTTTTTGATATAAATACAGGACCGATCAGCGGATGAGTTCAGTTTATAATTTGCTATAGTGAGTTAAACAGTAATTAAGTGAATATAAAAGTGTTATAAATTAATAAGTTAGTGTGCATATAAATTAAATTTAAGTGACTAGTTAAGTACATATAAATTAGTGTTAGTGAGTTAGTGTTAAACTAAATTAGTAAGTAGCAATACCGAGTGTTTAAAATTCATCCCACCCGTTTACGTTTTAAATAAATTAGAAAAACATTACATTGGTGTCAGAAGTGGGATAATATAAATAAATAACTACATAAAAATGGCCAAGAGACTATGTGATCTGAAAGTCACGGAATTAAGGGCAGAATTGGAAGATCGTGAGTTGGAAACGTCCGGTAAGAAAAGTGAATTAGTGGAAAGACTTAAAGTGGCACTGGAAAATGACGGCTTTAATCCAGAATTATTTTTATTCAATGACGAGGCTTCCACCATAATCTCGTCAATTTCTGCCATGGACGAGAAGATTTCAACCATGAAGAACGATATTTCTACTAATATGGACGAGAAGATTTCCACTATGAAGAATGATATTTCTACTAATATGGACGAGAAGATTTCCACTATGAAGAATGATATTTCTGCTAATATGAAGAACGATATTTCTGCCATGGAAGAGAAGATTTCCAGCATGAAGAATGACATTTCTGCCGATATCTTATGGTTAAAAAATGACATTGCTGCTGACGTCGAGAATAAAATTACGTCTCTAAAATCAGACATTGAAAACAAGATAACAACGATAGACGAGAAAATCAAGGAATTGGAGAAAAATATGGCAGATTTAAGAACAGAAGACACGCCAGCAGAAGGAAAGAAGATTGAACATATAAAACCCTGCAAGCCAGAAATAACTTCCAGGATAGAGGACATTGGCAGTTTTGCATGAGTCAAGACCCCAACATTCGACGGAAAGACATCGTGGACCAATTATGTAAAACAGTTCGAAGCAGCCGCTAGAGTGAATAATTGGTCCGATAAGGAGAAAGCAGTGAACCTAACTATCGCGCTTCGGGGAGATGCCTTAGATATACTTCAGACGATACCTCTGGAAGAAACGGATGATTTCGAGCTGCCGAAGAAGAGGTTGGACATGCGGTACGGTCACGAACATCTAGAACATTTGTACCAGTCCCAACTGAAGAACCGAAGGCAGAAACGCGATGAAGCCCTTCAAGAGTATGAAGTGGATATTGCCCGACTCGTTCGATTTGCTTATCCGTCAGCACCAGAGAACATGATGGAATGTCTGGGCATCCAGGCCTTCATTGATTGCTTACGTGACCCCGATATGCAGAGGACGCTTCGTTTAGCCCATCCCAAAACATTAGTTGACGCATTGACAGCTGCTCTTGAATATGAAGCAGCAACGAAGGCTTCAGGATATAACAAAATCAGGACCATCCAAGAAGAAGATGACGAAGACAGATTTGACCAGTTTGTCAGTTTAATAAAGAATATGATGGACAAGAATCCTAGAAAGATCAGATGCTGGAATTGTGGCGAGCTAGGGCATGTACGTAGTTCATGTAAGCGCCCCAAGACTCCTGCAAACCAAGAGCCCCAGTCACAGGAAAACTAGAACGGGTCGGCTACGAGGGGGCAGCACCGACCCATGATTGTTCCAAAGACCCTCTCATACTGATAGCTTCTCTCAGATGTCGCAACGACAGTGTATATGTGGATGGCGAAGTAAATGGCAAGAAATATGCTCTGCTGGTTGACACTGGAGCAACTAGAACCATTATACGACCAGAACTAATAAACTCCAAGAAGAAGCTTTTACCAACGAGACTGCGACTGCGGACCGCCACAGGCGAAAGTGCCAACGTTCACGGGGAAACACAAATCCAATTGGGAATTGACGCAGAAAAGTTCACGCATACGGTAATCGTAGCTGACATTGAAGAAGACGTGATTCTGGGAATGGACGTAATGAATGTACATGGTTTCCAATTAGACTTCAGAAACAGAACCATTAAAGTGGGTTCCGAGGAGGTATTCCTGCATCCATATGAAGGCAGCGCGGTGTTGGCAGCTGTACAGGAAGATACCGTTCTACCTGCACGAAGCGAAACCATGATAGTAGCACGGCTACAGGGAATCATGGAGGAAGGTACACCGGTTATGATGGAGCCAAGGAACCACGACGAAGAAGTTGGCAAAGGGGTACTAATTGGAAAAGGATTGGTCACGTCGGCGAAAGAGATCCCAGTACGTGTGATAAACGTGAACGATTACCCAATTACAATCAAGAAGGAAACCAAGATTGAATCCTGCGTACCAGTGACGTCAATAGTTCGTCAAACAACGACCACTGACAATTCTAATGCCAGATTCGAACAAATGTTATCAGTAGCTGGTCAATCTTTGGATCGAGCTGAAAAAAAGAGAATGAGAGAATTTCTCTTGCAGTATCGAGACTTATTCGTACCAAAAAGAGGAAAGACTGGCAGAACATCAGCCGTCAAACACAAAATCGATACTGGTAATGCTAAGCCAATTAGACAATCAGCTCGAAGACTTCCACGAGCAAAGAGAGAGGAAGCTGAAAAAATAATTCAAGAGATGGCAGAAGAAAAAGTAATAGAACCATCTACTAGTCCAGGGGTGTCTCCAGTAGTGCTCGTCAAGAAAAAGGATGGAACTACGAGATTCTGCGTGGATTATCGCCAGCTTAACAACGTGACGAAGAAGGACAGCTATCCTCTGCCTCGAATTGATGATACGCTAGATACTTTGGCCGGCAGCAAACTGTTTTCCACCTTGGACCTGAAGTCTGGTTATTGGCAAGTAGAAATGGACCCAGAAGATAAAGAGAAGACTGCTTTTACCACCGGATCTGGATTATGGCAATTCAACGTCATGCCATTCGGGCTCTGTAATGCGCCTGCGACATTTGAAAGACTTATGGAAAATGTCTTGAGAGGGTTGTCTTGGAAGACATGCCTGGTCTATTTGGACGACATCGTAGTATTGGGGAAGACATTCGACGAACATGTGAAAAATTTGGAAGACGTATTCAAATGACTCCAAGCTGCCCAGCTCATGTTAAACCCGAAGAAATGTCAGCTGTTCCAAAACCGAGTCAACTATCTAGGTCATATAGTGAGCAATGAAGGAGTGGCGGTGGATCCAGAGAAAGTTGCTTCCATTCAGCAATGGCCGCAACCAACCGACAAACATCAAATTAGGAGTTTCCTTGGACTTTGCACGTATTACAGAAGATTTATCAGGAAGTTTGGGGATATTGTCAAGCCTCTAACGCGACTTACAGAAGAAGCAAGAGCTTTCCAATGGGACGAAGACTGTCAAACGGCTTTTGAAACTTTGAAGAGACATTTAACCTCGGCGCCGATATTAGGATATCCATTACCAGAGGGAGACTTTATTCTTGACACTGACGCAAGCAACGTAGGAATTGGTGGAGTGCTCTCACAGATCCAAGGAGGGCAAGAAAGAGTGCTGGGATATTTCAGTAAAGTCCTCTCCAAACCAGAACGAAACTACTGCGTCACAAAAAGAGAACTTTTGGCAGTAGTGAAGTCCGTGGAACACTTTTACCAGTATCTCTATGGTAGGAAGTTTTTAATCCGGACTGAGCACTTAAGTGGTTGATGCAGTTCAAGAATCCCGAGGGCCAGATCGCTAGATGGATTGAACGACTTCAAGAATACGATTTCAACATCGAACATCGAGCTGGTGTGAGTCACCGAAATGCCGACTCCCTGTCCAGACGGCCGTGCCCAACAGACTGCTCCCACTGCAACAAGGTGGAATCTAGGGAAGCTGCAGTTTCAAGAACTACTGTAGTCAACGAGGAATGGTCACCCACCAGGATCAGAGAAGATCAGGAGAATTATCCTCACCTGAAGATGATCCGGCAATGGAAGAAAGAAAACCGGCGACCTACCTGGCAAGAAGTGTCAAGATGTTCACCGAAACTCAAGGCGTATTGGGCTCAGTGGGACTCCCTTGTCCTGGAAGAAGGGCTGTTGAAAATAGTCCTTGAAAACGATGACGGTTCTGAGATGAGGAGACAGCTAGTTATCCCGAGAACAAGAGTAGCTGAGGTACTGAAGAAGTTACACGACAGTCCATCGGGAGGTCATCTGGGAGTGAAGAAAACCCTTCAGCGAGTTCGTGAAAGGTTTTATTGGATGAACAGCTCCGACGATGTGAAGGACTGGTGTAAGAAATGTACGACTTGTGCTACGGCTAATGGACCACATCGCAAGAGAAAGGCACCCATGAAACAGTACAATGTTGGAAGCCCTTTCGAAAGGATTGCTTTAGATATCGCTGGACCATTTCCGACGACAGAAAATGGTAGCAAGTACACACTGGTTGTAATGGATTATTTTACAAAATGGGTGGAAATTTACGCTATCCCGAACCAAGAGGCCACAACTGTCGCGGATGTATTGGTGAAAGAATTCATCAGCCGATATGGAGTGCCCATGGAAGTCCACAGTGACCAGGGAAGAAATTTCGAAAGCCATCTATTCCAGGAGATTTGCGACAAGCTGGGAATGAAGAAGACCAGAACAACAGCATTACATCCACAGTCAGATGGAATGGTTGAGAGAATGAACAGGACTATTGGAAAATACCTGTCCAAAGTAGTATCCAGCCATCAGAGAGATTGGGACCAGTATCTCTCCCTATTTGCATTGGCTTATCGATCTGCCGTCAATGAGTCCACGAGTGAAATACCTGCGAAAATCCTGTTTGGACGTGAAATGAGGCTTCCTTGTGACCTGGAATTTGGCTGTCGGCCTGGAGAAGATATAGCAGGCGAAGACTACGTGATCCAATTGAGAAGAAGGCTGGACGATATTCATGAACTAGTTCGAACAAATCTTCAAGTTGCCAGCGACAGAATGAAAAGGCGGTACGACACGCAGGCCACAGAGGGCGGTTTTAAAGAAGGGGACAAAGTTTGGTTACACAACCCGGCGAGGAGAAAAGGATTTTCTCCAAAATTACAAAAATCCTGGGAAGGTCCATACTTGATCAAGAAAAGGATCAATGATGATTTATATCGCATAAGCAAGATCCCCAACGGAAAACCAAAAGTAGTTCACCGAAACCGACTAGCGCCATTCGAAGGAGACCATGACATAGAGGAAGGAGTAAACCTTATTCGAGATGTGTCTGACCCCACCTTTGATGAATGTATGGGCGCGTATGGAGGTGCCGGGAAAGCTAGATATGGAGTCACTTCGGAACAACAACAAGATTTGTTCACTCTCCCAGAAGATTATTCACTGGCATACAACATCCCCGCCCGTATCAAGAACGCACGAGGGTTGGCAACCGTCTTTCGAAAGAAGTTCGGGCAATTAGAAAAACTTGAAGACCAGATTCCAGCCCCTGGCAAGACACTGAAACTGAAACATAATTCGCGGTACGTCTTCTACGTGGTAACTAAAAATGAATTCCTAGATCGATCTACCTACCGCGATGTGTGGGAAGCACTTCGAAACCTCCGAGACCATGTGTTGCAATCCAACGTGAAGAAACTGGCTATGCCTAAGATAGCGAGTAACCAGTTGGATTGGCGAATCATCAGGAACATGGTAGATATTATCTTTCAAGGTACCGGTGTCCAGATATTAATTTGCAGCTACAACCCCCGCTATCAATATCCGATGAAGACGGTGCCCTGCTATTTCCATAAGATCGGAAAGTGTAGAAATGGGGCTAGTTGCCGATTCAAACATCCAGTCTCGGCTACACAAAAGTTCCAGGAGGAACTTTCATTTAAGGAGGGGGTAATGTTACGAACTCGCACACCGAAGCAGATACTAAGTACGGCCCTGTAACCTTATGTTAACAGAGTTAAGAAAAAGGCGAGCGCGCCGAATTCTGAGAAGGTCTATTGCGACCGTCCTTTTTAAACATGTTCTCGAAAGGCATTTTAAGAAATATCGCGAAAGGCATGTCCCGTCCCGAATGTTCTAGTAAAGAAAGTTTTTGATATAAATACAGGACCGATCATCGGATGAGTTCAGTTTATAATTTGCTATAGTGAGTTAAACAGTAATTAAGTGAATATAAAAGTGTTATAAATTAATAAGTTAGTGTGCATATAAATTAAATTTAAGTGTCTAGTTAAGTACATATAAATTAGTGTTAGTGAGTTAGTGTTAAAATAAATTAGTAAATAGCAATACCGAGTGTTTAAAATTTATCCCACCCGTTTACGTTTTAAATAAATTAGAAAAACATTACATTACGATATTAGTTCATTTTGCTTATTCAATTAGATTCGGTCAACATTACAGTTGAAATAAAATTCATTCGTTTACGCCTATTAACAAGTTACATTTTTATTAAATTAAATTAATTAAAGAAAATATAGTTTAATTCTCATAATTCAAATTTATTGACAATGAATTAATGTATATTAAGTAAACTAAACATACCATTTATAGGAAATATAAAATGCAATCTATAGTATCATCCTCTTCGCTGGCCATACAAGAATCATCCGAAGACTGGTCGAGAGAGATCACTATCGGTTCTATAGTTTGTTCTATGAGGTTATCTAAAACCCACATTTTCTCTTCCTCTTCAATTACATGATTCACAGATTCTCTCCAGTTCTCTTCAGTCATTGTTGTCAATGAGTACTTTCATGAGTTCACGAACATCTTTCATTTTAAATGTTTTATTATGTTTAGCTACATAACCTTTCATTTGGGCCCATATTAACTCTATCGCATTTAATTCACAATGGTATGGCGGCAAACAATAACAAACTTTAAAAGTTCCTTTTTCAACATATCATCTTCAAATGGTATATCTTTTCCGATTAACCAGTTTCTAATATCGGCTTTTCTCCAAGAGGTAGATGGAAGATTTTCTGTTAATCGCGAATGATAAGTGGCATTGTCCATAACGATTACAGCGTTATTTGGAATTAATTCGACCATTTGTGTAAAATACATCTGCAGTCATTTCTTCATGATAGTCTTTGGTTGATGTTGACTGAAACTCCAGTAAACCACCTTCCACGAACCCTTGATTGCATCCAATATGCGTTATTATTAGTCGGCGACCTTTACCGATAGGAGTTTTCAGTCCAGTAGATAAACCTTCTATGAAAGCTTGACGACTGGTTTGAATACTTTTGTCCTGCCATATTTTTTTCACTGAATGTCCTTCATTGAGCCATGTCTCATCTAGATAATAGATTTGTCTTCCCTCCTGTCTGTATTTTCGGATATCTCGTAAATACTGGCGTTTCCAACATATTATTTCTTCGTTGTCGATTAGCACTGATTTGCGACTTTGCTTCTCCCAAGTAAAATTTAATTTGTGTAATATTTTCCACAAAGTTTTTCGCCCTATGTCAGGCAAATTCTCGTCCTCCTTCACCATTCTTAGAATTATGTCAAGGGTTGGGATCTCTTTTTTAAAATATAATTCATGTAGTTTTCGTCTTATTGTATTTTGCATATGTTCATCAAGGTCAAATGGTTTTCTTCCAGTTGACTTTTTAGGTGGAGATATATTTCCATTTTTCCTCTCTCTTAGAAGCCTGTAAATAGTAGATTCACTAACTCCTGTCATATTGGAACATGTCGAAACTAGATTTCTAACAGTAGCAGCCGGCATTTGATGTACAACAGCATCATGCAAATTTAACACTACAGTCTTCGTTTGTAAGCTAAGCACGCTCTTACACTTTACTGGGGTAAAACTTGAAGACATTTCTCACAACACAGTTAACACTTATGGAACATAAGCGACTCTAAGCAAAACAAATTAGGACGAGACCAAGTTTCACCGTATATACCTGCAAAATTTCTAAGTAGTCATTGGGACAATCCCTAGTAGGACCCTATTGTAATGTTTCTTGGAAATGTTATTATCAACATTTCGAAAATCAGAAAGTAATTATCTGGAGAATAAATTGATAAATGGTTTGTTAATATGTCTCCCAAGAATTGACCTGCTTCAAATTCTCAAGATAATTAATGAAATATTCAGTCAGAATAGTTGCGTTACAAGATTATTTCAAAAATAATTTATTGTTTTAACTGTATGTACTCTTCAAATGTATGAAGGTCAGTTAGTTGTTTTAACTAACCGAATTTACATTTATATTACCTTTATATATAAGATCGGGTATAAAATTAAATAGTAAATAAATTCCTTAGATGAACTGTGACGCTTATGCTTTACTACCTGACTAGCATCTGTGGCCTTTTCGCGTGCTGTCAGTCAATAAGAAACATACTTTAGAATATAAAACTACTAACACAAATTAACATGTATACTGTGCTCAGTCCTACAAAAAAAATGAAACAAATAGAAACAAAATTTTAATAAAACAATCAGTGACCTACGTAGTCTGGCTAATTGGCGTTTACCAAAGAGATTAACCTATTTAAAAAAATATTAATGACGCATGGGTAAAGAACCAACGGACCAACTGTATTGTTATGTTTCTTATATACAACTTTGTTTTATCTTTCCTGTAATTGGCACAAATGTGAATTCACAAAACTCGTTTCACTTCTCAAAGTAGAATTAACTGGAATTCCTTTATTTATGCAATAAATTATAGACATGATATATTAAAATATTTTCAAGTGTAATCATGACTATTCACACTTCGAACAACATATTGGAAACACCTGATCTTATGATATAATCAAATTCATTCATTCCTTATCCTACGATCTATGAAGTGAAAAAACGGGTGAAGGATGGGAGAAACGTGTAAAATAACCAAATAGGTACGGTATTATTACAATAAACAAACAATACGTGACATAATTGATAGAAGATATTGCAGAGGTTCTTCTATCTGGAAAATATGGAACAGGAACGTCAAAGAAAACTTACAACTTATGATGTTGAAAAGAAAAAGTAGCTTATCTAGTGAATACTATATATATTTTCAAAAAGATGACTAAAAGGAAGTACTTATATAACAAGCAAGTCAACCAGCGCTGGATTAATGATATTTTGCGCCCTGGGCAAATGATTTTTTTTCGTCCCTTCCATTTATCTCCCCTCCTCCCATCTATCTCCCCTCCTCGTCTTTCAGACAACACTTACGACATACGTAAAAGATATATGTATTTACACAAGAAAAAATAGTCATAATAACGTTTTATTTATTATTGAAAATAAATATCTATGGAAAAAATAAAATAAAAAGAACACGTACAGAAAAAAACAATTACGATAAAGTTATGAGAGTGAGGACAAGGAGACAAACATTCTAACACTATAGAAGAATAAAACATAATAATTTAGAAGTATCAATACACTTAAAATTATTGACCTTTACCCTGACGTCATTAATATCTGATAACATAACCGACAAATGTCAAATTAATTATGTGATCAGTTATTAATGACGTCAGGGTAAATGTCAATAATTTTAAGTTTAAGCATTGCTAATGAATACTCAATCAATACTCTTGATGATCAATAGTTCAATACGACATTTTTATATCTCTGAAACTTACAAGCTTTTCACTTAACTTTCTTTCTAGCTTTCAGAGATACGAGTATAAATTTCTCAATGACGAATTGATCATCAAGCGTATCCATCAGCTCGTGCTCAATGTTCAAAAGAGAAAGGTCGCTCAATCTCTCATCCCCAATATCTCAGATAATATTTCACTCATTTTACGGTTGAGAAGGACCTTTCTCCCGAAGCATTAGTTGAGGGTATGCATAAAAATATTCTCAAAATTGTTTCAACGTTCGGAAAGGTTGAAACAATTTTTTCTGTTTTTATCATCTTTAAAATTTCGTGAAGATTTACATTTTGGCTTTCCGATTCCGTGTTGGTTTCATTATCAGTTTCAGTATCTTTGGAACTTGTCAGCTCATTTTGGAAACTACTAATGAAATATTTGAACGAACGCACTCTTCTGGAAAATCGGGACTCAAATCATCGCTATAAAGTTCAAGAAGTTTTTGAGCACTAGAGATTATTTCGTTGTCAGTAGCTGTTATTAAATTAGTCAAGAATCCAAATTTTTCGGATATTTTTTCATAAAACATTTCCTTCTGTTCAACTCCGCTACCATTGAATGAATAATGACGTAAACTACATTGATTTTCATATTATTTGAACCTTCAATAAATTCAACGGCATTTTGCCTTGATTCCCCACTGACAGGTTTCATAATTTTTCTTCTTTTAGTTTCGACTTCATAAACTGAGCATTTTGTCAAGTTCCTACCAATTGTTTCATAATTCTGGAAATTATTTCTAATGAAGTTCAAATAACCTACCAAAGAATCGAATAATTTCACCACGAGAAGTACGTCCGTCGTTACGTTTTGAATACGTTTATTTGTTTTATCAAATTTAGATAGAATGTCGTTCCACACTGCCAATAATACACCAGTCTCTAATTTGTCCATAGTTTTAGGTAAACCGCTGGCATGAACTTTAGTAGCTGCTCGCTGGTTTTTGTCATTAATAATTTGCTCTAAGCAATTTTCAAAACAGTCATAACCATTATACAAGGCTTTAACAGCATCTGCTCTTGCCGACCATCGAGTAGTAGACACTCTTTTTGGACAAAGTTTGTATTGCGGTTTGGAAAGAAAAACTACCCAACGATGTTTGGATGCAGAAAAAAATGTATCGTTGAGAAACATGAAAAAAATTGTTGCAGCAAGACAATACTCTGCAGCACAATTTCCAACTAAATTCAGCGAATGAGCTGCACACGGGATGTAGAATGCTAAAGTATTTCGTGCTTTGATTCGCTGTTGTAGACCTGAATACGCCCCAGACACATTGCTGGCATTATCGTATGATTGCCCCCTGCAATTATTAGTATTTAATTTTAAATCATTCAATGTTTTTATTATAGCCTCTTCCATATTGGAAGCTTTATGTCCAACTTTACTCATGAATTTAAAAAGCGTTCTACAACACTACCATCTGGTAGTATATAACGAAATATAAAAGTAAGTTGATCTATATGGGAAACATCAGGAGTCGAGTCTAAACTTATGGAATAATATTTAGATTTTTTCAATTCTTGGACTATTTTGTTTCTTACCAGTTCTGCAATACATCCTATGAAGTCATTACATATTGTTTTAGAAAGATATGGGACTTGACCCTTACCTTTATCTGCTTTTCTTTCAAAATGATTTTTAAGGAAAGGATCAAACTGGGCTATTAGAATGAGAGATTCTAAATAATTTCGCGAATTATCTTGTCCAACATACTCAAAACTTCCGCGAAATGCTAGACCCTGTTTTGCTAAAAATTTACTTAATTGCAGCTAGTATCCTTTTCAAAACTTCTCTCCAATAATTCATTTCCAGGACATACTGTTGTAAAAAAGAATCAATTTTACCTTGAATTTTTGAGCGCAAAATGAAAGTTTTGATATTTTCTCGATGTTGAGGACGCTCATGTTCAGATATTTTTTCCATTAGTTTCCAATCGTTAAAACCACTCACAAAAGATGAACGGTTATTAATATTGCTGAATAATTTACATCGTATGCAGTATAATTTGTAAGTAGAATCAGAATATATGAGCCACTCACGACGAATATTTTGTCCATTAGCCAGCTGAGAATAAAACATTTTCTTCTATCTATCTTGCGACATTTCCATACACTCGATTCGTGTTTTCAACATTGATCTCATCCGAGGTTTGAACTAATGCAGAATTTCAAGAGATCATTGATTTTCCATGTAGCAGAATTCATTACAAAAATGATTGATTTCAGCACTAAGATCCAGAGCTTCACAATCACCTCTATTATCAATAATTTTCTCGTCCAATTTTGGTTGAACATGCCGATCCACCGGGTCCACACATGTGCTTGGATTTTGACTATCAACTGAAATCAGGAATAATAATCAATCAATAATGATAATAAATACCGCTGCCAATGGAATCGGTACTTCCATTCCGTACATAAACACAAAATAATTTTTCTCGACGTTCCTGTTCATTTTGAGTCATTTAAACAAACAAAAAATACCATCACAACTAAAATTTCAAGTATTACGTATCGTAGAAAAGATACTACATACCTGTTTTGACCGAGAACTCATCTTGATAATTCGAGCAGCTAGGTTTATTTCTGTCGATGAAGACTTCTCTTGCTTTTGTTTCTGAGCATTACGCCTCTGTGCCCCACTAGGTTTTATATAACTCATTTTGAGTTTAATTTAAATTGTACAAGCGTTTATTCCAACTTTTATCACAATAGCACCAGTTCAGAGGAGTGGATTGGGAAAACTGATTCTAGAACTCCGTCCTTTTATATAGCAAATTGAAAGTGCAATAATTCTCTTTGAGTCCTCCCAGTAAAGGAGCAACACCGGTTCGGGCTCATTCCTTATGCAAATTAACATGGGAAATCGCCAAGGTCCATCGTGGTAATTTTTTACTCAATTCGATCTGCGCATGCGGCGGCCGTCAGCAATTTTTGGTGTAAGAAGCGAAGGGGTTTGGGTAGCACGGGGGATGGGGGTTTCGGTTGGGGTAGCGGCTACGGGGGGGATGGGGGGCCCGGGCCGCCAAAGAAGAAGCGAAGAGGGAAGGGTAGCGTCTGCGGGGATTACGAAGGGTGTAAGAAGAAGCGAAGAGGGAAGGGTAGCACGGGGGATGGGGGGCTCGGTTGGGGTCGCGGCTACGGCCCGGGCGGGGTCGCTCTTTGCGGGGGTTATGCAATGATTTAGAAGAAGCGAAGCGGGTTTTAAGGGTAGCACGGGGGAGGGTAGCGCCTACGGGGATTACGCAAGTAAGGGTGTATACAAGAGAAGCGAAGAGGGTTTTAAGGGTTTAATGATGCTGTCGATAATGCTGACAACGTTCAGAGTCGAAAAAAGCCCAAAAAAAGTCAAAGGACGCCGCGCCGCATTCGGCACTTCTTGGTATATAAACATGAAACATCATTTCCCTATTCAGATTTAAAACTTTACCACTTTATCGAGAATGAAAAATTTTCGCCCCCAAGCAGTTGCCCATTGTGCCCTGTGGTTAATCCGGTGCTGAAGCCATCCATAACATAATACTAGTTTCCATAGGGGCTATTCTAAGGTCCGATTGTAATATTAATTGTTAAAATAAAAACGGGTAGACGCAAACAGAAAGCCAGTTCAATAAACGAATCTTCATTAACATTACAGATACTGCCGATGGTGTCCTAATGGTTATCGATTGATCCCTTGTTAATAAATTTTACTAAAACGTAAAACTACATCCAGTCTGACTAGGATAGTTAAGGGAAATAATCGATTTATCAAATTAATCAAAAACTTGAAACTAGTACTTGATGAATTAATCAATATCAATCAATCAATATATTATCATAACGAACATCAAGATGAAAATACTCCAAAGGTAGGAAAATCAAAATACACAAACGCAAAACCCAGAATACGCTTTGGATCAACAAAAATTAATGAGTACATCCAAAATTACCATTATAAGAAGGTTATTGAAAATATTTCTACAGGATTAGACAAAGAATTGTTTAAGGTAATACATTTTAACATACGAAGTTTAAATAAGAACTATGATAAGTTGTGTTGCAACTTTCAAATTCAATATTGTGATGTATTTTCTTTGGATGGCTATGATGTTTTATATAAGAATGGAAGTTTTAACAGGAATTATGGTAGTCATTTACATAAAATCAATTTTAAATTATAAATTTAATACAAAATATGCAGATCAGTGCAAAGCGGCATAATTTAATATTTCGTTTAAAAATAATAACATTTTTTTAACCTCTATATACATATCACCTAATTCCACTCTGATATTTTCAATATAGAATTACTAAAATATCTTGAAAACCGTAAAAACCAACAGAATAATATCATAATAGGATATTATAAACATACATCTTCTATAGAGAGTGTAGAAATTTCGAAGTTTTGTTTTGTTTGTGGGTGATTGGTGGTTTTTTGCTAGAAATCAACCGGAGAGAGAGGCAGGAACAATCAGCAGCGAAATTGGGTGACTTTTGTGAGAACGTGGTTTTAGAAGTGTATAGGATGGGGCGTTTAAAAGTGACTTGTAAAGGTCGAATACGAATGAGACGAACCACGTTGCGTTGCGGATAGTTAAGAGAAGATGAGGTGGGTGTTTGAAATTATTGTAAATTTGAAAATGTTTTTGGGATTGGGTGTCTCCGATGTCATTAGAGTTAATAAGAAAAGTGACCAATGATTTTAGAATTTTTGAGTTTTGTTTCGAATTCGTTTGAAAAGTGCCTAGGAAACATTGAAAGATGTGTGGAAGATGTCTGGTGATGGCGACTGGCTTTTTTCGAATTCCGAGGAGAGGAATTTGGTTAGTTAGGTGTATATTGTCTGCAGTGAGGTGGATTGAGTTGAAATATAAAATTTTGTTAATTATTGTTAAAATGTTTAAATATAAAATTTAGTAAATTACTTGTTAAATTGTTGAAATATAAAAATTTTTGAATGACTGGTTAAAATGTTGAATTGAGTGGATGGCTGGCATAATAATCAAGTAAATTCAAAAACTCGTCGTACGTCGGCCCATTTGGCTAGCGAATAAATTCACTATGCTACAGGAAAAAACGTGAAAAACTTGCAGCACCGACGGGGTGGATGGGGCTCGCGTATCAAGTTGAATCGCTTTCGCTCCTAATGGGAGTGAAAGCAAAGTGAGCACGCCTGCCTATATTTGTTATATTGTGTCGATAGATGGAAGGAATTTTGGTGTCGCTAGAGAGTTCGAAAGGAACTGGTGGCTTTTCGAGTGAGACGGGGGCGGTCTCTTGGGGGGGGGGTTTGGGTATCATGAGCCTGTGAGGGCAGCGAGGATGGAAGGCGGGGTGAGGACCACCGCAATTTGTGCATGTGGGAGTTCCGGACTTGGGGCGTCAGGAAAATTTTGAGGTTCGTCCTTACATAATTGTCTTGCTACTCTAATACTTAAATATGGCGAGGGCTTTACTCCAAAATTTGAAGTATTTAACTGAAATATCGAAATGTGATCATTTGTGTCGAATCTCCACAAAACTCTTTGAAATGCACAATGAGGTTCAACGACTCTAACCTGCCTATACATTTATTTTAAGTCCGCAACAACTGCTACTGGAAGAAGACGAAAGTTCAACAAAATGGTAGTAGGATTATTTTGTAATTTTGGACCTTTGTGAAGTATATCATTTAGTGCGGGACCTCCACTCGTTTTCATCGAGGCATCAAACACAATTCTACAAAGTGTGGATGGGCTGTCTGGCTTAAAAACACAATGGTGATGCGATAACGAGGAATAGGGGACAACTCTTCTAACTCACACATTCTTTCGACATAGGAATCTAGGTTCAACAAAGGGTTACAAAAAAAATGGAAGATAGGTGTGAACATTTTCAAAATTAGTTTGAGCGGAGCCCATGACAACATAATCTAAAACGGTTTCAATAACTGAAGGTGAAGGGTTACAAAAAAATGAAAGATATGTGTGAACATTTGCAAAATTAGGTTGAGCGGAGCCCATGGCCACATAACCTAAAACAGTTTCAATAACTGAAGGTGAATCTTCGGACGACATTACTTTATTTCCACCAATGATGCCATCTATTGTCCCAGGTAAATAAAAATAGGGATAAGCTAAAATTAGGGCATCTATAGTGGGAATTAAAATTTTATCTATCAGTTAATCTGGCAAATCATTGGAGATTTTATCTATTAGCATAAGTTCTATAGGATATTGTATTTTTGGATCAAAATGGGAAAATGAAGCAATCTTTGTTTTTCCTGCTATGGGCGCTTCAGAACCTCCTATACCGGAGAAATTTAATTTTGAGTAGTTTAAACCTAACTTTCGGGCACAGTTAATTGTAATCAAATTGGCAGAGGATCCACTATCTTACAAACATCAAATTTTTTGCTCTTTACCCTATTTATCAACAAATTTAACGATTACGGTTCCAAAAAGACTAACCGGACGTATTTGGGATTCATTTGAAACATTTTCCAAATGTTGAACATGTAAATTCGATGGGCCTTCTGTCGAACCTAGGCTAGTAGAGGAGACATTAGGTTTGTTCCAACCTGCGTCAGAAACAGTTTCTTACAGTCAGGATTCTGCGCACTAACTCAAATGTGTTCCAACCAGAGTTTCTGACAGTTAGTAAACGATTAGTTTTCTGTTCCAACTGATTTTCAAACCTGTTTGTAAACTATCATAACGGTTTGTGGATTATTCTCTAGCAATTTGTATGGGGCATGCGCATTACTGTTTCTTTTAAAAATTTAACTTTTAACCCCGTACCCGACAAATAGTAAATAGCTTATAAATCCCCCATTGAAAATATGTTTCTATTTGTTTTGAAATATCTTTTAAAAAATAGTAAAGTATGAGCGTCGAAAATTTTAGTGAGATTAGGGACATACTATCGTTCATGGAAAGTACTGATGACAAAAATTTAGAATTGCTACTAAACGAGCAGATAATTAAAATCCAAAATTATTTAGGTAGATGTGCTCTTTCTTACATTGAATGAATTATTATTTATGATATTTTCAGAAGAAATATTGCCCCAGTATTCTGAACAAGTGTTCTTTGTGTTTACTTACACACTTCAAACTCTTTATCAGCTGTTCCAACCTAAAACATAAATTGATCAGGAAACCAGTATCTTACAGACATGCGCTTTGGAAACGATTTGCAAACTGTAAGAAATCTGTTTGTGATTGAAGGTTGGAACAAACCTACTATCATTAAATGGTTTATGTAACAGGGCATGATGGCGAGCTTTACATTTGTTATGGGACAATTTTGACGAACAATTCGATACACGATGTTTTGATGAAAAGCAATTTAAACAAAAATATTTATCTTTTATTAATTTAAATCTTGATTCGAATGGACGTCCTAAGAAATATCTACAATCTTTAATGAAATGCGGGATTTTATTACAAATTATACAATTTACGGAGGAATAATTATTAGACGGTTCCCGCAAATGTAATGATTTCGTAGGTTTTGGCCAAACATAATGTTACGAAACAGCATACTGGTATAGTCCCTGAATCCGACTCTGTCTAACCCAGGTATAAAAGTTAAAATTAAGGCGGATACGCAGGTTTTTTTATATAACTGTTTACGATTGTGACTATCTTATCTAAACATTGTTTTTGTGACCAGACTTATCTAGAAAATGCCAGAGCCAATTGTTTTTGTGTATGTAAGCCGCAGTCCGGAATTTTCTAGAAAAAAAAGGCTTTAATATATAAGGGACCGATCAGGAAGAGTTAGTTTAGTTGATAATTTGACATCGTGAGATAAACAAGTAAATAAGTGAATATAAATTAGTTTGAGTGAATATACTGTTGATATAAATTAATAATTAAGTGATTAGTTAAGTATATATAAATTAAGTGTTAGTGACTAGTTTAGTGTTTAAATAAATTAGTAAGTAGCCATACCGTGTGTTTAAAATTTATCCCACCCGTTTATTGTTTAAATAAATAACAAAAACATTACAATATCTACTTTTAGAATTCCGGACTCTATCACTTTTATTAAAAGTTTGACTACGCTCGCGCAAAAATTTCACAAGCTCGTTATAAGCGGGCAAATCATCTTTATTTCTAATCAAATCAAATGAATCTATGGTTTTCTGAGGCAATTTTAACATAGCAAAATAAGTCAAAATGTGATCGTCTAAATTTTCAAGATTTAATCTTTTTAAGGAGGAGATATTAGTGTCAAATTCTTCCAAATTTGACGCACTATTCGTGTTTAAACAACGAAAATTTACAATTCGAGCCATATAAAGATTAAACAAATATTTTTTATCATTGTATCTTTCAATAAGAATGTTCCAAATAATGTCATAATTATCTGGAATGGGTTCTATAGAGCTACAACTTTTCAGTGCTTTCCCTGAAATACAACTTAACAAATATTGCAATTTATCCGCTTTCGAATATTCTATTTTAGTATGCACAAACTGTTTGAAATTTTCATAAAAAATAGGCCATAGGGATAAGTCAACACCATCGAACTTCACTAACTCAAATTTGAGCATTTTAATGCGAGATTCATTATTATTTGGATTATTATTCTAAACGACAGGTTTTTTCAATAACAAAGCGGCTACAAATTCAACATTAGAATAAATATCATAAAACGCATCTAAATGGCCATTATAATCAATCTCGACATCTGGGTTAATTTCTTGCTTTAGAACAACTATATCTTGTAACACTTTCTCATAATCTAAATGCGTTTTTTCAAATGTACTATACCTAACTGAAAAGTTACGAATTTTTGTTGCATTTTGCGGATCTTTTTCTAAAGCCCGATCCGCGTCAAAACACAGCTGAGCTCTTCGAAAAATGTTTTCACGTTTTGCTAGCAATCTATCTAATTTTATTTCGTTTTGATTTTTGGGCATATTAACGAAGGATAAACGCTTAAATTCTTCCTTAACTTGTTCAATGGTGAAGAACTAAATCGAACAAAATCAAAAATCAGTCAAGAATGGCACTATAAATATAAATAAACGGTTTTAAAGATTAAAACTAACTTTTCCGCGTCTGTGGCCCTGAACAATATTCTATCATAAAATTGTTACTTGTATACACTTCGGGGGATGTATGTGTAATAACCAAAAATTTAGTAAATCTGGATTTATAGGACCCGCTGTACTCGCTCTAGTCAACTCAAAATCAATAGAGTATATCTGTGAGACACCTTGAACAATATTCAATCATAAAATTGATCAACCGTATACTCTCTGGAGGCTGTATCGTGCTAACAAACTGAAAATTCTCAAAAAATGACAAAAATTTGGTACTTCAAGTACCATAGCACCCGTTGTACTGCATTTAGTGAGCTGAATATCGATAGGGTTCATCTTTGAGACGCTGTGAATAATATCCAGTCATAAAATTGGTCACTTGGATATACTCCGGAGGCTGTATCGTGCTAACCAACTGAAACTTCTCCAAAAATGACAAAAATATAATAATAAATGCTTTTATTGGCCAAAAATACAGTGCATACAAGTAAATATATACAAAAAAGGTTCATTATTTTACACAGCAGTTTGCCAAATGGCAGGGTTCAAATTTCTTGAATAAATCAAGAATTTGCTCTTCCACTCAACCAGTTAAATACTTATACCTATACACTATAACTAGGAATACAATTCGATAAATAAAGACATCCATTATCATTTAATATTAACATTTTGTGTAGAAACCAGAAATTACAAGTTTTATTACAAAGAATATAATAATACTATTTCATATAAAACCAAAACTAAACCAAAACCAAAATATCCAGGCAACCCCAACAAAAAAAATATTGAAAAATCCAAAACTGATAACTATTTCGATATTAAAAATAACGAAACAACCACCAACCCCGAAATTTCAAACACCCCCCATCAGCCCCACTCAAAATAATTATATTAGTAGACTCCACAAAATAAGGGTCCAGATAGTAAATTCAAAGAAAAGAAAATTAATATTGATACTATAGGTATCCATCTTCCATTACAGTTTTAAGCTACCATTAAGCAAGTTACTTTTAATTTCACGTTTAAATCTATTCAATGTGAGTACTTTTAAATAATCGGGTATCCAGTTCCAAATCCTAACTACATTAAATGAAAAGCAGCCCTCAAATAAGGCGGTTGAATGTTTAGGCATCGTTAAGCGGCCAACTTCTCTCAGGTTTAGATTGTGTACGCCGGTTCTAAATCTAAGTTTATTGTACAAGTACGGAGGTTTTTGTGTATGTAGAATTTTATAGTATAATACACATGTAGTATTATCTGTATGTATAGGACCCGTAGTACTGGCTCTTATAAGCTGAAAATCAATAGGGATCATTCGTGAGGCGCCCTAAACAATATCCAATCATAAAATCGGCCACTTGCTTACACTCCGGAGGCTGTATCGTGTTAAGAAACCGAAATTTCCCCAAAAATGTAGTATATCTGGATTTATAGGACCCATTGTACTGGCTCTGGTAAGCTGAAAAAATAGGGTTTATCTGTAAGACGCTCTGAACAATGTCCTATCATAAAATTGGTTAGGTTAGTGGTTAGTATTTAGTGTCGTTTATGCAAGCGTCTGTGTAAGATAAACGAGTCGATTTATAGTGCGCCACGTGGTTGTTTATTCGGTCGAAAATGAGTAATTTCCGAATTCGAAATGAAAAAGCTCTAACGGAGGAGGAAATGTTAATGCTGTTGCAAAATGATGATCCAGAATATGAGTAATTATTGCAGGAAGATGATGCAAACGACATCGAAAGTGAGGACCATATATCCGACCAAGAAGAATTCGATGAAGAAATCTATGCTTCTTCTGATGAAGAAAACACTAACTTAGAGGTACCTGTAGCTGATATTCCTGTTTATACAGCTAAAGATGGTACCCAGTGGTATAAAATGCCAATAAATAATCAAGTTCGACGTTCGCAGGCAAACAAGATTGTGCATGTTCCAGGACTTACACCTACCAGTGCAGAAATAGGTACGATCAAAGAATCGTTTATGCTGTTTTTTTCAGACGATATATTTAACATTATTGTCGCTGAAACCAACCGGAAAGCTAAATTTTATTTTGATAATTATAATGAAACTCATCCCGAGAGTACAAAGAAATATGTGCCAACTAACAGAAGATAAATCGTGGCCTATATAGGTCTACTTATTACATTAGGAGCATTGCAAGCTAGTGCCGAACCCATTGAAATGCTTTTTACTAGTGACCCTGCATATTGTCGGCCTATAATAACAGCAACTTTGTCTAGAAATCGATTCCATTTTCTGACCAAATTTTTGAGATTCGATAATTTTGAGACCAGGGCTGAGAGAAAGTTAGAATACAAGCTTGCACCAATAAGGGAAGTATTTGATAAATTCGTATCAAACTGTAAAAAAGCACTATATCCGAGTACGCACGTGTGCATTGACGAGCAACTCGAGTAAAGGCTCCATTTAGGGTCTATATGAAAAGCAAGCCAGCAAAGTATGGAATAAAGATGTGGGCACTGGCAGATTGTGTATACAATTATACTTTGAATATGCAAGTGTATTTAGGTAAGTCATTTATTTTCATTTATGCTATGTTATCTACCGATTTTTTTTGTTAGGCAACAAGCCTGAAAAAGGAGGTGAACGGGTTGTTCTTAAACTTTCTGATTATCTAAGTCAAGGATATGGTATCACAACTGATAACTTCTTTACTAGTCTTCAGATGTCTCAAAAATTGTTGGATAAGAAGCTTACATTATGTGGCACTCTGCGCAAAAATAAGACGTTTATACCAAAGGAACTACTTCCATCATCTTCAAAAAAAGAATATTCTTCAACGTTTGCTTTTACAAAACATTGTACATTAGTGTCTTATGTGCCGAAAAAGAACAATGCCGTTATTTTGTTATCAACCGAGCATGACGATGACAAAGTAAGTAATAAGGAGTCAGACTACAAACCAGATATTGTCTTGCATTATAATAGTACTAAAGGAGCTGTAGATGCAACAGACCAAATGGCAGCAAAATATACCACTCAAAGAAAAACTCTTAGATGGCCCATGGTACTTTTTTACCATATTATCGATATTGGAGCTATAAATGCCTATAAAATATGGAAAATTAAAAATCCAAATTACGGGTCTGGGCACTTAGATGCAAGAAGAAAATATCTTCTTCAGTTGGGAAAGGAACTGGCCAAGGAAAATATGATTTATAGATTTAGAAATACTAATGGTTTGCAAGCAAGCATAAAAGAAAATATTCTTAAAGTTGTTCCAGAATTGGAGCAAAATATCCCTTCAACAAGACCTGTAGGAACTCAAGGTAGATGTTTTCTCTGTGAAAGAACCAAATATAGAAACTCAAGACAACGTTGTGTAAAATGTGAGCGTTTTGTTTGTGTAAATCACTCTGAAAAAGAAATTTTTTGTATCCCATATAAAGCAAAAAATTAAAATTGATTTTGAATACCTAATTAAGGTTTGTTTATTTTTTAGTAACTAAATTGAAATAAAAATAGATACAAAATAATTTATTTGCGTTTTTTTTTCATTTTACTTAAAAAAAGTGTAAAAATTACAAAGATAGACAAAAAAAATGGGGTGCAAATGAACCCTGCTTGGTATCGCACGTATGTAAAAAAGCTTGGTATTATAAAGGTTAATTTTATATTTAAGTTGTGAACAATTTATGACATCTGGACGCCTACTACATTATGTAAAATTTTCAATTTACTTAAGTATGAAACTCGATCTCTTAGTATACATATTTTTTATCGTATCTTCGCTTAGAGTATAGATATTGCGATGCGGTTTTTACCATTTTTTTTTAATTCCATCCTCTTTCAAATAAATGATTAAAAAATATAGCATCGCTTTTGAAGATTCCCAAAAAAACAAAACAATTGTTCAATCATCGCCACCTAGCAAGCGACCGTTAAAACCACTGGAATGAATGAATATTTTATTATGCTAGTGTTTTTAAATGAAACTCAAGGTCTCTAGTTAATTCCACAATATAATACAAGTTATTGAAAATTCTAAAAAATTGACAATTGTTTCGATAAATCAATATCATCGTCAGAATGACAGAAGTTACATTTCATTTTATGCCTACCTGATGTTTAGTAGTTATTTTTGGCTAGACCAAGAAGTAACCTAACTTGTGATTGGCTTAATATATGTTTATAGAAAAAAGAAAAAGATGTGATATTACAAATATTGAAGCTTAGATATTATTAGCCCTATGGTGATATCCTGGATATCATTTTTCCAATTAAGATCAGTATAACTGCAATGATATAGAAAACCAGGAAAACTATATCTGCTGATCTTTACAATTATCACTTAAGAAGACAGTTTATTAGTGGAGAATTCCCTAGATTTAACTGTTCATTGACAACTTCATATTGTGGGTTTCTTAAATGTCTTCTTATTTCCAGTTCTTCAAGGAAATCCAGTTCTTGTTTCTTTTCACAAATATGTAGTACTTCTAGTTCTGTGTTAGGTGTAAATGAATGATTGGTGTCAAGTAGATGTTTTGCGTAGTGGGATTTATCTGGTTGTTTTAATCTGTATGCTCGTAAGTGCTCACTGTATCGTATTTCAAAATTCCTAAGGGTCTGGTCCAAATAGACAGCATTACATTCTGGACATTTGAGTTTATATATACCTGACTTCTTTAATAGTGGTATTTTTGTTTTTACATTTAACAATTTTGTACTAACGTTACTTTCTGTTTTAAAAGAAATTGTTGTATTCGTTGCTGAAGATATTATCTTTGAAATATTTCCTGCATATGTGATGGTTTTATAAGTTTTAATTTCATCAGCTTGTTTAGGATATATTAGTTGTAATGCCACTTTTTCCTATTTTTTACTAATTAGCTTATTTATCATATCTAATGGATAACCGTTAGATGTTGCTATTTGTCTAATTGTATTAATCTCTCTATCAAAATTACATTTGTTCATAGGAACTGAAAAAGCTCTATGTATCATTGAATTATATGCTGCTAGTCTGTGAGACACAGGGTGGTTAGAATTGAATGGAATTGTTACATCAGTTTGTGTTGGTTTTCGGTAAATTGAATAATCAAGTACATTATTAACTCTTTGAATTTTTAAATCAAGAAAATTGATTGAGCTATTTTCTTCAATTTCTAATGTAAATTTAATTTTCGGGTGTAAATTATTGATGTGGTTGAAAAATACATCTAATTGTCGTTCACTACCCATAAAACAAGCTAATATGTCATCTACATATCTATACCAAAATAAAATATTTTTCGAAATATTACTTTCAAAGATCTTTCTTTCTAAATTGTCCATAAAAATGTTTGCTAAAATAGGTGATATAGGGCTTCCCATTGGTAAACCTTCATTTTGAATATATATCTTATTGTCAAAAGTGAAATAATTCTGATTAGTTGAAAGCAATCCACTTACAAGATAACTATAAACTCATATCGTTCGATGTAACTAACATGTTTACTAAAATTCCTCCTAAAGAATGTCTAATACTTGTAAGAAAATTACTAGAAGATAAAAATATTAATCCAGGAATAATATCAGATATACTTAATTTATTTAATGTATGCATTAATCAGAATTATTTCACTTTTGACAATAAGATATATATTCAAAATGAAGGTTTACCAATGGGAAGCCCTATATCACCTATTTTAGCAAACATTTTTATGGACAATTTAGAAAGAAAGATCTTTGAAAGTAATATTTCGAAAAATATTTTATTTTGATATAGATATGTAGATGACATATTAGCTTGTTTTATGGGTAGTGAACGACAATTAGATGTATTTTTCAACCACATCAATAATTTACACCCGAAAATTAAATTTACATTAGAAATTGAAGAAAATAGCTTAATCAATTTTCTTGATTTAAAAATTCAAAGAGTTAATAATGTACTTGATTATTCAATTTACCGAAAACCAACACAAACTGATGTAACAATTCCATTCAATTCTAACCACCCTGTGTCTCACAGACTAGCAGCATATAATTCAATGATACATAGAGCTTTTTCAGTTCCTATGAACAAATGTAATTTTGATAGAGAGATTAATACAATTAGACAAATAGCAACATCTAACGGTTATCCATTAGATATGATAAATAAGCTAATTAGTAAAAAAGAGGAAAAAGTGGCATTACAACTAATATATCCTAAACAAGCTGATGAAATTAAAACTTATAAAACCATCACATATGCAGGAAATATTTCAAAGATAATATCTTCAGCAACGAATACAACAATTTCTTTTAAAACAGAAAGTAACGTTAGTACAAAATTGTTAAATGTAAAAACAAAAATACCACTATTAAAGAAGTCAGGTATATATAAACTCAAATGTCCAGAATGTAATGCTGTCTATTTGGGTCAGACCCTTAGGAATTTTGAAATACGATACAGTGAGCACTTACGAGCATACAGATTAAAACAACCAGATAAATCCCACTACGCAAAACATCTACTTGACACCAATCATTCATTGACACCTAACACAGAACTGGAAGTACTGCATATTTGTGAAAAGAAACAAGAACTGGATTTCCTTGAAGAACTGGAAATAAGAAGACATTTAAGAAACCCACAATATGAAGTTGTCAATGAACAGTTAAATCTAGGGAATTCTCCACTAATAAACTGTCTTCTTAAGTGATAATTGTAAAGATCAGCAGATATAGTTTTCCTGGTTTTCTATATCATTGCACAGTTATACTGATCTTAATTGGATAAATGATATCCAGGATATCACCATAGGGCTAATAATATCTAAGCTTCAATATTTGTAATATCACATCTTCTTCTTTTTTCTATAAACATATATTAAGCCAATCACAAGTTAGGTTACTTCTTGGTCTAGCCAAAAATAACTACTAAACATCAGGTAGGCATAAAATGAAATGTAACTTCTGTCATTCTGACGATGATATGGATTTATCGAAACAATTGTCAATTTTTTAGAATTTTCAATAACTTGTATTATATTGTGGAATTAACTAGAGACCGTGAGTTTCATTTAAAAACACTAATATGAGCATATTCCACGAAGTAAGGGTCGAGACAGTCAATTTCATTTTATTATGCATTGAATTTCCTTTCAAATGATACTAAGTTTGTCAAAATCCATAAAGCGGAATAGTAATTAAAACAGTTTTATTGAGTCAGCTTTCCCACTCACCCATACCAGTTATTTTACAAGATAGGGGAAAAAGTACTGGAGCAAATTGACATAAAATGATCTAATTATTACGAATATTTAAATTTTGTGGTACTATAACGGTACATTTATTACAGAAAAATGATGTTTTTGTGTTATTATTGTGAACTACACCTTCTAGAGGTGGAGTAGAAGGCTTGAAAATAATTTCTAGCAATTTCTCGTATGCGAGTTTGTAATGCAGATGTTTTCCACTAAGCTGTACGATAAATAGTTTCTGAGATACAGGGGGTTACCTCTCTTAATCACACACCTGGTACAATAACTTTACCATAAATCCTTTTCATATCTTTATAATTCATATTAAAAAAAATTAATCTACATTTATCATAAGTCTAGTTTAGTAGTGTTAACTTATATGTTGAGTAGTGTCTATATATATATATTGAGATAATAGTATCTTTTATTTATTTAATTGTTTATATTTTTTTATATTATTTATTATAATTTTAGTTGTTGAGCGCCAGATGAAATTAATGAAATAATAAATGAATGTCTGTTTAGTTTAAAAAGTAAAAAGCCAGCTAACTTCAGTCCTCAAGATGAAACTCTTAATTATTTGTAGGGAATTATCGTGAGTAAGGATACGTTTGTATTTAAATTTAAACTTCAAAATATTTAAGATGTTATATAATTTATAAGGAAAAGAAATATTTACACTAACTATTACTTATTATTTTCCAATAATTTTTAAATAGATCTAAATAGTACTCAATACGTTTCTCTACTACTAATAAATACCTTAGCCAATGGTTTTAACTATCTTACTGAATAATATTTAAAGGTTATGAGAAATTATATTGAAATTATCGGAAAGTTCCTTCTTTTTTTTATATTAGTTATAAATCTATTCAGTAAAATTTGTTATAATATTTTTATCTAAAATTTGTTGAGTAACTTTTTATCTGGTCGTTGAATTTTATGTGAAATATATCAAAAAAATTATCATTTGAATTGACACAAGTCCGATCAGATAAAAAGGTTATGTACTAAGTTTTGACAGTCTCTTTGTGAAAAATAGAAATGATATGAATTTAGTTTTCGTAAATTTACCTTACAGTTTGTAATTATGCACTGGATTCTTCTTCGATGTTTCTTAATTTAATTAGGTGTAGTAATGAACTGAACCAAAATTCAGTTCTATGTCCTCGCTGGATACCGAAGACTGCTTCTCCGTAGTTTCAGTAAGTAATGTTTTATTATATTTACTTATGTTGTGATCAAATACTTTTTCTCCTCTTTATTTAATCTACAATATTCTCCACTAGTGTTATTGTACTCTGAAGTAATACTTGATTGATTTTACTTATATTTGAGAATAATTTCTTCTACAGCTTTTCTTATATTTCAACATGTATCTTCTTTCTTTAGTTTTCTTATTATAATCTTATTTGATTCTTCTGAATGTCTCTATTTTAATAATCTCTTTAGAAATCTCTCTCAATTTTCTTCCCTTCTTTTCAATCAAAAATCAATCAACAAAACTCCGTCGATTCCCGCTTAGCAACCATCAACATTTTTTTATCTTCATCCTAGATGAAACTTTTAATTTTTTTCTTTTGACTAAATGACCTAGCACACTTCACTTGCACACTTCGATGTTTCTTATCTAATAGTTTTACAATAGATTAGAATTAAAATCGTAATAACAAATTATTGGATTAATAATAAGTATGGAATTAGATTAATTTGAGAATTAAAATTTTAGTTCAATATATATATATTTAGTTAATTAGGTTGTGTTATTTATTTTAACCCTACACTGCCTAATGTATCAAATCAGATACAACCATTTCTTTTCTCATATATTATCGCTAAAGATTATTTTTCAGTCTACTACGAACCGTATCAGATCCGCTACAACTTTATTGAACAGGTCTAACGGTCGAAAATTGAATATTCGCGCTTTCCACCGGCTAGTTTCTTTATGTTTGAACAGTAGCACGTAGTTGCATTACTTGTGCAGATTAGTCTCCGCTTTTGTTTAGTTATTTTTGCGTTTGTGAGCCGTAGAAATATTCTTAGAGGTTTTCTTTGTAGCAAAGGTAAGTAGTTTATGTTTCAATTTATTGTATTTTGACTTTCGTTTATGCAAGAAGAAATTTTTGTTGTAAAATTTGGTCGTATCAAATTTGCTACATAATGTAAAAAGTTCAAATTTTTTTTTAATTCTTTATATGTCAAATCGGCAAAAATGGAAAATTCCACTTTCTCAAAATGAATTGCACTATGCTATAGCTCACTTATCCGATAGTGAGGATTATTTGGAGTTATATTCGGATGATGATCTGGGTGACATTACTCTTGAACAAATTGACGCCATTGAAATAGATGAACTTCCTGGTTCGGATGTTCAGCAGGAAAATCAGGTTCAACAGAGTCCTGAAATATCAAATGAGACTCCAGAACAAGAGATAGGTAATTTGAAAAAGAAATGCCCCAATCTATTATGGCGTAAGCAAAATCTTGTTTTGAGTGAAGAAAGTTTATCATTTCGAGGAAACAGAACACTACCTTCTTCAATAAACAATCTTGAAACACCATTCCCGGTTTTTAAATATTTTTTTGATGACGATTTATTCGAAAAAATTGCAAATGAGTCAAATCTTTACTCAATCCAAAAAGATCTCAGTAAACCAGCCATGTTATCTGCAGCTGATATAAAGCAGTTTCTAGGAGTTTGCATTTACATGTCAGTCGTACATATGTCCAATGTACGAAGCTACTGGTCAACAAAATTAGATTTCCTCCAAATCAAGGAATCTATTGGTCAAAATCGGTTTGAATTTATTCGAAAAAACCTACACTTTAATGATAACAACACGATGTTACCTCGAGAAAATCCAGACCGGGATAGGTTACACAAGCTAAGATCTATTATAGATGCCGTAAATGCCATATTCCAGTCAGTACCTTTAGATAAATGTATGTCAGTTCACGAGCAGCTTTGTGCTACCAAAGCACGCCATCATTTAAAACAATACCTTCCAGCAAAATCCCACAGGTGGGGTTACAAACTGTATGTTTTATGCGGAAGTGATGGCTTTTCATATAATTCTGAAATATATACGGACGAAAATAATTCAAAATTTCGCTTGGATAGCGAATCCGACCTAGGTTATCATGCGAATATTGTCGTGAGACTGTGTAGAATTGTTTCTCCAAATCAAAACTATAGAGTCTATTTTGACAACTTCTTCACATCGGTTCCCCTGCTCGCATATTTAGGTAGTAAGTGCATTTACTCGCTGGGCACAGTTCGACGTCCAAGGATTCCAAATTGCAAATTATCGACTGATGCAGAGTTGAAAAAAAGTCAGGGATACTTCAGAAGAATTCATTTGTAATGTTGAAGGAGTTGACATATCCTCAGTAATATGGTTAGATAACAAACCGGTTACTTTTCTATCAACATTTAAAGGCAAAATACCCCTGAGGTTAGAGGATGGGACAGGAAAAAAAATAAACGGTTTTAAAGATTAAAACTAACTTTTCCGCATCTGTGGCCCTGAACAATATTCTATCATAAAATTATTACTTGTATACACTTCGGGGGATGTATCGTGCTAACAAACCGAAATTTCTCCAAAAATTACCAAAAATTTAGTATATCTGGATTTATAGGACCCGCTGTACTCGCTCTAGTCAACTGAAAATCAATAGGGTACATCTGTGAGACACCTTGAACAATATTCAATCAAAAAAATTGATCAATCGTATACTCTCTGGAGGCTGTATCGTGCTAACAAACTGAAAATTCTCCAAAAATTACAAAAATTTGGTACTCCAAGTACCATAGCACCCGTTGTGGCTTTAGTGAGCTGAATATCAATAGGCTTCATCTTTGAGACGCTCTGAATAATATCCAATCATAAAATTGGTCACTTGTATATACTCCGGAGGCTGTATCGTGCTAACAAACTGAAACTTCTCCAAAAATGACAAAAATATCGTACTTAAAGTACTGTAGCACCTGTTGTATTGGCTCTGGTGAGCAGAAAATCAATAGGGTTCTTCAGTGAGATATCCTGAATAATATTCAATCATAAAATTGGTGACTTATTGAACTCCGGAGGCTGTATCGTGCTAACAAACTGAAATTTCTCAAAAAAATACAAAATGTCGTACTTCAAGTACCATAGCACCCGTTGTACTGGCTCTAGTTAGCTGAAAATCAATAGGGTTCACCTGTGACATGTCCTTAACAATATTCAATCATAAAGTGACTTATTGCACTCCGGAGGTTGTATCGTGCTAACAAGACATGTAAGAAAAAGTGGCCGACGACAACGATGACGACGACATACACACAGGATTTTTTTTCTAAAAACCGTTTTTACGTGTTGTTGTTGATGGAAAACGTGAAAATAACTCAAACATTTTTTCAAAATTCCAAATTTTTTTGGGGTGAACCAATACTTTTCTCGCATATAGATAGGTTGGGCGGAAAAGTAATAATACGTACATATTGAGTGTCCCAGTTTAGTTCCAGATTATAATGCCCACAAGGTAGGGGTAGATGCCATGGACAGCTTCATTGGAAGGTACAAAATTAAAATAAGGGCAAAAAATGGTACATAAGACTTTTTTGCCACTTGATTGATATGACATTTGTCAATACATGGCTGCTTTATAGACGGGCACATGCCGACATAGAAAAGTTAATGTCACAGGTTGATGTTCGACTAGAAATAGCATAAAGCCTTTGTAAGTCTGACAATGGCAGTAGAAAGAGAGGTAGGTCTTCCAAGGATTCAGTTGAGTCAATGTTGGATAGAAAGAAATCTACAGTGTTTTCTCACGTACGCACCGACTCCATGGATCATTGACCAATATACGATAAAACTAGACAACGATGTAAATTTCCTTCCTGTTCTTTGTTTTCTTACATTAAATGCTCTAAATGTGGTATACATTTATGTTTAAATAAGAATCATAACATTTTCGTTTCTTTTCATAACGAATAGTATTTTTATGCAGTTATGCTCAATGTATCAGATCTGATACTACTATATTTTTCACTATAATTAATAAAAAAATTAGATTCTTTTTTTTCTTATTATTTTTCCCCTCGCACTTAGAACATAACAAGCCCAAAACACATTTTTTTATTAAATTTTAAAAAATTGAGCAGTGTAGGGTTAATATTTATACAGTGTGACCCATTTAAAATGGAACCACCCCTGTAAAATACGCACTTTGAAATCATTATATAAGTTTTTCACCGTTTTTTGTGCATTCTCTAAATTTTGAAGATGCACTTGTTGGTATATAAATATATACACACTTCATACACCACATTATCTAGAGATCCTACTAATGGTTATTCAAACCAAAACCCATTTTTATCAAACATTGTTTGATTCCAAATAGATTAATGATCCGATAAGGAATAAATTAACTTACTGCAACTGTATTATTGTAACGTTTTAGGCTTTCCCAAGATCTACAAACCAACCCACTCAATAAGACAAATTGTTGCTTTCATTAACTCTCCAACAGAGTTCACTACTTCTCTTCTTACATAATCTTAGAGGACTTAAAATAATAATAATGTTTATTGCTAATAGAGTACATAAAGTTACAAAAATTTAAAATATTAAATAGATTGAGCATAAACATAGATGTCCCGCAGAGGCATTTAACATACCTGTGTGCCTTTGTAAATAATATTTTGAAATAATTTGTTATTTTAATTATAATGTAGGTACTTGTACAGTGTGACCCATTTAAAATGGAACCACCCCTGTAAAATACGCATTTTCTTATCAATCTCAATTTTTTTTTTAATATAAGCATCAAAAACTGCATCTTGACACAAATTTACATAACTTTAGTTTCATTTCCAAGGCACTCTATGTTTTTTTTTCTGTGTCAAAAACGGCAAAAGCTTATTAGGCAATTTTTATTTTCAAATTTGACTATACCACTGGATTTAAAATCGTTATAAATAAAAACCATCAAAATTTCATAAAATAATATTGGTTAACAACGAAGTTACAAGAATTTTAATTTTGGAAACAAAATATTTGATTATAATTTTTATTTAGATTAATTTAAAATCTGGCAACACTGTCGATACAAAGTAGTGCACCAGTCAATAACCCATTCCGTTCTACAGTTGTAACTCCTGAAAATATGGTAATGTTAGCGATTTATGGTGGAAGCGATTTTTGTAATAAAAATCTGACTACGCCACTGGATTTGTGTGTCTTGGAAATGAAACTAAAGTTATGTAAATTTGTGTAAAGATGCACTTTTTGATGCTTAATATTAAAAAAAAATTTGAGATTGATAAAAAATGCGTATTTTACGGGGGTGGTTCCATTTTAAATGGTCACACTGTATAAGTACCTACATTATAATTAAAATAACAAATTATTCACAAAGGCACACATTGGAACTCATGCACACAGGTATGTTAAATGCCTCTGCGGGTCATCTATGTTTATGCTCAATCTATTTAATATTTTAAATTTTTGTAACTTTATTTACTCTATTAGCAATAAACATTATTATTATTTTAAGTCCTCTAAGATTATGTAAGAAGAGAAGTAGTGAACTCTGTTGGAGAGTTAATGAAAGCAACAATTTGTCTTATTGAGTGGGTTGGTTTGTAGATCTTGGGAAAGCCTAAAACGTTACAATAATACAGTTGCAGTAAGTTAATTTATTCCTTATCGGATCATTAATCTATTTGGAATCAAACAATGTTTGATAAAAATGGGTTTTGGTTTGAATAACCATTAGTAGGGTCTCTAGATAATGTGGTGTATGAAGTGTGTATATATTTATATACCAACAAGTGCATCTTCAAAATTTAGAGAGTGCACAAAAAACGATGAAAAATTTATATAATGATTTCAAAGTGAAGACCAAAAATATATCAGAATTTTTTTTTATATTAAATAAGGTATCTACAGAAAAAAATGCTATCATAAACAAGTTTTCTAAACAGATATCAAAAACATTGGGTGCCAAGTATTGAATGAAACTGTAATAGTTTATTTTGATTATAAATATTACGTTGTTTAGTCACATTATTACATCTCAATCAATTTTTAGCGATAAAGTCAGTACAGACATAGTCGCCGAACTTTAACTGGTGTATTTAATCGCGTAATTTTTGTTTTATTGTCGGGAAGTTTGAGTAAATATGAAATTATATAATAAAATTATTTGGTTATTTGAATTTTATCTTTCGATATTTGTGCGTGTTTTTATTTTATACAAAACCAGACATTCAAGAAATTGATTACTGTTCTTTCTTAAGAGGTATGTATATTTATTTATAAAAATATAATAATTTTTTATCCATAACAAGAATGAGAGAACTACAGGGAGGAAATAATTCCACGTTGGCTGGCTATTTTCAGTTTGTCTTCATAAAACAGGGTTCCAAATCGTGACTGTTGATGAGGAGCGACATATGATGGTTTTTTGTTCTTGTTTTAGAGTATGAGGGAGAGCCTTTAAGAAAATCATTCCTCCAAGTACATTTAGTGACTGAGCCCGAGTGAAGTTCAAATTACTATTGTAATTAATTATAGAAAATAGGGAGAAAACAATTATTGGATGCAAATATTGTTGACATTCTCTAATTGTGTTTGGGGGGCTTACAATTTTCTAACAATGACATACAAACACGTGTTTTGTATCTATAATGTTTTTTAGTCACTGTATAAAAATTAGGTACACTGAAATTGAGCTTTGTTGATGAGTGGACGAAGTACTGATATAGCTCGTTTGGATATGAGAACTCAGTTATACCTATGTACATCGTGTAAGGTGGTTCCATTGTACATAATGGCATGTGTGTTTAGGTTCTACTTTGACTAGAAGATCAACACTTGTGCTCGTCCACAGTCTCTCTCTCAATATTACATATTCCATTTTTGACGGTTTTATGGCAAATTTATTGTTAAAATACGCTGTTATTGCTTTTGCATTTGATAATTCTTGTTGCTAAATATAAAAGTATTTGATGGAGAATTATGTATCATTAAGCAGTAATTATGTATAGATTTTGGAAATTTTCGATGTGGAACCGGAATGCCCGTGCAAATTGTGAAATTAATTACTGAACATGTCCCTACTTCGCTTGGAATTGAATCATATTGGTTTCTGTAATGCATCATAATATAGAACGATGTTTTATTTAGTTCAAATACAAAATTTCTTTATTATTATTTTTTCTTCGTATCCTACCCTATTATCGAATGTTGGTGATGATTACTTTATTGACGGCTGTTCTGAACAGTACGGTTGTCGACTGTCTATACCACTGCTGCAGATTCTTTATCGAGGATGATCTTCTCCCTCTTCTTGGAATTTTCTATTTATTTTTACGTTTTTCAGTGAGAAAATCATGAAAAGGGGGTTTTTAGAAAAAAATCCTGTATTTGTGTCTTCGTCGTCGTTGTCGTCGGCCACTTTTTGTATCATATCATATTAGCACGATACAGCATCCGGAGTGCAACAAGTCACCATTTTTATGATTGTATATTGCTCAGGGTATCTCACAGATGAACCCTATTGATGTTCAGCTCACTGGAGCCAGTACAACGAGTGCTATTGTACCTGAAGTATAACATTTTTGATAATTTTTGGAGAAATTTCGATTTTTTAGCACGATACAGCCTCCGGAGTGCATAAAGTCACTAATTTTATGATTAGATATTGTTCAGGACATCTCACAGATCCACCTATTGATTTTCAGCTCACCAGAGCTAGTGCAACGGGTGCTATGGTACTGAAGTACAACATTTTTTGTAATTTTTGGAGAAATTTCGGTTTGTTAGCACGTTACAGACTCCGGAGTGTATACAAGTGACCAATCTTATTATTGGATATTGTTCAGGGCATCTCACAGATCTACCCTATTGATTTTCAGCTCACCAGAGCCAGTACATTGGGTCTTATAAATCCAGATTTACCACATTTTCGGTTTGTTTGTACAATATACAGCCTCCGGAATGTATAAGTGCGGAAAAGTTTTTATCTTTAAAACCGTTTATTCTCCGTCTATTTTTATTGCATTATGAAATGTAATATGGAATAGGTTTGTGAGTTTCTCATAATATGTCAGAAATACTACAATTTATTTTCACGCTGTTTACTATTTCTTTCTGCTGCGATCCTCCTTAGGAATTCAACATTTGTGATGGAATCTACTCAACTAATTCTTCACACACAATATTTCGGGTTATTAAATATATATTTGATATGATTCTGCGTGCTAAGCAAATTTTTTAAAAATCATCTTAACAAGAATATTAATAAATTGCCCAGTCAATATTATTCATTCATACATGAACTTATAAATTCCATTCGTCATAGTGATCGTGATGTAATTTATGATTTTGAATTATTATTTTTTACATACTTTCCATATCACTTCGATGAAACAATTGAAGTGAAGTATAATTGTAATAACATGATGCAAAGAAACAATGCTTTTTACCAAAACAAAAAATAAAGTTTTATTGATTAATCATATCACACGCAAATGAGATTGGAATGTGGTTGAGTAATTATCTTCGTCATTGAATTATCGACTGACCTATTATTTTTCAAAAATCATTGAATGGCAAAATAAATGTTTGCCTTTCGTTTCAAATCTTTCATTACTTATAAATGATCTTCACTTTGTCGTCCCATCCATTTGACTATTAAATGAATAACAAATTTTTTTGAAAATCAAGTAATCAATATTCGATATAAGAATATAAGCAGGTATATTTTAATACACATACCTCCGAGGGTGAAGTTGGAATGCAGTATAATCACAGCACCCTTTTTGAAAAGCTAGGAACAATTTAGTGCTATCGGCGATAATATCTAGGCTAATGCATGGAAGCATCCAATTATATCTGCTTGTATGACATCAAATTTGGTTTCTGGGTTTGAAATTGATCACCCGAAATTACGATCTTGTTAAAGCTATGTTTGACTAATTTCTTAGTGGTTATCATTATTTCATTGGTGAGTTAATTTCGTCCAGGATTTTATAAAATAACTTAGTTGTATATACCTGAAAGTATTTGTATCTCAATGAGCAATATAAGATAGGACAAACTATTTCACTGCATATGCTGTGAAGAAGAAAATATTTCACTAGACAATTCGGTATTATACTAATATTTAATAAAAGTAATTTGAAATTGTTCTATATCGCTTTATGCGTATAACAAGTAAATGCATTTTTAGAATAGATTCGAAAGGAATTGCATAGTGTAATTCATAGTATTACTTTTTTTTAAATATTATCCATTCCGGAACTTTTGCCTAACCTTGGATAATAACTCGTGGGTGGATTGGGGAGTTGCAGCAGGATATGATCCAGGCGTATGTACACATAAATACAACATTTATTCACTAAACACTTTTCAAAATGATTCATCTTAGTTTACGCTAAATAAAATAAAAAGGTAGGTATATTTTAATTATTTTTTTCCGTGTTTCTTTAAAATATCAATTTAGTGAATATCAAAATACCTAAGTGCAAAGTTTCAATAAAAAAATAAATAATCATCAAATGTTTATAAAGATATTTAATGAATTGATACTTGAATATGGACATAACTGCTAAAAGAAAGTATTTTTAACAAAAAAAAACATAAAGGCCTACCAATGTTATATTGTCACATATATTGATTTTGTCATTGTAAGTAAATTTACGTAATATGTTGATGACTATTATCTGAGCAATTAATAATTCATATGTAAAATAAAATTTACCGATACAAATGAGTGGAAACATGTTAAAGTAAGTACCATCTTGTGGTCCTTATGTGAATAACGTAGGTGCTAATGTAAATGGTCCACAATCGATCTTATTTTCATCTATAACATGTTCTGTTTAGTATGATAAGCTTCTCATCGTGATCTGTGTACTTTCCTTTATTTTCAAAGGTCAAGGCATTATTACACAATCATATTCCTCTGTTGTCATAATTTATTTTACATTCGTGTTTATCTAATAATTTTTACCAATTTCAATAATTTAGACATATCGTTAGTGGTATGGGGATAAATTTAATACACCTACTTATTATAATGTAAGTCAAAATAATTAAAAACTTCTCTATGTTATCAACTGAAATTCAGCAAGTCAGCGTAATCCAATAGTAAATACTTAGGAAAGAAGGGTTAGTCACATTTCCCAAATTTTGAGTAAACCAAAAATTTCAAGTCGTTTCTGGCAGTGGACAATCTCAAAGTTTGTACGTTTTCTTGGGCATTCCAATAAAAAATAAACGGTTTTAAAGATTAAAACTAACTTTTCCGCACTCATACACTCCAAAGGCTGTATCGTGCTAACAAACAGAAATTTCTCCAAAATGTAGAATATCTGGTTTTATGGGACTCATTGTACTGGCTCTGGGGGGCTGAAAATCAATAGGGTTCATTTGTGAGACGCCTTGAATAATGTTCAATTATAAAATTGGTCACTTGTGTACAGGGTGTCCAAAATTGGTGTGTTTTGCAGGGTATATCGTAAACTAGAAGAGATAGAAGAAAAACAGTTAATTAAATCTTTAGTAACTCCCTGCAGTTGGAAGATACAGGGCGATTATTGATAACTGTCGAAAACTACAAGGTACTATAACTTCTTAATTAAGAAAAATATAAAAAAACGTTATAAAAACTTTTGATAGATATAATATTAAAGAGTTCAGTGGCGCACACATTTTTTTTGTTATGGTGCTCACTAAGGAAATATAATGCAAACGTATGTTGTTTTAAATGGGACACCCTGTATATTTTGACGTTTTTCGTTTCCTTTTTTAATTCTCATTCACCTGATATGACATATTATATATCCATTTTCATTGGTTGGAGCTACAGTGTAAATAAACCATTTATGGATGTTATCAGGTGAAACACCCTTAAAAAATTGAACACTCAGTAACGAAATTTAACATTTTATTATAAGGATACTGATGGGTGACAATTTAATTTATCAAAATTATAATTAATAAAAAATTAAACCAGATTAAAAAAATAAAAACAATAAACTTATGAAACAACAAGAAATATTATAACAACTAATCTACCTATAACTAATTTTATTAGAATCTAAAAATTACATTAAATGTTCAAAATGTCCTCCGGTTTGTTATAATAATAATTGACACCATTTTCTTACTCATCTTACACAATTGAGAATGTGCACTGGCTTTATTTTTCTAAATGCGGCATGAATATTTTGTAATAAATCTTCTCTACTCTCGAAGTTAGTGTTGTAAATATTATTTTTTTAAAATCCCCAAATAAAAAAACCAGGAGGGTTTACTTCCGGAGAACGAGGGGGGCACCTAACCGGTCCATAAGTTCCAATCCACCGATTAGAACATTTTTCGTTTAAATAATCTCCACTGAATAGAACGTTATGGGCAGGTGCTCCATCTTGTTGGAACCAAAATGTGTCCCTATCAGCCAACACTTCTTCCTCCAAAAGTTGGTGTAAGTTTATTTCCAAGATATCTATATATCCAGCAGCAGTTAGTTTATCATCAAATACAGGGTGTCCCGGGACTAATGGGAAAAAAGTCAGGAGAGTATAATATGAGCCAAAATAATGTTAGTACTTCATATAAACTTTTACTATGCAGGCCCTCGTTTTCGAGTTATAGGCCTCAAAAGTTTTAATTTTGAATTTGGTTTTTATTTTTATTTTTTGTACTAGTTATTTGATCTTCATAAAATTTACGGCAAAGCTATAATGTAAGTGTATGTTTATTTTGGTAAGGTAAACAGATTTACAGTAGTGCATTGAAGCCAGGGACGGACTACTCGCAATGGTTAGTGATCCAAAAATTTTGCAGGTATGGCACACCCTGTATGAAATTATCGAAATTCACTTCCCCACACATTAAGCTAACGAAAAGGTACTCTTGTTGGAATTCGATAAAATGAGCCGTTTGGCTAATATTTACAGTTTTATTAATGCACTACGTACAAATCTACCTAACTAACTTAATACGATGTCCAGAATTTACTTGCTTTTAATCAAAATTACGAACATAACATTATTAAACCATTAAGAAAACCTCAGAAAACACAAGTTATAAAACATTAGACTAAAACTAATTCCTAAACAACAACAAAAACTAACGTTATTCTAATAAATGTTCAATATGAGCTCCTCCCACTTCCACGCACATTCTAAGTCTACGAAGGTTGTTTCTTTGCACTTGAAAGAGCAATTTCACACTATTTCTAATAACATTGCAGTGTAACACAATTCTGTCTATTAAATCTTGCCTTGTTTGTACAGGTGTTGCGTATACCTTACTTTTGAGACAACCCTAGAGAAAGAAATCCATAGGATTAACGTCTCCTGATCGCGGTGGCCATTGAAAAGGGCCTCCACGACCAATCCATCTATTAGGAAGCCTTGTGTGTAAATGCTGTCGTACATCTAAACTGAAATGAGGAGGGGCCCCATCATGCATGAACCATAAATTCCTACGAGTTTGTAGTAGCACATCATCAAACAGGTTCCATAACTCATTTTGCAAAAAACTCCAAATATCTCTGACCGGTCAAAGTACCGTCAATAAAGTATGGCTGTATCAAATTATTGCCAACTATTCCTGCCAATCATTAACCATGAATCTATGCTGGATCCTAGTTTGGATAATGCATATTATGAGAATTTATGATTCCATCTCTGGTGAAACCCGGTTCGTTCGTAAAGAGAACGTTACTAATAAATGTGTTGTCTGCTTGTTGTTGTCGCAGAAACCACTGGCTATACTCAAGTCGAGCAGGATAATCAGCCACTGTCATACGGTGTACTTTTTTCATGTGAAAAGGATATAACAGCTGTTCTTTTAGGACGCGATGAACAACTGATTTCGAGACGTTATGTTCTCTTGATAATTTTCTAAAACTCGATGGTTCATTATCAACTGCATTTAACAAGTCTTGTTCAACTGCCACAGTACGTATGCTTCGTACTGGACCTTCTCCAGCTTTTTCTGGCGAAAATCTTCCTAAAATTTAAAATTTTGTTTTGTATACATGGAAAATTACATTTACTTATTCATACCTGTTTCTCGTAACCTGAGATCAATACGCCCAAACATTCGTCTGTCTGGCAATGCTCTGTTTGCAAAATGTTCTTCATAAAGCCTTTTGGCCTCTAAACAGTTTCGAGAAGCCAGTCCATACATTAGATGTTTATCTGCGTACTCAATAAAAGCGAATTATGCTATTGTAACTGTTAAATTAAGGACTTATGAATTATTGACAAGTACTGACTACGAACTATTCTACACAACGTTTGACAACTAATCCTATGGTAACTTGATAAACGGTAAAAACACTTATAAAAAGTTTTTACCAACTTTCCAATTAATAAGTCGTTAATGTTTTTCATCTTCTGCTATCGTTAAATAATTTTTTGTAGTACTCTAGGTAAATTTTGGACATCTATTAAAAGTTAGTTTTACCTCGTTGTGTACTTATAAAAATGGTGAATTTGTAAACTGGTACGTAGTGCATTAATAAAACTGTAAATATTAGCCAAACGGCTTATTTTATCGAATTCCAACAAGAGTACCTTTTCGTTAGCTTAATGTGTGGGGAAGTGAATTTCGATAATTTCATACAGGGTGTGCCATACCTGCAAAATTTTTGGATCACTAACCATAGCGAGTAGTCCGTCCCTGGCTTCAATGCACTACTGTAAATCTGTTCACCTTACCAAAATAAACATACACATACATTATAGCTTTGCCGTAAATTTTATAAAGATCAAATAAATAGTACAAAAAATACAAATAAAAACCAAATTCAAAATTAAAACTTTGGAGGCCTATAACTCGAAAACGAGGGCCTGCATAGTAAAAGTTTATATGAAGTACTAACATTATTTTAGCTCAGATTATACGCTCCTGACTTTTTTCTCATTAGTCCCGGGACACCCTGTATATGATGAACTAATTTATTATGTTTGACAAAACAACTAACGTTAAAACCGAATCTGCCTTGTCTTCTGATCCCCTGAACTAAGTGTGGATTTGAGTCATTCCAATATAGTTCATTATGTCTGTTAAATATTCCTGCACTGCTTATGCGAGCTTCATCCTAAATATTACCTTTGAATAAAAATTTGGCTGTTGATTACATTTTCCTATATACCACTGTGCAGATTGTTTTCTTCTCAAAAAATCGTTTGGGTATAATTTTTTACGGACGGATGTCCGATAAGGCCTAAATTTATATTTCTTTAAAATCCTTCCTGCAGTATTTTTTGGAACACCTATTTCATTTTCAATTTGACGCAGAGAAGATTCATGATGTGCTTGGATGTATCCCAACGTATTTACCTCTCTTTCTTCATAATTCTTTTCGTACGTTCGCCGTGGTTTCACAAAACATCCATACTCGATTAAATTTGAATCGAATTCTCTGGTCAGGTTGCCTTATTTCTGGATATCGTTGAAAATATAATTCAGACGCATCACTAACATTCTTTTGACATTCAATATATGCCACATGCATATCATATTTTTCATAATTTTCAAAATTCATGTTGTTGACAAGACTGCACGTCGTAAAATGAATTCTGACAGGTAACACAGGTTTTGTTTTATTTTCCATGGTAAGAGGACCAAAGCCTACTGAAATGAACATTCTTATAAGATATAACAATCATGTCAATTGAGGTAAACAAACTAAAATATAACAACATATCGGGTTAAACATAATTAGAAATAAAAGTGAAATCGGTAAGAAAATACAGACGTCTTATTTCGTGATGTTATTTACCAAAAAACGGATTCAATAATTTCAAAATAATAATAATAATATAGGTACTTAAAATTAATAATAAGCTATATTTACCTACTTTGTTTTTAGTTCACTGATTTTATTTTTGGTAATGCTGAATTGGTTGAAGATTATTTAAACGAAAAACTTTTTAATCGATGAAAACGGAGGATTTGAACATTTAATATAATTTTTACATTCTAATAAAATTAGTTATAGGTAGATTAGTTGTTACAATATTTCTTGTTGTTTCATAAGTTTATTGTTTTTATTTTTTTAATCTGCTTTTATTTTTTATTAATTATAATTTTGATAAATAAAACTGTCACCCATCAGTATCCTTATAATAAAATGTTAAATTTCGTTACTGATTGTTCAATTTTTTAAGGGTGTTTCACCTGATAACATCCATAAATGGTTTATTTGCATTGTAGCTCCAACCATTGAAAATGGATATATAATATGTCATATCAGGTGAAAAAGAATTAAAAAAGGAAACGAAAAACGTCAAAATATACAGGGTGTCCCATTTAAAACAACATAAGTTTGCATTATATTTCCTTAGTGAGCCCCCTAACAAAAAAATTCTGTGCGCCACTGAACTCTTTAATATTATATCTATCAAAAGTTTTTATAACGTTTTTTTTTATATTTTTCTTAATTAAGAAGTTTAGTTTTCGACAGTTTTCAATAATCGCCCTGTATCTTCCAACTGCAGGGAGTTACTAAAGATTTAATTAGGCTATCGTTACTTTAACAAAAAAATATGTTATAACATCTTAACTGCTTTTCTTCTATCTCTTCTAGTTTACGTGATACCCTGCAAAACACACCAATTTGGGACACCCTGTACACTCCGGAGACTGTATCGTGCTATCAAACCGACATTTCCCAAAAAATTACCAAAAATGTGGTACTTCAAGTACCATAGCACCCGTTGTACTGACTCTGGTGAGCTGAAAATTAATGTTCATCTGTGAGATGTCCTGAACAATAGTCAATCATAAAATTGCTGATTTGTTGCACTCTGGAGACTGTAGTGCTAACAAGACATAATTAGAAAAAGTGGTCGACGATGACGTCACACTGGATTTTTCTTCTAAAAACCCTTTTTCGTATTTCTCTCTCTGAAAACCGCAAAAATGCCTCAAAAAAATCGATAATTCCAACTTTTTTTGGGGTAAACAATTACTTTTCTCGCATCTTAGATAGGGTCGGCGGAAAAGTCACATCAAGTAATTAATCATTTATACAGGGTATTTCAACGTCAGGAAGAACACTGCAAAATAAGTAGGGTTCGTCCAGTAAAAAATTTTCGTAACGGCATCCGTTTTCAAGATATAGGGTATTGAAAAAAGAATTCTTATACACATGTTTTACGATTATGTCGAAAGTAGTGGCAACATTGTAATGCAATTTTGTACGAATATGACGGATCGCATAAATTTGTTTTCATATCTGCCTTTCACAGGGGGCTCTAGTTACATGTTTCGAACCCTGTTTTGAACATATCTTTTTAGAGGCTATATTTTCCTGCTCAAATTTTATGTGAACTCAAACATTCAATTTTACACCAAAAAGGTACTCTTTGTAAAACTCGATACTGTGTACCGTTGTCGGATTATTTTAATTTGAAAATGATGAAGTAATTAATAATGCTGATATAAAGTATGTCTAGAAAACAATTACCTATTTATTAAAAGCTAAAAACATTCTTCTAATGCTAAAGATATTAATTGAATCAGTCATTTCAAAAACAACTTTAGTCAAATAATATAAATTTTCAGGAGGCAATAAAAAATCAATAAAATTAGTATTGCGTATGTATGGCTTAATGTAAGTAAATATGTTTTTAGGGTATGAAACAGTACTGTATTTACATATTCTCTGCAAATTTTTGGCAACGAAGCTCTCACAGTGATTTGGAAAAAAAATATTTTCTGACTGGTGTGGTTTTTGCAGGGAACAAATTTATAATTTGATAAACAATTTTTAAATATAATACATTGAGAGTGACTTACGTTGTTTGAAGGTATGGATAGAAAGAACGTGAGATAAAAACAATGTAACAAAGAACATGGTAAAGTATTATTCTTAGTATAAACCGAAATATTTAAATTTAAGTCAAGGTACATAGTCGTACTTTCCATCGATTTCCACGTTGCCGTCGGCAGTTTCGTCCTCATGTGTGGGCCATCGTCTGATTTACTGTTTAAAATTGTTTGATTTTCGTTTTTAAAGAAATTAAACTTTAATATTTAATTGTTCAATATCTGTTGGGGTTGCTTGTTCACCTCGCTGGAAGGCATATTGTTTGTTAACAATTGATATTTAGTATAAGGAATATTATTCCTTTATGAAAGAATATTTGGATATTAACCATATGGAGGCTGTGTCAGAGACCTCTCGTCCTATGTTTTGTTACTATATTCCTCATCATGCTGTAGGAAGACCTGATAATTTGACTATGAAATTGAGACTGGTGTTTAACGCTTCTGCGCAGGTTGGCAATCAGAATTCTTTAAATCAGTGTTTGTTTACTGGGAAAAAGCTACAGCAGGATATTTTAACTATTTAGTTGGGTTTCCGGCGAAAGGATCATATTTAGGTTTTCTCCTAATGAAGTTTTGCAGGAGTTTCTGTTGTTGACAGTAACATATGGTGTTTCGTCAGCTCCTTTTCTGGCTTTAAGGACCTTGTTGCAGATGAGTGAAGATGAAGAGAGTTTCCCCTTGCAGCTGAGGTATTCCGTAACAGCACTTACGTTGATGATATCGTTGGAGGTGCTGATACTTTGGAAATGGCGCAAGATCTTCGAAACCAGTTGAAATCCTTATTAGCCCGAGGTCAATTCGAATTGCGCAAGTGGTCCAGTAATGATTTACGCTTGCTAGATGGTTTGCCTGAGTCTCATATATGAAGAAAACCCATTTCTTTTGAAAATTATAGTTGTTCGTCTCCTTTATAAATCCTTGGTCTTGTATGGAATCCACAAAAAGATTGTTTTTCCTTTCAGGTGACTGCTCTGGACAAGTCTTGTACTAAACGAAGTATGTTGTCAGAATTGGTCAGATTATTTGATCCTGTAGGTTTTCTCGCTCCCATGACGTTGTTTACTAAGCATCTTTTTCAACGTTTGTGGTTATCTGAAATTAATTGGGATGACCCTCCTCCATAAGTAATTTGTGATATTTTAAACCAATATAAGGAACAGCTTTCATCCCTTGTGCATCTTCAAGTACCTCGTTTTATGTCCGTGTCCAACTATGCTAGTTGTGAGCTGCATGGATTTTGTGGCAGTAGTGAAAAGGGTTATTCTGCGGTCATTTATTTACGTTTTGTATTACCAGATGGTCAGATTCGTGTCTTTTTTGTATGCGTGAAGTCGAAAGTGGCACCCATTCGGACTGTTAATATTCCCCGTTTGGAGTTGTCTACCGCTGTGTTACTGGCCAAACTCTTGCCTTTTGTAGTCAGAATTCTAGAAGTTAAGATTACAATCGAGAAGTTGGTGGCTTGTAATCGTGGTTGCCTTTTATGCTCGCGTTAATTAGAGGCTTACTTAATTTTTCAACCAAAACCTACACAATTACAGCTTCAGCTAACCGTTGTGTGGTGAGGTACAATAAGTTTCGTGTGCGGTAATTCATGTTTTTTTCTGTGTTTTAAATTATAAAAGAGATTGCTGGTTATGGTGAACGAAGCTGCATTGGAGAGAGTTTTCTAAGAGTTCGTGTGAACTGAACGTGAATTCAAGTGAGTAAATCTCTATTCGTCGCCGACCATTTTGTAGTAACTTTGATTTTTAAATCATATTAATTAAAACCAGAAATCAAACATTATTTTGGGGTAAATTGTGCGGTTCGAAACTTAATTCTCCTCATAGCTGATATCGAAGTTAAGATCTCTATCACCGAATCGTACACATTTGTTGGCTATGCCTTCCCCTGGCATTTTGGGCAAAGCAGGAGCTTCTTATTTTAACTGATACATGCCACTTGTGACCTATCAAATCTTAATCAGAAATTTTCCTTGTAATATTTTGCGTAAAACTTGCAATTCACTCCTAGGTCCGGATATTTGTCATTGAATAAGGCGTACATAGTTTTGACATTAAGACGGGCATGCAGATATTCAATATCTTGGCCAGAATAATGTGTCTGCTTTTGGGGAAATTCGAGAATATGACTATGAATTTTCTGAAGGTTTTGTATTTGATTTGGGGTATTTTCTCCGTCTGTCGCGAGGAGTAACTGATTGTAGAAGCAAATCACATAGTCTCTTCTGTAATGCCAAAATTTGACTAATGTGCTTTTTTGCAAACCTCGTTCTTCTTTTCCGAAGTAACAATGAAATATTCGGTGGTATTTTACAAGATTTTTCTCAATCCGTTGTTGCAGAAATATGTCTTGTTTATTTTTTTGGCGAAATCGTTTTGTTGATAAAGTAATCGAACTCATCTTCTGTAAAGTGACTGAAGCATCGTTTTCTGCAATTTAAAACGTATAACGATCTTTTAAACACTAACGTTTTTTAATAACAATGAAAAGACTTACCTGCAAGCCGTTCAAGTCGCGTGTGCTGGTAGTAGATTAACTTTCCAGTTAGTGTATGGAATACTTTTGACTTGAGCATAATATTTCTATTATAAGGTTCTAGTAGCCGTCGTCTTTTCTTGACTGGTTCATTATTGTCACTATCAGTAGGAGACATTGTCCGAATGTTCTCAATAACCATGCAAATAACAATGAATGAAATGACAGCAATGCCAATGTCCAAATCTTAACCTTCTCAAAACGTAAGTGGTGGCGCTGCCTTGCACTTACGAGTCACTGCTAAGACGGCATACAGTAGAAACGGTGAAGCTTTTTCATCACGTGACTTAGTTGACGATATTATTCAACACATACTATGTTGGTACTGTCTTCTAATAACAGAAAAAGAACGAAACTCAATACAAGCCTTTGTCATATTGTTTTGATTCAGATGCATATGGTTCATTACAAATCAGTCACGTGTCGGAAAATATTCAGCGTTTCTACTGTAAGTCGATTGACTTACGTGTTTTAGCAGTGGTCATGCAATCTTCTACCTCACTATTTTAGGGACGCCTCGAGTGACTTTAACAACGAACGATTAATCGACATTTCAATAGACGATTCAGCTGAAAACCCCCTTTTCGTTTTTTACTTATGTTGTTTTTGAAATGACCGATTCAATTGAATAAATAATCGCATGAAGGAAATTAAATTGAATTTAACTAAAATCATGAAATTTTCAATCAGAATATGCGTTCAAAATGCCTTCCGTTATAAAAGTTTAGGGTTCGTCGCAAACCTCAAAATGGTTTTGTCTGAGTCAGCTGTGAAAAACTGAGGTTTATTGCTAGTTATGACGGTTTTTAATAAATAGGTAATGGTTTTTAAATATACTTTATACTAGCATTAGTTATTACTTCATCATTTTGAAATCAAAATATTCCGAAAAAGGTACACAGTATCGACAATTATCAACAGTACCGTTTTGGTGTAAAATTGAATGATGTTTGAGTTTCAATTAAATTTCGGGTAGAAAATTTAACCTCTAAAAAACTACTCGGTTCGAACCGTGTAACTAGCGCCCTCTGTGAAAGGCAGGTATGAAAACAAATTTATGCGGTCCGTCAGCTTCCAAAACATATTCGTACAAAATTTCATTAAAATGTTGCCAGTAGTTTCGACATTATCGTGAAAAATGTGTATAATTTTTTTAAATACCCTGTATCTTGAAAACGGATGCCGTTATGAAATTTTTTTACATAGCGAACCCAACTTATTTTGCAGTGTTCTACATACACTAGCAAGGGGACTGTATAATGTTCTTTATCAAACACATCGAATATACTCAAAAATAAATACATGAACACAAATTACTACAATTTAAAATATAGAAACTGAAAAATGCTATTTAGTCTCTAAAAATTGACATTTTTGTTAGATATATTGATATGTTTGCAAGTACTTCAACTATGTTGTCTACTAAAGAAACAATTTTCGCAATTGAGCACTATTTTCGATCATACGATTTAGGTAGACAAAATATTCTAAGCCTACGTAAGCTAGACGAAAAGAAAACTAATTGATACCATGAGATACAATGAGAATCACGAACGTATTTAATCAAATGATGGACTCACCACGTCGTAGTTCACAAAGATATGCTGCACAAATTAGTATAAACAGTAAAACTTTTGAGAAAATACAGAAATAACTTAATGCTTTACGAGTGTCAACATTAACGTCGATTTAAAGTTTTCAACGACCTAAAGAGGTACAGGAAATACCGTTGTGTTGAAAAAAAGTGACATCCCGTAAATGTCGATCAAGAGCTTTTATATTACTCCAATTTTTACACTTTTGTAAATCAAGAAACTTACTCTTGGTAAGATGGGGATGCAAGAATCAAGAACCTATCTGCGGCATACTTTGTAAACAGTATGGCTACAAAGTTTTGTAGTCAATTTTCCTCATATATATTCATAAAAGTATTACATATACTCAGTGACATTAGATGTGTTACTTGCAGAAGTAATAATTTATCGACCTTGATTTTTTGGTAATGTGATAGCCTTACATCAAGAGTGCAATGATAACATTTGCAAGAATTTTATTAACATATACTAAAAAAAATTAATAATGTGTTTGGCGACCCCGTCGCTAAATACACTCCTGTACACGTCTAGGCATCGACAAAAAGAGGTGGTCGATGTCTGCTTATGGCTCCTCGTTCCAATCAACTTGAACTTCGTGAGTTAACTGCGCCACAGTCTATGGAGAGTGGCGCACATTGGACAGTCTCCTGCCCATCATATTTTAAATCTGGCGACCGAGATGGCCACTGCAAAACATTAACGCCAGCTTCTTGGAGAAACTCCATAGTTCGACGTGCAATATGTGGACGTGCGTTGTCTTGATAAAAAAGGACTTGTAGACGCTCAGTTAGATAAGGCAGCAAAGTGGTTTGTAGGACATCATCAACATCACGCCCAGCTCTTATACTGCCTCGAATAAACACAAGTGGTAATCGACTACCATAAGCAATAGCTTCCCAAACAATTACTCCAACAGTCCTGCGCATATACCTGTCAACAGCAAACTCACATCTTACCTTTGTAGGGCCTTCATACGCACTTAAACAGAATCGCCATTCATCGCTAAATACAATATTACGCTATTCTACCTTCCAGTGCTGCCGTTCTCTGCACCAACTCAAACGTTGATAACAGTGGTCCTCAGTCAAAGGAAGCACTAATCGTGGACGGTATGAAAAGATTCAGAAAAAAATTGTTTTAGTAAACATGGTCAAAGATAAAACGTTGATATTTTCATCATAGCCTGCTCTAAATAAGGTCATGCATGATGTTATTAAAAAATCAAGCTCAAGAAATTATTCCTTCTGGGTGTAACACTCACTGAGTATATTTTATTAATACAATTAATTCAGATATTACCTGTATATGTTTTGTTAAACGTTTTATATACTTCTTTCTATTAAGTTTAAGTACAATTATCTAATGTATCAGTTACCTACTTAATCTCACTACACATGTATCGCGAATGCATCTAATCAGATGGAATAAAATTCTGTAAATATTTGTATCTTGATACTATTTAGTAAATCTTTCTTGCTACGTAATGAAGACTTAGACAGATCCATAGGATTATTCTTTTCATTTTCAATCCGCATGTCAATATAATAACTCAGTCAACATTTTGAGAATTGAAAGAGTTTTTATCATTGATAAGGTCGTGCATCATATTAGTTATCACGTTGATAAGGCTGATAACACAATTTCACTCATCGGAGTTGCTTGTGAAGTAGATTATTATATTTTACAAAATTATACACCTAATAATGGGTCATAATTCATATCATAAATTATAATATTGCCTCTTAAAATATGATGCGTTTTTTTCATTAGTTAACATTGATTTTTTTAATAACTAAGTATATTACATAATTAAATTGTTGTTAATATTTTATTACTCGTGTTGTTTTTTAGTTTTGTTAGTTGTGTTTATGTTTACAGCTTTTGTGAATTTATAAAAAAATATGAATTTTAATAGGCCCGAATTTACCCAAGATATGAACGGGGGAGTACCACGGCCTATAAAAGAACGAAAAAAACATGATCGTTTTAATGGAATGCCAGAGGAGGAAGTATCCAAAAGGACATTGCCAGATCATCTAACTGAAAATTTAGATATAATTATAGTAAGTATTATTTATTTACTATTTTTATTTCGGAAATGGCTTAACTCAATAAACCACAATTCAGCTGTGCTGCTTTTTCTCTATTCAGAATTTAACATTTACATACAGGGTGCGCCATTAGTGTGACAAAGTTCAATATATCCATTATTATAGAAGATATGGAATAAAGGTATATACGAAAATTGTAGACATCTGTAAACTTCACATTTCAAAATTATTTTCATTTGTACTGGGTGAAACAAACATAACTTTTTTTAAATGAGACACCCTATATATTATTTCAGATTGGGCTCACCTCCCCCATACAAAGTAGGATTTCTTTAAGTATATAGGGTATTTCAGAAGTTATGCACAATTGAACGTAAAAATCATTGGGAGTTCAACGCCTTGTACAGTTCAAACGAAACAATTTGACATCAATATTTTGCAGCCATAACATTTTGATATTGGTCTAGTTTCATTACACAGTGCCATTTTTTGAATATTACAACATCTGAATACAGGGCTAGTCAAGAGTCGAACACATGATTTTCTCGATTTTTTCAAATGAATCACCCTGTATTTCATTTCAAAAAGTGAAAATACAACTTATAAACTTTCATTTTTGTCAGACATTCCCTATACCTAAAATCATTAATTCCTGAGATATTGTCAATGTAATAACAAAAAAATTTTTTAAAATCATTTAATTGTAACAAGTTAGCTATGGAATAATGACAAGTATTGATTAGTAGCATGTCATTCAACAAACTTTTGCAATTTTGTGAAGACTCATTTACTACTATTTGAAATCAACTTTCCTGTTGAAGAATTAACAGACATGGTTTGGGTATTGGGAGAATGTAGTAGGAATTGTTTATTATCAATAAGAATTTACCAAGAACGATATCCTGCTCGAGGACAACTCACAAAAAGAACGTTGGATAGGTTGATGGATCGTTTCAATCGTACCGATTAAGTACTTCGTGAAAACCATGAAAGGATAGAAACTGCAGTTACTGAGGAAAATGAATTTAATTGTATGCTGGCAGTTGCGGACAATCCTCATGATAGTACTCGTGAAATTTCGCACCAACGGGATATCAGTGTAACGTCCGTCCGAAGAATACTGCATAAGAACAAGATACATCCATACCGCATTCAGTTACAGAGTTACTCGACGATGACTTTCGTGAAGAGTTCCTTTTTGCGAGTGGGCTCAACAACAAATACATAATCAGATCGATTTCTTTGATTTTGTCCTTTTTGGAGATGAAGCAACGTTTCATATGAATGGTACAATGAATAAACGTAATTTCCATTACTATTCCACAAAGTCAAACTAGATGGTTTCTGAATGTTTGGGGTGGTATAATTGGACCACATTTTGTCGATAGAAGAGTGGATGGTCTAGTTTATTTAGACTTTCTAGAAAATCATTTTTCCACTACTAGCTGTGAAGCTGACAATTATTGTGTCTTCTAGCCAAGTGAGAAGTTAAATTTCTCTATTAGTGGTTAATAATTTTTTCTATTGTTAACCTAGGTCAATAATGGACAAATTTAAATGTTTTGAGAATTCAGGGATAATAGCTTAACAAAAACTAGTGAAACATAATTTTGTATACCCAGGAGATTGTGTTAACATATTTACTGCTTGAAATTACCTAACAAGAGAAAATTATTTCAATAAAACTGTCATTAGTTTAAAATTCGTGCTCAACCAAAAATTCAAATGAATCACCCTGTATTTCATTTCAAAAAGTGAAAATACAACTTACAAACTTTCATTTTTGTCAGACATTCCCTATACCTAAAATCATTAATTCCTGAGATATTGTCAATGACGAAATGACCACCCAAAACGCCAATACAACGTTGCAGTCGATCTTCAAAAGATCGACTTATTTTTCTGAATATTTCTACATTAATACTGTAATGTTTTTCTTATTTATTTAAACGTTTTTATTACGGGTGGGATAAATTTTAAATACACGGTATGGCTACTTACGAATTTATTTAAAGACTAAAATACTCACTAACACTTAATTTATGTACACACAAACTTAATTATTAATTTATATCAACACTTCACTGTTCGCTATTTCGGTGTATTCTTGTTTATTTCACGAGATCACTTTATCAACTAAACTAACTTATCCGCTGGTCCGTCCTTTATATATACTAGTGCCTTTTTTACTAGAGAATTCTAGATTGCGGCTTACACAAAAACAATTGGCTCTCGCATTTTCTAGATAAGACTGGTCACAAAAACAATGTCTAGATAAGATAGTCACAATCGTAAACAATTCTAAGAAATCCCCGCGCTTCCGCCATAATTTCAACTTTCATACATGGCTTAGACAGAGTCGGATTCAGGGACTATACCAGTGTGCTGTTTCGTAACAATACTCTGAAATATTTCTCGAATTCTTTCCTTCATATCGTTCTGTGTAGTTGGCGGTATTTGGTAAACACGGTTTTTTATATAACCCCACATGAAAAACTCAATTTTAGTTTAGTTTAGTCTGGTGATCGAGGTGGCCATGCAATGGGTTATCCTCTTCCTACCCATCTGACAGAAAAATGGGTATTCAGATGATTGTGAATTGAAGCAGTGTGATGTGCCGGATCTCCATCGTGTAAAATCCACATTTTTTGCCGAATGTTGAGCGGAACATTTTCCAACAGTAATGGTAATAGTATATTATACACCAAGGTGGTGAAGACTATTATTATCAACCGAGCACTAAAATTATTTCGCGAGGGGCTTTGCCCGGAGCGGAATAAGGTGCGAGGTTTATAAATGTCTTCACCACCGTGGTGTATATACATTTTTTTCCACTACTAGCCAAACTTAAGACAAAAATAAAAAAAATGTCTTATAAAAATCATGTAGGTATAATTTAATCACACAGCAATAGAATACCATTATTCCTATAGTTCATAATCACCAATATTAAGTGCAACGAATTAACGAAACCAATTATACGATCACATCCAAAAATTTCACAAAACGTGGTTTATGTTTTACTTTGAACTTTGAACAATTACAGCGGTAGTGCGTTCACAACACTTGGGTACAAAGTGAGCGTTCATAAAACATTTAACATATGCTTCACCATAGAGAAAGTAATATATTGTTTGTCTATGTGGGTCAAGGTTAGCTACCAGTTTCTATAAACAGAAGATTTTCAAATTCCACTGGTGATAATGTTGAAGGTAAAAACATTCCCCGATCCTCGTTTTTCTAAAATTAACGGAAAATAAACAACACATTTCAATGTCAAATTTTGATAGTGTCGATCTATAAATCATTTCTAATTCTTACCTTCATATTTTCTTTAGTTGTAGGAGGAGTTTTATACACCTCATCTTTTATATAGCTTCAGAAAAAAAATTCTAGCTTGTTTAACTCTGGAGATAATGGTGACCACCTTATAGGTCCTCCCCTTCCAATCTATCTTCCAGGAAAATTATAACTTAGAGGCTCGTTCACTAGAAAATTGTGGTATACTGGAGCGTCGTCATGTAATATCCACATTCTCTGACGTATGTTTAACGGTACTATTTCCAATAATTCCACCCCAAACATTTAATGACCATCTTATCTGACTGTGTGTGAAAATGTGGTGCGGATTTGAAGTTGAGTAGTAGTGGAAATTATGTCTGATTACAGTACCATTCCTATGGAAAGTAGCTTCATCTCCAAATAAAACATATTCAAAAAAAGATGCATCATTCTGAATTTGTTCCTTGCACACCGACAAAATTCTACTCTTTTATTATAATCATCCTCTTAAAGCTCTTGACGCATTCTCCCTACACTGCGACCACTAATTTCAAAAGCATTTGCATTTTTCCTCGTACTAATATGTGGATTCTCAGTGACACTAAGAATGACATTTCATTTACAACAGTTTTTGTTAGTTCAGATCTCTGGTAATTTACGTGTCCGGTCCGTTGAAATCGTTTTAATACACTTTGAAATGCTTCTGTTGTTGGTTGTCGCGTATCAGGGAATTGCTGATGAGAAATTCTTCTTGCCAGTAACACATTTTTGTTACATTCTCCTATCACAAAAACCATATCAGACAGCTCTTCCTGAGAAAAACTCATGTTGATAATAGTAAGCAGGAACTAATAAAATTAATCTAATGTCAAATTTTTAAACCAGCTTATTGTCGAAGTTATAGCCAACTAGAATAATGTGTGATTTTAGTAATGTTTTGTACACCAACAATCTTAAGTACTCATATATTTTGGTAATTCACCTAATATTAATCAATTATGCATCAGACTAGATTAATTTGTGTTTTTTTTTCTTGAAAATTATTTTTGGTTGAATATTTCCACCGTTAAACTAATAAAATGTCACCTAATATTTCTTTCAAATAATGTTTGGCTGAAAGTATCATCAATAACTTACAAATTAGGGCAATTATGTATAGGGAATGCTTAAGAAATAATAAAGTGCCATACAATACCATTTCATTCCGATACTAAAATACAGGGTGTTCCATTTAAGAAAACCCAGTAAATGATCATTCCGATTTATGACCAATCCTGTATATAAAGAACGAATATCTCGATATGTTAATAATTTTGGAGAATAGTAAACTATATCAAAAATCGTTTGATCGTAAATGGATTTCTTGATATCAAATCTATACAATGGTACAGGGTGTTGATGTTACTAGGAAATTACTAAAAAAGTGCTTATATCTTTTAAATTACCTCGTATAACATTGCAATACCTCATATCGCACAAATAAGAAAATCGAGGGGAACAAAAAATGTAGAAATATACAGGGTGTTCCATTTAAAAAAATATAAGTTAGGTTCATTCTGCCAATATGGGTGGCCCTGTATATTTGAAAATATTTTCAAAATATGGTCCTATATATGGCTTAACTTTTATCTAAATACAGTTTTTTCGTATCTCTCACCACAAGGGAGTAATTGGACTTCCTCGCACTAATGCCGCACCCTGTATTGATGAAGTCATTTTCGTGAGAACAGAAATTTACTTCGACCTTTACTGTATGGAATCTAATAATGTAATTGTTATGAATGAAACTAACTGTTTCTAAATAATTCCACAATATAATGAAAAAATAATTTTATTATATCGGAACAATTGCCAATTTTTTAGAATTATTTTTTAATTATATTGTGGAATTATTTAGAAACAGTTAGTTACAAAATTTTTGTTTTTGGCACTGTGTTTAATGGCTGGTAATGTATATTTCGACCGATTTATCGAAAATTAGTGAAGCTGACTGATTTTTAATATGTATATTATATTAACTCTAAATGCAATGCAAGATAACCATAAAAGCAAATAAATTAGATAGGTACGATTTCTAATTTCTGTGTGTAACTGAATGTGATAGGCTCAAATGTAATTAACTACATGTAATGAATTTTTGCGTTTAGCCACTTCTTGCTATAAAGCGATGAGTTAATATTTCCCTGGGGACATAATGCGCCCAGTTCAAGCCCTGAATGCCAAATTGTACATGAGGTAAATTTATAACTTCGTTTTATCGTACAATCAACCTTATTAACATGTCTCCAGGTTTATTTGCTCTTTAATGTCACTAAACGACCAATTTTTATTTGTTAAATACGCCGATTACAAACTAATCTCGTTAAGGAGAATAAACCTGTTGAGCATTTATTGATTGGTAGAAAGGATAAAATACACTCAGCTTTTATAAACTAGATTTGTTTGGAGTTTTTACCAATTTTCAATATATTATTTTTAAATTTTAATATATAAAACGCATTACGATACGCTTCTACGACTCTACAAAGAAGATAATGCCGCGTATTATCCAATAGGGAAGTTGACTAATTTTTGAAAGTGCTTTTATTTTAACGATAGACCCTATATAAACATGAAAATAATAATGATAATATGACAAATTTCAATAAAAAAATACGTAAATAAAAATAGGTTTCAAACTGCTCGCTAAAACGATCCATACCGTCTCGTGATGTCATCAAACTATAAACGAATCTCGCGTTCTGTCAATGTTGACTGATCTTGCCTGAGTTCTTACGAATAAATGAAATAAATGCTGTAAAGATGAATAGGTCGTCTTACAAATGCTGTGCAATGCCGATGTGCAAAACTACGTCAATCAGAACACCACAAAAACTTTTCAAAAAGCGTACAAATCAGGAGAAAGATTTACTAGACGAGATCTAGCTTCAGTGACCACAACAAGTAACAGTTATTTTTGTAAAGATCACTTTAATGTAAGTTATAATCTATGATAAACTACAAATATAAACTTGAAATCATTTTACATATTTTTGCTTGTGGCAAAAATAAAAAGTCAATTATTCATTAGTAGTTTGTTTGTTTACAGAGCTAATTCCAAGTTTTATTTCGTTGATATAGATGATAAGTAGTTCTAAATATGATAAAAGAGTATATGAAATGAGTAAGGTGTCCCTCTCATTTGTAATAAAGTATATTAATGTAAAATTATAGGTACGTACAAAGACGTTTTCATGTGTTTCTCCACTGCACAAAAATCCATGTTTCTAGAAAAGAAACTTGCACCATTATGGAATCAATCTTCGGTAAGTTACAACTATTTCTTTTGATGGATCCAGTCTCCAATGTGATGAAAATCGTAAAATATTATCGTTGTTCTAACAAATTATCAAGAAAAATAGTTGACACTTTTAACTTGGTTATGAGAAGTAAGTCAACGTGTGACGTCAGTTTATAAATAACGCAATTTAAATTCATTTTATTTAATTTATGACGAATAATTAGGTTCTTAACTAGTTATTTGCAAAACAAGTGTCACAATGACTCGTTTTGTATTGCATTTTGCGCAATAAACCGCGAATCTGTGAGTTGCGCAATGCAGGAGTACTACAAAAAATCATTTTGACACAAGTTTTACACAATATTTTTTATAATTCGCATTTATTGAATTTTTTAAATGAAATAGAATTTCATTATCCCTGTTTTTCAACTAGGGGGAGTGATTTCAATTTAAGTTGGTAATTCTGTAGATTCCTGATTGGTCAGATCACAGCCGGCTTTACTCAGCACTTTTGACATATGTTATGATCAAACAATTGTGTAAATTAAACAGACAGTGTCAATTTTGTTATTTAATTGTTAATAGAGGACGATTATTTGTTTAAAAATAGCTTCTTCATATATTCTTTTGTCCTATATATATTATATCATGAACAGATTCAAATCTGTACTATAACTTCACAAAGTTATCTCATAATTTATCCCAAAACTTGAACGTTATGTACCTATATACTTGCGAATTTTAAATACCTTGTTTATGACAGGGAGCATTGTGTAAATGTTAAATACAACAAGATTGCATAAAGACCACAGATACTGCCTCCTCATAAATTAAAAATTATCCTTTATACCTGCGTCCTAACAGGGTCGGAGTAATCACCAATCAGGTAAAGCAAGGTTGCAGTCTATCAGTCTGTGACTTTTCATCGTTGTGCAATGTGCAAATAAAAATGGCAGTGTTTCGTCCATGGGAAAACATTGTGTCGAATGAAATGGAAATAGAGAATGAAGTGATTGAAATTAGTGACAACAGTGATACTGAAGATGATGTTTCGTACAACAGGAAGGTTAAAAGAAAACATTTGTCAAGTGACGCAAAAACGATAATAAAAAATGTTTACCAAACTCTAATTGATAAAGGGTGTTCAACTTCTTTCGCCGTGACAAGTGAATTAACAAAAGTCCCTGTATCTACGGCAAGGGACATTATAAACAAGGGAGAGACAGAAAGACAAAAATGAGAAATGAAAAAAAACTTCTAGAATCGATGAAGCGGCGGGAACTGAAATAAAACAACAAATTTACTCTTTTTACATAGAAAATGGTGCCAACAACGTCTATGATTTTGGAAAGACTGAAAGTTTCGGGAATTGAAGTAGCCTATTCGGAACAATGGCTTCGGAAATATTTGAAAACCATAGATTTTGAGTGTGTAGTCTATTTCTTAATGTCTGACAGCACAGTAGCCTCATTAAATATTCAAATAGAAAATTATCTCTTACAGAGTGATCCTAAGAATTTTACAAGTAAATACTAAAATTCTAATGCAAAACAAGTAGGTGTCTGTATTGGTTTGGTTATCTGTACATCCCTGTTTCAGCTCAAAATACAATATGGAAATAAAACTGAACAATGCCAGCAAAAGGATAAACAGTGCGGCAGTGGCGGAGATTAAGATATTAGTTCATTTTGCTTATTTAATTAACATTACAATTGAAATAAAATTCATTCGTTTAGGCCTATTAACAAGTTACATTCTCATTTTTATTAAATTAAATTAATTAAAGAAAATATAGTTTAATTCTCATAATTCAAATTTATTGACAATGAATTAATGTATATTAAGTAAGGTAAACATACCATTTATAGGAAATATAAAATTCAATCTATAGTATCATCCCCTTCGCTGGCCATACAAGAATCACCCGAAGACTCGTCGAGAGAGATCACTATCGGTTCTATAGTTTGTTCTATGAGGTTATCTAAAACCCACATTTTCTCTTCCTCTTTAATTACATGATTCACAGCATCTCTCCAGTTCTCTTCAGTTATTGTTGTCAATGAGTACTTCATGAGTTCACGAACATCTTTCATTTTAAATGTTTTATTATGTCTAGCTACATAACCTTTCATTTGGGCCCATATTAACTCTATCGCATTTAATTCACAATGGTATGGCGGCAAACGAAGCACTGTTATCCCACGATTCTTGGCTATTTCATCAATAACAAACTTTTTAAATTGTAGCTTGTGATCTGAAGCAACCGTTAAAAGTTCTTTTTTCAACATATCATCTTCAAACGGTATATCTTTTACGATTAACCAGTTTCTAATATCAGCTTTTCTCCAAGAGGTAGATGGAAGATTTTCTGTTAATCGCGAATGATAAGTGGCATTGTCCATAACGATTACAGCATTATTTGGAATTAATTCGACCATTTGTGTAAAATACATCTGCAGTCATTTCTTCATGATAGTGTTTGGTTGATGTTGACTGAAACTCCAGTAACCCTTGATTGCATCCAATATGCGTTATTATTAGTCGGCGACCTTTACCGATAGGAGTTTTCAGTCCAGTAGATAAACCTTCTATGAAAGCTTGACGACTGGTTTGAATACTTTTGTCCTGCCATCTTTTTTTCACTGAATGTCCTTCATTGAGCCATGTCTCATCTATATAATAAATTTGTCTTCCCTCCTGTCTGTATTTTCGGATATCTCGTAAATACTGGCGTCTCCAACATATTATTTCTTCGTTGTCGATTAGCACTGATTTGCGACTTTGCTTCTCCCAAGTAAAATTTAATTTGTGTATTATTTTCCACAAAGTTTTTCGCCCTGTCAGGCAAATTCTCGTCCTCCTTCACCATTCTTAGAATTATGTCAAGGGTTGGGATCTCTTTTTTAAAATATAATTCATGTAGTTTTCGTCTTATTGTATTTTGCATATGTTCATCAAGGTCAAATGGTTTTCTTCCAGTTGACTTTTTAGGTGGAGATATATTTCCATGTTTCCTCTCTCTTAGAAGCCTGTAAATAGTAGATTCACTAACTCCTGTCATATTGGAACATGTCGAAACTATATTTCTAACAGTAGCAGCCGGCATTTGATGTACAACAGCATCATGCACATTTAACACTACAGTCTTCGTTTGTAAGCTAATCACGTTCTTACACTTTACTGGGGTAAAACTTGGACATTTTTCACAACACAGTTAACACTTATGGAACATAAGCGACTCTAAGCAAAACAAATTATACAAATTTGGGCGAGACCAAGTTTCACCGTATATACCTGCAAAATTTCTAAGTAGTCATTGGGACAATCCCTAGTAGGACCCTATTGTAATGTTTCTTGGAAATGTTATTATCAATATTTCGAAAATCAGAAAGTAATTATCTGGAGAATAAATTGATAAATGGTTTGTTAATATGTCTCCCAAGAATTGACCTGCTTCAAATTCTCAAGATAATTAATGAAATATTCAGTCAGAATAGTTGCGTTACAAGATTATTTCAAAAATAATTTATTGTTTTAACTGTATGTACTCTTCAAATGTATGAAGGTCAGTTAGTTGTTTTAACTAACCGAATTTACATTTATATTACCTTTATATATCAGATCGGGTATAAAATTAAATAGTAAATAAATTCCTTAGATGAACTGTGACGCTTATGCTTTACTACCTGAAGAAGGTCGATACATAGTTTTGTTTGATGAAACATGGTATGATAGCCATGACGTTATAAAGAAAGGATGGACTGATGGCATAAAAAGTTGTTGTCTAGAGGCCCCTCCGTCTAGGGGAAAAAGAATAATAATTTTACATGCCGCTGGCAGCGATGGATGCGTGTCCAATGCGTTGCTGTTGTTCGCAAAAAATATAAAAAATTGTTCAGCCGACTATCACGAAGACGTGAATTCACCACTTTTTGAGACTTGGTTTGAAGAACAACTGTTGCCTAATTTGCCCGATAATTCTGTCATTGTGATGGACAACGCCAGTTATCATTCAAAACAAATTAACAAGAACCCCACTACAAGCACGAAAAAAGCAGAAATCCTACAATATATGGCTGAAAACGATATAGAAATACATAAATCAAAATGCACCAAAAAAGATCTTCTAACCATTATAAAAGACCTGAACATTCCTACAAAATATCGGATTGGCACAATAGCACAAGCAAAAGGACATACGGTACTGCATCTTCCGCCCTACTACTGTGTATTAAATTCCATTAAACTTATCTGGAGTACTCTAAAACGGAGAATTTGGAGTAAAAATACAGCTCCAAAGTTCTGCTGTAGTAGATTTAATTAGAAGTGAGGTGGAAAATATAGACTTTATGGAAAAATTGCATCACATACGTAGTTGAAGTGGAAGATTCATATGTATCTCCAAATGTACAACAATTTATAATTAATTTGGACGAAGACAGCGATAATAGTGACCTGTTTGTTGATAGTGACGATGATTTATAACGCAAATATTCAAGAAGTCAGTTAAACAGTTTCTGATTGAGAAGGTTGTTTATGATGTAGATGACTTTTTACTTTACTGACTGTTCTTGTATACTGTGTCTTTTTTGTGTATACGTAGACATATATTTATGTATAATATGTACTTTTGTTTTGTTGACATGTCCAGCGTAAATCTAATATTTTTCTATGTATGTTTCACTGAATGAATTGTATTATTATAAAAAAAAATCATTACATCATATTATAATAATGAAATAATTTTTCTTTTACCCTAATATAGTTGTGTATAATTATAATGTAATAATTATATGAGTCGTTTTTGTTTGTAAATCCATAAAATCCGCAATTGTTTTCTACTTTGCTCAAATTTTTAAAGACGTCCCTGCGTAGGGTCGGACTGTGTACTTGGTCTTGATTCACAACTATGCTATTTACGGTCTATAAATTGTTCCCCACTGGGTAAAGTTAATAGCGGTCGAAGATAATAAACACGGTATTTCAAATTCGCAACTATACCTATATGTATTGATCATATAAAATAAAAAAATAAACAATTGACAAATTATTGATGATTAAACGTTAACGTACTTTATTTATTAAAATTCTTTATATATATAATTTTCCCAATTTACCTTTTAAGACCATTCAATCTATTAATTTGATAGCTAGAACCAGGCTAGACCATTTTATAATTTAAGGTTAAAGTCAAATAAAAGTAAATACAATAACCAACTGTTTGACACTAGAAATTACTAAAAAAGTGTTCATTGTGACACTGTTAACAATATTATAATGAAGTCTCCTTTATACGCGAATTCTAAAAAAAGTACTTTAGGTTTCTAAAAACTGTCTTTTATGTGTAATACGCTTCACATGAATTTGTAACAACTGTCAACATCCCTATTATCATATTTATAATTCATCATGAAACCCGTATATTGATTATAATTTTTTAATATTGGAATTTGAAAAATCTCTTTTGCTCACAATCGATTGGTAATCGATGGATTTCTAACCTTCAGAACAGTCGGGAAGCGAATCACTACATACTTCAAACTTTCCCGGCTAGCAAATCTCACTTTCCCGGCTACCAAATGTCACTTTACTGGCTAGCTTGCGTCACTTTACCTGCTCGCATGGAAATAAATAAGAATTAACTCGACATTGATTTAATGTAGGAAGAACAAAAATAGTTATTTATGCACAAGTGCAAAAAGTGAGTGTTTTTTGCACGCGACGTGAAATTGTCCAACGAGGCCTTTAGGCCGAGTTGGACAACACGTCGAGTGCAAAAAACACGTTTTGCACGAGTTGCATACAATATTTTTTCTACATTCATGCAAAAACTGGAAAATTAGAATATAATATGTTACTCAGAATGTATTTTAACCATTCTTCTTTTTTTTGTATCTTTATGGCCTCCACCTTGTCAGTACTTAATTATAGCTGGTTTTCGCTTTGACCATTTAAATTTTAAATAATCAAAGATTTTTGCAATAATTGTAACTCGTTGAGACTAAGTAGTAAAATATACATATATTATTGCTGTATTAGAGAAGGATCAGACACTTGCTCTGGATTTTTATTTTATTTAAATGTTTATGTTTGTCATAAATCATCACAAAACTGACAAGAATGACAGATGAGTGCAACAAAAATTTTGTTGCACTAGTGCAAAAAAGAACCACTTTTTCCATTAAATGTGTTTTACAAAAGTGTTGTTTTTTGCATGGATGTAGAAAAAAACTATTTGGAATCATATATATTACAAGGGATAAGCAGATTGTATTAACGCCTATTTGCGTCGATTTTGCTTTAACTCAGGATTTAATTTTTAATAGTGGATTATAATTTTATCATTTGCACCGAACCAAATGCAAGGCAGATTTAGATAATCAGAGATATAAGCGACGGAAATAATTTGCAACTGCGCTTTGTTTAGGGCTTTAGGACAAATGTCATGAGTGATATTTATAAGTCCCGATCATATTTTTTAAGTTTTTTTTGTTATTTGTAGTCAAATAAAATCTGGAAAAATTAAATTTTTATCATAATTTTTCCCGTTTTGTATTGATTGAATACCTGCCGGGATGAACTAAAACGTGAAAGTCTATACTTTGTAATCAATCTGATCTTTAAATGAATATATGGTCAGATTGATCATACATTTTACAGGGTCTTCACAAAAAGCGAAATAGAATAGAGAAAAAACTATTATACATTAATAAGCTACATATGGAAAAATGTATAACATAAAAAGCAACATTTGCAAACCATTCCTGCATACTACCATTATAAACTTAAAACTAAGTTTATAGTAGGGTTAGCTTTAATATTAGAATTAAAAAATCATGAATAACCTTAGTCGAATTAAGATAAAAGGTTTGTGTTTTATGTTGCCTAACCTGGTGACTGTATTCTAATAAGTGCCATCCATGCACCCAATTACTGTTGGGAATCTTGTAATAGAGTAAAATGATGTTTGAACATCTATTATCTCATTTCCCCCATGCATTTTTATAAATCTGAGCCGAAGACTGGCAATAATTGATGATACCCTTGAAACAATTCGGGATTCAGTAGAAGTATGCATCCCCATGTAATCAGCCACTGATGAGAGGTGTCCGCCAGTGGCATAAAATCTCAGAGCAGTTAATATTTGGTTGATAGGTCATTATTAAACTAAAATAAACGGTTTTAAAGATTAAAACTAACTTTTCCGCATCTGTGAGATGCCCTGAACAGTATTCTATCACAAAATTGTCACTTGTATACACTTCGGGGGATGTATCGTGATAACAAACCGAAATTTCTCCAAAAATAACCAAAATTGTAGTATATCTGGATATATAGGAACCGCTGTACTCGCCCTAGTCAACTGAAAATCAATAAGGTACATCTGTGAGACACCTTAAAAAATATCCAATTATAAAATTGGTCTCTTGTGTACACTCCGGAAGCTGTATCGTGCTAACAACCCGAAATTTCTCCAAAAATGACCGAAAATGTGGCACTCCAGGTACCATAGCACTCGTTGTACTAGCTCTGGTAATCTAAAAATCAGTAAAGTTCATCAATAAGACGCCCTGAACAATATTTCATCATTAAATTGGTCACTTGTATACACTCTGGATGCTGTATTGTGCTAACAATCTGAAAATTCTCCAAAAATGACAAAAATGTCGTACTTCGAGTACTATAGCGACTGTTATGCTCTGGTGAGCTGAAAAGCAATAGGGATCATCTTTGAGATGTCCTTAATAATATTTAACCATAAAATTGGTGACTTGTTGCACTCCGGTGGCTGTATCGTGCTAACAAACTGAAATTTCTCAAAAAATGACAAAAATGTCGCACTTCAAGTACCATAGCACTCGTTGTACTGGCTCTGGTGATCTAAAAATCAGTAAAGTTCATTAATAAGACGCCCTGAACAATATTTCATCATTAAATTGGTCACTTGTATACACTCTGGATGCTGTATTGTGCTAACAATCTGAAAATTCTCCAAAAATGACAAAAATGTCGTACTTCAAGTACTATAGCGACTGTTATACATGCTCTGGTGAGCTGAAAAGCAATAGGGATCATCTGTGAGATGTCCTTAATAATATTTAACCATAAAATTGGTGACTTGTTGCACTCCGGTGGCTGTATCGTGCTAACAAACTGAAATTTCTCAAAAAATGACAAAAATGTCGCACTTCAAGTACCATAGCACCCGTTGTACTGGCTCTGGTGAGCTGAAAATCAATAGGGTTCATCTGTGAGATGTCCTAAACAATATACAATCATAAAATTGGTGACTTGTTGCACTGCGGAGGCTGTATCGTGCTAACAAGACCATGTTACGACGACGACATACATTTTTTTCAAAAAAGCGTTTTTTCGTGTTGTTATTGGTGGAAAACGTAAAAATAACTCAAAAAAATTTCAAAATTCCAACTTTTTCTGGGGTAATCCAATACTTTTCTCGCATATATATAGGTTGGGCGGAAAAGTAAAAATGTATATTTAACAATTGCACTTAATTCTCCACTGACGCTGAAGTCTGACCTAGCCAAACATTCATGCGTGCATTCCAAAACATTTTCAATCTGTTGCAGAACATCAAATACCGTGGCTTTTCGGAGTCTAAACCTTTGAAAAAATTGAAACTCATCTAGATTAGCATAATAGTTACTTCTTACATATGTTATTGTCTTTGTGGGAAGCCAAAACCGACTATATCGAGAATTTCCAGATCGTCCTCAAAAAGATTATTTTCCCATACAAAAAATAAAGCTTCCATTTGTATTCGCGAGCTATAATAAATTACCCACTATTTTTGTGTATTTACTTATCACATTTTTACACAAAAAAATCGGTTTCTTTGGAATGATCTAGTCTGTAATATATGATAATAAATGATTTCAAATTTTTAGTTTAGAAAATTCGAATTAGATTTAACTCATGCTTAATCCTCCATTTCCGCATTTCTGGGCGATTAAAAATAATCCTGGACTTAAAAAAACAAGAGATTAAGAAAACGGTGCAACTAAATATTTTGGGTAAACTTAGGATTATAGAGTAGTCCGGGATTAAACCAAACCACGATTATACAAACGGTGCAAACGCCATAAAAAGGATTGTACGTTTATGACATACTTAAATTGTCTACTACCTTCTGCGTTTAGAAACGTCTATCAATTCATTTAATTCTTCAGGCATTGTATTAGAAAGATCATATGTCCTGTTCCCATACTTAAATTGTCCATCTACTTTTGCATTTAACAAACTATCAATATTTCTCTCTTCAATTACATCAGCCTGAAAAACAGAGACAACATGACTGGTACGATTATTTATTTCCTGAAGACAGAATTCATAAATACATCTGTGCTATGTTGGCAACATAACTTGTAGTTCGTCTGCTTATCCATGGTAATATATATATATGATCTAATTTGTAAAAGTTTTAGTGAAAGTGGATAAAAAAATAATTACTAGTTTGACTATTATTTTTTTGCCAACGCTTCGGTGCAATTCCTCACCTTCTTCAGGACTATGGAAAACAATACCGAACAATAAAAATATAGTTTTAAAATAAATTGGAAATTACAGATGACAATTAAAATGCAAAACAACAACAATAGAGGAAAAAGTAATCTAAAAATACGAACCAAACCAGATCACAAGAGTGTAAAAATATTTGTAAAACGCAGGAGTAAAAAACAACATACATTGATAATGGATTCAACAGCAATTAAAGAACTGAAGATACAATTAATCAGAAAACTGAATATCTGATTTTGAGGTGTTGCCAAATTGTGTTGAGAAATCAACGAATAAAATTATTGATTAGACGGTTATATATACGATTTAATTTATCTGTTTTTTTGTTAACAGAATTTTTGCTTTTTTGGATTATAACCATCTCACTAATTCGTCTTTTCTTATAATTCTCCTCAAAATCAATAATGGTCACGTTTTCAAAATCGAAGTCATGATTTCTTTCAAAATGGTGAATCTGCAAAGCTGTTTTATTTTGGTCAGTAAAATGTTTATTCTTACAAGAATTTTTGTGTTCTCGAACTCTTTCGCGTAGGAGCCGTTTAGTTTGGCCAACATACGAAGCAGAACAATCCTGACAGGAAATTTTGTATACTAAATTCGAATTATATAGTTTGTTTACCTCATCCTTCATCAAACTATAAAATTCGCTGAACTTTTTTGTATGATAAAAAACTATCTGATTTGTATCGTTAGATAAAATGTGTTTGATTCTCTGAGACAGTCCATTGACAAACGGAATTTATTCTATTGCCTTGAGAAATATTTAGAATTCTGTTGTTATCAGTGTTCTGTATGATTTTATTAATAGTAGGTCTAGAATAATTATAAAGGCGTAATCTATTTTTAAACATTTCTAGGTCTCAGTAATAAATTGTGGATGTGATAATCTATCTATCTACTTTTAAATTCTCTTATTATAGCAATCTTTGTTTAAATGGATGACAAGAATGGAAACTGGAAAGTCTGCCCGAGGCGAACGATTTTTCATAAAAATTGGTGATTAAAGTCTGGGGTTCTGTTCTGATTACCATAGCAGCTAAAAAAGGTAAACCGCGGGATGAATTTTCACCTTCCATTGTAAACTTTACATTAGGGTTGAAAGAATTTAAATAGGTCAGAACACTATTAACTTCTCTTTTTGGTACGGACTAGATGGTATCTTCAACATACAACCTTAATAGAAGCACTGGAAAAGGCAAGCTAGACACTATTTCACTCAAAACATTCTCCATAACTATGTTGGCCAAAATAGAGCTCGCTGGATTACCCTTTGCAGTTCCACCAATTTGTTTATAATGTTTACTATCAAATTGAAAATAACGACTGTCAAATAAAAATGTTATTAGTTTTAAAATCACTTCAAGTGGAATGTCTGGAATGGTAACTGAATTTTCCCAAGTTTTCTTAATATATTTCACTATTAGGTCGTGAGTCACATTAGTGAACAAATATACAATATCAAGACTTATCAGCACATAATCTTCTGGCAAAACTAAAGGTTCGAGATGATTGATCAATTCAAATGAATTGTTTATTGAAAATTAATTGAAAGACAGAAGAAATTAGTTCCAATAATTCAGCCACAAATTTCGCAATCTTATATGAAGGAGACTACGCAAGATACCACAGGCCTTAATTTATTATTTTTGTGTACCTTTACTAGGCCATACATTCTAAGTAGAACAGCATTATTGGTTTTTAACCCTTTGATTTTCCGTCGTTTATATATCCTTCAGAATTAAGAAAAGCAATTAAGGAGTTGCTTTTTGTTTGGTAAGAGATAGTAGGATCTTTAGTTAATTATGAGTAAGTGTTCGAGTCATCAAGTAGTTCCTTAATTTTCAGAGAATAATCTTCTTTGTACATAACAATCGTAATGTTACCCAGGTTACCCTTATCAGATTTAGTTACAAAAATATTTTTATTATTTTTCAGAAAATTATTAGTGCTCTTATACATAATCATCAATTTTTGGAATTGTTCAGAATGTCGTTGACTTGCGTAAAATTTGTGACTGCATTATTAATCTTACATCATTAATCTTACATCTAACTTCATTGCTATCAGAATCAAAAGAATTAACCTTTATCTAATTCTCTACATCTTTTAAAATTTTAAAAATAGGTACTTCATACTAATAATGTTCAACACTAAATGTATCACTCAAGCTCAGACAATATTTAACATCATCTGGTGTGTGGAGACTGGTAAGCTTTACAAAAGATTTATAATTTACCATCAGATGAGAATTCTTTTTTATCTGGTAAAAGTTTTAATTTTTTAATATGAGTCTTTTAATATTTCTAAAATTGTATTCATAAGTCGTTTTTAACTTCTCTGAAAATTCTGCTATAATTTCTGCAGGACTGTTATCACTTAAAATTAGTTTACTATTTTTAATGTCTCGTTCAGTACAGTATATTATTGAGACTGTAATTTAAGTTTGTCTGTATAAAACTTTTCTCTGAAAATCAAAAATCATATTATGAACCGCGTTTCCAAATGAGCGATTACCAATTAAGGGATTCGGTTAAACATTTGAGATTTTGTACAATATGTGATGGAATGATATGTCGGTCCCTACATTTTAATAAAAATATTTTCCTATTAATGAAGAATGCAAGTTTTTGATTATTGTTGCTCTAATTTTTTTAAAACCCCAACTATATTTCTTCCATACTGCTGCTGCATATCTTCGAAAAGTCAGTAAATATTCCAATAATTTTATGTAATGATGCTTCGTATCCGAATGAAAATTTGTAAAAGTTTTAGTGGAAGCGGATAAAAAAATAATTACTGGTTTGACTCTTTTCTTTATTTTTAGTTTACCAAATTCCCTCTCAGGATTGTTCTGCTTCATATGTTAGTGAAACTAAACGGCTCCTACGCGATAAAGTTCGAGAACACAAAAATTATTGTAAGAATAAACAGTTTACTGACACACATAAAACTGCTTTGCAGATTCACCATTTTGAAGGAAATCATGACTTCGATTTTGAAAACGTGACCATTATTGATTTTGAGGAGAATTATAAGAAGAGACTAATTAGTGAGATGGTTATAATCCAAAAAAGCAAAAATTCTCTTAACAAGAAAACAGATAACCGTCTAATCAATAATTTTATTCGTTGATTTCTCGACACAATTAGGCAACATCTCAAAATCAAATATTCAGTTTTCTGATATATTAATTATATCCTTAGTTCTATAATTGCTGTTGAATCCATTAGCGGTGTCTGTTATTTTTTGCATGGCCACCTACAAGACTAGGCCGGAATGCTGAAATTTGGCAACAGTGAATAGTGGGCCGATCAAGTCAGATTTTTATCATGGCGAAACCGTAAAATCATTGGACATGATATTTATTTACGTTTATAGTGCGCTTGTGTTTATAATTCTTGGTGTATAACAGGTGATCTGTAATATGTACTAGTGTGTATAATCTTTTTAAATTAAGTTTATGAAATTGGTGCTCGTTATTTCGTAGTTAACTGACAACTTCAACATAAGACTTCTGTTTGTGCTAAGTTTCAGAGGTAAGATATTTAATAATATATATAAATAACGAGATTTTAGCATCAGTATAATTTGTAAACATACTCTCTGGTTTGTGGACTCATAAATATAAGGCAGAACATGGTAATTGTATCAAATAAAGTATGGTTAAAATTTTTTCTAAAACTCATTGAAAAAGTTTAAAGGTGACTTTAACCAAGGCTAATTTTTATATTGGTATACAATTTGTGATTCTTGTTAAGCCATCCCACATTGGACATAAATAAAGTATATAAATTAAGCCAATAAGGTTAATTACTTATGCAATAGGTAGCACTTCTGTCAAATATTTATTTCGTTGTAGATGCCTGCGAAATGTTCAGTACCAAGTTGTCCTAGTAATCATGCTTCCAACAGTGAAGGGTATATTAGAGTCAAAGTTCAGTTGTGTGTATTAAACATTTCACCAAAAACCAAATTTCATTCACTGATGTGTACAAGGTTGAAGATGGTGATCTGAAGACATTTACAAGGAAAAGACCTATATTAAAGGAAAATGTAATACTACAAATATTTCCCGGTCACCCAAAGTATCTTTCAGTAGACGAGAATCCAGCTGCAAGAAGTAATACTGGAATACGAAGAAAAAGGATGCTTGATAGACAACAGGAACAACAAGAAGAATGGTTAATAACTGATGTGATAGTGAATCTTTGAAATTTTTGTGAACAGTTTAAATCTAAATTGAGTGTTCATTTAGAGAAGTGGAAGTGTCATCAACAAACTGTTTATATTTATATCTGATGGGATTTGACAATGATGAACCAGATGTCAGGAGTAGTATAAAAATATTAGAATCAATGGAAATCGAGGTAAGAATTGAGCATAATTTATCACATAAAAATGATTTAAACTGGATATTACCACCATGTCTAAAGGTATCCCTTTGGACACAGATTCAAAATATTTATCACATTATTCTGAACCCTTTCATACGAATTTTGTAAGTTTACAATCAGGGGGGCCAGTTTCGAATATCAGTGAAATTGAATTCACAAGTGAAATATTTCGATTTTTAATTCACCATCGAAATAGTATACCTAGTTTTGAATGGTAGTGAAACGAAATTATTATAAATTCACTTAAATGAATTTAATTCGAACAATACAATCTGACAACAACGGAATAGCCCTCATATTAGTTCAAAAGTTAATTATGAAGAAAAAAGAAGAATAATTGGGGTTAAAAATACATTAATTTCATGAGATGATAAATGTTGAAAAATATACTATAATAATAATTAAATTAAAATATATCTTGATATAAATTATTGGGGTTTTATTTAAGAGATAGGTAAGATTTAAACAGGCTTAGTTAATTGAATTACATTATTTAGCATTATTTGCTGAAGTTCCTCTAAATTTGCCATGTAGATTTAAAAAATATAAAGCGTCCTCGCGTCACTCTCGTCTAACTAATAACTACTTATTACTATGCTAATTACTACAAAGAGTAACTAAAAAGGTTGAAAAAGGTAATCAAACTAAAAGAAGGGATCTTAAAACTACACAAAGTATCTAACAAAACCAAAACACAAAATTCGATGATTCTAACCTCAAATATATTAAAATTTCGCAAGTGAAGTAAGAGTTTCGACAGCTAAATAGTATTCGAATTAAATTTGTGAAATTTTTTCGAATTCGAATTTTATTTCCCACATGAAATTAGTTCAAAACTTGGGATGATCGAAATCAATCGAAATATGAGAAATTTCACTAGTGAAATATTTCAAATTTTCATCATAATATAGATCCAATAAAACAAGCTTACTGAAAGAGATGAAAATAGTAAGATAGAACAAATTGATTTTTTGTCAGAACAATTTTGTCTATTATTTTCAGCCGATTTAATTTTATAATCATTTTTACTTTATGTTCAGTCCAAGAAAGCATATAATACTGTAAAAACAGTAAACTATTGGTCTTGTTACATTCTAAATATTTACAGAACTTTTTTAGTTCACTGAAATTTTCACCAAATAATTCTTTAGAAAATGATCATTATATCAAAACTCATGTCGAAGGTTTATCTAACTTGTAGAAATATGTTATTTTACAGATTGATGAAATATATATTTAAAAAACTTTAGATTATAAAAATGGAAATTTAGTTGGTTTTGCTGAAAATGACCACATTGTCACAAGAGACGACAGTTCAAACTTTTTTAATATCTTCAATATTCAGAAAAATTAGAGAAGTTGTGTCACTTCAACTTGTAAAGAATATTCATGGGGATCAATTATATGAAATGGTTTTTGTTGTTATATTAAATATTTTGTTAAAATATGGCTTTAAAATAATTAGTACAGTTACAGATAATTCTAGAGTGAATCAAAGTATGTTTATGAAATTAACCAAGAAGTCAGAAGATAAACATTACTTTCCTTTAACCCCCGATTACCCCACATTTGTAATATTTGATACTGTTCACATTCTCAAGAATATTAGAAATAATTGGCTCAATTTAAAAAAAATCACACAAAACATTTATAATTCCTGATTTTGACCGTCATGACCAAATTAGAAAAGCGAACTTTTTAGATATTAGAAATATTTATAAACTAGAAGCAAATTCTCTTGTTGAAGCTGTTACTAAATTAAATTATAAAACAGTGTATCCATCAATCATTGAAAGACAGAAGGTTTCCTTAGTATGTAATATATTTCACAAAACTACACATGCTGGTTTATTGAATTATAGTGAAGATACAGCTGAGTTTATTAATATAATTATAAAGTGGTGGTCAATTGTTAATATAAAAAATCCGTATCTTCATAAAATTAAAAGAAATTATTTTTTTAAACCATTTGATGACATTTAAGACACCAGACTTCAATTTTTAGAAAAAATTTTGATTTTGCTTAATAAATTGAAATCTCTTGCAATTAACGATTCTTGTTTGTCTATCCAAACATTCAATGCTTTGCACCATTCGACAACTGTGATTATCAGTCTGATTAAATAATGCTTAATAAAAAATATTTCTGGTAAATATGGAAAATTTCAAACTGATAATTTAGAATCTCGCTTTGGCAATTATAGGCAATTATTATTTGACATTAAGACCAATTTTTGAATCTGAAAGTAAAATTAGAATAAAAGACATTTTTAATCTTCACTCTGCACAATTTGGACAAATTCAATTCAATATTGATAATTTTGCACTGTTAAATATTTGTAAAGAAGACAAACAAGTAACCACACATGAATTTGTAGATATTCTTAATGATAATAGTTTACTAATAACAACTTGACAAGCATCAAATTCAGTAGTTCAGTATATAGCAGGTTATGTAAGTCTCAACGTTTCTAGAAAATTAGAATGAGTAAATTGTATAAATGTTGTGGTTAGTGATCAAACAAAAGACCATGAGGAAAATCAAAGTTATTTTGAAATTTTAAATACAGGTGGGTTAACTCTTCCATCTGGATTTAGTATGCAAATCACTACATTAGTTCATAATATATTTAAAATTTGAATATCTGAGCAGTTTGAATCTAAATTTTTAAGGTGTAAAGCTCAAAAATTCATTTTACTTACATTAGCAAAGGAGCATGCTAACAAAAACAAATATAAATTTCACTTTCAGGATTTCTGTTCATGCAATCAACCTCAAACCAATTTTCTTCTAGAAATGATTTTACCTATTTTAATATTTTTATAAATAACAATTCAGAGACAGTTAAAGATAAATTACAAGCTAGTAAGAAACGTATAAATAATAATCATGAAACAAAATGTAAAAAAAAGAAAAATTCTTAAATAACAATAATTCTATCCAGTTTAAAAATTTTAAATCCCTATTTTTTATATTTTAAATAATTCTGTTGTACCTATATTATTGTATATGTATATACATATAAAATCAAAGAATGAATAACGCGTGAATTTAACAAAAACAGAGACCAAACAACAAGTGTTTGTCATGGGCGAAGCACGCAAAAATAAAGAGGCTACTGAAGAGGAGTGGTAACCGTAAACATGCATGTTTCTAGCTCATTAGCTGTCATCAGTACGATGTAACCAAGTATGGGTGTAAATCTTGTGAGCAACAATGTTGAATGAAACATGGAAGAACACAAACAACGGTTTTCAACAGGACAACCAAACGCACTTTTTGCAGTATTTTATTTAGTCTACCTATAAATATATCGATTTTTATTCGTTAAAAATGTTTTGTAGCTTGATTTATTTCATATTTCTCACCATTGCAGTGGGCCTACAAGTCGTTCTCATCGGCCCACTATTTGACACGTGCGCCACGTTGCCACATCTAGGATTCTGGCCTTGTGTCAGAGGTGGCCATGGGTTTATGATTGTTTTTATTGTTGTTTACTTCTATATCTGACTGTTACAAATGTATTTTACACCCTTGTAACCTGGTTTGGTTCGTATTTTCAGGTGAGTTTTTCCTCCATTGTTGTTGAACTTTTGTTCAATTTGTCTTTGTTGAGAAATTTAATTGTCATCTGTAATTTCCAATTTATTGTAAATATATATTTTTATTGTTGAGTATTGTTTTTGTAGCCCTGAACGAAACGTTAGTAAAAAAATAAGAGTCAAACTAGTAATTATTTTTTTATCCGCTTCCACCAAAACTTTTTACAAATTTTCATTCCATATGAAGCATTATTATATACGATATAAGTTTGGAATTATAAATATTAATAGTAACGTTCGAATTATGATTACTATTGACAGTAGGTTCTAGTGGTGTGGACTCAATTTCACAATTGGACATCTTTCGTTAATATAGGGTGCATTCAGAAAATATAACTTGTAACTCAACCATTGAGCGAGTGCTCACTGAGCAACGAATGGTTGACGTCTTCTGAACGATAATTTTTTGGAAGTATAAATATTGAAAAATTAAAATTATGACTAGATACAATCTAATTCTTGCGTTATTAGATAATGGTAATATAATTGATATAAACAGAAATATTATATCCTATGCAATAGAAGATTTGCAGAAACCATTACCACATGATTATAACGTGAGAAGATTTGGTATCCATGAAAAAAACAGGAATTAATATGAAGAAATAATTACAGCGTATAATGTTATGTTGTATTACTTATACATTTATTGCACTAATATAAAAACATCACAATCTGCAACGTATTGTGCGCAGTGAGTGCATTTGAAAACCGCTCAGAAAAATGGCGTCCACTCACCAAACATGTTGAGTTTCGCTCACTTATCAAAATGCGTTCACAGAACATTCATCCAACAGTTGTGTTTTCTGAACGCACCCATTGTCTATAGAGGATAGAGGAAAGGAGAACCGTCTTATATGGGGGAAAAGTTGAAAGTGTCCAGCTATAAACAGTAAATAATAGTTCAAAAACCCTCCTAAGTGGCGCTAGCGTAGGCAAATGGTGTGACGTAGTTATGGAGGGTATAGGAACATCCAACATTATTTTGTAACCATAACCTAAAATTATTGCTGTGAGAAATCGTGAAGAGTGTTATAATTTTAGTGAATTTTGAATCATATGTTTAGTGTTTTTTGTTTTAAAACATTTGAACAATAATGGGCAAAATTTGTGTGGTGAAAAGTTGTCCAAGTGAGTGTAGATTGAAAAATAGAAACAATGATTCCCCTCAGTATAGCCAACAGTATGTCTCCTTTTTTTTTAAATATTTACTTTATGAACAATTGTTTATTTTTTAAACATTTGTAGCCAGTCAACATTTAAAAATGATTTGTTTATATAAATTTAAAGACACCATCCTTTTCTAATAACTTTTAGCGCTCTTTTTAAAATTTACCAGGCGGCTACAGTGGCACCACATATACTACATTTTAACAGACACTTTTTCATATACTGAGACGGTTCTCCTTTCCTCTGCCCTCCATAATATTGTCAAAAATTAAATTGTGAATAATGACCCAACTGTACAGATCCAATCTATGGTTGAATCAACTAACTTTTTATGTTGACTAGCAACGGGCTCACAGATTGCTTGAAGATAATTTGTGATACTATAATAAAAATTAATACAAGTAATAATTATTATTATCAAAACTTAATTATTAATGTGGAAGATTGTGAGTACAATAGTATACAAACCTTGGGGAAAATCATTCCAGCCTCACGTCTGCAGCATACCTCGGTATGCTACCTTACCGTTTGGCTGTAATAGATTACTTCCCCACTTAGTATGTAATATACTATTACTTGCATTGAAAATTCAATTTTATAATCTAAATTTTTATTTCAGATTGGAATAAATCCTGGACTTTTTGCGGCCTATAAAGGTCATCACTATGCTGGACCAGGCAACCATTTTTGGAAATGTCTGTACCTGTCGGGTTTAACACCTCAACAAATGTCTGCAGATGAAGACTATAAGTTACTTCAAGTAGGCATAGGTTTCACAAATATGGTACAACGTGCCACAAAGGGTAGTGCTGATCTAACTCGTAAAGAAATTAAAGAGGGTAGTCAAATTTTGTTAGAAAAATTAAAAAAGTTTAGACCTAAGATAGCTGTATTTAATGGAAAACTTATTTATGAAGTGTTTTCGGGGAAAAAGGATTTCAAATTTGGGAGGCAGCCAGATCTAGTTGAAGGTACCAATACAGTAAGTAACAGTGTTTTAATGCAATTTTAAATTATCAAACAAGGTATGGCAAAAGAGTAAATTAAAAATGTCAACAGTTTAACTACAGTACTGCAGTTCCTATTGATTAACTCAATAGGAATATATTGTTTCTTATACATTATTTACAGCTAAATTTTCCTTTTTACATCTATTAGGTTATTATTCAAGTATTGATTTCTGTTGCCAAAAGCAACAAATCAGATGTTTCTCTACATTTATCTGAAATACTCTTTCAAATTTTTACTTACTCCCTCGGGAGGTAATACAACATTGTTTTTTTTACGCAATTGGAATGTGAATAAGATGTGTCCAAAACAGTATATTGTGTAACCATTGAATGAATAATGTAAGTCGTGAACAAAGCAAAGAATCAGCAAGCATGAATAAAAAAGTATAATTACAAAATTACTAAAATTGTTCTTAACTAATCAAAAGTTCTCAGATAAGAATTAAAAAAATACTGTTGAAATGTCAATATACACTGAGTTTCAAGAGTCTGCACCATTTGTCAAACATTTTTATTATTGATAAAAACTGGTGCATTGCGGGAAACTGGCATTTGAGCTGTCGAAATTCTAAATTTTCATACAGTATACAAGGGAGAACAAAAAATAGGAATTTTGAGCAAGAGTAAACTACCCTCATTTTCGACATCAAAAAAGTTTATTTAGAAAAGTTGCTTAAAACTGTTTACTAGTGTCTCATACACCTTAGGCGACTCCTACATATTGCTATAATAATATTTTAATGAAAAATTTGGTCTAATTTATTATTTGTACTGTAATATCGACGTTTGTTGAAAATGGTTTAAATTTTCACTAGTTTTTTGTGCAAATTCGGTATTTCACTCTTTACGTGTGTCCATAATAACTAGCAGTAAATAGGCTAATTAATTAATGCTAAACAACTGGATAATACAAATCTGCATTTATACTTCAATCATAATGTTACATTAAAGGAAAGTCCTAATGCATGTATGTATTAAATATAAGGAAAAACCAAATTATAAAAACGTTCAGAAATATGCATAATCAATCATAGAATCTTTAAATTTTTATATTCCATTCCATGTTCTTACTTTCTATTGTTCATAAAAAAAAATTTTTATTCACACTTTTTTTAAAAAAGATGTCGATATACTGGCGCAATACTCCCTAATAACATTTTCTAATTCACCGATATTTTGAAATTGTCTTCGAGCATGCACCTTTTCCTTAAGGTACCCCCATAGATAAAAATCTAAAGGAGTGAGGTCGAGAGACCTTGCTGGCCATGGATATTTTGAGTATCTACTAATCCATTTACTCTCCAATTTGTTATCGAGATATTCTTTAACTAATGCTTTACTATGACAATATGACAAGACGCTCCGTTAAGCTGGAACAATAGCCGTTCTTTTTCTTGCTGTGAGAATTGATTAGTAATTGGCTCTATCTCAAACATAAAAAAATGTAAGAAAATTTCATTGTTCAAATTGTCACGGAAAGAGAATGTACCTATTAATTTATTATTGAAAATGCCACACCAGACGTTTGTTTTAAAGTAATATTGTTCCTTATATTCTATTTTAAAATTTGTGTTTTCGTCGGCCCACCACCGTCAATTTTGCGAACTACTCCATTTGACGTGTAATTTGCCTCGTCAGAAACCAACAAATACTTTGCTCTATATTGTATCTCTCCCTGTACCCATTCGCGGAATTCAAATCTCCGTCCGTAATCTCTTTCTTTCAACGTATGTATAAATTTAGGTTTATAAGGGTGATATTTGATGTTTTAAATTAAAACCGACACCTTCTTTATACCTTCATTGTATAATTCTGATGAAGAACTTTAATCTGAACTCATGCTAATAAATCGCCATTTTTCTACAGTCTACAAATCTCTTTTTGTATTAATATATTTACTAACCTAAATAGAACCATAGAACATGTGGTAGGCGTTTTAGTGTAATTTCATATAAGCTATTTTAGTGCATATTCACAACACCCCTCCTCACTAAAATGTTCAAACTCTTCTGCTCTAAATTCTTAACACCTAAGTTATCTCTAATTTTAACAAAAGACACATGCTTCAAACCTTTAGTAGTATATCTGCTAATTGCTTATCAGTTGGGATATACAAAAATTTTATGACATCATTATTCATGTATTCTGAAACAAAATTATATTTAATGTCAATATGTTTTACCCTTCTGTTATTTGCAGGGTTGTTCAATATGGATATACATCCTTGATTGTCCTCATAAATCAACATAGGTTTTACATCAATTTTGAAATCTTGCAAAAGTTTAATAAACCATAAACCTTCTGAAACTGCTTTACAGAGGGCAATTAGTTCCGCTTCTGAGCTAAATAAGGAAACACAATGTTGCTTTCGAGTAGCCTACATCAAGGTATTGTTGGAAAGTTTAAAAACAAATCCAGATACAGACTTGCGATCTCTCTGGTCGCCTCCCCAGTCTGAATCTACAAAATTGAAAACTATTTTCTTTACGAATGTATTCTAACCCAAAGTTTTGTGTATCCTTAAGATATCGTAACTGTTTTTTTAATTATTCCAAGCGTAATCAGTAGCTTTGTCTTGCAACCGACTAAAAACGTTTAAAGCAAAATAGATGTCTGGCCTGCTACCCAACATCAAATACATAATGAAGCCCAACAATTCATGATATGGCTTACTCGTAACATCTTCTACATTTTTACATACCTCGATATACAATTTTGGTTCTACTGGAATAAGTGAAAATTTACAATCTTCCATTTTGAATCTCTTTAGAAGTTTAGAAATATAATGTTCCTGATTTATTCTCAATATACCTTTGTCTCTATCACATTTAATTTCTAATCCCAAAAAATATTTAAGTTCTCCTTTATCTACCATTTTGAAAGCTGTCATCAGTTGGATCTTATTTTATTTATTAAAACTAAGTCTGGTCCTGATAAAATTATATTATCTACATACAGCAATAAGTAAACTTTAGGATCTGTTTTATTCATGACATATAAACAATAATCATTATTGGATCTTTCAAAACCAATGCCAGAACTCCTTGGGCATTCCAGATTCTTCTAATATTGCTCTACTTCTTTCAACTAAACTACGATTCTCTCTTTCAGTCTTGCCATCTTGTTGTGATGTATATGGCGTTGTGAAATCTTTGATTATCCCCTTTTCTAAACATAACCTTTTTATTTCATTTGATACATACTCACCTCCATGATCACTTCTAAGCTTTTATACAGATTTTATACATAAATTTTGCATCTACCATATCAATATATTCTAAGAACCTATCATAAACTTCTGACTTATTTTTCAACATATAAACTGCAGTAAAATTGGAAAAGTCATCTATAAATGTTAAAAAATATTTACTGCCATCAATTGCTTGTGGCGTAATGTGGCCACACAGGCAATAACCTTTTACTTCTAGTACGCAGACCGAATGGATATCGAGTCATTTTCCCTTTTACACATGGTTCGCAAAAATCTACATCATGCCATTTTATACTACCATCAATCCCCTTAACCATGTTACCTTTAATAATCTGTTTCAAACCACTAAAACCAACATGTGCATATGTCCTATGCCATTTTAAATAATCGGAATCATAACATTCTACATTATGGCACTCTAATGAATACGATTGAAAACAAATTTCATACAAACTACTTCTCACCAATTCCTAAAATTTCGTTTCTATCATTAAGTAATTTGACCTGACCCTTTTTGTATAATACCTTAATATTGGATATTTCAAGTTTTTTGGCAGAAAGTAGGTTTTTCCTAAAATCCGGAGTATAAAAAACATTTTTAATAGTGCATTTTATCTCTTTACTGCCTACTTAGCTAAGAACTTCTATATTCCCTACTCCTACTGCTAACAGAAAACTCGATTCTTTCGTAACTGCAATTTTTATAGGATTCTTCAACATTAATTAACTAGAAAAATAGCTTTTATCGTTAACCGTATGATCCGTACAGCCTGAATCAATTCAGAATTTAAGAATGTTTGAATCTACTTTACCATTACAAAAATCAGAATTGCTATTACTCATAAAACAGACATTATTTGACAGACTATCATTATTATTACTACTACCTTCATAATTTTGAACATTTCCTTGCATTTCTACCTGATAATTATAATTACTATTAAATTTATTCCTACCTGTAAATCTTCTATTTGTGCCTCTGTTTCCTCTAAACCCTGATTTATGACCTCTGTAATTGCCTCTGTTGAATCTCTGCCACCTGTTTGTATCATTCGATTGAAGTTTTGATTTCCAGACCCTTGTTCAACACATTTTTAAGGGCAGTCCCTCTTGTAATGACCCATTTGACCACATTTAAAGCAACCCCGCTGTGATGTGAATGCTGTAGGTGTTTTCACTATATCATGTTTCCCATTACCCATTTTTCGTTTCTCATCTAATAATTTTGATTTGACAGTTTCATAAATTACATCAGACAAATTTTCAATAGCAGTAACAAATGCGTCATAAGAAGCGGGTAAACTCAATAATATATTACATATTAAATCTTGATCTTCGAACTTAACGTCTGCTGCTTTGAGTTGTCTCACCATATTCTCAAACTCTCCTAGAAACTGTATAGGACATTCGTTTTCCTTCAATTTCATGCTAAGAAGTTTCTTTTTTCAAAAATAATTGTCCAGGTAGTCCTTTCTTCTCATATCTTCCCTCAAGTACATTACACATTTGAAACGCTGTTTTACAATCTCTTAGACTCTATCTCTGTGTCCTCTACACATTGTACCAAGATAGATTTTGCTTTGTTGTCCTTTTTTTGTTCTGCTGGTACTGTTGTATTTACTTCAGTAATAATCATTGCAGAGACATAATATTCTGTCAACAAAATTTCAACTCTGAACTTGCAGTTATGATAGTTCTTACCATTAAGTGGTTCTATATTCAACTTTTTATCCATTTTAATTGTTCTTGTATCGCTCATCTACCAGTAAACTATTGGAAACTTCATATGGCCTTTCAACTTTCCACGAATTATCTCAGCCTTCCTGAAGACACAGCAAGAAGCCGATTGAAGTTGCAGACCATGCAGATTAGTTACAGACTATCGAAAACCTAATGCTAAAACCATAGATGACAAATATACATTACCAAACATTACAGATTTGTTGGACAAACTCGGTAAGTGCCAATATTTTACAACTCTAGACCTCGTAAGTGGATTTCACCAGATTGAAATGAACGAACGTGACGTTGAAAAAATGGCCTTTAACACAGAACGTATGCCATTTGGGCTTAATAACGACCCCGCGACGTCCCAACGGGTTATGGATAACATCCTCAAAGGAATCCAAAACGAGAAATGCTTGGTGTACTTAGATGACATCATCATATTCTCATCATCCCTCCAAGAACATCTCGAGAGGTTAAGAGCAGTTTTTCAAAGGTTAAGAGACGCTAATTTTAAGATTCAGTTAATTAAATCAGAATTTCTCAGGAATGAGGTGGCCTACGTTGGCCACGTCGTTACTTCAGACGGAGTCCGTCCAAACCCTGACAAAATTAAGGCTATAAAACACTTTCCTTTGCCTACTACCACTAAACAAATAAAAGGGTTCCTCAGTCTGCTTGGGTACTATAGAAGGTTCATAAATAATTTTGCTAAGATAACAAAACCTTTCATCAAGTGCCTAAAGAAAGACGCTAAAATCGAGCATAATGTGGAATTTTTAGAATGCTTCGAAACATGTAAAAATATTTTAACAAACGAACCGATCTTGCAATACCCGCATTTCGAGAAACCATTCAACCTAACAACTGATACCAGTAACGTGGCGTTAGGCGCGGTTTTGTCTCAAGGTCCAATCGGTAAAGATCTATCGGTTGCGTACGCTTCTCGCACGGTTAACTACTCCGAAATAAACTATAGCACAATCGAAAAGGAATTATTGTGTATTGTATGGGCAACAAAATATTTCAAACCGTACCTATACGGTCGCAATTTTTTTATTATAACGGATCATAAACCTCTAGAGTATTTATTTTCGCTGAAAGACCCCAGCTCAAAATTATTACGCTGGCGATTCGACTACACCATAATTTATAAAAAAGGTTCTTTAAATACAAACGCCGACGCGCTAAGTCGAATAGAAATTCATGCTAAAGAAACTCAAGGTATTTGGGACGAGATAGATGACATAATACAACATAGCAACGAACCGGAACGTGTCTTAAATACGCCAGACATTAATGAAACTTTACAATAAAATCAAAATTTGTCAGACAATCCTAGACCACCCAGTCCTGACCTGGACGATATTTCAATCTTTGTTCACCCTGACCTAGAACAACTTAATGATGATGGTGAAACAGTTCACTCAAACGCGGAATATCCTGTAGTGGGCATATCTATAAGTGATTCTCCCGTGAACCATGGACAACATCAAGTGATTATACAGTCTGTCTTACATTCACCAGCTAAACCAAAATCACAATTCAATTCGAACGTAAACAAAAAATTACTGTGCAAATTTCGGAAAATAATTTTGAACAAGACATAATAAATTTTGTTAAAGATTACATTGCTCCCGACGTACAATATTATTTATATTTTGTAAACGCCGAAATGTTCGAATCATTTTGCGAAGTAATAAGGAAGTATTTTAAATGGCCTTAAATTTCGGAAATGTAACTCTAAATTAATTGATGTTACCACCAAAACGGAAATTCCCGAAACAATTAAATCTTTCCACAAAGGAAAAACTAACCATCGCGGAATAGATGAAACATATAACCGTATTAAGAACATCTATTATTGGCCAAGTTTGAAGGAATCTATACAAAAGTATATTAATAACTGCGAAATTTGCCAGAGATGTAGATATGAAAGAAAACCCGTCAAAATTCAAATGAACATTACCCCCACTGCAATAAAGCCTTTCGAGATCAGCCATATTGACACTTATACCGCCGAAGCAGAGAAGTTTTTAACAATTATTGATACTTTCTCAAAATACGCCCATGTCTATCACTTAACAACATTAGAGTCTACAGAAATTGCCAATAACTTAATTACTTTCTTGTCGCATCATGGAATAACTCATCAAATAATTACTGATAATGGTTCCGAATTTAAAAATGCAGTTATCACGGAATTATTAGACCTTCATAAAATACAAGTACATTTTTGTTCCTCCTTCCATCATAAATCAAACTCTCCAGTCGAAAAGGTACATTCGACCTTTAATGAACATATTGGGTTATTAAACACTCGGGGTTTTAGTAAAACACCAATCAGAATGAAAATGAAATACGCTTAGCTTATAATCATACAATACACTCGACTACAAAATTAAAACCAATAGATGGTACGCGAAATGTATGCAAAGATAAATGAAAATTTAATAAAACAAAAAGAAAAGGTTATCAGAAAAATTAATACAAATCGTGATTCCCCAGAACTGTTTAATGTAGGCGATGAAACATATATAAAGTTCCATGAAAGCAAAAAGACTGCTAATTAATTTGAAAACCCGTCTGAAATAACGGCAGTAAGTAAAAGTGGTAAAATCGTAGCTACCTGTTTTCAAGACAAAGTCCACATGGACAATCTCAAAAGACCACGTAAAAGGACTTGGGCTACGGGAACAAATCTCCTTCAGAAATTTGGACAACAACCTAGCATTACTTCCCCTAAATTTAGGCTTATGAAAAATTGAAGAATATTCCTACAAAATTGTGCACTTTTACGACTTAAATCCAATATTAATTGAAACTGAAAAACAAAATTAAACATCATGCATCCCAGCATCATGAAAACATATCTCTTTTTAGCTTTAAAATCAGTGGAAAATATTATTCCTAAGTCACAACTTCCTTTCGAAATTATTTTAGAAAATACACAATTATATGAATCTATAATAAAAATCGAATGCTATATCTATAAAAATAAAATAAATTATATTCTTAACGCACCCATAACTTATCCAGATATCTTTAATATTTACCATTTGTATTCACTACCTCTACCTTATAACGATCAGTTCAAGGCAATCATCCCTCGAGATAAATTAATGTTAAAAAGGCAGTTACATTTTACATTTTGAAATAACGATTGCATCAAAACCTTCCACAAAACTTGTTATTGCACTAAACAAGAAATAGAAGAAATTAACAGCCACACACCTTGTGAACTTCTTGCTTTGGACATGAAAAATACCTCACAATGTAAACAAATTAGTTTAACTTTAACAAAGTCAAAATTTAACCAACTGGGAAGCACCAATAATTGGCTAGGTGTATTTCCAAATGAAGACACCTTAAAAGTCACTTCCAAACAACAACAAGAAGTCAAAAAGTTGAAGGGAACATTTTTAATCGAATCGAAATCCCTGTAGGATGTCAGATTAAATCAACTGCACAAATGCTAGCCAATGAAAAATCAATAGCCGATAGCCAACCAATACTTCTTCCCGATATCCAGATCACGAACGACACACTGCCAACTCTAAAACCAGGGGTGCCCTTAGAAGATATCAAGTTGGTCCAGCTTTCAGATAACCTGTACCAGCTCACAGCAAACTTCCCCTTGCAATGGACAACCGGAATATCTCATACACCCAGTGTGTGGACGATAGTAGTTTACATCGCTATAGCAGGAACAATCGCAGCATAGATCCTCAAGAAATTCAACCCCAGGAAGAAGACAGCGCCACAAGCTCCATGAAAAATTTAACCAACTGGGAAGCACCAATAATTGGCTAGGTGTATTTCCAAATGAAGACACCTTAAAAGTCACTTGCTGGCATCAACAAGAAGTCAAAAAGTTGAAGGGAACATTTTTAATCGAAATCCCAGTAGGATGTCAGATTAAATCACCTGCACAAACGCTAGCCAATGAAAAATCAATAGCCGATAGCCAACCAATACTTCTTCCCGATATCCAGATCACAAACGACACACTGCCTACTCTAAAACCAGGGGTGCCCTTAGAAGATATCAGTTTTCAGATGTCTTATACCAGTCCACAGAAAACTTCCCCTCACAATGGACAACCGGAATATCCCATACACCCAGTGTGTGGACTATACTAACTTACATCGCTATAGCAGGAACAATTGCAGCATACGTCTTCAAGAAATTCAACCCCAGGAAGAAGACAGCGTCCCAAGTTCCAGTTGTTACATCACCATCCATTCAACTCCCTCTTCCCTTGTGAGTTGAAACTTCGGCGGGAGGAATTATCTCAGCCTTCCTGAAGACACAGCAAGAAGCCGATTGAAGTTGCAGACCTTGCAGTTCTATCATATAAATAGAAAACTCTAGTTGACAGTAATTCATTCTTGTTTCATTCTTTATTCATTTGTTAATTCATTCTTTTAAGTAATTTTTATAGTAAATATGTAATTTTTTTCAAAGTAATAAATGTTAGTTTTTAAAAACGGGCTTCAATATATGAAATATGTGGTCTCTAACTACTGGTCATCTGTCTGGGCAGAATCTGGAATGAAACTTAAAGAAATTAAAGATGATATCAAGCCATGGAGAAATATCCCTAGCCAAAGAAGACACCAAATAATAATCACCCGTTTGCGCACTGGACATACAAAGTATACCCATGAACACTTGCTGAAAGGAGAAGAAGACAAAATCTGTGATATGTGTCAGGTGCCAATGTCAGTTAAACATTTCATGGTCGAGTGTCCGAGGTTCGCGGAACAACGCCAGACGTACAGTATAATATAAGTGCAGATTTAAAATCAACTCTTGGTGTGTACTGTAATTTTGAAAACACAATCGGATTCTTCTCTGAAATAGGTTTAGTCAACAAAATGTAAATTACTAAGCTCGTTACCATGTTGCTTATTACTGATTCCTATCTTTGATATGATGCTATTCAAATATTATTGTATGTTATAGTGACGTTACGAGCCTAAATGTTATTTCGTGTTACTGTTATGTTATGTTGCTAATAACCCTAGTGGTGGATGCAACCATTATTTTCTAAATAAAAAAAAACGGGCTTCGAAGTTTCCATAACCTGATGTTTTAAATTAAAACGGACACCTTCTTTATACCTTTATTGTATAATCCTCATGAACAACTTTTATCTGAACTCATGCTAACAAATCGCCATTTTTCTACAGTCTACAAATCTTTTTTATTAACAGATTTACTAACCTAAATTGAACCATAGAATATGAGGTAGGCGTTTTAGTGTAGTTTTCATATAAACTATTTTAGTGCATATTCACAACAATATTTATGTTTTAATAATATTCTTTTTGCAGATGTTTTACTCGCGCCTGTTATGGAAGATAATGCAGCGAGACTACTTCTTGGATTCTCAGTTACTGCTGATAATACATTTTGTTTCAATTCAATGTTCCCAGTTACCCATTTAGCATGTTTTTTGTTAAATTTGTTTTCCACAGATCCCATGGCCAAAAATTTTTGATAAATTTATCCTGCAGTTGTGTGACATGCCTCATTTTCAGGATGACATAGATTAAATATTTCTGATGTTTCTCGACCTGTTCTATTTTCTCCATGAATAAGTATTATTTCAATTTTGTCATCTGCACTCAGCATTGTGAAAAAATCTCTAATTTACACTTACAAATCTCTAATTAATAAAAACAACTAGTAAAAATGTTAACCATTTTTAACAAACTTCGATATCATAGTACAAATAAAAGAATACTAGTATCACTACTAGTATTCTTTATGAGACTAGAACCATGAAAAATTGGGTAAAAAATTTTTGTTGCATAGGTGGCTGTGATTTGAAATCTTAATATTGTATCTAATTGTTAACAACTTTTCTAAAAAAACTTTTTTGATAATGTCGAAAATAAGTGAGTTTACTCTTGATCAATATTCCTATTTTTTTTGTTCTCCTCTGTACACCGTTTGAAAATTTAAAATTTCGACAACTCAAATGCCAGTTTTATCAACAGTAAAAACACAAGAGCTTTTTTTTATCGGATAAATTTCTCTTTGCAACGAAACAGTTTTGCCAATCACTAATTTTACGAGAAAAACTGACATGATAAAATCGCGACACCGAAGGTGGAGCGATTTTATCTAATGTCAGTTTTTCGAGCAAATTTAGTGATTGGCAAAACTTTGAGTCAAAGAGGAATTTATCTAATAAAAGAAAAGCTCGAGTGTTTTTTGGCAAGATAAATTAACGACAGAATATATGGATGAACAACAACAATAATTGCGACTCATTGTCATTGTGTAAAAGTGACGTCCGCTTACTAGATATTGAGGAAGAGAAGTTTTTATCGCGATAAAAAAGGATGCACCTTTTTTATCGATGGCAAAGTGACAATAACATTTCCAGGTATATGACATTTTAACATTGGAGTTAATTTATCAACAGTAAAAACACAAGAGCTTTTTTTTTATCGGATAAATTTCTCTTTGCAACGAAACAGTTTTGCCAATCACTAATTTTACGAGAAAAACTGACATGATAAAATCGCGACACCGAAGGTGGAGCGATTTTATCTAATGTCAGTTTTTCGAGCAAATTTAGTGATTGGCAAAACTTTGAGTCAAAGAGGAATTTATCTAATAAAAGAAAAGCTCGAGTGTTTTTTGGCAAGATAAATTAACGACAGAATATATGGATGAACAACAACAATAATTGCGACTCATTGTCATTGTGTAAAAGTGACGTCCGCTTACTAGATATTGAGGAAGAGAAGTTTTTATCGCGATAAAAAAGGATGCACCTTCTTTATCGATGGCAAAGTGACAATAACATTTCCAGGTATATGACATTTTAACATTGGAGTTAATTTATCAATAATAAAATTTTATGACAAATGGATAATGAAAAAGTTTTCCATATGGTGTAGACTTTTTGTAAGCTTTACATTACCAATGTAATAGAAAATTTATATAATAATTAGCATTCACTTGCTTTGTTATTTAGGAAAGTAATAGAGATATTTTAATTCTATAAAAGCCAATTTGTAGAGGGCTTCAGGTTTGGATATAAATTGATTTTAAATATGTCAATATGTAGAAGGCGCTGCACATAGTAAATCCCTACAACGTCCTCTTTCCCGAGAGAGTGACAATTTCTTTTCACCCTCAGTGTCTGCTACAAAAATCGGACTGTCGCTTTGTTACGTGGAAGACGAAACTGCAGAGCACATTCTCTGTACCTGCCCCACACTGGAAAGACTCAGATTCCAGACCTTCGGCTTTACCCGACTGAAATCCACGGACTTCGAGGAAGTCTTGCATAGTATGAATATCTCCTTTATCAAAGGGTGTGGACTGTACAGCGTACTCTAGCAAGAGCCACAATAGATACATCAGGGTCGCAGTGGAAGGCGTTACTTTAACCCACTCACCTATATAACCTGTATTTTTTTTGAAAATTTTACAGAAAAAAAAAAACACTAAATGACAACTTAGAATTAGGAAAATAGTTTTAAGAATATTTTAAATAAAAATAAAACCGCAGGTAGCTGTGAAACAAAAATAGTTGACTTCTCAATCAATGAAGTTCTGTTAGTTTCTCGAAAGTCATACAAGTTTTTATTATCGACAATGTTTTTTCACACCAATCATGTTAAATTAAATATGATTTTAATTTATGGAGAGTGCCAAAAAATGCTTCAGAAGCTGTTCGTTTATATGCATTACGTTTTCCACATAGCCTGATCGCAAAACTTTTTATGTGCTAATTTAGGTAATTACGGAACTGTTAAAAAACCACATTTAACACGACGAAAAAGAGCCACAGCGGATGAAAATATTACAGCAGTTTTACAAAGGTAGAAAATAATCCTTACGTATCACTACGCCAATTGAATAAGGAAACTAATATGTCTCTTTCTACTTGTCAGAGGATTCTAAAGAATAACGCATTTTTTCCGTACAAAGTTCATTTACTGCATCACTTGAGACATAGAGATAGTGAGCGTAGGTTGGACCTTTTACCACAATTTTTCCCGCAATCCGAATTTTTAAGAACAAATTATGTGGTGTGATGAATCCAGGTTCCATAATAACGGAGTAGTAAACAGGCAAAAATGTCGGTACTGGTCTGAAGAAAATCCTAAGTGGCTGAGACAAACCCGATTCCAGACTAAGATTAGCGTAAATGTTTGGTGCGCAGTTATAAATGGTTTTATTGTTGGTTCACACCTGTATCAAGAAAATTTAACTGTTACACGTTATCTCCATTTTTTGCAAAATGCTCTACCAGGATTGTTACAGAATTTACCAATCCAGTTGGATACAATGTGGTTTCACCAAGATTGTGCAGTCCCACATAATCATAACATCGTCACTAATTATCTAAACCAAACATATCCAGGAAGATTGATTAGCAACAGAGGAGTACTCATTTGGCGCTCGATCTCCCGATATGACACTGTTAGACTTTTATTTGTGGGGCCATTTAAAAAGTATGGTTTACCAAGTATCAATAGAGGACATGGACGACCTTTATAATAAAATATATGCCAGTGTTGCAGCTATTAACCAACGTACACTATTACAAGTTTGTAGAGGTGAACTATTCAGAAGATTTAACATGGTGTAGTAATGAAAATGGCAACAATTTCGAACACCTCATACCATAAACTATCTCCTATTTCGAGGTTCTTTTATGTAGTAATAAGAAAATAGAATAGAATTTTTAATTACAAACAACTTTTTTCTATAAACATTTTGCTGTAAATAATAAATATTGGTACTTCTCTCTTGAAACATTTTCATGTTTTATTAATTTCTTAATACCTTATATCTACATCTGATCTAAGATAACGATTTTTCTCCTATGGTGATTGTATTCGTGGCTACACTATATCGAAAATTACTAGATTTATTGAGTTCGTTCATAGAACAAAATTTTCTTAAAAATGTATTTTCTACAAAATGTGCTACATTTGAAAGATCCTGCCATCGAAAAAATATCTTGAGCATAGTGTCACCTACATATTGAGGTATTTAAAGTCAATTTATATCCAAACCTGAAGCTCTCTTAGCACTCTACAAATTGGCTCTGACAGAATTATAATATCTCTATTACTTTCGAAAATATCCGGCCTGCGAATTTTTATTGAAACAGGTGTGTTTAAATCATTGATATATTTAAATATGAATTTTATATTGGCAATTATTCGCCTCTTCCATAAGAGGAATTTGCTTATCATCACATCCTGTAAAACAATTTCTCATAACAAAATGGGATAAACTTATAATTTATTTATAATTAACTAGTGCTCATCAAGAATCTTTCGTCTGTAATTAACAACTTACAACTGAAACCAGTGTTTAAGTTTTTATAGGTCTGATAAAAAAATAATCGTTATCTTCAATTTTTTCAAAAAGTATTTATTTATTCATCAATAACTATCTTGTCCCCTTCAAAGTAATCCCCCTCACCCCGTAACTCACGAAATTTGAAAATAACTGTTATTTTTTTATCAGACCTCGTACTTTACAAGTTTCTAAGTATACACTATCATTTTATTAGTTTCGACAACTAGATCGGCATATTGTATAAGCCTGTTTGTTGGTCTACTCCACTTCTTTCTTTCTCGAAAGAAAGGCTAAATGTTCAAAAAAGTTATGTAACTTGTTTCTATTAATAGTATAAAATTTAGCTTTGTTTCTTTATTCAAATTGACGAATAAAAGTAAATTGATGTAAAAAATTTCATTTTACTTTTCAACCAATATTATTCAAATTCTTCTGTACCTGGTTCAATATCAGTATTCTGATTCCATTTTTCCACGGAATGTTTATTCTTATTTGATAAAATGCTTTTAATGCTTGAAGGTTTTTGATTTAATACTTGCATTATTTTAATTTACTTTTGTGTGTAGCATTTGTAATAGTTTTGCCAATACTTAATTGCTCTACTCTGCTTGAGGTATAAAAATTATAATTAGAGTAAATATTTTTTACAGCACATGTGGGTGATGCCATCTTCAAGTGCGAGGTGTGCCCAACTGCCAAGAGCTGCTGACAAGGTTCCTTTTTACGCGGCATTAAAGAAATTCCGTGATTATTTAAATGGTTTGATCACTGAAATTGATGAAAATGAAATGGTATTTTCTGAACCAAGTTTAAAGTCATGCTACGAAGCAGAACCAAAGCCAGATCCATTTTCTCCAGAGCTCACTGACATAAGTAATGCTGTGATCCAAAATGAAGATGGTACAATTATACCATGTAAAAAGAAAAGAGGTAGACCCAAAAAAATAAAAGTAGAAGGTGAAGAATCTCCTCCAAAACCAGTAGTTCGGAAACCTCCCTCTACTCAGAATAATAACTGTGATTTTCCAAAGAAAAAAAGAGGCCGGCCTAAAAAGGTTAAGGTTGAAAATATGGACTTAAATCCACCAGATAATACATCGACCAATTTATCTCAGTGTTATTCAAACCCATCTCCAATCCAGTCTCCCAACAATTTCTATCAAATGGGCCCAGCAATGACTCCACCCAATGGGTCTGGAAATCTTTATGCTCCTCAACCCCCACAAGCATACACTCAATCGCCCCGACCTCCTTATAGTCAGTCACCTAGACCACCTTATACAAATTCTCCAAGACCACAATATAGTCAGTCTCCCAGACCTCAGTATAGTCAGTCACCTAGACCACAATATAGTCAGTCACCTAGACCACAGTATAGTCAGTCTCCTCGTCCAACATATAGTCAGTCTCCTCGACCCCCATATAGTCAATCCCCAAGACCCCATTCCCAACCCTTCACCCATTCTGACTTGAGTTCAGAAATAAGTGCAGCAATTAGTTCTGAACAACTGGGATCACCTGCTTCCCCCATTGGTCCTCCAGATTTTGAACCTCCTACAAGCATGGCAGAAGAAGCTGAATGCCGTTTAGGTAGTCCAGCTCCTTCTACAAATAGTGAGCAAGCTCATTATCATTATCAATCATATAATATGGATCCTCCCCATCAACCAGAACAGTATCCATCTCCAAGACAAACACAAGATATTGCTACTAAAAGTTTGTCGGGCTTGGAATCTTTAGTAGATCAAATACCAAGTATAACTGAAGGTGATGCTCCACTAGGTGAAGCACCTGACCAATATGCCGGCCAGTTCAATAATTATAATGTATCATCCTCATCTAGAGCTAGTCCTATTCCATACAATTATCCCCCAAGTTCAGGTTACCCCCTGTATCCTACTCCAACGTGGAGTGGTCACTATGAACCAATGCCTATTGGTTATCCACAAATACCGTATGCTCAGAGCTATGCACCGGGTTTGCATGTTCCAAGTCCAAACTATCCATATTATAGTTACCCCCAAGCTACACCGACTCATCCGCCAGGTTACCCACCCTACTTGGGAGGATTCTGATTGGTTTACGTCAGTGTGTTTTCATGTTGTGTACCTGTACCATATGTTCAGCTAGTACCTAGCAAGTCTGTCTGCTTGAGTACAGTTGGTCACTTGCATTTTGACAACAACAGAGACTTGCACAGGGTAAATGGTGATATTTTTTTGTCATAAGTATTTTTCTCTAAACTTTGAATGTTAGATAGGCCAACAAGGGTTTTGTGCATTATTCTACATTCAGATCTTGGTCTCGGTTGAGTGTGTGTGTCAATCTGAGTGTGAGGTTCATCGTTATAGTTGTAGCCCATGTCATTCATTTAAAATAAACATTTGTTATAGCTCTTCAGGTCGTCTTTTCTTGTCCCTTGCCCTTATTCCCACATATCACTGCATTCAAAATGGGCCATCACTAACAATCTGTAGGTGTTGGCTCAAATAAAAAAATAAAAATACTTTTATATAGTAACAGAACTGATATTATTTATTTAATAATTATGACCTATTCAATGTGTTATTACAAAAAGTGACTTTTTTTATATCTAATGTTATATTTAATACTCTACTAGTTTCACATTTTTAAGAAACTTCTATCCTCAATTTTTGTACTTTAAGCAGTATTAGAATTTACGAAAGAAAAATGATCAAATAAATTTTGTTTAGTTCATCTATTGTATTTTATTTGAAAAACATTATTTATACAATAAACATATATCCATTAAAATCATAGATCTTGTCCTTTCTATTCCATAAATGCTGGTGATTGTACAGGTATGTATAATAATGTAGAGAAACAAATAAATTAGTTATCAGCATACAACTTTTCTATAACATATTTTTATATTCTACTTTTGTTACTATCTATTGGTGCAACCTTGTCATCTAGCTTGGGATAGATTAGTGCATAATCGATTCAAAATCTAAATCTAATTAATGTTAATTTCTACCTGCAATAAACAGAAGTTACTTAGAAAATAGGAATGTCCATCTCTACCCCATTGCTTTGATCGCCATAAATGATTTTGCCTTGGAATGAATAGTACTTGAAAAAAAGTAAACCTGGTATATGGTACTTCATTTATAAATATCCCGAGGGAAAAAGGTTTTCAATTCCCTATATAGTCTTCAGGCCGCACTTTAAAGTACAGTAGTAGTGCTTGATGTGTGGTATGTGGCTTCACAATCAAACAGTCGAAAACTTTGAAAGTAAACAACAAACAGTGGCTTTAACAATTACCTAACCTCAAATACAATTTTTTCAGATAAAGAAATTCAATTATTACAAAAAGGTTTTAAACATAATATTCAACCCACATGTTCATTGGATAATTTCAACAAACTAGGTATAGAAACAGAAATTAATTTGTATAATTTTCCAAATAATTCTAATATAAAACATAAAGCTTCAGAAATTATTAAAAAAGAATTTGTCGAGTTTAACAAACCCAATTTTGAATTATCAGTCGCCAAATCAATTCAACAAAAATCCAAGTCAACTAGTCTTATTTTCACAATAGCAGATAAAGGAAATACGGTAATAGCATTACCTAAAGAAGATTATATATTAAAAACCAACAATTTTATTCAGGCAAGCAATTTTGAGACCCTTAAAACAGACCCAACTAATAAATTTCAGAAAGAAATAAAATTAGCAGTAGATAACGCTAAATCAATAATTAACGATAAAGAAAAATATAAATTATTTTTACCCAATCCGCAACACCCTGAACTTTATTCATTAATTAAACTCCATAAAGAGGGGTACCCAATCAGGCCAGTTGTTTCTTATTTCACAGCACCTTCATTCAAAATTTCAAAGATTCTCCTAGATGTCATCTTTAAATATTGTTCATTCAAACCTCGATTTTCAGTTAAAAACTCAACGGAATTAATTAATAATATTCAAGATATAATACTACCCCATAATTCTAAATTCATATCGTTCGATGTAACAAATCTATTCCCTAGTATACCTCCTAAAGAAACTATAACTCTTGTTGATAACTTGCTCACATACAATAATGTTAATCCTATAATTCACTCTGATATCATTACTTTATTAAAAGTGTGTTTGAATCAAAATTATTTTCATTTCAATGGAGAGGTTTATAGCAGTAAAGATGGTTTGATTATGGGCAACCCCCTCAGCCCCCTACTAGCAGAAATTTTCATGGATAATATAGAAAAAATAATTCATGAACACCCCCTTAGTAAAAAATTTATGTACTGGCACCGATATGTGGACGACATTTTAGCTTCATCGGTACAAATAAACAATTAGAGAGCTTCATTACTTACACAAACTCGATTCACAATAATATCAAATTTACCGTAGAACTTGAACAAAATAAGTCTACAAACTTTCTAGACCTTACAATTTCAAATATAAATAATAAACATGATTTTTCTATATTTCATAAACCATCACACACAGATATTACAATTCATAATAGTTCGGCCTACCCATTCAATCATAAACTAGCAGCTTTCAATAGTATGATACACAAACTCTTAACAGTCCCATTAAATATTAATAATTATAACAAAGAATTAAATATCATAAAACAAATGGCAGTTAATAATAATTACGATCCAAATTTAATTGACAATATCATAAATGAAAAGATTAAAAAACAGACTTTAGAACAAGTATTCCCTTCAGATAAAAATAATAAACAATTTAAAAGCTTAACATACTTTGGAACACCATCCTTAAAAATTAAATCATTTTTAGAAACTTTAGACATGAATATTTCCTTTAAAACTGATCACAATTTATCCAAATTCATTAAAAATAATAAATCTTCAAAATTAAACGAATCAGGAGTTTATAAATTAAAATGTGGTAATGACAATTGTGATAAAATTTATATCGGTAGAACTTTTAGAAATTTTAAAACTAGAATTTCGGAACACAAACGTAGCTATGACAACAAAAAATTAGATTCTAACTATTCAAATCATTTATTAGAATACCAACACATTTTCGACTCAAATTTTGAAATTCTCCATGTAGTCGGTAAATCCTTTAGTTTAAATTTATTAGAGGCCCTAGAGATTAACAAAAATAAATATTCAGGTAATCTCCTTAACGACCAAATAGATATCAGTCAGTCTCCTTTATTGAACCTCTTTACGTAGAAGATAGCTTAGGAATGTTTGTAGTGAATGAATTTCTAGGTAATTTCTTTCAATGCCATTGTTAACCTTAGTAAATAGATTTCTGTATTTAGCACTGTATATATTAAGACATTTTTTTATTTTACCTTCATTCATTTTGGCAAAGCTACTGTGTTAGTGAAACGCGTCAACAAATTTAAATTGAACATTAGTTCAAATAAATGAAGATTTAAACAAATTATATTGTTTTATTTCATCGTTATTACAATTGCCAGGTTGGTACTGAATTATGATTAAAACTAGTAGTGCTAGTCTGTGCTGTATGTAGTTGGGTGATTCCGGTTTGATTTATCGACTGCATTATTTTGTTCGCAGTGTTCATTTTATTTGTCATTGTGTCATCCAGGTAGCCCTCGGCTACGGATATACTTTTCCAGCCACCGTGTCGTTTGAGAGCTGTAGTATCTCCCACCGCATCAATTAATAGTGTGGCAGAATATCTACGAAAACTATGTTTGGTAAGTTTAAGTAGGTTGCTATTTGTCGGCCCATTGATGCAAATTTGTTGATGCCAATTCTCTGAACAGTACATTTGCCGCGTTGGTAGTTCAAGAATAAATAAGTATTTGTTACATTAGTTGGGCGTAGTATATACTTTTTGCATATTTCATAAAATACAGCTGTCACAATCTTTGTTTTAGTGTTAGGTATGGTTATTAAAAGAGCTGAATTAAGGTCTTGAATGTCTTCCATAACCCCTATGATTAATGCAACCTAAAAAAATACGAATTTCAAACTTTTACATCTAAGTGAAACAATTAAATTTGTTACCTTAGTTCCGGGATATATATTGTCTGGAGATTCTGTGATAAATTTATTTATATCTTCTGAGGTAAACGTTTTCGATTTCTTTGCTTAAAATCCTTTTCGTTTAAGGAACGCCCGCAATTTTGAATACTTTTCAATGTGTATTTCATTATTAACCTTTAATGTACTTCTTAGTATAGAGTATATTTTCCATAAAGTTAGAGATTCATATTTTTCGGAAAGTTTTGTGAAATATGCTAGGAGAAGGTTTTCCGAAAAGGAACTTACTTTTTTGGAATGTCTCCATGATATAAATGATTCATAAATCTTATTATAGTCTTGCTTTGATCTCTCCGGTAGCAAATTCATTGTGGATGATTGAGCAATTTGTTTAATTTCAGCAGGCGTACATATTAAATCTTCACTATGGCTACTGTTGTCCATTTTATTCTTTATATATATATATATATATATATATATATATATATATGTAAAATTATGATCATATGATTATTTTGACGTTTCAAACGACGCGCTGTCGGAAGCTATTTGCGTAGTTAGGTATTGACGTTTTAAAAGAGACGATTTGATTTATTCATTTTAGCGTGATTTCTGATAATCATAGAATGTGATTGGCTAGCGAGAGTGAATTCTTTTTCAATCTTCACTAGAGTGAAGAATTTATATCATTATTTAGCTAAATATATAAAAATAATTTGTGCATTATTATATAGTCGTGGAGAAAAGTACTTTCCCCACTTGTTGCACAATATACTATTCTGTTACAATGGTTTACACGTTTGCAGAAATGGCAGATATGCATATAATTCTGGGTAAGTTTGCTCAGGCTAAAATAAGGTTTCAGATAATTATCTATAATTCTGGTAATCACAGGTGAATTCCAAGGAAATAATGCAGCAGCTGCAAGGCGTTATGCAGAAAAATATCCCAATCGGAATACGCCAGACAGACGATTATTTATTTCCATTGATCGTCGTTTACGGGAGACGAGTACTTTGTGATCGCAACTTACTGGTAATAGTCGAAGAAAACCCTGGAAGAAGTACAAGGGTAATAGTTGCTCAGTTAGATGTTGGTCACATGATCGTTACAATAATTACTAGATGAAAATTATCCTTAAAAAATGGGATTTTGCGCGCATTGTGAATAATAATTTAATAGGACTAGTGTTTCTTCCACATAATGTAAATGGTGCAAATTACTTGCAGTTCTTTCAAAATTATTCACCAGATTACCCTTGTATTGCTTCAGGGTTTTCTTCAACTAAAAATCTCCTCATCGTTTGTATCAATTTTTGGACGACCACTATTACCAGCAAGTTATAGTCGCAAAGTACCCGTCTCCCGTAAACGATCAATGGAAAGAAATAATTGTCTGTCTGGTGTATTCCGATTGGGATATTTTCCGCTTAACGCCTTGCAGCTGATGCACTATTCCCTTGACATTCACCTGTGATTACCAGAATTACAGATAGTTATCTGAAACCCTGTTTTAGCCTGACTAAACTTACCCTTACCCCTTACATCAATTGACCGTACGTAATTGTTAAAGCAACTGTTTGTTATTTATCCGTAGAAACCAAAAGTGTTGAACAGCCAACTAAATAATTTTTTAAGGATAATGAAAAGGCCGCATCTCGATAAAAACTGGCTTTCCGAAAAAGTGCCAAAAGGCAAAAAAAATTCAAAAATGATGTATTAAACCAATGATGTCACAATACTAGTTTAATTGTAAGGCAAAGAAAAGTTTGGGAATTTTAGAGACTCAAAACCTCCCTATAATTTTTATGAGCTGATTTCGTGGTTTAATATGAAAAAGATGCTCTTACGATAAAAAGCCATGTATCCATTTTAATTACAAAATGTTAGATAGTTCACGAAATATTGGAAAAAATCTATTTTCATTTTGTACTTTCCAATGGCTGTAACCTCAGATTAACATGTAAAATAGATATGTTTGTTTTGACTTTTTGATGCCTCAAACATCGAGTAAACATTCTAAGCTCACTTGCGGACTCTTCTACCGCTTTGCAATATTAACAAATTCTCTTTAGTTCTCTCTCTCTCTCTCTCTCTTGAAAATTTGTTAAAATGTTATGCAAATAAAAAAAAGTCAAACACATGTTTGTATTTGAGTAGCTGCTTTTAAAAATAATTAAAAACTCTTGAATTTTATTTAATAAAGTTATATTCTTATATAAATTTTAAACAAGTATTTTTTGTAACTAAAAGTGGCAAACATTGCTCAAAATTTCAGTACCTGCTTTATGTGTCTGGAGTAACCTTTTGTAATTGTTTAATTACCATATAAAGAGAGATTCAAATATCGTCAGAACGTGCCCCAAAATATTTTCGATTTCACTGTAGTATTTGTAGTAAGTAATTTAGTTCTTTCGTTTTTATGTGTTTTAGGACTTTTAGTAACTTTTGTGTTAATTAATATGTTTTTGGATTACCATGGGTCCAGTGCCAAGTTTGTTGGCCGCAAAAATAAACGTATTTATGAATGAATAACCCGATATATTGTATATTATAACTCTAAGGGTGTAACTTTTTTTGGGTGCACATTTGCATTAAGGTTAGTTATGTTGAATCGAGTAATTTTTGACCCAGAATATGTGGTTCAATTTATTACCTACCTTTTTGTTACACCCTATATTTATATCCTAGGGATTCCGCCGTAAGAATTAAACTCTTATTTACTACCCAACGTTTAGAAAAAAATTATTTCCTTTTTCAAGGCTGAAATATGAACATCTTGTTGGTTAATTTTTTTATATAATTAATTTTTAAACTTACGTGCAAAGTGAGTTATTGAAACAAAATTTCATATTTAGAACAAGAACTTTTTTTATGCAAAGGTATGTTATCTGATTGTCAGAATGTCACAGCTCGCGTGGCAGTTTTTTGGTTGATCAATAACTGAGTTGGTGTATCTAACTTAAGAGAGAGTCCTGATTAACAGTTCCATGACTTGTCACTTAATCATGATCCTATGAACAAAAGAAGTCATATCTATCAACTATTCGCTATTATTAACGAGCGAAAGTTGTGACGCATATTACTCTCACTAATTACCCCACCGAAATATCACGATAAAAAGAGTGAATGTGATGCTAAGTAAGAGGAGAGACTGGGAAAGGGAATACACCATCCAAACTCTCAAAGAAAACACCATTAGATGTTACACAGATGGTTCAAAACCCACCATAGGAGCTGACGCTGGAGTATTCGGTCCTGGCACCAGATACTCATTATCGTTATGGTAATGTTCGAGCGTCTTTCAGGCAGAAATACCTGCGATCGAAAGATGCGTGGAAATGAACTTGGAAAGAAACTATCAGAAATGTGACATACGATTCATTCTGATAGTCAAGCAGCTATATCAAAGCATTGAGCTCCCATGTAATTGACTCAAAGTTGGTATGGGAGTGCCGAAAAAATCAGGGTCGCTTTAGTCCGGGTTCCTGGCCACTTGGGAATTACAGTAAATGAGGCCAATCCACTTGCCAGGAAAGGAGCACGAACGCCCTTTATTGGCCCGGAGCCTTTCTGTGGTGTAGGAAAATGTTCCTATAAGAAAGAGTTTCGGAAGATGGAGAAAACCGAAAGAGAAGCACTCTGACGGTGCCTTCCCGGGCTTTGACACTGCTAGATCCAAAAGTTATTTGGATCTCAGTAAGAATAAGTTACATTTCACGGGCTTCCTTACAGGGTACTGCCGCCCTAGGAAACACCTAATGAGAATAGGTCTAGTAGAAATTGACGAGTGTAAATTCTGTGGGGAGGAGGAAGAAACTCCGGATCACCTAGTTCTAGAATGCCTCGCCATTGTAAGCTAATGCAAAAAATACTTCGGACAAGAACTTGCAAGAGTGATAATCTAACCTCCTTGAAGCCGTCCCAAATACTAGAGTTCATTAGAACCCTGGAACTGGAAGGCGAGCTGTAGTGTAGTAGCGAGAACGGATCTGATAGAGGGGGCACAATAAACCTTTGGTTTCAGTGCATTATAACCCCGGTAAAATTTAATCTACCTACGACTGGCAGTAGTACCTATATCTTTAGTTTACTAATTTAGAGTAAGAGCCATATTTTTATTTTGTCTTCTTAACGATTTTGCGTGAATTGCAATAATGACTTCTAGTTTTGATTATGTCTACAATTCCAATAGAGAAAACAATTAACTGAACGTATTTGTAATCAGGCAATATAAAATTACTATCTTCCTCTGTTTGAAGGATACTTTATATTCTTTTATTAAATCATAACTAACCATCAATTTCGGTACTTTCTAACAATAACCAATTAAAGTTACTTTTAACACAACTAATGAAGCAGTCTATTCAATATAAACCAGAACATCAGGAATGATTCTTATACACTTGTGGAAGTTTCAAAAGGATAGACGGTTTCCAGATGCTGAAAAATGTAATCTGCGACATGAAATAACCATTATATTTAAGATTACAGTTTTAGACTACTTTCCTAAAATATTGGGACTATAGAGGGATTCAATCAGGATATTTTAAATCTATGATCAGGATGTTGGCAAATGAAAAATACTTTTAATGCAAGGTGTAATGTGTGTTGTCGGAGTATGTAAAAGTAATTATGGTTGTCTAACAAACCTATATGCATATACCTAATAAATATTTATAATATTTATATGTATATGCCTATATGTTCGACTCGCTTTTCATTATAGAGTTGAAGTGATTGTAGAACGTAGACGTTATTGCAAGAATATTCTATTGTAAAAATTCAGAGTTGAAGTCATCTACCCTTAACGTAAAGTTTTGTTTACATATAATAGAGATGTCGATGAAATGAATTGCGCATGTGAACGTTATTAACGCACTGCCGTATTGGTTTTACGTCAAGCGGTATTTCAATTTTATTTAACAGTTATCGGAAGCGACGCTTTACCCACGCTATGCGCTATACGATAATGTGACAACCTAGCTTTATTACATAGTATGTAGATAACCTTGCTTTACTGTTATTGTTGGTTATTGTATACTAAGTTCTTGATTATAATTAAGTTGTTAATTAAATTTATGTGTTTGCCTTAGCTTTATCCGATATTTTTTGTATCATTGTTCAAATAAAAGACTAACATTTATTTTTTGAGGAACCTAGTACTATATCTATAGATTCATTTTATCTACAATTATTTTTTTCTTAACTTCCACTAGAATCTCTGCAATGGATGAAGATCTTGAAGTGATAATTATAGGTGTTGGTTTCCTCTTTGTCTTTTTTCAACCACATTTCTAATAAACGGAACAAATGATCTTTTAGAGTTCTTATTAAAAACTTTTTTCTAGTTATAACGTGTATGTTGGATTGGATTGTTTCCCATTTTTCGAGGTCTTCCAACGGGTTTAAATTTAAAAACTCTTTGAGGAGAGCCCCATGTCGTCCTCTGGTCCAAACCTTAATCTTTTTGGTTCCCTTTCAGGCATTTCACTATATACTCAAAACAGAGAGTTTATGTGGTAAATCCACAACAAACAACTTTAACATAGAAAACTCTGCGCATGCCCGGCTAGTTAACTATTAAGCGCTATTTAAAATACGGCCTGTCGTTAGGCTCCGTAAATAACGCTTGGCGGTAACGTTATTTAGGGACGTTGTCTTAAGAATCGCCTCGCGCATACGTTAAATGTCAAAATAACATATGCGCTAATGCGGCCTGACGTTATTTGGGTTACCGATAACTCTCTATCTTAGAACTCTATTAACTAACCTAATTTTTTGTTTTCTGATTTTCTATAAAAATTTTAGCTTGACATAATATTTCGTGTAATGATTCATTTCATCCTCAAATACAGGTAAATAAGAATACATAAACTTATTGGTTATACTTAGTGAATGTTGGTAAATAAATAATAGATTACCTTCACATCACAGAAGATAGAGAAATTCGAAATATGTTTGTAATTGAATGGGATTTTATTTAAAAAGTTGAAAATGTTCGTGCGCGTTCATAGATTGAGTTTGGTGTATTTAGGTCGTTGGCTGAAAACCGGCCGCCTACGGATTTCGAGTTGTTCCCCCCGAGCGCGACGCGAAAGTTAGCTGGTAGAAGTCGTTCGCTCTGTGTGGAAGGGTGCTTAAACACGATAGCTTGGGTTTTCTGAATGTTGGGAGTCACCCGCCATCTCCTGCACTAATTTGAAAATGGCGTCAGTAGATTTTGGGATCGAATGTTGATAGAGCGAATGTCATTGGCGCAAATGATTAATGCGCTATCGTCCGCATATAATTGTATTGTGTTCTAGGGGTGTCGTGGTACTGGTGTATCATACGTATAAATTATGTATAATAGCGGAGTGAGTATCGAGCCTTGCGAAACGGTAGTTAGGGGTGTAAATGAATCGGATAAGCTATAACTAACTTTGACGCTTATTGATCGATCGGTGAGGTAGGAATACAATAACTTTACAATTTGAGGTGGCAATCGGATGCTCACTAGCTTTCTCACAAGTCCGGCGTACCAGACTTAATCGAAAGCTTTTTAAACGTCCATGAAAATGGCGACTGAATAGCGTCGTTGATTCAAAGCTCGGGTGACAATGGTTTGAAGGTTGGTGGTGGCGTTCTGACATGAGTGGCCTGGCCTGAATCCGAATAGAAATGCCGGAATTATATATAGTTTTCGGTACAGAAGTCCCAGATTCTCTCTTTTAACAACCGTTCAAAGATTTTACCTAGGACGCTGATTAGTGAAATCGGGCGGTAGGACTCAGGATTTGAAGGGTCTTTTCCGGGTTTGGGGATAAGAACTACGTTGGCCGATTTCCAACAACAAGGGAAGTAAGAGAATGCCAAATAGGCGTTCAGCAGGGCGCGGAGTGGGGGGAAAATCCTTTCTGGCAGGTTTTTAAGTGCCTGTCTCGAGATTCCGTCGAGCCCCTGGGGCATTATTTCTCCCCGATCGACAGACCTGCTGAACTCCTTCGATTGTGAACGGTGAGAGAAGCGGAGAGCTCTCATTTAGTGTGATATTAACGCGAGAGCTCCGAGTAATGTTTCGGGTGAGGAGGTCTGTTTCAATGATAAAGTCTCTGAGAAATCTTGGATTGTCAGGTGGTGTAAAGACAGTTTGTAGATTATTTTTGAAGGCGGTGGCTTTGTCTTCGGAGGTGTAGATCTTCTGTCCTTGCACTTCGAGATGTGTTCCTACCTTCCTTTTAAGGCCGACAAGGCGGTAGAATTTTTGCCAAAACACGCGCCCTTCTCCGAAGTCCAGTCTGGCTGTATCGGCCTTCCATTGTCTCTGCTTTTCAGCATTTATTTCGTACCGAACCTGGGCGTTCAGACGGTTCCATTGTGTCTTGACAGCGGGATCTCCAGTGCGGACGTATAACTGTCTTTTCTGACGGATTTTATGAAGAATTCGTTGCGAAAGGGGAAGATAGTTTGTGTTTATGATGATAAGAGGTACGGCGATGTCTTGTGCATCGATTAAGAGGGATGGAGCTCCTCTGCGCGATTATCTATATCATCAGTAGTCTGATGAATGACGGGATGTGGTAAATTAGTGGAGACGGGTTTGCGAAGGAATCCCAATCGGCTTTTTTAAAATCGCGATATGTGAAAGTATTTTCGGTGGAGGGATTGGATTGTGTAGAGACGTGTTGACCAGTAGTGGGACATGGTCTGAGGAGATGGGGTCGCCTATAATGCATTCGCCGTCTAAGCGGGTTATTAACCTGCCAGGGCAGATTATGTGGTCGACAATGCCGAGGTGACTTACTAGGGTTGGATTATTGTTTTTAATTCGAGAAATGGGAAGGGAGACTAGCTGGTCGACGAGTGTTCTGCCGTTTGGGTTGGTGAATGTATCACCGAAAAGAGTGTTGCGTGAGTTGAAGTCGCCCATGATTACGGCTCATGGTAGAGTGGATGCATATTCGAGGAGGTCGATTGATATTTGTTGATTGGGATGTTTGTAATGAGAAAAAAATTTGTCGTATTATTCGACGATATATCGATGGCTATGCAATCCAAGTTCTGTAGAGACGGAAATGCAGGGAGCGGGTGTGGGGATGCGGGGAGTCCGTTTCGGACGAGAAGTCCGTTGCCGTGACAATAGAATTTCCTGTTTAAGTGGAAAGTGTAATAGACAGAAAAGTGAGGGGACTTTTTCAACAGAGTATCGGTGATAGATAATATTTGTATATTTTGGGAATGTAAAAGGTGTTTAAGAAGATGTCGCTTTCTGGCTAGACCTTTGTAAAGTCCATGACTTAATGTTGTCTTTTTGAAGTAAAAGCAAAGTGGACGCGGTTGCCCATGCCACTTGTAACGGTACAATTGTAGCCGTAGAAAGAGGGGATTAGATGTGTGTGTCAGCCATAGCTAGTCTACGGGCTGTCGGGAAGGCGTTCATGATTGTCGTTGCTAAACTCTCTATTAAGATTTTAGTGTCGGTGGAGAGGTCGTAGGGAGTGTTAGGATTTCCCAGGGTAATCGGAGCGATTTCCTGGGGTGTTTTCGGTGTTTCCAACCGCTTCGGACACCGGGGATGATAAGCGGGGTGCGAGCCGCCGCAATTTTTACAAGAAGGGGCATTTGCCTTAGGGCAATTGGTGTATTTGGGGTCAGATGCACCACAAGAGGGACATACCGATTTGACCTTGCATGATTTGCCAAGGTGGCCTGTGCTGGAGCACCTGTTGCAGTATTTAGATATTTATTTAGGTAGTGGGTTGGTGGGGTTCAAGGCCTCACACTGATGTGAGAGACCGTAAAATCTGATGCCATTCGATAGAGCGATATGGTATGCTGCTTCGGATTCTGTAAGAATGCGAAACATAGAGGAGGGCTTATTGATTCTTCTGGAGATGATTCGCCAGGACCTGGTTGCAGGGAAGTTTACGTCTTTGAGGACATCCTCAAATTCCATTTCGGACATGGATATATCTACATTTCTGCAGACCAGTGAAAAGGTAGGTTTACTGGTTTTAGATCGTGATCGGGTGTGAGGTGAGGTGTTTAAAGGGATGACGTTGTCGTCACCGATGGTGTTACGAAGCTTCTTTGGGAGAGCCTCGTAAGGAATGTTTGAGGGTATTTTAAGGAGAGCGGTCCTGTTGGGATTCGCTTTCAAGGAGGCGATATCTCCCCTCAGCAGCTCATTGGTATTGAGGAGGTTAAATAACTCTCTCTGGGAAACGAATTTGGGTGGTAGGTTACGGATATTGAGGGTTTGAAGTGATGGCCTTGTAAATATATCACCGAAGGTGAAAAGTCTATTTTAAATTTTTTTTATTTATTACTTATTACAGTTACTACATCTATTCAAGACGAGGCCATTAGCTTTTAGGTTTCCAGGGGCTGCCCGCTGCCCTTTTGTGGTCACTCCTGATGGACGACCTGCTTGGTACTCTCGTGGGAAGAGGGGTAGAACTGCAAGCGTATGCAGACGACCTTGTCATTCTGGCAAGAACCAAGTCAGGACGGGTTGCACATAATACCCTCCAAAGGACTTTGGACGATATCTACAGTTGGTGCCAGAGGGAACAGATGTCTGTTAACCCTGGTAAAACTGTAATAGTTCCCTTCACTAGGAGAAGGAATTTGGGGGACCTTCCGCCACTTTCCTATAAGGGCGAGGTTATTCCATTTGCAGCGGAAGTAAAATATTTGGGGATCATCCTAGATAAAAAACTTACTTGGAACGCTCACTTGGAAAAAGTCATTCATAAGGCCAGACTTTCCTTGTGGACATGTCGCAGGATCTACGGAAAATCTTGGGGCTTGGGTCCCAAACAAATCCATTGGATATATGTGATGGTTGTTAGACCAATGATCACATATGGAGTCATTGCTTGGTGGTCAAAAGCATTACAGAAAACGGCCCAAGCAAAGCTCTCTGGCATACAGAGGCAGGCTAGTTTGGCTATAACTGGTGCTATCAGCACCACACCGTCAGCAGCCATGGAAATCCTCCTGGACCTTCCTCCTCTCCATATACTTCTGGAAAAGGAGGCCAGATGGACAGCATATAGAATTGTGCATATTTCTAAATGCACAAAACAGGCTTATACAGAGCAAAGTAGAATGCTAGCGGCCAACGAAAGTCATAGTGTTCTGGGAATGACCTCTGATATAATGCCCCCAACAGTAAACTATAATCTGCCTTATACCGTCCTATTTCCAAATAGAGATGAATGGGTCCTCCGCAAGGATTAACTCTCAAGAGCAGACATCTGTTGGTACACTGATGGATCAAAGTCACCCTCAGGCTCTGGTGCGGGTGTATACGGGCGAAGACCTAAGACAGAAATCAACCTCTCTGGGATCATATGCAACCGTATTTCAGGCGGAAATGTATGCCATTGCTTCATGTGTGGAGAGTTTGGGGCAATCCAACCACACACATAGGTCAATAAAAATTTTCACGGACAGCCAAGCGGCCTTGAAAGCACTTAGCTCGTACCGTGTAACGTCGAAATTGGTTCTAGACTGCCAAAAAAGACTCGCCTCGATAGGAGAACGCAACAGGGTATCGCTGGTTTGGATCCCTGGTCACTCTGGTATGGATGGTAATGAGAAGGCTGACTCTCTTGCAAGAGAGGGGGCCGCTCATGACTTTATCGGACAAGAACCTACAATTGGCATCGCAACAAGTGTTGCCAAATAAACACTCAATACCTGGACTGCAAAAAGAGTTGTAGACTTCTGGCATAATGTACCAGAATTGGTTCATTCAAATGCCTTCATACATCCTTCGAATAATGTATCCAAACAAATGTTAGGCTATAATAGACACGATCTACGGTGCCTAACAGGCCTTCTTACAGGCCACTGTCGTTTCAATCATCATATGCTGAAACTTGGACTGTCGGACGATCCGATTTGCCGTATTTTTTTGAAAGATGATGAAGCAGCAGAGCATATAATTTGTGCCTGCCCCGCCGCGGCTCGAGTCAGATATCTGATGTTTGGCAGGGCCACTCTCTTGCCCTCGGACCTGAAATATCATTCACTGAACAAATTAATCGGCTTCGTTAAGAAGCTGAATTTGTTTGGTGAAATTTGATTAGGTATGAGCCACAATAGATTCTCACGAGTCGCAGTGGAGGGCCTCATCGACCCACTCATTATAAACCTAACCTAACCTATTACAGTTAGATTGTTACCGACAATAAATTTACGTTTATATTACCTGAAAGTTAACTACTCACTGACTGTCTGAATGAATTTAGAAATAAGGTAAACTACATAATGATAAGCAAAATATATATAGGGTCGTCAGCATCTTTATATAATATTCTCTACAAGGGGTGACATAATTCCTCCCCCTGAAGTTGCAGCTTCCGTAGGCTGCAGCTAAGGAAGGTGAACATATTCGGACTGATTTTCTTGGATTGGTTTCTTGCATCGGATTCTTTTGAGGGCCCAGTACAGAGTAAGTCTCGAGAACTGGAGTATTTCTGATAATTATTTCTCGGAGGATTCTGAAGTCATCTAAATTTATTTCTGGAAGACTAAAATTGATATTTTTATTAATGAGATGATCATAATTGGATATGTATACTTCTGGAATGAGAATGGGCTGGCTTTCAACTTCTATCGGGCCATTATTTATTATTGTTTCGGAGTCTGTAATAATTTGACAGGATGCCGGAATGTTGGCTAAGTAAGTGCCGATGTAGTTGAGGATTTCTTCTGGTTTTCAAGGGAAGAGGGACGATCCACTGATTGGATTCTTTCAAATCTTTTGATTAATATTTTAGAGTTGCTTAAGGGCATTTGACTGCAGGCGGATGTGGTCTTGAGGTTGAGAAGTTGAACTTCGCAAGTGCTGTTGGACTTAACTTGTTGTAGGCTTACTTCTTGGTACATATATTCTTGTCTAGCTAATTTTATACATGGTTCATCCAATAGGTTAAGTACAATTCATTTTTTAAAACAAATCTATTTTGAGGTGATTACTTTTAACTGACTCTCGCTCTGAATACGAGTAGGTATTTAATACAAATGATACAGTTCTAAATCAAAAGGGTATGTTACAGGTACATGTAAAATATATGTAATCTTGCTATTTACTATGTAATAAGAGACTTTTATTAAATTTTTAAAACTTGGAATATTGTTTATTTTAAGTTTTATGGGCATTCGATCTTTACTCACATTCTTGTATAATTCTTCCAAAAGTTTGAACAATTCACTAGGTTTTATTATGCTTGGATGCATGATACCCGCTTTTGCAAATAATATTGAATTTTCTATATCTTGTAAGATTGAAGTAAGCATTTCGTACAAGCTTAAAATTTGAAAAATTACGTCCCTTATGAAGGTATTTGTCTCGAATTCAGATTGATTCCCTACATATGAATCGACTGCTGCCAATTTGCTTTCTAATCTTATATATTAAAAAAATTTATGAAAACTGAAGTCAGTCTGGCCGTTCTATCCGGCTGATTTCCTCCATTTTTTTTAAATGAAAGGTATTTAGACACAGATATGTCATCAATAATTGAAATTTACTCAATTCCCACCTCAAGTTATACTCAAACGCGATTCTTTCCTGTACATTTCTTATGGGACACATTCACTCAAGCAATTCGAATTCTCATAGCTCCTCTTCTAATGAATGGATCTTGATCGCTTCACTCTCAGAACACTCAGTGGATCCAGCTCTTTCTTTTGAGCTATTAACTGCTGAAATTAGTTGAGTTTGAGAAAAGTTATGCGTGCACAATCAACTTTACATTCAATTTTTTCAAGATTTTCCTTCACTCAAACCTCTATAACTAGATTTCTAATTAACGTAGGCTGTTGGCACCAGTCTAAGAACACTCAGTGGATCAAGCCCTTTCTTTTGAGCTAACTGTTTAAATTCGTTGAAAGTTATGTGTGCACAATCAACTTTACTTTCAATTTTTTCCAAATACTGCGACCGACGCACAGCTAATATTGTCTGGAAGGAAGTACTGTAATAGTTATTTATATAACAAGTGTGTAAAGTAGCCTTTTTTCGACGTATGTGTCGCCTGCGTCTCATGCGACAATCACATGAGTCGAAAAAAGGTATTGACACACGAATTACATACAATATTTTTTCTACTACCGACAATTTTATCAAAATACAGAAGTTTATTAGTAATTTTCTTTACGCACTAGTGCGTAAAGTAAGTTTAATTTTTCTTTAGACGGAACTATAACGCTTTTATTGATTCCTAATAAAATATATTATATATTGATTAATATTTTGAACATTTTAATCAAAATTAGAACAAATTAATAAAACAACAGACGAATTCAGTTATTAACAATACTTATATTAAAGGTGCAATTTGTGCAGTTATTAAATTTTAATCCTTTAGCTTGCTCCAAAGAGTTGTCGGTGGATTTAGAAACTACAGTAGTATTGCTATTGTTAGCTATTCCATAGGATGAAGAATTGCCGGTAGTAAGCGTGGATGTAGTAAAATGTTATTACCATTATTTTGGGATGTACAAGGGAAATTATCATCATCCATTAATATTAAATTAGAAATATCATTTCTTTTACTTAATGGAGAGCCTACGTAGCTCTCTGCAACTGTGGACGATTTCCAGACTCCGTGTTTCTGTACGGGCAGGAGGTCTCCTCCAGAATTCATGGTTGACGATGACATTCTAAAACAATGTCCTGTATACATAGATGGATCAAGTAAATTAAAATATGCCACAAAGACATTTTCGGAATGTTTTATTTTATTTTTCCTACACCATTCTTTAACCCATTAGCGCCTGAATTAATTTTTCTAACTACAACGTCATCAATGCTCCGCCCTCCAGCTAATGATCTACTGGCATTGAAGTGACATAGAACATAAGGGTTTTGCCGTGTCCATAAAACCACGCACGGCGTTAATGGGTTAAACAAATTGTATTGTGTTTCGTAAATATTCGCAGATATTGAGGCAATAAATCAATAGAAACACTCTGTGCTACGTCTAATATGTTTGGTGGTGTATTTGCGAAATAATCTTCTGAGAAATCGTCAGAGGAATCCATCTTTATAATTTTATGTACCTACCTATTCCGTTTTCAAAAAAAAGAATCTAAAATAACATCATGGTTTCCTAAAAATGTTCAATACTTAAATATAGGTAAATACTTTTGCTTAGTCGGAAGATCTCAATTTAAATTTTAAATCTCAAATTCAAAGCACCAGGAAATACCAGTCACTCACAGCCAACTTATAGGTACCACCTATGCACCTATTCTATTATTGTCCAGTACCCAATAATTATTTACTAAATTATTAGATATGTACTTTACTGAATATGTTTCAATCTCTGATTTAAAAAAAACAGATTTAATATCCGTTTATTATACCTACCTATATTTTTATAAGACTAGGTATAACTACATACAAATTGGAACTTTTTCTTTACGCACTAGTGCGTAAAGTAAAGTTTTACGCACTTGAAAGTGTGTCTAAAGTTCGTATTTTACGCACGGTAGTAGAAAATAGTTATTTATGTAACAAGTGTGTAAAGTAACCTTTTTTCGACGAATGTGAATATTGCCTTTACACACGAATTGCATACAATATTTTTTCTATTGCTGAAAATTTTATCAAAATACAGAAGCTTATTAGTAATTTTCTTTGCGCACTAAAGTAGGTTTAATTTTTCTTTAGAAGAAACTATAACGCTTTTATTGATTCTTAATAAAATATATTATATATTGATTAATATTTTGAACATTTTAATAAAAATTGCAACAAATTAATGAAACTACAGACGAATTCAATGATTAACAATACTAATATTAAAGGTGCAATTTGTGTACTCGGACATTTTCGGAATATTTAGTTATTTTATTTTTCCTATACCGTTCTTTGAACAAATTGTATTTTGTTTCGTAAATATTCACACATTTTTGGGGCAATAAATCATTAGAAGCATTCTGTGCTACGTGTAATATGTTATGTATTGTATTATTATATGCCAGAATAGCATTTGTCATTTTAGTTTTTACAGGTGTGTTTGAGAATCCTTATCTATTATCGTCAAATCAAATCTTTCTACAATTCCGTTTGATTGAGGATGATCAGGGGAGCAAAAATGAATTTTAATTTTATGTAGTCCTAATAGTTCTGTGATTACCGTATTTTTAAATTCGGTGCCGTTATCGCAAATAATTTGATTTGGTATATCGTGATGAGAAAAGTATGCTATCAAATTGTTCGCTACTTCCGTACCAGAAAGTGCATTTAAATGGTAAGCTTGGGCATATTTAGAAAAACTATCAACTATCGTCAAAAATTTTGAATTTTCAAAAGTAAATGAATCTAGATGAATGATTTTAAACAGTTTATTTGCAGTGGGTGTCAAATTCATTTTTAAGTTTACTGGATATCTATCATATTTGCACTCGTTAATGAACGTTTGAATTGATTTTTTCATGTCCGGCCAGTAATACTTTTCATAAATTCTTTGAAGAATTTCATTGATTCCGCGGTGGTTCGTTTTACCTTCGTGATAGTTTTTAATCGCTTCTTTAATATCATATTTTTCTATAACATCTAATAATTTGGTAGAGCATTTTTGAATTTTATAGATGACGACTTAAAATATTTTTGTAAGAAAACTGAGAATGGTTCATACAGGTCACGATCTTCGAAATATAGATAGTACTGAATATCTGGAACTAAATATTCTTTAACAAAAGGTTGATAACATCGTTGTCGACATTATTTTTAGAGAGTTGTTTACCACTGAATAAAGTGATTCTTTTTAATTTTGCAGGTGAATATAAAACTGATTTAATGAATATTTGATTTTTACCATAATTTCCAGCACATTCAATAGATGGTATGCCTATAATTGGATTTTCATCGATATTTGAGTGTATAGTAATATTGTCATCAGTGAATTTTAATTTTGCCTATCACTAGAATTTTTTTGTGTCTGTTGATTTTGATGCTGAATGTTGTCATCTGAAATTGTTCCGTCAATGTTAACTATGATTGAAAACTTGTCATTGTAAGTTGTGGTTGGAGTGTCGCTTATTAGTTCATTAGCAGTTGGTGAAGGAGAACTTGAAGTTTGATATGCTTGTTCGGACGTACTTGGATTATTATGGTAATTTGATGTTTCACCTAAAATTTCATGAACACGTTTCCAAAATGACTTATCGTTCCAAAATGAATTTGTATCTTTAGTGTGAAGTTCTATTCGCGATAGACAATCTACATTATTAGATTTCCCTTTTCTATAAAAAATTGTATAGTTGATTTAATTCGCCAACGTAGTATTTTAGAATTTGGTTATTTTAAAGAGTTTAACCACACGAGAGGTTTATGATCTGTTATTATATTGAACTGACGCGGCCATATAAATATAGACGAAAATATTTTGTTGTCCAAACTATAGCAAGTAAATCCTTCTCAATCGTGGAGTAATTTTGCTCTCAGTCGTTAAGCGTTCTCGAAGCATACGCTACAGGAAGATCTTGACCAATAGGACCTTGGGACAAGATAGCACCTAGTGCTACATTAGAAGTGTCGGTGGTAAGATTAAATGGATATTGTAATATCGGTTTGTTGGCCAATAAAGTTTTACAAGTCTCAAAATATGTTATGCATTCGTCGTTAACTTCAATTTTTGCACCTTTCTTCAAACATTTCGTGGAAGGTTTGGTTAGTCGTGCAAAGTCCTTGATAAACCGTCTATAGTATCCAAGCAATCCTAAGAATCCTTTGAGTTGCTTCGGTGTTTTAGGTATCGGATAGTATTGCATGCAATTTTTCGGGGTTTGGTTTAACTCCGTCGGGTGTCACTACGTGACCTAGGTAAGCCACTTCTTTCTATAAGAACTCAGATTTATCTAGCTGAACTTTAAAGTTTGCTTACCTGATTTTCTGAAAAAACCGTCTTTAGGCGCTCTAAACGTTCTTGTAATGAGGTTGACTACACAATAATATCGTCTAGGTATACTAAACACATCTCATTTTGTATACCTCTTAGTAATTTGTCGGCGACACGCGGGAAAGTTGCTGGCGCATTTTTCAATCCAAAAGGCATGCGCAGGAACTCCCAATGGCTATTTTCGGTGTTAAATGCCGTTTTTTCAATATCAGTTTCATCCATCTCAATTTGGTGGAAGCCACTAAATCTATTATACAGAAATATTGGCAATTGCCCAATTTGTTAAGTACTTCTGTGATATTTGGTAGAGGGAGTCTATAGTCTCCTCGTTTAGTTTCCTATAGTCGATGACCACTCTCTATTTTTGTTGGTCACTGGCATCTAATATCTTGCTTACCACCCATATAGGATAACTCCATAGTGAATTTGATGGCCGAATAATTTTGGAACATTTTTACTTTTCCGCCCAACCTATCTAATATGCGAGAAAAGTATTGGTTTACCTCAAAAAAAGTTGGAATTTTGCAATTTTTTTTTGAGTTGTTTTTACGTTTTCCATCAACAACAACACGAAAAAACGGTTTTTAGAAAAAAAATCCTGTGTGTATGTCGTTGTCGTCGGCCACTTTTCGTTACATATCTTGTTAGCACGAATTACATAAAACAACCGTTGTATAATAAAGTTCTAAATATAGTTCTAAAATTGTTTTTAAAAACCCAAGTTCGAAGTTTTAATATATAATTCACGATACAGCCTCCGGAGTGCAACAAGTCACCAATTTTATGACTGAATATTGTTAAGGATATGTCACAGATGAACCCTACTGATTTTCAGTTCACCAGAGCCAGTACAACGGGTGCTATAGTAGTTGAAGTACGACTTTTTTGTGATTTTTTGAGAAATTTCAGTTCGTTAGCACGATACAGCCTCTGGAGTTCAACAAGTCACCAATTTTATGATTGAATATTACTCAGGGCATCACACAGATGAACCCTATTGATATTCAGCTCACCAGAGCCAGTACAACATGTGCTATAGTACTTTAAGTACGATATTTTTGTCATTTTAGGGGAAATTTCAGTTCGTTAGCACGATATAGCCTCCGGAGTGTATACAAGTGATCAATTTCATGATTGGATATTATTCAGAGCGTCTCAAAGATGAACCCTATTGATATTCAGCTGACTAACGCCAATACAACGGGTGCTATGGTACTAGAAGTACCCAATTTTTGTCATTTTTGGAGAATTTTCAATTTGTTAGCACGATACAGCCTCCAGAGGGTATACGATTGATCAATTTTATGATTGAATATTGTTCAAGTTGTCTCACAGATGTACCCTATTGATTTTCAGTTGACAAGAGCGAGTACAGCGGGTCCTATAAATCCAGATATACTAAATTTTTGGTTTTTTTGGGAGAAATTTCGGTTTGTTAGCACGATACAGCCTCCAGATAGTATACGATTGATCAATTTTATGATTGAATATTGTTAAAGGTGTCTCACAGATGTACTCTATTGATTTTCAGTTGACTACAGCGAGTACAGCGGGTCTAATAAATCCAGATATACATTTTTGGTTATTTTTGGAGAAATTTCGGTTTGTTAGCACGATACATCCCCCGAAGTGTATACAAGTAACAATTTTATGATAGAATATTGTTCAGGGCCACAGATGCGGAAAACTTAGTTTTAATCCTTAAAACCGTTTATTTTTTGATGATTTGTAAATAATGCGCATTTTCCTCTTGTAAAACAAACTACATTGCTTCGCTTAATGATACAACGAATTGTAGTTGCAATATGTTCTTTTAACCCAGAAAGAAAAGTTTTTAAAGTTAAATTTTGATATAATTGTCGTTTTAAAATTTTACCATATTTTCTTGTTTCGTGTAAATTTACATAACTACAAAGTAAGTTTAGAATGTGCAAACACCTATCATAAAATGATTGTGGGTTCAATAACAGTTACTTCAGAATTCATAAATTGTACTTGCAGAACCTAAAGGATTATTTTAAATATGCCTATAATTAGTTATGAGAATTTACGGCTGGATCCTCGCAGATTTTGGGCAATATGGGTCCCAGATCTCGTTGAATGTTTGGTAGCGGCTCGAACAGGTCCTTGTTAGACGAAGTGTAGTCCAAAGATATGGTATCTTGCTGTACGATTGTCCTCCAAAAACTTCAACAATATAGTTTAGTGTTCGATTTATTTCGGTAAATTGTTAAAACGAAATCGCACATACGATATGTTCGACCCGAAAAATCCTACTGACTGCGCCAAATAAATCACCGAAGGTGAAAAGTCTATGTTTAAAAATATTTATTTATTACACTTAGAATGACACCGACAATAAATTTACGTTTATATTACTTGAAAGTTAACTACTGACTGACTGTCTGAATGAATTTAGAAATAAGCTAAACTATAAAATGATAAGCATAAATTATATAGTGTCGTCAGCATCTTTATATAATCTTCTCTACAAGGGGTGGCATAATTAGGTTGTTGGGTGGCTGATAAGGGTGGTGTTGGGATTCGTCGATCTCTCTTAGTTTGGCTCCTAAGAGAGTGTATTTGGACTCTTGTTCGTCGCGGTTGGGAGAGTAAACAGTGTGGTGCGATTGTTGTGAGCTATGTGATTTGGCAGAGTAGGTGGAGGATGGGCCTCGGGATTTATGCGTTGGTTTGATACTTGGTTTATTAGGTCTTGTTTGCTTATGTCGGTGGTCTGTTTGGAGGGAGCCTTGGTTACAAGTTCTGGATAATCTTCTTTTGAAGAAATTGATGGTGGGGCGGATTTCTTGCTCGTGGTGCAGATGGTCGAGCAGTTCGAAAACATGGTGTGGACGAAAGGGAACGAAACAGATAGATGGTTTCGTTCGTTTGAGGGGGGTTGTTAATGTGTGTCGGTGGCGGACAAACGCCGGCAGTGGACTCACTCCCGGCGGGAGTTTCCTCCGCGGTTAAAGGATTCCTGACCCTTTTTGTCTACCTGTTAGTATATTCACCTGATTCATTTCGAATTGACTTGCTGTATTTGGATATTGTTTCCTATGTATGCGGGCACTTACTGATTAAAAGCTATTTTCATAAACAATAATGCTCCATAAAGAGCAGTTTTTCATAAATTAGAATGTCCTATAAAGGACAGTATAGAGATAAAAATCTTTAGTTTAGTCGAAGTTGGCGGCAAGCCGCTACTGGGTTTATTCTGTATGTACCAGTGACCGAATATCCAGATTGCTACTTTTTGCTGATAACGTTCTTCGATCGATGTGAACACTACACAACACTGAATCACAGAACAATGCCTTTACATTACTTATATATGTTACCGTGAAAGACCGAAATCTGGTGAATGTCGAGATACACCGGTGAATGTCAACATTCTCAACGTTGTTTGACGTATGTCCGAAATATTGTTGAAATTTCATTATTTCTAACTTACACCGGCGATTGTCGACATTCAGGATGCACTCATGGTGTATGTTAAAAAGAATTTTTTTTTGAAATAAAAACAAAAAAAATCCATAGGTCTTTATTTATTAAAATAATATGGGAAAAGGACTTTGTTGAACTGAAAACAAACAGTAGAACATAAAAATATGAAATGAAATATAAAAAATAAGAACACTATCTTATTTATTGCAACAACTTAAACTACCGTGACACTTCGAATTGCACAAAAGTTCCTTGCCTTTACAGCTGCATTTAGTCGTGGAACACTTCCTTTTGCAGTTACAACGTGTATTGCCTTGCCCTCCACTTTTTGAATTAGCAGAATCTGCGTCTCTTAGCGACATTTCTTTTGTTGAAACTTCGTCCATGGAAAGTAACTTTTCTTTACAAATTACGAACTGATTACGGGTGAAAAGCTGCTTCAAGGTACCATTTTTGTTAGCTAATCTATAAAAGTCTGAATCCTCTATTCCAACAACAACCGCTAACACATTTCGAGAGTCTATACGACCACGGTCGACATCTTATGGTATCACCAATTTTGGCAGGAGGAAACTTTTTTTTGAGGTTCGCAACATTTTTGTTGCTTGAAGTAGATTCTCTTTTTCAGCTACTCTTTGTAAAGAAATTAGCTCGTGTTGTTCAGTCAGTGCTTGAGATGAAGATGTGTTAGGTGGCGGATCAGTCAGTGCTCGAGATGAAGATGTGCTAAGTGGCGGATCAGTCAGTGCTTGAGATGAAGACGTGTCAGGTTGCGGGTCAGTCAGTGCTTGAGATGAAGACGTGCCAGGTTGCGGATCAGCTCCAATGGTATTTTCATTATCCATGTCTGTTTCAATATGGTCACTACCCAAAATTTCCTCAACATCAGCTTCTAGCTGTTCTTCGGTCTCAATGTTTGAAATTTGCCCGCGAGGGAGTGATGACGATGTTATACCCCTTTTTGGTTTAACGCCAAACAGGGCTTCATAAGGACTCTGGCGTATGCCTTCGTGATAAGTTGTGTTTTTAGCGAATTGGACAAACGGCAAACCTTCTGACCACTTGTTTGAATCATTGTCTTGCATCCAAGCAGTTAACATATTTTGTATGTCCTGATTGGCTCTTTCAACTGAGCCTTGTGTTTGACTGTGACGAGGCTTTCCGTGCACTATTTTAACATCTTTCCACATAGCGCATAGTTCAGATATGACTCGATTACTGAACTCTCTGCCATTATCCGAATGCAATATAGCGGGAGCACCAAATGTTAAAAAAATTTGGAGAAGGTGATATGCTACTTCTTCCGCTCTCTTGCTTTTTAAAGGTCGTAACTGGACAAATTTGGTTAAATGATCTTGATATACCATTATAAACTTGTAATCGCCATCCCTGTGTGATTGCAAGTCTATCAAGTCGACTTGACATCTAGAGTTCAATTCGGAACTGACCATTGGTTTCACAACAATACCTTTTTTAGGCGCACTATGTTTCATTTGACATTGTTTACACCTCAGATTAACAAATATTGTTGTTGTAAACACTTAGAAATATATTTTTGTAGTAACCCTTTAAGAAGTAGACATTTTTTATGCCATCCTTTTCCGCTAACACACCAACATAAGTATATTTGTTTTTATTGTTTATGGTAAACGCAGACACTTTATACACACCTGCTGGGTCTAGGTTTACCCAATGGCTATAAAAATAGTTTCCTAATCTCTTCCTCAATTGTGTTGTTTTCTCTCCTTTCTCCAGTAGACTTCTATATTCTTCCTTTATTGCAGTTGTATTTTCGAGAAAATCTAGCTTTCGCTTCTTGGTATCTAGCTCATCCATTTCCTGTTTTCGTTTCCTTGTCGATGTAATGTAAGCTTGTGACAGAGGGTTGATTTGTTTAATATTATAAGGAGAAAGTTTGTTTGATTTATTGGTTCTCTTCCTAAAAACACGTGCAACCAAATTATCTGTAGAGATTAATCCAGCGTCCTGTATGTCAATATCCTCCGGTATAGTAGAAAATGGGGTGCTGGACCTAGAAAAGTAAGTCTCTTCAGCTTTAATGTAACACTTTTGTATAATTCGAACATTGTCTCTGTTCTCCTCTTCTTCTACAATTTCTATATGGTTAACAGGGAGGCAATTAAAGATGCATGAAGAGAGAATATAATTTATAACCTTCTTCCTTGCGTCAAATTCTTTTGGTAAATTTATTTGTAACCCAGTCAACTTTCTTGTATTGCTGTTACCCCAATAAACATATTGCAGCATATTGTTAAACACAACAGCTGTTCTGTAGACTCTCGGTCAACTTTGTCCACATTTTTGCAATCGAAACAGAGTACAACGGAGAATTTTGGAAGTACAACTTACTATCTTGTAGCAGAGTTATGCAATCTTCTAAAGGACTGTAGCCTTCTCCATGGCAATTTCCAATTGGGTAGTTATATATCGTAGCTTCTAATCTGGTAATACCATGCTTCTTGGCCGATGCAGAAGAGAACGTTTCCTGTAATCTTGCGTCTGGGCAGTTGACGAAATCTATAATATGGTTTCCAATGCTCTTGTTAACTCCAGGACTGGTTATTTGGCAAATAAATTTGTTGTATATTTTAAACCTTGCATTAGATGTGAGCCAAGTAAGGCAATCTATGCCAACTGATTTATCATTGTTTACAATAACGTTGCACCTTTCCTTATACTTTCCTTGGATGCAAAAATTAAAGTTGTTTGTTAAATAGTTAATCATTTATTCTTTGTTAAAAATTCTCGCAAAATCCTGCGTTATGTCCAAGTCCATTAGGTAGTAATCTTCCTTCCGGAGTTGCTCCAATAAATCCGGTATTTCTTCCAATAGCCTGGTCGAGTTTAACGTCCGCCAATTCTACTATGTATGGAATGCACACAGGTTCTTTATGTTTCCTTTTAATAATTTCCAAATCTTCTCCGATTACTTCTCTTGTTCCAATGGCAAGTGGGTTGTTACTTAATAAGAAGAAAGGCAACTTAGCTTTAATACCATGTTTTGCAGAAACCAATTCGCCAAATTTTTCACGTATATAACTATTAAAAGAACCACATATTTCTCTTTTGACAAGTTTAGAATTTACATCGCAGTCATCTAAGCCGCATACCTTTACAAGCATTATGTTGTCACAAAATGGTACTGTAATTGGTATAAGTCCATCTTCCAGCGGGTGTTCGCCTACCGTGTATTTAATATTTCCAATATCTGTAACCAGATTGTTAGCTTCGAAATTTTCCAACAGGAGCCACAATCCAAATCTCTCATCGGTCGGTTTAGCTTTCTTACTGTAAAGTTGGGAACTAAACATTTTGGAGCTTGCCATGTTAACAGTTTCAGCGAAAATCGAATACTAAGCGTTAAAAAATGTTACTTCCCGTAGTTATGCTATCGCAGAAACGCGTGCGAGAAGGGGTGGTGGTCGCCGAAACTGCTTTGCCGAAAGTTAAGTAATGTGGTTTTCTTACCTATATGAAATACATGGAAACCTCCATGGCATAAATGTAGGGGTATGGCTTGTCGTTTTAGTAAAAAAAGCCTTTTCATCTTAAAATGGAGTCACCAAAGCGTCCACTACAATATTTTAAATTACTTAGAAAACTTTCTGTTTGTATAACTCATCATATGAAATTTACTTAGAAGTCCCAATCAAAATAACAAATAAATAACTTTTTTTATAGAGAGATTGTTGTTACTGATAACAGGCTGCTATCTGTTCAAATCCCTAAAATCGAGGTGTTCACCACATTTACTAAAAATAATACTTTTGACTTCACTCGTCGTGAATTCTAAGGACATTTATCATACATCTTCAGTATATTTTTACACAAATATCTTCTTTTAACGTGGAACCCACACGTATACACATAAAAAGCATGCAGATATTTTTAACACATCTACTAAGAGAGTGGTGGAATTGCTACTTGGTGGAGTGTTAAATTTGCTCTGGATTAAAGTCTATCTAAATCAGTGAATTTTCAGTTTTAAAATTCTAATAAGTGCATCATTGTATTCAGTGAACCTCTGTATGCTCCTGTTGCTATAGGCAAGTAATAAAATCTAAGATTTAAGCTGTTCCATTGACATTTTTTGTGGGAAACCATTTAAATAATTTAATAACAGATTTGCTGACCAGTTTTTTTACTGAAATACCGAATTTATTCCACCACGGCAAAAATTTTATTTAAAGTTCTTGAATAAAAGTGAATATAAATTTGAGAAAGTGTACTACCTAACATCATAGTGCACCATTGTGTGTATTTGAGACTCGTAAGTCTCGATAAATCGCACGGGCCAGGACCGTACTCAGGTACACATGACCCGTGCCAAAAGTTTCAAATATTGAATTGAGTCCACCAAAATCGGGGATTTCTGACTACAGGAATCCCCAAACCACAATGATGGATACCAGAATAGAGACATCTAACCAACAAACCGAAAGAAACATGTCATATTCTTCAGTACTTAGTAAACAACAGCCAACAAAATTTCCAGAGAAGAACCAAGCTATAATATTTCCTGCGATTGAAGGAACCAAAATTCAAGAATATCTCCTAGCCTTAGGAATACTCGTCAACCCTAAAGACATTCTGTTCGCATCTAGAATTTCGAATAATAGAATTTGTATATACCTCGCCAGCCCAGAGTTAGTAACTACTTTTATGAATGACCACGGTGCAATTGGTGTCAACAACCAAATTATACGAGCCAGAAGATTGATAACCCCATCTGAACGTTTGATCCTATCTAACGTGAACCCAACAATCCCACATTCACATTTAGAGCAAGCCCTACAACAACTTGACCTCAGCCTATTATCCCCTATATCCTTTCTCAGAGTCAATATGACCAATCCAGATTTTGCACATATAATGAGTTTCAGAAGGCAAGTCTACATTAATCCTCCCGAAAATATTGTTATCCCGGAGTCTATGTTGGTCAACCATGAAAATACCTCTTATCGAATATTCTTATCATTAGATAATCTAACCTGCTTCACATGCAAACAAAATGGTCATATATCTTCTCAATGTACAACTGAGACACCTGAACATCTAAATGAACCCCCTGCAATGCCCCCTCCCGAAAATCCAGAAGAACCACCAGAGGATACTACAACCTCCCTAATTCCAGAAGATTCTCCCATCACTCCGGACCAAGACAACCAAACTAATTCATCTAATAAGAGGAACCTCTCAGAAATATTAACTCCTATGGAAGATACACCATCTGACCCATTCCGAAAACCATCGTCGAGTATAAGTAAGAAAAGTCGCCCTGAAACCACAAGTTTCGAAGAACACATGCAACCAACTAAAGCATACATTGATTCAGAAAATTTTGTAATCAACTACAATCAACTCAAAGACTTTTTTGAAAACGTATACGGCTCTAATGACCCTCTGAGTGTGGCGAAACAGTACACAACCGATGTGCATGGTCTAATTCATATGCTGAGTAGTGTGTACCCATATTTTAAAGACAGATGTATCAAAAGTAGGTGTACCAAAATTAAGAAAAAATTATCGAAACAGTTGCTAGCAGAAGTATCGCTAACTTCAGATTCTGAAAGCGACGCATCGTCACAAGAAACACATTAATAATATCAATTTTCGAACTATCCATCATTCAATGGAACCTTAATGGGTTCTTCACACAACAAGAAATGCTAAAACTAATTATCTCCGAAAACAAACCCTTGATCATATGTTTACAGGAGACCCATTTTAAACAAGACTACTCACAAAATCTGAGGAACTATCTTTGTTTCCATAAAAACAGACCAGATCAAAACATAGCAAGCGGTGGCGTCGCTACTTACATACACCAAACTTACGGTGCAATCGAAATCCCTATAACAACCCACCTTGAAGCAGTTGCCATTAAAATTTTGGACCCTAAAGAGATAAATATTTGTAATATCTACATTCCACCAAATCGTGACGTGACATACGAGGAGCTGAATGATCTCTTTCAGCAAATACCCAAACCGAGATTATTATTAGGAGACTTCAATTGCCATAACACCCTATGGGGATGCAACTCCACACATACAAGAAGTCGTATATTAGAACATGTTATCGATGATAACAATATGACGTTACTTAACAACGGAGAAAAAAGTCGTTTCAACTCGTTTTCAGGAAACTCCAGTGTTATAGATCTCAGCATTAGCGACCTCTCACTCCACACTCAATTCAATTTTACCATCTTTCCCTATCTCTATGGCAGTGACCACTTTCCCATCTTACTCACAAGTTCACAGCATGTTGTAGAAGAACCTATTGTAACAAAAAAATGGAAACTAAAAAGAGCTGACTGGAATCTTTTTGCAAATATTATAGAAACCAAGGTTAGTCACTTCCACATGCGAGATAATATCGATGAATGTGTTGATGATATTACCATAATCATAACGGATGCAGCCCAACTAGCAATAGGAAAGACCAAGCAACTGAACAACCACACTCCCGTTCCTTGGTGGAATCAAGAATGCGACCAGGCAATAAAATCCTCTAAACACGCTTTCAACAGACTAAAAAGGCACCACACACCAGGAAACCTGATAGCTTTTAAGAGTCTGAGGGCAAAAGCTCGATGGATCATGAAAAAAAGTAGAAAAGAATCATGGGCAAGATATGTATCATCCATTAGCAGTTCAACACCACTAAGTACGATCTGGGACAAAGTGAAACGTATTAAATGTAATAAAACAGACCATGGAATCTCACGGATTGAATATCAGGGAAAATCAACTTCCAGTTGTACCGAAATTTCCCAAATTTTCTCAGACATCTATGAAAAGAATTCTAACAGTGTAAACTACACACCCGAATTTTTGAACTACAAAAATAATGAAGAATCTGAAGGTATTGATGTTTTCCAAGATGAAATGAACCCTTTGAATGTACCTATATCCTATGAAGAATTCCTCGAAGCTCTTGTTTCTTTCAAAAACTCCAGCCCAGGACCTGATGATATCCCGTTCATTTTCCTACAAAACATGCCAGATACAGCTAAGCATATTCTCCTGAAAATATTTAATAAGATATGGACAGAAGGGGTATTTCCTGAGAAGTGGTCAGAGGCAACCATAGTTCCGTTAATAAAACATGGTAAACCAAAGACAGATCCTCAATCATACAGACCAATATCCTTAACTTGTACAATGTGCAAGCTGATGGAAAAAACTGTTAACAATCGACTCACTTGGTTCCTGGAGAAAAACCACCTGCTCACACCAAAACAAAGTGGTTTTAGGAAGGGTAGATCAACATCAGACAATCTAATTAACTTAGAATCATATATTCACGAAGGGTATGCTAACAAACAAAACGCCATAGCAATCTTCTTCGATATAAGCAAAGCTTATGACATGACCTGGAGATATAACATTCTTAGAAAGCTGAGCTCCTGGGGTATATAAATGGCAATCTTCTAAAATTTGCTGAAAACTTCGTGGGAGAAAGATTCTTCAGAGTTAAAGTTAATGGAACACTTTCCGGGAAAAGAGTGCAACAGAATGGTACCCCTCAAGGTTCGGTTTTGAGCGTCACCCTCTTTCTAATTGCGATAAATGAAGCTGTGAAGAATATCAAACAACCTGTAGAAGCTAGCCTTTATGCTGACGATCTTGTGGTATACTCGCGAGGAAAAAATCTTACCACAATCCAAAATAACTTGCAGGAGGCAGTGATTTCAATTGAGAGTTGGCTAAAATGCACTGGTTTCAAAATGTGCCCAGAAAAAACTAAGTGCATGTTTTTTACTAAAAAAAGAGATCTATCACTGCCTAATCTGAAACTATGTGGCCGGAATATCCAAGTGGTGGAACAGATGCGTTACCTAGGAATGATTTTCGACAGAAAGTTAAACTGGAATGCCCATCTTAACCATCTCAGAACATCATGTCAGAGCGGCATCAATCTACTGAGAATTCTGTCAAACCAAAATTGGGGTTCCGACAGACAAAAGCTCTTACTTCTCTATCGAGCTCTAGTAAGATCCAAAATCGATTATGGCTCTATAATATATGCCTCAGCAAGTAAATCAGTTCTGAAAATTGTTAACACGGTACACAATACAGCAATACGGCTGGCCCTTGGAGCATACAGGACAACGCCCGCTGAGAGTCTCTACAGTGAAGCTGGGGAGCCATCATTGCAGCTGCGACGACAGCAGCTGAGTTTAGCGTATGCAGCTTTAGTCTCTACTGATAGTCAGCATCCAGTATATCATAACACCTTTTCAAACCGTTTTCGCAATCTGTATGAAAACCGAAGAAGACTAACATACCCTTTCTATCAGAGGATCAACAAGTTCAGTTCCGAATTGAATGTGACTTTCCCAGTTACTCTTCCCAACAACAACTCAGACACGCCACCTTGGCTTATTGCCTTGCCACCATGCAACCTATACCTCTCCAAATTCAACAAATCTGAAATTATTCCTAGTCTGCTTCACAATCATTTCCTCTCATCAATAAATGAATATTGTGATTATACTCATATCTACACAGACGCGTCCAAGTCAAACCAAGGAGTAGCATCAGCTTTTTTAAGCCCGAATACATCCAGTGGATTCAAACTACCTCCACAATGCAGCATTTATGGTGGTGAACTTTTTGCAATCCTTCAAGCAATCAAATACGCCGCTCATGAAGATATCCACAATACTTTAATTCTTACAGATTCGTTAAGCTCGTTACAAGGTATACAACTCATTTATTCAGATCATCCCCTGACAAGGCTCATCAAAGAGTATGTTCACACAATTAGGGAAAAATCCAGACGATTGGTCTTCATGTGGGTCCCGTCACATGTTGGGATCTCTGGCAATGAGCGGGTTGATAAAATTGCACGTGAAACCATGAATGAACCAATCTTTCAAAAGCAAGAGGGAGTACCGTATACTGATCTGAAAAAATATATGAAATATGTGGTCTCTAACTACTGGTCATCTGTCTGGGCAGAATCTGGAATGAAACTTAAAGAAATTAAAGATGATATCAAACCATGGAGAAACATCCCTAGCCAAAGAAGACACCAAATAATAATCACCCGTTTGCGCACTGGACATACAAAGTATACCCATGAACACTTGCTGAAAGGAGAAGAAGACAAAATCTGTGATATGTGGCAGGTGCCAATGTCAGTTAAACATTTCATGGTCGAGTGTCCGAGGTTCGCGGAACAACGCCGGACGTACAGTATAATATAAGTGCAGATTTAAAATCAACTCTTGGTGTGTACTGTAATTTTGAAAACACAATCGGATTCCTCTCTGAAATAGGTTTAGTCAACAAAATGTAAATTACTAAGCTCGTTACCATGTTGCTTATTACTGATTCCTATCTTTGATATGATACTATTCAAATATTATTGTATGTTATAGTGACGTTACCAGCCTAAATGTTATTTCATGTTACTGTTATGTTATGTTGCTAATAACCCTAGTGGTGGATGCAACTATTATTTTCTAAATAAAAAAAAAACACATCTACTACAAATAAGAATGAAATACATGGAAACTCCCATGGCATAAATGTAGTGGTATGGTTTTGGAACGAGGAGGTCGTGGGCTCGAACCCTGGCCGAAGCAAAAACATTTTTTCGATTTTATAAAATTGAATAAATGTGTGTTGTGCTACGTCACGCACACACCCACGTGGGGGACAAGATGGATGACACACACAAAATAGACGATGGGTGACGTCACAGAAAATGGATGACGTCACAGCGATTCTCCGCCAACGACACCAGCGCCACCGTCGCCTAGCGGACGTTTTTCGAAGTAGTGGTTTTGAACTCTTCTTAGTCATCTACTGCGACCAATATACACATTATCAACTGACTGGGTAGGGGTGATGTCATCAGCATACATGACACAAGGCACAAGATGGCTGACGGCCGCCTCTGATTGGCGCATGCGCAGATAGAATTGAGCCAAAAATTACCACGATGGACCTTGGCGATTTCCCATGTTATTTTACATAAGGAATGGCCTAGAACCGGCCTAGCCCCTTTACTCACATTTGCTAGATAGAGACGATTTTTACTAATGAATATTTTCCCGGCGTAGGTAGGTACTTTTCTATCCGACTAGACTAGAAATTTACCTCATATCTCGCCTCACTAATCAAATTTCGACTAGGTACGCTAATAGGGCGGCATATTTTGTTCTTGCACCCGGGCGGCGGATACCCTAGGCTCGGCCCCGCTGGTGACATATAAGTGACCGATTCTTCAGGCAACCGAATTCGATATATCGAATATATTTCAGCGGGTGTGTATTTACGGTATACAAAAATTGGAATGAAAGCAACCGAGGTGATTTACGGAATCTATCGTCGCTTGGATGCAGAAGTAGCCTATGTCCATTTTTAGCAAATTTGATATTTTAAGTGCATTTGAAAGTAAGAGCATGGTTATATTGGATGCAGAAGTATTGTAAGTCCCTCTTTACAACTAGCGTTTATATTGGTGAAATCTCGAAGTAGCCTATGTTCAGTGGCGCTGTTACTTTTAATGCAGAATCAGTCTATCTACGAGCACCGCAGTGAATGCATCCGATCTCCATCGCTTCGGCGGACATAGATTAGTTCTGCATAAGTTTACTGTGTACATAGAATAGTAGCTTGAGGACATAGGCCTATTCGATATTTGTGCTAAGTTTTTCTTGATAAGAATTATTATTTTGTTTGAATCAAAAATTATTGGAGATGAACTCAAAAAGTCAGAGATACTTAAATTGCTTAACGTAAACAATAACCAATGGATAGGTAAGACAAAAATTTTTTTTTGTGGTTTGTGGCTTCTTATGCAGTGGCGTTGTTATTTATTTAAGCGGCATTGTCAACATAATATAGTATCTAGGCCTAAAGTTTGTTTCTCAATGAAAATATTTTAGATAATAATAATTTTCATGGCAACAAACATGATTGTTGTTTCAGATAAAATTTCAACTTCAGCGGTCAATGACGATGTGGTACCTCCAAAACATGAAGTTAAGTTAATGGATTTTGCCAACTTAGAACGACCACCTGAACTACACAATTGAAGAAAACTTTAACATACTTTAATTCCAGTTTATTTGATCAGACATCAACAAAAACGTTCCCAGAAATATTTTTCAGCAAACGAAAGTAGATTGAAGAATCTGATAGTTTCAATTCTAGTATATATGGCAAAGCATCAGCAAAAAACCTGTTCGACCAGTCTTGTGGTTTCAAAAGTAGCAGATCTGTCAAATCGGTTAATACAATTTTATTGGACAATTATTTTTTGTACCTGTCATCCTCTGAGTTTCTACCTTATGCTTCTGATAACGATGAAAATAATCCCGAATTTGTTTTGTCTGGTTTGTCAGGAAACTGATTTGGGTTGAAATGAAAAATAATCATCCATCAATACATTCCTGTGAAAAATTTTTTTAATCAAATATGGAAGTATGCTAGACCCAAGAGCCCTACTCCAACCGCAATTTCTTTGTCAGAAGAAAGTTATTTCATGTCAATATCACGAATTTTTCAAAAACCTACCTTATGACTAAAAAAAACAGCTCAATATTGAGATAGTGATGCTTAAGCATACATAATTTTCACTTTTAGTTCTTAAGTTTAAGTTAAATTTTTCCGATGTATTTATTTCCTATTTTATTCCATCTGTTCGATTTTGTAACACTAATAATAATTTTCCATTTTTGTTTTTGAAAAATTTTATTTTTCTCCCCTTTCTCTTAAAAAACACGACCCAGTTGTTATTTCAGAAATTTATTTTGAAAACAAAAGCCGTAATAACAAAGAATACACCAGGCGTATTCTTTGGTAATACATGATTTATGAGCAAGTGTACTGTTTTTGTTAATGGAATCTATACTTTTACCTACTATATGATTGGATTATTAATATTATGGATTAATCAGAACTAGCCTAAGTGCTTTCATGAAAGTATATTCTATGTACAAATTTGGACATGGCTACATCAGTTGAGACTTTACAATTCTATGTCCATATTTTTTTCAGAACGTGGCTTTTAACGTGAAAGCAATAAACTGTAGGGAAAGTAACTTATACAACATCGTCACATAATTTTTTGATAAAAGGATTTTATAATATTTAAGGAAAAAACTCTATCCTGTGAAATTAAATTTTTGTGACTAAAGGCTACTTCTGCACCCAAGCCACGATATGTATTATGAGTAGTAGCACAGTTTAAAGCTTATGTTAAGCTTTAAACTGTGGTAGTAGTAAAGATCAAAAGATATTTGGTTGAGTTATAAATTTATAAAGTTGGCTATCCTGTATCTTGACTTCTATTCTACTTCGGAATAATTCAAATATAAACGGTGGCTAGATCGCTGAACTAAATAAATGTTATTAATTTCAGTGGGCTAGATTCTCTCCGTTCCGGAGTGAAACCGGATCGGAACGCTGGGTGTAAGCCACTGAGAAAGCATATACATATAAATTATATTTATTACGTATTTGTGAGAAAGCAATTTTGTCTATGTTAGTTATGTTCGTTGTAATTCTAGTTGCAAAAACAAGTGTTACACTACTCTTCACATAGGTAAGTCTGTGGAAACATTTATCCGCAGAGCAAAATCACATGACGATTGTTCTGCACACTTTCTCTAATACTTAACTTAAACTAGGTAAAGTATAAAGCAGAAGCCTATAATGACAAAAATAAAATATGTCCGCATAGACACAGTATGTGGATAGCATTATTCAAAATTATTATTTACCATCATCCATCATATATATGTCAACATTTTATTTAGTCAAATCATTAACCATATCCTAATCTTCAGGTTGTTATTGGTCTAATTCAGGCTTTCCTGAAGTCATATACGAAAGAAACAGATCATTTAAAAAATTTTGGAGACCTTGCTTTACAACGGTTTCCAGCAGAAAATTCATCCGGGAACCATAATTGCGACAAACTAACTGTATAGTTCTGGATAAAACCTATCACCAACTTCGTAAAAACCAGTGATTTACATCTCGCAAGCATACCAAACGATTTGGAGTTTGGTATGCTGTGTCACTGGTAAAAGCACATTTTGGTTGAATTTTTAATTTAGGTGTAATTCGATGGTATAGAAAAATGCTTTGGTTCCGAATATTCTTTTATTAAATGGAGTTTTAGCCTATGACATTTTTAACTCCTGCAAACGATTTGTTTTGTTTCTTTGAGAGAAATGTCCATAAGGATCGTAATTTATCAATGTTCAAAACGTAAATTAATCAATCCATTAAATCTTTAGTACATTGTATATATAAGTTAATTATGATGTCAGATTCTGAAGATGATTATATGTCGTTTACAGTTTTGGTGGACAGGTAGGCTATAAACAAAAAACTTTATAAATTTTTTACATTCTAATTTCAGCAAAGATGACGTACGTCCTAGTCTTTTATTTAATAGAGAAAAACGGAAAATGGATGTATTTAAGAAGAAAACTGAAGTCTCAAATAAGCGACAAAAATCTTTAGCAGAACTTGAAAGAGAAAACCGGGAAAGGGGCTTAAATACTGCCATATCTGATGAGAATAAAGGATTCAAATTACTGGAAAAAATGGGTTTCAAACAAGGGGAAAGCCTTGGAAAAGCTAAAAGTGGCATAAAAGAACCTATTGATATCGTTATAAAACAAGGAACCTCAGGTGTTGGTCGTGAATCTCATCTAAAGGAAGTGTTAAATAAAAAACAGCAAAGGAAAATAAGTTATTTGAGGCATTATGAAACTCAGTTTCACTTGGCTAACAAAGAAAGAAAGAACTTAGCACAAATGCGAAAAGATTTCTTCCAAGCACAGAAGATATGTGAAGAATTGGATTTTAGAGCTGTAAGAATTTCATTTATTTTAAATAACTAGTCTAAAGCAATCCATTTTAAAATCAAATCTGTCAATGTTTGAATCATTGAATATTATTGAATGAGTTAATGTTTAACTAATATAATATAATACTTTGTGATAATGGCATCTATGTAATGGATTTATTAGTGAATTTAACACATTTACATTCTGTAACATTACTTTCCCTCTATACTTCTTACGTTCGACTGTTGAAATAGCCTCACCAAAATCTTATCAATTGCTTAATTCAGGTAATCTAGATGAATGTGCATTTTTGCACTTTCTATTTCATCACAAAAATTTCATACAAATTTGTTAGAAGAGAAACTGGTAGAAAGCATACTATATTTTAACAGTCGAAATACGTGACTGCCAATTATATCCACTATATAATCCTTTTCAAGATTCAGTTTACATATTTCATAAATCTACTGAGCATCCTTCTCTGACTCAATATTTATAGTTTTTATTTTCATCTTTTTTCTATATATTCGTCTGAAAGATTAAGAATAATAAATGTTAAAATACTTGCATATTTGATTAATAATATAAATCAACATGTAAAGAAAATAGTGAAGGTTATAAAAATGGAATAAATCAATCTGTTAAAAAAATACTTTGGTGATATTATATCAACACCTCCCTTATGTATTTCATAATTAATTTCTTTTATATAAAATTGATAGACACATTATTTTTCACAGAAAGTGAAAGATCCAATTGAAGATTTCTTTTGGACCAGAGATACTATAAAAAAAAGAAAGAAAATGGACAGAAATGAGGTATATGAGGATACGGACAGTAGTAGTGATGATGAAGAATTTGAGACAAATATAAGTGAAGAGAATTTGTTTACATTAATAGACTATCTCAGAAAGAAACACTTATACTGTATTTATTGTGTCATTACAGGTATTGACATCAAAGACCTTGAGGAAAATTGTCCGGGGCCCTACAGGATGGATCATGGTGATGAGTAATAATCAGTAACATTAATATTTTTTGATTGTTTTTTATTTTGACTTTATTCAAGAGACTTATGTTATTTATTTATAAATGTTACTTCATATACACTAATATTTTGCGTTTGTTTTTTCCTTTATTCTTAATAAATAAGTATCTTCTTTTTTATGTGTTAAGCCAAAATCCAATAACTAGTGATTCCTAACAAAAATAATACCCAGTTTTTAGTAATTTAAGCTCGACTAATGTATTGGTGATAATAAATAGTCTAAATTCAGATTCCCATAGTTTTCAAGTTTTACATCAGCATTGGTATACTGTTATTTCAATTGTTTAGTATCATGGCTCTGGCTATGGTCATGGTGAATTAACGTTTCAGGACATCATAACTGGAGTTGTATACATTTTTCTTTCATGGCAAACTAGGCGAATGCATGGAGCCTATGTTAAGGACGGGAATCACCCGAAGTATAATTGTGGGGTATTATTAGGACTAGTACCTCCCATATTTAATACCCTTTTTTATTTTGTTATAGTGAAGTGTTATTAGTATAAACTGGGGCATAGAAAGTAAGTAGTATACCTATATAAGTTTTCCATGTCTATTCAGTTCATTATATTATAGCATACTATCCTACAGGCCCCAATTTATATTAATACGGAATTCTCAGGTTTCCTTAGTTTTTATGACTCATGTTCGAACATTGTATTTTTTTTACTTTTTGACGTCCTTTATTAAGAAATGCGTCGTTTGTAATATTCAGAGTTTTATTTTCTAAGAAACTGAAGAAAAAAACATAATATAAATTTTTTTATATCATAAATTTTGGCGCGTTAGATCAGGAAATGACCGGAGTCAAAACGTTGTCCGCAGCTGTCCAGCTAGCACAGATCTTTATTCCGCTGCTGTCCTCAAGACTCTGGTTTGTTCATACATAAACCTAGGGTAGAATGTAACTGAAAATTTTTCTGTTTCCGAACAATTGGCATTTCACCTTTTGTTTATTTTTAGATTTAAGACTTCTCAATTTTAACCTTCATTTTCCTTGTGTTCAAATTTATTTATTTTACTTTGTGCATCCTATGGTGTGTTGCCAGATGTCCCATATTTCAGGCATAATTTTCAACATCCCACCAGGATAGCATTTGATCATTTTCGATTATTTTAAATTTTAATGTACTCAATTGTTATCAATAAACGGAGTTGCCAGCCAGTAACACGTGTACTTTTATTTTATAACAAGGATTTCATCCCACAGATGTCCAATGCTGGACATTTGTAGGCCTCCCGCAATGATTTCTACGACAAGCTGTCTCAAACAGCCACTTCTAGTAGGTAACCTTTTTTATTTGTCCTAGGAAAAAAAATGAAATCCCGTTTCTTTTCAACAATTGTCCCTTACAGTTAAAGAAAATCAGGCAACTGTAATTTTATGTGATATCCCAGAACTGTTAAATTGTACATGTCTTACATTATAATGCATCTTTTTAGTAAGATTGCCAAGGGATCATTAATCCTTGTAACCAGCTATTTTTCAGAGTGATTCTCAATTGCTATTAACTGTGACAAAGACATAGTTACTACCCATACTTCTTCCTCTAAGTGTATTTTAGAATATAATACAAAATTGAACATTTTAATTGTTGTTTTGGGAAACATCATAATGTTGCAAACATTTAAGGCATTTGATTTAAAAAAAATCTTACATTTTCAAATTTGTAATCATAAAATACAGGTCACTATTGAAGTATACTTCATACATTATAAAGATTGATGCATGTCATAAATTGTTTATCTTTAAATCTAATTCAAGAAAGGAGATTAATTATATTAAAAAGGTATAAGATTATAATTAATTATTATATTTAATAATTTATATGATGTGCATGAATCTTAATAATGCATGAAGTTTAGTTGATTGTTTTGGTAGGCATGCACTGTACACACATTTCATTAAATTACAACTAGAAACATGGTGAAAATTCTTTTTTCACCTTAAAAAAAAGTAGGGAATGCAATATCAAGTGAAACCTTCGGCATGGATCTGTAATAACTGAAGATAAAATAATATAACACCTATTTAATAAATAATATGGATAAAAACAAAACAATTTTATTTAGAATATTGTGACTTGACTATATACTTCATGTTAATGTCAATTTGTCAGTTTCTTGTAATGTGTTCCTTTTGAAAATGTAAACTAGAGAGAACTTGACTTCCTGGAAATTAACATATAACCACAAGTGAAAATAACTTACAAATACATATTGAAATAAAAAACACATATTATGAAATAGGTTTAATAATAAACAATATAAATTATAAATATATAAACCAAAAAGAATTTGTTGTAAAAAATATTTTTGACACTTCAAAGTAGGTATAGTCTTATTTGTCTGGTAATAACTAAACATAAATTATTACAATTATATGTGAACATTTCACAAAAAGAGCTATTTAAATATTGTAAGAAACTAAATATGCAAACTTGCACATTCAAAAGCACTTTATAACAAATACTTAACAGCTGTGTTACAATAATTGAAGTCTACTGAGAACCAGTTGATAGTAAGGCCAACAATGCAGCTGTGGTTCCAATGGAAAGGGTGTAATTTACAGCAGGAGTGAATGATTGAAGCAAGTAGAAACTAGCTAGAATCACAATAGCCAAAAATAATGCATTGTTATAGAAGATGGAGAAAGTGGTTGCTTCAAAGTCTGCTACTTCATTCTTCTTCCAGAGTATTCTTTCGTCTTTTTCTTTTTTGCTCATTTTCTTATCATCTGCTAGCTTTTTGGTCAAATCTCTAGTAACGGCTTCTTCTCTCTTAACAGCAATTTTATGTTTTAAAGTAAATTTGGTGTTTCTGTAAGCCATCGCTAATAAATATGTAGATATTGCTGTGACCACAGCAAATACTATTAACGATGAATACAAATCAATCATATGTATCCTCCAGAATAACCATATTGGAACAGCAGATACAATTAGGGCATTACCGTAAAACAATGCTGAAGATTTTGTTGAAACATTTCGACTGAAATCTTGTAATAATAATTCTTCCTCTTTCGTGAAACCTTTATTTTGTGATTTAGACATATTTGTATGCCCTGTCTGTTACACACTTAGCACAAATAAATACTTTTTCATTAACACTTGTCTACTCTACAGCAAACAATATATGAATGTAGATGTGGTAAATCTTTTAGGTAAAGTGACGGGACAGATGTTCCATTTCATAACACGTCTAAACGCCACGTAACGTCATTCCACGTTGTCTATGTATATTTTCGCGATCAAGCTTTTGCATTGCAGTGATGACATCACAATAAATTGTACATCACTATCTAGTATTATAGCCAGGATGAAGCTAACTAATTTTTAATTGTATGCTTTCAAATGAGAATAATTATTAAACAAACTAAAGCATTAGTTTCCAAAAATAAACAACAAAAGGGAAATTAATTTCTCTATGCTGAGAATATCAAATTTTATGTTTTGTATATCTATGGTCACTATTGATCATCCATGAAGATTAATTTTGAGATACATTTTTGTTATTCTATGTGCTTTAATGGAAATAAATATGTATCAATAGGAAAACAGTAATTTGCATCCATAGAAAATTGAACAATTAGAAAATGAGAGAATAATTTCAATTGCAAAGAGAGCATCGATGCACGATTTTCGATCTAAATCGATATTTATTCAGGTCGAATATTTAGTATCGAAACATTAAAGTGGATTAGTTTTTATAATTGAATAAACATTTTCAATCCAATAATTTGTATAGACGTTCGATATAAGTTAATTTTTGTATGTTTTTACATAAGATTAGTAAACAATGGGAGGAGTCAGGAACTAAGATGTCGAACATTATTTATATTTGTTTCTTTAAAATGTCCTACCAATCTCGCTTATACCTTTGATTATGAGCTTAGCGTATATATAAACAAGGCTTCTGGCTTATACTCATGTTGCCATCTGTTGTGCTATAGCTACACTAAATTTGTTTATTGTGTATTTTAGTAGGTAAATTTAGTTTTTCAAGAAACAAAACAAAACATTTTTCGTTTATTATTGCTTAGTAACATAGTAAAATCTGATTCGGAAAAAAAATTATCGTTTTATTTTTTATCCGTAATTATTTCTTATGATGTTCACAGAAGAATGAAATATCAGATATCCGTACATAATCGAATGAAATAAAGATTATTCATCGAATTCGAATGAAAGCAGATCTCTCGATGCTTTGCAGTTGCCACTATATCTTTTTGTGACACGCTCATAGCGGAGGCCAGAGAACACTGCGTACAAATAGCGCTGAATTACCGGGTCAGTTCCGTCTCACTCGTGGTGACAGTTCCCGCGTCCCCCAAATCTCGGGGATAAGCGGTCGGACGAAGCAACAGGCCAAAAACAATTAGTCCCAGCACAATCGTTGTCGCGGATTCACGGCAGAACTTTTGAAAGTTAGGAGGTAGTGTTTTGTAGTGGTGTTTTATGTCAGTGAGAACTGGGTGATTTTGTTAAATAAACACTGTGTTTAGTGGCCAAGTAGTGCCTTTTACAACAATGGCACTAAATCAAGACGAAGCTAAACAAGTTGTAAGAGTTGATCAAGACTCTGAAACGGACTTACAAGCACTTTTTGATAGCGTTTTAAAACCAGATTCAAAGAGACCTTTACAGGTGCCATGGAGTATGCGAAAACTCCCGGATTCGTTTTTTAACCCGCCGTCTACGGGATCAAAATCTATAAATCACTCTCGCGAAAATTCAGTGGATTCTGCTTTTGGAGGTGGTACTACAAGTGCCACCTCTGTGAATTCGGTACCCTTACAAACTGCACATCATAGGGCACATAGTTCTCCAGCATCTCTTCAACAAACGTATGCCGTAGGGCAGCAACAGGCACCCGTTCATCATATAAAACAAAGATCTTACGACGTGGCTAGTAAAACAGAAGATAATACCCCCTTGCCTCCCGGATGGGAACAAGCTCGCACCCCAGAAGGACAGGTGTATTATTTAAAGTGAGTAGGTACCTGTTAAAGAATCTAGTACAGGTTATCCAGGTCAGATTGGCCGCTCCAGGGACGGCTTTGCTATATAGTGCTTTGATGACAACATGAACAAAACTCATTTTCATATAATTTTTGATGATATGTTGAAATTTATGTAAAAAACAACGCAAGGAAGGTCTGCCAGCTATTGTATGTACACAATTTAGAAGTAGGTATTTTGTTTCTATCAACATAACCTCCTTACCTGTCGAGTAGGATGTTTGTGAAATTTAGTAGTTATTTTAAAAAGCTTGGTTCAGTAGGTATTACATATTCATTTTTATATGTAAACAACAATGTTGACAAGTTAGTATTACAGAGTGGTTTTCATTACTTATCCTTTTTATTTCTGTTTACATTATTTAAAAGATAGTTTTAATTGTTTCAATATATCCTCCGATAATTAATTCTTTTACTTATTGAACCACACCTACCTCTAAAATGTAGTTTTTTGTTATATATACCTGTAAATATTTCTTTGAGTTCAGTTATTTGAAAATTAGTAAAACTAGAAAGGACTGAGCTATTTTAATATTAGATAATTAATAAATTTTAACTAATCCTATCTTTAGATTTTAATTTTTTGATACATCAGTTTTTTTTAAGGTTTTGTTTATAATAGTTTTTTAGATTTAATGCAGGTATAAGTAGAGAATTATTTTATTTTGTTCTTTATATGTTTTAGTCTCAGTAATGTTTTATCATCCTCTTAAGTAGATGTTATTTAATTAATGTATATTTGTCTTTATGTAAAAATAAGTATTTTTACGTTAGTTATTGTTTTTTTCTACCATTTTGTTCTACTGTTGTCCTAAAAACCTACCTGACCAAACTTTTTAACCTCTACAAATTACAATAAACAAACAATGACAGTTATTTAACTGTATACCTACTTTTGGCATATATAAACTGACAGGTTGTTATTAAATAATAAAAAAACACTATTAATCACGAAATGAACAGCAAATGTCATTAATTCAACAATATTTGTAAAACCCTTTTTACAATTCAAATTTATCACTTTAGTTAGTTTTTAGTGGAATATATCTCTTATAATTTGTTTTTTAGTGTTTTACAAAAAGGTAGTTGGGCTTATCAATTTTCCAAAAACTTGCAGTCCATTCACCTAAGTGGACTACCGGAACATAACAAATTATTCATTTTGGTGGCATCTTAAGATCGAGCTTAAGATATCCAATTTCTAATTGGACAGAATCCAATTTTGTATTAATTGATTTCTATTTTTGACATATTAAGATTGTTGACCCAATATTTATATGAAAATATAAGAGAAATTATCTATTGGTAATTATAATAAAATTCTATTATAATATTTTAATACTTTGAAAATTATTTACCAATTCATGTAATTTAAAATCTTGTTAATTTTTTGTAGCTTCATGTAATAGTAATTTTGTATTTAATACCACATATAACTTCAATTGGGACTCCTCTAACAAAAAGTAAAATATGTTGGATATATTTTGATATTAACTTAACCTTTCTATTCAGTATACAATCATTGAACTATTAAAAACATAGAAGTATGTATACACTGGATTGTCAAATCAGCACTAGATGTTTAGAATGTTAATTTTTGGGTGAGATTTTATTATTTATAGGAGATTGCCTTTGCTATAAGTCGATAAGGCTGTAAAAATCATTTGGTACTAATATTTCATTTTCTTCAGGTAACTGCAAATTTTGATGACATCAAATAATTTAGCCATATAATTTGTGTGCTTTTTTATTGCTTTCAATTTTCATTAGAAACCAGCCACTTGTAAATAATCGTACTGTATTCATAACGTCTCAGTAAAAGTAAAACGAGTTTTCTTGAAATTGAAGTGACCTCAAATTTTCAAAAATCAACCAAGAAAAACTTTACGCTTTCTAATGCTAACTCAACGTGAAAATGGTTTGACGACATTCAAAAACTAGGATGTAAGTACTACTCAATTATAAGCAAATTCATTCATAAATCCTGAAATCTTAACTTTTTTGTTGTAAGTTACATTTACATAGTTTAAGTTGGAGTAAAATATAGCAAGACCGGACCTGTTGTCGGGTGTCTCTTTTAACCTTTCATGATGGTAAAGAAACTCAATGCCCTTGCTTTTCTGCTATTGGAATATAAAACATTCTCAGACCTGTTAGGATGTATTTTAAAAATAAAAATTAGAAATGGATGTAGGTTGTTTTTACCAGCGAATTCGGGTGTTGTATCCCACCTAACGTATTTACACAATAAATTACGTTGATTAAATGTTAATTAGTAATAACAATTATTACAATATTAGTGTATTAGTTGATTTTAAAAAAAGAAGAAAATGAAATTTAAGTCTATCTGGGGATACAAAATTTCGAATGGGATTGTACATTCTATTAACCCTCAACTAACATTTATTTTTCTGAGCTGTACAGGGAGAACAAAAAATTGGAATTTTCATCAAGAGTAAACTAACCGTATTTTTGACATTATCAAAAAAGTTCAGTTACAAAAGTTGTTTAGAATTAGAAACAATATTTAGATTTGAAATCACAGCCTCCTATACAAGAAAATATTTTTTACCCCATTTTTCATGGTTCTAGCCTCATAAATATTACTAGTATCTCATATACATCATACTATAATAATATTTTAATGAAAAATTTAGTTTAATTTATTGTTTGTACTAAGATATCGACGTTTGTTGAAAAAGGTTTAAATTTTTACTATTTTTTTTTGATCAAATTTGATATTTCACTCTGTATGTTTGTTCATATTGTTGTCCAATTGTTTAACATTAATTAATTAGTTTATTTAATTATTTTCTTCTATTAGTCCTTACTGATAGTTATAGACATATACAACGAGCAAAATATCAAATTTGCACCAAAAAACTAATAAAAATGTAGGCCTTATTCAACAAATGTCGATATCAAGTACAAATAATAAATTAGACCAAATATATATGCAGAATGACAGAAGTACTGGCGATGATATTGATTTATCGAAACAATTGTCAATTTTTTAGAATTCTCAACAATTTTTATTATATTGTGGAATTAGCTAGGAACAGTGAGTTTCATTTAAAACACAAAAAATATATATTCACAGAAACTGATGATTTATCAAAGAAGTGAACACTCATATAGGAATCGTTTATTTCTTTTATGTTATTTTCCTGGGATAGTCATTTGGTATGTGATCCATGGGAAAATCATATTTACTTCCTTTTCACATCGGAATTTTTAAAATATATACCTAACATTCAACTTTGCATACCAAACCTACGATTTTCACAATGCAATGTTTCTCAAGTGTCGTGTATTCAATAGTTTGAATGGATATAATTGAAAACTATTTTCAGATAAATGCACTAACAAAGAAAATAGGTACTTATAAAAACAAGTTTTTCAACAAATTCCCTAGAAAATAAGAATTATTTTCTTCATAAATTTTGATTATTGGTTAACAGATTCAAAATTTTCTCCTGCAACAGTACCTATTTTCTATTCGCAGCAAGATTTTGAATTTTTGCCCACCTAAGTCAAAAAATCAAATAAATTATTATTTTTTAGCGTATTTTTAAAAACTGTCTCTTTAAAAATATTATTAATTTTTTTATTTTAATTTTTAGTGAATTTGTTTTGAAAGGTCTTTCTAGGACTACTTCGCAACGACTAATAATGTAGAATCTTTGTTACAGTCAAATTAAAAGAAAACTAAACTCCATATGTTATTTATAAAACTCCTGACTCGGCTTTAAGAAAGGCGAGTCCATTTAGGATAAACAATCTAAATATCTGAATATAATTTTTGCTTAATAACTAATACACCCCCTCAAAAATATATGAGGAAAAACTTATTACTTTACAGCTTTCTGGGGAATTCACAATGATCCAACATCTGTTGCTTGGGTTAGGGAAACCCCACAAAACCTAACCAGATCATTAACACTTAAATTTCTAAATCAGTAATAAAAAGAATTTTATAATGTGAACATTATTTTTCTTCTAATCCCATTTTCTTTCTTAGTTCCTTGAACTGCTGTGGTGGCAACGACTTTGTCAACAAATCAGCTTCTTGATTACCTGTGGACAAATATTTCAAACAGATCATCTTGTTCTCTACTTGCTCCCTCGTAAAATGGTATTTAATGTCGATATGTTTAGAACGTTTGTGATTTACGGGATTATTTGACATTGCTATACAACTTTGGTTGTCTTCATATAAAATTATTGGTTTAAACATATTGACATTAATACTGACAAATAAAGATCTTAGCCATAGGGCTTCTTTTACAGCCTCAAAAACGGCCATATATTCCGCTTCGGTTGACGACGCTGCAACCGAATTCTGTCGCCGTGTAATCCAAGTTACTATACAATTGTCATACCGTTGTACTTCGGCGATCAACTTCATTATTTGCCCAATCAGCATCAACATACCCTGTTAATATTTGTGCATAATTGTCAATTCTTCTATATACCAATTTAATATTAATCGTTCCTTTTACATATCTTAATACCCGCTTTAAGCTTTAACCATAATTCTTTATTATTTTTATTTTGGTACCTACTTAGTAAATTTACCGCTGTACACAGATCGGGACGTGTGCACAGCATTGCATACATTAAACAGCCAATTACATTTGCATCATAACTATCCTCTGAATTTAATGCGGTATAGTTTAATTTTACTGGTAATGGTGTACTGACGGGGTTGCAATTACTCAGATTATATTTTTGTAATACAGACTTTAAATACGTTGTTTGATCAAGTGAAATTTCTGAGTTTGATCTGCTTATTCTTATACCCAAAAATTAATTAATTTCTTGTAAATCAACCATATCAAATTGTTTCATTAAAAACTGTTTAAAATTATTCATTGTATTGTCATCTTTAGTTGCAATCACTAAATCATCCACATATAAAAGTACGTAGATATTTTTATTGACATTTCCTCTGTTCAAAAAATATAAACAATTATCTGCTGCTGAATTTACAAATCCTTTTTCAATTAATACGTTATTAAAACATTCAAACCAACATCGAGCAGATTGTTTTAAGCCGTATAAAGACTTATTTAATTTACATATAACATTATTTGCATTAACTACAACACCGTCAGGTACTCTCATGTAAATGTTTTCTTTTAATGTTCCATTCAAAAATGCTGTCTTCACATCCATTTGATGAACTAACAGCTCATTTTGATTTGCGAACACAAGCAAGCATCTAAAAGTGCTGATTCGCGCTGCGCGAACGTTTCATCGTAATCTAACAATTTCCATTACTATCGCCTTTTATTGTAAACACCCATTTGCAGTCGACGATATTTACGTTATTTGGCTTTTGTACTAGCGTCCACGTTTTATTTTGATCTAATGATTTTAACTCATCTTTTATGGCTTTTTCCCATTCAACTCTAAATTTACTTTTAGCTATTTTGGAATTTCATTTTCCAATATTTGACCAGCTATTAAGTAATTTTTAAATTCAAAATCTTCTTCTTCGCAATCGTAAGATATTATTGGTTTGGCTTTTAATCTCTCACTCCTTCTTATATCCTGCGCATTATTATTTAACTTTCTTAATTTAGGCGGAGTTATATCAGAACTATCTGAGTTCCTACTTATATGTTCAGGGACATCCTTTATTTTAGATGTTTGACCTTTATTGCAATTTTCAGGGACAACCTTTTTTATAAGGGTTTGATCGCATATTTTATTATCCGTTTTACCAGGAGAGATTTTATCACCAGCATCACTATCAGCATTACCTCCTGCTGATAAATTATCGGTGCCTATTTTTGCCACCAATTTTTATTTCATCATCAATTTATTGTCTTGATGTTTTGTATGTAATTTCATCAAAAATTACATCTCGTGCAACTATGAATATTTTCGATTCTGAATCAAAAATCTTATATCCATTTGGCACGTAACCCACAAAAATTCCCTTAGATGATTTACTATCAAATTTTGTTGTTTTTGTTTTATTATGTACATAAGCTGTACAGCCAAATATTTTTAAAATACTTAATTTCGGTTTTCTATCATGCCACATCTCGTAGGGAGTTTTATTAAATTTTATGGCTTTAGTAGGTGACCTATTTACTAAGTAAGTTGCAGTTAAAACTGCTTCGCCCCAAAATCGTTTGTCTAAAACCGAGCTTTTTCGGTTAAAGTTCGATTCATCCGTTCCGCCCCACCGTTTTGTTGCGGAGTATATGGCACCGTAAGATGATATGTTATTCCTTTTTGTTTACAATACTCCTTCATTTCGCCAGATAAATATTCTCGACCGTTATGGCAATATAAATTGACTATTTTCGTATTAAAATGGGCTTCGCCTTTTGCAGCGTAATCTTTAAAATAAGTAAAGACTTCAGATTTCCTTGACATTAAATAGGTTACGGTATAATGAGTATATTCATCTATAAAGTTTACAAAATAATTTTTATCATCTATCGTAGATGGTGTTATTGGACCACATACGTCTGAATGAACAATAAATAGCGGTCTTTTAATATGACGTTTATCTTTTATTTTGGCGAAAGGAAGGCGTGTTTGTTTTCCGTTTATGCACGCTTCACAAACTGAATTAATGGGATTTATATTTTTTAAATAAATATTATCACTTGCAAGTTCATTTTCTTTAAATTTTGATAATTTTTATTTACTCATGTGGCCCATTCGTTCATGCCACAATATTTTTTTGTCAATACTTTTAACAGCAGCCACGTGGCCTGCGGCCCGTGCTGTATTTCGCGCATTTTGTATTATAAGCTCAATAATATACAAATTATTTATGCGCTTACCTTTTATCATTGTCGTGCTTCCCCTTTTGATTTCCACGTTGCCAGTTTCCGTGAATACGACTGACATTCCAGCCTCCTGGATACGCCTCACTGAGATGAGGTTGGCAGGTACACTACTGCTGTAGAGGACATCCTTCAATGTTCCATTGTAGCCAAGGGTTGTGTTGGTTTCCAATTGCCCAATATGTGTCGCCTCGATGATTGCACCTTTCTTCGCCCCAGTTATGCAAATTGGCTTCGCTAGCTGTCTGTGTTCTGTGAAGAGCCCCAAATCGTTGATAATATGCTCGGTCGCACCAGAGTCTAATATAAAACGTCCTGATTCTTTTTCTTCGTAATTTGAATCATTAGTACACATAAAGGCAAACGGTTCCTCTACTGCTGCAGAAACATTAGCACTAGTCTCCTGATGATTGTTTTTCTTCTTTTGATAGTGAGGTTTTTGATACGTCTTCAAACTCTGTTTGTAGAAGAAGCAATCACGTTTAAGGTGGTTTTTCCTACAACAATGGAAACATTTTTGCACCTGTTTGTTTTTAAATGTTTTATTTTTAGGAAAATGTTTTTCTTTCTTCCACCCTTTGTCGTTTGTACTACGAAAATGAAGAGCTTTAGTTGTTGTATCATTATTCTCTCTCGCTAGATATTCCTCGTGCTCAAGAAGCATTCCTTTTACAAAGGCCAATGTAAGTCTATCATCTGTCATTGTTTTTATTGCAGCTTTAATTGGTGCATAACTTAAAGGTAGTGAGTTGAGCATATACCATACTTTTGTTGTCTCGTTCACTTCCAAGCCACATGCAGTTAAATCACGCACCATTTCTTCAATTTCCAGCATGTATTTCTTCATTGATGTATCAGGCTTTAGTTTGCAGTTAAACAATCGATCTTGGACACATAGTTGTGTGGATACCTTTTTGCAAGCATATAGTCCATCGAACTTTTCTAAGATTTGTCGAGCTGTCGCCCGTCCTGGAGGTAATTGCGACAGTGTGATATCGTCCAAATATTCAATCAAGGTACCTCTGGCAAACCGCTCCCATTTTATCCACTCATCAGTAAGTGGTTCTGGTGGATCCTCGTTCAGCACTCTACTCGCACCTTCTTGTTCGATTATTTCCGAAAGTCTAAATTTCCACATTAAATAGTTTTCTCCATTAAAGAGTTTTAAATTCCGTTTCATCACAGTTGACGCGCCACTAGCCATTATTTATTTTTTTATTTCAACTGAACAACTGAAACTCACGCACAATCACAATCGGTGATTGGCCCATAACCTTTTGAACGGTATAATGGATCTCAGTGAAACAGATAAAAAAGTCTAAATAGTTTTATTAACTTCAAGCCGTAATTTGTAAGTCTTTCTAGGACTACTTCGCAACGACTAATAATGTAGAATCTTTGTTACAGTCAAATTAAAAGAAAACTAAACACGATACGTTATTTATAAAACTCCTGACTCTGCTTTAAGAAAGGCGAGTCCATTTAGGATAAACAATCTAAATATCTGAATATAATTTTTGCTTAATAACCAATAATTTGTTTAACAAAACTTCTCTTGAGTTTTTTTACTTCAATTTTGAATAGACTACAGCCATAATAAAAAAACTTGTAGTCAACTGGGAGCCGCCATATCGAATTTATGAATTCTGACCGTGAAATAATGATCTACACAAAAAAAGTTATTATATCATGAAAAAATATTTCACAGTTACAGATATAGACGAAGAATATTCTTTGCAATTTTAACTTTCATGCCAATTTGGCTAACTTTGGAGGTGGCCCTATAGTGAAACACACTATATACTTATACTGATTCGCGATTATCACCAATTTCTCTCACAGAGGTAATGAATACGAAACAAATTCGAGGCGCTTATATATCTGGCACCACTGCTAGATGCAGAAAGATGGATGCGATGAACATAATACCCGAAATCGGACGCAGAGTTGCACATGTGGTGAATGAGTATATTTGCGGATGCAGAAAAATCGGTAATATGTACGGATGCAGAAATGTCTGCAAGATGTATGATAAATTTTGGAAAAAAAACTTTTTTGTTTTAAGAGTATATTGAAATTTCAAAGTATCTACGTGTGTGTATCAATAAGGACATTGGAAGTAAATCATTAGAATATAATATACTCTTTGATTTAAGGGAGACGTCGAAACGTCGGAAGGATGAAAAGACGCAGGAAATATAGTATTGTTTATATAGATTATTCCTCGATTATATTATGGCGCCTCGTAGACACCAAAAATAACATTTTGGTTAAATTATTTCAACACACTGGTAAAGAATCTAAAACTCTTCCTTCCGAATCCAAAAAAACTAAATTTCAAATGTAAATGTATGAGAGTAAAATTAACTAAATTAAAGATCAATTTTTTACTATTAGAAAAATTGTGAGTGGAAAAGGAGTTTGGGAAAAAATCATGTAGCTTAATAGAAAAATGTGATTATTGGTTTTATCTCTCTGTTTTGCATAATAGAATCCATATTTTCTTTAGTTTTAGTAGAGTCATTGTTTTCAAGGTATGGTCAAATATTTGCTTCGCAATTTTTTTGTGAATAATAATTCGTGAACAAAATTGGGTATAAACGTGAAAATGATGGATCATATAAAAAAATGTTTTGCTGTTGGAATTAAAAATTCTTATTTATTTTCGTCATGATGTTAGCATATGTTAGCGTTATCACAAAACATTCAAATAGACTAGACGTGCTTTTTAAAATTTCCTGTCAAATCTACAATGCTGTCACGAAATTAAAAAAGTTATTATTGACTTCTTCAAAACAGTGCAATTATTGTTTGATTTATTATGCAAAGTGTAATTCGTATTTGGCCTGTATGATTACAGTTAAGCGATTATCTCCGAATGAAAATCAAAAAACTGCAGACAAAATATTAAATTCTCTGAAGTTTGCATTGAAATTATATATTTCCTTAATGTATTGTATATTCAACAAAAATAGATTGATTTTATATTTTGCCATTTTCACAGTATCCATAGGTAACAATGAATGTTTGTTTAAAATATTCAATTAATGATGCCACCAGTTCATTTTTTCAACATATTTGCTGTTAAAAACAGGAAAACAGGGTTGACAAATATCATGATATTTGCATAAATATCAAAATATCGGATATATATCTGATATATGTGTATATGCATATAAATATTATATATATATATATATATATATATATATATATATATAAATTTTCATTTTGTTCCTAGGCTACAATGCAAAAAAATAAACGGTTTTAAACAGTAAAACTAACTTTTTTTCACTTATACAATCCAGAGCCTGTATCGTGTTAACAAACCGAAATTTCTCCAAAAATATAGAATATATGGATTTAAGGGACCCATGTATTGGCTCTAGTGAGCTGAAAATCTATAGGGTTTATCTGTGAGACACCCTGAATAATATCCCATTATAAAATTGGTCACTTGCATACACTCTTGAGGCTGTATCGTGCTATCAAACCGAAATTTCTCCAAAAATTACCAAAAATGTAGTATATCTGGATTTATAGGTCCAGTTGTACTGGCTCTGATGAGCTGGAGAACAATGGGGTTCAACTGCGAGACGCCCTTAACAATATCCAATCGTAAAATTGGTCGCTTGCATACACTCTGGGGGCTGTATCGTGCTAACAAACAGAAATTTTTCAAAAATTACCAAAAATGTGGTATTTCAGGTACCATAGCACCCATTGTACTGGCTCTGCTGAGCTGATAATCAATAAGGTTCATGTGTGGGATATCCTGAACAATATCCAATAATAAAATTGGTGACTTTTTGCAATCAGGAGACTGTAGGTGCTATCAAGGTATAAAAGTGGCCAACCCGTGTGATGTTAGCCACGGATTTTTTTTAACCATCCACGAATATTTTTTTGTAAATTAAACTGTACTTTTGCAAAAAAAATGTTAATTTAGGAGAAATATAATGACATTTTAATGGGCTACATTATTTTACTACCAAAAATTAAAGATTAAGTGAACAAATAGTTGTTCTTGTACATATTTCACGATTCTGAATCGAAGACGCAAAAATTAAAAAAAATTATTCAACTATTACAAAGAACGCCTAATTAGATACCAATCGACAAAAAATTGTGAAGTAACAATTTATTATAACGTCAAAAAAAATTCATAAAGATTATGAATGTGCGCCGTCGCGCATCGTTCGTTTTTAACTCGAAGCCCCAAAATTTCTTTAATTACTTCAAAGAACACTTAATTAGGAACCTATTAACAAGGAATTGTGAAGTAGGTATTTTTTATAACGTCAAAAAAAATGAGAAAGTATACGATTGTGCGCTGACGCCCATCGTTCGTTTTAAACTCGAAGTCCCAATATGTCTTCCAATTTTCTTTAACTATTCCAAAGGACACTTAATTAGGAACCTATTAACGAAAAATTGTGATGTAAGTATTTTTTATAATGTCAAAAAAAATTCATAAAGATTGCGATTGAGCGCCGACGCGCATCGTTCGCGTTCAACTCGAAGCCCCAAAATTTTGTTAAATTTTCTTCAACTATTTCAATGGACACTTAATTAGGAACCTATTAACGTAAAATTGTGATGTAAGTATTTTTTATAACGTAAAAAAAATTCATAAAGATTACGATTGTGCGGTAACGCCCATCGTTCGCTTTGAACCCGAAGCCGAAACGTTATAAAAAATACATAACAATTTTTCGTTAATAGGTTCCTAATTAAGTATTCTCTGAAATAGTTAAAGAAAATTTGGGACTTCGGGTTCAAAACGAAGGATGGGCGTTAGCGGACAATCGTAATCTTTAAGAATTAGTTTTGACGTTATAAAAAATACTTACATCACAATTTTTCGTTAATAGGTCTAATTAAGTGTCCATTGAAATAGTTAAAGAAAATTTGGGGCTTCGGGTTCAAACAAACGATATGATTCAGCTCACAATCGTAATCTTTATTAATTTTTTTGACGTTATAAAAAATACTTACATCACAATTTTTCGTTAATAGGTTTCTAATTATATGTTCTTTGAAATAGTTAGAGAAAATTTGAAAAAATTTGGGGCTTCGAGTTGAAAACGAACGATGCGCGTCGGCGCTCAATCGTAATCTTTATGAATTTTTTTGACGTTATAAAAAATACTTACATCACAATTTTTCGATAATAGGTTCCTAATTAAGTGTTCTCTGAAGTAGTTGAAGAAAATTTGAAAAAAATTTGGGGCTTCGCGTTCAAAATCAACGATGCGCGTCGGCGCTCAATCGTAATCTTTATGAATTTTTTTGACGTTATAAAAAATACTTACATCACAATTTTTCGTTAATAGGTTCCTAATTAAGTGTTCTTTGAAGTAGTTGAAGAAAATTTGAAAATAATTTGAGGCTTCGAGTTCAAAATGAACGATGCGCGTGGGCGCACAATCGTAATCTTTATGAATTTTTTTGACGTTATAAAAAATACTTACATAACAATTTTTTGTCAATTGGTTTCTAGTTAGATGTTCTTTGTAATAGTTGAATATTTATTTTTTATTTTTGGGTCTTCGATTCAGAATCGTGAAATATGTACAACAACTATTTGAAAACTTTTTATTCACTTAATCTTTAATTTTTGGTAGTAAAATAATGTAGCCTATTAAAATGTCATTATATGTTTCCTATATTAACATTTTTTTGCAAAAGTTCAGTTTATTTTGTAAAATAATATTCGTGGATGGTTAAAATTAATCCGTGGCTAACTTCACACGGGTACGTGGTCAAGGGACGACATACACACAGGATTTTTTTCTAAAAACACTTTTTTATGTTTTTCTCACTGAAAAACGTAAAAATAACTCAAAAAATTCAAAATCCAACTTTTTTTGGGATAAACAAATACTTTTCTCGCATCGTAGATAGGGTTGGCGGAAAAATAGCAAAATATAATATACATTTATTTTCGTAAATATATAATATATAAAACTTTATTAAATCGGGAAAGTGGAATATCATCATCATTATCATCTTCACTTAAGGCAACTAGTTCATCTTTTGACGAGATCCAGTCCAAGGTTTTGGATTTTTCATCGGTATTTGATTTAAATATTTAAAGATAAATACTAGCGTACTCGCTTTTTCGTTGCCTAGGCGATTTCATAATTTGGATTGAACTATTCCAAAACTCGAAAAAATTCTTTCTAAACTTGCTGTTGCTGCTACTGCTCTGAATAACTTTTCACATAGTTGTAAGAATAATTCTTTTTCTGCCATTCGGAGACAAGAATTACAACCGATTTCCATCAAATTATTGTATTTGTTATTTGGAAGTGTGTGGAAAATAAATACTTTGGAAATGAATAAGACTTTGTAGTAAGAGCCATAACAAGCGGAACATATTCTGGGTTTGTTGAATTTCGAAGATAGAAATCCGGTTGTCTTTGAAACTGTATTAAATTTTGCCCTAAGAACCTGTAAACGAGCATAATGATGTGATCCCAATGCAATATCTTTTCTTTTTTTTTAACAAACTGTTTTTTTACAGTAATTGGTTCATATTTCACTTTCAAATATTTTTCCACTTGATGCCATATTTCTACTGCAACTCCTATTGTAGTTTGATCATGTTGCATGCAATAGGAATGGGATTAAGTCTGTTCATGATATCCATTGCATTTTTTATATCATTAATTATTCTAATAATGTCTTTATCAATAACTTCATCGTTATTTTGACATAACTGTACCAATATTCCCCGGTTATCTAAATATGACTTAATTGCATCGCTTATAGTGTTCCAGCGGACTTCCTGAGGCGTGACTAGTTTTTTTCCCTTCATTTCCTTATAAAAATCTGCAGGTAAATGCTTGTTTCTGAAGTATTTTATAACATTCAAAATGTTCTCTGTGCCCCCGAAATGTTAAGGTCTTCTGTGAGCAGAACATTGACCGAGTTGTCTGTAACAAAGCGTTTTACTTTTACACCAAATGTTTCCTCAGTCTTCTCAATTGCGTTATTTGCCACTTCTTTCAAGTATTCTGCAGTGTGTGGATGTCCCGATGTATCGAGAGTTGACATTAAGTATGAATCATCACTTTGGGTCTTTAATGAACAACACACGATGGGCTTATTATGAATGTTGCTCCATCCATCCATCCAAAGACATGGAGACAACCTGACCTCCTAGTTTCTGTTTATACTCTTCCAAGACTGACTGGTATCATCCAAAAATTTTCCACCAATTTGAGGTCTCGATGGTGGTTTATATCCAGGTCTCATTATATTACATAACTCTTGAAACTCTGCATCATCTACATTATTAAAAGGTGTATTTGTAGCATAGAAATATCTACCCATTTGTAAAGATATGTTTCGCATATGACTCTGATGTAAAAACTATCTTAGCATATTAAACAGCATTTAAATGAGATGTTTTTGTTTGTCGAATTTTTGTGGGTTTTGGCTTGTTTTGACTTAGTTCTGTAGGTTGTCTTTTTTTGGTGCTTGTTTACAAAACCATCCCAACATATTGTACTGCACCTTCCAATATTGACACTACTGCCAGATGGTGCTGGTAAAACTGTAATGGTTATTGGCTGAATATCTGTTATTTCAATTTCCTGTTGATGGCTGGAAGGATTTTTTAATCTGATGTTTTCATTTGTTGGCGAAGTTATTATTGTTGTTGATGCTCGAGGTGCTCTGTAATAAATAAAAAATAAATTATTATTACCCATGAGACTATGTCAATTATGCATTTTAGGTTATCCGACATGCAGAATCAAGTGATTGAGTGATTAAAGAATTTTTTCCGACATTTAAAAAATATTATTTTGTCCCATATTTATGTGACCAACACTCTGACGGACACTGCCGAAACTTTAATACTGAAGAATCATAAATTCGTAATGTAAGCTCGTAGTACGTAATTAAGTTAAAAATAATTATTATTTAGGAAATCGCCAATTTAGCGACCGTACTTGAATTATAAATAACATTCAATGCTGGAAGATTTCAATAAAATGCACTTTTTTCTTTCGTTTAAGGCCCCAATCAGTTTAGCGGTTTAGAATCAATAAAAAAAGTCTACTTTCTTGTTTTTGTGGATCAAACTTTCGGCAGTCAATTAAAAAATATATAAAAAATCTGAGATGTTGAATAAAGTAAACAATTACCAAATTGCGAGTTTTTAAAGAAAAGAGATAATTCAAAATTATCTGTTTGCTTGTTTGATAATTAAACAACCTACTCATGATTTGAATCCCTTGAGTTACTTCCCGATTCTGAATCTGAGATAGTCTCTGTATGGCATATACGAGTACATACTGTTGAATATTTCATTATTCTTGAGGGAATACCCTGTGTTTTGCATTCTCCTGTTTTCTAATTCTTCTTCGAATGCCGTCCCCATTTAACGGAGGTTGGCGACCACTCTCTTAAAAGCATCTCTGTCCTTAGCAATATGAAAAATATCCTCAACGCCCATGTCTGTCCATTCTCGGATATTCCTCAGCCATGATTTCTTCTTTCTCTCAATTCCCTTCTTTCCTTCAACTCTGCCCTGCATAATCACTTGTAACAGAGAGTATTTATCATGTCGCAATACGTGACCGAGATATGCTGTCTTACGTATTTTTATTATTTTTAGTAGTTTTCGTTCACGACCAATTCTATGTAGTATTTCCTCGTTAGTAATTCGGGCTGTCCATGGTACTTTCAGCATACGTCTGTAAATCCACATTTCGAAGGCTTCGATGCTTTTAGTTATTTGTGCCTTTAACGTCCATGTTTCTACACCATATAATAGCTGGGACCAAACATAGCACTCCATAAATCTCAACCGGAGTATTAAATTCAAATTTTTATTGCACAACATGGATTTAAATTTTAGAAATGCCGATCTTGCCATTTCAATCCTTACACGAATTTCCTGGTCCTGAGTTAGGTCTGAGTTAATGAAAGCACCCAAGTATTTAAACTTTTCTACCCTTTCTATTGCTTGATCGTTTATTATTAATTGATCATTATGTGCGGGTGTTTTGGAGATTATCATGAGTTTTGTTTTTTTTTGTATTAATATCTATTCCCATTTGCTGACATTCCATATTAACAGCATTTACAAGTATCTGCAGGTCCTCCAGACTCTCTGCCAAGATCACCGTGTCGTCAGCGTATCTTATCGTGCTTATTACTTCGCCGCCGATTTTAACCCCTTCGCTTCTTTCCCATAAGGCTTTCTCAAAGATAACCTGAGAGTACACGTTAAACAATGTTTTCTAATGGAAAAGCAAAAATGCGGCAAGTCGTATTCACTTTTATGTTTATAAGCCCTGAAGGACCAATCGTAATGTTACGATACTAACTGCTTCCATATGTATGAGTTGTTTGTTATGTTAAATGAAAATCGATGTGTATATGCACTTTTCTTTATATTTCTATTACTTTACACTTTCTTCATTTTGCGTCACAATTAAGATTATCACAATTGCTTATGATACATTGTAATTGAAAAGTTGTTACTTCTTTATGATTAATTTTTTGACAATGTGACTTTTTATTATTTTTTGAATGAATTTTAATTCAATTTTTGTTACTCGACTAACAACCTTTTTATATATGATGAGAATGAAAAATTGAATGTGTTGTTATAGATATTTTTATATGTCGTTTTAAGTGGGTGATAACAAGAATGTAACCAATGGGAAATAGAGATTTAAATGAAACTGTCATATGACTGTTGAAACTCAGTCGATGCATATAGTTTTGTGGACAAAGAAATTGATATAATTATCTGTGGTTTTTCATATAAAATGAAGTTTGAAATGGGTTTTGTAAAATTATAAAATACAGGGTGAAGACAAAGTAATAATTTATGTAAGAATTAACAGTAGGAATTTGAGTGTTAACTCAAATTCGTACACCTTGCATTTCCTTCTTGCATTTTTCACATACAGCCCATTTCCCGTAATTACTTTTTTTTAATTTTACACTCAAAATTAACCCACACGGGATGCTTGTTTTTCGGCATATTTCTTTTCGTAAAATAAATAGATGTACATAATTAAGACTCACGTTATAACAGGCTTCCTACTTGAGAGTGAGTGACTGAGCAAACAAACGACAAAATCGACTAACACAAATTTTATTTGACGAGTTGTGCGCGTGATGTACCTATGGTTGCCAGATCGGAAGTTCAAAATATCTGGAGGAAATCTGAAAATGTCGGGATTTTGGGGTTGTTCTCGATAGAAATAAATATTTAAAAAAAAATGTAATTTTATTCCAAAATTATTGACATCGTTGACACAAAACTGATTTGTAAACTCAATGTTTAAGTATAGGTTGCCACATGTATTTGGCATTGAATTTTAGAGAGTCCACTAATTTGTGTCCCTCAGTACTGTTCAGAAATTTTTCCTAGAGAACTTTCGGAGATGTTTGTCTGGAGTTTTGATATTTATCGGAAGTCGATAGTTCACTGAAAATGTCGAGAGAATCCAGACGAATCCCGGTCATCTGGCAACCCTTGATGTACCTAAGATGGAAGTTGTAATCACGAAACGCGCTGTTGTCACGTTTTCATTTTTCCGCAAAATTCCAAGGATTTTTTGCTCCGGTATTTAGGTATTTCGTTAAAAAAAAGTACCTTAAATAGCCTTTTAACCAGGGTTGGCGTTAGTTTGAATGTGAATTATAATTAATTTAAATAAAATGGTTAATTTCAAATATACGTGGGTATTAGTAGTGTAATTACGCAAAACGCAATATGGCTAACTTTATTTATACTAAACTATAAAATACTATTAATATACTTTGAACAATCTGTGGTAGTCTACTTTCTTGATTTATATTGAGCCTGGTTGTCAATATTACTGTTAATGTTGGGAACACTTGAAAATCACGAGTTAATAATATCGATTATATTTAAAGCACAGAGAGAATCCCGCAAATTCAATAAGTTGAATTTCTCGTTAATTTTCTCAGAAATACTTTTAAAACGTATATAATTACTTTATTTAACAGCTAATTGACATACAGACATATTTTATGAGAAAACATGTTAATTTTATTTCTAGTTTTTGGGACGGACACGTGCGAAGCATTAAATCAGATACATTTTACTACTACTCGATTAGGTCACCCACGTATTTTTTGTATGCCAGTGCAAATCAAAATGATGTTCTTTTAAATATTTTCGGAAATAAAATTAATATTATCGATAAATTAAAAACAAGCATTACTATTGTTCATAGATAGGAAGAAACGTTTACCAAAAACAATACTCGAAACGTTATTAAAAAATTTGTGTTCATATACAGTGGATAAAATTTACCTTTACTCTGACGTCACTAACAGTAAACATGAATAAACACAAACTTTATACATTCTATCCTTTTCTACTGACAGGAGAAACACATGTTTACAATACATACACTTGTCTTTTTAGTAATGACATACGTTCTTTTGAATGTCTTATTATGACCTCATATTATGTTGGAACAGATCTAGCGACATTCATAAGGATTCATTTTGACATCTTCTGCCAGCTGACATTTTTAAAAATCTTGACTCGTAATCAGGTAGTTTTCAACGCGTTTTATCATTTGCATTCAGATACATTCTATAAAATCGGTTTTTTTCAAAGCCCCTATTCTGTTATTTTTATTTTATGGTAACTTCATATTTATGATATATTTAAAACCCAACATTAACATACTACTACTATTAATAGGTTCAGGCGAACCTCGGTCGGGTCAAGCTCAAGCCAAGGTTCCGGCACCGAGGCCACTGCCCCCATTGTGCCATTCCTGCTACTTATGAATCCATCAAGCAAAGTCCTCTTTAGTGGATGCCTGAATGTGTCGCCAGGGGCTGCGTGATACAGCCAAATGTGCACACACTAGGAGAACATGGACCGACGTTTCGTCAACCAATCCGGAACCCCTACATATGATACTTTCCTCTAAACCTAAGTTATGGAGGTGTTTCCTCAGATAGCAATGCCCTGTTAAGAGTCCTGCTATCTTTCTTAACCTACTCATAGGTAGCTCTACAGCTGCCCTAGCATGGCCATCAGTCCAACCCCTCAGTAGGAGCTTGGACTGCCTTAGACCCCGTAGAGCGTTCAACAATTCCTCGCCTCCTTATTGATTGCTTGTTTTGTAAGGCCCAAGGTCGGGCCCGGGCCGCTAAAGGGAGCTGCCGCCCCTTCCACAGACAGTGCGTCCGCCCTTTCATTACCTTCAAAACCAGAGTGCGCCGGAATCCATTCTAGCCACACTATGTTCCGCCTTGCTAAGTCAACAAGCCCTGAGTTGATATATATCCACTCAGGGCCATGATTGCCGTTTGACTGTCGGTGTATATGTTATTTGTCGGTCCACATACATACCTCAGTCTGATATGCATATATCCCCTTTACCAAAGGAACACAAACTCGTGTCTTTGGATTCCTGGAGTAAATTCCTGCCCCCGCCCTGTCGATAGAGCATGAGCCATATTTTCACCCTATAGAGGGTTTCGAATGAGTACTTGCGCAGGCAAACATCAGCCGCTCGAGCCAAAACTGGGGCATCTCCCAGGAGTCTGCGCTTCTTGACGTGCCTGCACCCTTCCTCACTTCGCATATATCCCAAGCTTTTTAAGCGCAGGAGTGCCCTCCCGGCTTCAGTCATGATCACATGATGAAGCGGCCGAAGTCCAAGAATCATCTCCAACGCAGCAGTTGGTGTAGTCTTCATGTAGCCAGTTGCCCCCAAACTGACCACCCTTTGGAGGCGTGCCAGTTGCGATCTAGCCGTGGCCAAGGTTACTCTCGGCCACCAGACCAGAGTCGCATATGTGAGCATAGGCAGCATGATCACTTTGTAGAACCATAAGATAGTGTTAGTCCCCATTTCGGAACAATGGCTCTCTTACAGGAACAGTACGTGTTAGTTACCTTACTTAGGCGACTATCAAAGTGAGCCTTCCATGTCAGTGTCTTATTCAGGATCACTCTCAGATATTTCACTTGTTCAACCACTGGAAGTGGCACTCCACCAAGGTGCAGATCCTCAGGTCTTATACCTCTCTTCTTGATGAAAGCAAATACCACTGAAAGTCCGTGATCGTTGCACCACGCCTGTAACCTATTCAGAGCACTTTGCATTAGATCCCTGAGGACGCTAATAAGTCTTCCAACAACAATATTAACATAACCTTTCTTTCTTTGTTTACGGGAATATTGTGTATTCTTTAAACAAATCTGACAAATATTCTACTTTGTTTTAAAACATGCCAGGAAAAATGCTTAAACCTCAGGCTCAAGAACTTTTATTAAACTTGTGTGAGTATTTTTAAATGGAAAAATATACTATGACAAGATATGCATATAGCGAAAATATTTACGCACGCGACAAAGTAACAGTAGCCACTTCGTTTTGACTTCCTAACGTTTTAACCCTTTCAGCTCCAGTTATATTTTTACACACAACAATAATATCAGAAATTGAAACTTTGAAGTTGCTGTGAACGTATGCAAGTTATATGCCACTGGACGTACGTCATAATAATTAGTATACACTGAAATATGTAAAAACTTGTATCAATATTTTCATTCTAAAATGATTTATCAATGAAATTAAAGAAACCGTAAAAAATGAAAAAATCTTTGGTATAAATATATATATATATATATATATATATTAAATGTTGAAATGTGTGTTCATGTGAAAATGGGATGTAATTATGTAATAACTAATGAATATGATTGTAGAAAAACAATTTGGCACACACAAAGCTGGTGTTTATTGGGACATAAACTGCAGTAAAATCTAGTATCACATCTGGTGTTCAACGATGAACATACAACACATCTTCGTTGTGGACGTTGACGACCAGGAGTTGGTAGAAAAGTATAAGGAGTGTGCACGACAGGTTGATCATGAAATTCTAAAGGTTGTTTCCCAGGTCCCATAAAAAGTAGGTAGCGATACTAAAATTAGTTTTTATGCATTTTGGCCGTCTCTTGTGCCTCTATGGACAGTCTAGCCAAGTTAGTTAACCTTGTGTGAGAGGAACTATTTAATAAATAATTTTTAATTTGAATAAGGATCTTTCAGCTGCAGCAACACTTACTGGAAGAGTTAAAAATAATAATAAGGCTGTTGGTACCTCTGGAAAATTTGATGATAAATTGTTATTTTCCACAATTAAAAATACAGCAAACTCTTTAATATTTTGAAGGGAAGCAATTTTTTTCCTTTAACGGCATACAAAACGCGACTATCTCTAAAGGAAAAGTCGCAGACAGACCGCTGGAATATGTCTACTGTAGTGTTTCTGCAGACATAATAATTCTTTTTCAGACAAAGTTATCAAAACTTGGGGGCATAGGAATCCAAATTTATTTACCAGTAACTCCATCCCCACAAAACGATTACCTATTTGGTTGATTACAATATCAAATAGTTTTCTCGTCTAGAAAATACATAATTTGTATTGACTCATCATAGTGTTTTTCTGGTTTTAATTGTCTTTTGTCTTCAAATTCCGGGTTTATATTCTATGATCTTTATATACCAACAGCTTCATTATTTAAATTTATATAATCATTTCTATATTCTTTAAGATTTTTGATAGACAAATTTAGACATTCAGATACCTTTAGTAAGTCTAATTCTCTTTCTTCTAAGACTTGAGATGCTACGTTGGTTTGTTCTAATATTTTTGAACAAATAATTTGAATAAAAATAAATTCAAAGTTTTTAATAGATTTTAATAACCTTCTTGATTCGTCTCTCTCCTTTTTTGTTGTGGTTAAATTAATTTTTGTAAGTGCTTTAATTACACCTACGTATCTCAGTTTAAGAGGTAACAGCGAAAACAGCTCTTCCAACCCATCGAGTCCGGTAGAATCTTTTTAATTTGATAGAAGATTAACCAGTAAATGAGCCTAGAATATCCCATCGATTAATACTATGTCCAAAAAAAGTGTATAACTCTGCCAAAACCGTAAAAAAATCCTAACTTGTCACCTCAGAAACTGCGCCGTTTATCACATTATTAAGATTGTGTGCTGCATTCGGCTCAACATCCTTTATGCGTTTTTGGACACCTGAGTAAATACCACTCATCGCATTTGCACCATCATATCCCTGTCCCCTGCATTTTGAATGTCTAATTCCAATTCTTCTAATGACCTTAATATGTTAGCTCCGCCGCACTCTGATCTGAAACTTTGGTGAATCACAGAATATTCTACATAATTTTAATTCCCACAGGATCATCAAACTTGTCCTTTTGTATTGCAACGTAACGAATAACTTTACTCAGCTGGTCAACTTTTGTTATATCCTGGGTTGAATCCATAATGATAGTAAAGAATAGACTTTGCTTTATTTTTAATAATAAATGTTTTTGCATCCACTTTCCTAGATAGTCAATTAACTCATTTTGTATAGTAGGACTTAGATATTTAGCATTTAGTCATATTTAGCAAGAAGATTAACTTGAGTTAAAAAGTTTCCATTATAAGTATCATAAATGTATTCCCTGTGTCCCCTAAATGCTAAAGAATTTTTGGCCAAAGATAAAGTTATATCAATTAGCCAACAAAGCTCTTTCTGCCAAAACAACTTTCATTTCGAATTTTTTCATCTAAATACCTAAAGACTTATCTGAACAATGATTTGCCTTCCATTGATCATAAACATAACAAATAATATGATAGTGCGCTTTTTCGTGATCTTAATTTCTCGACTACGCCTCGCCTGGCCATTTCTTCTGTCGGCTCGGAAAATCAGCACTTTCGCGCCTAGGTACACAAATAGCTATTTATTTACCGGCCGACAAAGATTTTTTTACGGGTCATGATCTTGAATGAAATTAGCTTTTATTAGATAATTCGAACTTTATTTATTAATATGTGATTATAGACATTGTTAATTATACATATAATAATACTGAACAAAAGATTCTTAATTATTAAAATAAAAATTGAATGTGCTACCGCTAGCATTATTTATAGATACCAGAGGAAGATGCAGTAGTATTAGTAGATGTGCAATTTGTTTCATTTAACCCTGCAGTACTGGCGCCCTTCCATAGAACACAAACGATGGCGCCAGGTCTGTGAGACCCGAAATTAAAAAAAAATAATACTAGTTTAAATAATTGGAAAATTCTTAAACTATAGCCACCAATGGTTTCCTCTGTTGTTTTTAAGGCCTATTAATGTACCTATTGAATAAAAATGAATCCTATTGTACATACTAGAATGATAGGTATACAATGTTGTCAGTTCTGATGCTGGGTTCCAAAATTTTGAGAAAAAAATAAAACTAATTTTTGGAGTATGTTATTACATTTAAGTAAACAGAACAAATAATCAATCGTCATCAATTTCAAGTCTATTAATGCAATCACGGCACGAAAATATAGCATGGGAGAGACATAAAATGTTTTTGCAAATTTTACAGAAATACCGTGTTTTTGAATCCTTTTCGCAGAAGAAGCAGCGCGTTCTTTTATTGGGCATATCCGGATCTCCCAAGGGCACGTTCGAAGAAGATCCGGCCAATTCATGTCTTCTCTTGCGTACTTGTGGCGGAAGATTTTTCCAAGGTGGTCTTCAGTCAAGTTTGTTGCCAAATTCCGCAAATAAACGCGTCTTAAGGTGTTACTTTCTGGGTTATTTGCCGTATGTATTACTTGGAAATTGATGCATGCAACGTTCATGAGCGCATAGAAAATCACTACAAGCCATCTTCTTGTATTTCGGGCGACGTTGTACAGGGCGCACAACTGGTCGACTGAACCTTAACAAAGTTAAGAAAAAAATTTTTTTGTATTTTTTACAACACTTTTAAATATTATACAATAATGAAATTACAGCCGTTACATAATTTGTCAAGTTAAAAATTGTTATAACTTTTAAACTATTAGAGATAGGGTAAAGAACATTTAAGTCATTTTTGTAAAGGATTTATTTATCTGTAAAATGAATTCAAAATCGATTCTGTAACTATTATTTATCACTTTTTATAAGCATTTGTTTATAAAAATTTTATGATTTTTTTTACATCTTTTGAAATTCCATTGCTTATAAATTGTTAAATAATATAGATACAGTTACGGACCCAAGAACTTTTTTATTCTATGATAAAATATTATTCTAATTAAATTAAATATTTTAGAAAATATACCTGAAAAAAAAATTAGAAAATAAATTCATTTATTAAATAAAATATGTCATTTTTTTGTAAATAAATAATTTATAGAGTTACAGTAGAAAGTTATTAAAGCTTATTTTAATAAATAAATAATTAAACTTAGCAGAATATTAATAATTCAAGTGATGAATATATGAAAAATGATCTGTAGCAGAATATAAATTGGGTAAGTATAAATTTGAATTAATATATTATTTAAACAAAAATGGATATTGCTATAATTTATGCGTAATTAGAAAGATATTTTATCATAGAATAAAAAAGTTCTTGGGTCCGTAACTGTATCTATATTATTTAACAATTTATAAGCTATGGAATTTCAAAAGATGTAAAAAAAATCTAAAATTTTTATAAACAAATGCTTATAACAAGTGATAAATAATAGTTACAGAATCGATTTTGAATTCATTTTACAGATAAATAAATCCTTTACAAAAATGACTTTAATGTTCTTTACCCTATCTCTAGCAGTTTAAAAGTTATAACAATTTTTAGCTTGACAAATTATGTAACGGCTGTAGTTTCATTATTGTATAATGTTTAAAAGTGTTGTAAAAAATACAAAAAATTTTTTTTCTCAACTTTGTTATATATGATTATTTTTGTAATTTTTTGAAGTTTTAGAAAAAAAATATAACGGTTAATATTATTTGTTTATAACAAATTGTTAAGTTAATAAACAATTAAATTATTTATAAAAAAATTATTTATTCCATTGAAAAGAGTCAATGATGATTTTTAAGAATAAAATAATTTCTTAACTAATTATTTAAACAATTGAAATATAAAAAAACGATTATAAACAATAAAAAAATTTATTTAAGAAAAAAAATTTTTTTTAAAAATCATTTCACCTATGCTATAAGATAGTAAAAAAAATTTTTTTAAATCCCAAAATAGTCTATTTGTTTATAAACATTTTTTTTCCAATGTTAATTAATACCTATATCAGATGCGAAAACAGCAATAATAATATATTACCAAAAAAAAATTTTTTTATAACATTTTTTAGAAATTTCATTTTTAGTTGATTTAAAAAAATTATAATTAACAAAATAATTAACTTTAATAAATTTTTTTTGCATAACTTTATTAAGTACCTAAACAAAAAGAGCTCCACGAAGCGAAAAATTTATAGACCAATTATTTAAACTTTTATACCGTAATTTATAAAAACAGAGATTGGAAAAAAATTAGTTAATTAACAATGGTGTAACTTTTTGAAAAATCGACAAAAAAAATTTTTTTCACCGAGGTTTTTTTCGTTCAAGTGTCTAGATTACACTATAATTTATTCAAATTTTTAAATTGTTATTTAATATTAAAAAAAAATATTTTAGGTGATATACCGGCTTTTTAGGCGGCGGCGCGCCTATGCCGTAACGTCCTCGCGGAGCCCTATTTTCAGCGTTAAAAAAAATTATAAAGTTCCGGGAGTTAGGACTTTTTTATTGGAAATTTTCTCCTCTTTCAGGATCTTTTTTCAAAATTCCTTAAATATCATTATTTTAAAAGTTATTAATGAAAAACTAAATACCTTTTTTTATCTTATTTTGTTAATAACAATTGCAATTTTTTATGTGCTAATATACCCTTAAAAAACATTTTTCTAGAATCGAATGAGCTATGGCACATATTTTTAGGAGCTTTATTTCTATTTAACACGTTTTTGAACTTGTTGATTAGACTATAGATTATGTAATAATTCCTGAAGGTACTAATTATAATAAAGGTATTATGCAACAAGTAATTTTGTGAGTTGAAAATATCTAATGAACAGAGAGGTCCTAAACTTGTTACATATAGAAATTTTAAAAAATTTGATGATGATAATTTTCAACGTGATCTCTTTGACACGTCGTTTTTCAGGATATATGATCAGGAAACAGTGGATGGGAAGGTTTCTTACTTACTTAGTCAATTGTTTGAATAATTTGTTTGATAGGCGTGCTCCTATTGTTACCTTCAGGGTAACAAAACCTAAAGCACCGTGGATAACTTTTCCTATAAAGAAAATGATGGACGAAAGAGATAAAGCTCTGAGAAAGTATACAAGAACGAGATCTGAAGCAACTTTACAAACCTATAAAAGTTTACGACATTTTACATTCCAATCCATCAAAAGAGAGAAAAGGGCATATTTTGTCCATCAGTTCGGTAGCAGTAAATGGTGAATTTTAAGAGCTAATAAATTTTTACCGGACAAATCACTTGATATACCAAAAAATCTGAGGGATGCAAACAAAGTTAATAGGTTTTTTATTGAATCGATCCCATGTGAACCATCGGATGAAATAAAGTCTTTTTATAAATCGAATAAACATAATAATTTTTAATGAAATTAACTGTTTGGACCCTTACTTCGTGGAATATGCTCATATTAGTGTTTTTAAATGAAACTCACGGTCTCTAATTAATTCCACAATATAATAAAAGTTATTGAAAATTCTAAAAAATTGACAATTGTTTCGATATTGATTTATCGAAACAATTGTCAATTTTTTAGAACTTTCAATAACTGTTATTATATTGTGGAATTAACTAGAGACCGTGAGTTTCATTTAAAAACACTATAATAATTTTTATTTCAAATATAATGAAACTAATGACTTACTTGTCTATGAAGCAATATTTAAAACAAACGGATGTGATGGATTAAATATAAACTTTATAAAATCGTGTTGTCCATTTATTATCCCGTACATTACACATATTGTGAATTTTTGCATAACCGAAAATGTCATCCCGGGGGTATGGAAGAAAGCGGTTGTCAAAGTTCTACGTAAAATAACAAGATCCTACTGAGTTCAAAGACTTACGTCCAATAAGTATTTTACCTACGATGTCAAAAATCTTGGAAAAAACGTTAGAATCTCAAATTAAGAATTATTTACATATAAATTCACTATTACCCTCAACACAGTCAGGTTTTTGTATAGGTTATAGTTGTACTACTGCTTTAGTTCATGTTATTCGACATTGCTGGTTATGTTAGATTTTAGTCGCGCTTTTGACACTATAAATCACGATTTAATGATTTGTATTTTGGAATATATGGGTTTTTCTAATAACGCTTGTTCCTTAATAGAGAACTATCTTAAATTCAAGCAACAGCAAGTTGTTATGGATGGTATTAGTTCAGATGATCTCGTACTGAGATCTGGTGTACCTCAAGGGTCATCCTTGGGCCACTGCTGTTTTCTATGTATGCTTCTCATCTCTAAAACAAAATTCGGGACTGCAAAGTTCATTTATATACTCAGTTGTATTATAGCTTCAGACATGCTGATGTGGATAACGCTTGTGCTGTTGTCAACAACAATCTAGATGAATTCATCTGTTATGCTACTGAACACTGCCTACTTATAAACACAACAAAATCTAAAGTCATTTTGTTTGGCACTAAACGAAACAGACAACATTTATCGAATGTAGCGAATATTACTATTGGTAATAAAGAATTGGAAGTGGTAAGTGAAGCAAAAAATTTAGGAGTTATATTAGATTCTGAATTGAGATTTGAAAGGCATAGATTGTTACAACGCGCTTATTGTAATATTAAAATTATATATGGCAATCGACACTTTTTTCCTATGCATGTAAAAAAATATCTTTGTGAAACACTTGTGCTATCATTATTCAATTATGCAGATGCTTTGTACGAATCTAATCTAACTCACCTCTATAAACATAAGATTAAGAAAGTTCAAAACTCATGCCTACGTATGATTTTTGGAATAAGAAGACGACAACGAGTATCTCATAAATTGAAGGAGATTGGATGGTTGCATATGGAGAATAGAAGAAAGTTTCATTTTATTACCTTATGCCATAAAATAATAATTGACAGGAAACCTACCTATCTACACGCAAAATTACGTATCGTTCAGATGTCCATAATGTAAATATTAGAAAAAGAGGTTTACTTAATGTTCCTCGTTTCACGACTGAGTCTTTCAGGCGCTCGTTTTCTTACCAAATTTACTCTCATGCCGGATGCCGTTTCATCCAAGTTTAAGGTCTATAATATTTCTAAATTTAAAAGATCCCTTAAAAAATATATATTAGATAATCAAATTTAGCAGTAACGCAAAATATCTACCTGCTCATTTCTCACTTAAAAAAGTAAATTCGTAAGCTTGTTTCTCGCTTTGTGGGTATATGAGGTGTTTCTTCTCTCATGGAATCAACTATAAATTCTTTAATGTTTAAGTCTACCTAATATTGTACCTATTATTACATTTATATTTTCATTATAATTTTTTTATCTTGTTCTGCAAAAAGTAATTGATTTATTTAATTTTATGTTTCATCGGCTAATAATTAAGAACTACACAAGATTTGTTTCTGGGTTAAGTGGAAGAGTATTTTCTGTTGTGCAGTAATGTCCAACTGAAAATAAACTTCACCTTTTATTTTCAAAAGTATTTGAGTTCAATTTAATTTATGTGTATTTGTATTTTGATTGAAAATAATAAAGACGTTTATTATTATTATTATTATTATTACTGGACGTTCTATATTTTCTCTATTGAGCCATGGTACAAATATGTTTTAATATAGCCATAAAATGTGGCACCACACATCCAACCATTTTCAGAGGTACCAAGATCCCATTCCTGAGGAACACTCACTGAAATATAACTTGGAATCCAGTTGTACGCAAATACAATCATAGGGGGAGCTAGTTTGTCCGCTGCATTGGCGGTAACAAGTACTGTCAAATTTTCTGTTTTTCATCACCCGACATAGTGTAGACATTCCTTTCATCTTTTCTTGTAATTTCCCTTATAATATACAGTAGTTGTTCAGTTGCTAGAAAAACTTATATTTCAGAAAACCAGTCTCTCATTTGTGTTTCAGAGACATTTTCCCTGGATATAATTAAGTTCTAAGAAATCCTTTTCAAAAAGTTTTGATACCATTAATTACCTGGTCTTATAAAGTGATGTTTCCTGTTTTTTTTTAATAATATACTCGATACTATCAAACAACTGAACTTTAGCTATTGGGTAGTGCATTTTGACAACTGAAGGATCCATTGAACTAAGATTTCTTCTTCTGTAAGGCTAAGACTGTCACTAATCTGAGATCACCCGGCCTTGGGACTCTCCTCAGGTGGTGAATTCGGCCTCAGTTACACTATTTTTTATTAGCTCAATTGGGACAAGGTGAATCAACAAACAAAATTTCGGGACAAATGGATTTATTTGACACAAAAATAAATTTACATAAGCCGTATATTCTCAATACAATATGATCAACAATCAGTTATTACAATAAAAATGTCTAACTCAATATTTTATATCTACCAAAAATAAGTTAGGAAATTATCTTGGGAAGACTCGGGACGTACAGCTCGCAGCAGTATTCACGGGCTCTTGAGCCGGCGGTGTCTGGACTCTGGAGCTATATGGTCCGGTAGAGCTGGATGGTGCGGTAGATTGAACTGTCCGTAGGGTCCGTAAAGGCTGTAGCGAAAGAAATGAAAAAACAGGAAAAACAGTAGAAAATTGAAAAGGAGGAATAAAATTAGCAGGTTAAGAGCTTATACTCCAATACATATAAAAATTGAATTTAATTTTCAAAATAAAACCACAGAAAGCTGTTCATTCTTATCCTTCCTGTTCCCAAAATAATCAGAAAAAGTAAATTTAAATCAGTGAGAAATAACCATAAAGAATCTGTTATAAATTCGGTTCATAAAATAAATTTTGACGCCATCAGATTATTAAAGATACTTACGGCGAAAAAACTGGAAACGCCATAACAAAAATATTGTTTATTAAAACAACGAAATACTTTAACTAAATAGAAAAATCGAAATATAATGATTGGTAAGCACACAATTACAATTTGAAAAGATATAGAGAACTTACCAGCCAGAAGAATTAATATCACACACAAAATTATTTAGAAACTGAATGCTGAAAATGATTCTCAGCGAAGAATTAACAAGCCCCGATTCGACTTGAATCGTCGTTTAAATAGATATTTTACGATGGTAAAAAGATCGCCGACCCGTTCTTAATATTTGAAATAAAAGGATTTGGAATTAGAGGTGGGATTAGCTGGGCCCATTGAACATTCGTGTGGCGATTTACCTGATGCTTTATACATCAATGTTGCGAACCCCAACTTATTTAGCAACGGTTATTCCGTTTTGGACAAGCTCTAGTGCTTGGGCCATTTGCTCTAGTGCTTCGGCCATTTGCTCTGGCGTATAGTTCTTTTTTGGTGCTATTAATCTATAAGAAAATGTTAAATAATATTATTTCAATAATTCCTGAAATTGACGCCTTGGTAATTGACACCATGTCGATTACTGGTAACGAAATCTTTTCAGAATTTTTTTTTATTGGCAATACTGTCAAATAATGCATAATCCATTAACTTGTTCAGTACAAAATTCTATAATGACACAGTAATCGACAGGGGGTGTCAATTATTATATTCTCTACAATTATACGATCCAGTAATTCACACAGTTTGTCAACTACTTAACCTATATTGTTCATACTTTTATACATTTAAAGCACGTTGTTTGTGCTTTTATCAATAATATAAAGTGCCTCAAATCATACATGAAAATTAAAAATGAATTTATAAATATTATCTTACCTTAATACTTTGCTTATCCACAAGGAACTACACAAAAACGTGGACACTAGAACAAGCGTTTTTTTCAAAATTGCTGCTCTAAAAAAAGTTCTAGGCCTTGTACACCATTGCCAAATTGAGTAAGAAGAAATTGTCAATAACTCATTTAAATTAATTTAATTTATTTTATTATAAAAATAGATAATGTAAGCAGGTTTTACCTTAAATCATCGGAACTATTCCAAATACTTACATAGAACTATCCCAAAGAATGCCAGGACTTTAAAAAAATTCTAGACTTTTAAATATAGTGTGCCAAGTTCATAGGAGTAAATATTTCAGACCAAAGTTTCTTAATGTAATGTTTTTCTTATTTATTAAAAGTTTTTATTACGGGTGGGATACATTTTAAACACACGGTATGGCTACTTACTAATTTATTTAAACACTAAACTAATCACTAACACTTAATTTATATATACTCAACTAATCACTTAAATTTAATTTATATGCACACAAACTTAATTATCAATTTATATCAACACTTTTATATTCACTCATTTACTGTTTATTTGTCAATATCACTTTATCAACTCCCTGTTCCGCTGATCGGTCGTTTTTATATACTAGCGCCTTTTTTACTAGAGAATTCTGGACTGCGGCTTACACAAAACAAATGCCTTTCGCGATATTTCTCGATTGCCGGCTCAATCCTTAAAAGACCTTCCGAGAACATGTCTATAAAAACTGTCACAATAAATTCCAATAGACCTTCTCAGAATTCGGCGCGCTCGCCAATTTTTTAACTCCGTTAACATGACGTTACAGGACCGTACTTAGTATCTGCTTCGGTGTGCGAGTTCGTAACATTAATAAAGTATTTGTTACATTTGCATGGTTATAACATATATTAATCAGTGTTTTTAAAAAATTTACTCATAAAAAAAAATGTCTACTATTATTTCAAGATTGGTAATTTAGTCAAGTTATCAACTATACATTTCTTTAATGAACTTTTAAAAATAATACTTGATTATTAAACTGATAATAATCGTGAAATAGGTATATCTTAATTCTTAATACTTAATCAATAAAAAATTATTACTATTACATTTTTATTTTACTTGTTAAAAAATTTAGAATAAATGTTCAGTTGATATGAAAGTATAGTTCGTTCCAAGATATTATGTCTTGACTCCAATAAACATCGGGTAGAGTCTATTCAGAGATATAAGAAACATACTAACTGACTTACTTCTATTAGGAAAGACCCAGACTCGCTGTATAATTGAAATATGATCGAACAGGGCCGTAGAATTTAATCATGGTTTTATAATAAAAATAAGTAAGACAATAAATAATATTTTATTTATGTGTAAATGTGAAATTACAAATTATTTTCAGAATTTTTCATACATTTGATGTTGACATTTTTGTTAATTTGCCGTTTCTTCTAATGCTTCTGGCTTACTGACACCACGTTCAATGAGAGTTGAATGAACATTGTTTAATACTTACTTAGTTTCCACAGAAAACAGTTTCCTACTTTTCGACAGGGTTATCTATTAAGATACATTGGGATCGCACATATTTTCCATCGATTAAACACCCGCTGTATACACACGAAGTCAGAATAATTACGAAGCTTAAAACTAACTAGTGTGGCTATATATATATATATATATATATATACAATATTTAAAACATATTTTGATTTATGGAATTAAATCTTTCATTTTGAATCAGGTAAAAGGACGAAATTATTTTATTTGTATTGTTGGTTATGATTTGCAGTTTAATACATTCTTAAGTACGGACCTTTGTTACCTTAAATTATTCATTCATTCAATGTTTGTTTATGGCCACCCTTGGATAACCATTTAAAATGGGGTAATTCACTTTCTTATATCTCTGACAAACTTTACTTACCTATAATAATCCCTGAGTAGGTAGTTGGTAATCCCAAACAACTAGTACTTAGGACGCCCTAAAATTCTTAGATCATTAAAATCTATTCAGGTTATTTATTATCAACATTTTTTCTTAAAAAACCTCCTTTTGTAAAAGTCGGTAATCCGATACTATTACTGCAGGTATTTAATGTCAGTATTTATTTAGGTTATTATCAAACATTTTTCTCGGAGAAACCTTCATTTGTAAAAGTCGTTAATCCTATACTATTACTGCACGTATTTTTGTTAGAAAAGATGATTCGAATTGTAAAATTCTATGTTAACCCCTTACTGCATGATTTTTTATTTTTTTATCAAAAAAATATATTCGTTAGAATGACTGATTAGGAGTTATGAAAAAATATTTATCGATATTTAAAGGAAATAAATGTCAAACTTTGACTTGTGCCAAGTTTGGCACAAAATGAGATAACAGTAACAATGTTAATTTTTAACATGTACCAAATCTGGCACAAATTTCGGAAATAAAATAAAAGTAATAAGTATAAATTCAGATTTATTTAAAAAAATAGATTTTATCTTAACAAGAGTGAAAATATTGCCCTATTCCGTATGAAATTTTCTAAAACAATTGTGATCCTTATTTAGACATAAAAACACTGAACATTTGCCACATGATATGTGGGATTTTCCCTTACAATCTGGATATTTGCACATCTGTCGTTCTTCACTTATTCTTGGCAAATGATTCAAATTGTCCGTTCTTATTTGCTGAGTTGGAAGCTGCGAAAAAGGATATTTCTTTTTTTTTGAGATCCAGTTGAGGTTGTAAGCTGATACTTGGTCTTCCCCTTTTTCTTTCTGAACTATAAGCTCTGGTCAAAACTTCTGGGATACCAAGTTTGAATTCTGAAAGTTGTAGGTATAAATCATTATTTGTTTTGGTTCGCCTCTACAATATCCAGCTATTGACGCATATCATATCCAGGAAATGGAAAAATACCCTCATGTACCACTTTTTGGATGGAATTTGGATTCGGTAGTATCCTAAAATAGAATCAAGAAGATCTACTCCCCCCATATAAGCATTATATACCGCAACACATTGAGGGCGGGTGATTTCTATGTGTCCTAGATTTCCTGCAGAATCTGTTTACCAGCGACATATGTTGACATGGTGTTCACAATTTTATTATCAAACCATGAAACAACAGATATGTCCACACCATCTACATTGGCCACTGCTTCAATAACTGTACCTCTACCTTTTTCACAGCTGCTTCCTTAGGGAATTCGAAATTATGCACACGATTCCCTCTTACTGTCCCCAAAGGTAAAATACCATTTTTGGTGAGGTATATTTGTAGAGGAATGCTCGTAAACCAGTTATCAAAAAATAATTTGTAGTTTTCATTTATTGGAATTGATTCTGAAAGTTTTACAACATTGCTGCTTGCTCCTAGATCTGGTTGATTATTTTCAAGAGTAGTAGCTCCACAATAAAAGTTGAAATCGTAAGAGAATCCAGACACCCCACTTAGAACAAAAACCTTGTGTCCCCATTTATGAGGTTTCTTGGGATTATATTGTTTGAGACTTGATCGAGCTTTTTTCGGAATAATTTGTTCATCCACGGCCATATGCTCCTCTTTAGGAACAAGTAAGAAACGTTCACGAATTTTGATTAGCAATGGACGTATCTTGAAAAGCTTATCATAACCTGGCTGCTCTTGAGGAACCTGGCGTGTGCTGTCATTGAAGTGAAGATATCGTTTGATTTTTTTCAAATCTATTGCAGGTCATACCACGTGAGATGCAGGGAATATCTAACGATTGGTTCCAATAGAAGGGAGTTGAATAATTGACATGTATATGCAAATACCGCAAATAATGCGAAGCTCTTCTTTGGATACATTAGGCGGTTTTTCAGGCCTACTTTGTACACCAAACAAGTTTGACTGTTCAGCTATAGAAGTAAAAATTTCGTAGGTGAAAAAAAAATTGAAAAACTGAATGGGTCTTCGAGAGCTTGTATGAAAATTGGAAGTGTTTCATCTCCTTTGAATTTCACAAATTCTTCAGTAACAGCTAGGAACCTATTCTGCCAGACAACTTATTCTTTTCCCATTTTTTGTTGTTGTGATTTTTTACATTTTTTGCTAGTCAGTGTCGATGGTAAATTATATGAGATTTAGATGTCGAGTGAACATTTATATCACTATGCATATCTTGGTTAGATTGTCGTAATCTAGATAGCGGTATTTCATATTCGCTGTCACTGTCAGTTTCGTCGATAATTACCTCTTTAGTTGATGACGCATTGCTTTCACTATCTGATGCTTCACACAAAATTTTTGTAGGTTTTATGAGACTCATTATTTCATTCTTTCGATGATCATCATCGGAAGATAAATTCTCATCATCACTCCCATTAGTCATTGGAATTTGTACTTTTTTGTTCCATAGAATTCATCTGAAAAACAAAAAATCCGATACAAAAATATTATCTTTATCTCATATTGTTCCAAATATGGCACAAGTAAACAAAGACAGTTTTTTTCTCGGTTTTATATAGAAAAAAATTTTGTACGACTTTAGTCATCACAGTGAACACTTATCCTTATAAAAATAATTTTTTTCACATAAATTAGGCCAAAAGAACAAAAATATTCTATATTGAATTTTCCCCAAACAAGCTAGCACCTGTCACCGTCCAAATATTCACTTAATGATTCATCAAACTTGCGCGTACTATAGTGGAAGGGATTTAGCGGCTACCTGTGAACAAGCGAGTTAACAGCACAAACTCTTCGGAAACTTAGAAACAAATAATAATTTTGAACGTGTGCCAAATATAGCACAGTATGCGGTAAGGGGTTAAATAGAATTTACAAAACATTTGTTCTGAACAAAAGAAATTACTACCCTTTTTGTATTCCGAAAACTATTGTCAGCGCTGAATAACTTTTGTTATGCATTTTAATTTTTATTTTATGGTCGAAAAATATTCTTACTAATAACAATTTCAATAAGCAATTTCTAAAAATATCTATTTGATTTTATTGATGACATTATCTGTAAAGGGTTTTGGGTAGCAAGTATAAAAATAAAAAACGACGAAATTAATATCCAATGTGGCTGTACAAGTCTGTGAAGAATTATCTCGCAGATGGGGTAACAGCATGGAGTCAAAATTTAGGTCGAAAGTGTGTTGGTTTTCGACCGAAATTTTGAAATTTTACATGTGGAACCTAAATCCTTTAAATTAAATCTTTTAGAGGCTCTTGAGATAAATAAAAACAAATATTCAAATAACCTTCTTAATGACCAAATAGATATCAACCATTCTCCCTTATTAAACCTATTTACCTAGAAGATAGTTTAGGAATGATTGTAGTGAATGAATTTCCAGGTAACCTTGTTCAATACTGTTGTTAATATTCGTAGAATCCCGAATTTACGCACTGCATAAATTTAAAAAAAATTCATTATACCTTCACTCGTTTGATAAAGCTACTGTGTTTGCGAAACGCGTCACAAGTTTAAATTGGACATTAGTTCAAATATAATGAAGTTTTTAACAAATTATATTGTTTTATTTGATCGTTCAGTGTGGATCTTCATCTAAAAGCCTCATCTATTCAATTTTTGAAGTACGACCCTGTTACTGTTTACTTTGCAATTTACAACTTTCAGAGATTATTGTCGGTTTGCAGGTAGTAAGACGAAATATCTTGGGACGAACTATACCACCAAAACTTCTTAAGTAATTTGAATTATGGAAATACTTCAAATTTCGAAGGCCGAACACCGTGGCATACAGAATATTGTCTAAGGCGTATCAGGCTTTCTTGAAGAATTCTCTGTAAAATAACCACTATAACTAACTGCTTACTTGTAGTTGTTTTCAAGAAGTACTTAAATTTGCCTTTGCTATAAATTATACAATAAATCATATGGTAAATGTAGGGAATAATTCTTCCGTAGTACATCCATGATTACATAGGGTAACGCTTTCAATTTAACTCGTATATAAACATTCTTGAAGTCGTAGAACTCATTCAAAATTTTTATTACGGCTCTCTTCATACGAGATTCGAATCTCTTACGTCTTGTAGTTACTTTCTATTCAGGAAATGGCCTTCCTTTATCTTCTGCATTGCATATAGATACATTTATAAATAAAAGTAACATTCTCTGTTACTATGTGAAGGCAGTAATGTTGAAACGCTTGTTTTTTAACTTGTTTATTGAATTTAAATTGTACCTAGATATACTTGGTTCGGAAAAGTTTTAAATGAAAACAATTTATAATCCTTCGTTGATATCGATTTTATGATTATTTTTTATATTAGTCTGATACAGAGTGTGTCAGTCTTACAGACATTTAAGGATGAATACCATGTCAAATCCTGTAGTAAAACTAATTAATTTTTTAAATTATCTTTTATAAAAAATTTTGCATAAATACTGATATCTTTTCTAGTATTTATTAGTAGTTATAAATCCAAAATAATTGATATTGTAGGTAATTTGACTAAATTTCAGCCAATACGAAATTTTTATCCATGTATGTATATATATATATATATATATATATATATATATATATATATATATATATATATATAAAATCTGAAAACCCATCTACCACTTAGTGGTGTCGGGTGTTATGTTTACTTTCCTTTCAAGAATTTTTTCCACTATTTTCTGTTCAAAGCTAAGTCCTTGGCTTCGTTCCAGTTTCTTCCTCTTTTTTTCAGTAATCCAGCTATTACTTTATCCCACGTATTCCATGGCCTGCCTCTCGTTTTACTTTTCGCAATCTTTGCTTTCCACACTCTCTTAACCGGTCTTCTTTCATCCATACGCTGTAAATGGCCCCACCATTGCAGTTGTCTTTCTTCTATAAATTCTAAAGTAACTTCTATCTTTAGGTCTTTTCTTATATCTATGTTTTTTATTCTGTTTTTTTTGTTACACCTATTACTCTTAGATATTTCATTTCTGTCGCCTGTATTTTACTTTTTTTGTTCTGTTAATATCCATGTTTCGCATCCAAATGTGAGGATTGGTCGGTATATTGTTTTGAATACTTTTAATTTAAGTATCTTCAGATATTTCTTTTTTATTTATGAACTTAGTGTTTATGGCATAGTGTAGTTTGTTAGTTTTAACTACTCCGTTATTAATATCGGCTTATTGTGTTCCGTTTTCGTCTATTATTGTTCCAAGGTATTGAATATGTTTTATCTGTTCTATTCTGTCGGAGTCGATGAATATATTTATTTCTTCTTTTTCTTTTCCAATGACCATCACTTTGGTTTTATTTTTGGTTATATTCATACTCATATCTAACAGTACCATATTCCACACATTCATATTTTCTTTTAGATCTTTTTCATTTTTGGCTATTAATATCATGTCGTCTGCAAATACTCTCTCACTGATGTTTACTCTGCATAATTGCAAATGGCCTACACATACTTTTTTACTTAGTGTTGTGCATCTCTTAATAATCTCGTCCATGTATATAATAAATAATAATGGGCTTAGACTCCTCCCTTATCTTAGTCCTATATTTCTATTAAAATTTTCGGATATTTTGTTATTTTTTATGACTGCGTTCTCGTTGTTGTTATAAATCGTTTCCCATTTAATCCTCTTTCTGCTAGTATTCTCACAATCTTTCTATACGTACTCTATCAAAAGCTTTTTCTATATCCAAAAAAGCTACGAACAGTTGTTTTTTTTCTTTTATTGCTTTTTCTCTCATCTGTTTTATAGTGAATATGTGGTCTTGGGTACTTCTTCCACTTCTAAATCCACTTTGTGATTCTTCTAATGTATCTTCTATTGTCGATCTAATTCTTTTTTCTAGCACTTTTTCCATTATTTTCATCACGGTGTTAATTAATGTTATCCCTCGATAGTTATTGAAGTCTTTCACATCTCCTTTTTTAAAAATTGGTACAATGAGCACCTACTGCCAGTCAGTTGGGAGCACTTCTCCTTCTATAGCTTTGTTGAGTATGTGTCGCAGTATATCTCTTCCGTTTTGTCCAATACTTTTTATCATCTCTGCTTTAATTTTGTCATATCCAGGTGCTTTTCCATTTTTAATTTCTATAATTACTTGTTTTATTTATTCCTTACTTATTATTATTTCTACATCTTGCGGCATATTAATTCGGATTTGTTCCTTTTTATCCTATGTATCATTAAGTAGTTCTTGCTAATCCTCTTTCCATCTTTGTATGATTTGTTCCTCTTCTGTTCATATTTCACCATTCTTATTTTTTATAAAATATGTTTCCTGCTTCTTTTCTGATCTCATATTCTTTAATGCGTTATAAAAAAGTTTCTGGTTTGCTTTAGCGTCATGTTCTATTTTTCTCCAAATTTCTTCCATTGTTCGTTCTTCGATGCTTTTATCAGTTCTTTAGTTTTCATTCTGTCTTCCTTATAGTTATTATATTTTTCTTCCGTTCTATTAGATAGGTATTGTTTCGAAGCTAGTTTTTTTTTGTTTCACTTCCTTTTTTATTTCTATCTTCCACCACGAAGTTTGTTTCATGTGGCTTAATTTTGTATTTATCCCGCACACTTCTCTTGCAGTATCTAGTATGACGTTTTTAAAGTTGTTCTATTTATCCTCTATATTTCTGTTTTTAATTTGTTTATAATCATGTTTTTTATTTACTTCCTGTTCGTATTTCTGTGCTATTTCTTTATCTCTTAGTTTGTACGTTTTTATTGTTTCTTGCTGGACTTTTCTTTTTTTGGTGTTGTATTTATTTATCTTTCTATTTCGTCTTCTTTAAATTTGGATTCTACTACAAAATGATCACTGCCGATTTCTGGTTCTCTCCTTACGCTTGTGTCTTTTATCAATTTTTGGTATTGTCTTTTTATTAGTATATAATCTATTATTGATTTTTCGTTTCTGCTCTTTACTTCTCTTGTGTATTTGTGGATGTCCTTATGTTGGAACCATGTATTTATTAGTTATTATCAAATCATTTATTAGACAAATTATTATTCCTAACATTTTCCACATATGCTTCTATAACTATCATCTTCGTTTGGTCCGTATTCTACTATTATTGTTTTCTTTTGGCTTATCTCCGCTTTCATCTCTTCTGTTAATAACCGTTCTGAACATGCTTTCCAGCTTAATATTTGCGATTCTAGTTTTTTATGTATTAAAAGTCCTACTCCTGCTGCTGCTCTTCCTCCTTGTGCTACTCCGCTGTATATTAGTATATTATCTTTTGCTAGTTTTTGTATTCCGTGAGCCTTTTTTTGTTTCTGTTATTCTTAGTATGTCAACCTCCATTTTTTGAAATTCTTCTAATTCTATTTCTTTTCCTTTAATACTTTTTATATTCCATGTCGCTATTTTCCATATTAAAGTGTTTTTTGTTTTTAATTGTTTTTTATTATTAGTTTTACTATTCATATTATTATTCTTATCACTTTGATTATTATTTAAGAAACTTGTTTTTTAATGCCTCTATTATTATTGTTTTTTTGTGATTGTTTTCGAAATTATTGTTATTATCGTTATCTTTGCCATTTTTATTTTTATCGGTATTTGTGATTTGTTTTTCCTCAATACTATTTCTTTTGTACTTATTACTACTACTAATTTGTATATTTTTAATATTGATATTTTCATGTTTATTTATGTTTCCCATTTCCCTAATACTAATTTTGCTATAATTATTACTATTATTAATATGTATATTTTTAATATTGATATTTTCATGTTTATTTATGTTTCCCGTTTCCCCATTTCTAATTTTACCATAATCATTACTATTGCTAAAATGTCCATAACTATTACTATTCTTATACTATTTTTACAAAGGTTATTACTATTAATTTTATAATCTAATTTAATTTTCGTTGTTTTTCCTTCATCTCTTCTTTTTTCTTCTTCAGTTTCTTCCCCTTCCTTCAGTTTTTTGGTCTTTCATTGTTATTAATTTTCATCAACCTATTTTCTGTATTGTCCAATTTCCATTCTTCTTTTCCAATATAAATCTTCCTGTCTCCAATTTTAATTGATGTTTCTTTTTTCTTTTCTTCATTTGTTCTTATTCTAATTATCTTTTATATCTCTCTGTCCTTTTCCTTTGCTTCGTTTGCTCTTATTCTAATTATCTTTTGTATCTCTCTGTCCTTTGGTGACATGTCTTCTTGAATGAATATTTTCTGTTCTTCTTTGTTCCTTAATCTATTTTTGTTTTTCATAATCATCTGTTTATCATTTCCATTGCTTAATTTTATTAGACACGTTTTCTTTCCCAATTTAACATGAATTTTGGAAAATTAATCTCAAATATTATTCAAAAACCATGGTAATACATTTTTTTTCCATAAAATATCTACAAATAATACTAGAATTTAGTTATCTTTGTTTTTAGTTCAGTTAAACATATATCGTTTTTCCAATTTTATTCTAAATAATACATTTCTTGCAGAAATAACCCCCTATCAAATGACACTTTTAATTTCAATTATTTCTCTTATACCTACGGTTAATTGTTATTTTATTTCCTTGTAATCGAAATAGTAATGTTTTTTCTTCAAATACGTTAATTTGAATAAAGAAAATTCAAATCTAATATGGGGTATACGTACCAATTTTAGAATTATTATTACGACGAATTATAATATTCTTATAGCAACAGTTCAGTGTGTTAAGCTTTTTTCATGTTATACCCTGAAACATATTTATACATAATGATTTTTTCTTGTTTGTTGCATAATTATTTTATATTTCATAAATTAGGTGTTAGTAAATTAAATCAGTGATTTCGACTATTTACTTGCATTGTCTACCAATTAGGATTTTTGGCATCATTTCACTTTGGGAACACTATTCGCCTATAATAATTTGCACAGGAAATGGTACTGTATTAACTAATTATTCAAGCAACCCTTACAAAGATTTAAAGGACTCGAAGCACTTTGGGATTGGATTTATACACCAAATTTTAAGTCTTACTAACCATGTGTCAAGTATCAATCTCTAGTATAAAAAAATATTTGTTTGACAAATACAAAATATGTCAAAATAAAAATGAATCTTTACGCATTATCTATTGGTTTTTAACGAATCAAAAATTTGTTTTTCAGGTTTACATATTTATAATGAAATCAATGATTAACTGTCAACTGCTGAATAATAGGATTAAGCAATATTAATCAAGTCATCATTGATTTGACAGATTTCTATAAACGGCAATTATTTTTTACGACTTGAAATATGAGTACTATAAACACTTAATTACAACAGTCAAGTGAAATGAAGAAAACAAATAATCGTTTGGTTTTTATAATTACCGAATAGAATCGAATTTATTGCTTTATTTTGAAAACTTTTGCAATTATGGTGTATTAAAACATAATTATAGAATACAGTAAGCGTAACCTGCATTTATGACACTTCTGTCTTTTATATTCTCCTATAATAAAACCGAAAAGGCATTTTGATGATTGAGTGAGCAGTAATGCTTCAGGCATTTTCAAAAAAAATTTCAAAAACATCTATTAATTTAGCAATTCGCTAAAAAATTTGAGATTTATTCACAAATATAACCAGTTATTGTATCCAGCACATGACTTCACCTTATGTAATAAAAGAGTATACAGTAGAATAAATTATTAAAACACGAGAAAACCATTAGTTCATCTCATAAACAAATTAAAATTAAAATGTAAAAATCATGTGGACGGATTTACGAAAGATCCCTATAATATATAATATAACTAATGTTATATTAACTAATTTCTTACGTTTTACAAGAAGAAATCATAAATATATTTAAAAGAAACAAATTTTAAAAAATTCAAAAACAGTACTTATGTTTTTTAATTTTGCTAAACTTCCACAAATAGTATTTCATTTATATTGTAAACCGAAATATAAAAAATCCATGTAGATATTGCAAGGCATTCAAGAGATATTTCAAAAATACTGAAAATAATCAAGAGGCGTCTACAGCTGTTCTAATGAGCTGATCAGCAATCTAAATTAAACCCAAAAATATTATGAGACTAACGAAATAACCAAATAAAGAAAAACGTTTAAATATTTATTAAAGAAATTAAAAATACTCACTTTTAACACTATGAACTTTAAAAACACTTAATTACTATATTATCCCTTCGATAAAATCTTTTTCTACGGCTATTATGGAATTTCTATATTCCGACGTAGTTTTTGAATATGGAATATCATTTTAGCCCTAGAGCAAGATTATTCAGTCTCTCCCTTGATATGGAATGAATACTTGTGGCGCCCTCTGAATGTCATTGTTAATTTGACACACAGTATTACTTGTTAGAGCCAGAAGTGCAGCATAAAGCTTAAGACTCACTTCGCTAAATTCGCGTTTTTTTGACATAATGTGTCAAACCCAGATTGTTGTCGCACATTCGCGTATTTCATCCAAACTCATAAATGCGAAATTTGCCTACGCGAAAGTTCGGATAAATCGTAAAAAAGTTAAAACGATTTTGACTATTTTGCGAATTTCTGTCATTACTGTCAATTTCTGATGGTTTGTGCAGATCATAAATTTGTTCTTTAGAGATATTTGTTTTGTGTACATACTACACTAAATGATTGTTGTAATGACAAGCATCCATGACTGTTTTCTTTTTATAAAAATTACTCAAACACAAAAAAATAATAATAAAAATTCTAGGTTATGTTATTTCTCTTAATTTATCACAAACTATACTTGTAAAAATCGCAGAATAGTTCAAATTTCCCGCCGCGAATATTTTAAAATCTGGATTTGACAAGGTATGTCAAAAATCCGCGAATTTCGCTTAAGTGAGTATTAAGCTTTAGTGTATTTTTTGGCACTTTTAATAAAAAAGAAGAACAACAATTGTCAACTGTCAAAAATGTCGATGGTCAAAATTGTTTAATTATCTATTTTTTAAATTAACATTGATTAATACTTCATAAAAAGTAAGTAAATTTATATAATTTTATCAAAATAATAGTTATTACTTGGCTTCATTCCTTTTTAGTATTTGATACTGACAGCAGTAATTATTTCACCACAACTCCTCCAGAAATTCAGGAGTTAGCAATTCAATATATATTTTTTTGTTTCTATTTGATAGTCGTAGAAAAAGTGTAGTCTATAACAAGGGCGGAATTCAAAATTCTACACTCGTAGAACCGTCTCTTGCCTACGGCTCGGGAAACAAATCTTTCTACTCGTGTAGAATTTTACTTATTCCACTCTTGATATAGAATATATTATTCTCTACGTGCATACAATCGCAAACTAACACTTGTTTTGAATTTGTTATATATATATACATATATATATACATATATATATATATATATATATATATATATATATATATATATATATATATATATATAGAATAATTCAAAAATTTCGGGTATAGCGGTCTGTAGGAAATTAAAACTGCAATTTTTCCAATACTCTCAATATCTCGCCATTGTTTGTTTAATAGCTTCTTCAGGGGGTTATTCCAACATTACCTTTCGAAATTGCATTTTGATATAAATATGTAGATGACATAATTTGTGCCATACCTAAGGAGCATACCGAAACTATACTAAATGGGATTAATTCTTTTAATGAGTATATTGAATTCACCATTGGAATAGAAGAGAATCGTTCGTTACCTTTTTTGGATACCAGAGTGGTCAGAGACACAGATAATAAAATAATATTGGATTGGTTCCAAAAACCTACAGACTGAGGCAGGTTTATAAATTATTTTTCAAGTCACCCCAAATTACAAATTTACAACACCGTAATAGCAATGAAAAACAGGGTAGTACATATCAGTGATCAAAAATGGTTAGCATCGAACCTCCACAAACTATTTGCGAACTTAGCTAATAATGGTTATCCAAACAACGTGCTAAAAAAAGCTGCTATACAACACCGAAATGTATGATGGAGCGATTGATCCTACCACAACAAATTTTATATAAAAAGTTGCTATTTATACCGCAGTTCTCTAACAAAATAATAGCGATTTTCAAGCAATTTAATAACATAAAAATTTCAAAATATAACCAACAAACAAATTCTAACTTATTTACAAAACTTAAGGACAAAACACCACTATTGTACAATACCAATGCAATTTATAAACTACCACGCAGAGATTGTCAAGGGAGTTATATAGGCCAAACGTCCCAATGGTTAAAGCAAAGAATCACTCAACATAAAAGTGACTGCAGACTACACAAAAATACTTGTGCCACAGTAGAACTCCATTTAAAGACAGGTCATAATTTTGATTATGACAATATAACATTATTGGATAAAAACAATAACTACAGATCTAGATTATTCCTTGAAATGTATTATATCAAGAAACATGAAAACAACTTAAACTACAAACTTGATACTAACAATTTGAGCAATATTTATTGTAACCTTTTTAATTATTTTTAACATGTCACTCTGCATTTTAACTTCTCATCACTTTTTACTATAATATAGAAAAAACAGCATAATAGAAACATTTTATATTAAACTATTTTTAATGTGTGTAATGTGATGCTAGTGCCCGTATCGGCAAAACTAATGTTGCTCTCTGTAAGTTTTTATTTATTGTTAATTTTAATGGGTTTTTAAATGTAAATTATTGATTATTGTAGAATTTCTCCTGAAGAAGCTAATAAACAATGGCGAAATATTGAAAATATTGGAAAAATTGCAGTTTTAATTTCCTACAGACCGCTATACCCGAAATTTATGAATTATTCTATGATTAAGTAACGGTCGATAACGTAGTAAATTTATATATATATATATATATATATATATATATATATATATATATATATATATATATATATTACTAATTCTTATCTCTAAAGAGTGCCACTTTGTATAGGCGATTTTCCCGAATACGTACTGAATTAGTTTCATGATTGATGAATGATATGCCGCCCCGAGCGACAAAGGGAAAACAATAACTTGTATATTGCTACCATAACTGTGAACTAAAACAAAGATAAAATATTTCTTCATATAATTCTTAAACTAGTTTTCAGTTTTATGGTACCGCCCTATAACAACAAAGGAATGAAAAGTCTTATATCGGTATAATAATCGCAGACAAAATTAAGGAATTATTGGAATCTCAGAAATTATTCCCTAGAATTGATATCGATTTAGTTTCGTTTCTTGTCTCTTGATGCCGCCCCATAGAGACAAAGTGGTTGTAACTCGCCTATCGGTATAAACGCCTTTTCCAAAGTAAAAAAATGATGAAAACCTAATAAATTATTGTAAACTTATTTTGCGGCCCCTATAGGCTGCCGCCCGGGTGCTGTGCCCCCCTTGCACCTTCGACACGGCTCGGCTCTGCTTATTAATTAATATGCATCATTTGAAAAGTTATTCAAAAATTTGGATTGAATTTTGAGTTGCAGGAAATAAAAGTCAGTTTTATGGATGTTTACCAAATTTATACAAGTTTTGGGGAAACATTATGCAAAGGTTTAGCAGGTTTCCATGCTACAACGGGTTGTGATTAAAACCCAAGCTAAAATGCTAAAAAAAATATTTTTGTGCCACCCTGTAAGTAGCATCATCAGATAGCTTATCAAAAAGTAAGACAGGAATGTTGAAGTCATGCCGTGTGGATAGTATAGGTCTTCAAAATGCCCAAAATGTCCCATTTCAAACGTTAGGTTAAAAACATTTGAAAATAGACTCATAGTATTTTTAACAAAACATACTCAGAATCATTAAAAGAATCCAAAAACCACATAATATACATTTAAAAAAATGTTTCCTTCAATTACAGAAAAACGGTAAGCTTAGCAGCAATGCGGAACTCCATTGAATCAGGCACAATTTCTTATCTAAATATACAAATCTAACATATCTAAATATATGACAAAAAAATAATTATTTATTTTTTATATTTCTCATTATTTTAGTAAAATACAGGACACGAACTAAACGCTACAATGAATTAAAAGTGAAAATGACCTAAGTTTTCTTCACGAGAAAAATCGACAAACTGAGGTCAAAGTAGACTTTTTTTGAAAATTGTACCCTTTTTCACTATATCGCGTTTTTTAGACATGCGCGCATTTTTTGCATTGTGATTTTTTTACGGTTGTTTTTTAGACGTCAACAAATATAAAAACATAAAAATTATACTGCTAAAAAATGCGTTCATGTCTAGAAAAACTCGATTTAGTAAAAAAAGAGTACAATTTTCAATAAAAAGCCAGTTTGACATCAGTTTGTCAATTTTTCTCGGGTAGAAAACATGGTACTTTTTACATTTGATTCATGGTAGCGTTTAGTTACTGTCCTATATTTTACTAAAATAATGAGAAATATAGAAAATATATAGTTAGTTTTTTTGTCATATTGGGGTCAATTTTCTTAACTTATCGATACCCCTCCATTTATTAAATTCAGGTAAGCGACACCTAAGATATTTCGCCGTTTCCTTGCTTTTGTTACACGGTGTAGATATAGTTGCTTAAAACAAAAATAAGCATACCGTTGGAATTCGGAAGAAATCGTTTATTTTGTGAGCTCTGAAATACATTTTACATACTTATATTACAGATTATAGTAAGTTAAATCTCCCACTGCAACATGCCCTTTTGAAGATTATTTGTTGGATGTATCGTCCAATTTCTGTAGCTTGGCGGAGAAATATTGTTGGAAACGCGAAACTTTTAGTTGCTCAAGTGAAACTAATCGTTGAAGCTGGGTTGTCGTTAACTGCGTCGTCTCATTAGACACTTCTGGTTTTCCACAAACAGATGTAGGCTTCGGAGGTAATTTTTTTGGAGCAACCTCTTCAACTGATATGTACCGCTTTTTGTTAGCTTTCACTCCAGACACAGTCATCTGATGGGCATCACTTTCAGTTATAATATCATCACTTGAGGTAGGTAAGGAAGCTTGAGTCGGCACTTTTGCCAAAATATGAAAATACTTTTATCCAGTTTCCAAGTCAAAATGCTTTTATGAAAAATTATCGGCAATTTTGACACAATTGTGTAATTATAGCTGATAATTTTTCTGTCAACAAAATTGACGCGGCATTTTTCGGTCAAAGTCGTATTAAAAAAAACATTTAAAAAAATTGATACTACTAATAAATAAATTATATGATCATATAAAAGAAATGTTACTTATTATTAAAGTTTTGACAATTGAATACGCAACTAGTGTAGTTAATATAAATAGGGTTCATGAAATTCTCATATATAACAAAGTGCATTGAAAATTATCGGCAATTTGAAAAAAATCTGCATGAATGCACTTTAGAGATAGAAAAAACATGAGTGTATGTAGTACACGAAATACGTTTGCTATTCTCTGTCTATCTTTCCTTCCCGTATCTAATAGTCCCTTTAAAATATCTTTGATGATATCTATATTTTTCCATCTAGTAGGTTATTTGATTAATGAATAAACAATTATTATTTATCTAATAGATATTGAACTAAAATGTTAATTCTCAAATTAATCTAATTCTATACTTATTATTAATCCAATAATTTGTTATAACGATTTTAATTTTAATCGATTGTAAAACTATTAGATAAGAGACTTTGAAGTGTACAAGTGTAGTGTGCTAGGTCATTTAGTCAAAATAGAAAATTAAGTTTCATCTAGGTTGAATATAAAAAAAAATGTGGATGGTTGCTAAGCGGGAATCCACAGAGGTTGAGAGGTTGTTGATTTTTTTTATTGAAAAGGAGGGAAGAAAATTGAGAGAGATTTCGAAAGAGATTTTTTAAAACAGAAGAATCAAATAAGATTATAATAGAAAACTAAATAAGATTAATTTTGAACTATAAGCAAAGCTGTAGAAAAAATCATTCTTAAATATGAGTAAAATCAATTATAACTTGAGAGTATAATGACAATGGTGGAGAATATAAATTGAACAGAGAAGAGAAAAAGTATTTGATTATAATACAAGTAAAAATAATGAAACTTTACTTACTTGAAACACAGAAAAGCAGTCTTCAGTATCCAGAAAGAACATAGAACTGAATTTTGGTTCAGTTCATTATTACACAATTAAATAAAGAAACATCGACGAAAAATCCAGTGCATAATTACAAACTGTAAGGTAAATTTATAAAAACTAAACTTATATATTTCGATATTTTCCACAAACGAACTGTCAAATTTATATACATAACCTTTTTATCTGATCGGACTAGTGTCAATTCAAATATTAATTTATTGATATATTTCACATAAAATTCAACGACCAGATAAAAAATTACTTAACAAATTTTAGATAAAAATCTTTTAACAAATTTTACTGAATAGATTTATAACTAATATAAACAAAAAAGGAAATAACTTTTCGATAATTCCAATAATATAATCTGTCATAACCTCTAAATCTTATTCAGTAAGATAGTTAAACCTATTGACCAAGGTATTTACTAGCAGTACAGAGACATATTGAGTGCTCTTTAGATCTATTTAAAAAATTATTGGAAAATAATAAGTACTAGTTAATGTATATATTTCTTTTTCTTATTAATTATATGATATCTCAATTATTTTGAAGTCTAAATTTAAATGTCAACGTATCCTCACTCACGATAATTCCCTACAAATAATTAAGAGTTCCATCTTGAGGACTGAAGTTAGCTGGCATTTTACTTTTTAAACTAAACAAATATATTCATTTATTACTTTATTAATTTCATCTGGCGCTCAACAACTAAACCTAATAAATAATTAAAATTATAAATAAATAAATAAAAATAAAATATCATAACAATCGACGAACCAACGTGTGGCAAATAAAATTGAATAATTATAATATTCATACATGGATAAATAATAATACATATCAATATACATTTATTTTTAATTAATACTTCAAAAAAAACCTAACCTAACTTAACCATTGAATCATTTAGGCATGTGATCAGAAATAATCCGTATATCAACGTTTCCTAACACAAACTAACCCGATTATTCATGCTAATCTTTCATGGATAGACTAAAATATGTTTGTAATTTGTTATAGAAATAACTCCCCGATTTTAACGTTTCCGTGTATAAAATGAAGTTCGCTTTTTTAAACGCCTTAAAAATCATTTAAAATTACAAACTATTTACAGAAAGTAAATTCATATACGACAGTGAAAAATATTAGATTAAAGAAAAATAAACAGTTTTAAGGATTAAAACTAACTTTTCCGCATCTGTGAGATGCCCTGAGCAATACTCTATTATAAAATTGTCACTTGTATACACTTGGGGGAATGTATCGTGCTAACAAACCTAAATTTCTCCAAAAATAACCAAAAATGTATATCTGGATTTATAAGACCCGCGTATCGTCCTAACAAACCTAAATTTCTCCAAAAATAACCAAAAATGTAGTATATCTGGATTTATAAGACCCGCTGTACTCGCTCTAGTCAGCTGAAAATCAATAGGGTACATCTGTCAGACACCTTGAAAAATATCCAATTTAAAATTGGTCACTTGTATACACTCCGGAGGCTGTATCGTGCTAATCCGAAATTTCTCCACAATGGACCAAAAATGTTGCACTTCAGGTACCATAGCACCCGTTGTACTAGCTCTAGTGAGCTGAAAATCAATAAGGTTCATATATAAGACGCCCTGAACAATATTCAATCATAAAATTGGTCACTTGTATACACTGTGGAGGCTGTATCGTGCTAACAAACTGAAAATTCTCCAAAAATGATAAAATTTGGTACTTCAAGTACCATAGAATTAGTTGTACTGGCTTTAGTGAGCTGAATATCAATAGGGTTCACCTTTGAAATGCCCTGAATAATATCCAATCATAAAATTGGTCACTTGTGTATACTCCGGAGGCTGTATCGTGCTAACAAACTGAAATTTCTACAAAAGTGATAAAAATGTACTTAATGTTCTTATAGCACCTGTTGACGGGCTCTGGGGACTTGTTGCTCTCCGGAGGCTGTATCGTGCTAACAAGACATGTAAAGAAAAGTGGCCAATGACGACGACATAAACAGGATTTTTGTTCTAAAAACCGTTTTTTCGTATTGTTCTTGATGAAAAACGTAAAAATAACTGAAACATTTTTTCAAAATTCCTACTTTCTTGGGGTGAACCAATACTTTTCTCGCATATTAGATAGGTTGGGCGGAAAAGTAATAGTTTTAATTATATAATCCATGTTGCTTGTAATATGATTAGCTAGAATACATATTATTACAATAATGTTTTAAATGTTAACTCCACAGTTTATAAACTGCGGAGTTAACTAGAAACAGTAAGTTTCATTTAAAACACTAATATGAGTAGATTCCACAAAGTAAGGGTTGATACAGTTAATTTTATTATTACAATCTTCAGCCTTTCGTGGAAGCCTTTTCTTAACCCAAACATCTGAGTCCTTCCTTCCTACAACAGTCCTGAGAAAGCAAAAAATCGTCAGTGCCCATCGGCCAGTTTGGATGTACTTACAAGAATTTTATTTATTCTTAAGACCCATAAACTTTTTTTCAGCAAAACATTAAATGGAGTTATCTACCGGGTGGTGCATCCGCATTGGACATACTATAAGAAATCCCATGTAAATTTAAACAAAGTCAAATATTGGCTCAGAAAATCCATCTTTAAAATTTGAAAGTTTTTTATTGTTGAGTTAGGTATTTGGAAAATAAAGTTATATAAATACAGATCCGTTTCTGTCGATGAAATGAGGATGAGAGATTAATAAAGCTTTATTCTATGTTACAACGCTAATTATCATATTAAAGAACAAGTTTCATAAGACAGAATTTTAAAAAACGAGCAGCGAAGCAGGGTTTTTTCTACAGGGCAAGAGCTATAAAAAAAGTCCTATGCAACATGTTTATTATACTACTTTCTTCTATTTTGGTTAACTATTAAATAAAGAAATGCACATGAAAATTCAATATTTAAGTTGGAAATGACATTTAGTTGTAAAAAAAACATGAAAATAAATGTCGTTTGTGCGCAACATTTTGGTTTGTTGCCAACATAAAGACAAGGAAAAGCACAACTTCCACTTCAGAACATGTAAATTACGTAATTTACGTTCGTAATGAGTTATTAGAAAACTGAAAGAGAAAAAATATTTTTAATTTCACTTATTAATCGCGATTTTTTAAATTTGTTTTCTGTAATAAATTCTAACAATTGTAAGCTGTTACTTTGGTAATATTATTTTTAAGATTATTAAATTGGTTCACTATCTTTATGTTCGAATTTTTACCATATGACTGGAGTATTCTCTTCTCTTAACCTGGCCCTACCCGAACTCAAAAGCATTTTTTTGTAAACTGTTGGTGTGCTAGCATTTTGGCGAAAAAATTCCAACCGAGGGGGTTAACCTGGCCCTACCCTAATTCCAAAGCATTATAACTGTAAACTGTTGGTGTGCTAGCTATAAAAATTGTTGTGCTGGTCTAACCGGGGGGGGGGGGGGGGTCAGCTTGACGGACCTAGTTTTGAGCTCCAAGTGGAACGCACCCCTTCTGTTACGTGTTTCGACGTCGTATGTAGACAAAAATATGACAATAACTGTTACTCCGCATACAACTGCTACGCAAAGGTTTCCTTGAATAGAAAGAAATAGACTTATCAAATGTAAAACACAGTTGCCTAATATTATTAAAGTAAAATTAATTGAAATAATAATTAAATAAACCCTGATACATTTGAAATATTGATTATTTTTAATAGCTTGCGTCTGCAGCAAACACTAAATAAATTAAATTTGGCAACAGTAAAAATAATGTTACTTTAGACCCGATTTTTACTTAGAATGTGAAATGTTGTTAGTCTAGTCGACAAGGTGAGATTCGTGAAAAATAGATATAAGCTCCTAAAATTATGTGCGATAGCTCATTAGATTCGGAATTTGGTCTAGAAAAATGTATCGAAAGCATATAGTAACAAAGGAAATTTTTTTTGCAAATTTAATTGTTTAATAACTTAACTGAATGTTGTTTATAACAAATTTATATATAATTTATTTTTTTCCTGAAATTACCAAAAATTACGAAAACATCCATATACCTATGGCAAAGTACCAAAAAATGTTTTCATTATTTATTGTACTTTAAAAAATACGTGGTACCGAAGCGGCTTCTTGATTTTCAAACTAAAAAACTAAAATATCTGAGAAACTATTTGTGATACGAACATAAATATTCAGGTCATTTTTATTATAGAGGATTAAATGGTCTTTAATGCATATTCGATAATTTTGTTAAGTAATAAAATATGCGACAGTTGCAATTGTTTATTTATAAATAAAGTGATTTTTTATTAATTTACTTTTTCCAATTGTCTTTCATTCATATGTGAAACTTTTCCACGTGGACTACATTTTTTCATAAATTATTCATCAAATTACATTTTTTTTTCATTTAATACAGTAATTTTTCATGCTAACATTGGGTATTTATCGATTTTGAGTTTTGTACGTAATATTTAGCAGCTGCGTCTTTTGGGGCTCATCGTCAATCTTTCATTTGTCACAAACGCTTCAATCTCGTGTTCTGTTAAAAATTCTTATCCTACAATTTACTACAAAACTACAAAATTGTTTAAGGACAAATTTAAAAGATCGTTTAATCCTCTATGAAAATGACCTGAATGCTTATTTTCGTATCTCAAATAGTTTCTAAGATGCTTTAGATTCTTAGTTGGAAAATCAAGTAGCCGCTGTATCACATATTTTTTCAAGGTACAATAAATGATGAAAAAAATGTTTCCGGTACTTTGACACATGGTTGTTTTCGTAATTTTTAGTAGTTTCTGGAAAAAAATAAAGCCTACTTGTGAATTTCTTTATAACAAATTGTTACGTTAATAAACAATTAAATTTGCAAAAAAAAATTTCTTTGTTACTATATAGAGGAATGTCACTTATGATTTTTAAAATAAAATTTTTCTTGGCAAATTATTTAAACAATTCAAATATGAAAAAAATGATTAAAAATAATTAAAAACTGTTATTAAGAAAAAAAAAATTCTTAACAATCCTAATATTCTCAAGACAACAAAATTGTAAAAAAATTTTTAAAATATCAGATTAGTCTATTTGTTTATAAACAAATGACAGAAAATAAAAATAATAATAAAGTCTTGCATTAATACAAAAACGGTAATATGACAGTAAATTTTAAAAAAACCACAACAATACTTTTTTATTTTTGGTTAACTAAAAAAAGTTATAATAAACAAATTATCAAATTTGTTTCAATTTTTATGACGTCAATTTGTATATTAGAAGGGATTCACGAAACGAAATATTTTTAGGCCAATTAAACATTTACAATGAAGACGTAACTTGTAGAAAATTTTGTTGATTAACAATCGCCTACCTTGGTGGAAAATTAACTTTAAGACAAATTTCCAACGGGAATAAATTTTTTGAAGTTTTCAGAATACAACATATCTTTTCGAATATTCTAAATAATATTTAATTTAATACCTTAAAAAATTATTTAATGTGACGTATCAGCTTTTGACTCCGCGCGCACATCCGCAAAAATTACGCGCGGGTACCTACTTTCAGATAGAGATCCGGGAGATAGGAGTTTTTTTATCGGAAATGTCTCCCTCTTTAAGAATCCTTTATTTTAATTTCTTAAAAGTCAATAGTTCATGAGAAGTAGACGAAAAACAAAATGTCATTTTTTTCTCATCTTATTTTGGTTATAACTTTTGCAATTTTTTATGTACAAATAAATGCTGTCGATACATTTTTCTAGACAAAATTCCGACTCCAATGAGCTATGACATATATTTTTGGGAGCTTTATCTCTATTTGTCTTGTCGACTAGACTATGTTGGCTTCAAGAATGATGTACAATTATATCTTTTTTTTTCTATATCTATGGTATCAATATTGTTTGGTATAAAAAATTAATTCATTACTTTTGGAATTAATTATTTATTCATGCGTAAGTACCACAAAATTAATAATAAACAAATTCAGAAATCAATAGAAATTGAAAATCATCTGTATCTATTGAGTTGTCTCTTCAAAGCGCAATGGATATACCCTAAACATTTACGAATAATAAAACGAATGCCGCCGCGTATATAAACCAACAATTATCTGCCATCGCGGTTTGTATTGTTGATACAATTGCCTAAAATTTCATTAATGCAGATACCGTTACTTTTTTCTATTTCTTACTGCTGCTTTAGGAATGTTAATAATGAATAAAACATTAAATAAAAAATAAGTTGACCTACTTACACTACTACTGCGGAAAACTCAAGAAATCAATAAATTGTTAGATTATCACAAAGTAAATTGCTATAAAACGTATACAGTACGAAATCAATCGAAATTCCCCTTGTATCACACTACATAATTTACTGCAGCGCCAGTGTCTTTAAGGACAAAGATCACGGAAAAAATTTCCATGCAGCACAATATATAAAAAATAACACACAATACAAATAAAAATAACTGAGTCATAAAGTTCATTGATTGAGTTGATCGCGTGTATGGTATCGCTATTACAACACCGGGGTTAAAAACCCTGTAAATTGGAGCAAACATTACTTCCTAAAACTGTTTTAGGACACACAATTTCAACCCTCTACCAAAAAATATTATATTAAACGTTACTTTCGACACGCATAAAAGACGTTTTTATAAAGTTAACAAATATTAAAGAGATTTATTTTTTTATTAATATCGTAATTTGGTAAATTAGTTTCTAGATCGAAGATTTTTATATTTATACTTTTATCCAACAGTTTCGATTGTATTTTGTTGTTAACATAATTATGTAATGTAAAACAATTTTTAAAGTAAGATATGAAGATACATACGTGCTGGTCAACCGTTTAAAATTGACAAGGGGCATGTTATTGCCTTATTACGGAAAATCACAACACAAAATGGTGAAAAAATAAATGGTTTTAAAGATTAAAAATAACTTTTCCACATTTGTAAGTCGCCCTGAACAATATCCTATCATAAAATTGTCACTTGTATACACTTCGGAGTCTGTATCGTGCTAAAAAACCGAAATTTCTCCAAAAGGGATAAAAAATGTGGTATGTCTGGATTTATAGGATCTGCTGTACTTGCTCTAGTGAGCTGAAAATCAATAGGATTCATCTGTGAGATACCAATTATAAAATTGGTCACTTGTATACACTCCGGAGACTGTATCGTGCAAACAACCCGATATTTCTCCAAAATTTACCAAAAATGTGGCACTTCAATTACCATAGCATGAGCTGAAAATTAATAAGGTTTATCTATGAGACGCCCTGAACAATATCCAATCATAAAATTGGTCACTTGTATACACTCCGGAAACAAACTAAAAATTCTCCAAAAATTACAAAAATGTGGTACTTCAGGTACCATAGCACCCGTTGTACTGGCTCTAGTGAACTGAAAATCAATAGGGTTCATCTGTGAGATGTCCTGAACAACATTCAATAATAAAATCGGTAACTTGTTGCATGCTGGAGGCTGTATCGTGCTAACAAGACATATTACGAAAAGTGGCCGACAACGTCATACAAACCGGAATGTTTTCGTGTTGCTCCTCCTGAAAAACATAAAAATATCTCAAAAAAAATTCCAAAATTCCAGCTTTTTTGGAGTAAACCAATACTTTTCTCGCATATTACATAGGGTTGGACGGAAAAGTAATAGACTAGTTCTAAGATCAATTATTATTAAAGTACAAACACTTATTTGCCGTATGTAGACAACCAAAAATCAATGATTGTTTTATATAAAAACATCATTGAATAGAAATCTAAGAACGGGACTTGCCAAATAATAGACAGAAATATGTAATGCAGAAAACGTTACAGGAAAAATGATATATATATATACCGTCCGAAAGTTTGGATGCGGCAAGTTTTGATTAAATTAAATGGATACAGGGCCAACGAAATTCAATTCATCCTTCCTTATTTAGTTTTCCCGGTATTCTCACAAGATCTCTGAGTTTACCGTTACCTCCAAGCCATGAAATTATCACCACCATGTTTGATAGTAGGCACTGTACATACTTCTGAAACCTTCTCTTATTTTGATCGACGTACCATTGGTCTATTGTACAATTTTTATGCGCTTGTTCGTATCCCAGTTTGTTGTTATCATGAGTTTTTAGTTTTGTGGTTTTGTCAACAACAATTCTCTTAGTCTTGCAGTCAATAGACGTCTTTCATCAGTTTTTATTGAAACGTATGTTTTTCCCGTGTTGCGTTAACTTTTGGTACAGTTTGACTTTTGTGACCATTCTTCCAGCTTCTCGGTATCTGATACTAACTTGAAGTTGGTTTCAGGCGAGGCGAGGTTCAGAGGTGAGTTATCTCTATCCGCCTTGGATATAATTCGATGTGGAACTGAGGTTTCTGATTTCCTGTAAAAGGATTCACGTAATTTCATTACCTATCGAGAGTGTAGATTGACAAGGTCAATTAACCCTCTTCTCCCTTCTTCTCGGGGTAATGTTGTTTTAATAGTGGATGATTTCGGATGGTGGTTATTATTGTTCGTCATAATTGTTCGTGTTAACATCTGAATGCATTCTAGCTCTGTTTTCGTCCATCTCCGGATTCCAAAAGAGTACGTTAAAACACGCGCGGCGTAGGTGTTGATTGCCTGAACTAAGTTGCCTGCATTTAACTCCGACTTCATAAGTGATTTTACTCTTTTTATGTATTGCTCCTGGACTGTACATTTTGCCTGATTGTGGACCAATAATCTCGCCTGTTGAAATCCCAGATATTTATAAGTTTCCCCGTTTTCCATTGCCTGTACGATATCTCCATTAGGTAGTTGCACATCTCCGTGTATAACAATGCCTTACTCGATGTGTAGGGTATTGCACTTGGATAATCCAAACTCCATATGAATATCAGTGGAGAATTGATCTGTTGTATCGAGAAGGTGATTGATTTGACGCTCATTTGCTGCGTATAGCTTGATGTCATTCATGTAGAGAAGATGACAGATGGTACAATTGGTGTTTCTGTTAGCTTTGATGTTAAAACCATACTTCGTATCATTGAGCATGGTGGATAGAGGATTCATTGCAAGGCAGAACCACAACGGGCTCAAGGAGTCACCCTGGTATATTCCCCTACTGATGGGTATTTCGTCAGTACTGATGGAGTTGGGACCGATCTTCAGATGTAGGTTTGTTCGCCATCCTTTCATTGTTGTTGAAAGGAAGCTTACAATAGTTGGGTGAACTTTGTAGATCTGCAGGACCCCCACAAGCTCGGAATGAGTTTCTCTATCAAACGCTTTCTTGTAATCCACGAAAGCAGTGTGTATATTAGATGATCTTGTCGAACTATCACAGAGTTGACAACAAGTTGTTCTTTGCACCCTTGGTGATCTCTTCTGCAACCTTCCTGTTCTCCCGCTAATATGTTATTGTCCTCGATGTGGGTAAATTGTTTCGCCGATTCCTTGGGAATTTCTTATACCAGAAGTTTTGGATATTGTTTCTTTTTTGTACACACGACTGGATTTCGCTTTCAAATTCTGCTTAAGCAGATCAATATGTAAATGTTGTTGATGTTCTGGATGTTGTGTGTGTGTGCCTATTTTCTTCAATATTTTTCTGATGTGGTTTCTCAAGCGTTTAGACGATTGTGCACTATTCTTATACTACGTTAGGCGTCCAAGCTCGCTCCTAATAGCATCGATGGAACGTTCTAGGCGCCGTTGCCACCAGGGTTTTTTGTTGGTGTTAATGATACGAATATTTGTCGCGTATATTTGCTGGTTGTGTAGATGTAGTACTGCCACAGCTCCACAATAAATAAGTGAATGAATCAGCTCGAGCGTATGGTAGTCGTTGCAGAGACTTTGTATTAGTGATTCTACTCCTGTAATAATATTAGAATTTTTGTTGGTCCTCAATTTGGGTAATTTTGGTCGTCGTATTGGGTTTGTGCCCTCAAATACCGCTATTGCCTTACGCATTTCGAGCGACACTTCATCGACGCTATTTGGTTGGGTGTTGTTGTCACAATCAAGAATGGTGTGATTCTCGGCTATTACTTCTTCTTTGGTAGTGTGGGTTTCAACGTGTGTCCCGTTTTCTTCTTGCGCTGCGAGATGATCATCCGTTCTTTGAAGATCTAGAAGGACTTCTCCTCGGATCTGCTGCAAGGTAGGTACAGGAAGAAAATTGTTCTTCATAATACTTCTTCTCTGGTCAGCTATTCGTTGTTCCGTTATGTACTTCAGTTGTGGGTACCTCTCAACAAAATCACGGCGAATGGCGTATCGGTAGGCGGTCAGGTCAGTTTCCATATTGGTTGCTGTAAAGTAGGAGCGCATAATAAAGGAATTTAACTCAGTGGTCCACTTTATGCGCTTCCTAGGCAATTCGGCTTTTGTGGTCGTAGGTTCATTGACTTGCGTCGCTACTCGCTGCAGAAACAGCAAGAGCCGGTGGAAGAGAGCTAGCAGTGTTGCCACCTTGAGAGATATATCCCTATTCTTCGAGGGATTTTTGACCCCTTCAAGGGTCAGTCATGCCGTTTTGAGGGACATTTTATTTTTAATCACATGCCTATCAAATTGATATAAGCACATTGTAAGCGTTTATAACCACTGAAATGAACCGATATCATTGAATGTGCAGGTCGCATCGAATGGAGAGGTGCGACATTTTATAATCGACATTTTGATGAAGTATGTTGCACTCTAATGGAAACTGTAAGTTGAAATATTTCCGGGATTCCCATTTAATTATTCGTTCATAATTATGTAGTTCCCCGGAAAAATTACTCGGCCCGGTATTCAAACGCCAAAGCAGAACGAATCTTTTAGATGATCTCAGACATTAAAATCCAGACGAGTTATTGCAAAACACACAGATATTTTTATTCGTTTGACAGCTAATCAACATTTTTTTTAACAGTTAAACTATTGTTATTGTTTAGGCGAGCTATTATTGTTTTGGCTTCTTATTTTGAATTAAATATTTTGTTTACTGGACCACTAACTGTACTTGCTTCAATTAGAACTAAAAAAACGTCAAACTTATGCACCTAGTTAGTTTAATCCCTAATTTGAACTTGGCGGGACGTTGAAAGAAAATATGTGATATTTTAAGCCTGCGCTTGGGACAATTTGTTAGAGTAAGGTGGCAACTCTGAGAGTTAGTGATGTGTTCCTCGATGGTGTTGATCTTAGAGTAATAACATACAATAGAGAGGGTTATTCATTCATAAACACGTTTATTTTTGCGGCCAATAATCCTAAATGCCAGTAGTAAAATAATGAATGAATTACCAAAAGTGGGGATTGTATTGTGGATACATGGCATTGGTAATTTCGGTTGTTATTCAAACAAACTTGGCACTGATGAGCCATTATCCAAAAACATTAAATTAATTTACTTAAAAGTCACTAAAAGTCTTAAAAATACATAGAAACGAAGGAACTAAATGTTTACTCCCTACTCATAATAAACAAAACATGCAAAACACGTTTGACATTATTTACTACAATACTACAGCGCTATCAAAACTATCGTCGTGTACACTCTTGCGATATTTGCATCTCTCTTTATATGGTAATTAAACAAGGACAAAACTACTGAATAGGTGACCCCAGACACATAAAGCAGGTAATGAATTTTTGAACAATGTTGCCACGTTTAGTTACAACAAATACTTGTTTAAACTTTATATAAGAATATGCTTGTATGAAATAAAATTCTAGTATTTTTAATTATTTTTAAAAGCAGCGGCTTAAATGCAAAAATGTGTATGACTTTTTTTTTGCATAAATTGTTAACAAATTTTGAATTAAATTTCTAATTTCATTTTTCCTGCAACTAAAGAGACTTTGTAAATATGGCAAAGTGGTGGAAGTGTCCGCAAGTGAGCTTAGGATGGGACTCGATGTTTGAGGCATCAACAATTCAAAACAAACATATCTATTTTATGTGTCAATCTGAGGTGTTGATTATCGCAGTTCATAGTAGCCCTACTCGGCATCACGCTGCGATCGCCGCTTTTTTTTAACTCTACTGCCAGGAGATAGGTAAGATAAGGAAATTGAAAGGGTGGCCAAGGGAGGCTAATAGAAAGAAAAAAGGTGTGATCCTAATTAAAGGCTAGTTGAAGAGACCAGTGAAGCAAAGTAAGGATCGGAGAGTGAAATCTCAGTTTAGTCGCCTTTTACGACACGCACGAAACACATTGGGGGTATTCTACGAAGAGGTCACGCTCACCCATACGGGGTTCACTCCTCAAGAGCAGGAAGGGGCAGAGGAATAGGTGAAGTCAGCAGACACCTGGACTGGGGTCCCGTGGGCTCGTCAGACCCTTAGTGTGTTGGCTCCATAGCAAACATAGTCCGCCAAAAAGCCAACACACCCCCCTTCGAGGTTATTATTATTATTGTTAACACGAGTCTCAAAACACTTATATTCTCAACTTAGTTCTGTTACAAATATACATCGGTTTATCAACTTTACTAAATTCCAAATTACCTCGTATATTAAAATATATTCCAGTAATTATCTAACTAGACTAGTTCCAAAGAACACTCGTCCTGCTTCAAACCTTGAGTTACAAATAATATATTTTGGCGGTAAGGCCTTCTATTTCGTTTACTTGTAATTAGTCGACGAGACTGTGTATTTTTAGATTTTAAAATTCTAGGCGCCTAAGTCGGACATCGAACCTTTTGCCGAATACACAAACGCAAAATAATGTACTTATTTACACGCTTACGGCCTTATTTATATGTTTTACTGCTTTTGTACAGTATGTCTCAAATTTACTCACAAATAAGATGTTTTAGTATAAATAATTCATGTTTATTTTTCAAAATCTCCGTTTTAAACATAACCTGATGTTACCGTATTTGTTTATTATTAAAAATGGGGAACTTTTTTTAAATTATTACAAATACGAAAGTGGACAATTTTCACGCAGCTGACGAACAATTCGATGAGTTTGGTGAACTAGTTTAAGGCACTATTGAATTAAGAATTTGTTGAAGAAAGATAATTGACACTAGTCAATGAATCAATATTGAATATTGCTAAATAATTTATATAGTAATACTTCCTAATTTTAAGCCCCCATATGCCTTATTTCTTCCAGAACTGTTCTAAACAATGGAAAATTCGCAGGAGCACAAGATGACTGAGAAGGGGTACATATTGAAAGGGTTGATCATTGAATGTATATAATTTTGTTAACAGTAGTTGATAGCTTCAAGTATAAATACAATCCAACATATTTATACAATATATTTCTTTCATGACAATCAAGAAACGAACATGAACAATCGTCGTTACTAAATAACATAACTTGACGGTGTTTACTTCTAAAATAAATGTGAAACATTTAAATGGACAATTGTACAAAGCAATATATATTAATTCAATGAAGTATCACAATTTCAAAACTTTTGTAAATAAATATGATGATACTTGCAATTTTCTATCGTGTAACCTGAACATTTTATTTAAAATAAATAACGGTAACAACTTCATATATTTGAATGTACTGTATTTGTAGAACGTGCACGATTTGCAATAGGTATAAAGTTTGACACTAATGACAGATGAGTCAACCGGCATCCCTGCAGGTTTTATAAAAGAGTAGTAGGGTGTTATTGGTATATTTCCAAGAAAACAACTAAAGTAGAAAAAAGTAATCTTGTTTTTTCTATAGTCACACCTCGTAAATTTGTTCTGTTGCTTTTGCACAATACTTCGTAATTTAACATTATTGCACGGCTTTTGACCTTTTTCTTATAATCGGTATTTCAATTCAATTTCGATAACCAGTTTCATTATTTATAGATTAATGATTTGTACTAACAGCCTCTTTTCGTTTAAAAAGTAATATTTAATCAGATTATCAACTCTTTTCCAAAAAGAGATGAATATATTGTACTATTTTGATACACCTGACCTGTGCACAATTCCAAACCAGTAGGCAAGAACTAAAAATGAATGTTACATAAGATACAAATGACCCGATAATCTCATAGGCTTTGAATGGTCACCAAAAAACCTAAAAAAATTCTCTTCACATATTTATACTGTAAAGAAAATAGTTATAGCTAAACAATTTCTAATTCCAAAACAATATATTTGTTAAATTGATATTTTTGGTTCTAATAATGATTAGAATATACTTCTAAAAATTAATTATCTGCATTAACAATTATAATTCCAATCATATACAGTGTGACCCATTTTTAATGGAAACACCCCCCTAAAATTTGAAGTTGTAAACCGATTTTAATAATTTTTTTTTGAAATGTCAAGTACTAAAAGGGACTTGGGACAAAATTTGAAATGTTTATTCCAATTTTCAGGGCATACTACGATATTTTTTCTTAGTCGAAAATCGGGATTTTTTATTAGCCACTGGATTCAAAGTGCCTCTAAACAGGTGTGACCAAAATTTCATGAAAAAATATTCATTAATAACAAAGTTATGGTAACTCAAAAATTCGAAAACTCACACACCTAACAGTCACAAAAACACCCTATATCAACAGATATAGCCATGAGAATATTTTTTTTATGATTTCAACAATAATGTACAACCAGATAAAAAAAACAAATAGCGTAAATATTTTTAATGAAAATAACGGAATTACATTCAAGTTTTTACGCAAATTAACTAAAACTAAGACCTAATAGATTTTTCAATTTAAATCTTAGTTGCCATGGAAATGATATTACAGTTTGACACTTGTGAAATATTTAAACGTACTATTGTCAACAATATTCACCTTACAGTTCTTCGGATTATTTTGTGTCATGGCTGCAAGATTGAGCGTAAGAGAGAAAATTGAAATTGTACGCCTTTCGGGAGATGACGTTAGAAATGCTAGAGAGGTTTGTAGAGTATTTAATGAGAGACATCCAGATCGTCTTCGTATTAGCTGCGGTACGGTAAATAAAATATTCAATGATACTGGTGCAGTATCAAAAATGATGTTAAAAAGTAATCCTGTACAAAGACGAAACAGGAATGACAGGAATGATCAAATCATTTTAGATTATTTCAGAAATAATCCTAATGCCAGTATAAGGAATGCCACTTTAGATTTGAATATTCCACGAGAAACTATTCGGAGATGTCTCAAGGCGAAGAATATTAAACCTTTCAAGCCAAAAATTTTACACACACTGCAAGAAGGCGACGAAGCAAGACGTATGGAATATTGTTTATGGGCCCAAGGGGAATATTTAAACAATAGAAATTTCCTACAAAATATTTTATATACCGACAAAGCCATTTTCACTACAAATGGAGTAGTGTCATCACAGAATTGTCGCTATTGGGCAGCGGATAATCCTAACTGGGTAATAAATTGAAAAAGCCAGTATTCCCAAAAAATCAACGTCTGGTGTGGGATATTGAACGAACGAATTATTGGTCCTTTCTTTTTTGAGGAAAACACTAATGCGCGAGGTTGCTAGAATTTTTAAACACAGAGTTTTGGGATGCTATTCACGAGCTGCCAATCAATGAACGATCAAGTTTAATTGTCCAGTTAGATGGGTGTTCAGTTCATTATGCCAGAGCTGTGAGGCAATGGCTTAACGAACATTTTCCAAACCGATGGATAGGCCGTGGTAGTCCGTTTCTAGATTGGCCACCCAGATCTCCAGACCTCACAGTTTTGGACTTTTTTCTCTGGGGACTTATCACACAAACGGTTTACAAAAACCGCTCAAGAGATAGAAATGAACTTTTTGCATGAATTCGACAGGTATGTGCAGATATTACCCCTCAAGAACTAAGGAACGTAATCAGAAACATTCGTAAGCGCTACGACAAATGTATCGAAATACGTGGTGGATTAGTAGAGGCTACTAGAATATGAGTTTGAATTAATTGTTGCACTGACTCGAAACATTTCAATGATTAGTTATCATAGTTACGTTTATTAACATTTTTTGCTTCATTATTAGTTGAATTGTGTGAATGTAATCCCGTTATTTTCATTAAAAAAATTTACGCCATCAATTTTTTTTCATCTGGTGGCACTTTATTGTTGAAATCATAAAAAAAAATTATTCTCTTGGCTATTTCTGATGATATAGGGGGTTTTTGTGAATGTTAGCTGTGAAAGTTTTCGAATTTTTGAGTTGCCATAACTTTGTTATTAATGAATATTTTTTCATGAAATTTTGGTCACACCTGTTTAGAGGCACTCTGAATCCAGTGGCGTAGTGATTTTTCAATAAAAAAATCGCTAATAAAAAATCCCGATTTTCGACTAAGAAAAAATATCGTAGTATGCCCTGAAAATTGGAATAAACATTTCAAATTTTGTCCCATGGTAGACCTTTTAGTACTTGACATTTCAAAAAAAATTATTAAAATCGGTATACAACTTCAAATTTTAGGGGGGTGTTTCCATTAAAAATGGGTTACACTGTATGTATAATAATGACGAAATATGAAAATAATAAAAGGTAGATTTATGAGGTAACTCTAATCTCTCTCACTGATTCTGAGCCTTTTTATTATGTTAAAATATGTTCCTACATTGTTTACTTTGACTAACATCGCGTAAACAACTTTATAAATTTCTTGTGATGTGAATTATATGCTTGTCAAAATACCGCGAACTAGATGTAATGGCCATTAGTGTTTTTTATTTTTGTTAGGCTTCTTCCCTTGACACATTTTCTATACTGAAACTATTACAATTTCTCGACCTTCGTTGTTAACACACCCTGTACAGATGTATTTTCAGTCTGTAAATATATGTGGTTGGTAATTCGCTAACATCATTTTTATTTCGTCATTAAAATCAGAGTATTTTTAATGTGTTTACTTAGAAAAACGTAGCTCAACATCCAGTAATGAAAATATTGATCTTTCAGGTTTTCGATTACTGCTTAATTTATTCACCATTTCTGTAAATGTATCATTGTTGTTGCTATTTTTAATTTTTGAAGTTTATTGAAAAAAAATACGTTCTCTCCTTTCAAACGATAGAAATATATCATACATTGTCCATCATATAATGAGATTTATTGTTTTTGCTCCAAAACGTAAGTATTCCTTTTATACTGGCATTTAAATTATATACCAAATACCTAGTTCATAAACAACAAGCTCCAATGCCTTCTGCCATTGATACATGCTATTAGATTGAGATTTTACTTTGCTAGAAAGGAATAAGTATTTTCAAAAATATTAAACCTGTAACCATACAGCAAATCGTTTTTATCGGCTCTAAATGTCATAATAAACATTTTCATTTTTCGTTGGATATGTTAATTAACAATAAAATATTATATTTGCTAGTAGATAAGTAATTAATATTTTTTTATCTAATAAAAATTTATATTAATTATCAACTGTTATTCTAAACTTCATCAATATCTGTAGTTGCTTTGGCAGTATAACGCAATATTTCGTACTAAACACTATACGAGCTCATGTGGTTTGGACCTCTTCAAGCTAAAATGTGCCAAAAAGAGTAATCTTGATATTATACAAACCTTCCCAAACTAAGTGCCAAGGTAAATTTACTGTGTCAACCCCTTACTTTTTGGAATCTATTCAGATTATTGTTATATAGAAACAGTTATTTTCATTTATAATAGTAATAATAAGTGCTGTATTCGTAACGAAGATCTTCATAGAGACCTAGGGGTAGAGCACATCCCCAACTAATCATTCATAAAATTGTATTATTTACACGCCTACATGAAAAACATGCTATCTCTTAAAAGAAATATGCTGTTGGCATAACATAGCCGTTTCGCTATCAGCTGATGTGTGACTTTATTTTGAGAACCAGGGGCGTAGCTTTATAGAAGGAAAAAATATTCAAAAAATAACATATTCTACAGCAAATTTGTATTCACTTTTGCACTTGACCACAATGTTTTATTTTCAGTGGATATACTACCTTACAAAGGGTAGGAAATTCGGATGACTCATTGGGCAACGGTGGTGATTTTGAGAATTTTATGTTTGCATAAATAAAAGTGCAGGTTATATTAGAAAACAAACAATTTTTTTTTATTTTTTATTGACAAATGTTTTAAGTTCTATCTAAAAAATATAAATACAACAAATGTAAAGAATATTTTATTGCGGGTTTATTAAAATTACTTTAAAAAATACAACTATTGCATGAAATCAATTACTATTGATTTCTAAATAAAACTAATTTTGTGTTCATGCTTCTTATCCTGTTTGGTTTGGATAAATCAAGCTTCTTGTTGGTTTCATATTGAATTCGGATAGTGAAATAATTTTTGAGGCACAATTTAATTAATTTTGTTGGACGAGAATTAATTACAGAACCATCATAAAAGTGGTCTCCAAAACAATCATAAATTGTATTTTTTAGATTTTTAAGCACCTCAGCTGTCAAAATCGATATCAATTTCTTAGTGAATATATTAAAAGTTTTAAACTAAAATATAAAATACTTTTCACCAGCTTTGCAAACATCTACAATCAAGTTGAAGGCGTTGATTAAATTTTGCCAATTTTTTTTCGATTTTGTAGTGTAGAAAGAGTTTCGTCTGACTCCAATAGACTGTAACAGGTGGTACAAGTGATACACTTTTTCATACTTCTCACTACAAATCCGGAAATATAACTTACTATGTCTTGAACATAATCGGTAAGATCCCAAGCAGAGGAAGTAAGGAAATTATTTTCTTCAAGATCTCTATATACGAGTATATATTAGTTTTTATAATTTCATAACAAGTAATATATTCTTCACTTTCCTCTGCATTTTCAAATTCTTCCGTCTGGGTAATAGTATTGCTACTCCCATCAGACAATATTGGAATTTTATCTAAATCAACAACATTTCCAGTTGAAGGCCCTTATATTTCATGGTGAACAATAAGGCGCTTATATGCAACTTCAAACTGTGTAGCTGAAGGGTTGTTATTAAACCCTCCCTTTATTCTAATGGCGTCAAAAAAGGTTCCAAAAGTATATATAAAAGATTTTTTTTAACCAAAACATTTTATACAAATCTTTTAAACTTTGTATGCTAATTAAAAATCCTAACAATCCCGTTCTCCTATCACGTTCTAATAGTGGAGTTGTAGCTAAATATAGCCCAAATAAATATTGTTCAGTATCGTCTAAATATTTGAAAAATATTGATTCTGTAGCCGGGGATAATGGTCTTTTATAGATATATTTGGCCATTTTATTTTGTGAATTAAATATGTCGAATAGATTATTAAATTTCGAAATAGAATTAGCAATGCAATCCACGTTTTCAAAACTAGCTAATTTCAAATAATAAAGCGTCTGAAACACTTTTACTTAATGTCTGAATGGCAATACATACCTTCATTTTTTCCCTTTACCCGTTGTAGATGTCGCAATAATTTTGTTGCAGCATGTAGACCTTCATTATTTTGATGTTCAAACAATTTTTGTATGTATATCCAATCAATTATTCCACCATCCTCGTCTTTCAATATTTTATATATTCCAAAACAGTTTCTTGCCAACTTAATCATATAACTTGCATCCAGAAATATAAAAATGTCATTATTTGTAACTGGATGTTTAAAAGAGGTTTTTAAATTTTGCACCATTGCCATAGTATATTCTATATCTATATCAAGGGTGGAATAAACACGAGTGTAGAATTGAATTCCGCCCGTGTTTTATTTGATGCAAGATAATTTCACTTTCATCTGAGAATGTATTCAACCATCGAAGCTAATAAACAATTTTGTATATTCAAGAATATTAAATACTCAAATGAAACAAATATTTACTTGAATTTTAGAATACATATTATTTGGTTAAATACCAGACTGTTGAAATAAAAAAATTATTATTGATTTTGTTCAAATATTCATTTAATTTCAGAATACGTAGTATTGAATCAAGAATATCACTATTTGAGACAAATGTATAATTAGGAATTGATTTAAAATTATACTCGAATGATGAGTGTGAGTTACTCAAGTGAAAAAATATTTTTTTTAATTGAAAAAATGTATTGTTTGGTTCAAAAACATGCCCGCTGGAATGAAGAAAAATATTTTTGTGTTATTGTTTCAATTCTACAATTCTTATAAGTAAAATATCTCGGTAAATATCTTCACATTCTACTGCCTATTGATGTTCCCAAATTTCAGTAGTTTGTGATTTCATTATACATGACAAAAGATGGAAATACAGTAGAATGTTTCATTTGGTATTATCTATATAAGTTTTTTCCAGGTATATAGAAAGCTTTACAAAATCTCCCGCAGTTATTTTGTTATACTATATTCAAACATTCCTTTTTTTCTGTGTACCTGCCCCGTAACCTATACAGGTACAACCCAATTTCCTGTTAATATTTAAATCCATCTACCTGTATAGAATAAAATTTGAAGTAGTTAGTATTCGGCAACTAGCAAGTAACGTCTGTTCGTCTAAAGATGGCTTCAAGTTCAAGTTTTTCTCCAATTCCTCTTCAACGAGTTAGCGAAAGTGCATATTCTTTGCGGGAAAAACATTAAACCTTCCTCACCCGGGGAAGAAACCATTAGAAATTGACGTCGAAGTCAAAAACAGTGTACGTAGAATAGTGCATGGTATGTATTTCGCAAAATAAATACCAACATTGGACAAGATTGTGCAAGCCGTCCAGAATGACGAAAACCTGCCACAACTATCAAGAACTAAAGTATGGAGAATGGATGAACTTTCGGTGGAAAAAACAGAACAGAAAAGCTTTTCTTATTGATAGGCCGGATATTGTCTGCTAGACTAGAATACTTAAGGCCAATCCGAAAATATCGCAACGAATGTAAGATTATTTGGATGAAGCCTCGCTAAATGAAGGACACACCATATCGAAAGTCTGGCAAGATAAAAATATACTCAATTCCGGTCAAGCTGTCATGGAGGGTTGATCAACAGGATTAAGACTTCCGTCTGAAAAGGGACACAGGCTTATTATAACCCATATAGGCAGTGAAAACGGATTTTTGGATCAAGGATTATTGGTATTTCAATCTAATTCAACCAAAGACTACCACGAAGAAATGACGGCTAACGTTTTTGAGGAATATTTCCAACAAATGATCGAATACATTCCCCAGAATTCAGTTATTATAATGGATAACGCCAGCTATCATTCTCGATTAATAGAGAAGCTTCCCACGAGTTCATGGAAAAAAGCGGCGATAATTGAGTGGTTGCAGTGTAAAGCCTTAAAATTTCGATGATACAATAGTGAAAAAAGAACTTTTGCAAATTGTTAGACAGCGTAACGCAGAGTTTAAAAAATGTGTAATCGATAAGATAAGTAGAGGTATTATTGTACATCGCTTACCCCCTTACCATTGTGAGATGAACCCTATAGAGCTTATATGGGCACAAGTCAAAGGTTATGTTGCCAGGAACAACAAAACTTTTAAACTTCAAAAAGTATGGCAACTTTTGATGGAATCATTGGCGAATGTGACTGGCGAAAACTGGCAAAGCGGTATAAAAATTGTTATAGCTGAGGAGGTGAAAATGTGGGATCTTGATGACTTATCGACGGAACTACAGATATCGAACCGTTAATTATTAACTTTGGACAAGACGATTCTTCAGATTATTCTGATGAAGAATTTAGTTAATAAGGCTGTATATATTATAGTTAAAGTAACGTTCACCTGCAATTATTTGTTATAATTTTTTTTATTTTTTACAAGAACATGTGTGTATATAAATCTTAGTCCACAATTACTTTGTATTTTCATTATAATATGAATTATAATAAACGTTAAGCAAAAATCATAAATAACTCTGATCTACGGCTATGGACCGTTTGGTTACCTGCGTATGCTTTCATTTGCATTTTATTACCTGCGTATGCGTTCATTTGCATTTTATTACCTATTGTTATTTGACCGATTACCGGGTGGCCTGGTCACAATTTCTTTCTTCTTAGTGTAGATACATTGTAAACCATAAATAAGAAATACCATTTTTTGAGACACCCGACCTCCGTTTTCCGTTTATTATTGGCGATCTGCTATTAACTACTTTGAAACGAAGTATAATGATAATTACGATCCAAATTTAATTGACAATATCATAAATAAAAAGATAAAAAAACAGACTTTAGAACAAGTATTTCCATCTGATAAAAATAAACAATTTAAAAGCTTAACATACTTTGGGACACCATCCTTAAAAATAAAATCATTTTTAGAAACTTTAGACATGAATATTTGCTTTAAAACTGATTGCAATTTTTACAAACTCATAAAAAATAACAAATATAAATCTTCAAAATTAAACAAATCAGGAGTTTATAAATTAAAATGTGGTAATGACAACAGTGATAAAATTTATATCGGTAGAACTTTTAGAAATTTTAAAACTAGAATTTTAAAACACAAACATGGCAACAAGAAAGTAAATTCTAACTATTAAAATCATTTATTAGAAAACCAACACACTTTCGGCCCAAATTTTTAAATTTTACATGTAGAACCTTAATCATTTAGATTAAATCTTTTGGAAGCTCTCGAGATAAATAAAAACAAATATTCAGGTAACGACCAAATAGATATCAACCATACTCCCTTATTAAACCTATTTACCTAGAAGATAGATTAGGAATGATTGTAGTGAATGAATTTCCAGTTAAACTTGTTCAATACTTTTGTTAATATTCGTAGAATTCCGAATTTATGCACTATATAAATTGAAAAAATTTCATTATACCTTCACTCGTTTGATAAAGCTACTGTGTTAGCGAAACGCGTCACTAGTTTAAATTGAACATTAGTTCAAATTTGATGAAGTTTTAAACAAATTAATTCAGTATGAAGCTTCATCAAGTAAAAGCTTGATCTATTCAATTAATAATCATTTGTTACTTTTGTAAGTTCAAATTTTTTAAGGATTTACTTGGAAATTAATAAAACACGTGGTCAAATAATTATCATCTTTTATAAACAAAATATAATAAAAATGAAAAAAAAACGCTTTGTGTACAAATTAGTCCTAAATTCAAAGTATTGTAATGTTTTTGTTATTTATTTAAACAATAAACTGGTGGGATAAACTTTAAACACACGGTATGGCTACTTACTTAATTTATTTATTCACTACACTATTCACTACTTATATACACAGTATATTCACTTAAACTAATTTATATAAACAGTTCACTAATTTATATTCACTTATTTACTTGTTTATCTCACGATGTCAAATTATCACCTAAACTAACTCTTCGATTCCTTATATATATATATATATATATATATATATATATATATATATATATATATTAGTGCCTTTTTTACTAGAAAATTCTAGATTGCGGCTTACACAAAAACAATTGGCTCTGGCATTTTCTAGATAAGACTGGTCACAAAAACAATGTCTAGATAAGATAGTCACAATCGTAAACAGTTATAAAAAAACCTGCGTATCCGCCATAATTTTAACTTTCATACTTGGCTTAGACAGTCGGATTTAGGGACTATACCAGTGCGCTGTTTTGTAAAAGTATAAATTTATGGTGTTAAAATTGGATTATGTAAAGGTGTGGGTGCTGGCTTGAGCTCAAAACCCTTTTATTGGGAATACTGTGTATGTACAAATTCTAATTTTGTGTTACTGTTAAGTGAATCTAACTGTTTCTAGATAATCCCACAATATATTTATAAAATGTTAAAATTATTATCTAGAAACAGTTAGTTTCACTTAAAACAGTAATATGAGTATATTCCACAAAGTAAGGGTCGAGACAGTTAATTTCTAATTTTGTGGGTACAAATTAGTCATGTGTTCGAAAATTAATAATATTTAGTTACTTTTGATAATTTAAAATTTTTTAACGACTTACTTGGAAATTAATCAAACACGTGGCTTAAGCTAAAAACCCTTTTACAGGGAAAACTGTGTGGGTACAAACTCTAATTTCTTTTATTCAACTTACTTATTATACTATATACTATACTATATTCGAGAAGTTATAATATTTAATTACTTTTGATAATTACATTTTTTTTAACGATTTACTTGTATTAATGAAACACTTGACTAAATTTATTATCATCTTTTATAAACAAAATAATATAATAATGAAAAAACGCTTTTGGGTATAGCTCACGTAAAAGATATAGTGCGAACTTTAAAGTTTCGGCTTATCCTTTGATTTGAATACTGTCATAGTCCAGTCAATATTATAATGTTTATTAGACAATATATTCATTTAACATTATAATTGCGCGTACTATACAAATTAGTTTTAAATTCAAAGTTTAAAGGTATCCTGTTAAAATTAGATTTTATAAAAGTGGGGGTGCTAGTTTGCGCTCAAGCCAGCACTTCAATAAGCACACCGCCGCCCTCGGAGGTATTACTACATACTGTATATATTAAAGTTATTTGGAAATAATTCCTAATCATTAACCGAAGAATCAAGCCACGTCTCAGTAAGTGCAGAAATTTGATAATTAATTTGAGCAACAGCATTGAAAACTTGTACTCTTTTAAGTTTTTAGACCTCTTGTATTCTGATAAAATATATTGATAACATGTTTTTATTACTGTTAGAGCCCTTTCAGACTCAGATACTGTATCCAAGATACAGTATGAGAGATATAGAATTTAGGCCAGATACAGTCAAGACACTTTTGTTAGAATATAGTTTTGTAAATAAATTTTCTCAGTACAAAGACAATATCAGTGCTGTACGGTGCTTATTATAATATGGGCATTGAAGAGTGCGTTATACTGTGGCATATATTTTATACAAAAAGAAAAAAAGTTAAAAGGAGACAAACTATGTGGGTTCATCTTATAGTAGAATTAAGGGATACTAAGGGAACTTATACTTCACCAATATTTACTAGATTTAAAATTATTATCGAATGTCTATAGAATCGTTTGAAGAACTTGATAATATTTTGAAAAGTTAATTAATCAAGAAGGATACTGCGTAGGAGCATACCATCAAAAGAACGGCTTTCTATGACATTAGTTAAAAAAAAGTAATAGTAACGATTTTCGTATTCTCTATTGATTTATATGTGTCGATACAAAAGAAAATATATTATTTTTTATAAACACTAATTTTCTGTCTGGTCTTGATAGTCAGTAAGAAGGTCCACAATGGATTCATCCGTTGAGACGTCAGGTCAGCAGAATAGGGAGACTGGAGTAGAGTGGTGATGTTTTTATTTTGTTGTACAGTTGAAAATTGTGGTATTTGATTGTAATTCGTTTGTTGCGAGTTACCCGTATATAAAAATACAAGTCTATGCGGACTTATATATTGAATATAGGTATTAGATTAATTTTTTTTATTATTTTTCACATGCATAATTGTGAAATCCAAACCCTAAAAAGTTGAGTAAGTTGAAGTGTGTATTTAGAAGAATAATCATAAAAAATCTACATATTTCATTTTATTGTGTATTAGAAGAATAATCATAAAAATCTACATATTTCATAATCTCACAACAGTAATTAGTTAGCTCTATAAATTGCCTTAAGCAACTAATATACTTTAGTTTCTATATACATTCCCATATACATATATATAAATTTGTCGATATCAAAAACTTCACGCTCCCTGGTACAATCGAAACATCGTTATATTCCACTTAATTTCTACTAATGAATAATAAAAATATTGTACACCTATGCGATGATGTTTTTTGAACCGTAAAAAGTATGCAAGTCTGAAAAGGTTCATAAGCCACAATAATTCGGTATCCCGGATTCGGATCCTGTTGCCGGCGGCTGAAAGAGCTAGATTCAGAAATTTAGTATCGTGATAATAGGTGCGTTCTTTTTGACTGAGATCTCAGTTAATCTCAGCTCACATCAGTAATGTGAGCGTTCTTTTTGTTTTACTCACTTTAAGTGAGCTGAGATTTTTCCTCCCCCTTTACCGATGCTGAATGTGTTATAAGGGGGAATCAGTTGGACTTAAGTCGGAAATAAAGTGGAGGGGATGAACAAATATTTGATTTGCTTGGGTTATTTGTAGTTTTAACCAAGGTTATCTATAGTTTTAACCATTGACATATAAACACACATAATCTATTTTTCTTTTGTTACAAATTATGGATACAATAACATTATTATTATTATTATATGTTTTGTTTCTTATTCAAGCATGCGTCGACAGATCGCGCGCTTCAATTGAGATGTCGTTCTTTTTGGTGTTTACTCACATCACTTTATCTCAGATCATCTTAACTGAAGTGATCTGAGATCTCAGTCAAAAAGAACGCACCTAATGTATGTCATGCTGAATGCAGTGTGAATCATTTAAACGCATGTATTTTCTGTATGTGGGATAGGAGTATCTCGGATACAGTATCCTAGTCTGAAATAATAATAATAATATTTATTCATCTATAAACATTTTACAATAATGACTATAATCATATTCTTAGAACAACAAAATCACAGTAAGGTAATACATTTTACAACTAAACAAAGACAAATAAACCGATTTACCCACTAAGGCAAACGCCTGGACGTGGGGAAACTATAGTTAGCTGAGCGCCTACAATATTTACAACGTCAGTACATACCTAAATTAGACAAATAACAACGTTTTATAAAAAAATTCCGAATTATGTGGATCATAAGTACATTAAATAAAAGGCTACATTAATAAACCGACTAAAATATTAAATACTTTCAAACCGAGACAGTAACCACACAAAGCAACTTTTTTTTATGCCAGTGATAGGCTCAATTAGATCTCTAAATGCAAATCTTTCTTGTAACCAAATAAAATTATTAATTCTTTTTAAATGGAAATATGCTGTTTGTATCTTTAATTTATTTTGGAAGATTTTAATTTAATTGTAATAAATAAATAACAATATAAATAAACAACAAAACGTCAATACAACAATAGACTTAATTCTCCTAATAATGAATAAACACCCACTAAAGCATTGCCTGGGCGTGGGTGTTCATTCATGGTGTATGTTTATTGAATAAATATTAGTATATTATTCAACAAGCGTATAATGATGGCTATTACCCACGAAGATGAAATTGCAACACGAGCCGGAGGCGAGTGTTGTAACATCTGAGTGGATAAAACCCATTATGCGCGTGTATATAAGTTTATTAAAAAAATCCAAAATATATTTCAAATGAACATTATTTTTTATTAATGGTAACGTTATTAATACACAATAAATTTATGTTTATTTACTTATGTAATAATTATTAATAGTTACATTACAATTATTAAAATTCATGCCAGGGATAACTTTGTCAGTCATCCGAGTCTGATTGAAAATCATGGGACTTGGACTGGCACTAGAGCTAGTACAAGGTTTTTCATTGTAATTAGAGCTAGTATAATGTTTGTTAATTTCGTTTGAAATCTGATATCATCTTTTTATTTTATTGGTTATGTTGTCATCTATATAACCTTCGTCAACTGTGGTTGATTTCCATCTCCCTAACTGCTTTACTGATGTAATGTCACCTCCTGCGCTAACGCAAATGGTTGTAGGATGATCTTCGGAACGAATGTCCTGTGTACAACTCGGGATTTTTTAATTTTAAAAACATAGCAATGTGCTTTCCCATAGAAGATAATTTGTTAATGCCTACTCTTTGAATAGTACATTTGCCATTTTGATAATTTAAAAATAATGATGGGCATTTAGCATGAGATGGGCGAAGATTTATATACTTTTTGCAAATATCGTAAAATTCACCTGATACAATAAATGATCTAGGAATGTTTGTTTTTGTGAAAGGTATTTTCACTATAAGAGCTCCATTGTAATCTTCTATATCTTCAGTTTTCATAGAATATAATTCATTAGATCGGCACGCTCGCATTAGCCCCATGATTAAGGTTACCAAAAATAATTTGATTAAATTGGAAATTTCTAAGCTGAAAATTACGTTATTGTAAGAATACCTTTGTCATTAGATAGGTATGATGTGGCATCTGGCGCTTCTTTAATAAATTTACTGACTTCTTCGGGCGTAAAAGTTTTAGATTTTTTCGGTTGATGGCCCTCGGACTGACGTTTTAAAAATGCCTGTAACTTCATGTAAGTCTCTAGGTGGATACTATGGTAAAAATTCAATGTACTTATCAGCATAGAATAATATGCCCATAATGATGATGACTTGTATTTATTTTTTAGCAAGTTCAACAAAATACACTAGGATAACATTTTCAGAAAAAGACGTTTTTTGTGCCAGTTGCCAATCCATAAAACTTTTATACACCGCATCATATTTACCTTTTGACTTGTTAGGTAGGAGATTTTCTGTAGCGCTAGCCGCTAATTTTAAAATGTCTGGCGGTGTACAAGACATATCTTCTAAATCTGATTCACTATTAGACATTTCTCTAATGATACCAGCAAAGAATACACCAACAACAAAAAGCGAAAGCCGGCGTAAATCCTTTGATGTTTTGGGGGCAAAATTTCGTGACCTTGAAACTGACGTTGACAGATAACTGAGCATCGGTACTTGATTTTACACTAAGAAAAGTGCTAAAAAATGTAAATTAAATCTTACCTACACGCAAAAAAGTGAAACCAAAGAATCTCAAATAATTATTGTTTATTCTTATGGCTTGTTTCGACAAATTTTTGATTGCCAAAGAAAGATTTAAGCATACAACCGTGTAATATTTTGAATGTTGGTTGATAATTGGTGAAAACTCATTAAAGATGAAGAAATACCAAAGTTTAATTTTCACAATGGGTCTGTTAAAGTTAATTTATGAATTGTTAAAGTTAATTTAACAGCTAAACAAACAATGTGAAAAATATACTTTAGCATTTCTTCATACATACAGTTTTAGGTTCTGTTTTTGGAGTTCCATCCATTATTAAAAATAACGAGCTATTGTTTAACCAAATGATTTTTATTTTCTATATTGTTATCGAAATTATATGTGTAAGTATGTATTTAAGTAGCGCTGTTTGTAGGATAGGGTGAGTATAAAAACCAATACAATAATATAGATTATATATTTAGAATACCAGTTTACAATAGAAAGATTTTCAGTAAATGATAATATAAACTTACAATAAGTATGGTACTTGAATACAAAATTTTTATAATTGATATATTTAAAAGTTACACTTCACCAGATTCTGAATTAAATATTTTACAATAGAAAATCTACTGATGTATGTGACAAATAAGTTATAAAAAAGTAGCGACAGTAAACTTTTCTGCATAGTTATCGAAGTTTTGTTGCGTTTTTCAATTATTATCATATTTTGTGCTTTTTTCTGGTTGAACAGTTTGTGCTGTTTTTCTGGTAATCCCTCCAATTGATATAACTATAACTTAAAACTATTTTTTGTCATATTCATAAAAAGATTTTACAAATGTCCAGGACGTTTTCTTATCATCAAAAGAAAAAACATTGTTTATTAAATTATTTATAAATGCTTTAATTAAGTGACAAGGATCAAATATGTATACAATATTTTTATTATTTATTTGAAATTCTGGATTATTTTTAGAAACTCCACGAAGTTTGCTTAGTTTAAAAAAAAAAGATCCCATGTCACTTACTAAACAATCCACAATCAAACCTCAGTCAAACAATTTGCATATGCATTTTGTTACGACAGGTAGTAATTTGTCGGCCTCAAATTCAGAATCAACAAAAAAGTAAGAAATTGGTAACTTCCAATTTGTATACAGTCCTCTTACCATAATGACCAAAGCATGTTTTGCCACCAAGCTTTCCTTTGTTCCAGTTCCAAAATCACATAAACCAATTATCTCATCTTTTCCAGTATCAAAGTACAAAAAAGGTTTTAAAGACATCTCATCAATAATTATACTACAATGTTTGTCTTGTGGTAACATTGTGTTTGTTTTCATTTTTATTGCTTGAAAAACTTCTTCATTACCTAAACCTGCTTGAGAAACTAAACCCTTGGTCATGTTTTGCAAAGTTCTTGGAGTTGGTAGACTTATTATTTTTCTAAGAAATCTGTATGCTCTAGGTCCTAGAAAATACAAAGTGAGGGCAACCTTCTTTAATTCATCAGAATAACATCTGCCAAGTGATTTTGTGTTTTTCAAATTAATTTGGGTTTTGACAATGTCTGTCATCTATTTTGATGCATATTATCTACAAGAGTTGAATCTAAACGATGATTATATTTACCAAGAGATGGAGAAGCATCACCAATATGTCTTGTGGCGGCTTGAGGCGAATGTCCCACTTGCTTCAACAGCATGGTATCTGTAATTATAAAAATAATTGTAATAAACAGCAATTTCAAATAACCAGTTCAAAAAATTTCAAGCATTCTTAGATTTGTCACTCTACACTCTAAAGAATACATAACATTTACATTGCAATTCTATACAGCTGTTTAAATACAAAGCGTATGGCGATTCACAGATAGGCTAAACGCAATATAATTATAAGAAAGCCATCTATTTTGATGCATATTATTTGAAAGAGTTGAATCTAAACGATGATTATATTTACCAAGAGATATAGAAGCATCACCAATATGTGTTGTTGTGGCTTGAGACGAATGTCCCACTGGCTCAAACGGCATGGTATCTGTAATTATAAAAATAATTGTAATAAACAGCAATTTCAAATAACCAGATCAAAAAATTTCAAGCATTCTTAGATTTGTCACTCTATACTCTAAAGAATACATAACATTTACATTGCAATTCTATACAGCTGTTTAAATACAAAGCATATGGCGATTCACAGATAGGCTAAACGCAATCTAACTGTAAGAAAGCCATCTATTTTGATGCATATTATTTAAAAGAGTTTAATCTAACCGATGATTATATTTACCAAGAGATATAGAAGCATCACCAATATGTGTTGTTGTGGCTTGAGGCGAATGTCCCACTTGCTCAAACGGCTTGGTTTCTGTAATTATAAAAATAATTGTAATGAACAGCAATTTCAAATAACCAGTTTAAAAAATTTCGAGCATTCTTATATTTGTCACTCTACACTCTAAAGAATACATAAACATTTACATTGCAATTCTATACAGCTGTTTAAATACAAAGCATATGGCGATTCACAGATAGGCTAAGTGCAATCTAATTATAAGAAAGCCATCTATTTTGATGCATATTATCTACAAAAGTTGAATCTAAACGATGATTTTATTTACCAAGAGATGAAGAAGCATCACCGATATGTCTTGTGACGGCTTCAGACGAATGTCCCACTTGCTCAAACGGCATGGTATCTGTAATTATAAAAATAATTGTAATACACAAATAAACAAAATGCCAATAAGGTATTAATGAATCCTGTTGAAAAGGTATAATTAATTCTGCACTAAAGTGGCAAAAATAAATATCAATAACAACTGATTGTAATATTTACTTAAATTTAATATTTACCAGACTGAATAGCTATTTTTGTTGGCGGATTGCTCAATATAACATGGCCCTTGCATTTTAACCATGGGAATATTTTAGGCACAGCTTGAAGGCGGTTACATGCATCCAACCATAACTGTGCTCTAAAATGTAAATAAAGCTAAGTAAGTATATTTATATTTATCATATGTGTATAAAAGAAATAAACTACTACCAATTTATATTGAATATTGTGTATTATTATTATTCAGCATATTCAAGCAGAACTCATCAGCAGTGACGCTTATTGTAGTGTATTCATTGATTGTAATATTATCATTATTATTTATGTTAACAAAGACACAGAGACAGAGGAATGTTAACACTCAAAACATAGATTCACGCAACTTCCAATGTATAGGTGCAATGGAAAAATAGCATATTTAAAAAAAGAAATATATATCTATAATTTATTGCATATAGAAACAATTCCTCTTACCTTACAGGATCTTTCGGAAATCTAAACATAGTTGTTCCGTCTCCATCTGTTGGATGACACCCACGAACTGCACAAGTTCTTGGCGCCATAACTGATATAATAGTTTTTTAAACAATTAAAAACACAAACAAAATATATATGTTATATTGTAAATAAGGAAAAACCGTACAGCAAAGAATATTCTTTGTTAAACATGTAAACCAAAGAATAATGTTGGTGTATTCTTTGATGTAAATAATAAAATCACATGACTCTGACTCAGACATGCGCACTTAGAAAATGAATTCTAAAATAGCACAAGCTTCGTTTCTTGTTGGTTGGTGTATTCTTTGATACCAGAGATAAGAACGTTCACACCAAATAACTCACAAACCGATTGACAGTATATCTACAAATACAATGACAAGTAAATTTACAAATTGTCAAATTTGACGAAACGATTGAGTAATATTATTCCATCGAACTATCATTATTATTCATTCTATATGGTAATGCATGGCATTACTTGATAAAAATCGCATATTTAACCGATATATTAATTAATAGTTGTGGATAAAATAATGAAAAGAGTGCAACAGTAGCATTATACACTCAATAATGTTTTTGACTAGTATACATAATAGTCACATCCCTGCACAGACAAACAAATATACACATGAAATTGACTGTCTCGACCCTTACTTCGTGGAATATGCTCATATTAGTGTTTTTAAATGAAACTCACGGTCTCTAGTTAATTAACTAGAGACCGTGAGTTTCATTTAAAAACACAAATATACACATATTACATTAAATATACACGTTTACACATTCACGCACATAATACAATCAATAATGAAGAATGACACAGTGTAGTGCCAATAATAATTGATGGCAATTATAATAGTCAACAGTGCTTGAGTAATAAATGGGGTTAAAGGAACATAAAAACAATATAAGGAATATGAATTCGCTTTCTTTATGTCAGTACAGTAAACAACTAAATAATGTTATCTCTATTACATAGTATGTTTCATGAGATCGAGGGGTCAATTAATCGATGTATAGAGACTCTATCTGTCTCTGAAATGAAACATTTGACATCTTTTTTGAATGAAAAAATTGTCCTTGCAAGTCTGATTTCCAGAGGTAAGCAATTATAGAGCCGGTTTACAAGATGATTATATGTTCTCTGAACGATTGTTTTGGTTGAGCATATTGTGCTCAGTTGTGCATTGGCTTTAAGTCTTGTATTATGCCTATCATTTACATAGTTCAATTTTGTTCGGTTTTTATGTTGTTCCACAACAGTTCTTAGGAAGTAAAGTGGCCTGAGGTCCAGTAATTTCGATTCTTTGAAAAGTGCTTCCGATGAGTATTGTGATGGTTTTCCAAGGAGAATTTTTAGAAATTTTTTCTGTAGTACGTCTAATTTTTTCAAATGCGATATCGCTATTCTACCCCAGCCAACTATCCCATATGCAAGACGAGACTCCACAATAGCACAATAGATTGTTTTCATTCGCGAGGTATCTAATATATTTCGTAAATACCTGAAAGGGCTCGTAGTGTTCGACTTCGTTTGAGGACAATTTAAATTTACCTTTACGAGGGGATCCCGATGTGTTACCGGTGGTTGCAACTTATTGAGAAAAATATTATTCATGAATTTTTTGCACGATTCTATATAATATATGTATCTTCATTTATCTTTCAGACTGACGCAATTCGAACAATTTTTTATTTAAGATTGGTACCGTTTTAGCTTATGATAATCGCCACAAATCGGACAGAATACAGGCTTACTACAAGTGCCAGAAAAATGATTATAATCGTTCCATTTAAAACAACGATGCAAATCAAAAGCATCGAAAACACTGCAGCTATCGTAACCAACAAATAAATTACCGGATCTGAGAGCTCGCTCAAAAGCTGACTTGTTTACCTGTATAATTGAGTGCCATATATTAGGATTATTTTTGATGAAAAATACTTTTAAAATCTTACATTCCGAATTGTCCATGAAAATACCAGAATTGCCGCTTAAAAGTTGATTACAAATGTGTTTATTCGAATATTTCTCCACCATTCCTACCACACGCAAACGAGCTTGAACTCCTTTAACTTCAGTGACGTCATATGTATCCGCCATTTTCGACCGCACCATATCCTTGATTTTTTAATTTTCCACTTGATTTTGACACCCAATAAGCAGTCAGTCCACCGTCTTTGACACTTTTCACCTTGGTAAGCTGTAGATTTTCTGTAGCTGGATCAATGTTTTGCAATATATCGTGCTTAGTTTGAGATAGCAGCTGATTGGTGTTTTTCGGCTTAATAATAATGGCTGGCTGAGACTTGTCTTTTAGTATCTCCGCATATTTAACAAATAATGGAGATGCGTTTATAGATATTTGCCTCCGGATATCAGTCTTCAGTTGATTTTTTAAACATGATATGGTGTCATTTAACTTCCAATAGATTCTGCAAACTGCATTGATTAATAAGTAATTATTCGTACAGCTATCACAGTTCCATGACAACCTGTAGCAGTTCGATCAAGTTTTTTGTTTTCGTGATGCAAATAATGTGAAACTCGCTTATCACAAGCAATGCTAGGTCTCGTTCGACTAACTGCCGAAAAATACGTTGCACAGTTAACCATTACAATTTAATGGGAGCCCCTCGTACTTCACAAATTTTCACGGATAACAGTTCATCTTTTTATTGACTGATTTATCAAAGAAAGTTCTTTAATTAATCACTTTGTTAATGACAGATTAATGACCACACAGTAGGTAATAAATATGTGGTTGCGTGCTACAACACACGTTGGAGATGCACCACAAAAATCACAAGACTTTTCAGGAAGAATTCGCAACACGAGAACATTGAAATCATTTAGCTCCTGGGTGATTCAAAACAGAAAAAAATATTGAAGATGAGTAAGTGTAGTGGAGTTTAAATTTAAAACCGTATTGTTGTTTAAATAGAGGGCAAGATTAACGAGTCCTTATAAAATAGTGGAGGCATCACAGAGTGACTCTAATATTTTGAATTTAGTAGTAAATTTTGACTTTTAGACTAGAGTGTAGCAAAATTCAACATAAAAAATATATACTTTATCAGTGTTAACGCCATTATTTTCATTTTATGTATGGAATTTAAATTTAAAACCGTATTGTTGTTTAAATAGAGGGCAAGATTAACGAGTCCTTATAACATAGTGGAGGCATCACAGAGTGACTCTAATATTTTGAATTTAGTAGTAAATTTTGACTTTTAGACTAGAGTGTAGCAAAATTCAACATAAAAAATATATACTTTATCAGTGTTAACGCCATTATTTTCATTTTATGTAAAGGTCCGTTGATAATTGTAACATTCCAGTAAGAAAATTCTGACACAAAACACTTCTGGAAAATGTTTTTCGCGGTAGCAGCATTCCAAATATTAACAAACAAATTTATTATAAACTTCTAATGTATTGGGTAATGTGGTAGATGTTGCACGGTGAAGTATTTTTAAAAAGTACACTGAAAAAATAGTTAAAACTTTCCATTTCTTAGAAAATTGTATGGGATATATAGAGAACAACATTTATAAATCATCCATATTCGTAAGAAATATTCGCTACTTATTTATGTGTATTGGGCGGTATATACTGCTTATAATAATTGAAATACTGGTGAAGTCAGTAATCAATATATATTATAAAAGAAAGTGTATAATATGCGTGCCGCTAAAACTCAGAAATTTGTCCCGGTACGATCAAGGAAGTTATATGGTGTGGTAACCTTCTATCTCTCGTCCATGAAGAAGGTTCCCGTTTTATCTGAAGGGCTTAAAATTTGGCCCTCTAGAAATTTCCAGAACAGTCCAGGAAGTTCGAGAGCGTGGAATGTTCGGTAACATCCTAGATCATTGTGGAACTTTCCCGAACACTCTCGAATGTTGTGGAATATTCTGGAACATTGTGGACCGTTCGAAGCCTTTTTTGTATGAGTGGGGCTACCTATTGGTAGGGATATATAATGTAAGGTCCGCCGTAAGTTCGAAGGTTCGGGGGAACATCCCAGATCATAGTGAAACATTCGAAGTCTTTTTTGTATAGATGGGAGTATATAAAGCATGATCCGTCGTGGGTTTGAACGTCGACGAAGTCGCTATTTTAATTAGTTATAAGACTCTTTTCTTATAGGTTTACATTGTTCAGTGTGAAGTTATGTATAATGTATACTTGATGGTTCAGTTTAGTTTTTATGGTTTTTATAACAATAAAAATAGAAAAAAAAACCAGCGAAGCGTGTATTTTCAGTTAGTTCTTATATGTTGAGAGACTGCACATATTTAAAACTATTAAAGTGGCGCAGTAGGATTTTGAAGTTAGGACGTCACAAAAATAACAATTGGCTAGTGTCTCGAAATTCATAGACTTGCTTAGAAACATATATGTAATAATTATTATTGTGTCAACACAACAAAAATTTTCGTAGACATCATATATTTTATTATAGCTTTTTATGGGAGTTGCTTTTAAGTTTTTTTCTAATTAAGAGGCTTTTTTTCAAACCACAATTCTTAGTTGAATTGAATAGAATTATACAAAAAAAACATATGAATTGATTACCATATCAACTGTAATATTAATTAACATGAATGAATGAACATTGATGCATCTTAAAAATTAAGTTTCTTTAATATTTGTTTATATTTTACTATCATTTGTTATTTAAATTTCTATTTGTTTATTACAGATTTATTAAATATTTTTGTTGGAAGTGATAAAATATGAATTTTAATGAATACATTTATCCATGAGTTGTTTAATGACTGAAACGATTTACAACATTTATGAATTTTTGGCCCAAATATTAAGTAGAAACATAGCATCTTCCGAAATATCATACTTTACCAATTAATCTGAAAATTCACCTGATTTTGAATCATTTGGCACCTCATCAAATATCTTTTAAAGCAAAACAATCACCCATTTCGTGGGTGAACGGAAAGTCGTCCTCATTCATTTTCCCAAATCATTTTTTTGTTGGAATTTTTCACTTAATCCATTTTTTTATTTTAGTATACCAGGGTTGCTGCAGGTACAAACGACAGCCAACAATCTTCTTTTGTGTAATCCAATTTCAAAGTTTAGTTCTACTTCATTTACATTGAATATTATGTTTTTCTCTTCCACACTCTTTAAATATTAAATCATGTGAAATAAGAGTTGGAAAATATTGATCAATAACTGTGGTAAAATTGGGTAGAAAATTTTAATTATTTATGGGTTTAGTAATGTGTTTTTTGTTTTATGTATAGTACACATGGGTTACATTGAGGAAAATGGGCAAATTTTCTTTTAAATTCGAAATTTTCGATGCGTTCATTCAATTAGAGTTTTTTCTTTTTTTTTACAGACTAAATTAGGAATTTATATATCCTCACGAGGGCGGTAGTTCCAGGTACGAAGATAAAGGTACCCTTTGTGAATAACCTGTGCTATTGAGATTGAGAGTTTATTAGCAGGTGCTCTATGCTATTTTTAGTTTTCTTTTTTTGGTTAGTTCGATATGTTGACATGCTTTTTTGTAATGCAAAGCAATAATTTCTCTTTGACGTATATATTAAAATAATAAATTGAAAAAAAAAATGTTTAAGTGATTAACGTAGTAAGACTAAATTCACATCGAAAATAGCATGATTTTCTCAGTGTAGTGTAAATTTTTACACATACTATAGGTACGTTTATTAGTAACATCTGGTATAAAGCAGATAATTAGTAAATAGGCATGCTTAAGATGCACATCAGTAGCGTGCTTAGATTTTTAAATTATAAATAACGGGTCAAGTAAGGGTAATTGGACGATGTATGAATAGTTAATTTGATGTTTTGTTATTCAAAATGAGTGAATAAGTAAAAGCTTTTACTGGAAAATATAGACATTCAAGTATCCGCTCTCACACTTGTTACGGTAAGAGGCGAAATGAGCGGTAAATTTAAATTGTTTCATTTATCAACTTTGTATTATTTTGTAATATTAACAATTTATGTTTTCGAATATGAATCGGTGGAGTAAAACAAATCAAATCGTATGTATAATAGTATATACTTCTAACTTTTCTGCCAACCCTATCTACGATGCGAGAAAGGTATTGGTTTACCCCAAAAACAGTTGAAATTTTCGATATTTTTTTTATAATGTAATTAGTTTTCATATAATGTACAATTTTTGGATACCCTAGTCTTGTAATTTGACGTATAACTTTTATACATAATTATCAATATTATAATTAATAACTTTATAGTTACCGCACTGAATATGGCATAATGCAAAAAGCGCTCTGCAAAATTAAATTTTAAGTAAATTCTGCACAATAGTTCAAAGTTGTTTCCTTCAGAGGAATTTTGAGATAATAGTATATTGTTTTATTATGAGTAAAAGTGATATTTTTGTGACGAATCTATAGATTTGACTAGCAAATTCAAATGAGCCAAAAAAGGATCCTTTACTCTGAATGCTATTTTTTCTTCAAATGCGTATAAATTATAAAAAATGAAACAAAATTAATAAAGCACGTGTTAAATTATCAAGTTGTTGATTTATAAATGTCAGTTGATATTTCATAAGTAAAAACTAAATCATTAACAAATAATTATTGTTGTGAAATAATTATTTTAAATTTCGATTTATAAACTAAAATTCAGATTCTTAGTAAGATTGTATACCTAACCCCCCCCCCTAAGGTAATGGAGCCAGCAGAAAATAATTTGTTACAGACAGTTAGTTTGGTTTGAAATGTCGTTATTTATATTAGTTTTTAGATTTACATGAGTAACTAGGAATGAAATATATACATAGAAGCCGATGGTCTGGCAATTCCTGATACCCTTGTGTGTGTCTGGAGGTCAACATGACTCCTTGCTACAAGCATTATCAAATTGTTGTCATTAGTGAGAGTTACTTTGCCCCTTGCATAAAAATATAACTGAAAAACAGGGTTTCAAAATCAAACAGAGAGTTAGTTTATGTGAGACAGATGACAGATGTTGTTTATATTGAGGAATTTATTTTTGTTTGTAATAATAGCTTTGTTCGCGGGTCTGATTCCGAACCAGTTTAGGGACTGGCCACATGCGCACATTCAAAATTGTCGTTCGCGGTTCACTTAGTTCTGTATTTTTAGTTACAGTTCCGTGTTTGCGGGTCATATTGATTCGTTTCATTATTGATTCCAAATCGGTTATAGCAGCTCTTGGGTTTTTGTTAGAACTAAAAGTTCAGTTCGGTTGCCCATGCGCTTTACCAAAAAGTCGGCGTCATGGTAAACTGGCTTCAGCTGTTATTTGATGGCAAGTTTGTTTTACATGGTTGTCCCAGTCAAGTTTACAGTGTAAACTTGTAATTTGTAGTTAAATAAAGTAATACAAAGCTCCCGTTTAGACCAGTAACGTGTATAGAAAGCATTTACGAATCCATTTTCAAAATTGCTCCTCTGAAGTTGATGGAAACACCACAAATTCAGATATATTGTAATCTATCAACAATAAAGAAAATGAAAAAAATTAATAATTAATTCATAGGTTGTTTCCATGCCGTCTCACAAAAAATATTTTTTTAATCAAACGTATTTGCTAACAGTTAACTTTTATCTGTTTTTCACTTTCGTAAGAATCTAAATTTCTACCCAAAAACTAATCTTTTTATCACATTCCTTCATTGTGATTAAAACCTATGAATCACCCGACGTAGTATTATTGTACTTCTTTTCAAAAGTCCATATACAGGGTGTTTTTAATGTTGACCGTGTTACATTTATTAGACGTTACAAGAAAAGAAAACAGCTCATTCCTTACATTATATAAATCACTTTCTAGCTGTACGTTGCCCAGTTCTTATTTAATCCAGAAAATGCCTATGCAGGTTACCCGCACTATTTCCCAGTTACTTTTCACCAACCAGCTGCGTATAAAATTTACCTTGAATGGCTGCTCGTATATAATTAATCCATCAGAACGCTGCACTGTGTGTAACATGGAAGAACCGGAAACTATCTTCCATATACACCTCTATGAGATCACCGAATTATGACCCTCTCAGAAATATTGAATCTCTCATAGAAACTCTAAATAACCTCAATGTTAAGGATGCAAAATGTATTGCTGCTTACATATGGAATATTCTAAAGCTTCGAGCATTCGTGATTAACAAATGCTGATTTTTTGAGCTCTTTCGTTAGTTTCGGATTAGTCCAATAGACAAAAAAATAATTTTGTTAGTTCCATGCGTCCATTATATGTGCTATTTTTTATTATTTTTTAATACTTTGAATGTAAATCTTGATTTTTTGTTTGTTATTTTTTCTTTATGTATATTTGCGTTATATTATGTAGACCAAAGATGTAACTATAAATATTTAATTATTCATGCACTGTCAACCGAACCCTTGCTATGAATGTATATTCTATAAGCAAAAATAAAGTTTATTGTTATTATTACATTATCTTGTTAGTGTAAGCATAAATTGAACTTAAATAACTGTTTACTTATAGCCGCTAATTTTTTAAGTTTCTTAGGTTAGATTTAATACACTATTCAACAGTAAGAGGCAGTCGAAAGCATAGATAACCTTTGTCGAAAGATAAACTTTTCTGTAGTCCTTAAATCGTTCGCGGTAAATAAAAATCCTGAATCAGTTCCTAATCAAGCATGCGTATTACAGTGATTCTGAATTGGTTATCAAGTGGTTCGTAATCGATTGTATTTTTGACCCGCGAACAAAGCTAATATATGATTTGAATAGGGGTAACTGAGTTAACCCCTGATTCGATATTGTTGGATGTTAGGAGTAGAACAACAACAACGTATTCTATGAATAGTGACCCAGAAGCCTACACGCACTATCACGTGACTAGCGGCCTCTGTCAAAGATTTTTGTGTAGACATTGATTATAAAAATTAATAGATAATTTTGTAAAGTCCTTGATAGTAGGCATATCGGCTTGATCATGTAACCATGAGGTTTTAGTGAGTTTTGAGTAAACTGTTTTGTATTTTATTGTCATGCAGAGACACTTTGTTTTGCACCACATGCAGGGTGTGAAAGTTTGTTTGTTATTGGGAGACAACTGTCATTGCAGATCAGAAGGTATGATTTGCTCATTGCAATTTTAGCTTTTTGTACCTGTTGCGAAATGTTCGCGTTGGCGTTGGTATTGCCTTGCACTGAGTAGCCAACGTATTTTAGTGTGCTACTGGGGGTAATAGTTTGCCCATCAATACACAGCTGTGATTGCAATGAGCTATTATTCCTTGCCCACCTCCTGAGTAACAAGTACTCTGTCTTGGAGGTATTGATAGTAAGTTTGTTGTCTCTCATATATGTTATAATGTGTGCGGCTGGTGTTAATGCTGATGAAGCAAAACAAGTATCATCTGCATACATGGCTGTTAGGATTTGAGGAGAGGATGGTAGATCGTGAGTGAAAAGGGAATACAGCAAAGGTGATAATACTGATCCTTGGGGTACTCCGGCTTGTATAGGGTAAGGACCCGCCGAGCCTTCGTTTACGTATGTATAGAATTTACGATTTGTTAATTAATATATAATAATAAGTATTGACTTTGGAAAAATTTAATATATTTATTAATGCAATAATAAATAAACAAAATATCTAAGTCCATTTTACATATACAAATTAAATATGTAAATACCAATAGTATGGACCACCACCTTGTTTCGTGCACATTTAATCAGTCTTACTTTTACAGAAGCTCTCAGCGGATGTAAAAGTACTTTTACTGGCACTGCCAATAGTAACGAGGCGCCATCATAAAAATCAAACTTTCGGATTGACAAATGGGTTCAAAAATGTTTTGTTTTACTGACGTTTGAAGAAAAAAATTTTACTGACTTTTGTAGAAAAAAATATGCGTTTTGTCCTTCGTTACCTAGATATTCATAAAAAGAAACAAAGATCTATAATTCAATCCTTAAACTTTAAAAAAGGAATAATTGTTATAAAACAAGAAATTAATTTATAAGAGGTATCGAAAAAATCTCCTCCAACTTCAGTGCAAACATTTGCACCACTTATCATTGAATCATGAACCCACTGTAGCATGTTCTCTTCCATAAATATCACGGCAGCGTGAATACAAGCTACTACATCGTCCGGTCCATGAACGGGTTTGAAGTAAACCTTTTCTCTCAAGAATCCTCAGAACAGTAAATCTAAAGGATTTAGATCTGGGAGTCTAGGAAGCCATAGTATTGGATCATTCTTCCAGTCTACCATAATGTGCAGGAGTACCATCATGTTGAAACCAACAACTCGATGTAATTCTTAATGGAACTTGATCGAGTAATGGCATTGGTAAATTATCAATTAGAAAAATGTTAATAAGATGCTTAATCAAGTCCGTTAGGTAGAATTTTTGGACCGATTACATTATTCTTTAATAATCCAGCTCGTATTCACGCTGCTATGATAAGTATAGGCGAGAATATGCTACAGAGGGTTCGTGATTAAATGATATTTTCTTGTTTAATAACAATGATTTGTTTTTATTAAAGTTTAAATATTGAATTTTAGATCTTTGTTTTTTATCAATAACTTCTCGTTTTCCTATAATGATATTATAATATAAAATATTCAATTTCCTCCTACCACCCTAATTACTGTTTCTTGATTATTGTGTAAGTTATGAAGAAGTATCATCTCTCCATATTTATCAAATAATGCTTTTCGAAATTCTTCCCTTCATTGTTATTCTCTTTGATATGATCTATTTCCAAGGGCCCCTTTTTCCTAAAACAAAAATGATGGTATTAATCCTAGATATGTTCCACATTCCTTTTCAATCTTCTGTAGTTTAGGCCTGTTAAAATGTCTGTTAATTAATTATTCCATAATTTTCGCACTTATCTGCTTTTGCCTTTTTTTATGTGCTGTGCTGGTTAAAATTGCCTGGTTAGATTTGTCAAGGCGTATTGTCTCTTTGAGAAACAGTTATAAATAGAACAAGCGATATTTCGAATTAAGAATGAAACACATAAACACAAGACAATTCTTTCAATTAATTACAATATGTCGTTAAGTTTTAACTACTATGTCGGGTGTAATGAGTCACTACACATACATATGAATGTTTTCTGGGATAAAAATAACTTATCCTAATTTAAAAGTTCATAAATATACTTCTAGTTGTACGTAGTAGTACTATTAAACAATAGAACGGAATTCGATAAAATTTAGTTTACTTAGATATATTTTGAGAAATATGACGTTTTACAAAATGCTTAATCTACAGTAAATAGGAACTCATAATCGATACTCGACAGCACTTAATAGAATGTATATTTTATAGCATATGTTATACACAGTGGAAAGTTTAAATGGAACGGATTCTACAACTTAATAAATTAAAGTTTGTCGCAAAATTCCTGAAACAGGTTTTACTTTCTATGGGGCATAATAAAGAGGTTTGTTTATTTATTTTTAATTATCTGGTGGATTGCAGCATCCCTAAACTTTTTCTAATGGATTTTTTCGACGTAGCTAGCCTGTTGGGGCAACTAGGGTGGAATGCAGGGTGAGAACCACCGTAATTATTGCAGATAGGGGTTTCGGATTTCGGGCATTTTTCAGGTCGATGGCCGGTTTGGTCGCAGGAGGGAGAGGTCGGTTTAGTTCTGCGGGATTCTGATGAGTGTCCGGTCTAGGTACAACGGTTACAGTATTTGGGTATTGGGGGTAGTGGATTTGAGCTGTGGGAGACCATGGAATTTAATGCCTGAAGTGAGGACTTAGTGGTAGTTGATCTCAGAGTTCGTAATAATATGGAACTTGGATGTGGGTTTGTTGTTTGACTTGGCGATGATTAGCCAAGTTATTTGATAGGGGAAGTTTTGATTTTGAAGAATCTCTTCAAATTCTTCAAGAGGAATAGAAGCGTCTACATTTCTGCAGACGAAGTAAAATGTGGGTGGGAGTGTCTTGACAGGACGGGGAGGACGTTGAGTGGAGTTAAGTATGTTGATAATGATGTTAGGATCGCCGTTGGAATTGTGGATTTTTTTATGGAGTGTGGAGGGTGCCATTCGGGAGGAGGTTTTTAGGAAGGCTGTACGGTTAAAGTTGAATTAAGGTAGAGGATTTGTCTGTTTGGGAATTCTAGGGTGTTTAAAAGGGTGAATAGATATTTCAGGAAGTAATATTGAGGGGGAAGTTTTCTGAGATTTAAGATTTGGGTTTGCAGAGATTTGATGATAGGGGTTGAGGTTTGAGTAGGTCGGGATTTGGTTCTCCCGACGAGGATTTCACCCTCGTCGGGAATTGAGGGAGTGGGAGATTGATATCTTACGGAGGAAGCGTAAGATTTAGGGGGAAATGAAAAGGAAGTGTGTTTGGATGTGTGAGGTTTTGAGGATGTTTGAGATTTTGTGTGAGTGGAGCGAGGTTTTGTTGTGGTTTGGTGTTTGGAGAGAAGTGCGTCGAGAATTTGATTGGCTGCGGCCGATTCGTTAAGGATTCAGCGAATCCAAGGTATTTGAGTTGTTTCTTGGACATATGTATTAGGGGAGGAACTTCCTCGACAGGACTGTAGATTTGGATGCAGTTTTACTGCTGCGGTGCGTCTTTTTGGGAGTATGGAATTTGGCGGTGGAAGCTAACACCGACAGCGGACTTACTGCCGGAAGGAGTTGCCTCCCCAGTTAAATATTTCCTGACTTATTAGCTTTCGAGGAGTTTAATAGTTGCCTGTGAGCTGAATGTCCTCCCTATGTCTGGTTGGAGTGGCTTCAATTGGAATCCGAGACTTAAAATTTCTTAAATTTTTCATAAATAATAAAATGTTTCATTAGAAACAATTGTTATGCATTTCCTAGTGCGATTACTATGAACTGTCGAACTGAAAAGGACAACAGAACATGTGGGTGAGCTGGTGAATATTCACGTTGCCGGTGATGTTGACTACGATTTGGTTTGAATCAGTGACAAATTATGTAGGTACCACCTTCCTCTAGCGATTATCTGAAACAGATGTGTATCTTATATGAGTGCTTTTTGGCATCTTTCAAAATGTTTAAATAGCTTGTGTGACTGACAGCACGAAGGAGAGCTATTTACCTAGCTGGAGTAAAAGGATTTTCTTCAATTTCCAACAACTTCAACCGAGTTGCTTTGTGTCGATTTTTAAAAGCATTTTTCGAGGAGCATCCCTTAAGTGGCCCAACTCCCGATATCGAGTTTCAATTTTGCTAATGTACTTCGATTAATTGGAGGCAATTCTGGAAGAACTTAGCAAACAAACGACTTCAGCCTGTATTCTACCTCTGTCGCCAGATCCAATCATAATTAAAATTTCGATACGATGTGTTTCGGTTAAATAGGTCATTTTCTTATTTTTGGTTTCCAATTTACTCGTTGAAATTTGAAACAAATACCTTCAGTTCAAATTAGTCGAAAACTATCTAGCAGGTTTAATAAGGTATGGATATGTTATTGCGTCTTATCATATAGTAAGTAAAAAGTGTTGGGAATAATTTTTATTATCGATTAGGGAGGATATTATCAGCAACAAGGTGGAGGAGGCTTCGAACATTTGTTGGATTAAAGTAGTTTCAGTAAACATTTCGTTATTTTATTTTTTCACAGACACATTGCATTGTAAAAGAAACAAAATTATATGTGCTTGTATTTGCAATGGAAAAAGCTTTAAAATAAACAAATATTCTAGATACCCTTCCATTAATTAAAGTTGGGCGGTGCTGTAACTCCATAGAAAACATAAATTAGTGACGTATTTCACGAATTTTGTGACAAAACTTTGTTTATTAACTTGCAGAATTCGTACCAGTTAAATTTTCCACTCTGTATTATCTTGCACAGTTCAACTAAATAAAATAAATATCATATGGATATTTTTAAAGTTTAATCACTTTTGATGGAAACTAGTTCCTATATTTATCACAGTCATATTTTTTATATTATCATATTTATTAATTTTCTATTTGATGACGATTCAGGGTTAACCACCAATGCTTAGAGCACAATACCCGCATCAGAAGGTTTTTCCCTGCCCATGATATACCAATTAGAAGTAGCAATAAAAATTTATTGTGGTAATAACATGAAATCTCTAATAATTGGTTGATAATCACCCATATTTATGGTTTTTAAGAGTCAGAAAAAAACAAGCTAGCACATAGGATTTTTAAAAGGGACTTCATTATTAGTAAATATTTTATTATATTCTTATAAAATCGAATTAGACCCAAAAATTATATTTATGTTTGAAAATTGTTTTCACAAAAGTATAGAAGATAATTTATAATGATTTTACAGATCAAGATAATGCTCAACCGTCAAATTCGTTCAGAAATTACAGCGATTCGAACATTTTCTATGGCATTACTAAAAAACTTAAGAAAAACTCTAATTAGATGCTTAAATCATTTTTTTGCAGATGTATCTGGGTTAAAAAAATTAACACACAACTTTTAATGCCCGTTGAATCCATAGCAAAACCACGAAATGGAATTATTATTATTAAATATTTGAAAACTGAGTTCTCCCATAACTTGCATATTTATCTAAACAGCAGAATTAAAAATAAACCTGCAGAAATCGGAGTCTATGAATCGTCTTTTCAAATGACATCAGGGTGCGTGATGAATATCCAAAAATTGCTACAAAGTTTTCGACTTCTATTCTTAATATCGTCCTTGTAACCTGTTCAGAATCAGAGACATACTGCGGCAATAATATTTACCTATATGCGTCAACTTTTCTTCCAAACTGACATCAAACAGTCGAAAATAAAATACAATTTCACACTTCTTATCAAGTGGATACAGTTTCTTAAATTAATAGTGGAATATACTCATTTTTGTATCATTCGCAATGGAGAAAAAGTTGTTGATTCAAAGAATTTCGCCCCCCAAAAAGAACGGTTGACCTAGAGAATGTATGTATTCCAAAATTGGCTTGGTTGTGTGGACCAAGAAAAAATGAATGTTTATGCTAAGCAAAAAACTAAAAAAATTTTATTCAGAACAATGAGATTAAAAAGAATGGGAGACGCTGCTAACGTTTGAAGTTTAGCGAAAACAGTATCACCAGGCGGAGCTTGTTCCAGCACCAATATGGCCGCATACACTGAGCCGGACTATTGTTATTTTTACTTCCTACCTAATTTTCTTCTAGTAATAAATAAATAATGGGGAATATATATGTATATATATATGTATATATATATATATATATATATATATATATATAACAGGAATTTAGTCTCGACTGACTAAGTTAAGAAGAAAACTCCTAAATATTAGGGATGCAGTCAGGGGCCAGCAATTAAACTATGCGAAGATTGTGGACTATTTTATTAAAGTCAAGTTTTCGAAACAGTTCGTTTCTTTTTCAAGACAACTGAAATAATATTATACGAATTAATTCACAATTAATATATAAAATCGGTTATTTACTAATCGTGAGATTATTTAATACATCATTCGAAACGAAATATCTAACATCTGGATACTAGACAATCTATTTAAATTTATCAAACTACATTATACCTTTCTTTGTATCTGTGGATTACTTTGCAAACTCGGGACTTCAGGGATATAATCAAGTTAATTTTCATTTTTTGAGGATGATAGGAGTGGTAATTTATGAACCTGTTGCTACAAATTGGTTTTCTGTACCATTCTGTGAGTCATTAGAACCGACTTACATGTCTAGAAAAGGGACATTGTCATGTCTTCTTTTCATCTGTAAACTATAGGTTAGGATTATAGTTGTTAAACGTGTCATGGATTTCTTGGATACCATTTTGAAGAATGTCATCGACAAATTTAAAAAAAAATGGTACCTGAAAACTCAACAGTGGCAGACAATGGTGAACCAAATCATCCATCACATAATTAGCAATGATTGGAGAACTACTACCTCCCATAGGAGCTCCCAATATCTGTTTGTAAATGTTATTTTCAAACATAAAGTAAGTTGAAGAAAAAGAGATATTCAATTGTATTCAAAAAAGACCTTTTGTCAAACTTACAATGTCTGCGAATTTCATCCCATTTTTTGGAAATACAATTGAGAGCAAGGTTTAACGAAAGATTGGTAAATAAGGAAATAACATCCATCCAAGCTCACAATAACATAATTATCAGGAAAGTTGATGTCATTTATGAAACTACTGAATGAACTTTAACAAAATAAGGGTTGTTAGTATTATAAGCCAACGTTAAAATTTCTGTGATGTGACCTTCAAGACCACTTGTTGGTGAATTTATTGACGAAATAATCGGTCTCATTGTGACCGGTTTATATATTTTTGGCAAAGAATAAAATCTCGGTGCAATAGAGTTGTACAAACGAATATTTTTAGCCAATCATGTTTCAAGGATCTTCTTTTTTCTAAATCTGAAATTAGTTTATTGGTTTTTATGAAGAAAGTTAGTAATTACATTGGTAGCTTGAGCTCTACATAAGCTTTTAGGCTTATTTCAGAATGAAAATCTGTTAAGAGTTGACCTAGATAGAATGGAATAGAATAAAGATCCTACTAGCACAATGCAACAAAAAACCAATAAACTAATTACAGATTTAGAAAATATAAAAATCCTTGAATTCCTTGGCTAAAAATATTCGTTTGTACATCTCTATTGCACCGAGATTTTATTATTTGCCAAAAATACATAAACCGGAGCTCACCGTGATACCGATTATTTCGTTAATAAATTCACCAACGAGTGGTATTGAAGGTCGCATCACAGAAATTTTAACTTTGGCTTATAATACTAACAACCCTTATTTTGTTTAAGATTCTTTTTCATTCAGTAGTTTCATAAATGACTTCAAAATTTCTGATAATTATGTTATTGTGAGCTTGAATGTTATATCCTTATTTACCAATCTTTCGTTAAACCTTGGTCTCAATTGTATTTCCAAAAAAATGGGATGAAATTCGCAGATATTGTAAGTTTGACAAAAGGTCTTTTTTGAATTCTATTGAATATCTCTTTTCTTCAACTTACTTTATGTTTGAAAATAACATTTACAAACAGATATTGGGAGCTCCTATGGGAGGTAGTAGTTCTCCAATCATTGCTAATTATGTGATGGATGATTTGGTTCACCATTGTCTGCCACTGTTGAGTTTTCAGGTACCATTTTTTTTTAAATTTGTCGATGACATCATAGTCTGTGTTCCTCAAAATGGTATCCAAGAAATCCTTGACACGTTTAACAACTATAATCCTAACCTATAGTTTACAGTTGAAAAGGAGACAGATGACAATGTCCCTTTTCTAGACATATAAGTCGGTTCTAATGACTCACAGAATGGTACAGAAAACTAATTTGTAGCAACAGGTTCATAAATTACCACTCCTATCATCCTCAAAAAATGAAAATTAACTTGATTATAGCCCTGAAGTCCCGAGTTTGCAAAGTAACCCACAGATCAAAGAAAGGGAAGGACTTGAACAGCTCAGGCAGATATTGGTTGAGAATTCTTATCAATTACCATTAACAAATAAATTCCTTTTCAGTAGTTCAAATTTTGCTCAGACTTCCATTGTTGGTAATAGCTCACAACATATTGCTCACACCTCTAATAATATTATTATATTACGAACTAAATATGGGTCATCACTGTATAAAATCTATATTGGTAGCACTTCACGTTACTTCACATAAATCTGATTGCAAAAATTTTAAAAAATCTTGTGCATTAGGAGAACATGTAATAGTAAATGATCACATTGTAGACTATAATAACGCTACTCTCCTTAGAGTAAAAAGGAACCTACAAAAAAAAACTTTTTTGGAAATGATTGAGATTAATAGACATTATAATTGTATGATAGAAAAATCTATTTTTTGAGAAAATATCGAAATTCCTCTTAATTGTGTTCTTTTCATGCATAAAATGTGAGAAATATTGATTTTTTATATAAATATCAAAATTCCGCTTTTGTTTGCAAAAATTAAGAAACACGACAGTTATAGATAATACTCGTTCACCAGCGGAATTATTATGCGGTAAGAAAATTCTAGGGGTTTTGCCAATTTTGAACCATAAATAATAGAGATTAGTCGGAAACTAGAATGAAATTAGAGGAAAAAGCAAGCCAAGAAAAATAATTTTATGATCATAATAAAAGGGAAGTTACATCGGGAAGATGTAGTATTAAAAAATTATCCTAGTAGTGGAGGAGGTTCTATGTCATATAAAGTAATGCTAGAAGAAGATCAAAAGGTAGAAAGAAATAGGAAAGGTTTAATTAAATCAGGTAGTAATAATTTTCAAGAAAGAAAAGAGGCGTTTGGTTATCCTAGTTGCTGTACTGAAGAAACAATTATGGAAGCCACACTATACAGCCTAAACGCACAATCTAGTAAGGAATTGAGACTGAATATGATACTTAAAAATATAGAGCCACCACCAGTGGTAATAAATAAGGATACAAATATCACTTGCACGGGTAGAATAGTAAAGTAGCCAGGATATTTAAAAGATTATGTAAAAACTTAAGACATATATTAGTAATAGTTATCTTTAAAATCATAAATTTTAAAAATGTAGCAGGACAATACTCATTAATTTAAAATATTTTATAGTATACAGGTTTAAAAGTAAAAATATCAAAGTGACAATAATATTAAAAATTATAAAAAAACTGAAATAAATTATTGATAATTTAATATTGTGGTATTATGTAGGTTTACTTGTGGCTTTTTCCCTTAGTTTAATTATATTGTTTTTAATTATTTACTTGTAGATGAAACAAGTGAGGAAATTATGAGAAGACGTAAATATTACACAAAAGTAACAATCTGTAGATGTACTATTGCACAGAAAAAAATGATCATTAATTGTAATTATTTATTGAAAATACTTACATGAGGTATTAAAACACAATCAAACATTTCTAATTGCATATTGTCGAATATCGTGTTACTTACATAAGGGAAAAATTGAAATGTAGAAAAATTTAGTTGGTTAGCCTACAGCTTATCAAATAAAAACAAAACAAAAACTATAATAAATGTTCGAAGTGGGCACCTTGCACTTCTACACACTTCCAGGGTCTACGGAGGATATTTCATTGAACTTGGAAGGGCCTTCCAAGATTCTGCCATATAGCGTCACAATGGAAGTTTATTCTATCGATCATTTCGTTCCTTGTGTTTACAGGTGTTGCATATACCAAGGTTTTAAGATATCTCCAAAAAAAGGAATCCATTGTATTTAATTCAGGAGATCGTGGTGGCCAAGAAAATGGACCTACCCGACCAATCCACCTATTAGGGAATATGTTATTAAGATGATTTCTTACATCATTTAGGAAGTGGGGAGGGGCTTAAAAGCTTGGTATATGCAACACCAGTAGACACAAGAAACGAAATGATCGATAGAATCAACTTCCATTGTGACGCTATAAGGCAGATTCTTGGAATGCTCTTCCAAGTTCAAAGAAATATCCTCCGTAGACTTCGGAAGTGTGTAAAAGTGAAAGGTACCCTCTTCGAACATTTATTACAGTTTTTTTTGTTTTTATTTGATAAGTTGTAGGCTAACCAACTAAATTTTTCTACATTTCAATTTTTTCCTTATGTAAGTAACACGATGTCCGACAGTATGCAGTTCAATTAGAAATGTTTGATTGTGTTTTATTACCTCTTGTAATTATTTTCAATATACAATTGCAATTAATGATAATTTTCTTCAGAATGTCTCTTTACGGCTACCGGTTTCCTTGGCATGTACAACGATCTAAAAATCTACATATCTCCTAAACCATAAATTTTATCGAGTTAAACAAAGAGTACCTTTTTGTTAAAAAATCGATTGAAAAATTCATTTTTGCTATCTTTAGATTGTACAGGTTGTCCCTGTAAAAATTACGGATTGTTAAGCATTGGGCATGACCCGCCCCACAGGCCTTTAGATAGTAGTGTAGAATTATTTGTTCCGTCAAACACATTACATAGACATACGTAATCGTCCATTAAAAATTCATAATGTTCCAATGTATAATTTAGAAAATATAAGTTCTGCTTTCGCAGCTTTAGTGGCATATAACTCAGAAACGAGGGGTCGTATGAGAATTTTTTTTTGATGCCACAGCATTATTTTCACGTCATCTACTCATTCCCGAATTTTTGGCATCAAGTCCCGAAACACCATGTATAATAATATTAAGATTAGAATTTCAATACCCATTCGGAAAAATTATTTATTTAAAAATGTCTCATAAGTAAGTAAATTCTTAATAACGAAATAAGGCATTTTTCACAACAAAAATGACGTTTTGATAATTTTTGTGGACTTTTTTTTAAATTGAACCCCATTATATTTTAACTACCTTAAAAAACGGTCTTTAGATTTAGCTGCTGGAGAAACCAAAACATATAGATAGATAGATAGATAGATAGATGGTTTATTGACCCCATTCACATACATAGTACATTAGAAGTCAGTGAAAGTAGTACATATGAATACATTTTACCGGGCGGACGTAATTTCGGCCGGTAATCCCTTGGCCTACCTGCATAAATCAAAGGGTACCATTTATGACAGGGGTAATTTCGGCCGAGGGGTTGATATTTACGATGAGATTAAAATATTGGTAATTACGCTTAATAGTTTCCTTTAAATGTATAAAATTCACAAATAACAGGTATAAAATTATTATAGCTAGTCAGTATTATAACTTATCTTTAAGCTACTAGTCGATAGAAAGCATAAAATATATTATTTGTATACGATGGCATCAGTTTCAGTAATTAAGAGTTCACGCGGTTGTGACTTACTAGTTGTAGAAAAGTTTCAGTTTTGTAAACAGGACGTATTAAAAAGTGGTGAAGTACGTTGGAGGTGTATAAAGAAAAATTTAAGATGTTTAGCCAAACTGTACACTGTTGGTGCGGAATACACAGTTACTAGAAGTGAATTAATCCACAACCACGAGTCCGATGAAACTACGTTGGAGAGAAAAATAGTGACGACTTCATGCAAGCGCAAAGCTGAGGAAGACATATTGGAGAAACCTTCAAAAATTATTAAAAGCGTTCTTTCAAATCATTTGCCAGAGAATTTGTCATCGATAGATGTCAGTCTAATAAGAAGAAATTTGTACAACAGCCGCCGTAAGCTCTTACCAGCCCTGCCTAAGGATATTCACGATGTACATTCTGTACTCGATAGTTATGGACCGAAAACCACAACAGGTGAAAATTTTTTGTTTATTAACAGCACAGCTGATAATATCATTGTTTTTTCTTGCCATACAAATATAATAAGTTTATGTAAAATGAAAGATTTTTACATGGATGGCACATTTTCTTATTGTACAAAATATGTTTATCAGTTATTTACCATCCATGGACTGGAAAATGGGCATTATGTTCCTCTTTTGTATTGTCTGTTGCCCAATAAGACCAGTGACACATATATGAGACTTTTTCTGTTGGTAAAATCTAAAATTTTTGAACTTTATAATATTGTTTTTGAACCGAAGGAGGTATTTGTGGATTTTGAAATCGCAATTCATAACGCATTAAAAGTTGTCTTTCCCAAAACCAAACTAAATGGTTGTAGATTCCACTTGCACCAGGCGTGGTATAGGAAAATACAATCATTAGGGTTAACCCAAATGTATAAAGATAAAAACTGCGAGGAAAGCAAATGGCTTACTCATACTTTTGGGCTAACTTATTTAGACCCCTCTGAAGTTGAAGATTGTTTCATATTTGATCTCATGTCATACAAACCGGACCATAAACTTATAGATAAATACGCAGACTATTTATTAGAAAACTACATAGCGCCAGAATCTCATTTTCCACCAAATATATGGGCATATGAAAACCCATCAATTAAAAGAACCACAAATGCCTGCGAATCATTCCATTCGCACTTTAATTCTAGTTTTTATTCAAGTCACCCTTCTATATTTATTTTTATAGAAAAATTAAAAGATTGTCAGATCGATGCATATTTAAAAATAAAAAATTTAAATATTCCAGCAAAAATTAAAGACAAACAAGTAAAAAACAAACTAAAATTTATCGAAAACATGGTAAATATGCTTCGATCTGACAATATTTCTAGAATTAATTTCGTTAAATCTGTATCACATCAAAACGTTTTTTAAAAATTTATAGTTTACCTATTTTATTTGATTTGCGGCCGAAAATACCTATGAGATAAGGAAGCAACTTAAAACCTCCGGCCGAATTTACCTACCGGCTTTTAGTACCTGCCCTTTTTCCGGCCGAAAAAACATCCGCCCGAAGCGGTTGCCATTCTTGCCATTCGGAGGTCGTTAAATAACAATTATCCCTTTCTATTCTGGTTACGCCTATGACGCACGTTAATCCTCTTAGGCCTACTGTAGTAACAATGAAAGATCATAAAATAATGTGATAGTCCAAGAAATGTAATAAATTTTGTATTGAAATTAACAAAAACCATTTAGAATGCATTACAAATATTGAAGTTTTACCGCACGTACTGTACTATAGTTTTGCATACCGAATTAGTTTTTATTCTGGGAATTTACTCTCTCTTGATTTTCAAATAGACTATAGACAGTATGCAGTTCAATTAGAAATATTTTATTGTGTTTCAATACCTCATGTAAGTATTTTCAATAATAACAATTAATGATAATTTTCTTCAGAATGTCTCTTTATGGCGATCGGTTTCCTTGGCATGTACAACGATCTAAAAATTTACATATCTCCTAAACCATAAATTTTATCGAGTTAAACAAAGAGTACCTTTTTGTTAAAAAATCGATTGAAAAATTCATTTTTGCTATCTTTAGATTGTACAGGTTGTCCCTGTAAAAATTACGGATTGTTAAGCATTGGGCATGACCCGCCCCAGGCCTTTAGATAGTAGTGTAGAATTATTTGTTCCGTCAAACACATTACATAGACATACGTAATCATCCATTAAAAATTCATAATGTTCCAATGTATAATTTAGAAAATATACTGAAATATAAGTTCTCATTTCGCAACTTTAGTGGCATATAACTCAGAAACGAGGGGTCGTATGAGAAATTTTTTTTGATGCCACAGCATTATTTTCACGTCATCTACTCATTCCCGAATTTTTGGCATCAAGTCCCGAAACAACATGTATAATAATATTAAGATTAGAATTTCAATACCCATTCGGAAAAATTATTTATTTAAAAATGTCTCATAAGTAAGTAAATTCTTAATAACGAAATAAGGCAGTTTTCACAACAAAAATGACGTTTTGATAATTTTTGTGGACTTTTTTTTAAATTGAACCCGATTATATTTTAACTACCTTAAAAAACGGTCTTTAGATTTAGCTGCTGGAGAAACCAAAACATATAGTGATTGTTTTATTGAAAAAGCGGAAAAAAATTATTGCAATGTAAACTTCCACCGGTTAGAAAATATAGTCTTCTTTTCTTTCTTTTATAAAATATTCAAATAGGAGACAATATAATAAGACATTCGGTGTATTGTCTTAAGGTTCAGAACAATCTACCAGTGAAATATCATAACTAAGTTACATCTTTATGAAGTAATAATCATATTAACATTTAACGAAGAAGACCTTGATAGAATGTTAATTTCTTAGAAAAGTATGGAATATAATTGAAGGTAACAATAGTGTCATTATCAAATAGTGTAATTTCCAATGAAGCAGCGTTTGCTTAAATGGTTTTGTAAATGATCATTATTAACGTTATTCAGATAGAAAAAGGAAACATCAGGTAAAACAATTTTGTATTGATAATAATCATAATTAACACCGAAGAAGTAACACATTTATATAAGCAAAACTAGTAGTGCTACCAGTAGCGTAACTTCAAATCCGGGCCCCCCCCCGCAAGGATTTTACCAGGGCCCATCATATAAATGAACAAATAAGTATATGTATTTACAAGTAAAGGATAAGGGGTAGTCATGAACCAGCGTTTTCTAAAAATAATAACCCAAAAGACATACATAAGTATATAATTTAGAAAATGAAACAATAAGGCTCATATAGGAAAATAAATGTGTACTTTCCAAAATAAAAAATATCACAAAACGAGGTATATTCATGTGTTGGAAAAACCAAACAAAAGTAGAAAAATCTAACATACTCGTATAATACGAGTACATATTTATATATTGAGATAAACAAACAAATGCATAGAAATAGTATACCTATGCAAAACCTGTATTAGGTACTTTTGTCTCTTTTTACCATTGTATTGTCATGATAACTTTTAAAGAGAAACAAAGCAATGACAAAGGGTAGGTATTTCAAATAAAATTCTTTACATAACTGAACAAGAAAATATTTAAAAAAGAAAAAAAAACCTGTGTCAAATAAAGAAAAGATCAATATCCAGAATTCTCGTTTACGGGTCTTGTGGTTGGCAAATGCCTGAACTAATTCAGATACGTTCATTTTACTAGCTTCCATAGCTTCTATGGAAAGTAACCCCAATGCCTTTAGTCTAACTTGTGACATGGTGGAACGCATAAAGTTCTTTATAAGTTTGAGCTTTGAAAATGAACGTTCTGCACTGGCTACCGTAACAAGCAACGTCAAAAATAAGACTAATACGGAGATTACTTCAGTAAAACTAGAACTAAGTTTCACATGTTTAATTAAGATTAAATTGAGTAACTCTCTTATCGTAAAAATTGAATCCAATTCGGATTTAAAAGTATTTTTTAAAATAACTAATTGTAAAGCAAATCCTTCACTAATATCTTTCTCATAGTTTTCTTTTAATTTATTAGCATGTTCTATGATTTCTAAGTCATTTTGATCAGTTGGAAATGGGGTTTTGTTTATAAATAAAGGTATTAGCAAAGTATCATTCTCTAGTTTATATCCGAAATTCGTAAAATCTAATGTTTTATATTCCGGATTCAATGCATTTATCCAAATGTATGTTTTGAGCAAAAGCTTATTATTTATATATAATTGTGATTCCAAAAATTTTTCAAATACCATTATATCTAATTATTGTTGATAAAAATACATAAATTACCATGATAATAACAAAAAAGTAATTTTAATTACATGTTCCGATTTATACTTAAATTACTTTTGTTAAAAACAAATTGTAGACAATTTAATTATTAATAACATTGCTCTCTTTACCAATCTTGATGAAGTTAATGGTTTCTTAGATAAATGATAAATAATGATTCAGGGCACAGAGACACCGTATGCAGCGCATGAGTCAGAGAGAGACGGCGATACTTAAAGGTAGCGAAGCATACTTGTGAGCGCGCGAAATTAACAATTAAAAAGCAGGTATAAACAATGAAATTTTCTTACATCTCTATTAAGAATATTATTAACTATTGTATAAAGAATTCAAAAAAAAATATTATTTATATTTTTTTAATATATTTTTCATGGGTCAAAAGTAGCCAAATTTGAGATTTTTCGAACCGTTAAAAATTCATATCTCTAAAAATATTAACTTTATCGTGAAAAGTCATAGGACCTTTTTTATGTGTATTTCAATAAAGAATAAAAAAAATTGTCCGGTTGAAAAATAACAATTTCTTCCAATTGTTTAAACAATTTCGGTTTAAACAATATGGCACTAGGTTGCCCCATGGCAACATGCATTTATATCATCAGTAGGGCAATTCAAAGAGGATCGCATAAAAAAATTGAGGTGGAATAGTTTTCGGTACTCATGCGCCGATTCCTCCTGGACTATAAGTATGTATACCGCATATCCGCTATTCTTCTGCTTTCCATGACTGACGTTTACTGGTATTAATCGTTTTGAATTTGAATCCCAATTTTTTAATCCAGTTTTCAATAATTTTCTTACAGCCATTTACATTACGGCCGGCATTTGTCAATTTATTTCTTATTATTTAAATCGTAGGTAACTTATCACTTTTGTAACAGTCATATATGGTGGTTTTTAATAATATGGTGGTTTTTAATAATTTTATTACAGACACATCTAAAGGTTTGACCAATCCCTTATCACATCGCTTCTTGCGTTCATAAGGCCCATTCTTGGCTATTTTACGTATAGTCGACAGGAGAACTTCTGCTTGAATTAATTCTGTTTCTTCATCGAGACACCAAAAATTGGACTCAGTCTTATACATTTTTTTTCTTGCCAAATGATTTTTTAGATCAGCTTAGATTTGTTGGAAAATAACAACTATGTATATATATAAAAATTTTATCTGAATAAATTTCAGTCAATAAATTGAGAATTAGTTGGATGAATATTTCTTTGTAAGTATCCATTGAAAAAAGAAAAAGTTGGATACATTTAATAAACGACATTGTATTTTACGTGATTTCAAAAAAAAATTGTGATTGGATTTCATTACTTTAATTGCATATTAAATGGAAACTTTATTCTTTCCAGAGTCACTTGAAATGTGTACATGGCGCATAGTTTTACTGACATCCGTAGATCGCAGTTTTGGTACACACGGCTTAAGCACCGTAATTTAATGAACTTCTAAATTGACAGTTGTTGTCAAAATTCCCGGCTATCAAAATATTATTATATTAAAAAATGAATCTAGTTTCGAATTATTATTATCATTCTTTTCTCAGGGTGGGTTCAATTAGCTATTACAAATAAAAAAATTATATAAATTTTAATTCAATTTCAAATTATTCTCCAACTTATCTGTTATTAATTTGGTTCTTTATCCTTGACTCTGTATTATTTTATGGCTGTAAATTCGAGATTACAAAGACGATGGTTTTTTTTAATATTCACAATGTATAAATGACTTGTCTGTCAACAATAATCCACAATTGTCACTTTTTAAAATAAAATTTCTAAATTTGATAAATATATTTAATTTTTATCAACGTTCTTAAATAGTTTAAATGTTTTCCAATGTAAGTAACAATTTAACAAGTATATACAATTACCAAATCAAATAAATTTTAAAATTTAGTTTTCCTTTTTTACGACAAAGAACAAAATCGTATCTTCCCAAATATAAACTAAATTGAACAACCTACAAACTATAACGCCTAATATCCAGTACCAAAAGTTTTATAAAAAAAATTTTTTTTAAAGAGTTCAATCAACTTCAAAAAGTCACTTGACTTGTCAAATATCCGAAATGTTTTTATTTTATTATATCTTCAAATTATTTATTATTCTATGTTAAATTTAGTTGCTTCTATAATTTAATTTGTTTTAAGGCCTGAATGTTTCAATCAAATACTAAGTCTGGAACGGACTCACCAGTACTAGATGATAACAGTTAACTCGTACAATTCTAAAAAATTTAGAATTCCGGATCTTTTTCTTGAATCTTGACTAAATTTTAAAAATCACTCACGCACATAATTTAAAAGGGTTACCGAATAAGGCCTTCGAATATTAATCACTGTTCAATTATTATAATACAAAATTTTGGAGAAATCTAAAATCATGTGTTAACTCTTTGGAGAACTCCTACTTAGTACTTCTCTCATCGGAGGATTCAACATTACTGAAAAATGTTTTATCAATAAATAACCAAATTATATTGTGGTTACCAACTTTCCTCTTTTTTTTTAAAAGAAAACTAAATTTATTTTCTTACTATAAATAGATTTGGAATTCTTTTATTATACTTTTTGCCTATCATGACTTCTATTTTCTCTAACTTTGAATATGTTTTTCAATTGTGACAGGTAAATGTCACATATAATGGGTTTTTCAACCATATTGATTTTATAGACAGTACAGGGTTTGTCAAAAGTATTGCATGAAAAAAAATTAAATGAAATTCTTTAAAATTTGAAATAAGAGAACTGTATTAATATATATATATATATATATATATATATATATATATATATATATATATATATATATATATATATATATATATAGAGAGAGAGAGAGAGAGAGAGAGAGGGAGAGAGAGATAGAAAGAGAGAGAGAGAGGGGGAGAGAGAGAGAGACATAGAAAATAACGAATACATTTAGTAGGGACCGTGATGCTAGAGCTAGACTAACTAACGAATAGGAACTAAGAGCTTTCTTTCATTGGCATTTTGTTTAGGACATTGAGAATTTCAACAAAAAGCGCTTATAAAATATGGGATAAGTGCAAGGGCGTTGAATATTGTTATCTTGCGATGAGCAGAAAACGATTGATGTCCTATCCGTTATCTGAGATTTGACGAGTTACAACGTGAAACGAAAAAGGGAATTAGATAAATTAGCACCCAAATGGGAACTTTTCGAAATTTTATAAGCTAATTATTATTGTACTGCGATTAGTACATCCCATAGAGGGAACCAATCGAAATGTTACGGATGATAATTGGTTCACCAGTACTTATTCCTTTGACAAAAAAATTGTTACAAAAAAACTTAACATATATTGGTACAAAGCGCAAGAATAAACGTGAGATCCCAGTTGAGTTCATATCCAATAAGAAAAGAGAAGAAAAAACTCCACTTACTTATTACAATGGTTGGCCAATGGTTATTTTGTACGATTTTTTGAATAAATATATCTGGTTTAAATGCACTTTGCGTTTATAAAGCAAATCATCTCCTAGGAAAGGTCCTTAGAAATGAGTTCATTGAAAGATTTTCTTGCAAACTAGTAAAGCCGCAGATAGAAGCGAGGTCAGCTATCGTCTCTTTACCGGTAGATCTAAGAAGGCGGGCGCGTGCTCTTCTTGGATTCGAAATGATTGTACTCTCCTTCATCAAAGTGCAGAAAATTACGTAGGACGATGTTATATTTATTTATCCTCGAACCCGCAACAAATCGTCAAGAAAAGCTTGTGTGAACTGCAGACGTTATGCATGCAAACAACACATGGCAGATATGTTTACAGTCTGTTTGAACGATTGAACAGATTTGTAATTTTGTGCTTACTTTTGTTATGATCGTAATAAGCTTTTTTTGTAAATTGTATTTTTGTGTGAGTTATTATGCGTTTATTTCAGAAACTTACATTTTGTTGAATTTTAGACCAACAAAGGTCTTTGTTGTTGTTCGAAATTGAACACATGCTAATATACGAATGAGAAACCATCTTTTTTGTGTCCTTACATGTTCCAAACAAATATAAAAAATAAATATTACATTGAATATCTAATTGGAAACCATTTATTTTAACATTTTTATTGATTTGTGACATAAAGTCACAAATCACCTACTCTATAGATAGTTCACGACAATACTTTCTTGAAATGACAAAAACTAGCGTCACCTATAGAACTGAAGCACAATTAAGTAGTGGGTAAATTGTTCCTTAAGTCGCTACTAGGGAAAGAAGAATGGGCGCTAAATTTAAATTGCGATTATCTTTACTGTTGGTTTGAAGATCCTTGTTTATTGTAAGTAAATGACATGTTTTACTAAAAAGTCTACTATATTGTGCACACTAAATTGTTTGCCAATCATTAACGTCGCTAATATCTTGTAAATTCTAATATAATTGCCAAACAATTTATCATTGTAGATAAATATATTACACTTTTTAAAAAATAAAGTCATTTACTGAGCAATATTTAAAGGAATTAACAGTTTTTTGGCAATTGACTGTTTACAGAAGGACCAAAATAAGAAACATATGTTATTAAAACATTTATTGAAAAAAGTATATTCACAAAATAGGGACAATGTACAAAATACATGTAGATGTTACTGCAACAAGCTACAATTGCATTAAAATAAATCAGAGACATATCATGAAACAAGAATACTGTAAACTGTAGATATAAAACATAAAATAAATTTATGATTGTGTAGCCATGTTACATAAAGTTTATAATATAAACTTACTGCTTTTTGTTTTAATTCTATAATAGAAATACATACCACTGCAAGGCAATAACAAAGGCTCAGGAGTGTGTGTATTTTCAAGTGACATAACTGCAGCTTAAAAAAATAATTTACCAGTGATATATAATGTAGGTCTGAAATTTTTTCAAGAAATCACATATTTGTTCACTACATTTTTCTCTTACCAGGTAAAAATAAGGATGAACTAGCAGTTGAATACAATCTATTGGACCAAGCTGTAGTGTACTTCACTTTAAAATGTTTATGGTATATTCTCTTTGCTTGATATACAGCTAACGGCTCCATTGTCTTCAATTCATCACAGTTTATTGCATTGCCTTGAACTTTTGTGAGTCTTTATTTGGATTTGGAAATATATGTCTAATATTAGATGTTTAGATGTTGGTGTGCAATTAGGCACACAGCATTTCATATAACGTGGCATCATAAAACCTGACACACACTATTATTTAAAAATTGAAATTTTTCACTCAAACTGACTTTATATCATTTGAAAACGAAAACTGATAAAATAGGAAAAATAAAACTATAAAGCGTTATAACACAGTTATAAACACAAATCACCTCGATTTGTGGTTATAAATCAAAATTATTGACATTTGGCAGCGGTGAGTGGATAAAACAGGAAATTTTATAATACTACTAAAATTCAATGGTGCTTCCATGTGCTTGTCTGAAACACATACTAATAAAATAGCTTGACCTTGATCCATCTGCGTGAAACATCTATAGAGTGGGTGATTTGTGCATAAAGTGTCACATACTGACAAAAGAAAATGGTCTACATATGTAGACCATGCGACCAAACTCGTCACAAAATACCGCGCGACTACTGTAGTGTTAAAAATTCCCGCACTTGAAAAATAACATTCATCGGACCAGATAACAAATATTCCAAAATATTCATCGGTACGATCTGTTGTAAATACCATTGACAAAATAGCATCCGGCGGTCGGCATCACCAGGGTGTAAATGTTGAACTATTTGGAATTTATAGGGATGATACTTATATTTCCGCATAATTCTCTGAGCATCATACTTGGATATACCAGTTGCTTCTTCTATTTGCTTGCAAGACGAGAAAGGCGTCTCTTCTACATAACCCAAATACGTTTATCTCTTTTCTCTCTCTATCTTGTTTGATACATTCTTTAGGCCTGGATAAATACTACAAATTCTACTAAATTTCATTTGAGGCTGGCAAATATGTCTGGGAAAGGTTTATTGCTTTCTGGATATCTAATATGAATAAATAAAAACCACTAAGAAATCGTAAACATTGCGCTTAAAATATGTTACGTGTGTAAATATAATTCCGAAGCTTCTTGCGAATTTTCATTAGATTTTATAAAACATACCATCATCATATCATATTTTTGTAAACCGCAATTGTTATGTAAAATAAATGAAATATTTTATATTGTAAATAAGAATTACCAAAACAGCAGAAATATTTCACTAATAAGTAAGAACGCGTCAAGTTTTTAACATTTTGCTTTTTGTTCCAAATTAGCCATAGCCTAATTGAGACACAGAAAATCTTAAAACCTGAGTTGTTTTTAAAAATAATTGTATGCAATTATAGATTTTTGGAAAGCCCTCTTGATGCCTGATGAATATAGAAAATAATATACAGGGTGTTCCAATTAAAAAAAGCATGTTTGCTTCATAACTAAAAAACAAAAGCTGTTAGGAAAAAACTAACTACGTCAGTGGATTCTATGAAAAAAAGTCTATCAGAACAAGTTTTAACTTCTTCGATTAGTTTAAAGATAACTGAGAAACGAGGGGTGCCTGAAAAGTGATACTTTTCAATTCTCAATCTCAAAACCGAAAAGGGCTATTAAAATTCTGCTTACGCCATTTTTAATTTCATAAAAAAGTAGCGAACCATCGCGAAAACCGCAATACTCTATCTTTAAAGATAAGGGAGATACCCCGCAAAAGTGCCCAAAATGCGATACACTGCACATCTTTGTTCTACTCATTGTAACATATTAAATGAATCACTCGTTTTTTTATATTTATCAGTGAAATGTCGCTTCAATTTATATGTTTCCAAATAACCCACTTGTACAAAAAAATTATTTCGGTTCTGGTTATTAATTGTTCTTTCAAAAGAATTTTAAACACTCAGTTTAAAGAGGTCGTTTTATTTACTAAAAATACGTATCCAATAAAAACATCCATTTATGCTAAGAAGTTACGTTAACTAGTGAGGTTGATATGGAAAAAAACTAAAAATATATTTAAATAAATGTTCAAACTGAATCCTAATAATAACTTATTATTGTGAAAGCGATTAAAACAGAACTGAAGAAACGTTTGCATCTTTGTAGAGACTCATCGCTGCATTTTTATTTATAACCTCGGGCGGTAGACAGTCTCCAAAGTTATACCAAAATAGACAGTCTAGTGTTTGCTTTTTAATGTGTGGAGTGTGGCATATCAAATTTGACAGTAATGACAAATAAAATATTCTTGTTTACAAATTTTAAAGTTTGAATTCATTTTTATATTAATCAGTACAAATCTCCAAAACATTGTAATCATAATCATCTAATGATTTAAAGACATAAGAAATAAGGTATTGCCAGCTGAAAAGAATAATGAAACTTGATATAAATTTTATTAGCATTTTAATGACTTATTTTAATGAAAATGTGAAATATCCTGTGTTACGATCTACATTTTTTTTCTACCTATGCAGTTTCCTAATCAGTAATTGGCATTTCTTAGCACAGCAGTACCCATATCTATGAACCATACCAAGTGCGAGATTGGGTATTGAATTACACTTGTTGCCAGTTGAAAAAGTCTAAGATAATATATTTGTGGGAACGAAACTTGATAGGTGATCCGTTTGTACGTGACTTTGTTTCAAAGGATTACTTTTTTACGTTGGGAAATAAAGAAAAGTGCAAACAAGCAGAAAATATAATTTTATTTTCAATTATAATATATTCTTCAGTAATAAAATACAGAACTGTAAATAAATCACTCTGCTGACATTAAAACATTTGTATAAAGTGATGAGGTTTTTTCAACTGATAAGTGTTAAGAGATTATAAAACAATCACAAAATATGTTACATTTCACACGTTTATGTACCTACATCCTGCAAAAATGAAGCGCATGTCTATACAGGGAGTCTAGGAACTTTATACCAAAAATTCGGGAGCGAGTAAAAGCGGTCAAAATAATGTCAGAAGTACAAATAAATTTTTGTCATAAGAGTCTTCGTTTCCAAGTTATTGGTCTTTGAAGTAGCGAAATAAAAAGTTATGTTTAGACATAATTTCTAAACTATACACCGGAATACTATAAAATTCCAGTGATTGATTACGTACATCCATGTGCTGTGATTGGCGTTATAAATGAATCTACATTACACACAGACATCCAGAGGCGGATTATGCCCAATGGATAACAATCCCTAATTTTAACAGGAACAGGAATTTTTAGATCGGATTGTATGTAGAGGAGCGCCTTCGTCATATTCTTTTAAAACCAAAAACGTTCAACTAAAGTTAGGCGAACCAAGTCATTAATAAATACATAGTAAAAGAGATTTATCCTTAGGTTTAGGGAGAAAGTCATTTATACTTCTTTGGCAGCGCTGCACTAAGCTCAAACTCAATAGGTACTTTCTCGCCTGCTCGGCCTTTAATGTTTGGTTGCCATGAGCAGCTCGTTATTAATGTAAAGGTGAATTAATATCAGGAATTTGGAATATAAGGTATGGAGAAGTATATTGATAATCGGATAAAATATTTAAATAAAAGTTGTACAATATTAAATTGATAGATAGATAGGTTCAAATATATTGTGACCCAGTCCAAACATTGAATAGATCTTTCTCCTGCTCACAATTACCACCAATATTCAAGTTAAAATCGCCAATAAGACTAATATATTTATATTTAGTAGAAAAAAGTCAGCAAATTAAAAACATCTGAAAGTTTCGGTATTGCCAGTTGACGAAGATCTGTAGTCGCAAATTAAAACACGATTATCCTTTACCAACTCACTAGCGCAAAATTTTGTATATTTAATCAGACAAAAATTAGAAGAGTCTACAGTTTCCAGATTGATGTTGGTGTTGCCAAATATCGCAACACCTCCGTGCTCACCTTTAGAGCGACAGTAAGACGAAAACAGCGAAAAACCATTTATATTAATTGCTGATGCTACTGCTCGGATATACAAAGAATGTCAAACCTTTCTACATCTAGTAATAAATTTATTTCAACTACTTTATTATTCAAACTCTGACCATTGATATGTAATGCCGAGAACATATAGAATAGAATTTTTCTACGACTATTATGGAATTTCTATATTGCGACGTAGTTTTTGAATATGGAACAGCTTCATTCTAGCCCTAGGGCAAGAATATCCATTCTCGCCCTTGATATGTAATGAATACTTGTGGCGCCCTCTCAATGTCACGGTTAATTTGACAGAAAGAGAAAATAAGCCGTGTTCCGTTTTGTACATCAGCTGCACTACATAGTGTAGAAGTAGTGCAGAAATATCGAAATACAGAAAAAATCCTCTCAAGTGAACGTAAAATGACTAATATGGACATTAAGTATTAACTGTTAGAACCAGAAGTGCAGCATAAGTGTATTTTGTGGCACTTTTAAGAAAAAAGAAGTACAACATTTGTCAATTGTCAAAAATTTCGATGGTCAAAATTGTTTAATTATCTATTTTTTTAAATTAAAATTGATTAATACTTCATAAAAAGTAAGTAAATTTATATAATTTTATCTAAATAATAATTATTACATGGCTTCATTCCTTTTTAGTGTTTGATACTGACAGCAGTAATTATATCACCACAATTCGTCCAGAAATTAAGGTGTTTTAGCAATTCAATATAGGTTGTTTTGTTTCTATTTGATAGTCGTACAAAAAGTATAGTCTATAACACGAGTGGAGTTCAAAATTCTACACTCGTAGAACCATAGAATAAATATTTCTACTCATGTAGAATTTTGCATATTCCACCCTTGATATAGAATACTATTATTGATCTCAAATAATGACATGTCAAATATGAACAAATTATAATGAAAAAGTTAAGCTAAAACTAGAAGATTTACCTTAAAACATTAGAAATAAGCAAAACTTTGTGTTAACATTGATTGATCTTAATTTTTTTAAAGTATCCGTGTATTTCTAGATTTTTTTGATATTATCTGTATATTTACGTTATTGTATATGTAGATATATGTTGCAGTTTAGACTTAATTCTACGGGTATTTTCAAAATATTCTTCAACCGAATATGGACAGCACCTTACAAACAACTCTAAATCAGAAAAAAAACTAAAAACTTTACAAAAAACAGCAAAAAACTTTCCGCGTTAACCTCCAAGCGCCTTTAAAATGTATTAAGAGGCCTGAGTACATGTCGACGTCACGAGGAACGTCAAACACAAGCTGGGATATCCCTAGATCACTTGATTTGACAGTGAAGTGCTGGCAACGCAGCATTGGTTAGGCATTCCCTCGCTAGATAAAATTCAGCCCGGCAATATGGACCTTTTAATTGTTAAAATCTTGAAAACAGACTATAAAATTGTATGATTAATTAATTAATCTCTCTGTTTATACAAGCTTCTATAGAATGGTTTAGCCACTTCCATTTATTGCACTTCTTACCATATACTGGACATTTTTTTCTGTAAGGACGGTTTCTATTGCACTATCCACATTAGTAGTAATTTCCGAATTTGTTTAGTATTATATATTCCAGACCCCTCCATAAATTGTTGACTATTGATACCAGAATTGCTTGCGAGTAGCAAGAGGCCACTTTAAAATACTGTTACAAATTTGTGCCAATATCATCAAACGGCAAATAAACTATTTACTACCACATATTTTTCTCCTTAATTAGTTTGGACTTGACGAAACCGTACGAACTATGTAAATAACATTTTAATACTCACACTGTACTAATTTAACTTATTTAAACAGTTAACCTGATATTATTTACATTCGATATTATAACCAAATTAAAGATTATCTATGAACAAAAGGAAAAATGCCAAATTGGACATTTGTAACGTCAAGTGACACTGAATTGCGCTGTTGTCAAGTATATTTAAGCATGAGAATGTACCATGCGTATGTTTTTGGGAACGGTGCTCGAGAATATAATTTTTAAGAAGTATTCGCAAATAAAGCATTGCGTATACGTGACATTGCGAACAATGTCAAGAATAGCCCCTCGTTTCGAGATTCGGGACAGACGAAACTGAATTACTGATCACCACATCCGCAAGAAATGATTCACCGGTGCGACAGTGATTTTGTTATCGACTTATAGAAACAACACAAGCCAAACATTTAACTTAAGAAATATTTTTACAAAAGTTTCAACTTTTATTTATTAGATCAGAATATCTTTTTAATAAATGCATGGAAAATTATCATTGATGCTGCAAATGGGAGATCATATACATATTATACGGCAAATGTATGCATAATTTGCGCGTAGATGATATACTTTTTATGTAAATAAAAAAAATAGAATTGCGGGGTGAGGAAAAGAACGAAAGTTTCGATATAAGAGTGTCTGCCGTCCAGCGCATCATTACAAAAATAGGAAGAGGGTAGAGGGCACAGGCGAGATGTGACATGACGCGAGTGTCGACCAGTCACTCTTGATACGTGTGTTCGCAGTAAATCAGATTAAATATTTATGTTTATAATTTATTTTTAAATGTGCATCACACACTACTTGGACATTTAAAGAAACGTGTATTTTTCGGTTGCGATACCGTTCAGCATCTCTTCAACCAGGTGACAATATTTTTATATGCGTACAATTCACAGCACCAGTGACTGGGGAAATTTCATATTGCGTAAAACGGGGTACACACATCAATAATTTCTTCCTGAGTTGATGGCATTTTAATTTCTTCTTGCCATTACAGTGCAATATAGTGCGCAACTCTTTTAATTATTCGTGACACAGGGCTGCGAAGTATTGACATTGTCTCCAATTTTATTTAAAATATTTTATACAATGTGTTTACGAATACGAAATATGGGCTTAAAATCAACATCGTCATATTTCCCAAAGGCATTAATTCGAGGTCTTACGAATCGAATTCTTCGATATCTTGGTTCCTCTTCTCTATCACTTTCCTCCGATAAATAAGATAGATCTGTATCGATTATTGAAAAAGACTTATGAAAAAAGACTGGTAGCGGGGAATCAAATAACTGTAATTAAGCTAAAACAAAATTAGTTTTACTTTTTTATTGCATATTATTTGATAATTTATTTATTAGCAAGAACTTTTAACATTTTGACAATAATGACAATTTAATCAGTTGTTGAGCACTGATTATATTTTAGCTTGATTATTCTAAATATTCCTGAGAAAATCACGCTTGCTTATCCCAAGTTACCTGCTCAAATTGATTTGTTGATAGGAGCTGATACGTTTTGGGAAATCTTGAGCATAGGCCACATTAAACTGGGTAATAACCTATCTAATTTGCAAAAAACAAAATTGGGATGGCTAGTTTCAGGCCCCATATTTACTAATAATCAAAAGTCACTCACCCACCACTGCTCTCTCTCTCCACTAATATCCTAGAATCTCAGCTTACAAAATTCTAGGAAATTGAGGAGGTTCCAAAGGCTTTATACCTTTCTAATGAAGAATGCTCTGTGAGGAAGAATACAAAAACACAACGACAAGACACAATGACGGACGTTTTATAGTCACAATACCACTAAAAAAAATCCTTCTGTACTTGACGACTCTAAAACACTGCCATTCGCCGTATTCTAAATTTAGAAAAGAAACATGATGAAAATTTCTATCATAATCATCCCCTCCCCGTAGTTACGCCACTGATAACGGAATTTGCAAGCACGATAGAGGGCGCATTTTTTGACGGATCGAAACCGAACTAGCTACAAAAATCGGTTGAGCCCAAATCTTGGACGAGTTCGTTAACTGGCCAAATCGCCCAGTAGATACAAAATGGAGGCCTGTCAAAGTTGAAAAAATCTTATTTCCTTTGTTTTTGATCTGATTTTTTATAGACCTTAACACGTTCTACAACTTTTGTACTTTTTGTACACTTTTTTCTAAAACGTACATGAAAACATTTATTTAAGAAAATTCACAAATTTACCATAGAAAACTTTTTTTGTTTTTGATTTGATGCAAAAATGTTTGTCCAATTGGTCTCGTGCAATTAGGATTTTTTTCTTAATAAACCTTTTTTCGTTTTTTACTGATTGAAAACCGAAAAAATGACTAGAAAAAATCTAAAATTCCAACTTTTTTTGGGGTGAACCAATACTTTTCTCGAATATTAAATAGGGTTGGCCGGAAAAGTAAAAATGGGAATAGAAGTATAACGGGCTGCTTGGATAGTTAATATTTTAGCAAAAAAGAATAAGTAGATAAATCGATTTTGTCTTTAAATATTTATATTTTAAGGATGATGAAATAGGAGTATTATTCACAATATGGAGTATCCTTAATTAATCCTTTTTTAATTTTATTCTCGCCTTGTATAAATATTTATCGACAAAATGTAAAGTATATAAACGGATTAAACGCTTAAATAGATAAGCTGGCCTTAAGATAGGTATCCCTAAATTGTACCTCCTATCTTCACAAAATCTAACGGTTAGGTAGCGGTTAGGTAGCGGTATCTATTTGTTGATATTTCATCTATTGGTCTTCAATATTGTATAAATTCATTCAGTATGTTTTATTTACGATATTCCGCATAATGTTTTTGATTACAGTTTATTTAAATAAGAGTTACTTTCTAAATAGCTACATTTGTTTTAAAAGTGGCTTCCCACGGCATTCAAAGATGATTCACTGAAACAATAAATATATTTCCAAATGATTTACAATTAATATTGGTAGATTTAGTTGGATATCTTATTTTAACTTTTACCAAGCAACTCGATATTTTGTACAATCTTCCAGGATTTATTATTTTTTAGTTGTTTGGCAAATGGCATCAACAAATCATTTATTTTTAGGATGAATGTGTGTTTAATGAACTTTATATTTTAAGAAAAATCAAACAATTCTTGATATTTTTGTTCATAAATAACATACGTTGTTTCCTATGATATGATATAGTTGAAAAAGGAAATAATCTATTTCAGTGATGTATACAGGGTTTTCCCACAGGATACCTTCATATTATTAACTTATCTCGGAATTTTGTAAAATATAGTGATTCTACCATTCTACTTTAATTATATCAAATTCGGCAACTATTCAAGAGACAAAATATTTTTTTTTTCAAAAAAACTTGATAAATCTTTACAATATCAAATTGTGTATTTTCAAATTTACTTGAAGTTAATTACGGAGTAGTTGACATTCGTCAAAATTAATGTGTTCCACGTCAAAAAGAGAAAATTGGGTATACGAAATAAATTTGAATTTAATTGTTAAGTTATGGAGAATCGATTTAATGTCTTCATGGGAATTGAACTGTTTTTTGGTTGTAAAAACGATTTCTCTTTTATATCCAGATATTTTCCTATGAATTTTTAAAAGTATAATTAACATAATAAGTAGACTATAGTTTATTTGAAAATGCACAGTTTTTATGGTAAAAGTCTATATACAGAATTGTTCAAAGTAGAAAAAAATTAATATTGATATTTTCTTATCTGAATTTTCACTATATTTTAGTATGACCACTCCGAAAACCACAGTGACGGGGAACACGAAATTACTTTAATATAAAGAATTGTAAACTGTAAATATAAAGTACGCACATTTATTTTATAAAAATAGTATACTAGATATAATAATTCGAATATTTTATTTAATTTTTTTTTGATAATACGTAAACTGATAGAGAGCTCCAGAACAACGAGGAATGCCTCTGTTTTGGCTTAGCTATAAAAACAGTGGCGCCCTTTTAATTTTAACCCACCCTTACTCTCCGGCATTTGAAATAGCTGGGCATACTTGCAAGCACACCTTGCTACTATCTATCAGCTAAACTTGGTTTTTTCGAATTTTTTTTATTTTACGTATTGTTTTCGTTACCTACAAAATAATTAATTTTTAATTCATTAATTAGGTTCAAAGAAAGTGCGAGCCAAAAATCTATAACGCGACAACTCGAACCAACATACAAACCTCTATAGTGTCCGTTAAGATTTTAGATTGCTCCGGAGGACAATCTGTGCTCGCCGACGACTAGCTTCGAGTCGACGAAGGGGTGGATTGCTGGTTTCATTTTAAAATTCACAGTTGTGGGGTAACTTGAAGAAGTCTTGGGTGCTTGCCAAAACTTCTCTGGCACCCTTTATTATTATTTGAATAATCCATCCCTTCGACTCGAAGCTAGCCGTCGGCGAGAACATATTGTTCTTCGGGGCAATCTAACATCTTAACGGACACTATAGAGCAGTGGTTCCCAACCTTTTCTGAACATGAAGAACTTCCAAGTGGTGGCAGTAAGTAAGTAAATCTTCCGGTTTTGCAGACACTGTTGATAATGTGGGAAAATGGTTGTACTCCCCTCTACCAAGATTTCTTTTGAATATAAGAAGTTTTACTGCAAAAGCAGCTATGACGTTTTTAGTTTTAATTAAATTTAAATCATCACCTTGCAATTGTAGATTAACTTGATTAAATACTTTAAACAGGTCCGTCAAATAAGCGATGTCATTTTTTGACGTAATCAGCAATTGTTCGTTTTCTTCAAGAAATTCCAACATTGAGTCAAATAGATTGAAAAAACGATTCAGACAAACACCTTTAGAGAGCCAACGTACTTCTGTGTACAGCAGCAAGCGATTGTAGTCTTCATCATTTTCATTGCAAAGCTTATGAAACAAACGGTCATTCAATGAATTGCTTCTAATGATATTGATTGCTTTAATAACATTATTGAGGGTCGCATGCAGACGTTCATTTAATTTTTTTGCAACCAAATGCTGACGGTGAATAATACAATGTACAGCGAGTACATTTGGCACTGCTTTTCTCAAATGTGCTATAAAACCCTTATGACGCCCGGTCATTGCTGGAGCACCATCAGTAGCAGCAGACAAAATATTGCTAATAGGAATTTCTTTTGCTAATAGGAATTTCTTTCTCTTGAAAAAATTCTTGCATGATATTAAATATAGAATGTCCCTTTGTATCAGATTCAAAATTCTTAGCAAATAATAACTCTTGATGAATTTTTTCTTCTTTTATAAATCGTACGTATGATAAGAGTAGAGCTTTGTTACTTGGTAGAGTTGATTCATCGAGTTGAATGGAAAATTTGCAAGTCTTTAGGTAATCGCATAATGATATTTCAATGTCATTTGCCATTTCATCTATTCTTCTTTGCACTGAATTATTACTGAGAGGATTTTTTTTAATGATATCAAATGGTGTCTTATGATTGAGAACAGTTTTTAATATCTCTTCGACTGCCGGCAAAAATAATTCCTCGCCAATGGTGTGTGGTTTTCCTGACTTTGCGATTAACAATGAAACGTTATATGAGGCTCGTAGCCCATCATCGTCTCGTTTAGAGGACGATGCAAAAAGATTTGATATAGTTGGCTGTTTTAAATATTGTTTTTCGAGTTCTTGAAAATAGAATATATCTGTGTTCTTCTTATCAGGATGCATTTTATGTAAATGCTCTTGTAGCCTAGAAGGTTTCATAGCTTCATTTGAAAAAACTTTTCGGCAAATTAAACACATAGGTAATGATTTGTTTGTAGAAGATTCCGCAAATCCATATTTTAAATATTCAATACTGTATTGCCGGCATTTCTTTTTTAATTAAGAAGTAGATTCAGCCATTTTCATACAAAAATTAAATTCTCAATAGATTTATAGATAGTAATGTTTATAAAATGACACACCACTCACGATTATTTACTACGGCAGAGCTTATGATTCACGACTATATATCGCGGCCAAGCACATACAACTAACTAACAAAAAATTCGTAGAGCTGTTGCTTTTATACGTTTCATTTCGTGCACGATTCAACTTGTCTGTGTGCGAACATGTCGAAACATGTTATTTTGTATGAACATCGCGCATTCGCTTATCAACGTGCGAGGACAAGTCATATACTTCTATTCTGAACTAATAGAAATTATTATAATTATTAGTACTATTATTAATGCTAATTTAAAACTGCTTATTAACCCTTATTAAATCATTTTTATTTCACAATTCCTCTTGACTGCTTATTATTTGCTTCTGAATCCGCTACCGCCCCCCTAAAAGGCTGCAGCGCCCACAGGGGGGCGGTATCGCCCCCGTTGGGAACCAAGAGGTTTGTATGTTGGTTGGAGTCGTCGCGTTATACATTTTTAGTGTCCAATGTGGGGCATTATATTACTAAAAAAATATTTTCTCATAAAATACTCATATTTAGTTTTTAGATATACGCGGTGATTCCATATAAACTTGTTTGTGTATATTTCGGTTACTATCATCATATAAACTTATTATAATTAAGATAAATATAGTTACATACCTAAATAAATCGTCGTCTTCTCCCGATAAGGAGGCGTCATCATCAGTTTCCTCACTTCCCATAGAAATAATGATTGGTTCTATTGTTTCCTTTATTACCATATCGAGTTTAAAGAATTTCTCTTCCCCTATTATGACGTTTTGCCCATTGTCCTGTGAAATTTTTGATATGTAGTCACATAATAGTTGACGAACATCTTGAAGCTTTAATGATGTATTGTTTCTCGCGACATATCCCTTCATTTGAGCCCAGAGTAGTTCAATGGGGTTAAGTTTACAGTGATAACGTGGTAACCGCACCACTTTAACTCCATGTTTTTTTGCTATTTCATCTACACTATACTTCTCAATGTTGTTTACATAACTGCAATAGCTCTTTTTTCAGTAATCCCTCTTCTATCACTATTTCTTTGGTTATTAGCCAATTGGAGAGTTCTTGCTTTTTCCGTTTAGTGTTAGGTAACGGTTCCTTTAATCTTGAATGGCAACTGAAATTGTCCATGACTATGACAGAATTGGTCGGTAATGTCTATCATTTGACTGAAATATTCCTCAAAAACATAAGCATTCATTTCTTTGTGTTAGTCTTTCCTAGAATTTGAAACAAATTATAACAAACCTCTATCAACAAATCCTTTATCTCTTCCGATATGAGTGACGGTAACCTTTACCATTTCGAAATTTTAAGCCAGTAGACAAACCTATAAATGCCCAACGTGCATTTGTAACCAGTTTATCTTGCCAAACTTTTTTTACAAAATGTTCCATATTTCATCCAAATAAAAAATATTTCTGTCTTCTCTGTTAATTTTCTAAATTCTCTTAAATATTGCTTCCTCCAACTAATAAAAAAAATTTAGGAGGAAACCCAAAGATTTTATTGTGGAACAATTAATGCTAAAAATTTCATTTTAGTAATTCTCCGTCCCCGATTTATGATGTTATATTGGGGTTTACCTCCTGGGTCATAAAAAATGTGCTATAATTCATTTTCAAATAAACTATAAGACTATGATGTTTCAGGCGCATTTTGAGATTGGCCCAACCCTATGTTAGTTGTCTGAAATGGATTTTTGTAATAGCAACACGTCACTGATCACAACTGCTTTTCTGCTATGTGCCATCAAAGCATTTTCTCTCTTAATGTTAACCTCATTAATTTGAAATCCATATTCTTTTTTGTTGTAACTTAACTATTATTCCATATATAGTGTATACTCTTTAGGGATATTTCCTCGAGACTAACCGCGCTAACCTGGTTAGAAAAAAGTTAACTACTCTAATTTCCTCTATACATATTCCAAACAATGACGTCACACTTAACCAACATCTCAAACCACCTGACCGAGGTAGTTAACATGTGGTTTGAAGCTATGATCTGTCAGTTTGTCTGTGGTTTGTCGTTGTTATTGCAGTTAAATGTTAATAACAACGGGACTTTCGTTGAAAAAGTAAGTCAGAATAATTAATGTATACGAAGTATTTGTAAGTGAAGAATTATACCATATGAATGATACAGTAGAAATTATTAATCTTCTACAAAAAGGTAAAGAATTACGAATTGTGAATAGATATTCTTTTGTCTGCCTATAACTGATGAATATTTTATATTATATTAGTTATATAAATAATAAAAATAATATAGAAAGACGATATTGACATTTGACATCCCCCTATCAAAATGATGACATACTATAAATCCAAACTACGTTAACCACTGACGTCATAGTTTTGTTAAGCTGGTTAGTCTCGAGGAAATTCACCTTTTACATCGATTATCTGTGGTCAATGTCAATACTGTCAACTGTCAGTGTGAAATGTAAGGTTGGAGGGAAATAAAGCGAACTTTTATTTTAATTAATTTATAACAAGTTTTCACAATTGTTGTTAGTTGTGGTTTTAAATAAGTGATCCAAATAATTATCCACAACAATCTCAGGTGTGGGGTACAGGCATTTTATTCGAAATAAGCCCGATGTTTACGGATTTCGAAAAGCGTGCCTTCCATTAGCTCCCTTAAAACATGGATCAGACTTCGAAAAAAAAACCAGGAACCCGGTATAAGCATTACGGAAGCGAACAATGGCATTCCTGAACAACAATTTGAGACGTTTATGATGCAAAATCAAAGATATGGCTTGCCAAACAATAATACAGGTGATACAATTTATGATATGGGCCGCTTACTTAATTCTATGAACCAAATTATGACTCAAAACGCCCTATTAATGCAAACTATGGTTCATAATGCACAGTTAACACAAGCCCAAGTACAAACCCAACGAAATTACACCGTTATACCTGATTTTAGTCAGTCTATTCAGACTTTTGCTGGAGACGACCTCAATAAAAGTAAACAGTGGCTGGAATCTATTGAGGGAGCTGCCACCCTTCATCACTGGCCACCTGAATTTCTTATGGAAACTGCCCGCTCAAGGTTAATTGGTGCTGCTAAACATTGGTATGAAGCTAATAGGAGTCAGCTAACAAATTGGACCGATTTTAAAGATCAATTTTCAAATACATTTATTCCACACAAAAATTTAACTTGTTTATGGAAGACAATGTCATCCAGTTCTTCTAGTTCTTTTCGTGTAAATAATGATCAAAACCAAATAGGACAGTCTGTTAGGTGCTTCAACTGTTTAGAAGAAGGCCATATCGTATCAGCATGCCTAAAGCCCAAGAGAGAAAGAGAGTCCTGCTTTTTATGTGGATTAATGTCACAGCAACAAAAAGACTACCCCAACCGAAGACCACAGTCCAGAGGTGGAACAACTACAAACTTGGCCGGAACGTCTCAACACCGAGCAACCTCCCTAAGGTCAGACCCGGATAGTTCTACTAATTTGGTTGACATAACTCCATCTTACCAGGTAGATGTTAAGATAAATTTTTTACTGTCTGCTATAATCGATACAGGAAGTCCAATTTCTTTGTTGTGCGAATCAGAAATACCCAGCTTTTTAATTAACAAACATTTTGAGAGTCATTCTTTTCACGGTATTAACAATTCTAGTTTAAACATTTTAGGCAAATTTAAAACAAATTTATATTTAAATGATTTGATTGTAAATATTGATTTTTATATTGTTCCTAAAAATACCATGAAATATTCGTGTTTATTAGGTAGAGATTTTATTGCAAAGAATAATCTTACTGTCACTTTTACTGATTCTGTTCAAGTAACTAAAGTTAGCAATTTCGACACAGATCTTTTGCACATAGAAGTAAGATCACTTACCCGAAAAGGAATTAAATATTAATCCTAATTTAGACATTAAATTAAAACATAAATTTTCACAATATTTTGAAAAATTTTTAAATGCAGAAAGACCTAAGGTGCCTGAAACAAATTATTTTATGAAACTTTATTTAAAGCCTAATGAAAAACCATTATTTTGTAGGCCTAGGAGGCTCTCATATCTAGAGAAAGAACAAGTCAATAAAATAACCAATGATCTTTTGTCCAGAGGCATAATTCAAAGAAGTCATTCAGAGTATGCGTCTCCCATAGTTTTAGTACCAAAAAAATTCAATGGTGTACGTATGTGCATAGATTACCGTAAGTTAAATGAGCAGTGTTTAAGAGATAATTTTCCGTTACCTATTATTGATGATCAAATCGATCAATTAAGAAACAAAACATGTTTTACTCGACTAGATCTCAAAGATGCATTTCATTCTATTTCCATGCATCAAGACTCGATTAAATATACAGCTTTTGTGACACCTAGCGGTCAATTTGAATATATAAAAATGCCTTTTGGTATGAAAAATAGTCCTGCAAACTGGTGTAGATTTGTTAGTTTAATTTTTCGAGAACTTATTGAGCAGGGTAAAATGTCTCTTTATTTTGATGACATATGCATAGCTACTGACTCTTTTGAGGAAAATTTAAGTACTTTGCATAAAGCTTTTGATTTATTAATAAGAAATAAGCTTGAATTGCGTTTGGATAAGTGTTCATTTTTTTATCCTAGTACTACATTTTTAGGTTATATCATTGACAACACTGGTATTGAGCCTTCCTCTGAAAATTTGAATTCGTTAGTAATTTTCCTATTCCAAAAAATTTTGGTGATGTTAGAAGCTTTTTGGGATTCACATCCTACTTTAGGCGTTTTATAAAAGATTACTCTTTAATTTCTAGACCTTTATATGTTTATATGTTAAAAAAGGATGCAGTTTTTCAGTTTGGTTCTGTTCAATTGGAAACTTATGAAAAATTGAAGTCTTTACTTTTAACTAACCCGTTTTAGCAATATATAATCCACAAGCAGAGACTCAATTGCATTGTGATGCATCATCTCAAGGTTTTGGAAGTATTCTTTTACAGAAACAGTCTGATAATAAATTTCATCCTATATTTTATTTTTCTAAAACTACTAGTCCAAGTGAAAGCAAAATGCACAGTTATGAGCTTGAATTGTTATGTATTGTTTATTCTTTAAGAAGGTTTAGGACCTATTTACAGGGCTTAGATTTTAAAATTCTTACTGATTGTAACAGTATAAAATATGCTTTAAATAAAAAGGAAATAAACCCTAAAATAATGCGCTGGGCTCTTGAGCTTCAGAATTTTAGTTACACTGTAGAACATAGAAAGGCAGATTATATGAAACACTCTGATTGCTTAAGTAGAAATTCAATTTTAATTATAGATGACAATAGTTTCGAACGAAATTTAAGCATTAAACAAGATTGCGATCCTGAAATAACAAAAATTCGAGATTTACTTTTTAAGACAGAGAGTAAACTTTTTGAAATTAGAAACGGCTTAGTGTAAAGGAAAAACAAAAATAAATCACAGTTTTATGTACCTTCTATGATGGAGGCTAGTGTAATAAATACTTATCATGATCAGTTAGGTCACGTGGGAGAAAATAAAACCGTTGAAAATATTCTTAGAACATACTGGTTTCCAAATTTAAAACAAAAAGTAAAAGATTATATCAGAAATTGCTTAAAATGTATAACTTATTCTCCACTAACTGGTAAACCCGAGGGTTTGCTGCATCCTATTCCTAAAGGTACTTCATATAGATCACTATGGACCTCTTGAAAAAACCCGTTTTCAACACAAATATGAACTTCTGGTCGTTAACGGTTTCACAAAATTTACTAAGCTGTATCCGAGTACTTCTACTCAAACAAAACCCGTTCTTAAGAGTCTAGAGTCCTATTTTCGTCATTATTCTCGTCCAATTAAAATTGTTTCAGATAGATCTACATGTTTTACATCTCAAGACTTTAAAGAATTTGTAGAACAACATGATATAATACATACTCTCATAGTAACAGGCGTTCCTCGTGCGAATGGACAGGTGGAGGTTTTCAATAAGTCCCTTAATTCTATTTATTCCAAAATAACCAAAGATAGCCATAAATGGGACGAAGTATTACAAAAAATTGAATTTGCGATGAATAACACGGTAAATCGATCTACAGGATTCACTCCCAGTAAGTTATTATTTGGTGTTGATCAAAAGGGTCACATTTATGACAATTTAAGAGTTTATATAGAATCGCAAGATCCTAGAGACCGCGATTTAGTTCTTATTAGGCAGGAAGCTTCTAACAATATACAAAAGTCACAAAATTATAGTAAATTAAAAATGACAAGTCTCATAAACCTGCAAAAATTTATGAAATTGGCGATTATGTAATGGTGGCTAATACAGACACTACAGCTGGGATAAATAAGAAGCTTATTCCTAAATTTAGAGGCCCTATAAAATTAAAGCTATTTTAGACAACGATAGATACGTAATTGCTGATATTGAGGGTTTTCAAGTGACACAAATGCCATTTGAAGGTGTTATGGCTGCTTCGCGAATGAAACCTTGGCTTCAACATTAAAAGAAAAAAAAATCTGATTTTTTTTTATTTTTCTCATCAAATTTAAAGACATGTTTGCTTGACTTTTACTCAAATATTATGGAAATTATGTAACTTATGTGCTTTATGACTTGTGAAAATATTTATGCTGATGAATTTTATGTTTATAATGTTTATTTTTATGATACTTATGTTTATGTTTTTCTTTTTCTTTTGACCAAATTGTATTAACGAGAAAAATAATTTTATTTTATGTACTGAACCTGATTGTGACAAATTATTCACCCATTATAACTATTTTTCTACCAATTATGACTTGTTTGTATCAAAATTAGATATTTAAGATTAAGTAATTGGGTATGAATGGATATTTTATTTTGTTAATTTTTATGTAGTGTTGACCGAGGGCAGTCAAAATGTCAGGATGGCCGAACTGTTGTAACTTAACTATTATTCCATATATAGTGTATACTCTTTACATCGATTATCTGTGGTCAATGTCAATACTGTCAACTGTAAGGTTAGAGGGAAACTTTAATTAATTTATAACAAGTTTTCACAATTGTTGTTAGTTGTGGTTTTAAATAAGTGATCCAAATAATTATCCACAACATTTTTAAACCTATCCAACATCCTCAATATTGTTTTTGGTGATTCATATTAAACAAGTATACCTATCGTTCAGACAAATCTAAACATCATTATTTTGTCTGACCTGCAATTCCTGAAAGAAATGTTTACTATTTCCATGGCTTAAACGTAAATGCTGGGAAACATGAAAGATAGACAAAATCCCTTACTTGACACTTGTTTTTTATTTTCACATGAGTTTCCTGTTTTACTATCATATATGATCGGCCTTTACATATTGCAATCCAATCTTTTTAATCTGTGCTTCATCGTTTTTTGGTTATGTCTTAACTTAAAGTATTGCTATATATAAATTATTCCAGAAACATTTTATTTTTATATTTGATGAAGAAATTTAATAGTGTAGACACGTATAATATTTATTGGTCTTCTAAATATGTCAACGTTGTCTGGTCTATAAGTTCAAGATATAAATAGAGCGGGTGTAGTAGTCTAATAAAATTAGAACATTTTCACATTTACTGACAATGAAGTCTTAATGAATAAAACATATAGTGCAAAATACATATGCATAGAAATAGTGCACCGATAATGTCATCATAATATGTTAAGAATCTATTGGCTTATGAATGTTATATACCCTCAATATTATAGAATGAGAAAAAACCAATAATAATTCAAAATAAATAAATAACAGTACATGTTAAAAATTTAGTTTTAATCATGTGAATACTGTTAACTGTATTTTATTGAAATTGAAAAAAATGTTTGATGAATTTCTTTATTTTGAGGACATATTTATGAATACTTTTAATCAAACACGATTTGGCTTTTGAGATTTATCAATTTAGGTATTGAAACAAAAACTGCACATCTATTACTTTTCAAAATTATTTAATTGCAACATCACGAATGCTGGTTTGCTGCAGTAACCAGGCCCGGACTGACCAGGTCTGCGATCGCGGAGGGCCCCTGGCCCGAGGAGGCCCCGTAGTTTCTGTCTTGTTAGAAGTTATTTTGTGCTCTTGGTAATATTTTGCTTAAGTTTTCCAAAAGTAGAACACGTCCAACAACTGTTTATATGTCGCCGTTTATACGAGCTACTGTGTTCTGAGATCAGTTACATTATGGTGAAATGCGTCGCCTGCACGGTGACGTGTGTCCAGCAGACAACTGCACCACAGATAAATGAGACACTGATTGCGGCGCCAACCAAAGAGCCTGTCGACTAAACAATTGAGTGGTGTTAAAAAGATTTCTGTAATTTTAGGTTTTGGCGGTATATTCAAATTTACTGTATTTTAATTATTTCATTTCAAAATAATCATTTATAGTCCATCATTTAACATTTCATTCAATTTAACTCAATAATGATTAGATGTTGAGTTAAATTAAATGAAATATCAAATGATGGACCATAAATGGTTAAATTGGGAAAAATAAAACAATAATCATATAAACAGTTTATTTATTTTGGTATAAAAATACACAACAAATATATTCTGTCACAAAGTACTTTTCTTAACAAACAAAATATATAATATAAAAACAATGAAATAATTAAAAATAATTTGAGTAACATGCATTCTAGATTGGAGTATCATTAGATTTTTAAATGATGTTGAATCAAGATAAAAGTAGAAAATTATTTATGATAAGTTTACATTAATTTATTTATTTATTTATTATTATACTACTATTTTTGGCAACTTTCTGTGAAAGAAAACATTTGAGTATAATTACTGTGAATGTGAACAAAAGTAATTAAAATGCTTTTAAAGGAAAAGTTGTTAACTACTACCCAGCTCTGTAAATACAAGGTGCCAAGTAATCACATATAAGAGTGCTAAACAGCACTTGTGACTGTACAAAATTCAAAATAATATATCTAACATTTCATTTCCACTTAAAACACATATTTATTTCTTTACTGGAAGTATTAAATATGTTTATATCACAAGCTTAAACCTAGTATATTGCATATTTGTATATTTCTACATTTAGAAGCATTATGTTCTTATGAAACCATCGCATAAGGCAGTTTAAGTTACTCTGCAGCTCCTGGCAGTCTATGATTGTTATAATGTTTCTTAAGGGCTCTTAAAAATCCCATTGTCTCGTGGAAGTCCTTTCTCGTTTCTGGTTGAGCTTCTACAAGTAAACACACAAAATAACAACAATAAATAAGTAAAACCTCTGTGAAGCTGGCGGAACCATTTCGGCAGAATCAAATAAAACCTATTACGATTTTTAGTACTCATTTTGTACTAATTTGTACCACAAAAAATAATTTTGTACCTTTAACCATTCAAGAAAAACCAAGCGCTGCTAGCTTCATGTTAACCTGGAAAGCCCAAATTGATAATATGAAAAAAAGGAAAATTAATACAGGAAATTGAAGAACTGAATTTGTACCACAAAAAATATTAGCGTCAACCCCCTCAAACAACCCTTATTGTGATAAATTGAATAGCAAGCCCATACTTCTCCGATCTTTTCAAAATTTCTTGAAAAATGAAATATAAAAGTCGACTCCAAAAAACTGAGTTTGTACCACAAAAAATATTAAGGTCAACCCCCTCAAACAACCCTTATTGTGATAAATTGAATAGCAAGCCGATCTCTCTCCGATCTTTTCAATATTTCTTGAAAACCGAAATATTAAAGTCGATTCTATTAGTACTAATTTGTACCACGCAGAATATTCCAAAATATTAAAGTCAACCCACTTAAACAACCCCTGCTTTGATAAATTGAATAGCAAGCTCATTATCCTCCGTACTTTTCAAAATTTCTTGAAAAACAAAATATAAAAGTCGACTCCATTAAAACTGAATTTGTACTAATTTATACCACAAAAAATATTAACGTCAACCCCCTCAAACAACCCCTGTTGCGATAAATTGAATAGCAAGCCCATACTTCTCCGATCTTTTCAATATTTCTTGAAAAACGAAATATTAAAATCGATTCTATTAGTACTAAATTTGTACCACGAAGAATATTCCAAAATATTAAAATCAAACCACTTAAACAACCCCTGTTTAGATAAATTGAATATCAAGCCCATTATTCTCCGAACTTTCCAAAATTTCTTGAAAAACGAAATATAAAAGTCGACTCCATTAAAACTGAATTTGTACTAATTTTAACCACAAAAAATATTAACGTCAACCCCCTCAACTCAAACAACCCTTATTGTGATAAATTCGTACTAAATTTGTACTAATTTGTACCACGAAGAATATTCCAAAATATTAAAGTCAACCCACGTAAACAACCCCTGCTTAGATAAACTGAATAGAAAACGAAATATAAAAATCGATTCCATTAAAACTGAATTTGTACTAATTTGTACCACAAAAAATATTAACGTCAACCCACTTAAACAACCCCAGCTTTGATAAATTGAATAGCAAGCCCATTATCCTCCGATATTTTCATAATTTCTTGAAAAAGGAAATATTAAAGTAGATTCAATTAAAACTGAATTTGAAACACAAGAAATATTTCAAAATATTAAAGTTAAACGATTTAAACAACCCCTGCTTCAATAAGTTGTATGTGTAGCAAGCCCATAATTTCTTGAAAAACGAAATATATAAGTGGATTCCATTAAAACTGAATTTGTACCACAAAATATTTTATACACAGATTTAGACTGAAGTGTCAAAAATGAAAATAAGCCCTTTTGGCGTTTTGTACACTGCTTAATTAATTACTACGAAATATCCATGCTAAAATTTTTCCTACCACTAGAAAAATTATTAGGAATTATTAAAAGCATCAATCAGCAATAGATCAATAGGAGCGTTAGATTAGACGTTAGACGCATCTCATCTAAAAAACAAAAAAATCACCATACTGACTCCTATCGGTTTTTGCTACAGTGTCACAAAAAAATGTTTTTCTACTTCCGCTACTAAAACCGCACTTTGAACACGGGTTTGACATGCACAAAACGACTCTTTAAACACTAGTGTTTAAAATGCGAAAAGTCACATCTCGTTTATCTTTTGTTTTTTAAACGTCAAATCAAGTGTATCTTTTGTATGGTAAATTTCATGCTTCTTGATAATTTTGTTATTCTGCGTCATTTAAATTATCAGTCAGCTGTCAGTCATCGTCCGTCATGTAATGAATATAATTCACATATAATATAATGTTTTCCTTCCCGCGGGCGAAGAAAAAGTATAGTAAGCACCTCGTGTTAAAAACGTCTTTAGTCACTAGTTTCACAAGGAACTCGTTCCGCTTCGCTCCACTCGTGCCTAGTAAAACTCGTGACTAAATTAACCGTTTTGACACTTGGTACTTAATATACTATTTTCAAGTAGTCAAAAAAAGTTATAACACCAGAGCACCGTACATGATATGTACGGTGACCAGAGCATCGTCCATAAATTCCAAATTGGAATTTATGGACGATGACCAGAGTATGATGCCATTCTTATCTTCTAACTGCCTAGAACTATTTGCGCCTTCTCACGCACCTGCAGAAGGGAAAGAAAACTTAATTTTTTGTCTCGTCAAAGATTTGGCGCGATTACCCCAAAAGACCTCATTGAAAATAAGAGTATGTATCTATGACAAAAAATATGGATTTCTAATTGTAATTATAACAATATATTTATTATTAGAGATAAAACAATACATAATATCAATATAAAAATGACTGGGAAGTAGGTAGGTGACAAGGTTTCATGAAACACTTCTTGTGACAGTTTATCTAAATTTTGGTCCATTTTTAACTTACATCAGAACGACTGCTGTGAGGTGAAGACACTACATTAAAAAGCCTTTTTCAGGGAAAATTGTATGGGTACAAATTAGTCCTATAATCTCAAATTAATATTATTTAGTTACTTTTGATACTATCAAATTTTTTAACGATTTACTTGGAAATTAATAAAACACGTGGTCTAATTTATTTTATTTTATAAACAAAATGATATAATAACTAAAAAACGTTCTTGGGTACAAATTAGTCCCAAATTCAAAGCTTAAAGCCATACTGTTATTTGTTTTTATAAAAGCCTTTTACAGGGGTAAAAATTCTATTTTTTGGGGACAAATTAGTCCTGAATTCAAAATTTAAATGTATGCTATTAAAATTTGATTTTGAAAAGGTGGAGTGCTAGCTTGAGCTCAAACTATCACCCCCACATTAAATACCTAGCGGGTTTTCAGAAAAACTGAGGAGGTACAAATTCTAATTTTTGGGGTACAAATTCAAATTTTTGCGATACAAATTAGTCCTAAAGTATACATCAATTTATTTTTAATTTGAAATAGGAGGGGGTGCTAGCAATAATAACATGACAAGAACTACTCAATCAATAGGACATTATACGGCAATGTGTTTGAGAGCCAGTGTTTGGATTGAATATAACGATCTCGAAGGAAGGAAAAACTGGTTAAGGAAACATTTAAAATAATACCAGAATCGACTTTAATATTTCGTTTTTCAAGAAATATTGAAAAGATCGGAGCTTGCTGTTCAATTTATCGCAACAGGGTTTGTTTGAGGGGGTTGACGTTAATATTTTTTGTGGTACAAATTCAGTTTTAATAGAATCGACTTTATATTTCGTTTTTCAAGAAATTTTGAAAAGTTCGGAGGATAATGGGTTTGCTATTCAATTTATCTAAGCAGGGGTTGTTTAAGTGGGTTGACTTTAATATTTTGGAATATTCTTCGTGGTACAAATTAGTACAAATTTAGTACTAATAGAATCGACTTTAATATTTTGTTTTTCAAGATATATTGAAAAGATCGGAGAAGTATGGGCTTGCTATTCAATTTATCGCAACATGGGTTGTTTGAGGGGGTTGACGCTAATATTTTTTGTGGTACAAATTAGTACAAATTCAGTTCTTCAATTTCCTGTATTAATTTTCCTTTTTTTCATATTATTATTAATTTGGGCTTTCCAGGTTAACATGAAGCTAGCAGCGCCATGGTTTTTTCTTGAATGGGTAAAGGTACAAAATTATTTTTTGTGTTACAAATTAGTTCAAAATGAGTACTAAAAATCGTAATAGGTTTTATTTGATTCTGCGGAAATGATTCTGCGAGCTTCACAGAGGTATAAGTAAAAACACAAATATGTTTGTAAATGTATATCAACAAAAGAAAACAAAATGCGCTTACTATTGAAATAATTTTACACATGTTTTTGTACTAAGCCAAAAAAAATATCAAAAAATGTTTGAATGTTTAAATTTTTTTGGTTTTTTTGAATTCCTTTTTTTGGAGTACTCGATTTTTTTAGGAATTCTTGATTTTTTTTGGTTTTTAACTATTTTTTGATTTATCGTTTTTTTTATTTTTTATCTTTATTGGATATTTTGGATTTTTGGTTACCGCTAGACCAAATACTTAGATGTAAATGCCTCAACAAAAGTTAATACTCGCTTTCATTTCCCATAAATTTTCATACCATGGGCTATATATGAAAATCTGCAAGGGGTCAATACATTCCATCCCATAGATGGTGGAGGGAATAGCTATAACATAAAATAAAACCCAGATTATTATTTTTTCAATGGGTACATTTTAAAATGGAATTGTCTGAGTATAGTGTACATACTAGATATAAATTGAGTGAATGAAAAGACGAGTACTGAGTGTGTAATTTTATTAAAATTCCAGCTAAGCGCTTTCAGCCATTAGGCCATTCTCAAAGCTGTAATCAAGAGAAAAACATAAACAGGTGTCAAAAAACGTCAAACCCTGTAACTGTTACATACAATGAAATAAAATATTTGATATTATATCATTATTTAAGTAAAATTTGTTAAAATTACCCTATAAAGAGGGTGTACCCACATATCATTTAGTTGATAATTTCAAATTAGACGTTTCATGTGAATTACAATTGTACACCATCTTTATAGGGTAATTTTAACAAATTTTACTTAAATAATGATGTAACATCAAACATTTTATTTCATTGTATGTAGCAGTTACAGTGTTTGATGTTTTTTGACACCTGTTGTATGTTTTTTTTGACGACAGCTTTGAGAATGGCCTAGGAGCTGAAAGCGCTTAGCTGGAATTTTAATAAAATTACACACTCAGTACTCGTCTTTTAATTCACTCAATTTACATTTTAAAATGTCCAAAATTATAGCATGCTATATTGAATACAATAAAACTTACCATCAATTTTTGTTAATTTCCTCTCATATGGGAAGGCAAATCAAACTGTCTTAATAACCCCCCTTCGTCTTTCTCAAATCTAAAGAAACACTGTTTTTGAAAATTAAGGGAACATATCCTCCATCGTTTCCACGTAGACAAATTTAATGATTAATTACCACTGGGTTCCAGACATATTAGTTTTATCTTTCTGGGTTGGAGGAACAAAACTGTAAAATGAAATATTTACTTTAGTAATGCAACAATTTTCAGTTTAGCTAATGTAAATAAAAATAGGTAAAAAAACTTTTTAAGTTAAACATACATTGCAATGTTTAAGATAAATGTACTAAAAACCAAAAAATAATCAAATAGATACAGTCGTGGGAATTAAAAACATATGCATAGACTAGACTAAAATAAAACCGTGGGGCATGTCAATTGTCTACAAATTATCGACTTAATGTGCGATAGAAGAATCGTTTAATTCGTCGTTAGGCAGTTGGCCCGCAGACGGTGAGGAAATTACTTACTATTTTCTTGCTCATGGAAATTCCAATAGTTATACACTCCATGTAAATAAAAGAGATGTTTCAACTAGTTTATCGTTGGACATTCACACTGCTGGCTGGCGAGGAATCGTTTCACTGCTCGTAGTTTGTCTTTAATCGACAAAACATATGATAAAAGTACTACTCGCTCACCACTATGAAACCCTAAAACTCGCTTATAATCGAGCTTGCTAGCATGTTTCCACATTCTAGCCCTACTTATCACACGTCCATCGTTGTCGGTTGAACAACTGCCTAATTATAGTGTAACATTACAAAACAAAAATTTTAATCAACGATTGTAGACAATTGACGTGCCCCACGGTTTTATTTTAGTCTAGTCTATGCATATGTTTATAATTCCCACGACTGTATCTATTTTATTATTTTTTGGTTTTTAGTACATTTATCTTAAACATTGCAATGTATGTTTAACATAAAACCGTGTAACTTAAAAAGTTTTTTCACCTATTTTTATTTTTTGGTTTTTAGTACATTTATCTTAAACATTGCAATGTATGTTTAACATAAAACCGTTTAACTTAAAAAGTTTTTTTACCTATTTTTATTTGTGTTTGTATTTTTTATATTTTTTTTACCATTTTGTTCCCACGAGTAATGGACATTTAAACGGTCGACCCCCCCAGAGGTCCAATAAAGGGGCAAGGCTATGTACAACAAGATTAGCCTGAGTCTTGAGGGGAAAACGCTAACGACATATCATTTTTATCCACCCTAATGCCATACAGTTCTCGGCGCGTTTTAACCTTTCACCTTAACTTGGGTGGTGTACCGCTAACGACGTATCATTTTTAGCCACCCTAACGCCACACAGTCCTCAACACGATACAAAACCTTGACTTGGGTGGTGGATTCAGGCTGGATTAATCAGATACCTAAATTACAGATTCAATTTCTAAATTTAAATCTTATTATTATACGCCATTTAGTGGCTGCGCCCATCTTAAATATTGAGGTTGTATAGTGCACTGTATTCTTCTTGTCAAGCCCTTTTATTTGTTGATACCCATATTGGTGGAATTGATAAAAAATTGTTATCAGCCATTTGGTAGCGGCGGCCATCTTAGATTTCAATTTTAAATAGTAAATTGTATTCTACTGGTTGAGCACTTCCATTTGATACCCATATTGATGGGATTGATAAAACCTACGTTATCCGCCATTTTGTAGCGGCCGCCATCTTGGATTTAAATTTTTTATAGTATATTGTATTCTGCTTGTTGAGCCCTTTCATTTGATACCCATGTTGATGGGATTGATAAAACGTACGTTATCCGCCATTTTGTAGCGGCCGCCATCTTGGATTTCAATTTTTTTAGTATATTGTATTCTGCTTGTTGAGCCCTTTCATTTGATACCCATATTGATGGGATTAATAAAACATAAATTATCCGCCATTTTGTAGCGGCGGCCATCTTGAATTTATAATGATAATGAATAAACATAATTGTATTGTCACCAAAATCCAAAGTGTATACAAAATTTCAGATTAATCGGTTGACAGGAAGAGGGTGAAATTTGAATTACTAAATTTGACCCAAGAATAAAACAAACGGGGTGAGCTAAATAAAACCGTTTAAAAACAACCATGATCTCTAAAGTTGTCGATTAAATTAGTAAAAATTCCATTTTTTTTAATAAAACTTACCGAGTACACCACTTATTAGACTCCTTCAGAATACACTTTGACATTGTCTTTTCAATTAACAACAAGAAAGCAACGAAACAACAGATAAATATTACACAATAGCAATTAAAAAATATACCAAAATACCAAAACCTCATAATAACCTCAACACTTGATCTAAGAAACCATAACAGTATATAACAGATAACCTGTGGGGACGAGCAATATGACATCGCGCATACGCAGTAATAAAAATCACTAAAATTTGATTACTAACGACGTTACAGTTTTCGTTAATTTTTTGGAATTATCTACCGATTTTAGTTACTCGCCAGGATCTATAGATGGCACGGTTTGCACTGTCCCTAGCGCCTAGCCTGAACTGCACAGCGATGAGCGATACTCTATCAGATCAGCTGATCACTCAGTAGGGCCGCGCACGCGCATATCGTCCTTCCCCTCCCCCTCTCCTAAATATAATAACATCCACCCACACAATTGTTTTCAAGTCAATACTAATCGATTTTATGGGATGAGGTTTCCGAAATTTACAGCGCAGTTTTGTTTAATTAAATGTTGAGTCGTTGAGAGTTGAGTTCTGGTACGCGTATTGCCAATGTATTGTTATTGTACAACACAGAGCGATGGTATACGCAATAGGTAGTCTGGCAATTCATCATTCGCTACAGATCACAGTATAATGGCAATACTCTGAAATGCACAGTATTTTGTAGTAGACTCAATCACCTGATGAAGCGCCATTCTATTGGCGGGATCATATTTTTATTATTAGTAGTAACAGTCAGTCAGTGCTCCTATTGTGCAGTATCTAAGTATCTAATATTGATAATCGCGGATTGTGTTTAAAAGTGTAAGTATATTATTTTCTTCTGACATAAAAAATTCCCAATTCTACTCTATTGTTGTGCATTTTTCATGTTTGTCAGGCTTTGTGGAGATAGTTTTGGCAGTAGGATCAGAACGTCAAAAAAGATAATAGAATATAATAATGGACATGGTTAGGAATGTTTTGTATGCCCCCACTCAAGAAGACACTGAAGAAGTTTTTACAAATTTAATACATCATAACTTTATTTTTATGTCTATGATCATAATATAGTACAAAGTACTCTTGCTTGGGCATTTTAATAATATGTGGATTAGCAAAACGGAGTGGTGAATTTCGTATCGATGTAATGTTATTACTTGGGATAATAATACGAACAATTACAAGGAAGGATATATTAGTATTTTTCAAGACATTGTTCTACTGAGGTGTAAAGTGTTTAATTGTGTCGTAAAATTAAAAAACATACGTAATTTATAAAATAGCAGATTCTCTATTTCATGTTGATTCAGAAAAAGAAACTCGGCTATTATATATATACACTGTAAATTCTAAACTCGCATTTGTGATTGTCCATTTGGCGTAAGCGGCAAATTTTTTAAACATTTATGTGCAGTCCAAAACAAATTTAATTTGATTTTTTATTTGAAATATCACCAATTCTAACGGTCTCGGATAGAATACAACTAGCAAAATTTACTGTTGGTCAAACAGCCCCGGAAGAACATTTTTATAACATATTATACTGCGATATCATGTGACGGCAGTTCAGTAATGTCGTTATTCATGACAATAACAATCAAGAAAAATTTAACGTGAAAATTGCTAGAATGCATGCCCACTTTGACCGTTTAATTTCCACACTAAAGGTTTACTATCAAGTACAATTTGGAATGGCTTCCAATAAGAGTAAATTTGTAGCTTACAATAAATAAAAATAAAACAAATTAGTATTAAATATTGTCGTATCCGAGCAATTTTTCGAAAAAAAAATTGATTTACTGGAAAAAAAATAAAACTGGAATAAATCAAGTTACAAATTTACTCTGTACTTTAACACTAAAATTCTAAAAATAAAAAAAATAGTTCCCTATATTTTCGATTAAATGTCAACACCAGTTTTACATTATGTATTATGAACGATACTACACGATACTCACGATGGTTAGATTCGACAAAAAACGGATACTGCGCATTTCAGAGTAATGTCATTATAATGTAATCTGTAGCGAACAATGTATTGTCAGTCTTAATATTACGTATACCATTGCCAAAGCATAGAGCACTGCAGAAAATGGACCGCTCTGTGTTGTACAATACATTGGCAATACGCTTCCGGAATATTGTTTGATTAATTAATATTACGAACGGAACAAAAACAATGAAGAGAACTTACAAGAGTGGTTTTCAAAAAAGAGAGGAAAAGAAGAAAAAGAAACGAGAAGCCTTCCAGTATGCCAGTTCGATGTCTAGGTGGTTAAAACCATCAAGTTCTACCTCAGAGAGAAACGATTACACGACTGTAGGTAAGGTCATCGAAATTTTTTTACAGTTTTTAGCTGAGTGCCCCAAATGGTCCCAGTCCGGGCCTGGTAGTAACCTTTTTATCAGCTAAATTTCTCGTAATGTTATCAACATGTTCATTTTAGCTATTTATTTCTGTTAAATCAGTAATGTCTGGAAACTCTGGAACTATAAATAATTTTCTTTGTTTTGGTTAAAAAATGTTTAGTTACTTCAAATATATTTTATGTGAATAAACGTCATTTCGAACTCTCTCTATATTTCTGTATATATAAATTGATATCAACATCATGTCCCATTACATCCGTCTGTAAAAGCAGACTCGTTAACCAGATTACTATAATGATGCCTCTGGAAGATGTCTAATAATGTTGGCTAGCCCTAGCCAATGTTGGCCAAACACAAATTTTCTGACATTTATGTATGAATGTTTTAACTATCTCCATTCCTAGTTCATAGTGACCAGTTACGATTCCGGTAACGTGGAATAGGTTCCCTCTATTTATGTTTAAGGTCCTTTCTTAGTAGTTTCATGCAGCATTTTCTATAATTTTGTCATTATAGAAGTATTTTTATTAGGGATGCAACATACTAACTGAAGGGTAAGACCAAGTATTTTCTTGTTAAAGTTTTAGCCAACTGTGATGTTTTATGGACTTGGTAATGGATATTTGGACCAAGATATTCTGAAATTCTAGTACGATTACTGAAAAAATACTTGATCTCTTTAGCAGTACTTGCTTATTATCCAGTTATTTCTTTCTTCGATTGATTTGCTTTAATCACTAGTTTCTATAACCATTACATACCTATTGTACTCCCAATTTTAAACATGTGGGATATACTTATTCGGCAGATCGAATGAACTTACATTTGATATCAGTCACTAGCTGTTAATTGTGTTTTTAGTTACTTCGTAGTGTCTTTGAAAGAACTATCTATTTTTTACCATGCATTTGAATCCGTTTTGAAGATTTAGCAGTTTTCTTTTTATAGAACTTTTATAAGATGTTGGTTTCATTGAAACTAAAAATAAGAAATATCTAGTTTACTGAGTAATTTGGATAATCATCTAAAATTTATTTTTAGAACTTATTTTTACACAAACCAAATATATTGATAATTAGAATATAATTTTTGAGGTGCTAATAATTTATTTGCTGTCATTCTGTCGTAAATTTATATTGATGAGATAGTTTTTGAAAATAGCAGATAGGTATATTTAAAAATATTGGTAACAGCTTAATATTTAATGCTTAAGATAAACTAATGTCGAAATGCTATTTCGAATTAATCAATAAAAGCCATGATTCATAACTCTTTAAAAGTTGATCGATACTTTAATAATGATTTCTGTAATATAAAAGGTATGATTAAAACAATCTTCTAAAAGGATTATGTAGAGAACCGCAATTTTTTAGAGTTTATCGTACATATCCTTAGAGATATTTTCATAAAATATTGGCTCGGGCATTAAAATGTTGATAATTTTGCTTTTGTTTGCAAAATATCTGTTTTTAGTCGACTAATTCATTAAAATAATCAAGTTATTATGAATTATTTTATAAATTTCTTTAATAAAATTGTTGGTTGAAAATAATTTCCCAACGATCTCTGTTGAATTTAAATTGGCATACGAATTAATCAAGTTTTTTGGAAAGTAAATTTGTTAATAAAAGCGTGGCTCCATGCTTCATTACATACACAGACGAATTTTTTATTTAATTAACTTATTCACTAGAGCAGTAGATAAATTAATAAATTATATAGATTATCTCTTTAAACACTAATTGTTTATGCTCTATTTATTTTATTTGTAATGAAATTTTCATAAAATCTTCCTACTGTATTTAATAGTAATGAAAACTGTCTCAATAGGCATTAGCCAAACAATAAGGTTTTTAAACATAGTTATTCGTATTGCAATCATATTATTCTAGTGGATTGAATTAAATTAATTAACGAACGTCAAATGTCCGAACTATTTGCAGTGGAAGTTCTAGGCAAAGAAGCAATGAGAGTAGATTTTTATTTACTCTGAAAAAGAGTATCGTTTCAACGAATATTTTAATAACGTTTTAGAACGTTAAAACACAACACTTAAGCGGCATTGACACTAAAGGTAGGCATTCGGATCTAGGCATTAGCTACCTGGCCTGGCAGTCCCGGCCGCATATTTGTATTTAGCGGACGCACAATACCATCGAATAACGATCGGAAAATTCCGAAGTATAACTTGTTTGTAAGAGACATATTACAACTAAAACTGGTAACTCGTCTCTTACATACACGTTTATATTGTAAATCATGCAATGATACCTAAGTGATTAGTAAAAAAGTTTAGTGATCTTATTTATTTATTTAAATTAAAAAAAAAACACACAATGGATGCTTAGTAAAAAAAATACTAATTTATTAACAACTCTTACTAAATGATAATAACAACAAAATTAATATAAAAGCGATTGCAAACATTATTTTCTGAACTTATTACCACCAAGCCCTACGTTTTGTTCTACGCAAATTTTTTATGCGTGTGCTGCCTTTTTTCCCACTGTTTCCAATAGATCTACTTCCAGAAAAAGTAATTTTTCCTCCCATTTTTCTTCTTGCCACTGACGTTGGCTGAATAGGAATTTTATTTCCTTTGGGGCGAGTTGTTGTGGCAGAAGTCCTATTTTTTGACGAAATTCCTTTATATTTGAATGCAGTATGCATTCCACACGTAATGCAGTGGTTGTGTGTGCATATTTATCTACATTATTTAAATATGATTGTATAGCAGGATAATATTGTTGAGGATCTTGCTCAAGTTTAGTGACTATATCATTAGAATACGATAGCTTTTAGTTCTGCAATTTCACTTTCCGAAGGCAAGCAGGATTCGTTATTAAGCTGCAATGTTCCATTTCGAGATGAAGATATTTTATTTTGGTGCGACGCACTCTCGGACGTATTAGCTGATGATGTGAAAGCACACTCCAAAATTGGTTCTGTTATTTCTGTATTTTTCAGTGGAAGAAATTTTCTTTCAGGTGCGTTATTACCGGTTGCAATTTCGTACAACTTTAATTTAGCATTTGTGGAGAGATTATTTATAACCGATAAAATATTATAATTTTTAACCACTAATGCTTGATGCTTACAATATTTGCCGTTAAATCCTACAGGGCACGTACATTTGCAACATATCAACCTTGTAAATTAGTTGATTATTTGTTTCTCTCCGAACGGTAAACTCCATCTGCTCCATATTTGCTGATATCACTTTACAATTCGTGTTATAGTTTTTGAGGTACTTAGAGGTAACAACTTTTGACTCTCGACCAACAATTAAATCCAGAATCCTTTGTTTATAATATGACTAAAAGCTTGTAACAATAAAATCTGCAAATTGTGTTACGTTAAAGGCTTTTGTGCGTTCGAGAGGAATATCTTTCAATAAGCGGAACATAACTTCTGTATAGTCATTTGTGTCTGTACCTCTCAATGGAAGGTTTTGCCGATAGAAAACTGCCCACTCCTGTATTCTTGTTAGCATGTTCTCAACATATTTTTTAAAGTTTTCATGATTACAGTTGTCCAAAAAGTGTTGCTTTGAATTTTCGAGGTCTCTACTAGTCTTAGAATATAAAATATTTTTTAACATGGCATAGTATTTTTGTGCTTTTTCTTTTGGTACAGAATTTTTTGCCATTGTTAGCCAACGCCAACATGTTTTTAGGACATGGAATGTACATAATAACAAATTTGAGGATGGCCAATATTTACGTACGTTTCTTTCCGCTAAATCATCATCGGTAAGAATGACATTAGAATTTATTTTAATTTTAAGGATTTCAAAAAGACCTTCAACACCCAATTCAAAAACATCTGATTTTTGGCTACTGCTGATAATACAGCCTATTGGCAAACCTCCAGCGGCGGACTGCGTTATAAAAAAGTACACCTTGTGGTTTTGGTTATCGCAATTGCCTGTTGCATCAACAAACATTATTTCAAAACATTGAGGCAATTCAAATGTTCTTTGCATTATTGGCGTACAAAGTGCAATCGTATATTCTTGATTTTTTTCCGATATTTTAAAACGAACTGAACTATTTTTTTCATGAAATTTTAGCAACTCTTCAAGCTTAAGTAACATATAATCGCCATAATGTTTTTTAAAATTTACTTTCCATAGTGTAGACTCATCATTTTTTTTTAGGAAAATAATGTCTATCAAAAACAAAATTTTCATAACTATCTCCTAACTCTTCCATTTCCATACAACAATAGGTATGGTAAGCAGACGAGACTGAATGACCTCTTTCGAATAATTCAATTATTTTTGCTTTTACGTCAGATCCTAAAGGTCTTTTTTGAAGTGCTTCAGCAACGTCCAGCCTATGGTTGTGTTTGTTACGAAATTCAATTATACAAGGATATTCTTGATCTACAGTTGATATTTTATTGCTCTTAATAAATCGTTGAATTGTTATAAACAATTGTGCGGGGCAATCGATATTTTTAGATCGCTTATTTCGAACTCCTTTTGTAACTTTACGTGTAGTCGTCTTAAAATGGCAGTGATATATCCTTTTAAATATATTTCTGGGCCGATCAGAGGCTACTTTAAAAGTTTTTGAAATTGACCGAGTTTCTTTACTATTTTTTTGGTATTCTTCCATCCATTTCTAAAATAGAAGAAAAACGGAATTCATTACTACAAAAACATGCGATGTTGCCTTTCAAAAAATAAAAAAGTTGTTGCTAGATACTGCCCAAACTGGCAACGTAGTAAACTATTGAAAAACATTTTAATTATTTATTTAAAATTTAAAAAATGTATCGATTTATCAAAAAAAAAATACGCTGTTTTCTTTAAAAAATATAAACTTTAGTCTATTTTGCCCAAAATGGCAACGCTGCAAAAATTTAAAAGGTTCTGAATGTGTATGTTTAATGTTTATTTATTCAAATTTGATTAATAGCCAATCTCAGGTTTTAAAACTATTACCCTGTGCTTTTTAAATGACAACATCGCATAATCTAAATTCTGATACCTACTATTCTCATTGTTAAATGACTATGGCAAAATTAACGCTGTGTCGAAATTAAATAAAACTAAGTAGGTATATCAAAAGAGCTCCACGCTTTTATACTTATTAGGACATTTAAAGTTAAAGCTCAGAAACATAACCTAGAAATTTTGTTTACATACCTCTACATCTTCTTTTGTTTTTATTGTTAATTTGTAGGTGTATTTATCAACCAACTTCCAATAATACAGGTTCGGAAACGAAATCGCACTTATTTCATTCATATTTATTGTATTTTCTTTAGACGAATAAAATCGTGTTTGGTGAATTGCAAGAATGAACCTCTACGAAATACAAATATAAATTGAGAATAAGCGCTTTGTTTTGCTTTTTGGCTAATCAATCACGCGTATGTAAGAGACGAGTTACCAGTTTTAGTTGTAATATGTCTCTTACATACAAGTTATACTTCGGAATTTTCCGATCGTTATTCGATGGTATTGTGCATCCGCCACATACAAATATGCGTCCCGGCCCGACAGCCGCGACCGGGGAACCGGGGTCGTGCCGCACCGCTTTAACGGATTTGTATGCAACGCTTTTTGATGCAAGTGTGCAGCGCGACCGAGGGGCGTGGCTTGTCCGCAGTGCCACCAATCCGCTTCGAAGGCAGTGTTGTCGTGCTGCTCGCCAACACGTCTAATACTTATACATTAAGGAAATAAAATAATTATTTTTCATATTTAGGTACCTTAGAGCGAGAAATAGTTTTTCTTCAGATGTGATTCAATTAAACTAAGTACACGTTTATATTGTGTTTTATTTGGTCTTCAGTACTTCCTGAATTTCTGTTCCTTTTTAAGTGCCGTTTTACCAGAATTTGATAGGTGCCCTCATCAACTCTGGATGTATATAATGAATCAATTTCATTCCTCTTTGACGAAAATAAGAGGAACATTATTTCATCATCGTCTTCTTCGTCCTCTATCAGTCGCTTCACGAGTTCGCGCTTTCGTTTATTTAAGTTGTTAGACCTAATAGTTAAGTTTTGATATTCAAAACAAGACGGGAATGCACAACTGGCTCTGACTCCTGCTTGACTACTGCACGTGGCAGTCACTGCCCCGGCTAAGGTGGCTACTATCTGAAAGCTTGTGGCAGCGCCGCACAGCAGTGCAATGGGTTGCGGCAGTCGGTCGCGGCTGCCAGGTCGGGACCACCTAAATCCAAATGCTACCTTAAGGCGAATATCAGATAAGCGAGATATTGTTAGCGATATTCCATACGCGAGACACACAGACAGTTTCTTTAAATCTTAAGGAAGACGTTAAAAAAGTTTTACAGCCGCGCGATTGCGCAACATGTCTCCCAAAGTACCACTTGTCTGTCTCTTGGGCGATTAGTATCCCCCGCTATTGTAACTGAAACGGTGAAAATTATATATTATTATATTATTTACAATATGTATATAGGATTTTTCCACTTTTTCAACATGTGTGACAGAATTTGCCCAACTTGGTCAGGGATGTTAAAACTTCAGTTTCTATTAGTTTTAGTACACTGGAGTTAATAGTGTTACGACGAATAGCAGATTTCAGTCGGTGCCAAACATGTTCGATGGTATTTAATATACAATGGTCTGGTGGAAGTGTTGAAACTGTATGCGCTACATTTTTTGTATAGGTAATTATCACAGAAGTATTCCTTTTATAATTTTAAACTTAGTATAACCTCAATTAATTGCCTTTTGGTGCAATCATCGTGAAAATAAATGTCATTATCATACAGGTAGTTTTGGTTGTTGCTTTTGTGTTATTTGAGGAGGGAGTCTTGGTCAACTGCCGACTACGTTCGCTATTCGGAGGTATATTTGGAATTAGCTTGTGTAGAAATAAATCAGCAGTGGCGTCCTCCTGATATTCCAAAGAAAGTCCATTTGGAATCCGTCCGTCTTTAGATCCAGCATGGAAAATCGTAATTCGTTTACCTCTTTTTGATGGCGCGTTTGTTTTACACCTGCCGCTTGAGTGAACCCAACTTTTTCCGGGGTATCATATGTGTCGAACCAGGTTTCACCTAAGTTAACAATTGGCCTTTGCGGATATCTGTAAATCCTAATTTTTTGTAGGTTTTCGAATCGCCATTCCCGAATTCTACTGGATTCCAGTAAAACCTGTCTTTTGTTATTTTGCCACATTTAACGCCGGTTTCATCTTTTTCAAGCCTCTTAATTAAATCATCTAATGTAGGCATGCTTTGTTCCTCGTATAACTTGTAACTTTTACGCCGTATTATGTCTTGATCACTTCTATTTACTTTCGAGAAAATGCCAGTATTGTTTCTTTTTTCCTCGCTAAAGTGGGATTATTCACACTTTTCCATAATTTTTGTTAATGTGGCCGTTTCTTCTAACGCTGCTGGTTTGCTGACACCACGTTCAATGAGAGTTGAATAAACATTGTTTATTACTTTCTTAGTTTCCACAGAAAAGTGTTTTTCGACGGGGTTATCTCCAGAGATACACTGAGATCGCACATATATTCCATGACTCACAGACGATTGAACACACGCTGTGTTACACACGAAGAATAATTACTACGCTTATAACTAACTATACTCGATAGTCGAAATTCTGTAAAGTGACTCATCGCTCTTACTGTCCATAAAATCAGTTGCAGAAGCGAACTTCATGAGCGCATCATTTTTGAAGGGTTCTTAATAGTCCTAAATAAAAAATAAATAGAAAATGTTCTTGTACGCTCTGGCGTTTAAATTTGAGAGAACAGAAATACGAAATTATTATGGTAGGTATCATTATGTATATACAGGGTGTTACCAAGAATAATACACATTTTTAAGGATGAGCTATAATAAGATGTATATAAAAAAGTCGATAGTCGACGTCATCGGTTATCTACCGATTTAAAGTGAACTCCATGAGCGTATCATAGTTTAAGGGTGCGAATACTGAAATATCTGGAATTTCAATTTTTAACATTTGAAATAATAACTTATCACAAGTTGTTCATAAGTAAGTTAAAACAAAATAAAAAAAATGTTTAAAAGTCAATTCCAACTTACTACTACTAAAACTAAAAAAAAGTTGTTTGTCAAGACCAAAATAAATTACCAATAAGTATAGGTATGTTGCGAGGTCACTTGTAAAATGTCTGACTAACTGGAAGCGGTATCACTCCCTGACGACTCCTCAGAATCATCGCTTTCTCCTCCTATATCGATAATGAGTGGTTCCGTCATTACTTCTACACGTATGTCTAAACCCCAAAACTTTATTTCTTCTTTTAATACGTGTTGAATACATTTACGCCAACTCTCAGCAGTAACGGTATGCAGCGCCTCGTCAAACAGTTTCTCAACGTCAGCCATTTTGAATGTACTGTTTTTTCTCGCAACATAATTTTTCACTTGGGCCCAAACCAGCTCGATGGGGTTTAACTCACAGTGGTAGGGAGGAAGTCTAACAACTGAGACGTTGAAATCTTTCGCCATTTCATCGACAACGTACTTAATATAACTGCTTTTATGTTTCCGTACGAGAGATAATAATTCAACTTTTAGCATTGCCTCGTTGTGCGGAATGCTTTTACTCTCTAACCAATCAATTATAACCCTCTTGCGGCTAGCTGAAGTAGGTATTTGCTCCAGTCGACGAGAGTGGTATGAAGCATTATCCATAACTATCACTGAACCAGGAGTTACCTTTGTTAAAATTGATCTAAACCATGTTTCAAACCGGTTACCATCCATCTCTTCATGGTAATCGACAGTTTTTTTGGACTGAAAACTTAGTAATCCACCTTCTACAAATCCTTCCTCGCTGCCAATGTGAGTGATAATCAGTCGACGTCCTTTCCCAGAGGGAGCTTTTAAACCGGAAGAGAAACCCTCCATAAAGGCTTGTCGATTGCTTCGTATATTCATGCCTTGCCACACTTTTGACACAGTGTGGCCTTCATTTAACCATGTTTCGTCAAGATAATATATGTGCCGTCCTTCGTTGCGAAACTGTCGTATCTGTTTTAAATAATTTCTCCTCCATTCCACAATGTCATTTCGTTCAATTAAGGCACTGTTTCTACTTCTTGTTTGGTAACGAAAATTCATTAATTTTAAAGTTCGTCTCAAAACTTTATCACTGATGTTTGGTAAAGTATCATCAGCTTCTATTACCTTGCTCAATTTAGCTACCGAGGGGATTTCATTCCTAAAATAAAAAGAATGTATTTCCCTACGTATAGCATTCCGTGTTTGGTCGTCCAAAACAATTTTCTTTCTTCCCCTACTTTCCGGTTTACAGTTTTCACCTCGTTCTCTTGTCAAAGATCCGTCCCGCGATTTCTTTAGAATATTGTATATAGTACTCTCAGAAACTTTAGGTAAATAACTGCACTTAATCACAGCGTCACTAACACCCAACTGTTTGTCCATGGCACGCAGTCCTTCGTACACATTTAATATGAGGACTTTTTCTTCCCGAATTAAATTGTTACGACGCCGTTTTTTATCGCCAACACCGCTACACTCCGCCATTATTGTCACTAAATATACCGATATAAATATTACAATAAATACCAATAATAACCGATTTATCACACAAAACCACAACACAAATACTGATGTTACGCTCATGAAGAGAATAAACACCTCACATAACTGTTTACTATCACTGTCTCATTCGCGTAGCTCGATCTATCTATCTCGTTCTCAAAGCCGGAACATTGAAGCGACTCTCCAACATTGTCAAATCGGCGAGTTTTTCACAACAAACTTTGCGTTCAAGAAATATACATAAACACTTTATTTCACATTTCAAGTAAACTAATTATTATTAGTCTGCTTGAAATTTGAAATAAATATATTAAATTGTTATTGACTTAATTACATTGCATCTTTTGTACCTGAAATATTGACACAATGGATTTGAAGTGTATTTATAAAATACAGCATTTCTCTCTAGAATACATATGGCAACTGCGCTTTAACCAAAGTGTTGATTAGATAGCTCTGACTCACTTTACACAATTTCGACTATCGAGTATAGTGTGGCTATAAATATGTCTTTAGAACATAATTTGTTTTATGGGATTAACCCTTTTATTTTGAATCAGGTAAAAGGGCCAAATTCTTTTATTTTTATTATTCAATAATGAAATTACGTCTTCCGGATTTGCATTTTAATAATCCATTATTAAGTAGGGATTCTTACCTGCAATGATGTATTCATCCATTCAGTGTTTGTTTATGTCCACCCTTGAACCAAATTATATTATTTTTATTACTCTAATAATGAAATTACGTATTCCGGATTTGCAGTTTAATACATTCTTAAGTACGGACCTATTCTTACCTGCAATTATTCATTCCATGTTTGTTTATAGCCACCGTTGGATAAACCCATTTAAAATGCGGTAAGTCACTTATATCACAGATAAGACACTGATTGTGGCGCCATCTAAAGATCCTGTCGACTAAACAATTGAGTGATGCTGAAAAGATTTCTGTAATTTTGGGTTTTGGCGGTATATTCAAATCTACTGTATTTTAATTATTTTCTTTCAAAATAGCAATTTATAGTCCATCATTTGACATTTCATTCAATTTAACTCCATTAACTCAATAATGATTAGATGTTGAGTTAAATTAAATGAAATATCAAACGATGGACCATAAATGCTTAAAATGGAAAAAATAAAATAATAATCATATAAACATTTTATTTATTTTGGTATAAAAATACATAACAAATAATTTCTTTCACAAAGTAACTTTGGTTAACAAACAAAATATATAATGTAAAAACAATGTAATAATTAAAAATAATTTGAGTAACATGCATTCTAGATTGGAGTTCATTAGATTTTTAAATGATGTTAAATCAAGATAAAAGTAGAAAATTATTTGTGATAAGTTTATATTAATTTATTTATTTATTATTATACTCCTATGAACACACAGAGCTGGACAATCTAGTGGAGTATAACTGCTAACTACTTAATCAAAAAAAGTGTTAGCAATGAGTAGTTAACTACTATTTTTGGCAACTTTCTGTGAAAGAAAATATTTGAGTATAATTACTGTGACTGTTAGAACAAAAGTAATTAAAATATTTTCAAAGGAAACGTAGTTAACTACTGCCCAGCTCTGTAAATAAAAGGTACCAAGTAATAACATATAAACAGCACTTATGACTGTACAAAATTTAAAATAATATATCACATTTCATTTCCACTTAAAACACATCTTTATTTCTTTACTGGAAATATTAAATAGGTCTTCATGGCTCTTAAAAATCCCACCGTCTTGTGGTAATCCTTTCTCGTGTCTGGATGAGCTTCTACAATTAACAACAGTTATATAAGTAAACGCACAAAATAACAACAGTAAATAAGTAAACACACAAATATGCTTGAAAATTTATATCAACAAAAGAAAACAAAATGTGCTTACTACTGAAATAATAATCAAAAAATGTTTGAATGTTTCATTTTGGGGTTTTTGATTTTTTTTTTAATTAATGATTTTTTTTATTTCTGAACTATTTCTTGACTTATATGTTTTTTATTTTTTGTTTTTATTGGATAGTTTGGATTTTAGGTTACCGCTAGACCAAATACTTATGCGTAATGGCTCAACAAAAGTTAATACTGACTTTCCCATAAATTACCATACTATATATGAAAATTGTTTCTTAAGGAGTAAACTCAAAATATAAGTACTTAGTGGAAAAATAGTGCCTTTGCTAATTGTAAAGCATTCATTTTTACTTTGTAAAAGCCTTTAATTGAATATATTGGAATACACTTTGGCATTAAATAAAATTATCAATTTTTACTACTTACTGATCAATTAAAATAAATGAAAAAAATATAATAAAAAAGATTGTCAATTTTACATATATACGATTATGAACATTTACATATTTATTAATTTATTTCTTAAAACTATCTACCTACGTTTGAAAAATGAAAGGACTTTATGCCGATTAACGGTTTTTTCGCTTCGTAACACATTTAGTGAAGGTGGCAAGGACTCAATACCTTCCATCCCATAGCTGGTGGAGGGAATAGCTATGACATAAAATACCACTCAGATTATTTTTTCAAAGGGTACATTTTAAAATGTCCAAAATTATAGCATGCTATATTGAATGAAATCAATTGTCTCGACCCTTACTCCGTGGAATCTACTCATATTACTGCTTTAAATGAAACTTACTGTTTCTAGATAATTTCACAATATATTGAAAAAATGTTAAAAATTCTAAGTAATTGACAATTGTTTCGATATTAAATTTCATCGTTAGAATGACAGAAGTTACATTTCATTTGATACCTACCTGATGTTTAATAATTATTTTTGGCTAAACCAAGAAGTGACCTACCTTGTGAGTGACTACAAGAAGTATGATATTATATTAACATATATTAACTCAATCACAAGGTCCAGCCAAAAATAATTATTAAACATCAGGTAGGCATCAAATGAAATGTAACTTGTGGCATTCTGACGATAATATTTAATATCGAAACAATTGTCAATATCTTAGAATTTTTAACATTTTTTCAATATATTGTGGAATTATCTAGAAACAGTAAGTTTCATTTAAAACTGCTATATTGAATACAATAAAACTTACCTCCAATTTCTGTTAATTTCCTCTCATATTTTCTGGTGGGCATTTCAACTGGAGAATAATATGTATGGCTGGAAGGTATATCTAGAAACAAATGTATGTTATTAAACTCTTTTTTTTTCAATTGCAGATAATAAATACCTTTAATTCTTTTAGGGATCGTCTCGTGCATAGGCTCTTCTACTTTGACGGGAATCAAAAAATTGTTGGTTATATCCACCTCCATTGAATAATCTAAAATATATACATATTTAATAACATTTAATAAATTTATATAAAAAAATTACTCACCAGGCAAAAACAGGGACGGCAAAGCAAATTTTCTTAATAACATGCCTTCGTCTTTGTCAAATTTTGAGAAACGCTCTTTTTGAAAATTAATGGGACATATCCTCCTCTGCGTTCCAGCCATATTAATTTTATATCTTCCTGGGTTGGAAGAACAAAACTGTATAAAGAAATAGTTACCTTAGTAATACAATAATTTTTAGTTTAGCTGATGTAAGACAACCATGATCTCTAAAGTTGTCGATTAAATGAGTAAAAATTCTGTATTTTATAAAAATAAAGAAAATGGTTGTTAGTTTAGTAAGAAAAAAGCTCAATTTTTTTTAATAAAACTTAACGAGTACACCACTTATTACACTCCTTGACCATACACTTTGACATTGTCTTTTCAATTAATAACAATAAAATAATAATAAAAGAATGCAACAACAAATAAAAGCAATTAAAAAACACACACCAAAATGCGAAAACCAAATAATAAGCTCGACAGTTGAACTAAGAAACGACCACAGATAGATAACCCGAAACGTTCACAAACAGGATAAACGAAAATGACTGGACGAGCAACACAAAATACGGGTCAGTTTTCTGTGACGAGCAATATGAAATCGCGCAGTTATAAAAATCAATAAAATTTTATTACTAACGACGTTATAGTTTTCATTAATGTTTTGGAATTTTTTGAAATCTACCGATTTTAGTTACTCGACAGGCTCTATAGATGACACAGTCTGCAGTGTCCATAGCCTGACTTATATCTCTTGACATACTTTATCCACCAAATTTTTATCGCCCAAGTCACGGCGGTTGATCGTCTGTCGCTGAATCTTCCTAGCAATTTATTATCGTCTCTATATATTCCTTATGATATATCACTTATATTATATCTTATTAGTTTGAACGCCACCTTAGATCTTACGAACAAATATTTATTGTATTAATCTCAGATTAACAAATAAAATAGATATATTTGTTTAGATTTTTTCTTGCCCCAAACATCGAGTCAATGAAATTAGAAGTTTAATTGAATATTTGTTAAAAAATTATGCAAATAAAAAAAGTCATACTAATTATGCATTTCAGTCGCTGCTTTTAAAATTAATTAATAATACTTTAATTTTATAATTTTATTTAATAAAGGCATATTCTTATATAAATTTCAAACAAGTATTTGTTGTAACCTTAGATACCTTTATGGTTATAACTAAAAGTGGCAACATTGCTCGAAATTTCAGTACCTGTTTTTTGTGTCAAAGGTAATCTATCTAGAAGTTTTGTCCTTGTTTAATTACCATATAAAGAGAGATTCAAATGTCGTCGAAGTATGCTCGACGATAATTTCGAAACGCTGTAGAATTGTAGTAAATAATGTCAAACGTGGTTTGTTTATACGATCGCCATTACGACTAGAGATTAAACATTTAGTTCTTTCGTTTTGATGTATTTTTCAAGATTTTTAGTGACAAAGTAAACTTTCAAGTTAATTAATTTAAAGTTTTTAGGTTATCATGGTTCGGCGGTGCCAAGTTTGTCAGAAAAACAGACGAAATTACCAAGGCCTTGTGTCTACAATACCATCCCCATTTTTTGTAATTCATTCATTATTTCATTACTGGCGTTTAGGTTTGTTGGCCGCAAAAATAAACGTGTTTATGAATGAATAGCCCTCTCTATTGTATATTATTACTCTAAGGTATTAATTACCTAATTAGGAAATCATAGCCAAATTCTGGCTTAGTTAATATCCGTCCAAAAATCTGTTAACGAGGTAAAAATAGGTGACGCAAGTATACCCCTTACAAAAGATGTGATATCAAATCATACGTTGTATAGGGTGACACAAGTACTATACAGTTTGACTGATTGAACATCTTGGGTGCAACTTTTAACAATTACAGTTGAATTATTGGATCTTTACCCGTGCGTCATTAATATCTGATAAAATAACCGACAAATGTCAAATTATTTTGTTCTGTTTTTACTATGAATAGAAAGTGATTCCACTTAATAATTATGTATAATCTTGTAAAAATAAATGTAAAGTATGGCTAAATATTCACACTTTATTCTGTATTTATTTGAAAGTTTCAAGTAATTAATGTACTTGCGTTCAGCCCTGTTTAAATAATGTTAGTGTTTGCTTTTGTTCTTCCCCGTTTCATTTTAATGCATTTTGTTTTTCAACCGGTATTTTTGTTTGCTTTGTAGTTCTGACAACTGAAGCGAAACAGATGTGGCCTTCTCTTTGTAATGCGTTTCTACTGTATAATTCGGATGGGGCCCTTTCTTTCTAATGTGTTTTAATAGTATACATCGGATGAAACCCCTTCTTTGTTACGTGTTTTGATAGTGTAATTCGGATGGGGTCCTTTCTTCGTTATGTGTTATGATAGTTCCTATGGATGGAGCCTTTCTTTGTATTGTATTTTGGAAGTATTGATTGAATGAAGCATTTTCTATACATTGTTATAATATATATTTTTGGTAGTATGAACTGAACGGATCCTAATTTGCACGTCCATCTAAAATATATACAGAAATTTTAATGATTTGTAGTAAAATTTAAAGAAAGAAAAAAGTCAACTTCAAATAAACACTAACAATATTTAAACAGGGCTGAACGCAAGTACATCAATTATTTGAAACTCTCAAATTAATAAGGAATAAAGTGTGAATATGTTGCCATTGCTTACCTTAATTTAAAAAAAATTATAAATAGATATAGTACTTGTGTCACCCTCTACATCGTATGATTTGATATCACATCTTTTGTAAGGGGTGTACTTTCGTCATGTATTTTTATACATATTTTGAATTCTATTCTCGTATACTTAAGAAAAGTAATATAGAGTTTTCAATAATTTGTTCGAGGTAAGCAGTATTTAAGGAATTTTTTTTCGTATTTTTTTTTATATTTGATCAAAAACCGTATAAATTGGAAAAAACTTGATAGATCGAAAAAAATATTAAAAGGTGAACCACTAATTTTGGCTATAACTCCATAAGGGTACACAAAATATCTCAAATACTATATACCATTGAAAAGGTCTTGAATAGAACTTCTCGGAGGTCAAAAACCGAATAAATTTGAAAAAAACTTAGAATACCCATATTTTCGAAATTTTAGATGGTCATTAGGACCCCTTAAGGATTTTTTCAGGAATCGTAGTATGATGCGATCATAATAAATTTTCGAGCTCTATCATCCTGTAAAGTTTCATCAAAGTTATTAGACCAGTACAAAGTTGCCATAAATATATATAGGGGAAAGGCAGATAAAACGGGGTACTTAAGGTTCTAAGGCATTTAGTATAGAAACACGCTCGTATATACGAAAACAACAAGTATTTTTATTAACCTCATGTTAGAGCAAAGTAATACAACACAGATAATTTTTATACAAAACATACATAATGCTAAAATTTAAAAAAAAATCAAAAAGTGCGATTTACCCCGTTTTGCCCCGTTAGTTAGGGCATAATGAGGGACTGAATGCCAAAACAACGGCATGTAAAAAAAAACTTAAGCACATATTTTATAAACAAATACGGCCTCATCATCATCGTCGTCTACTCCAGCACAGGAATAATGTGCCCATCGCCAGCACGAAGCACAGGCAACCCATCCCTCAGAAGACGTAGAATAAAAATAGCCGCAATAAAGACATTGTGCGACGCTGCTCTGACTATCCTCACTATCACTTGAACAATCTTTTATTGCACTTTTCACTTTTTTTCCAACTTTGTACCGTCTACGACCAATATCTTTCTTTTTACGGCATTCTCTTTTGGTGTTTTGTTTTAATTCGTTTTTTTAAGAGATTCCTCTAGCTCCTCTTTATAGGGCGTGGACGTCAGAACTGCAGTTTTTCCTTTTTGTCTTGAATTTCGTTTCAAATTTTGATCTCACTGTGGAAACGCAGTAACAGCTTCTGGATTTGTGAGTGGAAAAGAAGAAACATTAGTTTTAGATGTGCCTGGCTGAGGCTCAGTGATGTGTGTAGTCTGTTTTTTGTCTGAAGTCCTTTCCTTTGGAAATACGTAATCTTTTGTTTTAGATGTGCCTGGCTGAGGGTCATCGGTAGGAGTGGTTTTATTTTTGTGTGGATATTCTGAAATTGTTTCGTGTGAAGAAGTAGAATTCTTATTTTTGGACGTGGGTTCGGAGTCAGTAATGGACGTGATTTTATTTTTTTCTGGAGTCCTTTCTCCTAGTTCAATTAGTCTTGCAGTCGTTGGTGACACAGATTGATCGATATCATTATTATTATTCGATTCAGGTAACTGATGCTCAATTGGGACGTCTTTGTTATTTTGTTCAAGAACCTTTTGTTCTTCTACAATCTCTATAGCCGCAGAAGGTAAAAAATGAGCTTCAGAAAAAACATTAGCATCTACAGGCCACACTCCAGTTTTTCTAAACCCATTTATTGCCGTTGGCATCGTGGCAGCTCTCGCAAATGCAGCAGTAAACAACGCAGATAGTTGATGGAAGGTGACTACACGGCCTGGGTTGGTTCTAAGCCATTTTCTTACCTCGTCGATATAATATAAGCTTAAATGCTTCATAAAGGTCTAGTGCTTGGAGCCAGTGCGTAGTATGGGGTGGAAAGCAGAGAAGAATGACTCCACTGTCTCGTGCATAATTTATAAGTTCAAGATTTTTTGTATGTGAGGCGTGGCCATCTAACAGAAGAAGTATAGGGGACTCCTTTGAAGCCTTGGAAAATTCTACAAATTTCTTGAACCATTTAAAGAATAAGTTCATATCAATCCATCCCTTATCATTCAGCTCTATCCAACCTTTAGACACCAAACCATCCAAAAAGCTCTGTTGCGTTCGTTTCCTTGGGTAAATTAACACGGGAGGCATATAGGCCCCATATATTTCTGCTGTAACTAATTTTCCACGCTCCCCTGACGTCAAGGGACCGACTTGCCTTTTACCTTTCCCTGCAATAATTTTAGACGCTTCTTTGGTATTCACCGTTATCCCAGTTTCGTCCACGTTATATATCTTCTCTGGTGTTAAGTGATATTTCTCAACTAATCCTTCAAGAAGTGCAAAAAATCGTGACACATGAATTTTGTTAAATTCTCTTGCCCGCATCTCTGAAGTTGCTTCTGGCTTTCTTAAAGTAAGTTCTGGATGTCGCTTAAGAAATCCTTGCATCCAGTATCTTCCAGCACTTTGTGTTACCTTGTTGAACGGGTGATATTATTCAACTGGAAGACGAGCCCCCTACATTCTTCCATGGTTAGTCCAAATAACATTTATTCCATGGTCTTCAAGTAATTGGCAAGTTCCTCTTCTTGATCTTTGGACAAAGGTATAGCTGGAGCACTTCTTTGTTTTTTTAAGTATCTTTCAAGCGTGGTGTGTGGAACATTAAACCGAAGGGAAGCTCGACAATAACCCATTTCACCTTGAATTACAGCTTTAACGGCCGCTTCCATGCTTTCCATTACAAGAGGTTGTAGTTATAAAGTTGGATGAGAAAATTTCTAAAAAAATATCTTCTTCTTCTTCTAGTGCCTATCCGGTCCGGATGTTGGCGATCATTCTGACTATTATGATTTTATTTGCTGCTGCACGGAATAGTCCTGTAGTAGTTGTTGAAAACCATGTCCTGAGATTTTTGAGCCATGAATTTCTCCGTCGTCCTGGGCCACGTTTACTAGGGATCTTCCCTTGCAAGATATTTTGTAATAGAGTGAACCTTTTCTCATTTCGCATTATATGACCGAAATATTCTAGCTTGCGGATCTTTATCGTTTTTATTAATTCGGTGTCTTTCTGCATTTTTCTGCAGACCTCTACGTTGGACACATGGTCTGTCCATGAGATTCTTAATATTCTACGATAGAGCCACATTTCAAAGCTTTCGAGTTTTTTTGTTGTTGCGTCGGTCAAGGTCCATGATTCGACCCCGTACAGTAAGACGGAGAAAACGTAGCAGCGAAGGAGTCTTATTTTGGTAGTTAACGTCAGAGATCGACTTTTAAAAACTGATGCCATTTTGAGAAATACGGCCCTTGCTTTCTCTATTCTACAGCGGATTTCTTGTGAGTGGTCCCATTGGTCATTGAGTGTAGTTCCTAAATATGTGTATTTACCGACCCTCTCAATTTGTAGCTGATTTAGGGTGAGGTGCTCCTGTGGAATCTGACTTTTGCTGATTACCATGTACTTCGTTTTGTTGACATTTATATCGAGACCGTATTCTAGACTAACTGAATACACTCTGTTCATTAGTTGTTGTAATCCATTGAGGTCTCCAGCCATAATCACTGTATCGTCAGCGTATCTGATGTTGTTTAATCTTTTACCATTTAGTAATATTCCTTCATCTACGTCCTCGAGAGCCTCTCTAAATATGTATTCTGAATAAACATTAAATAATAGAGGGGACAATACGCATCCTTGCCTTACACCTCGTGCGATCTTTATGGCATCTGATTTTTCTCCTTCTACGGACACATATGCTGACTGATCCCAATATAGTCTCGATATTATTTCCAAGTCTCTTCCATCGATCCCAACAGTATTTAATATTTCCACTAGTTTGTGATGTTGTACTCGATCAAAAGCTTTACTGTAGTCTACAAAACAAGCATATACGTCGCAGTTGACGTCTCTACATCTCTGGAATAATACCTGTACACTGAATAGTGCCTCTCTAGTACCTACCGCATCTCGGAAACCGAATTGAGTTTCCGACATATAATCTTCACACTTTTTGTATATTCTTCTGTGAATAATTTTCAGGAATAGTTTCAATAGATGACTCATGAGACTGATAGTTCTATGATCTTCGCATCTCTTTGCTCCTGGTTTCTTTGGTATTATAACAAATTCCGACAGTAGCCAATCTTTCGGTAGTTCGCCTTTTTCATAGATGAGATTGAACATCTCTGTTACTTGTGTGATTCCAGATTCGTCGAAAAGTTTGAGAATTTCAGATCTAAAGTTGTCTGGTCCAGGAGCTCTTCCATCTTTCATTTGTTGCACCGCTGATTGCACTTCATCGACGGTGATGGCAGGACCTGATTTATCTATTATCTGTGGCCGCTGCGGTCTTGCATCTTTAAATAGTTCTGAGATGTAGTTGCTCCATACCTTTATCTTGTCTTGTTTGTCTATTACTAGATTTCCTTGTTTGTCGGTCAGTTTACATATTGTTCTGGGCTTGATCAACCCAGCCGTTTCTTTAACCTTTTTATACATGTTAAAACTATCATACTTTTCCTGTAGGGCTTCTATTTCCTGGCAATCTTCTTGTAATTTCTTTTCTTTGGCATCCTTGATTTTTCTTTGTATTTGCTTGTGAATTGCTGAATATGCGGGTGTATCTTTCATAAGTCGTCTTTGTTCCATCATATGTAGAATTTCGTCTGTCATCCATGTTTTTCTTTTGATGTTTTGATCTGATTTTAAATATTTTTCACTGACGCTTGTAGCAATGTTTTTTATTCTGTCTAATTCAAATTTCACATCATTATTGATATTTGTTTCTTGCAGTTGTTCTGCTAAGTGATGTCTTACTTTTTCCTTCGTGTCCGGGTTTTTTAATTTTCGCATGTCATAACGGTCTTTCTTTGTTGTCTTCTTCACAGCTTTTAGTTTTAGCTTTAAGGTGCCAACTAATGGGTTATGGTCTGACATTATATCTGCCCCAGGATATGTTTTAACAGATGTGAATGCGTTCTGGAATCTCTTATTTACTAACATATAATCAATTTGATTTCTGACTATATGTTCTTTAGAGTCTAGTGGTGATATCCATGTGTATAACCTTCTTGGTGGTAGTTTAAAAAACGTATTAAGTATTGCCGCTTTTTTGTCTGCTGCGAATATTGCCAATCGATCGCCACGCTCGTTCCTTTCACCTAATCCATGAGGTCCAACATATTCTCCCTCACCTCCGTTGCCTATCTTCGCATTGAAATCGCCCATTATCACCGTTAGGTGGTGTTTGGGAAGTCTACTGTATACATTTGTTATTTCGCTGTAGAATTCTTCAACTTCCTCTATGGTTTTATCAGCTGTGGGAGCATATACCTGTATGATGTTTATCGGAACAGGAAAAATATAGAAACAAAAAATACAGCACAACGAAAGCAATCTATAAAAATACTCTATGTTTTTATTTGGAACCACACTAAAAACAAATCTGAAAAATATAATATTTGAAAATCTAATGATTGAATTTTTGTTGGTAAAATTTACTGTATTTACATAAAATCTAACTTCGTGGCGATTCAAGGGTACTGGGCGTGATTGTATCACGCTAATTTGTAAACAGACATGTCTGTCTGACATTGACCGGCGAATGTATTTTCAACAAAACTCGTGATCGGGTCATTTAAGTTTTATTATAATTCATTCATGAAGGATCATTATTTTTGGTTCAGGATATTTGATGGATTCTTAATATTTTATTTTGATTTTTGTCTTTTGAAAAAATATCTCAGCAATAATCATCGTATATTGAAGCAAAGGATTAAAGTAAAATGTTAGAAATTGGTGCACTATAATTGTATGGCACCAAAACATATGTCCGAAGAAGGCTATAAAATGCAGGAAATATACCTAAGAACGGTTATAAAAAGAAGTCTAATATTCGTTTTCCTACATTTGAGTACATTAGACCAAATTTTTACTAGAATATTGGTTGTATACTTATATATTTTCTGACTAATTCCGTTAAAAACTATGCGCAGTTTTTATAGTTCTACGATTTTTTTCTACTGGAATCTATACTTGCATACTGATGTAGAGTTTAATAAAAACGTTCTTATAATACTTGTTAATGTATTAGTTTTATCTTCTAAATGATACTTAGTTTCATTTGTTTTACATAAAAGCTTAACTATTTTACAACAGACCTTGCATAATTTTCTATTCTAAAAAAATTAAAAATCTTTTATTTAAATTTTTCTGTTTTGATAACGACAAATATTTCTAACATCCTACCACTTAATGAAAAATAAATTTATTTAGAATTTATTATCAAATCCAATATTACTAAATAATTTATGTTTAATGTATGTTTATTTTAATTTATTGTTAATTTGAAATTATGAAGTATCTGCTTTTTCAATAATATTCTAATAAATAAAGATTCTAATATATTTTTTTGTTACAGGTATGTATGGATAATTTTTCACCAGCTAGAAATTCGATAATGGGTTTATAACCGCTTTTATGTGGTAGAATTTTCAGTTATGTCGGCTTGTGAGAGGTAAAATTAAGCAATAATAACCTTTTAGTTTTACTGTACATCGTAAAAGTAACCAGTTAACAATATATTTTCAAATAACATCTTATTTAAAAATAGCTTTAAATCTATTATATAAATTTATGATTTAACCATCTCTCAAGTAATACCATACCATTTATTCACCACATAATATACAAAAGTACATGTGAGGTATACATAGTTTAGTCAGGACAGAATTGATAAAAATCAGACAATGAGTATATTACGTAACGAGTGCGGAAAGTGACATTTTTCACACGAGTGGGAAGTATTGTCTCACGAGGCGCAAGCCGAGTGAGATAATCCCACGAGTGTAAAAAATCACTGTCGCACAAGTTATGTACACTATTTTTCCTACGACCACGCGATATACTTTTACCGAATCAGGCATGTATAATCTTGCGTTTTTATGTAGATGTGAGAGGTTTTATATATGTGTATTTGTAATTACTTTATATAGTTTTGATTACTTACCTTTGAAAGTGGCCCAGAAAATTGTGATTTTTATGCGATGAAAAAGAGTACCTTCATAAAAAAATTAGAATAAATATTGGTACACAAAATATTACGAACATTTATTTTAACAACTAACAACAATTGGAAACAGAACATCAGAAATAAAACTGTTTTTGTTACATAAATATTGCGATTCAGAATTATTTATTTGAATCACTGTAAAAATTAAAAGTAAAATTATTATATGGACAAATCAACTTAGAAAATACGCATTTGACATATACATAAATTTGCGGGGTAAATAGACTAGCATTTCAACATTCAATTTGACAGCTTTTTTATCCGTACGCGTATGAATAAAGGCCACTTTCCATAGAACTAGACAGTGCGATATATGTCACTTTCCTATGTGGTCGTAGGAAAAACAGTTATTTAGCAGAAATTGCTTTCTTAATTTATAGAAAGATCTATCAGATAGATCTCTAATTTGAATTTCCTCATTAAAACTAACAAATCTATTGTATTGTTTGCACTTGTTTGTAAACGAGAGAAAGGTTTTCAATGTTCTTAGCAGATCGAGTACCATAAGCATGTACATCGGCATGTGTTTCATACATTGGTACAGTAGAAACGGTGAAGCTTTTCCTTCACGTGACTTAGTTGATGATATTATTCAACACATACTAAGTTGGTACTGTCTTCTTCTAATAACAGAAAAAGAGCGAAACTCAATACAAGCGTTTGTCGTATTGTTTTGATTAAGATACATACGGTTGATGTCGTATCAGTCACGTGATGGAAAAGACTCAACGTTTCTACTGTAGTTCCTATGAACAAAGTTTATTGTCTCTAGAATATACATACACGACACAGTAAGAATATTATATTTTATAAATAGATCTTTGCAATGTGTGTTCGGTTTGGTTCTATCAATTCTGCGAAGTGCCGTTTTCAACAATCGAAACACTCTCCATACCAGTTGAATTACCCCATTGAATGATGCCGTATGATAAATGGCTGTGTATTATCGCAAAGTAGACCGTTCTTAGTACATCGTTACTGAGGCTATGTCTCAATTGACACAACACAAATATTTGAGATGAGAGCTTAGAACACAGGCATCTACGTGAGGTGGTGACCAGATAAGGTATATATCAAGTACAATACCTAAATACTTTACCGGTTCTGATTTATTGAGTAATCTGCTGGATGTAAATATTATCTTCTGAGTTTTTGTAGGATTCATCTTAAGTTTGTTTGCTGAAAACCATGTTTCAGCTTTCATTAAATTTTCTGCATTTAAAGCTTCCCCATATTTGTTGTTGTTTCTAGTTACGTGGCCCAAATATTCAAGTTTGCGTTGTTGTCGCATTCTTTATTTAGTCTTTGCAGAACCTCAGCGTTGGTGACATGATCCACCCAAGATATCTTGAGCATTATTCTGTAGCACCACATCTCAAAAGTCTCCAGTTTTTTCATTGTCGCATTAGTCAGCGTCCAGGTCTCCTCCCCATAGAAGAGTACCGAAAACACATAACATCGCAACAATCGTATTTTTGTCGTTAGTGGTAAATAACGGCTCTTTAAAATCTTAGCAGCTTAAATAAATGATGTTCTCTTACTTTCTCGATACGCTGCTTTATTTCTATTGAATGGTCGCACTGGTAGTTTAGATTGGTGTCTATACTCGATAGTCGAAATTCTGTAAAGTGACTCATCGCTCTTACTGTCCATAAAATCAGTTGCAGAAGCGAACTTCATGAGCGCATCATTTTTGAAGGGTTCTTAATAGTCCTAAATAAAAAATAAATAGAAAATGTTCTTGTACGCTCTGGCGTTTAAATTTGAGAGAACAGAAATACGAAATTATTATGGTAGGTATCATTATGTATATACAGGGTGTTACCAAGAATAATACACATTTTTAAGGATGAGCTATAATAAGATGTATATAAAAAAGTCGATAGTCGAAATTCTGTAAAGTGACGTCATCGGTTATCTACCGATTTAAAGTGAACTCCATGAGCGTATCATAGTTTAAGGGTGCGAATACTGAAATATCTGGAATTTCAATTTTTAACATTTGAAATAATAACTTATCACAAGTTGTTCATAAGTAAGTTAAAACAAAATAAAAAAATGTTTAAAAGTCAATTTCAACTTACTACTACTAAAACTAAAAAAAAGTTGTTTGTCAAGACCAAAATAAATTACCAATAAGTATAGGTATGTTGCGAGGTCACTTGTAAAATGTCTGACTAACTGGAAGCGGTATCACTCCCTGACGACTCCTCAGAATCATCGCTTTGTCCTCCTATATCGATAATGAGTGGTTCCGTCATTACTTCTACACGTATGTCTAAATCCCAAAACTTTATTTCTTCTTTTAATACGTGTTGAATACATTTACGCCAACTCTCAGCAGTAACGGTATGCAGCGCCTCGTCAAACAGTTTCTCAACGTCAGCCATTTTGAATGTACTGTTTTTTCTCGCAACATAATTTTTCACTTGGGCCCAAACCAGCTCGATGGGGTTTAACTCACAGTGGTAGGGAGGAAGTCTAACAACTGAGACGTTGAAATCTTTCGCCATTTCATCGACAACGTACTTAATATAACTGCTTTTATGTTTCCGTACGAGAGATAATAATTCAACTTTTAGCATTGCCTCGTTGTGCGGAATGCTTTTACTCTCTAACCAATCAATTATAACCCTCTTGCGGCTAGCTGAAGTAGGTATTTGCTCCAGTCGACGAGAGTGGTATGAAGCATTATCCATAACTATCACTGAACCAGGAGTTACCTTTGTTAAAATTGATCTAAACCATGTTTCAAACCGGTTACCATCCATCTCTTCATGGTAATCGACAGTTTTTTTGGACTGAAAACTTAGTAATCCACCTTCTACAAATCCTTCCTCGCTGCCAATGTGAGTGATAATCAGTCGACGTCCTTTCCCAGAGGGAGCTTTTAAACCGGAAGAGAAACCCTCCATAAAGGCTTGTCGATTGCTTCGTATATTCATGCCTTGCCACACTTTTGACACAGTGTGGCCTTCATTTAACCATGTTTCGTCAAGATAATATATGTGCCGTCCTTCGTTGCGAAACTGTCGTATCTGTTTTAAATAATTTCTCCTCCATTCCACAATGTCATTTCGTTCAATTAAGGCACTGTTTCTACTTCTTGTTTGGTAACGAAAATTCATTAATTTTAAAGTTCGTCTCAAAACTTTATCACTGATGTTTGGTAAAGTATCATCAGCTTCTATTACCTTGCTCAATTTAGCTACCGAGGGGATTTCATTCCTAAAATAAAAAGAATGTATTTCCCTACGTATAGCATTCCGTGTTTGGTCGTCCAAAACAATTTTCTTTCTTCCCCTACTTTCCGGTTTACAGTTTTCACCTCGTTCTCTTGTCAAAGATCCGTCCCGCGATTTCTTTAGAATATTGTATATAGTACTCTCAGAAACTTTAGTTAAATAACTGCACTTAATCACAGCGTCACTAACACCCAACTGTTTGTCCATGGCACGCAGTCCTTCGTACACATTTAATATGAGGACTTTTTCTTCCCGAATTAAATTGTTACGACGCCGTTTTTTATCGCCAACACCGCTACACTCCGCCATTATTGTCACTAAATATACCGATATAAATATTACAATAAATACCAATAATAACCGATTTATCACACAAAACCACAACACAAATACTGATGTTACGCTCATGAAGAGAATAAACACCTCACATAACTGTTTACTATCACTGTCTCATTCGCGTAGCTCGATCTATCTATCTCGTTCTCAAAGCCGGAACATTGAAGCGACTCTCCAACATTGTCAAATCGGCGAGTTTTTCACAACAAACTTTGCGTTCAAGAAATATACATAAACACTTTATTTCACATTTCAAGTAAACTAATTATTATTAGTCTGCTTGAAATTTGAAATAAATATATTAAATTGGTATTGACTTAATTACATTGCATCTTTTGTACCTGAAATATTGACACAATGGATTTGAAGTGCATTTATAAAATACAGCATTTCTCTCTAGAATACATATGGCAACTGCGCTTTAACCAAAGTGTTGATTAGATAGCTCTGACTCACTTTACACAATTTCGACTATCGAGTATAGGTACATGTAGCTGCAACCTTTGCTATTGGTTGGTTATAGACCATTAGCTGTCCATCTGGAGTTTTATTTTTACTAATGACCATGTACCTTGTCTTCTTAACTTCTTGACATTAAAATCAAGACCGTATAGTTTACTGGTTTCTGCTCCACGTTGGACCAACGTTTGTAATCCCTCCAAACTGTCCGCGAAGATAATCATGTCATCTGCATATGTACAGTTAGTCCGGTGAATCTTTTCCCAAGCGTCATCATTCATATACAAACGCAATACATCAATACATTAATGAACATGTAGATCGTAGATTGATGGTTTAACTAGGATGTGGCTAAAATGACTGTGAACGTTATTTACTATTATATTCAAGCTGGTGTAATAGATATTTGTAAATATATTACAGCCATTTAGCAATGTGCTACCTAAACCTTTACTTTGAAAAAACTGTTAGTATTCCAGAGTTTTATGGGGCTATTCTGCAAACTTGTTATTCAGCAAATTTACTTGCATAAGAGTTAATATTAATAACAACCTCCTCAGTAGAAACTTTGCAAATCAGAATTGCCCTGTTAGGGTTATGGCTGATAACTATTACTATTGGGCCGCCCCACCCATACGGTTCAACAATGAAAAATAGAAATCTTTTGGGTTGTAAAAATAAATAATTAATATTTTAAATATGTATATATAAGACTACAATTTTTCCAATATTCTCAATATTTCGCCATTGTTTAATAGCTTCTGCAGGAGAAATTCTACAATAATCAGTAATTTACAATTTAAAACCCATTAAAATTAACAATAAATAAAAACTTACAGCGAGCAACAGTTGTTATGCCGATACGGGCACTAGCATCACATTACACACATTAATAATATAATGTTTATTCACAAAAAGTAGTAAATACAATACATATTTTAACAAATGCAAATAAACATGGTAACTACACAGAAGCTGTCGTAAACAGCTTGTACGTGGTAGATATCAATAATTAACAGTCCAACATATATTATGATATAAGACATTAAAAATAGTTTAATATAAAATGTTTCTATTATGCTGTTTTTTCTATAATATAGTAAAAAGTGATAAGAAATTAAAAGTTGTTAGTATACAGAGTGACATGTTAAAAATAATTTATCCATTAATGTTATATTGTCATAATCAATCAAAATTATGACCTGTCTTTAAATGGTGTTCTACTGTGGCACAAGTTTTTTTTTATAGTCTGTAGTCACTTTTATTTTGAGTGATTCTTTGCTTTAACCATTGAGACGTTTGGCCTATGTAACACCCTTGATAATCTCTGCATGGTAGTTTATAAATTATATTGGTATTGTACAATAGCGGTGTTTTGTCATTAAGTTTTGTAAATAAGTTAGAATTTTTTTGTTGATTATATTTTGAAATTTTTATGTTATTAAATTGTTTGAAAATCGCCATTATTTTGTTAGGCAACTGCGGTATAAATGACAACTTTTTATATAAAATTTGTTGTGGTTCTGGAGGATCAAACGCTCCATCATACATTTCGGTATTGTATAGCAGCTTTTTTAGCACGTTCTTTGGATAACCATTATTAGCAAAGATCGCAAATAGTTTCACTGATATGTACTACCCTGTTTTTCATTGCTATTACGGTGTTGTAAATTTGTGATTTGGGGTGACTTGAAAAATAATTTATAAACCTGCCTGAGTCTGTAGGTTTTTAGAACCAATCTAATATTATTTTATTATCAGTGTCTCTGACTACTCGAGTATCCAAAAAATATAACGAACGAACGTCTTCTATTTCAATGATGAATTGAATATGCTCATTAAAATAATTAATCCCATTTAATATAGTTTCGGTATGCTCCTTAGGTATGGCACGAATTATGCCATCTACATATTTATATAAAAATGCAATTTCGGAAGGTAATGTTGGAATAACCTGATCTAGTAAGAAATCCAATACAATTGTTGCTAATATTGGACTTATAGGAGAACCCATTGGTGTCCCAAATATTTGACGATAAAATTGATTGTTAAAACTAAAATAACTATTGTCAAAGACAAATCTCACAACCGCCAAAAAATTATCCCTCGACAATGTAGTAAACTCTCCAACAATGCTCCATTTATTTTCTACAATATCTACTACCAGTTCCAAAGGAATGTTTGTAAATAGAGACACCGCATCTAAAGAGATTAATATATAATTTTCTGGAAGGAGCCTATTTCTGATATCTGTTACAAATGTGAACGTATCCTTAATATTATAGTTATTGTGGTCTTCGAACGCATTTTTTAAGATGTCACTAACAGTTTTTGCGATTTCATATGTTACTTCATTAACGGAACTAACAATTGGTCTTAAAGGTATGTCAGGTTTGTGTATTTTTGGTAAACAGTACAGTTTTGGAAATTAAGCTTACTGATGTATAGTTTTTTAGCAGTATTGGTGTTAATTTCATTTTTTGATTCCAAATATTTTAGTCATTGAATTGGTTCTGGATCGACGACGTTGGATCTTTATTCATTTTAACATATGTGTTCTTATCTTCCAACATTACATCAGTTCTCTCAATGTAATCTTGTTTGTCCATTGCTACTGTACATCCCCCTTTATCGTATTGTAATATATAAAGATCCGGATACATTCGTAACGCTTCCTTTCCAAAACTGTACTGTTTACCAAAACTACACAAACCTGACATACCTTTAAGTCCAATTGTTAGCTCCGTTAATGCAGTAACATATGAAATCGCAAAAAAGTGACATCTTAAAAAATGCGTTCGAAGACCACAATAACTATAGTATCAAGGATACGTTTACATTTATAACAGATATCAGAAATAGGCTCCTTCCAGAAAATTATATATCAATCTCTTTAGATGCGGTGTCTCTATTTACAAACATTCCTTTGGAACTGGTAGTAGATATTGTAGAAAATAAATGGAACATTGTTGGAGAGTTTACTACATTGTCGAGGGATAATTTTTTGGCGGTTGTGAGATTTGTGAGTTATTTTAGTTTTAACAATCAATTTTATCGTCAAATATTTGGGACACCAATGGGTTCTCCTATAAGTCCAATATTAGCAACAATTGTATTGGATTTCTTATTAGATCAGGTTATTCCAACATTACCTTCCGAAATTGCATTTTTATATAAATATGTAGATGGCATAATTCGTGCCATACCTAAGGAGCATACCGAAACTATATTAAATGGGATTAATTATTTTAATGAGCATATTCAATTCACCATTGATATAGAAGACGTTTGGTCGTTATATTTTTTGGATACCCGAGGAGTCACAGACACTGATAATAAAATAATATTAGATTGGTTCCAAAACCTACAGACTCAGGCAGGTTTATAAATTATTTTTCAAGTCACCCCAAATCACAAATTTACAACCCGTAATAGCAATGAAAAACAGGGTAGTACATATCAGTGATAAAAAATGGTTAGCATCGAACCTCCACAAACTATTTGCGATCTTTGCTAATAATGGTTATCCAAAGAACGTGCTAAAAAAGCTGCTATATAACACCGAAATGTATGAGGGAGCGATTGATCATCCAGAACCACAACAAATTTTATATAAAAAGTTGTCATTTATACCGCAGTTGTCTAACAAAATAATAGCGATTTTCAAACAATTTAATAACATAAAAATTTCAAAATATAACCAACAAAAAAATTCTAACTTATTTACAAAACTTACGGACAAAACACCGCTATTGTACAATACCAATGTAATTTATAAACTACCATGCAGAGATTGTCAAGGGTGTTACATAGGCCAAACGTCTCAATGGTTAAAGCAAAGAATCACTCAAAATAAAAGTGACTGCAGACTATAAAAAAAAAACTTGTGCCACAGTAGAACACCATTTAAAGGCAGGTCACAATTTTGATTGATTATGACAATATAACATTATTGGATAAAAACAATAACTACATATCTATATTATTCCTTGAAATGTATTATATCAAGAAACATGAAAACAACTTAAACTACAAACTTGATACTAACAATTTGAGTTATATTTATTGTAATCTTTTTAATTATTTTTACCATGTCACTCTGTATATTAACAACTTTTAACTTCTTATCACTTTTTACTATAATATAGAAAAAACAGCATAATAGAAACATTTTATATTAAACTATTTTTAATGTGAATGTGATGCTAGTGCTCGTATCGGCAAAACAACTGTTGCTCGCTGTAAGTTTTTATTTATTGTTCATTTTAATGGGTTTTAAAATGTAAATTACTGATTATTGTAGAATTTCTACTGAAGACTATTAAACAATGGCGAAATATTGAGAATATTGGAAAAATTGCAGTTTTAATTTCTTACAGACCGCTATACCCGAAATTTATGAATTATTCTATAATTAAGTAACGGTCGATAACAATAGATTTTATTTTATTTTCCTCGTCATCAGAATCAGAGCTATTACCAGTATTTATATCTATTGTAAGTGGTTGAATGCTAAATCAACTATATTTTGCTCTCGGGCATACCACTTTTGTATAATTTCTTGGGTATGCCTAACACATTCTTCCCAAATTTGTTGATTACATTGTTCCAGTGCCTCTTTCCACATATTTATAACAGAACTATCTGAATACCCATCTTTACCAATATATTTATACTAATGTGACTTGCAATTTGCCCAAATTAATTCAATAGCGTTGAATTCACAATGATATGGCGGTAGTCTGAGCACTTCGTGGCCATGTTCTCGTAGTAAACTCATCAATTATATACACATTTTTAAAATTTGTAGCAATTCAGGTTTTGTAAGTTTTGTATCAAACTTAATGTTGTCTGTTATCAACCATGTAACAATCTCATTTTTGTAGAATTAGTAGAAGGTTGCTTTTCTAAAAGAACACTATGATATGGAGCATTATCAATAACAATAAGACATGGATGGCTCTTCTAAGTTGGGAATTAATCGAGTACTTATCCATTTCATAAATATTTCATTGTTCATTTCTCCATGGTAATCAGCTACTTTAGATTTTGAACAGAATAATAAATTTGCTTCAGAGACAAATCCTTTGGTAGAACCAGCATGGACAATTATAAAACGTTTACCGTCATAACCATCTGGTTTACGTACACTTTTAGTGATGTTGTCTTGCCAAGAATTTGTTTTATTTCCCTTCGAATAGATCCATGTTTCATCCAAAAATACAAGTTCTCTTGGGTGAGTACTTGAAAGGTTTTTCATACATTTACGCAGAAAATTGGCTCTCAAGGCTGCAATACTGGTCCACTCCATTAAAGCTCTCCGATTGTCATCTCTGTTATATTTGAACCCCAATGTTTTTAACAAAATGCTCAGAGAAGTTTGCCGATAGATTAGATTAGATTTTAACGGGGCTACAGTGCACTGAAACCAAAGGTTTATTGTGCCCCTTGCCAATAGATACAATTTCTCTTTCCCTCAATTCACCATTTAAGGTAGTCAAACTACCTGCTTCTCTAAAACAAAAACTAAAATCATAGTACAGATTCAATTAGAACAAATACTATATTTTTGATGATATTATGTTTGTTCATTTCATTAATGTTTTAACCTTGACTGTTCAAAAATAAGGTAATTTTAATAGTTGAATTAAATTGTAATGTAGTCACAAAATTACTAAAATCTATATAAATACCTTCCTAAATTTTTCTTGATTATACCATGATTTGATTACTCATTACAAAATACCTACATCTTCATTTTACCAAAAATTCTAATTAAATAGATTGATATTTACTCTGTTGGTATCATATAATGTGTTCCGTACTGCTATCTTAGCTCCCTCAGGCAGATCAGTTGTTTTAGTTTTATAACGAGTTCTGCTTTTGCCTGGGCTTGAAAGAATTGGATTATTTTCTTTTCTTTTTTTTATAGCATATTTTGTCCGCCGAGATATTTTCAAAGCAGCAGCTACATTCTAACATAAAAAAATTGATTAATAATAAGTATATTGCTTAACAAGCATGCACTTAAATATTTATGTTACCTCTTGAACACATGAAAGTGGTTCCAAAGGTCCTCCATTTTTTTTTCTAACTCAAAATATTCCCAACACATTTAGGACCAGTTCCAGTTCATATTCTAAAAATAAAAACCATTCATAAATAGTTCTGGAAAATTAGGTCAATATTTTCTACATTGGTGGAAGCAAAATATGTTTCATATAATTTAGTTTGATGGAGTTCTATCCAGAATAATAATGAAATGTCAATTTAAGGTTAGTTTGCATTGCGAAGTAAATAAATAAGAAGTAGATAAATAATATTTACTTACCACAATAATTCGAACACTCAGGTATAAGTTAGTTGTTATGACAACTGTTTTTGAAATAAATTTATATGCAAGGGAAAAAATGGATAAAAATGTAAACAAAGTCTTTGGTCTGTCAACTTGTGTTCTGTGGGTTAAACCCATCGCCAACCTTCGTCATATGGCTATCTCTGTTTGTTATATTATGTTGTAATGGAACAAACAGTTTCATTTCGGGGGTTTAGAATCTGTGAGTAAAAAAGAGACGTACTACAAAAAGTAGTATGTGAATAATTTCATGCATGGGAAAAGATTCACCGGGCCAACTGTATGTTATTTAGACCTTCACCGTTGACGAGAATTCCCCCCTCAATGTCTTCTAGCGCCAACTTTATGATTCCCTCCGAATAAATATTGAAGAGCAGGGGAGACAGTACGCGTCCCAGTCTCACGCCACGTTGTATTTTTACTTCTTCTGTTAGCTCGTCTCCCACTCTAATGGTAGCAGTTTGATCATAATATAAGTTGTTGATGATTCAGATGTCTTTATCATCCATACCGATGGTCGTTAGTATTGTCATTATTTTGTCATGTTTGACTCTATCAAATGCTTTGCTGTAATCAATGAAGCATACGTATACAGGACAGTTAACATCTCTACAACGCTGGAACAGAACCTGGACTGCCAAAGAGCCTCTCGTGTGCCTAATGCATTACGGAATCCAAATTGTGTTCGAGATATGTGTGTTTCACATTTTGGAGCTATTCTTTTGTGAACGACTTTTAAGAAGGTCTTTAAGATTTGGCTCATGAGGCTTATGATTCTATGGTCGTCACACTTTCGTGCGTTGGGTTTTTTAGGTAATGTTGACTTAAGCCAGATTTGTGGAATTCTACCGTTGTTATATATATATATATATATATATATATATACGATTGAATATAAGTATAAGCCATTTAGCCTTCGTCATTCATTAGTTTTAAAAATTCCGAGGGAAAATTGTCACTTTGCCGTATTAGGTTCTCTTGATGGCTTCTCTTACTTCGTCCTTCGATATGGGTGGCCCTGTATTCACTCCATGTTGATTGGTGTTATGCTCCTATCGTCTTTAAACGTGTTTCCAACATATTTTATCTAGGTGTGTTTTTCTAGACTCTTATCGACCATTGCTGTTCCGTTCTCGTCAGTTAGGCATATCGGCGTTCTGGATCTGAATAATCCAGCCGCTTCTTTGACATTTTTATGAAGATTAAAGTTATTATGCTTCTTTTCCAGTAACTCTATTTCCCTACACTTTTTTATAAACCACTGTTTCTTCGCTTCTCTGATAGCATTCTTTATGTCTTTATCAAGTCCCTTATATGCAATTCTGTCTTTATCCTTTAGTCCTCTCCTCAGTTCCATCATGTCCAATAATTCATCAGTCTTTCATGCTTTCATTTTCTTTCTTTTTGTGCATAGATCATTGTCGAATATTTCCTGTTGGATTTCATATAAATTATTCTAGGTCATTATCCACCTCAGTTGCGACTTTGCTACTAATTATTATTTCCATTTTGCCTTCAATGTGTTGACGTATTGCATTTTTGGTTGGTTCCTTCTTAAGCATATTTAATCATATCTGGCTGTCTATGCTGGCTTTATCTTTTTTAGCTTGCGTTTAATTGTACCGATAAGAGGACTATGATCTGACCCAATGTCAGCTCCTGGATACGTCTTTACAGCGGATTTTGCATTTGCAAACTTTTTGTTTATCATAATATAATGTAACTGATTTCTCACTACATGCCCCGGATTATCTTGTGGCGACTTCCAGGTGTATAGACGCCTCATAGGCAGTTTGAAGAAAGTATTAGTAATTACTAGTTGTTATTCTGTAGCGAATGTACATAGTCTGTCGCCTCTCTCGTTATGTTCAGCCAACCCAAAACTTCCAATGGTACTTATGATTTCTAATATCAAGAGTAAAGTCGACAATGTGCAGAGTATGAAGTTCTGGATCTGAGACCTTCCTTATAACTTATGACATTTATTCACTCTGACCGGCCTTCTAGATAATAATTGTAGATATATACACTACCCCCCAAAATTTGGAAGCAGTAAGGTAGATTAGATTAATAGCGGGGTTACTAGGCACTGCAACCTTAAGGTTTATTGTGCCGCCCCCCCCCCTATCAGAACTCTTTTCGCTACCTCTACAGCTTGCCTTCCAGTTCCAGGGTTCTAATAAGCTCCAGTATTTGAAGCAATAAAGAAACAATTCTATCAATATGTTTGTTCAAGTTTTACATAATTATTGTAATAAAATCAATCAACCTCTTTGTGCTGACTAATAGGACTGAACAAAGTTACTAAAATGTGATATTTCCATATAAATGGCAATTATTTTTTTACGACTGCAAATATATGAGTACTATAAAAACATAATGAAAACATTCATTCTTAAATAAGAAATGAAGAACACAATGTGCAATAATTACCGAATAGAATTGAATTTATAACTCTATGTTGTAGACTCTTGTAATTCTGGTGTGTTAAACATAGTTTATAAAATATAATACGCATAAACTACATTTATGCGTTCAGTCATCTATCTTTTATACTACCATTTATTAGTAAAATCAAAAACAGTTAAGTGCGCTGGGAATTTTGCCAAATTTTTTGTAAACGTATTTTTCTCATTTATTTATTGAATAATTCATTGAAAAATTTGGAATTTATCACACAGCAGTCTAGATAGGAAAACTATTGAAAAATGTTTGAAAAACCTCAGGGAACTAATTACAACCTACATTCAAGAAACTGGTGCACCAATTGGTGGACCTGGAAGAACGGTGGAAATTGACGAAAGTGTTTTTGGAAAAAGAAAATACAGCAGAGGCCGAGTTACTAGAACAAAATGGGTTGTAGAAGAAATTTGTCGTGAAACAAAGCACTGTTTTTTCGAATATGTTGAAAATGGAGATGTAGCAACACTTAGTGCACTAATTCAACGATGTGTTCTTCCCGGGATAATTATTAAAACATATATGTGGCGTGGGTATTTCCAATTACAAAGTTTAGGATTTCAACATCATACTATAAATCATTCTCAGAACTTTGTAAATCCTAATGATATAAATACACATACCCAAAATATCGAAAATAAGTGGTCTTGTATTAAACGGGATTTACGGCGACGTTACGGCAAAGTATCATCATATGAGGACGTCTTTATGGAGTACGTTTGGCGAGCAACAAATCACAATCACAAGATATGTTTCAAAGCTTCATCGACTCCATGTTATTATTTTATTCGAGATAAAGGCTTAAAGTAAGCTTAATTGAAGGTAATTTTGTCACGACACCAATTTGTGCTTTTTTGTAATAAATTTTTTAAATTTGTAATTTAAGTTTTAAAAAAATGAAAACTAGGACAACATAATAGGAATGAAAACTCTGATATGACGAATACTACACCAGAACGCGTCGATCGCGTTAGTGATACCACACCATATTCTTCAAACTTTTTGTACGCAACTTTCAAATCCAAAATAAGTTTACTCATGAGACAGATACCATCGGCTTGATATTTTCTGATTAGTAGTACCCTTTGTTGAAAGAATTTATTTCATAATTGTACGAATTTTGTTAACATATTTACCGTTTGGACTTTACTACGATTTAAGTTGTTAGTTACTTTTGATAGATTTTACTTTTACAAGAAATCTGAAATATAAAATTGTGTTGAGTATACTTAGTACGTCTCTGGCTAGTTATCTACAAATTTTTACAGTTTCCTATTGCGATTTGGGTAGAGTTTATTGGTCATAGGGTCGTTCAGCCAGATGTTCAGCTAGATGGGTATCTAACTACACTTTTTCATACAATAATCTGATTATTATTATGCCATTTTTATTAGAGAAGGTTTTGTTTAAAAATATATGCGCTTTAAAACTTTTGGCAGGTAGTGTATGCGAGTTCGGCTTTCAACAGTGTAGTGCTGTGATTTGGAGTTGTCTTTCAGTATAATATATTATCTATGACCAACATATGGCTACACTAACGGGCTGGAAATAAATGAAAAAAATTAATATTGTCCCATTTAACATACCTCTGAAACATCAGTTATTGCTAGAATTGTCACGATCTCGTTCACAACATTTTATTAACGAGGATGAAAATTATTAGCCGTGTCTATTTAATTGTTTTAACACATTCATATACAATGATCATTAATCGTTGTAGAAAAAATATGCTCTTTGAAGAACAGCTTTTGATAAATAATTTACTAGTAAATCCGAACTGCTATTACTACAGCGAAGTATCATGTGAGGACAAAAATCAACTTGGCAACATCAGAATTTCATATACTACGCTGCCAATTGCAAAACTAGTTAAATTCAGATATTAAGAGACTAAGATTGGTTGTTCCAGTTTAACTGCAGATACTTGTTTTGTTCCCAAATATATTGATAGTCCAAATGGATATACTAACAGTTCATATTAGATTTGTGATACCTGACCCCGATTCCGAATTGTAGGTCACCACAATTAAAACCATAACCCATTTATAATCCAGCGGTTTTCGAAAATTTTTTTGTGACGTAACCCTACAATAAAAATATTTTTTAGAAATGTATTATTTATTAATAAGCATAATAAAAGTACAACGATACAGTTACTACTAATTACTTACATTAGTTAGTAAATTACTATATAACAAGTATAATAATAGAAGATGTTGAAAAAGATAAAAATCTAATTAATTGGAGGTATGAAACTGTTTTTTATTTTTCATCAAGTGTTTGATGTCTGGTTTCATAGAAGACAGTTGAAGTCTCATATCAGGTTCGGCGTCCATTCTATTGCGGTATTTTGTTTTCGTGGCTGCAGAGGTTGAGAATCCTGTTACGCACAAATATGTTGTTGGGAGCGGGAGAAGAATATTCAGAGCCATTTTGACAAGCATTGGATATTCATCATGAATTCTGCACCAAAAATCGTTGAGAGGCGTCGTTTTGAACAGTGACTCCATACTTGTATCTGACGACATTTCTAAAAGAGATTCATATATCTCGTTTGACATACTTTCGGGTTTTTGCAAGTATGGTAAAAAAGGATTATGAATCCATTAATTCAGCTTCCTTTTTGTTTTCTGTTCTTCGGGAAAATACTTCTCAAAAGATGCGCGCATCGAAGTGAGATATTGGACCAATTCTTCAAATACATTATCTTGAAACATTTCTGAGTCGTTATCGCTAACAAACTCACTGCCTGAACCTCCCGACCCATAGTTAGCAACAAATAAGATGTACGAATATCGCGTGATATGTAAACAACAACAACAAAGAGATTCATGGGTAATTCACGCAAAAAGAAAAAGGGTTACTGAACAGCTGAGGGGAGCTATATGCGCCTCCGTGTCAATCTTGGTTGTTGTCCCGAAAACTCAGGATCTTCCAATTGAGTTTTACCGTACCGAGGACTGCTATATAATATCCATTACAAATAAGTTGGCAAATATCTTTCTTCAAATTAAATTATATATATATATATATATATATATATATATATATATATATATATATATTTCCGTGCAATACCCACTAATCTATTCGTTGCTTATTGTTCATATGTCACGCACTATTCGTACATCTTGTTATATATATATATATAAAGCATAAGAAAAAGCGGCAAATTAAAAAGTGAACTCTTCATACTTTTAATCCAAGCTTTCGGAATTTATTTTTTCCATTTTAAAGGATACAGTATACGAAGATGATATATATTATAAAGGTTGTACATGGTAAATTATATATGATACCAAAAGATGTATTTGAATTCTTAAAAAATTATTGTCAAGTTGAAATTAAACAAAATTGTTTTAAATAATTTTTCTTTTTTTATGGAACATAGAAATAACTAAAACAGGTTATGTTTAAATTAACCATGGATCTAAATAATATTGCACTGAATTATGATTATTTTCTTTTTTTAATTAAATTACGTTATTTTAACCTAAAATTTGTTAAATAGAAGAATTCGAAATTATCCTGTTTTTAAAAAATTCAAATTAGATTCTAAATTTAAAATATTCTTTTGATTGTTGGAAATTTCAATATTTATGATTTTATTGCCTAACCTTAAGATAAATTTGTATTCTTCTTAATGTAAACATCTTGACATGGAGATGCTCCGATAATGGATGTCTAACTAGAACAAATTCTGTAACTTGATTAATAAAGGTTTATCGCAAAATTCCTGAAATACGTCAATTTTTATTTTCAATAGGGCATATTAAAAAGAGATTTGTTTATCTTTTTAATTATCTGGGGCGTTGCAGACACCCCCAACTTTTTTTTAATGGAAGGGTAGGATGATTAATTTTTTATTTGATGGCTTTTTCAATTGCAAATACAATTTCATTTTTTTTGTTACTTTTTATAAGCAATGTAAGGGAAAAAATTGAAATAAGGAAATATTTACTTATATATATATTATCAGAAACCCAATTACCATAGTATATGGTGTAGGGTATACTTTTACAATTATTTCAATTACATCGCATTATACTTAAGACATATATTCATTTTTTCATTGATGCTTTGGTCCAGATAGAATTTTATTCGTGTACAAATTTAGCCCATTGTTGTTTATCTCTTGCCATTGTTTTTGCCTCTGTCCATGTTTTTCCTTTTTCTTGCATTATGCCTACCATAACACCATCCCATGTTTGTTTTGGTCTTCCCTTTTTCGTTCTTTTTTGTATTTTTGATTGCCATACTTTTTTAACTGGTCTTGTATCGTTCATTCTTTGTAAATGTCCCCACCAGCTTAATTGTCTCTTTTCAATAAATTTAAGTGTTGATTCTATTTCAAGGTCTTCTCTTATTTCCGTACTTCTTAGTTTGTCTTTCTTTGTGACTCCTTTAACTCGCCTAAGATACTTCATCTCAACTGCTTGTATTCGACTCTTTTGTCTCTTTGTTAATACCCAAGATTCACATCCGAATGTTAATATTGGCCGGTAAATTGTTTTAAATACATTTAACTTCGTTTTCTTGGAAATTTCCTTTTTATTTATGAATGTCGAGTTCATCGTGTGATAAAGTTTCATCGTTTTTTGTACTCTATTGTTAATTTCGACTTCCTGCGTCCCATTTTCTTCTATTTCTACTCCCAAGTATTTATATCTTCTAACTTGCTCAATTTGTATTCCCTCTAACTGTATATTTAGATGTTTTTGTTTCGGTCCTATAACCATAACTTTGGTTTTACTTTGATTCACTGTCATTCCAAATTCATCCGATACCGTGCTCCATATTTCCATATTCTTTTGTAAATCCTTCTCTTTCCCTGCCATAATCATTAAATCATCTGCAAAAGCTGCTTCTGATATATCCACTCTTCCTAAATGTTTGTATCCAATGTGTAGTTTTGCCATTTTGGTTGACGATTTTTTAATTATTTCATCAATAAAAATTGTAAATAATAATGGACTTAGTCCCCCTCCTTGCCTTAATCCTTCTTGTGTTGAAAATGGTTCTGATGTTTTATTCCTGTATATTACACAATTTCTATTATTTTTGTAAATGTTTTTGATTATATCTATTATTTTGTAATTTACTCCCCTTCCTTCTAGTACTTTCCATAACTTCTCCCTTGGTACTTTGTCAAAAGCTTTTTCCATGTCTATAAATCCCATATATACCTCTTTTTCTTGTTGTGAGAACTTCTCAATTATCTGTTTCACTGTGAATATGTGGTCTTGGATGCTTCGCCCTCTTCTAAATCCACTTTGCGATTCTTCGAGAGTATTTTCTATCCCTGGTCTTATCTTACTGTCTATAATCTTCTCGTAGACTTTCATAGCAGTACCAAGTAGATTTATTCCTCTATAATTATTGCAGTCTTGTCTATCCCCCTTTTTATATATTGGAACTATTAAGGCTGTCTTCCAATCTTCTGGAATCTGTTCTTCACTCCACGCCCTGTTGTATATTGTCAATAATATTTTTGTTCCTGTTTCCCCTAAATTTTTGAACATTTCTGCTGTTAATTTATCAATTCCTGGAGATTTTCCATTTTTCAATTCGTGTATTATTTCCTGTAATTCTTTTAGAGTTACAATGTCTTTATTTTCTATTATTGCATCCTTTTTTTTGTTAATGTCCTGAATTCTGTTGCCTGCTCCTAGTAATTTCTCAAAATACTCTTTCCATCTATCAATTACTTCGTTTTCATTTCTTAGTATATCTCCTTTTTTATTTTTTATCCATGTTTTTTCTTGTGGTTTTTCCTTTCTTAATAACTTCAATGTTTTGTAAAACAGTTTTTGATTTGATTTACTATTGCTTTCCATTTTTTCGCCAAATTCTTTCCACTGATTTCTTTTAGCTACTGTTACCATCTCTTTCACCTTTTTCCTCTTCTCTTTGTACACTTCATAGTTTTTCGTTGTTCTGTTATTTATATATATTTTCCACGCTTCTTTTTTTAATTTTACTTTTATTTTAATTTCATCCGTCAACCAAGCTGTTTGTTTTTTCTTATTAGTTTTCTTGCTACAACCACATATTTCTTTAGCGGTTTCCAAAACGGTTTTTTTGAAATAATCCCACATTTCTTCTAAATTTCCATTTTTCATTATATCACAATTATTTAAGAACTTTCCTGATAATGCCGTTTTGTATTTCTCTGCCATATCTTTGTTTTGAAGTTTGTATGATCTGACCGATTCATATTCTATTCTTTTTTCTACTTTTTGCCTATTATGATTTGTAATTTCTACTTGTTCTCTTATTTTTGTTACATAGTGTTCACTTCCCATTTCTGGTCCTCTTCTAACTTTGGTATCCAATACTTCCTTTCTATTTCTCTTTTCCACTAATATGTAATCTATTATGGACCTTTCATTTCTGCTTTCCATCACACGTGTATATTTATGTATGTCTTTATGTTGGAAAAATGTATTAGTTACAATAAAATTGTGTAATATGCAAAAATCCAACAGCCGTTCTCCATTATTATTCCTAAATGCTTCACCATGTTTTCCTATCACTGTACTGTAAATGTCATATTTTGTTCCCACTCTGCTATTCAAATCTCCAAGTATAATTATTTTCCCTTTTGCATTTTCTGTAGCCATAGTTATATCTTCCCAAAACCTATCTTTATTTCCTACTGTATCGTCTTCATTTGGTCCATATACAATTATTATAGTTTTTGTGTCCATATTTTTATTTTTCATTTCTATCACCAGTAATCTTTCCGACCATCCCGTCCATCCAGTAATTTGTTCTTCTAAGTTTTTATGTATTATGCATGCAACTCCTGCTGCCGCTCTTTTCTCATTTTCAATGCCACTATATATGAGTATATGACCATTATCCATATTCACTATCCCTTGTCCTTTTTTCTTTGTCTCTGTTATAGCTAGTATTCTCAAGTTTGTATTTTCAAACTCTTCTTCTAATTCTTTTCCTAAAATACTTCTAACATTCCATGTTCCAATTCTCCACATTTCCGGTGCTAATTTTACTTTATTTTGATCAAATTCCGTTACCGTGTCTTTTTCTCTGTTACCATAAATATCAGGTTCTTTATTTAGTTTTTTGGATGTATTTTTTCCAGTATTTTCATTCTATTTGTTTCTTTATCCCATCTCCATTCTTGCCCATTTACTGTTACTTTATTGTATCCCATTTTTACTTCTTTTCCCTTATGATTTTCTAATTTTGCAAACATCCTTATCTCTTTTTGTTTTTCTCTTTCCTTGTTGGTCATATCATTATTTATAAAAACTCTTTCTTCTTTCCTCTCCTTTAATTTAGCTTTATTTGCCATAATTTTTTCTTTATCAGCTTCTTTTTGACATTCCACTATACACATTTTCTCCCCTATCTTGTTAACTGCTTTAGGCTCGATATTTATTTTTAGTTGTTGACTCAAAAAGTTTCTGACATCTTCCACCAATTTCGACGGCTCATTAGTATCAAGTTTCAATCCATTTATCATCACATTATTTTTTCTTCTTTCTTTATCTATAATTTCCATTGTTTTTTTCATCTCTTCCATTTCTGCATTTTCTTTTTTAATTGCTTGGTTTTCTTTTCTCAATACTTCGTTTTCAACTTTAATATTTCCTCGTTAAACAGAGCCTGTTGGTCTTTAGTTTCTTTGATCTCGTTTTTAATTAGTTGTTGTTCCCATTTCATAACCTTTTGATCTGCAGACATTTCCTTCATTAACGCTAAGATTTCATCTAACTTTTCATCTTTTTTACTTTTAGGTGGGGTTCTGTTAGTCCTCTTGCTAACTTCAAATAATCCATCCATTTTTCTTTTCTTTGAATCTTCTGTAGAATAATCATCACTATCCATTTTGTTTATATTTTGTATTCAACTACTATTTGATTATATTATTTTCGTGGTAGCGTAAGACCAAGGTACCCAGATCAACTCTTCGGAGATACTTAATCTATCCAACCACTTATTATATATATCTAGTTTCTTTCTTTATTTTGTCCTTTATTTTTTAAATTTGACAACGTCGCGAATTATATCGTTTTGAACTCGCCTTAAATCAATTGCTTTTTATTTCAGTAACTTAATTCTAACCTATTTATTTAATTGTTTTTACAAAATCTAACGTTTTTCTTTGTTTTTTTTTGTAGCACTACGTACTTTACCTTTTGTTTACACAATTCAAATTCTAGTTAATTAATTTTCGCTGCACTTTCCGATATATCGAAATAAATGCAGGCGAATTTTATAAACACTTTATTATTTCCACACACCGTTGCCACTCGATGAAATATTTACTTAAAGTACTTTAATTCAATTAATGTTCAAAGTCCTCTTCACCTTATTGTTGACAATATCCTAATCGATTATAAATAGCATTCCGAACATTTTGTAACACTTCCGGCGTTACTTGCCTAATTTCGTCCCTGATTCTTTGTTGAAGCTCGGCGATGTCGTTAGGTTTAGTGGCATAAACCTTGCTCTTTAGATATCCCCATAAAAAATAATCTAATGGAGTAAGATCGGGAATCACGGGAAATGAAGAGGCCAATACACTTGCCAGGAAAGGAGTACAAATGCCCTTTATTGGCCCGGAGCCTTTCTGTGGTGTAGCAAAATGCTCCTACAAGAAAGAGTTTCGGAAGAAAGAGGAAACCGAAAGAGAAGCACTCTGCTGGTGCCTTCCCGGGTTGGAATATTCCAAAAAGTTCCTGTGGAACTTTAACACTGCTGGATCAAAAAAATATTTGGAACTCAGTAAAGATAAGCTACATCTCCTCACGGGCTTTCTTACAGGACACTGCCGCCTTAGGAAGCACTTAATGAGAATAGGTCTAGCACAGATTGACGAGTGTAGATTCTGTGGGGAGGAGGATGAAACTCCGGATCACCTAGTTCTGGAATGCCTCGCCATTGCAAGCCAACGCAAGAAATGCTTCGGACAAGAAACTTGTAAGAGTGAGGACCTAACCTCGTTGAAGCCGTCCCAAATACTAGAGTTCATTAGAACATTGGAACAGAACGGAGGCGAGCTGTAGTAGTAGCGAGAACAGCTCTGATAGAGGGGGAACAATAAACCTTTGGTTTCAGTGCACTGTAACCCCGTTAAAATCTAATCTAAGATCGGGTGATCTTGCTGGTCACTTAATTGGGCCTCTTCTTCCAATCCACCTATTTGGAAACACTTCGTTAAGATAGGTCCGTACATTTTGAGCAAAATGTGGTGGTTCCCCATCTTGTTGACACCACATCCGTTAATAAGTTGGGATCCAAATAATTGGGGAATAAATTTACTAAAGTAGGAATCAGTTCTTCTTTGAGCATATTAAGGTATGTTTCTCCGGTTACGTTTCCATTGAAAAAAAAGGACCTACTATGCGATCCCCAATAATTCCAGCCCAGACGTTCGTTTTTTGAGGCCTTTGGGTATGGCATTCACGCATCCAACGGGGATTTTCGTCAGCCCAATAACGGCAGTTCTGTCGATTGACGTGCCCATGTAATGTGAACGTAGCCTCATCAGAAAACAGCACCCATTCCAAAGCAATTTGTCCCCCATCGATAGAAGCCATAATTCGTTCGCAAAATTCGAGTCTACGATCAGGATCATCTTCGTCAAGCTCCTGCAGATTTTGCATCTTATATGGGTGCTTTTTGGCTTCTTTAAGAAATTTTAAAACGCTTGTGTGACTGACACCATGAACGCGAGCTGTTTGCCTAGCTGGAGTAACAGGATTTTCTTCAACTTCCAACAATATGTTCAACTGGGCTTCTTCGTCGACTTTTAAAAGCTTTTTTCGAGGAACATTCCTTACGTGGCCCAACTCCCGATACCGAGTTTCAATTTTGCTAATCGTACTTCGATTAATTGAGGGTAATTCTGGATGAACTTCAGTAAACAAACGAGCGACTTCAGCATGTGTTCGACTTCTGTCCCCACATCCGATAATCCTTAAAATTTCGATACGATGCGTCTCGATTAAATAGGGCATTTTCTTATTTTTCGTTTTTAATTTACACGTTGAAATGCAAACAAGTACTAACAAATCAATCACATTCAGTTCAAATTGACCAAAAAACTATCGAGCAGGTTTCAGTAAATATTTCATTTTTTTCCGACACATTACTTATAAAAAGTAACAAAAAAAATAGAATTGTATTTGCAATTGAAAAAACTTTCAAATAATAAATTAATCAACCTACCCTTCCATTTAAAAAAAAGTTGAGGGTGTCTGAAACCCCCCAGATAATTAAAAAGATAATATACCCCATTGAAAATAAAAATGACGTGTTTCAGGAATTTTGCGATAAACCTTTATTTATCAAGTTACAGAATTTGTTCCAGTTAGACTTTCTACCCTGTATATATGGGGTCTTTGCCGACTATTATGTATAAAACCAGAAATATTGAGGAAATGGCAAGGTAAAAGAAAACTCTTCCTACTGATTTTCCAAGCATTTCGGAAAATTGTATTTCCATTTTCAAGGATTAGTAGAATAGTAACATTGGTATAATAAATTTATTGGTAAATATACTGATATTTGAATTTTTTAAAGGTGTTTTTGATCATTTGTCATTTTGATAAAAAAAATTTCTATAAACATTTTCTTTTTAATTTTTGCTAAAATTGTTGGAAACAAAAGAAGAATATAGGATAATCCATGGTTAATAGATATTAAAATCATTCTTCTTTCACTATATTCAACTTAATGTCAAATTATTATGAATTTAACTGTCTCCACCCTTACTTCGTGGAATCTACTCATATTACTGTTTTAAATGAAACTTACTGTTTCTAGATAATTCCACAATATATTGAAAAAATGTTAAAAATTCTAAGAAATTTAACAATTGTTTCGATGATATTTAATATCGAAACAATTGTCAAATTTCTTAGAATTTTTAACATTTTTTCAAAGTATTGTGGAATTATATAGAAATAGTAAGTTTCATTTAAAACAGTAATCAAATTATTATACTATATGTTATGATAATAATTTGTTCATAGATATTTAAAATTATAATAAAAGGTTATAACGATTTATTTTTATAAAATAATCTAAAATATTTATATCAATTACCTAAAATTATACCTTTTTTTATATAATTTTTGATTGCGAATAAGAATTTAAAATCTAGTCATTTTTATGATCAATGGTTAGTAGTAGTAAAGATCACTGAGATTATGATGGGCACTCTTTTTGTTAATAAAATTAGGTTCTTGAGATATGTGAGGCATTTCTAAGAAAAGTCTTTTTTTGGTATTCTCTTGTATGTCTAAAATACTAACAGATTCTTTCAGGATGTAACCTATAAACAGTTTTATGTAAACTCGGACGAGTTTTTAATTTTTGGCCGGTGTGACCAATGTATTTATTATTTACAGGGAATACAATAGGTTTGTTCCAACCTACGATAAATCACCGTTTTGGAACCATTCTGGAATTGTTAGGAATAATTTTATACGCAGACGCAAACTTTGTACCGTCCCCGAACTGATGTAAGTTGGAACGGTTTTAGGCCTGCTTTCAGTAGCGTAACTTCAAATCCGCCCCCCCCCGCAAGGATTTTACCTGAGCCCATCATATAAATGAACAAATAAGTATATGTATTTACAAGTAAAGGGTAAGGGGTAGTCATGAACCAGCGTTTTCTAAAAATAATAACCCAAAAGACATACATAAGTATATAATTTAGAAAATGAAACAATAAGGCTCATATAGGAAAATAAATGTGTACATTCCAAAATAAAAATAAAACATATCACAAAACGAGGTATATTCATGTGTTGGAAAAACCAAACAAAAGTAGAAAAATCTAACATACTCGTATAATACGAGTACATATTTATATATTGAGATAAACAAACAAATGCATAGAAATAGTATACCTATGCAAAACCTTTATTAGGTTCTTTTGTCTCTTTTTACCATTGTATTGTCATGATAACTTTTAAAGAGAAACAAAGCAATGACAAAGGGTAGGTATTTCAAATCAAATTCTTTACATAACTGAACAAGAAAATATTTAAAAAAGAAAAAAAACCTGTGTCAAATAAAGAAAAGATCAATACCTAAAATTCTCGTTTACGTGTCTTGTGGTTGGCAAATGCCTGAACTAATTCAGATACGTTCATTTTACTAGCTTCCATAGCTTCTATGGAAAGTAACCCCAATGCCTTTAGTCTAACTTGTGACATGGTGGAACGCATAAAGTTCTTTATAAGTTTGAGCTTTGAAAACGAACGTTCTGCACTGGCTACCGTAACAAGCAACGTCAAAAATAAGACTAATACGGAGATTACTTCAGTAAAAGTTCCACATGTTTAATTAATATTAAATTGAGTAACTCTCTTATCGTAAAAATTGAATCTAATTCGGATTTAAAAGTATTTTTTAAAAGAACTAATTGTAAAGCAAATCCTTCACTAATATCTTTCTCATAGTTTTCTTTTAATTTATTAGCATGTTCTATGATTTCTAAGTCATTTAGTTGCGATAAGCGCTGGGGTTCAAGAAACATAAACTTATCGCTTACATGAAACATTCCTTCAAACCTAGTTTTTAATTGCTGAGTAACAATATCCACAACCCTATAAAAAACGTTTACTCTTTACATATCCTCAGCGTTATTAAATCGATGATCTACTGATAATTCGTCATAATGTTTTTTAACTGTTCTAGCTCTTTTATTAGAAAATATGTGTATCTCAATACCCCATTTCTGACAAGTTAATTTTGCCTCTGTGATTATGTCCGGAAATTTCTCTCTGAGATCTGTGAAATTAGTTAGACATATTTTTAATAAACTGGTAGCATTGGATAAATCTTGATCGATTTTTTGTAATTTAGTAGAGGCCAAATTAGTTATAGTTAATAACTTTGTAACAATAATGAGCGTGATAACGAAATTAAAGGTTTCTATTTTTTTCTTAAAAGATAAAGCTTGATTACGTTCGTCGGCTCTTTTACTTTCAAAATTTATTTTTGTTAAGGCCTTTATGACATCTAAGAAGCGCAATTTAACAGCTGTACAAGATAATAATCGTCCAGACCAACGAGTTGGATTTAATTTTTTCAGTGTTACCTCTGATTCTCCAGTGATGCTTCATAAAATATCCCATTTATTAATACTGAAACCAAAAAAACTATAAAGCTCTTGCAAAACTGTAAAGAAATTTGATACTTCTTGGACACCATTCAGTGCATCGTTGAGAACGAGGTTAAGGTTATGTGCAGCGCAATGAACAAATGTAGCTGTCTTTTCAATTTGTTTTATCCTAGTTTGAACTCCAGAATAAGCACCACTCATTGTGCTAGCTCCATCGTACCCTTGCCCCCTACATTTCTTAATGTCTAAGCCTAAGTTTAAAAGTATATCTAAAATTTGAGAAGACATATCACCGGCCGATTAGCCTGTTACTTTATAAAAGCCCAAAAAAGATTCTACGATATTAAATACCGGTATTTGTTTGTTTTGATTAATTTTTACATATCTAATAACTATGCTATGCTGATCTACCTTACTCACATCTTGAGTGGTATCGACAATGATGGAAAAAAATAGACTGTTCAAGGTTTTTGCCCAAAAGTTGAATCAGTTCATTTTGGATTTGCGTACTTAGGTATTTTATAGTTCCCTTTGGTAAGTTAACAACTAGTTTCATAACATCATCATATTCAGCTAACAAACATACATCGGAAATGAAATTTCCATTATATACATCATTGAAGGATTCTCTGTGACCTCGGAATGAACCAGAATTTTTAGCAATTTTAAGTGTAATTTTTATTAGCCTTTCTATGACTTGAGCCCAAAAACTACAGGCGTTTTTAGTCTGCTTCTCTAACTCGCTATCTAACGTAAAGCTTTTTTTCCATTGTTCATTTACTAAGCAAGCTTTTGCGTGATCCTCTGATTTTTCATGTTTTCTTATTTTTTTTTAAAGTCCTTGCCAGTCGTTGATACCAGATATCCAGCCTGATCCGTCCGATACTTGCCACCGTTCACAAAATAGGCCAGCAAGGCTGACAATATACCAAGTTTAACTTAGGCGAGTAAGAAAGCCAAATATTTTGAACTTCAATACCTGCCTTTGAAGTACTTTTATAATAGTTTTCTGAAAAACAACGATTTTTTGAATCTCTTGGAAAAGGACCTTTTGGTTGACAAGGTTCCATACTTAATATTAACCTTTTTTGTTCTGCAGTAGGTCTGTCGGGAAAGTTGGCTTTGTCGGAGGGATACAACTTGTTAGAATTACAACTAGCAGTTGTGTTTTTAATTATTTTGTTTAAAATTTCACTATCGATGATACAGGTTTCTGAGGCCATATCATAATCAGTCGATTCTATGTCACTCGTTTTATTAATACTTGACTGATGCTCCTCACAAATCATCATAAGCGAATCCAATTGCCGATTTATCAGTCTCAGTAATTCCTTTAATGGTGACATTTTCTTCATTTATTGACTCTTCAGACGTTGACGTTGATGCCTTTAAACTTGTATCTTTTGTTTGTAAAAAAAAACTAGATAATGTTAATTGTTCATCTCTTCTTTGTTTATCATTTTCTTGTTTTCTTCGTTTATATGCACCACTTTCGTATCTTTTTTTTTTCTTGACCTGCTTGCATTTTTACCTATAAATAATTTTAGTTTTAAAACATATATTCTATCTTACCTACTATTTTAATTATTATAATCACACACTTAATACACTGAATATAAAGAATGTTTCGTTTACAAGCAAAACTAAGAAAGAAAAAAACAATATACTTACTTAGTCAGTATTCCAGTATGTTCAATATTAACAAAATTATATTTCTTTTTACGTAATGTTTTTTTTCACAAAAGATATAAACTATATAAAAATAACTAAGACAAATTAACAATACAGCTTATTTTATAAACCAGGAACTACACTGATGACTGATCAACAAAAACTGAAGCGCTCTGCCTACACAATAAGGGACGAGAAACGAGAAACCATTTTTTACAACTATAAAGATAAAAATAAATGTGCTAGCCACATGTTTGTAATGTATCTCTAAAGTATGAAATAAACTGAAAATTTATTCAAAAAAACCTAAAAGAGGTCAATTTTTATTAGCATTAGCAGATAGATGAGGGATGCGTAACTGATAATAATTGGATCAACAAAAACTGAAGCGCTCTGCCTACACAATAAGGGACGAGAAACGAGAAACCATTTTTTACAACTATAAAGATAAAAATAAATGTGCTAGCCACATGTTTGTAATGTATCTCTAAAGTATGAAATAAACTGAAAATTTATTCAAAAAAACCTAAAAGAGGTCAATTTTTATTAGCATTAGCAGATAGATGAGGGATGCGTAACTGATAATAATTATATCTCGTAGTAGAAGTGGGTGCTGCCATACTACCATTTACCGCGCCTTTGCAAATATAGTACCTAATTGAAAGTAAATTAAATTTAAAATATTGAGGGTTTGGTCTGTAAAATAATGAGTTTTTAGTTTAGTACTTTTTCGTTGCGCTGGCGCTTGGTGTCCCCGGGGCCCCCAAAACTACGGGCCCCCCTGCAACTGCGGGCCCTTAGTTACGCCACTGCCTGCTTTATTATCGTTCAGCGATCGTTTTGTTTGTGTAATATTATGACCTCACTTTATAATATATATTCTTGTATTTAATGGACTTTATTAGTGGTATTATGCATTATTTTCTGTTTTATTTCTTAAATTAAACTATAAAAAAATGAAACTAATTCATGGTATTGAAAAATAATCCAGTCAGAAAACAATAAAATAACTGACAAAATACTAACAGCGCATGTCAGTCCTCGCAGTTCTTTCTTTCGGTCGAGTATCGAAATCACCGTTCCGTGACGGCTCTAGAACGATTACAAGTTAGTTGGAACGAAAATAGAACCGTAATATTACGGTCACGATTAGCTTGGAACGGCATTTACTGTATGCACTTGCGCAGTCCCGTTCTAGAATGGTTCTTCGTGAGGTTGGAACGAACCTTATATATCACGTTTAAAAAATTAAAAATCGGAGTTTTGTCTTTTAAGTTCGTGAACATATATTTTGTGCAATTTTAATGTTGTTTATATAATATATTGTATTCCATGTAAAAGTTGTATAGGTATTGGATTATCTCGTGAACAGTGACCTTGACCATTCCTGCGCGAAGCGATAGTGAGAAGTCTGCTAACACTCTGTAAGTGAAAACCAAAAATATTGGCTTGGGTCTAGGTACTTCAGTATTGTAATTGAAAGTATAAAACGGGTAGCGCGTTTCAGCTCATTTATTTAACTGCATTTACAGTATAATTGTTACGGACGTAAAAAACAAACAAGCTTTGTTGTCTTTGAAATGTATTACAAAAAAGAATTATATACCTGATGAATAAAAAATCATAACAATGTTGTCATATTACACGTTATAATTTTAATAAAAGATAAATAGTTACTTAGAGAAAGAAAAGAAACAAAGGTTTCAAAATCTGTTTATATGGGGTTTGATAAAAAACATACTAAGAGGCCATAGAGTTTTCGTGACAAATTTAATTAGCACAAAATTTTAATGTGAAAAAACAAAAAGAAAATACATACACAGGATAATTCCAGAATATTGTGAAAATAGCCAAACATGAAAGTTTACATTAATGGTTGGCAACCTAAATCGTCCAGTTCCTCCTCATTCTCAGGGTCGTCTTCATCCGAAAATAAGAAGGAATCAGATTCACTGTCGTCTTCTAGTGAAATTACGAAATCTTCCACTTCATCCATTATATATTCTTTCCGCATATATTCTTTTTCGACTTTTTCAACGTGAGCACAAATTCTTTCCCATTGTTCTTTCCCAACTTGGTTAAATTTTTCTTCGGTCATTTTCAACACGTCATCAAGTTTAAACGTCGTATTACATGCAGCGACGTGATTTTTCACCAGTGCCCATATTTTTTCGATAGGATTAAGCTCAGGATGATATGGTGGTAAACGTGGAACTGGAATGTCCCGTTCTGCTAAAATTTTATCGACGGCATATTGTTTGTGAATTGGCTTGTTTAAATGAATTTTTGCATACAGTTCAGCCTTCGTTTCCTTTTCCTCGAAAAAAATGCTTTTTTCCCTTAACCAGTTTTGCATAGATGCTTTCTTCCATGAAAAATTAGGAATTGGTTCGACCAAAACATTATGGTAAGAGGCATTATCTATCACAAGGACAGATTTCTTTGTGACGTTCACCATGAATTTTTCTTTAAGCCACTTGTTGAAATTATTATGATTCATTTCATCATGATAGTCGCCTGTTTTAAGACCCGATTTAAATATGGTTAGAGCTCCGGGTACAAAGCCTGATACGCCCCCGGCGTGTAAAATTATTAGTCGTTGTCCTTTGGACACAGGTGACTTTAGACAATTATTTGTTCGATCGTCCCATGCCATTGGTACAGTATGTGAACCATGAATATATGTTTCATCGCAGTATAAAATCTCCCGCCCTTCTTTTTTGTATTTTTTCAATTTTCTTAAATATTCGACTCGTTTGGATTTGATATCAAATTTTTCGACTAAGACCTTTCGGTTGTCTTCGGTTTTTTTCCAACGGAATCCCATTTTTCGCACCAATTTTCGAAATGAATCGATTTTCCCTGTAAAATTAATCCCTTCTTCCTTTTTAACTTCTTCAAACACAACTTTTATCGTTGGTCTTCGTCTGTGAATAGCTGCATATGAATAAAATATTCTCCTAATAATTTCCTCTTCAAACTCATCTACTGATCCTCTTGAGGTGCATGGTTTGATAATATTTTTTCTTGGTGACTTAAACTTTTCACCACTTTTTCTTAATTCAGCTTCTTTAATTATTCTTCTTGCGGTGCTCAGCCCAACACCAGTGGCTAACGCTACTCTTTCTTGTAACCGATTTAGGGGAAGTTTAAGTTTACCTTGTTCCTTTTCCTCTTTCATGAATTTATATACGTTATAAATTATTTCACGACTCTGGCTGTGAACCACTCGTTTAGAATTGCTCATGATTGAAGATTTGTCTGTAAAAAAATTATAATTTTATAGGGCCCAGAGAGATCATTTTTTTATCGATAAATACATGTTTGATTGTATGAAAGTTTTATAGTCATGGCAATAAATCGAGAATCAAGAGAGTGAAAAAATCACGAGAGCTTGCTCGAGTGATTTTTTCAATTCTCTTGATTCTATAATTTTTGCCGTGACATTAAAATTTGAATACAATTTGTAATGTATTTCTCGATTACGAAAATTATCTCGAATGTATTTTAGGGAGATAAATACACAAGTACATGAATGCAGACAATTTATTAACTGTACTTCTCGGAGTAACACTCTGTACAGTTTTTTCAATATTTTCTAGAGATTCTTTGCTAAATATTGCCATTTTGAAAATACGTTGTATTAGGAAAACTCAAAAATAATCTGACAGTGACATTCACGGCATAGTTGATTAACAGCAAGGCGCATATTTATCATTTATTGAGAAATTTAGGTAGCTTTTCCATCATTTAAAATGATAGTTAATTGGTTGATTTTAATAAATTGAAGAAATCTCATTGACTGTTAGGATAGGCGTGTATTAATCGCTGAAAAACTCAAAACAAAATTCAAAAATCCAACTTTTTTGTGAGTAAACCAATACTTTTCTCGCATCATAGATTGGGTTGGGGGGAAAATAAAATAATATTTCATATCGTAAATATGCAACCAAAATAATAATAATAAATAATAATATATACGTACATAACTAAATTTATAAGTCTATAACAATCGTAAACTCCTTTTAACTATTAACTATACTGTCTATATCAAACACTAAGTATTAAAACGCGTTACCCTTAAAATAAACACAGAAAATAATAAGTTCACTAACACCTCGAAGAAACGATCGTTTCAATGCGATGAAAGAAAATAAATGACGATATTTTCAGTAAAGAGTAGGTATCTCGGAGTCGTATAATCGTCGTCTGCGCATGGTGGGGTCACTGTTCATGAGATATTCCAACAACTTTAATAATAAATACATTGGTCACACCGGCCAAAAATTAAAAATTCGATTGAGTTTACATAAAAGTGATTGTAGGTTACATCCTGAAAGATGTGCATTGGTAAAACATCTAATTTATAAAGACCACTTTATGGATTTTGAATCTGTTAGTATTTTAGACATACAACCGAATACTAAAAAAAGACTTCATAGAAATGGCTTACATACCTCAAGAACCTAATGCTATTAATAAAAAGAGTGACCATAATAATCTCAGTGATATTGAACACAAAGCCAATACTTGAACATACGCTACAAAATAAATAAATTAACTCGTTTCTAATGTACGAGGTGCTGTAGTTCACATTCGTGCGATTAAAGTTGTCCGATTATTTACCACTACGCATTCAATGATTTTGGATTTAGTAAAATTGAACACAGATTTTTGTTGGATATTCATTGTAAAAACTTGAGGTGAACTGACAAAATGTATTGTAAACAAACTAAATAACAGATGACGATCAACTTCCGCGTGAATATAATGGACAGTTTGCTCAAATACCATAGCTACATCATCTGCAGACTGATTTTTCTTTATTACGCCATACAGCTTGGTTTGCTTTATTATGCAGTCGAGCTCAGTAATGATAAGAAGGGAAAATAGAAAGTGACGACGCCCTGATCAGCTATTAGAAGTTCTTAATGCTTAAGTGATGTTTATTGTTGATCCATGTATTTCGAATCCCATAAAATTTCTGTGGTTTCAGTTAAAGAATTAAGTTCGTTTGAAGAACACACTTCCAAAATGAAATAATATACAGAGAATTTAAAAATATCGGTTCGCAAAAGTGGTTTGAACACGTAAAAACATTTAAGAGCTGTATGAAAAATCTCCCAGCCTTGAAATAAAATTATTATTAACTCTGTTGAGGGTGACACCGTCGATAATGACGATGGCATTGAATAGGTTTGTTTTCTACTTCTTTTTGTTAATGTATCTGTACATAATGCTAAATAATTAGTTTAATTTGACGAAACCATCACGGTTAATAAAAAACTTGTAAACCCGCCAAAATAATTTATTTTCGTAATTTTAAAGAAACATATTCTGCCAATTCTATGTCTGGAAGTTGTAAAAGTGTTTTATATAATTCATTCAAACCTTATAAAAGTGACAGTAAACTCTGTAAGTAACTTGTTGAAATTTAACCCACTTTACTATCGAAATTCTAGAAAAACTGGTCTCAATTTTAATAATTTCGACATACCTGATTGACCGTTCTTCGAAGATAAAAACAACTACTTTCCTGTCTAATACCACACAGAATATTGAATTACATCCCCATCGAAGAACGTGACGTTGATCGACTCTTTTGTCGATACAGACATCTGTGGTGATTCGCAGTCGTAAGGTGACCGGTTTCGACCTTCATGGGTATCTTCAAGAGTGCCGTAATGCCTTCTAGTTCGGAGTCTCTAAACCAAACTGAATATTGCACCTTTCGACAACCTCTATTTGGCTCGTGTAGTTACCCACTTACGAGAAGTATTCAGCTGGCGCCATCTTCATTTCCAGGTTGTCGGAAGGCGGAATCTTCAGTTTGAATTAGAGACTCCGAACTAGAAGGCATTACGGCACTCTTGAAGATACCCATGAAGGTCGAAACCGGTCACCTTACGACTGCGAATCACCACAGATGTCTGTATCGACAAAAGAGTCGATCAACGTCACGTTCTTCGAAGGGTATGTAATTCAATATTCTGCGTGGTATTAGCCAGGAATGTAGTTGTTTTTCTCTAGACTGATATGTCGAAATTATTAAAATTTTGACTTAAACGGAGGTGTATTGTAGAAAATCGAAATTTATCTTTCATATAGACACACCTCGTATTCTATGAAAGTTTAATTTATTTTATTTCATACGACTTATACGGTCGAATAATTATTTGAACTGACTACTTCTCGTAAGTAGAGGTAGTCGGAAGGCAGAATCTGCAGTTTGGATTAGAGACTCCGGACTAGAAGGCACTACGGCACTCTCGAAGAGACCCAAGAAAGTCGAATCCGGTCAGTGTAGTATGCCATTCTTCTTGCAGTTGCGAATCACCAAAGATGTCTGTATTGAGAAAAGGGCCGATCGACGTCAGGTTCTTCGAAAGGGATGATTTTTGGGTAAAATTCCAAGGAGTAGGTAGATTGAGGCCTTGGACTTAGCCGAAGGAGGTGATTCGTTGCGTAGAATAAGCAGATTGAGACTACGGAATCGGATCACTTCCTAGATTAATGAACGAATAACCTACACCCCCCCACTTGATAATGGCTTCAAAGTGGAAGCCGAAACATCAGAGAAATTACAAATTTCCAACGCGGTTCAACCCGTGAACCTAGTTCATTTTTTCGTAACTTTAACCGCGGACCTTTCCGAATATATATATATATATATATATATATATATATATATATATAATAAAACTTCAAAGAGTGGTCTTTGTTAAAAAACCCTCAAACTCGTGGGGATAACAGCCAAAAAACTTTACAGGTTAGAGATAAAGTGAATCAAATAGTACATTACCTAAGCTTTCGAAGAGCATTGTCTTCATTCTCAAAGGCTATAATAAACCAGAAAGAAAAAATCGGTTAACTTAATAAAGAAAACAATTTCTGAAATCATTACAACTTACTTGTAGTGTTGATTTAAAATTAAACTCACATTTCACAAATTGCAGGAAAACTTTCATCCACTAAAGATTAAAATGTCGACTAAATATAATTTCTCTCCTACATATAGTAATGAGAGCCAGGATTTTTTTCCTGTTTTTTAAAAACCAAAAGACGTACACAAGAAACGAACTGATTTTGTTGAATATATATTTCGACATGAAATCGACTGCTATCGAAAGGTAGAGATACGGGGGGCAATTACAAGGTTGAAGTAAAAACATTTAATAAAAATCTAAATTTCTCAGCAATACTGTTGTGTTTTTTTGGTTGCTTTGGTGAAAACTTCAAAGAAAAACAATAATAGATTAATGTCCACACCTAGGATCACGTCAATTACACATTTAAATTTAACCAGACTATTGTCTGACAGCTGCCACCTGTCCTTTGTAAAATGTAAAAAATTGGGATGACGAAATAAGCAAACAGTCAGTGAACACTCAAACCTCTCACATTCGGTATTCCCCAACTGTCAACCCATTCCAGCATTACTATTATTAAATAAAAAAGCCAAACAAAACCCACCCGCAAATACTAACGATCTCCACTTTCGTCTGATGTTAATTTCCATGAAAAACAGTATTGATAATTTAAAATTCTCATAACAATAATAATGTCAGTTAGGAAAAGTGATGTAAGATCTGTAACTTTTAACACATGGAAAGGACCTAACCTCTCACGTTAAGGCCCGACTGTTTGGAAATCATTTGCATTCGCAACTGAGCTGTGATAGCCATAATGTATAAAAATTGTTTTGTTTTTAAATGAAATATTAAATAATGTTTGTATTGTCAACACTCGACTGACCTGTCACTTCAGCCAACCATTAACTCAAAACACTAATTTGGGAATCAATCTCCTCGCTACCGGAGTGGACATTATTAAAGTGCAACAAATATGTATAAATCTTACTAAGTGACTCAATGTCAGACCTTCTATTCATTGGTTCCTCAATGTTATTAATATGATACATTTCTAAAAATTTTCTTTTGTTATAGTTTCTTTCTACATCAAGAATCTTTACTTTATCAAAATGGTGGAACTCATCTATAACATGTTCTGATAATGCACATTTTCGCTTTTTTAACCTAGCATCGCTTTTATGTTGAGCACAACGTGATTTCAAATTCTGAGATGTCATTCCTACATACTTTTTGTTACAATTTTTACAAGAGATACTATATATTACGTTAGTTTTCATCATGGAATCCTCCGGTTGTTTTAACTTAGTAAAAAGAGACTGTAAAGGTTTGGCTGTTCTTTGAGCAATTTTGACATTGGTCCCCTTGAACTCTTTGATGATTTTTTCTGACAGATCTTTAATATAAGGAAATGAACCAAAAGTAACCTGCTGTTCATTTTCATTAATGAATGAATGAATTTATTATTATAAAATTGAACCAGTTCATTTACCAAACCCAATAATATCTTTGATTAGAAAAGTACCTCTCTATATGAAAATAAACATTTTCCTACGATTGCTAACAAGGTCGAGGATTAATATGACCTAAAAATATTAACTACTTTTGACCTGTTAATTTCTAGGAAAAACATCGTTCTAGGTTTTCATTACCTGTTTTAAGATTAATAAATCACTACTGTTTAATCATACATGAGTATGCATCTGTAAACAAATGGACGTAAAATTAATATTACTTGAATTCAATTAACCTGAATAATATCACAGTTTATCGAAAGACTTGGTATTTTAATTGTGTAATTTTTATAGCTGTAAGTTGAGACAAACCGTTTAGAAGTTGATCTGAATGAATAATAAGAATAAGAAATGCAGAAATATATAAGGTTTAAACACAAGATAGACAATGCTAAAGTTTAGTGAGGGACAATATGCGTTCAGGTATTGGGAATTTATCATTTAAAAATCCTGCTTAGAGGAATTTTCCAAATTCTTTAGCTCTCGTCGACATTTTCTCTTTCCAAAACTAAAATAACTATTTTTTCAGTCGATAGGAGAATTATACTGACATTTCTATGTATTTAAAAAAGTTTTGATGAATGGATGATTCGTTGTCGGAAGGGGATTACTTTAAAGGAGATACAATAAATTTGGTAAATAATTTGTGTTTTGTTCCATTGCCCGATTGTTGGTAATTTTTGACATACCTAGTGGAGTAGTAACACGAAACTCTATTCTAGTAGAGTTTAAAAAAAATAAAAAACTGGCCGTAAATGAATACTTAATGACTTATGTGGAATGGTAATTGAATGTAATTGGATACCTGGGACTTACTTAAAAGTGAATTAATTATATAAATATCATACATAATATCAAAAACCTAACCTAAGTTATAAACCTTCAAAGTCTTCTCCAAAATATATAGGCCGTGACTGACAATTAATAACAGTGTATTAGAACATTAGCAGAATTTTCCATTGTTTTATAATTAAAGCTACATCAGTACATGCGATGTAACCTATAATTTAATCATTGACTTATTGTGAGACATTTCTTTGTCCATAATCATCCCATAGGTACTTTATGTATTGATTTATCTATATTGTATTTTCTAGTTAAGTCACAATTGGTGAAGTCGTTGCTCCCTAAATATTTTTGGTAAATTCTTTTCTATTTCAGTATAGGGATATATTTATATCACGATTTCTTTTTACAGATGCTCCCAAAATAAATTTGTTGTTTTCTACTATGTTGACTTTATACATCAATAAATTCATTTTGTTGGGTAAGTTTGAATAATCTACGACTATTGATGAAATGCAACGTTGGAATTTTAAAACATGAAAATAATTTTTATAAAATCAATGATACAACCAACTGTAATAGATGATTGATAAGACAAGATTTAAATGAAACATCATTGTCATAAGACATTAATAATAATTATCTGATAATACTATGAACAACTATCACGCATAACACAATAATGTATATGTTGCAACTTGGCAACTGTGATTGCCGCGATTGCGAACAATTAAAAAGGCATTGGTCTGTAAATAATCAGTCAAAGTACTACTCTGTAGTGGCGCCTCTCGGGATCTCTTCTCAGCCCTGCTCCAATACTTAGTTTCTAAAGGTCTATTCATAGGCCCATAGATCGATTTCCTAAATCCATTAAATTTGAAATAATTGAGCGACAAAACAGTCATTTATTGTTAGTGGACCATACAATTGCTTGCGCCGGCACACATGTGATCCCGAGTTTCGACACGACAACAACAGTATCTTTTATGGGCCTAGGACTGACAAGACCACCCCCATTGGCTATGGTTTAATTTACAGACGATAATAAATTTCTAATAAGGGATCAACTCGAGGGAATAAAAGTCAAAACACTTCGTACGCCAACAGCAGTCATCAACCCTTGTTCACAAAGAACAGATCTATCATCTAAATCAAACTGATCGGCGTTTATGTAGCAGTGAACGACAACATACATTCCACTTTACAGATCTAGTTCACCTACATCAAAAGAATATACTTTATCTATTATCAATTGCAAAACCTATTTTTATAAGGAGCAATCTAAAACTCACTTCGCTAACACTAACGTATATGCAAAAAAACGGAACGAAAAATAATGTTTACTACCCGTATACACTCAAAGAATGCGACAGTCCATGTGGACTTGATTGAAGTGCAAAATCTTTGGTATTTAAAGAATTAAATCGGAAAATCGTAAGGTTTAACGCAGTGTATTGGCCGAGCGTGTATCAAGCCTAAAAACTAATAACTCATTTTTTTATGGTTTATGTTTTTTTTTAATTTCTATTCACACAGACAGTGGCGTGTGTACCGTAGGGTATTTTAAATATATTTGATTGAAAATAGAAATATTTTTTTTAAATTGACAGAACTACGCAAGAGTTTATACGTAGAACTATTTAAATTTATATAAGGAGAACAGGATTGCGATATTGGAATGTATAAAGCAAAAATTAGCAGATTATCCAGATTGCACTGATACCAGCGTGGAGACATTGCGTCAAGTTCTAATAAGTTGTGGTTTTAATCACATGGCGATTACCGAATCACCAAAGATAGTTCAATGGCGGTAAGATTATTTGCGTAAAATAAAAGATGACGTTCTAATAGTCCCATTATTTTTCTTGTCGAAACATGGTTCAGTCATGATCAGGGCCGGCGAAAGGCTAGTTTAACGCCCGTGCGAAAGGCACATTTTCCGCCCCCTCACCCCTCGATTTGATGAAACACATATTTTTAAATTTTTTTTAAGTTTTGTAATAACTGTTATGTGGAATCAATTTACAAAGTTAAAATAAAAATACTCAAAGAAAAACTAATACGTTACTATATTCACTTTCATAATCGTGAATCGTGTGTAAATTAAAATACAAAAGAACAGAAGAAAATTATTTATTAAATATTAAAAAAACTAATAATGACACTTAAAGTTATAAACATCTAAAACATTATATTATAAAAATAAACATAAAAATATTTTCTCAAAAAAGCATAAAAATTATATCATTCTACTAAATACAAACCAAATTTAATTAAAATTAACTTTTCTTGCTTTATTTTGCGAAAAATCCTTAAGAATATTGTCAATATTAATATTCATCATTTGATCAAATTCTATGCTCAACATAGTCAGATTAACACTGCTGTAACACACAGTAGGTAGCAACTAATTATTTCTTTTTGATTTTGAAAACACTACCCTGATACCGGCTAGACAAATCAAAAAATATACATTACCTGCAGGTGGCGCGGTGGCGACTGGCGGCGCCTTTCATTCTCCAATAAAATAACAGCGCTTGGGTTTGCTTCTTCTGACCGACCGGCGCGGCGACGACGCCTTTCTTGGTCAATAAAATGATACTGCCCGTCTGTTCACGCTCGGTAAGACACAATACATCATAAGCAAATAAACTGATTGATATATTATGCACTTAATTTATAATGAATAATTTTACACATTTTCTTGTGCTCTAGTTTATTATTTATATTTTTTTTATATTAGACACTTTGAGTTCTTGCCAGTTTTTTATTAACTATCTCTTGATAGTGCGCCCTGTGCGGCGCACAGTTCACACGGGCCTTCCGCCGGCCCTGGTCATGATGTAGTAAATTACGATGAAAATTGGTGTTTAAGTGGACCCCATGCTTTAAAGGGAAACGCAGTATAATTCTACACACTGGAACAGAAGACGGTTTTGTACATAATGTATTATTATTTTCTGCTAAAAACATTAAAGACTGTGCTGCTGATTATCATGAAGATATGACAGCAGGCTTATTTGAAAACTGGTTTAGAGAACAGCTTCTACCTAATATTCCACCACAGTCTGTAATCGTTATGGACAACGAATCATATCATCACTCGCGGCAACTCCCTGATATATCAAATAGTAGTAGTACAAAAGCTGAAATAATTGCATTTATGTCTGAAAATATTATACCTCTTCTGTGTCCAATCATGCGAAATGCCAAAAAAAGATTTGCTTACTGTTATAAAAAGTTTAAAGTTAGAAAAAATATATTATATTGACGAACTGTGCAAAGAACGAGGTCACACTAAGACTATCCCCATACTTATTGCATATTATTTAAACCATTAGAATTCATATAGGCAAACGTAAAATCAGAATTACGAAAATATAATCAAACTCCAAAATTGAGTAATGAATTTGTAGAAAATGTAAAAAAGTTATGACTGGAGACCGCCAAGAGATTTGGAAAAATGGTGTATATTTTCTAAGTTTTTAAAAATATTTAAACGCTTAAATAAAATTAATAATCTCTGTCCAGGCTGCTCAATCGATACCGCTCGAGACTACAAATTTTGTTCTTCAATTGTGAATGGAAGAGCTTTACCTGTAATTTGTAATATAATATTCCAAATTCTTTTTACTACGCCTCAATCTCAAATGTGTGGTCTGTTGTCCTGTTTCTAGAAAACTCTTCCGAGTAGCAGTACTACTTATCTTCAACCTTGGCCATTGTTGTTCGTCTACCTGTTCCCTTATCTATGGAATTTGTTGTTCCCGTCATTTCCGGCAATAAGAATACGTCTCGTCCTTAGAAGATCATTTGTTATACAGCTAGGAAGAAAACTGTAAGTCGTCTTTATCTTAAACATTTTTAATGAAGTAGAGTGTAATTTGGAATTTGTAACATTATGTTTACAAGCTTAAAAGTAAATATTGCAAAAACTCCAGAATGGAACCGTTGAGACTATTGTTTGCAGGATAAAATATTATTTTATCATTAATTTACGTTTGTGATTTTTCTGGTTATTGATCACGGTACTACATATTATTTATCAGTTGGAATTATTTAACTTGATCTGGTTATACATATCTATGTTCACTTTCGCGGTGAACGTATGTTAAATACGGAAATATACATTGCAAAATTGATTTTCCAAGGATTCTACTTTGAGAGTTGATTTAAAAAACATACGAAATTCATCACATATGTCCTTAGATAATATATTACCTAGTCATTCTTTCCTGCTATCTATTAAATCTTTCACGTACTGTATAATTTGAATATATTAGTATTGTAAATGTAACATTGTTTTTAAAAACCACTCCTAAAGGATTTCTTCAATATCTTCTCTGCAATCACAATTTATGGGTGGGTATGTAATATTCATTAAATAATAAATAATCCTTACTAGATACAGGGTAGGGTGCTTTATTATTTTTTAAATAAATTTAACAGACTTTTTATTTTCACATTTTTGTACCTACTTTTGGATTATTTCTATTAACTTCAATAGTTTTTGCTGTAGTCCCATTATCTTTGCGTGGTTCAGTATCTTGATATTTTTTATACCATCAAAATGTTGTTTACAATCTATGTGCCATATGCTGTATCTTTCATACAATTTCTCTATGACTTCATTAATAACGTATATTACTGTTGATTTTCTAGTCTACGTCAATTTTGGTATTCTCCAGCCATAGATTTAATGTGTTCCTTCACTCTATTATTTTTCCATCTATAAAATGACAGATACACATATGTTTTCTCACCTGAATGGCAAATCATTTTTTAGTTTTTATATAATACATCGTGTCCAACCCATCTTATATGCGAGAAAAGTATTGGTTTACACCAAAAAAGTTGGAATTTTTTTCGTTTTTCAGCAAGTCCAACACGAAAAAATGGTTTTTAGAAATAAATCCTGTTGTATGTCGTTGTCGTCGGCCACTTTTCATAACATGTATTGTTAGCACGATGCAGCCTCCGGACTGTAACAAGTCACCAATTTTATCATTGAATATTGTTCAGGACATCTCACAGATGAACCCATTTGATTTTCAGATCACCAAAGCTAGAAAAATGGGTGCTATGGTACTTCAAGTACGACATTTTTGTCATTTCTGGAGAAATTTCAGTTTGTTAACACGATACAACCTCCGGAGTGTATACAAGTGACCAATTTTATAATTGGATATTGTTCAGGGCGTCTCAGAGATGATCCCTATTGATTTTCAGCTCCCTAGATCTAATAGAGCAGGTGCTATGGTATTTGAAGTATCACATTTTTGTCATTTCTGGAGAAATTTCAGTTTTTTAGCACAACACAGCCTCCGGAGTGTATACAAGTGACCAATTTTAGGATTGGATATTGTTCAGGGCGTCTTATAGATGAACCTTATTGATTTTCAGCTCACTAGAGCCAGTACAACGGGTGCTATGGTACATGAAGTACCACATTTTTGGTCATTTTGGGAGAAATTTCGGGTTGTTCGAATGATACAGCCTCCGGACTGCAACAAGTCACAAATTTTATGATTGACTATTGTTCAGGACATCTCACAAATGAACCTTATTGATGTTCAGCTCACCAGAGCCAGTACAACGGGTGCTATGGTACTTAAAGTACCACATTTCTGTCATTTTTGGAAAAACTTCTGTGTTAGCACGATACAGCCTCCGGAGTGTATACAAGTGACCAATTTTATGATTGGATATTGTTCAGAGTGTCTCACAGATGAACTTTATTGATTTTCAGCTCGCCAAAGCCAGTACACCGTGTCCTATAAATCCAGATATAGGTACTACATTTTTGGAGAAATTTCGCTTCGTTAGCACAATACTGCCTCCGGAGTGACAAGTGACCAATTTAATGATTGGATATTGTTCAGGGCGTCTAATAGATGAACCCTATTAATTTTCAGCTCACCAGAGCCAGTACAACGGGTGCTATAAATCCAGATGTAGTAGATTTTCGGTCATTTTCGGAGAAATTCGGTTCGTTAGCACGATACAGCCTCCGAAGTGTATACAAGGGACCAATGTTATAGCAGGATATTGTTCAGTGCGTGTTACAGAATGCGGAAAGTTAGTTTTAATATTTAAAATCGTTTATTTTTGCTTTTTTAACTCTTATTATTACCTTTTTATTTTACTTTTAGAGTTATTGATTTCCTGTAATTCGTTTATCCTATCCCCAATTTGTATTAGTATGTAGTATACAGGGTGATTCTTTACTAATTAGAAATAGTTTAACAGTAGGATAAAATGTAGCTGCTTACTGACTTGGTGTTTTGTTTAAAAACGATTTGTGCTCAGTACTTTTAAACTGTTTTACGTATCCATTTCATATTTGGCTGACAGTGTAGACATTGTACAGCCTACTAAATTAGGTTAAACAAACGTTTCTGGCTACTACCAGAGGCGTACGACAGGGGCAAGTGACTGGTTAATCGTTCCCAAATTCTACGCCACTGGCGGAATACAAATTTTAGCACAATTTTTCGATTGTCCTATAATTTCTATATAAATAATGTACTCTACTATTAAATGAACGGATGAGTTAAAAACAAATTGTGGTTCTGAAAACGTAATCTAAAGAAAAGTACCTACAATTTTAATGACAAGAAAATATCCGAAACAAACAGTGAAAACCTTTTAAAACAAATGTTCTATGTCACCCCACGTTTACCTCAATAAGCTTATTCATTATTTGGCTAAATGATCTTTAAAAAATATGTTGGGCTGATTGGCAATAAAATTAGCCAAATTTACAATTTGCTGCCATAACGAGTGTTTGTTTCTTATGAATATACTAATGATTTCATATGACCCCAAAAATAAAAATCTGAGGAATTACCTTCGGGAGTTCTAGGCGGCCTCGGAAATTCACTACCTCTGCCAATCCAACGATGAGGAAATTGATCATCGAGATACGGATTAAAGTTACATTTGCAAATGCAACCCACTAGACCAAAACATCGACATAATTATTACACATCAAAATTTTAAAAATTGTGCAACTTAAAATATCTCGAGAAATATTTACTGTATCGTTATGAGGGAATGGGTGAGAAACTCCGCCATTTTAAATGTTTCCTTTTTAAAACAAAACATGTGTATTGTCATTCAAAATATATGCGTGTTTCAAATTTAAGCTTTAGTTAACCACGGAAAATGAGACAATATTTGAAGGACCAATTATTATATGAAGTCAAATTAAATAAAAACCTTTAAAAATAGAAGTAGGTGTACGATGTTCAAATCGTTTAATAAAATTAGTTGATTAATGTAAGCAAATTTTCCACGTGAGCATATATCTATGTGGTATTTTTCCTTGTGAGCATCTTTGCAAGTGAACATTTTTCCATGTGAGCTTTTTTCTGTGTGGGCTTTTTCCCTTGTGAACATTTTTCTAAGTGAGCTTTTCCTGTGTGGGGTTTTTTCTGAGCGTATTTTACCTGTGCGCTAATTTCCTGTGTTTTGTTTCCTAGAATCCGTTTAAACACAATTAGTAAATCCAAAATCATAATCAGCATATTTTAATCTTCTGTAGAACATAAACACATATTACTAGTAGGTACAAAAGTAATATATTTTTTATGTAATAAAATTTATGATTTAACAAATCTATTATCCCTCGTATATACGAGTACATTCTGATGTATTTTAAGTATCGGTGATATAATGTTTGTGTTTTAAAAACTTCAGACATCATTATCTGCAGTTAACATGTACATAATATACACTTATCTCATCAGGATCATTACCTTGTTCTAATTTTGACTTTTAGAAAAGCGAATTTAGCCTCATGTAGGTATTTCTCGTCACTTTTAACTTTAGATTAGTCACTTTGTTTTTCTTTTGAAGGAGTATTTTCCTCCTAACTACCTGGATCGTTCGTGATATATTGATTAAGGCTGGTTATTCAACTCTCTCCATAACACCAACGTTAACGAGTGAATGAATAACGTATTTTTAAATGCCAGATACGTTCAAAACAATTTATTTTTAATCTTTTAAGTAGTGACACCAAACTTAGTAGGACCAGTCATAAAATTTCGTCAATTATTATGAAGAAAACATACGTAAATAAATGCGGAGTATCCGAACTCTGCCACAAAATGCAGGTAGTCATTACGGGTTGTTCGAACTCTGCCAGTGTTTAAAATTTTGGAGATTAACTACCAAACCAGTAGGGGTCTAATAGCCTAATCCGATTTAACAATTTACCTTGAACTTTAGGTACTCAAATTCAATATAAGAAAATATTAATAACAAACATATATTTTCAACGTATATTTGCCACTTCTAAAAAATTACATCTCCATTACATCTACATTACAATAAAATATATTCAATATACATAACCATATAAAAAAAAAAAAATTAAACGTGTGGAAGATTTTTACATGCAACCGTTTTCACAAACATAAAGCGAGAAATAACATTTTTCCTATATTGATCCAAATGATCATTAATGAAATTAATTTTAACATTAATAGTTTTTTTGGTTTTTTTCTGGCTTTGGTTTGCCGAACGAATTTTCGCGTATACCTCCGTTTGTAAATCCAATAACACACTAGTAAATTGAACAATGTTTGGATGTGCTTTGTAAAAAGAAGCACCGAAATGCGAATGAAAACTCTCACAAGAATTCGTTGTTCTCTTAAAAAAGGATGCATTATTTGCCCAAATAAGTGGTGGAAATATCGAATTTTGCGTTATATATGTTTTATTGACATTATTTCGGAATTCTATAACTCTTTCGTCATTCGGAAGCAAAAAATGTAGTTCATTATAAAAAAATTCTACAACTTCCTCAGGACTAAGATACATAATACCGAAATGTACTTTTAAGTATTCGCCAATTACAGAACCTTTCTGTCTGTACTCTTGTACCAACTGAAACTCCTGAATCTTACGAAACCAAGCTTGACAGAGATGAAATTTACAACCAAAAAGAATTTGATCTCTGCCAAAACATTCATATATAGCGTTATGAATGCTTAGTTCAAAATCTACTACGACTTCTTTAGGTTGAAAATTTAAGCCTACTTCTTTACATTTTTGTCTTAAAATTAAAAACAAATTTGAATATGTTTGACTTGATTTGTCCGGCAGCAAACAAAAAACAAGAGGTACGTAATAGCCGTTTTTAAAACCATGAATGGTAAACATTTGGTAAAAAAAAGTTGAACAGTATTTAAAAGTCCCATCCATCAAAATCCAATCCGAATTACATAAAAAATTAAGGTTGGAAAAACAGGAGAACACAATAATTTTAAATACCTGGTCTGCTGTTAATAGAAATTCCTCTTCTCGGTTCGTTCGTAATTGTAATTCACGAACACTATTAAATACTTCTTCCTGATTTTTAGGCAATAGGGGTAAAATTTTTCTTCTCGCCGCGTGAATATTTTTCCTTATTCGGTCAATATCTTCGGTGTTGATATCCTCCGCGAAATTATTTGACACCAATTCTTGCCGAATTAGTTTGGAGGGTTTCTCAGTGGGATCTTCAGTCGCTTTCCTTTTAATGCTGTTACTCACTGCTTTTCTTGATAGGTTCCTTTCCATAGTATGATTGTGTTCTCCTTTGACTTCTGTGATTGTTTCTTCATCAGAAACGTGGGAGTACACTCTAACTGGACATTTTGCGTTACAGCACTTCCATCTAATGTTTCCACATTTGCTAGTATTAGCTTTCGAAAATTTATAACTGTTCAACACTATTAATTTATTTCCTCTTTCACTATACATTGTAGATGCTTTGTTCTCCATTTTGGTCACTGTTTGCTATGTGTACTTCACTCTTAACTTCTGTAGATCGATATGAAGTAACTGAATACAACTATAACTCTTATATAGTGTAAGTGCATCAACATCCTTCCCTTAATCCCCTAAATATCGATCAAAACAATCAAGATTTCTTCAAAATACTTAATACAAGAAATCTTTGAAACCTTTCAGAAATATACATAATTCTATGGGCCTCCGATTTTATCTATTATAAACCCTAATGACTCTAATAGGATTAAACTAAATGGTTGCGGCACAGTTCGAACATTTCAGTAATCCTCAAATTGATACAAGTCAGGTAAAATTTTATTTTGTGGCAGAGCTCGGATATTCCCAATAAATGAATGTTGTTTTTCAAAATCTACAAATTACCATATAGTTTTGTCAGAATTAGTATTGAAAATATTATACACACCGATAAATATAATGATATAATCTCCTTATATTTTCTTTTAATCTATTCACCCGTAAGATTTTGACAAAACATGAGAGAAGTAATTATAAACAATATTTTTTTTTATTAAAAATTAGTCGCATCCACCAAAAGGTTATTAGCGACGGAACAATATGAGAGCTTACAAACTTACAAATTAAGCATATACAACTATTGGACTAAATATCAACCATATTGAACTAAATACTATTTAAAATGTCGATATCCTTAAGGAAGTTTATTAGCTTGTCTATTGGAGAATGTTCACCAAGCAACTCTTTCAGATTAATAGGGATATCATGTGTTTTGCGTTGCAGATGATACTTGTTGCAATCTATTAATATGTGTTTCACCGATAATATTTCATCACATGCATCGCATTTGGGACGTTCTGTGTTAGTTATTAAAAATGAATGAGTTAACTTAGTGTGTCCCAAGTGTAATCGTGAAAGAGTCACCTGATTAAGTCGACTTACATAGTTAACCCCCCCCAAGATGTCACGACCGATTTTACATGTCTCAGCATTGAATTACTGCGATGCCACTCGTTTTGGGTTTTGCCACATACCGGACACTTTGCTTTTATAAAAACCTTTCAGGTCACTGCTGGCACATTTTATAACTGTTCCCGAGTTATCACTATATATCAGCTTTCTCGTTACCACTGATGACAATGTGGGAGGGAATCCAGATGAGTTGAACGTTGAATTGTTCAAGTTCGCATTTTATCAACTTTTCAAAGGGGTGAGTTGGATATAAGTGCTGGATTCACGAAACCGAACTTGAGGAATCCGTGAGGATCAAGAAGTTTTAGGCTGTTTATATGCTTAAGGGCTTCATATAGCGCATAAAGTTCTGCGGAGAATATACTGCAGGACATTGGGAGTTTAAACAAAACCTGATTTCTGGGTGTAACAAAAGCACAACCTACTCCGTCGTTGGATTTAGAAGCGTCTGTATAAATATGAGAATAACCTTCAAAACAGCGATCAGTAATCTCCAGAAATGTATTTGTTTTTGTAACGCAGGAGTTGTGTATTGCAGTGTAAAGGTTTTAGTGTCCAAGGTGGAGGGTAGGATATTGCATTGGAAAATGTATCGGGAGCATTCAGGCTTTTCAGCGTGAGTCGTAATCGTTCGTAGTATGGTTTTCTGTTGATAAATTGATCATTTTCATCTGGATGCTGGTTTTCATCTGGATGCTGGTCCCGAAAGGTTTGAAGATGGATGGGTCTTGTGGTATCTTGTACAATGGCTACTGCATGTGTAAGAGTCAACTGCATTCGACGATAATGAAGATATGGTTCTCCGGCTTCCGCATACATACTTTGTACTGGTGTGGTTCTAAAGGCTTCCAAAGAAATCCTTAAGGCGCTGTTATGAACCGCATCTAGGGGTTTCAAGACTGATCTACTTGCCGAAGCGTAAGCTATCGAAGTGAAGTCAATTTTTGATCTGATTAAAGATCTATACAAATTAAGTAAAGTAGTTTGATCCAATCCCCAGTATTTGTTGGATAGGGTTTTTAGTAAATTTAGCTTTTTATTACATGATAATATTAGTTGTTTTATATGTTGCTTCCAAATTAATTTTTCATCAAATATTGCACCTAGAAATTTCACATGTGGTTTAAATTGTAAGTGTGAGTCGTACAACTTTAGTATAGGCTTTTGAACAGTTCTTGAAGAGAAGATCATGCCAGATGTTTTTGAGACAGAAAATTCAAATCCAACATCATTAGACCAAACCTCTAGCTTTTCCAACGTGTTCTGAAGGATTTGTGGCATTAGATTAAAGTTTTTTCCTTTAATAAATATAACCAGGTCATCTACATACTAACGTGCTTTAATTGGTTTGTCGATGGCTTTAATGATGTTATTGATTGCGACTAAAAAGAGAGTCGGACTTTATGCAGAACCCTGAGGCACTCCATTTTGTTGAATAGTAGAATCCGAGAAACAGTTATTAACTCTCACTTGGAAGCTTCTATTCGTTAGAAAGTTTTCTATGAAAGATAGACAATTTCCTCTAATGTTCCAAGTATGAAGTGTCTTTAATACGTTATATCTCCATGCGGTGTCAAATGCGTGTTTTAGATCGAAAAATATAGCTATACATTTCTGTTTAGTAACTAACGTTTCCTGTATGGTGCTTTCTAAATCTAAGATATTGTCCACTGCCGAACGTTTTTTTCTAAAACCATTTTGTTCTTGTGCTATTAAGTTATTTTTTTCCAGATACCATAATAAGCGGTTGTTCACAATCTTTTCAAAAACCTTGCACATGCTAAAGATATTGGTCTGTATGACTCCGGCATTAGTTGAGTTTTGCCACTTTTTAGCAATGGAATAATTATAGCTTTAGACCAAAGAGATGGAAATTTATGTTCGAACCATATCAAGTTGAAAATTGAAAGTAATTTTTGTTTTGCAGAGTTCATCAGGTTTTTTAGAAATATAGGTGGTATGTCATCTGTTCCGGGATTACTCTCTTTCATTTCATCAAGACAACTATTCAATTCGAGTGTTATTGGGTCGTTCATACAATTGTTGTTGTCAGTTTCTTCATATCGTATAACTTCTTCGACTAAGAGCTTGCGTCTGGTAAAGCTATCTTTGTAACTTTCATCAGAGGAATGTTTTCTGTATACATTTGCTAAAGTATTTCCGAGGCAGATGTTATAACATTGGTATCTTTTATTAATCTTTTAATGTTTGATGAAGTGGGTATTCCAGAAATTTCCTGATTTTATTCCATACCTGACTGGTTGGGGTGGAGCTATTTATTCCAGACGCAAAGTTTTGCCAACACTTCTTTTTTGATGATTTTACCGTTAACTGTGCAAATGCCTTCAGTTTTTTAAACTCTATTTTATTTTAAGCCGTTTTATGTTTCTTGTATCGGTTCAGGGATGATTTACTCTCAGTTATTGCCTTTTCGCATTCGGCGTTCCACCAAGGAACAGGTTGGCGTCCTGAAACTAGTTTGGTCTTTCCAATATGTTTTACCGCGCTTGCGATTATAATTTGGTTGAAGTGATGAAGCGTGTTGTCAATATCAGATGAGATTACTAATTGTTTCATACTTTCTTCTATAGTATTGGAAAATGCGTTCCAATTTCCCGTGTGAACTTTCCATTTGCTTAAGTTATTGGAGTTATCCGGTGGAGTGCAACTGCTATTAATAATTATTGGATAATGATCACTTCCATATGTGAAGTCTAGTGTATCCCATAATAGGGAAGAAGTTTGGGTCGCATAGAGTTAGGTCAATGCACGAAGATTCGTCTGTGTTAATATTGAATCTTGTAGGTCTACCCATCATTCAAGTAATTTAGATGTAAATCGTCTATAGCTTTTTCGATTAGACTACCTCTTTCGGACTACCTCTTTCGTTCGTGCTTGTGATCCCCACATAATATTATGTCTGTTAAAGTCGCCTAAAATTATCCGTGGAGTTGGAACTTGCTTACTTAGATTTGTAAAACTTGAATAGTCGACAGGGGCATTGGGAGGTATGTATATATTACAAATATATAACGGAGTATTGGAAATGACTTTCACAACAAGAGCTTCTAGGTTTGTGTTTACATGATACATTTCAGAATCAATAGATTTGTTTATTAATGTTATCACGCCACCACTTGCGCGAGCTGCGTCAGTTCTATCTTTTCTGAAGCAATTAAAATGTTTAGTGCTGTATGTTTGGCATGCATTAAAGTTCGATTCTTGTATACAAATGATTTCAGGTGAATGTTCTGCAATGATAATCTGTAACATAGGCAAGCGATGGAGGAATCCATCCATATTCCACTGTAGTATCGAGTTGAATGCTGCTATTAGATTGTTTACGAGTTCTTGCTGTAGAGTGAGAACTACTTTGCGACGAATCGCTTCCCAGGTCCGAAGCTACTTTACCTATATGGGAGAGAATTTTCTTCTTTAGTTTTGTAATTTTTGTTTTCGTAGACTTGTCAGTTACATGACGATATATTCTAATTGATAAATTCATTAATCCCAACAAATCCGCTGTATAATCATTAATCACACTTATTGGATCTTGAACTCATTGAACGTTGTCCAATAGAAGCATCAATTGATCGTAGTTTAAAACAAAAGAGGGAGAATGATTGTCGACGAAATTTCTGGTGAAGTCAGCGCCAGAGGATTTGCCATTTGTCTTCGATTTTTTGGTCTTTGCAGATGAGTTGGATGATGGTTTTGAAAATAAGTTGCTTGGGTCTGTGTTGGCATCTGACGGAGGAGAGGCTATTTCTAAAAACTGACGTTTTGTTGGAGGGTGGGGCCTTTCATTTCCACTTACAGATTCACCTGAGCTTTCTGGAATAGGGATCTGTTCTATGGTTAGTTTTGACGTTTTCACTGCTTGAGGGGAAGGTGCAGCCAACGAGATGGATGAAGATTGTATATCTTTCACTGATGAGGGTTGTACATCAAATGGTTGTGCTGAAAGTTCTGCTTTCCTAGAGGAACTAAATAATCTTAAACGCTGGCACCATCAATTATAATTCCATGATTTTTTGAAGGATATTTTAGTTGAGCAACTATAGAAGAGTATGACATATGAATTGACATGTTAAAGCGATCTATTAAAGGAGGCCCAGGCGCTTCAGTACGCCCATGGCCGTCTAATTATGCTATATAAACAATATCAGTATGTATTACTCTAAATAATATTTTTATGTCTTTAATATTGACTTTTATCGACTGATCCCTTGAGTTTTTAGCCAAATAGCAAAATAAAAAAATCACCATCAACTTCACTTTTGCCTGAAGCTTGTTCTCATGTCAAATTCGTAAGTTCATCGGGATCGGGATTGACTGATTCTAACATGACTTCAGCGTTACAATGTGATTACATATCAAAACTCATTCCAGAATGTAGAACTTTATCCATTCAAGTATTCAAACTATGGAAGGTTGATCTCTATAATTTCTTTCGGCTCTATTATTACTTTTCCGCCCAACCCTATCTAATATGCGAGAAATGTATTGGTTTACCACAAAACAAATTGGAACTTTGTATTTCTTGAGTTATTATTTCATTTTTCAGCAAGAAAAACGCGATAAAACGGTTTTTAGAACAAAAATCCTATGTTTATGTCGTCGTTGTTGTCGGCCACTTTTCGTAACATGTCTTGTTGGCACGATAGGATATTTCAAAGATGAACCCTATTGATTTTGACAATCACAAGTTAGGTTACTTCTTGGTCTAGCCAAAAATATAACTACTAAACATCAGGTAGGCATAAAATGAAATGTAACTTCTGTCATTCTGACGATGATATTGATTTATCGAAACAATTGTCAATTTTTTAGAATTTTCAATAACTTGTATTATATTGTGGAATTAACTAGAGACCTTGAGTTTCATTTAAAAACACCTATTGATTTTCATTTCACCAGAGCCAGTACTATGGTACTTTAAGTAACACATTTTTGTCTTTTTTGGAGAAATTTCGTGTGTATCGAAGTGACCGATTGGATATTGTTCAGGACGTCTCACAGATGAACCTTATTGATTTTCAGTTCACAAGAGCCTGTACAACGAGTGCTATGGTAATTGAAGTACGACTTTTTGTCTTTTTTGGAGAAATTTCGGTTTGTTAGCACGATACAGTCTCCAAAGTGTGTACAAGTGACCAATTTTATGATAGTATATTGTTCAGAGCGTCTCACAGATGCTGAAAAGTTTTAATCTTTAAAACCGTATATTTTTACTTTTCCGCCCAACCTATCTAATATGCGAGAAAAGTATTGGTTTACCCCAAAAAAAGTTTTCCATCAAGAACAACACGAAAAAATGGTTTTTAGAAAAAAAATCGTGTGTGTATGTCGTCGTCGTTGTCGGCCAATTTTCGTTACATGTTTTGTTAGCACTATACGCCAGTTGAGTATCTTTGGCGCGCAGCGCTCGCGCCGCCTACCGGATTTTTTTTTAAATTCAGGGATTGTACGAGTAGGAACCAGTATGCAAACAAATGAAAAACATGACTTTTCTAATCGTTTTTTTCAACGAGTCGGGAGGGTTGTTTCTGATCAAAAATGGTTCTTACAATAGAAATTGGGTTCCAATCAGTCGATACAAGCATTTTTCGGTCAAAAAGCCTATCGAAATGCAAAAAACTTTTAGAAACCTTCCACGTAAGTGAGGTAGATGAAAATATTGGGGAAACAATTCTCTCGAAATTATTGGTGAAGATTTACGAGAAACACCTGGTGCTACGAGTACTAAAAATGCTGAGAATGTTTATAAAGTTAAAATACAGGTAATTATATAGTTATATTATGTTATATTATAAAAATAGAAAATAGTATAAGCAAACATTTGAATTGTTTAGTCTATTTCTTCGATTATTTTTCATCAGTGAAAAACAAAACAGAGCTCCCAAATCTTATTTTTATTTTTCTCACTAAAACACACAAGGTTGGAAAAATAATATGTAAGATCACTTAAGGATGAATTTTCAGACACAAAAATAACCTATAATTACTTGACACTCAAAAATTTAATTTTCATATTTATACTTGATAACATAATTTGTCATTTTAATCTGTACAATTATTTTATAAGTATATATACAAATGCATGTTAACTTACTGTACACGACGAACAGCAATGATCCATTTCTTTTTTCGTTCTTTTTCATATGGCCGAGAAGGAAATTTATAAAACTGCAGCTCCGGATTTGCACGCTCTGAGTGTGAACACCCAACAACACAACAATAACGATTTGCACGTCTACCATTTTTAATAAACAATTCACTATTTGGGCAATCCATTTTGCCCGTACAGGATACAGCGAGACAGCTGATACAATCCTGAAACCTAAATACTTCGCCACGAGGCGGCGCTCGCCGCGGTACTAAACTAGCGTATACAGCCTCCGGAGTGCAACAAGTCACCAATTTGATGATTGACTATTATTCAGAACATCTACCAGATGAACCCTATTGATTTTCAGCTCACCAGAGCCAGTACAACAGGTGCTATAGTACTTTAAGTACGACATTTTTGTCATTTTTTGAGAAATTTCAGTTTGTTAGCACGATACAGCCTCCGGAGTATATACAAGTGACCGATTTTATGATTGGATATTATTTAGGGCGTCTCAAAGATGAACCGCGTTGATATTCAGCTCACTAAAGCCAGTACAACGAGTGCTATGGTACTTAAAGTACCAAATTTTTGTCATTTTTGGAGAATTTTCAGTTTGTTATCACGATACAGCCTCCATAGTGTATAAAATTGACTTTTATGATTGAATATTATTTAGGACGTCTTATAGATGAAGCGTATTGATTCTTAGCCCACCACAGCTAGTACAACGGTGCTATGGTACCTGAAGTGCCACATTTTTGGTCCTTTTTGGAGAAATTTCGGGTTGTTAGTACGATACGGAATGTATACAAGTGACCAATTTTATAATTGGATATTTCTCAAGGTGCCTCACAGATGTACCCTATTGATTTTCAGCTGACTAGAGCGAGTACAGCGGGTCCTATAAATCCAGATATACTACATTTTTTGTTACTTTTGGGGAAATTTCGGTTTGTTAGCACGATACATCCCCCTAAGTGTATACAAGTGACCAATTTTATGATAGAATACTGTTCAGGGCATCTCACAGATGCGGAAAAGTAAGTTTTAATCTTTAAAACCGTTTATTTTAAATGAAACATAATTTAATTTGCTTTTGATCGTACGAGAAGCAAAACGCATATTTAAAATTGTTACGCTAGGATACTGAAATTCAGTGTGGATTCAAAAACATTTTGATTCCTTCTATATGTCCTTATAACATTTTAAAGATGTGCTAGACTAGGCCTTAAGTTATAAACCGTGAGAAACTGGGGAATCTATCAAAAAAACCCAGCGATGTTGTGCAATAACCTTGTACCAAATGTCCTTAAGGGAGCGTTCTTAATGGAGAAAGTAATATTTAGTGATGTATTGGCGTCCGTGGGATTGCATAATAACATTGGCGTAGGTATTCAAACTTTCTAACAAGCATTATAATAATATAATAGAATTTTAAATAACTAAAATAGACGGAACGTTGGAAGTGAGCAAAACAAAGGATGGTAATTTGAATAATATTGGAATTACAAATAATATTCAACAATTAAAAATCAGTTTCGTAATAATTACAACTTACAAAGAGTACATACAAATCAATGTTATTAAGTCCGTATAAACAATATACATTAAAGACTGAAAGAAACCCTTTAACGAATAAATTGAACTTAGTAATTGAGGACCAATAGATGATGAAAATAAATACGCTATAATGTCAAATCTAGCTTTAGTGGCAATAAATGATGATTTATAAAAAGTGCTGCTTTAAACAACCATACACATTCTTATGAGAATGTGCTTGTGGGTTTTAGACACAGACATTGATTCAGGTTGAATTAGTCAGTAGGTTACGAGAGTACTTTGCTCTTATTTTGTAGCTTTTAAAAAAAATGGAAAGATGAAATCTGCTATTGAAAAACTGTTGGTTGTTATTTAAAACCTGTGGCCTATTACTCTGCCCGAAATAGTACTCAAGGAGTTATAAATGCTCTCAACTGCATAGTTACAATCATAGTCACATTAAAGTTTGAACAATACATTAAAAAAAACACAGCTTGGATTAACGCGTTGTCCTACGTTAGCGGCAACACGCGGCATAGGCGATAAACGCGACCAGAGTGTCCTACGTGACAAAAGCATGTCAAAAACTATAGATCATTTTGAGGTGACGTCACGAAAGGTCCGCCATATTGTCGGTAGGACATACAAAACGTTCGCTCCATTGTTAACAATAGAAAAGATCGATTTTTAAAGTGTGAATAATTTAAAATGCTGACGTTATGATCTGTTGTGGGATGTTCTAAATGGGCAGGAAGTGATCAAACTTGTTATTTTATAATCTCCAAAGCCTTACAAAATCGAGGAGAAATGCTGAACTTCTTATCAAAAGATCGTTTAGAATGTTGGGTTAGGACTTTAAAACGGGGCAATTTGAGCGATATATTCCTTAAATATGCACAAATTTGTACAGATCATTTTGTATCAGGTAGGTAAATAATATGAGTATATAAGAGATACAAAATTATTATCCAAAATGTTTGAATTTTTAGTTAAATATGGTGTTAAACTAAACAATTTTTGTTCAACTTTTTAGGAGAACCAGCCAAACTGTAAGTTAGGGGTAGCCGTGACTGGGTCCCTTCTGTAAATATGGGATACATTAGAATCAAAACACTGGATGAGTAACGTGTAAAAAGCCATGTTAGATTTGTTAAATGTCAAACGAAACTTAAATAGTCAGTATTATTGTTATTTAAAATAAACGGTTTTAAAGATTAAAACTAACTTTTCCGCATCTGTGGCTCTGAACAATATTCTATCATAAAATTGTCACTTGTATACACTTCGGGGGATGTATCGTGCTAACAAACCAAAATTTCTCCAAAAATAACCAAAAATGTAATATATCTGGATTTATAGGACCCGCTGTACTCGCTCTCGTCAGCTGAAAAGAAATAGGGTACATCTGTGAGACACCTTGCGCAATATTCAATCATAAAATTGGTTACTTGTATACACTATGGAGGCTGCATCGTGCTAACAAACTGAAAATTCTCCAAAAATTACAAAAATTTGGTACTTCAAGTACCATAGCACCCGTTGTACTGGCTTTAGTGAGCTGAACATTGATAGGGTTTATCTTTGAGACGCTCTGAATAATATACAATCATAAAATTTATCACTTGTATATACTCCGGAAGCTGTATCGTGGTAACAAACTGAAATTTCTCCAAAAATGACAAAAATACATAAAGTACTATATCACATGTTGCACCGACTGTGGTGAGCTGAAAATCAATAGGATTTATCTGTCAAATGTTTTCAATAATATTCAATCATAAAATTGGTGACTTGTTGAACTCCGGAGGCTGTATTCTGCTAACAAACTGAAATTTCTCAAAAAATTACAAATATTTCGTACTTCAAGTAACATAGCACCCGTTATACTGGCTCTGGTGAGTTGAATATCAATAGTGTTCATCTGTGACATGTCCTTCACAATATTCAATCATAAAATTGGTGACTTGTTGCACTCCGGAAGCTGTATCGTGCTAACAAGACATATAACGAAAAGTGGCCGACGACGACGACGACATACACACAGGATTTTTTTTCTAAAAACCGTTTTTTCGTGTTGTTGTTGATGCAAATCGTAAAAATAATTAAATTAATTTCAAAATTCCAACTTTTTTTGGGATAAACCAATGCTTTTCTCGCATATTAGATAGGTTGGGCGGAAAAGTAAAATTTCTAATTCCCAATCAAAATCTTCATTTTCTTTAGGATGAGGTAGATGAAGCTGGGAATACTGCATTAATTATATAACACACAGCAGGTCAATTTACAGAAGCCGTACAAATTCCTGAACTGTGCAACTAACACGAAAGTCGAAGGACTGCTAATATTCAAACGGATTTGGCTATGTCTCTCGTTTTAACATAGACTCGTTCCATAAAAATTAGCCTTATGAAACTCGTTTTTTTAATATAGTGTAATTCTAACATGGTAACTTAGTACTAATGAAATATTTTCAATTATAGACTATATTTTTGTAATGACAATGAATTATGTGCGATATCTATAACAATGTAGAATGGCCATTTATCCATTTAAGTATTAAACATCATTATTATGTCAAAATGCTCCGTGGTGAAAACTTTTAAATAAAAAAAACTGGATTGTAACAAGGTATCTAAAAAGGAGTCCAACAGTATAAAACCATTACATATGCAGGAAATATTTCTAATAACATTTCAAAGATAATATCTTTAGCAACAGATACAACGATTTATTTTAAAACAGAAAGTAACATAACTACAAAATTGTTAAATGTAAAAACAAAGATATCACCATTAAAGAAATCTGGTATATATAAACTTAAATGTCCAGAATGTAATAATGCTGTCTATTTGGGTCAGACCCTTAGAAATTTTGAAATCCGATACAGTGAACACTTACGAGCATACAGATTAAAACAATCAGATAAATCCCAGTACGCCAGACATCTACTTGACACCAATCATTCATTGGCACCTAACACAGAACTAGAAGTATCATGAGGTAATTCACCAAATCCATAATGTTCACAGTTGGCAAAAAACTTAAAATTGCTGGTCAGTTCACTTGCACCAAGAGTATAGGGATCAACATTATCTATAATTCGAGGTTTTGAGTCGTAACGCGATTTCACATTTCCTTTGAGAGATAAGTGGTATTCAATACAAGCGATATTGTAGTTAAAGTTAATAAAATATGTAATAAACGCACTAAAAACTCGAAATAAATACCACAAACCTGCAGATAACAATGAGAACCTAATGGTAGACCCACCGTTGTATACCCTACCGACAAAATGGTCGCTCTGTCAAAGTCACGTGACTCAATGATCTATTGCTGCCTGTGTCTCGTGCATTTCACAGATTTCAAGATGTCTTGGACCAAGATGCGCACAATTATTTTAACTGAGAGCTCGTACTACAAGAGAATTCTCAAATTATGTGAAAAAAGAAAAATACTATATTTTTGGAAATATCTAAATACGGACAATTTCACCATTGGTATAAAAAACTGAGGTCTTCTCCCGCAGGTCCAGAGTCAGTAGGGTGTTACCCGAAACATTTGAATATATTGTAAAAGCAATCGCCCATGAAATAAAATAAGTCCCAAAGAACATGGGCAATGTTGACATAACTAATTAATAAATCATAAAATGCGTCAGATATGTACACACAATGTGACTGATGAGCATAGACTGAGGCGGTAGAGGCGGAAATATCAAATATTTTGACCTGGTGTGCCGCGTCGAATACGCTTGAGCCGCGCGGTGGCTGCTACGTAGGACACACCAATAAATTATTATAGCTTTGATATCATCGCGCCGGCCGCTTCTGCAGCGTGTTGCCGTTCACGTAAGACATCGCGTAAATCAATTAGAGGCAATTAGAAACAACTAGGAGAAAACGCAATCAAAGAAGATGAAAAATACATTTCTGCTTTATAGTCCCAGCAAAAGCATTCGAACAAATTTAAAATCGGATATTATATGGACAACTTTAAGGAATAGATGAGTAACGGAAGCTGTAATAGAAGGAATCCAAAATTTTTACTCGGCGTACTGAGATATCGGACAATGGAAAGATGAATAAAAGTATTATTAGCAGCTGGGAGACCTGTATAACAGTTTAAAAAATACCTTCCTTGGGAAAAGAGAAATATTAAAAGAAATTAACACTGACAAAACAAGACCAGATGGGGAATAGTACATTTGGACAAAACTTGAAAACTAGAAGCCGTTTGAAGTAAGAACCCAATTGAGGCCACTCGAGCGAAATAATAGCTAGAACACATAAAGAAACATACAAGGAGTTTAAAAGAAGATCCAGAAGAGTATTATCCGATTTGAAAGCAGTACTAATAAAGAGGAACATGAAATATATAAAAAAGATAACGCAGGACAAAACTCCATCAAATATCCCATTTTTCGTCAAAAATGGCCATACAACTATGCAATTTTTGTAGAAATTGTGTCTATACAAATGGTTATTAATTGTAAGATCTACCACTGATTCATATACAAAGCCCACCTTTTACGTTGTAGTTGATGTATTAAGAACTGTTCTTGTCGTTTCACCATATTGTCATAATTAATCATTTTCGTTCCAATAAATAAATCCGTATGCCGGTAAATGTATTAATTGGTCTGTTGTGTACCAAGAATGTATCGGATAACACAATAAATGTCGTAACTATGTCTACTAATAGACTGGGCCCATTTTCAGGAACTTAAATACTAAATCATTGCGTAGGCAGGTTCACATAATAATGGCTAAAAGTATTTGCAATGAAAAATATAAAGTTTTTGAGTATTATTAAAAAATATATCAGTTGTTTATTTCCTTTACGCAATTTATTTTTACTACAAAAAACGTTATGGTGGACTTTTTGATACATAACTAGTTGACCTGCTAAACCAAAAGGGAATTTTTCAACATGTTGACAGCACAGGCAGATGATATACGTCATCTACAAGAGAAACATTTATAAGACAATTAAGAGGATGGTTGGTTTTTAGGCCAGATCAAGCACTAGTGGTAAAACATCGAAACATAATTAATGAAGGACTTTGTAGATTTGAAGAACATATTATAAGACAATTAAAAAGTTAGTTTGTTTATATGCCACATCGCATTGGTACGAAAAATGAGAAAAAAATAGAAACATAATTATGGACTTAGAAGGATTTACGATTGTGTTGACTACATTAACAAAGATTCATAATAATACTGTTTACATTTTGAAACTTTTTGTCGCTCTCCGAATTTTTTTTTTGGGTTTTTCTGCGTCTATTGTGTTGTACTGGATGTGTTGTACTGGATTCTAATATGCTTTCGGTTGCAATAAAAACATTTATTTGGTTCATTTTTTCGCTTGTATTCGCCAGGAGTGGTTTCATGTTTCGAAGGTCCAACAGTAGTCCGCTAGCATATTTGGGGTCAATTTTCCACTGTAGCGCTTCTCCATCTGAGCAATTTGCTGATGAAATCTCTCGCCGTGCTTGTCTGAAACTGCACTCAAATTGTCAGGGAAGAATTCTAAATGGGAGTGAAGAAAATGTAGCTTAAGGGACATAATGCAATCCAAGGCAACTAGATCTTTGTAGTTGTCCGACTTTTTGTTACCTAGGAAGTTGCTACATACATTTTTGAAGGCATCTCATGCCCTTTTTTCCCTTCTTAAAAGTGTAGTTGTAAAATTTTGATCCTTGAAAAGTTCTCGTATTAGAGGTCCAACGAAGATTCCTTTTTTAAGCTTTGCTTCACTTATATGCGGGAATTTCCGTCTCAAATAATGGAAAGCATTTCTTTCTTTAGCTGAGGCTTTAATAAAAAATTTTATAAGCTCTAGTTTTATGTGCAGAGGAGGTAAATAAATTATTTGCTGATCTACTAAAGGTTCATTAAGGATGTTTTTCTGGCCGAGCACAATGTTTTCACGTAACTGCCAATCTTTAACTAAATAATGTTTCTGGCTCTGCTGTCCCATTCCCATAAAAAACACAATATTTTGTGAAGCCACTCTGTAGTCCTGTGAGTAGTGCAACAACTTTGAGATCGGCACAGATATTCCACTTATGATCTTCGTATTTTATGCATTGGAGTAATATGCACATGTTTTGGTATGGTTCTTTCATATTTGCAGCATGACCAACGGGAACTGATGGCCGTTCGTTTCCATTGAACAACAAAATTGCCTTTAGAGTTGTGTTCGAAGAGTGAATAAATAGTCGCCACTCGGTAGGTACATAGGAAATGCCAAGTTCATTTGTTTAACCTGGAATATCAAGATAGTAATTTTCCTTTGAGAAAAATATGGCCAGCCGTGACGTGGCCATTTTTACACCTTTTTGTAAAAGGTTCCACTGCTGCAAACAAGATCCATGCAGTTGTGAATTTATGGGAAGATCTAAATCACTAACTAGATCATTGAGCTCTTCCTGAAATATAAAATGTGGCTGTTTGCTTCTACTACATTCGAAAACGACTTCCTCTTAAAAACATGGACCGGCTTCTGGCTCCTCTGTGTCATCATGGTTATCTGGTTCATCATACTTCTCTGGAGGCTTAGGAACAGGTAAGCTAGAAGCCTCATGAGGTACTGGCTGAGGGGATATTAGGATACACTATTTTATGCGCGCTTTTACTAGAAAATCCCAGCATTTTTGTTAAGCAAAAGTAACAATTATCAACATGATTCCTAGGCTCCCGCCAAATCATTGGCACTCCAAACTCCATAGATGTGTGAGTTAAGATGCTTGAGCAAGTGTGGCAGCATTTTTTGGGAGCCCAAGTTTCGTCTTGAGCGCCAACTTTGAACTCGAAATATAACTCGTAGACTTTTCTTACAGGTGTGCTCAAGGTCTTTCGTTGAGCTTTCAGTGCCATCGCACCACAAATATAACAGAAACTGTTCGGATGGTTCACATAGGATCGCAACGGCATCGCTTCGCTTAAATATCCACTGCTGGATACTATAATACCCGACAAACGGTTGGCTGCTTATATACCCGTTTTGAAAATCTGGTATTTTCTAGAACATCGGGAATCAAGAGTATCGAAAATGATTTTTGTATACAGGGGCCCTTCAAAAAGTAGCTGTTCATCCGACGACTATGGGGTACGATGAAATCTGGAATTACATGGAGTTTAATTGGTATCTCCTTTATCTGAAGCGCTAGGAGGTTGAGACTTCGAAAATGAGAAACAACCCAATGCGGTATTGCCAGATTGTGCACATTTACCCTAGAAATAACGTATTTGTTTGGCGGAGAGGCTTTTCGTTCAGAACAGTGTAATTTAAGACAGGGATAAGTGGAAGATATATAGTTAGTGCGTATAACAGTCCAAATTTATTATTAAATGTTCTTACTTTGTTAATCAGAATTAATTTATCTGTAAGGTATCCTTTGGACAATTTAGAATAAGCCATACCTATAAACAACGAATTATGCAGGAAGCATTCAAAAATGTAGTTTCAAGTTCATTGAAATATTATATTCGACTTCTGGCCTCCAGTTCTGACTATTCTATATAAATATGCTTAAAGGTATAGTTAGCGTAAAATATATAGTGCCAACTTTAAGCTGCCGGCATTTCGTTTGACTAGAGTACGAGGATATCGTCATAGTCCAGTCAATATTATAATTTCAACTAATAATCGTTAAAATGTATTTAATACTTATTAAATATATTTATCGACTGTGATTATTTTTAACCCGCAATTATTGAGCGCCATCCTACTTTTTAAGATACTTAGCATTAATTTATAGAACAAAATACATTGCTTTAAATAATATTAACCTATTTATATTTAAAAACATCTTAAGCATAACACCAGACAATTAACACTACCTTATATCTCGTTTTATTAAGAAGAATTAGAAATATAACTTTGAAATAACTTATTATTTTTCACATCATTGACTGAACTATATTTAATATTTTTGAGAGTGCGTTTTTTATACGATCACAGGTGTCCACTTTTTAATTGGTAGTCTGACATCAAGAAAGAGTGTAGTATTTTGTAAGGAATTTGGGTAAGTATAGCAATTATATTTTTAGATAAAAATTAAATATTTACAATGTGGCGTCCTTGGGAAATATCGAGTACGGTCCAAAATATTGTGTGTTACAACGACGAAAATTTAAATAATGGTGATGGAAGTGAAATCAGGATTCGGCGACATTTAAAATTGGAAGCACAGGAAATATGTGTATAATAATCTACGGGAAAAGTTTGGTTTCGATGAAGGAACATAATTAATGCAAGCAGTATCCGATTTAACAGAAGTTCTCCTGTCAACTATACGTAAAATAGTCAAGAATGGGCCTTATGAACGCAAGAAGCGATGTGATAAGGGATTGGTCAAACCTTTAGATGTGTCTGTAATAAAATTATTAAAAACCACCATTTATGACTGTTACAAACGTAATAAGTTACCTACGATTTAAATAATAAGAAATAAATTGACAAATGCCGGCCGTAATGTAAATGGCTGTAAGAAAAATATTGAAAGCTGGATTAAAATATTGAGATTCAAATTCAAAACGATTAATACGAGGGCGGTTTGACAGAAGAGTGATTTTTCAATGAAAAAGTTACTTTACCGTAAAAAAAATATTTTATTTTTCAATATAATTTCTTTTTAACTCTACATACTTAGTCCAGCGTGTTTCCAATTTTTTCAACACATCCAAAAAATAATCTCAATAGTTCCACAAAATACGCGTTTGTCTCTGCAATCACCTCTTTATTTGTCCGCAATCGTTTTCCACCAAGCCAAGTTTGGAAAGTAATCGGTGGGAGCCAGATGAGGTGAATATGGCAGATGAGGCAATACATTATAACGCAGTTCGGTTAATTTTTCTGCAACAGTAGCGGAGGAATGGGCAGGAGCATTGTCATGATGGAACAAAAGTCTTTTCTTCAACAAATGCGATCGTTTTTTCTTAAGTTCGGCATCAAAACGTGTCAGCAAATCAGCATAATATTAGCCAGTTATCGTTTTCCCTTTTTCTAAATAATCAATAAAGATTACTCGTTTGGAAGCTCAAAACACTGTAGCCATGACCTTATTGGCCGAAAAAACGGTTTTTACTTTCTTGGGAGCACGTTCCTCGGATGAAGTTCATTATCTCGACTGTATTTTTGTTCCTGTGGTATAATAATGTACTCAAGTTTCATCTACTGTGACATATCGACGGAAAAATTCACTTGGATTACATTTGAAGTTATCCAAACATCCGTTTGAATTTTTAATGCGAACGAGCTTTTGATCAGCATTAAGCAATCGCGCCACCCACGTTGCAGATACCTTTTTCATATGTAACCTTTCATGCAAAATATTACATACCCGTTCGTTTGAAATATATATTTCATTAACTATCTCACGTACTTTTATTCGACGATCCTAAGTATAAGGGCACGGATTATATTATCCATTTCTGGAGTAGTTACAGTAAATTACGGTCTTGGACGTTCAGCATCATCCGTGTTCATATGGCCACTTTTAAAAGAAGAGAACCACTTACAAATCATTTCATGGGACGGAGCACTTTCAGGATAATATTCACGTAACTTTTCCTCGATTTCTTTAATTGTTTTTCCACTTAAAAAAAATTATGTTTAATTAACACTCGAAATTTTTTTTTCACCATATTTACCCAACGACGAAAAGAGTTTTCTTTAAATGAGTATTAAAACTAATCTATTTGTCAGATTTATGTACAACTTTGACAGATGACATCAGAAACATGGCAGAAACTAACAATATAATTACCGTAGCGAAAGTGTTGACCTCTAAAAAGTCACTCTTCCGTCAAACCGCCCTCGTAAACGTCAGTCATGGAAAGCCGAAGAATAGTGGATATGCGCTATACATACTTGGAACAAGTAACTAAGTATAGAGAAGAAAACCTGCCAATTGTCTATTCGGACGAAACTTGGTATGATACACATGACACGGTTAAGAAAGGATGGACTGATGGGTCAAACATTTGTATGCCAACAATGCCTCCAAACAAAGGATCCAGACTTATTATTGTGCGTTGCGGTGGAAATGAAGGATAGGTTCCAAATGCATTAAACATATGTGGAAAAAAATATAAGACTGTAACGTTGACTATCATAATAACATGGTTTGAATTCACATTGACCCCAAACTTAGCGCCAAATAGTGTTGTAGTTCTTGACAACGCCTCTTATCATTCACGACAGTTCAATAAATACCAAAATAAAAGCTACAAGAAGACCGAAATTTTTTAATGGATAATAATTTGTACTTTGAAGTTTAATATATTTTTCATGTTACTGATATAGTAGTGACAAACAGGAGTTAGACATAATATTTATTTTTAAAGAATTGTTTTATTCATTGTTATAAAATTTTTTTGTGATTTTTCCATAGAATTTAGTTTTGTCCATAAAAAATCGAATGGGATACAAAAAGGGCTCAGTTCACGTCTGGCATCCCGATTGAACCGAAAGTCCTTTCAACAATTACGTAACAAATTGGTAAGTAAACAAAATATTAATACCTTTCAGAGTTGAGCTCCGCAACATAACTTAAAGGGGATATACGATTATGTTGGTACACTATATGTTTTACGCCAACTATAACTGTGAAGTAAGAGCAATTTCGACAAAACACTGATTTTTCATTTTCTTTTACTTTTAGAGACACATTACGATTGATCAAGTTTCGGAATAATCAAGTATTTTTTAAATTATTTCAGTTATTTATAAATGTGTAGCACTACTAGTTTTGTTTATATAAATGTGTTACTTATTTGGTATTAATTATGATTATTATCAATACAAAATTGCGTTACCTGATGTTTCCTTTTTCTACCTGAATAACGTTAATAATTATCATTTACAAAACCATTTGAGCAAACGCTTCTTGATTGGAAAATACACTATTTGATAATGACACTATCGTTACCATACTTTTCTAAGAAATTAACATTCTATCGAGGTCATCTTCGTTTAATGTTAATATGATTATTACTTCATAAAGATGTAACTTAGTTATGATATTTCACTGGTAGATTGTTCTGAACCTCAAGACAATACACCGAATGTCCCATTATATTATCTCCTATTTGAATATTTTATAAAAGAAAGAAACACAAAAGAAGACTATATTTTGTAAATGGTGGAAGATTCATTAACATGTTTTGTTTAAATGCATTTAATTGGTTCTGTCTTGTTCGTTTACATTGCAATAATTTTTTTTTCGCTTTTTCAATAAAACAATCACTATATGTTTTGGTTACTCCAGCAGCTAAATCTAAAGGCAGTTTTTAAGGTTGTCAAAAATATAATGGGGTTCAGTCCACAAAAATTATCAAAACGTAATTTTTGGTGTTTAAAATTCCATATTTCGTTACTAAGAATTTACTTACTTATGAGACATTATTGAATAAATAATTTTTCCGAATGGGTATTGAAATTATAATCTTAATATTATTTATTATATATGGTGTTTGCCTTGATGCAAAAAATTCGGGAGTGAGTAGATGACGTGAAAATAATGCTGTGACATCAAAAAAATTTCTCATCCGACTCCTCGTTTCTGAGTTATAGGCCTCTAAAGTTGCGAAATCAGAACTTATATTTAAGTATATTTTCTAAATTATACATTGGAACATTATGTCCATGTAATGTGTTTGACGGAATAAATAATTCTACACTACTATCTGAAGGCCAGGGGCAGCTCATGACCAACGGTTAACAATCTGTAACTTTTACAGGGACAACCTGTACAATCTAAAGATAGTAAAAATTATTCTTTCAATCGATTTCTTAACAAAAAGGTACTCGATAAAATTCATGGTTTAGGAGATATGTAGATTTTTAGATCTTTGTACATGCCAAGGAAACCGTTCGCCATAAAGAGACATTCTGAAGAAAATTATCATTAATTTTTATTATTGAAAATACTTACATGAGGTATTAAAACACAATCAAACATTTCTAATTGAACTGCATACTGTCTAACATCGTGTTACTTACATAAGGAAAAAATTGAAATGTAGTAAAATTTAGTTGGTTAGCCTACAACTTATCAAATAAAAACAAAACAAAAACTATAATAAATGCCCGAAGTGGATACCGTACACTTCTACACACTTCCGGCGTCTACGGAGGATATATCTTTGTACTTGGAAGAGCATTCAAAGATTCTGCCTTATAGCGTCACAATGGAAGTTTATTCTATCGATCATTTCGTTTCTTGTGTTTAATATACCAAGCTTTTAAACCCCTCCCTACTTCATAAATGATGTAAGAAATCATCTTAATAACATTTTCCCTAATTGGTGGATTGGTCGGGGAGGTCCATTTGCATGGCCACCACGTTCCCCTGAATTAAATACAATGGATTCATTTTTTTGGGGATATCTTAAAAGCTTGGTACATGCAACATCGGTAAATGCAAGGAACGGAATGATCGATAGAATAAACTTCCATCGTGACGCTATAAGGCAGAATCTTGGAATGCCCTTCCAACTTCAAAGAAATAGTGTGTAAAAATGCTAGGTGCCCACTTCGAAGATTTATTATAGTTTTTTTTGTTTTCGTTTGATAAGTTGTAGGCTAAGCAACTAAATTTTTCCACATTTCAATTTTTTCTTTATGTAAGTAACACGATATTCGACAGTATGCAGTTCAATTAGAAATGTTTGATTGTGTTTTATTACCTCTTGTAATTATTTTCAATATATAATTGCAATTAATGATAATTTTCTTCAGAATGTCTCTTTACGGCTACCGGTTTCCTTGGCATGTAGAACGATCTAAAAATCTACATATCTCCTAAACCATAAATTTTATTGAGTTAAACAAAGAGTACCTTTTTATAAAAAAAATCGATTGAAAAATTCATTTTTGCTATCTTTAGATTTTTTTTTCTCTAATGAACATTTTATTTATATTCAAACGGATACAATGTATATATGAATAAATAAATAAATTTTGCAGAAAAAAAAACAAATAAGACATTGGTTCACAATGAAAATGCACAATTTAAAAACTAATAAAAAAAATTATTAAACTTAAAGGTGGGATTTTGTGTCATCTTGTTCATAGAAGAGAACATATGCTTCTCCACTGACTAAAGATTTCCACGATATTAATAGCACTCTTGAATCGTTATATTCGTGCCACTGTCCCGTGTAGGGATGTCTGCAAAATGCTGTGTAGTGACCATTATAAGTGGTTCCACAGTGATTAGATATAGCGTAGAGGTTGTACATACAAGGTGCCACATTATCAGCCGCGTAATGGTTCATATCAAGCCCTTCTATTGGAAAATCTATTGAAACATTAAGTTTTCCACTAAATCTTTCTGTTTGCGAAAAGCGCTTCAGGTGAATAACCAGTTTTTTTCTGAAATTTATGAATTGAGAATGATTTAATGCATCGTCTTCGTTCCTTACATTTCGAACAAGTTGGTTTCTCATCACCGTCGAGTGTTTCTTCTCTTGTAAACGAATCTAAACATTGTGAAAGTCGTAATTGACCTGTTCTTTGTGGTATCGGAAGGGATAAATCCCAAAAAGGATCGTAGGTAACTGAACAGTGACCACAGTGTTTGCACTTGATTGTTGATTTTAATTGATCGACAAAGTTGTCCATAATCTTGGAGTTGTCCATTCTCGCATATCTTAACCAAAATTCTTGTGCTTTCTCGATATCACTAAATTTGTCATCAATTTCTGTTAATATGGGCTTTGGTTTTTCATATACCTTGTTGACATCTTCGTGAAGTCCTGCTAATAGGTAAAGAAGAAACTCCTGTGCATCATGTATCCCATGAACCTTGAAGTAAATCGCTGAATCTGACTTTTCAATGATACTGTAAAACCACTCTGTCTGAACAGTCTTCAGACCAAAGCTCTTGAATAACTTCAGCAAATGCTTTAATTAGTGTTCCTTTCATGCTAGATATGTTTATGTTAATATTTCTTATGTATGCGTCTTTCTTTAGATATTCTAATAGCCACCTTGTGTTTGATAGGCATTGGATAATACTATTCATGAAACATGTGTTACCAATATTTTTGAGGCCTTTGAGACCCAAAGATTCTTGGGGAATACCCTTTATGGATCTGAATGTGGAAATATTGTTAAAAGCTCTTTCACAACTACTATCATTGTACGAATAATCTCGGATTCTATGATTATCTTTCACACTTGATCGGCGTGATAATGAATTTGAATTGATGATGTTTGCTACTGAATTGGATGTAGATATTACGGATTTGAAAAGTTTGGATGATGTCGATAGATCATTGGTCTGGTTCACATTGTTAATATATTCCTTGTTATCTACATCATTTTTAGACGTGTCATTTTGTTCTTGTTGAGTATCATTCCCTTTCTGATAATCTTTAATCGAAAATGAAACGCATGAAGAGAAGTTGTTAACACTAGGATTATTTTTAGAAAGGGAATTGATGTTTATTGATTCCTCAGTTACTACGACCCTATCGACTTCTGAACCATTATTTTTTTCTACGTCTCCATTCTCTTCCAATTTTGAATTTGACTGCAAAACATCGCGGTTATTTTGACACTTGTTGGAGGCAATGACATTTTTTTTGGAAAAATTATTACTCGATTTTTTAACTCTGGTTGATATAGATTTTGTACTTATTGGTTTCACTCTATTGGTCACATCAGATATTTTGGATCTAACCTCAGTTGTCTTATTGGCGAGGTTAGTACCATTTATTACTGTTCTGGAGAGTATGTCATTAAAATTTTTACTCAAATCCGCTACTGATGTGTGATTTCCGTTATCATCTTCATCATACAAATTGTCTATATTAGTATTGTTAGAGTATGCCACACTGTTAGTATAAGTAACTTCCATTTTGTCGTTTACCTTTTTATTTGATATCTCCAACTCTATTTGGGGTAAATCAGTTTTATATTTTGTTTTGGTCAAAGATAATTTATTGCGTATAGAAAACGCATCATTTTCTAGCATAGTCATCTTCTTCGGTATTCCTATGAATGGGACATCATCTGGCTGGTGGTTATCTATATTTTTTAGTACACTGAGGCCCAAAAGCTTGTTGGGGGCATAATTTATTAAATTGTCAACGCATGTATTATTAGAAGGCACACATTCTGAAGAAGAGAATGAAGATGTTAAATAAGAATTTCGGAAAAAGGAAAGATCACATGTTTTAGGGTCTGTAATGTGAGAAAGTTTGAAAGTGGTAGAAGAATTAGGTTTCTTATGATTAGGTTTCATAAAAATCACTTCTAAGAGGAAACGGGGAAACGTATCGAGAAAAGATGAAGCGTTTCCTCTTTGAATTGCAATACTTATTTGTATAAAGAACAAAGTTGCTCTTGAATCGTTGGTTTCTACTGATATTTTTTTACCGATTTCTTTAATGAATTTTAAAACTTCATGACCGAAAACACCAGAGGTTTCAATTGCTACAGGAATAAAAATGTAAATGTATTTACTGATTTTAAAAGTTTCGCCTTGTAAAGCTGCAGCGCCTGCGGAAGTAGATGTGGATCGGACATGGGACGGAGCCCAAGTGTCAGTGCAAGTGAAATCCCATATAACTGGTCTGCCGCGTTGCCATGGAATGAGGGTCATACCATCTGGACGTTTACCGTCGTCGCGGCAAGTACCTAACGGTTCCAACGAACAGGGAATCTTTGCAGATGACAGGCCTCGTTTGATTAGGTCATTTACTGCAGAATGACGTGAAAAACGGCCGGCACTTAATTTGCAGCTTAGGCCGTGTCTACCATATTCATCAACATCAGCTCCGCAACGACAGCGATGTTTTACACAAATTTGACAACCTAAACGGAGACCAATAGAAATACGGAAACTTTCGTCATCTAAAAGCGTACCTAATGGGGCCGACGGTAAAGCGTTCAACCATGCTCCTGATTCCTTTGAAAATGCTGCATTCAAACGAGCCTTGTCTGGTAAATTGATAGCTTTCTGAAGCAGATTTTCTTTTTCAATGTTCAATAAAGGAATATCCCAGGATTTTTGAAAGGATTTATAATCATCGGGTACAACTTTGTTAGACTTTAATGACCAAATATTTTCTGCCTCCATTAATAAAGGGTCTTGTGTGTGAAAAAATATAGGCAGAATGTAATTAATGAAATTTTTTGAACTATTTAATGAAGACAAAAAAGAAGGAAGAGCTACTGAAACGATTGAGCGAATTCCTAAACCACCATATGAAACAGGTAGTGAAGCTTGTTTCCAAGAAAGGTCCTCTAATTTAATGTTAATTAATGACTTTAATGAATGACGAATGGCATTGTCAAAATTGATTAAGATATCATTATGTAACCAGGTCGGACTACATCTTAAGATATATGTTAATTTTGGAATTAATAGGCAATTCTTGAGAAGGTAATAAGCAATATGTGTCGGTAACCAGGATAAAAGAGATGACATTTTTTTGAAAAAGGTTAGTTTTTCATCGAAAGCTGATAGAATAAAGGAGCACCTAATAGAAATAAATTTTGTCTGTTGGTAATTGTTATGCCTGATGCTACAAAATTAAATTTATCAATGGTTAGATTATTTGGTGATTCTAAGAAAAATAACTCGCATTTGCTGAAATTGCGTTCAAGACCAATATCCTTGGAATTGTTTATTATATAGACAAGAGACTTGAACACGGAATTAGTATTACCACCTAAAGAACCATCATCAAGGTACCAAGCATTGAATTATGTGTCAATGTTGCTAATAAGTTTGTGTATCGATATGCAAAAAAGGAGAGGTGCCAAAGGGTCCCCTTGTTGGACGCCTCTTTCCGAATAAATGATGTTTTCGCCAAATAAAAGATATGAAGGGAATCGATAACATTGATTGATGAAAGGAAAAATTTCAGGTAGAATATCTGCTACAAATTTTAATAAATGATCGCGATGAATTGTATTGAAAGCATTTTTAAAATCAATTTTCAGAAAAACATTATTATTAACGTCTGGATGATTAGAGACGTAATGTCTTGCTGCATGTGCAACTGCTTCACAACTACCTTTCGACCCGAAACCAAATTGTAGTGGACGAAGTAAATATCCTAATTTGTCTCTGATGATTGAACAAATTATTTTCGCTACTAAACGACGATAAACTTTACCAATAGCAATTGGTCTGATACCTCCTGCTTTTTTAGTTAAAGCTAATAGTGACGCGTCGAATAAAATAGGACGAATATTGATGTTTACTATGTCATTTAAAATAAAATTACATAATTTACACAATGATGATAAGAGGTTTTTTCCTGAAGGGCCAGCACTGTAACTTATTAAATCTTGTAGATGTGAAGGTCTTAAAGAGTCTAACCCACCAGCAGAACTTGTTTTAAAAGAGTTTATTGCGCTACTCACAAATTCTTCTGTTATAAGAAAAGGAATAGGTTCCGAAATCAGAGTAGGGAACGTACTATTAAGTTTCTCTACAGGATGTTTCGATTTTAAAAACTGTCATGAAGCTAAGATTTTGATTGCGGATGTCAAGTCGCCGTCAGAAATTTTATTAATGACATTTTTAATTTTACTATTTTTTGATAAATTTATGTTTTTCCGAACTGAGAAATTTCTGTTTTGTTGATCAGAGAAATTTAAATGATGATCTATATTTTTAAAAGTTCCTAAATTATTCTTGATTATAGTAGAGAGAGATACTTTTTTATTAGAATTTTTAGAAGGAAGACTCAAAAGATTATACAGAAAATGCAATAGATTTTCCCAGGTAGTAATAGAATTTTCTCTTACGCATTCTTCTATTCGATTAGATAGCGTTGAGGCACAAAGAGCCCTTGATACTTTTGGGACTCTTCTTATTACCATGAACAGGAACTTATAATTTTCCTAGTTTGTGTACAACGCTATGGCGTAGTTCCATGCGTTGTAATTCAATATGCTCAAAGAAATAAAAGAGTTTGCCGTTAACAATGGGACACCAGGTACGACTCGTTAATTCTGACCGTCAATAATATATTTTATCACTTTATACTCAAAAAATCAAAACTTAAGAAAAACATGTCACAAGAGCATGACTTTTTATGTTTGACATTAAAAAAACATTCTCTCTTACATGGCTACACAAAGGAAACCTATTCCCCGAAACAGAAGGATTCATGTTGGCGATCCAAGACGGTATAATCAACACACGCGCATACAGTAAATTCATAATTAATGACCCGACAGTAACGGATGATAAATGCCGACGATGTCACAACGCACGAGAAACAATTGAACATATAACTAATAGCTGTAACACACTAGCACCCACCAAATACCTAGATAGACACAACGCCGCTGCAAAAATCATACACCAAAGCATTGCTATTGAACATTCACTGTTGAACCAACATACGCCCTACTACACATTCACACCATCTGACATACTTGAAAACGCAGACTACAAACTATATTGGGATAAAACTCCCCCATCATCCCCTATCATGCAATAGACCCGATGTAACGTTCACAGACAAGAAGCAGAAACACACATACCTAATAGACATCTCAATACCAAAGGACCACAACGTACCATCTGAATATTGGGAAAAAATTCAAAAGTATATCCCGCTCGCCATAGAACTTGAAAGAATATGGAAACAAAAAAGGTCACTGTCATACCAATCATCATTTCATCAACAGGCCTTACTCACACATCCTTCACCGGACACCTTTCAGAACTCAACCTACCTGCAACTATACACAACCAAACACAGAAAGTCGTAATACTGCAAACATGCAACATTGTTAGATCATTCCTCCGACAGCAATAGAGTTCACCTATACTTGGTTTCCACCCGTATAGGCGGAACACACCAGGACAAACCTGTGCTTCAGTTCTATAATAATAATAATAATCGCTGTTTTATGGAAGCATTAGACGATCCATCGAAATTCTCCAAATTGTACAGGTTGTCTCTGTAAAAGTTACAGATTGTTAACCCTTGGACATGAGCCGCCCCTGGCCTTCAGATAGTAGTGTAGAATTATCAATTCCGTCAAACACACTACATGGACATACGTAATCATCCAATAAAAATTCATAATGTACCAATGTATAATTTAGAAAATATACTTAAATATAAGTTCTGATTTCGCAACTTTAAAGGCCTATAACTCTGAAACAAGGGGCGTATGAGAAATATTGCTCATGTCACTGCATTATTTTCACGTCATCTACTCACTCCCGGATTTTTTGCATCATGTCCCGAAACACCCTGTATATTATATTTATTTCGTAGTTATTGGTGGGTTGAGTTTGCGCCGACTAAACAAATATGGCGCCAAAAATGTTTTTGATGATGATAATACTAATCCACAAACGTAAAGAAAAAGTTATCAGAGTTGTTCTATCAATAAAATATTTTAACACCACGCCACATTAGATAGATAGATCTTTATTTAATTAGGACCCCTAATATACATATAAGAAGACATATTACAATATTAGAATGAAGAACATAGAATAGAAAGCTTATTATACATAACATTAATCAGTAAAAAATTACAGGTAACATATTAAAAATAAATATAGAATTAAAAAAACAGATCAAAAAAATAGTAGGATCACAATAAAAGGAAATATACCGACATATAGAATATATGTGGACTCTAATATGCAATACAGTGTCAACCAACAGAGAGGCCATTTTTGAGAAAAACCTGTTTAAAGTTTATTTATTAATATTAACTTTATATTTAGCTAAGTAAAAAGCCCTTTTATAATTCAATATAGGTTTCTGTCACAATTTGTAACAAAACTATTAATGTTTTTACAGGAAATGTGACAATTCTATAGATCCTGGCTTTTAAAAACGTTTTATTTGTTATTGCAAAATATTTTATATTTCATTAAGCCACCTTAAACGTTTTATGTTCTTTAACATTGTAATCTGTGCGTGTGTGTGGGAGAATGGCCTCAGACATAGTCTATTAGCCACAGAAAATTAAAAGTGAGTAAAAAGTTGAAATATTAAAATGACTGTAATGGAATAGAGATATAAAATTTCTGATTACTGATGTAGCGTATATCTAAATAGACAATTTAGACTTATTTATGAAATCCACTATGGAATCAAGTACAGACTTCTCAGTATTTGCCAAAAGAGTAGTTATATTTGTGGGAAGAGGAATGTTGAAATTGATCAGAAAATTGTAAAGTTCAGTAGTTGCTATTTTGTTTTCAGTGAATTCAAAGAAAATATGATTCAGATCTCCTACTGATGCCTTGTTACAGGAGCAAGCTGAAGAATTGACAATACCTATTTTAAAAAGATGAGCTGGGAAACGACCGTGATTCATTCTTAAACGTGATATGATGGAGGTATATTGTTTTCTATAATCGAAATTAGAAATATAAGAAATCGTAGTTGGTAAAGTAGGATGTAAAAGGAAATATTGACTATTAGATGTTTTAGCAAAGTCGGCGTAAGACCGCTCCCAATTAGTTCTAATATGTTTCTTATAATAATTTAAAAGGTCTGAGAAGACATAAAGTTTGGTATAAGTAGTCATTTTGCAGGCTCTCTTGGCTTCCAAGTCCACGTACTCATTTCCTTCTAAACCGCAGTGCCCTTTCACCCAAATAAATACAATACTTTTGTTCAAGTTTTTTAATTCGCTTATTAATTTTTTTATTTCTAAAATTATATTTTGTCTGTAACACTTGAATGGAGAACCTTCTATAGCCTGTAATACTGACTTGGAATCACACATAATAACAGCTCTTTGAATCGGATTTAAAGTACACCAAGTTAACGCTTTTGATATGGCGAAAGCTTCTGCAGAAAAAAATAGAACAATAGCTGGGAATTCTAAATCTTTCCACATAATTAGTATTTGAAACAAGAAATACTGCTCCAGTTCCTTCATCACATTTCGATCCATCAGTGTATATTGTGGTAACATTGTCGCCTATATTGTTAAGTTCAGTTTTCAAAATTACTTGGTTAATACTAGTAACTTCGTGAAAGGAGGGGTATATGATGTTAGATACAGTCACTAAAGATTCATAATTGCATTGAAAAATAGGGAAATCATCTTGCTTTACGATATGATTTTCTTTGCTGTTCGTATTAAGAAAAGCCTCTGCTAATGGAGGGCTGGTTTTTATTCTCCAGTATGGCATAGTGAGATTGTTAGTGTTTATTGCTGAAATATTTTGAGCCATGTACGTGTTAAATGTTCGGTATTTAATGAGAAGCTTTTCGGCTAGGTATTGCCTTCTAATATGCAACGGGGGCTCTTGCATTTCTGCTAAGACAGCTTGATTAGGTGATGACATCATAACTCCTAGGCATATTTTTAATGATTTGTATTGAATTCGGTCAACAGCTATTAAATTGGTTTTTGATGAGGAACCATAAAATGTACATCCGTAGTCCAATATTGAACGGATATAAGAATTATAAAAAATAAAAGAAATGTTTGAATCAGCTCCCCGTTTTTGTTTGGAAACTACTCGGAGAAGATTCATACCTTTTTCACATTTTTGTTTAGTATACTTGATATGGCTAGTCCATAATAATTTTTTGTCCAGGACAATACCTAGATATTTGTATTCGCCGACAAATGGGAATGTGAACTCATCTAGAGAAAGAGCCTTGGACGTTTCAAGTCGATGACGACTAAAACAAACCAGAGCAGACTTCTCCGAAAAAACACTAAAGCCCATATTTACTAGCCATGGTTTGAGTACTTGAATGAATGCTCGTAAGTCTTTAACACATTCTTCATATGAATTACGAGTAACATAGACACATAAATCATCAGCGTATTGAATTCGGTTAATTGTTTCACCGCCTAACGTATGCACCTCTGCAGTATAGATGTTAAAAAGCTAGGGACTTAATATGGATGCCTGTGGTAAACCGTTGAAGACTGTGCGTGGACCATATAACTCGTTATTATGGTCGCGGATAACTTTTTTTCTATTTGTGAATAAATTAACTACATTAGCACTAACCTTTTTCCTAATACCAGCATCTACCATTTTTCCGAATAAAATATTTAAATCTACTACAATATATGCACCTGTCAAATCGATAATTAAACATAATGTGTACTTGCGTGCATAGAAACGGGTCCATTGCAAACTTTTGACTTTAGTTATATTTTTTTTAGAAACTATCAGATGAAAAAGAAATAAACGCTGTTTGACAGACAATTTAATGTGCTTCGATATGAGTTTAAATTTGTCAAGAGTGTTTATCGTCATCAATAGAACATATTTATATGGTGATTCTAACAAGAATAACAAACTTATGACATATTTCCTTTGAAATTGAAATTTGCACATTATTCGTTTTCCATAATTTGATTAGTTCTGATCTGTGTTAGTTTAATGTATAGTACTCCGCAAAAAGCCGTCCAAGTAATGGCTTTAATCGAAAATGATCTTAGTCAGCGAGCTGTTGCTCGACAACTGAATATGACACGCGAATGGTCCACAACTTTCCCCAGCTCATCGTCAAACACGCCTGCGTTTCGCTCCGCATCATCTGAATTGGACATTGGAACATTGGGAGTCTGTTCTGTTCTCAGATAAGACCAGTATATGCGTCTATGGTAGCGACAGAGGAAGAAAAGTGTATCGAAGACCAGGAGAGCGATTTGCAGAAGTGGCTTAACACATCGAGGACATTTTAGCAGATCATGTGGACCTTTACATTGACTACATTGGAGATTAATTTATTTTTATGTATGACAACGCGAGGGCGCATACCGCAAGAATCGTGCAAGATTACATTACAGAAGTAGGTTATCGGGTTATGGAGTGGCCATCATGCAGTCCCGACCTAAACCCGATCGAACATTTATGGGATGAGCTAAACGAAGAGTTCGTGCTAGACTTCGTGTCCCAATCTCGATCGCAGAACTTATTGTCGCAGTAGAAGAAGAGTGGCTTAACATCCCACAAGAAAAAATATCGAACTTGATTAGATCAATGTCTAATGGTATGAGAAATGTATTAGAGCAAGAGGGGATCATACACATTATTAAAAATTAAGTGGTAATTTAGATAATTGTTAATAAACCATACTTCTTTCAACACAAAAACTAGTTCATTTGTATCATGCATTAATTGAACAATTTTAAGCCCAAGAACCCGCAGTAACTTTTAATAAACTTTAACTAATATCAAAGCATATTAAATTGTCTTTCAAACAGCAACTTTTTTGATCTGTTGAATAGTTTCTAAAAAGCATATAGCTAAAGTTAAAAGTTTATTTTGTCTCGTAAGAAATCGGTTTAAAAAATAATTTAGCAATAATCAACAAGATGTTTTGGTGAAATTTCGTTAAAACCACTGTTCGTAATAAAAATTGACATGTATGATATACCTGATCCGCCACTGATACACAGATACAAGGACCACTGCTAAAATGTAAAAAAGAGAATAACGCTACGTAAATTGCATTTGTAAACAATGGTGGTGGACTTTGTTTCCAAATATCGAACTAAATTTATCCACATATGTTCTTGGTGATGAACCGTATCGAAAATCACGATTCGTTATATCCATTTTTGATACAATAATTCTTTATTAATCATTAATATGATAAAACGAAACGTCTCAGTTTTACATCGAATTGGTAATTTAAAAATGTCAAATTTTACGAATTGTGTATTGCTGATAATAATACAAGGATACCTGAGAATTTCAGAGGTGTTTTCGTAAATTCATACTTTATATATATATACATATATATATATATATATATACATATATATATATATATATATATATATATATATATATATATACATATATATATATATATATATATATATATATATATATATATATATATATATATATATATATATATATATATATATATATATATATATATATACTGTAATTTGGAAACGGTTGTGACTTTTTTTATGGGTCACGATTGGTTTCAGTAATAAATAAAATAATTATTACAATGGTTATTAACAGTTATTTCGCCGTTTAACGTACCTCTGCTATTAATCCGGATTAACAGACTGTCGAAAACGTTATTTAAATGCCACCGTTAATTAATTCTCGGATTCGTTAAATGTGCCATACCTTGTTTAAATCAAAGAGATGAATTATTGTATTCGCACACGTTCGAATGGCTTACAAGGTAATGTTTATTAACTACTCGAATTTATTGTACTGGCACTCTCATTTGTTAATCACACAGGGCTGCATCCTCAGACTGACACACGTTTTTTTAAAAACATTTTTCATATATTTGTTTCATTGTCGATGGTAGTATAATAGATTTGACAACATAGACGTACTATCCGGTGAGAGTGGTTTACAGTACGAAAAGATCGTGTTCTGACTTGATAATCTTGACATAGCAATGATATTTATGCATTCAATAGGTTCAATTATTTTAATGTTCAGTTTTAAATATACCAAGAAATTGTGCTACTTATTAGGAGAACTGTTAGATTGTTACTGTCTCAGATAATGCCTTCTCTATGACAAGGCATTAGACATTAGGACTATTTCTGCTCCTTCTTATCTACAGCCTAATTATTTTTTGCTTGTGAAAATCACAGAATAATTGAAAACACTTGTGATAAATAAGAAATGGGTACAAGATGACACCGAATAGAATAAAGAAAGAAAAAATGTGTAACCTAACCTAATCAGATACAACATGTCCATGGCATTAACCTGCAGTAACAGAAAGAACATAATCCGAAAATTATCAAGTCAAATTAGAACTCAATATTGGAATAATAGATATGGCAATCATCATTATTCTATACTGTCCATCGCTGGACAAAAGCCTCTCATATTATGCCATTTTTACCGATCTTGTGCTGCTAGTATCCAATGTTCATCGAGCTTCTTTATATTGTCACGTATCGGGTTGGTCTTCTACTCTATATGCTCTCATTCATGGTCTCCTTAGTGTTATCTAATATGGCTATACATTTGGGTAAATCTTTGTTATATCTCAAACAATCTCTTATAGGCGCACTAAGATAATTTAGGTCTATTGGAACTAACAGTTTATGGTGTATATCAATGATCTAATAACCCATAGATATAACATACAGAAACAAACTTGTGGTCAACATCGAACTGTTTATTTATGTGCTAAGTGTGTCCCTCCGTAGTGATAGTCAAACTTCCGCTATTACAAATATTGTTATGTACGGAGAAACTTAAAACATTATTTATAATTACTTTTGAAATCGTTTTCCGTATAAATTTAATAAGGAAAAGGTAGTGGTAGTCTCTTAGGTCAAGTTAAAGATATATTTAAGGTTTGTATGGGAATTTAGGATTTCAAAAAACATTTTCTTCTATAACTGTAAAACAACTGAAGTACGGCAACACAGCAATAAACGATTCTACGCAAAGATCTACTAAACCAATCAATGATCTTATAGTAAATGCAACGTAATCCCCACTCAGTGCCCCGCTCGGCTCCTCCCCACGTCTTGCCTATAAGCAATCGTGACTACAAAATTTGTTACTGTTTATGAATGAATTGTTTCATCTATGGGTATTAGATCATTGATATTATAGCAGTAATGTCCGTTGTATAGTCATAACTAGGTTTGCCTAGCCAAAGTGCGTATTGCCGGACCGCTTCAGGCAAAGTCCGAAATTTTTAGTTATTTCGACCTATGCCTGCGCTATGTTACGGCAATGGACAATCCTATGTTTAGTGAATGTGTGGCAGGTAAACTCCGAAATAATCTGCCCGTCACGAAATACTATCACAATTTGCCATAAAAGAGAAGCAAAGCAATTTATAATAAAATAATTTGTTATCAGATACATAATCATGTTCACAAATAAAGTTACCCATAATAAACTAATGCTAATAATGTCCAAAAAAACAACGAAAAATATAATGAAGCAGAATACATTGAGTAAAGTTTACTGACAATTATTGGCACAAGATCTCGAATGATGACACTTAGAATTGCATAATAATTTTGCCTTCTTACATATACAAGTGGTGCATTTCTTAGTACAATTACACCTTTCAAAGCCTTATTCTCCAAATTCAGAAGTGTGACCATCAATTTTGCAAAGTGATAGGGGAAGGAGGGCTTGATGGGGTATCTAAGGAAAACACCAAAAATACCGTGTAATCATTTCGTTTACCATTCTTATTTATTTATGGCACGATGTCTTATTAATGTAACTATAATTTGGCATCGTATTTGGAAGATAGACTTATCGCATTTTTTCAATAGATGATTTAATTGGAACTTGCGTAAAACCATCTTGCCCCGTACCATGGGGTAATTAAAATGGGGCAAGATGGGGTAAGCTAATTATTATCATAATAAATACAAATGTGAATTTCTTCGGTTTTATCTACACCAGCACAAGCATTGTGAGCCCAACGTCCACAAAGCTGGCAGCCTACCCAACCTGATTTCAGAAAAGTATGATTTTCATCATAATAGAGACAAATTGTATCTTCATCATCGTTATTTTTCAGTTTGGCTGCAACTTTAGTCTTTTGTTTCTTCGTAGCATTTTTTTGAGGCGAGGATCATTAGGATTGGATACTTTCCTCAGTTATTTCAAATTCTCTAGCTCGTTTTTATAAGGAGTTGAAGTAATGACGGCTGTTTTTCCTCTCCGGTATTGCTTCCTCTTTTCAGTTCGTTAGACTGAAGGGATTGGCAAAATATCACCAGGGGATGCATTTTCAAAGCTAGATGTAAGATCGTGGCACACTTCACGGACGGGAGATTTAGAAGCAAAAGAACTTCCAGGTTCAGGTTCGGGAGCAGGTGTTTTACTCGCATCAGGTGTGACTTGCTCGTTACATTTGGTGATAAAACCTATTCTAATTGTAATGTATGATTTTGTTATAACTTCAGGTCTTGCTCCAGGATGGGATGCTGTGGCCGTTGAAGATACAGTCGTGTATACTGTGGTCGAAGGCACATATGGAACTACCTGATACTGAGACCCTTCGGCTTCTGTAACTCTGTTGTTGTACACTTGACGAGTTTTCAATATTTTGTATATCAGAAGTTGCAGCAGATATGAAATCGGCATCCGTAAAATTATTTTGATTATACGGCCATATGCCACGTTTTCTGAATGCGTTGATTGCTGTCGACTTTGTAGCTGCCTGAACGTATGCATTTCCAAATATTTCACTTATCTGAAATACAGTTACCACATGCCCTGGGTGTGATCTCAACCAGGCCGAAACAGCATGGTCATAAAATGTACTGAGTGGCCTCATAAATGCAACATCTGCTGGCTACATTTTATGTGTGCAGTGAGGAGGAAAGCAATAACTCCATTTTTACGTGCCAGAAAAAATACTTCCAAATTTTGAGTGTGACTTGCAAACACCTTCAGTACCTGGTGGTGCGTGATCTAACAATTCTGGTTTCATTCGTTGTCTAGGAAAAATCATCTGTCTGGCCTCGTTCTGCAGATGATAACGAGCCTACTTGTTTTCGTCCTTTCATGGCCAATATTTTGCTCTTAGTATTAGATACAACAGAGATACCAGTGTCGTCACAATTATATACTTTGTACGGAGTTAATTTATACTTGTCATAAATCTCTCCAAGCAACTATTAGAATTTACTAACGGCCACTTTATTAAATCCCGTTGCTCTAGCTGCTAATGTGGCTTCGGGCTTACGAAAGTATAAATCTGGATGTCGCCTTAAGAAACCTTCGTACCAATCAACTCCTGTCATCTGCTTGTCAGTATTAAATTTGTGCGCCTTACCATTTTTCGCAGTCAATTGATATGCTAGACGTCTCAGATCGAGAGTTGTCAGCCCAAAAAGACGTTCTTCGATATGTTGTAGATATGCCACCATTTCGTCTTCTTCTTTTGTTGTAATTATAAGTTGTTTAGGGCCAAAAGGTACACCAATTGTAACTTTACCACCTTCGGTCACTTTTTTTTTGGATGCTTTTCCTTTTTGGCAAGCTCTAAGTAAAATGTAATGCATTCACGAGTATGTTAGTATATTTGTTGCTCAGAGCTTTAATCATGATATCTCTTTTGGCATGACCACATTTTTTGTGACTTTGTGAGCATTATCGATCACATCAAACAATTCTTCATTTGACACATCGGTCATTTGCGCAGACAATGGTAACATTAACTGATTAATACTTCCAACAAACAACACATCATAACGTTTAAGACGTCGGTATTGATGAGTCGTTTTCATGACGTCTTTCTTTGCTTCTTCAACTTCTCTATTTTTTTTTCGTACCTCTTTAGCGATGGAATATAAAATGAGTTTATTGGTTTGTCAATACTTTACAGTTTCTTCAAAAATTTCGTCTTCATTTTACTTGCGTCTCTCATACTTGCATCACTCATGCTTGCATTACTCATACTATATCATCACTTTTCTTGTGCTATCAATCTATTAACTATTATAAGCACAACTGTACACGACGCCCGACTAACTGAAAACGACACAATCAATACGCAGCCGCTGCCGACATGATGCAACCATGTAGCGCCAAGAACCGACCGGTGTGCAATCCGAACATAACCAGCTCAATTTAGGTTATTTCTACGGAATATTTTTCAAACCTAGGATTGCCGTATAACACAGAAAAAGTCCGAAATAACGAAGAATTTCGCACTTTGCTTGAAACGAACCGGAAATACGCGGTTTGGCTAGGCAAACTGCACAACGGACTTTCCCGGTAACATATACATGTTTTCTTCGTCTTAAATGACGTTTGAAGTTTTAATAAAAATATAGCAACAACTTATCTACAAATTTGTATTAGAAGCAACTATACCTCGGTATATCCATCCTATAGTTCATCAAAAGATGTATCAAAAACCTACAAAATATATTCCTTTGATTTGTAAGTGAAACTGCAGTCTGAACGGTTTTGTTATATTTCATATCTTCAGTATTTCTAAACCGGACTCCTATACACGATTTCAGTGAATTCCATTTTGTTTGCAATAAAACAAAACCATTTGGTCTGCAAGCTATGCTAATTTAATTAAATCAGAGTTATAAATTTCGTATTTATTTCTAACAGGTGCATTGATAATTATTTAGTAAAAAATAGTTTTTGAGAAACTGAATATTCAATAAGCGGTAACTAAGATTTATAAATATTCATAAATGCGACAGAAATATTCTTCATAAATATGACATCCGTTTTATTTAATCAACATTGATAATAAGCTTTTATTATTAATATATTTTCATAATACTTTTAGTCACCATCTGTTTAACGTAAATATGCTACAATCTGTGGATTTTTTCTCGTGATTAATAGACGTCATAAGTTTTAATCTTTTTTCATTTTCTTTTTTCTCTTCTGTATGCTTAACCTTCGGATGCCGGAGTGGGGTACGCATGTACCCCATATTCTGTTTTATCTGCATATTTTTTGTATTTTGTTTGGAATTGCTTCCTACTCTCAAGTACTCTTCAGTTAGACCCTTATTTTTTAGTAAATATAACAAATAAGATTTTTTCTTCCATTTTTTACATAAACAATGATGAAAAACAAGCTGAGGTACAAAATGTGCCCCATTCGGCATCCGTGTCCTTATTTTCGTTTCTAATGGCAACGTTGTTTTAGACTCGTGCGGCTTCGTGTAGACTCGTGCCAACGCAACCATACGGTACACTCACACCCACATTTTTGTTTAGTATTATTTGATAGGTATAGTGAGATTGTTGTGATTGTTTTGTAAGCTTGCGTTCCGCTATGTCGTACATAAGGAAACTGGATTTATCTAGCTAAGCAGATTGTGCTACTGCCTTACAGGGGATGGATGTTATTTTGATATGTACTTTATTTGAATTTCTTTACATAATCTAAATTTATTTTAGTCTGATACTGAAGAAAAGGATCAAGTGCATGACAGTGATCTGGCCTATGTATCAAAAAAATAGATCGGTTTGTAACAAAAGGCACCTAGAACCGCACGAACATCATCGCAAAATTTAATAACCAAAAAGCCAGGGCTTACTTCTACATCAGAAAACACTGATTCCTTATCTGACTTCTTCAAATTGTTTATAGACGAAGAAATAGTTCAAATTATTGTTGAGTGTACTAACCAAAAAGCTCAGAAAAATTATGAGGATTGGAACAATAGAAACCCAAACAAACAGCGCCAATGGTAACCTGTAGACTCTGTTGAAATGTATGCCGCATTTGGTATTTTGATGATAGCTGGAGCGTCAAAGGCAAACATAGAACCTATACACTTCCTTTGGACAAAAAAATCACTTTTTAGTAGGCGAATATTTCCGGCATCAATGGAACGTGCTATATTTGTAAATATTTTATGTTTTATACGGTTTGATGATCTTACAACAAAAACCGATCGTAGAAAGCTAGATAAATTGGCCGTTTTCAGAAACGTGATTGAAAAGTTTTTAGTGCATTGCAAACAGTACTATTCGCCCAACTCTCATCTCACGGTTGACGAGCAACTAGTAGCTTTTAAGGGGAGATGTATTTTCCGTGTCTATATGAAATCGCTAAATACGGAATAAAAATTTGGGCTATTGTAAACAATGCCTCAACCTATGCTCTAAACCTTCAAGTTTATACGGGAAAGGCTGTAAATACACCTGATAAAGACCAGGGGAAAAGAATTGTTCTCGATCTTATTGAAGGTCTTGAAGGTGGTTACGGAATAACAACTGATAACTTCTTCCCCTAGCTAACGAACAAAATGCTAACCCTACGTGGAACCATGAGAAAGAATAAACAGGATATTCCTCCAGTTCTTTTGCCACATCCTCAAGAAATGAGAAATCTTCAATTTTTGTATTTAAAGATAAATATACCTTGGTTTCATATGTTCTGGCTAAAAATAGAGCCGTTATTCTTGACAAAACTAGTGGAGAGGAAATAGATTACAAGCCAAAAATAATTCTTCATTATAATAACACAAAAGGATCAATTAACACCGTGGATAAAATGGTAAACGAATATTCGGTAAAGCGGTCGACCAAAAGGTGGCCATTTGTATTATTTCAAAATACAATTGACATTACATGTCTAAACTCATCTGTATTGTGGATAACCAAGAATCCTCAACTCAGGAAAAATGCTACACACAAACGAAGAGACTTTATTAGAAATGGGACAGGAGCTCATTAAACCTTACGTTGAAAAACGCCACATCAGATCCTGGACCAAGTACCAGAGACGACAATAATCAAAAATTCATAGGAAGGTGTGTACTGTGTAATTTTTTGGAATATATTTTGTGAACTATTTCTAGGTTGATTTTGGTTGTGAAAAAGATGGATACGGTTTTTAAAAATTCTGTTAATTAGTTTATCTGGTTAATCATTTAATTGGCGAGCTTCTTTAGCTTTTTTATGGCATTTTCCGGGTATTCGCAGTAAGAAAGTTTTATAGACCGATCCGCGAGTCCTATGACTACCGATTTTTTTTGCGACATTGGATGCTCGGAATTAAAATTCACATATCTAGACAGCCAAGTTTCCTTTGTATACCATTCTGTTTTGATAGTGTTGTTTATGTGGTGAAGAGTTAAGTCCAAAAAATTTATTTTATTATGTTGTTCACTTTCATGAGTAAATTGTAGTTTGTTGTGAAAGCTATTAAAACTATCAAGAATATCCTATATTTTGTTTATTGGAACTAGTGCAATGCAATCATCGACATACCTAAAGAAAAAAGGAACTTGGTACTCCAGGCCTCCAATTATGGATTCTTCCAGGTCCTCCATCATAAGTTGTGCAATTACACTTGAAATGGATGCACCCATTGCACAACCTTCTGTTTGTTTAAAACACTTTTCTTCATACAAAAAATATGTAGAACTTAATGTTACTTGCACTGCTTGCAAAAATTCAAAAAAAAATATCTTTCTTTACCATACAATTCGGGCCTTTCAGATGAATTTGGTAGCACTTTAAAGAACACAAAAGCCACGTTATCTACGAGATTCCATGTAAAGATTGTGAAGGTGTGTATATTGGACAAACCAGTCAATATTTAAAAAACCGCCTAAATGGCCACAAATACGACAAAAAAAGACAGATCTTACGAATCACGTTTCTGAACACAAACACACCTTCGACTATGACAATACAAAAATACTACTAACCGAAAGCCATAAAAAAGGGAGTTCTACGAAATGATAGAAATCCAAAAAAACAAACATTCTATCAATGCAAAGTCAGATACAAAAAACTTATCGAAGATTTATTTTAATTTAATAAAATGAGTATCAACTTCAAAAATTGTTATAAGTTGAAAATACGGACGTTAACATGACAAGCACCTTATGCCAAAAGCATACTAATATGAACATTAAGGTCAAATAGATTTTGCTCCTCTTTTCAAATCTTAACTAATGTATACGATACAAATACTAGTTGTTCTTACAATCGATAAATGTTGGTTTACTTGCAAAATTTGTGACGGTTTAACACAATATATATATATATATATATATATATACCATCATTAGTGAGATTGTTATTTTGTTCTAAATGTTTTTAATGAAAATGTTATTTTATCATACATTGCACTTGCAAGCGTTTGTTTTATGTTTTAAAAAGAAGTTTATATTGTATAATCTGTTGATTGTAAACGTTCTGTTTGTAGAATAAGTTTCTGATGAAGGATACTGACAGTCCGAAACGTAAATAAAAAACTCACAAAACTTTCCAATTTAGTATTGAACCAGGAGGAGGAGAGAGTACTCTAATTCTAATTGTATGATAGAGTCTCTTTTTGAGAGATAGAGTTTGAGTACTCTAGTTGTATGCTACAGTCTCCTTTTGAGAGATATGTCATTGAAAGAGAAAGATGAAGTTGTTTTAGAGGAGAAGTCAAAGACCACTCGCAATTTAGTGGTTTCGCTGTGTTTTCTCAGAACACATAGGTTGGGTACAAAATACTTATTTTCGTTGAAGCAGTTGGTGAGAGCTAAAGGAGCAAATTTGCCATGTCCGAGAGAAACTTATTCATCGATAAATTGTTTGTATTCTGAGAAAAGAACTGGGTTGTGAGCGAATTTTCTTTCGAGTGATTCGAGTCTACGTTTTGCTATTAAAAGAGAATCTCCAAGTTTTTTGTGAGTATTCGATTCTATGAACGATACGTTTACTGGATATCTTCCGTTGTCTAAAACTTTGGTGGTGGATGAGAATATTTCTTCGGCCTTTTCATTATCAGCCGATAAAGAGCGAAGGGAGGTGCTCGAAACAATCTCTTCTTGAGACCAAAACTTCTCAAGCAATATGTTAAGATTCGAGTCATTATGAGGGAGTGAGTTGGTTTCAGTTGCTGAAAAACTATTGCCCAAGAACGAATGGGAGTGTATAGGTGTTAGAGAACTTTACTTAATGCAATTGTCTGGAACATTTCCAGATATAACCTAGCCTAAATGGGTGTTGATGAGCGATTGAAGTCAAGAACGTAGGTGTCTAATATCATTTTTAAGGATTGCATAATAAATGTCGCAACCGAGCAACATATCTATATGAGAATGAGCGTTGAATTGATCGTCAGCTAATTTTGACAATAAATGTGAAGGAATCTTTAACCTTTGGACATTAAGAGATACCTGAGGCAGAGGATGAGTAATTTTAGGTAAAATTGCGCACGACACTTTGAATTTTTTGTTTTCAACGAGTTTTGAAAACAAAGTGATATCTATCATCTCGTTTAACGTGGTGCTGCCTTCAAAAAATAATGCGCGGTTGCCTGAAATTAGCATACCCACGTTTGATGGTTCTAACCCCTTTGAATACGCATCATTTTTCGATTTGTTTAATGATTTAATTATCAACCACGCACAAATCTCTAGTGATAGCCAAAAACTTTTCTACCTCTAAAGCTTTTTAAAGGGATATACTCTAAAAACCATCGACAATATTCAGGTATGCGACGAAAACTTTACCACAGCTATTGAGTTAATAAACAAGAGGTATACAAATAACACATAAGTATTTAGTTTTTCGTCACCTACTTGAGCAAGAGTCTTAATTAAAATGTGATCATGTTAAATTGAAAAAATTTGCTACAAACACGCGCGCTTTGCTGGAACGTTTAAAAAGTTTCAATATATCGCAAGAAGTATTATTTGAGAATTTAATAATACTTTCATTAGAGAGCAAACTAGATTTCAATACGAAACGTTCCTTTGAAAAAAGTTCTCTCCCATCAATAAACAAATTCCTAGAATTTTTAGATTGGAAATGCACAATTTTGGAAAATGTCACTTCCCCCATGCCCCAAACAGAAACTAAGGCAAGTAGGCATACGGCCATACCACAGCATATAAAACACACAGCAGAGACTCTTACTTGGCGGGAACAGAATGCGTAGCTATTCGCGCATACACGCCATCCGGTGTAAAACGTCTCAGATCAGTGACGCGAATGCAGAAGGAGCTACTCGTAACCATTGTCGTACGTAGTTGGGAGTCTTTTAATCGGTAATTATAAAAATTCGCTTCGATACAAACGAATCGAACTACCTAATTCCCAACGCGGTGATATAGCTAAATAATAAATATCCATATTTCACGTCACTACAACAGCTTACCTATATTCTATTCTTATAATTATCTATGTAAATTTAAATAAACATAATACTCTCATGTTTACTTTACATTTCTAAGGACGGCCCTGCCAGCGGTACGAGAATAAAGTTACAGCCAACTCTGACATTTACACCCAAATGGCGTCCTCAAGGTCACAGATTTTCAATAAATAATATCAAAGTGCCGACGTTAAGAGTCTGGGCTGTGTGTTTATTAGGCTGTGGCCATACGTCCCAAAATCTTTGTGTTTTAATTATCTTGGAAATAAACATAACAGATTGTTTATACGAAATATTCTTACTTCTTGTGCTGTAAAAAAATGTACCATCTACTTCACATTTTTTCTGTCTGAACAGATTTTGCCCAGTCTATGAAAATATAAAGATGAAGATTATTATTATTATAAGAAGCATAACAGATAAATCAAAAATTCTGAAACAACTAATCAAAAACTTTAAGACGCGGATGAAATTAATTTATAATTTTTATTAGTCTATGTTTATTTAATAGAATTTTCTCCCATTCGGTAAGTATAATTCGTTCACACACATTTAACGTAAAGTAAGAATTCTTATACGGACCTGTTTCAAGCTTTCACTGTTCCTAATGGCCTCTCTAGAGGTTTTACGGTAGATCCGGTATGTTATACACTTACAGTGTTATTTTACTCATTAACAGTTTTTTACCATTGTAAATACAAGTTTTCATTAAAACGTTATGTCGTTCAATAAGGAAAAAAATCCTACGAATCATTTTGATTGTTTTCTGTATAACTTTTACTTTTCCGCCCAACCCTATCTAATATGCGAGAAAAGTATTGGTTTACCCCAAAAAAAGTTGGAATTTTGAAGAACAAAAATTTTCGTTTTACAGCAAGAAGAACACGATAAAACGGTTTTTAGAAAAAAACTCCTGTGCGTATGTCGTCGTCATCGGCCACTTTTCGTAACATGTCTTGTTAGCACGATACAGACTCGGACTGCAACAAGTCACAAATTTTATGATTGAATATTGTTCATGACATCTCACAGATCAACCCTACTGATTTTCAGCTCACCAGAGCCAGTACAATGGGTTCTATGGTATTTAAAGTACCACATTTTTGGTCATTTTTGGAGAAATTTCGGGTTGTTAACATAATACGGCCTCCGTAGTGAATACAATTGACCAATTTTATGATTGAATATTGTTCAGAGTGTCTCAAAGATGAACTCTATTGATTTTAAACTCGCCAGAGCCATTATAACGTGTCCTGTAAATCCAGATATACTACATTTTTGGAGAAATTTCTGTTCATTAGCACTATACAGCATCCGGAGTGTTTACAAGTGACCAATTTTATGATTTGATATTGTTCAGGGTGACTCACAGATGAACCCTATTGATTTTCAGATCCCCAGAGCTAGTACAACGTATCGTATAAATCCAGATATACTACATTTTTGGAGAAATTTCTGTTCGTTAGCAATATACAGCCTCCGAAGTGTATACAAGTGACCAATTTTATGGCACGATATTGTACTGGACGTGTTACATACGCGGAAAAGTTAGTTTTAATCTTTAAAACCGTTTATTTTCATATATATATATATATATATATATATATATATATATATATATATATATATATATATATATTATGCTTCATATTTGTGAAAAGAAACAAGAACTGGATTTCCTTGAAGAAATGGAAATTAGAAGACATTTAAGAAACCCATAATATGAAGTTGACAATGAACAGTTAAATCTAGGGAGTTCTCCACTAATAAACTGTCTTCTTAAGTGATAATTGTCAAGATCAGCAGATATAGTTTTCCTGGTTTTCTATATCATTGCACAGTTATACTGATCTTAATTGGAAAAATGATATCCAGGATATCACCATAGGGCTAATAATATCTAAGCTTCAATATTTGTAATATCACATCTTCTTCTTTTTTCTATAAACATATATTAAGCCAATCACAAGTTAGGTTACTTCTTGGTCTAGCCAAAAGTAACTACTAAACATCAGGTAGGCATAAAATGAAATGTAACTTCTGTCATTCTGACGATGATATTGATTTATCGAAACAATTGTCAATTTTTTAGAATTTTCAATAACTTTTATTATATTGTGGAATTAACTAGAGACCGTGAGTTTCATTTAAAAACACTATTTTACTCACCTGCTCGCTTTCTCTGCTACAAGTTCGATCATTTTTTCTATTGATTTATTTTATCTCTTCCTCATCTTTTTCTGATATGAGGCATTATTTTTCGACTCTTATCTTTAAGTTGAGTGTGTCGGGATGTAATCACATCTTATCTTTGTTTTGATAGTTTCATATTTAAATTTAACACTTATAAAAATATATAAATTTTTAATTGACGTTAAATGTCCAAGAAATAATAACAATCAAACCCGTTGCTATGGCGATCTATTTATAGTTTGGTTTTAGTCAACTGCATATAGTAAAGTATAGTGTTTGTAAATTACTAGTATAGCAAGGGGGATCTAGGTTAATGCTACCACATAGTACCCCGGTTTTTAATTATTTAAAATGTTATTTGTGAATTTATACTTAAACCTAACTCACGTGTTCCTTTAAATTTTTCTGGAACTAACAGTAACTAAACAACGATATTTCAGTTTATTCTATATTTTTCCTGCTCAAACTATTGTTACTTATTATGTAATATCGTGTATTATTATATCATTTTGAGAAACGTATTTTCCTTAACTTCACAATAACATGTTTTATAATCCATAAATATCATTTATACAGCTTTTTTATGTTTTAATTGTCTTTTGTTATTTTTTCTTAATTTACGTCTATGTATTTTTCACTATTGTCCATAAACTAAAGATTAGTAACAGTAAATAGTATATCCAATAAAAAGTGACCTCCGCAATGAAAAGATTTTCAATAGCTGCAGTAATTTTAGAAAGAAAAAAGGTTGATGTTAGTTTAACGCTTAGTTAAGCTAGAGTAGAGAAGTACGATAAATTATGTTTGCTTTGACTTCCAAAAACTGAAAATCTCTGATTTGTTAGTCTTTTTCTGTGCAAATTTATTTAAATTAAGATTATATTCATTATTTAACTAAATTTTATGCACAAGAAGTGGAATCATGTTCACTGTTGTTAAAACAACTGGATATTTGAATGGCCAACAGAATAATATGGTATGTAAAGTTGTCGACTTACAGGAAATAGATCAGCGCTTGTATTACGTTACCGATTGAAATCTGACTATATGTAAAAAACACTAGGAATGTTTACAGATCGGTTCCAAGGTTGTGAGCCTGATTACTTTCGTCATACTCACAGTATTAATGAAATGGTTCCAAAAAAATTGTGGAAGGTTTTCCTCAAAACTTATTTAGAGGAGTTTATATAGGTAAAATCGTTAGACAAACCAATGCTATCTAAATTAATTCCTATTGATATAAAATCAAAATTTGAACACAAACACAGTTAAACAGAATTAAAATCTAAGATATATTAAAAACGTATTTTATCTTTATCAAATTTTTTATACTGATTTATTGTTTTTAATCGCTCCTGCCCATTCTAGAGTATTTTTCTTATGTCAAATTGTTGGTTTTAGTTCTTCTTGTTCCTTAATTAAGCATCAGTTCTAATTAGAGAGAACTATGATTGGTCTTGAGTGGGTCTATCAAAAGTTTATTCCTCCCTGTCTCTTGTTTTCTAGCAAGGATGAAATGTGCTCATCTTTACAAGCCTTTTTACGATTTGTTGTTATTTGTATCATTTCTCACATAGAACAAGCTGTTCAAGCATGGTTTGTTTGCAAAATACGGTGATCGCAATAGTCGAAATCTTCGAATACCGACTGATTACCACAACCACAGATAGGTGAGACACTGATTGTGGCGCCATCTAAAGAGCCTGTCGACTAAGCAATTGAGTTATGTTGAAAAGATTTCTGTAATTTTTGGTTTTGGCGGTATATTCAAATCTACTGTATTTTAATTATTTTATTTGAAAATAGTAATTCATAGTCCATCATTTGACATTTCATTCAATTTAACTACATTAACTCAATAATGATTAGATTTTGTGTTACATTAAATGAAATATCAAATGATGGACCATAAATGCTTAAAATGGAAAAAATAAAACAATAATCATATAAACAGTTTATTTATTTTGGTATAAAAATACACAACAAATAATTTCTATCACAAAGTACTTTTCTTAACAAACAGAATATATAATGTAAAAACAATGCAATAATTAAAAATAATTTGAGTCACATACATTCTAGATTGGAGTATCATTAGATTTTTAAATGATGTTAAATCAAGATAAAAGTTGAACATTATTTATGATAAGTTTATATTAATTAATTTATTTATTATTATACTCCTATAAACACACAGAGCTGGACAAACTAGTGGAGTATAACTGCTAACTACTTAATCAAAAAAAGTGTGAAAGAAATATTTGAGTATAATTACTGTGACTGATAGAACAAAAGTGATTAAAATATTTTTAAAGGAAACGTAGTTAACTACTGCCCAGCTCTGTAAATACAAGGTACCACGTAATAACATATAAGAATTATAAACAACAGTTATGACTGTACAAAATTTAAAATAATATATCTAACATTTCATTTCCACTTAAAACACATCTTTATTTCTCTACTGGAATTATTAAATAGGTCTTCATGGCTCTTAAAAATCCCACCGTCTTGTGGAAATCCTTTCTCGTTTCACCGTTTCAACAGTTATATAAGTAAACGCACAAAATAACAACAGTAAATCAGTAAACACACAAATATGCTTGAAAATCTATATCAACAAAAGAAAACAAAATGTGCTTACTATATAAATAATAATCAAAAAATGTTTGAATATTTAAATTTTGGAGTTTTTGATTTTTTTTAATTAATGCTTTTTTTTATTTCTGAATTATTTCTTGACGTATAGGTTTTTTATTTTTTGTTTTTATTGGATATTTTGGATTTTTGGTTACCGCTGACCAAATACTTAGGCCTAATGGCTCAAACAAAAGTTAATACTGACTTTCCCATAAATTGCCAGACCATGGGCTATATATGAAAATCGTTTCTTAAGGAGTAAACTCTAAATATAAGTACTTAGTGGGAAATAGTGCGTTTGCTAATTGTAGAGCATTCATTTTTACTTTGTAAATGCCTTTAATTGAATATATTGGAATATACTTTGGCATTAAATAAAATTATCAGTTTTTACTACTTACTGATCAATTAAAATAAATTAAAAAAATATAATAAAGAAGATTGTCAATTTTACATATATACGATTATGAACATTTACATATTTATTAATTTATTTCTTAAAACTATCTACCTACGTTTGAAAAATGAAAGGACTTTATGCCGATTAATGGTTTTTTCGCTTCGCAACACATTTAGGGAAGGTGGCAAGGACTCAATACCTTCCATCCCATAGCTGGGCAGGCTCTATAGATGGCACGGTCTGCAGTGTCCCTAACCACAACCCTCGCGTGCCAGTACTTGACTGCGATTAAATAGGATTGAAATATTTCCACTTCATAAAAGAACTGATCGAGTCATAAACAAGTCCTTCATCAGAATCAAGGAATTTGTTATAACTTTAAGGGTGTGGGATGCTAATGTGTATGTTTTTGTGTAAAAAACCGTAAAATTTTGTAAAAATTAATGTTATTGCTAATTTGTACCATATCAAAAAAATGTGGCCGACTTGCTTAGGATATGTATATCACTTCAAAATACGTTGGGTTCGCTCAGCAAAAATTTATCGTAACGGCATCCGTTTTTAAGATACAGGATATTGAAAAAACAAAATTTGAGCAAATTTTTTACGATTATGTCGAAACTAGTGGCAACATTATAATAAAAATTTTCACGAATATGTTTTGAAAGCTGACAGATAGCATACATTTGTTTTTATATCTGCATCTCACAGAAGGCGCTAGTTACACGGTTCGTACTGAGTAATTTTGAACATAATATATTTTTTGAGGTTAAATTTTCTAGCCCAAATTTTATGTGAACTCGAACATTATTCAATTTTACAACAAAAAGGTATTCTTGGTAAAACTGAATACTCCTACCTTTTTAGGAATATTTCGATTTAAAAATTATGCGGTAATAACTAATTCTGGTATAAAGTATTTTTAAAAAAAACATTACCTATATACTATTAATCAAAAACAAAATAACATTATTCCAATGCCAAAGTTATTAATTAAATGAAGAATCTCAAAAAGAAAATTGAATTGAATTTGCCTAAAAACATGAAATATTCAATCAGTTAGAGTAAGTGTTCAAAATGCATTCCGTTAAAAAAGTTTAGGGATCGTTGCAAACCTCAAAATGGTTTTGTCTGAGTTAGCTACGAAAAACTGATATTATTTAACAGTTGAAACGGTTTTCAATAAATAGGTAATGGTCTTTTAAAATTACTTTCTGCTGTTAAATTGAATGATGTTTAAGTTGACATAAAATATGGACTAAAAAATTTAATCCCAAAAAAGATATCTTCAGCACTACTCGAATCGAATCGGGTAACTATCGCCCTCTTTTAGAGGCAGAAATATAAAAAAATGTATGCGATCTGTCAGCATTCAAAACATATTCGCGAAAAATTGTATTACAATGTTGCCAGTAATTTCAAGATAATCGTGGAAAAAGTGTATACATTTTGTTTTTTTAATTGCCCGTATCTTGAAAACGAATGCCGTTACGAAATTTTTTTACTGAGCAAACTAACCTATTTTGCAGTGATCTACCTATCCTAGGAACCTAACCTAACCTTTTTTTGAAACGCTCTGTGTAATTATTAATCTATGGTTTTTTGGAAAAACATATGTGCTTCCAAAGTATAACAGGTGACCCTAGAAAGACCAAGGACATTCGTAGTTGGGAATTATTGGGTTTCTTCTTCTGAGTCGAGTTCTAAAATATACTTTCATTGTTATTTGTCAAAAATTATAGAAAGCTAATTATATCAAAATATCGTGTTAAAAATAAATTTCGATAAGCTTATAATAAAATTTTAATGCTATCTATACACCAAAACAAGAACGAGAAATTAGATTATTTATTATTTTAGAAAGTTGTCTGATAGTAATCGTACCAGGTACATTCTACTATATAACGAGAAATGCTACATGATTTGCACAAAGCCAATAGTTTTATGTAACACGTTATTAAAAAAATACCTACTTGCCTACCTACACACGTTCAAAAATGACACTTAAGAAATCATATTAACTGCATCTATAAGTTATGACATTCTACAATAAAATGTGTAAACAACCAAAAACACTTTATTCGTACCGTAAAATAAAACCGTGTAAAGTGCCAGTTAAATCAGAAATATTGCAATTTTTATAGGTCAATTAACATTTATATACACAAAATATTTGGGATTGTTATGCTGTTATCGATATCAATTATCTGTGTGTCATTTATTAATTTTTTAGTGTTTATTACCTTTAAACTCGGAAGATGTTTCTAACGGCCGATTTCATAATGAATAACTAAAGTCTACTTTACTGAAAGGAAACTTTAATTCCTCGTCAAATTTCACTCGATAAGAAGTTTGCTTCAAGATATTAAAAAATGTAAGCATATTTTAGAATGCAAAACTACAAATAAAGTCAGTAATGCAGAAAAGGTATGTATATAACTGAAACAATTTTTTTGTTTATTTTATTTATTGTAGACCCTCATTTACCCCATCAAGGGTGTACGGGTGAAAATAATAAATTAAAACTATAGGTATTTATGTAAAATAATACCAAAAAGTTTGAAAAGTGCAATAACCTGGTAACGCACAGATAAAGATGAAAGCGTCGTTGTCATATTTAACTCTAAAATGTCTTTATATTTGCGAATAATTCGGAAATACTTTAAAAAACTCTAGAACTAATAATTTTAAGATGTATTCTTGAATTTTTCAAAATTCAGTTATGTATGTAATACTACGATTTATGAGTCTGACAACGTCTGCCTGAATTGCGACTCGAAAGACGCCTGTCTCACTTTTGCTCATTCTTTAGACAAGAAAAGACGAATGGACGAGTAACAAAGTTCGGACTACACCGATTGAACAGTCACGCCAGTGGCAGAACAATAATGTGAACAGAATCTAAGGTTGGAAATAAAAGTATTAGGAACTTTCAAATATTTTATTTGTTGGAGTTCGATTGTATTATCTAAAATCTATTAAATATTGTTAAGTATCTAAAGTTATAAAAAATTTCTGATTATTTACAGACTTGTAAGGTTAAATTAGAACATGTATCAAGAAATAAATTTACACATTTTAAAAACCAAAACATATTTATTATAAAAATATGTACATTACAAATAAAAATTACTTAAATAATCATAAGAAAAATATGAATACATGATATTCTCATCTCCTTTTGTACTTAGAACAAAATCATTTTAGTTAAATGGTATCTAATTGGCGTCTTAATTTCCCTTTTCTTCTTAAAAATAAAGTGTATTCTGATTTTCAGGTATTTTGTGCATATGGCTATTAAAAAGTGAATGTGATTAACATCATTTTCCAACACATGCTTATTCAAACCTTTAGACAAATCCATTTTTATTTAGAGTTTTGTTCATAACTGTGTTAGTTAATAATTCAAAAGACTTTTTCATATGCAGATTTTGTTTAAGAATTCTTAAAACACTTCCAGAAATTTTACAAATGCGTATAACATCATTTGAAGGATATATTAACCCTCCGCAATCAAAGAATTGAGCAAATTTAATGCCAGTTAATGCCCCAACACATACTTCACATTTCAAGGTGTTTCTCAATTGTAAAACAACAAATCCAGCTATATACTCGTATGTGATAATTTGTTCACAACATGTTGACAAAATAGATGGATTCATAATATAGTCATGATCGTTAATGGTATATTACGTAACGAGTGCGGAAAGTGACATTTTTCACACGAGTGAGAATCACTTTCGCACAAGTTATGTACACTATTTTTCCTACGTCCACGCGATATACTTTTACCGAATCAGGCATGTACAATCTTGCGTTTTTATGTAGATGTGAGAGGTTTTATATATGTGTATTTGTAATTACTTTATATAGTTTTGATTACTTACCTTTGAAAGTGGCCCAGAAAATTGTGATTTTTAGGCGATGAAAAAGAGTGCGCCTTCATAAAAAAGTTAGAATAAATATTGGTACACAAAATATTACGAACGTTTATTTTAACAACTAACAACAATTGGAAACAGAAGATCAGAAATAAAACTGTTTTTGTTACATAAATATTGCGATTCAGAATTAATTATTTATTTGAATCACTGTAAAAATTAAAAGTAAAATTATTATTAGTGCAATTTATAAATTGCAAGATGTAAACACACTTTATTTTTAAGAATAAATAAACTGTTGTGTATATTTTCTTAGCGCTATAAGTATATTTGATAAGAACACAACGTAACAGCGATGGAATGGCATTTCAACTTTCAATTTGACAGCTTTTTTATCCGTACACGTACGGATAAGTTTTTTTTCCGAACGCGTATGAATAAAGGCCAGTTTCCATAGAACTAGACAGTGCGATATATGTCACTTTCCTATGTGGTCGTAGGAAATAGTATATTACGTTGCGAGCGCGGAAAGTGACACTTTTCACACGAGTGGGAAATATTGTAGCACGCGGCGTAAGTCACTTTCGCACAAGTAATGTACAATATTTTTCCTACGACCACCCATTTTATATATATATATAATTCAAATCGAGATTCTAAAATCGAATTTATTTCTTATAAATAATTAGTTTTTAGTCCAGTTGCTATGTAAATAATATCAGTAAGGAAGAGCAATTAATAAATACATCTATAAATCATACAGGATTCACAGGTTTGACGGCTTATTGACAGCCGTGCGCGTGAGAATAAAGGTCACTTTCCATGCTAGTAGAGAGTGCGAAATGTGTTTCTTTCCTATGTGGTCGTGGGAAAAGATATTTTCAAATAAGTCATAAATTTTGGTCATCCTTGTCTCTTTATCTTTATCAATACTATTGTTCATCATACAAAGGGGATCTGTTTTTGCTGATCTACTGGACACAACTAAAATGGGAATTTGTTCCAAATGTGTACAATTACCAACGCCTCCACTTCTAACTTCTGATATTATTAACAAAATCTTGTAAGATCACCTAAACTAACAAGCTGTTGGATTGTGATTCCATCCACCTATGGATCTGATAGAAAGTACATGGAGAAGTACAGGCACCAAAAAGGAAGAGCGGTTATACAAAAATAGAAGTCGACGAAAATGCGAAATATGCTATACGAACTGTCCATACGTTTTTTGTGAAAAATGAAGTATCACCATTAAAGAAAGTGCTGGAAGCTGTTAGTTAAAAAGAGATCATCCCTAAAATGGATAAGGAGAGTTATAGCGAATTTGTGTTAAATGATGAATGAATATTTAAGTCCAAGCTATTTATGGGCTAATTAGTTGCTATAATTACAATTTTTGTGCTCCAACCGTTTAGCAGGAACTAAATGTTAAAGTTATGGGGGGAGCTCCCTACATACTATTTATGGGCTCTCAGAATATACAAAAGCAATTGACAAAATAAATATACAGGGTGGAAATTTCAATTTTTTTAAAGTTGAAAAATTTCAAAAGTAAAAATTTAAAAAGGACAGTACTAAAAGGTAGTGCTATTTATGTGCTAATTAGTTGTTCTAATTACAATATTTGGGCTCCAACCGTTTAGCAGGAATTAAATCTTAAAATTATGGGGGAGGTGTGTTACATACTTGGCAATCGAACCAACAGCAACCAACGCCTGCATTTTGGGCTATTTATGGGCTCTCAGAATATGCAATAGCATTATACTGGATAAAAATTTCCATTTTTTTGAAGTTGGAAAATTTCCAAATGTCCCTATAAAGTGTTAAATATATTAATTAGTTTTTTCCTAAACTAAAAATATTGAAGAAAAGCTTTCCACCCTGTATATTTATTTTGTTAATTGCTTTTGTATATTCTGAGAGCCCATAAATAGTATGTAGGGAGCTCCCCACATAACTTTAAAATTTAATTCCTGTTAAATGGTTGGAGCACAAAATTTGTAATTAGAGCAACTAATTAGCTCATAAATAGCACTACATTTTAGTATCTTCATTTTTTCAAAATTCCGCTTTTGAAATTTTCCACCTAAAAAAAAAATTTAATTTCCACCCTGTATAATTATTTTGTTAATTGATTTTGCATATTCTGAGAGTCCATACATAGCCCAAAATTCAGGCGTAGCTGTTGGTTCGATTGCCACGTTCTTTTCGTATGTAGGGAGCCTCCCTCATAATTTTAAGATTTAATTCCTGCTAAATAAAGAGACCCATCTTTCAAGTCAACCACATTTTTGTTTACATCACTATGGCAAGACCGATTGCGTAATGTCTTTAGGCAATTACACAAAAAATGGGAATTTAATTTTAAAAATCGACGTGTTTCAGCTATTCCTAAAAGTATTTATAGTCTAGAAAATAATTTATTTCACACTTTAGTGACAACCTGTAGGTATATTTATTTTGTTTAAAACTGTTTTTGCATATTCTGAGATCCCATAATTCAGGCGTTACTGTTTGTTCAATTGCGGCACTCGTTCTGTGTGTGGGGGGGCTAACTTGATGTCAAGCAACTTTAAAATCGATTTTCTCAGAAACGGTTGCTTTTTTCTTAAATCTGTTTGTGTATTCTGAGAACCCCAAAAAAGCCCAAAATTCAGATATATTTGTTTTTTCGATTGGCGATCTCTTTCCCTTTAAGCTGAAATTCCCGCTAAACGGTTGGAGCCCAAAAATTTTAATTAGAGCAACAATTAGCCCATAAATAGCACATAATTCTTGTACTGTCTTTTTCAAAATTTCGCTGGGGGGGGGTAACTTGACATACATTGTATGTTACATGTTACTGAAGCAACCCTAAATATAATAAATATGACAACGGTGGTGGGATTAAATGGCTTCGATACCAACTTCATTAATGTAACTACATTTGTTTTATTATCTATTATCTGTCTGCATATTGCTAGTATATTAGGAGGTGCAGAGGCATAATTTATTTTTTGGTTTTTTTATCTGTCTATAATTCGGTTAATGGTTAAAATTATATTCTTTCTTTCATGATTTTACATTTATTTGTAAGGCACTAAAATTAAATATTAATGGTTCGTGATATTATAGGATCTTGGAAAGGATGCATCCTCCGTTTTAGAGGAACAACCTCTAAGAGAAAATCTTCAAGAATTTCAAGTTGTAAGTAAATATATCGATTTTTAAATGATGATATATCTGTAACCTATTTATAGTTGTCAGATAAATTTGTTATTTTTCCCCTGGGAATCTACTTTATAATATTAAGTATTTTGAATATATTATTACAGGATTCAGAAATGTTAATAATTGCATCAGGACAAGCCGAAGACGAAATGCTAGAGATTTCTACGCAATCAATATGTTAATATTTTGTCATCGGAATTTCTATGATCATGATCTGCATCTCGTATAGATGTCGAAAAATTTAAATAATTGGCTTGTAGGAGGTACTGCTTGAATCTAACGAGAAAATTGTATTGGAGGAGAACCAGGTAACACCTTCTAGATCTGTGTTACCCTCAGGTAGCATGTCTAGTAAGAAAAATGCGTTTTAAATTGTGTGTGATACAGGTGTAATTTTTATAATATAATTCTTTTCTATTCTCAGAAACCGGAAATAAAAAAAATTGATTGAAGTAGTTACGTTTCAAATAATTTAAGAAGAAAAGCAAACAGCCCAGCTACAATCAACACAGTATATTCGGCAAAAGAAGATTATTATAAAAAGAAAAAGGAACTTCTTGAAAAAACAAGCAGAGGAGATGGAAAGAACAAGAAAATGGGAGAGAGAAGAATCTTTAAAAAATATGATTCTATTAGATTTAGAAATAAAATGAAAATAAAAACAATTGAAAAAAGAAAATAAACAAAAGAAATTTTTTTTCAGTAATGGAAATCATAGGTACAAAAATAAGAATTACAAAAATAAAACTCGTCACACCGAAAAACAATGTTAGAATTTACCCTTTGTCATTTCCCGATTTTTCATCGTCAATAGCACTATCACTATTACCGACATTGATAGTAATATTATCGATAACTTTATTAGCCATATTATCTACATCCCACATTTTCTTTTTTTCGTTTTGAACATGAGCAATACACTTGCTCCAGTTTTCTGCTGTCACTCGTACCAATGATTTCTTAAGAAGGCGTTCCACATCGGCTAACTTAAACGTTCGATTTTACCGTGCCATATCTCCTTTAACTTGTGCCCAAATTAATTCAATTGGATTCAACTCACAATGATCTGGGGGTAACCTTAATATAGTAATTCCATGGCTCAATGCTAATTCATCTACAGCAAGTTTCTTATATTTATTGGCATGTATCTTCACAATTTGAAGCAATTCGTTCTTTAAACTGCTTTCATCGTAAATGATGCTTTTATCCCGTTACCATTCTTGAATGTGAGCTTTTCTCCATGCCTGTTGTGGCGTTTTTCGCAGTGTCAGCTGTGGTAAGAAGCGTTATCCATAACGACACAAGATCCTGGTTCCAAATTTTCAGTAATGCGTCCAAACCACCTCTCGTACACCTCTGCGTTCATCTCTTCATGGTAGTCTCCCGTTTTCTTGGACTTAAATATTAATTCACCATTTCATACAAATCCGCTATAACTTCTTATATGTGTGATTATTAAACGACGGCCTTTTCCAGATGGCATTTTTAAACCGGTTGACCGGACTTCAATAGCTGCTTGCCGTGCATTTTCATTTTGCCATACTTTTTTCAACGTGTGCCCCTTGTTGACCCATGTTTCATCCGTATAATAAATCTTTCTTCCTTGCTTTTGAAACTCGTTAACTTTGCTTACATAGTCTCTTTTCCGCAATACTATTTCAGATCTTTCAATAAGAACATTCTTTCTATTTATTTTCTCATAACTAAAATTCAAACCATGTGAGATTTTCCTCAACGTCTCCTCACTCATTTTAGGGATGATCTCGTTTTCACTAACAGCTTCCAGCGCTTTCTTAAATATATGTAGTTCATTTTTCATAACAAAACTTATGGACAGTTCTTCGTATAGCATATTTCGCATCTTCTTCGACTTCTATTTTTGTCTGACCGCTCTTCCTTTTTGGTGCCTGTTCTTCTCCATGTACTTTTTGTTCTTTCAAAATCTTGTAGATGCTTGGTTTTGAGGCTCCTGTATAATCTAAACAGATATCTATTAATTCGTCTGTTAGACGCGGCTGATCTTTTTGCAGACGCTGAAATACTCGTAGTATGATTTATTTTCCTTTTCAGTTCGATCGACAGATCTTTTCCACTTAAGGATGACCATTTTGGCACAACTTCCATCGTTCAATGAAAGGAAATCACTAATAGATTCTTGATTATTCTATTTACTAGCTTCGCCGAACACTTTCTACAGCCACTAATATTATCACAAATCACACCATAGTATTTTAATTGCACAAAATTACCAATAACTTTATTACAATAACAATTTTTTATAAAAAAAAGGTTCCTACCCTAACCGACGTTCGTGCCACACATAATATGTTCGACTCCGTTGTCTTACAAATACGTGTATATAATACTTGTATGAGTCGAAGCGAGACAAGAGTATTTCGATTCGCAGATCAGACAGACGTTCCCACTATTTGAAGAAAGTTCTTAAACATAAGAATTAGAAGTACAAAGTTTATTTCATAAAAATAACATTTTTCTACGTGACTCATAAATCGTAATTTGACAAACTTAACTGAATTTAAAAACATTCAAGAATACATGTTAAAATTATTAGTTCTAGAGTTTTTTAAATATTTCCGAATTATTCACAAAGATAAAGAAATTTTAGAATTAAATATGACAACAACGCTTTCATCTTTATGTGTACGTTACCAGGTTTATTTATTAAAAAAATAAATACCAACAAATAAATCGATTCTATGTAGCTGTTTCTTCTTGTTGGTGTTGGTGTATTTAAGTTTGAAACTGCATTTGCTCTTAAGTTTGTTTTATTATTATGTGCAACAAACATCATTTCTTCGGAAAAGTGGATAGCACTTATTCGATAATTTTTTCTCCTTGTAATGGCGATCCTCTCTTTGGATTACTTGAAGCTATTGCCTAAAAATCTAAGAAAAAAGTAATATAAACTTGCAGTCCTTAAATTACAAAATGTTAATCTGGATCATTTTCCCAATACGGGTTTTTGTTTATAATGTTCTATTAAACACATCAAAAAGAGACAGAGTGATTTAACCCACTGCATATATTTTTTTAAATCTATGATTTAACATATAAATATCAATAATAGTATATCATTTGATAATGCAGTGTTCAAATTGGTACTCAAATTATTATTAATCCTTCTTTATTCGACATATTCCACCTATAAGTGGGACAATAATTTTAGTGAAAAAAAAAACATTAAATCAAACACAAATTAATGTAAATTAATGTACAACTTACCTCGGGGTCTTTAGGAAGCAGATGCATTTGAGTTGGCCGTCAATTCTATGGGTTTTTTAAACAAAATTTTTTCGGCAATAGCTATTTGTGTATTAAGAGCGGAAAGTCGTACTTTGCCGCTTGAGGCAGAGAGTTGCCCGCGCGACGCGTAGCGGAGCGCGGGCAATCTGCCGAAAGCGGCAACGCACTTTCTGCTCGAATTGCACACAATATTTTTTCTACGATCACCTTATTTTTAGACAAATAATTTAAAAAAAACATGAAAAAGCCTTTTACTGCGTCCCAAAGCTCTTCGTGTTTTAAATAAATCTGTACCGCGAATTTCCACGTACCATAGTTCTCGTGCTCTTTTAGATGCTCGATCAGCGGAAGCTGGCTCATGATATCACTTATTAACACAAAAATTCAACAAATTACAAACTCCAGAAGCTTCAATGGTGTCTCACGCGTGTCCTGTGTCCATAACCTCCTGCAATTTGATGTTTTGAGTCAAGGTTTCGAGAAGAAAAATAACTTAATATATCAAAAACGGCGTAAAAGCAACTAATGACAATTTAAAACTTACTAAAGCCGTATACGACATTAAGATGACATTTACAAGGTTAAACAAATTGAGGTTCGAAAATATTGGGAGTAATTATTTATACACTTTGAATATTTTTAAATATTAACTACAACTATAACATAGGTGTTTTGGATGGGTTTATAAGATAGAAAATAATAATTAAAATGACGTTTGAATCGGTCTAATCTGTAAGGTCTTATAACACTGCGCCGTCGTGCTCGAAAAATCGCGCGTGTTTGAAAGACCAGTTATCCACGAATACTTTACGCTATTTTCTTTATTGGCGCACTTTGACTTACTACAAAAAAATATGGAAGTCCGTCCTCGATGCCCAGCCAAGTTTCATTTCATAAAAGTCCGTCCTCGATGCCAGCCAAGTTTCATTTAATAAAAGTGCATCCTGGATGCCCAGCCAAGTTTCGTAAAAGTCCATCCTAAGTAGTATTTATTTTTATTAAAAATGTATATGGATTGATTCCCTCGGGGATTAAATGGGTCCCATCCGCGGGATTAAATGGGTCACTTTAGTCGCTTGGTGTATAATGTACTATTAATATACCTATTATTTACTAACTTTCTTTAGTTTATTGTAAATGAAAACATTTGAGCGGAAAAGTACGCTCTAGAGCGGAAATAATGTCAAATTATGACAGATCACGGAAAACATCAACTTTGCGGTTAGATTTGAGTGTGCAAAAGCCTACTTTGGAAAAATATTTTACTTTAATTATGCCCATCAAAAGGGTGTTATTGGGCAGGATCTTCAATAATGGACATTGTTTTTCTATGGATTGTTGAAATTCAAATGGGTTTACACTTTTAACAGAAATTAAAAATAGTTTTGTCATTGAATAACATTCGATCTCTCGGCTGTATATCAGAAACTTTATGACAAAAATTAGTTTGGTAAAAGTAGCCAAGAGATGAGATAAAGTGGGAGAATTTTTGAGGAATTTAATATCTCAATTGTAACTTAATAATAATTTAAAATAAAGTATTTCAGTATTCTTACAATTTGTGGTAGTAGAAGAAACTTGTCGACACTCATTTTGATCATTTTTGTTTCATATTATTAACCATGTACCCATTCGTCATCAGTTATGACCCAATTGAGCAAATCTGGATCGTTTCATGCAAAAACTTCCGAAATAACAAAAAGGTACAATCAAAAGATTTGTTAGAATCTGGTTTAGGGGAATTGGCTTAATAAAGACGTATAACATGTTTGTGATTATCATCTTATTCCCTAATTTTTCGTTTGCTATTTTTGAAGAGTGAATGATTGTCAAAACAAAATATTAGTTTACATGATTCACGTATACAAAATTTATTTTGTGACATCGAAAACAATGTCACAAAATAACCATTTCAACATCGTTTTTGGTAACTTTTTATACAGTTGGTGGCACTGTTTAACTTATGGCTGACAAACAGACATTTATAACTGGCATTGGACGGTGAACACTTGACTTGATAAATTTTCTATAAATTTGGAAGAATTTAAATAAAAACAATAATATTGAATATAAACAATATATAATTATAAGTCATGATTTGTAATGTCAATCGTATGTATTTAAATTTCTAATTTTTCAATATTGAAATTTTGTCACGTGCATAACAAATGACAGAATTATGAACGTAAATGGAAGCAAATCAAAACATACATACCATATACATATTTTTGTTTAGATTTTTCAGGTAGTAAATCATTAACTGCATTATCAGTAATATTGTGAAGTTGTGGTGGAGTGCATGATAATTCGCTGTTTAGTTCCATATTCATAAATTCCGAACTATGTATTAGTAACTTAATTTAAAACTTCTGTCAACTGTCACTTGTATATGTTACCAACATAAATAAAGAAGCACAAAAATCCCTAATATTGCAATAATATTTTCGTGAAAAACATTTTTGCACGTTCATTATAAAAAATAGTATGTAAAACTCTTATCACAATCACATTTTGTAGTATTCGTGTTTTGCGTAACGAACCGCGAAGCGGTCAGTTACGCAAACTGCACTCGTACAACAAAATGAGTCATTGTGACACTTGTTTTACAATATACTATTTTCAACTCATCAAAATATTCACTTTTATAGGTATTAGTATTTTGTCTCCAAGGTTGAAGATTATTCTAGTGTTATCATCACCTTAAGTAATAGAAAAATCGCGAATTTCCAAGTTTTTATAATGATTAATATACGTTTAAAATAAATACAGAAGCGTGTTTACAATGGGTACATACTCTGAATGAATTATTATCAATTTAAATGTATACGTGAATAGATTAAACAAATTACAACATGTATCATAATATTATATTTTTTGTTATCTGCCTATCTTCATAGATGATAAATATCACTTATTTAACCAGACTTTTTGAAAAACCCTTTTAATTAAACGTAAGATAATGAATTGTATCTTTTTTACATATCACATCTCATAAACTGTATGAATAGATTGAGTATATATTATATACTTTTTTCTTTTTTTTTAATCAAATTTTTGACTCAGTGGTTGTACCAATAAATAATAACAAAATTTAAATTACATTATCAATATAATAGATATATAAATAAATATGTTAATTTTAGTTCCTTATCTGAAAGTATTAGTAGAAATATTTTATAAAGTTAGTTTCCTTTCATCTTTAAATTAATAAAATATCTCATTTAAAATTGAATCCAAAACGTAAATAGAAAGTTTAAACAGAGCCTGATCGGTTTTGCTACGTTTGTGAAAAATTTATATTGTCAAAAAGACCATTGTCTTGGTAATTCGAATAAAAATGTACGAGAGGATAACAAGAAAGTGATAGTTAAGTTAAATTAATTTCTAATGATTCTGACAATTTCTCTCTTCAAAGAAAAAACTTTACATTCATTGAACTACTACGAATTAAATGAGAATTACAACTACATATAGACGTCTAGAGCTTCTTGGTTCTTGCCTACAATAGTGGAATCAATGAATCGAAAAATAAAACAGCGTGCGATTATTCTAGTCCAAGAAAAAAGTCGATTAAATCAAAATATTGAGCGGAGGTTTTGAATTTTTAACACAATTTCCTTTTAAGTGTCTACAAACGAAACATACATGAGATTCTGTTTCAGACCCCCGGAAAGGGGTTGAACAAAAATAAGGTATTTTTTTTAAATTACGTAAAAACGCTTGGAGTTACATAAACAAGTTTTTAACAAAAGTTGTACAGCTTCAAATTTTACACCGAAATGGTCTTTACCATTTTTCCCAAGTGACATCAGGGTGGATAAAAGGTAAAGGATGAAAATTTAAAACGAGAAACTAAGGAAAGCGAACGAGGCGATAAGAAAAGAACACCAACAATCGAAACAAGAGATACAAGAACTTAAACTCAGGGTGGACTCATTACAGAAAGAAAGGAAGAAAAATAAAGTAGTGACTAGAGCACAAAGAAAAACGAAACTTATAATCCAGAAGTTATTAAAAAAAATTATAAATTTATTGGAACAAACTCTAGAAATTCGAATAGGAATTAGAGACTGCAGTGAAATTAGGATAGAAAACATGTCTACTTGAACAGCAAAACAAGTCTAAACTAAAGAATTATAAATCAAGAATTTTCATAAGAGAGGATCTAACAGGAAGCAAGGAGTGAAGGTAAGTCAAATTTGGGTTCCGGAAACTGGTGATAGATTCCGAAACATGGAGGTGGTACAGGAAGGAGGGGCTGGAGCTGCAAACGAACTAGTAGCAGTACATGTCGAAGGATCTAATGATGACAGAATAAAGGGCATACATAAGGGAACAGACAAGATGAAGGACAAAAATAAAAACAATATAATTAAAATTGGAACTTGGAGGCAGCCCTGAAATAGTACCACTGAAACATCATGAACATCATGAAGCAATATAAAACAGATGTATTTGCGTTCCAGTAAACTAAACAAAAAGGCAAAGAAATTAGAGATGTAGACGGATATTCCTTCTTCAACATCGGAGGGACAGACAAGATGTTGGCACGGACTATTTAGTAAACATGGAGATGCAGCATTTGGTGATTAACTTGGAAGTCATCTCGGAGAGAATTTGTCGTTTAGAAAACTAAGTTTACTTAATGTGCATGTACCATCGGAGGACAAAACCCCAGAAAGAATTAATTAATAATTATAATTAATTTTACGCGAAATATGACGGGGGCTATATAACAGAATTCCCAAGTATGATGTTAAATTTGTTTTAGGTTATTTTAATGCCAAGGCAGGGAACGGAATAGTATACCGGAAAACAACAGGAGGTAAAAACAAACATGATGTAAGCAGTTACAATGGGAAAATGCTGATAAATTTTGCTGGGGAGAATGACATGAGAATAATGACCACATATTTGTATCATGAAGTAATACACAAGGTAGCTTGGATAAGTCCCGACGGTTCGAGGAGGAATCAAATTGACCATGTGCGGCTAGAGAAGAAGCATGCCAGGTTAGTGACAGTCTTTGGAAGTTATCGTGGTACGGATTCGGATCATATATTGACAATAACGAAAATAAGGGAAGAAATTCCGCTAAATAACAGGATAAAAGAGTGAACCTTCAATGCATCAGTTTATAGAAGAAATCGAAAAAAATCTGGAACACAGGAAAAAACAAGAAAACATAGAAATGGAATGGGGAGAAATAAAGAAAGCAATGAAAGAGGTAGCCCAGAAAAACCTAGGATGAGTTATAAGAAAACATGGGAAAGATAGTTTGACGAGGACTGAAATGAGGCGATGGAAAGAAGGAATTATATTAGAAACAAAATGTTGGAAGATTCGCAAGAGGATGTCAAAGGATGATACATTTTGGAAAGGAAAGCATCCAAGAGGATCTGTACAGAACCAGACTTCTTACAAGGATAAAAATGGTCAATTGATAGGTTATAGCCAAGGGAAATTGAACAGGTGGAGGAAGTGTTTTGAAAAATTGTAGAATAATAAGTCAGGAGAAAAGGAAGATATATGATTTAGTTGGACTCCCGACAAACAAAGCAATAGGAGAAGAAATAAGAAACCTAAAAACAACAAAAGCGCTGAATGCAACGGAATACCGGCCGAAGTCATAAAAACAGGTGGTGCAGCACTGAGGACCCGAATCAGCGATCTAATAAGGAAAATTTGCGTTAAAGAAGGATTGCGGATCAATGGAATCAAGCAATCATTTGTCCGATAAATAGAAAAAGGGACAGAATGAAATACGCAAACAATAGAGGCATATCTTTGCTGGATGTGACTTATAAGGTCCTAGCGAGAGTAATAAGAAAAAGGTTAGATGAATATGCCAATCAGCGAGTCGGAGATCAAGGTTTTAAGAAAGGGCGGTCGGCTATAGACCAAATATTTATACTGAAAATGATTCAAAGTAGCACTCAAGAGCAAAATCTTAACCTGAACCTCATGTTCATCGATTTTAAACATGCTTACGACTCGCAGATAAGAAATCAATTAAACCAGACATACATCTTCGGAGGGGTGAAGGCAGAAGCTGGAGGGAATATTGAGTTAACTCAATTATATGGGAAACCGGAAATTGGCCGGCTGGAAGCTAGACTACGGTGGTTGGGCCATGTTGTAAGAATGGCTGATGCAAGATGGGCCAAAAATGTGCTAGAGAGAAGAAGATGCCACAGAAGGAGAGGTAGACCCAGAAGAAAGTGGATTCAACCCTGCGAGGAGGATTTACGAAGTATGGTGTTGACGAACTGGCTACTGATAAAAAAAGGTGGAGATAATTTACTGAAGTAGTTTAAAGCCATAGGTTTCTAGGGCCTGAAGAGCTGTTGTATATATATTTGCAATATTTATTTTTAATATTAACCCTAAATTTAATATTTATAATTGCGAAAAAATCTAAGAAAGCAACATTCATAATAGACGAAAATTATTTCTTATCTGAAGCACTGCAGAACTAAATAATTAATTTGGGAATTCAGTTATTCCATGTTTTATTAATTATAACCATCAATGTCTTTAAATCAACTTATTAATATTAATTTCAGGTGATATCATTGAAACATAGATCCAGTTATATTATGCAGTATTTGTGGCAATATATTGAATAACAGCATTGGAAACGTTGTTTCTGTCAAAGACAAACAATTAGAGAAATTAATTGCTAAAAGCATTGAAAAGAATAATAAAGAACTTTAATTGTGGGCAGGAAGAACTGAAGTTATTTTTCGTGACAACTGTGGAAAGTTGTATCTTCAGTCAGGCTCTTCGGCTGCTAAAATAACAGAAGCTGTCACAATTACCTCTTTTCTCATCATCTATCACAGAATCAACTTTATCATCTGTGTCAATTTCTCCGACAAATTTTAATTTCAGTAGCCTATGTTTCTATTGTGAAAATGCATTAGACCGTACACATAAACGTGTTTATAACATATCTGAAAAGGACACTGAAGACGAAACAATAGATATGGCTAATAGAAAAAATTATGAGTATAGCAACAATTTGATGAATCGAATAGAAAATGTGTGCTTAGTTGAGCGCAGATTAGTTTATAATTTCAACTGTTACCGAAATTTTAACAGGTCTCCAAAAGAACCAAAAGTTTCTACCGCAAAGGAGCAACCAAGTAGATAATTCAATCAAGTTTGCAAACACTCTTTAGTTTACGAGAGCTGAAAGCAATGATGTAACTTCGCCTAATTTCGGATGCTGAAAGAAAAATATAATGATGATATAATTATATCACATAATCAAAATAAAGAACCTAAGTATTATCTATTATAAAATTTTGGGTATTGGTTTACTGGTGATAGTGATGCAATGGATGACACACAAAAGAAAACTATTTTGAATAAAGCTGCTACGTAATGAAATATTAAAATTTGGTTATAGTAACACATCCTGCATCGAACTCTCTTGAGAATGTAATTTCATCAATTAACTTCTTTTTTCTTGGTAATCTGCTATGCAAAAATATAACAAAAAAATTCACAGGTAAATGTTAATTTATAAAAGAATAAACAAAATAATAAGAAAGAAATCCTTGCGATAAAGTAGTTTAAATTGGGTATTGAAAATTTCAAGTTGTTACACCTCTGTCTTATTTCTATATAATTTTCGAACCATTAAAATGATTTTATATTTTGTATATGTCATCATCCAATCTGGTTAATTCTACTTAAATTTTTGTTATTCATGTTAAAGGTACAGTGATTGTTAAAAGGATTAAATGCCAATTGCCAAATTTTTCTCAGAAGTAATAGATACACCTAACGATTAGACTTAGTCACAGTATTCTACTCGCTACCTGTTTTCAATGAAACCAAACTAACGGCCTTTAAAGGCCAACCGATATACTCATACCGGAAGTGACTCGTCGATGCATTTTTATACAGGAACTACTAATGAAAATAAAACAGTTTCGTGTTGGAGTAGAAAAGGAGTTGGTATACTTAAATAATGATTTATTTATAGTGTAATTTCTGTCGCAAGTGTATTAAACAGTGGGGGGGGGTAAATTTACAATAAATTAACATCTACTATAACTTAACTATGAATAAGAAATTTTTAGAACACTAACTGATCGGCTCATTGAATGTTGAAACGCATTTAGAAGGTGTAGAAAGTACATTGCTTTAAAACTCCTACGGTGTGATTCATGCCATTCTATAAAAATATTCTGTAACAATATTTTTTTGATTATTTTGCACATCTCTATCCATTTAGCTACGAAATGTTGAGAATATGAGATTGGTAACTAAATTCTTCATTCAAGATCCGAACCAACTTAAGTGTTAATAAAATAAGGAATAATACAGGAACTCTTTAAGTATTACGCAATTAAAATAATAATGTCAACACAACTCACACAGCAATCTTCTGTAGATGTTTTGATCGTTTCGCTTATATACCCAGTGACATAGGTACCCAAACACCCGGTAAAAATTATTATATTTCGGTAATATTTGGCATACATATAAGGAAATTCGTAATATGTAAATGATTAAAATGTCACTTCAATCGGATGAGGATAATCTAAGTTTCTGCTCACCAACTTTGATAATGGGTTGAAGCTCCACGATATCTTACAAATTTCCTAATGCGACCAGGCATACTCATAATCAGGCGATCAATATCCTCTTGGGGTATCTCATTCCATGCCACCTATATCTCATATCGAAGATTCACCAGAGTTTGAGGAGGATGCTGTAAATATCTTAACCTTCTACTGGTTGTGTCTCACACATGTTCAATTGGGGACAAATCCGGGAATATTGCGGGCCAAGGTAAGAGGTGAATTTGAGCCTGGTGGAAGTAGTCCAAGGTTTGTCTGGTTATACAGGGTGTTCCAGGAGCTCATATCAAAATCTAGGGAGAAGAGAGAGAGATTAAAAATAATGATGGTATTTCATATAAAACATTAGGATTTTTTATTTATAATTATTAAATGGCTAATTGGAAATTATTAAAATTTTAACCGTTCATAAACACCATAATGGGATACCATTGTAGGATTATTTTTACCGAAGAAAGGAGGCGAAGGGAATTTAAGAAATCTGCGTACTCCAATAATTGGACAAAACATACTAGATGCTGTTGATAATGAACCTACAACCAGTTTAAGGAAACTTTCGGCACATTTTAATATTTCAAAATCAAGCGTACATAGAATACTTCAGGAGCAACTATTGCATCCATTTCATGTACAAAAAGTTCATGCTACGTCACCAGATGACTATCCTCCTAGGCTTAATTACGCGAATTGGTTTTTGGGTAAACCACGGGAAGATCGACATTTCAGTGAAAATGTACTATTTACAGATGAAGCAGGTTTTACCATGGATGGCATAATGGATTCCTAATCTACATCTGTGGGATGATGAAAGTCCTCAAGGCATAATTGAGACTAAACAACAACAAAGGTTTATGGTCAACCTATGGGCAGGTATTATCGGCAATCGCTTAATTGGTCCGTATATCCGTAATGATCGTCTAAACTGACAGTTTTATTTACAATTTTTACAGGTTCTGCCAATTTAACAATTAATAATTATAAATTACACATTTTCTTAAATAATATTTGATATTTCAGTTTTCATAGCAAATTTCACTTAGTTAAAAACTAAGATGTCAAACATGCAATCCCAAGAGGTCATAAGTGTTTTTTGTGGTAAATGTTAGTTGTATAAACTTGAAAAGAATCAAATTACAAAAAAGCATTTCTTGGTTGTTGACTGCAGAGAAAACATTTTGAAAGTAATATGGTAAACATACGAAGTTGTAGAATCGCCCAATCCGTTGGAAAATATGGAATTTGATACTAATTAAAAATGTTCCTTTATGTGAAAATTATAAGTTGGGGTTATTTATCTCAAACACACTGTTCGATGTGAGTCTTTAAATGGCATTATTCCTTCTTCTTCTTGAATAATATCGATTACTTTTTTTTGCTAATTGTTAAATTTATTTGTTTTCAATGTGTGTAATATCTAGTATCTAGCTGCTGTTTTCTTGGTGATTCAAAAGATGTTTTGAATAAAATTGATTGCAAATATCAGAATAAAGTGCAGTTTCACTTATTGAAATCGAAAAACTTTGCATCTCATGAGATATTAAATTATACTGATTACGATACTGTTACTGGAAAATGATCCATCGGAAAATAGATTAGAACAAAAAAGTCGTTTTTACCATAAATCTCAATAAACCATTGGAAGTAATATACTTTAGAATTATCAGCATGTGCGCCAAAACTTTTAAGTCAGGCTCTGTTGCTTGTTCTAGTGTTCTAAAACTATATTTATGTCTATACTTCTAAAAACCGTTCAAAATAACTAATCCTGTGCATTAAAAACTTATAATTTAAATTTAGTTTAAACTAAAATTCAAGTCGGATTAAGCGCCTGCTTTTGTACTACCCAATTTGCCTGGCCTTCACATCTGGAATAATCTTAGTTTATGATATGCTTGCCATTGCTGTAACTGAAATTCGTATTTTAACTCATGTTTCTAAACTCTGACATTTATTTTTACTAGAATATAAAATTGAAAGACTATGAATATATATTTCAAAATAATAAGTATGTTTTATTGATACTTTTGATGTCATTATCAAGGTTAAAAAACTGGTAAATTTAAATAATGTTTCTTTAGGCATTAAAAATCTTCATATTCAAATTTGGAACATTCAAGATCAGCAGGCTGTTATTTTTGCATTTTTGTTTTAAATTACTCTACGTTTGAATAAATGTTTATTATTTACCTTTACCTTAACAGCAAAAACTGATAAAACTTGTCATCGTGCGTTGGATATTATATATTTACAATGTTCACTTTATTTCTCAATTGTTGTGTCTTTTGAGTTCAAATGTTTGATTGGAAATGTACCTCACTTTAATAATAACGCTAACAACTTTAATTTGGGGTGAACTCTTGCCAATCACTTGAAAAAGCTCGTTTGCATACCGGGGTATACTTCAAAAACTACGATTGATAAATTTGCACACTTTATTGCAATTTTAAATTCAGTTGGGACTCATTAGCAAAAATTTTCATTTGGATCATTAAAAAGCTTGAAATGGTTAAGTTCTATTAAGGAAATTGTTTGATAAGGCAAATGTACCCCATGATATATTAATAATGAAAGTAGATTCATTAATTTTATTTTGTAATAAACTGTGTGACTCTTATCTGATCTACTTTAATTAGGTAAACCATATTTTCACAATTATCTACAAAAGATTAAAATTTTTAGTTAATGATAAATTATACATTGGCTCATTTGATAAATATTTGCCAGAAAATTGGAATCGTATAATTCACGATTCTATGATCATTTACCGAATTCAATTTTTAGAAATAAATATTTGTAATTAGCCTTTTACAACCAAATTGTATCTGTTTTCATATTGTAATGTTTTTCTAATTTATTTAAACAGTAAACGGGTGGGATAAATTTTAAACACTCGGTGGGTTCACTTACTTAATTTATTTAAACACTAAACTACTCATTAACACTTACTTTATATGCACACAAACTTAATTATTAATTTATATCAACACTTCACTGTTCGCTATTGCGGTGTATTCTTGTTTATTTGTCGCGATCACTTTATCAACTGAACTAACTCTCCGTGGTTGGTCGTTTATATATTTGATTGCGGCTTATACAAAAACAATTGGCTTTCTGGCATTTTCTAGATAAGACTGGTCACAAAAACAATGTCTAGATAAGATAGTCACAATCGTAAACAATTCTAAGAAATCCCCGTGCATCCGCCATAATTTTAACTTTCATACATGGCTTAGACAGAGTCGGATTCAGGGACTATACCAGTGTGCTGTTTCGTAACATTACCCCCTCCTTAAATGGCAGTTGCTCCTATAACTTTTGTGTAGCCGAGACTGGATGTAGGAATCGGCAACTGGCCCCATTTCTACACTTTCCGATCTTATGGAAATAGCAGGGCACCGTCTTCATCAGATCTGATAACGGGGGCTCTAGCTGCAAATTAATATCTGGACTCCGGTATCTCGAAAGATAATCTCTACCATGTTCCTGATAACTCGCCAATCCAACTGGTTACTCGCTATCTTAGGCATAGCCAGTTTCTTTACGCTGGATTCTAACACATGGTCTCGGAGGTTTCGAAGTGCTTCCCACACATCGCGGTAGGTAGATCGATCTTGAAATTCATTTTTAGTTACCACGTAGAAGAGGTACCGCGAATTATGTTTCAGTTTCAGTGTCTTGCCAGGGGCTGGGATCTGGTCTTCAAGTTTTTCTAATTGCCCGAACTTCTTTCGAAAGACGGATGCCAACCCTCGTGCGTTCTTGAGACGGACGGGGATGTTGTATGCCAGTGAATAATCTTCCGGGAGAGTGAACAAATCTTGTCGTTGTTCTGAAGTGACTTTCCCGGTACCTCCATACGCGCCCATAAATTAATCGAAGGTAGGGTCTGACACATCTCGAATATGGTTTACTCCTTTCTCTAGGTCATAGTCTCCTTCGAATGGCGCTAGTCGGTTTTGGTGAACTACTTTTGGTTTTCCGTTGAGGATCTTGCCTATGCGATATATAACATCATTGATCCTTTTCTTGATTAAGTATGGACCTTCCCAGGATTTTTGTAATTTTGGAGAAAACCCTTTTCTCCTCGTCGGGTTGTGTAACCATACTTTGTCCCCTTCTTTAAAACCGCCTTCTGTGGCCTGCGTATCGTAACGACTTTTCATGCTGCCGCTGGCAACTTGGCGATTTGTTCGAACTAATTCATGAATATGGTCCAGACTTCTGCTCAATTGGATCACGTAGTCTTCGCCTGCTAGATCTTCTCCAGGCCGATAGCCAAATTCCAGGTCACAAGGAAGCCTCATTTCACGTCCAAACAGGATTTTCGCAGGTGTTTTACCCGTGGACTCATTGACGGCAGATCGATAAGCCAATGCGAATAGGGAAAGATACTGGTCCCAATCTCTCTGATGGCTGGAAACTACTTTGGACAGGTATTTTCCAATCGTCCTGTTCATTCTCTCGACCATTCCATCTGACTGTGGATGTAACGCTGTTGTCCTGGTCTTCTTCATTCCCAGCTTGTCGCAAATCTCCTGGAATAGATGGCTTTCAAAATTTCTTCCCTGGTCACTGTGGACTTCCAAGGGCACTCCATATCGGTTGATAAATTATTTCACCAATACATCCGCGACAGTTGTGGCCTCTTGGTTCGGGATAGCGTAAATTTCCACCCACTTTGTGAAATAATCCATTACAACCAGTATGTATTTACCACCATTTTCCGTCGTCGGAAATGGTCCAGCGATATCTAAAGCAATCCTTTCGAAAGGGCTTCCAACATTGTACTGTTTCATGGGTGCCTTTTTCTTGCGATGTGATCCATTACTCGTAGCACAAGTCGTACATTTCTGACACCAGTCCTTCACATCATCGGAGCTGTTCATCCAATAAAACCTCTCACGGATTCGCTGGAGGGTTTTCTTCACTCCCAGATGATCTCCCGATGGACTGTCGTGTAACTTCTTTAGTACTTCAGCTACTCTTGTTCTCGGGATAACTAGCTGTCTCCTCATCTCGGAACCATCATCGTTTTCAATGACTCTTTTCAACAGCCCTTCTTCCAGGACAAGGGAGTCCCACTGAGCCCAATACGCCTTGAGTTTCGGTGAAAATTTTGACACTTCTTGCCATGTAGGGCGCCGATTTTCTTCCTTCCATTGCCGAATCTTCTTTAGGTGACAATCATTCGCCTGATTTTCTCTGATCCTAGTGGGTGACCATTCTTCGGTGACTACAGTAGTTCTTGAAACTGCAGCTTCCCTAGATTCCACCTTGTTGCAGTGCGAGCAGTCTGTTGGGCACGGCCGTCTGTACAGGGGTCGGCATTTTGGTGACTCACACCAGCTCGATGTTCGATGTTGAAATCATACTCTTGAAGTCGTTCAATCCTTCAAGCGATCTGGCCCTCGGGATTCTTGAACTGCATCAATCACTTGAGTGCTGCATGATCAGTCCGGATTAAAAACTTCCTACCATAGAGATACTGGTAAAAGTGTTCAACGGACTTCACTACCGCCAAAAGTTCTCTTCTTGTGACCCAGTAGTTTCGTTCTGGTTTGGAGAGGACTTTACTGATATATCCCAGCACTCTTTCTTGCCCTCCTTGGATCTATGAGAGCACTCCACCAATTCCTACGTTGCTTGCGTCAGTGTCAAGAATAAAGTCTCCCTCTGGTAAAGGGTATCCTAATAGCGGCGCCGTGGTTACATGCTTCTTGAAGGTATCAAAAGCCGTTTGACAATCTTCGATCTTCGTCCCATTGGAAAGCTCTTGCTTTTTCTGTAAGTCGAGTTAGAGGCTTGGCAATATCTCCAAACTTCCTGATAAATCTTCTATAATATGAGCAAAGTCCAAAGAAACTCCTAATTTGATGAAATTAACTGTCTCGACCCTTACTTCGTGGAATATCTACTCATATTAATGTTTTAAATGAAACTCACTGTTTCTAGCTAATTCCGCAATATAATGAAAATTGTTGAAAATTCTAAAAAATTGACAATTGTTTCGATGATATTGATGATATTGATTTATTGAAACAGTTGTCAATTTTTTAGAATTTTCAACAATTTTCATTATATTGTGGAATTAGCTAGAAACAGTGAGTTTCATTTAAAACACTCCAAATTTGATGTTTGTTGGTTGGTTGCGGCCATTGCTGAATGGAAGCAATTTTCTCTGGATCCACCGCCACAACATCATTGCTCACTATATGACCTAGATAGTTGACTCTGTTTTGGAACACGTTTTAACAAGAGCTGGGCAGCTTGGAGTCGTTTGAATACGTCTTCCAAATTCTTCAAGTGTTCATCAAATGTCTTCCCCAGTACTACGATGTCGTCCAAATAGACCAGGCATGTCTTACAAGACATTTTCCATGAGTCTTTCAAATGTCGTAGGCGCACTACAGAGCCCGAATGGCATGACGTTGAATTGCCATAATCCAGATCCGGTGGTAAAAGCAGTCTTCTCTTTGTCTTCTGGGTCCACTTGCCTATAACCAGACTTCAGGTCCAAGGTGGAAAACAGTTTGCTGCCGGCCAGTGTGCTGTTTCGTAACAATATTCATTCTGTTCTGTTACTTCCAAAATAATGCACAAGAGATCTTCATATATTAATATTACAAATAAATGATTTCTCTTTGACAAACATCCTGACTGACTTCCAGCAAACCATTTATCTTGTTTACAAAACCATAAATGGTATTTTTTCTAATTTAGTGTATCAATATGTTTAAACACACTAGATGTCAAGGTACTTACTTTGGTGACATCAAATATCATTTAATTGTTGAGCATTTAGGTATATCCCCATTTTATGAAAAACGGTTATTACCAATTCTTCATTTTAAGGTACCACTCACTTCATAATAATATGAATTTCCCTTGTCAAGTTGGCATTCGCTGAATTCAATGAATTTATATTACAATGAAAATGAAATGAAAGTATTACTAATAATTCATAACAAAATATATGACGAAGAAATTTTTATTATCACTGTTATTCTGATGATGGCCAGAGTCTGCTTGAAACGTTAATATAAACTAAATATTTTGGTTTGTTGCTTATTTACATTTAGAATTTTCACACAAATTAAAAACAGGTACCTTTCATCACTTTTCTGTTAATTAAAAAAATTCTATAAGATATATTTACTGCATCGTTTGGTGTTTTCAAATATATCAGCTGATTTTTCTAATAATAATATTTCCTGAAATACTGTGGCCAAATTTTTCTATTTAAATAACTTTGACTAATCTTATCAATAACAAGAACAACTAATATTTTCTAGATATTTTAAGCATGTGAAATTTTTATACATTTCCAAACTCCAACAAAATATTCTCGTCTTCTTTGACCAGAATTAGATTAATTCTTTTGAAGTTTAAATGGAATAATATCAACATGGAATTTCTGGAATTACTAGGAAAACATATTAAATAAATTTGTATACAAGGATCCGTCTTGCTGTATAGTTCCTTTCTTGACTTCTGTTGTTCACTACTTTTATTTTTATTTAATACAAGCTCATAGAGAAGGTATTCAAAAATAGGGAGCGAGTAAACTGACTAGCAACTGAATTCATACCAATAATTTGGTGTGTTACCATAACTAATTTATACAATATGTAACAAAAACATAGGTCTTAAATTAAACCACATATTTTGATGTCATAAATAACTCGATTGAACCTAACCTTACCTTAGTACATATGTGCAAAAATGGATAGGGTTGAGATCTGAGCCTGATTTGAGTAATCGAGGTCCCTTCCAATCCAGCGTCCAGGATATAGCTCGAAAATATGTTGCAGCACTTCGTTAGTGTAATTTGCCAACTTAGAACCAACCCCGCCTCAACCTACAACCAAACACGCCATGCCTTTCTGTCTCTGGCAAGTATTTTCATATCTTCCAGAGTTTTTCCTTTATTTCGTCCTATTTCCTCTATCTGGTCAATCCATTATCTTGGTCTTTCTTCCTCTTTGCTTTTTCCTTGGTTGACCTATTTTATTGATGCTATTTTCATGAATTAACAAGAATTTGTAATTTTGGAATTTTTGTGAGAGAAGTGTATGGGAGACATTTTTTTAAAAACTGTATAGAATTGGGTGTTTGATGCTGGCGGTGGATTTGAATTTGTTTGTGGAGACGAGTTTGCGGGGGTTTGGGGTATTATGCATAATTCGGCGTTGAATAACAATAATAACAACCATCAAGCAAATGGGCGGGTACAACTGCGGCTGTATTATTTCCTACGTTGGTCCATTTGGGTAGTGAATAAACTCACCATGCTACAGATAAACCGCAGAAAACCTGTAACACCGACGGCATGTATACTCGCATATATACCCGTTTATATAGTTTTATGGTGTTTTAGCTTTACCACTTTGTATCCTAAAAAATTGTAACTTTTTGGGTACATCAACAATACAACCATAGAATATAAATGTGGCTTAAACTTTGAAAGCTATGTTCAGGGGTGGAACATTGAATAATTTAATAGTGTAAATGAAAAATTTAAATATTATACTTTTAGATAAAATAGAAAAGTTTATAAAAAATGAATCAAATAATTTACCCAACATATTGATATTTATAACAGTCGAGGTCATCTTCACTTGATTCATTATCGGTTTCAAAAGATATAACAAGTTGTTCTATAGTTCTACCATATCGCCAAGTTCTCACATCTTTTGTAATTCCAGTAATTCAATTTTCCTTGTGCATTAAAAATCAATAAATCAAATTAACGGATCTATTCCACTCAGATGGCCGTTACACCTGTAAACTGTACACCAGTAGCGTAACTTCAAATCCAGGCCCCCCCGCAAGGATTTTACCGGGACCCATCATATAAACGAACAAATAAGTATATGTATTTACAAGTAAAGGGTAAGGGGTAGTCATGAACCAGCGTTTCCTAAAAATAATAACCCAAAAGACATACATAAGTATATAATTTAGAAAATGAAACAATAAGGCACATATAGGAAAATAAATGTGTACATTCCAAAATAAAAATAAAAAATATCACAAAACGAGGTATATTCATGTGTTGGAAATACCAAACAAAAGTAGAAAAATCTAACATATAATACGAGTACATATTTATATATTGAGACAAACAAACAAATCATCATAGTATGCATAGAAATAGTATACCTATGCAAAACCTTTATTAGTTATTAGGTACTTTTGTCTCTTTTTACCATTGTATTGTCATGATAACACAATTTTAAAGAGAAACAAAGCAATGACAAAGGGTAGGTATTTCAAATCAAATTCTTTACATAACTGAACAAGAAAATATTTAAAAAAGAAAAAAAACCTGTGTCAAATAAAGAAAAGATCAATACCTAAAATTCTCGTTTACGGGTCTTGTGGTTGGCATAGCTTCTATGGAAAGTAACCCCAATGCCTTTAGTCTAACTTGTGACATGGTGGAACGCATAAAGTTCTTTATAAGTTTGAGCTTTGAAAACGAACGTTCTGCACTGGCTACCGTAACAGGCAACGTCAAAAATAAGACTAATACGGAGATTACTTCAGTAAAACTAGAACTAAGTAACTCTCTTATCGTAAAATTTTTTTAATAGAACTAATTGTGAAGCAAATCCTTCACTAATATCTTTCTCATAGTTTTCTTTTAATTTATTAGCATGTTCTATGATTTCTAAGTCATTTAGTTGCGATAAGCGCTGGGGTTCAAGAAACATAAACTTATCGCTTACATGAAGCATTCCTTCAAACCTAGTTTTTAATTGCTGAGTAGCAATATCCACAACCCTATAAAAAACGTTTACTCTGTACATATCCTCAGCATTATTAAATCGATGATCTACTGATAATTCGTCATAATGTTTTTTAACTGTTCTAGCTCTTTTATTAGAAAATATGTGTATCTCAATACCCCATTTCTGACAAGTTAATTTTGCCTCTGTGATTATGTCCGAAAATTTCTCTCTGAGATCTGTTACATTAGTTAGACATATTTTTTATAAATTGGTAGCATTAGATAAATCTTGATCGATTTTTTGTAATTTAGTAGAGGCCAAATTAGTTATAGTTAATAACTTTGTAACAATAATGAGCGTGATAACGAAATTAAAGGTTTCTATTTTTTTCTTAAGAGATAAAGCTTGATTACGTTCGTCGGCTTTTTTACTTTCTAAATTTGTTTTTGTTAAGGCCTTTATGACATCTAAGAAGCGCAATTTAACAGCTGTAGAAGATAATAATCGTCCAGAACAACGAGTTGGATTTAATTTTTTTAGTGTTACCTCTGATTCTCCAGTGATACTTGATAAAATGTCCCATCTATGAATACTGAAACCAAAAAAACTATAAAGCTCTTGCAAAACTGTAAAGAAATTTGATACTTCTTGGACCCCATTCAGTGCATCGTTGAGAACGAGGTTAAGGTTATGTGCAGCGCAATGAACAAATGTAGCTGTCTTTTCAATTTGTTTTATCCTAGTTTGAACTCCAGAATAAGCACCACTCATTGTGCTAGCTCCATCGTACCCTTGCCCCCTACATTTCTTAATGTCTAAGCCTAAGTTTAAAATTATATCTAAAATTTGAGAAGACATATCACCGGCCCAAAAAGCTTTATAAAAGCCCAAAAAAGATTCTACGATATTAAATATCGGTATTTGTTTGTTTTGATCAATTTTTACATATCTAATAACTATGCTAAGCTGATCTACCTTACTCACATCTTGAGTGGTATCGACAATGATGGAAAAAAATGCACTGCGCAATATTGAATTAATTAGTAAACTGAAGTTTACTTCAGAAACAGAACTTGAACATAAAATTAATTTCTTAGATATGACAATCATACGACAAGAAAACAATGAAGAACTGAAAACAAAATGGTATACCAAAAACACTTTGTCGGGTCGCTACCTAAACTATAATTCCCACCACCCAAATTCACAGAAAAACAGTGTTATCATAAATTTAACCGATAGAGCGCTAACTCTAACATCACCCGAATATAGATTCGAGATCTTAAAGAAAGTAAAAAAGGTTCTTCATGAAAATAATTTCCCTACAAAGTTAATAAACAGAATCATAAATCAACGTACACACAAATTATATAATAGTAACATACCTGATAAAAAACAGATAAATGATAAAAGCATAAAAAAATATATTGCTATGCCATACACAGCAGAATTATCAGAAAAAATGAAATATATCTTAGGTAAGCATGATATCATTGTATGTCACAAAACACAACATCTATTATCATCTTTGTTCACATCATTGAAAAGTAAAGTTCCAACTAAAATGAAATCGAATGTCGTCTACTCAATACCATGCTTAAATTGCCCCAATAAGTACATAGGAATGACTACACAATACCTTAATAACAGGCTAAACGGACACAAATACACTAAAAATGCCTCAACAGCTTTACATAAACATGAATCTAGCCAAAACCACGAATTTAACTTTTCAAATACTAAAATTCTGGCACAAGATAACAATTACCAAAAACTTTTGATGAAAGAAATGATTTACATAAAAAAGGAACAGCATACTGTCAATGATAAACAAGACACAAATCATTTAAGCCATATCTATCACAACTTAATACTATAAATAAACAATGAATATTATTTCAATTTTTGTGACCACCTCGTATATTCCATTTTAATAATTAATATACACCTTATCTCTCTGCCATTGAAAAACTAAGTAACATAAACCAGAATACTTACTCAAAAAGGAAAAAAAACGAAAACAATAATAGAACCTTCAATCTTTCCATTCCTAATTGTACCATTAAAATGTAAACATCGAGGTACGTACCATAATAAAACTTAATTTCAAAATTTTATTCCTGCATGTGAGCTGGAAAACCTTTTAATTTTTGACTTTTAATTTTTAATTGTTAATTGTGAATGTCTTCATTGTAAGCTACCAAATTTCATTTTAATTCTTTCCACTCGTAGGTACTGTTCCACAAAATAAAACAGATTTTGATAAAGCCTACTATGATGGGCGAAACGTCGTCATAAAATTTTCGTATTATTCACAAGAAACCTATACCCAAGAACTATCCAAAAAAGATAAATATATAATGGTTTAAGAAATACTACAAATATATATATATATATATATATATATATATATATATATATATATATGTATAGTGATTTTTGATGGTTTGATTTACATGCCGTCGCCAGTTAGTATTTGGCTTTTTCGGTGTGGTGGCTTTTGTGGGGGTGTACTTGCGTCACTCGACAACTACCGTTGCCTGTTATAAATAATGAACAAGTAAAATAGAACTGTCCATGAGCAATGGCTTAGGTGACACCATTTTAATTATTTCATCAAAAAAATGTCAATTATCAAACATATTAGTTGTCATTTTCATAGCTTACTTTAATAATGTTAACTTTTTCATATTTCCGGTAACTAATTAAACGATATTAAAGATATACAACATTTACAAACGGTGTAAGTTAGAAGTAACATATTATATATTACTGAAATCGGGAAAAAAATTAAAAATATACAGGGTATCCCATTTAAAAAAACTATTACATTTTTGTATCTCCTAAAATACACGCGCTACTATATTTTTGAGAGCATTTTAACAAATTTCGGACATAACCATAACTTTCATTTAAAATTTTTTTCTGCGAGAAATAATAATAAAGAGGGGGTGGGTAATTTATAATCAATAAACATGTACATTCCATGAGCTGAAATTCTGGCGAGTCATAGAGACATATTTTTCTGATATTACAGCTTCACAATTTATTATCCAAAATGCTGCATTGCTAATTGAGATTTAAAAACACCACTTATACTTATAAAATGTAGGTAATACTTAACTTTGGGAGCTAGTGTTCATTTCATATTATGTCATTTTTCAAGAAAAATGTTGTCATAGTGGTTTGATGTAGATTCATTCACTCTACAATTGTTTTTCGTAATACTGTCTATAGAGAGATATCTTGTCACTTAAATACATCGAATACCGATACTTCATTTGCATGTTATTAGAGTGTAGTGAGTATTTCCTAAAATAAAACTTAGGTTGGTATGAATATGAATGAATGAGGACAACACTACGCTTTACGTCACAAAATATGAGTGACGCCTTATATACAGTATGTCCCAGAGTGATATTTCGCCGTATATAAATAAAAAAAGTTGTGTCGGGACAAAAAACAGTTTTGATGTTATTCGCGAGGATTGATCCACCACTTGCATTGAAAACAAAATGTGTTCTATTTTTGAAAACGAATTCAGTTTACTACCATTGCCAATAATGTTCCCGAAGCAAAACGATTGAATTGACTGTCTACTTGAACACGTTTATTTTGTTTATTCATTCAAAAATTAAATCGTTTAATATTGCGCGTTTTGAAAATACTACTTAAAAATACCATCTAGAGGAAAATTTAAAATGTTCAGTATCTGATGAAAATTTACTTAAATAAATTGTTCCAATTTGAATACCTATTATTATTTTTCAATTATGATATAATTTTGACGGAGACAATAAGTAGAGTAATTTAAATAATTGTTACGTATTATGCAAAATTTCTATGGAAGATTGTTTACGCCTTTGTTTACGTTAATTTTGAATGGAAAGGAAATTTTATTCCTCATGAAAGGCGAATTCAAAGATATACATTTTCATTACTTATATCTCCTAAGTTATTAATAAATCACACTTTTTGAATAGTTCTAGCTGCATTAATATTTAAAAGATAGAAAATTGTTTATCCAGTTATAATTTTATTTGTACAACGAAGACATTGCAACAATTATAGTGATCTTCTTCTTTATGGTTTTCTTCATAAGTATTACAATATTCATATAAACACAACACTCAATTTATTGCTCATAAACTTCACTAAGTTTTTTCTTCTTTTTATACTGTCCTCAACAATAATAATTATTATAAATACAAAAGTTGTAGCTAATGGAAGTTTAAAATACATGTTTTGTCAACTTGTAAAGGTTTTCCTTGTGTTTCATTTTATAATTATTTACGCTTTATAATATAATTGTCTGAACTTTAGATATATCTGGGAATTTGCTAGAGTAATCACAAAAGATACATTGTAAGAAAAAACCACTGTCTACATACATTCATATATTAGTTGTCAATATACACTATCATTTAATAATTTGGGAGCAATAAGTCTAAATTCTTTTGTATTGATGTAAAATTGAAAATTAAAGAACAGCTAACTTGAAGAAAATAAAAATTTAATGTATAGTATGAAAATAAAACTACATAGCTTCTTTGAATTATCCACCTTTTTCATTCTTTTCGCATACTCTAGGTATTCTATAAATCAACTCTTTAACCCGGCATCACCCAGGTGACAATTTTGTGCGTGATCAACCAGGTGGGGTCTGATGGACCCTTACTTTAAGATTATAAAAAAATTGGTTTTTAATTTGGTATTGATATTTTTGTGCAAAAATGCTTCCTCTAAGGCTCGTTTCAGACGGACCGACCACTTTATGGTCGCCACCGGTATCGATTTCTGTTTTTAGCGAAGTATTGATGTAAATGGTGGTATTCACACGGACGCCGATCACCGAAAACTTGGTCGATCGGTGGCAGAGTTGCGCAACAAGGTGGTCCCTCGCCGCTGCCCATTATATTGTAATGTTTTTCTTATTTATTTAAACAGTAAACGGGTGGGATAAATTTTAAACACTCGGTAGGTTCACTTACTTAATTTATTTATTCACTACACTATTCACTAATTATATACACAGTGTATTCACTTAAACTAATTTATATAAACAGTTCACTAATTTATATTCACTTATTTACTTGTTTATCTCACGATGTCAAATAATCAAGTCCACTAACTCTTCCTGGTCGGTCCCTTATATATTAATGCCTTTTTCACTAGATAACTCTAGATTGCGGCTTACTCAAAAACAATTGGCTTTCTGGCATTTTCTAGATAAAACTGGTCACAAAAACAATGTTTAGATAAGATAGTCACAATCGTAAACAATCCCTGCGCGTCCGCCATAATTATAACTTTCATACCTGGCTTAGACAGAGTCGGATTCAGGGACTATACCAGTGTGCTGTTTCGTAACAATATGTAGCACACCAGTGTTTTAAATGTAACTGTTGACACGGACCACTTTGTGTCGCTGATTTTTGCAAACGAATTTGTTTTTTCACTCATCATGTCGTATTTCTCCTATAGATTCGATAGTGCAAACATGTCGGACAAGACGAAATTCAAAGTTTCCGGACTTATGGAATTCGAATACGGATGATTTCAGTAGTCAAGTTAAAAAAGAAGATTGGGAAGAAGTTATCATATTCTATCTAGATTTAATGTAAAGGATGAAACTAAAGAAATTTTCTCTTTACCCACCCCGTATTTAAATAATTTACGTAAAATTACCTTAATGTTATAATTGGTTTCTCCTTTGCCGTTATACACTTCCTCGTGTTGGTATTGTTTCCTGTTAGCCGATCTTTTAAAATTGACGACAATTCATCAAAATATGTTCTAGACATACGGCAAAACTGAAAGAACTTGCAGTTATCGTCGCGAATGTCTTGGTAAATCATTCTGTATAGGCCTTTTTCTCGTAGTCTTGCTACAAAAGGATGTACCTAGAACTTCCTGTTTCTTCGCCATCTTCTTCTGCGAAGTAACAACAACAGGAGCGATGCTTTTGCCACCGCCGTCACGTTGATATTTGATACTGAATTGTCTGCAATGGGACCGATGCCCATGTCGCATCGCTACCGTTGTCGACCACTAAGTGATCCGTCTGAAAGTGGTTGCCACCGAGGGCGACCACTTTTAGACGAACCACTTGGTGGTCGCCGATTTTGACAATAGTATAACCTCTGATAAATGATGCCGTGAGCGCAAAATAGTGTAACTCTCAGTTTTAATCGTCCAAAGCCCCAACATATAATTTTGGTTATACTTCGACACTTTGGTAAATTAAAACCATTAGACAAAAAACGAGTTACACTATTTTTACACTTATTGCCTCAGATATATGGCCCCATAAAGTTAATTTTCGCCAGCAGTTAAAACTAGAAATTAGAAGCTTGAAAGAATTACTTTATATAAATATAATGCTAATAATAATATTTGAAGATCCAAATCTTCGCACAATACATTATATCTTATATCGAAATAGATATTTTGCAATATTTAGTATGTAAATAAACAAAATAGATATTTTTACAATATTTTTTCGAAAACTGCATTAAAACTAATATGAGGATGAAAAATTAATAAATAAGTAGATATATGTGTCATTGTTAATTGACATTTTGTGTTTGAACCAAGACATCTAGGAGACTGTATTATTAGCATACCTCAAACATAAAATAAAAAAAGTAAAACCTTAAACTGTATGGTCAGTATATTGTATGCTAAAAAGTATGTTGAATGTCAAAGAAAATGAATATATCACATCACATTTTGCAAGTTAAGCCGACGAGAAACCTTTTTAAGATCTACTGCTATGTTGTACAATTTCCTTTTCCTAGGATTTAATTTAGAAACTCCAGTAACGCCTACAAATCTTAAAATGCCCGTTTTGTAAAAAACCAATTAACTAGTAATGAACTAGACACTGGGATATTTATTTAATTTTGAAAATAACATAAAAGTACCTTCGTAAGTTGACGTTTTAGATGCATTTTCTCCCTGGAACAAACCACTGATAGATGGTGTCATAAAAATTGTTTCTTTGTCTGTACTAGTAGAAGGCACCAATGTTGTGACCTCCTCACAAGCTGAATTTGTAGACAGAATAGGTGTTACCTTTTCATAGGCTAAACTTGTAGATGTATCAGGAGTTACGACCACCATATTTGCTAAAAATGAATATTTTGAGTAACAAAAATAATATTTAAGTAAAATTTGGTTTAAATAGTTGAAATTGTAACAGATATACTTCCTTCTATATTTTAGTTGTTAGAATATATACATACTTACTTGGAATATTTAATAATGGTACAGCATTAAATTTTAAATTAGTTTGATTCTTATTGGTAATAAATTTCATATCTTCAGAGAAATGTAGATCACAAATCCTAAATGCGTTCCTTTGTTTAGTATTTACGTGAACAAGATCGTTTCTTCCTATAGCCAGGCACCATTGTCGTCTAATCTATAAATAAAAATTGGTATAAATTCGTAATTACTTTCAGAATAGCTTACCTCTAGATCTTTTGGTACGCAATGCAATATTTTTGTTTTACTGCAACTAGGAATGGAACAGATAAAAACCATTTTGATAATAATTATAAGAAAGATTAAAATTGAAAATTATTCCAGAACAGTAACTGTACGAATTTGAATTCACCCTCAAATTCTTCCTGTAACCATTACTTTTCTTCACCCCGTATATCAAAAGTCACACATTCCGTATACATCATGAATAAAAATATCATTCTTCTTATCTATTCAATATTTCCTTAGCTACGCAAATATCCATTTTAACGTCCCTTTCACATAAAAAACACACATAATTTCTGCTTTAAAATCATTTCATAATATCTATTCCCCCAAATATCAATTTTAATCTTATCGCTCCATGCAAAAACTACCTTAAACAATTTCCTTATCTGTAACGAACATAACTTTTTCATGGCAACAAAAAACACCCATCTTACGTAGATCTCAACCGCCGATCATGACGGTTAAATTTTAAACTTTCATCACCCATTGGTCAATTTCCCACATGATTTCCCTTACTTCCACCCACTCTGAACAACACATAAATACGAATACAACCCAACTTTTCACTCACTTCTCATCCGTTCATCGTACAAAATGGTACTCACGTTATAATAATTTGTTGGCATTCACCGACATAAATTTGAAACATTCATTAATTATTCTCAACAATGTGATAAGTAATGAATACTCCGTATAGCCAATAACCAGTGATAATACAATCTTAATTGTTCAGTAAAAGAACAAGATGTATACTACATTCAAATAAAACTAAAGTAAAAGTGCAAACGAATTTAATTCATTCATCCATATAACTCATCTACGTTAACACACATTTTGCCACGATAGTGGCTGGCCCTTCGCAGTCAACATGAAAGTGAACATCCTTCCCGCATTTTGCGACATTACTAAAATAAAGCGAGATCGCGAAACAGTAACTGCAAAATCAGAATTGTAAAATGAACAATATATTAGCTGTGCAGTTTGGAAAAAACATAACGGTATACGTTAAGAATTAAATCTTCTTTTCCGTGATCTCTAGTCTATGTTAGAGTTATTCTTTGTCAATGAGCACGACACTTGAGGAATAACTACAAATAAAAAACTGTCAAACATCGAGAGTGAGCACCCTATGACTTGAACTGACGTTCCATAGCGAAATAGGTGGTGGGGCGCGCAGCTCTTTTGCATGCGTTGAAACAAAATTTCACGCTATGAAACTGCGATGAAACTTAGTTTTAATTTCATGCAATCGAGTTGCAAGCACACAGTTTCAGCGTATAATAGAGACCTAAGCGCCATATAGCACAATGCCCCGCTAGTTTCAGAAACATGAAATTAGTTGCTTGACGATTTCACGCGTTGAAACTACACTGAAACACACTAACTTCCTGACAATTCATCTACGATATCTATTCCTCCCTTGGTTCAATTATAAAAGCTTACAATTTTTGATAGATTTTCGTCCCCCATCGACCATGTAATCGTGATGAAGAGAAGTAAAATCGTATTTTCACCGTTTATTCCTCATCGTCATCTTTGCATTCCTCCCAAACGTCATAAGCTTACCTTGTTCTTTTCCGTAATAGGACACGCTGTAAATTAAATTACATTGTTGTAAATGGTGCATTATTAACTTATATCAACGTAACCACTCGCCTTACTGTGTACAGTTGAAGTTAATGTTTTATTTAAAAATGTTGAGGTCTGTCAAACCTCGACTCATTGTATCGCGTTATTTCTCGATTACTGGCCAACTCTACACTAAAGGCAGATTTTATTCGTCTTCATATACATATTTTAGGTAGCTATGGGCAACCGAAATAACATGCCTGATATGAAACACAAATTACAACAATAAGTTTACGGGTGGCGCGGTAGACCCCTCCCTATTGATGCTGGGTTAATGTGTCAGCTCTTAGCAGATCGATTTTTTACCCACGTATCTAGTTCATCCCAAACAAGTTCAAGGGGAGAAATATTGAGATAACCGTTGTATGCTTAATGAAATCCTTTATTATTTTTTTCTCAAAAAGTTCTGGCGCGGTTTAAACGAATGCTTAAGATCATTGTTTTGTTGAAAAATGAATCCAAGACCAATGAGATTTAGACCTAAGTACCATTAAATAAAGTACATAAAAGCTAAAACCACCAAATATGGAACCACACTATTAAATAAACGAAAACACTATTTTCTTAAAATTTGTTAAAACAATCCTGAAATGTCGTAAAACTGTTACTGATTATTGTTACCGCTGTGGCGGGCAATCTTTTGTTTTATTAAATAAAGTGCTTCCAAACTTTAGTAAAACTGAAATTTTATGTCTATACAGTTGTACAGAATTGATAATAATCATAGATCTAATGTAAATAAAAATTCTGCCATTGCAAAAATATTTTGGATAACCATGAAAATGGTTGTAATTATAATGAGAAACGGTACCAGTTAAACATTCATAATACCACTTTTTAATGTTAACTTTAAGTTACTCCTAGACAGCTCGCAGGTAGATTTAAGGTCAAAACTCAGACACGGCGGCTGATCATCAACATCATATTTTATTATGACTATTTTACATAAGTACACTGACCAAACGACACTATACACGGCATCGAGATTATCTGTGATCGAGATGCCGCAGCGATCCCTCAACATCGTTATATTTCTAAGAGAACATTTTGTTGTCTTCGTCTTACCTTGAACAGGTATATATCTTTTCTGTCGGTTCAATTGTTTCCCGATATATTTTGTGTCGTATTTTCGAATGAAATCTTCAATTTTATTCAATAGTTTTCGGATTATATATATATATATATATATATATATATATATATATATATATATGAAATCCAAAAGTATTATATTTCTCTTCCATATATTAAGTAAATAACACCTAAATTGATTAGAACTTTTAAACCACTAGATAACATAAAAATTGCAAATAGAACATGTTTAACAATAAAATCAATTTACACAAAAGTCAAAGATAAAAATAATATTCTTAACCTACCAAATGTAGTATATTGTATTCCCTATAAAAATTGTGAGGATAAATATATAGGTCACACTGGTCAAAAATGAAAGAATCGTATATCCCTACATAAAAGCGATTGTTGATTATATAATTTAAGTGATATTTATTATTACTTATTGTCTATTGATAAAAATCATAAATGTCTTTCAATTTCAAATTCTTCTTCTATTTAAAAAAACAATTTTTATCTTAATAAAAGGTCATTTCTATAATCAAAGAAGAAAGAAGATAACCATAAATACATCAACTTTATTTAGATCTATGGTTAATTTAAACATAACCTTAATTTCTTTAATTATTTCTATGTTCCAATATAAAAAAGGAATAACTATTTAAAACGATTTTATTTACTTTCAATTTGACAGTTATTTTAAAAAAATTCAAATAAGTCTTTTGATGTTATATACAATTTACCATTTACATCTATTATAATATACATTCTCATATACTTTATCCTTGAAAATGGAATAAATAAATTCTGGAAGCTTGGACATAAAAAGTATGAAGGGTACTCGTTTTAATTTGCCGCTTCCCCAATAATCCTATGTTTAGTAATAATTATTCGGCAAAGATCAAGTTTATCTTTTTGGGGATTGCAGCAAAAGAAGAAAAATACACTATTCAATTCTCCAAGCTTTCGTAAATCTTTATTTACATCATCAGGGAACTACAATAAGGCAAGAAAAACATAAATTATAAAAAGTGTTCTTACAAACATTTCTACAACTTACATTGATCGAGATTGCATCATAGATCTTGAATACAGGAAAAGTGTACAACAGCAAGTCATTTAAGAAATAGGTCCAGTCGGCAATACATTTGCCTACTACTGGTTCAAATTTAAAACATTATTAAAAAGTAAAAAGGTAAAACATTTAAAATCGAAAATCCACACACCACGCGGACTTGTGAGAATAATGGCGGAAACTGAAAATGTCAGGTTAAGTACAGCTTTCATCATTACTAAATGAATGAAAAGAATCGATCTTTGCAATGACGCAAGACACTGAAACAATCGAATTGAAACTTTCAAGAGAATACCGGGGTGGTACCAAAATTATGGAACTGTTGTGAAATATCATTCCAATGAAATTCACATTAACGAGAATTAATATGTGATTATTGATGTTATTTATTATTATTATTATGGATCTTTTAATAAAGGGGGAACACCTACCATGATGACACAAGTAGGAAACTAGTGAAAGTTATTAATATTATCATTATTATTATTATTATTATTATTATTATTATTATTATTATTATTATTGTTATTAATATGAAGACAATTGTGCTTATCAAGCGTTAGGAGGAGGGAGTAGAGATTACTCAAATTCTGAATGTCAGTCTTCCTATTCATACAACCTTCTTCTTGGAAGATGAAAGCCATTTCCAAAAACAATCTTTTGTTATAACTTCTCTCACGAGAAAGGATTTTAACTCCTTCAAAATGATGTAAATAAAGATTTACGAAAGCTTGGAGAATTGAATAGAGTGTATTTTTCTTCTTTTGCTGCAATCCCCAAAAAGATATTTTTCAATTTGTATATATATATATATATATATATATATATATATATATATATATATATATTGATATGGTCTAATAATTATGTGATGTGTTTTAATTGTTTAATTTCCTTACGTTGTAGCGATAATTATTGTATACATAGCTTAAGCAGCGTATTTTTATTATATTGCAAACAAAGCTTAAACGGCATATATTGTGTATATCAAAAGTTGACAGTAGTCAAAAATTTCCCGGCAATCAAATTGTATTTAATTGAAAGATAAATTTAACATAAAATACTCGAATCACTCTTCCTCAGGGTGGGTTCAATGCGTTATTGAAAATAAAATTTTTATATAAATGTCTTTGTTCTGTTTCATCTATCTAATAATATAATGTGACTGTTTGTCCAAGACTATAAAGGCTATTCAATTCCTTTTTTGACATTCACAACGTATAAATGACTTGTATGTCACCAATAATACACAATTGTCACTTTTTAAAATAAAATTTCTAAATTTGATAAATATGTTTAATTTTTATCAACGTTCTTAAATTGTTTGAATGTTATAAATGTGAGTAACAAATTTACAAGTATTTACAATTACAAATCAAATAAATTTTAAAATTTAGTTTTCCTTTTTTTACAACAATAAAGAACCAACTCGTATCTTCCCAGATATAAACTAAATGAACAACCTACAAACTATAACGCCTTATCTCTAGTACCAAAAGTTTATAAAAAATTTTTGAAAGAGTTCTATTAACTTCAAAAATTTCACTTGACTTGTCAAATATCCGAAATGTCTTTATTTTATTGTATCTTCAAATTATTTAATATTCTATGCGAATTGAAAAGTTTAGATGCATCTATAATTTAATTTGTTTTTAAGGCCTGAATCTTTCAATTAAATAATAATTCTGGAGTGGACTCACCAGTATTCGATGATAACAGTCAGCTCGTACAATTCTAAAAACTTTAGAATTCCGGATCTTACACCTCTGCTTCAATCTTGACAAAGTTTTTTTTTATCACTCACGCACATAATTTAAATGGGTTACCGAATAATGCTTTCTATTATTAATAACTGTTGAAATTATTATAATACAAAATTTTTGAATAGATCTAAAAATTATATGTTACTCTTTGGAGAGCTCCTACTTAGAAGTTCTCTCTTCGGAGGATTCAACGTTACTGAATATTTTTGCAATAAACAACCCAAATTATATTGTGGTTACCAAACTTTCTCTTTTTTCAAAAAAAAAACTAAATTTTTATCTCCTTACTATAAATAGATTTGGATTTCTTGTAATAACTAAATACCTTAAAATGACTATTTATTTCTATAACCTTGAATATCTTTTGAATTGTCATCGGAATGTCATCAGAAATTAAATAGTGTCAAATTTTATGTATACAGGGGTTTTCAATTATATTGAGTACATAGACAAAACAGGGTTTTCCAAAAGTATTGCATAAGAATATATTAAGTGAATTCTTTAATATTTGAAATAGGAGTACTGTATTAAATTTTATTGTATTTTATTTTATATGAATTTAATTATATGTTATATCTTTGATTTCAATAAGGTTGTTTTTAATTTGCCCCAGTATATTTAAAAAAATTATTTGGGTTCAATAATGTCACACAGTGCACTTACCTTTATATCACTTTTAATTATTAAATTTTTTTAAATGAGCACTCACCTTCTCAGGATGTTGAGTTCATAAGATTAAATATTCATATGATTCCTTTAACAATAAGCGCCAGATCTTAATATTGAATTTTGATACAAAAATTTGTGATCTAAAATATTTGTATTCAATAAATTTTAAATTTTTCTCTTAAATAGTTTGAATTCTTATTATATCGGTGTCATGTATATATGTACAAGGTACATTATAAAGTTTAAATGAATTTCTTTAGTTTGATTTAGTTTAAATTTGACTATCGAATAGTTTTCCTTTCAATAATCTTATACTCATTAATATCTTAAATTGTAATTGACTCGTGTTAGATATATATACAGTGTGTAGCATTATTTTTCCACATTAATATATATATATATATATATATATATATATATATATGAAAGTTTGAGTTTTTTTTCCTTGGACCTTAAAGTTTATATTTTTTCATTTAAATTTCTTGGGAATTTTTGGTCCTGCATTAATTCAACCTTTAGATGGTTTTTAAAATTATTATATATTTCATTGACGTTTCGGTCGTTTTTGACCTTCATCAGAATATAAAACACTAAAAGAAAATCGGTTTTTAATATCCTAGTGTATACAACGTAAAACTATGACATACCTGTGGATTATATTCCAGCGAGTGCCACATCACATATTAAAATAAACTAGAATAAAATAAACTTCAACGATACATTTAAAAACATTTTACAATTAACAGTGTGCATACGTCGACTTTCATAGTAGTTCTGGTACCTAAGTCTAATGGTATTATTTGAGAATGTTGTTTTTTCCCTATACGTATTTATTTCCTTTTAATAAATAGTTGTTAAGGTTTTTGTTGGGTTGCATACATAAAATAGTTGTTTAATTTATTATTTTATTATATTGTTGTAAATCTTGCTTAAACATTTTGTGTCCGTCTTATAATTTAGGTTTTTTTATTTCTCTGTATTTCTATCGTTTCATAAATTTCTCTTTTTCTGGTGTGATTTTCATTTTTTTAAATTTTTGTATTTTCAAAATCAAAACTATGCCTTTCTTCTTGAATATGTGTTGTTAAGGCATTTTTATTTTTCTTATCATACTTGTGAAGATTTAATCCATTTTTTAAATATTGGCTAGTTTGCCCGTTGTAGACACTGTTGCAGTCCCCGCATGGAATTTGATAAACTATATTGCTCGTCTTTTGATCAGGAATTCTTGACTTTAATTTACTGAAGTTGGATTTTGAGAGGTTGTACCCTTTATGTGCAATTGTAATGTTATGGTTTTTAAAAATGTTGCTGAATGTTTCGGATAGTCCTGGTTTTGATTATGTAAGTTATGAATCCGTTTTTTAAAAACGGTGTTTATCAGTTTTTCCGGATACACACACACACAAATAAATTGATGGTTGTGCTATGGGAGCATCAATATCAAGCGTAATTGCCCAGATAGTGATGGAAGACCTGGAAGTAACCATTCTAAACAATTTAAATTTTCACATTCCTTTTTTCTTTCGCTATGTAGATGATTGTATCACTGCCGTACCAAAAAATAAAACTCAAACCATCCTAGGTAAATTTAACAGTTACCACAACAAACTTCAATTCACAATAGAAATATAAAAACAAAACAAAATTTCTTTTTTAGACTTAACACTCCATCACAAAAACAATAGTATAAAAACAGAGTGGTATACGAAAGAAACCTGGTCTTCCAGATACCTGAATTTCAATTCACAACACCCCATGTCCCAAAAAAAGTCGGTAATCATTGGTCTCGCCGATCGTGCAATTAAACTGTCTTACCCAGAATTTCGGGAAGATTCTATAAAAAAAGCAAAAATCCCTTAAAATCAAGAACTACCCGGAAAAACTGATAAACGCCGTTTTTAAAAAACGGATTCATAACTTCCATATTCAAAACCTCTAAAAAAACAAAACAAACAAACAAAAGTACCTTTCCTTGCCTTACATACCAGGACTATCCGAAAAATTCAGCAACATTTTTAAAAACCATAACATTACAATTGCACATAAGGAGTACAACCTCTAAAAATCCAACTCCAGTAAATTAAAGTGAAGAATTCCTGATCAAAAGAGGAGCAATATAGTTTATCAAATTCCATACGGGGACTGCGACATTGTCTGCATGAATGCAGCAGCTTATTGTGAGACATTGCACAATCTGCGCCGTTCAATCCAGAACAAAAGACGTGGCAAGTTGAGCAAGGGCATCGTTTTGCTGCATGGCAATGCCCGTCCACATGCGGCTAATCAGACCAAAGATCTCATCACATCTTTTCGATGGGAAACTCTGGATCATCCTTCGTAAGGTCCTGATCTGGCGCCCAGTGAGTACCATCTGTTTCTGCACTTGAAGAAACACCTGGGCGGTCAGCGTTTTCAAGACGATGACGAAGTCAAAACAGTTGTGATGCAGTGGTTAACAAGTCAGGCGGCAGACTGTCTATGATGAGGGTATTCAAAAACTGGTACAACGTTATGACAGTGCGTCAATATTGACGGAAATTATGTAGAAAAGTAGATTAAGGTACAGGCTTTCATCTAAAAATAAAATTATTGAAAAATCTTAGCACGTCTTTGTTTAAGTTCAAAACGGTACAAACTTAAAAAATAGCGTGTTACATATCTAATGCAATTCATAGCTCATCTCCGATGCAATTGCTTCCCTATGAATGAAGCAATGAGTCCATACAGAACTGGGTCTGTCTCGAATAAGTACTTCTATAGAGAACGTATCTTGATTGATACTCGTAAACACTGCTACCACTTTTTCCAACCTAAATTATTTTATGTTCGAGACTCGACCATTAGCTTAACTGATATAAACTGTTGCTTTACGATCTTCAACAACGGTTGTTCGAACTGAAGAGTGTGAATAGGTATTTATTTTGAATTTGATTCGCCCTGTACAGCGCATCCAACGTAGAATTTGAAATGTCATCAATACCAATCAAAATAAGATACACGACCCACCTTTTCTGCGCGTAGTAGCTGGCGACGGCATTGATATAAAAAAGAGAGTTGAGTATGATGTGTCAAAGTGACAAGTCGAGAACGGTGACGTTCTAGAAAGGTGTTTTTTGGGTTGAAATAGTTTTTTCAATTCTCACTACGCGAACTAACGGTTTGTGTTAAATTAATAGAAAGGTCTATTAAAGATTCCAGAGTGATGGCAACGCGAGAGCAGTGAATGTTTTAGTCAATTTTATTTGAAAGGAAAGGTTAAATTTGGTTTGTGCTAGCACTGTGGATAAATTCTTTTGATTACCTCATAGAGTAACCGATATCAAAGGATATTTACACCTACAGTAGATTACAACAAATAAGTTACATTTGACCACGTTCACAATTATGCATATACTCATTGCAATTTGACAGTTGTCTTTCAAACTCTTTCAAAACGTGTAATTAGCAAAGGTGATTTTACGTATATGTGCTCTGTGCCAGGAAGCAGTTCGACAGGAAGAATCAAACAAGGTTGTACGTGAGTACTGTAATTAACAGTTTTGTTGTTGCTACACATATACTGTATTTCGCTGCGCACTACCACCTTCGGAACGGTCCTAGTGAGTAATATTAGGTGACTTTGTTTTTATTTCAACAAGAATACGTTGGTTATGTGGCCAAATTTTTGATTTCAACAGAAATTTTTCTGTGCTAGATTTAAACTTATTTACGCATTAATTATTTACGTTTAATGTTCTTACATTGTACATTTTTCATTAGTTTTAATATTCATGAAGAACGGCCGTTCAATTTAGTTGTGTATATTTTTTGTTGAATTTTCTCTGTATTTTACAGGAGATCAAACCTTTCATTTTGATAGAATTTTGTAAATTCATAATCTCCTTTATTAATTAAATTTGTTAGTTGTTTAATTCGAGTGGTCTTTAAGCAATCCTCGCTTTAATTCCAAAAATCATTAATTTAACGTCTGTTTCTTATTGTCTGACAGCACGCGAAAAGGTCACAGATGCTAGTCAGGTAGTAAACCATAAGCGTCACAGTTCATCTAAGGAATTTATTTACTATTTAATTTTATACCCGATCTGATATATAAAGGTAATATAAATGTAAATTCGGTTAGTTAAAACAACTAACTGACCTTCATACATTTGTAGAGTACATACAGTTAAAACAATAAATTATTTTTAAATAATCTTGTAAAGCAACTATTCTGACTGAATATTTCATTAATTATCTTGAGAATTTGAAGCAGGTCAATTCTTGGGAGACATATTAACAAACCATTTATCAATTCATTCTCCAGATAATTACTTTCTGATTTTCGAAATGTTGATAATAACATTTCCAAGAAACATTACTACTAGGGATTGTCCCAATGACTACTTATAAATTTTGCAGGTATATACGGTGAAACTTGGTTTCGCCCAAACTTGTATAATTTGTTTTGCTTAGAGTCGCTTATGTTCCATAAGTGTTAACTGTGTTGTGAAAAATGTCTTCAAGTTTTACCCCAGTAATGTGTTAGAGCGTGCTTAGCTTACAAACGAAGACTGTAGTGTTAAATGTGCATGATGCTGTTGTACAACAAATGCCGGCTGCTACTGTTAGAAATATAGTTTCGACATGTTCCAATATGACAGGAGTTAGTGAATCTACTATTTACAGGCTTCTAAGAGAGAGGAAAAATGGAAATATATCTTCACTTAAAAAAGTCAACTGGAAGAAAATCATTTGACCTTGATGAACATATGCAAAATACAATAAGACGAAAAGTACATGAATTGTATTTTAAAAAAGAGATCCCAACCCTTGACAGAATTCTAAGAATGGTGAAGGAGGACGAGAATTTGCCTGACATAGGGCGAAAAACTTTGTGGAAAATATTACACAAATTAAATTTTACTTGGGAGAAGCAAAGTCGCAAATCAGTGCTAATCGACAACGAAGAAATAATATGTTGGAGACGCCAGTATTTACGAGATATCCGAAAATACAGACAGGAGGGAAGACAAATCTATTATCTAGATGAGACATGGCTCAATGAAGGACATTCAGTGAAAAAAATATGGCAGGACAAAAGTATTCAAACCAGTCGTCAAGCTTTCATAGAAGGTTTATCTACTGGATTGAAAACTCCTATCGGTAAAGGTCGCCGACTAATAAAAACGCATATTGGATGCAATCAAGGGTTCGTTGAAGGTGGTTTCAGTCAACAACAACCAAAGACTATCATGAAGAAATGACTGCAGATGTATTTTACACAAATGGTCGAATTAATTCCAAATGCTGTAATCGTTATGGACAATGCCACTTATCATTCGCGATTAACAGGAAATCTTCCATCTACCTCTTGGAGAAACGCTGATATTAGAAACTGGTTAATCGTAAAAGATATACCATTTGAAGATGATATATTGAAAAAAGAACTTTTAAAGGTTGCTTCAGATCACAAGCTACAATTTAAAAAGTTTGTTATCGATGAAATAGCCAAGAATCGTGGGATAACAGTGCTTCGTTTGCCGCCATACCATTGTGAATTAAATGCGATAGAGTTAATATGGGCGCAAATGAAAGGTTATGTAGCTAGACATAATAAAACATTTAAAATGAAAGATGTTCGTAAACTCATGAAGTACTCATTGACAACAATAACTGTAGAGAACTGGGGAGATTCTGTGAATCATGTAATTAAAGAGGAAGAGAAAATGTGGGTTTTAGATAACCTCATAGAACAAACTATAGAACCGGTAGTGATCTCTCTCGACGAGTCTTCAGATGATTCTTGTATGGCCAGCGAAGAGGATGATACTATAGATTGAATTTTATATTTCCTATAAATGGTATGTTTACTTTACTTAATATACATTAATTCATTGTCAATAAATTTGAATTATGAGAATTAAACTATATTTCCTTTAATTAATTTAATTTAATAAAAATGTAACTTGTTAATAGGCCTAAACGAATGAATTTTATCTCAACTGTAATGTTGACCGAATCTAATTAAATAAGCAAAATGAACTAATATCGTAATCTCCGCCACTGCCGCACTGTTTATCCTTTTGCTGGCATTGTTCAGTTTTATTACCATATTGTATTTTGAGCTGAAACAGGGATGTACAGATAACCAATACAGACACCTACTTGTTTTGCATTAGAATTTTAGTATTTACTTGTAAAATTCTTAGGATCACTCTGTAAGAGATAATTTTCTACTTGAATATTTAATGAGGCTACTGTGCTGCCAGACATTAAGAAATAGACTATAATCAAATACCAGCACCTTTGGCTAATGCAATTGCTAAATAAAGATATTGAGTCTAACTTTTTTATTTGTTTTGAGCTTAACCTCAAACAACGATAATAGGTGAAAATCGAAATAGGAGTGTTCATACCATTATTAAACAAGTATACCAACTTTCCAATGATAATAAAATCCGAATTATAGAACTTCAAAATTGAACTTTAAAACAAAATCCGATTCCAAGGGACTGAAAAAAAAAGTTTTTGCTCCCGTTTTAAATGAAATTTTGCACAGCATATGAGATTTTCAAAAAGATGTCACTGGCTCGATGTAAAAATTATCTGGAAAATTGAGGAAAATACAGGAAAATCGGTAACTATATCAAATCACTGTTAGCCGAGCGAAGCGACTATTGCTTTATTATCAAATTTAAATCCCTATCTTGGAAATGAGGGAAGCTAAGTTGAGTTTATAGAACAAACCCTATTTATTTGTGTACTTACTATTGACGCTACCAACATCATCATGTTGGGATATATATAAATTATTTTCGAAATAATCTGTAGTGTTTTACAGAAAAATTCTAAAAACCTTTTAATTTTAGAATAAATTTCATCCAGGATTTCTTAAAGTTTATATTTTTTAAGAAAGCTCTTGACAGTTTTATGCATTCAATAATTTGTAGGACACGAGCACAGGCAACTATTTTCATTATTTCATTTCCTGTGCTTATTTAATCTTTCACGATTCAGTTGTTTACACACTTTACATAATTTTATCCCATTCATAGATTTAAGTTACACCATTGTTTAAGGTTAATATACAGGGAGATACAGATATTATTTTAAGCTTTTATAAATATTGACATTCAGTAAAACGAAGTATTCTGGTAATAACACATGTTTATTCGAGCAGAACTCTCTGTTAATGAATGAACGAGTTTAAAATTAGAATACATTGTGACGATTACTGAATTAAATACTTTTTATTCTCTCCAAACAAATAATGAAAGTAAACTGAAATGTTAGCTTTAGCTGCTCCAAACTTTTGTATAACTGAAATACAATTTTACTATTTGCATTGTTGCGAAACCTATTGTTTTTGAGAAAAAATTAATTTTTTTGAAGTTCCCAGTTCTCTGAGATTTTATGCTGAAAATGTGCACACTTGGCAAAGTATTTGCAATATACAATATTCTCAAAATCCATTCAATTCCAATTAGAAGTACTTAACATTTTCTTGCAAATCAAGACAAGAAAGAGATATATAGTGTGATAATGAGTCTCTACGTAGTCTTAAGAATAAAGACTGTTTTTAGGGAGTATTTATTATACATGAAAAAATATAAAATATAAACGGTTTTCAAGATTAAAACTAACTTTTCCGCATATGTAACAAGCGCTGAACAATATCCTACCATAAAATTGGTCACTTGTATACACTCCGGAGGCTGTATCGTGCTAACAAACAGAAATTTCTCCAAAAAAGACAAAAATGTGGTACTTCAAGTACCATAGCACCCGTTGTACTCGTTCTAGTGAGGGGAAAATTAATAGGGTTCATCTATTCGACGCCCTGAACAATGTCCAATTATAAAATTGGTCCCTTGTTTACACTCCGGAGGCTGTATCGTGCTAAAAACCCAAAATTTCTGCAAAAATGACCAAAAATGTGGCACTTCCAGTACCGTAGCACCCGTTTGACTAGCTCCAGTCTGCTGAAAATCAATAAGGTTCATCTATAAGTCGCCCCGAACAATATGCAATTATAAAATTGGTCACTTGTAGACACTCCGGAGGCTGTATCGTGCTAACAAACTGAAAATTATACAAAATTGTGGTACTTCAAATACCATAGCACCCGTTGTACTGGCTCTAGTGAGTGGAAAATCAATAGAGTTCTTCTTTGAGACTCCCTGAACAATATCCAATCATAAAATAGGTCGCTTGTGTACACACCGGAGGCTGTATCGTGCTAACAAACTGAAATGTCTCCAAAAATGACAAAAATGTCGTACTTCAAGTATCATAGCACCCGTTGTACGGGTTCTGGTGAGCAATCAATAGGGTTCATCTGTAAGATGTCCTGAACAATATTCAATCATAAAATTGGTGATTTGTTGCACTCCGGAGGACACAGGATTTTTTTTTCTAAAAACCGTTTTTTTTCGTAAAAAACTTAAAAATAACTAAAAAAAATCCAAAATTCCAACTTTTTTGGGGTAAACCAATACTTTTCTAGCATATAGATAGGCTGGGCGGAAAAGTAATAATAAGTTGTAGATGTAGTAAAAGGTTGAGGAAAGAAAATAATTAAGTTTAAATTTAACTAGGCATATGATATGTAACCATATTCATTATTAGGTCTACATTGATTGAAGTCTGGAATAAGGGAGATACAATAGATACCAGTAGAGTATTTAAGGTAGTTGTAAGTTGTTAGATACTGTTAGGTGTTTGGCGATAGGCAAATATTATACCTTTTGGTATGAAGTTTTGGCAAATTGGCATAATATAATTAAGACATAACGATTTAAAGGAAAGTTTAAGATATCGATGGAATATTTTTCGAAATATTTTTGCCCTCAATATAGTGTTCCAATATTTTCAGGGCAAAATATTGTGTTTCATAGATACGAAAAATTACCAGTCACTTTTAAATTTACAAGAATAGTTGAGAATTTTCCACTTCAATTAATGTACGTGGAAAAATATTAAATTCAAATTGCATATTTTTGTCTCAAGTAAACCATTATTATTTTTAATTTCAATTTACATCAACCAATTATAAAATTGAATTCTAAAGTTGAGCTATTGACGTAAATTTTACTCAATTTTTTCAAAATGCGTAGGTGTAAATATGTGTTTTGATATCTATATATTGACTTACATTATCTTGTTTTCTTTAAAAGAGAAGACAATTCGCATTTTCGCATGCCATGAGCAGTTCGCTTTGTGGGAACCGGCCAAGAGTTGCCTACTCAGAATCTTTGTTTTTGTTCAAAGATACCCCTGTTGCCAAATTGATATTGTGAGATGTTGTTTGTGAAACGGTTTTCGTTAATTAGAAAAAAAACGTTATATACAATAAAACATTTAGTTGCTAATTTCTAAAATATGTTATTGCTCTATTGATAAAGAAAAATAATTTTAAATACAAAATTGAATGATCTGTTATTGAATATTGAAAATAATTTTTTTTTAATATTTTACTGAAAATAGCCCTAGTAGACAAATATTAAATAAATATATTTAAATATTTTGTATCTTAGCTGTAATGGATATATACTGAAAGTCTTGTTTTTGTTAAATTTGATTCTCTTTTTGTTTCTTGTTGTATTTAGTCAGCCTCCGTATTCAAATAACGTATATTATATTCCTGCATTTATGTATCTGGTTGGATTTATAGCTGCACTGTGTTTAAAGTGAAACTTGCTATTTATATACACGCACTTTTTATCTAGAAGCCGTGAATGAAGTATCATAAGAAAGGTTTATAACCTAGGTTCAAATAATACGTTGTAATTTGATCATTATTATATCACTTTTCCGTCAACCCTATCTAATATGCGAGAGAAGTATTGGTTTACCCCAAAAAAGTTATTGATTGATGGATTTTTTTGAGTTATTTTGTCGTTTTTCAGCGAGAAAACACGAAAAAAGGGTTTTTAGATAAATGAATCCTGTATGTATGTCTTCGTCGTCGCTTTTTGTAACATATCTTGTAAGCACGATACAGCCTACGGACAGCAACAAAGTCACCAATTTTATGATTGAGTATTGTTCAGGACATTTCACAGCTCACCAGAACCAGTACAACGGGTACTGGTGTACCACATTTTTGATAATTTTTGGAGAAATTTCAGTTTGTTATCACGATACAGCCTCCAGAGTAAGCAATTATATGATGAGATATTGTTCAGGGTGTCTCATAAATGAACCCTATTGATTTTCAGCACACTAGAACCAGAACAACGGGCGCTATGGTACTTGAAGTACCACATTTTTGGTCATTTATGGAGAAATTTCGGGTTGTTGACACGATACAGCCTCCCGGAGTGTATACAAGTGACCAATTTTATGATAGGATATTGTTCCGGGCGTCTCACAGATGAACC